>JAESUZ010003619.1:0-2536410 GCA_017311185.1 Proteles cristata cristata | reverse complement strand
ATCAAACACTCCCTAAGTGTGAGCTACTATTTTTATTTAAGTTTGGGCCCCAAGACAGCTTCGGATCTAATAAGAATCTTGTGACTCGCTGAGGGAAGGGGGTGTAAGTGCGGGCTTCTGGTCCAGAAGTCCTCATATGGCTGATGGTAAACATGAGGGGGAAATGCCCGAGGGGGAACCTGGAGATGTCAGGACCAGTAATGGCAAATGCACAACTGTCATTCTTTGTGTCTGGAAAATGTTCTTCAAGCAACCCCTTTTCAGAGTCAACAAAAAGGGTAAGTAATCTGAACAGAAACAGAAATCTGAGTAAGAAAAAGCAGTGACACATGCCATCTCCGACAAGAACAGATGAGATGACAGCTTTTAGCCACATTGAAACTAATGAAGGGAAGAATGTACTAATTATGGTGAATCGTTGAACATTGTATGAAACTCCACCGAAAAAAAGTAGCTCAGGGAGAAAGGATTTGTTCTGATGATAACATCAATAACATAAAATCAGCATGGGACCTATAAGAATAAAACTGCAGAATCTTATTAAAGCACATGAGATGAGATCTGAACAAATGCAGTACAAAAGAAAATGCACATTGGATACAACCACAAATCAGTTGGTAGCAATAAATGCTGACGGCATAGAGATGTTACTTGCAAATAACATACAGAACATACATACCAAACACAACAACATAAAATATAATTCACATAGTATTGCCATTTGTTAGAAATGTTTTTAAAATTTCTAAACAATTTGAATTATCTTTTGGTTATTTTCTACCAATTTTATCACATTGTGGTCATAAAACATTGTCTAAAATGATTTATTTTAATGTATTGAGACATGTTTTATGAACTAGGTCATGATCACTCTATTTGTAAAAAAAATAATGGAGGGATGAGGCACAGTTACATATATAGTAGACAAAATAACAGGATTGTGCTGAAAATTTTATTCCAATAGTATTGAAAACTAAGTGAGTTATTTGTAACAAAATTTTAAAAAATTTAGATTTACAACATGAAAGAAGAATGAAAACCACTTACTAACCAACAATCTAGCTGATAAAGCAAGTAGAGTAAAATCTTAGTGGAAGACTCTAGGTGGTAGGTCAAGAGGCTTTCACTAAAGTTCCTTCTACTTTGCTATATGAGAACTTTCATAGCAAAATTTTGTAGGAAAATTCTAGATATTGATGTAGTCAATTTCTTTGAAGTCTTAGAAGAAAGATAATCTATATCTAATATAAATGATCCCAGAGAATAGAAAAAGTGGCAAGGATACTTAATTCACAGGATAAAAGTATTATAACCTTGACAATAAAGTTGGACAGAGACAAAAACAAGAAAGAAAAGTTATAAAAGAATTTTATACATGAGCATTGTTAGAGATCATTAAAAAATACTTTTATGACACTGAGGGGCAGGGACATGTTTCTTTATATGAGTGTGTATCCATAAAGGGCAAAAAAGGCAAAAAACACAAAAGGCTAAAGGAAACAACACATAACATTTTACTATGTTAAAATTAACAACTTGGTTCAAAGATAATCCATCATGAAAAACAGTAACAACATCAACAACAGCAAGTTTGCCGAACAGCATGAGGATTGTTATTTAAGGTACAGAATTTCTGTAAATCAATAGAAATAAATAGCAGACAGTGAGGGAAAACCTATTTATATACAATTCAAGGAACATGAAATTCCAAGGGCTAGCTAATAAATATATGGAAAAATGCTCAACTTCAGAACATATGAGAAAAATGTTAAAGCAATATCGAGGTAAAATTCCTATGAGTATGGCAAGAATTGAAAGGTCTAACAACAAATGTTGAAAAGGACATGGGCAAATGAGAACTCCTCTACACCTTGCTGTCAGGCGTATGAATGAAGACAGCCACTACTGCAAGCCAACGAGGCAATACCTAGGAAAATTGGAGCTGTCCATACTCTGGAACTAAGCATCGATCTTCTCTAGAGAAATTCATACATGTGCACAACGAGCCATGTATGAGAATATTACTAGGGGAAAAATTTTGTCATCATTGGGGGAGTTGATAAAATTGCCATCTAAAATAAAATCTAATGCCATACAGAAATTAAAGTGAATAAACTAGATCTACACATATGAATACAGTTACTAAGAAAAATGTACTGTAAAAATATACCCATAGAATGATGAGACTTATATAAAACTTAAAAATATATTCTAACCACAGTACTACAAATTACTTATACATACATACAACTACAGAAAATATATACTGTCATGGATAGTTAAGAATTGGGCTAGTCACTACCTCTGGTGGCAGTAATGAGTTTTAGGGGCCTTTAGATGTTTTTTGGAATATTCCTGTTTTTTGGAAAAAATATGTGGAACAAATATTATAAATCGTTATTAATTTAAAAAACTTGCAGTATGGGTTCATTGGACAGTGGGCATACTGGTGCTGTTATTAATATGTTCTGTGCTTTTCTATGTTTGAAGCATTTTATGATTAAAAATTAAAGATAGATAAGAAGAACATGGAATATATTTCAAAGACTGTGATGGTCATTCTTTAGATAAAACACTCAGAGTCAAGACAGTCAGATACCAAACATCTGAACTAAAATTGTGGCATTTCTCCTCTATCCCTCATCCTGCCTCAGCTTACCCGCACTTCCCACCCAGGTCATAACAAGACTTGCTTTCCTTGAGTGATGTCTCGTGATTATTCTATGGGATTTTATTTTAATTTTTAAGTAGTCATTTATTTTGGGGAGAGCGCAACCAGGGGAGGGGCAGAGAGAGGGGGACAGAGGATCCAAGGTGGGCTCTGCGGCTGACAGGAGCAGAATCCGATGTGGGGCTTGAACTCACGAACAGTGAGACCATGACCTGAACTGAAGTCGGGTGCTCAACCACTGAGCCACCTAGGTGGCCCTCTATAGGATTCTATTATAGAGCATTCTAAGAAACAGCTCAGGAGTTTCACTAGTAGTGAACAATGAATAGTGAATAATGTCATTAAGGATGGACTTTTCTTTATCAGAAAGGTAAAAAGACACCTGACTACATGAAACATAACTTAAATGTCCTGCAATGCATTTAGCTTCAACTGATTTTCCTGTGTTTATTTCCCCTATACTCTTTCTTCCTCTATTTAAAAAAAAAATTATCTTTGTGATATCTATAATCCAATTGCAATCCGTTTTGGAAGGAAGCCTGGAACAAAAGTTTAAAAATAAACAGATTAAAACAAATTATCAAGAGTATTCTTAAAAGGAGTTCATTTCCTAATCCTACTCTTGTTTAAAGTAACAATCCATATAGATGAAAACACATTTTATAAGCGATAATAAAATAGTAAGGAGCATTATATGTTGTAATCTCAATAGTTAAATACTACTACTACAATTTATAGTCAGAGAAGGTGAGTTAGAGTTCAATAATCTGGCCAAAGTAATGCAATTGGGAAATGGCAATATTTGAGCCCTTGTATTTCTCACTCCCAAACCAGACTTTTTTTTCTCTCTTTTTTTTAATGTTTATTTGTTTTAGAGATTGAGGAAGAGAGAGAATGCACACAGGAGAGTGTAAAAGCATGAGCGGGGAAGGGGCAGAGAGTAAGAATCTTAGCAGGCTCCTTGCTGTCAGTGCAGAGCAGGATGTGGGGCTCCAAGGAGCAGCTTGTGAGATCGTGATCTGAGCAAAAATCAAGGGTCTACCACTTAACCCACTGAGCCGCCCAGGCGTCCCCCAAAACAGGCTATTAACTCATATTTTTTTAATTTTCCTAGTCTTAAATTAGACAATAATACTCTGGCAAATAACCTAAATACAAAGGCATCTTGATAATATTTAGATAATATTATACAAACATGTTCCTACTATATTCTTTTATCTCCCCACCCCAGGCTTTCATACTCCACTCATTCAAAACAACTTGGTCATACTTCCTTTAAAATCAACTGATCCATGAGCTTCTCATATCAAAGATTTTTGTGCACCTACGTTTATCCAAAAAAGTGAAAATGTGGACTAAACGATCTTTTCCAGAAGACCATTGTTTATTCTGATTTTTTCCCCTAAGAGTTGAAGGAATATTTATTGCAATGTTGTATTTTCACAAAGAACTCCTAGAACCCATCACAAGGTCTTGCTTTAAAACAATGCTATGTACAATGGGCTGAATCAGCCCCCAACTAATTCTAACTTCTGAATGTGAGTGTGTGTGGTGGACATAGCTGATTTTCCAACTCTTTCTAGAAAATTTTTTAAAATATTTATTTATTTTGAGAGAGAGAGAGCAAGAATGGGGAAGAGACAGACATAGAGGGGGACAGAGAATCCAAATTTAGTATATGTGCTGCCAAAGCGAGCACAGGAGGACAGAGAATCCAAAGTGGGCTCTGTGCTGACAGTAGATGACCTGATGCGGGACTGGAATCCATGAACCATGAGATCATGACCTGAGCAAAATCATGACCTGAGCTGAAGTCTGATGCTCAACAGACTAAACCACCCAGGTGCCCCTTTCCTCGAAATTTTGTACATATGCTTATTGGAATTAAGAACGATACTTGGGAGACAGCAGGCACTATTAAATCAGCATTTGTTATATTTTTCCTAAAAGGATTACGAAATGTCAACAAGAAAATTTTAGAAAATCTAATTCACAAGCTGACATTGTCTTATGGAGAAGAGTTAAAAGATAGGTTGATGATTGCTTTGATAGTTGAGATTGCTGCTTCGCCTCTTGGGAGGCACTTAATCAGACTCTAATGAAAATGAACAATGTGAAAATTCTTTGAGAACATGCCATTGTGTGTGCTGCATCTTTCAATTCACATAGACATTCTGAGTGCTTTATAAAAAGGTACTCTCTCAGCCATTCAGACAGTAAGAATGAAAAACAGATGGATTGTGAAGAATAAAAATATGAAGAGAAAAATAGGTTCAATGCTGCTCCTGAACATGCAGAGTATTGCATCCATCTCTTCAGTTCACCAAAGCTCAGGTGTAGCTGAAAAGTGATGTCTGCACTTCTTAACAGCCGACCTGTCAACAGCACCTTCCATCCCAACCTCCATCTCCACATTTGCTTTTCACTAGATTTTACTGTTTGTAGTGAGAGGAATTAAGACAATGCCAGTAGTAAATGTTTATGGCTACTCTCACAAAACGCTTACCACCTCACTAAGCAAAACATCACCAACGCTGAAAAGGTGCTAAAGGCACCAACTTGTGTGGTCAAAGATACTTTAGCAATGTCACGACCCAAGACTGTACAAGGACCTAACTCAGTGCAAAGCAAAGTTTGTTCTTTTTTAATGCCGCATCATGTTCCAGGGTATGAATGTGTTTCAGTTTGCCTATCCATTCACACTTTGAGGGACATCCAGCTTGTTTCCAGTTTTTGACTTCCTACTAAGCTGCTAACCTACTTGCATGTAGGTTTTTGCATGAACACACACTTTCATTTCTCTGGATTGCAGAGAAATGTCCAGGATTGCAGTTGCTGGGTCATATAGTAGTTTCATGTCCAATTTTTTGTTAAGAAGCTACAAATTTGTTTTCCAGACTGGCTGTGCCACCTGTATTTCCACCACCACTGAGTGATTGACTTTCTCCCTACCCTTGACAGCATTCGGTGCTGTTGTCCTTTATTTTAGCCATTCTGACGTGGGTGTAGTAATATCTCCTTATAGTTTTAATTTGCATTTACATAATGGATAAAGATTTGGACAACTTTCCTTGTGTTTATTTAACATCTATATATACTCCTCTGTGAAATGTATCTTCATGCCTTTTTCCTACTTTCTTTTTTTTTAAATTTCTAATGCTTATTTTTGAGAGTTAGAGAGAGAGAGTGCGAGCACGCATGACTGGGGGAGGGGCAGAGAGAGAGGAAGGCACAGAATCCAAAGCAGGCTCCAGGCTCTGAGCTGTCAGCACAAAACCACATGCAGGGCTCAAATTCACAAGCCATGAGATCACGACCCGAGTTGAAGTCAGATGCTTAACTGATTGAGTCACCCAGGTGCCCTTCTTTTGCCCACTTTCTAATTGGATTGTTTGTTTACTGAGTTTTAAGAGTTCTTCACACATTGTCAGTATTAGTCCCTGTGGTTTGCAAATATTTTCTGTCATTTCGTGGTTTGTTTTTACAATCTCTTAATGGGGGATTTGCTGAATAACAGTTTTAAATTTCAATGTCCAGTTTATTAATTTTTGTTTTTATGGATTATACTTTTGGTGTTAAGTCGAAGGACTCTTTGCCAAGCCCTAGATCCATGAAGATTTTTTTCTGTGTTTTATTTTTCTAAACACTTGAGAGTTTTATGTTTTTAAATTTATGCATTTAAGTTCATTGTCAATCTTGAGCTAATTTTCACACAATATAATGCTTAGGTCAAAGTCTTGTGTGTTTTGTTTTCTGTTTTTGTCTGTGGATGCCCACTTCTACAGCACCATTTACAGTAAAGGCTCACTTTCCTCCATTAAATTGCTTTTGTACTTTTGTACAAAATAGGCATATTTACATGGGACTACTTACGGGTTTTCATTCTGTGTTAACTATATATGCTCATGCCTTGAATGATACCACACAGTCTTGATTACTCTGTCTATATAATAAGTCTTGAAGTTGGGTAAAATATTTAGTCTGACTCTGTTATGATACTCAAAAGTCTAAATTTAAAGTCTATTTTAAACTTCCTTGAATGTTATTGGATTTATTGAGCCACTTCATTACTATTCAATATCTATAATGATTGGAGAATAGATTCAGAGAAGATTGCATAAGATGCGATTAGTAAAATTATAGCAAAAAGTACTTGGGTGTTTAGCTTTCATCTCTGCTTTCCATATAGATTTTCCTAGGAGACACATCAAGGATTGCTAGTTAGAAATTCTCTTTCTTGCTAAATGTTTCATATCTTGTGAAGTACTTGGCTAATGACAGACTTTAAGAAGCAATCTACTAGAAATCTTCAATAGTGCTTAGGGAATTGTATATTGTTTCCTTTCCTTGTTTACATTCTTTAGTCACGTGAATATATGAATAAAGAAGACAGATGTAGAAGAAGGAATGTATATAGTGGCCAGTGAGATTTCTGTCTTCATGGGATGATTGATGCTCTTTTTTTATTTTAGAGATTTTATTTTGTAGTAATCTCTCCAACCCACACGGGGCTCAAACTTACAACCCCAGTATCAAGAGTCACATGCTCTACCAACTGAGCCAGCCAGGCACCCCTTATGTTCTTCAGAACCTTCTGAATTCTGGATTTACAAAAACATGGGGAGGTAAATACAAGTAACATTAGCCTGAAGTAATATATGAACTATAAAGCTGGTTTTAACTCAAAGTATAAAATATCCAGCACATTAAGTCACACTACAGTCCTGACTAGAGGTGCAATATGAGAATT
Source organism: Proteles cristata cristata (assembly GCA_017311185.1). Taxonomy (NCBI): domain Eukaryota; kingdom Metazoa; phylum Chordata; class Mammalia; order Carnivora; family Hyaenidae; genus Proteles; species Proteles cristata. The sequence goes on along the minus strand of JAESUZ010003619.1, from coordinate 2,528,989 downwards.
CAAATTCCAGTTCTGATGATGGATTCTAGCCCTGTTCAAATTCTAAGGACCCATGAGTAGGTTCTGTATGGAGAGGAAGATGAGGTCATGTCAGAGCAACCTACTGGATTCCCTGAGGAGAGGATTGCTCGCTCCCAGTGGACCCCCAGCTCTGATCAGAAGCAACTACTTTCCCAGCTGAGATGGAGATTAAAAGTTTATGGAGAGCAATATCAAGGACTACAGTAAAAAATTACTTCTGAGACCTTGCGGAATAACCTGTCATTATTTATTATTCATTTAACATCTGTTAGATGATCTACCCAAAAAGTCCCATGGCTGTGAAGATAAAATATTCTTGTCATACCACACATATCACAGCTTCTGTCAGAGACCTGCCTCCTTAGGTTGAACTGACTTTGGGGTTGAATTATGCTGTGAACAATTTTCCCAAGATTTTAAAACTGCATACCATACATATATATCCCTATATATATTTCCTTATTATTTTTTCATAAAAGCAAATATATATATGTGTGTGTGTGTGTGTGTGTGTGTGTGTGTGTGTGTGTATACATATGGGTTACATTTGTCATAGCATTCTTTCAAATAGGGCCATAAAATCTTCATTTCTGAATTAAAATAATAATTAAAAATATATCAAACAATATAGCACATTAATATTAGGTAGCTATCATAGTACTGAAGTTGAAGAAACAACAGAAAGGATGTTCTTACATATTTTTTGTATGTTCCAGAATTGCTTCATTTTTATAAAACATTTTTTAATGTTTTATTTATTTTTTGAGACAGAGAGAGACAGAGCACAAGATGGGGAAGGGCAGAGAGAAAGGGAGACATAGAATCCAAAGCAGGCTCCAGGCTCTGAGCTGTCACCACAAAGGCCGACGTGGGGCTCGAACCCACGAACATTAGGTCATGACCTGAGCCAAAGTTGGAGACTTAACCGACTGGTTGAGCCACCCAGGTGCCCCGGACTCGCTTCATCTTTAATTTTACACTAGAAATGCAGGTCTGACTACTATTTGCCATGTCATATTTGGATGAGTTAGGTGCTCATTAGTTATTTCTTCCTAAGCCTCTCATAAGTGGTGAAAAAAATCTCAAACTCAACAAATTCAAATTGCATTCATGAAGCAACCCTCTCTACTTCCCAATACCACCATAGAGGCTCCTCATAAAGTATTTACTCTCTTATCTAAGAACTGAATAATACACCAGTGATTAAAATTGGAGACTTCAAAACCACCCAATTAACTCAACTTGTCCTGATTCCAACTGTACTAGGAAAAAAAGACTATAATTAAACCTGACCCTTCTAGATACTTCCACTTTTGGCAAGATACAGCATGAGGAACAGGATTTATCCTCTGCCTCAAATAACTAAAAATAGTAAAAATGATATGAATCAACAATTTTCAAACATTGGATATCAGGCAATACAGGACAGCAATCTCTGAAAGAGAGGAACTAGTTGAGAACTATGATTATTCCAACCTACACAAGGGGAGAGTTTCCAGGCAGCAGTTCAAAAAGGGAATCCAGGCAGATACTGGTGATCACTTGAGTTGAACAGATTGCTCTGGGAGTATGAAAAGGACAGGTGGCTGTAGTTTTCAGACAGAGTATTAGAAAGGAGAGACATGCATGCACTGACATGTGCAGAGAGATCTCCAAGAATCCTGCCCAATAATCTGCTGAATACAGACCAATGCAGGTCTCTCAGGAAACTAGCTGAGGGTGAAGAAAAAACTAATTAAATTATTAGATAGGACAATTCCAAAACCCAGAATAGGGCTGGGAATAATTCATGTTCCCATGAGCTAGCATGGTCAATTAATGGAGATCCAGTACAATACTCAAAAGGGTATTGCCTTAATAGTGAGGCAAATGTCACTCTAGACTAAAGGTTTTCCTGGTTTCACCCAATAAATCTTAAGACAAAAACTAAAAAGGATCAAACTATTTCCAAAAACTGCAACTATGCCCCAGAATAACACTCAAGTAAGTTAGGAATAAAAATATATCTGGTATTAAGGCACCTGGGTGGCTCATTTGGTTAAGCATCTGACTCTTGGTTCTGGCTCAGGTCATGATCTAAGTGCTTTATAAAAAGGCACTCTGTCATTCAGATAGTAAGAATGAAGAACAGATGGATTGTGAAGAATAGAAATATGAAGAGAAAAATAGGTTCAATACTGCTCCTAAACATGCAGAGTATTGCATCCATCTCTTCAGCTCACCAAAGTTCAGGTGCAGCTGAAAAGCGACGTCTGCACTTCTTAATAGCCGATCTGTCAACAGCACCCTCCATCCCAACCTCTATCTCCACATTTGTTTTTCACCATAATTTACTGTTTGTAGTGAGAGGAATTAAGACAATGTCAGTAATAAATATTTATGGCTACTCTCACAAACGCCTTTTTTCTTCCATGTTTTTGAATATCATTGATGTGCTGTGACTATCCATGAATGTGAGTGACTTTCTAACAGATTTACAGAACATCTATAGTCCAGTAAGTTTTTGTCTTTCTAATATTGTCATCTTGTCTACTATGGGCAAGGAAGCAGGGGAGAGGATTCACCTCATGCACCACTGTTAGAAATGGATGTTGTGACTGTCTCTTAGCATTAGAAATACACATAGCCTTCAGGGGCACCTAGGTTGCTCAGTTGGTTAAGCATCGACTCTTGGTTTCAGCTCAGGCATAATCTCATGGTTTGTGAATTTGAACCCCACTTAGGGATTCTCTCTCCTCCTCTCTCAGCCCCTCCCCTGCTTGTGCTCACTCTCTCACAAAATAAACAAACATTAAAAATATATATACAAACTTTCCAATCCAGGAGTCTCACTCCTGGGAATCTATCCCTAAGAAAAAATAAAGTGTCAGTACTAAGATTATATGTTTATCAATGTATATTTTATTTTTTGATAAGGACAAAAGAAAATGTGAAGAGAATGACTGAATAAATACACTGTAATAAAATAAGAGAATGATTGAATAAATACACTGTAGTAAAAATAAATAAACTTATGGCCTGTTGTCAGTGGCAATTCTAGTGTGTGATTCATAACTGACTGGAGAGGAACTTGGGAATTTGAAATCAATAGTAAGATACTTTACCTCTGAGTTATTCAAAAAGTTTTTTAGGTTAATTGTTAAATATATGGAGATATCACTGAAAAGTCTAGCTTATAAAGTGTAGGTGAACCTTTTCAAGAAAGGGTTAACTTCTACTCATGTTCCAAAGGGAAATAAATAATAAGTTAACAAATAAACTTAAAAAATATATAGCATTAAACAAAGTAAAATAAGCAAGGTATGGCTCTCAATTGAAAAAAAAATTACCAGACAGTAAAAGAAGGAATATATGACTCTTAAAAGAGAGAAAAGTCAGACAATAGGAATAGAAACAGAAATAACATAGGTGACAGAATTAGTAGATAAGAACATCAAAAGTTATTAAAACTGTATTACATATGTTCAAGAAGGTAGAGAGCAATATGAGTATGCTCAGTAATGACAGGAAACATACAAAAGACCCAAATCAAATTTTTTAAATGGAAAATTACAAAGTTTGAGATGGAAAATGTACTTGATGGAATTAACAGATTAGACAACGAAGAAGAAAGAACTGGTGAAACTAAAGATGTAGCAATAGAGACCATTCAAAATGATATATGCACACAGAAAAAAATGACAGAATAAAAAAACCCAGAAAACAAAAACAGAGATGGAATCTAAGTGACCAAATATGTAATTGTAGTCCCTGAAGTAAAAGGAGGTATGGAGAAAATATTTTTAGGAAAATTGGATGAGGCCTTTCTAGACTTGATTTAAAAAACAAAACTCCTATAAATACACTAAAGCCTGATGAAACCTGAACACATAGAAACAAAGAAAATCACACCAAGGTACCTTGCAATAACATTGTATAAAATCAGTTACAAAGAAAAATCTTAAAAGCAGCCAGAAGAAAAAACCTACACATTACATATGGAAGAATAAAGTTAGGAATTAAAAGTACATTTCTTATAGAAAGAATATAATCCTGAAGACTATGGAACATATTTAATTTTCTGAAAGAAAAATACCATCAATCTAAAAGGCTATTCCCGGTGAAAATATCTTTTCAAAATAAAGGTGAAATAGATTTCTTTCCCAGATTTAATAAAAAATTAAAATATACCAGGTATTTTATGGGAAAATATAAAACATTTTTTGATATTTTCAAAAGTTGTTTGTTTAGATAAAAAAATAGCAATGCATTTTTGAGTTTAAGATCCATATAGAAATAAAATGTATGACAACAATAACAAAGTGGTAAGGGGAAGGTATAGGTGTAAATTCTTTCAAGAATATTATACACAAAATGATAATATATTATGTAAAGTAAATTATAATGGAGATGTGAACTATGAATCTTCAAGCAACTACAAAAATTACAGTAAATAAGTCAAGAAATGAAATAAAATTAAGTCATAAAAATAGTCAATCCAAAGGAGGGCAGTACAAGAGGGAAACAAAGCACAGAACAAATAAAATGGGAAAAAATAGCAAAATGGTAGATTAAATGCAAATATACCAAATGTAACATTAAATACAAATGGCCTAACTATATAAATTAAATAGCAGGATCAGTCATATTTGATTAAAGCATAAGAAAACAAGATTCAATTATATTTCCTATAAGAAACTCACTTTAAATATAAAGACACAAGTTGGTTAAAAATAAAAGGCTGGAAAAGATAACCCATTTTTAAGGTAATTTAAAGAGTAATACATTAATATCAGTATGTTTCAGAGTGAAGAATATCAACATTAATAAAAAGAGCATTATACAGTGATAAAGGCATAGAGTACATAACAACCTTATGTTTACACACCAACCAAAAATTAGAGTTTCAAAAACCATGAAGCAAAAGCAGGTAAAAATGCAAGTAATTGACAACTCCACATTATAGGCAAAGATTTCACAACATTCCTCTCTCGATATATAACTGGTGGAACAAGTAGGGAAAAAATCGGTAAGAATATAGAATAATTGAAAAAAGTATCAACAAAGTTGACCCAATTGACACTTTACAAGTCTCTGCCAAACAACAGCAGAACACATATCCTTTTCAAGGCAGAATATTTATCAAGATAAACAATTTTATTTCATAAGCAAATCTCAATAAATTTAAAAGAACTTAAATTCAACAACTCTACTAGATAACTGAAGAGAAGACAATGCTTCCTAACTCATTCTCCTAGGCAAGCAGTATCCTAACACAGCAACAAGGTAAGGAAGCTTACAGACCAGCGTCCCTCCTGAATATTGGTGCAAAAATTCTTAACAAAATTTTGGTAAACAAAACATAACGATATATAAAAATACAAAATATCACATTCAAAGTTTGTTTAATTCAGTGTAATTTAGCATATTAACAGACTAAAAAATAAAACCATAAGTTCAGCTCCAAGGGTGCAGCAAAAGCATTTGACAAATTCCAACATCCATTGCTAATTAAACAAATTAAACCACTCAGCAAACTAGCAGAAGAGTTCCCTCAATCTGATTAAAGAGGCTCTGAAAATTCAACAGCCCACATTCATAATTAATGGTTAAAAAAAATAATAATAATGCTTTGCTACTAGGAGAAGAAAAAAATAACAAGGATATTTTAAGATAAAATGGGAAGTAAAAGTATCCAGAATGGAAAGGATGAAATATTGTTGACTTTATTCCCAGAAGATATCGTATAGACAACTTTATGAAATTTACCAAAACAACAGCAAGAAAAACCAGAAAAAAACCCCACCCCAAAACCCAACTAGAAATACTAAGTAAGCTTAGCAAGGGTGCAGGTACAAAATCAATTTATAAAAATGTATGGCATTTCTAAATTATGGCAACTATCAATTCGAAATTGAAGCTAGAATACAAGACCGCTTACAATAGCAACACTGAGGGTTAAATGTGTTTAAGGATGAACAAACTCTACATTGAAAACTATATAACATTGCTCAGAGAAATTAAAGAATACCTAAATAGAGAAATACAGTGTGTTCATGGGTCAGGAGACTCAAAAGTTTTTTAAATGTCAATTCTTCTTCAGTTGATTTATCCACTATGACTAAAGTTCATTGGGTTGCTGCTCTAGTCTCAAAAATTTTTGCTTCCGGTACATAGCCTATTTTAATTGTCTAAGGGCGTAAAAGTTCCTAAATTCTGCCAAGAAGTATTAGGGAAGGAAGGACTCTGGAAGCTAGTCTGGAAGTCCCACATCTAACAAATACAAAATTATTTGAGGGATTGAAGTCTTTTTTCAAACCAGAAGCCGATTTCATGGCAGTCATGTTAAAATAAATCAAATTTCCTGTTTTTAGGACATCTTTTCTTTTCTTCCCTATGCTGTCCCACCAAAAATTTCTCCCACTTTCTATCAGGATAACATGGAATTTGGGAATTTGAAAGCCATTGTATGAAATATAAGGTATATAATTTTCAAGCTCTATTTGAAAATTTAACCATAGGCCATAATAGAATCTGGAGTACATGTGGAAAGGGATCTATTTGTAATTTCTTTGTGTAGAAGCACTGTAAGAGACCGCTATTCTGAGATTCTAACAAACATAGTATCTGACTTTTCTGAGGAGTCCAAACATGTTTACTTAAAAAAAAAAAACAAAAACAGATGATGTGTCAAGAAAGAAAGATGTGCTAAATAAAAAAGGACAGAATGAAGCAATTAGAATAAATAAGGAAAAATAATGGAAATTCTGGCTATTTCACATGGATGCAAGAACACACAAATTTTCTTGGAATGAAGGAGGAGGCTACGTGACATTTCTGATATTTTGATAATCTTCAGTGCATACTTTTTAAAGAACAATAACCACAAAGGCATAGCATCTGACTCAGTGGCTCAGCCATAGACGTGCGGCTGTGGGGAGGTCAGAGGGTAAGCTCAGCTCAGCAGGTGCACAGAACTACAGCTGTCAGGATTTATCAACAGCCATGCAGACAATGCTCCAGGGAGCCGTGGCCACATGGGGGATTTTGAACTATTTGAAAATCCCTGAAGTGAAAACTAATGATGAGAATCATTTAATGGCGTGAGAGGCTCATTCGATATGAACATAATGCCACATTATTTCAGTAAGTTATTCTTCTTGGCTTATAGAACTGTATTTGGTGTCTAAAGTTCCCTATATTTTTTGTGTGTGCTGAATTCTATACATTGAGGTCCATTTAAAAAAATACATACTTTGTTCACACCTCCAGTGTTCTCTCTCAACCAAGGACTAATTGGGTAAATATTAAAAGATCCTCCGGAAATCTCTGCTCAGGTGTTATGAACTAGGAATGACTTTTCTAACTTAAATCCTAAGGTTTCAATGACATCTTGGCTAGGAGACTCCTGACAAAGGAGTGTGACCAAACCTAGTGATTGTATGAGTGCAGTCACTTCTGTGTGCTGTGGTAAGGAATAAAAATGATAAAACGTTAATAAGAATACTATCTCGTACTGAGCTTTTACTCTGCCAGTTACCGTTGTTAAGTGTTCTCTGTGTCATCAGCTCATTTAATCCTTATAACTCCATGAAAATATCCTCCTGACTTCCCATTTTCTGATGAGGAAACTGCAGCATACAAGGGTTACCTAACACAGCTGAGGATGGAATAGTGAGTGGTAGAGCGGATTCAGTGCTGGCAATCCGCCTCCAGATGCTCTGCTCATAAACACTTCTTTGGGTAAACAGTGGTTTTGGTCTCCATTTGAGCTACGCTGATTTGCTCTGTTCTGTGGCTGTAGGTTACATCTGTTATTTTCAATGATGAATGAATAAATGAATGAATGAATGAATGAATGAATATACTGATTCTTCTGGGTTTAAGACGTGAGTGTCAGGCTCTCTCTTCCTTGCACCTAACATGCAGTCCCCCCATAGGGTAAACTATTGGGAAGGAGTGTCTTAGTACAGGTGGGGCTTAGACACACTTTCCTCCTTCTCAGACTGCCAGGGCCCCATAAAGATGCAGAGAGCATCCTAAGTCCTGAACGCCCTTGGAGTGATGGATCAATAGAGATTGTGGTTGCAAGAAAGAGATGTTGACTTCAGGGATGATGTGAATCGCATGAGTACATCTTTGAATCAGAAGTGAATGATAAACCCAATGGGAACTGTACACTTCAGAGGATGTGCATCTCAGTGGAAGCCTGTCTAATCACAAAGATAGATATATGTTACAGTCCTTCAGTGAGAGTTTCATATGTATGGTCCACAAAACTTAGATAAAAGCTATAAGTGAAATAAAAGAGATGATCTAGAAAACAAAACCTAAGTTTGACTAAATTAAACTCTGAAATAGTTAAAACTCTGAAATGGTGAATTTGACTTTGATTTAGTTAGATTAAGTGTTCTGCTGCTGAGAAAAATGAGGCTTGAGAGCAGAACTAGAGTATTTTGTCTCCTTAGAACTGAACATTATGCTCTTCCAGTATTTTAATTCTAGTTGGTTTTTTCAACCCAGTATATTTATCAGTTTGGTTACTCACCATTTCTTATTGTGTCACATTATCTTCTTCCTAGAGTTGTTTTTCTTTTTCTTTTGATATGGACATTAGAAGTAATTTTAGGGCTTTGGTTAATGGGAAACTTAGTTTTTGTTACTTTGAAATTTCTTTAGTTTCCTTTTTTAAACTTTTATTTTAATTTATATTTGAGAGAGAGAGAGCGAGAGAGAGCACGATTGAGCAGGGGAGAGGGGCTGAGGGGGAGGGGGAGAGAGAATCTTAAGCAAGCTCCACTATCAGTACAGAGCCCAAGACAGAGCCCACCACCCTGGGATCATGACCTGAGCTGAAATCAAGACTTGGATGCTCAACCACTGAGCCACACAGGTGCTCCTTCTTTTATTTTTAAAACAGATTTTCTGGATACATAATTCTTTGTTTCAGCACTTGAAGATATTTCACTGTTTCCGACTCCTTTTGAGAAAGTAGCCTTAGTCTAAGCCTTTGTTTCTCTATTAAGATCTTGTCTTTCTCTTGGTTGTTCAACAATTCATAATCATGTAGGTGAGTGTAAGATTTACTTTTTCCCCCCCTAAGTCCTGCTTTGGATTCATTATGCTTCTTGAAAATCTTGATTGATTTATTTTATTAGTATTGGAAAACTGTCACTCATTGTATTCAGTCATTGTGTCTCTATCATTTTTAAAATCTACTATTGGAATTCTAATTAAACATATGTTAAAATTTAGCATCCTAGCTTCTTTACTTCCATTTCAAGGTTCCTTTTGTCTATTTCTGTGCTGCATTCTAATTAATTTATTTTGCAATGTGTCATCAAGTTCACATACTTTACTGGTTTGTAAAATGTGCTATTTAACCCATTCATTGAGTTTTTAACTTAAATTATTATACTTTTCATACCTAAAATTTCTATTTGATACTTTTCTGAATCTATCTGGTCACTTTTCACAGTCTCTGGTTCCTTATTTTATTTGATTTATATTGCTGTCATAAAAACTACCACAAATTTAGTGGCTTAAAACAATAGTCACTATTATCTTAAAGTTCTATAGCTTAACAGACCTGTCCAAAACAGTCTCAAAGGATTAAGATCAAGGCATCTGCCAGCCTGCGTTCTTATTGGAGGCTCTTGAGGATAATCAACTTCCAGGCTTAGGATTAGTGGAATTCAGTTCCATGTACCTGTGGGACTGAGGCCTCTGTTTTCCTTTTGGGTTTCAACCTGGGGTCATTGTTAACTTCTAGAGGCTTCCTGCATTCCCTGGCTTATAACCCCGTTCATCTTTAAAACCACTGATAACAGGTCTTAGACCTTTTAATGCTTCCAATCTCACTGACTTCCCATTGTCTCATCTCACCCCCTTGACTCTTCTGCCTTTCTCTTTTGGTTTTAAAAGTTCATATGATCACATTAGGCCCACCTGGGTAATCCAGGATAATCTCCATATTTTAAGGCTAGCTGATGAATAATCTTAATTATATCTGCAAATCCCCTTCATAGCAATACCTGGATTAGTGTTTGATTGAATAACCAAATGACAGAAAGCTTACGGAGACATTTTTAGAATTCTGCCTACCACAATGATTATATTTCCAATACCCTCTTTCATATTGTCAAACATATACTTCCCCATTTTATATTCTGTATTTGATAAGTAGAGTATCTATTGTCTTTGTCCTTTGGGTTATTCAGCCACACATGTGGCTCTTGCACAGTATGTTTTATGTCTTGGCAGAATCTACAAGTTTTGATTATAATCTCTCATAGAGAGTTCACTTTAGCAATTCTCTGAGCCCCAGGTGGAAGAAGGTATTCCTTCCTTTTGCGAGGCACTTGGGTATACTACCAACCTGGGATTGTTATAAGATAAAGTTTAAGATTAAGGTTCCCCCCCCCCCATACACACTGATACTGAGACTTTAGGACCCTAACCTGCACAGTTAAGAATTCTCAAGGGAGATTTTACCTCTCTACCTAGTGCATAGGCCTAAACATGAAGGTTCCCTGGATGTTTCCCTCTATAAGTTGGGATTTTTTCCCCTAGCTCACACTCTCTCTGAGAATATAGCCTTTGAGACCCTTGCTCAATTTTATTATTAAAGGAAAAATTTGAGATTTCTAGGGATTAGCAGTTGCCACCGTGAGCCCTTGGTTGTCTCTGGGTTGTTGCTAGTGCTCCATCATCCTTTTGAGAATGTCCATTATTTTCTTGCTGACACAGGAATGTATGTGACACAATATTTTTTTATTATTTGGCTTAAAATCTACTCCCCCTAAAGCCACCCCCAGTATCTATAACACTATATGTAAGAACACCCCTTTTATTTCTTTTTCAAACGCTGGGCCTTTCTCTTCCTAGACAAATGATGAGCCCCATATTTGGAAAAACCCATTAATTTCTGTTTTACCGTTTCACTGTTTACTCTTGGTCTAGTCTGGTCTGGCTTTTACAATGGGGACCTGTGATTTTGATATTTGCATCCTGAAAACTTGCCTAATAAATTTTTACCATTTATTTTTTTTTGAGAAAGAAAGAGAGAGAGAGAGAGAGAGCATGCATGTGAGCAGGGGAAGGTCAGAAGAAGAGGAAGAGAGAGAATCTTAAGCAGGCTCCATTCCCAATGTGGAGCCCAACATGGGGCTCAAGCCCATAACAGTGAGATCATGAGGTCAGCCGAAAACAAAAGTTGGAGGCTTAACCACCTGAGTCACCAGGTGCCCCACATTTTTACTTTGATTAAAGTGCTTCTGGGGCACCTGGATGGCTCAAGTCGGTTGAACCTCAGACTTTGGCTCAGGTCATGATCTCAGGGTTGGAGCCCCTCATCAGGCTCTGTGCTGACAGCTCAGAGCCTGGAGCCGGTTTGGATTCTGTGTCTCCGTCTCTCTCTGTCCCTTCCCGGCTTGTGCTCTGTCCCGGCTTGTGCTCTGTCTCTTGCTCTCTCTCAAAATACATAAACATTTAAAAAAAGAAAGTGCTTCATTTCTTTTTTATTTGCCTTAAGATTTTTAAAAAATATTTATCTAATTTTGAGAGAGTGAGACAGCACAAGCAGGGGAGGCACAGAGCGAGAGAGGAAGACAGAGAATCTGAAGCAGACTCCAGGCTCTGAGCTGTCAGCCAATGCAGGGCTTGAACTCACAAACTGTGAAATCATGTCCTGAGCCAAAATCAGACGCTTCACCGACTGAGCCACCCAGGTGTCCCTAAAGTGTTTCATTCTGAATAACATGGTCAATGCTGTTCTAAAGTAACAATTTTAACTATTTTCCTTTTTAGATTGTGTTACAGTACTAAATCTGACCCAGTTTGTTTGGGTTTATTCTTTCATTCTTAGTACAACCCTTCCTTTAATATGGTAAAATCCACATATTCAAGCAAGGATAGTCATTCATTAACTAACTCAACAAAACTTTGGAACAAAAGGATCACAAAAATCCTTATCAAATATTTAATTTTTTAACATTTTTCTTTATTTTTGAGAGACAGAGAGAGACAGAGCGCAAGCGGAGGAGGGGAAGAGAGAGGGAGACACAGAATCGGAAGCAGGCTCCAGGCTCCAAGTGAGCTGTCAGCACAGAGCCTGACTCGGGACTCGAACCCACTAACCACGAGATCATGACCCGAGTTGAAGTTGGACACTTATCCGACTGAGCCACCCAGGAGCCCCAATCCTTATCAAATATTTAGCCATGGCAGAGATATAATACTATATCAGATAATACATCTTTTACATATAATACCGCGTAGTACACATGGCAAGAAACTATCAAGGAATCCGGATATTGTATTATCAATTTTAGCTAACAGGGTTGATTACTATCAATGGTTAAAAGCATACTCCCAGGCTGAAAGGAGAGAACAAAGCCATGGTTATCAGGTAAGGTGGAAAGAGTGGAGATATTTGAAAGGAAGTCTGAATTCTAGAGATGCTGACATGGACAGAGGCTGTTGAGGTGAGTGAAGGGCGCACACACATGCCAGTGGGGCCTCCGAGCACTTGCACGAACAGACAGTAAATAGGCACTTAGTGAAATTGCTGCTATTATCTAGACAAGATCCAGTCCTAAGGAAGATACTCGGATTTAAAGTGACAAAGATTTCTAGTTAACCTGTAAGTAAGGATCAGGAAAATAACAAAAACACTCTCTACCATGGAGGGGGAGGACAGAGCTTTGCTTGATCATCTGTTAGATTGCCTGTTGGAAACTTTCAAAGACAGTATACAACTTTCAAACTAAAATAGCTTGAGAACTTTGATGTAAATGGGACAAATGTGAAACGGATGAGTTCAGTCATTTTTGGTATGTCAACTAAACGTAAGGATGGAGCAAGAGAATGGTACGGCTCACTTAAACACATTTTGACAAAGTATTATTTTTCTTGTACTCAGCGGGCAGCTGTGGAAGCAATTCATTAAAGTGATTCAAGCTGAAATGTTTATATTATTTTCATGAAGGGAAAACTTATTCATTCTAATTTGAAAAGTCATTTCACTTTTTCATAATTAAAATGTATACATCACATAATATAATTCAGCAGTGATAAATTGAATGACTAGAAAAAAGCCAAAAAGTAATAGATTCTATTGATCATAAGTAAATGTGTAATATATGACAGGGAAAGAATTAAGTGAATAGGGGGAACTTAGAAGGTATATATAAAGCAGCAATATATTGTAAGGGTTAAATGGACAAATTTTTAAAAATTGACAAATTTTGCATTGACCAATAGACAAACAATGAACACAGACAATCTATCATGTATAAATGTTTAAAGGAATGTCTTCCTTTTAAAAAACTTTTTCAAGTTTTTAAAAGAACAACTTTATAAATGCCATCATTTGTATAAAAACCAAATCAGGGCTGATGACTTCTCTGAAGATTAAAAATAATACCAAAGGTATTTTCTTAACCTGTTTTCCACTTTATTTTTAGCATGAGAATTGTTGTGGTGTTTTTTTTAAAATTTTTAACATTTATTTATTTTTGAGAGTCAGAGAGAGACAGAGCATGAACGGGGAAGGGGCAGAGAGAGAGGGAGATACAGAATCTGAGCAGGCTCCAGGCCCTGAGCTGTCAGCACAGAGCCCAATGTGGGGCTCGAACTCATGGACCACAAGATGATGACCTGAGCCAAAGTCGGACACTTAACTGACTGAGCCACCCAGGTGCCCCGAGAATTGTTATGTTTTAACTTCTCCATCTTTTCTGAACTGTGCACATTATTTTGTTTTCACTGTCATTTTTTCCCATGTAGTCGAATTTTGGAATGTCAATAGACCTTATTCTTTTTCACATCCCGAGTGCTAACAGCCTACTCTCTATTTTTGTTTGAATGTTCAGATCTCTTTTTTCTTCCCTTCCCTCCCTCCCTTCCCCTCCCCTTTTTTTTCTTCTTTCCTTTCCTTTTCTTTTCTACTTTAATTTGTTTTTGAGAGAGAAAGTGCATGCAAGCATGAGTGAGGACAGAGAGAGAGAGAGAGAGAGAGAGAGAGAGAGGAAGAGAGAATCCCAAGCAGGCCTCACAACGGCAGCACAGAGCCCAACATGGGGCTCTCAAACTCACAAACTGTGAGATCCTGACCTGAGCTGAAATCAAGAGTCAGATGCTTAACCACCGGAGCCACTCGGACACCCCTTCTTTTTTCTTTTTCTTTTTGTTTGCCAATGAATAATTTAATAGTTATTAATTTAATATTAATTAAACAATTTATTTAAAATTTAAAATTAATTATTAATTTAGTAACATTTAATAATTTTTCTTTTGTAAATATATCAACGGTTTTATTTTTTATTCTTATTTTCCATCTGACATTTCATCTCAATGTTGAAAATAATGGAGTTATGTTACTTTTTTCTGTCGCTGCACTTAGTGATAATTCATTAGATTTCTGAATCTTCTCTTTTTACATATGACATTATGCATTTCTGAAGTAAGATAAACACGTAAGCAAAACTTTTATACATGTACAGAAATGTGTTAATAGTGTTTTTTTTTTTTAATTTTTTTTTTTTTTAATGTTTTATTTCTAGGAGAGAGAGAGACAGCGTGAGCAGGGGAGGGTCAGAGAGAGAGGGAGTCACAGACTGAAACAGGCTCCAGGCTCTGAGCTGGCAGTCAGCACAAAGCCCGACGCGGGGCTCGAACCTACGAACCGCGAGATCATGACCTAAGCGAAAGTCGGACGCTTAACCGACTAAGCCACCCAGGCGCCCCTGTGTTAATAGTTTTATAGTGTTTAGCTTTCTTTTGTACCTACAGTGTGCAATCAGAGGAAGCATTATTCACAGCTCTACAAAATGCACTTCTTAGTGCACTGAGATATTAAAGGTATGAATTATATTAATCCAACCATAAGGTCAAATAGAAATTAGTCCTTATCTATGAGTTTTCTGTTGTTTAGTGGATTCAACTATAATTTTGAAACTAGCAATTTAATTTCCATTTTCATACCATATATATATGTCAAAAATAATCTGGTGTTATTTAAAATGAGAGAATGCACATTTCATTTAGATTAAACCTTTCTTCTGCACCAGCAGATGACTGCTGCTTTGGTTTTTCAACAAAGTCCCTTCAGCAACACTACAGAAATGACTTATCCAAGTACCTAATTAACTGGTATATTTTATTTCCTATTTCCGGCTTTGTGGGAAGTTCCTGAAAATAATAAATTGACGTTTGAACTGTTACACCAAACCCAAACTGTAAAATGAAATAAATCACCTAATCTCTTTGATGGTCGTGTTATAAGTTACTCTTATGTTGAAGCAGGATGCATAGGATCCACGAGCAAAATCTCAGCTGTGGGCTTCTTGATAAAGTCACATAGATACTTCGGTGTGAACTCTGGGTTATGCCAGCAGGTTTTGAGTGTTTACTGGAAACACAGCAGCTACATCAGGGCTAATTTAAAGGTGTTTTCAATTTTCCAAAGCCGAATCTGCAGTGAATTCTCAACGGTTCTCAAAACTCACCACCAGACAGTTATTACCATTCATGCTTGTCAGGGCATGGTCTCATTACTAATTGCAGGAGCCCACGAAGGGTAAGTAGAGAGGTCAAACAGAGTCGTAATCCAGGTGGACATGCCGAGCATCACCACAGCAACACCCACAATATTAACGCCAAGTCCAGCTTTCACCTTGAACAGGAAAGAGTATAAATGTCAGTCTCCCCAAAAGGAAACCTGTAGCAGGATTCGAATCCTGCAGCAGAAAGTATATGTCAGATTTACGTGCATCATAAATGCTGTGTATCAATTGTTGTCATTTCATAAAACAATGAATTCTTTCATTCATCTCAAAGGAGAGCCTGTCCACAGCTAAATGACATTTAGTTGGAGATTCTGAAAGGGTCCTCTTAGGAATATACTGGAATTCGTCTAATTCAAGAAAAAAATCTATTTAAAAATTGTCATTTCATGTTAAATCAGAATTTGAGTTTTGAGGTCTTGTATTTCAGCGGATAAGATTCAGGTCACTGTATGATAACTGGATCCTTCATGTTCACTCAATACCATTATTAGTTTAGCCTTTAGTATTCTCTTATTGAGATTTAATAAAATGCCACTTCTATTCATCTTTCTTAGAGTGCCCATTTTTCTGGCTCTTGTGTCATCATCCTGATATCTACTAAAAATTTCAAAGTTGTTTTCTATCCATTCAAACAAGGCCTGGCAAAATACTGCCCATGACCTGTTTTGGTAAGTAAAGTTGTATGGGGCTATAACCATGACTACTTGTTTACATATTGTCGTTGGTTGCATTCATGATACAATGGCAGAATTAAGTAGTTGTGACAGAGAGAGCATACGGCTCACAGAGCGTCAGATATTTACTGTCTGACTTTGTACAGGGAGAGATTGCTAATCTCTGCAATCTCTGTTTTAAAGCCTGGAGCCCCAAAGCAAAAGGGGCTATCTAGCAGTGATTATTATAGGAAGCCTCCTTTTCCATCTATGCAAGCCACTCACTTATTTCAGAATCCTGTTTTTATTGTTTAAATTCATACGCACAGGACACTGGTTATATTGTATTATGCACATTTTCTTTCCAGAAGGATATTATGTGGCTTCTCCATAGAGGCATTTCCCAATTTTGACATCGCAGGAATGTAGGGACAGCAATGCAATGCGTGTAGCAGGCGGGAGCTGAACTTACCTTGGGAGTGCACTTGCAGAGCAAGCGACCGGAATTTACTTTCATTACATTCCTGCTCGGTTTGGTTTGGAAGTTGGTGATCAAGATCTGGGGGAGACTAAAATATTCTCGAGCTAGTCCTTTCCTACCACAGCAAACAGCCATGAGCAATGGAATGCAGAAAGGGCCACAATGACCACCTGGCTGAATACAGACAGGCCCATCAGGTGACCCACCCCAACATATCCAAAGGCCCTATATGACCAATGTGCTACTTACAAACAGGCTCAGTTACCAAAAAAGGGAAAATTCTATGCCAGACTTCTTTAGTTTCCTCCTTTAAAAACGGCCCCCATCCACTGCCTCCTTGCAGATAGCCTTTCTTCTGTTGTCTTCTGCTGTTCCCTTGGGGCATATTCAGTAAACTTCTTTCTCCTTATTCTGCCTCAGATGGCATCACCCCACATTTGGAGGCCCCCTCTGGTCGGGAGAAACACCACCCGTAGACACCATACTAAGTGTTCCACTATGACTTGCTTGCGCTTTCATGTCAGATGTCACTATTAGAATCACGACAAGAAAGATGGTTTTTCATCAGCAGGCACTGAGCCCAGTATGCATTTCGAAGTAAATGTTGGTTGGTTGCAAAATTTTGCAAAAATATTTGTGATAGAAAACCACAGTGCGTGATGGCTGAATTTCATTAACCCTATTCTTCCTTTTGCCCAGGTCAGGTTGGAGTCTGACTTTGACACGTAAGTTTCAGGCCTTGTGCGGAACATATTCGAAGCTCTTTTCCTCTTCCAGGACATGACCGATGCAGTTAGTATCTCTGTATTTGTGCTGCAAATTCTCATGGTGTTTGCTTCTGGTATCACTCTTAAAAACAATTCTGTGACCAATCATGAACTCTCCCTTCAGAATAGAACTCAAGCCTTGCCTTCCCTGGAAGTTGATTAGTGTGCAAAAGGAGTGATAACTCAAAAGACATTGGACCTGATTGTTTTCTTTCAGCTCACTCACCATGTCAATTACTTTTAGATGGCCGTAGGAAAAAACAATAGCATTGGGTGGATTTGCTACTGGTAGGAGGAATGCAAATGAAGTACACAGAGTACAAGGTATCAAAATATAAAGAGGGTTCACTTGAATGGCTTCAGCCTGTTGGAAAAGATAAAAAAAAAGGAGTCTAAGTAAAATTTTGAGGTAGGCACCATGCAGCAGAATGAGCAAAATTATTATAATAAACTCTCCCGGAAGCAAGTTAAAATCTAAAGACATAAAATTATACACATAAATGCAATTAGAGCTTGAAGAACAGTTTTCAGAAATGTCTCTTCTTCTTGTTGTTTATACGGTTATTGGTGCCCACTTAAAGTGTTATAGCTCAGTTCATTTAGAAAATAAAGTATCACTTATTCCAGGAACTAAATAAAAACAGAAGCAATTTATTATTTATCCAGTGTTAGGCGTTGTGTGTGTGTGTGTGTGTGTGTGTGTGTGTGTGTGTGTGTGTGTTTAAATAAAATAACTTAATTTTCCCAATGACCTCTGAGATGGCTACTATCACCCCAAGTAACAGATGAAAAAACTAAGGTCCAGAAAGGCTAAAGTAACTCGTCCAGACACAAAGCTGGCAAGCAGTAGGGCTTATGCAGGGGCTTAGGTCTCTCTGGCTTTGAAGCTTCTCATTATTCCATTAACTTTTCTGCCTCTACGCCATATATAATCTACAATTTGCTTAGGGATCATCACAGAAAAAGAGTTACTACTATTCCTAATTCATCATCTTACTTGTCTGACAGTGCCATTTCTAACTGTGCCATGTTGAGAAATAAAAAACAGCAAAATCAAAATGATATTTTGCCAGTATACACTGCCTGCGTTTCTTCTCTAGTTTGAAGCAGCAGCCCAAGAATGACATCATATGCACCTAGAGCTGGAGCAGAACATTTCCAGAAGGGCAATCCTTCTTAGTTTAAAGTGCTACCCTCTCACCAAACTCAGCCATCTCAATAAGGGAAACATTTTACTTACAGCTATTTCTTGTATTTGCTAGTGCGGTGGGGAGAAAAAAAGGCAGATTGTCTTTTCCTCTCTCTCCTTGCAAATCTGCTTTTCACTTATCTTTTAAAATTATTCCCTGGGCCATAGAGAGAGCTGTGTCTAAGATATTTAAGCTTAAAGCCTGAAGCATAAGCCTAGCTTTTCATTCACTTGCAAATCACTTATATGAACCACTTCTCAGAAACTGGGGAATAATCTGGAGGGAGAAGTGTCAGTGTTAGACATTTAAATACTGAAGATGCCAGAAAACACTGAATCCCAAAGTCATACAGCTGGAAAGGATCCAGGCTGACCCTCGCACTTATCTGCAAATGAAAAATCTGGGCAGAGAGAAGCTAAGTGCTTCTGCCTGACCGTCGAAGAACAGAATTCTCTTGACGTGAGGTCTGCCAGAAAAAGTAGTAATGCAAATAAAGACCACTCTATAAGTTACTTATAGGAAGATCATTCACATCAAAAAATGGTTCCATCCCACAAAATGAGAACAAGCAAAGCAGAACACTACACTTTTGATGAGGAGAAAAGCAGATGAATGAGATACTCACCAATGGAGACAGTATCGGGAGAAGAAGAGTAATAGTAGCTGGATTGCTGGCTACCTCTGTTAAAGATGTGACAAGCAAAGATGATATCAGAATTATTAGCCATACTGGTAATGAACCCAGAGGAGATAATTTATTTCCTATCCACTTGGATAGTCCTGATTCCTAAAAAAAAAAAAATTGAAAGAAAAGAATAGTAATTAGCAATGTAATTTGTTAATAATTTTTTAATCAGGCATAATTTAAATGTATAAAATGTAGCCTTTGCTCTAATAACTCAGTTTAAAATATAACTTTAATCTTTCATATGTTCCCATAGTTTGGTAGATCTAGGTGATTTCAGCTGACATGGGAGACGTTCTCAATTATTCTTATTTTAACGCTACCAACATGCTTTAGGGACTTTGAATTGTCTTCCTACATTTTTTCAATTAAAATGTAATTTTACCTATTTTATACAGACAGATCATGTGGTACTATAGGACTTTAAGAAAATGGGACCCTCCGGTCTGCTTCTCTCTATTCCCAAGTTGTGTTCCCCAGAGACAATTTTCAACCTAGATTAGCTATGTATGGCTACTTTTTAAACTATGTGGTTTCTTTATTTGCTGATTTCGATTTTGTTTACTGACTTTCTAATATGTTACGTAAGGATTCAGCTTTCTTACACCATCCACCATACGTATATTTCCTGGCCCTCCATTTCCTTTACTCATATATCAAGTTTTTTATTAAATCAATATTGAAAGGTCGCCATTATGATTATATGAATATTGTTCATACCCAAGTCACTTAGTGTACTGTGATTATGTTAAAACAAAGTTAACAGGCTTTTAAGAGAGAAGTTATTACAAAGAGGTGAATGCTTTAGTAGTTAGCTGCCATTTTATGGCTCCCAACAGGAGGGTTATCTGATTCTGGACATTTGCCAAACTAATTGCAGTTTGGAACAAAAATTTTAAAAATGAACTGTCTCCAAATCTTTGTAAAATTAGTTTCTAGGGAGGGGCATATTTGTCCACAGAGGTAGGGTTAGTCCAGTTATTCTCCCACAGAAATTTAATTCTACGTACTAGGATTTTCATAGCAAACGACCTCCCTCTATAGTTTCCCCAATTCTTCCAGTGGGAGGGGCTAGTGTATCAGAGGAAGTCCACGTCTTTTAACTTTCTTGGATTTTGCAATTCTAGGGTCTGGCCAATGCTTTTAAAATCACTTTGAGTATCTAGGGTCCAATCCAGATAGATATTCTGGAGGCGAGATGAACAAAGTTCACATCAGTGTCAGAATTACTGATTCAGATTGCCTCACAGTTCAAATTAGCAAGAAAAAGAATGGAAGTTACTGATTTTGAGAAACCAGATCTCATTATTTCTGAAATAGTAAGGGAAAATGTGTATTTGCCTTATATTTCTATCATTTAAATTTGAGTAGTCTCTAAGGCAAGCCAAGTCTACAATGTAAAAAGACATTGTAAGTGGCACTCAGAATTGAGACAATTTCTAAGATTTTCACCTATTACTAAGTCATATTGCTGAAAGCTCAGTGTCCAAATACCATGCAGAAAAATTGACAATAAAGTAAAAAGCAAAAGGCAGCCTCCTTATAAGCTATTTAGAAGATAGCAGATAGTTATTCGTCTGAAGAATAAAAATTTAACTTTCCAGGAGCGAAAAGGCTGGACACATCTCTTTCATCATCTTTTTTACTTTGATGACTGAATGAAGAAATGGAGCAGATGTGAGCTTTAAGTGTTTCACAGATGACTATGAGACTCGGAAATGAGAGTTTTTATTTAGTCAAAGAGTAAAAACTTTTTCACGGACTTTTTAAGAAGATGCTTTTCTTCTAGCAGCCCTACAATGACTTTCCAGTGACAAAGGCCTTCCCCAGACTTCTACTTTATATCAGCTGAATAGATGACAGGCCAAAGAAAAAGCCAGCTTTATTCCTCATGGTGCTGTTATTTTTCCCTAAAATTAGACATAGTACAATATTAGCCATGGTTATGTAAAATTCTCTCTGGACTTTATCCAATAAACATGTACTAAATACTTCTTTAAAATGTTTCTTTATTTTTGAGATAGAGTCTGAGAAAGACAGTATGAGCAGAGGAGGGCAGAGAGAAAGGGAGACACAGAATCTGAAGCAGGCTCCAGGCTCTGAGCTGTCAGCACAGAGCCCGATGCTGAGCTGGAACCCAAGAACCGTGGGGTCATAATCTGAGCCAAAGTCAGATGCTTAACTGATCAAGCCACCCAGGTGCCCCAACATGTACTAAGTACTTTTAATGTACTTAATATGTAATAAATAAATGATGTAATGAAGCACTGTTACTTCTCATTCTTCTTTGACAGCCTGAGGACTACGATATATTGTAAATTTTAACAAAATGTTTATTTTTGAGAAAGAGAGTGAGCACATGCAGGGGAGGGACAGAGAGAGAGAGAGAGAGAGAGAGAGAGAGAGAGAATGAGAATGCAAAGCAAGCTCCACGCTGTCAGGGCAGAGCCCAAAGCTGGGTTTGATCCCACAAACTATGAGATTATGATCTGAGCCAAAATCAAGAGTAGGATGTTTAACTGACTGAGCCACCCAGGCCCACCAGGACTATGATATACTGAAGAGAAGTCTGCAAGCTACTCAGATTCATCATGAAATAAGGTAAAGTTATAAACAGAATGTTTTGTTAGGAGTCATTGTATGTAGGATTTTTGCTTTTTTTTCTTACTTAGCTAGTCTTCTAATACCAGTTCATGGTTTAAGAATTCTCATCTTCTTTGCTTTATTCCTTTTGACATGTTGGGGCATCATAAAAAATGATGTTTTATGCTTGCAGCCTGTAAAAATTATTGATCTCACTTTATCTGTGTGGTATACTCACTGCAAGACAATTGAAATCTGCATCATTAAAATGATAGGATTAAGTTGAATATGCCAAAGCCTGGTTGTCTCTTGTTCTTCTTTGGAAAAGTCTAGTTAATTGTTAAATATCGTGGACACAGAGTATTACCTCACAGCCATCTGCCAAGGCAAACCCTCCACCAACAAGAATGGCTATGTCCCAGGGCATAAATGACTGGAATTCTTTCCAAGTAATCAGCGGAGAGTAATCAAAAGCAACTGCAAAACACAATTCCCACAGTTATACATTGCTTCAAATATGGCAATATGACATGTCCTTTTTTCATTGTCTGAAACCACCATATCATTAGAAGTTTTTAATATTCCTAGATTGTTTTTAGATAAATAACTTGCTCTGAACTTTGAGTAATTTCTACCTGGCTGAGGTAGAACACTGCATTAAAAAAAAAAAAAAAAAAAAAAGCCATAGGGGCTCCTGGGTGGCTCAGTCAGTTGAGCGTCCGACTTTGGCTCGGGTCATGATCTCATGGTTCGTGGGTTCGTGCCCGCGCGGCTCAGTGCTGACAGCTCAGAGCCTGGAGCCTGCTTCAGATTCTGTGTCTCCCCTCTCTCTGACCCTCCCCTGCTCACGCTGTCTCTCTCTCTCTCTCTCTCAAAAAAAAAAAAAAGCCATGACATGGAAAAATCCTTTGGATCACATTATAAATTTAGATAGGTTATAACATTGTCATTTATAATGTCATTCATTCATTCATTCATTCTGCCAACATTTTTGCCTACTATGAGTAATACAGTGCATTGACTATACTATTCTTTGCTATTCAAAGTGTCTAATATGACATTGGTTTTAATATCATCACTGTAGCATTATAATTTTATTCACTATTTTCTTGAACCTTTTTTATTTTTTTTTCAATTCATGAGGAGTGTCATATAGATTCATCATGTTTTCAGTTTAAAACCAAAGTTCAGATTAAATAATTTAAGTATTATTCATAACTCTTAAAATTATTATAAAGATTTCTCTTGATATTTGGGTCATAATGGCTCATTTGATTTGTTGAGAATAAAGGTCATCCATGAATATAATATTCTCATTTAATATTTGTGTGTAGCAAGTGGCCTTCTACATGATGAGATTTTAAGGTTACTAGTAAAACTCCTTCCTAGCTCCTTCTGTTAAACCTAAACAAAACCGGTGTGCCTGGGTGGCTTAGTTGGTTGAGTGCCCAATTTTCGCTTAGGTCATGATCTCGCGGTTCGTGGGTTGGAGCCCCGCGTGGGGCTCTGTGCTGACTGCCAGCTCAGAGCCTGGAGTCAGAGTCTGTGACTTCCTCTCTCTCTGACCCTCCCCTACTCATGCTGTCTCTCTCTCTCTCTTTCTCTCTCTCTCTCTCTCTCCTAGAAATAAATAAAACATTAAAAAAAATTAAAAAAAAAGAAAACTAAACAAAACCTACCTTCACTGTTGATGGAAATTTTGCTATTCCTTACTTGAATTAGGATATATATAGCCTATTAAGGCATACCTTGTTGGCTCATTTGGTTAAATGCCCAACTCTTGATTTCACCTCTGGTTAGGATCTCATGATCTTGAGATTGAGCCTTGCATCAGGCTCCATACTAGGCATGGAGCCTCTGTACTAGGCATGGAGACTCCCTAAGATTCTCTCTCTCCCTCTGCCCTTCCCCACCTGTGTGCTCTCTCTCTTGCTCTTTTTCTCAAAAAATGGATATATATCCTGTTAAAATGCAAACATTTCTGAAATGTACCTCTCATGTAAAATTTAACATATTGTTATTTTTAAACCTAGTCATTTTTAAACCTAGTGTGAATGAGTTTATCAGGGAACAGGAGTGAAGAATGAGGAGGGAGAGAATGGTGGACAGTGGTAGGGGGCCAAGGGCAGGGTGCCCCAAGATGGGCAACTTTGACATGAACATTATTTTGAGTTAAAAGCAATCAAAACCCAGCAAATTCGGGCACAGGTGGTTGAGTGTCCAATTTTGGCTCAGGTCATAGTCTCATGGTTCGTGAGTTTGAGTTCCACATCAGGCTTGATGCTATGAGTGCAGAGCCTGCTTTGGATCCTCTGTCCCCTGGCGCTTCCTCCCCTAGTGTACTCTCTCTCTCTTTAAAAAAAAAAAAAAAAAAACAACAAACCCAAAACATTAAAAAAACAAACAATCCCCCCCCCACCAGCAGATTCAGAAAAAGTTCCTTGCCTCTCTCCCAACTATCTGCTTATAACAGGAAGAGAGAGATTAACAAACATTCCTGTTTACCTATGAAACTTATCTGCATAATTGGGCAACCTTTGCTTTCTAAACATCTCCTTTCACCTTCCTGTTATTGGTCTTCCTCCCCTCTGTATCCTCAGACCCCTATCCCTCCTAGCTCATTTAAGTGTTATGTTGCCTCACTGTCTTTGGATTGTCCATGTCTGTGTGGATTCCCTGTATGTACACCGTTAAATTTGACTTCCTACCATTAATTTGTGTCCTGTCAACTTGATCCTTAGTCCAGCTAGAAGGATCTTGAAGGGAAGAGAAAATTCTTTCTCCCCTAAAGAAGTAAGGCTCTTTCTGAGAGGGGGATTCAGATGTGGGAGCCCGGGAAATGAAGCCAAGCATTGGCTCTTCAACACTTGCCACTGATAGGCTGTAGGGATTTGACCGCAATGGTCAGTGTCCTCAGGGCCTCATAGAAATTATTACTCTGCATTACAATATCTCCTTATAATACACTATGAGATGTTCTAGACTCAAGTAAAGAACAAAAGGCATTTATTTCTAAGTTATACTATTTATATGTATCATGTCCTAGCAATCTGACTTATTAGTCACTTATCAATTCAGATGCAAGAAGTCAGATGGGTCAACTCAACTCCATGAATCCAGGTCCCACACAAGCAAAAAAAAGAAGAAAAAGGGAGAAATAAAAGAAAAACCAACAATAACCCCCCTCCCAACAAACACTCTCTCTCTACTAGACTAGTTCCAAACAATTTTAAACTATTTGTCCTACAATAAAAACATAGGAATCTGAATACCCAAAACACATGCTGAATTAATATAAAGTACAGATGGGGGTGAAACCTGTGTTTAAGAAATGTGTGTGTTAGGGGAAGGAGGGGTCTTCTCACACAAGCACGGATACTTCTTTG
Organism: Proteles cristata cristata; assembly: GCA_017311185.1. Taxonomy (NCBI): domain Eukaryota; kingdom Metazoa; phylum Chordata; class Mammalia; order Carnivora; family Hyaenidae; genus Proteles; species Proteles cristata. The sequence continues at coordinate 2,503,675 of JAESUZ010003619.1, read as the reverse complement.
TACATGTATTATAAAGACAATGAATGTTCCCTTTTATTTGAATATTTCTTCTTCCATTTGTGACACTAGGTTTTGGCTAAGTGTGGATTTGATTTGCTTTCTCTCCAGGATTACTATGATGCTGTAAATACTCTTTCCCTTGAAATTCCTCACCTTTTTAGATCCTCAGCATTTATTACCAAGGGCTCATCATGAAGTGTGACTTCCAAGTTCTTGTTCCTATGTTTGCCAATAGTAAGATTAATTCTGATTATGGCAGGGGAAAGTGGGCCTATTGTGAACCGGAAAGTGTCACTCGTAGCAGAGTCCTAACCATGTTGCATAAGGAAATCTACTTCTCACTTCTGCCAAGTAAGACGATTCTCCTTGAAGAGGGAAAACACGTGCTGGCTGAATAAAGGCTGCAGTGTGCAAACAGGGCGTGCTAAGCCAGGGGCATGCCCATTCCTTCCATTCTAAGTGCTAACTGAAACCAATGGAATTTTGTAACTTTGCTCTTCTGTCAAAGTCATTCAGAATTATAAATAATACTCAACCAATTTCTCCTGTAGGTGTGGTTTTAGTCAATCTCTTAGCTGGGATAAGAAAGAATAGGAGTCCTATAAGTAAGGCAACAGTTGAATCTGTAGCAAAACCAGGGTACCTGAAAGAGGACAGATATGTACATTAAAAATAGCATGAAGAACTTGAACAAAGTAAACAGTAATTGACTAGGCAAATAACCATACAAGTAGTAATGGTGACCTAGATTATTTATTCTGGATAATCTGGTCTAAAACCTATGGATTTCCAACCAAATGATATAAGTTAGTGAAGCTGAAAATCTCAGATCATGTTCTCAATGTTTCCATATATGTCTCTTACTTTCAAAACCATGAATACACAGGCTAACATACTGGCCAACACGTCAAGTTCCTTTTTAGGCAAAGTTTAAGGATTTGGTAAACAATTTTTTTCTTTGAATTTTTTCATTTAATTATACTGGCAGAGAACTGAGGCCAAAGCAATTGTTAGACTGGGCAAAGCCCTGTATAACTGTTGTCTAACATCATAGTATTGACTTGTGGCAAGGAAAGGGTGTTTCTAGAGTCCTCTAAAATTCTTCTGTACATTATGAAAAGAAATTGATCTGTTTTTCTAAGATATAACATCTGCTACTGTGATTATAGTCCCTAGCCATATCATACAAATGAAATCAACCCATTTAATGCTTTGTACCCTGTGAAACTCAATCAAGAATATTAATTATTAGAATGGTTTATGAGATGCTCATAAACGGTCACTGGACAAATTAAGAGTGATTCAGGAACAGATGGGGTCTTAGAATCACCAGGTCATTCCAGCAAGTAAGACAGGTTGCCAGAAGCCTCAACTATTAAAGAAGCACCTGGAAACTAGATATGAATGAAACAGACATACATAATTAACATTCAGTTTTAAGATCCAGAAATATTAACTAGTGAATCTTTGTAGCCTGAGAAGACATATGCACGCCCTAGGGATTATCCTGCTACCTTGTGACTCAGCGATGTGTTCATACTATAGAAGCTCTCTACTCCTATGATTTATCTGAATAGTATAAATAATCAAGGAAATGCATTATTTTTATTCAATCTGGCAACTTTAGAAACGAGTCTGTTTTCTTTAAATATAGATTTTTAAAATTTCTTTGCTGAGTACAAAGCTATCTTATGTAATTTATTCAACAAACTTAACCAATATTTATTATTGTATTTTCCTTATTTCTTTTGAGTTATAATTTTTTATTGTAATTTTACGAAATGAGGTCAGGCATCATATAATGTGATTTTGTTTTATATGAAAAGACACATTGAATTCAGTCCAGGTTCAAACAGATGGAATGAAAACATTAGGTGGTAGCTGTAAATCTTGATATATCATCCTAGCTTTGGAAATTCTAAATGGTTAAAATCTCTATGTTACAAATATAATCTACAGAATATACTTCACATAAAATCAAGCCATAAATATTGAGGTAACTTTGTTCCCAAAGACTTTTAAAACTATTATTATTTCAGTATTTGTTTATCTTCACTTCATTTTTAGTTTATTATGAACTAGTAACACAACTAAGATTGTCTCAGTATTATTTTATTTCCACACAAATTTTATTTGCTTTGGCAATTTATTAATCAAAGTCAATTAGACTTATATCTTCAAATTCCTTCTCCTATCAAATCTTTGTTCCTTATCCTATTATTCTCTCTCAGAATTCGAGGTAACACAAACACCATAGTAGATATACTCTGTTTTCCTGCTGCAAACAAAATACCTTCTGAATTACACTTTCTTCCTGTAAGGAACAGAAACTGGAAACTTATTACATTGAATTTCCTACTGGGATTTCTTCCTGATTTTTATTAGCTACTATCTGATTTCATTTAGTTTTTACACACTGGTGTTTAGAGAAGACTCTCCCTACCAAGGTAAATAGGAGTGGAATTTTAAAAAGGAAAATTACTTTTTATGTTGGTTTATGACCTGTTACAAAACTAAAAAGTAATAATCAAACTGCTAAATGATAGTTGGCTATGAATAGCTTGCCTTGAATAATAGGATACTGCCTTTTATTTAGACTTCTCAAAGTGAGAAGTCTTAGCCCTAAACAAAAAGTTTCTCAAGCTGAATGAAGCTGATCCTTTGAAACATGCTACCGTATCACGTGGCTGCACTTGCGTGTTCACTAGGAATTTGCACGCAGACTTTGTATCTTTAAAACATGTTGGCAATGTCTATATAACCAGAAGGCTCTGATTCAAGAGGAGAGGGACTTCTTTATTCCATGTCGGCAGGATACCTTTAACTAAAACAATTTTGGTTTCTGTCCCCAAAGACATGGATTCTTGCTGTGGGATGTGAGACAGGAAGACATCATCGGAGATCTGCTCAATTTTGGAGCCAGAGCACTTCAGTGAAAGATAGATTGGGAACACATCTCAAAACCAAAGTATTTATATTGACACGTAGGATGGTCCTTAATTTAGACAATTACGCGATCGTTCTCCCTTCACTTCATGTGACTCAGCAGGAGTGCTGGCCTATAAGACACCGCAAGATGAGATGAACTCGACCCAGCTGCTAACATCAGTTTGTAAAACTAGTCTTCTTACTTACTCAGGAATTCGTGATCTACAAAATAGGGGCAGGGATGGATATATAGTGAACTAGTATAAAAAAGGAACATAATTAGAAAAAAAAGACCAGGTACTAACCTGAGTAAAAAGAAAAAAAAAAAAGTAGGTAAAATCACAGAATATGAATACATATTGGGTTATTAACAAGGATGGAGTGGCACTGAACTCACTTAATAATAAATATTGCATTTCTGTATGGAGTAAGGGCAGCACTATTTTTTTAAGTTTATATTATTTATTTTGAGAGAGAGAGAGTGAGAAGGAGCCAGGGAGAACAGATAAAGAGGGAGGGGGCACCTGAGTGGCTCAGTCGGTTAAGCGTCTGACTTCAGCTCAGGTCATGATCTCACAGTTCGTGGGTTTGAGCCCCGTGTTGGGCTCTGTGCTGACAGCTCAGAGCCTGGAGCCTGCTTCAGATTCTGTGTCTCCCTCTCTCTCTGACCCTCCCCTGCTCATGCTGTCTCTCTCTCTCAGAAATAAAATAAAAACATTAAAAAATTAAAAAAAGAAAAAGGAAAGAGGGAAAGAGAGAGAATCCCAAGCAGACTGCGCTGTCAGTTTAGAGGAGGGCGGCACTATTCTAAGTGCGGTTATTAGCCTCGTTTCACAGCTGAAAAAACTGAGAGTTAAGTGACTTGCCTGAAGTGGAAGAGCCAGAAGAGACTCCGAGCCGTGAGGCTCCACAGCCTGCACTCCTAACCACCACAGAGCATGGCTTTCCTGCATCTCATAGTTCTAATTTTGTAAAGATGGGAATAGCCTTGCCTAAAGGAGCCTGACTTTTAGTTACAGGGTATATGATTCTCTTATCTGCAGCCTTACCTTAAATTTCATTCCTTATTTTTTTTCCTGAAAGGATTAGAATTAAACAATCTTTTCAATGGAGAGGAAGGAGGAAAAAAGTCTCATACGATCTTACAGAGTTTTAGGAAACACTTAGGAGAAAGCCAGAAAAAAGAACAAAAGAACAAAAAACAGGCAGGCTTAACAAACACAACATGTAACGCTTACTTGGAAAAAAGCGCAGACCAACCAGGAACAAACCCAGGATCTCGGCTAAACCACAGCAGAGCCATTAAAATGAAGAGGACCAACGTTGCAATTTCCTGATACCTGTGCAAAAATTCCAATCCTTTCATTTATTTTCTCATTCAGGACATTTGTAGAAACTCCCTGAGCTGTTGCCAGAGTAATCTTAGCAGAACGCTAAATACTGTAAAACCCAGATGATTGTGTGTCAACGATTTGCAAGAATCAGCACAGTTACAAAAGGACTGGACCCCACTATGGAATCTTAGGCTTCCTTTGATTTTACCTGGTAAATTTTAGTTAGATAAAAGTATGTATTTTGTCATGTTGAGTTCTATTTACAAAGGCTAGCATGGTCAAGGCCCTTGTGAGGTGTTCTAAATACATTACAGATGATTGCGTGCCTGTTTCCCTTTACACAACACTTGCAGGGTAAGCAGTAAGTTTCCGCATGAGTACGTGTGTTTGCTTGTGTGTCTGTGTGCAGGTGCATCTTACCTTATTGGCCCAAGTTTTTGGTATTCTTGTTTAATCACCTCAGCACAAGCTTTTTGTTTGACTGTTTTGGTCCTGCCACATTTGAACATCTCCTTAAAACTGAAAAGAAAAAGTAAGCCCATTAAGCAAAGAATTCTTCCTTCAAGGGAGAGATTTGTGTGAAAGCTTTATAAAGTACTCATCTCCGTGCCAATAACAGAAATCTGTGCTTAGCACCTATACCTCCATTGCCTTCTTCGAATGTCCTTGGTTTTTATTTCTATTTTGCCTGGTTTGCTCGATTTTCAAGGCTTAATTTTTGTTCCCTATTTTCACACATCTTCCCCTGATCCCTTCATTCTCTATCACGGTTTGTACCATTGGAACTTTGCCACGAGACACTCATCTCTAATTTAACACTATATTATATACCTGATCGTTATAGATTTTAATCTATGTATTATCTATCTTGACTGTTAATTGTTGCACATGTGTAGTTTTATCTCACTGGTGAGATAATGAATTATTTGAGGACAGGGACAGTGTCATAGGTGTTCCCTTTGGTGCAGTGACTCTCAACACTGTGCATGTAACCACACACATGGTTGTAAGCACGCACAGCCAATACTCAACTCATCAGCTCAGCAGTACCTTGGTCAAATGTATGAAACAGCTGGTTGTCAGATCCATCAGTTTTCACAAAATACACTAGCCTCGAGTCATACACCAGGGCAGAGAAGTCCTGTACTGTCATCATGAGCGGAGTCTGAACTAGATCTCTCAGAACAAAAACCAACTCAGTTACATTTTTGTTATTTAAGATCCTTCACCTCTTATACCCTAATAGAATCACTAGATTGTTTTTCAACTATTGTCAATAGTAACTGCCAGTGCCTACTTCTTTCAGCTGCTGATTTTAGTGACACCTCTCCCCTGTGACTAATTTTTCTTTCCTGAACGTCAAAACTCTTTTTTGTGAAGTACTGCTCTAGGGCTTAGATTAAAAACAAACAAACAAACAAACCCTCCAGAGGAATAAATAAATGAGTAAATGGCTAGATTCTTATGGACTATCTTTGGAATGTCTATGAGTATGTGAGTTAGATTACATCATGTGTAGTAGGGAAGGCATTTCTGAGCCTATATCCAAAGGAACTGAAATCCAGACCTTGACCCGATACCTGCACTCACATGTTCACTGAACCATTATTCACAGTGGCCAAGACATGGAAACAACTCAGATGTCCATTGACAAACAAGTGGGTAAAGAGAAAGTAGAATGAAAAATAAAGGTGGTTTATACATATAATGTAATATTATTCAGCCTCAAAGAAGAAGGAAATCCTGCCATTTGTAATAAGACGGATGGCCTCGGGGAAAATCTAAGTGATATAAGCCAGATGCAGAAAAACAAATATTGTATGCCCTTACTTATATGTAGAATCCAAAATGATCAAACACCTAAAAACAGAGAGTAAAATGGGTGTTTTCCAGGGAATGGAAGGAGAGGGCAATGGGGAGGTGTTAGTCAAAGGGTACAAAGTTTCTTTTATGAAAAATAAATAAGTTCTAGAGATCTACTGCACAAAACAAGGTCTATGATTCACAATATTGTATTGTATACTTAAAAATTTACTGAGAAGGTAGCACTTATATGTTAAGTGCTTTTGCCATAAAAGAGCGGGGAATCCCCAAAAAGCAAAGGGGACAAGAGGAAACTTTTGGAAGTGATGGAAAAGTTTATGGCCTTCACACTGATGATGGTTCATGGGTATATACTTACTTATCTCCAAACACATCAAGTTGTATATATTAAATATCTACGGTTTTTTCATATGTCAATCATACTTCAGTGAAAGCAATTTTAGAAGAAGAAAAAACTCGGGCCGGTGTTCTTCCATAAAATTGCTGGGCTGAATATGTATGTATATGAGGAGGAAGCAGGAAGACTGAGGCGGTGTGAAGGCAGCTATCACAAAAAGATATCTGATTTATTTGTTTTTCTGTAGCTCTCCCACTCAGACTTGTTTGGACTACTATTCCCTCTGAAGGAGCAGAATTTCCTCAACTCTTAAATCATCCATCCTACACTTTCATAATCATTCTTCTGCACACACTCCAACCCCTGAACATAATGAGACCCATGTTGTTATATTTAAGCTCAATGAGGTAATATTTAATGTCTATAATCTCAACTAAATTACTGACAAGTGCCAGTCTTGACATTTTACCCCTTGTCACAATATAAATACTATTATTATGAGAAACTGATCCCTGGACCACCTTGAGATCCATCTGTAGAACAGAAAAGTAGAATTGAAAAAAGACGCCAGTCTCCCTAAAAGATGTTTTCCAGCCAGGAGACTGCATATGCAGCATATGTATTTGGTCTCTTTGGTTGCGGATGATAAATGGTTAAGTCCAAAGCTGTGTTGGCTTTGCTACAGATGAAGGTTAATGCCTTCACAAAGGAACTGATGAAGCATATGATAATGCATCAACCTCTTCATTTAAATAAGTCAGTGGCGTTGATAGATGACCCTCTCTTTCGAAGTATGTTGGGGTCATTTATAATAGGTGAGTTAACTGTGTTAACAGCCAACATGCTAATCAGAATGTATGGTGGCCTGCCAGGGGAGTAGCTAATAATTTCTGTTTGTTGATCTAAAACCTCTGGAGGTGAAGACCCTGACTGACTGAAATGGACACTGAAAAATTAGCCGGAGTGTGAAGTTGGGTATTGTCTAACCGATAGCGGACAGCAATGGGACTGTTTAAATATGTCACTGATCCTGATTTATGGACTTTTGCCTAATGTATGCACTTCAGAGGATTTTTGTCCTCACAGAGAATATCTTTCAATACATCTGCCCTTTATTTTCTTAATATCTCCTTTTCGCATGGTGGGCCATTTCATAATAATGACAATGGCTGCATACATTTTTTATAAAGTGATTATATGTACCAAGAAAGAAGGAAACAACTATGGGTCTGTGACCGGATGCTTTCCCCCTCGATTGGGATTCCTGTCCTTTGCATCTTGAATTGCTACCTGTGCAACTGAATAGACCTCCAAAGGCTTGGATTTCCAGGAAGGGGCATTTAGCATGCAGCTGGCTTCTCCCCACTGATGCCCACCTGCTGAAGTCAGTGACATTCCACACATTTGCTTCAGCAGGAGAACTGCCACACGCTGCTCCCACAATCTGGACAGGTTTTTTTTTTCTTTTTTTAAATCATCAGTATCATCTTCCCACTCCTAACAAAACTGTGGTAGTTCCGGAGAAAAATCAGGAAGAGGAAACGGAGAGGGAAGAGTATCAGTCTTTATAGGAAGAGGCTTGGAAAATTTGGGCATGGGTATGGATCACCCCTGGGTCACAGTGCTTTGCCTTTCAAAGGAAGTACAGAGAGCTGACTTTAGTCTCACTGTTTAGTAGATAACATGTTGTTTTGTTCATAAGTCCTTGAGATGATTTAAATAATAACCGATAAAGATGAATCTGAATTGTTTTTTTTCCAGGAAAAAAATCCTCAGGGTTTGATTTATAGCCATTTCCCCTTTCTTTTTAGAGTATTGTTGTATGTGTAGAATATATAAAGCTGCATTTTAGATTTTGCTGTGGAGCCTTCATAATTTTAAATGCTGGCTGTCATTTAAGTCATATAATTCATTGGTTCTTATGAACCACCAGCTTCAGTCTCAGCCAAGGTAATATTTGCAAATTTGCCTTGAATACATATATTTGACATGTTCGTGGCTCTTTCTTGATCAGTGTTTCTCACTTTAACTTCTAGCTGTTCAACTTGGAACCCATATGTGCTAGAATTGCAGTGTTGGAAGTGATCTTACTGATCATCCAATTAAACTCCATTTTACAGTTGAAAACATCAAGACTGAGAAAGATCACCCGTCTGGACTGTGAGAAGCCACAGCTTTGTCCCTGGTCTCCTGATTCGTAATCTAACATTCTCTCCACAGGGCACACTCTCATGTCTTTATGTGATTTTTTTTTTCAAGGACATAACAATTTTGGTGCCCGGATGAAGCAGGAATATTGCATGCTATCGTTTAAGGTAACTAGGTAACCAGAGGAAATCCCCACGTTAAACCAAGAGGAGGGGCAAAACTTCTTGAAAGTCCACTTTCACAAGCTGGACTGGGTCCTTTTCATAAGCTCCTTACGCCCTTCCAGCTGATTAATAAATTATTAGCTTAGGATTGAAAGGAGATGACGGTAGATTTGCAAAGTCTCCTCCACAGCCAACACCGTTTAGATAATATTTTAGCTTATCCTTAAAATATGTGTTCATGTGTGTCTGTTTTATAAGGAAGGGAAATGCAGAGACTTCGTGTGCATGAACTGGGTGAAAGAGCACTGGGTGAGCTGCTGAGAACTGGGAAGGAAGACACCGTTAGTGTTCTGATTAACATGGAATCTTTACTTACTCGAATCCTAGGAAAAGCCATTGAAGCCAGATCCAGGACAAGAGTAGAATGATAATAGCTGCCGGGAAGGAAAGCATAAACCAGGATCCAAAGTTAATGCAACGGCATTCAGGGTAGCGCCTGTGTGAAAAGACAGAGAAGTGTTCATGGGAGTGTAAGGCGGAATCTCTCCTAATGGTCCTCTGGGAAGCGGCACTTCACGTCTTTGCCATGCTTCCAGCCCAAGAGGAAGATGTGGTACCTTCTCATCATTAAGTATAGCAGCTGGTTTTACCTCTAACCTCTTGTCCTGAGTCTGTAACTGCGTCACTATTGCTGCCTCCCACACAAACAAGAGTGAATATGACATGATTTTTGTTCCCTTCGTTCAGTGTGTAAGGAAAGGCTTGGGAAAGCTAGCACAGTGCCCATGCTCATTAAATGTACAAGAAATGGATATGCCTGGGTACACGTGCCTGGTTCTTAGCACTCAAATCATCAGTATGTGAGCGAGGAAAGATGAACAGACTTCCTCTGATGAAAATTAACTTCACTGAACTGAAATGTCTGCTGCCATTTCACATGAATAGCTGGCATCCCAGGCACCTAGGAAGGGACTCTGATCCATCCATATTGTCTCCTATAGCTGTTTCCCCTCTGTTTTGTCTGCCCTGAAGAAACTATAACCATCATACCAGGCACACACTGGCCCTTCTTAGAATTAGACAGTGCTTTGGGGCTCAGTCAAATGGAACAAATCTGGACCAGATAAAAATGATTAAATTTCTGTGGAAAACATGAGCTCTTCCTTTATTTCTCTTAGTTATTTTTAGCTTTTCAGTCCACATAATCACAAAACAATTGTAACAAAAAAAATGGTGGGGAGGAGTCAGAGACAAGCAGTTTCTTTGATAACCTCACATTTATTTTTTCAAAATGTAGTATAAATTCCAAATTAATTCTCATATAGTTATCTATTTTACGACAGAAGAGGGAAAAACAGGAAATTTGAGAGACAGTTGTCTTTGCTTTTCTTCTTGACACAGTGACTCAAAGACAGAGTTGGAACTTTGAACCTACAGAAAATACACAGAAGCAATAAAGACATCATTAACCTATTTTTATTATTTTTGAAATTCTAAAATGTAGAAAATTTTACAGAAATGATAGATTTGTATATTCTTGTTCTATTTAAATCACACTTTGTATTTTTCCACTCAAAAAAGGTCATGTAAATAAATGAAATGTTTCAGGCTACAGCCATCAACATAAGCCACATTTTTCTACTTTATAAAGTATCTCTTCTATTTTAAGATGGTTGCTAAGTAATGCAAAGACTTTAAAAAAAAACAATAATAGGTATTTGAAACTCTATATTTCCAGTGTTTTCTACCATTACTTTGAGGTTATAAAAAATTGCTCTAGATTCTAGAAGTATCATGACCAAGTTGGAATGATCATTATCTATCATGAAGAGATCCAAAGCTTAGCTTACTTATTTATGCAATTAGAAATGAAGAAGGGTAAGTAAGAAATGCTAGAGAATACAGAGATTTGATGAATGGAAAAATGCTGTATCATGTCCATGAGTTTCTATTAAGAATTGCTCACTTAAAGAAATGTTTACTGTCTTCAGTTGGAAAATTCAATAAGGAGGAAAAGGCTTCTTCTCATTTTTTATCAATGTATTAGACTTTAATTACAGGTTGATGGCCTATGCTATTCTGTTCACCCTAAAGGCATTTAGAAGTGCTGCTAGAATTAGGTTGAAACTAGCACCCCAAACTCAATTTCATCTTTCACCATCTGTGGCTCATACTTTGAAATCAGACTATCTTTTTCTCCTCACTCAATCCTGTAAAACTGGTTTAATTGAAGGGGGGCTTTTTTAGGTACTTTGCCTGGAGGGGTAGTTCATTTAGTAAATGAGAGCCTGAAAAAGCTAAATTCTGTTTTCCTTTTGCTTTTTTCTTCAGTAGTAAGGAGTGAACACCACACAGGCCAGTGGCCTCCCTGATCATAACCTTTATACTTAGATCTGCAGTGAATACTTTGAATGATAATGGTACTCATGGCATACTGTGAGGGATGAGTTTCACTTTTTATTTTCCCACTTTCTCATGCCCTGCAAGTGAAGTGACTGCAAGTATCTGCCTAAAATAAATATCATGAACTAAGTTAAGTACAATTCATTCTGGTAGAATCCTTTACTTTTACCCAAAACTTTGAGAATCTACCATGTACCAGGCACTCTTCTAAATATTGGGGATAAGTGGTGAACTAGATGGATGTAGGACAGCCTTTTATAAAGCTTACATTTTTAAAACATTTTTAAAGTTTATTTATTTTGCGAGAGAGAGAGAATGCATGTGCACGTGCGCGGGAGAGAGCAAGTGGGAGAGGAAGAGAGAGAAAGGGAGGGAGAGGAAATCCCAAGCAGGCTCTACGCTGTCAGTGCTGAGTCTGATTTGGGGCTGGATCTCACCAGTTGTGAGATCCTGACTGGAGCTGAAATCAAGAGCTGGAGGCTTAACCTACTGAGCCACCCAGGCACCTCCATAAAGCTTACATATAAATAAGGAGTACAGACAGTAAGTAGGGAAGCACAAAAACAATCAGAAAATATAACAAAATAATGTCATAGACAAATTACTAGGGAGAGGGAGAAGTTTTACATAGTGTGGTTAAAGACGGTGATATTTGAAATGAGATCTAAATGGCAAGAAGGAGCCAGTCCTGTAAATAGTTGGGAAATAGTTACCCACCCCTCCCGCCCCCGCTCCAACAGAGGAAATAGCAAGTACAAAGGCCCTGAGGTAGAGATGAGTGCAGAATGTTTGATGATCTGAAGGCCAGTGTGGCTGTGGGTAGTGAGCTAAAGTTAGTGACATGAAATAAAGTCCATGGATTAGCCAACAGCAATCAGATCATGTAAAACCTTGTAGGCCATCAGAAGGAATTTGAATTTTAGTACAAATGCAATCAAGAGTAATTGGAACATAATAAATAAGTTAGTGACATGATCTAACTTAAAGTCTGTGTAAAGACTTTGTTATTTACATAAAACATGTTGGTTAGAAGGATCCTCCAGGTTAAAGGCAACAAGAGTGGAAGCCGAGTTGTAGTCAGCAGAACTCCAAGATGACCCCCGAGGGTCCCGCACCTTGTATACATGTTTTGTATGATCTTCTCTCCTTCTGTGTGGGAAGAACTTGCGAATATGGTGAGGTTTCATTTCTGTGGTTAGGTTATTTTATGGAAAAAGTGAAGGGATTTTACAGTGGTAATCAAGTCTCCATTAACTGACTTTGAGTTAATCAAAAGGGAGATCCTCTTGGGTGGGTCTGACTGAATCAGGTGAGCCCTTAAAAGAGAACCTTTCTTGCTGGCCTAAAGAAGTAAGCTTTCCTGCTGCCAGAGAAAGAAGCCATGTGGCAAGGACCTAGGGGTAGCTTCTAGAAGTTGAGAGTGACCCTACACTAAAAGTTAGGAATAAAATGGGCACCTCAGTAATTCAATCACAGGGAACTCAGTTCATGCCAATAACTTGTATGATCTTAAGACAGGGCTCTTTCTGTGGAGATTAGAGGTCCAGCTGTCCTCTTGATTTCAGCCTGATGAAGATCCTAAGCACGGTTCTCAGCTAACTTGTGCATAGACTCCTGACCCATAGAAATTATGAGGTCACTAATTCATGCAGTTTTAAGCGAGTAAGATAATGGTAATGTGTCAAATAGTAATATAAACCAAATACACAAGGAAGTTTATTAAAAGACAAAAGAAGTTTGGCGGTGGAGGAGGGTAGAATGGAAAACGGAGTAGATTTTCCCTGAAGTCAGATTGGGAACAGTGAAGATGAGGAGAAGACACTTGATTTTAAACATATGTGGGACAAAATGTGGAGAAATGGGGAAAAGGGGCCATTTATTGAAATGAAGTCTGAAGAGAGAACAGATGGCAGATGGATAAGGGAGTGGAGGGTCAAAAATGCTGCTGTGGGCATGTTAATTGGAGATGTCCCTTCGTTTTCCAAGTGGTCATGTTGGATGGGCAGGTAGATAGATGAGTCTGAAACAGAGCAGTGGGCAGTTAGAGATATAAAAGAGGTCATTACCAGCATACAGGTGATACTGTAAACCACAGAAACGGTCGTGATAATTTCAGGAGTAAATGGAGACACGAGGGATAGGGAGTATGTCCTGGGGCATCTAAGTTTTAGAGGTCAGGCAGAGGTTTAGGAATGAGCAGATGAGCTAAGCACATTTAATTCTAACTCAAATCCTGTGAGGAAAGCATTATATTTCCATTTTACACAGGAAGACGCTAAGTCCCATAAGGCTAAACGGATTGTTCAAGGTCACAGATTGTACAGTCAGGCAGGATTTTCAACCCAGAAGGAGGGTTTAAAATACAATGTCTTTTCATGAAGGCATAGTGTCCTCATTTCCAGTCCCCAGGTGAAAATAGAAAGTTCCATATATACTGCAAAATGTGCCTAAGCCAGGGGACAAACATTATGTCTAAGGACATTTTAGAACACCACAGAAATGATTTCACCATAACAGAGACGTGCTTGGACCTGAAGCATGTGTGTCCATCATTGTTGAAACTAAGGAACACAGTGTTGTTCTTATAGTTCTAAAGCCCAACTACAAAATTATGAATAGCATTAATACTAATGAAGTACACAGAAATTGTCTTAAAAGAATGGATGTACTTGTGGAAATTTACAACCTTGAAACAAATTTTGGCCTTTAGAGCACTATACGCTGTGTCCATGTTGATTATAGTCCTTTTGATTAATGACTGCTTTGATTATTTCTGAGTCAAAGCCACTTTTCAGTTGGGTATTGGTGTATTTGCAGACATTTCTTTTCAAATATTAACTACTTGTTATTCATGAGCCAAGCTTATATTTCTAATAGCAATAGCAAAAATAAAATAACAGCATCAAGTGCTAGCATTATTGACAATTTCCTATGTCCAGGCCTCTTGCTAAGAGCCAAGTATGCATCATCCCATTTAATTCTCACAATAATAAGTTCTAGTATCACCCCCATTATACAGATGAAGAAACTGATGCTCACAGAAGTTAAGCTAATATATGGCATGACTGAAATCTGAGCTAAGGTCTGAGTCCAAACTCTGCAATCCTCAAATTTCTTCTATGGTATGTGCCAGAGAAATTATTTCTTAGAAATATAATTGCTCATCCCTCCAGGGGAAAATCATGGTAACTTTTGCAGGGAGCTATTGTTAAGTAACTGGCTTACCTTCTCATTCTATAATTAGCCAAGAAGAAAGGTTAGGAAGGTGGGCACCTATAAACACATTTGAATTTAGGGCACCTATAAACACATTTATTTTATCATTTCTTAGTTTGTGAACCCACAGTAGTTATAATTTAACATGAAATTAGTAACAATGACTGTGTTGATAATTGATAATAAATGTTCCTTCCATGCTCTTTGCACACCCCCGTATTACACAGCTGACACCCACAAGCTGAATAATATTCTTTGATAATCAGCAAGCTATGAAATTTTACTTCCATTTCAATCTGGTAGATTTGCGTTTTGGGTTTAACTAATAGCTGTTCTATTTGTTAAACAATATTGATGCACCAAAACTACTTTCTTATGAAAGCAGTAATTGTCTCTAATAATATTTCCCTCAATAGCATAATTTTAATATCAAAAAATTATTTAGTTATTTAGATGATTCTCAAGAACAATAAGTACTTCATTTATGTCTTGGTAGAATTCATCTCAGCTGATGATTATTGATCATCCGCCTGTGCCCCTGTGTGCTAAAAGAGTAAGACAATGATTCATTCAGACTCTACAAGCTTGCAAATCATCAGGGGTGATGGTTATTATAAATGTGAATGAGACAAGCTTATAGAAATGTGAATACAGTTTATGATTAGAGGAGATGGGAATGGTGGTATAGGAGTAACTGAACAGAGTTTCACGTGAAACACCATCCACGCAAGTAGAGAAAGAAATTGACACAGTTGGCAGGTCTTTCAAGAACCACAGTAGGAGGAAATGGGTTAATTACAAGGTGGTATTTATTAACAATAATTGTCAGGAAAAGAGGCAATTGGGTGATGACTGCAAGTACTGTCAGTGGAGTAGAATGGAATGAGGGTCAGGTAGAGAGTGCTGATCAATCAGGATTTACCTAACAGACGAGCTAATAAAAATCTAACAAACCTGTAAGGTTTTAACAGGAAGTAGGTAGAACAAAGAATATTTCCAGAATGCTCTAGTCCAAGGATTAATTAAGGATAACAGTGATGTAATCACAGAGAAGCAAGAATTTAGGTACCACTGATGTGAGATTCAAAGATTAAGAATCAAAGAAACTTCACACTTTAGAGCTGACGTGGGTAATCAACTTCATCTTATTAGTATTATTCTGAAAATCCTTCGAAGCTCTACATCAGCTAATGACAACAAGGGTATGGTTGAGTCTAACTAGCCATACACTTAGTTTTGCAAGTATTCAAATGACACTTGTTACATTTGCATGCTTACATTTTATAAAAAAGAAAATGCAACCCATAAATGTGAATGCTGATGTTGTTTTTCTTGTTACTGACAGGAAACTTACTTCTTTAGAATTTTTCCACCTTGATGCCCTCACCTAATATTGTCTGGCTGCAGAGTAGAAAGAGAACTGGGACTCGAGCCACCTGCCTTCGCTTGGCTGTTCCTCTGTTGACTAGTGATCATCAATCACTTAAAGTGTCTGAGCCTCAGTTTCCTTGTCTGTGAAAGGAGGGAACTGTGCACATGCCCTGAAATTCCTCTGTCTTCACTTTTTCTCTTCTTGGCCACCCTCATTATGACTCAGGAGGGCATGTCCTTCTTTTCCAAGACTAACGTTTCTACCCTAGTTTCTAATTCCATTCTGCTTCTATCTGACTCTTAGCCAATCAATCTTCCTCTTTCCCTCTCTCTCTCTCTTTCTCAAAATGTCACATATCTCTTTTACAGTTTCCTTCTTCTGAATGTAAAACAAAGCTGACATCTTCCTTGTTCTAAGAGAACTCTCTGCCTCTGGTCACACCATGCTTGTTCTTTTCTTCTTTGCTTTGTCAAACTTGAAAGACGCATTTAAGCTAGATGCTTTCCCCTTCCCACTACCTGCTCACATCTGAACTCTCTGCAGTCTACATTTGGCCCTGTCTCCAACATGTTTTTTTTTTTTGAGGACACTGATAAGAACCAAGCCTTTTCTTAGCCATCATCCTGCTTGACCCTTCTACCACACTGCCTGTTCCTGACTCATCCTCCACTTTAAATATGGTCTTATGTGGCTTTGAAAACACCACATGCTCCTCTCCTGGTTCTCCACCTACTTTGATAAACTTTTCTCATCTTCTTTTTTGTCAGTACTACCCAGGAGTCTACACATGTCTTGATTCTTTTAACTCTTCTCCCTTTGTAACCATTCCTACAGCCAGGATTTTAATTTCTATATATATAGCCCTCAAATTAAAAAAAAATCATGTTTATTTTTGACACAGAGAGAGAGAGAGAGACAGCATGTAAGTGGGGGATAGGCAGAGAGAGAGGGAGACACAGAATCTGAAGCAGGCTCCAGGCTCTGAGGTGTCATCACAGAGCCCAACGCAGGGCTTGAACCCACGAACTACAAGATCATGATCTGAGCCAAAGTCTGATGCTCAACTGACTGAGCCACCCAGGCGCACCAGCCCTCAAATTTTAAACTAACTTCAACAATGCATTTGCAAATGCCTACTGAAAGTCTTGTGGATAGGCTCTTAGCAGGCCACGTCTAAAATCAAATTCATTAATTTCTCTAATGAACTGAGAAATTCATGGCATTGCTCTACATCTAGCCATATTGGCCAAAATTCCCAGAGTTTCTCTAACCCCTCCTTGCCCTTAAAATCTCACACCTAATTACTCACCACTTCCTGACTGTACATACAGTGTCCTGAGTCTAAATCCTATCACTTCACAACTAGCTTAGTTCTGCTATTATGGTTTGTCAGCAATTTGGTAATAGACTCCTAATTGGTCTCCTACCCCCAGACTCTTAGAATGCCAATCAATCCACGCATTGCTACTCTAAACAGTGCCCAAAAACGCATAGACCATTTCACTGCATCCCTAAAAAAATGAGTACAAACTTCTTGTGTTTTGGTTTTATGAATTATTTGCTTTCATTTTCTTCATGAACATGGTATTTACTCTTTTAAGATTGGGCCATGTTGTATAGACAAGTTTTCTCTAGTGACCAGAGGGTGATGGCTGCAAACAGTCACAGTCTTCTGTTAGGATAAATGTTCAATTATGTTTCTAGGGAGGTAATTTTTTATGGAGACAGACTTTGGGGTTTGAATGATCTTGGTTTGGACCTCAGTCTGCTAGGCAAACATCCACTTTCTCAACTCTAATAATAATAACCAACATTTATGGACCATATGCTCTATGCTAGGCACTTTTTAAAATGTTACTTATTCTTCTGTAAAACTCTAAACAACTCTCTAAGAGAGAGACAGTATTATCTGCATTTCTCTGACAAGGTAGCAAGCTTAAAGAGAGTAAATAATCTGTCCAAGATCACCTAGTTAGTAAACAGAAGAACTGGGATTTCAACACAGACATTTTAAGTCCAGGGCCTATGCTTCACTCACCAGTATACGCCACCTTCACTGCAAGGACATAGAGAGTATGTGTGCACTAAGATGTATGTAAAATCTCTGGTAGGAGTTCAATACATGTCACCTAACCTCTCTCCTATATGTCAAAAACCAAATGTTATTATGTTTTAAAATTTTTAATGGTTTTCACATATGTATGTTTTGTCTAGAAAACCAGATGGAATCTTGAAGCTCCCTGGCAAGTTTTATGTTTTGCCTTCTCCAAAAGAATTCAAAACAGTGCCTTGCACATTGTCAGTCCTCAACTAATATTTGTTGACTGAAGAATGAAGGAATAAAGGTTTGTTTCATTTGCACTGAATGAAATTTAATTTTCTCAGAATTCATTGTTCTCCCATTCTTTGTGCAAAGAAGAGAACAAAAGACCTTATATATATCTATACACATATAAATATATTTTATATCTGTAAGTGATAGATGGATAGATTGATAAATAAAGGCTTTGAAATGTGTTACCCATTCTCTTCCTCCCATTGTTTGTTTGTAAATTGCACCTTTCTCTAGAAGTAAATGGGAAATCATTGTTTCTCAGGATTCATGCGCCTTTGGAGTTGGGCAAGATCCAAAATGAAATTGTACAAAATCACCATTGGTATTGCCTTAAAAAAGATGGCAAGCAGTGCCAGGAGGAAAAGGTGGCATTATTGTAGTGGATTTGAAAATAAAGGGCAATTTCTGTCCAGCTCCAAAGACCTGGGCAAAGAATATGCTTTTTTCCCCCCTGTAGTTTTAAGATTCTGGAACTTTCCTAATGAAAGTGAATGCATTTCATTCCATTGTTGCCTTGAGATGCTGTTGTATTTTAGGGCCAATATTTAAGAAAAAGTTAAATATCTAGCTTATTTAATAATATCAGTTATGTTTTTTCACTAAAGTTTGTTTTCCCCCTCTATTCTAGTATTTTCTATCAGGAAGGGGTACTGTGAGTTTCTTTTTTTGTGTGTATAATTTCTAATGTTAAAGTAAACTGTTGAAGACAAAACTTCACC
Source organism: Proteles cristata cristata (assembly GCA_017311185.1). Classification (NCBI taxonomy): domain Eukaryota; kingdom Metazoa; phylum Chordata; class Mammalia; order Carnivora; family Hyaenidae; genus Proteles; species Proteles cristata. Next base: position 2,484,895 of record JAESUZ010003619.1, on the reverse strand, counting down.
AAATTTCAAAGTACATGTTAAGTATTTTCTAAATTTAAAGAATCTTTGGCCAAATTCCCATGACTAGGAGAATTAGAAGATTAGATAATTAGGGAAAATAGTTACTGAAACATTTTGCTCAAAGTGCTACAATGCTCTCAATCTGTCATTGCAAATGGATTAATGCATCCAAAACATCAAGGGAACGGTTAAATAAAAGAAAGAAAATTTGGTTCATACGTTGTGCAAGACCACAGGCCAAGAGCAAATTCAGCACAGATTACTTTAACTCCATCAGTTTCATGGGAATGGTGGAAGTGAGCAGTTCTCTAATACTGAGAATAAAATAATAAAATTCTGGCCTCAATTTTAGAAAGAGATTTACAGAGAAGACTATAATGTGGAACCTCCTTGGGGAATTAATGAGAAAGAACAGAAGTCTAATTTTCAGAAAAAGATCAAGTACATTTCCTGTCTTAAATTAGGGAATTCACTGGGTAAGTCCTGTCTGACATGTTGAATTTCAGAAGTCTCCCATTCATAAACCAAATGCCTTTTGGAGGTTTCTTTCTAAGTCAGCCATTGGAAGTATATATGATGGATGTGTAACCAGAAAAACAATAAATGCACATGAAGGTCCGCGATAGAGTCCTAACCCACTCTGCCACTGTTCTTTGCACACATGTTCTTGTTCTTTTTAGAACAGAGTGTGACATTTTCTTGAATCTTAGATTTCTTGGGAAAGCTATGCATGCACAACATTTTGCAACTAATTTCAGAAAGTTTATAAAGTCTGTGAATCTTCTTTGAAGTATGTAGTTTTCCTGATTCTGAACCCAAATTTTTCTATGAAGAGACCTAAATCCTGTTCCCGGGAATCATTGATGCTGCCCAACTTGCTGAAACTCTGACGATCTGTCCTGTTAGTACTTGAAAATATACCTTGGGTGTTGAATCAGTTTGAGGCCTGACATAAAAAGCATGGACTTTCAAACTATTATTTCAATGATTTTACAATAGCTCTTACAAATATTGCCAAGTATTTTTTCATAGTTTACTCACTTAGTTCTCACAATAATCATCTGAATTGTGACTATTTTCCACAGGAAAAATTAAGACTTTGGAGAGTTATGCACTTTTTATCCTTCAAATTCACATAGTAGAAGTGACCAAAAATTATGAAATTAAAAAAATTTTTAATATTTATTTATTTTTGAGAGAGAGAGAGAGAATATGAGTTGGGGAGGGGCAGAGAGAGAGGTAGACAGAGAATACAAAGCAGGCTCCAGGCTCTGATCTGTCAGCACAGAGCCCTATGCAGGGCTCAAACTCACAAACCACCAGATCATGACTTAAGCTGAAGCTAGACGCTTAACCGACTGAGCCACCCCGGCACCCCTGAAAATTGTGGAATTCTTAATCCAAGTTATCTGACTCTACCCACAGATTCCCCATGTTCTGCAATAGATGAACATCACAGTGGCAAACTTATATTTAGAGTCATGGATCTGTCCTTAGAATACTTCCTTACTGCCATTTCTCGCAATTGCTCAATCCTTCAAATATTTTTGAATTCTAGGCAAGACTTCTGCAATTAGCACCTTTGCTCACCACTCATCTTTCAAGTTCAAATACTAGTTCCCAAGCACTACAAAAATTTTTGCAAATAATCCATATTCACTTTAATTAACTATCATTTGCAGTATTATTTATAAAGATAAATGTTTTCCTCATTTGATTAGAATGGTTAGCCAGGAGTTCTCTCATCTGAGCTCACTCGGGGAATCTGTAGGCACCTATTAAGTCAGTATGCCCTACATATTTATCTCTTAGTAGAAAGGAAGACGTCCTGATGTCCTGATGAAAAACAGGAGAGTAGGGGTGCCTGGGTGGCTCAATCAGTTAACTCTTGATTTTGGCTCAGGTCATGATCTCATGGTTCACGGGATCAAGCTCCACATTAGGCTCAGTACTAATAGTGTGGAGTCTGCTTGGGATTTTCTGTCGCTTCTTTTCTCTCTGGTCCACCCCTGCTTGTGTGCCCTCTCTTGCTCTCTCACTCTCTCTCTCAAAAAATAAATAAACATTAAACAAACAAAAACAAAACAAAAGCAAAAGCAAAGGAGAGTTAACTCAGGATAGCAATGATTGTTCCTGAATTCTCTGAATCAGTTAAGACTAACCCTCATAAGTTGTGTGCTGCTTATTTATCAAATCAATAATTCAAAAATTTTACTTACGTATTGAAATGCTCAGCGAAGATCAAGTTGGTGGAAGTACCAGTGATCGTTGTCAGCCCACCAATGGTAGACGAGTAAGCAATACACAAGCACATAAGTTTACACATCATGTGGTCCTTCTTTGTTCGATACTTGGTTCCTGTGCCTGAATTCTGTTCAACAGAAAATAGTTCACATGTCATGTGGTCCTTTGCTCTCTATTTGGCTTCCATGCCACCAACATTTAATCATTTTCAAGTTATCTTTGCAAAATAAAAAAAGGCAGACTTCTTAACCTTCTTCTCAGTTAAACTACTGCCCTACCCCACTTCCATTTTTATAGCCAAAGTACTCAAAAGAGTTGTCTACATTCACTGACTCCATTCTTAATCACTCCATTCTGGCTTCTGTCTCTTCAGTCCACCCCAAGTGCACTTTCTGTGATTATCAATAATCTCCACATTACTGAACTCTGCAGATACTTTGCAGCCTCAGTTTTGTAGACCTCTCAACAGGACTGAAAGAGTTAATCCCTTCTTCCTGCTTGGAAACTCTTCCGGGGGCTTCTTTGCTATCTCACTCATCTGTCTCTCTTGTCAGTTCACTTTCCTTCATCCTTCCTTAAAAGTGCAATTTCTTGAAACTATGTCATGGTCGTGGGCACCTCTCTTTTCATTGCAATGTTTATCCTTAGGAAATCTCATATATTTTCACTGATTTAATGAATATAGATGTACCAGACCACCAATTCTGGTGTTCAGCCTAAACTTCTTTTAGACCTATATTTCCAAGTAACTGTTTAACATAATTTGAATGTCTTAAATAAAACCTCAACCCCAAGTGTTCAAAACCAAACTCACTATTTCCTTTCTCAAACGTAGTTCTTCTTCAGGATCACCTATATAAGCTAATAGTATCATCATCATCATCATCATCATCATCATCATCATAATTACAAATACTTATAGTGTGCTTAGTATATAATAAACACTGTGCTAAGTTAAAATTAAATAAACAATTTAATCCACCTTATTCTTACAACATGATGAGGTTAGCACTGTTATTATCCCATTTTACACATGAAGACATGAGACAGAGTAAAGTTAAGTGGCTTGTCCAAGGTCACAGAGTCTGAAAATGGCAGACTTAGATTTTGAAAACATGTAGTCGTTTTATAATTCATAATCTCAGCCACTATACTATATTGCTTGTCTGTATTGAAAACACCCTCTTCCTCACCCTACCAAATCATGTCAATTTTATCTACTTAAATATGTCTGGACTCTCCCGTGTTCATCTCCACTATTATCACTTTGGTATAAATCAAATCTGATTTGGGTTACTGTAATAGGCTCCTTATGAGTCTCCATCTATCAAGTCTTGTCTATTTCAGGCCTATCCCACACATTGCAGTCTTTAAAAAATATAGATATATTTTTAAATATACAAATAGAAGAATCTCTCTATTCAGATAGGTATACTATCTGTGATATATGCATTGAAAGATCTTTTGGAGAAATCATGGAAAGAAAATATTTTCTATTCACTGACAGCCATCATGGATGTAGAAATGATTTAACAAGGAAGGGTCAGATGCATTGGGTTGTAATTTGCCTCTTACCTTCTAATTAACTGAAGAATTAGCCCCTTGGGTATCTAATCTTCACCTAAAATAAATTAATTTTTAAGTGTTTCCCTTTATCTAATACTTCTTACATGGAAATGATTTGTATTTTCCATGATAAAAGTTGCCATTGAAAACTTGAAAAACAAATGGTATGTAAATAAAATAGCAAAACACTTTTAAAAATTCTTATAGTGGAACAAAGTGACAAATGAAATTTAGGGCTTAAATATTATCTATTTTACTATAGAAAAGAACAAAGAGAAACCAGAAAGTGATATATAATATGGATACAACTAAACTGGTAATAAGAATGGAAACTTTAAGATGTAATGTGTATATAATTCTCATTGCCAGGTTGAAACTCAAAATTATTAAAAAAAATCTTTCAAAACTACAAAGAAAAAACTGGATTTCATTTAAAGCTAAACTGCAAATATATGAATATATAGGTGTATAAATATGTATATAAACACAATGATTAAAATGCATTGGCTGATATAAAATTTTAAAAATCAAAATATGAAAATGCTAATATATTTGCCATGCTTTATCCTTTATGGATTTCCCATACTTTTTCCTTTGTACAGACCTTTAAAACATACATTAATGCTACTCCACATAAGGTGATATTTATGCAAGTATCATGGACAATTTAGAAATACATTAAAAATTCAAGATAAATTTAAATTCTGCAGTAAATTGTAATGCTAGTATATCATAATACATGTTAAGGGTTAAGTGCGGGTGTTAGGAGGTGGGATGGGTGCAACAATTCTGTTATCATCCAGTAAATGTGAACCCTATGCAGTCAGCTCTATCACTTTTGTTTTGTTTTTGTTTTTGTTTCTTTTGTTGGTGTTTTTTGCTTAGGTTATGTGATTACTGGGCCGAACTTATTGCAGAGATGATGTTATAGTGAGGGGTAAAGACTGAAGACCAGACAGACAGTAGTAGAGGTCAGTGGGCAGAAAACTAGAGCTGTTATTTTTTTTTTCAATTTCTAAAATTTAAATTCAAGGTAGTTAATATACGGTGTAGTCTTGACTTCAGGAGTAGAACCCAGTGATTCATCTCTTACATATAACACCTAGTGCTCATCCTGAAAAATGCCCTCCTTAATGCCCGTCACTCATTAACCCATCCCTCCACCCACCTCCCCTCCAGCAACCCTCAGTTTGTTCTTTCTATTTGGGGTCTCTTATGGATAGAGCTCTTAAAAGAGCCTGAGATAAGCCATTAATTGAGCCAACTATTGGTACTGAAACTACAAAAACAAGGGAAGGGAGAGTGCTCAGCAGGTTGGTTTTTTGCTGACGACCTGAGACAAAGGGTTTGACCCCAGCCCCAAAGAGATTTGGAATAAGTCATTTGGAGTAGAAAGTCAAGAGCATGTGTTTGCAGAGATGAGGACAATAAAATAAGCACTACATTCTTCCATAAGTAGGGAAGGAATTTGGTGTGTGTCTGGGGGGGGGGTGTACTTTCTCCTAAGCATTTGAGAAAGTGAAAAAAGAGCCCTATGCAAAGAAGGGAGAAGATGCTAAGCATCTAGGGGGTGAAGCTGGAGTCAGTCAGGGAAGACATGGTCAGAGAAGACTTCCTTTGCCAAGGAGACCAAAGGACATTAACATGGACATACTGTGAATGGGAAAGTGCTTGTCTTATAATGTTTCACGATGGGGGAATTATGTGAATTTAAATATGTAGAATAAGGTAATTTTTACAATAAAAATATATTCACACATATGAAATGTCAAAATGAAACATGTCAAATTATTAATAATGGAATTGGGGTAGCTTCTGTCATCTTGATACTTTTTGTATCTTCTACAATCATAAAAGGGTTTTTCCAATATATAAAAGAATTGTAGACTATTAGTGCAGACAAGTATTTAGACATTATGTGGTACAAAGACCTCAGTCTTCAGAAGACCAAAATTCATCTCAATTGCAATATAGCTGGTCCCTGTGGAACTAAAACCAGAATTCATGCATCTGAGTTTCCAGTCAGTTATTTCCTTTGTACCATTTGGGCTTCCAGGATACTTTTTACACGTGTTTTTAAACCTACATCTAAGACTTTATACTTAAATACATTTCATATTGCTTTTATCACAGCAATTGTAATATACTGTTTTAATTCAATCTCAACTCTGTTATTTCACACAAATATGACACCTAAGACCTTGTGAATATACCTTCTACAAATCCTTCCAAGTGATAGACAAATTTTGTCTAAGCCATGACCAAATGCAGAATCCCATGACATCATCACTTGGGTGATACTCAAGGGACATTTCAGAACAGAAAATTTGCAGTTCCAGATATAACTCACTATTGCCACCTGGTGGCAATGAATGCAGATTCCAGGGGCATGTTAAACATTTCCTCCCAATTTTCCTTACTAAAAATGCATACGTGAACCAGTATAGGCTAAACCAGTGGTCTCCAATCGTGTACGTAATAATCCACTGGGGTGAGAGTGGTAAGAAAACTTTAGGGTTTCTATTTATACTTAAATAATTACTGAAGGCTAATTGTACAAAATCTGAGTTCTAGCTAATCATTTTCTGCTTGCCAAAAACAGCCAGGTTAAAATCTTCTAGCTCTTTTTGGATATTTATTTGCGCATACCCTAAAAATATCCATATGATATAATATATTGATTTCTCAGTTGTCGGCATTACAATTAAATTTCCACTCTGCTAGACGATGGGAATTTCTCTTTCTTTCATAGACTTGACCACTGAACACACTCATACTTTTCCTGTCCCTATTATCCTCTCATTACGGCTACATGATAATTTAGAGCAGAGTTCAATGTTCAAAATGCTGCCTAGAGTAGAGATCTATGAACATCTGAGCAATATGACCTCTATTACTTTTTCCATTTTGTATTCCTTTTCTACCCCTCCCTGTTTGCTTAATTGTCTAAGTTTTACTTAGTTTTCTAAATAACCACTAAATGGGTCCAAGAGTATTGTAGTTGTTTCAATCTTCTCTCAGAACAATCATGCAAGATATTTAGCCTACATCAAATATTCTACCAATTTCAGTATCTTAGAGCACCTCTTTCAGGGCCTTCCTCACCTGTCCTAACTCTAGTCATTTTCCTTTCTAGACCTGCAAAGATCTACCTAGATTTTCATCTAGCCTCTTGCTTCATTGATAATTTGATCGGATATTGATTTCAAGATTGAAAATAAATGTTATGCAGAATGTTGAAGGCATTTTTTCCATACCGTTTGAATTTCCAATGTTCCAGTAGAGAAGTCTTTAGCCATTCATTTTTTTCATCCTTTTTAATGAATTAGTCCTTCCCTTTTCCTGAAAACTTTTGGGATCTTCCCTTTTTTTTCATAATATCCTGAAATATCAATAGCCTTCTCAATGCGAGTGTGTTTCATCTCTTGTGCTGGCACCCAGTGGGACTATTAGTCATAAAAATTATATTCTTCCACTATGGAAATGTTCTTCAATATTTGATTAGTCTTTACTCACTGTTCTCTATTCTTTTTCTGAATTTCCTATTATTTTCTTATCTTGTTTCTTCCTTTTTTCTACTAAATTTTCCATTTATGATGTAGTTTCATATATTTTAGTTACATTTTATATATTTTATTTATATTTATATTTTATTGTTTTCTTCTTCTTCCTATTTTAAAGAATGCCATTCATGGATAGATTCCAAAAACATACATTGTACCAATACTGAATCATGATGAAATAGAAAATGTGAACACACTGGTTACTAGCAAGGAGATTGAGTCAGTAATCCAAAATCTCTCAATGAAAAATGCCCAGTACTAGATGGCTTCATTGGTGAAGTCTACCAAAGATTCAAAGACTAATTAATGCCAATCTTACTCAAACTTCCAAAAAATAGAAGAGAAGGTACTCTTTCAAACTCATTTCATGAAGTCCACATTACCTTGATACCAAGACCATTAAAAGACACTACAAAAAAATATAATTACATGCCACTATCCCTGATGAACATATATGCAAAAATCCTCAATAAAATCATAGCAAGCCAAATTCAATACACTGATATATGAAAAGGATCATACACCATTATTAAGTGAAATTTATTCCAGCGATTCCACTGACATCTGCAGCTTGTCAGTATGATACATCTCCTTAACAAAATGAAGGATAAAAATAATATATTGATAGATGCAGGAGAAGTGTTTAACAAAATTCAGCAACCATTTATGAGAAAAACTCTCAAGAAATGAGTATAGAGGAAATGTACCTCAACATAAGAAAGGCCATATATGACAAGCCTGCTGCTAACACCATATTCAAGGGAAAAAGCTGTAAGTCTTTCTTTTATGATCAAAAACAAAACAAGGATGCCCACTCACCATGTCTATTCAACAGAGTATTGGACGTCCTAGCTAAAGCAACAACAATAACAACAACAACAAAAAAAACCAGCCAAACCCAAAAAACAAAACAGAAAAGAAAGAAAGAAAGGGAATCTAAATTGGAAAGGAACAAGTACAACTGTCACTATTTGTAGATGAAATGATATTTTATATAGAAAACTCTAAAAGACTTCATAAAAAACTGTTAGAACTAATAAAAAAATTCAGTAACATAGCAGCATGCAAAATCCATATGCAAATATCTGTTGCATTTCTATTCACTAAAATGAACTGTCAGAAGGAGAAACAGAAAACTATCCCATTTATAATTGAACTAAAATAATAAAATATCTAGAAATAAATTTAATCAAGGATGGAAAAGACCTGTATGTAAACCGGAAGACATTAATGAAAGAAACTGAGGAAGACACAAATAAATGGAAAGATATTCCATGCTTACAGATTAGAAGAATCAGTATTATTAAAACTGATACTACTCAAAAGCAATCTGTAGTACCCCAACTACCCAAAGCAATCTACAGACTTGATGCAAATTTAATATCAAAATTCCAATGACATTTTTCACAAAAAATATAGTAAACAATCCTAAAATTGGTATGGAACTACAAAAAACCCTGAATAGCCAAAGCAATCTTGAGAAAAAAGAACAAAGCTGGAGGTATCTTGGTACCTGATATCAAACTACATTAAAATCTATAGTAATTAAAATAGTAACTATTATGCCAATAGTTAATTGGCATAAATACAGACACATAGATTAATGGAACAGAATAGAAAGCCCCAAAATAAATCCACATAGATACAGTCAATTAATTTATGACAAAGGAGCCAAGAATATTCAATGGGGTAAAGGAGAGCTTCTTCAATAAATGGTATTGGACAAACCACATGCAAACAATGAAATTTTACCACAATCATAAAGCATACATAAAAATTAACTCAAAATGGGTTAAAGACTTGAAGATAGCCTGAAACCATAAAACTCCTAAAAGAAAACACATAGATGGTAAGCTCTTTGACATAGGTCTTGGTGATGGTTTTTTGAATCTGATACCAAAAGCAAAAGCAACCAAAGCAAAAATAAATAAGTGGGACTCACATTAAAAAGCTGCTGCACAGCAAAGGAAACCATCAACAATAATGAAAAGACAACCTACTAAATGAGAGAAAATATTTTCAAATCATATTTCTCATAAGGGGCTAATATCCCAAATATGTAAAGAACCCATAGAGCTCAATAGCAAATCCCCAAACAATGTGATCAAAAGTGTGCAGAAGGTCTGAATAAACATTTTCCCAAATAATACATACAAAGAGTCAACAGGCACATGAAAAGATTCTCAACATCCTTAATTATCAGGGAAAACCACAATGAGTTATCACCTCATACCTTTTAGCATGACCATTATCAAAAAGACAAGAGGGGCGCCTGGGTGGCTTAGTCGGTTAAGCGTCCGACTTTCGCTTGGGTCATGATCTCGCGGTTCGTGGGTTCGAGCCCCGCGTCGGGCTCTGTGCTGACTGCCAGCTCGGAGCCTGGAGCCTGTTTCAGTCTGTGACTCCCTCTCTCTCTGACCCTCCCCTGCTCACGCTGTCTCTCTCTCTCCCTCCTAGAAATAAATAAAAATTTAAAAAAAAAAAAAGAAAAAAAAAAGACAAGAAATAATAAGTATTGGTGAGGATGTGGAGAAAAGGAAACCCTTGTGCACTGTTGGTTGGAATATAAATTGGTGCAGCCACAATGGAGACCAGTATGGAAGTTCCTCAAAAAATTAAAATAGAACTACAATATGATGTAGCAATTCTACTTGGGGTATTTATCAGCAGAAAATGAAAAAACTACTCAAAAGGAAATAACACATGCCCATGTTCATTACTACATTATTTACAATAGCAATGATATGGAAACAACCTAAGTGTCCATTGATGGATGAATAGATAAACAAACTGTGGTATATGTACACAGTGGAATATTATTCAGCCATAAAAAATGAATGAAATATTGCTGTTTGTGACAACACAGATGGAAATCAAAGGGAGTATGCTAAATGAAATAAGTCAGACAGTGAAAGACAAATATTATATTATCCCTCCTACATGTTGAATCTTTTAAAAAAGTAAAAACACAAAGCCACAATAAAACCATGCTCATAGATGCAGAGAACAGATTGGTGGCTGCTATAGGCAAGGGGTGAGAGGGCTAGATAAATAGGGGAAAGTGTAAGTTAATTTAAAAATAAAAACTAAAAAGAGGATGGTGCAAGACAGCATATATTGTATTAAGCATACCTATGCTGAAAAAACAGGACACCCTTCATATAGTCCATGAATACAATTCCTTCGTTTACCTCTCTGAATATATTAATGATAGTCTCTTTTCTTGTGTTTTTACCTTCTTGCGCAGTCTCCATTTCCTTCAACTTTCTACTTTCTTTTCATTTCTTTTGAACTCTCTCATTCATGCCCAAGATTTTCTTCAGGTATCTAGGACTTCCTCATTGTTGGCTCATGTTGAAGACAGTGAAGAGCTGTTTGGAAGCTCTATCCATGTGCTTTGGGATTTGTTATTGATTGTGAGTTTCATTGCAGTGTCATCTAACTGGGCCTCTTTTTTTTTTTTCCTGAGAAAGGCCAGAACTAGGTATGTATTTTTACGTTTTCTTTGTGTTTACGTTCTTCAGAGAAGGACCCCTGGTCTTGTGTCCGTTGATACCTGGAGCATGTAAGTCTGGCTCCCAGGACCAGTTGAGTAGAAGGCAAGTTTCTCACCATTCGACATACAAACTGCCTCCTCCCCCACTATCACTGTGAAACCCTCCTGTAACCTGAACAGGTTCTGGTTCTCCTTACCCTCTCCTTTACCATATCTAAGATTCCACTCCTGTCTGGTGGAGGAGAAGCAGTTGCATCGATGTAGAGTTGAGGAAGAAATTTGGGAATTTAAGGTTTCATAAACAATTTTTTACTTATCTCTGATTTTCTACATTTTGAAAACTCTGAAGGCTGCTGCCATGTAAATTGGATTGTTTATTGTCTTTCCTCACTGCTGATTTAGGATTCCACTTTCATGACATAACTGAGTCATCCTTTTACTTTCCAGTCCCAAAATCATTTTGCTGTCATCTCTTTTCTTGACATTTATATAATTGTAATTTATGACTTAAAAGGTCTATTTGTTCTTGTTTTAATGGAGAACTGGGATAGGGTGAATGTAAATGGGCTTATTCAATCTGGCATCTTATTGGAAGATGTAATATTTTCTGTTTTGCATTAAAAATAAATAAATGAATCTTAACTAATATTTATTGCACAGACTGACCTTAGTGTCTTCATGGTCTATGCCTGGTGGATGATGCAGGTATAAGATGGGGGAGAGTAAAAGCTCTGTAGTGTGAAGGGGGATTGACCGTGGGGTCCTGTCTCCTTTAAGCTCTTAGCATATTGAGTTTGCATGTATTTGGCTAAATGGATAACAGATTATGCTTTCTCCTTTTAATTACAACAGCCCTCTCATAATATGCATATGGCTTTAAATGATTTCTACGGGGAATTGTTATGTAAAGAAAGCCCAGAATATAGATAATTCATAAGTGAACAGCAAGAAAATATGAGAGGAAATCCGTCTCCTACTCCTAATATGAACTCTTGAAGATCTGGTAAGGATCGAATCCATAATAACCTGAACAATTCAAAGAAGTTGGTAACAAAATTGAAGTTATCAATAAGAGTCCTGTAAATATGATTTATATCCACTGTAGTTAAAGAAGCATTTGCATATTGTGAATTAGAATATTAGTTTATATAGTAATGGTATGATGAATAGAAAGATATTTAAAATTAAGCACTTAAGAAGACATGAGGACTCTTTATAAAAATTCTACTTTTCTAGCAATGTTGAAAATCATGATTAAATCCAAGGTTTATTTTATAAAATGTTATTATCCTAAATGTTAAATATTTAGAAGTTTCCTTTGTATTCATGAGTAGCAGAAAATGAAAATATATGGGTATTGTGAAAAATCTTTTTCTTTCTATAGCAGTAAAAATGACTGACGTAATATATAAATAACATAGTGGATTTCTCTTCAGTTACATGACAAGTCAGATTTCCTGTTAAATAAAATGCGGTTTAAAATATTTAAAAAGCACCTTAAAAATGTATCACAAAACTATACAAAACCAAGGGATTTACTTTGACCCTTTATAAAGTGAAAATGGGACTCTTAAGTGAGTGACTAGGCAGCTTTGCGATCTGAGGATTTCATTTTATTCTTTTGCAGAGAGAGCTGGGGACTGCAGATAATGCCTAAGGCCCACCCTCTATGGGGAATTATATAGGGAAACACTCATTAAGCTGGTATTCTTTGCAAAAATAAACAGCGAGGAAATCTCATGCTGATTTAAGGGAAAAACATAACTTAGCCTAAAAACTCCTAACCATGAGCGCTTTTAGTCTGAATTGGTGTTACCGTGCGTTAAAAGAAAAACAATAATATAAAAACTCTTTCATGCAGCTGCAATCTGGGACTTAAGGAATTCCTATAGAAGTTTCAAGAAAAACTAGCATTTCAGTATTTATTCATTAATTATTATATTTTTAATTTAGACAGAAAGAGTGCGCGAGTGGAGGAGAGGGGGCAGAGGGAGAAAGAAAGAGAATCTTAAGCAGGCTCCATACTCAGTGTGGAGCTTGATGCAGGGCTTGGTCACATGACTCTGGGATCATGACCTGACCTGAAATCAAGAGTTGGATGCTCAACTGAATAAGCCACCCAGGTTCCCCTAGAATTTCAATATTTAAAAGCACAACACACACACACACACACACACACACACACACACACGGCAAGAAAAGTGAGAAACAGCAGAAAACAAAAAACAGGGCAAAGAGAGATCTATAGGACTTCAGACACTAGAGTCATTAGACATATAAATAAATTAATTTATGATTAACAAAATTAGAGAAGCAATGGAAAATATGAGTAAAGAGAGACTATAAAAATCACCCAGCAATTCTTAAAAAGAGGCAAATAGAATGTATAGAAATTAAAATTTAAATAACTGAATTTAGGAACACCTGGTAGTTCAGTTGGCTGAGTGTCCAACTCTTGATTTCAGCTCAGGTCATGATCCCAGGGTTGTGGGACTAAGCCCCATGCTGGGCTCCATGCTAAGCATGGAACCTGCTTAAGGTTCTCTCTCTCTCTCTGTTTCTCTTTCTCCCTCTCTCCCTAAAATAAATAAAAATAAATAAATAACTGAATTTAAATCCTCAGTAAATGACTTAAACAAAAAAAGTAGAGATAGCTGAAGGGAGATAGATCTGAAGTTATGCATAATGTAGTCTAGCAAGACATGGAAGGAAAATAAAGGTGTTAAAAAGCATGAGAGACAGAATGATAAAGTTTAACATATGTTTAATTAGAAACTCAGAGAAAATAATGGCTGAGAATTCTCAAGAATTATTGGAAAAGATTCAACTTACACACATGCACATAGACACGCACATCTTTAAAGTAACCAAAGCTAAAGCATTGTCTGTTAAAAGAATGGTAATTTGAATGTTAGATAGCTTATTTATAACAGCAAAACAGTCAAAAGACAGTAGGAATACATGTTAATGTGTAATGAAAAAATAATAGTCAATCTAGAAATCTATAACCACAAAAATATATTACAGGAATTGTAAAGATCTTTATGTAAAACAAAAACTGACAGTTTACTATCAAAAGGTGTTCTCTGAAATATAATCAAAAGATATATTCAGGCAGGAGGAGTATGAAACCAGATAGAATGTTCAAGAAATAAGAAACAATGGTGAACAAAGATATTAGTAAATATGCACATAATCCTACAAAGCATTGATGTAAAAAATAAAATTATATAGTTTATAGGAGAATGACAGAGTAGAACTAAAAAGTTAGAAAATGGCCAAACATAGACAGGAAAAGATGGTGTCACTGAAATTTCCTAAGGTCTTTGTCTTGTTCAGGAGGAAGAGAATAATGGATAATTTTTACATTTTTATAAATCAAGAATACATGACATTATAGTTTGAACTGTGTCCACCTTACGCTCATATGTTGAAGCCTTAACATCCAATGTGACTGTATTTGCCCATAGTAACTTTAAGGTGGCAATTATGGTTCAATGCGGCCACAAAGGTGGGACCCTAATCTGATAAAACTGCTGTGCTTACAAGAAGAGGAAGAAAGACTAGAGATCTCTCTTTTTCTCTCTGCTTCTGCAAAGAGAGAAAGCTATATGAAGACACAGTAAGCAGGCAAGTTGTCTACAAGCTAGGAAGAAAGACTTTGCCAGAAACTAACCCTGATGGCTCCTTGATTTTGGACTTTTATGCTTCAGAAATGTAAGAAAATAAATTTCTGTTGCTTAAACCACCAAGTCTGTTGTGTTTTGTTAGACCTAGTTGACCAATACACATGATAAAAATGTTCAGGAAATCTAAAATAATAATAGACACAGAACATAGAGTAGAAGTATGTATCTGTATATGTGTGTGCATATATATGTGCATGTGTGCATGCAGATGTATATGTATGTGTGTGTGTGTGCGTCTGTGTGTGTGTGTGTGATGAACTAAGTAAAGAATAAAAAGAAAATAACTTCAAAAGAATGCAGGGAAGAGAGATGAAAAATATTTGGAAAAAATAGAAATCTGGTATTCAAAGTTATTTTAAATTTATAAAGTCACAAAAAATTCAAATGGATCAAACTTGTCAGGCAAAAATCTTCAACCCAGATGAAAATGTAAAAACCAGCAATATGCTTTTTTATGAAAAAAAAAAAGAAAAAAGAAAGAAAGCATCTAAAATGTAAGGACATAGAAGTATTGAAAGTGAAAGCAGAGAAGAAATGCTAGGTAAAGTCTAACCTAAAGAAAGCTGGCATTGCAGGAGATTTCTGGTGACAATGGTAGAGTCAGAGGATCCTAAGTTCACTTGTCCCAGAGATACAACTAGACAACACTCACCTCACTGTAGATAACCTAGAAAAAGACCTGAAGACTGGCAGAACAGACTCTCACAGCTAAATGTATAGAAGAGGCCCTCTCTCTCTGACCCTCCCCTGCTCACGCTCTCTCTCTCTCTCAGAAATAAATAAAACATCAAAAAAAATTTTAAAAAGCAGTATAAAATGACATGATATTATATGTAGAAAACCCAAAGGACTCCACCAAAAATCTACTAAAACTGGTAAGTGAATTAAGTCAGGTTTCAGGATACAAATTCAATATACAGAAATCCATTATATTTCTGTACACTACTAATAAAATAGTAGAAAGAGAAATTAAGAAGGCAATTCCATTTATAACTGCAACAAAAATAATAAAATACCTAGGGATAAACTGAAGCAGAGGTGAAAGACTTGTGCTCTGAAACTCTAAAACATTGATGAAAGAAATGAAAGACAACAGAAACAAATGGAAAAATATTCTGCGCTCATGGAAAGAAGAATAAATACTGCTAAAATGTCCTTAATATAGAGGTTCTTCAAAAAGTTAAAAATAGATTTATCATGGACACCTGGGTGGTTCAGTCAGTTAAGCGTCCGACTTCGGCTCAGGTCATGATCTCACGGTTCATGGGTTCAAGCCCTGCATGTGGCTCTGTGCTGACAGCTCAGAGCCTGGAGCTTGTTTCGGAATCTGTGTCTCCCTACCTCTCTGCCTCTCCCCTGCTCATGCTCTGTCTCTCTGTGTCTCTTAAAAACAAATAAATGTTTAAATTTTTCTTAATTTAAAAAATAAAAAATAGAATTACCATACGATCCAATAATTCCACTACTAGGTATTTATCCCCAAAAGACAAAAACAGTAATTTGAAAAAAGATATGAACATCTATGTTTATTGCAGCATTATCTGTAGTAGCCAAATTATGGAAGCAACTCAAGTGTCCATCAATAGATGAATAGATAAAGAAAATATGAGGTGTAAATATAATATCATATAAAAAATGAAATCTTGCCATTTGCGACAACATGGATGGATCTGAAGGGTGTAATGATAAGTGAAATAAGTCAGAGAAAGACAAATATACAATTTCACTCATACGTGGAACTTAGAAAATAAAGCAAAGAAAAAAGAGACAAACCAAAAAACAGAGTTTTAACTATAGAAAACAAATTAATAGTCACAATAGAGTAGGTGGGTGGGAGACTGGATAGAAGAGGTGAAGGGGATTAAGAGTACATTTATCAAGGGGCGCCTGGGTGGCTTAGTCGGTTAAGCATTCGACTTTCACTTAGGTCATGATCTTGCAGTTCGTGGGTTCGAGCCCCGCGTCAGGCTCTGTGCTGACTGCCAGCTCGGAGCCTTGGAGCCTGTTTCAGTCTGTGACTCCCTCTCTCTCTGACCCTCCCCTGCTCATGCTGTCTCTCTCTCTCTCCTAGAAATAAATAAAAATATTTTTTAAAAAAAGTACATTTATCATGATGAGCACTGAGTAATGTACAGTAATATACAGATTCATCAGTTGAATCACTATATGCACACTTGAAACTAATATAATACTGTATGTTAATTATAATGGAATTAAAATAAGTACAATAAATAAATATAAAATAAAAAAAAGAAAGCTAGCATTGCTACATTAGCATACAAATAAACTCTAAGACCCCAAAACATTATCATACATTGAGAGGGGCACTGCAAAGTGGTAAAAGCATTAATTAACCAGAAATATATAAACATTCTAAACTGGTAGGGACACAATAACATAATCTAAATAATCTAAAAATACATAGAAACCAAAATTGATGGCACTATCAGGAGAAATAGATATAGCCATATCCTAGAGGGAGATTTTAACAAAACAGTTCCATTAATTGCTGGGTTAAGTGGACAAAAAATTGGTTAGGTCACAGAAAATTTGAGAAACAACTAGCAAACTTCATCTAACAGACTTTTAGAAAATACTGCATCTAGTAAGTTGAGAATATACAATTCTTTTTAAGTGCAATGAAATATTTATCACAATTGACCGTGTGCTAGCCCACAAATCTGCCTCAGCAAGTTTAGAGGAACTGATGTCAGACTACAGTAAAATTAAGTTAGAAATAAAAAAAGGTAGTTACAAAAAGCCTCATTTATTTCAAATTTTAAAATATACTTCTAAGCAACTCATGAATGAAAGAATCTAGCATAACAAATCAGAAAACTCAAAGAACTGAAAAATATGTGGTATAGCTAAATTAATAGAAAAAAATCCATCTCCTTAAATCCTTACTTTGAAAGACAATAATAGCTCAAATTTCATAATGCAAACCTTAAATTAAAAAAGTAAAAGAACAGGAGAATGAATGCAAAAATTAGGCTGACAGAACAATATAATAGAGGAAACTAATAAATAAATTAGAATACATATAAAACACGATTAAAGAGCCAAAAGTCGGTTCTTTAACAAGACTTGTAAGACTAATGAAATAGACATGTTTTAGAAAGATGATTTTTAAAAAGTTTAAAAGCATAAGTAAAAATATTGGGAATGACAAAAGCTGTAACTAATAATACTTTAAAAATGAAATAGGTCTTAGTGGCTATTGTAAACAGCCGAAAGCCAGTAAATTTGAGATGGAATGCATAAATTCCTAGAAAAATGCAATTAACTCAGGTAGAAATAGAAAATATGAGCAATCCTCAAGCCAGGAAAGTAATAGAGCAATTCATATGTATGTATGCCTTCTGGTTTCTTCTTTTGCTGCCAGCTGGAGTACAGAACAGATCGAGGGAGAGAAGACCGCAATCTTACACCATGAGGAGCAGTCAGGTGCTGAGGATGGCACGACTGGGCCAGAAAGAATCAGGGTCATCATGGGTGTGAAGCCACCGTTTCAGCTTCTTTCTTTTTTTTTTTTTTTTAGTGAAACTCTAATAGGTTTATTTATTTATTTATTTTTTTTACAAATAGTTTATTGTCAAATTAGTTTCCACATAACACTCAGTGCTCATCCCCACAAATGTCCTCCTCCATGCCATTTCAGCTTATTTCTGTCCTTAAGACTATTGCTATTTTGGGTCTTTGTCTCGATGAGCAAGTAACAAGTGGAAATATTGAAAAGAAAAGAAGGGAATGATTAACACAATATTTCCAACTGTGGCTGTTTCAATAAGGGGAAGGATGTGACTGAGGAAAGCAGATGGAATCAGAGAAGGGCTCATGGAGATCTCACAAAATCAATTAACCGAGGTGTGAAATATATCCTTTTATGCATTTTCTTTCATTTTTTCTGTTACATTTCATAAATACATATATGTGTAAAATATTTCAGGATCAAATACATAAAAACAATTTGAGGACAAAATAAAATAAATGCACTCTTTTGTTAGGAAATACTACTGGAAGATGTATAGAAAAAACATTTCTGAGGATTTTAGAAAACAATACAGTATTAGAATAAATTATATAGTGTGGGAGGCTTACTGTACAGTTGGAGGAAAGTACAGATGCTTACTTGGCTGAACTTAATGTTATTTGCCAGATGATATTTCAATAACTTCAAATGTTAAGAATTACATTTTGGTGATTCAAAAATGAAAGATATATGGGAGAAAACGTATTATCAACAGTCAATCAGGGGTGCCTGGGTGGCTCAGTCGGTTAAGCGTGTCCGACTTTGGCTCAGGTCATGATCTCATGGTTCATGAGTTCGAGCCCCGCGTCGGGCTCTGTGCTGACAGTTAGGTCAGATCCTGGAGCCCGTTTCAGATTCTGTACCTCCCTCTGTCTCTGACCCTCCCCTGCTCATGCTGTCTCTCTTTCTCAGAAATAAGTAAAACATTTTTAAAAATTAAAAAATAAAACCAGTCATTCCTTTAACAACAAAATGTTTTATGGAGACACAGATAAGTCTAGATATCAATGGAGCCAGGGCTTTGGCTGCAATACAAATTGAGATATGGAGTGAGGTCATGTTCACAGGTCGCTGCTGTGATTCCTTTATCTTTTTTAAGATAAAAATGAATTTACCTCACTAACTGTTGCCGCCCACTATCTTCTTTTATCAGAAAATAAACCTGGGGGCGCATGGGGGCTTTAGTCGGTTAAATGTCTGACTTAGGGTTTCGGCTCAGGTCATGATCTCAGGGCTTTTAGGGCTCTGCACTGGCAGTGTTGAGCCTGCTTGGAATTCTCTCTCTCTCCCCCTCTCTTTCTCTGCCCCTTCCCCACTTATGCCGTCTCTGCTTCTCAAAATATATAAAACTTAAAAAAATACACCTGGTATAATTTCAGATGAATTAGGTTTTACCTGCTTGTCCGTATGCAGGCATTTACCTTCACTCTAGCCTAGACTATGGAGGATATTGGATCTCTATTATATGCCAGAAATTTAATCTTTTGTTCTGATGTAAGAACATTGACAACGGGGCTTCTGAATTCTTAATGAAATGGGTTGTCATAAATTGGATTAGTAAATAGAATAGTTATGATTTTTTTTCTTTTTAAAAAATTTTTAATGTTTATTTATTTTTGAGAGAGACAGAGAGCAAGTAGGGGAGGGGGCAGAGAGAGAAAGAGAGTCACAGAATCCGAAGCAAACTCCAGGCTCTGAGCTGTTAGCACAGAGCCTAATGTGGGGCTTGAACTCACAGACCTGAAGATCATGATCTGAGCCGAAGTCAGCTGCTTAACCAACTAAGCCACTCAGGTGCCCCGTTATGCTTTCTTTTAAAACCTCAGTTTGTATTCCCAGAGGCATAGGAAAATGCCACACTAAAAAAGACCAAGTAGGGGTGCCTGGGTGGCTCAGTTGGTTAAGTGTCTGACTTCAGCTCAGGTCATAATCTCACAGTGCATGAGTTTGAGTCCCATGTTAGGCTCTGTGCTGACAGTGTGCAGCTTGCTTTGGATTCCCTGTCTCCCTTTCTCTCTCTGCTCCTCCCCACTCCAACTCTCTCTCTCTCTCTCAAAAATAAAACATTAGAAAAATAAAGACCAAGTAAGGGGTACAAACTTTCAGCTATCAGATAAATAAGGACTGGAGACTCAAATTAAAATATGGCAACTACAGTTGACTATACTGCACAATTCAAATGTTCCAAGAGAGTAGAATTCAAAGGTGATCACACACACACGGACACAAGAAAAAATAAGTATGTGGAGTGCTTGGCGCACCTGGGTGGCTCAGTCTGTTAAGTGTCAGACTCTTGGTTTCGGCTCAGGTCATGATCTCGCGGTTCATGGGTTCCAGCCCCATGTTGCACTCTCTTCTGACAGTGCAGAGCCTGCTTGGGTTTCTCTGTTACCCCCTCTCTCTGCCCCCCCTCAAAATAAAATAAATGAAACTTAAAAATTTTTAAAAAATATATGTGAAGTGCCTAAACTAGATAAATACTTAGATGCCAATCAACTGGAAGGGAGGAATCTTTTCACATCAAGTCACCTTGATATACACATAAACTATCTTGGTTTCAGCTCAGGTCGTGATCTTGCAGTCCGTGAGATCAAGCCCACGTTGGGCTTTGCGCTAACAGTGCCCAGCCTACTTGGATTCTCTCTCCTCTCTCTGCCCCCA
This sequence comes from Proteles cristata cristata, assembly GCA_017311185.1. NCBI lineage: Eukaryota > Metazoa > Chordata > Mammalia > Carnivora > Hyaenidae > Proteles > Proteles cristata. The sequence goes on along the minus strand of JAESUZ010003619.1, from coordinate 2,464,144 downwards.
CTCTACCCCCACCAGCTCATGCTCTCTCTCTCACACATAATAAATAAACTTAAAAAACAAACCCACAATTTTTTTCAACTTTATTGAGATACAACTGAGAAATAAAATCATAAGATAGTTGAAGTGTATAGTTGTGGTAATCTGATACCTATATACATCATTAAAAGATTACCCCGATCCAGCAAATCAACATTTCCATCACCTTGCACATCTAGTTTTCCGTTTTGTTGCTGTTGTTGTTGTGACATTCAAATACCACTACCCTAACCAATCTCAATCATACAATAATGTCAACCATAGTCTCTCTGTTTTACATTATATCCTTGGACCTTATTCATCTTATAGCCAAAAGTTTGCACCCCACCATTCAGCCCTTGGCAACTACTTTTCTATTCTTTGTTTCTATGAGTTTTACTTTCTGTTTTTCAGATTCCACATATAAATGATACCATGCAGTATGTGTATTTTTCTGTCTGCCTTATTTGAGGACTTAGCATAATGTCCTCAAATTTCATCCATGTTGTTGCAAACAGCAGGATTTCCTTCTCTCTCATCGATAAATAATATTCCATTGTATATACATATCACTTCTTTATCCATTCATACATTAGTGGTCACTTAGGCTGTTTCTATATTGTGACTATTGTGAATAATGCTACAATGAACATAGGAGTGCAGATATCTCTCTGAGATCTTGTTTTAATTTCCTTTGGAGATATATATATATATATATACACACACACACACACATACATGGATATACTGGATATACATATATATCCAGAAGTGGCATTGATGAATCATATGGTAATTCCACTTTTAGATTTTTGGTGAACCTCTATACTGTTTTATCTAGTGGCTGAACCAGTTTACATTCCCACCAGTGGTGCACAAGGTCTACATCCTTGCAGACACTTGTCTCTTGTCATTTTGATGGGGCTGATTCCTAGAGGATATGTGATAGTCTCTCTCTTTCTCTATCATCATCTTTCATAAACTACAGGACCTGTCTGATTGAGTGAAAGAAGACACTCTGACGCTGTGTCAGGTGAGGATTGAACAGCCTACATAAGTGGTTTGCCACTCAATTATACCCAGGTTTGAATGGAAAAGTAATCAAGGAGATTTCCTTTTATTTTATTTGACCTAGACAAACTTTTATTTCTATTTGACCTAGACACCAGATATTCTATAACTGTTATCTCCTAACTTGGCAGAACTAATGCCCCCAGACCATGAAATGATGAACCATGCTTATTACTCTTAATATGCTTCATTGAATTCTTGGAGAACATTAAACAGTGTTTTCTTTTAAAATTTGGTTTTCAATAATAAGGATTTTCACCCCCAAACTAAACACCTAATTAAAAAAAACAAGATTTAATTTGTTCGAGGAAATTTTCCCTTTGAACTCTTCCGTTTAGAGAATGACAAATTATATAAAATGAAAGGAAAACAATTATCTTAGACCTTTCATTAAAAGCAAACTGATTTTCCAATTCTTTTCATTTGAAAATGCCTGGAGATTTAGAAATTGGGCTAGTATAAAAATGTGGGATAGCTCTTTGAATAATACTAGTGCTTGTGAAGAAGGGAAAAATCTAGCAACTTGATTCTTCTTTTGGTATGTAAAAATTGATTTTTCGGGTACCTGGAACTCATTTCTGATAGAAATAATATGAGTGATGATGACTGGTTTCTCAGTTGCTCCCCCAGAACCTGACAAATATATTTCTCCATGTACTGTCAGTGTCTCTTTAGGGTATTCCATTCTTTTTGTTCCTTTTTGCCTCAAAAAATATTTTAACTACTTTTGGAATCATGCAGGATTTACTGGCTAATCACCTACCCACCACTTTTATTCTGGACACATGTAGGGAGCTCTGCTGATGTTTGGGTCATGGCCTATAATAAGAAGAGAACTTGGCAAGTCATAGAAAACATCTCTTATTTAGGTATGCAGAATTGGTATATGACTACTCTTTAATCAGCTTCTTAAATCAGAGGGGCTACTGAATATCGATCACCTTCATACTAGCATGTAATCATAACTAGCAGTAGCAGCAGAAATAGCAAATACATCATTATTATCATCTATATCAGAAATTTGCAGTTTTATTAATAAGCATTTTTAGGGCTGATAAGTTTTAGTTCCAAACCCTTAAATTCTTTCTAACAAAGAATGAAATTAATGCCCATGAAGAGCCAAAGCAATTTTCTCTTTCCTGAGAAAGAAGGACAAAGTTGAAGGTATCGTACTTCCTGGTTTCAAACTATATTACTAAGCTATAGCAATCAAAACAGTCTGGAATTGGCATAATAAGAGACACACACACCAATAGAACAGAATTGAAAGCCCAGAAGTAAACTTTATACATACAAGGAGCCAGCGTTTGACAAGAAGCCAAGATACTCAGTGAGGAAAGGATAGCTTCTTCAATAAATGGTGTTGGGATGAATAGCTGAATTACCACAGGCAGAATTAAACTGGACCCCTTTCTTATACTACTCATAAAAATTAACTCAACAGCAGAAAATCCCAGACAATCCAATTTAAAAATGAGCAGAGGAACTGAATGGATATTTTTTCAAAGAAGACATACAAGTGGTCAACAGGTGGATGACAACATAGTCAATATCACTATCATCAGGGAAATGCAAATCAAAACCACAATGAGTTAGAACCTTGTCCTCATTAGAATGGCTGTTGTTATAATGATAGTATCCTAAGTGAAATAAGTCAGACAAAGAAAATTACCGCATGTTATCATTTATACGTAGAATCTAAAAAAGTCTAATTCATAGAAACAGTGTAAAGTGTGGTTACTGAGGGCTGAGGTTGGGGAAATGAGGAGATGTTGGTCAAAGAGTATAAACTTCCAGCTATAAGATGAATAATTTCTCAAGATCTAAAGTCTAGCATGATAATTATAATTAAAATACTTACTATATATTGGAAGTTGCTAAGAGAGTAGATCTTAAATGTTCCTACCACAAAAAAGAAAGGGTAATTATATAATGTGATGGAGGTATTAACTGTTGCAATGGTGATAATCATTCTGCAATATATAAATATATCAAATCAACAAGTGCCCCTTAAATTTACCCAATGTGTTGCTGAATAAAGTATACTTAGGTGCCAATTATATCTCAATGAAGCTGGAAAAAATGAAATTAATCTGACTCATAGATTTACCTTTCAACCATTATCAGTTTGCTTTTTTCTTGTTATAGTTTATATACAGAATGAGTTATTTTAATCTAAGTATTATTTGAGAAAAATATTACTGAATTTATTCCTTCACTCAATTTATTGCTTCACTCAGCAAATATTTACCAAATGCTTACTCTATGGCAGTCATTGTTCTAGATATTTGAAATACAAATAAGCATATGAACAAAATTTAATAAATAATTTCATTTGTATGAAGGGAATGCATACTTTGGGAAAAGTAGGGCAGGTTCAAGGGTATTAGGAGGGATGTACTGGCCATAATGAAAATGGGTGATCAGGGTAGGCCTCATTGAGAAGATAATACTTGGACAAAGGTTAAATGTATATTTTTAATCAATGTTATTATAATTACTAATTTAGAACCTATTTGGTGGTAATTTTTTTTTAATATTTTTTTATTTATTTCTAGGAGAGAGAGAGAGAGACAGCGTGAGCAGGGGAGGGTCAGAGAGAGAGGGAGTCACAGACTGAAACAGGCTCCAGGCTCTGAGCTGGCAGTCAGCACACAGCGGCTCGAACCCACGAACCGCGAGATCATGACCTAAGCGAAAGTCGGACGCTTAACCGACTAAGCCACCCAGGCGCCCCATATTTGGTGGTAATTTTTAATTTTTGTCTACTTACTGGGAAATTTCTGCTTACTACACACTAAACTTTATATGGATTGGTATATGTTACTGCCTTTAGAAAGAAACATAATTCTAAAAAAATGAAGTAAATATAGAATTCTAAAATATAAAGCAAGTTTATTGATCACCTTGGATTGATTCCATCATGCTAGTAAACAGATTTTAATTAAATTTAAGAAAAATACTTAATTTCTTACTGAACAAATGGTGATTCAAATATGCAAAATTGTAGTAATTGTCAGTAGAAATTAAATATTCTTTAAAAATAAGAACATGGCAAAATGGTGCAAATTACCAAAAAGAAAACACCAAAAAACAAAAACCTAAGCTCTTCATTTTTCTTCTCTTCTTTGGAATTTACTTTAAACTATTCCTTCTCAAAAGGAGTAATATTTGGATCTTTGATGACTTTCAGTTCAAATTCAAAGCCAAACCACACAGTTATTTTAATTCAACAGAATGTCCTACCTGCTTCAAGAAGAAAATGGAAGAAGAAACATTATAAACATAAATATTCCTTTCTTTTATAGCTAGATTAAGTAGATACAGATTCTTCCACATAATCAGTTAATGTTAAATTTAAACTAAATTTAAACTTAAATTTAGTTTAAATCTGGCAAAGAACAGGTGCAACTCAGTATAAAGTTAACACAAAATACACACTATATCTATCTCAGAGAAGAATTTATAATTGTTAAAAATCAAAACATCTTAAATGTGTATATAAAATAACACTTCCATGTAATCTCTAATAAAGAACACTTCTGTAAAGTAAAAAGTTACCCTTTCATTTTTCTCTTAGATAAAGTTGAATTTTTATACATTGAGTTCCACAAAGATCATAGAAGCATTGTTCAAAGGCCCTGCTTGCTCTCTTCTCCCAAACTCAGAACTCAGTCTTTATTGCCCTAAATGTATACAAATTATCTTACTTTTCTCCATTGAACGCTGGTTCCTCTTCTTGGGTTCCCTGTCTCAATGGGTGGCATCACAGCCTACCTTTACCTACTTTACTCTAGCAGTGGCATCTTCTATGCTTTTCTCTCTCTCATCCTCAAAGTCTGATTAATCAAAAAAAGTCCTGTTTGGTTTGCACTCTTCACACTTCAAATTGCTGCCACAGTAAGTTTCTCAATGGGTAGATTTACCATGCTCCTCTCCAGTTTCAAAGATTCCCATTTCCCCTAAGATAAACTCTAGATTCTTTGGTATGTCATCAACGGCTATTTTAAAATTTTTTCTAATTATTATTTTTTAATGCTTATTTACTTTTGAGTGACAGAGAGAAAGAGAGATGGAGCATGAGCAGGGGAGGCTCAGAGAGAGAGGGAGACACAGAATCTCAAGCAAGATCCAGGCTCAGAGCTGTCAAGCACGGAGCCCTACATGGGGCTCCAACTCAGGAACAGTGAGATCATGACCTGACCCAAAGTCAGACACTTAACCGACTGAGGCACCACGCACTCCAAGAGCGGCTCTTTTAAAAATAATTTCTTAAAAGTTTATTTATTCATTTTGAGAGAGACAGAGACAGCATGGGCAGGGAGGGGCAGAGAGAGAGAGAGAGAGAATCCCAAGCAGGCTCTGCAGGGTCAGAGCAGAGCCTGACCTGGGGCTCAAACTGACAAAACTGTGAGATTGTGACCTAAGCAGAAATCAAGAGTTGGATGCTTAACCAGACTGAGTCACCCAGGCGCCCCACAAACAGCTATCTTGAACATGGCTTGATCTATCTTCACATTTCACTTACCATATCTCATCCCTAGAACCTGCAGTGGAGAGGTTTCCTGAAAAAGCCCAGCTCTCTACATATTTGAGTCTTCGAATTCATTGCATTCTCTAATTAGAATACCTCTTTTCTTTTCACTCATTCATTAATAATTAAGATCAGTATCTACTGCAAATCTACCCTGTGTCAGGCAATGAAGTGTGCCAGGGAATTAAATGGTGAACCAAGGAGACTTAGTCGCTGCACGCTTGAAGCTTGCATTCTGCTGCTTGAACACGCTGTCTCCTCCCCACCTCAAATCTTTCCCTCATATCGTCTCCTGCCACACACCCTGCTGAGTTGGCTGCTCTCCACTTCTGACGACTTCGCCCGTCTGTGCATACTGTTGTTGTAGTATTTATGTCACACATCTTTTTTACGTCCATCTTCCCCACTAGACTCTGAGCTGCATCCAGTGGGAAGCAGGGCTTTTCATCAGTGGACCTTCCTAGAATTGCCTAGGACTGTGCTGGATGTCAAATCGAATTGAAGGGGTTGGACACAAAGTTTAGGCATCATGCCAGAAAAGTGGGTCTCTAAAGATGACCATGAGAACGTTACTGAGTGCAAGTACATTTTTTCTGTTTAGGATTGCCAATTTTCATAATTTTAAAGCTCATTTTTAATGTCTTCTTCTATGATATACCTTGCATGCTATTGATTTTCTATGCTTTATGAGAATTACTTCTATCACTAAAAATGATAGCACTTTCATCAATATATATTCAATTCTCATCTTTAACACCCTTAATCTATACTGTAGCTAATGGCTTAAAACTTAGCTTTGTTATTTGTCTTCTCTTTACAGAGAAATCACTCTTTCCTTAAAGATTTTGTAAATAACAAGAGGGTTTTCTTTTTCCTACTGAGTTGCATGTTAATGCATTATAGCCTGAGGAAGGAACATATGCCCCACTCTCCTATTCCTAATGCCATGGTTACTGTGAAACTATTTCTATGCAGGATTATTTTTCAGTGGACCCAAGATCTATCGGTCCCAATACAACTCAGTACAGAATTTTTATAATGATTTATTCTAGGGAAATGAATTCTATGGGATAATTTACAAAACTCTCCTTCCTTCCTTCCTTCCTTTAATAGCTAGAACAACTACAACTCCTCCATCTGTATTTGACAGTAGCAATTCATAAATTCTGCATTGAATTTTTTAGTGGAAATACTAAAGATAACTGGATTGTAATTACACAGAGTTGCTCTAAGTTTCTAACCTGAAAAAAAAATGAGGATACTCCTAATGAAAATCAGGCTACCAAGCCAGTAAGATTTTAATAAGAAAATGAAACAATATTCTGATACTGGAATTATATTTCTTTAAACTACATATGCTACCTCCTATCACTACAAACTTAGTAAAAGGAGAAAAATAATGATGCTAATTTTCAAAGCCTAAAATAGTTTCTATCAGAATATTGATTTTAGTCTATCCATGAGGGCTTTTCAAACCATTTTGACTTAGGCAAGCAAAGTAATTTATAGACAACGAAACAAGTTACAGATTTTAAAACGCGTACATCTCGAATTGCAGACCTAAATTAATTTTACATATAATTATTTAAAAAGAATCAGATTAAGTGTACCTTTTCCAGCTCCGTATTGCTTGAATTTTTCCCTGCATCATTACTGTATCTGCAAAATAAATTGACCCCATTTATAATTGTACTAAAATATAATTTTGAAAATCCTAATCAAAATGTCAATATTCTTTACCCTGGAACTGGTATTGTTTTATCTTTCTTCTCGTTTGGTTCATGTCCATTAACACTTTCTGCAAAACATTAAATAGAAGAAAAATAATTTAAAGGGTTTTCTGTGGGTGCAGGTGTGTGTCTGTATGTATAAAGATGGAAGCATTTCTAGAAACTGAAAATAAATTCACCTACTGACATAACATTCATCTTAATAAAGTATTTTATAAATACAAATATTGTCCCAACATTTTTCACTCTATCAGGGAAATTTATCAGAGCCAGAAATAACCACAGCCAAATGCATTGCTCTTTCCAAATAGAATGTAGGAATGAAAGATTCCCAATATTATGCAGGAATGTCAATTCAGTACGAAAGTAGACCTGGGGGTCTGTTGAGAGAAAGAGAGAGAGAGAGAGACAGAGAGAGAGAAAGAGAGAGATTTCCATCAGACTGGCTGGAGGATAGAAAAGGCGTTCTTCCTCTTTTTCCAGAGAATGTAGGTTTGATCGTTAACTGAAGGTAAAATATTTGGATAATGTCATTCCCTTGTATAAATACTGGGAAATACAGAAAGGGGAAGGTTAAATTCACATCATGCATGTGTGGACAGTTAATAAAATATAAGCCAGAATTCTGGAGTTTATGCCTATTGACCAAATGATTAGACCCCACTGCAGCTGTATCATCATGTGGTACCATCAATTTCCAGTCCATGGTTGGTTGATCCACTGAAATAAGTCATCTGAGTGGCCTCGACCTCTGCTTCAGCACTGATGATCTGCTGTGCCACAGCCTCCACGATGGGCATCACCATGGCAGCAGTTGAGGTGTTGCTAAGCCACATAGATAAAAAGGCGGTACTGCTCATGAACCCCAATGTCAGCCTGAAATGAGAGGGCTTTTAGTATGAACTGTGCTCTTCAGCTCAACTAGCTCTGTATTATTCAACTATAAAGGTTGCTATTTTTGACTTGGGAGTTTTTTCAAAACAAGCTTAAGTTAAGGTTCCTCTCAGATGGTGAACCCTGAGGATGGTCAGAGCCAGACAGGAACCAAACTGGCACATGTAAAAGTGGAGTTTTTATGAGATTTGTCTCCCTGGAAACCATAAGAATATTCTCTTGAAACAGAAAAAAATGATTAAATGTATAACCGAACTGCAAGTCAATAGATGGTATAACAGCTCATAATATTATACCAATATTTGAATGCCCTTTGCAGATGATGCTTACCTTCAAATACCAGTAAGAGGAAATGTAATCAATTTTTGAGTTTAGGATCCCTTATTCTTTCTCTTATCTTTTAATCATATCTCCGTTTATTTGTCTGTGTGCCAATGAGGCACAGGGCAAGGAGAGCGTTAATAGTTTTAAATCTGCTTTTTGTTATTGACTACTCTAGGACAATATATGATAGATAAAAGAAATGGTTAAAATTACTAACTATAATGAGGTTTCAGATTTTTCTATAGATTCTATTATTTATGCTTTCCTAAATTTAACATTCCTGCTTGTGATCAAGAACTGGATATATTATTTTGTCTTCTCTTATATTTAGAGTAGTTCTTCTCCCTTAAAAATAACACACCTAAAACTGTAGGATTTGAAACCTATCTATAAGCTTTTAAAATCACACTTGGGAGAAAAATATGATCTCCCTTTGAGTAGGAGATCCCAGAAAATCATTCAGAAGCACATCTTTCCATATAAAGCCACTTATGAAATTCTATGACTCCTCTGAAAAGGAGATCCACAAGAAAAATTCCACGCTATAAGTTTTAACTTCAGATCAGGTGAATCATTGCTACATGTAAAACAAAATAGCCCTCTTAGGTAACTGTTTGAATAAGAAATGATTCTTAATAAAAGTAAACTAGAAATACCTTTAACTTAAGGCATTGACAAGACATGAAATATCCCTATAAAAGAAGACTGTGATGAGATAAATCTTTTGGTGGTGAAAATGTCTTAAATTGCAAAGCCACATGAAGATAGAATGGACCACACTCTTGCCACACTCTGCAGTTTGCTCAGCAACCCCATTCCCTGGGGTCAGTGGGAAGTTGGTCAAGGCAAAGAGACCATATCTGTAGTATCCCAAGAGCTGTGGAACACCATTCTATTTTAAGAGTGAAATTACCTTAATACATCCATGTTATAAAAATTTTTAAGTAACAAACATTTACAAAATTGGACTCATCTGAGTTTTTTTCTGTATTTAACAAAACCATTTGATTCATAAATAGTAAACACAGATGTGGATACACTCTAGTATGAATTATGCAACATAATTCAATAAGATTTTCTTATTTCCAAAGAAAAATGAGAAGGGGAGAATCACCTAAGGCTTTAAAGCTTAATGCTTGGGCAAATGTTAAATGCATATTTTAAAATCAATATTATTATAATTTCTAATTTAGAACTTATTTGGTGGTAATTCTTTACTTTATTCTACTTCCTGGGAACGTTCTGCTTACCACACAGTAAACTTTATAAGGAACAGTGTATATGCGATTGCCTTCAGAGAGAAACATACAAGTTCTCATATGCAAGTGATTATGACATTGAAAATATATTTTTTTAGCTCACATCTATGTTCTTTTTTTTTTTAATTTTTTTAAATGTTTTATTTATTTCTAGGAGAGAGAGAGAGAGAGACAGCGTGAGCATGGGAGGGTCAGAGAGAGAGGGAGTCATAGACTGAAACGGGCTCCTGGCTCTGAGCTGGCAGTCAGCACAGAGCCCGACGCGGGGCTCGAACCCACGAACTGCGAGATCATGACCTAAGTGAAAGTCGGACGCTTAACCGACTAAGCCACCCAGGAGCCCCTCACATCTATGTTCTTAACATGAGCTAAAATTAAAACTACGATAGCCAATTAGTTTAATGGAAAAATAAAGTGTTCATTTCAGTGGGGAAAAGCATTCAGTGGGGGAAAATCAGTCAACTGAGTGATTTCACATTCTGTAGATGAAACTTCTTAATTGATTGTTTCACTTTGCAACAGTTCATTTAAAAAGAAAAATGTTCACCTTGGAATTTTTCCGCACACATTTGTATTTTACGGGTAATATCTTTGCATTTGGTTCTTAACATCTTCCCTGATGATCAAGGATGCTCTTGAACAAGTCTTGAATGAGTAATCAGCCAAAAAATGAGATAGGACTGAAATTTACTCTGAAGTCCATCAGTCTTGTCTGTTGAGGTTCAAGGCTTCTCTCACAGCTTTGCCTCTTAGTGTGCATGAAAGGTGAGAGGGTTGTGTGCACTGACTCCAATCGCCCTGTAAATCAGACCTGCTGTGAAGGGAAAGTTGTTGTTGTTGTTTCCTCCTACAACTCAAGTGCATTTTACATCCCTTTCATATTTGCAGAGGAGAAGAAAGAAATGAATGATACTGTGATATGAATGACTACGTGGATGTGTATTACTTATTTAGTTATTTGCTCTGCATAAAAATGATCTGTTTGGAAGGTAAACCAGGTAAACGTGGTACTTACCATGCTGGGTTCACACCCACTGTCATCACCATTCTCAGAGCAATCCTTTTGTGCAAATTCCATTTTTCTATTGATGTTGCTAAACAGATGACTCCAATTAGCAGTAGATGAAAATCTTTGAAATAAGAAGATGCCACCTGAAATTAGAGTTAAACCCATGATCATTTATGTTGGTGGGGGGAAATTAAGATTGCCCAAGAAAGCATTATTTTGCTGCTCTTAACTTTGACCTTCAAACTACTTAATCTTTCTATTTTGTTAAGAAAAATGTAGATGCATTAGAATATAAATTTGAAGTTAAGTTCTATATTCTTACCCAGAGCTAGCAGTGTTAAGGATAAATATGTACAAAAAAAAGAAGGTACCCAAGATACTGGTTTTTTATTTATTTATTTTTAATGTTTATTTATTTTGAGGGGGGAGGAAGGAGAATGAGTAGGGGAGGAGCAGAGAGAGGGGAAAGAGAGAATCCCAATCAGGCTTCATACTTAGCATGGAGCCTGATGAGGGGCTCCAGTTGTGGCTCTATCTCATGACCACAAGATCATTACCTGAACCAATATCAAGAGTTGGATGCTTAGCAGACTGAGCCACATAGATGCCCCATATTGGGTTTTTAAATAACTGTGTAGCATTAGGCAACTGCCTTCAATGTCTTAATTTTTCCTTCTCTAAGCTGGGGTTAATCGATGTATGCTGCTTTGGTAGGATGGCAATGACTGTGATGTGGGAAAGTCCAAGATGAGTTTCCAACTTGCCAGTGTCTTCAATATCATCCATTATGCCATAACTTCAGTGTCACTCCTCAGTACTTTGAATGGTTTTACCTTCAAAATTATTTGCTGTAAAAGACATTCCCTTCAATAAGAGCCAACATTTTAAGCCATTTTTAGCTAACACCATTGAGAGATTAGTAGAGTATACAATTTGGGCCAAACCTATTTACCAAGGAATGATCTGAAGTATTTAGGTACATAATATTTTTCTCAAACAACAGCAACAACAAAAAGATGTTGTGGTCAAATAAGTTTAGAAATCATGGAACTTTGAAATACTAGAATTTTCATTCTTATAGATCCCCTCAAAACCTTTAAATACTATATTTTTAGTATTTAAACATTAAATTTTGTATACAATATATATAAACATATTATACATACCTTTAATATACATTGCCACTCCCAGAGTGGGGTTCCATACACAATATATTTTTCAACTTATCTAACCATAGAAAACTTACTTTTAAATTTTTGGGTGCTATACCTCATGAGACTGATATTCAAGAGACCTGACTTTAGGAACTGCTTGGTTAAACTGAATCACAAGACTGTGCAGAAAGGAGAGGATTATAAGAGAAAATATCCCCAAGGTGCCTAGGAGGCATAGTCAGTTAATCGTCTGACTCTTGATTTTGGCTCAGATCATGATCTCACTGTACATGAGATAAAATCCCACATCAGGCTCTATGCAGACAGTATGGAGCCTGCTTGGGATTTCTCTCTCTCTCTCTCTCTCTGCCCCTCCTACACTCCCTCTCTCTCTCTCAAAATAAATAAGTAAACTTTAAAAAAAGAAGAAGAAGAAGAAGGGGCGACTGGGTGGCTCAGTAGATTAAGCGTCCAACTTCAGCTCAGGTCATGATCTCACAGTTCGTGGGTTCGAGCCCCCTATCAGGCTCTGTGCTGACAGTTAGCTCAGAGCCTGGAGCCTGTTTCAGATTTTGTATCTCCTTCTCTCTCTGATCCTCCCAAGCGAAAGTCGGACGCTCAACCGACTAAGCCACCCAAGCACCCCAGCCCTCTCTATCCTTTTCTTAAATGTTGGTACTCTATAAGGTTTTGTCTCCCGTCTTCTTGTTTTGTACACCTGATGATTGAGTCTTACAGATTCAATTTCTAACTCTATGTGACTAAAATAATATTTGGCACATAGTACGCATCCAATACATACTTGCTGAAGAAATGCTAATGACACTAAAGTCTTTGTCCCCAAAGAGATAAGTCTTCTGTGTTCCAGACTGGTGTATTCAACTGGACATTTCCACTTGTATTTCCTACAAACATCTAAAAACTCAGCATATTCCTTTTTGTGGCAAATGAAAGTCCCATCTACTTAGTTGCCCAAGTTAGAAACCAAAGGGCCAGGTATGATTCCTTTTTCATTTCCAATATGTGTGTCTTAGTCACTAAGTCTATTATTTCTAGTTCCCCCATATATTTTAAATTGTCCACTTTGGTCTATTCAAACATGATTACTTTAATTGGGTCCCCTTACTCCTTCTTACATGGTTACTGTTTGATCTGTCTTTTTCTAATACACCCTTTACCACTGTCACAATTACTTTTCTAAACTGTAAATCTAATTCCATCATTGCACCTCCTATACTCATTCAGTAGACCCCATGTCTTTTAGGACCCAAATCCAATCTTCTCAACATGTATTATAAGACACTTCATCGATTAATCCATTTCATCTTTCCAGTTTAGCCTTTTGGTGCTCTCTGCCAACTTTTCCCCATATGTGAAACTATCCAATCATGGAAATGCTTTAACATTTGCCTGTCATTTAACCTGGAATGATCCTCTTCTAATATTTTGGTTACCCATAATCTTCCTTCATGGATGAACTCAGATGTCAATTCTTCTATGACGCCTTTCCTGACTACCCTAAACTTGGTTGGATGCTGTTTCCTTTTGTGAGAGAACATCTTAACCTACATGGTGATATATTTTTTTTTTTTGCTTAATTATCCCCTTTATCAGACTAGATATATTTTGAAGGCAGAGATGTATCTTACTGATGATTGTATTTATAGATTTAGTACACGCATGGCACATACTGGCACTCAGTAGATATTCAATTAATAAGTCCCTAAACACAAGAAGCTTACAGGTTATTAGGTGAGAAAAACAAGTTAACAAAGACTGCAGTAAGGTATCATCATAGGTGCATGAAAAATATTTCTTCAAGCTATAGGTGAGGCTCAAAGAGTAAATAACCACCTTTTTCTAGGAAAATTGGGAATCTCTTCTTACAGTACCTCCTCCTCAAATTGATTATTGAAAGATAAATAGACGTTTGAGTTTTCCTCTGATCTTATCTCTTTTGTAGTTTTGCTCATGAAAATAAACCCTACTTACACTATTCCAACAGTCTGAGAATTCAATGAAAAAATAAATGCAGAATTACTTTAAAAATTACCATGTATTTAAAGAAATATATAGAAGTGAGCCATCATTAGTAAATGATTGAACACAGAAGGGAGTCCAGGACCACAAGACGCTCTTGTTGTAATCTCTTTAGATTATGTCAGTAATTGGCAGACTTTGTCTGTACAAGGTCAGATAATAAATGTGACTCTGTGAGCCTCATTGTTTTTACAGCCACTACTCAACTTGTCTTTGTAGCACAAAAGTGGCCAGAGACTGTAAATGAATGACCATGGCTTTTGTGTGTTTCCAATATTTTAAAAATTCAGTAGCAGGCTGAATTTGACCCTCAGACTCATAGTTTTCCAGTCTATTAATAGACTTTGTAAACAAAAAAAACGGCCTGTAGCCCCATTGTCTAAATGCAAATAATTATAAACCTAAGGAGAAATTATCACAGTCTTTTGTTTTCCATTGTATTACCAATTCTTTGGGTTTCATCACAGTTAGTATATTTGCAGCACATTAGTCATGAGCATATGTGTTTGTTGATAGCCCATGTGTATAGGAGGTAATAGGAGAAAATGCTACTGGTTTGTAAATGATATTGGTAAATATAACTTTTTTTGAGGCAAAATAACACGTAAAATAAAATTCTAATGAAATTTGAAATCTACTTTTAAGATCAAGGTAGTCATATTTCTGTCTCAAAATGGGATTTCACCAAAACACAGGCACTTCTGGTATCAAAGCCTCTGGGTTCTTTCTTAGCTATAAAATGTACCAGTTCATAAACTTCCTACAAGTCAGTATACTTACCCATAAAAGTTCAATAATACTTCATACCAAATTTGTGAATTAAATGATTTTTCTTATAAAAATGCTTTGTCTGTTAAAATGTGTATGATTATATTCTTATATATTATTATACTATATATAATTTCTTGTTTAAAAATATTTATTTATGCTCTGTTGCTAAATCCAATGGCCAATTTCCAGTTTTCACATTAATTGACATATTAGCATAGCACATTTGATCACTGCCTCATTCTTAAAACATTTCTTTACTTGGATTCCAGGATCCCACACTATCCTGGTCTTCCTCCTAACTCAATACCCTATCCTCATTCTTCTTCACTAATTCTTTTTCTTCTTATCAATCCCTTAATGTTGTAGCTCTCTAATTAGTCAGTTCTTTGTCATCTTTGTTTGTTTTCGATCTTCACTCCTTCTCTAAACGATCTCATCAACTTCTGGGCTTTCAATGTCATGTATATGCTTATGGATCCAAAACCTGCATTTCTACCTCAGCTCTCCCTCATGACCTCTGGACTCATTTGTACTTAATGGCAGTATTTAACTGCCTGGTTAACCCTCTCACTCAGATATAAAACACTTATTTCATACTTAATGTCCAACTCTGTAGTCCTGGGGTCAGCCTCTCTGGTGCACCAAGCCTACTCTGCCCCTGGTTTTCCTTATTTCAGTGAATGGCAACTCCATTTTTCCAGCTTCCAGGTCAAAAAGTTCTGAGGCATCCTCATATTCTTTTTTTTTTTTTTTACTATCATATACTCTATCAAATCATACAGGAAATTTTGTTGGTTTTATCTTAAAAATCCATTAACAATATAGTCAATATCCCTATTACTTTTCCTGGTCTGAATTACCATGGCCTCTCAACTGGATTTTTGCAGTAACCTGCTACCTGTTTCCTTCTTTCTGCCTCGTTTCTCAGCACAGCAGGTCTACATTATCCTTTTAAATAAAAGTCAAATTGATGATGACACTCCTCTACTTAAAATTCTCTAGTGAGTCTCATTCTCATTTCATTAAAATGTTACTTATGTTGGCCTACTTTGGCACTAGATGGTCTACGACGTCTACACATTATCTCCCTGACACCGTCTTCTAGCATTTTCTCCTTCACTCTTTTTGCTCTAGTCACTCTTCAGATACAGACCTGCCTTGAGGTCTTTGTGGGGGGTGGGGTATATGGCCTTTAGTGATGGCTGTTCCCCAGACACCCACATACCTAACTCCCTCATCTCCTGTAAGTCTTTGTTCAGGTATTGACACCTCATCGAGTCTACTCTGATGATCCTGTTTAAAACTGCAAGCCTCTCTAGATCTTCATTATCCTGTTGCTTTTTTCCATAGCACCAATAACCTTCTAACTTACTGTAATTTACCTGTGTATTAAGGTATATTGTTTATTGTCTCTTTTCTCCTAGGAAGACAGGGACTTTTGTCTGTATTTATTCATTACTGTATTCCCAAGAGCCTGGCAGAGTCCTAGCACATAAATACTTATCTCATGACTGACCTAAATATATAACATCTGCATATACATATGAGTATCTTCATATTTATATGTGTAAAATTTATATATAAAATTTTTTCAATGACAATAATAATAACAATGATATTTGTTTTGGAATATCTAATTTAGCACACTAAATATTTAGCATTTCAGATTTTATTCAGTAGATATGAGAGAAATTCAGAATTTGTTGATATTATTTAATACAATAAGGTGCTCAGTAAGATATAGATATTTAGCATTGGCTTAATAAATACACAAAGGTTAAAACTATCGTGGCCAAAAAGAAGGACGTGTAGGGTTCTGAACTTAGATGAGGGTATTAAAGACCCATTACTCTCCGTGGCAAAGTTGAGATTCCAAATGCTTCAGCAGGGCTGGCATGATGTTTAACACCTTTAACTGAGGATATTAAAACCCATAAAAATAATTGATGTCTAGTATCTATTAGTGTTTCACATTTTTATTTGATTTGATTATTACAACAACCGCTGGATTATGAGAAAAAAAGAGTTGCTAAGGGACATGATCAGGATCATACAAGAAATTAGTGGTGGATATCAGGGTTTAAGCTCAGGTCTTCTGACTAAATCTCTAGCCCTTTCCCCATTCCTTTGGTCAGATATTTCCTAGTAAAATTTCAGTTGCCATTTCTAGAAAGAGGATCACAAGACTGAAGAGCAGTTTTCTATGCTGAAAGTCCTGAGGACTTTGATTTCTTTCAAGTTCCTATTAAGCTTAAGGTGAAAAAAAGTCACATAAAATTTGCAATGAATTTAGGCTAAAATACCAGAAAGGAAATAGACTCACTTAGCTTTGCAACATTCAGAATGTTTCTAGATGTATTCACTCTTGTCAATGTACAAATACTGGTCATATTAACTAATATATAGTGAGTGCTTACCATGTGACAGACATTACATCCACTAACTATCTAATTCGTAAGTACCGCTGACAAACTAGAGGTAGTTCCGGGAAGAGGAGAGAAGATGGTGGTGATGGCACAGGTGGAGGTGGTGGGGTTAAGGAAGGGAGGTGAGGTGTGGAAACCATAAAGGCTGGAGGTGGGAAGACTTAAAGAGGAAATGGTATTTATTCTCACATCCAAACAACATTGTCATGTGGAAGAAAGATGAAGTTTACGTTGTTGTTGTCTGTGTACGTATGTGTAATCTTAGACATTTAGAGGAAAGTCTAGAGACAAAGTCACTGAGTTTCACATGTGAGCTCAATAAAGCTGAATGAATTAAGTATTCAAAGTGTTCGAAAACATATGTATTTCTTTGCAGGGTATTCTAAGCCCACATACAGGAGCTCCAAACACTTCCTGAGTGATCTCATCCGTAAGAGATATTGAAAGGACAATCCCTGCCCAGAATGAAATGACCCAGAAGTACAAGCCTCCAAGTCTAAGGTTCTATGGCTATTAAATTAGTCTGAGGCTGACACTTCTGGGGATAAAGGACCTTAGGACAGGGATCGGCAGCCTAACGCGACTGGTGACAGTACCGAGAATTTTGCTGCCTCCAGTCAGGCCTCCACATCCTGTAAAAGGAAAAGATATTTCTTTTGCAGTTCCCACAAAGCCAGGCTTTCCTAGGCACCCTTCTCCTGTCTTCCTTTTGCCTCATTGCTGCAGAAATGCCCCAATTGCAGTTCATCTTGCTTTATCTCAACTTACTTTAAAAAGTCAATCTAGGGGCACCTGGGTGGCTTAGTCGGTTAAGCGTCCGACTTTCGCTTGGGTCATGATCTCGCGGTTCGTGGGTTCGTGGGTTCGAGCCCCGCGTCGGGCTCTGTGCTGACTGCCAGCTCAGAGCCTGGAGCCTGTTTCAGTCTGTCACTCCTTCTCTCTCTGACCCTCCCCTACTCACACTGTCTCTCTCTCTCTCCTAGAAATAAATAAAACATAAAAAAAAAAAATTTTTTAAAAGTCAATCTAGTCAGTTTTATTCTTATTAAATCATAAAAGACAAATACGTCACTGTTGAACTAATTATATTTAGAGGCACAACCACCTAGACCAGCAAGACAGGGGTTGGTTAATAAATTGACACAATTTTTGAGAACTTTCCAGCCCCTTCTCTTAAATGTTCCTTTACTGAGAGCCTTGTAGCATGTTGGAACATGTGAGAAAGTTCTTAAATTACAGATCCTAAATTCTGTAGGGCAGAAGAGCTTCAGCCTGGGGATGAGAGGAAATGAAGTCCAGCCTTAACTACACTCTCTTCCAAACAATGGTGCTTAGAAAGACAAGAGTCAAGATGATGAGGGAAGGGAAAATGCTGTAAGAAAAGAGGAGCAAAATGGATCTGAAATGCAAAAAGAAGAAAAGAAGGTCTTGAACTATGAAATGAGAAAGAATGACATAGAGAGAAGGAAAGGAATTGCTTCTCCCACAGGACACCCCCCCCAAAAAAAAAAACCCATCTATAACACGGGTAATTTGAAAAGAAAAATCTCCATCCACATTATAAGACAGATGACTTCAAGTTAGCAATATTGAACCCTGGCAGAAGATAGAAGACCAAACGTGTCAAATTGCAGGGGCTGGCATCTTGAACTTGACATCTTTCCCAGGACTCTTTCAGCTGTGGCTTGGGCAGTTGTGTGCTGCGTGGCTGGAGACTGCATGAAGACAGACATTCTGATTTCAATGCATTTCATGCTTTTAATGGGAAACTGAATCCGTTTTCTTCAGACAGGTACCCTTAGATTGTATAAAGGTAAGAAACACCTCTCAGCATGAATAAACTCCTCTCAGCAAGATCAAAATAGAAATACACATGAAAGTTAATTTGGCTTTATCTTTTGAAATGGCAGGTTTTCTGGAAAAGAAAACAGGGCAGCTTTTTCTTCATTAAAAACAAAAATTGCTTTTCTAACACTGGGTGAGACTCAATTCTGTTGAAAAGAAAATGTGAAAAGGAGGTGAAAGGGTTGGCCCTTTTGTTGGGAGGGAGACACAGCCATAGATGTCCGCCCAGGAAGGTGGGACACGTATTTCTCCAGCTGACACACATGACCCGAGAAGCTGCAGCCTGTGTTTTGTTTCTGTCCACCTGAATGCAGACACACATGCAGACTTCTAGGGAGAAACAACTGGAAACTTGCAGGACTTCTGTGGAAGCTTTAGCAACAGGATTACTGCTCCTTTCAATATGATTTTTCTCAGTGGGAGTCTCAGCACAAAATAAGGAATCTAATTATGATATACATTTGCAAGAGGACTTACATTCTTAGAAGGCATGATCCCAAACAACGGAAACATTAAGCCGGGCAGTAAAGCTGTTACTGACAGAGGCAGAGCTTCTGTAAGCCAAAATATGGCAACGACAAAGAGGGTGTAGGCACATTCTGCTTCCTGGAAAGGAGAAAGAAAAAACGCAAGGTGAAATAATGAGGCTGGGAAATCATTAATCAAATCACAACCACACTTGCTGAACGGAGCTGTGTCGTGGAAAAAGTATAAGGAAACTCAAGATCTCCGAACCCTTAAGTTGGGCTGTACATAATTATTTCTCAGGGATTCTAAGAGCCAAAATTTAATACTTTAAAAACCGAAGCCAAAAAAGTCTTCCTTCATTAATTTTCCTTCACATTTCCTTCAAAACAGGTTAACAGCATATAGTCAGTTTTCTGTGCTCATATTCACGTGTATGATGCTGGTGTTCACTTTCATTTGCCTTTAAAATGTCATTCCAGTTCTTCTGGAGTGCGTAAGTAACCAAGCTCCTGCTGTTTCCCTGGGGCAAGACATATATGACTTTGAATTGCATTCCCTGATGCCTGTTGGGCGGTACCAGTGTACACCTGCCTTCCCTCTCCTACTAAAAGGGGTAAATCAACCTAGAAAAAACGTCTTGCTGCATTTTGTTTCAGATAAAGAAGGACAGTGCCAAGTTACATGAGATGGATGGGACTAAATCAGCTTCTAAGTAACATGGACCTGAAGGTTAAGAGGCTTCTGCTTTGTTTTTTAGAATGACAGCTGAGCTGGGGAAACACAGAGAGATGCAACAGAAATGAGGTTCTTAATAGAATCTGTTTCTTTGCTAGGCATAAAATTTCATGTTTCTGTTTTAAGGATGTTGTTAAAAAATGGTTGAGTTTTGGGATTCAAGATGGCAGAACTGAACTCACCTCCTCCCATAGACACAACAAATCTAAAACTATACATGAGACGATTTGTTCAGAAAAATAAACCTAGAAACTACCTTAATAGCTTTTGTCACAACAAAGGATAAAAGAGCTATATCCAGACACAGAGGCAGAGATGTGGTCTCACCAAAAGCCCTGTGAATGGTACGGTGAACCACAATTAGGAGGTACCTCACAAATATGGCCTTCCTCCCTGAGGAGTAAGGGGTTTGCGTCCAGGTTGGGCACCTCAACTCTTGGGATCTGTACCAGAGAAAGCAGGCCTCCAAATCTCTGGCTTTGAAAACTGGTGAGGCTTGGGTTCAGGTGAACCATGAGGCTGTAGGGAATGGAGATTCTAATCTTTATGGGCTCATGTACAAACTCACCCACTCTGAGACTCAGGACAAAAATCAGCTATTTGAAAAGTGCTGGGACCATACATGAAGGAGAGTCATTTGTTAATCTTAATCTCTCCCAGACTAAGAAGGGCAAAGCCTGTTAGGACTCTGCCCAGGGATAGAGGTGCTGGTTGGTGCTATTTTTGCATCCTTCCCTTACCTTGTTAACAGTGGTGGGTGTGCCCACACCTATACTGCCCCCTAGTCTTGCCAGAGCTGGGAGGCTGAGTGTCCTACAGTCTCAGCCCTGCAAAAACTAGCAGGAAAGTGTAACCAACACAGAATATGTCCCTTGAGGGCCTGGCTCTGCTGGCCAGGGAGGATACCATTCTGTGTACTATGAGTTTAAAACAATTGTAGAGATAGCCAATTGTAGAGATAGCCGTTGGCAGGCTACCACCTGAAGAAACAAGAAAAAAAAATCAAATAATCTAACTTTGCACCTAAAGGAACTAGGAAAATAACAATGAAGCCCAACATTAGTAGAAGGGAAAAAAAATAAAGATCAGAGTGGAAAGAAATAAAATAGAGACTAAAAAGACAATAGGAAAGATTGATGGAACTAAGATCTGATTCTTTGAAAAGATAAACAAAACTGAAAAACCTTTAGGTAGACCTACTAAAGAAAAAGAGAGAGAGGGCTCAAATAAATAAAAATAAAATGATATCAGATAAGTTACACCTGATGCCAAAGAATTACAAATAATCATAAAAGACTACTATGAAAAATTAAATACAAATAAATTGGACACACGAAAAGAAATAGATAAATTCCTAAAAATATACAATCTCCTAAGACAGAATCATGAAGAAATAGAAAATCTGAAAAGTCCAATTACTAGTAAGGAGATCGAGTCAGTAATCAAAAACTCCCAACAAATAAAAGCCCAGGACTGGAGAGCTTCACCAGCAAATTCTACCAAACATTCAAGGACTTAATACTTCTCATTCTCAAACTCATCCAAAAATTAGAGAGGAGGGAATGCTCCCAAACTCATTTTATGAGACCAGAGTCACCTTGGTACCAAAACCAAAAAAGGACACGTAAAAAAAATTACAGGCCAATATCCCTAAAGAACATAGATACCAAATCCTCAACAAAATATTAGCTAACTGAATTCAATGGTACATTAAAAGGATCATGCATCATGATCAAGTGAGAATTATTCCAGGGAAGTAAGGATGGTTCAATATCCATAAATCTAAAAGGTGAGACACCACACTGACATAATGAATGATAAAACTCATATGATCCTCTCAATAAATGCAGAAAAAGCACTTGAAAAATTCAACATCATTTTGTGATCAAGGTGGGTATAGATTGAATGTACCCCAGTATAACAAAAGCCATATATGACAAGCCCACAGCTATCATATGCTCAGTGGAAAAAGGTGAAAGCCTTTCCTTTAAGATCAAGAATAAGACAAGGATGCCCTCTCTCACTACTTCTTTTTTTTTTTTTTACAAATAGTTTATTGTCAAATTAGTTTCCACATAACACTCAGTGCTCATCCCCACAAGTGTCCTCCTCCATGCCCATCCCCCTCCCCCCCACATCCATCAGTCCTCAGTTTTTGTCAGCATTCAAGAGTCTCTCATGGTTTGCCTCTCTCCCTTTCCCCCACCATTTCCCCCCTTCTTCTCCCCCTTGTTCCTCCGTCAAGTTCCTCCTAATCCTCCTATACGTGCAAACATATGATATTTGTCCTTCTCTGCCTGACTTTTTCCCCCTGAGATCAGGAACACGACAGGGATGTCCACTCTCACCACTGTTGTTTAACATAGTGCTGGAAGTCCTAGCATCAGCCATCAGACAACAAAAGGAAATCAAAGGCATCAGAATTGGCAAAGAGGAAGTCAAACTTTCACTCTTCGCAGATGACATGATACTCTACATCAAAAACCCGAGAGACTCCACCAGAAGCCTACTAGAACTGATCCAAGAATTC
This sequence comes from Proteles cristata cristata, assembly GCA_017311185.1. Taxonomy (NCBI): domain Eukaryota; kingdom Metazoa; phylum Chordata; class Mammalia; order Carnivora; family Hyaenidae; genus Proteles; species Proteles cristata. The sequence continues at coordinate 2,441,339 of JAESUZ010003619.1, read as the reverse complement.
AGCCAAGTTGCACGCTACAAAATCAACGTACAGAAATCGGTTGCATTTTTTTTTATGTTTTATTTATTTCTAGGAGAGAATGAGAGAGAGAGACAGCGTGAGCAGGGGAGGGTCAGAGAGAGAGGGAGTCACAGACTGAAACAGGCTCCAGGCTCTGAGCTGGCAGTCAGCACAGAGCCCGACGCGGGGTTCGAACCCATGAACCGCGAGATCATGACCTAAGCGAAAGTCGGACGCTTAACCGACTAAGCCACCCAGGCGCCCCAGAAATCGGTTGCATTTTTATACACCAACAATGAAGCAACAGAAAGAGAAATCAAGAAACTGATCCCATTCACAATTGCACAAAAAACCATAAAATACCTCGGAATAAACCTAACCAAGGATACAAGAGATCTGTATGATGAAAACTATAGAAAACTTATGAAGGAAATTGAAGAAGACACAAAGAAATGGAAAAACATTCCATGCTCATGGATAGGAAGAATAAATATAGTTAAGATGTCATTACTACCTAAAGCACTCTACACATTCAATGCAATTCCAATCAAAATTGCACCAGCATACTTCTCAAAACTAGAACAAACTATCCAAAAATTTGTATGGAACCATAAAAGACCCCGAATAGCCTCTCTCACTACTTCTATTCAGCATAGTACTGGAAGTTCCAGCCACAACAATTAGGCAAGATAAAGAAGTAAAAGGCATCCAAATTGGAAGGAATAAGTAAAACTGGCACTATTTGCACATGACATAATATCATATAGAGAAAATCTTAAAGATTCCACCAAAAAACCTACTGAAGCTGATAAAGTAATTAAAATTGCAGGACACAAAACAAATATAATTTTTTTGTGTTTTTATATAATAACAATGAAATTTAAGAAAAAGAAATTAAGAAAACCATACCATTTACAACTGTATCAAAAAGAATAAAATATCTGGGAATAAATTTAACCAGGAAGTGAAAGACCTGTATATTAAAAACTATAAGACATTGATGAAAGAAACTGAAGAATGCACAAATAAATGGAAAATATTCTGTGCTCATGAGTTGAAAGAATTAATGTTGTTAAAATGTCCATTTTAACCAAAGCAGATTCAATAAAATTCTTGTCAAAATTTCAATGACATTTTTCACAGATTTTGAATAAACAATCCTAAAATTTGTATGGAACACAAAAATCCGAATAGCCAAGCAATCTTAAGAAAAAAGGATAAAGCCAGAAGCATCATGCTCCCTGATTTTACATGATATTCCAAAGCTACAGTAATCAAAACAGTATGGTATTACCATAAAACAGACTGATAGATCAATAGGACAGGATAGAGGGTTCACAGATAAACCCACACATATATGACCAATTAATTTATGACAAAGAAACCAAGAGTATATAATGGACAAAGGGCAGTCTTTTCAATAAATAGTATTTGGAAAACTAAACAGCCACATCCAAAAGAATGAAACCAGACCACTATCTTATGCCATACATAAAACATAGCTCAAAATGGATTGAAGACTTGAATGTAAGAACAGAAACACAAAATTACCAGAAGAAAACACAGGCAGTAAGCTCCTTGATAGTGGTCTTGGTGATATCTTTTTTTGGATCTGACTCAAAAGGCAAGAGTAACAAAAGCAAAAATAAACAAATGTGACTAAATCAAATTATAAAGCTTCTGCATAGAGAAGGAAATGATCAACAAAATAAAAATCACCCTAATGAATAAGAGAAGACATTTGCAATTTATATACCTGGTAAGGAGTTAATATCCAAAATATATTTAAAAATTCATAAAACTCAATAACAACAGAAAACAATTACAAACAGGCAGAGGATCTGAATAGACATTTTTCTAAAGAAGACATGCAGAAGTATGAAAGATGCTCAGCATCACTAATCTTCAGGGAAATGAAAATCAAAACCATAATGAGATCACCTGACACCTGTCCAAATGGCTGTCAGGAAAAGGAGAAGAAGTAATAAGTGCTGGCAAGGATGTGGAGGAAAAAGGCATCCTTGTACACTGTTCGTGGGAACATAAATTGGTGCAGCCACAATGGAAAACAGTGTGTGGATCGTTCAAAAAATTAAAAAAAGAACTACCATATGATCCAGTATTTCCATTACTGGGTATTTACCTGAAGAGTACGAAAACATTAATTCAAAAAGAGATATGCACCCTTGTGTTCATTGCAGAATTATTTACAATAGCCAAGGTATGGAAAGAACCTAAGTGTTCATTGATGGATGAATGGATAAAAATATGGCATATGTATGAATACCTCTGAGCCATAAAAAAGAATGAAATCTTGCCATTTGTGGCAACATAGATGGCCCTCAAGAGTATTGTGCTAAGTGAAACAAGTCACACAAAGAAAGACAAATACCGCATGGTCTCACTTATATGTGGAACTAATAAACAAATGATCACACAAAATCAAACCAAGCCAGACTCATAGATAAAGAGAACAGATTGGTGGTTGCTAGAAGGGAGGGTTTTGGAAAGGTAGATGAAATGGGGTGAAGGGGATCATAAGGTATAAAACTCTAGTCATAAAATAAAAAGTCATGAGGACATAATGCATACAGTATGGTGACTACAGTCAATGACACTGTATCTCAAATTTTCAAGATGTTAAGACAGTAAATCTTAAAAGTTCCTATCATAGGAAAAAAAATTAAAAAGTGCAAAATTGTAAAGTGATAGATGATAACTAGATTTACTGTGGTGATCATTTCACAATGTACACAAATGTGGAATCATTGTGTTGTATACCTGAAACTAATATAATGTTGGATATCAATTATATGTCAATTAAAAAAGTTAAAGTGTATTATTATATCTGGCTTATATAAATAATTTTGAAATGAAATTGCCTGGAGTGTACTAAATGATCCACAAAAGTTAGCCTCCATTATATGGCTTTGTTTTGTTCTCACAGTGCTTAAGCTCTGCAAATTCTGATGTGCATTTGAGAAACTTACAAAAACTGTTGTCTGAGTTTAATGAGGTGTTGTACTTATGGTTTTCCCAGGGCAATAAAATTTCTAGCACTGCTGCCCTCTGATTCACCCATGTCAGGTTGAATCCTCCAAGCCTGGTGTTTAGTCATCTGGCATCCCTGTACCTTCAGCAGGTGTCTACGAAATCCATAATAAAATAGATTATGTTATGTCTTCATTGTGTTATCTTTTTAAAGGAGAAAGAATAAAGGTGTTTGGATGTTGACAGTTTTATAGAAAGTCTGTCTCTATAATCTTGACAATAAAACAGCAAAACAAACCTGAGCCGTGACTGAAACTTCTGATTTGCTCTGGAGAGATTGTGAAGGCTAGCTTAATTTAAAATGCTGGTGCATGAGAACAATCAAGCGTGTGTTTTCTCTTGGTGAGAACACATGAATAACCCAAAGTTCCTCCTTATGACTTTGTTTTCTACCATATTTGCAAGAACCCAGATTTCAAAGAAAAACAAACTCTTACTGTCTTGCTCTTCCACCACAACCAGATCACCTATCCATCCCCTGTCCTTTGTCTCTCTCAGATCTGCCCATTGACCTCCACCCCACCTTCTCCTCTGCAGACAAGGCTGTTCTACAACCAGATCATCTTCCAAGGATCCACTTTGATTTTGTCATTCCCTTATATAAAGTCAGATTAAAGGACTAGCCATTCTGAAGTCTATTTGGAGGACCAATCTATAGGAGGCTGCTGAAACAGAAAATAAACAGAAAAGATGCTGCTAGCTAACATAACCATTGTTTCATCTCCATATGGGTCTACTTCAGCTAGACATCATACTCTGCTCAGTGGCAGACTTTTTAAAACACAATAAAAAGTGAAATTTCAAGTATTAAATTATTAGCTTCCCTAATAACTTTTGCATTTTAACTGGCCCAGCCCTTACTTAAAATTAAGTCAGTGATTTTCAGTTTTTATTGAAAATAATCCAAAATCCTCATCTTTCATTCGAGGCCAGTTTCACTCTAAGACTTACCCCAAATACTTCCTGACATCAGCTCTCTATTTCTTTAAAAGTCTTTTTTAAACTTTATTCATTTATTATTTCAGAGAGAGAGAGAGAGAGAGAGAGAGGAAAGAGAGCATAGAAGTAGGGGAGGGGCAGAGAGATAGAAGGAGACACAGTATCCAAAGCAGGCTCTGGAGCCTGATGTGGAGCTCGAACTCACAAACCGCCAAGATCATGACCTGAGCCAAAGGCAAGCACTTAACTGACTGAGCCACCCAGGTGCCCCACAGCTCTCTATTTCTAAGGAGTTTATTTACACATCTTCCTGATGCTAGGGTTCTGATCCCTACTTCTATTATGCAGCCTTTTCCTGAACTTTAACATATAATATTCAGCCTGGAAGTCATACCAGTAAGCCCCCAGATGCCCGTAAGTGGAAGCTTCTACCTGCCTGTGGTCATACTCTAGACTTTTGGACCCTTTGATCCAGTTTGACTATTTGGATGAAGCAGTTGCAAACTGATGACCAAGATTAACAAAATATAATTTAGTTGACTCACGAAGGTGGTTTGTGTGTGTGTGTGTGTGTGTGTGTGTGTGTGTTTAATTTGAACCATGATTTATACACCAATTTCATATTAAAAATAAAATCTGAATTTCTGGCTTTCCTTGAAAAAACTAAGGAATTTGGTAATATTAGGATCATATTCTTTCATGTCACTAATGCTCCAGACTAAAGGAGAGCTTGTCCTTCAGAGAGAGGAAGTGCTGCACAAAAAGTACTCTTTTCAGTGCTGCACAGCATCGCCGCACCATTTCACTTTACTCTCTTATCTGCTTGGCCTTTGTTGGCATTTGAATAAAAGATCTGGTAATAAAGATGCTACCAAAATAGTCTGCATTGAAAATAAATCTTGCTTTACCATTCCAGAGCCAACAGTTGGACTGTTTGTTTGAGTTTCTGTCTAGCCCCTGTGTGGTCCGGACCAGCAGCATCAGCATGAGCCTAGAGCTTGTGAGAAATGCAGAAAGCAGGCCCTTCCCCAGACACACTGAATCTGAATCAGTATTTTCAGGTTCCCTGGGTGATTCATACACAAGTAAAGTTTGAGAAGCAGTTTTCCCTTTTTCTCTTTAACTCTGGCTTCCAATTTGGAAACCAGATACATGCTTCCAGGTAATAACATCCTGCTCAAGTTTAATCCCTAAATTTAGAACATAGCTTGAAAAGTTGTCCATCCTTCAATGTAAGGTTCAAACTTACATCTTGTCTATGGAGCTTTCCCCAAACAATCGTACACATTTTATACTTTTACATTTGAGCCCCAGAAGATTATAATTGCAGCTGGCTAAGGCACCATATCTGCCTTGTCCCTGAGAGCTGCCTTTCCAGAATTTGTGGAAAGTGCCTCATTTATCATATCTTAAGGAAAGCTTAAAGTCTAGAAAGGTTGAATACAGAATTCTCTCTCTCTGCATGAGTAGGATGGCAATCTGTCTTAGTTTTCTTGGGATAGTACTGGTTTACACCTATTGTACACGTATTTTTCTGATTAGCCACACTTTTCATTCTCAAAAGTGTCCTTTTGGCTGATAAATTATAGTCATCCTATTGATGGGTCCACCATCGATAAGAATATCTCCTTCCAATTCCTGTTTTCTATTATGTAATCTTCCTTGGGTCAGGCTTGGACTCATGGGAAGGAAAGTATTCTTTCCCATCAACACTCTTCAGGCATTTAAAATACACAGAATTATTTTTTAAAATCAAATATCTGTGAATATTCTAGTTAAGAAGTAACAAAAGATGGATGGACACACTTCATTGTTTTCTGTTACTCATATCTATTTAAAAAAGGTGAGTAGTTTTTGGTGACCAGCTTCTTCTAATGAAGAAGAAAACTCGCAAGCTGTCCGTGCTGTCACTGAAGGGGTATGCTGGATATCCGGTTCACAGAACCAGCTCTGAGGTAAAGGAAACATTGCTTCATTTTATCGTTAGAAAGCTATAGACTGACCCGTTGTCTCTAACTTTACCATACTTGTCTCCTGTTGATCCTTTTTTTTCTCTTCTGTCTCTTTCTCTGCCTTCTTAGCAAGCCCCCTATTCCTAAAATAGAGCTGTTCCCACCATTTACCACCACTATACATTACAATCACCGCTACACTATCGGTGTAGGCACATAATAATAAAGCCACAATTAAAGGAGACCAATGTCTAGTCCATTAGAGTGTAGGTGAATTGTTTTCCCCTCTCAATTCCTCTCAAGTCTAGTGGAAATCACTGGTATCTTATCAAAATGAACTCTGCAACCATAACCAGTAAGAATTTAAACAGAATTTTGTTCTAGAAACAGGAAAGCACTATAGTATACGAGTTCTTGAGCTGAATTAGAGCAACACAATAATATCCACTTCTTTTCTGTTTATTGTGAAGAAAAATAGAAGAAAAAACCCTCAGAATTCTAAGACTGATCATACAAAAAAGGTTTTTAAAATCATGATTCATTCTTAAAATACTACATGAAACAAGGGTGGGGGGGGGAGTTGAGAGGGCTTTTTCAAATAAAAATACCTCACAAGAAATGAAAAGAAAAAAAATTTCTGTTCAAAAAAGTATATACTCCCTATGTTTCCAAAAAAATAGATGGATAAGTTCAGCAAACAAACCACATCCAACCAGACAAAAGGCAGTCGTGCCGAATACAGATGTTGTAAATTCTGTTACACAGTATGAGGTCTAATGTCACTGTACCATGGTCTCCTGCTCTGTGTGTCCACTGTGCCTCCCTGGCTCATTTAGGGTCATCGCCACTTTTTCTATTGCATAGAGATTCTCCAATCTCACCAGAGAGAGATGAAGCTATTAAGTGCAGACTAATTATCAATATGGACAGGGAATTACTGTTTTCTGACATTAAAAAAAAAGTATTATAAGCTTTCTAGCAATATATCTTAAAAAATTTCCCCCATTTTTAAATTTAAATTTAAGCTGGTTAAGATATAGTGTAATCTTGGCTTCAGGAGTAGAATCCAGTGATTCATCTCTTACATATGACACCCAGTGCTCATCCCAGCAAATGCCTTCCTTCATGCCCATCACCCATTTAGCCTACCCATCTCCCCTCCAGCAACCCTCAGTTTGTTCTCTGTATTTAATTTTTTAATTTTTAAAAAATGTTTATTTATTTTTGAGAGAAAGAGAGACAGAGTACAAGCAGATGAAGGGGAGAGAGAGAGAGAGAGAAAGAGGGGGAGACTCAGAATGCGGACACAGGCTCAAACTCGGGAATGGAGAGGTCACAACCTAAGCCAAAGTCAGACGACCAACCACCTGAGCCACCCAAGCACCCCATTTGTATTTAATTTTTTAAATGTTTATTTATTTTTAAAAGAGATAGAGAGGGGCAGAGAGAGAGAGAGGAAGACATAGAATGTGAAGCAGACTCCAGGCTCTGAGCTGTCCAGAGCCTGTTGCAGGGCTTGAACTCACAAACCATATCATGACCAGAGCTGAAGTCAGATGCTTAACTGGCTGAGCCATCCAGGTGCTCTTGTTGTCTATATTTAACAGTCTCTTACGGTTTGCCTCCCTCTCAGTTTTTTTTTTTTTTTAGGTTTATTTATTTATTTTGAGAGAGACAGAGACAGCATAAGTAGGGGCGGGGCAGAGACAGAGAGAAAGAGAATTCCAAGTAGTCTCTACACTGCCAGCACAGAATCCCATGCGGGGCTCGAACCCACCAAGCCATGAGATCATGGTAGGAGCTGCAACCAAGTTGGACGCTTAATCAACTGAGCCACCCAGGAGCCCCAAACACCCTCTCTGTTTTTATCTTATTTATCCTTCCTTTTCCTTATGTTCATCTATTGAGTTTCTCAAATTCACATATGAGTGAAATCATATGATATCTGTCTTTCTCTGACTGACTTAATTCCCATACCATAATGCCTTCTAGATCCATCCACATTGTTGCAAATGGCAAGATTTCATTCTTTTTCATTGTTGAGTAGTATTCCAATCATTAAACAAAATGTTAAGAACATATGAAAAATAATATAACACACTTGTACACTTCATCCTATTTTTAAAATTTTGACAACTTGCCACATTTGCTTGAACTTTTTAGGTAAATAAAACATTCCATGTATATTCCTTCATTTCTTTCTTCTTGGTCAATCCCCAAAGTCAACCATTGTCTAGAATGTGGTTTGTGTCCTTTCTATCCACGTTTTTGTGATTTTACTAAATGTAGACATTAATAAATTAATAAACAACATATGGTTTTAAAATTAAATAAGGTTTACTGTTTACTTTTCAACTTGTTTTTTTACTCATACAAAAAATGCCTATTTACCTTAATTTTCCATCTTACTCATGTATTTCAAATGTGTTCATATTGATACATGTAGACCTACTTTTAATTCATTTTAAATGGATATGGCATTTCTCTTTATGAATTTATTACAATTCATCTGTCCATTTTTCCTCTAAAGGCTGTTAGGGCTCTTTCCCCAACATCTTTGTACCTACCTCCATGTGGATACAGGAAAGAGATTTTCTAAGCTAGAGTATATGTTTATAAAACTAGTAGTGAAATTTCTAGATCGAATGAGTAGATTCTAACTGTAGTGAGTATTGTTCAAGTGACATCCAAGATGGTTATATCTGTTTATATCCGACCAACAATGTGAGAAATTTCCATTTCACCAACCATTGATATATTGGGCTAATTTATTCATCTGACAATCTGATGGTATGAAAAGTTCTTCTTAATTTAATTTGACTTGGTTGAATACCACTGAAGTATTTTTTTCATGGTAATTGAACATAATTGTTCCTCTCCTGCAAATTACCTTATTTATAGCTTCTTATTTTTCTGTTGTTTGTTTGGTTCTTTTTTTTCATGAGTTGTGGTTATTTTTTAGATTCTTAATATTTCTTTAGAAGTTAAATATTTGCAAATGTTTTTCTTAATCTCTGGCTCATCTATGCAATTTGCTTCATTGTGTTTTTGGTTGACAAGTTTTAATGTTAATGCAGTTATTTTAAAATTTTGGTTTCTTTTTTATTTTTACTACCTTGTATGAGAAATTCTCCCTGTATTATATACTCCCATGTTTTTTTCTGAAGTTTAAACTTTTCAAGTATAGGGACTTGATTTATTTATATAGGAAACTGATACCTTATTTTTCCTAAATGGGTAGCCAAAATGTCCTGGCTTTTTAAATTGGATGGTCCATCTTTTTTCCACCAATTCCTGTTGTTACACATTTCTTATGCCAAACTTCTATAAATGCAGGCACATATGCTTCTGGGCTCTTTATTTTGTTCTTCAATCACAGCTCCCTTTAAAAATCATTTCCAACAAAGTTATTAAATTCTTTTAATTATTATAGCTTTTTAACAAGTTTGACAATCTGTATCTCAAGTCCTTCATCTTATGTTTTTCTCAAACTTGTCTTGATCCCTCTATTGTTTTCCTCAGATTTGGAGTGCTTTCATTGCTGTGTTGATTTTATTTTCAGTCATTCTTTTTTTTTCTTTTTTTTTTTTTTTACAAATAGTTTATTGTCAAGTTGGTTTCCATATAACACCCAGTGCTCATCCCCACAAGTGCCCTCCTCCATGCCCATCTCCCCCGTCCCCACCACACCCATCAGTCCTTGGTTTGTTCTCAGCATTCAAGAGTCTCTCATGGTTTGCCTCTCTCTCCCTCCCCCACCACTTCCCCCCTTTTTCTCCCCCATGGTCCTCCATTAAGTTCCTCCTAATCCTCCTATACGTGCAAACATATGATATTTGTCCTTCTCTGCCTATTTTCAGTCATTCTTAATTATCATTTTCCATGCTGAAATTTTATTTTCATATTTATCTGGAGTGGTAATTGTTTTATTTTTGTGTTTATTCTTTCTATATTCATTATTCCTCATCTAGAAGCTTTACCATTGCCTCCAGTAATTACGTTCTTAGCTTCCAATCTAGAATGTCTTATCTTGGCAGCCTGGGGTCCTGCCCTACCAGGACAATGCAAATCCAGCCCTCTAGCTGGACCCAGTAGCTTGAGTCAGGTGCTGGGTGGGACACTGGGGAGGGTCTGCCTCCTGTGAATGCTGCCACAGACAACTGTCCGTCTAGCTTTCTGCTTCTCCCCAAAGCTGCAAGGAAACTACACTCTGGCACTTAGTTTGGCTCATTGAACTTGACTGACCCCAGGATGACGTGGGAGCATTTTGAACCATTATGTTCTCACCTTTACTCCCCTTGGTTGTTTGTCTGACCCATTCTGATATATAGAAACGTGTTTGCTTTGTGTTTACCGTGGACAAGGGGTTGGGGTAGAGGGATCCTAATTGTACGAATTGCATTTACACTGCTGATCATAAACTTTATAGGTAGAAGAACTTATTTAAAAGGTGAAGACATCTGCCAAGTAAATGGACAAATGTGTTTTTCTGACTTATGAATAAGTAAAAGGATGGGAAAATAACACGTATGAATGCCTACTACATGCCAGATACAATACTTGGTGCTCCATGTGACTTAATGTGCACCAGACTTCTGTGAGGTACATATTGTAATTCCATGTTCAACTAGAGATCAGTGATCACGTTGCTATTATGTAGTTGAGCTGGGATTCAATTCAAGCAAAAATGCCACGAGAACATATATTTTTTTTAAATTTACTACTCTCTTCCTGCACTGAAAGCAGTGCCTGGCACATAGGAAGCCCTCAGGAATATTTCTTGAATAAATGTTTTCTTCTCACAGTTTTTCTGTGTTCTCCCTACAGTTGTTTCTATGGATAGGGCTTGATCCTTATAGAAAACTCTCAGTCGCTATCCTAAACACAGAATTCTTCAGCATTAGGAACTTCTTTACTTTGCCTTGTTTTCCTTTTTTTGTTTTTTTCTTCCATTTGTCTGGCACCAGATACCCTAACCCTCACCCCGGTGGGGGAATGTCTCTACATTTTTCCCAGAGCTCTCATCTCTCTTGCCAGTAAACAAGCATTGGAGCTAAAACTTTTCCTGCATAGGTTACTTCCTCACAGCCGACACTTTCATGCTTCCCCAGGCCCCATTTAACAATAACACAGTGCTATCTTGTCTTAACCACCTCCGCCAAGTGCAGCCAGGGTACCTGCTGCAGAGGTAGGAAGGCAAATGAAGCTATGACTAGGCTATTTGGATAATGGTTTTTCCTCCAGAAATTCCAACTGTCAAATTGTCTTGGGAAATGTGGGTGATTATATTTAAAAATCACCTTGGTTCTCTTTTAAATTATACCTCCAGATGGAATTGAAATAAAAATTAGGCTTTAAAATACAGTTTCTTTTGCCCCTTCCCTCATTTTTTTAATGACACTCTGGTATTAGGGAGCAATCTGGGTGATGAATTAGTACGTATGTGGGGGATGATCTCTCAGTGCAGCTGGAGGAAAGCAGGACCAATCACGGACCTCACTCACTGCAATTGATTTTCTAAAGAGGACACAAAGCAATTAAGAAAGGAGAAAAATCATGCATTTTAAACCTGTGTGCTACAAGAAAAACACTATTATTATTTGACAGAGCCTGTAAAGGGCTTTGCATGGTTTGTGATACACCTACCTTTTCTGCTGCAGTGATTTCTCAAGACTCAATCCATATTAATTGCAAGGCTTAACATGACTAGAAATATTCTCACGTTGGAAGATAAAGGGTAAGGAGGAGCTTGGCTACAGAGTCAAGGAAAAATAACTAGCATTTCTTGTTTTTAGCCCAAATAGAGAGCAGGGAAAGGCAACTGGTGGTACCACTATGCCAATTACTGGGGAATGATTTAACTCCTACTTTTCATTTAACCTCTGCAACTAATTAGCAATGGAGATGTACATTCCTCACACGCCACACACACAGAGGACCTGGAAATGACCACAGAGTTCACCTTGTTCTCCAACCTGAGAATGCATTAGCAGGTGATCAAAATGCAGTCTGTGAAGTGACTGCTACAGAATCATGAGGAGTCTGTTAAGCGTGCAGCGTCTTGTGCTTTGCATGCAGAGGTTGTGATTTTAAACAAGTAGCTCAGGTGAATCTGGGGTGGCTGATCCACAGATAACATTTAAAACTCTTTTAAGAGTCTTGTTCCTTTTACAGATGAGGAAATGAGCCAGGGATAGCATGACAGAGTCACTCAGGGAGTTTTTCAGAATGTGCAAGATAAGTCAGGGCAGCTGAGGCTATGCTGTGGCAAAGTCCCTAAATCTCAGCAGTGTAAAAACAACTCGAGTCTAGGGCTTGTTCACACTATCTGTCCATCATGGATCATGATTACCCTGCAATCCAGGCAGAGGGAGGCCTCATCTCAACTTATGCTTTTGTAATTGAAAACCCAGAAAACAATGGAGTAAGGAGCACCGTGCACAAGCTTTTAAAGATCTGATATAAATACCATTATAGAAGCAATATCCTTGATGGGCTTGGGAGTCAGACAGACTCGTGTTAAATCCTCTTACTCTCTTTATAGACTGTGAGACTTTGGGCAAATTGCTTCACTTCTTTAAGTCTCTGCTCATCTGTAAAAAGGGGGTAATACTGAGTATTTCTAATAACTGGTATGAAGCTTATAGTGGAAGTTCATATTGATTATCACTACCAAACGAGGTATAAAAATGTATCCTGGAAGGGGGAAAAAAGACAGCGTCCTAGTTCTGTCCTTTGCCACATTTGTCACTCGATTTGAAGTTCCTTCCTTTGGTCATTTTCTTTCTCCTGCATCCTACCTCTCCTCTAAGAAAGGAAAGGTCTTCACATCCTTTTACCGTAAGACATCACCAGTCTCATTCAGCATAGTTATCAACTGTCTACTGTTTGACTGGCACCACGTTTGGTGTCAGAGGAAACAGAAATTAAACAGTACGCTCCACGCGCTTGAGATATTTAGAGTCTAGAGGAGGCAATGATGGAAGTGAAGTGGAGCACACACTGTAACGCAGGCCGAGGTATCCAAGATGTATTGAGAGCATCGAGGATGATTCCTAGTTTGTATTGCTGCCTGAGCTGCCTTCCTCAAAAAGGACAGAGCGAAGAGGAGAGAGCATTTCGGTACAGCATGTGCCAAAGAAAGAGAGGCAAGAACAGCCACGAATAGTCCATAGTAATCTAGGGACTGCAAATAGTGAAATACTGCTAACATGGAAAACATGAATGTGGGAGACAGGTACTTGGGGTTTGGGAGAGGGTTTTGGGGACAAATCAATGGCAAAATCTTAAAGATCCATCAGTGTTTCTACATGTTTTGTTTCGATATTTGTTTCCCCTGTAAGAAAAAGGGAGTCATTGAACAAGGACCAGGTTGGCCTTTAAAAAATAGTGCTCTGGCAGGAGATGTTGGGAAAAAGGCTCTGAAAATGGTCCATGGGAAAGAGAGATGGGACAGCCACAAGGAAAGCAGTGCCAGCACAGAGATGAAGAAGCAGATGGAAAGGGGGAGGGCAATTTAGGAAGTGAGGCAACATAGACTGATGATTTGAAGCATCTGAGATGACACACAGGTTTTATATCTGGGATTGGGGTGAAGGCTAGCAGGTTCTGGGGGATAAAGAAAACAGAAGTAGCAGTAAGTGGTGGGCAAGTGGGACTGTGTGTGACGGGGGACATCGGGGTACTGGAGGAGGATGAATTCCTAGAGATCTATTTGCCTTTTAATTACATGTCTAGATACAAATTATTTGTTTAAATCATTTGGCATGTCTTTATATACAACCTTACTTTGTGATTACTGTTTGCCACAGTGTATATTGACTTTCAGAAACTGTGCAGGCTTCTTGAAAGCAGAAACATTAATTTAAAGTTATGTTTATGTACAGTTCACTTAGCACAACACTTTGGGCTTAGCAAGGTCTCATATTCATGAAAAAATATATATCAGATTTGGATATTCTGGCTTTGTTCATCTAACACATTACTCTTAGCATGACTTCTATTTTTTTTTCTTCTTGTCCTACATCATTTTGATTCTCTTTTGTGACTAGAGTGCTTACTTTCTCAGAGTTTACAGCATTTCGCCCATATCTTAAGTCCCTACCACGTTTTAAACCAACATTTAAAACAATGTCGACTATTTCTATTGAAATGTTTAACTGTTTGACTTGTCCCTTTCAAAGTTCAGTATGTCTTCTTGGAGTTTGTCCTCTTTGCTCTTCTTTCACTTGTAGTCATTTAAATTCTCTCTCCTTCATTTTCATTTTCTCTGTTAGACTCCTCAACATACCACTTCCCTCCTTCTGGTACATCCTTCAACACTTACAAGTTTACACTTCTCTACAAGCATGATATTTCTCCTGTTTTGTTATTTTTTTTTTCAGATTTTGCACTATAAGACTCTCATTGGTATCATTTCTTCTATTTATTATAATTTATATTATAACTTTGAAACTCATGACATGTCAGATGAATATATTGTGAGGGAAACATAGGGAGCACATGACAGCTGCAGATAAGAGCTGTCTTTAATGCCGTATTCCCTCCCTCCCAAACCCATGTCACGACTGCACGCTAATGCTCTGCTGTGTTGACTCTTTCCTCTCCAAGTCTCTCTTGGTGTAAAATATTTTGCAGAGAGATCCTGAAATATTTGAGAGAAAACTGAATCTGGTTTCAGTTTTACAACCAATCAACTAGGACATGCTGCTCAGTTTCCATGTGGCTGTTTCCCCTCTCCTTATCTCAAAGAGGGGTTCTAATTAGGGATAAGCCAGGGATAAGCCAGATGGAGTGAGACATACCTGGAAGAAATACACTCAGAAAATATTATTGCTCAATTTTCTCCTCTTGCTGCTCCTCAAAACACTCTGGCCTTCTTTTTATCTTTTTGGCTTATTAATAGAAAATCAAAGAAAAGCCAAGAATTGGAAAAATGAGTAAGGGAATAGTAGAGTATACTGAGAAAAGTAAAAATTAACAAGATGATAAAAACAGTAATAAAAGAACAAAGTTGCACAGAGAATATCACTGGAACTGTGGCATGTGGCCTAGGCCAACTTTAACTTTTTATCTGGGAATATGTAAGAAACTTCCTCTCCAAAATGAGGAAAATTCAATTATTAATTTCATTCAAATATTTATATAAATATGAATTCTACTGTAGGTTTGTTTCATGGATCACTAGCTACTCATTGGAGAAGGATTAAGACTACTTTTATGTTTACATCATAATTAAAAGCTGATATTTCATTGTAAAGCAAGAAGAAAGTGGGATTCCTTTGGTAAAGCAGTATTTATCCTAATGTATTAGGAATATACTTATTACCACTGTGGAAGCTATAAGAACACAGATATTCAGTTGAGATTGAGATCACAGCTCTAGAGTCAGACAGATGTTGACAGGAAATATCTATATAGCCACATTTTGGTAATCTGTTTACTTGTTTCTGTCTCTGTTTCCAATCTAGAGAATTGGACTAATAATAATACCTAATTCATAAGGACTGAATTTGATCTTCTGTTTGACTTATGCCCATGAGCATAGTCTACTTTGCTATAAAATATTTCCATGTAAACTTTGAAAAACATTTCCTCCAACTAGAAGATCTTAAGATGCCAGTTGAATGCCATGACTCATAATGAACATTTGGGTACAGGTGTGAAGGGGCAGCGTATGTTGACAAGCTGACATGACCTGCTTGTATAGCTGAGACATTCAGCAAATGACACACATGCAAGACTGCTACTTCAGTTCTCATATGCCCATCTGTAGTAGTTAGAATCACTGCAATTTTCTACCTTGAAGACATTGAGTAGCAAGAAGTCAAGTGAGGAAATGGATAAGATACACTCCTTCTGTGTTTTGACCTTCTAAAGTATTATCACGAAGAGAAATGCCTCAGTTGTTGATAATGATTATCAAGCCACACTTTATATAACTCTTCAAAATAGAAGGTAAATCTTCAAAAAACACAAAATATAGAAAAGACTACCCATAACCACTGGTAAAGCATGAAGTCTGAGTTCTGACAGAATCCATGTTTAAATCCATAGCATGTATGTGAGCTTTGTTGATTCACATATCTTTTTTGCATTAGTTTCCCCAAATGGAAAATGAGAATGATAGAATACATGTGATTGTCTTATTGGTTTGTAATGAAGGCTAAATAAGATAATTCAGATAAAGCAGCTTGCAGAATGCCTGTAACAGAGGCATATTCTGCAAAGGGAATCCCTTCTCTTTCCCTTGGAATATTATATTGCAAAACTACTAAGAGTCTCTAATTACTGATGCTACATTTTTTTTAATGGTTATTTATTTTTGAGAGAGAGAGGGCAAGTGCATACAAGATGTGTGTGTGTGGGGGGGGCAGACAAAGAAGGAGACAGAGGATCTGATGTGGCGCTTGAACTCATGAATCATGAGATCATGACCTGAGCTGAAGTTGACTGCTTAACCAACTGAGCCACCCAGGTGCCCTGTACATTTCTGAACTGAGATGGAAGTAACTGAGATGGGTTAAGGCCAATCTATAGAAACAACTCAACAAGAAGTATAAATGAAAAAAAAAATCAGTCAATAATTTATTTTTGGTTCTATATCATGTAGAATTATTGTACTTTTATAAAGCAAAATTGATTTTTTGTTTTGCTTGAATTTTTTAGTTGTTCTATTACTGGGTGTTTAGAAGCATAGAATTCTTCAGCTTGGTAACCTGACAGTTACAATAAAGTAATTTGCATCCAGGCCCTTTTGGCTATTTTGACCTCCATGCCTCATATTGTTTGAAAAAAAAAAAAAGTTCTGCTTTCATTGTAGGCAACAGTTAAAATAATATTCTTTGAGTTTATTTAGCAGTTGATTGAATGATTAAATATGCATTTGAAGTAGCCAAAAATGAAATCATGTTATTGTACTAGGAAAAAGCCCTCACATTAACATTGATTGAATTTTTAACAAATGAGTTGATTAGTGGAAAAAGAAAGAGGAACACAGTTCATCAAATGCAACTTGATGCCGGGTCCCTGGTTTCTCCACAGACCTAATGTACTCATGTCATAGCGCCTAGAAAAAAAATGACTGTTTCTTAACAAGAATATACTTTCTGATTAATGAATCATGCACTGAAACCACTGCTTTTATTTAGTTAGTTGTTCTCCCTTTTGATGAATTTATATTTACTTCCTCTGAAAATTGTGGAAGATAATCAGAGTGTCATGCACATGCATGTCGAAGGACCAGCACAGAGGATATACGGTCATAGCATAGGTGTGTATAGACTAGCTTAATTTCTTATTTTCTCTGCCATAAGTAAGGACTTAGGCTGAAACTAACCCAGAAATATTAAAATATAGCACGGGTCCAGGTATGATCCAGGATGTATTCATGGTAGAATGGTAGAATTCAGCCAGGTCTCGGGGGCCCACAGGACCAGGGGAGTTTGAAACAGGAAGCCATCATGCACGCTGGCTAGAGTAACAAATCTTTGAAGGGGGTTCAGGTACAGCAGCGTTCAGATTAGAGTCCTGCATCTATAACTGCCAGCGACTCACACAGGAGGCCTCAGAAGTAGCTGGCATAAGAAGCAGAAGGGGGAGAGGGAAAGATTAATTACACAAAATCTGAAAAACAAAACCAACTAAACCAAAGCAATGGACAGGGCCTACTGTTTTCACTAGAAATTTTTTAAGGTTTTGAGAGTTCAGAACAATGCTTGACCATAAAAGGTGTGAGTTGTCACTGTGAGGAGAGAGAGGTCCAGCCTGGGAGGCTGCCAGAACTGGGTGGATGCCCCCTGCAGGAGGCAACCGGTAGCCAGGGGCAGCAGAGGCCAGTCCCTTCTCCAGCTTTATAGGCAGAGGAGACCTTGGTAGAATCAAGAAGGATTTTTCATTAGCGCACATGAATTTCCTCCAGAGATTCCTAGATCAGTGGCAGGCTTCTCAGGGGGACTGAAGAATCCACCATATAATAATTACTGTGATTCTATTTTAACATAGACTGGTAAAACCTTGATTAATATTTGTTAAAGGGGAACATCAGAAAGCCATCATGGGATGGTGGGAATACACCCACATCAGCTGTGGGTCAACACATTTAGGGAGACTCTTGCTGCCCTACTTACTGTGTGCCAGCCCTTGCTGATGAGTGCTTGTGCATTTAATCCTCACAACAAGTCTGTTTCTCTCCCAGTCTTACATATGAGAAAACAGAAGCCCAGAGAGGTTAACTAATTTGCCCAAGTCACACAGCTTGTAAGTGGTGTATACCTGGGACCTAAAGCAGAGAGCTGAGCTTTAGTGATTGTCCTCTTACCAAGTGACACTCATTATGCTCACTAAATTCTTGCTGATTCAAGCCATTTTGCCATGGTATTAAAAATGTCTTGGGTTTGTTGTTCTGGACTTTGAACACTTAAAAGCAATCAGAAAAACGCTTATAAGTACACTGAACTGAAATAAGATCACAAATGATTGGAACATGGTACAATCATTTATTAACTTTTCTAATTAACCAAGGAAAATGACATCATGCTTTCAATGTTTTCTCTTTCCATAAGGAAACTAAATTTCTAGGAGGTTTGGCAGCCCATGCTGAGTCATGGAGCTGACAAGTAAATGAGTCCGTAATAGACCCTGGGGCTCCTGGTTTTTCTAGCTCTTTCCCCAGTATCCCATAGCTGCCTGGTCTTGGGAGATGGGATCGTGCTAACCCAGGATCCTCCCTAGAGATTGATAACTAGAATGAAAAGATCTCAAGGGCTGTGCTTCTTTTGCTCTTCTTCTCATCTGGTTGCCAGACGGAGAACAACTCTGATTGAATATGTTATTTGATTACTCTAGTTAGTCATACTGAGGATCAACCAACTTTAACCATTAAAAAGGAGAAAATGGACAAAACACAATGTACGACCATCCCTGACTGCAAAGTCAGAGCGGCACCACCCATCCAGTTCTGAACCAGACAATTACATAGAAACTATCAAAGGACAGTTACATAAATCAGGAAATCCACCAGCCTTTTCTCTAGGTTCACTTACCTTGGTGCGAAGGATGATTGGCAATGGCAGTAAAATCAACAGAGTGAAAACTATGAGGAAAAACTTGCGATAAACTAAAATATAGCTGAGGACTTTCATTGTCCTGAGCAGGCACCTTTGATAGTGCTCTACTCAAAATAAGGCAGATGTTAAATAACCAACGTGGATTAATATTTCTCTAGCCCATCATCACCATTTACTGCCCTAGATGGATCAACCTGAGTTAAAATTAAATCTTGATTTTTATTGTTTTACTGTCACAATTAACATGGAGAGATAAGCCCAAGGGAGTTTGAAAGAAATCGCATGCCACTTGCTGGCATGGATTTTGAAAGATACAACTGTTCTTTCCCTATTTAATTTGTTCACATTATTTAGGATATTTACTGGCCATATCTAGGAGAAGGCAAAATAGTGAAGTTTGTTGACTTTGCCTACAGTGAGGCCCCTCTGCCCCTTTCGATGTCCCCTGACTTCTGGGCTCTGGTTGGTGCCTTAAGCAATCCCTACTGGATGTCTCCAGAGCCCTTTCTAAGAAAGTGCATTTTCAGTGTCTGAATTGAAACAGTGATTCCAATAGCAGGAATTTCAGTGTATGGCAATGTGAAAGGTAAAGGTTTTGGTACATATTTTTCTAGGGCTTCTTGGGTAATGTGTTGAGGCAGCCCTCTGCATTGCTCATGTAAAGTATGGCTCAGAGAAGAGCTCCTGACCTCTCTTATTTGGGAATTCTTTGCTTTCATTCAAAAGATAAATAACACTGCTCCTGATGTTGAGCAGCATTTTTCTCCCCAATATCACACTCAGTTGCACAATGATGTATTCACTATTTGAAAGCAAAATTCTGTGTATTTCTTGTACCCCATTGTCTCTTTTGACAGAAAACTGAAAGTTCTCAAGCCTTATATAAGCCCTACCCTGTTCCATGTTTCCATGACTGAGTTGACACTATGGGGATGATGCTGACTACTTAATTAACAGGAAATCATCCCAGAGATAAGTCATTGAGGCCATTCAAGGGGTGAGTGCGTGTGTGTGTGTGTGTGTGTGTGTGTATAAGCACATGTGTGAAGATAGGGACTATTCTGACAGTGGCATAGTGGATGTATTTTACAAGTGCTCAGAGCTAGGGACTCTGATTTGTTTTTAATTGTGTTGTAAATTAATAATGCAATACACTTCAATTAAACAACTACTATGCACTTAGCCCTAGGTATAAACAGAACGCATTTCTTTCTATAATTTATAGTCAATTTCTCTTGGCATAAATAACCTTACTTTTATGTAGTCCTTGGTTAGCATTTAGACCTTATTTCTAATTCCACACTAACGTAACTGCTTTCTTTTCTTATCAAAGAAGGTAATTCTTTCACCAATGTTCTTTGTATTATTAACATAGATGAGAAAGCACTTTTCCCTCTAAATGTCCAAATTGCTAAAGATGTATCACAGATAGGGATTCAGGAAAATCAGCAGAGTATACAGAAAAAAAAAAAAAAGGCCTCCAAACCAGAAAGGCGCATTACATTTTAAATTTCTCAGGTGAAAAAAAGAGAGGGTAATTACAAATAATAGTAATAAATAATGAGCAATAATAATAAAAAGTGCATTAAAAACACATAAAGGAACACAGTTACTCAAAACAATTTCAATACTGTTTTTTCCCACATAACACCCTATACAGTTCATTGCATGCTTTTTTTTTTTTTAAGGAAACCATTTCTGTTCGTAAATTTCCTTAGACCACATGGTGAGATCATTTGAGCCTCACTTTCTTATGTTAGAGGATTTTACTTTATGAAATGATACCAAAAATGAAAAGGCGTGAAAAGGTGTGACATTTAACAGAAATGGAGGAACTGTGGCACTCAAACCAGATGGAGACTGAAGGAAAAGCTCTTGACATTTGTCAGTGCCTCCTTTCTGTGCCCTGTTTTCTCTATTCTGGAGCTCTTTTCACCAGACTAAGGCTTGCAACACCCTCCTATTGTGGCCCAAGGCTCTAGTCAACTCAGTCTTCTGTGGGTGCCCCTCATTACAAAATGGTTACACCTTTTCTTTATGTCCAGCCAATCTCTTGTTCCTCAGTGTCACTGAGAGAAAAAGATCTGACAGGATAATTCACACTAAGCATGAATGGGTGATATGAGCCGCATACCTCTCTAAGAGTCAGCAGAGAGTGACACTCTCAATGCGAGACTTTGGGCCCCTTGGTAACATATCTTAGGGTGTCATTCAAATCACATCACACTGTTAAGCAGTTCTACAACTGTCAAAGTGCACCTGTTCTTTGTACAGAAATACATAACTTTCCTAATATATCATGGCTGTGCTATGCTTTACCTATCTGATCTAAAATGAATTACACCAATATGTAATCAGGGATTAATTCATTTAAAACATGTTCTTTACAAATGTAAAAATATTAGAAACATTATTTATTTATTTACAGTTATTTACTATGTGCCGGGAATTTACATAACCAACTTGTTTAATCTTCAAAACCCAATACAATGTAATATCACTGTAGGTATTATTATAATTATTTCTCTTTCAAAGATTTGGAAACTAAAATGCAGAGAGACACAAAATGTCTGAGGTACTAAGTGATGTAACAATGATTTAAATCCAGTTCTTTCTGGTTCTTAAGGCAATGGTTTGTTTTTTGTTTTTTGTTTTTTTTTTTGAACTATGTCATACATATACCATAATGACTATTAATCTGACACTAATACTAACCATCAGATCTAGAATTTGTATATAGGCACGATTTGGTTGGCTTAGAAATTATAGCTATAGGGCTTACTTTTTTTATGTTCCTTGAGCCTTATGACTGAATATAACATGTGAAGCTCAGGTTCCAGTATGAAGAGAAGAAAGATTCTTTTTATATTCTGGTTACCTTCATGAAGAAGTTAGGTTGACCAGGATATGTAAGCTGTGTAGACAGTTTGTATGAGAGGAGTGAAAAGCAGCTTTTACATGGCTATCCTATGCGCTTCTCTCAGGCTTGCTTTCTGGGTGTCTATTTCTTATCCTACATTTGCTCCCAAATTTGTGCTTTTCTTCAGGCCTTTCCCTCTTCCAAGAATATGCTTCCCTTCTCTATATTTAAATCCCACCAATCCTTGAAGTGTGACTTGCACACTCATCCCCAGTCTGCTGCCTTCTATAAATCCATCCTGACAATTCCTGACTTTCTATGCACCACCCAACAACATCCAAGCAACCTGGAGTGCTTGACAAAGGTACAGGTCCCTGCCCCGTTGGTCAAAATGTGACTTCATGTCGGGGCCCCCGACATAGTTTTCATGCACAGTAATATATGAGAATCATTGACTTAGTATCTGTAAGATAGATTCTGGCCTATAAGTAAACTGGCTTACATTAATTACTATTTTAATAATACATGTAAATCTTAAATCCTCAGACCGCAAACACTTTGAGTCCAGGGGACATTACTTTACTTCCCGTATGTCCCTAGCAAGTTAGGGACAAGTGAATACTCTGTGAAAAGTGTCTCTAAATTTATCTACAAATATAGACAAGTGGTAACCAATTAGCCTCACTGCTGATAGAGTATGGTTTCTAAGAGCAGTTCTTCAATAGAGTATTCGGTTTGCAAAGAGAAATGGCTTGTTCATGGGGGAATATTTGCTGCATTGCAAATACAATGTATATATACTCAGTATATACACTCAGTATATACTTTTACTAGAAAAAAAGTCAGAATGCTTTTACTATTTGTGACAGCAGATTGGCACATTTGGTATTTAAAAAAAAACTGCATTTGCTTCAATTATGTGTTCTTATTTTCATTCCTTGATTTTTTAGAGTTCAAGGTGCATGCCAGTTTGAGTTGATTGCTATTAATGAGACTACTGAATTAAGGAATGTAGGTCATATTTTCTTCTTAGTGCATTGGCTTCTAAGCTTCAACTAGTTCCTAATTTTGACACTCATTCATGGTGCATCTCCATTTATATATTCTTGTTATCTATAAATCCCACAACTTCCAGACACTGCACTGTGAAGGGTTTTACTCTCCGAATGCCATATGTGAACTGTGCCCCAAAACCTTTTTTGATATTATGAAAACTAAGATAACTTTTTCCCTGCTACCTGGCATTTAGTGGTAATTTTCCTAAGTACTTTTTAGCATTTTCAATTTTTTCTTGCCCACTTTTCTATTCTTTAAGATGACGAATTCTCCTGATGGAAGTGAAACATATAGATAATCTATACAGGAAAATTTCCAGGCCCACATCAATGAACTGTATCAGCTTTTATTTTTATTTCCTAAAGCAAAGGATAAAGTCATTATTTAGGGAAGGACAATCTACCCTGGGAGACTCCAGATTCCTGCATAACTCCTAAATTGCCACACTGATTATTAACCACAACTTCAGTAATCATTCTTCTGATGCCATGAGGTAAATAGCTGACTGAACAGTGAAGCCTGAACTGTGTCCTGTGGGGTGAGGACCTGAACTCCCATGAACTGAGAAGCAAAGCAAATTCCGAAAGAGAACCTATTTCCGGCAAAAACAGTAGTCACCAGAACACAGTACTCCAGCCCAGACACAACTGGTCACACCCTCTACCAGGGCGGGAGGAATGTTTTCCCTTGACCAACGCTGACCGTATCTTTATTCTGGGTTCTCTGGGAAATGAAAGGGAAATTTTAAGGATAGAGGGAGGAAGAGAGAAATGTCGAGAAGAAGGGAAGAGGAAAAAGGACATTCTGGATTCCTTAGCATATCATTAGAAAAGCAAGTGAATTGTCTAGAACTCTGTTTACTTCTGTTTCTTGCCCACTCTTCCCTCCCCTGCCTAATCACCGTGTGTGACAGTCATGTTCAGCCTTCTTCACACACGAGTCAGTATTGCCATCCTCCTGATATTCAGAGATGAGCCCAGGACTCCTGGATGTAGCATAATTATCAGCACCTGGATGGGAAAGCAGACCAGAGTTTCAGGTGCTCTGAGAGGATTGCTTATGATTCCAGAATGCCCCAGCAACGGAAGATGAGGAGCCACAGAAATAGACCACATGACCCCAGCTGATCCAAGTGTTCAGGCCTCTTGTAAAGTCAGAAGGATTCCATATAGTTTGAAGTAGGCAGTCAGAATCTGCTTTTGGGTATAGCTAGGGAGACCAGTTTAAAGAAACTAGTGATACAAAAATTTCCCCCTGCTCATCTCAGGTCTGCTATGAATTCACTATTGGTTCACAGCCATTATGTCTGCTTTTTCTATCTCAGAAAAAAAATATTGGTATTTCTCCCACTGTTTTTACCACCAAAAGTATTGTCCATTTGAGCTTGGGACATCTCTTGTCCTTGATGACAGTGAAAAGATAAAGTTCCTAACATAGTTCCTAATGGTGATTTCACTGTAAGTGTAGTAAGTGGCATTGACATCATCCAGCTTACTGTCAAGCTGACCCATCTTCTTTGCAAGTTATTTTTTACCTAAGTGCAGAATATTTCACAATATGTCATTAACATGAATACAGGAAGTTAAGCCAGGCTGCCCTCTTGCAGCAATCTTCTGTTGGCATAGCTACAACTTTCACTGTTCTTCATCACATGGCCTTTATTATTTGGGTTTGGCAGCTTTCAGTTCAAAATGGATGCTTATAGAGGAAATTCATTATTTAAAGGAAGGAAATGTATGTCTTGTGACAACTTAAGACCTCATGAAGAAACATACCAACATTTATTCTGACAAGTTATTTATGCTTACATTTTTGTGCATTTTAACCACAGATTCACAGAGGTACATTTTCAGAACAATATTTTCTTCTCAATTTATATGATTGTACAGTTAAACCACATTAATTTACAGACTGTGAGGACACAGCTTAATTTATACTTTTGGCCTGGATAAACGTGATATAAAATGACAGTGGTGAGTACTTTAAACTCTGGGAGATTTTATTTACTTGTAATTTTTTAAAATGTTTATTTATTTTTGAGAGACAGCGAGAGAGCATGCAGCGAGCAAGAATGCATGGGGGGAAGGGCAGAGAGAGAAGGAGACACAGAATCTGAAGCAGGCTCCAGGTTCCAAGCTGTCAGCAAAGAGTTCAACATGGAGCTCGAACTCACAAACTGGGAAATCATGACCTGAGCTGAAGTGGGATGCTCAGCTGACTTGAGCCACCTAGGTGCCCCTAAACTCTGGGAGATTTTTAAAGAAATGAAGCAAATAAAATGAAGCCCTTCTCGAGGGAACTGATGTGAATAAAGTATGGTGCTACCATAAGAGAGCTGACCATTGAATGTGGAAGACGCCATGTAGACAGCAAAGAGCTCCTCATGGCTTAGCACAGCATAAGACATGTCCTATGGGAAGGCAACTAATTCTGACCGCTCTGTTAGCTTTCATAACAATTTCCATTTTCCTAATCCCTAAAATAACTGATTAGGAATTCTCACAGCAAGACTCTTGATCTAATGTGGTTTCCTCTACATTTAGGGACTCATTTAATACCTCTGGTTTGGAAAATTGTCTAGATTTCTGAAATATTGGTGCCAAAAACCTGTTTTTGTTTGTTTGTTTTAGCCCATTCTTTCCCCTCCCCAAGTTTGTGTGTGTGTGTGTGTGTGTATGTAAGTAATCTCTATATTCGATGTGTGACTCAAACTCACAACTCTGAGATCAAGAGTCACATACTCTTCCGACTGAGCCAGTCAGGCACCCCTAGCCCATTCTTGAACGCTTTTAATGATGGATGAGTCATCCCTCATTCCATATTTAAATATCCCCTTGCTTCTTTGTTAGAATTTTCCCCCCCTGAGATTGAGCCAAAATTTGGCTTCCTGTCGCTTCCATCTGCTTTTTAAATTTTGCTTTTTGAGATCACTGGGCTGGAGTTGGGGAGGTGGAAATCAAGCTACACTTCCACATGACAGCCTTCATATATTTGAAGTCTTCTCTTACCCATTTGCTTCAATTGTTCCTCATGTCTCAAATTTCAAGTCTCATCACTATCCTGAGCACTCTTCTCAGATTATAAGCATGAACTAGTTTTTTCTATATCCCTGGCCTGCCACCCGAGTTCAAAGCTCTATTGCAGATGCTGTTCAGCAGACAGGAGCAGTTCTTATGTGGTTCTTATAATAAAGTAGGTTGCACTGCAGAGTTTGGTTTGCATTACCATATAACACTGTGAAACATTTTGAGCTTACCATCCAATAAACATTCATAATAGTTTTCGATATGCTATAGCTTAGTAATCTCCATTTTTTCATACTGATAAACATGGAAAATTTTTCCTATTAATTTCTATCTTGTTAGATTTTTACAGGTTTTAACTTGCCATGACTTCTGTCATTCATTACATGCATGCTATACACATATTTAATATTAGCACCCTGCATATTTTTATCTAAACCCATTGATAATCTATTCAATAGGTTCCTCTCTCCAGATATCTTCCTTCAAGTTGACACTCTTGCATTAGAAAGCAGCTCTTGGACACTATCATTAACTCAGATCTACTGAATTGTCTTCTTTGAGTAGACATGTGCTTTTAGTAGAATGTAATCCATTCTAGAGTATGGCCCAAGATTGACATCTCACTCACTGATGTACATTTTAATAGCAATGACTTTTGTCTTCTTGGCAATTAGGATGGCATTTTTCTGTCTCCTGTCTTTAAGCACAAATCCACACTTGTTATTAAAGTTTTGAAAGTTGCTTTCCCAGAAGTCTCTGTTACACATCTGATTAATGTCTACTTTCTACTCCTTAGCTAGAATAAATGCCACATAAGGACATAAACAGTTTTTTCTAAGGCATAAGTTACTTTCAAATTCACTAAACAATTATTTCCCTGTATTTTGAAATATGCTTTTGTCTGGATAAGAATTGTTAGTAATTACACTTATTGTATCATGGATTTCTCCAATGAAAGAAGGACTATCCCATCAGTTATTATTAAAAAATTAGAAAAGTTCATATTTTCTACAAAGGAAATGTTATCAGTATTAAATATGTGTGAATGCATATATGTGACTCTATAAACAGACAGCCAAGATATCACATGTGGAGTTAATGTGAACTGAGTATGATTAGAAGCCACTAGTGTTTTTCCTCTTGGCCACTCTTTCGTCTCTTTTCATCTGTAGGGATGTTATCTCCTGTGCAGACTCAGCATCAGCCACTCTGGGATCTCAGCAGAGGCTCCTGGAGAAGGAGAGAGCCTAGACTGGGATGGACCAAGGCTGAAAGAGTGAATGGATCTCAGACCTTGCCCTCAAGGGAAAGAGGTATTACCTGAAAGTAGAAAGACCCAAGCGGTACCTCAAAAAATTAAAAGTAGAAATACTATACAATCAAATAATTCCACTACTAGTTGCTTACCCAAAGAAACTAAAAACACTAATATGAAAAGATATATGTATTCCATGTCTATTGCAATGTTATTTACAACAGTCACCATATGGAAGCAACCTAAATTTTCATTGATAAATGAGTGAATAGAATATATGTGGTATTTATATATTTATACATATATAACAGAGTATTACTCAGCCACAGAAAAGAATGAGATCTTACTATTTGCAACAACATGCATGAACCTGGAGGGCATTACGCTAAGTAAAATGTCCGAGAAAGACAGATACCATATGATTTCACTTATATGTGGCATCTAAAAAAACAACACAAATGTACAAACAAACAAAAAACAGAAACAGACACATATGAGAAGAAGGATGGGAGTATCCACCCACCAAAACCAATATTCTCTAACATCTGATTTTTATTCTACTAGGAGCATTATCCTAATATTTGGCCATGTATAAAATTCATCTTTCAATGACCAATTTAATCATTCCCAACTTCAATCCTCTCTCTATATCTAAAACATTCAAGGCAGCTATCTGCTATTCCCCCATCCCATGTTTTCATAGAAGACAATTATTTGATTTTCATTTTTTATTGTGATACTCCCTTGGTCTGAGAGCCTCAAGGTAACTCCTTTCATCATAACTTTGCTGCTTAGTTCCTGTTGGCTTAGCTAATGTATCATTATGATAACTGATAGGTCAACTCTTATATTGGGAGAAGCACTCCAGTTATTTATTAAGTAGATAGGTTCTCTAAATACGTATTGTATCTGGACAGCTACTGCAGGTTTTAAAGTGCCTTCCATTTATCAACTCTTTCAAGACCTTGCCTATAGTCTCCTATCAATTTTCCTCATTGCCTTATTATTTCTCTATGGGCATTCCCCAGATAAATAAATTTACCTTTGTAGGCTTCATTATTCTCCCTTTAAACAAGTCAAGGGTTTACATGATCTCACAGCTCTTACATTCTATATTTCTAGAGCTAATTTATATTCAAAGAATTTCAATATATACATTAAAATTTTTCTTTTAAAAATGTAGAATTCTCAAAACTTTCTGGGAAACTGTAGAGATTTCTAGCCTTTGACGCTATGTTTCTCTTAAAAATGAAGAAAAAAAAACCCTTTATTAACAATATAAAAGAAAGTATCCAAAGTCCATCCAAACAAATAACCAACAGATTTGCTACTTAAAACAGCCTTAGCACAATCTACTGTCATTTCTCAAGAAATCGAATCTATATATATAAAGGAAACGTTCAAGTGATTTTACACAGGATCATTCATTTTTTTCATAGACCCAACAGCTTGCTGTGATCACTCATCCTGGAAGTTGTTTTCATAGACATTCAGTAAACTGTTTCTCAGGAGAGACTTCATTGTCATTTGTTTTCACTAATTATTTGGCAGCCAGTGTTCTGTCTGGGAACGTGCACTTTGAACTGGAGCGAAAGGTGCAATTAGTAGAGACTAATTTGGAAGCAATGAAAATTGAGGTAAAAGTAAAACTATTCTCATGAGGGTGAGAAAGATAATTCAATGGGGAAAGAAGAATTTTTTTAATAAATAGTGCTGGGGTAACTGGATATCCATAGGTACAAAAATGAAGTTGTACCCCTGACTCACACTATATATAAAAGTTAATTCAAAATGGATCAAAGAGCTAAATGTAAGAGCTAAAACTATAAAACTCGTAGAAGAAACATTAGTTTAAATATCTGTGACCTTAGATTTGACATTGGCTTGTTTATTTATTTAATCTTTTTTAGTTCATTTATTTATTTTGAGAGAGAGGGAGAAAGGACGTGCACAAGTGGGGGAGGAGCAGAGGGGGAGAGAGAGAATCACTAGCAGGCTCCTTGCTGTCAGCACGAAGCCTGATGCAGGCTCAATCCCACAAACTGTGAGATCATGACCTGAGCTGAAATCAAGAGTCAAGCGCTTAACCAACTGAGCCACCCAGGAGCCCATTTGTTTGTTTCTTTATATTCACTCATTCATTCAGTTACGTTGTTGTTTGGGTTTATCTAGTTTACTTTTTTAATTGGGATATAATTGACTTATTATATTAGTTTCAGGTGTACAGTTTAATGGTTTGGGGTATTTGTACTTACTGAGAAATGATCACCAGGAGTCTAGTTAAAATCCATCACCACACAGTAACAAATTCTTTTCCTTGTGATGAGAACTTTTAAGATCTACTCTCTTAGCAACTTTTAAAGGTACAATACAGTACTATTAACTATAGTCATAATGCTGTAGATTACACGCTCATGACATTTATCTTATAACTGGAAATCATATAATTTGTAATAATTTGTATAAATACAAACTTATAATTTGTATTTTTTATCTACCTTCACCCATTTCTCCAACCCTGGCACTGTTTTCTTTAGATATGATACCAAAACCACATGTAAACAAAGAAAAACCAGACAAATTGGATTTCATCAAAATTAAAAATGTGTGTGCTCCAAACACTACCAAGAAAGTGAAAACGCACCCATGAAATTAGAGAAAGTATTTATAAAACATGTATCTGATAAGGGCATCGTATCTATAATATATATTTTTAAATTTTTTAAGTTTATTTATTTATTTTGGGAGAGAGAGAAAGCACGTGTGAGTATGAGGAGGCGAGGGGCAGAGAGAAAGGGGAGCTGTCAGCACAGAGCCTGACATGGGGTTTGAACTCACAAACCATGAGGTGGTGACCTGAGTTGAAACCAAGAGTTGGATGCTTAATCGACTGAGCCACCCAGGCACCTCAAGGATGTATTTTTAGAAATGACAATTCAACAGTAAAAAGACACTACAATTTTTTAAAAAAGATTTAACAGATTTTTCTGAATTAGATTTCAATAGGCATTTCTGTAAAGAAGATACACAAATGGTCAATATGCACACAAAAAGGTGCTCAAGATTATTGGTCACCAAAGAAATGCAAATAAAACCATAATAGAATACTACTTCCAACTCACTGGGGTGTCTACAATTAAAAACAAACAAACAAAAAGGTGGATAATAACAAATGTTGTCAAGAATATAGAGGAACTGAACCCTATACACAATTGTTGGGAATGTAAAATTTTGCAGCTGCTTTGAAAAATAGTTTGGAAATTTCCCAAATGTTAAACATCAAATTGCCATATGACCTAGAAATTCCACAGTCAGGTATATACCCAAGCGAAATAAAACATGCCTGCATACAAAAACTTGTATCTGAGTGTTCGCAAGACATTTTTTACAGGATTTTTGAAAAGTGGGAACGATCTAAATCTCCACTAAAAGATGAATGGGTAAAACAAAATTTGGTATATGCATACAATGGAATATTATTAACCTAAAATAGAATGAGATTCTGATATCTGCTACACCTGCTACCTGTTACTTCCTACAATTATAAACCTTGATAACATTATGCTCAGTAAAAGAAGCCAGACATAAATGCCTACTTATTACACAATAGCATAGATCAAAAATGCCCAGGATAGGCAAATCCATAGAAACAGACAGTAGATTAGCCAGGGTTGGGGAAAGGGGAGAGTGGGGAATAATTTCTAATGGGTATGGGGTTTCTTTTTGGTTAGGAAAGTATGCTGATATTAGATAGTGGTGACAATTGTACAACTTTGTGAATATATGAAAAAACACTGACTTGTACCCTTTAAGAGTGAACATTACAGCACGTGAGTCACATCTCAATTTAAGAAAAGTTAGAACTACTCAAAATTGCATAATAATTATGAAATTAGTTGAAAAGTACGAAGTACTTTGTCAGCAGTCCTCAAACATTCGGTCTCAGAACTCCTCTATATTCTTACCTAAACATTTTCTCAAATGCCGTTAGAAAATAACGCTCAGAAAAGCTTTACACGTTTAGCAAATTGTTTATTAACAAAAATAATATACTTTAAGAAACTTAAATTTACTCCTCAAAAAAACGGTGAGAATAAAGGTATTGTTATGCATTTTTGCAAATCTCTTTAGAGACTAAATAAAACTAAATACTAAATCCCCGTTCCTTTGGAAACATTACCTTTTAGAGAAAGAGTAGGTAGGGGAAATACAAGAGCAAAGAAAGAGATGGAAGACCAAAAAAAGAAAGGCCAAAATATATCTTTCACTAGAAAGTGTGTGGTAGCAACACTCGAAGAATTTGTCAAATTTTTATGAAGCTTCTTTCATTTACCAGGTGTTTTTGGTCAGTGCCAGGGTATGACGGTTAAGAAGACATGGTCACCGCTCTTCAAAAGATTATAGCAGAGTAAAGAGAAACAGACTGTGAATAAAGGCAAGAAAGTATTTTAGAAACTCTGAAAGAAAACCTCCTTAGGGGACAATTTAAACACAAAATAAGGAGCGATTCAATATATTAGGGGATGGAAAAAGGGGACAGAAATGCTTAGTATGAAAAAGATAACTGAACAGTCTTGCTAACTGTGTAAATGCTTCCCAGAGAACATCTAGAGGAATGACTCTGCAGAAAGGAACAAAGATGTCAGGTGCTCTCAGTAGCAGAGGTGGGGGTGGGGGTGGGGGAGTTTTGGGAGGAAGCACTTGGCTGGAGTAGGTGGGCTGTGAGTGGGGTACTGAAAGAGGTGAAGCTGGATGAATTAAAAGGATGAGGTAAGTTCACTATCTATCCATCCACAATGTATAAAGTTGATATCAAGCATCAGGGATTGTGCTAGAAGTGAATATACAAGGATAAAGAACACATAGTTTTTGCTTTTCAGAGCCATACAGCCTGGGAAGGTAAGGCCAATGTCTAAACAATTTCTACAGTGTGACAAGTGTTAAGAGATACATAGGACAGAACTTGAAAGAAAGAGGGAAAATGCATAATTTTGCCAAGGAGGTTGTAAGGAATAAAGGTTGGGGTGAGTTAAGACATAAGGAGGAGTAGTGTTTACTAGACAGACAGAGTGGAATTAGGAACATTCCAAGTAAAGGGTACAGCACTAAAAACAATGGCACATAGAGGGTCTTGCATATTGTTTGGTATACTTGGATTGGCGTCTGTGTGGGGAGAATGGGAGGGCAAGAGGCTAGAGACACTGATGGAACCGAAATGGTAATGAACCTGGAATCTCAAGTTAAAGAGTCTGAACTTCATTCTGTAGGCAGTAGGGAGCCCTGAAGAAGTTTAAGTAGGGGGTGAAATGATGGAGTTTACCTTTCAGAAAGATTACTCTGTGCTTATAAAGGGCAGGAAAAAGAGCTGACTCAACAGAAGGAATACTGGATGATTCATGGAGCCCCTGGGAGTGTTGAAGAACTAGGTTCCAGGCTACTTTGAAGAATGACACCCCAAATCATGCCAGCTCCATCCAAGGTGGTCAACTGAGATGCTGCTGCCACTGGATGCTACAGTAACTCTGTTTCCAGAACCAAACTTCCTGCCAGCAAGAAGGAATGTGTGTAAAGCTTCCTTCTTCCATTTACACACTTTGGAACCCGAGTGTTGCATGGGAGCCTAAATAATGAAGCCCAGTTCTCATGCCTGTGCCCTGTCACCAAGCAGTCAGAGAAGGTAGACCTGGGATTCACCTTGGGAAGGCAGATTCCATATTGCTGGAAATTCTCCAAGCATTCAAGCACAGCCCCAAAGTCCTGGTTTGTCATGGCAGATGGCCATCTCACCTGACAATAGTGTTAATGACAATAGAGTTGGAAGCAGGCAAACATGAGAAGAATTCAAAACAGTTTTCAGTAGTCCAGGTGATACATGATACATTTCCACCAGCAGTGGAAATGGAAAAGAGGAATGAAGACTAAATATGTGAGCTCTTAGGGGGTGGAGTCTATTAATCTAGAAGACAGATTGGATAAGGAAGGGAGCTAGAGAAATAAAGGGCCTTGGGGAACCTGCTTTGAGGGACAGGGAGAATGATAATCTTAACGAGAACTGGTAAAGACAAAGGGTAGTTATACTAAAGGATGGTAAAAAGTGAAAATAAGGAAACATATATTTTGACATTTGAAGAGTTTGCTTTTGGTGATCTAGAAATATGCTTTTTAAATATTTTGCTTTTTAATAATACTGACCAAATGAGATACTCATGTATTTATAAAAACTGTTGGTAACATTAAAGGAATTGAGATGCTCACCCAAACTCAAAAGTACCTGACTTCCATTCTCTGGAGTATATATGTATCATATTTTTGCAAGTTTAGGACACGGAGATAAATATTAAAGAGTTGACATTTTCAGCAAGTTTTTAGACGTTACTTTTTCTGGCATTTAGTTCTGCCTAGTAAGTGATTTACTTATTTAAATACATAATATATGTCCCAATGTAATGTCTACAGAGAACATTTTTCTTTGAATCTTTTTGTGGTATGGGTACTATAATCTAACCAGTCTAGACTGCAAGAAAAAGTGTCAAGAAGGATGAATTGCTTTATCCCACGTCTACCATGAATCTTTTCCACTCAGACAGACACTAGATAAATTCCTTGACATACCACTTTGGGGAGGTGGTGGCTCTGATTAGGGCCCATGAACAAAATCGCAGCAGATGAACATGCTCCTGGGCCATGTGGAGGCAACTAGGCAGGCACAGCTTCCCTCCTGGCCAGACTAGCAAAAAGTGAGGCCTTAGAGCAGTGCAAAGACTGTATCTATTGGCTGCTTCCTCAGAGCTCCTGTAGGTTGCTTAGAATTTTTAACAAGCCAAAGCTCTTTCTCTTTCATCAGTAGAATTTGGGCAGTGAGAAGTCTCTCTTTTCTTTAGATTTAGGGCATGTAGGCATTCATTTCCTCTTGGAAGCAGTTACTGAGTAAATAAGGCTCCTCTAGCACTGAGCAGAGATCTATCTTGATAAATTCCTTTCATCTAGGACAGGTCTGCCTAGCTACTGTTAAGTCTGCCCTTTGTCTTTTGAGCCCATTGTTCTTATAAAAACAAACAATTCACAAACTGTTCCTAACATCTTTGTACTGCCATAAAATCCAGACAAGTGATTCTAAATTTATCAGAGCAATCTTTATTTAGCTGTACACAATAGATATAATCTAATAAACAAAATATTAGCTGTGATGTGATAGAAAAAGGCTCAGGTTTGGAGTTTTGGTTTCTACAGACTGGTTTTAAGCTATGTGAACTTGAGCAAGTCAATTAGCATCCTTGAACGTTATCTAAGACACAGGACTGTTTCTGAGGAAATGAGATATTTGTGGGATATTTTGTTAACTGCCAAGAGTCGAACAAACTGATGTGTCACTGACATCACATGGGAGCAGAAGGGATGTGATGTACTAAGGACTTAGCATGGCCTACAAAGTCCTGGGTAAGTTGCCACAGTGAAGAAACATTCTCCTCCATAATCCGCCTTCAATTCATTGTTCTTTAGCCACTCGCTGACCATGCATTCCACATCAGGGTTTTTCACAGTTCTTTTCTCTACTAGCAATTCTCCACATTCCCACTTCTGTTGATTGCCATTTGTCCATCCTTCAAGTTTCAACCTAAATATTAGTCTTTCAGATAAACTTTCCTGGCCCCCCCATAGTGAGTTGGGTCTATCCCAACTAGACCCTCATAGTTTGTGTTTTATAGCATTTTTTCCAACTTGTAATATAACTATTATTTCCACAATTAATTGTACAACGTTGGTACCCACCATCATACTATAATTTCTGTAAGAGGAGGAGTGATTTCTGTTTGGTTATTGAGACCTTATTCTTAGGTCTTTGGACGGTGCCTGGAATATAGATGACACTAAGTATTTGTTGAACGAAGGATTTTCATGTTTTGCCAACTTGGTTGGGAGAAACATCTTCCTAATTCAATTAGATATTCTTTCCTCATGGAGTGAATCAACTCACTGAGTTAATTAATTCCACCAGATATTTATTCTGGATCCTAGGTAACTCCTAAATGCTCCCACAGTAGCTTGTATTTTCCTCCATTCCAGATGCTGCTAGATTTAACTGTGTGTTGTTAAAAACAATACTGATGTCCATGCACTGCCTCAGACCAATTAAACTAGAATCTCTCGGTTGGAACCCGGGATCAGAATTTCTGGAAAGGTCTCCCTGGTGATTCTATTCTGAAGCCACAGTTGAGAACCACTGACTATTACACTATATCCTTATTAACTATTAGCATGTCTTATCTCTGCCAGGAGGCTCCAATCTTTGAAATAAGTCTTATTCATTGTCCTATTCTCTAGATCTAGCATAGAAGTGAGTATTTCAGTGAGTACTCAAAAAATGTCTTCGAATGATTGGTTAGATAAATAAATGCCATTGGGGTAGAAGCAAATGCATGTCAACACTAGACCACTCTTATGTCAGATATGGGTGATAAGGGAAAACTATAATAAAGACAATAATCTCTTAAGTATTACACCAAGGCATTCTCTATTGAGTAAGAAAAATAGACAGTAACCTATTGTCGACAAAATTCAAGAGTTTTTTCCCCTCTTGGATAATACAACAGTATTTTAGTCATATAGAGACATTTCCAAAAGTATTTGGTTGAGAAAGAGAAATTGGATTGAGGACTATTGTGAATTGAAAAAGATATATGTACAAGTTTCACACAAAAGGCAACTCTATGCCTGTAAGACAATGATTATATTTTCTTTTTGGCACTAAATGCAGAGCAGCTGAATAGATAATGTTTGGAAGGGGAAAAAAGAAAAAGTTCAGTTTTTCCAAAACTTGATGGCATAGAACTATACTGATTTTGTGAGACTTTATCCATACCATAATTTTCCAAACATCAATAGGTAACTTTTTCTTTCTTTCTTTTTAAGTTTACTTATTTTTGAGAGAGAGAGAGAGAGAGAGAGAGTGAGAGAGAGAGAGAGAGCATGCAAGTGGGGTGGGGAGAGAGAGATAGAGAGAATACCAAGCAGGCTCCACACTGTCAGTGCAGAGCATGATGTGTGGCTCAAACTCACAAACTGTGAGATCATTATTCCTATTATTATTATTATTATTATTATTATTATTATATTATGTGTTCTTTATATAGTCTCAATGTAAGTTCTTTATCAGACACATTTCTTTCGAGTCACTCTGTATATGCTGTTTTTACTTACATTAAAGGTACTCTTTCTGCCATTTCAAATTCCTTACAGGAATTCTACCTTACATGGAAATGCACTTTTTTTAATGTTTTTATTTTATTTCTAAGAGAGAGAGAGAGAGCGTGAGCAGGAGAGGGTCAGAGAGAGAGGGAGATACAGAATCCGAAGCAGGCTACAGGCTCTGAGTTGGCTGTCAGCACAGAGCCCGATGCGGGGCTTGAACCCATGAGCTGTGAGATCATGACCTGAGCTGAAGTCGGACGCGCAACTGACTGAGCCACCCAGGTGCCCCTGGAAATGCACTTTAAAGTGACATAGGCGGGATCTCTCCAGTTAAAATTGGTAATGCTCTGATGACAAATTTAAGTAAAGAAGGCAGGGTGGTAATATAATCTCTGTGCCTGTGAGCACTGCATGTTTTAAAAAAAATTTAATGTTTATTTTGAGAGACAGAGTGTGAGCGGGGGAGGGTTAGAGAGAGTGGGAGACACAGAATCTGAATCAGTCTTCAGGCTCTGAGCTGTCAGCACCGAGCCCGACGCAGGGCTTGAACTCAGAAAGCAGGAGATCATGACCTGAGCCGGAGGCGGACGCTCAACCAACTGAGCCACCCAGGAGCCCCGGGCACTGCATTTTTATTTTTTTAAATTTTTCTTTGTTTATTGTCAAGTTGTTTATTGTCTTAGTTTATTGTCCATATAACACCCAGTGCTCATCCCAAAAGTGCCCTCCTCCATGCCCATCACCCCCCTTCCCCTCTCCCCCATCCCCAGCAGCCGTCAATGTGTTCTCAGCATTTAAAAGTCTCTCATGGTTTTCCTCCCTCCTTCTCCCCAACTAGGTTTCCCCTTCTTCTCCTCCATGGTTCTCCACTAAGTCCTCCTAATCCACCTATATGTGCAAACATATGGTATCTGTCCTTCTCTGTCTGACTCAGTTCGCTCAGCATATCACCCTCAAGTTCCATCCATGTTGCTACACATGGCCAGATTTCATTCTTTCTCATTGCCATGTAGCATTCCATTGTATAGATGAACCACAGCTTCTTGATCCATTTGTCCGTTGATGGACACTTAGGCTCTCCCCATGTTTTGGCTATTGTTGAGAGTGCTACTATGGACATTGGGGTACATGTGCCCTATGCATCAACACTTCTTTATCCCTTGGGTAAATTCCTAGCAGTGCTATTGCTGGGTCATAGAGGAGTTCTATCTATTGTTACCTTTTTTGAGGAACCTCCACACTGTTTTCCAGAGGGGCTGCACCAGTTTACATTCCCACCAACAGTGTAGGAGGGTGCCCATTTCTCCACATCCTCGCCAGCATCTAGAGTCTCATGATTTGTTCATTTTAGCCACTCTGACTGGTGTGAGGTGGTATCTCAGTGTGGTTTTGATTTGTATTTCGTTGATGAGGAGGGACGCTGAGCATCGTTTCATGTGTCTTTGGGCCATCTGGATGTCCTCTTTGAAGAAGAGTCTGTTCATTTCTTCTGGCCATTTCACTGGATTATTTGTTTTTCAGGTGTGGAGTTTAGTGAGTTCCTTATAGATTTTGGATACTAGCCCTTTATCTGACATGTCCTTTGCAACGATCTTTTCCCATTCTGTCAGTTGTTTATTACTTTTATGGATTGTTTTCTTTGCCATGCAGAAAGTTTTTATCTTGATGAGGTCCCAATAGTTCATTTTTGCTCTAGATTCTCTTGCCTTTGGGGATGTGTCAAGTAAGAAATTGCTGCGGTTGAGGTCAAGGAGGTTGTTTCCCACTTTCTCCTCTAGGGTTTTGATGGTTTCCTGTCTCACATTCAGGTCCTTTATCCATTTTGAGTCTATTTTTTGTGTATGGTGTGAGAAAATGATCGAGTTTCATTCTTCTGCATGTCGCTGTCCAGTTCTCCCAGCACCATCTGTTATAGAGGTTATTTTTTTTTTCCATTGGATACTCTTTCTTGCTTTGTAAAAGATTAGTTGGCCATACATTTGTGGGTCCAATTCTGAGTTCTCTATTCTATTCCATTGGCCTATGTGTCTGTTTTTGTGCCAATACCATACTGTCTTGATGATGACAGCTTTGTAGTAGAGGTTAAAGTCTGGGATGGTGATGCCTACCATTTTGGTTTTCTTTTTCAATATTACTTTGGCTATTTGGGGTCTTTTGTGGTTCCATACAAATTTTAGGATAGTTTGTTCTAGTTTTGAGAAGAATGCTGGTGCAGTTTTGGTTGGGATTGCATTGAATGTGTAGTTCAATGACATTTTAATAACATTTATTCTTCTGACCCATGTGCATGGAACGTTTTTCCATTTCTTTGTGTCTTCTTCAATTTCCTTCATAGGTTTTCTATAGTTTTCATCATGCAGATCTCTTATATCTTTGGTTACTTTTACTCCTAGGTATTTTAGTTTTTTTGTGCAGTTGTGAATGGGATCAGTTTCTTGATTTCTCTTTCTGTCGCTTCATTATTGGTGTATAAAAATGTAAGTGATTTCTGTACATTGATTTTGTACTCTGCACTTCTCTGAATTCATGGATCAGCTCTAGTAGGCTTCTGGTGGAGTCTGTCAGGTTTTCTATGTAGAGTATCATATCGTCTATGAAAAGTGAGAGTTTGACTTCTTCTTTGCCAATTCTGATGCCTTTTATTTCCTTTTGTTGTGTGATTGCTGATGCTAGGACTTCCAGCACTATGTTAAGCAACAGTGGTGAGAGTGGACATCTCTGTCGTGTTCCTCATCTCAGGGGGGTAAAGCTCTCAGTTTTTCCCCATTGAGGATGATGTTAGCTGAGGGCTTCTCATAGATGGCTTTTATGATGTTTAAGTAAGTTGCTTCTATCCCCACTTTCTCGAGGATCTTTATTAAGAAGGGATGCTGTGTTTTGTCAAATGCCTTTTCTGCATCAATTGACAGGATCATATGGTTTTTATCTTTTCTTTTGTTAATGTGATGTATCTCATTGATTGATTTGTAAACACTGAACGAGCCCTCTAACCCAGGAATGAATCCCACTTGATCTTGGTGGATAATTTTTTTTATGTGCTGTTGCATTCGATTTACAAGTATCTTGTTAAGGATTTTTGAATCTGTATTCATCAAGGATATTGGCCTGTAGTTCTCTCTTTTTTTGCTGTATCTCTGTCTGGTTTGGGAATCAAAGTGTTGCTGGCTTCATAAAATGAGTCTGAAAGTTTTATTTCCATTTCTATTTTTTGGAATAGCTTGAGAATAATGGATATTAACTCTGTTTTAAATGTCTCGTAGAATTTCCCAGGGAAGCCATTTGGCCCAGGGCTCTTACTTGTTGGGAGATTTTTGATAACTGATTCGATTTCTTCACTACTTATGGGTCTGTTCAGATTTTCTATCTCTTCCCATGTGAATTTTGGTAGTGAGTGTGTGTTTAGGAATGTGTCTATTTCTTCTAAGTTATCCAGTTTGTTGGCCAATAATTTCTCATAGCATTCCCTGATAACTGCTTGTATTTCTGGGGGGTTGGTTGTAATAAGTCCATTTTCATTCATGATTTTGTCTATTTGGGTGCTCTCTCTTTCCTTTTTGAGAAGCCTGGCTAGAGGTTTGTCAATTTTGTTTATTTTTTTCAAAAAACCAACTCTTGGTTTCATTGATCTGTTCAATGATTTTTGGATTCCATATTGTTTACTTCTGCCCTGATTTTTATTATTTCTCTTCTCCCACTGGGTTTGGGGTGCTCTTGTTGCTTTCCTTCTAGTTCCTTTAGCTGCACTGTTAGATTTTGTGCTTGTGCTTTTTCTAATTTCTTGAAATAGGCCTGGAATGCAATGTTTTCTTCTTAGGACTGCCTTTGCCACATCCCATAGAATTTGAATTGTTGTATTTTTGTTTACATTTGTTTCCATATATTTTTTAATTTCTTCTCTAATTGCCTGATTGGCCCATTCGTTCTTTAGTAGGGTGTTCTTTAACCTCCATGTTGTGATCTGAAAGTGTGCATGGTATGATCTCAATTCTTTTATATTTATTGAGGGCTGATTTATGTCCTAGTATGTCATCTATCTTGGAGAATGTGCCATATGCACTTGAGAAGAAAGTGAATTCCATGGCCTCAGGATGTAGAGTTCTAAATATATTTGTCAGATCCATCTCTTTCAATGTGTCATCCAAGCCCATTGTTTCTTTAGTGATTTTCTGTCTGGTTGATCTATCCCTTGCTGTAAGTGGAGTATTAAAGTCCCCTGCTATTAGCACATTCTGTCCATAAGATTGTTTCTGTTTGTGATTAATTGTTTTATGTATTTGGGTGCCTCTGTATTCGGTGCATAGACATTTATAATTGTTAGCTCTTCCTGATGCACGGACCCTGTATTTATTATATAATGCCCTTCTTCATCCCTTCTTACTGCCTTTACTTTAAAGTCCAGTTTCTCTGATATAAGTATAGCTACTCTAGCTTTGTTTTGATTTCCAATAGCATGATAGATATTTCTCCATCCCCTTATTTCAATCTGACACTATCTTCAGGTCTAAAATGAGTTTCTTGTAGACAGCAAATAGATGGATTTTGCTTTTTTATCTATTCTGCTACCCTATGTCTTTTGATTGGAGCATTTAGTCCATTTACATTCAGTGTTATTATTGAAAATATGGGTTTAGAGTCATTGTGTTCTCTGTAGGATTCATGCATTTTGTGGTGTCTCTGGTAACTTGTGTCCCTTGCAACAAGTCCCCCTCAGGATTTCTTGTAGGGCTGGTTTAGTGGTGATGAATTCTTTCAATTTTTGTTTATTTAGGAAGACTTTTATCTCTCCTTCTATTGTGAATGACAGGTTTGCTGGATAGAGGATTCTTTTTTTTTTTTTTAATGTTTTTTTTTCTTTCTAGGAGAGAGAGAGACAACGTGAACAGGGGAGGGTCAGAGAGAGAGGGAGTCACAGACTGAAACAGGCTCCAGGCTCCGAGCTGGCAGTCAGCACAGAGCCTGACACGGGGCTTGAACCCACAAACCGCGAGATCATGACCTAAGCGAAACTCGGACGCTTAACTGACTAAGACACCCAGGCGCCCCTGGATAGAGGATTCTTGGCTACATATGTTTTCTGTTCATCACAGTGAAGATTTCCTACCATTTTTTTCTGGCTTCCCTAGTTTCAGTAGATAGTGATGTAACCATTCTGATAGGTTTCCCTTTGGATATTAGAACCCTTTTAGCCCTAACTGCTTTCTCTCTTTGTCCTTATATTTTGCCAGTTCCACTGTGATATGTCATGCAGAAGATTGATTCAAGTTATGTCTGAGGGGTATTCTCTGTGCCTCTTGGATTTCAATGTCCGTTTCCTTCCCCAGAAGGGGGAAGTTCTCAGCTATAATTTGTTCAAGGATTCCTTCAGTGCCTTTCCCTCTTTCTTCCTCTTCTGGAATTCCTATGATACAGATATTGTTCCATTTGATGGTATCACTCAGCTCTCAAACTCTCCTTTCATTTTCCGGGATCAGTTTATCTCTCCTTCTCTCGTTTTCCTCTTTTTCTATAATTGTGTCTTCTAATTCACCTATTCTCCTCTCTGCCTCTTCAATCCGTGTATTGGATGCCTCCATCTTATTATGCATTTCATTTATTGCATTTTTTAATTCATCACAACTATTTTTTTTAATTTTTTTAAATTTATTTCTAGGAGAAAGAGACAGTGTGAGCAGGGGAGGGTCAGAGAGAGAGGGAGTCACAGACTGAAACAGGCTCCAGGCTCTGAGCTGGCAGTTAGCACAGAGCCCGACGTGGGGCTCGAACCCACGAACCGCGAGATCATGACCTAAGCGAAAGTCGGACGTTTAACCGACTAAGCCACCCAGGCGCCCCTCATCACAACTATTTTTAACTTCCATAGTCTTTGTAGCAATAGTTTCCCTGAAGTCTTCCATGCCTTTTTCAAGCACAGTGATTAATTTTATGACTATTGTTCTAAATTCTTGTTCAGTTATCTTGCTTATATCTGTTTTGAGAAGTTCTTGAGCTGTCATTGCTTCCTGGAATTTCTTTAGAGGAGAGTTCTTCTGTTTCATCATTTTGGCAAGCTTTCTGTCTCTTGTTAGTTTTAAAAGCTTGTTATGCACTCTGCACCTGCGAGTACTGCTGTATTGAAGAAGGCTCTTTGACTGTCCAGGGCCTGTCCATTCCCATGTTCTTTGAATGGCGTCTCTTGGTCTCTCTTGTTGAGACTTTTTATCTTATTTCTCTAACTCATAGTGGTGTTTGGGACTCTCCACCATGTGTACTTTAGCTTGTTTCTTGAGGTAGCCCTGGAAAAGAAAACAGACAGACAAACACACAGGGAACAAAGGCACACAAACGCACAGACAAATCCAACAAACACGCAACCAAAAGGGAAAAAGAAAAAGAAAAGAAGGGAAAAAAAGAGAAAGGAGGAAAAACAAACACTAAAAATAAAATAAATAAAAGAAAAAAGAAAAGAAAAGAAAAAAGAAAGAACCCAAAAGAGAAAGGACAGTCTAAAAGCATAAAACCACAATTCCCAGCTACAAATAAAGAGCAGGGTGTCTGCAGTGCTGATGGAAGAGCCTATACAAGGAGAGAAATGAAAGGACGGAGAGAACGAAATTGGACGATGGCTAGACAGAGAGACTAAGAGGCTTAATTCAGAGA
The DNA here is from genome assembly GCA_017311185.1 of Proteles cristata cristata. Taxonomy (NCBI): domain Eukaryota; kingdom Metazoa; phylum Chordata; class Mammalia; order Carnivora; family Hyaenidae; genus Proteles; species Proteles cristata. Next base: position 2,398,308 of record JAESUZ010003619.1, on the reverse strand, counting down.
GAAAGAGGAGAAATGGTAAGGGACGAGGAGAAAAAAATGAAGAAAGTGTTACTCAGAGAAACTATATAGTCTGATTACTCCAGAGAGAGAGAGAGAGAGAGAGAGAGAGGAAGGTAGCAGTGGAGGTGTAGAATATACATGTAGAAAATGGACTAAATGTGACTGTTTAAGCAAACCAGTGACCAGAGTGCCCAGTCCAGCAGAGGGGAGGGATACGAATGACACAAGGGAAAATATATCTGAATAGAAAGAATTGATCTAGAATTAATCACAGCAGTGCATCCGTGTTGGTCTTGCCCTGGGCTCTGGTGAAGAAAAAAAGCAGCTCTCTAGCGGGGATGGGCGTGGTTGGATGTAGGCGGGTCTTAGCCTCCACTGCATCCAGCAGGCCACTTCCTGAGGTTGCGCCCTGGTGGTTGTGGGGAGAAAAATGGCAGCGCCCCAATCCCCTCTGGAACCAAGCTTTGCAAATCACTATTTTGGGTCTGACCTCCGTGTGCCACGGGATAGCCAAGGTGGGCTGCCCTCTATATCCCAAGGCATGCCTCGTTTCCAGATCTTAGTCCCCACGCCCCATTGATACCGCCAGAAATATAAACCTGCAGGTGAGTCCCTCTGAGCAGTTTCAAGCCTCTCACCTCCCCACTGGGGATGGAGCCGAGCTAGAAGAACGGCGGAGTAGCTTCAGGTGGGCTGCTTCCCCTCAGGGTTGAGCTGGTGACTAGAGAAGCCGTTTCTCCTGGGGTCACCTGGGACCGGGCCCGTCCAGCCCAAGGTCAGCTGCACAGCTGGAAACCAGATCCCTCTGTGTCCTGAGCCAAGGTTTTTCTCTTTTCCAGGGACAGGGACAGTTCCTTGAGCAGTTTCAGCCACCCTTTCTTTTCCCCTCTACTCGCCACAGCTCCTCGCAAAGGGGGCTCCCTCCGTGTCTCCAGGTCCCGGCCAGTTTTTATCTTCTCCAGTTTGCACTCATGCTATAAGGTTTCCTCAGCGGATTCTGTCTCCTTTTCATCCCAAACTCCTGGATTCTGTAAGGGTTCCTATGGCTTCAGGCCTTCTCCGTTTGAGAGATGGGGGTGAGTGAAATGTATGTATGAGATATCCCTACTTCTCTGCCATGTTGCCTCCTCCCGAGCACTGCATTTTTAAACAGAGTCATTTAGTTCTTTATCTGGTGGATGTGCAGAATCGGTAAAAGTATTCATCTCTTTTTGTTATCCTATATCATGCCTTTTGTTAGACATTTTCTCTTAGTCTTGGCACATTGGTCATCTTTTGACCTAAGTTTTCATTGTTCTAATATACCTCTGTTCTACTTAGGAAGGAGATAGGTTATAAAGAACATACAAAATGTTCCCACATGTTTTTATTATGGTTTACTACTTATTGAGAACCAACTATGTTGATTTTCCATGATTTAGCAATAAGAGATTCTGACCATCATCAGGGACCACATCTCACTCAAATTTCTTTTTTTTTTTTTAATTTTTTAATTTATTTTTTAAATATTTTTATTTATTTCTAGAGAGAGAGAGAGAGAGAGAGAGAGAGAGAAAGCGTGAGCAGGGGAGGGTCAGAGAGGGAGGGAGTCACAGACTGAAACAAGCTCCAGGCTCTGAGCTGGCAGTCAGCACAGAGCCCGACGCGGGGCCGAACCCACGAACCGCGAGATCATGACCTAAGTGAAGTCAGACGCTTAACCGACTAAGCCACCCAGGCGCCCCCACATCTCACTCAAATTTCAACTCCTGGGTTATTTAGTAGAAGATCTCACCCATAATAGGTATTCATTAAATCAAATTATGGATTTTCTTAGATCAAATAATGGTATGCCTTTGCCACATACAGCTCCTAAATACGAGTAGGATGGATACTTGTTGCCCTGTGGGGATGTCTACAGACAGGACCAGGAGAACACTGGCCTCAGACTGACTGGCTGAACCACAGGAAAACAAGGGCTTTCATGAAGAAAGCTTAAATTTCTCCTTCAAGAATTCAGTTGCCATCCTGTAGATCTGAAAGAACAAACTCACAAATATACATGCTCAGTTAAGAACTCTCCTTCAGATCTAGACACATATATATAGCTGCCTGCTTGAGATTCTTCTTAGATTTCCCCCAAAATACCTCATCTAAACTTATAGTGTTCCCCCTAGGACATGGTCTTCCAGAAAACAGCACCATCATTCATCCAGTTGTACAAGCATAATCTAGCTTTCCTTGATATTTTCCTCTTCACTTCTATATCCAATCCACTACAAGGCTTTCTGGTGTTATCTCATAAATAGCTTTTGGTTTTATTTTCTTTTCATCTCTACCATACTATCACTATCACCACCACCCTAATTTAGGCTATCATCACCCCAGTACATTTGATCTGATTGCCTTCCAATCCTTTCTCCACATTGTTGCAGATCTGACGTATGACTTACCCTTTCCCTCCTCACTGGGTTTCCATTGTTCTTAAAATAAAGACAATGTTGCCTAATGGCCTACAGATCTTTGTTTTGTTTTTCTTCAACTCCTTCTGACACATTATGGTCCCTGTACTTGCTGTGCTTCAGGGGCTCTAGCCTTCAGTTCTTTGTAGTTACCATATTCCTCTACCCAACACTCAACATTCACGTATGTTCTTTCCTTTGCCTGGAATTATGCCCCCTCCCTTCTGTGTCTGGTTGTTTTCTATATATCCAGTCTCAGTAATTTCTTGCAGAGAAGTCTTCCTTGACCTTGTAATTTTACATTTTCCTGTGAGTTTATCTTATGAATGCTTATCCTTTACCCACATGTAAGTTTTATGAGGACTCCATTTTCCCCCAACACTTAGCATGAGATATGTGCTCAAAATTAGTCTTTAAATCGATCAGTCAGTAAATTATTCCTCTTTTTGGGCTTTCAGTTCACTCAGAATGTAGGAGTCTTCCTTCGAAGAGCTTCTGCTCCACTTTCTTTTGATTTGTACACTTTAACAACCCCAGCTCAAATAAACATATAAATTTTAAATGTTTGTTTATTTTTGAGAGAGAGAGACAAAGTGTGAGCAGGGGAGGGGCAGAGAGAAAGGGAGACGCAGAATCTGAAGCAGGCTCCAGGCTCTGAGCTGTCAGCATAGAGCCCGACGCGGGGCTCGAACTCACTAATCATGAGATCATGACCTGAGCCGAAGTTGATGCTTAACCAACTGAGCCACCCAGGCTTCCCCATAAAAAAAAATTTTTTTTAAATTGATGTAAATGTTTTGCTATCATATATTCTAATTTCTTGAATAGATTCAGAGGACAAGACTAAGCAAATCAGACCCGCTCAGCCTTTATAGTCCTCCACGACACTAATTCTGCTCTGGACATGCTCCTTCCCCTGCACCTTAAAGATGTTATGCTTGTTCTTGTCTCAGTGTGTATGTATGTTTTACTCCACCTGTTAAAATACCCTTCCTCTTCTCTCTTGCCTTTTGGAATCTACATGTAGTTTTTAAGACCTACTTTATGTGCTTCATCCGGATATGAAGCTGTAATAGCATATATTGTTGTAACGAGCATAATGGTGTGGGGGTCAAACTTGCATTCAAGTATGGATTCTGGCATTGCTAACTCTGATCATGGTTGAATTACATAATGATGTTAAGAGTCAATATCATCATATATTAATTAGGAATAATAAGGGGCACCTGGGTGGCTCACTCGGTTAAGCATCCGACTTAGGCTCAAGCCATGATCTCACAGTCCGTGGGTTCGAGCCCCATGTCAGGCTCTGTGCTGACAGCCAGCTCAGAGCCTGGAGCCTGTTTCAGATTCTGTGTCTCTCTGTCTCTCTGACCCTCCCCTGCTCATGCTGTCTCTATCTCAAAAATAAATAAAACATTTTAAAAAAGGAATAATAAGAGTATGTTGTTTTCTCTTTGTAAGTGGGAATAATAAAACGGGTTGTTGTGAGGATTCAATTGGAGAAGCCACACAAAGTACTTTGTGTAGTACCTGGTATATGGTGAACACTTATTGCTCAGTAAATGTTGTTACAATGGTAGGAAATGATAATAAAATTTAAAATTATAAGAAAAAAATTTAAACATCTTTAGCCCACACTGATCTCTCTTTTCTCTGAGTTTCTGCTGCATTGAAAGTCATTTCCACAGTTTGGTCTTGGTTGTTCACATGTGCAGGTGTTGCCTCTACAGTTCAACTGTAGGCCTCTGGAAGGCACCTAACACAAAGCCAACTGCATAGTAGGGATGCTGTATAAACTTGTTGATTGGTTGATGGGTTTCACCTCCAGGCTGCTGACATAAAACCCAATAATGCCTCTAAGTGAAATGATTCAGATCAAGAGTGGAAACTTCCGGTATCTTCTGAAACCTAATTAAGGGAAGCAAGTTTGTGCTGTAGCACTAGACACAACGCAAAAGGAGAACCATTAATGTTCTTGTTGGAATCAGTATGGAAGCCATTCCTTATATTAAATGTCCCAAACCTGGGCTGCACAGATGACATGTGCTGTTCTCCCCATAAATTTGAGATTAGTACCCTTCCAATATCTGTTCTGCTTTTGTAGACATTCATTTGTCTTCAGACTAAAACCGCCTTTTCTGAAACCACAGATTTGTCTGCTGTCAACACCTGTGATATGAAAACTCTTTCATCATTCTGATGACCACAATTAAGAACCTTCACCACATCCCACTGCAGAGTGGGGAATGATCACAAAACATTTAGAAAACAATGAGGAATATAAATGCAAAAAAAAACCAAAACACTTCATTTATTTGTTCTTTGAACTTGTTATAAATGTTCCCACTGTTTATCTTTTAGCACGTATAATTCAACATGCATAAAATTTGGCTTTAAAGGGAGGAATGGGTTACCCAAAGCAGTTCTGGGAAAGTAAATCATAGCAAGAGTAGAAAGGAAGGAAACACCCCCAAAAATTCTGTGAGTGCTTTGGAGAGTTTTACTCTCCTTTTCAAGGAACCGCTTATTTAAATTCCCTTTTCCCAATCACTCCTACCACCACCATCTACCGCTTCCTGCTTGTTCTTCTGCCCTGCCCTATTAGACCCACTTTTGTCTTCAACAACTCATTTATGTTTTTCCTTTTCATCGTTCCATCCTCATCCTGGAATCTCCAAATCCCACGCTTATCTATCACTCTAATAACAACATGTACCACGTTCCTCAGTAGCATTTGTTGAATAATCATAAGCATTTACTATGTGCTGGATACTGTTCTAAACACTTATATACATCACCACCCTTAACCTCCTAACACAACTACCAGGCAATCACTCTCACTTTCTCCATACAGGGTGCTTGCTGTGGTTGGGCAGTTCGTCCATCCAGCTGGTATTGATTTGCTGGTACCCCCTTGCCCCTGGCCACATAAAACTTGAAAGTAGTAGGATTTCAAGAAAAATATATTTGAACAAAAGAAATTACTTTGGATTCTGTACTGTTTTTAATTTAAGTATAATTTATCAGTCATAAAAGTATCACAGAAATACAAAGCATATTATTTACTCAATTTTTAAATAATGTTTTATGTTTTCTATAATGTTTTAAAAACTCTGCAATAACTCTATGTTCCACAGATGGAAGAGCCTCTCAGAAATAGGCAATACATACATTTTATCTTATTTATTATCCCATTTTATCTATGTCACATGCTTATGTCAGACTTCCTAACCTAATTACTTAAATAATTGGTAAGTTTCTTGATTTAAAAAAAAAGGTTGACAAAATAGAGCTTGAAATAAAAATGCTGACTATTGGATTCAATACATACTATCTGTGATCTTGGCAAGTTACTTATTAGTTTGTGTTTCCATTACTTTTTTTTAAAAAAAAATCTATACAATGGTGATAAGAGTATTTACTCCACAAGACTGTTGTAAAATTTAAATGAGCTAATGCACATAAAGTGCCCAATTATTACCCAGAACATGGTAATCACAAAACAAACATTATCTGCTAAAATTACTGCTATTATTATTATTATTATTATCATTGCTGCAACAGTGGTTGCTCAATAAATACAACCCAGCTGGAATTCAAAATGATTCATATTCCTCAAATTGAGAGCACATCATGATAGTCATGATGACCCTTGGGCAGATGCAATTTTTTAATCCAATTGGTACATTGTTTAGAGTTAGAAAGGATCCATTAATATTTACGCTGGGACAGTAGGCAGAAACTGAATTTGCACTCTGGAAACCAGAATGAATGGTCACGGGAAATAATATCCTGAGGAAATGGTTTTCCAGGGCTCTATTTAATACTCTATATCTCCTTTTCCAAATTGGTTTAAAGCTCTAACCACTTAGCAGTTGACCAGAACTTAACATTGTCTATAATTTTATTATCCACTATGAATTACAATGCTAGATTATTAACTCGGACATTAGTAACTGTTAACTGTTATTTATGCCTTGTTTTTGTTTTTTCCCCAAGGGTAGTTGTTTATATGTGTTTATTTATAGGTAAAAACCTTACCCAAAGTATCTAGAGAGTCAAAAGGTGACTCTGTTAACTAGTACTGGGAGGTCCAGCTTTCTGTCATTATTCATACATGATCACAGAAATATCTATATATCTTATCTTTATATTCCTTCTATATATTTTTTGGTCTTTTCTGACTTTTTTTTTTAGATGAAATGTCTCCTTTATGGTAAAGGCCAGATCCCGGAAAAAGGCATTGATGTGTGATCTCCAGTTAGAGTAGAAACATAAGATGGGTTGACAGCAAACAGTCTTGTTGTTTCTGTCTTTATTCTAACCTACTGTCCTTCCCTCTCATCCCCATCCAGTTACTTTTAGAAGAAAACACACTGAGGGCTTAATAAATATTTGTTAACAGATACCACTGTGATGGCATTGGAAAAAAAAATTAGATTACCAGCAATAAAAAAAATATAGTCTAACTCATACTGCTTTGTTTTCATAGAATCATTTTCATTTCTGTCACATTGAATGAACAGAGCAATGAATTCTCTGAGTCTCCACACACAATTTTCCTAAAGGAATATTCATTTACAATGCCCAAAGTGAAAGGAAAACAAATGAGTTTTTTCTCTTACAATGACCCACTTCAGGACTTTTCATTTTAATTAGCAATTTCTAAATTTTGAAAGATGCCCTCTTCCAACATTTCCATTCTGTCCCGACTCCAAAGCTCACCACCGTCAAAACAACAACAAAAAAAGAAAGTCAGTGAATAGGAGCATTTGTCTCAAACCCTGATTCTTTTCCTTATTTTTATTGCTAGAGTATGGGGGGAAGGTAATGTTCCTCTCCATAACCAGCACTCCCTTGTGACTAGTTAGAGCTTTCTTTGGGGCAGGAGATGGTTTTGCAGCCCCATTAGAGGGAACTCACAGATGAATGGCTTATGCTTTATTATTATTATGCTCCATCAACAGCCCCTCTTCAGGGTTCCATTGTGGCCAAATGCAGAGCATCCAAGGATACAGGCTGATTTTTAAGGCCTTCACAAAGCCATCTTCACTATTAGAGGTATAGCTCATAACTCGCTGTATTCACGGTAGAATCTTAGTACTTGAATGCTTCAATGCTGTAATGATTTGTAAAGAATAGAGCACCCAGGCAGGTGATAAGACCAAATGACAATTTCAGGAGAAGTAAACACAAATAAATAACCCAAATAGTCACCTACATCAGCTAACTTGTTCTGTTCCGAGCACTTTATGTTCTGTATTTCATGTACAATTTTTGATGAGAGTAGAAATTCTCATTCTTTACCTTTGTATAATCAACCCTTCATATATATTACAGTATACAGTAAGGTCTAGGCAGGTGCATAAGGACAAGAAATGAGATCTCACAGGCCCAGGACACCTCTTAAACTAAATTCCATCCACATTCCTATCCTACTCCTATGACTTTCATGATGATTTTTTTCCTTAGTCCACTCACTTCTTCTAGAATGTTCTTGAACAACTTCTCAGAAATCATCAGGCCTTTCTTGAGTATCCTTCCCACAGTTTGCCCTTTCCCCCCTTCTCCCTTTTCTCTTTCATTCCTGTCACATGTCCTTGTTCTCTTTGTCCTTCTAACACCCTCCCCATTCCTTTGTTCATTGTCAAGGGACCACCTAGCACAGTGACTGTTACATGTTTAAGGAACGTTTTGGAAGGTTAACTGGCAGCATTTTTCTCAATTAAGTTTCTGTCACTAATAAATAGGAATAAAAAATGGAGAAAGCTTATTGACCTTTCTGTGACTATTTTTTAACTTTTTAAAAATGTTTTATTTATTTCTGAGAGAGAGAGAGAAAGAGACAGCATGAACAGGGGAGAGTCAGAGAGAGAGGGAGATACAGAATCCGAAACAGGCTCCAGGCTCTGAGCTGGCTGTCAGCACAGAGCCCTACGCAGGGCTCGAACCAACGAACCATGAGATCATGACCTGAGCCGAAGTCAGATGCTTAACCGACTGAGCCACTCAGGCGTCCCCTGTGAATATTTTTCTGTGATGCTGTTTACCACCTTGCACTCTGGTAAGTATACTTTACTAATGAGTTAAGTGAACAATTAGTCTTTACCATATTACGTGCAAAATTCATTAATTCAACATTGATTTGAGAAAAATTACTCCAGCACCTTCTTGCCCTCATTGACATTAGAATATGTAAGACAGACAATGAACAAGAGAAAAAACCCTAATATATAATTGCAAACCGTGATAAGTGCTTTTGCAGCAGGTATGAATTATAGTCAAGTAAGATTGAAATGTCAGATTAATTTGTTTTCTTCAAACAAAATTAAACCTACCTCTGACTCTACCAGCATATCAGGCTGGTCGGAACTTCGATCTCAGTCATTTTTGGGGCCACCCTGTTCTCCTTCAGTCTTCAGGCCGGCGTGGCTGGGATTGGATTGTTGAAGTCACTGAGCCCACGTGATCCTGAAAGGGCAGGCAGCCTGCTGCCCCCATACTACATTTGAACTCAGAACTCTTCGCTGAGGCAGTGAGTCTAGATCTAAGGGGCCAACATTCCGAGAGACACAACAGATCCCTACTCAGTAGGACTCTGAACCTTTCATGAAATACTTCCAGGAAACTAGAACAGAACCATTACCTATAGATTCACACTCCCCTGTTCCTTTCCCCCAATTTGAAGATGTTCTCCTCCATCCTCTAACCCCCAACCTCACAGGCATGGGCCTTTCTTCTCTCCCCTCTGCAGTACCCAATATAATCTCCTCTTTAAAATCAGGCCTTCCACATTAAGAAGGGCACTTGTTGGGATGAGCACTGGGTGTTGTGTGTAAGTGATGAATCACTAAATTCTACTCCTGAAATCATTACTACACTATATGTTAACTTGGATTTAAATTTTAAAAAATAAAATAAAATAAAATTAGGCCTTTCAAAAACCTGGGGGTGAAAACTAAAGAAAACAAAACACAATAGCTCTCAGTAGTTTGATTCTTTGATACCAACAAAAAGAGAACACAAATTAGTATTTTGATGGACTCTCCTGATACAATATGGAAGAAACAAATGGGGCTTCCCTGAAAGGTGATAACAAGGTGACGTCTACTATATAAAAGTCAGACAACGCTATTGGAGGCTGACAGAGGCCATGAAGCCAGCTATGGAAAGAGGAGGGCTGAGGAGCACTCCTGGCAGAGAGCCTACCAGGTAAAAGACTCGGAGGGGAGCCAGAGCTCTGAGGGCTCCTGGACTGAAACACCGGTTAAAAGAAGCTTACTAGGTGATGCAGAGCATTATAAAGTTAATTTGGAAAGATAATAATGGGGAATTTTCCAAATACCAATCACTTGTTGTACCCTTAAGTGTATCATATAACTCACAACTGGCCATTATTAAGAACCTTCTGTGCGACTAGCACGAAGACATAATTCCTGCTCCTAAAATGTTCATATTTTGAGGCAGAGACTCAAAGAGAGAAAGAGTGTGAGTTGGAGAGGGGCAAAAGAGAGAGGGAGAGAGAATCATAAGTAGGCTCTGTGCTGTTAGTGCAGAGCCCGACATGGGGCTTGATCCCACAAACGCTAAGATCATGACCTGAGCTGAAATCAAGAGTCAGATGCCCACCCAACTGAGCTGCCACAATTACTGTGGTCAATAATAACCTACAACGTTACTTTCTGAGGAATGTTTACATTTCCATAAGACTATTATTCCTATAGAGAAATGAATGAATGGAATCTATAGCAAATAATTGCTACAGAATAAGGAATAGTTTCTTCTTATTCAATAATTGACTGACCACACCCTTAGTCTATTTGTGTCACACATTTGGAAATTAGTACTTTCTTGCATATCTACCAGAAGAGCACATTTTTATTGTCCTTTTAAAGTAATTATTATGGAACCACTGAGATTGAAAAATAATTTCACTGATAGATCCTAAAGTAGAACTTGCCATTTCTCAGAAGTGACTTATTGTGCCAAGGCCAACAGAAATAGAGTACTGAAATAACAGAGTCAATTTTATTGTCTTTAGGAACCAAGTAGAGAGCTGAATGGTTTGGAAGATTGTGCATAATCTTCCTTCTCTGTAACTTCAAGCCAACCCTTCAGACTCATTTTACAAAAGAGAGAATGAAAGAATGGAGAGTTGTACACATAAGTAATAACCATTAAGAGCTGGGACACTCTCCCGCTCTCCATGGAGGTAAAAATACTAACACACATTACAGCCTAATTCTTAATGAAGTCAATCAAGCCAAATCACCTTCTATTGGTGCCATGATGTCTCAGGAAGAAAAGCATCCTACATGCCAAAATCCAGTATGTGAGCAGCTATGGCTCTCTTCACAGATGCACCAGAGCCTCAGAATCACAGAGAGAGCTGAAATGTTGTCTGGAGACTAAACCACTACCTCTCCCATACTGTGCTCGCATTTATAAAAAAGCATATAGGACCTAAAGTGAACAAAACTGCCAAAGATGTAACTGAGTTTTCATTCACAGGCCTTTGAGGGATTATTTATCACCGGGATGGAAATTAACTTGATTTTATAAGGTGCTGAGCTGGAATCACTTTATGTTTCATCTCAGCAAAGACACTTAATTTTCATTTATTCCTCAACTATGAGAGTGAAGAGAAAAATCAGCATCATGCTGTTTAAATTCTAATTATGTTCAAGGAAATCACTTGCTCACTTCAAAATCTCCCTGACTCCTTATCCCCTGACTCCCTCTTCCCCTACCAGCTCTATTCCCAAAATGTTTTAAAAGTATAAAATAAGTTCTTTTATACTGAGAAGCCAAAGCCAAAAAGAACATCTTTGTGCTATCTGAGGTTTAATAACTATTTTGCAAGAAGACTAATTGATACTTTCTGTTTTGGTCCATTGCTATATTTTGCTGTCTTTATCCTTTCAGATCAGAAAATGTATACTTGGGTTGTTATATTAACCTGGAAAGCACATATAATCAAATCAAGGGAGGATAATTTTATGATTGCAATCAATTAGTGTGTGTGTGTGTGTGTGTGTGTGTGTGTGTACAAGCATGTAGGGCAGCAGTAGAGAACTTCAGCCAGAAATGAAGCCAGAAATTACTTATCACCAAATGAAGAGAAAGCTGTTGAAACATCTCAAAGGGTGTGAATTTTCTAATCAGGACACTATGAAGTCGTGTGAGAAATCTGGGAAATCCCATGGCGTAAGGGAAGAGATTTGTAATGGGAAGGCACTAGTGACCTGAACAAAAAGATGTTTTTCTGCTCTTACGTAGATGCCTTACGGGGATAAATGAGTCTGGAAAGAACTCTTTGGGAGAGAGGGTCATCCATGAGGAGACAGCCAGGAATAACAACAGGCGGTTCAAGACCACACCTCTGCCTTGCTGAGGCTGTTAGACCTCATACCTATATTAACTCCTCAGACCATCAATTCTCTCTTATGAAGTAAGTGCAACATCTGCTTCTCAACCTTGTCAGGAGTGAGAAATGAGACAATGCACTAATGGACAGAATGCCTTATTATCTGCGACAGGCTGATCCAGCAGTCAGTCCTGTCAGTGCTACTTTCAAATTACCATATGCAGAATCTGACCCCTTTCACCACCTCCATAGCCTTCACCCTGGTCCAGGTCACCTTCAACTCTGACTGGATTATTGCAATTACTTCCTAATAGAGATCCCTGCTTCTACCCTCATCCCACTGCCAATTCCCTTCAGTCCATTCTCTACAGAGAGACACTGGAGAGAACCCTGCAATGCGTCAGGTCATGTTTACTCCAATGGTTTCCCCTTTTCACTCTGAATAAAAGCCAAAGTCTTTCAATTTATCTAAAGATCAGTGTGTTCTGCCTGCGTCTCACTCTCCACTGTGCTGACAGGTATTCCTGCTATTCATCAAAACTATATGGCTCTGTTCCTGCCTCTGGCTCTTGGCACTTGCTTTTCTTTCCCCTCTGCCTGGAATTCTCATCCCTCAGATGCCTGCCTTGCACTCTCCTTGTCACCCCTCCTCACTAGACACCTTCACAGTGAGACTTCATCAGATCTCTCTCTAAAATAACATAAGGAATCAAAGCAATCTATTCTTTTTTTTTTCTTTTTTTTTTTAATGTTTTATTTATTTATTTATTTCTAGGAGAGAGAGAGAGAGACAGAGTGAGCAGGGGAGGGTCAGAGAGAGAGGGAGTCACAGACTGAAACAGGCTCCAGGCTCCGAGCTGGCAGTCAGCACAGAGCCCGACGCGGGGCTCGAACCCACGAACCGCGAGATCATGACCCAAGTGAAAGTCGGACGCTTAACCGACTAAGCCACCCAGGCGCCCCCAAAGCAATCTATTCTTAAGTGTCCAGTATAATGCTAGCTTAAAGCTCTTTCCTTTCAGTCTGTCTTTTCAGATCTTCATGTCTAGAGAAATAAGTTGTGTTAGGAAGCACTGGAGTGCACCATTCAATTGACATCTCTACGTCTCTTTCCAGCTCTATTCTTTTGGTACTACCTTTGGTCTTTAATGTCTCTTCCATATTCCATTAGTACAATGCTATAGTCTCAGAATTTCCTCATGCAAAGGAATATTGCTGCTGCTCTGTGCCGCCACCTGATAGCCCCAGCCTATCCCAGACGCATCCCCACAGACTATATTGAGATATACAGTTATCTGTTGGCTGATCTACTCCTCATATAAAACTAATGAAGGTCAGGCAGGCAGAGCAGCAGTCTTCATAAAGTTATGATAATAATAATAATAATAATAATAATAATAATAATAATGAATTCTACACACCTCATGCTTTCCAGCCTGGTTTATTTTTCTCTATCACCCTGTCACCATCTGATACACTGCATATTTACTGGTTTATTGATTGCCCATCTCCCTTCCCTAGGCTATAAACCAGGAAGAAAATTTTGTGTTGTTTTCACTGCTGTATCCTCGGAGATTCAAACAGTGGACATAGTAGACCCTAAATAAACATTTATGACAATACTTTTAAATGTTAGATAGATATTACTGATGAATGGAAACTTTCAGAAGGCCCACATAATAGCAACTCTATTTTGTAGGTCTTTATATGTATTCTTCCTACTCCTTTAAAAATATCTGTCCCCTCCTGTTTCATTCTTTTTTGGGCATTGTGCTAGAGATCACCCTTGTAGGGAAAGTTAAAGCAAAGACACACACATTCACAGATACAAACACTCTCAGAAGACACAGAATGGGGTTATCACTTTGATCTACCAGTCATAAGATGCTGAAAATATAATAGGTACTGTGCTGAGCATTTTACGTGGTTACTTTCATATCATGTCTAGTAAAAAGAGTGAGTAACTTCCCCAGGCTGCACAGAGAACCTGAAGTGGTCTGTGACTGAGGCAGTCTGACCCCACAACCCATACTATCAAGCGCCATACCGCCTACCTTACTCTTCCTCATGCTTGAGATCTCTTCTGGGACACATGGCAAAAGCCCATTGCATCTGTTTCTATGCCAATAAAATACATGTCACTGTATTGACGCAAATTGAATTAAAGAATGATTAGTGACTAGGGCTTCCACGTGTGTCATCTGATCTTCTAGATTTCTGTGAAGCCAGGAGGTTAACTACACATATTAATTTTAATCAGACAACAGAAAATCAGTAATTTGGTAATTCAGTAAAACTGCTAAAAAATGGTTTTAACTAATTAATTCTCATATTAGGATTTTGTCAGGTATCCTATAATGGGAAGAAAGAAAAGGACTTTCTATGAACTGAAGAGAAGACAGAAAGCAACTGTGTTAGGAAAGGAGGAATGCTCTTAAAGCAGACACTCCAGAAGTAGAGTGTGCAGGGGAATGGGAAGAAAGCAGAGAATCCGGGCAGGAGAGACCAATGTGACACTAGACAGGAGAGAGGAATGGGGAGGAATGAAGAATCTGGAGTTTTTCAGGAGTTGGAAACAATAACATCTTCCGAGCTAACAGTTAGGGTGAAGAGCAGAGGAGTGAGAAGTATCTCTGAGGCCCAGGAGGTTCTTACTTGCATGATTGGGTGGGTATTACGATGGCGCCCCTAGTGGAGCTAAAGCAGATCCTATTTAGTGAGGTCAGTTTGACTAATGTTAACTAATTATCTATCTGAGGGTTCATCCTCTCATCATGCTGAACTACCATTGGCAGGTTTTGGTTTTATTTACATTAATAATATTATTATTGTTAAAGTAGCTTTCAAACATTAGCTGAAATCTAGATATCCTTTGTCTCTTCATCTCTGAATGTATCTATCATTGAAAATAGTTACTTTATAATATAACAATATCATTTAATATCATGTATTGCATTATGATATATAATATAACATAACGTAATCCTTGCTATTATTAATAATAGCTAACAACTACTAAGCATTTATGTGCCATACATGCTGTCTACTTTGGTCCTCACAACAAACACATTAGCTGGGTCGCACTGAAACAAGGCTTTGAACAGTTAAATAATTGCTAAGTTCACATACAAGTGGATGAGCCAAGACTAAATTCATGTTATTTGATTCCAGAGTCCAAGCCCCTAACATCTTGTGTTTCTTTTTGCTTTCTTTACTCAGTCACCCCACTTCATTTATCAAATTAGCAGAGACCTTTCAATACTTATAACTATATTCATGTAATTTCTACTAACTATACTTACTCTAATATGTGTGCAGACAAAACATCATTTTAAAATACATGAAAAGCAAATTTATTCTTTTAATTCAGTCAAAGGAATTAGAATCATATAGGTTAGCAGATTGGTATAATAATGATATTTCGTTTTGTTCTCTCCCTCTAAATTATGTTTACTTTTTTATTCCTTGTGATTGAAATTTCACACTTAAATATTTGTCTTGACACACATAATTTTGACAACTCAAGCTTAAATGGCTAAGTCTTGGCAGTACTAAATATAATGCATGAATTATAGGGATGGGCTATGATAGCATATAATTTTTGAACATCATACTGAAACTCCACTCTGTTGCTTGAACCTACCATGCTAATTCAATAGATTTAAAAAGAAAAGCTCTTTGATTTGGAAGGATACAGCAGAAAGCTGATGAGCATGATTCTGGCGTTTTGTCACTCAAGTGAATATGATAATGATGGTATCATTAGGCAAAATAATAATGTGACAGTTTCATATGATGAAGGAACACTTCTGCCACAGAGGATTTAAATGTCAAGCACCTGGATTCCCAGATGTTTACCAGTTTCAGCCACACAAAACCCTATGCTAACCTGCACTCTCAGAATAAGAACTTTAGGTTTTTTTTTTTTAATTTTTAAAATTTATTTATTTAAAGTTTACTTTTGAGAGAGAGAGAGTGAGTCAGGTGTAGAGAGACAGGGAGCCAGAAGATCTGAGGTAGGCTCTATGCTGGCAGCAGAGAAACCAATGCAGGGCTTGAACTCATGACCAAGATGTTTAACTGATGGATCCATCCAGGTGCCCCTGGAATAATCATTTTAAAAGATATTGGGTAGTTCTATTAAAAAAGCCCAGGCGCTCCTGGGTGGTCAGTCAGTTGAGTGTCCAACTCGGGCTTAGGTCATGATCTCATGGTTTGTGGCTTTCAACCGCGCATCAGGCTCTGTGCTGACAGTTCAGAGCCTGGAGCCTGCTTTAGATTCTTTGTCTCCCTCTCTCTCTGCTCCTCCCCCACTTGTGCTCTGTCTCTTTCTCAAAGATAAATAAACATTAAAAAAAAAGAATTATAGAAAAGAAGCCCAAAACACATAATTACTGCTTGTGGTGGAGGATGATACTCCTTCATTCATTTGTCAAAATCAGTTTGTATTTGCTCAACAAGCCTACTGTAACATGGATTGATATACTTCAGAAAGACTGAGAAAATGGAATTCAATTGTGACTTTCATCTTCAAACAGTTTTTAAGTATTCCTTCATAAAAGATGTTTTCATCTCCTATGCATATCAATTACTTCAAATGGAAACAGTCTTGTGTGTGTGTGTGTGTGTGTGTGCGCGTGCGCACGCGCGCGTGCGCATGCGTGCATATTGAGTGGGAGTATCTTTCTAATGGGAGTGGATTTTTCTCCCCAATTAGAAACAATCCCAGCCTCCTCCTTTGTCCCATGATAACTGGTTTATAGAAGCACTGGGTTCTGTCTGGAAGCCAAGTTCCTGAGTGCCTCATGTTTGTTCACTCACTTTAGGTGTCTTGGCACTTGATAGAACAGGTAAGTAATTACTAAACTTCCTCTTTCATTGTACTTCTAAAGTCTTGCCTTCTTCTTAGTAGTTAATAAACCCAATGTAATAACTGAGAAGGTCTGACCTATTGAGAAAGCGGCTTTGTTCAGATGGTGGTGAATTGTTTTTAGCCAGTTCTTCAGAGCAATCATATGATACACACCTTCTCATTAGCAGTCAGCAGCAAATAGTGTCAACTTCCTTGTACCCTTGTTGGAATGAACCTTGCATCCAGAGTTCTCAGACCCAGTTTAAGAATCGTGTGTTTGGAGGAAACACCTAAGCAATCCTGATATGTCTGAAGGCCAAATCCTGATCATGCTGCAGTGGTTCCACATTGGATGCATTTGGGGAGCATTTGGAAAGACTTAAATACAATCATCAAGCCCCGGTACCTCCTCTAGAGATTCTGCTTATTGGTCTGGAGTATGGGCCAAGACTCGGCATTTTTCAAAACTGCTGGAAGGATTCTAATGTGCAGCCAACGTTGAACTCTCCCAGTCAAGAGGCTTAGAGGCCATTCAGTTGACAGGCACTCACTGAATCACCTTCTGGCCCTTGGTTGTTATATTCCACATGTGTACAGGTTGACTTCACTGATTTCATTACTTATTTAAAATTCTCAGAACACAGCAAAGCACTCTTTGTGAATGTTAATTAGTTGAAGAGTACTGTTGTTAATGGAGAAAACACTTGATTTTTGTTTACATTAAAAAAAATCATCCTAACCTTATTTGAAAGAGATTTAGAAAGGACATTCAAGTTTTCTATCCTATGACTACTTTCTATCGTTATCAATTTTAGGGGTTTAAAAAAAGCAGCAATTCTCTACTTTTTGGCTTTCAGGTAGAATACTTACAAAATTTTTTAAATGTTTTTCTTATTTTTGAGAGAGAGAGAGAGAGAGAGAGAGAAACAGAGTACACGTGGGGGAGGGGCAGGGAGAGAGGGAAACATAGAACACAAAGCAGACTCCAGGCTCTGAGGTGTTGACACAGAGCCTGACATGGGGCTCAAACTCATGAACTGTGAGATCATGACCTGAGTCAAAGCTGGACACTTAATTGACTGAGCCACCCAGGCATGCCTAGAATATTTTTAATGTGAAAAATGATGAATTCTACCAATTGGTTTTAGTTTGTGCTCTTATTACTTTACCAATGGGTAAAGAGTGATTTCTTTGCTTCAGTTATCATTTTGGAGACCTGGCCTTAAACCCTAACAATGAAGGAAATATAAAGAAAAGCAAGCATCATGATGTCATATAGAACTCAAGAAATTTCTGGTAGATGGGCAGAGTTTATGCCTTTTAAAAAAACTGGGTATCTCTGAGATATCCCTATACAAAATGAAAAATATATTTGAATGGTAAATGTTAGTATTTGCTAATGTTAGTTTTATTAGGAAATCTTGGCATGTGGTATTCAGAGCCAGATGTCTAGGTCGAAGAATCTTGTATCATTATCTCAATGTCTGGATCCTTTCCTGACTCAAATAATTAGAAACTTTCAAATAAACTGAAATTCAACATGTGAAATGTATTTTGCTTAACTGAATGATGTATCGATCTTCCAGTTCTTAAGCTTGAGATAGCGCCATTTAAATCTGAGAGCTCAAGATAAATTCAGTCTAAAACTGGATTTTCTCTAAGTCAAGATTCATGTAAATATACCTGTCAGGTTTCCCAATCTTTCTAGAAGGGCTCAAGGAACATAGGTATATATGGTAGAGCTGAAAGCAGATGGGATTCTACCTGCCCTGCCAGAATGGTCACTCAGGAGTCCGAGCTCCAGCACTGGGAAGAGCAGAAGGAAGGGCATTCTGAAGTATGGGGCAGTGAATGGATGGGCTTCCCCAGCTTTGGTGAGAGGCCCAGTTGTAAGCTTCTGACACTGAGGGCAGACAGTCCATCTTGATATAAATGTTGTCAAGACTTCCATACTATATATACCTCTGCTGTGATATTCAGGGCCTTTTGCCTTGTGTTAATGTTATTTACGTCAAGTTAGAGGTCCCCTATTATACTGAATGAGCTGAATATTTGCCCCATATAAGATCATAAACCTTCCATTTAAGATCTGGATACAACGCTCTGCCTCCAACATCTGTCTTGACTCCATCCCTTCTCCTCCGCTCACTGCTAGCTGAAGCCACCACTCTGTTGCCTGGACTTTGACATAGCTTCCTTATGAAAATCCTCTTCTTACCCACTCTTGCTTACCTCCCACTCACACTCAATCCATTTTTCACACAGCAGTTAAGGGATCTTTTGTTCTGATCATGCTTCTTCTCTCCTTAATTCTTTCCTCTTGGAATAAAATCCAAACTCATTATCACAGCCTTGCCTTCCTCTCTGACCTGACCTTTATTCTTCTCTTTCACCTCTCAACCATGCAGGCTTTTCAGTGTCTCAAACTTGCAAGCATCTCAGAGCCTCCAGCCCCGACCTCCATCCTATTGATTTTTAATACAATGTTCTCTCCTTTAGGTCAGACACAGACATAACCCACAGAAATTATGCATTTATTAGTCTGCCACCTATCTCATGGGATCCTAGTGAATATTAAATATACACTGAAATACTGACAGATGATACATTCATATTATGTTCAATACTCAGCAAACCAAGAACATTAGGAAAAAAATATATAAGTGTGTGTGTGTGTGTGTGCGCGTGTGTGTGTGTATCACTCAGCATGTATTTTCCGAATTCCATTAAATATAATTTTAAGTTACTTTTTAACAAGTTTGGTTATAAACAGATTATAAGTATCATTGGAGGTAGCTCATAGAAGCTTATAAACAGCCAGCAGGGAGAACTGATAAGGAGAATTGAGACCCAAGAACTTTAAAAAACAAACAAGCAAACAAACAGACAAACCCAAAAAACTGGGCTAAGCTTATTTAGTATAATGGCCAACAGCCTTTCTTACATTAATATCCTCAAGCATTCATCAGTACTACTGCAGCCCCAAATTTTTGTGTTCATAACAATGTTCCACAATTATTAGGAAAGCTAAATTGTGACCAGTGTATCCTGCTTAATGTAGTAAAGAAATGCAAAATATACTTAACAGATATTCCCATCTAAAGGATTAAAACTGTCAATCAAAATATTATACTTAAATTATCTAGTCCATTCACTTGTTTGAAAAAATCTGTTAGATTCCTAGGGCTGCTGTAATAATTATCTCAAATTTAGTGGCTTAAAACAGTGCAAATTTATTGTTTTACAGTTTTGTAGGTTAGTCTAACACAGGTTTAATTGCACTAAAATCAAAGTGTCGATAGGACTACTTCCCTTCTCTAAGCTCTAGAGGAGCATCTGTTCCCTCGCCTTTTTCAGCTTCTAGAAGCCACCCACGTTCTCTGGCTCCTGGACTCATTCCTTCTTCAAAGCAGGCAACAGCGGGTCTGCTCCTTCTTGTACAAAACCACTCTGACCTCTTATGCCTGTTCTTTGCTTCTAAATTCCCTGTGTTTACAATGGGCCCACCTGAATAATTCAGGTTAAACCCCCTATTATAAGGGATTAGTAGCTGATTTAGAACCTTAATTCCATCTGCAATCTTAATTCCCTTTTGCTAAATAACTTTAACGAGTTCACCATCTCCAGGGATTACGATGATGATGTCTTTGGGGAAGTATGTCTTTGGGACATTATTCTGCAGACCACAGCTGTTATGTTATGCTATGTTTGTCAAAACAACACATAAGAAAAAAATACATTTGAGGCATCATCAGAAAAATGATAAAATTCAAAATATTCAAATACTCAAAATAACAATATTCACCCCACAGGGTGACTGTGAAAATTAAACGAGGGAACATTCATGAAAAGCTTTTTGGAAACTATAAATAACCCTTAAAGTTAAGCGCATGTCATGAGTCTACACAATGTGAAAGGAGGTCCTGGAATCCACATTGGAAAGGTTTTAGACTTGCCAAAATGCCTCCTCTTATGATGGGATTCCATGGTCCAAGGTTCTACATTTACATAACTGCCATTTTAGCACCTGCTCTGACTGTACCCATACTGTTACCACTCTCATGGGAGGAAGAGACAGCAGCTGATAGCAGGTCGGCTATCACTACAAAGTCAGACAGAGAGGGTCTTCCCTCCCTGGCATTCCAACAACCTCAGTGATGGTCAAGTCCAGCAGCTCCCTGGTAGTTTCAGATGGAAACTTTGTTCCTGACTTTTTTTTTTCCAATTCTATTGTATGTACTGCTGGGAAACATAAAAGATATCTCATATAAGGAACTCACTTTGATAAGGATTCAGTGGATTTGCATCACCCCCAAAGCAGCATTGCAGCCACTCTCTTTGGATCCTGAAACAGTTAGTGAGGCTGGTAATTCAGTCACGTGAGCAAACCAGAAATGGACTACTTTTGAATAAGCCCTAGCACGTCTGTGATGGTTTTCTCCACTTCAAGGCCATCCTGTACTTTACATCCTGTACTTACTTCCTGTACTTTATTTTTGTCCAGTTTTAGACTCTCACTGACATAAAAAACAGAACATAAAGAAGTTATGTTATTTATTCAACAACCAATTAGGCCAGTTTTAATTATTGTTTCTGAGGAGTTATTTTGAAAATCTTGCCTTCCCAGGTCAGATTCCATAATCACCGTGTAAGAACAATTCCAAAGGAGAGTCAAGTGTATGTTGCGGATGTATAATTTCTGTATAAGTTTCTGTCTCCAAACTCCTGCTGAGTAGTTTCCTTGTAAGGAATGAAGGATCAGCTCTCACCTGGGGACTTACCTTAAGATGTAAAATAGCTAACATTTGTGCTCTAAAAGCTTCCTTCTGTATAAAAGCAGCAAATTACAAACTACCCATGATGATTACTTGGGGGCAGATGTATTTATGTTCATACATATGTATTATACACCTAGTGAACATTGGAAATTTAAGAAAACACATTTAACAGACACAGCATACTCAGCCCTACCTCCTTTGAGGTGGCTAAATGAATGCACTACAGCTTGCTTCGTGAGTTCCAGGCATGTTTTAATATCCTCAGATATATTTTTGGGACAAATTCAAAAGGTGGGGTTACATTCAGACTCATGTTCTCTTCACCCTAGCAGCAAACTTCACCTACCAAACTTAAAATTGAGTTTCTCCCCTAGACTCTAACTTCTACATTTCTGTTCCCACTGCAACTGTTACATAGAATTAGATATGAGACTCATTTTTTTTCTGCATCCTCCTGTGAAATATTGTACTATGGATTTGGAAAGAATGATCCAAATCCCTTAACACTGCTCAGATAGCAAGAATGAAATTCTATACCTAAGGGAAATTACCGTGGAGGAGAGCAAGTGTATTTCCATGTTCTATAGCCACTCAGAAGGTCCGAAGTTTCAGGAGATGTGAAAGAGGAAGAAAAAAAAATTGCAATGTCAGATCTCAAAGACAATGAGGGGAAGGAAAGTGCTCTGGGTGGGAATGAAGAGCAAAGTGACCCATTATGTGGCCATTAATTTACTTTAAGTCCCAAAGGGAGAACATGGGGGTTAATTTGGTCTTTCTAGGATAGGGAAGAAATTTCTTTAATTACTACAAAACATAATAAAAATGACCTCAATTTCTGGTATGAATGATAGGACTTGAGAGAGAAAAAGTCATAAAAATTTTAAGTAAATGACAGGATGATGTGGCTGGGTAAACTCTACCACACAGAACTTCATTCTCCTAACTCTGATGTCAATTTTGAAGACAAGAGGCCAACAAGCGCTTTCCTATTCAAAGGGGTAAAGGTCAGTTTCTTCAGAGTTCCCCCTCCCCACCACTCTTTTCTTTACATAGCATTAAATCATGCAATTTAAATAGCTTTGGAATTGTTTTTATGAACCTAATTTCTATGTATGTCTCTACTCAGACCTGCAAAGTGTTTCAGAGCTGAGGACATCACCAAACAAATAGAAATGTAATCTCCTTCTACTTCCTCACACTGCAGTGAAAAGAATCAGACCTAGTCAGACTGGATAGTTTTTCAGGCCAGATCTTTATTTTATTTTTTTAATGCTTTAAAAATTTTTCTGAGAGAGAGAGAGAGACAGACAGACAGACAGACAGACAGCATGAGTAGGGGAGGGTCAGAGAGAGATGGAGACACAGAATCTGAAACAGGCTCCAGGCTCTGAACTACCTGTCAGCACAGAGCCTACGTGGGGCTCGAACTCACAAACTGTGAGACCTGAGCAGAAGTAGAACGCTCAATAGAATGATTCACCCAGGTGCCCAGGCCAGGTTTTTAAAGGACTCAAAAACAAAAAACAAAAAACAAAACAAAAAAACACTACATTTTACAAAAGGCCAAGACCACTTGATTTCAACAGATCTGCTCTGGGAGACCTGGGCTTGGTGGCACAGCTCACAGCTTTGGTCCTGCCTTCTCATCTGCTCCTGCGTACTGCTTTAGGATTCCGGGCTTGTTTGCTCTTTATTAAAATGAAGGGATTGAGCTAAACGATACCTAATTATTTTTTTTGGCTCAAATATTTGAAGATTCTAGAACGCTGAAGACTTGTTTCTCTCCAGCCCACTCTCTCTCATACACAAGCACACATGACTATAAGGGATCTGGCTTTTATATGATGTCATTGATTAGAACTGTCTATGATTCCAAACAAATAAACACCCTAGGAGCACTGGACTATATGAAGTAATTGGATTAGGAAATTTACTAGCAGTAAAAAGAACAATTTGTGAAAGCTCTATGAAAAGAAAATGATTTTTCCATCAACCCATTATTCATAAACACTAGAGAATAGAGAAAAAGATCATATTTATGAATAGACAGAAGATTGTCAGTGAAACAGATGATTAAGAATGAGGAGTGGGGCACCTGGGTGCCTCAGTAGGTTAAGCGTCTGACTTCAGTTCAGGTCATGGTCTCATGGTTCGTGAGTTCGAGCCCCATGTTGGGCTCTGTGCTGACAGCTTGGAGCCTGGAACCTGCTTCATATTCTGTGTCTCCCTAACTCTCTCTGCTCCTCCCCTGCTCGTTCTCTGTCCCTCTCTCTCAAACAAAAATAAACATAAAAACAAAAGAATGAGGAGAGGAGGGACAATTGAAAGTGTTTTCGGGACAAAGGGAGAGACTGGAATGGGCAGAAAATGAGGCAAATCAGGATTGTACGTGGGCAAGTGAAAAGAGTCAAGAAAACATCAATGACTTGAGTTTGTTTTTAGAGTCTCCACTTAGAAGATGCTGTTCCTTAAGCTGAAAGAAATAACTATTTCACATACTTTCACTGGGGAATAAACGATAACATTTCTAAAAACGCTTCAGTTATTAGGAAAGGAAGATCAAAAAGGAAGTAGTGTCTAAGCAGAGTCTTGGAAGGTTAAATTGCAATTTGTCAGAAAGTCTAGGTGGGGAAGTTTATTATCATAAATGGTCAATTTGCAACTCAACCATTATACTTTAATATATCCTGAGCTTTCTATCTTTCCAATTAAAATACTTATATTAGCAGCATTTATGACAAGCCATCTCTGAAATATGTTTTGTGAAACAAATAAATGTCTTTCAGTGTGACAAGTAGAAAACAATGAGAAATCATCCACAATTCTTTCCTGTATCTATATTACTGCAAAAGGTCTTGCAGGGTCATATCCTCTTGAGAAATCAGAAGCATGCTTTTAAATTAATGATACTGACACAAAAATAAAAAGTCACTTGTTTTAGAGGAGTGATCAATTTTCAGGCAAGGCAGCTTTGTTCTCCTATTTTCTCTCCACACACTGATGTCTTAAAAATCTCATTTTTTTCCTCATGGTTGAAATCAGCTTCCATATCCGGACTACCTGGAACAATTGTTCAATTCATCCTTCAAATCTCTGCACAGACACTACTTCCTGTCTGACATTTGGTCCTTTACCACTCCCAAAGCCCCCAGATGAGGGAGTTGTCCTACATGCTCACTTGTCATCGATTTATCATCTCATCCATTCAGCTGTGAGCAACTTGAGGCCAAGGAAGATGTTTTAGTCATCTCTGCATCTCCGTAATTTGGCACGGTGCCTGGTCAGAGTTGGTGTTCAATAAAGGTTCTTTTGAATGAATAAATAAAAGCAAAATAAAACATGGGCATACTTGCCATTTTTGGGGTGAACTTTGAGACTTTGATACAGCAAAATATGGAAGGAACGAAATAAGTTATCATTCCAGGGTATTTACAAGGCAAGCTTCACACATGAAAAATTTTCAACTACACTCACCCATCCTATTTACTTTGATAAAATATTTTGCAAGAAGAACACAAACACTTGTGTAAATAAATTTCATCAATTACTCTTGATTACTTTCTAGAGTTTGGAATCAAACAGTCTATGAATTAAACCTTAGACCACCCACTATTATGAACTTTGTAAAACTATTTGTAAATTCTATCATTCCATCATTCACTCAAAATCCTTTCATCCCCATTTCCTCAACTGTAAAATGAAAATAACACTTACAGAATAGACTATTGTGAGAATTAAATGAGAAGTACATATAAAGTGTGCATTATGTTACTTAGCACATAGAAGGTGTCTTATATAAATAGTAGCTATTAATGTTATTGCAAAGTGCAGTAGAGGGACTTGGCCTGAACCAAAAGATACTGCATCTCCCCTCTTCCTTGTTTCTATTTAGGAAAAACATCATTCATTCATTCATTCCCTTTTCTCTGTGCCTACTTAAGTATTAAAAGTTTCATCATCCCTGATTGAAATGGGATATCATACTACTTACAGTATGATCTATCATAATTCTTGGTGATCCTCTGGATACCAAAGCAAATAAATTACCATTGTCTAGAGAAAACAAATAGCATCATTAACATTACCAGCTCTGTAATTTGAGGCAAGTTAATTCTTTGTTCCTTGTAAATTGGGGATAATAATAGTACCTATTTCATAAATTGTTACCATAAAATGAATGAAAATACATACACATACCTCCTAGAATATTGCTTGCATGTTGTGACTTCTATGTAAATGTTTACTTATAATTATGGTTGACTCTTTTTTTTTAATGTTTTATTTATTTCTAGGAGAGAGAGGGAGAGACAGCGTGAGCAGGGGAGGGTCAGAGAGAGAGGGAGTCACAGACTGAAACAGGCTCCAGGCTCTGAGCTGGCAGTCAGCACAGAGCCCGACGCAGGGCTCAAACCCAAACTGCGAGATCATGACCTAAGCGAAAGTCGGACACTTAACCGACTAAGCCACCCAGGCACCCCTAATTATGATTGACTATTAATTTAAAAAATACTGAAATGGGATGCCTGGGTGGCTCAGTTGGTTAAGCGTCCGACTTCGGCTCAGGTCATGATCTCACGGTTGGTGGGTTTGAGCCCCACATCAGGCTCTGTGCTGACTGCCAGCTCAGAGCTTGGAGCCTGTTTAAGATTCTGTATCTCCCCCTCTCTCTGATCCTCCCCTGCTCATGCTGTTTCTCTCTCTCTCTCAGAAAAAAATAAAACATTAAAAAAAATTTTTTTAAATACCAAAAGTACCAAAACAGACAATATAATCTGGATAGCAGTACATTTATTCCTTAATACTCTACTTGGTAGCCAAAGAGTCAAGGGGAGTGAGATCCATTCCTGACTCTTTTACTCTTAGAACCAACTGCTGGAACCAAAGAATGCTATCTTGCACTTGATACCACATGTCCCCTTAAATGAGTCAGGAATTAGAAGCCTGCCACATTTTGTTTTACTAAAAATGCATTACTCTACAACAACAAACTTCTTAATAGAGAAAAAGAATAGATGGTATTCAGGTTTTAAGAACCACGGTAACAAAAAACTTCCAAAGAGGAATTTCTCATGAGGAACAGAAGTGGAAGAGAGAATATTTACATGAGAACAATCTTACTTTGCTAGTAACTTTATGAATTCCCATTACCATATCTCTGAGCTATTTTTTATTTCTCCATCAAGTTCCTCTGTTTGTTACATCAGAGCTTGTTGCTATGGAGATGACAGAGACAGCACAGATTCACTAGCATGTACCATTTTCCAAACAACTAAGCATCTTTCCCTCCCGTAAAAGAAATACATAACTATCTTAGACATCCCTTGTGTTTGCATTCTGAGAAATAAAAATAGATCTCACATTTGCCAATGAACCGGGGCATTCAGTAGTGTGGATTTCTTAATAAACCATGAGTTACATTTAGATAAGGTGGATCCACTGATATTTTTGATTCATATTCAGCATAAACTTTTACAAACCACCTTACTTAATAGTACTTCTACAAGCCACAAAATTATTATCACATACACTATATTACTTGATCCATGCAGTCTCCAGTGATGTAGGAAGATCTGATTTTTCCTCCCATCTTATAACTGAGCACATAGCATCCCTGAGAGGCTAGTCTGCCCAAATGAAAATGGCAAAAATTGGAAGTCTCACCCTAGCATTCTGATGGTTCCTCTTCAAAATGTACCACCCATATCTCAGGGTACAGTGTTATTGTCAAATTGAGTAGTTAATTACAGTTCTCTGACTCTCTCATCTTCATCTTCCTCCTCCTCTAACTTTTATTGATTGGTCATATGTTCAGACAGTGTTTCAAGTACCATTTATGTATCATATTATCACATGCAGGTAACTGAGGAAGTAGTAACTGCTGAGAAAAGCAATGCATTAAATCAAATATATTTGTAGTATATATTTCTTACCTGTTTGCTGCTAAGTACTTTAAGGAAAGCAGAAAGCTTAGTTAAAAAAATAAAAGCTCTGTAGGAAACGTGTAAGCAAACTATACTCTAAGCTGTTTTTGTCTTATCCATAGCTTTATCTCCAACACCAAACATAGTGCCAGGCTTGTAACAAATGCCCAATAAATATCTGTTGAATGCTACATTTGTCACAATTAATGCTTCTCTCTCTCTCTCTCTGTCTCTGTCTCTGTCTCTCTCTCTCTCTCTCTCTCTCACACACACACACACACACTCAAATTTATACAATATGCCCACTATATATTACATTTCTGCAGCTCCAAGTCCCAAAAAATAGAAGTGATTCTACATGTTTGGAAGTAAAGTTCCAAGAAATGTCTGTAGGTCCCAGAGACAAGTTCTTTGGCCAGGATTCAGCTGGCCTGTTTGTTTCAAGAATCAGTGGAGAAACATCACTTCTTGAGAGACTTTTATTTGCTTGTTGCAGACATCCACTTTTCTTTCTGTGCTTTTTCCCTTTTTTGTATTTCTCTGCTCTAGGAACTTTCCTTCATGAACCCTTAGAAGACTGAAGAGCTACTGGGAAAAAGCTGCTTATTGCCATAACAGGCATAATAAAAAAAACAAGATTGGCTCTTAAACTGGCTTTAAGGAGGGAATCAAAAAGAGGTCAGGTTTGTCCTAATCCATATAGGGGAAGGGAGAGGTGGGTGGAGAGATTCAAGCCCACAACAAAAAGGTCCTAGAGAAAACATTTAAGATAGAAGAGAAGAAGAAATGTGAGAAATCAAGGGGAAAGAATATAGTAGAAATATAATTCTTACATTTAAGCAAAGCCAGTAAATGAGTTGTAATGCATATTTTGAATGGTTCTGCTAAATGTTGACAATATACAGTTTTCAAGCCCAAACTAAAATCAATTTGGTATCAAATTCAGTGTTTGACTTTCTATCTTCCCTTATTTTTGTCCATGTACTACATGTTTCCCTCTCATCAGGAAAGTGTGTTGATTAGCTATTGCAGGGTGATTAGAGGCTATTTAAGGAGAGGGGGAAGAGCCTCGAATGAGCAACGCTAACACAGGACTCCCAAACAGGCATCCTCTCTGCCTAAAGGATTTCTCAGCCTATGGACCCAGGCTCAGTGCTTGGTTAATATGAACACATTCTTTTTGTACACTAGCAGATTTTGAGCTTTTCATTTTCAGTTCTTATTAGATCCTTTTGAAAATATGTGAGGCCAACAGAGCAGGAACCATTATCTTTCCTTTATAGATGAATAAACTGAGGACCTCAAAGGTGATATAATGTGTTTAAATTGCCATTAAGTGTCAGAGTCAGGTAAAACCAAAGTTTCATTGCCTACATTCTCCAGGGGAAATGGAGGCGAGCATAGTAGTATTCAGACCTGTTTAACAAACTGTTAAGAGACTGCTTGGAATATGACAGGATAAAGCATAAAGAAATTAATGTGCTGCCCAAAGTTACGCTAATTGCTTTTTCATTCATTCAATTTGAACCACATAGACCACTATATTACATATACAAGGAGGTAGAGAGCACATGACTCCCACCAAGAAGATTATATACATGTTTCAGAAGCAGATTGAAATGCAGGCAGGCAAAACTGAGAGGCTCTGGAAAATTGAGGGCTTGAGGCCACCTTTTGCCTGGTGACCTTATCAGAAATACTATGAGATACAGTTTCCAGGTTCAAAGAGATCTTCTATTTTCTTGAATAGACTTTTGCTGGTTCTTGAATTCTTTTTTCTTTTAAAATAAAACAAAACAAAACAAAACTGAAATACTTTTTAGATTTGACTTTAAATGCTGTATGCTGCTAACTCATGTTACATTAGCCTCTAGAGGCAGGAGGTTCCAGACATAAGCAACTGTTCATATTGTAATACAGGGATTGGTTCTTCTAGACCTTAGGACTCAAGACCTTAAAAATAATAGATTTACCTACTAGAGAATGAGATGCCACATTTTATCTTTCAATCAGACAAGGAGCCAATAATTGGAGTTGTTGAGAAGGGTCATAAAGTGGTTAAAACTTAATTACAATTTTTTTTCTTGTCTTTTTGGTCTCTTTCTCAGCTACTGGACACATACACTTTCAGTTATTTAACACATTCCGCTGGGCATAAAGGAGACTGACTAAGAGTGGGTAGGACTGGTCAGGATTGTGCAATCTGTACCCACTGGTGGGAAAAAAAGAAAGGGAAACAGAAGTTTAGTATACTTATCTAGTGATGCATATTTCATGTGAATTTTGTATATGATAGGTAGTATATTTAGTTGACATTTAGAATTTTCTTACTGTCTTTTTTGCAAAATATAAAATTACATTGAAAAAATCACAAAGACACCCAGAAGTCTTTACACTAAATTGCTGAAAGCTTGTGTACATTTGAAGAAAGCATAGTTAATTCTAGTAACACTGATTCAAAAACAACCAAAAGAAGTTAGTTTGAAACCAAACAACCAAAGAAGCAAATGGAGCAAAATCCATCAAAGAAAATGAAAATGAAGACTTAGCAACTATTGTGAAAATCTTTATTATTATTTAAAAAATACTTTATTAAGCAATAAAATAACATATAGCATTTGTTGTAAGCTGAGTGTTTATTTGAATTATTTTAATTTTCACAACAGCTTTACAAAATATACACTACCACTATTCCTATTTAAAAGATGAAAAAGGAAGATTTGAGTATTTCGATCACTTGACCAAGGTTACAGCTAAATCACGCATCTCTGGCCTACCACATTGTCTTGAAGCCAAGTTCAGTTCTCTTTTTCCATATGATAATAATTTTAAACTTTTAATACAAGACTCAGTCTCTGATCAAAGAAAAAGACCAATATTAGATCCTCCTCAACAGTCTTCCAAACATTCCTAGATAGACCTGAATTCAATATTTTATTTTTTTAGTAAGATGTTAGAATATCTTTCCTCATCTACTATGTCCTCATAAGGAATTCCTTGAACATAATTTGTATATGGATACCACAGATATGCACTATCTCAGTCATGAATGATCAAATTGCAGGTTAAGTATTAGCCCCAAGTTTGGACAATCTATAAGCCAGGTGATCAACAGCAAGCAAGCCCTGTGGTATGAAGACTCTTCCCATGAGTACCATGGAGACTATTCGATATAAAGAAATATTTAAATTTAAAATTAAAGTATAGGGACTCAGGCAAGTATAACGGAGACCAAAATAAAAATAAGCACAGAGTGGTATACTGTTCCATACAAATTAGAAACAAATTCAAATAGTAAAAACAGACCGACAAGTGTGAAGATCTTTTTAGAGATATTGTTCATCACATTAGAATAACCAGGAAGATGTAGGTGTCATACCAGTACAACACTTACTCTTACTTCTTTTGCACAGATGTTTGGTGCAATTACTCATTTCCTTCATTTCTATTGCAATTTCCATACAGACATAACAGTAACTGGAAAGAGAACTTTTAGAAAACCCCACATTGTAGCCATTTCCCCACCTAATCTCATTAAAAGAGTAAGAAAGCCAAGAACAGTTTATATACATAATTCTACTCTTTGTAATGCAAGTCTTCTATAAAGGACTCAAATGCTTTAATAGATACTATCCCAGTAATCTTCAACATGGCCCTCAAAAATCTTACTCAAGGATACGGGTACACAAACCAGCATGTTCAGATTTTAATATCATTCAATATCAAAAACTATCAAAGAAGCATGTTGTACTTATTTTGAGGTTCCCAATTGCTACTTTCATATTTTTTTAATGTTTAGTTTATTTTTCTGTGACAGAGAGACAGAGCGTGAACAGGGGAGGGGCAGTGAGAGAGGGAGAAACAGAATCTGAAGCAGGCTTGAACATCGTGGGGCTTGAACTCACGAATCGTGGGATCGTGACCTGAGCTGAAGTCGGTGCTTAACCAACTGAGCCACCAGGTGTCCCGCTACTTTCATATTTTTTAAGCTGAAACTTTATCTTTGCTCTTGGGGAAAATTCCTGCTTTTAACATTTTCATTATTACATAAATTTAAATGTGAGGATTTTTTGCTTTCTCTGGGTAATAGGTACCTAGTCTGGTTCAAAAGGAACACCTGAAGGTACAAACATGTGTGTATCTAAGTGTGGTGACCGATACATTTTAAACCAGCACTATATGTTTTTCATAGGTTGAATCGGATTAATGAAATGTCAAGAATCAAAGGGACATTAAAGAGCATTTAGTATAATTCCATTTCATGGTAAAGTACAATATAACCTTAAAGAATTTTTAGAGAAGGCAACGGAAACCCAGAGATGTATAAAAATAAAGATCACATACATTTAGGACAGAAAGACACTATAATTTTTCTTCCTTCTTATACAAACTTTATTTGTATCAAAGCAATACATGGAGATGGATTTATATGTCCATTAGAACTGCAAGACTTATGAAAATAATAGCAACAACAAAACAACAACAAAATGGCAGTTCTTTCCCTTGCTCTTCTCTACCTTTGAGTTCCACTTGCCAGAAAAGAAATTCTCTTTAATTATAAATTTTATAATATTCCTCTTTGAATTTCTTTTTTAAAAATTTTCATAACGTTTTTTATTTATTTTTGATACAGAGAGACACAGAGTATGATTGGGGGAGGCAGAGAGAGAGAGAGAGGGAGACACAGAATCTGAAGTAGGCTCCAGGCTGTGAGCTGTTAGCACAGAGTCCGATGTGGGGCTTGATCCCACAAACTGTGAGATCATGACCTCAGCCAAAGTAGGACATTTAACCAACTGAACCACCCAGGTGCCCCTGCATTTCTAAATAATATATTTATTATACAATAAATTTCTAAATTGTTGACATTATCTACTTGTTTCTGGGGCATGGACTGCTAGTTACCTCACTATATCCAGCTTCATTTTCTTCTATAGAACAGAATTCCCATTTTAGATGTGCATATTATCATCTAGGTTAAAGATTTTCCAGGCTTCCTTGCAGTTACGTATAGCCATATGACCAATCATATGACCAACTAAAGGGTATTTTGTGAATTTTTTAAAATATATCCTTTAAGATACAGGCATGGGTGTAAATCCCACACTCAGGAATATGGACTATGTAAATCACAACTCCACCACTAAATATAATTAGAAAAGATGAACAATATATTTTTTTAAAATAAAACAAGTTGAGATATTAGAGATTTAATAAAAAATTAAGGGCCAAGATCCAGGAGAAGAAGGAAACCTAGAGAAAAGAGTACACCACCTACAGTTATATTTTCCTCCACAGGCATGCTTTTATCAGGGTGTAATAAGAAGCAGATGGTGCAGTCAAAAATGTAGCTGAAGTGTGCTTAATTGTGGGACTATATAGACAGTTGTGGGGATGGTAAAGAAAAAAGAAACATAATAAAGGAATGGTGACATCCCTAGAGTTAGGATGTCCTTAGGAGGAAGCCCCTAGTGCCATGAGGACTGAAGGAACAGAATGGGGAGCAAATATTTGAGCTTGGCAAAATAACACTAGCTGTAGAAAGATGTAATCAGGCAGAAGTGAAGCTAGGGGAATAAATGGGCTATGCAGCACAAGGCCTATGCAGGTTCCAGAAAAGATCTGAGAAACTGAGTAGTTTTTGACATATTTGTTATGCTAGAGGAATAATGGAGCTAAAGATCATCCAAAGAGTGAAGTCCTGATAAACCACTAGGACTTTAAACTGGGGCCATAGAGAATTATACTTTAGGCAAAAAGATGAACTAGAAGGAGACCACCCTTACAGAATTATGGGAAACTGAGCTTCAAATCATTCCAATTTTTCACTGGATTAAAATGATCCAGGATTCCTAGTGACCTTAGTAGCCTGCCAGAAGCAAAGATAAATTCTCTCGTGAGGAAAATAGCATCATCCTAGTTCCTAATTTATATTGAAAAATAAACTATGTCTAATACGTTAAATAAAAGATAGAATTTAAAATCTCAGCTAAAGCTAAATAAAGACTATTAAAAAGATCCAAATAAAAATTCTAACCTAAAAATAAAGTGATATTGAGAGCTTAATGGATTCATAGAATATAATCCATAATTTAAGAACAGATGAGTGAAGTAGAATGTAGGTCAGAAGAAAATACAAATATAGAGAAAAATGATAGAAACAGAAAAAATATTAAAACACAGAACATATACAACTAACTTATGTATAACTGGAATGAAGAAGAAAAAAAGGGAGGAGAAGGAAAAGGAGAAAAAGAAGAGACAGAATGAAGCAGAAGCAACATTTGAAGAGATAATGCCTCATAGTTTCTAAAACTGATGAAAGATAATTTATAGAATCAAAAAGCACTACAAATCCCAAGCAAGAAAACTTCAAAGAAAACCAGATCTCGGCATATCATAGCAAAACTGCTCAACAGCAAAGATAAATAATCAGGGAAGACGGTGGAGTAGAAGGATCCTAGGCTCACCTCATCCCACAGACGCACCTAGATAACATTCACATCAATGTAAATAACCCAGAACACCACACAAAGAGTGTAGAACAGACTCTCCACAGCTAAATGTAGAGAAAAGACATCAGAAAGGATTGGAAGGACAGAGAAGTGATTGGAAGACCAAATGACCTGTAGGACACTGTGGGCATGGACAAGGGAGAGGAGTAGACCCCACACCAGGTGCCCCAGACACAGGGGACCTCCACCAGGAAGACAAAACTCCATAACATTGGCTCTAAGAACTAGAGGAACTTCTCAGGTTCCTACAATTAGTGGAGCTTAACACCTGGAATGTTAAAAATCAATGGCTTGGCTCTGTGAAGGCTGGGGAAAATGGGAAACATCCCCTGCGCTTGCAGAGACAACACAACAAACAGCCTCAGGAGATAGAGCATAGAAGCAACAGTTTAAGGAAACCATCAAAACTGTAAAGGAGAAAGCAGGAAGCAAACTCCTTGACCTCCGCCGCAGCAATTTCTTACTTGACACATCCCCAAAAGCAAAAGAATCAAGAACAAAAATAAACTATTGGGACCTCATCAAGATTAAAAGCTTCTGCAAGGCAAAGGAGACAATCCATAAAACTAATAGACAGCCAAGAGAATGGGAAAAGATAGTTGCAAATGACATATAAGATAAAGGGTTAATATTCAAAATCTATAAGGGACTCACCAAACTCCACACCCAGAAAAAAAAAACCCAGTGAAGAAATGGGCAGAAGACATGAACAGACACTTCTCCAAAGAGGACATCCAGATGGCCAACAGACACATGAAACGATGCTCAGCATCCCTCCTCATCAGGGAAATACAAATCAAAACCACACTGAGATACCACCTCACGCCAGTCAGAGTGGCTAAAATGAGCAAATCAGAGAACTCTAGATGCTGGCGAGGATGTGGAGAAACGGGCACCCTCCTCCACTGTTGGTGGGAATGTAAACTGGTACAGCCCCTCTGGAAAACAGTGTGGAGGTTCCTAAGGAAACTAACAATAGAACTCCCCTATGACCCAGCAATAGCACTGCTAGGAATTTACCCAAGAGACATAGAAATGCTGATGCATAGGAGCACATGTACCCCAGTGTTCATAGCAGTACTCTCAACAATAGCCAAAACATGGAAAGGGCCTAAGTGTCCATCAACAGACAAATGGATCAAGAGAGACAGAGACAGAGCATGAATCAGTGAGGGGCAGAGAGAGAAGGACACACAATCCCAGGTGGGCTCCAGGCTCCAAGCTGTCAGCACAGAGCCCCTCATGGGGTTCGACCTCACCAACAGTGACATCATGACCTGAGCCAAAGTTCAACTGACTGAGCTGCTGAGGCACCTCTGGACATTCTTCGATTACTGATTCAATTTCATTGCTGGTAATTATCTCTCTTTCTAATCTGAATAATAGCTTTGCTGGATAGAATTTTCTCGGTTGCAGGTTTTTATTTTTTTCTTTAAGCACTTTGAATGGAGCATTTCATTCTCTTCTAGTCTCCAAAGTAAAAAATCAGCTGATAGCCTTATGGGGTTTTCCTTGTATGTAACTGTTTTATATTCTGCTTTGGGAATTCTATTTTTAGTTTTCTGAGGAACATTCATCCTCAGCAACACTTGTTGTTTCTTGTGTTTCTGATTTTTTTAATCTCCAAGAAACAGAAGCCCAGAACCAGACAGCTTTATAAGTGAATCTAACAAACATTTAAGAGTTGATACCTATTCTTCTCAAGCAATTACAAAAAATAGAAGAAGAAGGAAAATTTCCAAATTCATTCTATGAGGCCAGCATTGTCCTGATACCAAAACCAGATTAAGACACTGCAGAAAAAAATAGAACTACACACTAGTATGTCTAGTGAATATACATGCAAAAATCCTCACCAAAATATTACCAAATTGAATACAACAGTATATTAAAAAATAATTCAACGCAATCAAGTGGGATTCATTCCTGGGATACAAGAATGGTTCAATATATCACAAATCAATCAATGTGATACATCATATCAGTAAGAAAGGATAAAATACATGTATCATTTTAATAACTGCAGAAAAAGCATTTGACAAAGTACAACATCCATTCATGATTTTTAAAAAATCTTCAACAAACTAGGTTTAGAGGAAATGCACCTCAACATAACAAAGGCCTTAAATAAAAACCCCAAAGACAGCATCATACTCGATGGGAAAAAACTGAGAACTTGTTGAATTTCCCCTAAGATTAGGAATAAGACAAGATTGGCCATTCAACATAGTACAGGAAGTCCTAGCCATAGCAGTCAGACAAGAAAAAATAAAAGGCATCCAAACTGGTAGGAAAAGATGTAAAACTTTCACTATTTGCAGATGACATGACACTACTTGTACAAAAACCCTAATGACTCCATTAAAACTCTCCTAGAACTGATAAATGAATTCAGTAAGATTGCAGGATATAAAATCAATATATAGAAATCTGCTACATTTCTATACATTAATAAGGAAGAAACACAAAGACATCAAGAAAACAATCCCATTTGGTATAAAAATAATAAAATACTTTGGAATAAATTAGAGAATTGAAAGAACTGAACTCTGAAAACTATTAAAACATTGATGAAAGAAATTGCAGATGACACAAATACATATATAGATATTCCATGTTCATGAATTGAGGGAACAAAATTGTTAAAATGGTCATAGTACCCAAAGTAAGCTACAGATTTAATGCAATAGCTATCAAAATACCAACAGTGATTTTTACAGAACTAGAATTATAGAAGGCCCCAAAAAGTCAAAGCAATCCAGAAAAAGAACAAAACTGAAGGTATACAATCCTAGATTTCAATATGTACTACAAAGCTGTAGTAATCAAAACAGTATGGTCATAGCACAAAAATAGACACATAAAACAATAGAAAAAAAATAGCCCAGAAATAAATCCGCAATTGTATGGTCAATTAATCTTTGACAAAGGAGACAAGAATATGCAATGGGAAAAATGACAGTTGCTTCAACAAATGGTGCTGGGAAAACCGGTCAGCTACATGCAAAAGAATGAAAATGGACCACTTTCTTACACCACACACAGCAATAAAGTCAAAATGGGTTAAATGTGAGACCTGAAACCATAAAAACCCTAGAAGAGAACACAAGTAGTAATTTCTCTGACAAAGCAACACTTTTCTGGATATGTCTCCTGAGGCAGGGGAAACAAAAGCAAAAATAAACTATTGGGACCACATTAAAATAAAAAGCCTCTGTACAGCAAATGAAACAATCAACAACAGTAAAAGACAAACTATTGGATGAGAGAAGATATTAAAAAATGACATATCTAGTAAGGGGTTACTACACAAAATATATAAAGAACTTATACAACTCGACACCAAAAAACACATGCAAAAAAACCAAAAAAGAAACAAACAACAAAACCAATCCAATTAAAGAATGGGCAGAAGATATGAACAAACATGTCTCCAAAGAAGACATACAGATTGTCAGAAGACATGAAAAGATGCTCGTCATTACTCATCATCAGGGAAATGCAAATGAAACTAATGAGATACCATTTCACACCTGTCAGAATGGCTAAAATCAGAAACAGAAGAAACAACAAATGTTGCGAGGATGTGAAGAAAAAGCAACTCTTGCTCACTATTGGTGGGAATGCAAACTGATGCAGCCACTGTGGAAAACAGTATGTATGTTCCTCAAAAAACTAAAAATAGAATTCCCAAATGATCCAGTAATTCTACTAGTATTTACCCAGAGAATATGAAAACACTAATTCAAAAAGACATATGCACTCCTGCATTTACTGCAGCATTATTAACAATAGCCAAATTATGGAAGCAATGCAAGTGTCCATTGATAAACGATATTGGATAAAGAAGAGGTGGTGTGTATATATATATATATATATAAAATAAATATATATATATTTATATATATATAAAATGGAATATTATCAGTGAACAAAAGAATCAAACCTTGGCATTTGCAACAAATTGGATGAGATCTGCAGAATATAATGCTAAATAAAATAAGTCAGTTAGAGAAAGGCAAATACCATATTATTTCACTCATCTATAGAATTTAATAAACAAAACAAACAAAGAAGAGACAATAAAAAAAACCACAGACTTTTAACTATAGAGAACTGGTAGTTACCAGAGGAGAGGTGTGGGGGCGGGGGAGAGATGAGTGAAATAAATTAACAGGATTAAGAGTATACTTATTGCGATGAGCAGTGAGTAATGTATAAAATTGTAGGATCACTGTATTGTACTCCTGAACTAATATAATATTATATGTTAATTATACTGGAAATTTAAAGAAAAAATAAGGCAACCTTCAAAGCTGCAACAATAAAAATTACAGTTTACTTCTCAGCCAGAACAATGGAAGCTAGAAGAACATAAAATGGCATTTTCCAAGTTCTTGAGTGAAATGTAACTACTTACAAGAACATGGATTAGTTCACAGAAAATAATGTTGCAGGAAGATTCCAAATAGAAAAGAATATATATTTTCATTTGTAAAAACGCAAAAATAGAAAAAGCCAATCAATCATGGTAGAAGTGAGAATAGTGGTTGTCTTTGGAGAGGAGAAGAAAGATTTGGGGATTGGGAAGGGGTACAGAAATGTTCTAATGATGCCAGAAATAATTCTGTTTTGTGACCTAGGTTGTAGCCACTTGGGTGAGTTCCTTTTGTGATAATGTATTGAGCTGTACTCATAATTCAGCATTTTTCTGTATGAGTATTTTTTCCTCTCCTTCCTCTTTCCTGCTTCCTGGAATGCAGTTATCATGAATAAGTCTCCAGAAGCCACTTTGGTCCTTAAGGAAGAAGGCCACACACTAGCATGACAAAGCAGTAATTTAAAAGGTTTAGGACCCCAAGTACTTGATGGAACTTCCATATCAATCTCGGCAATCCATCTCCCAAATTCATTTACTGAAGAGAAAATAAGCCTACTATTTGTTTAAGTCTATCTTCTTTTGTATTTTCATTTTACATACAACCAAAACTAATCATAACAGACACAACTGATACGACATTCTTACATCATGATACCTATTTGTCCTTTCCCTATTTTCCGAATATAGTTACATTTCAATTCTTTATCAACTCAGTACCAGCATTTATGTTGTCATTACTATTAAAATATTAAAAGAAAAAACTCTTCATTTTCCATAGCATAGCATAAATTGGGGGATTCTCTCACTTCCTTTAAGGCCTTACTAATGCCTCAGCGCAGAGGGGAGTCCTTTAACCAGCTCTAATTATGGTGCTCCATGAAAGAACCATAATTTCAGTGCCTGGAAACGGCTAGGTCAGATTGTAGGCTCAACAATGGCAATGACTGAGTAGTAAAGAGACAAACAATTGGGCTTTAGGAAATTAAACTTCACAGTAGTCCAAGTATTAGTCATGGTCCCTTTCTTACACGCAAGGTTGCCTACTCATTGAAAATTAAGTTATCATAAGATAGGTTTAACAGTTAATACACTGGTATTTATAAAGATATGAATAAGAAACAGTCTTTTATATCAAAAAACAAGGATTGTCAAAATCATGATATACCAAAATATCACAATAAGAAAATACTGAAAATGCTACTATAGAATATTTAAGGGGTGGAAAAATGTTTCATATATGCATTTAAGTGAAAAAAGAAAATTATAAAACAAAATTTTTTCCTTGTTTTTTTATTTAAAAAATTTTTTTATTGTTTTATTTATTTCTGAGAGAGAGAGAGAGATACAGTGTGAGCAGGGGAGGGTCAGAGAGAGAGGGAGATACAGAATCTGAAACAGGCTCCAGGCTCTGAGCTAGCTGTCAGCACAGAGCCCGATGCAGGGCTCGAACCCACGAACCGTGAGATCATGACCTGAGCTGAAGTTGGACACTTAACCGACTAAACCACCCAGATGACCCCAAAATGTTTTCTTTAGAAATGCAAGAATATATTTCTAAAACATTGATGATGATAACCTCCAAATTATAAATTATAACTAATTTTTATCTACTTATTAATGCTTTTTAATGTTTTCTGATTTTTCACAGGGTAATTGTTTTACATTTGAAAGCAGGAGAAAACTAGGGAGAAATTATGAAGAAAGTCCTCAGTGCTAACATAGTCACTTTGGACTCCTAGCAAAACAAGAGTGAATGCTGAAACATTGCTCCTGTATATCTGTGTTATTTTATGTAATAATTAGAAAATGCCAAGGGAAAGCATTTAAATACTTGAAACAAAAGCAATCAGAATCTTAAATGCCAGGATGGAAATGCCCAATTAACTTAAAAAAGAAAAACAAAACCAACACAACAAAACCTTCCCCCATTGAATTTCACGTTGTGATTAGAACAAATGTAACACTTACTGGGCGCCTGGATTTGAAAAGACATAATGCCCCATCCCAAACTATGAAAACGGTGTTAATTAAAATTAATTTGCGTAAGTACATGTGGTAAACATCAGCTGAAAGACTGAGAAGAAAAAGAACACAGACTATGTGTTAGGCTGAATGGCGATATTTTTAGAGGCATCTGTTAAGTTTACTATAAATATCCTTAATAATGTAAATCCCACATATTTACTAAATTTCTACTGTGTGAAAAGCATTATGCTAATATCTGTGGAAAATGCAAAGCTGCATATCCTCTGCCCTAGAGATGCTAGTAATCTCACAAGGAAAGTAAACACAACTCATCATGTACAAGGCTGTCTGGGAGATGATAAGAGAGAAGTGTAAGCAATGTTCTATAGGAGTCAGAAGAGGAGAACAAACTTTGTCTTAATTATTCCCTGAAATAGGAAATGAACTTCTCAAAAACAATATTGGCCAAAGATTCCAATTGGAAGATTAAACCTAGTGTGGAGAGAAAGATGATATAAACTTCCCAAGAGTCTGGAAATGGGAACAGAAATTAACAAAATAAGATTCAATTTGGGAGAAAAATTGGGGGGGTTCACGTGGAGAAGACACCTAGACATCAAAAAGTAATCGCTCAACAGTATTGTTTCCAGTAGGCAGAATCCTAGAAAACAGCTTAATGGATCACACATTATTGCAACTCAATGTTATAGCCCAAAGAACTAAAGTCAGGGTATTTGGTAGGTGAAGGTAAAGAGGCCTCCAGAACAAAACATGAAATGATTTACTCTAGTGAAATCACAACTAGAAAAAAAAAAAAAAAGTTACATTACCTCAGAACAATGCAATATCATGTAAAAAAAAACAAAAACAAAACAAAGTATAGTAGAAAGAAGAAGTTGAAAAAGTTAGAACTATGTGGAAGAGAAGAAACCAACCAATGGTATTATTACTGCCAGCTAAGACAATAACAAACCCATATATCACAGCATGGTTAATTTAGGAACTGTAGCTTTATTAATTATTGATGAAATTAGATTCCATTGAATCAATCAAATTAAAGACAGAACAAACCAGATCTACTGGACTACTGTTGATTGAACTGTTTTTTTTAAACATGAATTTAATAGAATCAAATTAAGGAAAGTTTTGATTCTAAGTCAGAAAGAAGCTACCTGAAACAAAGCACAGAGTAAGCTGTCTTTAATCATGGTATCTAAGAGTATCTGGAATAGTTCTTGGCTGGCAAGTAGCTTTTGCTTTTGTTTTTTGATTTTTTTTTGAGAGCACCTCAATACTTGTTTCTCTGGGCCCTACTTTAATTCAATGTTGCATGGCCACAAGCTTCTAGCACTGGTGAACTTTCTAACAAAAGTGTTGATTAGGAGTAACTTGATCACTTTGGTGAAGTAGAGGACTCAAGCAATCCATCTTCCTGTACTAGAAGATTTTTTCTTCTTTCTTTGCCCTGCTGCCATATACTCCTCTTCTCTAGATTATACTTTCTTATTGAAATTTAATACTAGTTTAACTTCTATTAGCTATTTAAGAAGAAAAAGTTAAACTGATACTTGAGATTTAAACATCTTTATGGTCATGCCATAATACCCAATTTAAAATTATCTTTTATTCAGTCACTCTACCTAAACAATTACCTTAGTTTAATGGGATACGCATCAGTATACATTTATTTATTTATTTATTTTTATTTCTAGGAGACAGAGAGAGAGACAGCGTGAGCAGGGGAGGGTCAGAGAGAGAGGGAGTCACAGACTGAAACAGGCTCCAGGCTCTGAGCTGGCAGTCAGCACAGAGCCCGACGCGGGGCTCGAACCCACGAACCGCGAGATCATGACCTAAGCGAAAGTCGGCCGCTTAACCGACTAAGCCACCCAGGCGCCCCAGTATACATTTATTAAAACTGCAGAACTTTCTGTACAACAGGAAGAGTTAATCTTGATGCAAATTATGGAGTTTAATTAGTAACAGGTATTGATGTTGGTTCATTGATGGTAACAAATGTACCATAATTATTGTAAGATATTAATAACTGCAGAAATTATGGGCATGGGAGAAAGGAACTATATGGGAACCCTCTGTGTTATCTGCTCAATTTTCTATAAAATTAAAATTGGTCTGAAAACAGACTATCAATTTCTTTAATGTTTTATTTATTTCTGAGAGAAAGAGACAGCATGAACAGGGGAGGGTTAGAGAGAGAGGAGATACAGAATCTGAAACTGGCTCCAGGCTCTGAGCTAGCCATCAGCACAGAGCCTGATGCAAAGCTCGAACCCACGAACCATGAGATCATGACCTGAGCCGAAGTCAGACGTTTAACCGACTGAGCCACTCAGGCACCTGCAGACTATCAATTTTTAAAAATTAAAAGTTCACTGAAAACAACAACCAAAAAACATTCTTGGGCTGCTACCAAGAAAAGGGAGAGATTTTTAAGCTAAACTTTTAGAAACGTCCAAATTTGAGAAAATGTATGCACCTGAAATCCTTCCATATACCAGTATTGACCTCAGACCACCAGGACTGGGACTCTGAAGCATTTAGATGAGTATCAGAGCATCTGCCTAAGTTTAACTAAAGTAGAATTGAACAGCTCTGTATCTCCTGGATGTCCCAAATATCATCCAGGGTTAGCTCTGTAGCTCTGTAGATTAAAGTCTTCTCTTCATTTTAGAAGAATCTGAAACACAATCCTACCTTCTGCTTCTGCTATAATTTTTTCAGTTGCTCATATCTGAACCTCTGAGTCTGCCTTCTTATTTGAGGCACCTCAACATCAGACCTCCAGAACATGGTTTCCATAGAACACTTTTTGTAGTCATGAGATGGTTCACAGGATACAACAGTACTGCCAGATTATAGTGAGTCTTTAACATACCTTTAATTATTTTTCAAAAAATTAATGGTTAACACAAATGAGAATATAGTCACACTCCACATTTTAATGCCTTTATAATCAGGTAAAATTTATTAACTTGGGGCACCTGAGTGACTCAGGAGATTAAGCATCCGACTTTGGATCAGGTCATGATCCTATGGTTGCTGAGTTCAAGCCCCACATCAGGCTGTGTGCTGACTCAGCCTGGAGTCTGCTTCAGATTCTGTGTCGCCCTCTCAGCCCCTCCCCTACTTGTGCTTTGTCTCTCTGTCTCTCTCTCTCTCTCAAAA
Organism: Proteles cristata cristata; assembly: GCA_017311185.1. NCBI lineage: Eukaryota > Metazoa > Chordata > Mammalia > Carnivora > Hyaenidae > Proteles > Proteles cristata. Next base: position 2,354,899 of record JAESUZ010003619.1, on the reverse strand, counting down.
ATAAATAAACATCAAATTTTTAAAAATGTACTAACTTAATTTACATTAAGTCAGACAGTAAGATATAATTTTTAAAACATAAAAATAGGGGAGAAATGTTACAGGCTCCTTAAGCAGACATATGACTTGAATTAAAATGAAAATGTTTATAAGATTACAGAATAGGTGTAGTTTACAACAGATGCTAGTTTATTCCTAGATATCAGATTCTGGTGTACCACTCGGTTGAAAGGAAGACCTTAATTCTGGATGCCACAGCTAAGACTTTTAAATAATCACTTGGTTGAAAAAATAGCATAAAAAGGACTATACGAGGCAAGAGAGCTCTATAAATAAACTCAGATAGTGAAGTAATGCCAGAGAATACTGGCTTATTACACGTCTTGGTGATTCACAAGGCCAGTGTCCCATTTGCTAGGGACCCATCTCCTGGACACTGTAGTCTCTCCACCGTTGCCAAGGCTCAGCCTTCCTTAGACCTCCTGTCCAAGGTTTTCTTTCCTTTTCTATACTTCAGACATGAGTGTTTTCTCCTCACTTTTTGTGTTTTGTTTGCTGCATTCTGATGCTTCCAGTTTTTGATATCACAAATTTTTATAATTTTCCATCATAGTTGCTTTGAGTTTAAAATCTTTTTAATTACCAAGAAGTTTGAACACGTCCCAGCATATCATTTGTAATAAACCCCTTATTTCCCATGATTTAAGAACCTTCAAGCAAATACTATCTCTGATAACAGAAATAAATCTCTGGGCTAGTGCCGCTGGTTATTTTAATAGATTAAGAAAAGCCATTGAGTTCATTTTAGGCCTTTATTTCAGACTGTAATTAACTCTTAGATAACAACTGGCCAGATTATCACTGCCATGACCAAAAGGTTATCGTTGTGGAGCCGCTGTGATCACTGTGGATCATAGTATTTCCATGTCCGATTTCTGAGGATTTCAAGCTCATACACAATTAGAAAACATGTCTTTGCTCTGCAACATATCAAACCAAAAAGCATGCCTTCATTCACAACACAATATTAAGAAACTATACACAAAGGTAAGTCAGAAAAGACAATATTTTCTTTTTTTTTTTCCATTAAAAAATTTTTTTTAATGTTTTTTTTTTTTTTTAATTTCTAGGAGAGAGAGAGAGAGACAGCGTGAGCAGGGGAGGGTCAGAGAGGGAGTGACAGACTCCTGAAACAGGCTCCAGGCTCTGAGCTGGCAGTCAGCACAGAGCCCGACGCGGGGCTCGAACCCACGAACCGCGAGATCATGACCTAAGCGAAAGTCGACGCTTAACCGACTAAGCCACCCAGGCGCCCCGAAAAGACAATATTTTCTGAAGAACTGACCAAGGTGAGTCTCCTAGCTCATCTACACTATTGTTCACTGTAAGAGGTAAAATCATGTGGATTGTATACATCAGACTCCAAAGGAAGTTTATTAATGTTCTCCAGCTATCCAAACATCAGGAGAGCAGAGAGTCAATGCATACAGATGCAAGGTGTTTCTGACACCAAAGCCTGGAATCTACAAAAAGAAGACTTTTATGGGGAGGCACAGAAACATTCCCAGGATGTTTGCTCTGCTGATATTAGTTTTAAGATAAACACTACAGAAATTCTTTTTCACTTCAATCAATTCCTTTTCCTCTGAGGAGGCATAGATATTTATTAATGTAATCTATATTTACCAGCCGCACTACCCATTTTGCAAATTCCACCCTGTTGAAATATAATACCAGGGATAAAAATATTGAGGAAGCTTCTATAATCAGTTAATAGTCCATGTTTTCTGGAAACCAGTATGAAATTCACCATCTGTAAATGTTAGAGGAAGATTAAAAATAAAGGTATTGGACTGTCAATGGAAACTATTGGAAAACTTGGTAATTGTCAGAGTGGAGATGACAAGACCAAATAATAATGCAACAGCAGAAAATACATTCTAATCTTAAAAACAGAAATGTTAGCTTCTTTCTTCTTAGCCCTAAAATGTTGATCTGTCTCCCGCACTTTTGATTCATAGAGATAAGAGGCACTATGGCTGTGGGATGGGCTTCCATCTATAGTTTAGAAGGATAATTAAAACATGAATAAGAATTTATCTTTAATTATTAAAGCCCCATTTTACTAGTTCTCACATTGATTAAAAAAAAAACAACTGCTGGGCAGAGAAAACATCCTACTTGCTCTACTAATAGGCTAAGCCATAGGGAATTGTCAATATTTGACCATTTTTCACCTGCAAGAATGCAAATTTCCTACAATTCAATCTAATAGGTGAAAGTAATTTTTCTATAAACGCTCAGTTTAAAATGAGACTTCTCTAAATTCTGATATGAGAACTTTCTCTGACTCCGAGAATTTCTGAATGCTTTCCCGGATCCTTCTGACTTGCCCCCAAACAGGAAATGAGACCTCTTCGTGGTCATGGCAATATAATTTGTGAATAATGTGGATTTTAGGCACATATTTTTTTCCTAGAATGTTACAAGAACTTTGTCATAAGAAGTCCAGGACTACCAAATCAAAGCCAAAAGGCCAGATGACTTATATGCATTGAATCAAAAGCTCCAGTCCACCAGAGGCTCTCATGATAAACCTCAGTTGCCAACTGTATGTGAATCTGTAAGAGGATAAGTTGAATGGAAAGGAACTCTGAAATATATGCATCATTTGTACATATATTTCACAATATATACATTTAAATGTATACATAATATCCTAACGGAGGTGTAGTATTGGTCTCTCTTAGATCTACTTGAATGATTAAAGACAATACAGTATTGGGATAGAGCAGAATCAGGAGCAGTTATTGTAATATCTGCACACATAATGTTCACCTGGTGGTAGTAGCATAACTGAAGTCTGTTATGATTAAGAAGGGTCTATGTGGGGGCACCTGGGTGGCTTAGTCGGTTAAGCGTCCGACTTTCGCTTAGGTCATGATCTCGCAGTTCGTGGGTTCGAGCCCCGCGTCGGGCTCTGTGCTGACTGACAGCTCAGAGCCTGGAGCCTGTTTCAGTCTGTGACTCCCTCTCTCCCTGACCCTCCCCTGCTCGCGCTGTCTCTCTCTCTCTCTCTCCTAGAAATAAAAAAAAAAAGGTCTATGTGTTTTAATATATGGACTTTTAATTATTATTCAGGTATGACAAGACTAGCAAATTAGGAAATCACTGAGAATGAAAAGATAGTTTGTGTTATTTGCAGGTCCCAAGAGACAGGGCATCGCCATGTCATGGGGGTGGGAGGGAGTGCATAGAGGAGCACCAAGATCAGTCAGGAGGTGGGGGTGGGGATATACAAAGACGAGCTTTTATTGTGATTTTCATGGGAAGGAACAGATAAGAGAGGGTAAGCAGGTTAGAGACTGACCAGTTTGGATAATTTCATTGGGCTTTGGGGCATAGAGACTCTCAGTTATTGTCTGATATCTGGGTGATTAGGGCAGGTGGATAGTGACTGAGAGTGTGACAGCCTAATAAAGGAGGTGGTTAGGGATGTGGGCTCTGGGTTGATTGGCTTGCAATTGAAAAGTGTGTTGATAAGCAAGTTATTTAGTATCACTAGAAGTTAGTTAGGCTAACTGTAAGGTGCAGCCCTTCCAGGATCAGAAAGGCTCCATATGTCAAAGCATCAGAACACAGAAAAATAAGATATAGTTAATATATTATCCAGTAGACTCAGGATGTGCCAAGAGTCATGGGTTCCTATAACAGCTCTGTCGGTAATTATTTATTTTTTTAAAACCTTTTTTTTTTTTTAGAGAGAGAGAGCATGAGAGAGCACATGAGCAGGGGAGGGGAAGAGAGAGAGGGAGACAGAGAATCTTCAGCAGGCTCCACACGCAGCATGGAGATGGATGCAGGACTTGATCTCACAGCACTGAGATTATGACCCAACCCAAAATCAATAGTCAGATGCTTAATGGACTGAGCCACCCAGGTGCCCCTATTTATTTGATCTTATATAAGATCACTTCTCTAACCTTTAATCCTTCCGCTGGTAAAATTAAACATTTGACTTCACAAATCTTTAATATATTTAGGTACATAAATAGCATTTTTAAACTTATGATCACATGTCAAAAGGAGATACTTATTGCATTCAATAAGAAAACTCTTGTTCAGGACAAGAATTTAGACTACCACTCCCTGGTAAATCTAGTCTGATATAGGAAAATTAGGTTAGAGTACACCTGTGTTTTTTTAGCCATTCTCAGAGTAGACAAGTTGTTACTGTAACTTGCAGTCTAAAAAGCCTATAACTTAAAAGCTAGAGTACCTGCTTATGATTCAAGGCTTCCTCTAACCACATTGAACTTGACTGCCAGGGTTTATTAGCACTGCCAGGTCTAGGCCTCCTTCAGCAGCACTATCTCTTTCCCTCGATTGCTGACATAAATAAACAGTAACTTTATTTCATTTTTCTCCTATCCACCTTTCATATGGTGACAAGGATGTAGAGAGCTCATCATAAAGCTGGTAACTAATAAATTTATGCATAGTGGCTGGTAATTAGTCCAGGAATAAAGTGTCATAAATCAAAACACAAAGGTAGACTTGAACTTGTAAGATGGAATTCAGAACTGTTCTCAACCATATGGGACAGTGCTCTTGTATTCTGTATCATACCTGAAATGACACACATATTCCTCAAAACTCTGCTTTGGTGCTCCTGCCACATTAACCCAGGTTTGTGGTCCTTGGTGAAATACATACACTTCTGATATTTCTAACAGTTAAGCAGTAATCCTTCCTCTTTCATACTTCTACACAGAAAATCCTCTGATTAGACATTACTCAACCTTCTTAGGTCTTGGTTGTATATAAGCACAGTTTTGAAATAGAAAGGTCCCAGTGATGTGTGTGTGTGTGTGTGTGTGTGTGTGTGTGTGTGTGTGTGTGTGGTTGGTTTCGGGAGGCAGCAAGGATTTGGGGGTAGTAAATCAGGTCACAAAACAGTATATATAATGTGATCATATTTTTGCAAGAACAGATCGTAGATATAGTTAAAAGTCTAGAAGAATACATAGGCAATTGTTAACAGAAATTATCTTTTAGTGATGAGATTATAGTGATTTAAATTTTCTTTTTCTATGTTTTGTATTTTCTGAATTATGTGCAATGAATATACATGCATTCCTTTATAATACAATGTATTCAGTAATTTCTGTTTTGCAAAACAAACATTCCTACATTTAAGAGAATTTTTGTGAAAGCATTATTGAATATTACAGAACTTAGATCAAATGTAAAATGCTCATTTTCTTATAGATTTATAGAGCACTACGTTTTCCCCTCTGTTTTAGGATTGTCAGGCCCTGGCATATGGATAATATTGAAGGCAACTAAACTAGCCATTATGATGGAGACTATACATAAAGATTGCTCTTGGTCATAGCTCGGTAAAGCAGCCCTATATCCTTCAGGTCACAAGACGTGAATGAACTGGAGAGAATTTCAATAGTAAAAATAATTAAAACAGTTCACTAGCCACTGCCAAGGTCTCAGTTCAAACAATTTCTCAGCCCTCAGCTCCTCAGGGCTCACTCTAGCAGGCAACTGGGTATGATGGCTGTATTTAAAAGCTTCGTTTGTTTGATTAGAGTATAGTAATGAAGTCATGGTCCCAAGAATATTCCTTTTGCCAGATAGTTTTACATAAGGCACAACAGTTTTGCAGCCCCAGATCATGCCAGGACATTTAACCAGGACTTCTGCAAACCCCAGGTTAACAGACAGAGGAGCCTGGAAGAAAGCATGTGACTAAAGCATCACAAGTCTGTAACCACTACTTTCACAGTACCTTAAGGTTTGCTCCTGTGATAACAGCTTTAAATACAAATACTAGGATTTCTAAGGTGTGACTAGAATATAGACTAATCATTCTAACTATAGCTTCTAAATGAGTAAACCATCTAAACCTTCCTGCTGAAAGATATGGGTAAGCTCATATGGCCCAGCAACCTAAATCATCTGATATCTAAGGTGTAAAATAACTTGTGAACTTGATGCTCTGATGTCCATCCCAGCTTCGAAGTCCTAGAATATTAGGGTATTACGTAAAATTTGAAAAGTCAGAGAAAAACAATAAGGTCCTCTGTAAGTAACAGAAGTGGCAACCTTCATTTAATGTCCTTGTGCTTATTCCTACTTGTTATCTATGTTAGACTTTGTTGTTCTTGCTCATTTACATGAGTTATTACAAAAGAGAAGATGAGAAAAATTACTTTAAGTTGGGCAATGAGCCATATTGAAGAAATACTCAATGCCTATAACACAGCAAACTTTTATTTCAAAGTCTGTATTTTAACTGTGTACCATGTCAAGAACACATACCACAAGTATTTTACCAAATATACTTAGGATTGAAATTATTTTCACTGATTAGTTTTACTTTAAAATCTTCAGTCAAAGCTTACTGTCAAGGATGAAAACATTTTTAAATATGCTAATCTGTGCAATTCTCCTTTAACCGAGTATTATTAGCCCTGTGCCAAAAAATGATTCAGCTTAATGTCCTTAAAGAATGTATTTTGATAGGTAGAACAAAGGCTACAATGCAGGTATAATGATTCATAGAACACAGTGCTAAGTTTTAACTAGTAAGTAATTTTACAGGGTCTAAGGTTAAAGGTCATATATCTTTATGATATTTACATATTCCCTATGACATAATTTTATCAGATGGAATGAAGACAGAACTGTGTGTTGATAATTAAACTTTAGGTCTCTGACAATGAATTCAGTTCAAGTGTCATCACGGAGTAAAATCTTTACCTACAAAGTGAAAAGGTAAATATTTTACTGAGAATTGTTTGGACAATACACTGGCTGACCAGATTATATAAGATATCTGAAAACATTACAACAAATGTAAAAAATATATTTGATAGAGTCATCACTTACCTATTCATTTGTCATCAAGATCTGCAAATGGCGACATGCCTTTGTTTTCTAAATTTGCATAACATAAGATGTAGCATCTTAAGTTTTTAAGTTCACCGTTTATAGTTAACACTGTATCGTTAACTATAAGCACAATGTTGTACCACAGGTGTCTAAAAATTTGACAACTTGAATAGTGGAAACTTTATCTGTTGAACAGCAACTCCTCATTTCCACTGCCCTCCGACCCCCTGGCAACCACCATTCTACTTTCTGCTTGTATGCGTTTGACTACTTTAGATATCTCATCTAAACTGAACTATGCAGTATTTGTCCTTTTGTGATGGGCTCATTTCACTAAGTATAACGTCTCCAAAGTTTGAGACATTTGCACTCCTGTGTCCATTGCAGCATTATTCATACGAGCCAAGATTTGGAGGCAACATAAATGTCCAGTGATAGACAAATGGATAGAGAAAATGTAGTACATACACACAACAAAATATTATTCAGCTTTAAAAAGCCTATCCTTATTTTTAACTTTAACTTTTTATTATAGAAAAATTTTTTTTTAATATTTTATTTATTTCTAGGAAAGAGAGAGACAGCATGAGCAGGGGAGGGTCAGAGAGAGAGGGAGTCACAGACTGAAACAGGCTCCAGGCTCTGAGCTGGCAGTCAGCACACAGCCCGACGCGGGGCTCGAACCCACGAACCGCGAGATCATGACCCAAGCGAAAGTTGGACGCTTAACCGACTAAGCCACCCAGGCACCCCTATTATAGAAAATTTCAGACCACGGAGAAGGATAGGCTCCCAATTCTCTGATTCAATCATCATCAATCCATGGACAAAATTCTGTTTCATTTTTCCCTTTCTGTACTGGAAGTAAATCACAGGTATCTTATGATTTCATCCACTAACATTTTATATGTATGCCTCAGAGGTAAGGAATATTTTATACACATAGCCATAATAGCATTATAACATCTAAAAAATGAGGTAACAACCCCTCAGTACCAAAATGTCTTAGAAGCTGCACATTTCCAATTGTTTATAAATATAAAAAATATATTTTACAGTTGCTTCTCTGAACTAGAGCCCAGCTGCATTTTGGACTCATGTTCCTCTGAACTCCTCACTTCTTAAAGAACTCCTTTCCATGTCTTCCTCATGCTGTGGCACTTACTTGTTTATCATACTCTTTTCTACCAAATGCTATCTCTGATTCTTCTACCCTTGAGCCACCATTAATATCCCCTTTGTGGCTGTTGGAATAATGACCCCCCCAAAGACATCCACATCTTTACATCTTAATCCCTGAGACCAGTGAATGTGCTGCCATACTTGTGAAAGGGGAATTAAGTTTGCTAATCAGCTGACTTTAAAATAGAGAGATTGCCCTGAATTATCCACATGGGCTCAATGTAATCACCAGAGTCCTTACAAGTTAAAAGAGGAAAGCACAAGAGTAGGTCAGAATGATGTGATGTGAGAAGAACCTGACTCATCTTTGCTGGTTTTGAAGATGGAGAAAGAAGGCCATGGGCCAAGGAATGAGGACAGCCTCTTAAAGATGGAAAACTTAGCAGGGAAACAGATTTTCCCAGAGAGCCTGCAGAAAGGAACATAATTCTGCTGACACCTGGTGTTAGCCCATGAGACCTGTGTTGGTTTTCTAACCTAGGGAACTGTAAAATAATACACTGTGTTGATTTAAGCTACTAAATTGGTAGTAAGTTGTTATAGTAGTCAAAGAAAATTTTTTGTTTCCATGGCACTTTGTGCCACTAATTAGTTGCAGAATCACAGTAGGATTACACCTGGATTCAAATTTCTATGTTGCTACTTCTAAACTGTAGGTAATTAAAGGAAACTTACTGACTCTTACTTTATGTCAGATCATCTGCTAACAGCCTTCCATCACATATAGGTCCTGTCCTTTGAGATATTTATCAGAATTATAAGGAAATAATTTAGTACTCAATTAAACGTCTGTTTCTCCCCCTCCCGAAAATAATGGTCTCCCCAAGGGAAGAAATCCTATTTTGTTAATTACTTATAATCCCTAGATAATGCCTAGTGCTAAGCAAAAACAGGCCTTTAAAATATTTGCCAAATGAATGGATTTGATTAAAAGTAGAACCTTGGGTGTGATGTAGATAATACTGTCCAATAAAACATCAATATATTCAGAAAGTAAAAATGAATTCACTGCATCACTGTAATCTAGGTATTTAAAGAGTCGTGACTTAAGAGATTTAATAGTCTTCTCTTTTCAACTTCCATTTTCTAAATTGTTTTATTTTGTCCCCCCACCCTGGCCCTACTTTTGCTTTCCTAACAAGGAGGTATCTTCATGTTAGGTGTACCTGGAACATATAGAAGGCTATCTTCACCTTGATAGGCTCCCCAAAAGTCCAGGGTCTGGTACTCACATTTACAGGTAAAAAATATAAATTTAATGTGATAAATTCTAGAAGAATGATTCAGGTAAATCAACCAGAAGATCATTCATTAATTTACAATAAGAACCACCCTAGAAGAAAAAAAAATCACACAGGATTACACCTTCTTTACCCAGCAGGAAAATTTACTAGAAAAGACTGTTTTTAAGTTTTAAAAAACTGAAGAAGAAACGAGTACTATGTACCTAACAACTTATAAATACAAAGCATGTATAAAGGGAACTCTTACAAGCAAGTATTACTTATAAAAGAATGATTCTGGCTTTTATTTTAATGTAGAATATCCAGAATTGGTATCTACTATTCAGTGACCAGGTATAAATGGTTAATAGATCATGTAAATAATTGTCTTGCATTCAGTCCAAAGGAAAAGAAAGAAGAAAAATCTTTAAAAATTTATACCATTGTCCATTTTAATACAGCACATCTTGTTTCTACATCTTAAAGACCTTTCTTTCCATCAACAAATACTTAATACTTCAGCCATTTTCTAGAAAGCTTTATCATAAATGGGTCCCTGGGGAGCTCTGGATGTAAGCCTTATTAAGATGGTTAGTATTTAAAAGAGAGTCTATACAACATGCTAGTGATTCATTGCTCTAGATTTCTGGAATTCTAGCCTTGAACTGAGCCCCGCTTCTAAGAAACCACATGTTTGTCCCAGGGAAATTTGAGTCCTTACAGTAACAGTTTGTTTTCACTATGTTGGGTCCTCAGCTGCTATACATGTTTCTCTATAAGGAATAGGCATGTGAAGAAAGTGGCAATATCCTTTCTAAAACAAAGTGGAGATACTGTTGTTTATACTGTTCCCTATTCCTGTACAATCACAAAGGCCTGAACTATCAATCAGTGAAATAAGATCCACAGTCTCAAGATTTATTTATGAATAATGATTACCAAATAAATCAAAGCAATAATACAAGCAGCATCAATATCCATGAGGCCTCAAACATCAGATGTGGGTGTTAGAGTACCCTTTTCTGTACTTGAGTTCATTTGGTTTCAGACTTACGTCATCTTTTGGGTGCCAGTCAAACACAGGAAAACCACCAAGTTTGTGGTCTCTTATATACCTTATTACTCACACAGACATGTTCTAGCTACCTAATTAAATTTTTTTCTTTGTCACTTCTATGGCACATAATTCCATAAATTTCAGATTTATTAATAAGAATCAAACTCGATAAACCATGTATATCCTTCTAAAAGCATTCTTGTTACACTCTCATTTGCCTTTCAGCTGTACATTCCATAAGTTTATGTTTGCAAGAGTTCAGGTCAATCTTAGCTCAGGCAGCCCTGAGGAAAGAAGAAACCGGTTACAGACCCATTGCTGAATGTTTCCTTCCCTGTTCCTGTACAAGGATCTTTCAGATAAACTTCTCAAAGGATTTAACAACAGAAAAAATATATAAAAACCTTCTCTCTCTTAAAAAAAAATGTTGTCCCCACCCTGGGTGGCTCAGTCGGTTAAGCATCCAACTTCAGCTCAGGTCATGATCTCACAGTTCATGCGTTTGAGCCCCACGTCGGGCTCTGTGCTGACAGCTCAGAGCCTGGAGCCTGCTTCGAATTCTGTGTCTCCCTCTCTCTCTGACCCTACCCTGATCATGCTGTGTGTGTGTGTCTCTCTCTCAGGAATAAATAAAAACATTTAAAAAAATGTTGTCCCCAAAATAAATAAGTAAATAACTAAATAAATAAATGTTAGTTAAAAAAAGATATGCTTACTTTTAAACAACAATGAAAACTATATAACTCAATATATTTTTCTTCTTTCTTCAGCTTCTGCTGTTACAATATCATGCCTAATATGAGTCAGTAACCCTTAAGCTGTTTATATCCAAAGTATTATATATATTTATCCTCAGTCTCAGGCACCATATCATTTTTTTCTTTGTAAATGCCTTTTATTTTTAAGCAAACTTAAACCATTTTTGGAATAAATATATTACAAACAGTTAAAGTTGAATATTTATTTACAAAAAAATTCATAATTAGCTTCCCTGTTCCTTGTAACTACAGTCATCATCACTGACAAAAATAATTTCTGATAACAATACTGTTTCTTTTCTACCTTTGCTTCTTCACCCTTTTACATTTCCTTATCCCAAACTACCAGTTATACACATCATAGTCAAAGGTCATGGAACTTACTTCCTGTTACAGGATATTTTCTTTTCCTACCACCTTTCCCAAGGCTAAAGTTCTCTGAATTAACTGTATTATCCTGCATTTCACAAACCCAGGGACTGTAATCAGGTGTTGACTATTCACTCAGAAGGTCCAAAGTTCCTGGATGCTAGAAGGCTTGAGGAAACAGAAATTCTTTTTTTATTTGTTTATTATTTTATTTTGAGAGACAGAGAGAGAGAGAGAGAAGAGGAGAGAGAGAGAAAGAATGCTATGAGCAAGTTAGGAGCAGAGCAGAGGGAAGGAGGGAGAGAATCCCAAGCAGGCTCCGTGCTGTCAGCCCCAAGCCCAATGCAGGGCTCAATTCCATTAACCAAGAGATGATGACCTGAGCAGAGATCAAGAGTCGGATGCTTAACTAGCTAAGCCACCCAGGCTCCCCAAGGAAACAGAAGTTCTAATCCATGAGGCTTGAATAGTTGCTCATGGACTGATGGTATGATCATCCTATTGAGAGGAATTATGAGTAAAGTCTATCAGTGTCACACAAAAGCGATAGTGGGAATACATCCCACTACTTTATGATAAGGCAGATATTTAAACTGAAGTGGTTAGATTATCAGAAAGAAAAAATAAAGAGACCAAAATCAATTCCAAGAATATAACTTCCTTTCTCTCTTTAGGCAGTTCATGCATACCAGAATTCTAAACTATTAAGATTAAAGGAACTTCAGAAATTATTTTATCCAACCTACTCATTCAAAACCATTTAAAGATCAAATTGAGGTGAAGAAAAATTTTAGGGACAAGGCAAATCTTCTTTTCCTTTCTAAATCTTTTATATTTCTTTTAAACTTAGTTTTGTTTTTTTCTTTGCTTATACATTTTTGAGGGCAAATTTATGTCTTTTCTCTAATACTCTCAAGGAGTGTTTTCATGATAATTAGGAAAGTTTTTCCACTTCCATTTTATAGACGAATTCCCCTTTTTTAGTAAATGTACAGTTCCTTTTTCATTTTCATCTTTCAAAATATTCATATCTCAGATCAATCAGAATTTTATTCTTTTTTTAATTTTTTAACATTTATTTATTTTTGAGAGAGAGAGAGCACAAGAAGGGAAGGGGCAGAGAGAGAGACACACACAGAATCCAAAGCAGGCTCCAGGCTCTGAGCTGTCAGCACAGAGCCCAACGCAGGGCTTGACCTCACGGACCATGAGATCATGACGTGAGCCAAAGTCAGATGCTTTAACCGACTGAGACTCCTAGGAGCCCCAGACGAGTTTATTCTTATATATATTTTGAGGTAAGGATACAACTTTATGTTCTTCGAATGTTTCTCCAGTTAACCCAACATAATTTGCTGAATTATGTTTTCTCCAGTGATTAAGATGAATAAATGATCTTACATTTGGGGTCTATTTGGGGGTTTTCTATTGTGTTCCTTTGGATCATCAGTCAATCCACTTACTTGCCTATCCAACACTGTTTTAATTGGAAGCTATAGTATGTTTTAGCATCTATTAGTGCTAGCCTCTTCACTTCCCATTGCCTTCCTTCCTCCCTCCCCCCTTTTGTAGCTATCAAAGCTTGATTAACTTTTTTCATATAAACTTTGTATTCAATTTATCTCACCCTGTTTTCTTTTTTTTTTTAAACTTGGTATTTTCATTGGGGTTAGTCTTATTATTATCTTGGATGGAGTTAACATCCTGATGATTTTTCATCCTTCCTTTCTAAGAATATGCAATATCTTATCATTTGTTTTAATATAATATTTTTTATTTCATAAATGTTTACTGTTTTCCTTATACCTTTTGTAAAGTTGTTAACTTTATACCTTCCTCTCCCATTTCTTAGTTGTGGTATTTCTATTTATTCAGAGGATTTACTATTTATATTCTAATCTTATCTTCATTTTACTCTTAGATGTACAATTAAATATATGTAACACTACACACTGGAATTATTTTGGCTAAAATTATCTCTTGATTGGATGAAGACTGCAGATTCTGTAGGAAGAAAGAACTTGTGAGTACAATAGTCCCTGAGTTCTAACATCGTTAAAATGAGTTTTCTATAGTTGTGGAAATTGAAGGACCGCATATAAAACTCCTGGATCATATATTCTTCCTTGAAATCTTAAAATTCTTAAAAATGTTACTCTACTTTTATCTAACATCATATGCAGTTGTTGGCAATTTCAGAGTTTTTAAATTTCTGATTTGTGGTTATCTTTTACATCTTCAGTTACTTGTTTAATTATATGAAATTCACCTTTCAATAATGTGCTATAGCCTTCCTTTGCTTTATGGCTTTTTCTCAGGGCAAGGCAATTATTATCTTACAATATTCTTTCATTTTCTTTTCCTTTTTTTTTTTTTTTAACAGGATACTTGTGCTCACCATCTCATTTAGAGCAGGATAAGAAATGTTTCAGTATCAAAGTAAAAAGTTGCACAATTTCCCATTATTACTGCCTGGTAGCACTTTGCCTCTCTTACAACTTGATATTCTCTCCCTGGGACTCAGACATTTCTTTGCTATCAAATAAACCCTTTGGCTGATTGTCTATTACCCATTTTCAATTATTATTTCTAATGCTGTCTTCAGTATCCGAAATGATGAGAAATTGAGCATTTTTCCCTTGGAGAATACAACATGACCCTATCTTACTAGCGGAGCTCTATATATCCAAAATCAATACCTCAGTTTCTTCCCACATTCCCTAAGTTTTAAAGAAAAATTAGAATGCTGTAAATAAATGTGGTACCAGATGCACTCCAGCAAATGATAGCTCTTAGAATAGCATCTGAAATGACAATATGTACTCACTTGGAATTCAGAAATGAAAATGTCCCAGTGTCTTGCTTCATTACTGAAGGGAATCAGCCTTAGAGTACAGCAATTGCTTGTTCCCACCAGCTGACAATGAAATGAATACTCTGTAGGAGCTGAGATGATTGTAGCATTCAACTTAGCAGTCCCTCCATGATCCTGCAAGACTGCTACTGAATCTAAACTAAATCAGTTCTGAGAAGAGGCTGTACAGAACTTGTTCACCATTTAAAATCTGGAGGGGAAAAATGAGTGAAATCAAATGAGTTAGGAAAGATATTATCAACTAAGAGATAACTCAGGGATCTGTTTCAGATCAAACTGAGAAAATAGGGCAGAAACAGCCAAACAACCTTAGGAGAGTTGACATCATCTGCAAAATCCTAAGAGATTGTTTTATTATTGTCATCGGTTGAAATGATGATAATAATAATAGTGATCTGGTGTTTGGTGAACACAAAACAATGCAATAGTAACAGCATTGGCCATAGAAGGAAAAACATAATGTAACTTCCCTGGCTGGTAAGCTTGGCATCTCAGTTACCCAGACTATGACCCATAGCAGGAAACTGGAAGAATGAAGAGTAGATGCCTGAGTTAGGGTGAGCATATCACATGACATCATAGATGGTGGGCATCGGTCTTAGTCCTCTTATGGGAGTATTAGGAGTGAGAGGAGCAAGGTGGGGTGGGGGGAAGAGAGAATAATATTAATATCTCTTTGTAAAGTTTTTAAATATATCTCACTTAAAATTCACAACAATGCAATCAGTTAGATAGTATGACTTCCATTCTACATAGAAAGCAATTGAGTTTGGAAAAGTTGAAATCATCCAAGTGCCAGGCAGTGAAGACAGCAGAGTGCCAACTAGAAGCCCAATGAGGCAGAGCCATGACATTTCAGATGAAGGGCTCGAGATGAAGCTAAACAAGGAGATGAAATGGAAGATACTTGGGGCACCTGGGTGGCTCAGTTGGTTAAGCATCTGACTCTTGATTTTGGCTCAGGTCATGATCTCACAGTTCATGAGTCCGAGCCTCACATTGGGCTCCACGCTTACAGCATGGAGTCTGCTTGGGACTCTCCCTCTCCCTATCTCTTCCCCTCCCTTGCCCATGCTCTCTTTCTCTCTTTCTCTCAAGATAAGCAAATAAAACAAACAAACAAACAAACCAATAAACGGAAGACACTTGAGGATGGATCTCTTACATTTGGCACTTCCTCATCTTCATGAACCTGTTGCAACTCTTCCTTTTGTCTTAAAGAAATTGAAGATTTCTTTTAAAAATTGTGCATCATATGTGAATACATGATATGAAGAACCTTGTTACAATTTTTACTACTATCTGCAAATGAATAGGCCCAGAAAGATGTAAGAGACTTTGAATGTGCATACATAAAAATGTATGAAAAATATACAAAAAAAATGACTACTTGTTAAGACCAAGTGTGTCTCTGATAACTAATCTTCATCGCTAAAATACAAAACCACTTGCAAAGTATAAAAAAAAAAACTTCTTGTAGTCATAGTGCTTATTTCTGTGACATTCAGACTCCATGAATGTTGAATGAATTGTATATTATGCCAAACTCCATTTTCCATAAACTGCTAATTGTAAAAGAATTATGTCCGAAATGGCACCATCTTATAGGTAATATGCTTATTTGTTTACTTCTGTCCAGAGTGTATTTGTGAAAGTCTCTTACAAATAGCTATGCTTTGTGAAAGCACTCAACTACATTGACACTGAAGCACTGGACCAGTAGCCTACATTTTTAATAAATGTATGAACTTTTTTGTACACTTGGTTTATCAATTACCAACAAATATTATTAAAAGTCTCACTATGTTTTGGATTTTATATTTCTTTTTCAGATCTAACAATTCTTGCTTAATGTATTTTCAAGTTTCGTTATTTCATACAACCAAGTTTAAAATATGGTGTATTCATACTTTTAAAAATTATACTCCAATCTTGTTTATCTTTAATAATGTTTTCTTGCCGTATAGGTTTCTCTGTATGTTAATGTAAGTATATCAATTTTCATCTTGTTAGGAATATCTTTTACTGCCCTTTTACTTTTTTTTGAGAGAATCATTTTTTAATGTTTATTTGTTTTTGAGAGAGAGAGAGAGAGCACGCACGTGCACGCTAAAGTTGGGAAGGAGCAGAGAGAGGGAGACAGAAGATCCAACGCAGGATGACAGTAGAGACCCCAATGTTAGGCTGAACTCACGGACCATGAGCTCATGACCTGAGCTGAAGTGGGATGCTTAACTGACTGAGCCGCCGAGATACTGAGAGAGAGAGAGTGAGAGAGAGAGAGCATCTTAAGCAGGCTCCAAGTTCAGTGCTGAGCCAAATGTGAGGCTTGATCTCATGACCTTGGGAACATGATCTCAGTGGAAATGAAGAGTCAGATGCTCAATCAACTGAGCCACCAAAGAGCCCCTTACTTTTGACTTTTAAATTTTCCTTGTAAGAAATATCTTTTTCTACTTTTTGGTTTTCAGAATTTCTGGATCATTATGTTTTAGATGTACTTCTCATCAATAAAATATAGTGATTTGCCTATGTGTATGTTTTTAAATCCAGTCTGAGAAACAAAAAAACAAACAAAAAACTGGCCCAATCTGCCAATTTTTCAACTGAAGCATTTATCCATTTATATCCATGACAGTATTAATATTTGAATTTATTTCTGTGGCCTTCTTTTTGCCTTTAATATTGCTTTTTTTTTCTCCTTTCTTGCTTCCCTCCCCAACACACACACTTCTGATTGTTTATGTCATTTTTTATTCCATCTCTCTTAACTACAATCCAATTCTGTTAGTAGTTCCTTTAAACTTTTTATCATGAGCTATTATCTTCTTCAAGTCTAAAATCAATAAGTATCTTTATCATTCCCTCAAACAATTCAAAGATCTTGAAACTCCAAACATGTCTGATCTGTGTGATATTGTCATTATTTCAGGGTGGTTTTGTGTGTGTGTGTGTGTGTGTGTGTGTTTTCCTTTTATCCCACAACATACTATTATTGTTGTTATTCTTATTTATTTGTTAAATTAATGATTAACAATGAAATGTGTTATCTTGTTTATACTTATAGCAAGCAGTGTAATGTCCATTGAATAAGTTATAAACCTTGATAAGAGTCTGCTTCTGGGTCGCCTCGGTCTGCTCATCTCTTCTGTTTCCCCACTTTATTTTCTGTTTTTCTTTCTTTTACTATGTCTTCAATAACCATTCTGTTGTCTTCTCCCATATTTTTCTATTCTCTGTCTCTCAGCCAAAATCAATAAAACTCTGCAACATTTATACAGCAGTGCTGGAAAAAGGCAGGGCTGATTGATCCAGTGTAGTACTTGAACACCAACATTGTGCTGGCCTCTGTGTTAACACTGGGACTATTTTACGTAGTTAATATTGCCTCGGAATCCTAATTTGTGATCTTAATTCAGCTCTTTAAAATGCTGAACATTACTCAAATGAAGCCCAGTACTTATAAAGTATTTAGTAAACCTGCTTGATTCAAACAATAACCACTGGTGTTCCCCTGACAGTAGTGATGAAGCTTAATGCTTACATTTATCCATATTAAAGTATCTTTGAAGAGCATTTTGTAATATATATATACAAAACTGTGTCTGAAAGAAATCAAGTTCAATCCCAGGTAAATGAAGCCGGAAATATTCAGGGTCATTTGGTGGTAGCACAATTTATAAGGCCTCGGGCTAAAAATGATTAAAAGCGTATTATTCAATTTTTTTAATTGCTTGCTGGCTAGAGTCTAGTGTGTTTTATTTTAGATTTAACTGGATTTTAATAAACACCCGAATATGGGAATTTGTAATGTCAATGCTGACAGAATAATAATTCTATTGGACCCAACTATTCAATCTTCCAACTGGATTTTTTGTTTTCCCTCTTATTTTGTTATACCTTTCAACACCATCACTTACTAAATAAATAAATAAATAAATAAAGGCTCTCTTGTCTTCCTCTACTGGACCTAGGAATATTATTTTATGTCATATCTCCTTTTTCTAAAAAACAAAACCAAGAACCCTATACCCTTCATCTTTTCAGATTCTTTAAACAAGTTGTGTCTTTATCCAAGCACAGCCAACAGAGAGTAATCTGCATTTCCTATGCCAGCAATCATGCAGTAGTGGATTTGATATTGACTGTGGCAGATCTGATAGATTTACAGCTGCTTTACTGAAAGCACATCATACCTGATCAGTGTTTTAAAACAACAGAACTGCATGAAATACAGAGAAAAATCTAGAGGTATGAAGCACCTATAGTATGAAGATAAAACAAACAAAATCAGAGGAGCCAGTGATTAATTATGCTTGCTAACAATTTACCTTCAGGTAGGCAGGCTGAATAGCTGCCTGTATAAAGCCATTATTGGATTCTCATGGTACCTTTCCTGTCCCAAAACATATTGTTCTCATATATTGCCATTTTACCAATACTCTTTCCTCCATAGCCTGAAATTCCTACTACCTCTTTGGGGTTATGCAAATAACTAGTTACTTCCCTAGAAGCACTATTACAGTTCATCAAAGAGTCGAATGAGATATAAGAAATATATATTAGCTTGAACTATTATGTGAAATTACCTCCTATCACCTTGTATATATCAGAGGTCTTAGGGAGAATGAGGGAACTGAGGTCCTCACAGGTTAACAAATGGTCAGTATTTGATAACACCCAAT
Source organism: Proteles cristata cristata (assembly GCA_017311185.1). Classification (NCBI taxonomy): domain Eukaryota; kingdom Metazoa; phylum Chordata; class Mammalia; order Carnivora; family Hyaenidae; genus Proteles; species Proteles cristata. The sequence continues at coordinate 2,335,841 of JAESUZ010003619.1, read as the reverse complement.
AGCTGAAATTGCCAAAGATCTTTACTAGTATCTTTTTTTTTTTTCTATTAGGCATTTGTTCTTGTTTGCTATAGCCTGGTAAATTTATAAATGAATGCTGTATATAGGATATGAAAAATTCTAGAGACATCTGGCTTCTGGTTGGCAGTTAGGATAAGAGAAATTGACCTTAATCCAGCCTGAAGTTGGAATTGAGCTAGCTTGAAGCAGAGTTTAGACTGTGTGTGAGCCAGTCTATTTCTGGTTTGTCATTACTAGTAAAGAGTAAACTCTTCAGGAGTCACAACGGAAATCCTGGATTGTTAACTAGGTCTGTCCTCCATAATGATCTCTGATTTCCATTTTTTCCTCAAAGCTCTGGGCAGATTTCCAGCCTCTTGACCATCACTTACCAATGGGCAAATACTTTGAGGGGAAAATCAGTACTGCATGTTGCAGTCACTCACTTTTCCTTCTCTTCAGCAATCTGGCCCCCAAGTCCTTGTTGCCTTGGAATCTCTCCAAAGTCTTCAGATTACATGTGTGTGTGTGTGTTTGTGTTTGTGTGTGTGTGTGTGTGTGTGTGTGTGTGTGTATTTTAATCCAGCTTTTCACTTTTTCTAAGATTTCTTAGAAGAATGATTGGTCTATAGGCTAGTCTGTCATAGCTGGTAAAAGAAGTTGTGGTTATTTGGAATTAACACAGCATACTAATACGTGTGGAAAAGAAAAGACAGAGTAAGTTTTCATTTTTTGTGTGGGTTTTTTTTCCACCTGTGGCAGTTAATTTTCTACCTGTAGACAACATTTTCTCAGACTCCTCCTCATGGTCTCACTATACTGTCTTACCTCTCAGGATCAACCTTCATAAACATCATGGCTACTTTGATATCTCCTCAGCTGTAGTGAATTATTGCCCTTTTTCAAATCTGACATTCAGCCCCGTTATGTGATCTCTGGGATTCTCAATAAAGACACCTATAAAGAAATAAGTATTGTCCTAATAATTTTTAACAATTAAGTATTGTTCATACTTCCTTCATAAGCCTGGGGAAAAAAATCACAGACCCATGTAATTGGAAGGAAACTTAGACACAGTCTAGTCTTTCATGAAGAAGCCAACTTGCCAGGGTCCCACACTGCTTTGAGGAATGAACAATAAGTGTCTTCTTCCTGTCCAGTGGTCTTTCGACAGCACTCTGTTGGTTGCAGTAATCATTTCTTCATGGGAAGATTACTTTCATGACTGATAACTCTTGGATGCTATAGCTCTACTGTGCCCCCCTGGAGAAAAAAATTTTATGATTTTTGCCACTTAATCTCACTCCACCCCATACTCTTTCTCTTTGACATACTGGTCTAGGTTATCAGAAAGTGATTGTGATTTTCAAAGTTGCATGATATTGTATAGAAGAGTACCGTCATTTATTTTAAGTCAGTTCTCCATGAAATAGACATTTGCATGTAGGAAGTTGATTAGGAAGGTTTGTAGGAAAGCATAAGAAGGTTTAAAATGGATGAAGTTGTAGCAAAGGCTCACCCAATTATGTAGGTACTCTGGAGGAGGGATGGAACTCTTAGAGCTGTGCTGCCTTTAGGCAAGGGAATGGGTTATGTAGACCCATGCCTGGAGAAGTCAACTAGTCATTTGATGCAGCTGACCTCAGGGAAAGGGAACAGCCTTGAGCAGATGGCTCTCTTTAGCTAAGGATATTTCAGTCGAGAGCCAAAAGAGACAAATCTCTCAGGGCTCCTGGGTGGCTCAGTCAGTCAAGCTTCTGACTCTTGATTTTGGCTCAGGTCATGATTTCATGATTCCTGATATTGAATCCTTCATTGGCTTCATTCTGTCAGTGCAGAGCCTGCTTGGGATTCTCTTTCTGCCCCTCCACTGCTCATGTTTTCTCTCTCTCTTTCTCTCAAAATAAATAAATAAACAAAAAGATAAATCTCTCAAACTTTATTCCTGGAAGACGAACCTAGGCAGCACACTACAGCATCCATTACAGGTTCTTAATTAAACTGAAGTCTGTAACAAATAAAAATTAAAAGGAAGTAATTAAAAATGAAATGCAAACTAAAATGTGTCTGTATTTTTCTCCCTGTTAGTTGTCCTTAAACAGCAGATTGCAGCAACCTAGAAGTGAAATAACCTAATGGTTTTATCTGTAAATGCTTTGCACTTGTCATCAAAGGCAAGGCATTAAAGACGCATGCTAATTTCACATTCATCTGTCTGGATGAAGGTTAGCAGAGTTCAGGAAACTGCTTTCTAAAGAGTACCTTCTTTGCTTTCATGTCACCTGTGCAAGATTTACGGAGAGGTTTACGAGAATAATGATACTGAAGTCATAAGAACTAAAGAGCAGACATCATCTTCCAGTCATGCATTTCATCATGTTTAGAGCTGAATAAATGTTCATTTAATAAGAACAGTCACTATGTGGTCAAAAGGGAATGTGTGTGACTTTAGCAATGACTTCAAGTATCTCCATTAGTATACTGAATGAAAGGAATTAATGTTCTTCAGTAGAAGAAGAGCTATCACATTAATATACTTGTTGAATTAATTTAAGAGCCTGTCAAGCACATGATCTCTAAAAATGTCAATTCCAAATTTTTGAAGGCATGTTTTAAATGATAAATAAGGTAAACTTTTTATAAAGGCTTATTTATATACATTTTCAGTTTTCTCAGTTCTAGCCAAATTGAAAATGAAAGTGCCATCTTCAAGTTCTTAGGCATGTCTCCTATTAGTTTTTAAATTGTCTTCAGTTAGGTGTGGGTGTGTATGCAATGTATCTTAGAAGTCAGGTTGAACAGGCTATGTATTTGAAGGCACTGTGTCCTTAGAATAGAGAAAAAATATTTCTATGTGAGAAGTAAGAAATTTAGAATCAGTTTGCAGGAAGAAAAATTATCTTATAAATCCAGGACTCCTTTAACCTACTGAGAATTTGTATTTTTCACCCAGTATAACCAAAAAACAGACATTGGTGATTAGAAGACCATAAAGCCATCTGATTTTCTTTATTTTTTAACTTAAATTTTAATTTTTTAAATAGTTTATTGTCAAGTTGGTTTCCATATAACACCCAGTGCTCATCCCAACAAGTGCCCTCCTCCATGCCCATCACCCACCTTCCCCTCCCCCCGACCCCCATCAGCCCTCAATGTGTTCTCGGCATTCAAGAGTCTCTCGTGGTTTGGCTCCCTCTCTCTCCCCCACTATTTTTCCCCTTCTTCTCCCCTATGGTCCTCCGTTAAGTTCCTCCTAATCCTCCTATACATGCAAACATATGGTATCTGTCCTACTCTGCCTGACTTATTTCACTCAGCATAACACCCTCAAGGTCCATCCATGTTGCTACACATGGCCAGATTTCATTGTTTCTCATTGCCATGTAGTATTCCATTGTATAGATAAACCACATCTTCTTGATCCATTTGTCAGTTGATGGACACTTAGGCTTTTTCCATGTTTTGGCTATTGTTGAGAGTGCTGCTATGAACACTGGGGTACATGTGCCCCTATGCCTCAGCATTTCTGGATCCCTTGGGTAAATTCCTAGCAGTGCTATTGCCGGGTCATAGGGGAGTTCTATTGTTACTTTTTTGAGGAACCTCCACACTGTTTTCCAGAGGGGCTGTACCGGTTTACATTCCCACCAACAGTGTAGGAGGGTGCCCATTTCTCCACATCCTCGCCAGCATCTGGAGTCCTCTGATTTGCTCATTTTAGCCACGCTGACTGGCGTGAGGTGGCATCTCAGTGTGGTTTTGATTTGTATTTCCCTGATGAGAAGGGATGCTGAGCATCGTTTCATGTGTCTGTTGGCCACCTGGATGTCCTCTTTGGAGAAGTGTCTGTTCATGTCTTCTGCCCATTTCTTCACTGGGTTGTTTGTTTTCCAGGTGTGGAGTTTGGGGAGTTCCTTATAGATTTTGGATACTAGCCCTGTATCTGATATGTCCTTTGCAATGATCTTTTTCCCATTCCATTGGTTGCCTATTAGTTTTATGGATTGTTTCCTTTGCTGTGCAGAAGCTTTTTATCTTGATGAGGTATCAAAAGTTTATTTTTGCTCTTGATTCTTTTGCTTTTGGGGATGTGTCAAGTAAGAAATTGCTGTGGTGGAGGTCAAGGAGGTTGTTTCCTGCTTTCTCTTCTAGGGTTTTGATGGTTTCCTGTCTCACGTTCAGGTCCTTTATCCATTTGAGTTTATTTTTTGTATGGTGTGAGAAAATGATCCAGTTTAATTCTTCTGCATGTTGCTGTCCAGGTCTCCCAGCACCATCTGTTAAAGAGGCTGTCTTTTTTCCATTGGATACTCTTTCCTGCTTTGTCAAAGATTAATTGGCTGTACATTTGTGGGTCCAATTCTGAATTTTCTATTCTATTCCATCGGTCTATTTGTCTGTTTTTGTGCCAATACCATACTGTCTTAATGATGACAGCTTTGTAGTAGAAGGCCATCTGATTTTCTTGTATTCTCAAAGTCTAAGTCATGGATGAAGCTACATAAAATCAGCAGATATACTGAACAGTGTGAGTCAAGGAAAGTCACAAGGTTCTCCTTGATTTTAGATATCTTTCCCCTAAAGGCTCCCAAAGTTTTGCCTTTCTAATCTGTCCACAAATCCCTTTTACTGGAGAAACAAATGGAAGTGCTATCACCATTAAACATGGTACCTGGAATGGGTAATTTTCATGTACTATACATATTTGATGCTTCGGTATTTTTGTTGTTGTTAACACAGAGCAGTTTGGTAAGTTGTATACTGCAGAGCTCCAAGATGATGCAAGAAAGTAAATACTTTCCAGTTAGAAACAACTATTAAAAGATTGGCACGGAGGAGTATTTGAAGGAGGAAGCTAGAGTATATATGGTCAGGAGATGTACAGAACAGAAAGACATACTTCATGCACTTCTAGTTTTTCCTAGTGGCAACTCTGCTAACTAGCTTCTATTTTGCAATGTTCTCTCAAGTAATAACTTCCTCTGACTTAAGCTGTACCTTGTACCTTTTCATGCTTTTATACTTGAGAATGTTCACAGCTTCCAGTTCCTTTCTCTTCTTAGTTCTGAAGATTTTTATTTCCCAACTCAAGCAAGGACCACACTAAGAAGTAAAAGTTAAAATGTTGCCACTTATGAGCAAAGTTTTAGTTATTTGCCTTTTATTATCAATGAAATAAGAAGCAACATCAAGAGCAAAGGAAATACTGTCTTCTATTCCAAGCTAAGTATGTATTCTATCCTCATGCATTCTGAACATGGATGGTTTGAGATAAACTGACACGATTATACCTTGTAACTATTAGCATTTTTGTGATATAATATTCTGTTGAAAATTTCTTGGATGAATCCAGTAATTGCTTTTTTCATATTAAAATCCTCTGGTTCTAAATATTTGATAAACACTGTGTCAAAGCTTTTATTATTTTGGGCAAGGAAGTGAGAAAATAGTGTGCAATTACCCAGTGTAAAACTCAAAGATAGATTTTAATGTCATCAAGGTCTTTATATGAATATTTTTGCAATGAAATCCATTATATACATTTCATTCTAGATATAGTGGGTCTCTTCCACAGTTGCAGCCTTCTTCTATGTAATTGTTAGTTTGTTAGCTGGTTACAAAGAAGCTAATCTGAATTGATTCTGACTCCTTAATACATTGTATTTAAAATATTCATGTGTATTGGGGCGCCTGGGTGGTTTAGACGGTTAAGCGTCCGACTTTCGCTTAGGTCATGATCTCGCGGTTTGTGGGTTCGAGCCCCGCGTCGGGCTCTGTGCTGACTGCCAGCTCAGAGCCTGGAGCCTGTTTCAGCCTGTGACTCTCTCTCTCTCTGACCCTCCCCTGCTCACGCTGTCTCTCTCTCTCCTAAAAATAAATAAAACATTAAAAAAAAAGAAAAGAAAATATTCATGTGTATCATGTATAGTGAAGAAAATAAAATTCTGAAAAAAGGCTGTGTGTGTGTGTATGTGTGTGTGCGTGCACACGCATGCACGTGTGCGCACAAGTTGGTATATGTATGGGAGGAGCACCTGTTCATGTAAATATTGTAAAATAAGAATTTTTAATGAGCATACCTCAAGAAATTGAATACTTATCTATAGATAGTATCTAAACATGAATTCCTAAATGGGTTTTCAAACTCCATTACTGCTTAAATCATAAAAATGGAAAGACTTTTGCTCATATAGCATTGCTTCATTTTAGGCTCCAGGTATTTGAGTACTATCTAAAGTTCTAAGAGCTAAACTTCAGAGGCACATTAGAACTTTGAATGTCCTGAGACTTACTATGAGCAATTTCCTTGCTCTTTTGCCTGGCTGGTAAATCATTTACTGCAGCGGGAAAATTTTTCTTTTAAAAATGTTTCTTATGAAAAAAAGAAATCTGAAAATAGAGTTGAAATAGAAGCACTGTGTACTTGCTCCAGATACAAACCTACCAAAATAGAAAGTGGTTGGCTTTTTAACTTAAAACCCAGTAGGAACATGGGGAGAATGAGTTTAGAGTAAGTAAGATGTATCTGAAATTCCTTCTGCTCAATAGAAGGAAGACAATAAATTACTGGATGCAGAGAGTTTAAATTTTGGTACTCATGAAAGTGTATAAATATACCTCTGTGCCAAAAGACCTAGAGGGTAAAATAAGACTTTATCCCGGAGCTCAATATCCCTTCCTATCCATTCCCGACTCCCAAGGTCTAGCAACAGGACAGTGCTGTTGGGGCCTGACAGTCCTGAGTCCAGGTTACAGACATTCCAATAATACCTCTATTTCTTATACGGAATGGAGAGAAAAACCAAAATCATAACCAGAAAGATATGTTACATAATAATGGGAGCCAAACTGACCATATAGCTGGATGTTTCTTTTCTGTCTCTTAAGAAAAAGTTAGTATCTATTTTCCTTTTCATCCCATCTGTCAACCTAAATAGTGTAATAAACTGAGGCAAACTCAAAATTATCAAAAAGATGAGTCTCTTCAGGAGTAGAAGAGGAACTGGAATTTGAAACACATAAACTGTAGTGAGCTCCTGGCAGGTCTTTTGAGGATTTGATGTGAGCTGTATTTACGGGCAGGGAATGTAAAGAGGGGAGAGCTCAGTTAGAATTTATAATATTAGAATTTTCTTAAATGATAAGAAATTGATCAGTGGTTCCCTCAGATCTACCTTGGGCAACAGTTTGAGTTTTGCTTATGATTTCCAGAGGCATAAGCAAAACTGACCCAGGTCAAGTTAGTCTCCTATGACAAGCTAAATTAAGCATTGTCTGTATGACTAAACCGATTTTATCTTGCTCAGGGGTGTTTGTCAAGGCTGGTCTCCATTTGTTTTTTATTTTAACAATTCTATTAATTACCAGACTGTGTAACTCTGAATAGCACGTAGCATGTTTACCCCCACACATGTAGGGATGTAGTGTGATGTTCCCTCGGCCGGTAGATGCACGCCTGTCATCTTGTCTCCATCTTCCCAGGGCCCATGCTGCTGCACGGTGATGCTCGGAGAGGGTGGCCCTGGACCGGATCCTGCGTCCGACAGGTGTTCTGACTGCAGTACCATCACTGGAGGCCATGGCTCTGGTCACCACAAGGACTGCTTCCTAAAAGTGGCCTCCCCTTCATGGCTGTTCAGTGGGTCACCACACCTCACTTTAGGCCATCAGTCAGCATCATTATGTTTGGTGTTTGTTATCCAAACCCTCCGAACTCTTCAAGAATGGCTGTCTAATCCACAGGTTCAGTGCCTACTCCACAGATTCAACCAAGATATCCATGAGCCTTTAGTGCCATCCAAAGAAATTTTAAAATTCTGTCATTGTTAGAAGTGAGGTTTTAAACTTTGAAATGTGGTAGAAACTTCATTGCCAGCGTTACACAATTCTCAGGATTTAAACATGTACTTAAATTCTCAGCATTTAAGCCCATTTATGCAATAGTTTAATCCCTAATAAAATGAGGAATAATCCAATATTACAACATAATTGGTGTGACTATCCATGATATGGATAACAAGAAAAAAATAGCCTCCAGGGGTCCAGACTGAAGACAAAAGGGTCCCCCAACTTGAGAAGGAAACAAAGAAAAAGCAAATACAATAGGAAAGATCATTATCTTAGTTATTAAGGCAAAATTATTCTGGCTTGTGACTTATCAATCACAGATGAAGGATGCAAACAACACCAGAAATCATGCTTTCTACAGAGATGTCAGTCATAAATGAGGTTTCATCATTTATATGCTTGTCCAAAGGGGTAATTTAGAACTACTGCTACTGGCGCTGTTTCCAGAATGATAATTATGAATTAAGTGGTGAGCAGATGCTTAGAAATAAGTTTGCTCTGGTCTGCCAAGAGCCTGAGGAAAAAGCTAACAGTCCTGATAAAACAGTAGTGGTTTAAGCACAAAATTGTCAATACAGCCACAGTCTACCGATTTGCTGAGCATCGGTGGATATTAGCCATGACATACAAATATGGATGATTTTAAGAAAGAAACCGTCTGTGATGCATAATCCTTTTTCTTTATACGGATCTGTGCCTACTCTGAATATCTTAAATCAGCAACTCAAAATTAATTCACAAGAAAAAGAGAAACAGGCTAGTAAAAATGGTATTCTTAAGATCACAGCAAGAAATATGTGATTAAAATGGGATTTATTCTTTCTTATTGCTAGTGGAATGGACACTTAATTTTCTCCCTAAAACGAAATGAAACTTTTAGAAAATTTATGGCTGCTGAGAGTGCAGTTTCTCACATGCCAGGCTAATGTTAGCAAAGTTGAGAATAAATCACGAAAGAAAACTGGTTGGTACTACAATGCAGTTCAGGCAAAATAATGTTTAACTTTGTGCCCATATAAAGCAACTGTACAACAACTATTGTTAATGAGTTTGCTACATTTTGTAAAATAATATCCTAAAAACACTGACAGTTAGCATTCTTTCTCTTTTCTTTGTGCTTAGTCTTGTTCTATCTTCCCTTTTTCTCGTCCTTTCTCCACTTCTACTTCTCTAAAAAAATCTTCCTTATTCTGACACTGGAAGGTTGGCTTGGCTACCCTCCCTCTGTCAGCCGTCTCTCCTCCTCATTTCCCCCTCTGTCATTGGTATTGATGGTGCTTCCTTGGAAGCCCCTCTCAATGACAATAACAAGGGTCACAGTCCTGTCCTCCATCGTTCCACACTATTGATAGCATTACTAAATGGTATTATTCACTTAGATTGAGAACAATGACTGATATTCTTTCTACGAATATATTTCGATTCTTTCTACAAATACCCTTTTTGCTTGAATGCATATTGAGATTTTTATCCAAATGAATTGAAAATTATCTAACAGTTACATAATTTAAAAGCTTTTAAGATGAAGGATTAGCTTTGTCATTTTCTGGCTTCTAATAAATATTTCACCATTGATTGCAAAAAGAGATTTCTGGTTAATAAATTATGAGTTCACATTATATTAATAAAAAAAACTTCAGTCACTTAGAGTAAACACCATTATGATGTAAAAACAAAATGTAATAATATTATTTTTTGAGTGCTTACTATGTGTCAGAGACTTTGCATTTGTTAGATCACACATGCAGAGCCCCAGGACAGTTAGTGCCATCTCTGGGACAGCAATGAGCATACTCATCTCCAAGAAGCTACATCAATTGTCCACATTCTACTGTCCTCAGCCTCTCACAGCCTCAGGCAGCACATCCATTCTATTTGTTCCCTACAACTTAATGATATATCAACCCAGTTTGAGGGACATGATTTTATTTTACAGAACACAATCCATTATGTAGGAAAATATTTTATAACAGACTTTTACTATATTTTTATTTCATTCCTATAATTCTTACTAGTAACTGGCTCTGGGTTTCAGATTATTAAATTATCTGACTGAAATCACACTTCTTTTTCCTTTGTGCTGCTTAAACCTCTGTTTTTGCAGAGCTTACATGTATCATGAAAGACCCAAATTTCACCGTAATAGCAGGTTATGTTAAAAACTCCCTGCTAACTCATGTTCTGTTTCATCCAAGGGACTTTTCCTTAGCCATCAGGGTGGCGATTCTGAGGGTGCAGAAATAATTTTAAGGGAAAAGTCTAGCTGAGCACCTAATAGTTGCCCTTTGGAAGGTGAGTGACACATGTTTTTATTCTAAGAATTCAACTTATCACGGGATAGTCAGGTGAAAATGAAACCAAGTTAATTATCTCTTTATATGAAAATGTGCTCCTGGTCATACTAGTTAAACATTAGGACTTACAGACACCAATTTTCTAAACTGCCTCTCTCAGAGAATTGTAGCAGAAGGGGAAAGTGTACAGAAGTTATTCAGACATGAGGTTGTGTAAACAGAAACAGGGCCCTTGTGCTCATATGAGATGTGTGGATCACTTGGGGGAAGGTTCCACAATCAATCTGACATTTTTTAATGTTAATTTATTTTTGAGAGAGAGAGAAGCAGAGGATCCAAAACAGCCTCTCTGCTGGCTATCAGCACAAAGCCCAATGTGGGGCTCAAACCCATGAACTGTGAGATCATGACCTGAGCCTAAGTCGGACACTTGACCAACTAACTGAGCCATCCAGGCAATTTGATTCTTCATACTCACTGTCTACAAGGCTTAGAGAGTCGGTGATGATTCAGAGGGTTAAAGGCAATCAAGAGAGGCACAAAGAATTGTTTTCCTTAGTAGAACCCTGAATCTCTTAACACCACAGACCTTGTCTTACTAATCTTAGCATCATCAGAGTCAAGCACAGAACTTATGTTTGTTGAGCCGAAACAAAGTGAGAACTAATGAGCACAAGGGCTCTGTTTCTGTTTACACAACCTCACATTGTGAGGTACAGTGCGTTTAAGCAATTTTCCCAAAGTCACATAGCTAGTAATGGACTCAGCCAGGATCTGAACCCAGGATTCTCTTGCTCCAGAGTCCATGTTCTTAACCACTGAGCAATACTTGCCCTTCATAAAGTCTCATAAGAAAATACTTCCCTAAGGCACTGTGTACTTGGTCATGCATACAGTTGTCATTTCCCTAATTATGTTCTGAACTTCTTGAACTCTTTCAGGAAGCATGTGGTGACTACTCACTTTGAATCTGATCCAGCAGACCCTTGAACATACTGATCTGTGTAGAGCTGAACAAATACATCAAAAGAAATCCTCACTTCAGGGGAAAAGATAACCACAGTAGAAATGAATCTTCAGAGGTAGCACAGAGGTATGGCTAGAGATTATGCTTGAGTTCTGGAGTCTCAGAGACAAAGGCATTCATTCACTCAAAGATTTTATGACTAAAATCCCCTAAGAAAGGAAAAGTGGGAGCAGAACCCAAACTAGAACCCAGACCACAGCAAGGAACCCTGAGCTCTTTGGGTAGAGCCTGAAACATAGGAAAGGGAAGCACGGTTTTCTCAGGGTCAGGCTTACTGTGTGGCCACGCTCCAAACAATGTGTGGAGAAAGGACAACAGTGGCCTGCTCAGAAATAGCTGAGGAATCTTTTCCTACTTGGGCCTTTCTTCTTCCCCATTAGCAGACTGATGATTAATTTAGCAGATTAGTCCCTTGGTGCCTGTGGAAGAACATACAGCTCTGGAAGGCGGTGGAGCGTGAATGGAAGAGGGAATGTAAATGGCACAAGAATAATAGCTTTCAGGCATCGGTGAGCCTGGTGGCAGAAGGCAGCCTGCAGGGCTGACCATGCCTCTGGTGATGGGGAACCTGAGCCATTATTTGTACGTGTACGTGTGGGTTAGGAGATATTTTTTCGTAATGTGCCTAGTGAATAAGCTCTTTTCCTAGGTATAGAACAAGTCGCTGTGCTTCCCTGGGTATTGGTTTTCTCATGTGTAAAACAGGAAAGGAGTGCATTGATGACTTCAATGGCTCCTTCCAGCTCTAACATGTGGAATCTACCCACAAGGTCATCAGGGCCAAAATCACTTGAATCACTCACCAGTCAAAAACAAACAAATGAATGAAAAACCTTTGCCAAGAGCGTGCAGAATCTGAGAAGATTGAAGGCCTACCCCAGCCCCCTCCTTCCCTGTCCAGTAAACCCTGTTCAAGAACCCTGAAAGTGCTTGTTTTATCTTCAAAAGTTACCCAGAGCCAAGACTTCTTAAGTATTCAAAATCATAAAATTAAATTCAAAATCAGTGACAACCTTCTCAAGGGAGGAATTTAAAAAGGACAGGAATGGTGATGTCCGTTTTAGATATCCTTTCAATTACTAAAAACCAAACACACATGCACACACACACACACACACACACACACACACACACACACAAAACAAACAGCTCTCTGTTGTTGAGGTTTAGCACTGTGTCAAACAGGAAAACAAACACAATGAAAAAATTACTTTATGGGTTCTCTGAGGACCCAAACCTGTCTGATTCAAGTCCATCTTCTCTTCCAAGAGACTGATAAATCTGAGATGAAAGAAGTCATATACACAGAAGGAATCTAGAAACACCATCAATTTATTTATAAATATGTACCATTTCTACACCATATGGTTTGAACGGAGACGTCAAGAAGTGAAAACAACAGCAGGTCTTGGGCACGGCCGCCACAGGCACCGCTCAGTCTCCAGGTCTGGGCCGTTCTCAGAGAAGCAGCCCTCTCAGGTGCTCTGCTTTAAAAATGCATTTACAGAACTCCCCATCCCCTTTACCCCCGTGGATGATTTAAAGTCACATTTTGCACACCAGGTTAAAAATTAGAGGACGCTCTCCTTTCCAGTGGTACTTCCTTTCGAGAATATTATTTTGTCTGGCTACTCCAATACTGTTGAGAGCCACACAGATGGTGAGGGGGCACCAGATATGAATAGCAGGCATGAGCAGCTTGTTTTCAGGTGCCTCGTATTGCACATTGTGATGCCTCTGCTCTTCCCCATCTTAGTGACCCCCATCTTAGCCCCTCTCCTCCCTCTCCCTACCTCCCAGCTGTTCACAGCTCCCTGATTAGGTCTCTTTTTGTTCTGTCCCCCCGCCCCCGTCACTACTGATAGTCCAATATCTCCTTCCCTATCACACTGTAGTCCGCAGTCTCTTTCAAAACATACCTATGTACTAAACATCTAACCTAAAATAATAAGTCAATAAATCCTAATGATGATATTGTTTGGAAAACCTACAGTTAGAGAGACAGCGTGAGACAGTGGATATGAATGGCTTTTGGAATCAAAAGGTGTATATTTAAACCCTGTTCCATAATATAGTAACTTCCTTTCTATTGAGTCTAAACTTTATAGTCTTCCCTTATAAAATAATAATGATCATGAAGAGACTTAGTGAGTGTTGACTATGCCGGATACTATGCAAAGCAGTTATAGGAATGTTCTCATTTAATCCTCACAACAGCCCTATGGGCTACGTACTACCTACCTCACCAAAACATAAGATTGAGGCTTAGCTAGATTAAAAACCTTGACTAGATGTAGGATATTAAGCTACGTTTTTCTGAATCCAGTGCCAAAACTCACCGTACAAGGTAGTTATAAGGACGAAAGAAGATGGGGGATAAGGGTCTTCTGTGGGTTATGAAGTACTATATAAATTTAAGGCCCTGTCCAACCCAGGACTTTAAACTAAAAATCTATTGGGGCACCTGGGTGGCTTAGTCGGTTAAGCGGCCGACTTTTGCTTAAGTCATGATCTCCCGTTCGTGGGTTCGAGCCCCGTGTCGGGCTCTGTGCTGACTGCCAGCTCAGAGCCTGGAGCCTATTTCGGAGTCTGTGTCTCCCTCAAGTAAGTGAGGAGCCTCTCTGGGCAGGAAACACAGGAATAGAAAAAGGTACAGCAAGAAAACACAGAATTTACTAAGCACTTGTTTCTTATTTCTTTAGTTTTCTGTGTCACTATCATGAGTTCTTCTCAGACTATGCAATACAATTAATAAATGCCTCTTAATACTATTTTTGAACTCTCAAAGAAATATTACACTGGATAGGTTAAACAGAAAGGAATGAAAGAAAGACTTAATTTAAGACTATTGCAGACTCCAGAGGAGCTGAGATAGGTTGAACTCAACTCTAGATTATAAAGTGGTGGTTTTTAAGCACTGGGGTGAGGTAGTGGGAAAAATATTGGACGTTAGCTGAGGGGTTGATCAGGATTATTAGGAGATCTGTTAATTGCCCCTTAACAACATTAGTCTCCTACTCTTCCACAGAGACTAGAAGATAGGGGTCCTCACTTACTTCATGATTATGCTTCAAAGGTCCCACGTCATTGAGAAAGATATTTCTGGGTTGTGCAACTGGCAAGTCTGAGAGATTTAAATGGCAAATAAGGGGGCAGAGGAAGAATTTATAATCCCAAGTTTTCTAAAGTAAATGCTTTAAGAAAAGGGAGGCCAGGGACCCACAATCAGGAAGAAGACTGTGTACTTGTGGGGATGAGCACTGAGTGTTATGTGGAAACTAATTTGACAATAAACTATTTGTAAAAAAAAAAAAAAAAAAGGAAGAAGACTGTGTAAAATTTAGCCAAGCTGAGGGGAATGTTAAGGCCATCTTAGTCACTATGACTAAAGCACACAAGATAAGTAGGTCCCTTTTTTTAGACACCCATCCTGGGAAACTCTCTCCTCTTCTTTCAATCCAGGCTGGTTGCTTTCTAAGCCTAATGGCACAGCTGTCAACCTGAGACTTTGCCTTTCTTCTCTCTCCTTACCTGGAGGCACTAATTTAGTAGAATATATTTATTTAGTAGTATACACATATATCCTTCATTAACAACTAAGACATGATACACAAAAAAATAAGTTTTTAAGCCTTTAAATGTTTGAAAGTGTGGCTTCCTAGTGTCACTCTTGACAAATCACCTGGATGGGTATCAAATTCTAAGTTATAAAGCATCTTTCCTGAGGCACCTGGGTGACTCAGTCAGTTAAGCATCTGACTTCAGCTTAGGTCATGCTCTCACAGTCTGTGTGTTCGAGTCCTGCATCGGGCTCTGTGCTGACAGCTCAGAGCCTGGAGCCTGCTTTGGATTCTCTGTCTCCCTCTCTCTCTCTCTCTCTTCCCCTCCCCTGCTCTTTCTCTGTCTCTCTCTCAAAAACAAACATGAAAAAATCATCTTTCCCTAATAATTCTGAAGATACCTTTTCCTATCTTTTAACTTCCAATATTGCTATTGAGAAGTCTAATGTCACTTTGCCCTCAGTTCCTTGAACGTCACTTTGTTTGACCTCTAAAGGTTTTCAGCAAACTCCTTTTATTCCTAGTGGTCTGAAATTATGTTCCCTGCACTGTACAATCCATGATCCCTCTAAAGTCAGTCTTAAGTGATGTTATTGGATAAATTATTTGAAATTTTTCTCTGTTCACTCTTTTAGAAACTCTAATGAGTCAAATGAGCTCTAATGAGTTAGAGCTCATGGATTCATCATGTAACATACCATTCTCCTTTAAATTTCTTTGCCATTTTGTCCTACTTTCTCAAATATTTCCTGACTTTATAATTCTCTTGCTTTATTTTGTTTTTCATTTCTGAAAGCTCAATGTTTCTATTGCTTCTTTTAAAATATTCTGAGGGTACCTGGGTGGTTCAGTTGGTTGAACATCTAACTTCGGCTCAGGTCACGATCTCATGATTCATGGGTTCGAGCCTAACGTCAGGTTCTGCACAGGCAGTGCAGAGCCTACTTGGGATTCTCTCTCTCCCTCTGCTCTCGCCATCTGGCACTCTCTTTTTCAAATAAATAAATAAATTTTAAAAATTAAATATATTCTGGTTTTTGCTTTCTGAATGAAATACAATCAATTCTCTAAGAACATAGACTTAAATATATATATTTTTAAAGTCCCCTGCTTTTTCTTTTGTTCTCTGGAGTTTTTTATTTTTGAATGACTATTTGGGTGGTTTGTCTTTCAACTGTCTTTTTAAAATTTTTTTAAATTTTTTTGAAAGAGAGAGAGATGGGGAGGGGCAGGGAGAGAGGGAGAGAGAATCTCAAGCAGGCTCCATGCTATCAACACAGAGCATGATGCGGACCTTGAATTCAAGAATTGTGAGATCATGACCTAAGCTGAAATCAAGTTGGATGCTTAACTGACTGACCCACCCAGGCATCTCTCAACTGTCTTTTAATTTGGAGACCTTTTCAAACTATTGGGTATGGCTGACCAACCATATTTAAGAATGTGGCACCACGGAGCTACTTGGTAGTAGCTTCTAGTAGACTTCTAGAAGAATGTTAAAACTGGAGTTAAAAGTATAAGACTCCAAGAGTCAGTATCTTGCTAGATACTGTTTGTGCACTGCCCACCCCCACATACCCCATCGTATCTTTTCTCTATTATTCTCTATCCTACTCTGTGTCCCAAGAGGCTAGCCATGAGAACTACACATTAATTCTCCCTAAACGGACTCAGGGAACTTCCCCCTGCTTCCATCCCTGCTTAGCACAGTCTCTAGCAGTATCTGCAACTCTCGGCACTTCAGTTTCTGCCAAGAGGGCTTTGTTGCACTATTTTACTTCTCACTGCCCTTTATTTCCCTCCATTGTGCCTTCAACCCTGGGGATATAGTGACTTCTTACTGTTGCTAGTTGCTAGATGACTCATCATCCCTCATTTGTATAGACTGTAAGTAGTTCCTTCATTAATGTCTCTTCATTTGAATCATCTAGTAAAAATCTGCTTTCCTGCTAGGATGGTATCCACAGGTCTTTTCTTAGGAACACTTCAGTTTCTCCAGAGAAGAATTCTACAAAATTTATCCAGGGAAAAGGGAATGCATATACTTGACTTTGAGTGTTTATATAGCAAGGAGCACTGGGTGAGAGGACAAGTTTCCATCTACAGTCTTTATTGTTAGTTTATAATTTACCATTTTATAGCTCTTCCCTTTCTGCTGTTATCCCTGGTGAGTTTGAGATTTACTCTCTAGAAGGTAAATTTCCAGTTTCTTGGTAGGGTTGGGCTACAGGAAATGGAAGGAAGGCTCATTAAGTCAAAGTGACTCTCAGCGAAGCTTTTAACCAATTCTTTTTGTTTTCAGCTCCATGTCTCATCCCCATCTTGTGCAGTCATGGATGCCTCTAAGTCCTGAATCTTTCCCAAGTTCCGTGGTGTGAATTGATCTTCTGCTTCTTGTTATATGCATTCAGTGCAATTAATTTCCCTTAAGCACTGCTTTCTCAGGATCCCCAAATTTTAATAAGTTGTGTACTCATTTTCATTTATTCCAAATATTTTAAAATTTCTTTTGAGTTGTTTTTCTTTGGTTCACATATTATTTAGAAGTATGTTGTTTTATCACCAAGTATTTGGGGATTTTCTAGCTATTTTTCTGTTACTGAGTTCTAGTTTAATTCTATTATCATAAGAGTAGATAGACATTATAGAATTTCTATTCTTTTAAATTTGCTAAGGTGTATTCTATAGCCTAGAATGTGGTGTATCTTGGTGAATGCTCCATGTGACTTTGAGAAGCGTGTATATTCTGCTGTTGCTGGATGAAGTAGTCTATAGATGTCCATTATATTCAGTTGATTGATAGTGTTCTCAGTTCAACTATGTTGTTACTGATTTTCTGCCTGCTGGAGCTGTCAATTTGCGATAGACCAGTGTTGATGTCTGCAACTGTAATAATGGGTTAATCTGTTTCTTCCTGTAGTTCTATCAGTTTTTGCCTCATATATTTTGATCACATATTTGATATATATCATATAATTTGATGTTTTATGTGCATGTGCACTGAAGATTGGTATGTCTTCTTGAAACACGGGGAAATCAAATAGGTCAAAAAACCAAACTTCATTTTTGTGAAGTTTACCAAATGTTTTATGTTTTTATGTTTAATGACTTGACTTTATAAAGCCTTTCCTTCATGCCCTCCAAAAATTTTTCAAACAGCAGAATAAAATTGGTTTTACTCACTGATGCTTTCTGACATGGTTAGGCTATAAGGGCAAAGTGCTGAATCCTGCTATGAGTGGAGATGAGCAGCATTTGAGGTATGTGGCTCTTTATTTTCCTCTCTTCATTTCTCTTTCCTTCTCTTCCATTCAATAAATACTAGACATTTACTTAGGTATTATACCACCTGCTTTGTGTTTTCAATAGATTTACAATACAGTTGTAGATACTGAGAATTGCACGGACATTATGGAAGTGTGAGGAAAGTATCAGAAGCGTAGTGGCAGAGTAATGAGCAGAGCACCTGGTGTAGAGATGAATAAGTCATACCGTCTCTATCCACCAAAGGCCTGCATTCCAGAAAAGGGATGTTAGGACACAAAGATGAATAAAATAAAGTAGAAAAGAACATTTTAGATAATGCAAAGGTCTGTGCAGGGGCGGTGAACCTGAAGTTGAGTAACCTATTCAGGGCAGATGAGCCAGTCAGTGTGGATGCAGGGAAGCATACAAGTGAGGAATGGTGCAAGGTGGGCCTAAGGGCAGACTCTGGAGGAACTAGTACATTTTGAACTTCATTGTGAAAACTGTGGAGAGATTTTCAAAAAGTTTTAGATGACACGTAGGAAATAAATAGATTGAGATTATGAGACTACTTGGGAGCATTACTGGGGATAATGAAATGGGGCAAGATGGGAGGCAGGGGGCAGAGGAGTAGTAGTTGCAGTCCGGTCATCATAAATACTCCATGTTGAAGGGACTCTCACAACAGTAGAGAGGGTCTAGAGATGAAGGAGAAGGTAGGGAAGATATTGCAGTGGGTGGTTAAAATCTCTAGAATCTAGTAATGGGTCACTAGAAAGAGGAAGGTGAAAGAGGTGAAAGAGGAAGCAAAATAAAACCACAAAGAAAGATCTAAGATGCTTCTTGGGTTTCTGACTTTGGTAACTGATTTCAAGGGATTCAAAGGTCTTTTAGAGAGCTTAAATGCTCACAAATGATGTTTAGAGAAATGAGATTCAAGAACAAAGAGAAAAATTAGATTGAAGTCATGGGTCTAATGAATATTTGCTTATGTGAGAAGATTAAGGGATAAATATTTCTAGTTAAGACTAAAATTTAATTGAGTTCCTTATTCTTCTTTCTAATATCCACAATTCAGGGAGTCTAGAGGAAGCTTATAAACTCCAGGGGAAAATTTTATCCCTGAGCTGGAACTGAGGCTAGGTACACTTCAAGGGGTGTGGGTCCCTCACTTTAACATCGTGGGAAAATAACCTACAGATTGCCCAGTGCCCATATGGGAGCAATAGTAATAGTAACAGGAAATGTCATCAAATGTGTGGCCTTGTAATTGCATATAAAATGTAGCTGGATAGGCAAATCTGGAGAGGCAGAAAGTAGAATAGTGGTCGCAGAGAATTGGGGGAGGAGGAAACAGTGATTGCTAATGAGTAAAGGGATTTATTTTTGAAGTTATAAAAATATTCTAGCATTCAATAGCAATGATTGCTGTGCAACCTGTGAATGTACTGTATACTTTAAAAGGATACATTCATGGTATATGAGTTATATCTCAATTTCTTAAAAAAGTAAAAAGAGAGCCAAGTCTCAGGGCCTAAATGACACCAACCCCCAGACCACCTGAAGCATCCTCTGGTTCTAGGACCTTTTTTTTTTTTTTTAATATTTTATTTATTGCTGAGAGAGAGAGAGAAAGCGTCAGCAGGGGAGGGTCAGAGAGAGGGGGACATAGAATCTGAAGCAGGCTCCAGGCCCCCAGCCGTCACTACAGAGCCCGACGCGGGGCTTGAACCCACGAACTGTGAGATCATGACCTGAGCCGAAGTCGGACGCTTAACCGACTGAGCCACCCAGGTGACCCTGGTTCTAGGACTTTTGAATTATAGCACTGCTCTCTGAGCGAGGTCCAGCTCCTTTTCCTGGAAACTTTCTGTCTTGGCCAGTAGAAACTCATTTAAGGTAGTGACCCTTGTAACTAACACTCCTGGTCATCTACAGCCTCTCTTGACCTTGAATGGGAGATTATTATCCAAGAATAAAAATAGGAAAGACAGGGAGAGAATCTTTCCAGCCTGCCCAGATAAAATGTACCTGCAGCTTCTGGCTGGTGAGTGGTCTTTTCTGTAGGACATCGAGACTTAGTTCATCAAAGAAATAAGTGCACACACAAACACATACCAAACATATATCTACCAAGAAACTACAATCTCCATTTCCTTTATCTTCCTTATGTCTGAAACCTAATGAACTTTTCAGTTAGACTAGAAAGTAATGACGATATATTGAAATATCATTTTAGTAAGACTGGAAAGGATTTTCTGTACCAAAAATTAGACACCACATGCCTTTGGCTAGCATGGTACAATGGAAAGATCTTGGGCTTCAAAGTCAAAAAGATAGGTGGCTCATGTGGTAGCTTGTGGCCTTGGACGAGTTTTTTGAAACACTATAAGCTTTTATTTCTCTAACTTTAAATGGAAGATAAAACTTACTTCAAAAGATAAAATGCTATAAAATATGCCAAGTGTCCAGCAGCACTTGGTAAGATGTTTTCAGTGAACATTACTCCATTCTCTGTTATGACAAAGGTATAGTTCTCTGGTGTTTTTACCTATTCTCTCTCTTTTTCCCTTTCTATGCACCTTTCTTCAAACATTCTCCTTGTCCCTCCCTCTCATCTCCCTTCTCGTTCTCTCTTTTATATTCCTTAACTAAATCTCTGGTGTCTGACTCTTTCACCAATAAAGAGGTACCAAAATCCAAAATTCTATAAGATTCTTTGAAGTTCTTCTTTTTAAAAAAATAGAAAATAATCTACCATATTTTAATTTTTACTAGTTTCTATGAGTCATATAAGCATGAAATAGAGAAAGATGCTCGTGGCTCTGTGATTTTCCACAGCTTAGGCATAATAATGCCTCTGATAGGTCTCTCTGGCCCTTTCATGCAAGCCATGTTCAGTTAGCATATCATTTGCATGTTGGCAAGATGGTTACTTTAATATGCAGTAATAAAAAAACAGATAGAACCCAAACAGGAAAATAGAACACCTTTTTAATAACTGCTGCATTAAATGAGGAACCGTTTTCTTTCATGAGAGTATATTACTTGACCTTCTACAGAGACAAGTTCATTGAATTTAATTTTGAGGAACCGATTACATTTTTTTTTATAGCCAGAAGTCTGGTTAGGATGCAAAGAGGCTATTAAAATGATTCTTAGCATTTTTTTCTAAAGAACAGTCCATTAATTGCCTGTGAATATTCATCCCTCAAACCTCCTTCTCTATTAGGCTCAAACTTGAGTTGTAAGATTATGGTGTTTTTATTGATGTAATTAATAACAAATGTTACTCGTTAACCTGGTTATAACCAAATTGGACATTTGACAAATGTCCTCAAGACCTTGCTCCAGTGAATTAATATAGATATGAGACAACATATTGACCTCAAAAGATGAAATCAAAAATATTACCGTGGGAAAAAAAATGGAGAAAGCACTTACCAAGTTTTGAAAAAGCAACAAATAATGATTTTTAAAACTAATGCTTTTTAGGTTTCTCTGAACACCATGCTGCAATAATTTAAGACATCTGCTCAATATATAACATCAACTGAAATATTCAAAGATAGTTTAAAGTATCAGAAGCAAGAAGAACACTACAGAAAGTAATAATACACAGCATGCAGAGAATAGATTAGGAACAGAATAAATAAATAACCCACCACTTTGTTCCACTCCTCATTCTTCAAGCAAGAAAATCCAGCTCCTGTTTAATTGGAAAATTTAAGGAGTAACAGCAGTGAAACTTTCTGCCCTGTTGTAATTCTGCAAATTATAACCTTGAAAATCATACTCAGATACATACCAATGCATCTCAGATGTGAAAATGCACAAGGAACTAGTTTCATACATGTAGCCTAAAGACCTAGAATAAGATTTTGTTTTATTTTATTTTAATTTAATTTAATTTAATTTATTTTCTTAAAGAGAGAGAGAACACGAGTCAGGGAGGGAGGAGGGAAGGAGGGAGGCAGGGAGGGGGAGGGCGAGAGAGAGAGAGAGAGAGAGAGAGAGAGAGAATCCCAAGCAGGCTCTATCCTCAGTGTAGAGCCTGAGGAGGGGTTTGATTCCATGATGTTGGGATCATGATCCAAGCCTAAATCAATAGTCTGACATTTATCTGACTGAGTCACCCAGGTGCCCCTTGAATAAGATTTTTATTTATCTTTATTTTTTAAGAATATTTTTAATGTTTATTTTTGAGAGACAGAGTGTGAGTGGGGGAGGGGCAGAGATAGAGGGAGACACAGAATCTGAAGGAGGCTCCAGGCTCTGAGCTGTCAGCACAGAGCCTGACATGGGGCTGGAACCCAGGAACCATGAGATCATGACCTGAGCTGAAGTCAGCCACCCAACCACTGAGTCACTGAGGCACCCCAAGAATAAAAGTTTTAAATCAGGCTACACTAATTTGGAATTTGTCCATGGGCTGAATTGTTTACCTTCATGTTATTTGAAATCAGAATGTGACAAGGATTTTCTTTTATTTAAATAAATAGTTAATTTTCAAGCTGTAAGCAATAACCATCACTGTGCTAATCCCTAACCATATGAGCAGGTAGGGTGGAGATGACAAGGAAGTGAGGAGCAGTAAGAGGTGGACACTCATGTCAACCATACATAATCACTAGGTAGCTAGAGAGGGAATTGGGTTCCACATATTAAACCAGACAGGTGGGAGTCAAACTGACGAATGCATGAGGATATTTAGATCCACGTAGGTGTGAAAACATTCCTCCATTCCTTTTTCTGTATCCTCCTTATCCTTTTTAGGTATTTTTGCTCAGACCAAATCCTAAGACAATGGTTCCCAAACCAAACTATCTTGGGAAGTTTTGTAAATTAATTTTAACTTCAAAAGCTGTGAATACAATCAATATTTTTAACCAAGTAACTAACCTGAACTTTGTTCAGTTTCCTTTCTTTTTTTCTTTTTTGAAGGAAAAAAGAGACCTGAAAAACCTTGCTCAAAGTAGTCAAAAAATTTCATTTTAGGGGCGCCTGGGTGGCTTAGTCGGGTAAGTGTCTGACTTCGCTTAGGTCATGATCTCACGGTTTGTGGGTTCAAGCCCCACGTCGGGCTCTGTGCTGACTGCCAGCTCAGAGCCTGGAGCCTGTTTTGGAGTCTGTCACTCCCTCTCTCTCTGACCCTCCTCTGCTCACGCTGTCTCTCTCTCTCCTAGAAATAAATAAAACATTAAAAAAAATTTTTTTTTTAAATTTCATTTTAGACACTATAAATGTTTTGATATTTTGCCTATGATTCAATTTGCCTAGTTAAAAAATTTACTTTGGCCATATCTTCAAATTTTTCCTGTACTTTTACAATTACTGACCCTTAATAAATACCGAAAGTGTAGAATTACAGGTATTTGAGGTCCTACTATACATGGATACATATAAAACAGATAGAGCCTTATAGGTAAATTGTATCCTGAAGAAAACTAAAAAAAAAAATAAAAGATGAACTTTAGTTGCCATTTAAATTACATCTATCAAAATCTCACCAAATCCTTGAGAACCACAATGTAGTTAAGCTATTTGCCTGGTGTAACCAATCTCAGTCCACTCTATAAATTTGCATAAGGGTTTTAGATTCCAAGTAAGGTGCATTTATGAACAATGGTAAGAAACAAGTGCTAACTATCACCAACAGAAACATTATTGGCTTTGACATTTTCTTAAGAAATACTCCTCCAAGGAAAACATTTACAAATAGGTTGCTCAGACAACTACATTTCCTAGATCTCAATAAGCAACTCCCTGTGCCTTATAAAATAAAGCACTTTGAAATATAATTAAGTTGGGAGTACTATAATCTTGGAGAATCTTTAATGAGAAAGTACAATTATCATAAGGACTAAAGTTTATGGTGACTACAGCATTCTAAATATAAAGATTCAACAGTAAAAATTCACCAGTGTGTTTCCATTACTGCCTAAGGGACTGGTTAATTCTCATTTAGAAATAAAAGCTTCTTATAGAGATTGGTGATAATATTCCTCAGCATTAACTATTATTTCAATAGCCCCAGGTGACGGTGTCACTCCCCACTCTAAAACAGTATAGTTACCAAGTAATCTTCCAACATTGAGTAAATTTTGTAAATAAAGTATCCTATAAGAAACACAATTTGCTGACCAGCTCCATAGGATTCTAGTCTACTTGTTAGTTGTTTTTTGTTATAAATTAACAAATCGGCATTATTGTATACAAAAAAATTCCTTCAGGATGACTCAGTCTTCTAGAATTTACTTCCCCCTAACTACAGTAAGAAAATTGGGCTTTCCTATCTGCAGACTGGAGGACACGTGATGCCCCCCCAGGAGCACTCTCGGAAGCACTGAGCCTCAGACTCCGAAAAGCAGCTCTGTCTTCCACTTACGCTTTCCTCATTACCAGAGCAAATGTTAATTTTTAAGATTAAGTATCATCATTTTCATCTTTTTTGCATTCATGTTTCAGGCTAATTTCTATTGTCTTGGTCTCACTTTTGGAAGAATAAATTACACACCTATTTACAGTGATGAATTAAGAAAGCAAATTTGTAATTCTCTTACGCTGAATATGTGCCAGGCATAATTTTAGAAGGGGATGGTGCCCTGAAATCAATCAGTAAATGAAAGAGAGTAACTCGAAAAACAGTATGGAGCTCCCATTTCTGGAACAGAAAGGACAGTTTGTGCGATGAGGAGATGCCAGCTGTCGCAGCGCAAACATTTAGGGAGACAGAGTCCAGGCTGGGGCTCCTGGGCAGGCAGAACATGCTCAATTCATAACCTGTGTTGGGGTCAAGGGCAGGCCACTCCAAGATGGTTCATTTTGCATGAACATTATTTTGCACTGAAAGCAATAAAAACCTGGCACATTTAGGAAAAGCTCTTTACATTCCCTTCAGCTGCCAGCCTACAGCAGGCAGAGAGCTATAAACAGAGATTCCTCTATCCAGAGATAGAAATGTATCTGCATAATTGGGCAACTTTTCTGCTAATGGTCTTTCTCCCCTTTGTATCCTCGGGCCCCACTCCTCTCCTCACCTCATATAAGTGTCATGTTGCCTCACTATCTTTGGAATTTCATGTTTGTGTGGATTCTAAATTTGACTTTTTCTTGTTAATCTGTCTCATATCAATTTGATTCTTAGTCCAGCAAGAAGGATCTTAAAGGGCAGAATAAAATTATTCCTCCTCAATACCAGTTTCATCACAACTACCAAAACCTTTGAAAAGTTACCTTTTAAAAAACTGTAGAATTTGGGGCCACCTGGGCGGCTCAGGCAGTTAAGTGCCAACTTTGGCCCAGGTCATGAATGATCTCGTAGTCCCTGGGCTCAAGCCCCACATTAGGCTCTGTGCTGACAGCCCAGAGCCTGGAGCCTGTTTGGACTCTGTATCTCCCGCTCTCTGCCCCTCCCCCATTCTATCTAAAGGTGATTCTATGAAAGCATGGGAAGAAAGAGCTGCACTGAGGTTGTGAAGAATGACTGGGCATATACTATGGAGTTGGGGGATGTAAAGGCAAAAGCGGAAGTTTCCAAAAGGAGTTTCTGTCAGAGGACTTATAAGATTCTGGAGACCTAGTTATTGTCAAGCTAAGGTTGTTTTTCTCTAGCAAAGCATTAAGACCATAGAGGGTTCTAGGAGGAATGTTTTACTCCGCCTGTCTCAAGGGGCTGCAGGTAGTAAGGAAATTTAATCTTATTTACCATTCCACTCTTGCCTTCGTTGCCCACATCCCTATGGAGGGGAGGGTGATGTTAAGACTCCAGGAAATTGAGTCTATAGGTTTCTGGAGGTTAGGCTATTGATAAGATTGGCTTTTTCTTGTAATTTCCTAAGGCATACGTAAACTGATGGAGATGCATGTCCTGCATGCCTGTGACCTCTCTTAGTCAGCCATCTGTTTTCTTCTTCTTTTAGCTTTAGGGTAGCCAGGAGTGCCTCAGGAATATCACATGTACCCCACCTGGGGGTGGGGGTTGGCAGGGCATCAGCTTGCCTTATGATCCTTCATTAACAATGCAGGGCTTGCTTGGGATTCTCTCTTTTCCAATCTTTCTCTGCCCCTCCTACTCTCTCAAAATAAATAAACTTAAAAAAATGTTTAAAAAATTGTAGAATTTTAGAGCGAGTTAACACTTAAGCGGTGAGCTACGCCAAATGCTTAATAATTCCAAGGAGAAAAAGGTTTGCCAAAGTTCCAAGATTTGCCTGCAATCACACAGCCTCCCAGGAGAAAACTGGGACCTTTGGACTGTAGGATTAAAGCTTCCTATAGCTCCACCCTCATTTCCATTTTAACTTAACCTGAGGGACAAAATCATGCCCTTTAATCCTTGCTGTGGATTCATCACTTAGAAGCACTATAATAAGCAGAAGTAAATAATTATTTTAGGTAGGTCTAATTAACCTCAAACTGACCGGCATTGGCCCCAAACTTGATTTCCCTGAGTCAGTCTAAGAGGAGCAAATTGAGTCTATTCTTCAACATGTGCTGTGGGGGTATAGGCATCTGCTTAGAGTAGGAGAGAAGGAACCATCATTCTGCTAAGTAGAAAGTTTCAATTGCTAGAAGTAGAAAGAAACTAAAGCCATCCCATGAATAAAACAAACAAATCACTCACAGGAAAGATAGTTGGAAACCAGGTTGATATGTACTGTCTTTACTTTTAGGTTAAAAAAAAAAAGTATCTGAAGAATTGCTACCCTGAGGCAAACTGGACATGTATTTCTTCAAATTAAATAGTTCTAAATTGTATCCAAAGAATCTTTTTCCACAACAGATAAACACTGAATGAAGAATGACTCTCATCTAGTATGTATCCCACCATATGTGAAAGTGACTTATGAGGAATAACAGCTTTCAAAATGTTTGATATCTTTTACATAATTAATTACAGGTTATTTTTTTAAATGGCATCATAGACTATTTTCTTTGAGACATAGGTTTGTCTACTATCTGTTCTTTCACAAATCCAATTTAATTAACCCATTCTGTCCCTCCAAAATATAGAAGGAAAGTGTGAGAACAGATGGCCCAGGGCAATTTGCCTGTGACAACAACTCAATGCACAGAACTTGTAGAATGTGTCATTAGGATCACCTCATATGAGGAACAACATAAGCTAAACTAACATCTAACGTTAAGTGGTGTCAGGCAATGTCAGGGTTTGCCCTGGAATTAATGTATAACTTTTCTTGAGATCTCATTCACTTATTCACAAAGCATTTATCAATCAACCAAATGCCAAGTACTGTGCTAGATCCTAAGAATATCAAATTATGCAGAAGTCCTGCCCTTAATGAGCTCAGAAGTTAGCTTTAAGATAGCTTATTAAGCCCCAACATACCAGTGTTATTTCAAGCTGATCTCCATTCCAATTGATCAACACTGGCACTCTGCTGGTTTTTATAAATCTTTTGAACATCCTCTATCACCTTGCTGTTTGTAACTGTGAATTTCAGGAACATGGAAGAACTTAAAAACATGCATTGCAAGAGTTTCAACAGAGGTATGTATAAGATCCAGTGAGGGAACCCAGAAAGGGGTGTGAAAGTCACATGATGGAGTTTGAGGAATCTTCACAGAGAAGACATTGGAGCCTTAAAGAATACGGTTTGGGAATGAGGGCAGGAATGAGGAAAGGGACTCCAAGGACTAGGAAAAGTCTGGGCATTACCAGGGCATATTCTTTCTAACAATAATATCTGGAAACAGCTCAATCATACTCATATTTATTACCACACAATATATAATTATATACAGCAACTCATTTGGATGTTTAGATGTTTAAATGTTTTAAACACTTAGATGTTGAAAATATAAGACTACCATTCATATTTTTCCAAAATATTCAAGGATATCTGGGAGCATTGTTTAAACATAAATAAGTATAGACGGGAAGAAAGCAGAAAATAATTACAAAATAGGAAAGCATGTAGTTCCAAAAAGTGGTAAAGAGCTTCTCAAATATAGAACCTTCCTCAAATCCCCCCTTCCTAGATGTACAGAAGGGACTGGGGGAGGTTGGATGCCTTTTGGCTGCCTGCCATTCTCTGAATTGGGGCTGATAAAACACTAAAGTACAGTAATAATGGTAAATTATTCTACCTCATTCCAAATGATTTTGTAAATTTTTGGAGAGCTTTCAAATGCTATTGAATTAAAAGAATGATTGCAATCCTAAATTTTAGGAACGTGAGAAAACTTAAAATGATCCTATTATCTTAAATTTGAGGTGCCTTCATTCTTAATATATATCATTTTACAAGTCTTTACATATTTCAAGATCTTATTGGATTTTTTTAATGTTCTTCAAGCCCTAATGAGTTTATTTTAACAGAATACACTCAAATGTATAAATTAAAAATGTTTTAAAAGATATGCAAATATCCAACAACACAGAATATTTCACATTAGTTTGTTAGTTGAATTATCTTTTATGCGTAAACAAACTTAAGAGTTTATGAATGATACCAGATGGAGAACCAAAAGTATCAGTGTTTGTGGTATTTTGACTGCAAAGACAGTGAACTGGGGAACTTAGTGACACACCATGCCTCAACCCTGACCTCCAGAGGCCATCCTAAGAATGACACAGGGTTTCTAAGATTTAACATTGAGTGAACTTCATTAGAACTATCAGATTTGTCCATGTGCTTTAGTTAACTTGTCCCAGGTCACAAAGAAAAAATGAGAAAGCTGTCCTGTCTTAATCCAGAAAGAACAACTCTAAAATTTTCATTTCCGAAGTAATCCTTAATATTTTCCAACTGGCTGAAATTCCTGACACACTCAAGTGTGTAACACTTTATTTACTCTCCCTTCTATTATTTATGAAGAACAATAATTCTCCTTTACAAAGAATGACCAACATTCTCATTTTATTACCAGCAAAATGAATATTATCAGTAAAAGGCTCTCAGTTTTCCTGAATGATCTTTTCATCTTTTCCTACACGTCTCATTTTCTAATCTTTATTTTTTTGAGTCTAACCTAGAACCTTTATTACATTATTGACATTAAAGATCATATGTCAATGATGAAAGTGATGAATTTACTTATCATACTTTAGGGGAAATTTCACATTTTTATACCCATATGCTACCAAAAGGCCGTCCTGGAAAATTGCAGTTAATTAAATGAATGAGATTAGCTACTAATGAGATTTAAACAAACAACCAAGCTACTAATAAGAATTAAATAGTATTTAGAAATGTTACCTAAAGTGTTACTTTGACATATAATATGAACTGAATAGTGTCAGATGCCATGTAGGATCTTATTTTCTAGGACTTGACAGCTAAAGCTTATGCTGGGCACACATGGCCCATATTTTAGGAATAGAGAATTACAAATATCAGGATCAGAAACTTTTCTGAAAGGTTTGCTCAGAGGCAACATTATGGCAAAACTCCACATAACTACCACCACACCTCTACCATTACCAACCAAATTTCAGTTTTCCCTTTCCTAAGATATGGAGAATATGAATCCCATAAGTGATCACATTCAAGGGCTGCAGAAGATGGTGTTATTAGAGCCTACCACGTTGCAGAGTATGACATTTATGAGAATTATATGTAGAACCAAAACTACAACAGAGTCATTTATGTTAGGGATAAAAACAGAGTTGACCAACACAGGTGCATTAAAGAACAATAAAACTTAATCTTACCTAACCTAAATTGCAGGAACTTACAGCTTTTCTCAGAAACCAGCAGACGATGCCAGTCAACCCCCCGATGCCAAGCCAATCCTCAATCACCAAGTCTGCTCACATCATCTTTGGACTTCCTTGTTCCCCTGGTTCCATTACCCTAATGCAAACAAAGAAGAAGTCCACTAGGCAACCAATCAGCTAAAAAGCCAAATAACTTCCACATTTATCCCCAAAAAACCCTTTAGTCTGTGAGCAATCCAGAACTCACAACTCCTGTAGCCTTGAGTTTCCTAGGATGCAGGTCAAAAGCCTTGCAATAAACTCATTTTCTACTTTGTTTTATTCTGTGTACAGTTTGGTTTTTGACATATATTTTTGTTCATTCAGATGACCAAAATATATTTTTCATATATAGTTGGTCCTCTTCCATGGTTCCTGGCTCACTGCTTCCAAAACCTCTAAATTGAAGGATAACAACAATGGAAGCATCTTTTGTTATAATATTTGGTCTCTTGTCATCAGTTCCTGAAATGGATTCAGAGCCATAAAGGTGAAATGGGCATCTTATTATTCATTATAAGCCTCATTCCACCACAACTGGGTTTATGTTTATGAGGTGGCTTTTAGAAACATGGAGGGATGGGGCTTGGTTGCCAGGAAACCCAACCATGTGATTAGAAGGTTAGATCTTTCCATCTCACCCCTGATATCGAGGGAGAAGGGAGGGAACTAGAGGTTGAATCAATCACCAATTTCCAATGATTTAATCATTGGAAGCCTCTATAAAAAAAAAAAAAGGAGAGGGTTCAGAGCTTATGGGTTGGTGAACATGAGGAGATCTGGGGAGAATGGTGTGCCTGGTACATCTTTCCCACACCTTGCTCTATGTATCTTTCCATTTGGCTGTTGACTCACACCCTTTAATATTCTATGTAATAAACTAGTAACATAATGAATTAACATGTTCCCTGAGTTCTGAAAGCTGCTCTAGCAGATTAATCAAAACCAGGGAGGGGGTCATGGGAACTTCTAATTTATAGTCAGTCAGTCAGGAGCACAGCTAACAACCTAGACTTGCAACTGGCATCTGAAGTAGAGAGCAGTCTTCTGAGACTGAGCCTGTGGAATCTAATGCTATCTCTGAATGAACAGCATCAAAACTGAGTTGAATTATATGACACCCAGCTGGTGTCCGAAACATTGCTTGGTGGTATGGAGCTGAACCACCCCCTCAACATTAAAACTCAGTACAGAATCTGAAACACTGCAGTTCACCACCACCACCTCAAAATGATGTGGTAAGAGTTTTCTAAGAATCTTTAGTGTCTAGGAGAGCTGATGGAACTTAAGCACCCTTTAGCAGGATGTAAGTAATATTGGATTTACTGCATGTCCACAGGGAGCCTGTGTCCAAAAGTTGGGGCAGCGGTTACAGCCACCAAAGAATGAGCAGTAACTTCTCAATGCAACCAAGAACACAGCTGTCTTGCAAATCTCTTTCTCACTGCATCACTAAACAGAGGAAAACATGGAAAGGTTTTTATCTCTCTCTCTCCCTCCTCTTCCCTTTTTCTCCGTTCCCTCCCTCCCTGTGTCTCTCTTGCCCTCTCTCTCTCTCTCTTTCACTGGTCCTGGTGAGATTTACCAGATAGATGGATAGATAGATAGATAGATAGATAGATAGATAGATAGATAGACAGACATATAGATAGATAACAAATATATATATAAAGATATATAGAGAACACATACATAGAGAGAGAGAGAAAGTCAAAAAGAGAAAGCTCTGCAGCCTTGCAAGGATGATTACACTATTTAGATAGATAGATAGGTAGACAGACAGGTAGATAGATGATAGAAAAATAAATATGAATTAACATTGCCTTCAGGCAGCTCACTCTCGAATAAGTCAATATGTTTATTTTCAAATAAAATACTGAAAAGTCACCTGTATAAATATCATTTAGCAGCTTGTTGAAATATATAGTCAGTAGACCTGCTTTTATATGTTACACCTCAAAAGACACCACTAGTGTCTTGAAAAATGGCCATTTAAACTGTTTATTCTATATGGTCTGGCCCTGTCAGCTACCTATCTGCTGACACATGGCGACAAGCCACAAACACCAAAGGCTGTTTGCAGTCCTTCTCACTTGTTCTGGAGCTCCTGCTTCAACCTACTTCATATTTTTATCTCGATTATGGGCTTTGGTCTTACTTTTAAAAACTTGCTCTTGCCACTTTGGACCTGGGTTCAAGGGAAGAATAAGGAGTCGTGATGACAGCCATGGTCTCTTCGGGGTTTGGAGTTGGGGCTCTCCTACGGGGCAGGAAGGCTCAGAACCCATAAGGAAATCAATTCTCAAGGTGAGGCACAAGTGAACAGAATAACAAAATTTTGCTTAAGAAATAAAAATTTGCAGCCAAATCATTTCCTATGCCTTTGTCAGTGTGTTTTCTTGTTATCCATCATGTTCACACAGGATCAAAAGGTAGGGACAGCATCCAGGACGCACACAAATCAGTTTCCCAGCCCAAGGTGAGATCAAGTCTACTTGGCATAGCTTGGGGGGCAGGGGGGATACCACACCTTAGGCATAATAGGAAAGAGTGGCAAATCTATCCTGAAGGATATTTATTAAAGTGTTTCTCTTTTACTATAGATATGCCTTTTAGTATAACTGAGGAAGTAAAATTTAAAAATCTCCTCATAAATACCTTCTTATGAATAAGAACTGAGGAGACAAGTTTTGCTAACCTTTTTCCTTCTGAACCCCTGGAGGAGAGTCCCTTCTCACAAGAGACATCAAGGGAGTAGGGGAATGATTGACATTACCAAGCCACTGGCTTAATTTCCCATTTCTTCTGCGTTACAACTGCTTTTCCAAGCTGAGAGAACATTTACATTTTTGGTGAACAGTTAAAAAACTCAGTTGTGCATTAATGTTTTGCCAAGTTTGTACAGATTAGCCAATTAAAACTCAATATAACCATTATCCAGAATAATCATTAATTGAATAAATTAGTTATTTCGTTTTAATAAAGACAAGAAAAACATTTTCCTTGGAATACTTTTTTCATTAATAGATTTGCTCCTCAAGTTGTAAGACATTAGCATTCACATCTTGCTTCTGCTTTATGGCTAGACATCATTTTTATCATTAAGAGAAGGAAATTATGACTAGCACTCAACAATAAGAATATTGCAAGGAAAAATGAGTGTTTATCTCATTAAGGCTTTCAAAATGATTTCTTAGATGATGATGTATTATTTCACATTCCAGGAAAAGAAGAGACAACTGTAACTATAGTTACCAAGTGTATCAGAGACCTCTGCTTTCCAGAATAGCCTCCAGACTAAGTATTTATTCAAGGAAGTTGTCATGTGAACACACTTATGGGCAGGAGGTCAGAGAAGACTTTAAATGCACCTGTCACAAACATTTTAATATGCAGCACTTATTATCTTCATTTTTTTCATAATACACTATGTACCTCAAAAACACATTTTATGATATATTCTCTCTTGAGTTGTTTGGGGCAAAAACCATTAGATGGCCTTAGTCCTGGTATAACAGGTGTTTATTTTCTAGACCTTATGTGCTCAGTATGTTATGCTCATAGATGGCCTTGACTTGCTTAATGTTTCTAACTGGAAGAAAGGAATTCCTATTGTTTTAGCAGACAGAAAATGGAATGCCCAGCTCAGCTTACCTCCAGAAAACGCTCCCTCTACTTACTTCAGTAAGTACTTACTTACTTACTTACTTACTCACTCCAGTGTGTGAGATCACTTCTGGAAGTACTGATATCTATCCATAGGACTGTGTTATAGGCCATGTTATTTATTCTACATATTGGTACTTACCATATTGGGCTTATTCAGCGTATAAAAAAGGTAGGGTCTAAAATCAGTTACCTGAATTTGAATGCTGGATACTTCATTAACTAGACGTGTAAGCACGACCAACATTACTTAATCTCACTTAATCTCATCAAAACTCTATTTGCTCACCTGAGAAAATAGTAGTATCTTCCTCATAAATCAGTTTTGAGGATCAAATGAGATAACTCAAGTACAACACAAAGTAGAGAAACAGCAAGCACTCAGTATATATTATCTATTATTGCTGTCATGATGTTCCATACGCATATCAGAGCATTTGGAAGTTAAAATTACATTAAAAAAGAAGATATTCATGAACTTATTTAAACTGTTATGTAACCCAACTGTTAGCCTTCTCTGGATCAATTGTTGCCTTTTTCTGGTGCATCTGACAAATGGGCAGGGGGTTGCCTTAACGCCCTCCCCTAAGGCATACTCTTAGCACTCTGTGTGCTCTTCTGGTCTCTGCTTGCTTCACCGAAACCTACAGTCCTTCTTGATACAGTTTGAATGCCACCAGCTGGGCAGGACTGCCCTTTCCTTAGCTCCAACATTAGCTAACTGTTCACAGTGCTAATGCACAGACTATCGAAGTATACTCGAAACAAAAAGGGTAAAGTAAAGAAATTAGAACATTGGAGAAAAAATTTAAATTACATGGTACATAAAAGGCTGCCCACACTCTTAAGAAAGAGAAAGTCATTTTTTTTTTCACATATCACCTCTCCGTAACAAGTGTAATCAGTTGTTGTCTGATAACAAACAACTCATTTGTTATCCTTGCTTCTCTGAGTTGACAGCTGCCTTTCTTCCTTCTCCTTAAAGAGTATCTCTTTATACTTTCACAGAGCCAATATCTACCACCCTTTTGAAAAACATCACTCTTTCTTCTTAACAGATGTTTCTTCTAAGGATCCATTTCCCTTCTCTTACTGGTGTGATTCATAGGACATAATGTACTATGATACTTTTCCCAAAGATTTCGTTATTCAATGTGGAATTACACCTTGAGGGCTTGCTAGTAGTTATGCGCATAGTAGAACAATCTTGGTTAACCTTTACTTCTGCAAGCCTTAGTATCTTCCAAGATTTCTCTACCAGTGTTAAGAGAAGATAATCTTTCTTATCCTTCCAACACAATCAGCAGGAAACTATTTTTTAAACACATATGCACATCTCCAAAGGGAGCAGGGGGGATCGGACGCGGTGTACTGAATACTATTGAAGACAGCATTTGCCACATAGAGGACAGCCCGTTGTATTAGTTTGCACGGCAGCAGCAGCAGCCGCCTTTTCTTCATCTAGTTGAGATATCTGGATTACAATCCTAACCTCAGCCTATTCATCCTGGTGGGGTTTCACTTCCCTCTGGAGAAATTCAATTATCCCGCCGGCCTTTGTCAGAGTTCCTCAGGGAGCCAAGGAAGTCTACCTAGGGCTGCTGTTACTCCTCTGCCAGAGGCCAATACACGTCTTAGTACACAGAGAGGCTCTCGATTGTGTGGCCAGATTATTAAATTATCTTATTCAATATAATAAATTACCTTATTCTTTTACATTTTCTAGGTATAAATAATAGCCTTCTAAATTGTAACTCAGAAGTTCCTTTTCCAATATTTATGCCTCAGTTTTCTTGATCACATTCTTAGAGGGAGCGATCTTAAATATACCCCTTAATTACTGATGTTGTTACAAAAATAAAGGTTCAAATATTGGTCAAATATATGTATTTTAAATGACCACTAATCTCACAGAAATGGAGTGTTGATTTCAAATCATATCAAAAAAAAGAATGAAGCAAAGTCTTCAGTCAGTCAAAATAAATACGTGTATTCAGTCAGGAAAAAAAAAGAAGAGCATGGTGAGAAAAAGCATATATAAGTAAATAAGACACCTGTTTCTGTATTGACAGAGCAACTAGTAGAAGCAGGGTTATCATTTGTGCTGTAAAAAGCTACACAACTGGCCAAATATATGAAGTAACTGTTTTCAGGTACTGAACAAGAGGCAGTACAGAACTATGATTCTTCAGAGAAGAAAAACACATAATGTGAGTCTCATGATAGTCCTGGGCTTCTGCCTGGAGGTATTTTTCCACTCTGACTCAAGGAGTAAATGCTAAGGGAAGGAAAAGGCAGCAAAAATTTTATTTCTAAGTGGCTAAAGACTTTAGAATTTAGAGGGAAACTACCAGAATTATAATGATGGAGGACAAGTGGAAGTCTGCATAGAGGCTGAACTTGGGTCATTAGACTTGGCTGAAGATGCACAAGGTAAGACTTTGGGAAATTTAACAGAGATTTTCTGCTACAGGACAGAGAACTTTGGGTTCAACAGGTTCTGAAAAGGCATTTTCCAAGGGGTTTATGTTCATTCAAGTTGATCACAAGGGAGATATTATTAACAATTACCTTCATCCAACCTAATCAGAAATTGTAAATAAATGCCGAGGCTACTAGATGGGGACACTAAATGAGAATACAGTTAAATTAGCAAATTAGCAAATTAACCTAGAGTACACAACAATCAGGTGCAAAGGTAGTATTACACATAAAGAGCTTCAGTTGAATTTCTCTAAATTATTTTAAGAATTATTTTCCAACTTCCGGGGAAGACGGTAGAGTCGGAGGACCCTAAACTCATCGCACCCCATGGATACAACTAGATAACACTCTCATTGGAGCAAATAACCCGGGAAAGGACCCCAAGGCTGGCTGAACAAACTCCACCACTAAATGTAGAGAAGAGGCCACATGGAAGAGGGCAGAGAGGGCAGGGACTCAGCGGGAACCCAACCCCACGTGTCTGACAGCCAGTGGCAGGGCGCTGCAGGCATGGAGAGGGGCAAGAAACCGACTAGCAGGCCAGGCAGCCTATGAGGGAACAGAAATCCCTGCGGCATTCGGCTTTGAGAATCAGAGGCGCCGAATTTCCTGGGTGCTTGCAATTAGCAGGACTTAGAGCCTGGAACTTTAAAGATCAGTGGGCTCAACACTGGTAGATTGAGGGAGAGGCAACAGGGGCTGAGCTCCTGCCTCTGAAGGGACAGTGCAGCAGACAGCTGTGGGGGTGCAGCTTGGAAGCGGCGGTTTAGTGGGGTGCCTGGGGCTGGCACTAGGGAAACTTAGTTGCTGATCCCAGTTTACTGGGGGACTACTCTAGGAAGAGAACAGCTGGTGGATGCCTTTTTCCTCCCCTGTTCCTCATCATAAACGCAGAGTCACCTGCAGAACCAGCAGCATTAGTGGCACTAACAGTCACTATCTAACTTGCTTACCCTACGCCCCGCCCCCTCCAGCCAGGCCTGCCTCAGTCCTGGAGCTGCAGGCCCTCTCCCCCCAAAGACTTGTGCAATCCTTGCCAACACCATATGCACCTTGTTACAACTGTACCCCAACCCACGTGTGCTTTGTGGTCAAAGCCAGTCCAGGTCTCCATGAAGGCTGGTTATCTCCTGTGGAGAAAGACCAGTGCCGCATAGTTAGAAGTGCACCTCCCACCTACTACTTTCAAAAGCAAGAGATTCAGCTGAATTTCTTAACACAAAGAAACTGACACAGAGAGGTAGACAAAATGAGGAGGAAAGGACTATGTCATAAATGAAAAAACAGGACAAAACCCCACCATGAGATCTAAGCAAAATGGATATAATTAACATGCCTGATAGAGAACTTAAAGGATTAATCATATAGATACTCACTGGACTTGAAAAAAGGGTGGAGGACATCAGTGAGACCCTTAGGAAAGAGAGAGAAAACAAAGAACCAATCAGAGAAGCAGAACACAGTAAATGAAATTGAAAATATACTTCATTGAGCAGCACCTGGGTGGCTCAGTCAGTTAGTTAAGCATCTGACTCTTGAATTTAGCTCAGGACATGATATCACAGTTCATGAGAGCGAACCTTGTGTCAAGCTCAGCGCAGACAGTGCGGAGCCTGCTTGGGATTTCTTCTCTCGCTCTCTCTCTGCCCCTCTCCCACTCATGCTTTCTCTCTCTCTCAAAAATAAATAAATAAACTTTAAAAAATACGCTTGATGGAATAAACAGCAGACTGGAAGAAGCACAAGAATGAATTAATAAACTAGGAGACAGTAGTAGAAAGTAGTCAAGCTGAACAAATGAAAGAAAAAAAATCGTTGTGAAGAACAAGAACAGACCGAAGGAACTCAGTGACTTCATCAAGCATAATAACATTAGTATTACAGGGATCCCAGAAGGAGAAGAGAGAGAAAAGGAGTCAGAAAATTCATTTGGTGAAATAATAGCTGAAAACTTCCCCAATCTGAGGAAGGAAACAGATATCCAAATTCAAGAAGCACAGAGATCCTCCAACAAAATCAACCAACGGAGGGGAGGGAGTCTTCACCAAGACACATAGTAAAGTAAAATGGCAAAAAGTAGTGATAAAGAAAAAAAATTAAAAACAGCAATAGAAAAGTAGAGAGTTACATACAAGGAAATGCCCATAAAACTACCAGAGGATTTTTCAGCAGGAACTTTGCAGAAAGGAGGGGCGTGATATATTTAAGGTTCTGAAAGGCAAAAATCGACAGCCAAGAATACTTTATCCAGTAAGGCTACTATTCAGAATTGAAGAACAGATAAACAGAGTTTCTCAGATAAACAAAAACTAAAAGCATTCATGACCAGTAAAGCAGCCTTACAAGAAATGTTAAAGGGGACTCTCTGAGTGAAAAAGAAAGTCCATAAATGAGACTATGGAAAGTAGGAAGCACAAAAGCAGTAAAAATAAATAAATAAATAAATAATAATAATAATAATAATAAAGTATTTCTTTTATAAAAATCTGTCAAGAAATTCACAAAATAAAGGGATGTAGAATGTGGCACCATATACCTAAAACATGATGGGAGAGAAAAGTAAAGAAAGGGTTTGAACTTAAGCAATCATCAATTTAATACAGATCGCTACATATAGAAAATGTTATATACAAACCCAAAGGTAACCACAAATCAAATACCACTGAGAGATATGCAAAGAATAAAAAGAAAGGAATTCAAATATATCACTAAGAAAACCAGCAAACCATGAAAGAAAGAGAAGAAAGGATCAGAGAAAAACTACAAAAAACAATCACAAAACAAATAACAAAATGGCAATACATATTTATCAATAATTACTTTGAATATAAATGGTCTAAATGCTCCAATCAAAAGATAGGGTGGAATGGATTTAAAAAAAAAAAAGAAAAAGGACCCACCTATATGTTGCCTCCAAAAGATTCATTTCAGACCTAAAGACACCTGCAGATTGAAAGTGAGGGGATGAAGAAACACTTATCATGCAAATGGATATGAAAGAAAGCCAGAGTAGCAATACTTGTATCAGACAACATAGACTTTAAAACAAAGACTATAACAAGAGACTATAACACTGTATTATAATAAAGGGGACAATCCATCAGGAAGACATAACAATTATAAATATTTATGCACCCAACATACAATCATCAAAAACATAAGACAGTTAAAATAAACAAAAAGGACCTAATTGATGGTAATACAATAATA
Organism: Proteles cristata cristata; assembly: GCA_017311185.1. Lineage (NCBI taxonomy): Eukaryota > Metazoa > Chordata > Mammalia > Carnivora > Hyaenidae > Proteles > Proteles cristata. The sequence goes on along the minus strand of JAESUZ010003619.1, from coordinate 2,296,781 downwards.
GTAGGAGACTTTAACACCCCACTAACATTGATGGGCAGGTCATCTAAACAGAAAATCAACAAGGAAACAGTGGCTTTAAATGACAAACTGGACTAGATGGATTTAATACATATGTTCAGAACATTCTATTCTAAAACAGCAGAATACACATTCATTTCAAGTGCACACATAACATTCTCCAGAAGAGATCACTTATTAGGCCACAGAACAAGCCTCAACAAATTCAAAGAGACTGAACTCCTACCATGCATCTTCTTTGACCACAATGCTTTGGAACTAGAAATCAACCACAAGAAAAAAATCTGGAAAATCTACAATTACATGGAGATTAATTAACAGGCTACTAAACAATGAACAGGGAAGCCAAGAAATCGAAAGTACATGGAAACAAACAAAAACGAAAACACAAAATCTTGGTGATGCAGAAAAAGTGGCTCCTAGAGGAAATTTATAGCAATACAGGACTACCTCAAGAAGCAAGAAAATTCTCAAATAAGCAACCTAACCTTGCACCTACAAAAGTGGAAAAAACAACAAACAAAACCCCAAACCAGAAGAAAGGAAATAATAAAAATTAGAGCTGACATAAATGACATGAGAACTTAAAAAAAAAATAGATCAATGAAATGAGGAGCTGGTTCTTTAAAAACATCAACAAAATTGATAAACCTCTAGCCAGACTCACTGAGAGAGAGACAGTGAGAGAGAGAGAGAGTACTCAACAAACAAAATCACTAATGAAGGAGGAGAAACAAAAATCAGCACCACAGAAATACAATTGGGAGAATGTTTTGAAAAACTACATGCCAACATATTAGACAACCTAGAGTAAATGGATAAATTCCTAAAAACATATTACCTCCCCAAACTGAAGCAGGAAGAAATAGAAAATTGGAATAGACCAATTACCAGGAAGAAGATTGAATCAGCAATCAAAAACTCCCAAGAAACAAAAGTCCAGGATCAGATGGCTTCACAGGTGAATTCTACCATGCTTAACTCTCTTAAATTCTTAATTCTTAAATTCTTCTTAAAAGGAGTTAATACCTATTTTTCTCAAACTATTAAAAAAAATAGAAGGAAAACTTCCCAATTTATTTTATGAGGCCAGTATCACCCTGATACCAAAACCAGATTGACACTACAAAAAAAGAGAACTACAGACCAATATCTCTGATGAACATAGATCCAAAAATCCTCAACAAAATATTAGCAAACGGAATCCAATAATACATTTAAAAACATCATTCACCACAATCAAGTGGGGTTTATTTCTAAAATGCAAGAGTGGTTCAATATTCATTCACAAATCAATCAACATAATACATCATCACATCAATAAGAAAGGATAAAAATCACATGATCATTTCAACAAACACAGGAAGTATTTGACAAAATGAAATAACAATTCATGATAAAAGCTCTCATAAAAGTAGATTTAGCAGGACCTCAACTATAACTCAACATCATAAAGGACATATGTGAAAAATCCCAGTGAACAACATACTCAGTGGGGAAAAAACAGCGCTTTCCCCCTAAAGTCAGTAAAAAGACAAGGATGTCCACTCTTACCACTTTAATACAACATAGTACTGGAAGTCCTAGCCATAGCAATCAGACAACAAAAAGAAATAAAAGGCATCCAGACTGGTAAGGAAGAAATAAAACTTTCACTATTTGCAGATGACATGATATTATATATAGAAAACCCAAAAGACTCCACCATATCCTATGAGAACTGAAAAATGTGAATTCAGTAAAGTCACAGGACACAAAATCAATGTGCAGAAATCCATTGCATTTCTATATGCTAATAATGAAATAGCAGAAAGGGAAATTAGGAAACAATTCCAAGTACAATTGCACCAAAAATAAAATAGCTAGGAATAAACTTAACCAAAGAGGTGAAAGATCTGTACTATGAAAACTATAAAACATTAATGAAAGAAAATTATAATGACACAAAGAAATGGAAAGACACTGGATGCTTATGGATTGGATGAACAAATATTGTTAAAATGTCTATAATACCCACAGCAATCTATACTTTTAATGTGATCCTTATCAAATACCAACAGCATTTTTCACAGAACTAGAATAAACAATCCTAAAATGTATATGGAATTGCAAAATACCCCAAATAGCCAAAGCAAATTTGAAAATGAAAAGGAAAGCTGGAGGTATCACAGTTCCAGACTTCAAGTTATATTACAAAGCTGTAGTAATTAAAACAGTATGATACTGGGACAAAAATAGACGCATAAACAGAATAGAAAACCCAGAAATAAACCCACAATTATATGGCAACTAATCTTCAATAAAACAGGAAAGAACATACGATAGGAAGAAGTCTCTTCAATAAATGGTGTTGGGAAAACTGGTCAGCTTCATGCAAAAGAATGAGAATGGACCATTTTCTTTTTTAAAATTGTTTTTAATATTTATTTTTGAGAGAGAGAGCGAGAGAGACAGAGAAAGCGTGAGTGAGGGAGGGGCAGAGAGAGGGAGACACAGAATCTGAAGCAGGCTCCAGGCTCTAAGCTCTCTGCACAAAGCCTGATGTGGGGCTCAAATTCACGAACGTGAGATCATGACCTGAGCCCAAGTCAGTCACTTAACCGGCTGAGCCACCTAGGGACCCGAAAAATGGACCATTTTCTTACACCATAAACAAAAATAAACTCAAAATGGATTAAAGACCTAAATGTGTGACCTGAAACCATAAAAATCCTAGAAGAGCGCTCAGGCAGTAATGTCTCTGGCATCAGCTGTAGCAACGTTTTTCTAGATATGACTCCTGAGGCAAGGGAAATAAAAGCAAAAATAAACTATTGGGACTACATCAAAATAAAAATCCCCTGCACAGCAAAGGAAATAATCAACAAAAATAAAAGGCAACCTACTGAGTGGGAGAAGATATTTGTAAATGACATATCTGATAAGGGGTTAGTACCCAAAATACATAAAGAACTTATACAACTCAATACCCAAAGAACAAATAATCCAATTAAAAAATGGGCAGAAGACAAGAACAGCCATTTTTTCAAAGAAGACACCCAAAAGATGAACAGACACATGAAAAGATGCTCTCAACATCACTCCTCATCAGGGTAATCCAAATCAATACTACTAGGAGATACTACCTCCCACCTGTCAGAATGGCTAAAATTAGAAACAAAAGAAACAAGTGTTCAGGGAGGATGTGGAGAAAAAGGAACCCTCTTACACTGTTGACAGAAATGCAAACTGGTGCAGCCACTGTGGAAAATGGTATGGAGGATCCTCAAAATGTTAAAAATATGATCCAGTAATTGCACTACTGGGTATCTACCCCCCAAATACAAAAATACTAATCCAAGGTGATAAGAAACAAAAGATATGAACAAAGGAAAAAGAGAGAATGAGACAACCTAGGAAGCTGACTCTTAACTATAGATAACAAGCTGAAGGTTACCAGAGAGGGGGGTGGGGAGAGGGATGGGTAAAACAGGTGATCAGTGATGGGAGTAAGGAGGGCACTTGCCAAGATGAGCACTGGGTGTTGTATGGAAGTGCGGAGTCACTGTATTGTACACCTGAAACTAACAATTAAACACTGTATGCTAGCTATACTGGAATTAAAAATTAAAAAAAAAAACCCACGATTTTCTAATCAGTCATGTATAAGATTTTGATCTCAATTTTAGATCTCTTTACTTAATAAACATCATAGTAGATTTGTAACTCATTTCTCGTTGTTGGATCAGTTCTTAATTTTGCTGGACTATTTGAGCAGGAGAAACCAAAGAGACCAATATGAGCCATGGTTTCCTCATATGTAAAATAGAGGCAAATATCTGTGGGCTCCAAACACGAAAGGTACTAAATGAATCCATTTTGATTATTTAGATTTATATTGCCAAAAGGGGCTTTAAACTGTCAACAAACCATAATTTCATTCTATTTCCCTGGTTAACTCATCCTACAAATGATTTCTAGTATTAATATGTGGCAAGTACAGTTTTGGGCATAAGAATTGTGAACAAAATTTGTGAACAAAACTAACTTTCCCTCGTGGAGCCTGAACATAATCACAGTGTAATTAAGCTAATATGACCTACAGGACTGAAATGATTTATTTTATTTTTTTCTAGTTAATATTTTCAGAAATAAGTTGCCATTTTCATTTTTTCAGTTTGTTTGGCTTTATTCCTTATCTTAATAGTGCTAACTATGTATTAAAGAAAAATTACATTTGATTTATTAATAATAAGTATCAGAAAGTAGTTTCAAAAATGTATAATATACTTTAAAATTGTGCACAGAGAAAATTTATTCTGTAAATAATTTAAAAATGGATAATAGTATTTCATCAAAAGAACATTCATCATAGTTTTATTAGGGCATGCTGAATTTTTTATTTACATTTAAGTTTTTCTACAATGATTGTGCAGTCCTTTTGTTAGAAAAATAGTACTATCTTAAAATTTTAAGTGTATTTCCTTAAAGGTCTACAGAAAGCTCACAAACAAATAAATATAAAACATGCTTTTAACATAACATTTTATTGAACCTAGAAGTGTACAGGTAAAGCTATAACTTAAGCAAATTGTGCAATTAGTTGAGACCTCTTTGGCTGAAAAATGAGGACATTCCTTAAAGGAATGAGCTGGAGAAAAAGCTTTCTGTAAAATATTCCATAGGTAATCAAGCTTTAACTTAATCCCTTCTGACGTGTATTTTATTTTTCTATGAAGGAACAATAATCTGTAGAAAGCAAGCTTTCTGTTACTTAAACTGAAATTCCATTACATCAGTCATCATTGTCCTAAGTTTAAGAACTGTCCTAGATGAATAATTAACTCTTTTACTGCCAACACTGTCCTGAAGTGGACTGTTAAAGAACTTTTTACAAAATGAAGTCACCAAAGTACAAAGATACAGATACACATATCCTTTCTGACTGTCTTTGAAAATTTAAAAGAAAACTAGAACTACTACTGAAACTCAGGCTAATATTTATAGGTATAGATCTCTCTTTTAAAAACAGACACAGGGGCACCTGAGTGGCTCAGTTGGTTAAGAGTCCAACTTCAATTCAGGTCATGATCTCACGGTTCGTAGGTTCGAGCCCTGCGTCGGGCTCTGTGCTGACAGCTAGCTCAGAGCCTGGAGCCTCCTTCAGATTCTGTCTCCTCTCTCTCTGCCCTTCCTCAGCTCATACTCTGTCTTTCTCTCAAAAAATAAATAAACATTAAAAAATAATATAAAAAAAACAGGCACAGAAAGTCTTAGCCACTGAAACCTGTCAATGAATTGGGCCCCAAATCAGTCTTTCCTGAGCCCCCTTTTTGCGAGTGCACTGCTCTGTGAGTTGCTATGCATTACATTTGAAATTACTGGTACACAAAAGAGTAACAGAATACATCATGTGTTTACATGCCCGGAAATGTGGGCATTGGTAACAAGAAATATTTGGGTTCTTTTATTTTTTGCAAGTTATATTATACTGAAGAAAATGTTCTCTAAATTTCATTTCAGTTTAGAGTTTGCTTCACTGGTTGCTAATATCTAGTTTTTTGGTTTTTTTTTTTTTAATGGAACTTTAAGAAATTCCATTTCTTTGGCAAAGAGCAAATTAAGTTCTGATTATGGGTACAGCCAGTGATTTCATCAGCACAAATAATTACAAATGTAGTATAAAAAACAAGTATCTGGAATGGTCTTTTAGGATTATGACTCTATAAATCTAATGCTGTTTTGTTTCTTACCTGAGGTTAGAATGTGTTCTCCAAGTATTTTGTATTCAGTAAGTATTTCCTGAACATTTACTCTGCACTATGACTATGAACATGCGGGCATTGGGGTAGGCACTGGGGATTTGAAGAGAAATAAGATAGACAAGATCCTTGCCCTTTAGGAATTAGATTAAAAATAAACAAATTATGTGTGTTGTGATGCATGTTTTAGAGGACACACCCAGAAAGCTGAGCAGAGAGTAACAGGGAAGGAGAGAATATTCTTTAGATGGGAAAGAGAAAGAGATGAACTTCAAGCTAAGAGTGGCGGTCTGAGAAAAAGTGCAGCAGGAGTGAGGATGAGGGAAAGGAGGGCAAGAAGAGAAGGGAAAGTATCCCATGTAGAACAAGAAGTACTAAATGAAACAACGTTCATTGTGTTCAGTCAACTCAGAGTAGATCAGAAAGAGGTAAGGTCAGCCTTTTCCACGTCATGAAGGCCTTCCATTGAAAGTTACGGACCTTCATCAAAAAGAACATGGGAATTTACATAAAATTTTGTGTTCAATTTTAGGACTTTTCAAAGAAAAACAGTCATACCTGATTCGTCCTAGGTTGAAAAGACCCAGACTACTTCATCTGAGTGAAACACCTTCCTTGGCTCAAAGCCTCCCCGAAGGCACCTGGGGAAAATGTCTCCACAGGAGAGCCCAGCGAGCTGTCCTCAGTCCCCAGCTATGCAGGCACACGAGCCAGTGCTCATCAGAAAGAGGTTTTAACTGACAGTGTAGAGAAATTCAGATATTTCTCTTCACCAAGCAAGTTGTGGTTTCTCAACAGCTTCGCAATGTCTGACCATGAGTATTCACACACGACATATAGGGTCCTGTTTAAGAATTTTTCATCCTTCCTCAGGGAGTTCCTTGCAGGGAGGCCTCTGGACTGCCTTTTATTGGCCCGGCCCTCGTGTCATATATTCTCTAGTTCCACTTTTTGCAAACCTTAAAAGACAGTTCAGAGTGTTTTATTTTCCTAGAATAATGACTTGAAATGACTCAGCTACAGATTGATGCATGAAAATCTCCTATTGGTTTCATATTACTGATGTTTGCTATAATAAGATTTAAAAGCTGGTAATTTTCAAGGTTTTATAGTTTGTTAGGCATTAAGAAAATGAGTCAGGGGGTGCCTGGGCGGCATCACACAAATGGTCCTCATAAGGACCAACTTACTAATGTAAGAACCCTCCGAAATGTGGTGTGCTTGCTTTACAGTCTGAGCTGGGAAGCCTTCACTTGTGCTCCTTGATGAAATGTTATATTGATATTTCTTAACTCCAAAGAGGAATTTTGTTCTAAATTATCCACCCTGCCTATCAAAATCAAGTTCAACAAAATTGCATGTATTGTATAAACATGGCATTAGTGTTCATATATTTTTTTAAGTTTTATTTATTTTGAGAGAGAAAAAAGAGAGCATATGCAAGCGAGCAGAGGAAGGCCAGAGAAAGAGAGGGACAGAGAGAGACACAGAGAGAGAGAATCTCAAGCAGGCTCTGCACTGTCAGCGCAAAGCCTGATACGGGGCTTGAACTCACGAACCATGAAATCATGACCCGAGCCAAAATCAGATGCTTAACCTACTGAGACACCCAGGTGCCCCAGTGTTCATATAATTGTGATTTATTTTTCAGAAGCTAATTATTTAAAATTCTTTAAAGCAGAGAAACATTCATTTCTCTTCTGGAATACATATATTTCTAGTGTAATTTTTTTTAATTTTTTAATGTTTATTTTTGAGACAGAGAGAGAGAACATGAGCTGGGGAGGGGCAGAGAGAGAGGGAGACACATCATCTGAAACGGGCTCCAGGCTCTGAGCTTTCAGCACAGAGCCCGACACGGGGCTTGAACCCACAGGCTGCAAGATCATGACCTGAGTCGAAGTCGGACGCTTAAACGACTGAGCCACCCAGGCACCCCTAGTGTAAATTTTTTAAACAAGGGAAAACAACATATGTCTTTTCAACAAATGCATTTTAACCTTGAATCAAATAAAAGCAATTTAGTATTTTTTTGGAGAGACTTGCCCCTACAGAGCAGAAAAGGAAAAACAACAGAAATAGTTTAAAACAGAGAGTTTGATTTGTTTAAGACTAACATAAATAAATAAAGCAAAACAGAAAAGGTCTCACTCCATACCAAACACCACAGAAAAATGTCAACATAGCAGAAAATGTCAAAGGAGAAAAAAAATAACCTTTTTTAATCCGACTCATTTCCTACCGCCTTCAAGAATCTTTCCTTTTTAAATGAAAATTGCCTTTTTTTATTGCAAGAAAGAATATAAATCAATCTGGCACTGCCCTGTAAAACCCAGACTTAACACTACACAGGAACAACAAAAAAACGATCTTCCCTTTCCTAGTGCTACCTTTCCTAAAGGGGCCCTAGAGCATAAAAAATAGAGACTACCTACAATCTGAGGCTATTCAATAGAGAATAAAGGAGCCAGAATTTGAAGTCCACCCTTCTCTTTGCCCAGGGCAATAGGGCAGAGCGAACATGCTGTTGGCACAGCCCCAGGAGTGCCCTCCCCTCACATAATCTATGCAGCATTTCAGCAGAATGGTTCGGAGCTAACCTCTGGAGTGAGTAGGTGGAGCCAATGTGGCTCCATTACGTACTGGCCATGTCACTTTAGCCAGTTATTTAACCTCAGAAGACAGATTTCTCACCTATTGAACAAGATAATAATACTCCTCATTTCACAGAGATAAGAAAGGTACACAAGTCCTTGCCATATAAATAAGAAGAAACTCAACAAATCACATGCGTATGTATTGTTAATTTATACAAGTTTAGGATAAACTTGTGAAAGTTTAAACCTTCCTTCTAGATCTCTCCTCTACAAGTATGTTCATATATTTGTTCCCACTTCCTGACATTCTTATCTATTTTGTTCGAATGTTAAACAGCTAAAGCTTCAGTTATATGGTCATAGATCTTTGAGAGAAGAAAGCTATTGCCTCAGCTGCTTAAGTTGGTGGACATTTACCTTCCAATTTCCAGCAAGCAGCAAGTGACATTCATGCTTGAACAGTGACCTAGAGAAGGCCATGGGTGAGGAGAGACTAAGTTAGAGGCACAACAGAAGCTGAAGCCTCCATTACGCTCATCAATAGATAAGCATCTGGGGAGTTAGTGGCTAGATAGGTGTCCCTTCTGCCAAAACACTGGTGCTTTTTGACCAAAGACCCACAGGTCCCAGGCAGTCTGCCAGTCCCCCAACCACTAAGCCTAAGGGATGTGCACTGAATTGAGGCTACATGGTCACCCATGACCAACACAAAGGGAGCAAGTTGATTCTGGGTTCCTCTCCTAAACGCCAGCCAGTGTGTCAACAATCTTGCAAGGGAGTTGTTGGGCCAAGTGTCAGTTTTCCTCGGCACAGAGAGTCCTCTGCGTATCTGACATCTACACACACATTTGTAAAGCAGATGTACTGTAGCACCTTATGTTGGCAAAGTAATCCTATAATAAATGGAAGCTAGAAGAAGACGTCTGCTTAGAAAGTGGGAAAAGTGATGGGGTGGGGGGATTGAAAATGATCACGTCATGATTTAAATCTATGCCAAGAAAAGAGAAATACAGACACTTGCTTCAATTGTGTATAGTTTGCTTCCTCCAATTATTCACAACATAGGGAAGTTTAGTTCAGTCCTAAAGACACATGCCAGCCTCCTACGGGCTGTGTGGGGAAGGCTGGTGGAAAGAAGAAGAAAGAAGAGGAACCTGATGTTTGTGGACCTCCACAGATAAGCAGATCCTCAGGTTACAGCAGATCTGAGAATATACCTAGCACTAGTTTAAAATCCAAACACCACAGGGGCGCCTGGGTGGCTCAGTCGGTTAAGGGTCCAGTTTCGGCTCAAGTCGTGATCTCACGGTTCGTGGGTTCGAGCCTCACTTCGGGCTCTGTGCTGACAGCTCAGAGCCTGGAGCCTGTTTCAGATTCTGTATCTCCCTCTCTCTCTGACCCTCCCCTGCTCACGCCGTCTCTCTCTCTTAGAAATAAATAAAACATTTAAAAAAAATAAAAATAATAAAATAATAAAATCCAAATACCACAAGATATGGACTCTAAACACTTCATTTTAATTTTCTGAATCATTATAACAGATATTCCTAATTTAGTATTCGCTGAAAAGTATTCATGTGCCTATAAAGTCTGTTCTAATGCACTCAGCTAAATCGAAGCATGTTTAATCTAAATTATTCCAATCGTTGATAATCCCCATGTCTTAATATCTCTCTATTTTAAATAATTTAGAAATTTCAATAACACACTGAAACAAAATGTTAAACAATATGGTAACCATGTAGAAAATGGATATTGTCATAAAAGCAAGAATATTTATTTGTTCAATAAATATTGATTGCATGGGGAGCCTGGGTGGCTTAGTCGGTTGAGCGTCCAACTTTTGCTTAGGTCATGATCTCACTGTTCATGGGTTCGAGCCCCACGTCGGGCTCTGTGCTGACTGCCAGCTGGGAGCCTGGAGCCTACTTCAGAGTCTGTATCTCCCTCTCTCTCTGACCCTCCCCTGCTCACGCTGTCTCTCTCTTTCTCTCTCTCTCCTAGAAATAATAAAAATATTTAAAAAATAAATACATATTGATTGCATGCCAAACAAGTGCACTGATCTTGGTATAAGAGATACAGCACATAGGGCCATCGTTTCATTTCTCCTTGAGGCTGGAGGGGAGATCCTATTCCCAACCGGTTTGTTCAGGACTCAAAGACATTGTGCCCTGGGAAAAGCCATCTGCAAAATAATGGATGAGTTCAAGGTGGACATTCGCTTACCACAGCGTTGGGCCGCAGACCTCACCTGCATGCGTCACTGTGACGGGGATCCCGGAGAACGCGGAGGGGGCATCGGCCACATTCTCAGCCTGGAGTTGGAACAGCTGACGTGGTGAGCAGGGAGGCGTTGCAGGTGTCCCTGACGCCGCCAGCCCACGAGGGGTCCAAGGCGCCGGCCAAGGGCTTTGGGGTACGGGACTCTCCCTGCACCGCCAGCAGCGGCGAGAAGGCTCCTGATACGAGCAGTTCTGAACAATTTCCAAGCTTTGGGGCTCAGGTGGCCCCCAAGACCCTGCCATGGGGCCCCAAGCGATAATGACCCATAAGTAGAAACCTTTGCAGCCTGTGGACCCAAACCCCACACTACACGCGGTTTGTCTCAATCTGAGCCGGCGCGACTGGAGCCTCCATAAATTGTTACCGCTTCCCCCTTCCCGGGGTCTCACAGGGATGCCCGGGCGCGCCAGCTCCTCACAGGCGCTCACGATCTGCTCCCTGACACCCTCTCTCCACTGTCGTGAACACCAACACAGGTGACTGGACATTTCCCTGTAAGCGTCCTGGCTCATCCAGCATGTCCGTCAGGCTCTGGCCTCCGGAAGAGCCCCACAGCTGTGGCTGAGTCTTCTTCCTGTGTCATGACTTCAGGAAATAAATTTCCTTGACTTTATAAAAGCAAAAAAAAAAAAAAAAAAAAAAAAAGACTCAAAAGACATTGGCGATCTGCAGCACGTTGGAGAGTTGCACCAAGGAGAGAGACTGTTGTGGCTTACAAAGAATGGACTCTCCTTTCAGAGCCTTGGGCTTAATAAGAGTTCCACTTTTCAGGTATTTGGTAAGTTGCCCACTAACTCTGTACCTCAGGGTTTGGTCTGAGAAATGGGTAGATTAAGTATCAGCAATAGAACCGCTGTACAAAGAATCATTTCTAATTAGATTGCAAAAGCAAACAACTATGAAAAAAGCAAACTATTGAAAGTGTTCACCTCACGCTTTAAAGGAGACTGAATATTTTGAAGAGAACTGGTTTAATTCATGCTATTCCCATCCACCTTTTAGCAATTGGAAAGCTCTTTAACATGCTTGATGCTTTCTTGCCAAAACATTATTTCTGTTTGTTTTCTACTCTACTGATAGTATTTGGGTGGCAGATATTTCTTTTCTGCCAAACTAGAGAAGAAAACTCACTAGGTACATTTTGTTTTTCTCTCTGGGTATCTCTAAAGTTTACTTAAGTAAGTCCACATTTATTTCAATTAATCCTTCTTCAAGGATTTTCTCTGAGACCGTGACCACAGCTTTTCCCAAGGATACTATCATTATCTGTCAATTACAAAGCAAATCCTTTTGAGTTTATAACGTATATAACCATTTTATTCCAAGGATCTCTGAAATCTTTCCTGACATATACAGCCACTAAGCAAATACAACATGTAAAGATGCAGACTAACCTAAAAGATAAATTGAGAATAATTTTTCTTTACAAAAGGAATTTCTATAGTTCTTCTCCTGCCAACTCTGATGCATATCATCAAACACATCTTTTTAAAATGTATTAGATAAGTTCACTTGGTGAGGTCCAGTGGAGAATGACTGTTCCCCCCCAAATTTACAATAGAGTTGGGACACAGTTACATAAACAACTACCTGTATCTCAGAAACTTTAAAGCAATTACAAGTAGGGGGTTAAGCAACATGTAAACATGGAGAGAAGAGAATAATGCACTCTGGTTGAAATACTCATAAAAATTTGGAAATTTTCTTTTAGCTGAGCATTAACATAACAAACATTCAGATAAACTGTACAGCGTGCTGTGCTGGTGGCCTGTTCTGATCCTGTGTGATCTCCTTTCCTACTTTGGTTGATGTGCCCAAACTCTAGCTGCCTTAGCTAACGATTTACACCTCCAATCTTTTCTGGAAGAGTACCTGCAATTGAACTAACTTTATGCCATTTATCACATTGCCAATAACCAACAATGGACTGGATAAGGGTACAAAAGCCCTACTCCCTTGTCTCAAGGTGGGACAGTGTTTGTGATGGAATTTACATTCCAGAATTCCCCATTGGATCCTGATGACACTGGACTCTTCCTGTAACTACCAGGGATTGGATTCTTCCATAGCTCCTTTCTCTTCTCTACACTATTTCTCTTACTCAGATTTTACTCAGGAGCTACAGGCATTGACTCTACCAGCCAAAGCCAGGAAAGTGTACCTGGGAAGGGTGCTAATGATGCCAGACCAAACAGGAGTGGCATAATGTAAAGCTGAACTAAGCAAAATTTATCAATACCTGGGCACTTTCCTCTGAGACAAAATCTAGTGTCCAGGCAAGAGTGCCAATCCTGAAGCATGGCTGTGAAGGTTCTTAGACACATGGAAGAGGTTGGCTCCCATAAAATGAATAGCAATACATTTGCCTTGGCACAGCATGGGAAAGGATCAAAGGTTCAGGGGAGTGGGCTGGTTAGAATGGATGGATCTATTATGTAAGTCCCTCAAACTTTTAACAGACTGTGTTTCTTGGAAGGCCCAGAGGACTCTTCTTTACTTGGTGGACTTAGCCACTGGTCTGGCGGCCAGGAGGGAAGGTGAGGGCAGATCTTGGAGGCAGTAAGCCTTCTCCGGCAAGGGACATCCCTCCAGGGTGCATTACAAAGGGATACCTGGTAAGTGTGGCCAAATGGACAGAGTCTGAAATACAGTATAGGTCAGCTTTCCTTTAAAAAAAAAAAATTAAAAATCTATGGGAAATGAATAGAAAAAAAATAAGGGAATTTAAATCACTCCAAGGAAATTAGTGAGACTGAAGAAATGATTCACAATTAATCAGAACTGCCCTCTCATCCTTAGAGAAGGGTCGCAATAATGGGCATTCATCCAATTCAGAGGATCCAATTGTGTCAGGGCCAATTCAAGACCTATGTCACCCAGTCCCTTCTCAGTCCAGCCCAGTGATTTTGGAGTGGGAGATTAGGGACTCAGCACGTATAAGTAAGATTCTGGAAGCAGCATAGAGCAGAAGCTCTACATGGCTGTGAAAGTTCTTACCCATCAGGAAGGAAAACACTGTGGATGGTACTAAGTGTACATAAAGAGAGTAATTACAGCAAGAGTGATTACAGCCTCAAGGATCAGTGCTTCTGTTATTCTGTCACAGAAGGAGCATTTGGAGTCACTGACAAATGGGTGCTGGGAAGGAACATAATGTTGGCCTCAGAAAAAGGTGCTCCGTATCCAGGAAAAATATGGCCCTTGTCCTAACAACATCTGTCACCTTTGCATATGCCCAAAGTGTTGTTACTGTTACTTTTTTCAGAATATATTTTAGACTTTCATTTTAGGCAAGATATCACACATGCATCACCCATCAGTCCTATTATAGCACTTACTGAGACATATGGGGAGATTGAGAAGCAAGAGAGCATTGGAAAAAGTTAAAAAAAAAAAAAAAGAAGAAGAAGAAGAAGGAAAGAAAGAAAAGAGCAGAGTCAACCAAGACTGGTTCTCATCATTAACCCAGAGTGCACTCAGAATGGAATCCTGGGAGTAAGAATATCTGCTAGGTACAAGAATATTTGTTAGTTGTCCTCATAACATAAATCTCTTGAAGTAAACTCTGTCCAACTACTGCCCCAATGATGTTTAGAGATAATATCAATCAGTATAATATATACACAATAAAGTGCTCATGGTTTTATACATGCTAGCATCTCTTCCAAACACCATGTGTGATCTGCATGCTCTTGATTATCACTAAAACTTTCATGTTGTCGATTTATATTAGAAACCCACTGTGCATATTTTCTTAAAAAAAAAAAAAAAAAGAAAAAAGACATCTGGTTTGATTTAAACCTGTTTCATTCCTAGGTTTGCCCTGTTATAGCAAAGCAGCCACAAGATAGCACCACAATCCTTTGTGACTATATGCCATCCATCTGACCTCCCTTGAGCTCTAAATTTGTCATTTGAAAGATGATTTTCTCTACTAATCAGCTATCCTATAATCTGACATTTACCTTCCCCCAGTCAATAATGCCAGCATGATGCTTTTAGTAATGTTTGGAGCAGCAGATTTTGAAGATGGACCACATCTCAGAGTTGTGGATGATTATTTTTTCCTTAAGAAAATTCTGATCTTTTTCTCAGAACTTCATTTGCATACTTATCATTTTGGCTCAGAGTCAGTGCTTTTCTCCTTGAATGTCCTTTTGCACAGATGATTAGCCAGAGCCAGCTCTATAAAAGAGATGGCCTTAATGTCAGTATAGTTTCAAATCTCTATCAATGTCTTTTAGAATTTACTTATTTTAATGCTTCCTTCTCATAATTCATGACTCAATTCAAACTGGCTCAAAACTAAAGCATTTACTCCTATTCCCAATAATAAAAAAAAGACCAAATATCAACACACACACAAAATCTTCCCTTTTAAATGGCCTTTTGAGGGATTCCTGGGTGACTCAGTTGGTTCAGCGTCTGACTTTGGCTCAGGTCATAATCTCAAGCTCAGCTTGTACATTTGAGACCCATATCTGGCTCTGTGCTGACAGCTCAGAGCCTAGAGTCTGCTTTGGATTCTGTGTCTCCCTCTCTCTCTGCCCCTCCCCTGCTTGCACTCTGTCTCTCTCTCACTCTCAAAAATAAATAACAAACATTAAAAAAAATTTTTTAAGATGTGGCATATATATACATATATATATATATAGTGAAATATTACTTGGCAAGCAAAAAGAATGAAATCTTGCCATTTGCAACAATGTGAATGGAACTAGAGTATATTATGCTAAGCAAAATAAGTCAGTCAGAGAAAGACAAATATATGATTTCACTAATATGTGGAATTTCAGAAACAAAACAGATGAACATAGGGGAAGGGAAGCAAAAATAAGATAGAAACAAGAGAGGGAGATAAGCCATAAGAGACTCTTAAATACAGAGAACAGAGAGTTGCTGGAGGGCTTTAGGGTGGGGGGGATGAGCTAAACGGGCAATGGGCATTGGGTGAGCACTGGGTTGTATATGTAGGGGATGAATCACTGTATTCTACTCCTGAAATCATTATTGTAGCGTATGCCACCTAACTTGGATGTAAGTTAAAAAAATTTTTTTAATAAATTAATTTAAAAAAGAAAGAAAAGTGCAAGACTTATATGAGTAAAGCTATAAAGCATTCTTGAAACAAAAACACAAAAGTAAACCTGAATGAATGGAAAGACACTGATGAATTCTTAGCTTAGAATATTCAACATCATAAACATGTCAATTTTCCTGAGGAAAGTTTGAAAATTTTAAACAATCTTAAAAAAAATCATCATATTTTTCTTAAGTTACAAATTGGTTAGTTAGCTTATTTATCAGAATGAGTAAAAAGAAAAGCTTGTGAAAGAAAAGTAATGTGGGAGAGGTGACCAGACCAAATTTTAAAACATGCTATAACGTCTGCATAAATAAAACAGTGTAGTACTGATGCATTAATAGGCAGATTAATGAAACAATTTAGTATATCAGGATATAAACCAAAAGGAATGCAAAATCTCAATATATAGTGAAAGGCATCATCTGAAATCAGAGAGAGAAAGAACTTTTTAAAAACATCTTTTTGTAATGTTTATTTTTGAGGGGAGGAGGGGGGAGAGAGCATGAGTTGGGGAGGGGCAGAGAGAGGAGACACAGAATCCAAAGCAGGCTCCAGGCTCAGAGCTGTCAGCACAGAGCGCGACAAGGGGCTCAAACTCACAAACCGTGAGATCATGATCTAAGCAAAAGTCAGATGCTTAACTGACTAAGCCAGCGAGGTGCCCTGAGAAAGAACTTTTAAAATGTGTGAGACAACCAAATAGCTAATTATCAAAAGATAAAATCAAACGTTCTTCACACCATATTGATCAATTTCTAAATATGAATAACACTTCTAATGTAGATACACATAAATATATATATTCTATATAATGTGGATATTTAGGCACACATATATCTCTATGTATATGTGTGTATATACATATGTATCTATATATATGTACACACACACACGCACACCAGATTTCACTGACAGCTTCTATGGTAAGTAGATTGGTCCAGATAAACCACTATAAAATGTTAATTAAAACTCACCATCTACCCAAATACTTGTGATGGTTTGATTATAAAGGAGTACATAAAGTATTACTAATTAACAATTTCAAATAATGAACCTTCAAAAAATAAATGATGAGGTGAAGAGAATGATGAAAACTACATCTTACAACCCATTGTGCTTCACTTGATAATGGTTAAATATGTAGGATGCTTTTACAAAATCTGGTTATAGGATACTGGAAATGTGTCTATTAATGGTGTAATAAATTAGCACTTTACCTACTAAAGAGAACAAACACTTCTAAGCACATCAGAAGCTATGACTTATATACAAAACATATGGCTGGCATGCAGTAGTCACACAAAGGGGATGGGTAATAAATCGAAATTGCAATTTACTGTTGACTACTAATTAGTGAAATTCCCAAAGTAGCTCTCAAGTATTTAGATGCAAATACCATTACATAGGGAAGGGAGCTACAACTACATCTATTAAATTTTCTAGTCAAGCTCTTATTATCATAAAACAAGCCTTTTGAGGGCACCTGGGTGGCGCAGTCAGTTAAGCCTCTGACTTTCGGTTTTGGCTCAGGTCATGATCTCACAGTTCGTGAGTTCAAGCCCCATATCAGGCTTGTTAGCACAGAACCTGCTTGGGGTTCTCTCTCTCTCTCCCTTCACCACCCACACTCATGTTCTCTCTCTCTCCCTCACTCTCTCTCTCTCCCCCTCTCAAAATAAATAAACTTAAAACAATGTTTTTATTTGCTTTCCTTGCCTGAGAAAATCAATCCCTATTACTAATACTTTATAAATTCTACTGCCACTCAGAATGCATCATAGGTTTTAATAATCATTTTCTTACGACTTAAACAAAGCTTCAAATTAATTCAAAAGTAAATTAGAGAGATTGACCAGAGTGCTTCAAAGAAAGTGTCAAGAGAAAAAGAAATTCAAATCATATCCTCTTTCATGATTTGAAATAAGACCCAAAAAAGAATGGATGAGACCAAAGGAAGTAAAAAAAAAAGAAAAGAAAAGAAAAAGAAAAAAAGATAAGCCACCTTTTCTCGCAGAATCTGCAGTAATTAGATCTAGATAGAATGCAGATCTGCATACTTCCATGTCAACAAAAGCATAGCGCAAGCAACTACTAGCTCATTTGTTGGGATTCTAAATAGCTCTCCACATGAAGGTAAAAAGGATTCGTGTTTAAATGTTCAAATGCTCATCTCGTCATTACTAGTAATGCCTTCATCCTGAAATGAAATTTTCCACTAGTACGAGCCTACTATTGTGTTCCTACTTAGAACTGTAATTTGTTAACATTAGACTTACTAACCCTTGAAATTACAGGTTATAAACAACTCATACACTAGGAGAAATCTCTCACTGTTTCCGCAGACTTTTCTACCTTTTGAAGTAAAATCCCTTATTGTGCCTTTCTGAATCTCATAAAAATCTATTGTCCTTGCTTGGAGCTTTGGCAAGTGAAAAACCTCCCTGAAACTGTGCAGTAGACTCCTGAGAAGAAGCGAAGAAGGTTGAACTTGAATAAAGTATAGGAAATTGTGACTAACCAACCCAATAATAGAGTTTTCCATTATATGAGAGAACTGTTAAAATTCATTAGAAACTTCTAGAATAGCAAGGCATTTAAGGGCACTTATCCCCAGTCCTCCTCCTACACCCTTATAACTCTCTAAATCCCACCTCCTTTAACAAACCTAGGCTCTCAGGTTTGGCTCTTTAGGCATGTCTTTGATCTCCCTCATTGCTTTCTCCACAATATGTGGATCAACTTGTCATTTTTATTCTTTTTTCATGTTGTCTCTTCTATCCAACCTTCCCATATTTGTTCAGCACTGCTTTAATCCCATTCTGAGATTCAGTACTTCTCCCAAATGTCCCATAAATTACAACTAGTTAAAGATATGAAAACACTTACAATGATGATCACTTCTTTCATCACATCAGATGGTGACTCTCATTTACAATGTTCATAGTGCACAGCCTCTAGATGTTGATGCAAAGGAAGTAGGCATACCAATTTTTCTTTTAATCAGAAAAACCTAGATTAAATTTGGAAATCTTGGGTCCCCAACTTTTTTTGAAAGTGCCCCCATATTTGGTATGTGAATTCAAATTTTTCATATTTATATCAAACTCTTCCAATTTATTATTGGTAGCAGGTTATGTCCCCAGTGGATACATGTTAACTTTTGGATTATCTACTTTAAAAGAAAAGATAGAATGAAGAGAAATAAAAAGAAATGGGAGAGAAAACAAAAAGAATAATACCCAGGTGGGTAGAACGTAGGGTCAGTGGGCCACATTTTAGACTTCCTCTTTCAGCCACACAGCTATTCCTTTCCAGTAATATCAAGTCCAAACTCCTTTTCATTATATTCAAGGCTTTTACCACCTCTCTCTCTCTCTCTCTCTCTCTCTCTCTCTCTCTCTCTCTCTCTCTCTCTCTCTCCCCTGTATCCCATTACATCTATAATCTGCTTGGTCTGGAAAAATGCCTGCTTCACTAACTTCTGCTTAATTATTTCCACAGTAATAAGGCAATTTGCTTTTGCACATTTCCAAGTAGTTGAGTATTTCTCCAAAAACCCAAATCAAATACTCCTTGAGTTCTACACCTACCCACTCACCTTCTGACAGTGGTTTTATCAGCAGAATTGCACTCATTTAAGAAGCTGTGGGTCACTTCAAACTCCACAGACATAGAGCGAGCTGAGTAGTCACTCACCTACTAAACTTGAACATTTACATGAACAAGACAAGGAAAGTCTGCACCTCATATTATGTCTTTCCATAGACGACAGATAACACTAAAGCAGGGAAAATCAGGATTACCACCACTGACTCTTTCCCAGGCTCCCAACATTCTGTGTTGATCATGACATACTTCTGAGTATTCATCCATATTTTATTAGCCTTGTGGTTTATAGTTTCTCTTGTATGTTAATCTACCTTCAGTTCAACAGCTATATTTTTGCACATGGGGTTCTAACTCAGTACCATGCTGGGCTCTGTGGGGCAACAGAAGACTTTTTCCCCTTATAAATAAAAACAAACCAACAACAAAAAAAATCCTCAGAAATCTAGACATAACAGGAATTTTGTTTAGCTTGAAAATGCATCGTTTCGAATGACAGAGTTTGTATTTAGAAACTAGAGTAGGGAGAAGAATGTGACTTTCAGCCTACACTTTGGTCAACACCTGTGAGTGCAGAAGTATAGTCTACTCCTTCCTTATTAGTCAGTATGTAGTGAGGACAACAGAACCCACTTGAGGTATTTCCAAAGAAGAAGGAAAGGTTTTAATGCAGGAAATTCATAACAAATGTGTTAGAAGAGCTGAGCAAAACAAACATGGAGCACTACCTGAAGACCAGGCTACTGCCACTATTGAGCCAGAGACAGGAGCCTGGACTTGTTACCGACCCTGGTAGAGATTCAGGCACCGCAGCTGAGAAGGAGCTGCCCCCGCTACCTCCCCTGGGCCAAGGGTAAAACCAGCTCTATGCTGTGCTAACTCTGTAGAGCAGCGGTTTCTGGACCTGCTGGACCCAAAGCCACCACGAAAGAACCTGAAACTGCCTGCCACTATGAAAGCCGGAAGCAGCAGAGTGTCGCTCTTCCTTCTGCTTTATAATTTTGCTTTAGTACCTCCTCACTGGCTCACCTATCTGAAACCTAACCATCAAGGGATTCTAGGAAAATGCTTTCGGTCTTTTCAGAAACAGTAGAGCACATGAAAGAGAGGGCTTGTAGTCAACTACTAGCCAACAGTATCTGACACACTTACAAATTTTAAGAAAAAAAAATAAGGTAGGAAATAATACCATTAAAATAGGCTCAACATGGATAGAACTAGCGGGTATTACCTTAAGCAAAATAAGTCAGCCAGAGAAAGATAGATACCCTATGATTTCACTCTTATGTGGAATTTAAGAAACAAAACAGATGAACACAGGATAAGAGAGGGGGAAATAAGATAAAAACAGAGAGGGAGGCAAGCCATAAGAGACTCTTAAATACAGAGAACAAACTGAGGGTTGCTGGAGGGGAGGTGGGTGAGAGATGGATTAAATGCATGTCGGGCATTAAGCAGGGCACTTTTTAAGATGAGCACTGGGTGTCACATGTAAGAGATAAATGAATCACTGGGTTCTACCACTAAAGTCAAGATTACACTGTATATTAACTAACTTGAATTTAAATTTTTTTAAAAAAGTCTCATATCTTAATTGTGATGGGTGATATAATTATATATAGTTTTAAGAAAAAAATTTTAGAGCACCGGGTGTTATATGGAAACCAACTTGACAATAAACTATCTGTAAAAAAAAAAAAAATTTAGAGAATAATACATATTAAACAGGCTGTTGACTCTAGCTACTTTTTAAAGTCTTTTGATTAAAAAAAATAATATATATATGTACGTATATATATATGTATATATACATATATATATACGTACATATATATGTACATATGTATATGTGTGTGTGTATATATATATATATATATATATGCCAAGTTCATAATGTATACCATTAAACCAATCTTTAGACTTACAGGGATTCTCTAATGTGGAACTTCACTTCTTAGTGAAACAAGAATATTTATTTATTTACTCAACCTCATTTATTTATCCACTCAACACTTTGATAAGGGAAGGGCTACATGAGTTGTTCTACTCTGGTGGATAATGCATGAGGACATCATCTGCAGCTTCACAATGAAAGGAGATAGTCTCCTAATAAAGAATGAGAGCATACTGCAAAGTAACATAACTCTATGTACAAAACACAATGCAGAGAGATGGGGTGACAGAGAACGTTAGAGGGCAGAAGAAACAGGAATATGGAAAGCCACAAATGCGTGAAAAAACTGGTATGTTTGGAAAGTGCCATTGAACAGTGGTTCACAAATACCAATTTCCTGTATCTAAAACCCTACAGTGCTGTCCCTTTTCACGGAATGGAATCCATCCCAACGCCCTTACATGATCTGGCCCCTGGCTACCATTTGGATCTCCTCTTCTCCCACACTGGCTTCTTATTGTTCTGTGTGCCCAGAACTCTTCACCCCAGGTATCTGCCTTGCTTCTTCCTTTGTTTTAGTCAAGTTGCTGCTCAAATATCACGTCATCAAATAGGCCGTTCCTTACCACCATAACTAACAGAACTTCTCTCCTCTTACTTTGATTGGGCTTTCCTTAATGGTCTGTATCTCTGGCTGACATTATATGCTTATACTTTTATATTTAAATATTTATATGTATTTATATACTTACACATTATGCTACTTATAGGTTATCTCCCACCCCCACATAGACATGGGGGCAAGGACATTGCTTTATTCACTGCTGCACATCAGCGCTAGAATAGTACATGGTAGATAATAATTATTTGAAAAATGAACTAATACGTAACTGAATGAACAAATGAATTGACAGGTAGGAGAAAAAAGTGAAGAGCTGGATAGAGTACCACGGTGGGAAAACAGAAGACAGTGTGAGGGAATCAAGCTCTGAGGTCAGAGAAGAACCAGCCGCATGAGTGAATACATGAGAGGGTGAAAGACAGCCCCACTCACTTTTTCCAGGATCTGAATTTTGCCTAGCATTTGCCCTTTGGCAAATCACTTTTGCTTTTAAATCCAGTAGGGGGGCGCCTGGGTGGCTTAGTCGGTTGAGCGTCCGACTTTCGCTTTGGTCGTGATCTCGCGGTTCGTGGGTTCGAGCCCCGCATGGGGCTTTGTGCTGACTGCCAGCTCGGAGCCTGGAGCCTGTTTCAGTCTGTGACTCCCTCTCTCTCTGACCCTCCCCTGCTCACGCTGTCTCTCTCTCTCTCCTAGAAATAAATAAAACATTAAAAACATTTTTAAAAATCCAACAGGAAATGCTTTGGGTATACTTATGAGACTTGCAAGAAAGAAAGTACATCATCTCACTTTAAATTTAAGCCTAAAAAATAAAATCAAAGATATCTGCTTCCAAATACTGTAACCAGAATACATTTGCTAAAGATAAAAATACCACAGAACTCTCGTTGAACGACTGTGAAATCCCATGCTCGCCCTCCCTTTCCCAATCACTGTCTCCCACAATAATCACAGGGAAATCTCCTGGAGATACTGAAGAAGCAATCAGCTCCAAAGGGGAAAAAAAGGGTAGGACAAAAATTAGAATGATGACGTGGCAACTAAAATTAACATCAGGAAGACTAAAGAGCTTGGAATCCAAGTCAGCCTGGCAAGCCCAGCAATGGCGTCACTCAAACGGCTGCCCCCTGCTGGACAGTGAGGGGGAGGGAGATGGCTGTGCCTTTCTCCTTTCCAAAGAACCTCTCCCGCATGACACGCTTGCTTCAGCTCCTCTCCAGCCCTTATTCAACACTCTTTCATTCCCTCCTTCTCCCCGACCTTAATCCAGGCTTGTTTTCCTTGGTGTCTTGCCAAGAACAAGATGTAATTTCCACATCAATAGGAAACAGGATCGTGACGCCCCTCCTTGACCCAGAGAGTTGACTTTCCTGGCTTAGTTAACAGGAACACTAGCACATAGCTTTTCTTAATTTATTTAAAAATGTAAGACACTTGACAGAGAACCTCAGGGAATCGAGATCGGGAAGCAGGATACCTTCTGTTGCTCTAGTGGGGCTTTGTAAGTTGACTGGAACATAACACAAACAGCTTGTCTTGTTAAAGTCCTTATACTAATGTAAATTATTTATATAGAGAAGCACAGATAAGAGTGAACTTAAAACACCATTAATGAATTTTGCCATGTTCTGTTTGGTTCGGTTTTGCTGAGCTTTATAGCTTTGAGAATGAAAGGCATGGGGAGGAGAATGAAGAAAGTTTATTAAAAATAGAGCATACTGAATAGTTTTTCTGGTTCTAGTGAGAGAGAGTCTCCAATTCTCTGCCTGTTGCCAAATGAAATGACGCACATAAGGCCAAAGAATTACCTCCACAATAGAGTTGCTAGATTTAACAAATAAAAAGACAATGAATAAACATTTAAATGTAACTGGGTATTCTATGCCTATTTGTGCCACAATTACCTTTGCAGTTGTTCCTGCGAACCTATGTGGGAGACAGTAGACAACTACAATGAAAAGATTACTATTGCAGATCATGGCCACTGTTTGGAATTTATCTATTTAATATCATTTTCCCAGATGGTCAAATGAGATCATCCTGTATCTTTAAGTTTGGGGGCAGATACTTGGCTTCAAGCTTTTGGATTACCATACATGTCTTTCTCCTATGGAAATAGTTTTGGCTCCTGGGGGTATTAAAATGTATAAAATCATCTTTAAAAATAAACTGAGATAAAAATAAGTGATTTTTCCATTATCCGAGCTTATTATAGGATCTCTGTGATCCATATGTTGATTCTAAAGATACTTTTCAGAAGCCATAGCATACATAAATTTACACTGGCAACATTTCTTTCTTCCTGCTGTAGCGCTTTAAAATTCAAATGCAAAGAGACCATCTTTAAATTATCTTGCCTTGTGAGTGACATCCTCTATTAAGGCCTAAATTTACCTCCAACCCACATAGATCCAGTGTTCACAGAGTTTGCTGCTATGAATTTTAATAGCTGGAATGAAGAATTGTGGCATAGAGCTTTGAGAAATGACTTGTGCTGGAAAAACTTAGCCTTACATCAGTTTAGATATCCTTTCTGAACACTTAGTTTCAGAAGAGGGGGATTTACAGAGGAACCGATTGCCGACCTGGACTCAAGAAGAAATAACAGGCGTGAGCCAATATACCTACAGCAAGTAGCCTTCGTTTTGTCACCTGAAATCAAGAATAGCCGTGGGGAAAACTGATTTATGGCTCTTCTTCTCATCAATATAGTAAAGTTGGAGTTAAAGGGAGTGCTGAATATCCCTTTGTAAGGATATTTCAAAATTTATGATAATAGCTGTGGAAACAAGTAATCAACAATGAGTAAAAAAGTTAACTGTGCAATGTCTAGGTATCAACTGAGAGGTTATTATACCAAAAAATGGTAAAAATGTTTTTCTATTTTTAGAGTGGAACAGAGGACATAGGCCTGGTCTGTGATATGACAGAAGTTGGTTAAATAACAGACATTTTTTAGCAGGGAGGACTTGCAGATTGCAGGAGGGATTAAGAAGTGAAAGTGTCCTGGGGTATCTGGGTGGCCCAGTCAGTTAAGCATCAGACTTCAACTCAGGTCATCTCAAGGTTCGAGGATTCAAACCCCATGTCAGGCTCTGTGCTGACAGCTCAGAGTCTGGGACCTGCTTCGAACTCTGTGTCTCCTTCTCTCTCTGCCCCTCCCTGGCTCACACTCTAACTCTCTCTCTCTCTAAAATAAATAAACATTAAAGAAAAGAAGAAGAAGTGCAAGTGTCGGGGTTTCATGAGTGAAAGCATTTTGGAATCTGTATTCATTCATGTATTAGTCACTTCTATTTTTTAGAGTGATAAATAGGAAAGTGCTCTTGATTCCTAGCCCAGCGTCTATTGCCAATGCTCTTCCGGGTAACCAATGCATTCCCCAATGATGGGATTGGTAACAAGAATTCATCTTCAATTATGAAAAAATAAGACTCACCATGGAAACAGAAAGCTAAGCAGATATAGACGGTGAATGACACTGGAAAGAAATCTGAGAGAGGAGGAAAATCATGAGATGATAAGTGGAGTCTGAGGGTGAGCAATGGATAGAAGAGATAAAACACTAGAAGCAGTGACTTAGGTGGAATAAAGGGAGGGCTGGATCCAGGTGACCTTTCTAGGCTGAGATTTAAAAGATGAGAGGCAGAATCCTAAGAGCCATCTAGGTCCAGGCGTATTTCTGAAGCGGACAAAATCTGCCGCTAGCACAGCTCATCTCCCAGTGATTTCGATTTTGACCGCTATGTTTCCAGACCTTTGTGCACACTGTTTCCTGGCCGTCCAGTCCCTCTTGAACCCTAACTCGCCCATTTAAACCTTTCTCTTCTACTGTCCCTCAAATGTCAGGAACTGGGAGAGGTCTGAGTCACTTCTTGTGTCCTCTTCTTTTTTTTTTTTATAAATTTTTTTTAATGTTTTATTTATTTCTAGGACAGAGAGAGACAGCATGAGCAGGGGAGGGTCAGAGAGAGAGGGAGTCACAGGCTGTGAAACAGGCTCCAGGCTCCGAGCTGGCAGTCAGCACAGAGCCCGACGCGGGGCTCAAACCCACGAACCGCGAGATCATGACCTAAGTGAAAATCGGACGCTTAACCGACTAAGCCACCCAGGCGCCCCTTCTTGTGTCCTCTTCTTGATTCTCTTTCTTAAATATACTCACAAAAGCAAGTTCTAGCATTATGTCCTCAGTTTTTAATTCCCAGAGATTAAAAAAAAATCCTTTTTTTATCATCCTCCCTCAGTGTCCCCACATGGTGTTTGCAGTTTCCTAGACCTGGAAGGTGTCTTGTGAGAATATAATAATACACACAAATAGGTTGTTAAAGTGCATCTTGAATTCTATCCCAGAAATTCAGTAAGTCTAGAAAAGGATTGTACGCTGTATTTTTTAAAGTTCCTTTGGGGTGATTCCAATGGGCCCTCTACTTGGGAACAATTGGATCAGCGGATATTTCAAAGACAAGTTATAACCCACCCTAACATTCACATCAAAATACAAACCAGTTATCTTAACCAAGTACTTTTAAACCTACCATTATATCTATTTTCTTAGCTGATACATCCTCTTCATCCTTACTTGTGTGTATATTTGTGTGCTTTCTTTCCCTCTATAGATAGAGATTGGCATCTTTCCTCTTTATTGTGTCCTCTTCTCTAATTTTTTTCTCTCCGTTTTTCTCCTGCCTACTCTTACTGTACTCTGGATTTATAAGCTCAAATGTCTCCAGCATTTAGGCCAGCGATGGCTCCAGAATTTTTGCACGAGAAGAATTAAAGGCCAGCAAATTCCTCCTTGGGAAAGGAGGAAAAAGTCAGCAATCTTCAACCTGAAGAATGTATGGCCTTGGGGGAGGAGGGCAAAGGAGGATTTTTTAAGGGGTGTAAGGACACAAAGTTTTAAAGGAATTAATTTCTCATACTCTCAACATGCAGTTGTACTTTAGCACCAAGTAGATTCTATTTTTCATCTCCCTCTTCATAATATCTCATTTCCTACCATAACTCATACCCTTGGTCATTAGGAATCTCTCTGTGTACATTATTCCAAGGAGCAATAACTTCCAAGGCAATTAACTAAGGGGCAATAACAAATACTGTTATTGTGGAACCTCATTTAATGAGTAATCGAAGCACATCAAACCTATCTTCATCAGAGTATCCCGCCTTCCTGTGTCTTACATAAATTGTAGGTAAAAAATGAAGAACTTGGGTATTTTGGTGCTTGTCAGGATGATCTAAAATCAGGTATGTTGGAGAATTGGAGAATATGGTTAATCAGAGTGATGATTTCCCTTTAATAGTTTTAATCTCAGCATCCTTAAACTATTAAAATAATTAATTGCTAAAGAACATATAAGTGAAGCAAATAAATATATGAAAGAAAACATAGAGGTGGATATGGATTATTTTTTACTTAAGCATGAGCACTTCTTTTCCATTTCTCCCAATACTCACCCACAAAATGAGTGATTAGGTGGAATGAAAAGTACCTCCCCAAAACCAAAGAACTAGTACCATTCCATTCTAACTACAAGGAATAAAACCTGCAAGTGCCAATTTAATGTGATACCATTTAAACTTGGTATAATTAAAGCATATAGTAGGGCAATATAATTAAGAATATATTTTGTCAAATTATATGATGAAATGTATATACATTTCATGTATATATATTTTGTATATATGCATGTATACATTTGTATATGTATTTTGTCAATTCATATTATGAAATTATATACATTTCACATATGTATATATAATATGTATATGTAACTAAATCTTCACTTCAGGCATATTTATTCTTTTAGTTTATTTTATAAAATATTTAATACTTATCATATTCTATTAGTAATACAAAAAATAAAAATTGTAGTTGCTGGATCAATTAGTGTTTAGCAGTATATACTTCTTTTTTTTTTTGCTAATACATAGGAAAAGTATAATCTTTTTTATTTTCTTTAAAGTTTATTTATTTATTTTTTTGTGTGTGAGAGAAAGAGAGAGAACAAGCACACGTGCACCAGTGGGGGAGGGGCAGAGAGTGAAGAGAGGGAGAGAATCCCAAGCAGGCTCCACACCATTAGTGTGGAGCCTCATGTGGGGCTTCCATGAACTGTGAGATCATGACCTAAGCTGAAGTCAAATGCTTAACTGACTGAGCCACCCAGGTGCCCCAGGAAAAGCTTAATCTTCATATTCAAAAAATTACTGAGAAATCAAAACCACAATGAGATACTACCTCACACCTGTCAGAATGGCAAAAATTAACAATTTGGGCAACAACAGATGTTGGCGAGGATGCAGAGAAAGAGGAACCCTTTTGCACTGCTGGTGGGAATACAAACTGGTGCAGCCACTGTGGAAAACAGTATGGAGGTTCCTCAAAAACTTAAAAATAGAACTACCCTAGGACCCAGCAATTCTACTACTAGGTACTTATCCAAAGAATACAAAAATGCTGATTTGAAGGGGCACATGCACCCTGATGTTTATAGCAGCACTATAGACAATAGCCAAAGTACGGAAAAAGCCCAAATGCCCAAGGACTGATGAATAGATAAAGATGTGGCATACGCGCGCGCACGCGCGCACACACACACACACACACACACACACACACACACTGGAGTATTACTCAGTGATCAAAGAGAATGAAATCTTGTCATTTGCAACAATGTGGACGGAATTACAGTGTATTATGTTAGGCAAAATAAGTCAGTCAGAGAAAAATATGATATGATTTCACTCATATGTAGGATTTTAGAGACAAAACATGAAAGTGGGGGAGAGGGAAGCAAAAATAAGATAAAAACAGAGAGGGAGGCAAACCATACGAGACTCTTAAATACGGAAAATAAACTGAGGGTTGCGCGGGGTGTTGAGTGGGGGGATGGGCTAAGTGAGTGATGGGCAGTAAGGAGGCCACTTGTTGGGATGAGTACTGGTGTTATACTCAAGCGATGAATCACTAAATTTTACTCCTGAAACCATTATTACACCATATGTTAATTAACTTGGATTTAAATGAAAAAAAAAAAGAAATTAATAAAACAGAAATTAAAAAATTACTGGAGTTATTTCTGACTTTCCATACATAATTCTTTTTTAGTTAATTCCAAAAGCTGAACCTCACAGTCTAATATATGCATGTATACGGATTTACTCAAGGAATACTATGCATTTTAGCATGATCTTTGCTTTATAAATAAGTTATATTAGCTATTTATACAATGCATTATTAAAAATTAAGTAATGAATAATACTTATAAATTTATTATTGTTTTTATGATCTTCCCAAACTTTATTACATTAGTTACATTAGTATTTATTCTATTAGTTCTTTTTGTTAATTTTATTTATTTTGAGAGAAAGCATGATCAGGGGAGTGGTTGAGAGAGAGAGAGAGGGAGATAGAGAATCCCAAGCAGACTCTGCACTGTCAATGCAGAGCCTGACTTGGAACTAGATCTCACAAATCGTGAGATCATGACATGAGCTGGTATCAAGAGTCGGTCACAACCAGCTGAGCCATCAAGGAGCCACATTAATTATATAAGTTCTTATGTCATCTTAATCTTGAATTGACTGCTTTCAGTAATCTTTTATGAGCTCTATTCCATAATTTACCTTAGGTACTTTTATTATATTCTGAAAATTCATACTACAATGTTTATGTAAATTGGAAAAGAAAACCAGATTTTCTGACAGAAATGAAGTCAAATCTGGTGGATTGTGTTGACTCTGAAGATTAGCTTTGTTAATTATACTGGATGGCTGACATTATACAAAAATTTATGTCACTTCAGGTCCTCCCGCCAAGGCAAGATTAAACATGCAAGAGATTTATTAGGAAACAAAACCCTCCGGAGAGAAAAAGAAGAAAAAGAGGCGCGGGCAGGGCAGGCTTCGGAGCACAATGCAGTCCTGACACCTTAGAAAGGAGAAGAGGAAGGAAGAAGAATAAAGAAGAGCCTCAGATTGCAAAGCAGTTCTGAGAAAGCTTTAACTCTGGACACGGAGTCCCAAGTTGCGTGTTAGAGGCCCCCGTGTTCACAGGAATGGGCGGGCACTACTCAGCCACCACCAGTGGGGTGCTGCCCAAGGAAAGTCAGCGCCTGATCCGAAGAGCAGCGACTGGGGCTACTGGCTGACCTGACAGTGCTCCCCACAGCGAGAGGGCTGAATGACGCCTCTCATAGCCATCACAAAGGAATGAGTTAGATTCATAATCTGCAGTCTTCAGTTCTGAAAAAAATATATATATATTTAAATGTAACAGGGGCGACTGGGTGGCTTAGTCGGTTAAGCGTCTGACTTTCGCTTAGGTCATGATCTCGCGGTTCGTGGGTTCGAGCCCCCCGTCGGGCTCTGTGTTGACTGCCAGCTCAGAGCCTGGAGCCTGTTTCAGTCTGTGACTCCCTCTCTCTCTGACTCTCCCCTGCTCACGCTGTCTCTCTCTCTCTCCTAGAAATAAATAAAACATTAAAAAAAATTTAAAAAAGTATGTAACAGAATAAAAGAATTAATAACCAAAATATTATATTGGCAAAGGTATCTTGAAATCAGTAATATTTATTTAATTTCATAGACTTCTTTGGGCCTATTGGTTTAAAATGTAAAAAAAAAAAAAGTCTTTAAAAGTCTATGTGAAAAATAATAGGTATAATTGATAGTCATTTGAAAAGTCTTATTCATTCTCTGAATTTGGAAACTAGATGATTATAATGACTGAGTAACAAATCCTAACACAAGCTGAGCGTAGGCTAGATTGACAGTCTGAAACTATTGGGAAACCAGATATCCAGATATATGAGGTCCCAAACTTTTGAATGCTTTTCCTCCATAAACTCCATAAGGCATTCACCGAAATGATTAAGAATCAGAAATTTCCTCTGTGATGCTGTTTGGGGAGTGGATTAGCAGCCACTGCTGAAGAACACTGATGAAATATTTCAGATGTTACCCTTCGGCTGAGCATATCCAAATTCTGATCTGGTTTGCATTTACCTAGACCTAAAATTCTGGAGATGCAAAGCGCCATAGGGATTATCTGGGCCAAATGGTTCATTGTAAAGATGGAGAAGTAATTTACTCATCCAAAATCAAATATAGTAAAATGCAGCATCAAGATGAAAACCTGAGTCTCTTCCAATGTACCTCAATACCTTTCAATGACACCTTCTAATTCCTTAGCTGTGGTATGTGTATGCACTCCAGCCTAAAAGACATGTATGGAAGCACTATAAAATTATAAGTTTGATTTCCTGTTCAACTTATGGGCTTAGCCACATTACTCTAGATAATGCGCATATATAGTATAGGAGACAAACATACTGTGGGTAATAAATATTAAAGTCAGAAATGCTATTTGGCCTTTCTGCCCTGGACAGGTGAAACACGGCTATCATTCTCTGAGTAATGCTGGCAAATAAAAACACAGACCATTGCACAGAGTGTACTATTTTGTTTCTTGATTAGCACTCCTTCCCAAGGATATGGTCAATTTTTTCAACAAATATGAACTTTTCTGAGGCATATTCAGCCTTCCTCATAATGTATCATCAGAACAATTCAGAGAACAGAACAAGAGAGAGGGAACGAAAGAAAAGGCAGCAATCTTAGAGTTGATTTGATATTAAAAGTTGAGGATATTCATCATTTGGATTTTATAAATCAGTAACTACCAAAATAAATTTACTCTGAGTGAATACTCTTACTTCTTAAATTGAGTAGTCTTAAAAAGCTAATAAATTTGATTGATGTGATATACTCATATATTTATCTAAATGAAGCCATTTTTATGCCCAAAGTCAAATTATGCATTGATACATATAATTGCACATGAATAGAAACCTGCCTCAAACTTTTCTTCTTGAAATGTGCCTTTAGGTTATATGAGATTAGAATAAGCACAGAGTCAAATAGACTTGACTATTTTGCATGTTTATAAAATAAATTGATGTTGAAAGGACAACATCTTAGATTTGTTGAGTATAGCTAAAGCATTCTTTAGAGGGAAAATTATAGCATGAAATGCTTATATGAATAGAAGACTTCAAATCAATTCTGGTTATATGAATCAAAGACTTCAAGTAGAAACTTGAAGAATCCAGGGAAAGATAAGCATATTAACCCAAAATAAATAAAACAATAAATTAATAAAAGTAAGAGTAGATATCAATGAAGTAGACATACAAAGAATGTTTACTAGCAAGGAATACAATCAATTAAAGTACCAATAAAAGGGAGAAAACAGATATCAGTGAAGTAGACAGCAAAGCATACAATCAATTAAAGTATCAATAAAAGAAGGGAGAAAGGAAATTCCTTGTAACAAATGGTCCTAGCAGCTAGAGATCCACATTAAAAAAAAATAATAATAAAGAAAGAAACCTTAATTAATCCCAATTTCACTTAATATACAGAAATTCACTCAGATGAGTTAAGGACCTAAATGTAAAGCCAAAGCTACGAGTAAGTAAAAGAAATAATACCTGCTAAACTTGAGGGAAGGCAAAGTTTTCTTAGGACACAAAAGCACTGACCACCACAGAAATAACTGATTAACTGGACTTTCACAAGTTAAAAACTGTTACTCATGAAAGGACACAATACAATTAAACAAAGAGCCACAGACTGGAAGAAAATAGCCACCATATATGTATCTGACAAAGGACTTGTATTCAGAATGTATAAAGAACACTTATACCTAAATAACAAGAAAAGTGACCCAATTGAAGAATAGGTGAAACACATTCAAACAGAATGCAGAAGAATGATGCAATAAAAACATAGAAAGTGTTCTTCATTAGTCAACAGGAAAATGTAAATTACAACTATAATCAGATGCCACTTCACATCTAATAAGATAACAAGAGACCTA
This sequence comes from Proteles cristata cristata, assembly GCA_017311185.1. NCBI lineage: Eukaryota > Metazoa > Chordata > Mammalia > Carnivora > Hyaenidae > Proteles > Proteles cristata. Next base: position 2,264,046 of record JAESUZ010003619.1, on the reverse strand, counting down.
TACCACCAACTGCTAGTGAGGGTTCAGAGCAAATACAATTCTTACACGTGGTTGGTGGAATGTAATATAATATTACCAATTATGGAAAACTGTTTACCCCATTATGCTAAAGTTGCGAATATATCTTCTCTACAACTTAACCATTTCAATTCTAGGTATTTCCTCAATAGAAATAAAAGTATGTGTTCAGAAAAAGGCTTGGTAAAAAACAGTTTATTTTATTTTTTAATTTATTTCTAGGAGAGAGAGAGAGAGAGAGCGTGAGCAGGGGAGGGTCAGAGAGAGAGAGGGAGTCACAGACTCTGAAACAGGTTCCAGGTTCTGAGCTGGCAGTCAGCACAGAGCCTGACGCGGGGCTCGAACCCACGAACCGCGAGATCATGACCCAAGCAAAAGTCAGACGCTTAACCAACTAAGCCACCCAGGCGCCCCGGTAAAAAAACAGTTTATAGCAGCTTATTTATAATAGTCTAAAAAGCCTGGCGAGAGTCCATATAAAATATCATTCAACAATAAATACTAACAAATTGCTTAGGGATTCAACAACCAAAGCGTATCTCAAAAATATTATATTGCACAAAAGAGTTCTTTATAAGACTCAGGAACTAGCAATGCTAATCTTTGATGACCGAAGTCAGAATGGGAGTGTCTATGGTGGGTAAGAACTGAGAGCAGGGGGCCACAAAATTGCTTTCTGAGGTAATGTCTATGTTCTATAACATAATGGTCATGCAGATGTATGCACTTTTCAAAATCCATTAAATTATACACATAGGATCTATGAATTTCACGGTTTATAAATTTTACCTCAACGATGAAATGATGCAATAAAAATAAATTCCTTATGTACACTTCGACCATTGCAAATAAAAATGGTAACTATAGGTATAATTTGAGGGAATGAGGATCCTTTATGTGAGTCCTAGGTTTTTAAATATATTTCTTGGGTAATATGGTTTTTCTTAAAAGAATAACATGACTATTTGTGCTATTCCTTATAGCATTTTTATTACTATATATTTTTTTGTTTTCAAAACAAACAAAGCATTGTTATAATTTGTCAAGGCTGTTATAATTTGTCAAGCCATTTATCCAAGGCTGCTTTCCTTTCCCCCACTTCGATACCTGGAGGGAGCCTGGCCAGCCTGTGGCATTTTGGCTTACTTAGTAAGTTTTTCCCTAACGGTTATTTATAAGGAAAATATAGTTTAAAAGGTGGATCAAGAGGAGTTCAGTTCAGCCAAATAATAATGTGATTTAAAAGCTTGAAAAAAACAGCAGACATTAAATTCATTCTAAAAACAGCTAATACCTCTAGAATTTTCTCCAAAGAAAACAATTACAAAAATATGTTGTTACTATATTATAAAACAGCTGGGGTTTTTGTTTAACAGATAAGAATTCTTTATTATTTATTCAAAAGCAACTTAAAAATGGTTTTCAACTCAAGGATCTTTCTGGCTACTTGCGGTGTGTAATACAAACGAAATCGTTTCTTACAATGTGCGACCAACTCCAGTTGGTTTTATTCATATCAACTTAAAAACAGGTAAGGAAAAATAGGACTATCACAATACATAACATTTCTTATTCCAATAACTGGTATTTTGAAAACTTTCACATTAAGAGGATATTTGTTATAGATATAAGTTATAAAGCCTAGAAAGTTTAAGACCATACATAGTTCTTTGTTTCAAAGCCAAACCAGTATCCTAAGGTTTGAGAGAATTACTGGTTTTACAAATTAGAAAAGAGAGAATTAGTAAGTTGTCTTCTTCCTAAAATTGCCCAGCTGCTTCTAACTTGGGAGAGATAAATGCAGGTTGGGAAGACCATTGCAAGCTGCCAAACACAGCATTAATAAGGAGCCAAGCTGAGTGGACGAGAAAACCAAGCAAACAATTTGTAGAGAAAGCTCTTGTGGAGATGGGTTTTTTTCTGAGGAAGCACCACAGGAAGTTCATAATAACCTCCTGGACGCTTGTAAAGTTCATAGCTGCAAAGTATCACAGTAGTTGTTCACACTTTATATACCTGAAACATTCAGCTGTAGAAAGCAGAGCTCTGCTTAAAGCAGAGTTCTGAATAAAAGAAACAGTAAAGATAAGGGAGGAGTTGTGGGTCAAATTAGCACACGTTGGTTGTTGGACAAATGCCCGCAGAGCCATGGCACTGTTCTACAGTTAACAAGGCATGTAGGTCACTAAAAACAAATGACCAGTCATTAGGGGGTAAGACCTAATTCTGCGTGTCCCCCAACAAAATACTGCATATGAAGTCATAAAAGAAAATTATGCTGTCTTTAAAAGCAATGAAAGGCAGCAAACTTTAATCCTTCATTTAGCAAACATTTAACATTCCCTCTTCCCTTATATTTTACATAAACAGTCTTAATTGTTAACAATTGTGCTGAAGTGTTGCCTACTTTACGGATGAGAGTGCACAGAGAGATTGCTATTATTCGTCCATCTAACTACATGGATTCCTTTAGGGCATGGATAGTATTCTACTTAACATTGTGGCCCTAAGGCATAGTAACTAGTTGGGCGGGACTTAAAAATAAAATAAGATTAGAATAAGTAGAGGCCTGGGAGAGAACGTAGGAAAAAACAAACAAGGGGAATATCCAGCATGTGAAAATGCATATCTGTAACTGTAGATAACAGTTTGAAGAGCTATTAGGGAAAAATAAAATAATCCAGTCTCCCTCTTTCCTTACTTGTTCTTGTACCTAATTAAACCATGAATCCAATACTAGCAGGAAATATTAAACTCCAGTGCATTACCTTATTGGAGAGTCAGAAAAATATAGTCCGTTTGCTTCTGCATCCCCTATATTGATCTTCACACCAAGTCACTAGAACGAGCAATAATTAAATATTGCTCAATTCAGTTTTTGATATGCTCTTAATTTTAGTTTAGACACAATGCAAATATATCAGCTCTCTAGAATCTGAGAACAATCACTCTTAGCATGTATTTGTTGAAATTGTAATTTAACTCTACATTGTATGAAGGAAAGAAGGTCAAGTTCAATGAAGAGTCCACAAACACCTTGCAACAGCTGTCCATAATAACATTATGAAAAGCAGACACTGTCATTATCACAAACCATTCATCTTGAGAAGTTCCTAGTTCAGTATGTATTTTCCTTTCCGGATTACATAAATGCACACGCATAGGGACTGTAGTGCAAATATTTCTTCCTGAATCATTAAGACTGAAAATTGAGTATAGGTATGTTTTTTAAGTTGACGTTTATTGGTAATATTTTAATCTATTTTAGATGTATTAGATGTGTAATATAAGAAATGTTTTTAAAAATCTGCACTATATTAAATTTAAGTTGGTAAAAGGATTATTATAATTCCTTCCAAGCCAAGAGCATCTAGGGGACTTTTGGTACAGCATGTAAAAAAGCTTCGAAGTACCCACGCTGTCCTAACAAATAGAAAACTGAGCCAACTGAAAAATCGACAACTCTTCTTAGGTCCATAACAGAAGTAAGGTCACAGACAAACCACTGCCCCTGATATTGGAGAGAATGACAGGCAAATAGCGAGTCACAACCTACTGAAACAGCATTCCTAATTGATTTAACAGATAACATTTTGTTAAAAAACAGGAGCAAAATGCATCTGATTGTGTGTGTTTGTATATATCATATATATGTTTATGTATGCTTATATGTAAGTGAAATGAATGACAGCAAGCATATAAGGGATGGTAGGGAGGAATTAGGATTATTTAGTTAGAGTTGGACACTTCAACATCCCTGTCAGAAATGTACAGATCTGGCGTCCGGAAAATCAGTAAGAACAGAGTTGAACTCAACACCACCATCAATTAGCTGCATATAATGGACATCTACGACTACATCATCCAACAGAATATATATTCTCCTCAAGCAAAGAGCATCCAGTATATGAGTCTTATTTTTAAAGTTTATTTGAGAGGGAGAGAGAGAAAACAGGTGTATGCATGAGTGAACAAGTGCGAGTGGGAGAGGGCAGAGAAAGAAGAAAAGAGAGAATCCCAAGCAGGTCCAGCTGACAGCACAGAGCCCAACTCAGGGCTCCATCTCACAAACTGTAAGATCATGACCTGAGCCAAAACCAAGAATTGGACACTTAACCGACTGAGCCCCCAATACATTATTTTAAATAAACTTTTTCAGTTCTCCCTCTGAAAGTCTTAACATATATATATATATATAATATAATGTGTGACATATATGAAATACAATGTGTGACAGTTTTGAGAGTCCAAAGTGATGTTTATAATGCCCATTACGGAGTGATACCTTATTCCCATAAAGCAATATGTTGCATTGCCTCTAATAGGGCACCACAGCATACTATCTGGAGTATCATTTGGAGCTGCCAGGGACTCCTATGAGATCTGATGAGAATAAAATAATCTTAAAACCAAGAAAAAAAATGTGAAAATGTTCTTTCTCAACAAGGTATTTGTAGAGCTCTCAACCTACAAAAAGTAGAAATTATGACCTGTTCCCTTAGACACACTGAGTGTGCTTTGTGAGTCTTGAATTCCAGTTAAGTGGGAATACTACTGTGTTACCTTGAGGAATTTCTTCCTCATGCATTAAGATCTACAAATCCATTGAGTACAAGGTTGAAAGGATGAAAAGTGATCATCTTATGTAGATTACATGTCATAACAGTGAAAGGGGCCACACTCAGCTTTATCTTTTGTTCCCAGTTCTGTGCAGTTTTAGGAGAGGAGAGACAGCAACATCCACCAGCCAGCTCTGCCCATTTTCTCCCAGCCTTTGCATGCTGGCTGGAGGAGACAACACATACTAACCAATGATTTGAGGCATATACTGCATCCTATAAGACAGCACTCCAACCCCTCAGGGTATTGTCACTCAGAGGATGCCATTACTGATCCTTCAGTAGGCCATTCTAGAATTTAATCAAGCCAGATATTTCTAGGTAGTAAGGACATGATAAGACAAGTGAATTCTGTGAGCATGAACCCAATGTCTCACTTCTCTGTGAAATGAGTCTGTGGTTGAAGGTAATGTAATACATGACACCAAAATGATAAAGCAATACTTCCTAGAGGTCCAAGAGTGATTGTGTGGACAGAAATACTGTAAGTATGGAAGACAAATCCATAATGCATATTAAATATCTATATTCATGAGAATGCCCTTTCCCTGATTAAAAATGAAAGATCCAGTATACTCAACTATCCATCAGATTGCCAGCTGGTTCCCCTGGGGAAGATTATCATCTTGTGGCTTATTATTGTTCTCTGCTATTGGCAAATTAGACACCCAGCTGTGGCTGTAGCCAAATGAGACTAGGTGAAGCAAAATCCCTGTTGTTAAGCCCACAGATGAGTTCCATCCATACTATCAAGGTTGGTTTGTAAATGAATTGCGCAAACACCAGAAATCTGGTGAAAGAAGCTGACCGAGGTACATAGGAGGAATAACCATGTCTGCTTGATTACTGACAGCACTCTCTGCAGTGGATGCCACCTGGAGTGCACTTACATAGCACATGCTTACCCACATCCAGCCCTCCCAAACGCCTTACCATCAATTTTTAAATATTATTCTAATTCTCTTTCCAGTTCATTAACATTATAGGTACTGTTCTACAAAATCATTATGGATCACTGTAGATCTATACCACCAGCTATGTCCCATTGCACAAAAAGTGTATAACAAGATGTACCATTTGAAATTCTTCCCTGCGAGAGAATTCTTTATAGTGTCCTCCATGGCCTTCCAAAGTGGAGCTGTAATACAGCGGTATGTACATATACAGTATGTATATGTTCAAACCTTTCCCTGAACTGGGCCATTTATTGACACTATGGTGTGAAGATCCTTCTGTAAACCAGTTCTTTTCTTTTCTTCCATTTCAGTGGTCACAGGCAACTGTCCATGAGGCCATAGCTGTTTGTTGAGGGGTAAGTGGGAAAGCAGCAGGAACATATAACATGGGAGTCTGAAGTATCTACTTCATGTGGTTTACTTGTTAACTTCCAAAGCTACAAGGGCGTTCTTGGATATACAATTTCCACTTCACAATGGAAGGATGCTGTGTACATTCAACTTTATGAGTGGGTCAATCTGATAACACACAGTTTATTATGGATATTTTTTAGTAATGTAGTCACTTAGTGAATCATCCAATGATAAGTATCCTCATAAGAGGCAGAAGAATAGAAACAGACACATAAAGAGAAGGAAACCACATGTGACCATAAAGGCAGAGATTGGAGTAATACAGCCAGAGAAGCCAAGAAATGCCTGAAACCATCAGAAACTGGAGGAGGCAAGAAGATTCTTTCACACAGCATCCAGAGAGAGTGAGGCTCTGCCCACAGCCTGATTTCAGACTTCTGACCTGCAGAACTGAGAGAAAATAAATCCTTGTTGTTTGAAGCCACCCAGTTTGTTGTAATTTGTTACAGGAGCCCTAGGACATGAATACAAATGTCCATTTCATCCCCGCGGATCTGATTATCATTTAATCATCCTTATAAATCCCTGCAGGGTAAATCACTCTGCTCCTAGGGCTTTTTATTGTAATGCTGCCCTCTTTTTCTCTGATGGTTAAGCTTCACCATTTGGCTTTTAGTGTTGGGGATCACATTGTTCCCATCAAATCAGGTTATCAAACTCCCTAACAGTATGCACACTGTCGTCTCCAGCTTTTCAGGGAAGCTGGTAATACACTCACGATTCATTTCTTAATACCTTATGAAGATACTCTCGTGGAGTACTGACACTCTAAGGGGTATCTGAGAAAGTCACCCATAATAGATCCACCGCAACTACCCATTTTCTGGGTAATATTTTATAGGGAAGTTCTTGCATTTAGAGCTCATTGATATAGGCCACTTTCTAGTCCAGGCTTCAGGTAACATATGTAGCAGTTCACAGGGCCTCAGGCCAACACAGTAAATCCTGAATTCCAGGCAATTCATGAATTTGTACATGAATTTGTCTTGGTACAATCTTCCACTTTGTCTTTTTTGGTTTCATAGACTTAAAATAAACTCTTATACATGCTCCCCTGACTCTTGGTAAAAACTGACACAATCTTTTTTTTTTTTTTAATGTTTTATTTATTTTTAGGAGAGAGAGAGAGACAGCGTGAGCAGGGGAGGGTCAGAGAGAGAGGGAGTCACAGACTGAAACAGGCTCCAGGCTCTGAGCTGGCAGTCAGCACAGAGCCCGACGCGGGGCTCGAACCCACGAACCACGAGATCATGACCTAAGCGAAAGTCGGACGCTTAACCGACTAAGCCACCCAGGCGCCCCAAAACTGACACAATCTTACACCACTTTCAGTATATAGGCTAACCCCTACCAGACCATACCTTGTTTGTTCTTCCTCACCACTATTCTCACCTTAAGCCGATCTAGCCTGGACGCACACTATATTAACAATATAACTCTGTAAACCTTACAGTCAGCCTATAGCCCGTAGTCCCCAGCTACATCTGCTAGGTACACACAGCAGGAGTTAAGTAATTTCTTTAGAGTTATCATTAAGGTTTTCTGAATTTCAATCTGGGTCTTGTGTTGGACCTTCAAGGCTTTCAATCTATCCTTATGAACCCTTCCAGCTGTTAGAAGTGCCATCCTATGCCACAATCTTTGTCATCAAAGTGACTAGTTGGCTCAGCTATTTGATCTCCTTATGTTTATCCTCCACATGCGCCCCATTCTGTGCCATCACTTGTGATATTTTGAGTTATCATGATGTTACCACATGGTGCACATTACCAGTGTCCTATTTCCCCCTGGCAAGGAGGTTATCCATATGCTTTTCAAATATGTGAGCAGCCCAAGCCTAGATTCCATTTTAAAGTCTGTTTGCTGGGATTGTTCCTGGTACCAGTTACTGTTTTTGTCAGGGTCCAGCAGGCACATTCAAACTGCTAATTTGAGAAGTATTTAGAAAAGGGTTGTTTACACTGTTTAAGGAAATCAAAAGACAAAAGTGAAGTACTTTCAACCTCGCTACAAAAGAAAGCAATTCACCTAGAAGCCTAAGGAGTGAAAAAAGGAATCTTAGAATTCAAAGAGAGCTATAGAGTAGAAGGGCTGACCCTTTATACAATAAGAGATATGGCCTTAGGCAGATAAATGCAGTCACTGACGACAGACCAAAAATCAGAGAGAAGCCAGGAGAATACATACCCAACCTCCGACTGTCTTCCAGACCTCAGATGTCCTGCTGATGCTTCCCAATAACTGGATGCAACTGGAGGACATTATATACTCATTGATGTATGTATAAAGACCAGCTAAGGGCACATGGCAGAGTGGGAAGGGGGGAAGGTAGATCTGAAGAAGCAAATGAAGAATATCCAGCAAAAGCCATTATTTACTTTTGAAATGTTTTTAAATTTTATTTGCTAATATTTAGTTTAGGACTTTTGCATTTATAGTCATTGTGAAAGTGGCCTGCCATTTTCTTGTACTATCCTTGTCAAATTTTGGTATCAAGGATATGTTGGCCTCATGAGTTAGGGAATATTCATTCTTTTCCTATTTCTTAGAGGAGTATCTATAGATATTCCTTTAGAATTATTTGTTCTTTCAATGCTCAGTTGTGACACAAGATAATTTTACTTGCATAACACTTTGGGCAAAGCATGTTACATAATCCTGCCACATTTCTTTTTTTTAAATATAATTTATTGTCAAATTGGTTTCCATACAACACCCAGTGCTCATCCCAATGAGTGTCCTCTTCAGTGTCCATCACCCACTTTACCCTCTCTCCCACCCCCATCAACCCTCCATTTGTTCTCAGTATTTAAGAGGCTCTTATGGTTTGCCACTCTCCCTCTCTGTAACTTTTTTTCCCCTTTCCCCTCCCCCATGGTCTTCTGTTAAATTTCTGCAGATCCACACATGAGTGAAAACATATGGTATCTGTCTATCTCTGCTGGACTTATTTCACTTAGCATAATACCCTCCAGTTCCATCCACATTGCTACAAATGGTCAGATTTCATTCTTCCTCATTGCCAAGTAGTATTCCATCATATATATAAACCATATCTTCTTGATCCATTCATCAGTTGATGGACATTTAGGCTCTTTCCATTTGGCTATTATTGAAAGTGCTGCTGTAAACCCTGAGGTACATGTGTCCCTATGCATCAGCACTCCTGTATCCCTTGGGTAAATTCCTAGCAGTGCTATTGCTGGGTCATAGGGGAGTTCTATTGTTAATTTTTTTGAGGAACCTCCACACTGTTTTCCAGAGGGGCTGCACCAGTTTACATTTCTACCAACAGTGTAGGAGGGTGCTTGTTTCTCCATATCCTCGCCAGCATCTAGTCTTCTGATTTCTTCATTTTAGCCACTCTGACCAGCATGAAGTGGTATCTCAGTATGGTTCTGATTTTTATTTCCCTGATGATGAGTGACGTTGAGCATCATTTCATGTGTCTGTTGGCAATCTGGTTATCATCTTTGCAGAAGTGTCTATTCTCACTCATATGTGGAACAGGAGAAACTTAATAGAGGACCATGGGGGAGGGGGACGGGATAAAAAAAATAGTTAAGGAGAGGGAGAGAGACAAACTACAAGAGACTCTTAAATACTGAAAACAAACTGAGGGCTGATGGGGGGTGAGGGAAAGGGATAACTGGGTGATGGGCATGGAAGACGGCAATTGTTGGGATGAGCAGTGGTGTTATATGGAAACCAACTTGACAATAAACTATACTTTTAAAAAGTGTCTATTTATGTCTTCTGCCCATTTCTTCACTGGACTATTTGTTTTTTGGGTGTGAGGCTTGGTGAGTTCCTTATAGATTTTGGATACTAGCCCTTTAGCTGATATGTCATTTGCCACTATCTTTTCCCATTCCATCAGTTGCCTATTAGTTTTGTTCATTGTTTCCTTTGCAGTGCAGAAGCTTTGAAACCAGAAAAGACCCCAAATGGCCAAAGTTACATTGAAGAAGAAAACCAAAATTAGAGGCATCACAATCTCAGACTTTAGCCTCTACTACAAAGTTGTTATCATCAAGACAGTAGGGTAATGACACAAAAACAGACACATAGACCAATGGAATAGAATAGAGAACCCAGAATTGGACTCACAAATATATGGCCAACTAATCTTTGACAAAGCAGGAAAGAGTATCCAATGGAAAAAAGACAGCCTCTTTAACAGATGGTGCTGGGAGAAATGGACAGCAACATGTAGAACAATGAAACTAGACCACTTTCTAACACCTTACACAAAAACAAACTAAATGGATGAAGGACCTGAATGTGAAACAGGAAACCATCAAAATCCTAGAGGAAAAAGCAGGAAACAACCTCTTTGACCTCAGTCGCAGCAATTTCTTACTCGACACATCTCCAAAGGCAAGGGAATCAAAAGCAAAAATGAACTATTGGGACCTCATCAAGATAAATCCTGCCACATTTCAAGAGGGTGAATAATTGCAATCAGTCACCTGGTACTCCAGGAAAGAGAGAAGAAACATTTTCTACCTCTTGACTCACTATTCTTTTTTTCATTTTCAAGGTTATCTGAGTCAAGAACTGCAAAGGGTCTGAGACGCTACCCAATTACAAGCTAACAAATTTGCGGGCCGGAACTTCATAGATGAGAGTGGAAGACATGAGACTCCTAGGTCAGGGATGAAGCACAATTTATTGTTCACAGAAATAGCAGTGGCCAGAATATCAGCATTTTGCCCTAATTCCACCAGGGTGGTACAAGGTACAAATGTCACATGCACACACAGTGAATTGCTTTGCAGGGTAGAAATCCTGGGCTTAGAGACTCTGAATCTTTTATAGTGAAGAGTAAACACTATCCCTATCTTCCAAGACTGCTTGCTACACAAACGTCCTTCAAAAATAGGTCTGAAAAAAAAAGGAAAACTACTACCTCTGCTCAAAAGACATTCAGAAGTGCAAGAAGCCTATGGAGAATTAGCTTTCAAATGACTTTTTTTAAACTTCCTTTTGTGTCTAACATAGAGATCAATTATTCATTTATATTGTGAATAACAATTTCTCAAGACAAAACAACTCTCTTTGCTCTGCAGTTTTTTTTCTCAGTTTCATCCAGGAAATTAATATTGCCACCATTTTTTTGTTGTCTGCTTACATATGGCTATTGCCATTTTACAAAGTATCATTATTTTTAACCTTAATATGTCATTTCATTTGGGGTATATATCTGGTACATAGCAAGTAGTTCACTCTTTTGATATACTATGATCAGAACTATCCTTTACTATAGAACTTCAATAAATAAATAAATTTAAATTTAAATAAATAAATCTGAATTTATGCACTGTAATGTTCTTAACCTGGGTTTTCTCTAATATGTACTCCTTCCTGCTAACCTTAGAAAATGAAAACAAAAACACTTTATTTCATAATAGTTCTCAAGTTTGCTGTTGTCCCCTTTATGTCTCTGGAATGTGGAGTTTATAATTCAATTTTCATTCTGCTACTATTTGTCTTTAAATTTTTAACTAAGTATTTTAATATCTACTTTCTTACCTATCTGTTGACCCTTCTCCCATTAAAAAGACTCAGAACACTTTTATCCCTCTGAACCCTCCTATAAGAGACATTTTATTGGAATAGTCAGGGTACTATTTTGGTAGACTGATTTTTTTTTCTTTTTTTGCAGTAGAGATTTTTATTTGAGGAATTATTTTTGTTCATTACATTGTTTCATAACCACGCAAACGATCATTTAGAAAGGATCTTGAGCTTGCAGTGCCCACTGCCCTTTCTCAGACACAATATCACTCCCATAACTTACTTCCATAGTTTTAAGGTCGGTGGGAGTACAGAAGGGGACACAGAGATTTAGGATGTGCTTTCTGCTTAACAATGTCCTTCTGCTATCTTCACACATATTTGCCCAAAAGTAAAATTCTTAGATCATCTCTTTTACCCTCAAAATTCAAAATCGTTCCACAGAAATGTGCCTTCCTGCTGGCAGTTAGTGTTGGGGAAGAGAAATCTATGGTGTTGCTATTGATTTTATTTTCTTGTGGCTACTTTCCCCCTCCAACTTGCATGCTTATAGAATTTTTCCAATATTCCTGAAGTTCAGAAATACCACGAGATTGTGTCTATATATTAATTTTCCCAGTACTTGGTAGATTCTTTATACAGATAAGGTTGTTTATCTTTTTAGCTTGGGAAAATTGGCTTTAAATCTCTCTTTGCTAATTGTTTCTCCTTTTTACTCCATTCTAGGCTTATGTTAATTCTAGTGTAGATATAGCAAGGTTGTTAAAATTATTATTTTTGCTCATCTATTTCATTACTTTGTCTTTTTCCTCTGAATTCTAGGGCAGTATCTTGAGCTAATCCATCAAATCTCTGTTTTAGCTTCATCTTTCAAGAACCAAACCTGCTGGTCATTGCCATTTACGTGTTTTGTTTTTCTTTTTTGTAATTTAGCAATTGTTTATTTTGTGTAATAGCAATTGTTTCCCAGTATCAATTTTTCCCCAAAGGATGAAAGGTGCTGTCAAATATCCCTAACATGAATCTAATCATTTGTGAAATGCTTATTTGTTCTCATTCCTCAGAAGAGTCCCTTTTTTATTTTTTAAATCTTTATATATATATAATATATATCTTTATATATAATCTTTATATATTATATATATAGTGACTATTCTTGATCAGCTTGTTTTTGCAATATGTGGATCTAAAATTTTGTTCTGTTATATTGTTTAGGCCTCTATCCATATGATACTGTCTTCATAAAGGAGAAAGAAGGAAATGCCTTCCACAGCTTCATTAGTTAGTGGGCCAAGGGAAGTATGTTCATCAGGTCATATACTCAAGGAATGCAGATACTACGTGAATGGGAGAACCTACCTGCTCAATGAGTCCTTGCTCTCCAGTAGGCTGGAGTTAGGATTTTAGTGGGTAACAACCTAACTTTTCCCCCAGATGATGGCTCTCTAGCCAGATACCTCTTCTAGCCCCTTCTACTGTGGATTTTCAGATAGTTGTGTAAAATGAATAGTTCTAGAAGGATCAAAAAGTGTTTACCAGAATAGTTGACTTTATTGGGGAAAGTCTCTCTGCTGTTGAGCTATTTTCTGCTTAATGGATATTATCCCAACCCTTTAGGTACTGTCCCTTTCCATACATGAACTTAATTGCTCTGGCTGATCCACCCTCCTTGTTGTATTCCATAAATCTTCCATACTACGAGCAAACGCTATCTAGTCAGTTGCTTCCCCTTGGGGTAAATAGAGGAATTCTCAAAGTCCCTTATTTGCCCCTATCTGAATATTTTTCCCTTGTGGCTTGCCACCCCAGTCCTTCCATCTCTAAGACGGGGCATTCTCCTGCACTGTCTTGTGAAAATCTGGTCATTTATATTCCAGTGTAAATCCACTCTTGTCTGCCTTAAGTTGTTACCTGTTTATCAGTGACCAGAATGCTCTTCAATCTAACCCCATCTGTAATTTACCATTTAGAAAGTTCCCAGAATGTCTGCATTGTCCATGAAACTTTGAAAATAACTGCATTATAGCACTTCCCTCCTTGATATTTAGTTTCTTAAAAATAAGTACAATGTACCATGCTCTTGCTAAATTAAAAAAACTGTAGATATCCTAGGAAATATACTGTTGAAATGTTGGCAAATATTTATGTAGAACAAATATTCATATTTAGATTGAATTCCTTGATCACTAAACTTAAGAAAACAGCTACTGTTTGGACAATCTACTGATTTGAATTAGGAGAAAAATTCTCCCCTCACCCCCATCCCCTCAAATTATGTTATGTGTGTGTGTGTGTGTGTGTGTAAATATTGCTATTTGAGTTATAGAGCTTCACTTTAAATTCTTTCTCTCTAGCGAGATATCTTCTGTTCAGCCATCCAGATCCACTTTCCCTGTTAACTACTCCACTCTTTGCCCCAAAGCTGCATGAATTTTGCCAACAGACTTCTATTTCTCCTGCCTTACTTCTGGGTTCTACAAATGGGAAATGCAAACAGGTGACTGGAGAGAGAAAGTATATGTTTCAGAGTATTCAGAGTACTTATTTCTCCAGTTCCTGAGATTACATAGTATTGGCTATCTCTTGATAGTTGTTTTCTTTTTTTTTAAATTTTTTTATAGTTTATTTATTTTTGAAACAGAGAGAGACAGAGCATGAATGGGGGAGGGACAGAGAGAGAAGAAGGCACAGAATCTGAAATAGCCTCCAGGCTCTTAGTTGTCTGCACAGAACCTGATGCGGGGCTCGAACCCACAAACTGAGATCATGACCTGAGCTAAAGTCAGACACTCAACTGACTGAGCCACCCAGGTGCCCCAACAGCTGTTTTCTGATCCTCTCTGTTATCTATGTTACACTCTGCTTCCTCAGCCTTCTCCTTCCCCATGTTCATCTGAGGCCAAGGGCAGAGATAGCTTATCTCCTACCTGCCCAGGGTTCTTGCACTATTCCTTTAGTTTCCCTACACGCTGGCCACACTTTATAATAAGTCCCTTTGTAAATAAACCCTCCTTGAATTTTCCTATTTTGAATGTGCCATCAATCTCCTGTTAAGACTGACTCACACACCCTTATTCATCACTGTAGGTCTCTGACATGCGTGTGATTATTGTGATTATTAAGGTTATGCCTTTGGCCCATTGGGGAAAGGGGTTGTTATAGTTTCCTTAACCAAATTTATTCTTCCTACAGAATTTCATCATTGTCCTACTAGCAGTTCTATTCCCACAGGATAAAAGATAGTTCTACTGTTTACCCTGTTTTTCAGCATAGAGTGCATTTATTTGTTTGTTTATAAATAATTCCAGTTGTTTTACTGGGATCTCAGGAAGAACAGAAGGTAAAAGTAGAAGATAAAAAGTGAAGATTTGTATCACTGTATTAAACATAGCATTTTTTGTCTTACCTGTAAAGATTTTTAAAAAGGGAATTCTGTTTCCTCCCATCCACATTTTGACTCTTCTATAACTACATTTAACCCGAAATAAATTACTTGAATTAAAAGTTGAGCCTACCTTTTGTTTGCTGGCTTTATCTATAGTGCACTTGAAATTTTTAAATATTTTAATGTTAAAAAAAGTGAAGAATAAAATGTTCTCTTTACCTTACAACATTAATTTCAGGAACAAAACTATATTTCAATTTATAACTAATTGTGTAACAATAAAGCATTTTATATAGGGATGTTTTGTTTTTATACAATGTATGATAATATGAGAAACAAAAAACAATTAAAATCAATAAAAAGATAAAATTCTATTTTCATATTGCGTGGTGTATTCCTTTCTTAGCAGTGGACGAAAATGCTGATCATCAAATACCCCTGGATCTTCTAGGGATGAGGCCTCTGGGACATTATAATCTTAGGTGCTGTGTCTGAGCGATATTTCTTTCTGATCTCATCTATCTCACCATTATCAAGTATAAATGAAGCCAGCACTGGAATTTGAGAAAAATAGTTCTTAGCCAGGATATGTTTGTGTTTGATCTTGTGAATAAACGAGGGTTCATATCCCTAAAAGAAAAGAAAATCAAGTTCTAGTAAATGTCACAGATATATTTTGCCAAGTAAAAAAAGAAAAACACTTCCATGTCTCAGTTTCATAGATCAGTTCTCTCAGCTCACAGTATATTTCTTCCCAGTTTTGTCTAATATCTTTCAGGGCTCAGCTCCTATGACATTGTAAACCTGAGGCCTTTCCTGACTCTTCCTCTGACTTTTGAGTCCAAGCTAATCCCTTCTCCTCCTTGCAGGTACTTAGTACTTTTATGTATTTTAATTGGAATATTTAGTTCATTGTGCCTTGAATTTCACTATTTGCTCGGGAGTCTTTCCATGATAAAACAAAACAAAACAAAAAAACAACAAAAAATTACTCCTTGAAGTTTCAATCTAGGTCTTTTACATATAATGTGTCTCTCAACACCACAAGGTAGATATAAATATCTTTGAATGAATGATCCTGTCACCTTGGTTCTCTCTTTAAATCTACTTCAGCACTCTTAAAATTACCAACTTAGATTTTTTTTCTAAGACTGGTATTTATCTCCCTGTCTCCAGAGTCCAAAACAAAGATCACAATGGTGTTGTGACAATATAAACCTCCCTTTGCTTACACTTTTTACTACCTTAATTCCTACCTTATCAGTCCATTTTCTGTCTTTAAGCAGAAAATAGCCTTTCTGCCTTTATCAAGTCTCTGTACCTTTCCACTTTTATTCTTAATTACTGTTTAGGCTTCTTATCTCTCCACAGCTATGGCATACTTTGAACTTTCTCGGTTACATAGCATTGCAACAGTATAAGATAATCTCTTTTCTACTAAGAGTGGCAGACTGCTTGTTGCCAACCCAATATTCACTCTTTCTTCTATTCATATTTAGGGGCCTGATTTTGCAGAAGGGCCTTATTTTGTATTATGTGATGTGCTCAGCTTTCCTAGCCTTTATTCTAGCTGGGGTGGCCATATGACAAGTTTCAGGCCATTATACATACATGTATATATAATAGAAGCCACTGGAGAAAGCTTACAAGAAAGCTTTTTAAGAGAATGCAGGAGACGACATAGCTATTTTATCTCTAAGACTCCACAAGCATGAGAATGAAAGTCAAAGGCTAAAGACGACTGAAGAAAAAGTTAGAGGCCTTGGGTTTCTGAGAGCACTGTGGAGTCACCATCTGGACTCAACTTCTTGTTTGATAAGGAAACTAACTGCACATTTAATTAAGTCATTATAAATTGCTTATTCTGTTATTTCCAACCAGACTTAAATACAACTGAAACAATGAAGAATTGTGTCCATTACACATCCTTGTTTTTCTCCAAACACTTGGCACTGTATCTGGCATATTCAAAATAAAATTCTGGTTGAATTAATAAATACCCTCTATTTCCTTTATAATCTTTTTTTTTTTAATGTTTTTTATTTATTTCTAGGAGA
This sequence comes from Proteles cristata cristata, assembly GCA_017311185.1. Taxonomy (NCBI): domain Eukaryota; kingdom Metazoa; phylum Chordata; class Mammalia; order Carnivora; family Hyaenidae; genus Proteles; species Proteles cristata. The sequence goes on along the minus strand of JAESUZ010003619.1, from coordinate 2,247,077 downwards.
GAGAGAGACAGCGTGAGCAGGGGAGGGTCAGAGAGAGAGGGAGTCACAGACTGAAACAGGCTCCAGGCTCTGAGCTGGCAGTCAGCACAAAGCCCGACGCGGGGCTCGAACCCACGAACCACGAGATCATGACCCTAGTGAAAGTCGGACACTTAACCGACTAAGCCACCTGAGTGCCCCTATTTCCTTTATAATCTTAATTGACCCTTCTATTCAACCAAATCTCTACTTGTACCTCCTCCTAGAATTTGTTTTCTAAAAGTAAGATAATCCTCACTAAAGATTCCTCCGTAGAGTCAAAACAAAAGTAAGGAGAACCCGTGGAAAAGGAGCCAAAGGACACACCGTTCTGACAGGAAGTATCATGCAGCAGTGTCCTGGCATTAAGTTTCCTCTCTAGAGACCAACTTACCAGGGCATCCTTTGCACTGATCTATGTTCAACCACTTCTTAGTCCTTACTTCATTAAAAAAAAAAAAAAAAAAAAAACTAACACATTTCTGTTATGCAACATTAAATTATACAAGTACAGATCTTCATAGGTTTTCAAAGTATCTATAGAAAAAAAATCATTAAAGGCGAGATAAGCATATTATGGTACATACAAGCAAAAGAACAATCAGCAACTCTTAGAGAATAATATAAAATGGAAAATATTCAATATATATTATCTCCTTTTTATATTATTTCCTTTTCATATTATCCTCTTTTATAGATAAAAAAAGGGGCACTGAGACATTAACAAATTGGCTCAACTTCTCATAGCTCATAAATGATGGAGCCAGAATTCAACCAAGGCTGCTCTGATCCTCTATATTGATTTCATTTTTTTAGCCAAACTTTATAAAAGTTTATGAAGCAAAGAAGGCAAGTCTTAATGTCCTACAGATTGCTAGAGACAGACGTGGGGACATGGGGTCCACTGTTGTTCTACTTTGACCGTGTGCACCATGAGAACCTGCTCTACCTCATTTATAGTTCAGAGAACAGAAGTTTTTTTCCATGCTTTGCCTATAACTTGTGTCATGATTGCAGGGAGCCAAGATTATTTTAACATTAGGGTATTTTTTTTACTTACTGAGAAAGCAAACATCTTTGTGCATTAAGGAAATTCCAGAAACACTTTAACTTGTGGCAAGATGTAAATTATTCTTTAAAAAACTGAATATTAATAAAAGATCATGTTTAGTCCAAAACCATAAAAAGGCATTTTTTTTTAGTTTGTCTGGTTGAGAACCTTAGCTTTGTTTATAGAAATTCAGTAAGATCGACATCCTGAAATTAGGAATGCATTTGAATAGAACATTTAATTTGATACTGCTGTAATTTGATTAAATACACAAAGGGAGTATGTGGATTAATTGAAACAGTAAAATATCAGCTTTGGGAATGGACTTCAGTCCCACTATGGGTCCTAGATGAAATGATATTGTAGTATTGGCTATGCTTCCAGTGATTACATATTTATGAAGCAGCTTAGTTTACTAAATATAATATTTAACACAGCTTCAATTTCATGCTGCTTTTTCTTTCAATCCCTAGAGTGCGATTTTTCTTGGCCTGACTTTCACTGGAAAATTATTCAAAAAAGCTAAAAATTTAACTAGTTCCTCCTCTTTATTTTATTTAAAATTTTTTTTAATATTTTATTTTTGAGAGAGAGAGAGACAGCGTGAGCAGGGGAGGGTCAGAGAGAGAGGGATATAGAATCCGAAGACAGGCTCCAGGCTCTGAGCTGGCTGTCAGCACAGAGCTTGAAGCGGGGCTCGAACCCATGAACTGTGAGATCATGACCTGAGCCGAAGTCAGATGCTTAACTGACTGAGCCACCCATGCACTCCTAGTTGCTCCTCTTTATACCCTCCCTCCTACCCCATAAAAACACAAGCAGGGAATAACACCATTCATAATGACTCTTATATTTGAAGTCATTTCTTTATTTTCTCCTAACTGACATTTTGCATGAAACTCAAAGTATAGACATTTAATCAATAGAAGGCAGAGAATCAGTATCAGCTGTTGGGATCCTAAGCTTGTGTTGTGTAAATGAAGTTCTCTGATGAACTTGATCCTGTTCATCAAAATGTTTTACAGATTGCATCTTGTAAATTGCTGAAATTAAATGGTATTGAATTTTTGCAGCATTTTCCCCACTCCCACTCATTTGGGAGAAAATGAACCCTGGAGCCTCAGAACCATATTCCATCAGTAATTGCCATTTAGAGCACAAGATTATGAAGAAAATTTGAGAATTTAGTGTGTTTTATAGGCAGACTCATGATGGTTAATCAAAGAAAGAGAGTCTAGGTTACATAATACCTAATCTGCTATTTCATTTATTCATTTATTTATTCAACAAATACTTAGTAAACTACTAGTCTGGGACAGGCACTAGTGTAGGTATTAGATACGGACATGAATAAGCTAAATAAAACCCATCTTCATGGAATTTATTGTGGAACTATGTGCTTCAAACTTGCTATTATTAGGAGAGAGTGGTATCCAGGGCAGATAACCTGTAAGATGTTCTGATTTCTTATCTTGCCTTTTTCTGTGCCTTAGCTTCCTTTAATTTTAATTTCAGCCATACATACCATCCACTGTTTGTTACTATTATCCAGTCTGTTTCTTAACCCAATGGAAGTATTTAAATTATCCTTGGAATGCAGTAAAAAGCAGTCACACTATCTGTAATATTTGTGATGATTAAATTAGCTCCCCAAATTCTCTGCTTTCTTACCTCTTCAGTACTCGTTAGTTTGAGATGAACAACGCCTTCATCTTTGGTAAGAAGAATGCAGTTCCAGGGGGACCATTCCAAGGACTTGTCCCACCTGACCATGACCAGATCGTGGAGATCATTCCAGGCACTGAGTACTGACTGCGACGCCCAGATGTTCTCTACCAGGTACTGAATATCTTGTAGCTGCAGGTCAAAACAAGTTTGAAAATTAATGTTTTCTTCTAAAGATAAGAGTATTACATCACTTGAAGAAATACATTATACTGCGTATATTTTTAAGAGAGAAACATTATTCATGAAGTTCAGTGCTTCTTACAGATTATTTTTCACCAAACCTCTGCTCATTCTGCCCAGATTACATTATCAGATTCACAGTCATGACTGCATCTTTAACCCAGGGAACTATATTTCATCCAGTACGCTAATTTTACCTTATATGTAAATGGTATTTGGTGCTTTTCAAAATTTGTCACTATCATCTTATTCTCAGGGTTATCATAGGTCACTTTATTTCCATGTTACCAATGAAGAAAATGAGATTTAATAAAGTAAGCCATTTGCTTAGTGTTATTAAAAATACTTTGTTGTTTTAATGAAAAAATAAGGAAAATGGGGGAAATGAAATAAGTGTTTAAAAACTTTTATAATTGAAAACATATTAGCTAAAAGTCTTGAAATGACTTCTTATCAAAAGGTCTGAATATATAAACTTAGAATTGCCAGAGGGGCAAGCTTCACTAAGTATAAGCATACAGAAAAGAAGGTTTATTTTATTTTAATTTTTTGCGTGGGGTTGAGAAAGAAAGGGAAAGAGAATGAGTGGAGGACGGGCACAGTGAAAGGGAGAGAGAGAATCTTAGGCAGGCTCCATGTCCAGCATGAGCTGGGGGCTAGATCTCAGGATCCTGAGATCATGACCTGACTGAAATGAAAAGCCTGTCGCTTTACCACCTGAGCCACCCAGGTGGCCCAAGGAGCCATTCTTTTAAAAGGTTCCCATGGGAAAGCAGCAATCTTTTCTGTAGTCTCAGTGAACACATTTCATCCATGATTGGCAACCCTTACTGATCATACCTGCATCAGGAAAGCAATTTTAGAATCATCTTCATAATTAGCTTCTGAATAGTAGAGCCGTTGAAGTAAACATTTGTACTTCAGAAACGATTCTCGTTGCCGAGTCTCATTGTCAAGGTTAATGCAGTTACGACACCTGTATACACGGTGTGAGGTGGATGATACAGCAAACTCTGTGGAAGGCAAGTAGAGCTGGCAGCTGTGGCAAAAGTAAATCTTCTTATAAAACTTCAGTGGGTCTTGAGGGACCTAAATAGTAAAAATTAATTAAGTAATTAATTAAAAAAAGAAAAAAGTTATAAAGGTCAGTCCAAATACTAACCAACAGAAATACTGGAGACTAACTTAGAATAAGATAAAAAGTTGGTTAATTTTTAAAGTCACATTTCCCTTAACTTCCTATTATATACAAAACTTAAATTTCAAGCAGTCTTCATTTATCCTGCCAAAGTGTTAAGAAATCTGTATTATTCATCATTATTCACCTCATTTACATGTGGTAAAATCACCTAAAAATTAATCGAGAGAAAAAAATTAGTAAGTGAAGGCTTTAGATTCCAAAATCGTAAGGAAACCTTCAAAGTGCATTGGCACTTAATTTTTAAAAAGAATTTAGATTTTTGGTGCTATGTTACATTAATCTTACAGGCAATAGTTAGATTCATGTATAGATGAAAGCTCACCCAAACTAAGTGTATTTCTCATTTCATTTATCCTAACACTAAATTTGGATTGGCTCAATGATCAATATGCAAAGCCTGAAACTGTGCATCATATAGTAGCTCTATTTTTAATTTTTGAGGAACTTCCACACAATCTTCTAGAATGGCTATACCAATTTAAATTTCAAAGGACAGTGCACAAGGATTCCCTTTTCTCTATATCCTTGCCAACACTTGCTATCTTTCGTCTTCTTGATAATAAGCATTCCCAAATTGTGAGCTGAATATCTTACTGTGATTTTGCTTTGTACTTCACTTATAATTAGTGATGTGGGGCACTTTTTCATGTATGTGTTGCCATTGCATGTTTTCTTTGAAAAAATGTCTACTCAGGTCTTTGCTCATTTTTAAACTGGGTTAATATGAATTTGCTATTGAGTTATATAAGTTTGTGGGGGGGTTTTATATTAATTCATCGGTTATACGGTGCACAAATATTTTCTCCCATTCTGTACATCACCTTTCATTTTGTTGGTTGTTTCCTTTCTACGCAAAAGCTTTTCAGTTTGATGAAATCCCAGTTGTCTATTTTGGCTTCTGATGCCATGACCAAAAAATCATTGCTAAGATCAATGTTAACAAGAGTTTCTCTATATTTCCTTCTAATAACTTTGCAGTTTCAGGTCTTATATTTAAATCTTTATTTTGAGTTGACTTTTGTATGTGGTATGAGTAAAGGTTGATTTTTTTTTGTAGGTGGCTATCAAGTTTTTTAACACCATTTAATAAAGAAACTATCCTTTCCCCCATTGTACGTTCTTAGTTCCTTTGTGCGTTTATTTCTGGGCTTTCTATTTTGTGCCACTGATCTCTGTGTCTGTTTTTATGTCATTACCATACTGTCTGAACTATAGCTTTGGAATATAGTTTGAAATCAGGAAGCATGATGCCTCCAGCTTTGTTATTCTTACTCAAGATTGCTTTACCTACATGGGATCTTTTGCAGTTCCATACAAATTTTAGGATTTTTTTTCCTAGTTCTATGAAAAATGCTATTGGAATTCTGAGAGGGATTGCATTGAATCTGTAGACCACTTTGTGTAGTACGTACATTTTGCGTGTTAGGGGGGGTAGTAAGGATATTTTAACAATATTAATTCTTCCAAAAGGATTTCTTGAATACAGAATAAATGCTAAAGGCATGACCCATTTTAAAAATGCATAAATTCAACTTTATAAAAATAAAAACATCTGCTGTGTTAAGGATACTGTTACGAGAATTAAAAGACAAGCCACAGAGGGCACTTGTGGGGATGAGCACTGGGTGTTATGTGGAAACTAATTTGACAATAAACTATTTGTAAAAAATAAAAAAAATAAAAAATAAAAAAATAAAAGACAAGCCACAAACAGAGGGCAGATATTTGCAAATCAGAGATCTTACAAAGGATTTATATATCAAATAAACAAAGAATTCTCAAAGTTCAATAACAATAAAATAAATGGCTCGGTTTTTGAAAAGGGAGGTGGTGGCAAAAGATATGTGCAGAGATGGATGGCAAAAAAGTGCATGAAAAGATGCTTAATATTATATTCATTAGGAAATCACAGATTAAAATGTAATAGAATACTACTACACATTTATTAGAATTCCAAAATTAAAATAAAGACTGGCACTACCAGCTGCTGACAAGGATACTGAAACCTGGAACACTCACACATTACAGATAGGGACGAAACATGGTACAGCCAGTGTGGGAAAAGCTTGGTCATTTCTTATAAAGGTAAACATGAATTTGCCAGATGACTCAAAAAATCTTACTTCCTAGGTATTTAACCCCAAACAATCAATTTACAAAAACTCACTATCAGTGTTTTTGGTGATTTTACTCACAAAATTCGAAACTCTAACAATTCCATGTCCTACAACTGTGAATGGATAAACAAGCTCTACTACATCCAGACAACAAAAATATTACTTAGTTATAACAACAAACTAAGGAGACATTCAAAAACACAGGTGAATATCAAATGCAATATGCCGAATGAAGGAAGCTAGTCTCAGAAACTACATATAGTAGGATTCCATGTATATGACACTCCAGGTTAGGTATTGATTATATGACACTGCATTTGTCAAAACTGACACCAAATAGTAAATCTGACCCAAAGCTAATTTAAAAACTGAATAAAATGGTATGTTAGGTGAATGTGTAGAATATTCTATTATTGTGAAAATATAAAAGCTGAGTTAAGTCTACAGAGAAGGACTAGAAGTTACCTTGGGCAAATAGAATATTAATTTGAATAAGAAATAACATAATGGGCAACTTTTCTCTTGGACTTTTGTTATATATATTCTTTTTTTTTTTTTAACTGAATTTTTTTTTAATGTTTTATTTATTTTTAGGAGAGAGAGAGAGACAGCGTGAGCAGGGGAGGGTCAGAGAGAGAGGGAGTCACAGACTGAAACAGGCTCCAGGCTCTGAGCGGGCAGTCAGCACAGAGCCCGACGCGGGGCTCGAACCCACGAACCGCGAGATCATGACCTAAGCGAAAGTCGGACGCTTAACCAACTAAGCCACCCAGGCGCCCCGTTTGTTATATATATTCTTTCAAGATTTTATTTTTAAGTAATCTCTATACCCAACATGAGGCTCAAACTTATAAGTATGAGATCAAGAATCACATGTTCAGGGGCACCTGAGTGGCTCAGTTGGTTAAGCATCCAACTTCAGCTCAGGTCATGATCTCAAAGTCTGTGGGTTCGAGCCCTGCATCAGGCTCTGGGCTTACAGCTCAGGGCCTAGAGCCTGCTTCAGATTCTATATATCCCTCTTTCTCTGCCCCTCCCCTGCTTACTCTCTATCTCTGTCTCTCAAAATAAGATAAAGACATAAAAAAAAAAAAAAAAAAAAAGGAATCACATGTTCTATTGACCAAGCCAACCAGGTATCCCTGACTTTTGTTCTGTCTCAATACTCTTACAATGCAATTAAGATTTTTAAAATGCATTTAAAAAAAATATGTAAAAATTAAGTTTATTTTTCTTAAAGTTTTGATGAAACATTGAGATTTTATATCAAAAAACCAAAATAGATATTTAGCCAGCTTCTTAAATCGAAACTGTAAATATAATCATTAGAACAAAATACCACTTAGAATTCTTTAGTAAACCACTCCCTTCCAAACTGCACCAAAAGTGTTTTAAATCGTTTGACACAGTAAGAAGGCAATTAGATATGTACATTGGCTTTAGAAAGCAAAATCCTCATAGAAAATTAAGCATGTTGGAGCTGGAAAAGTTAGTTTAATGCAAATATATGTTACATTTGAAGTTCTCTCAGGATACCTCCATGGATCTGTTCAGTAATAACTATAACTAAGCAGTATTAGAAGTATTAGAAGGCAATACAAACAAAGTTTACATGTAAAATCTCAGAAATTAAGACTTCAGCTCTCTCTGACCTCATGCAAGAGGAGACCCATGAATTAAATGTCAGAAAATGAATAGGAGTTAGCAAAGTAGGGGACAGCATTCCAAGTGGAACAGTGTGTTCGAAAGCATGAAGGAGAGATCATAAGGCATTCAACATAATGCAATATTCAGTTTGGTTCAGAGAGTAGGGAAGAATTCAAGGTTGAAAATAAAGACACGGAAGTTAAATGATTAATTTATTAACAATAAAAAACAACAACCATTCAAAAGAGATGTCACCAATAAGATGGTCTTTCCCAGGACCCCAAGTAATGCATTAAAGAAAACTTTTAATATACTTCAATTTACTACAGCACATTTTAGAATTTTGAGACAGGAATACAGGAAAAAAAGTAGAGTACCTTAAGGTGTCTTGCAACTTCTGGATTAAATAGAGGTGTTTTGATGTAATGAAAAAAGAGTGTTGCGATTCTTTTTCTGAGCCCTTCAAGATTATGATGCTTGACTCCTCTCATCATAAGGTCAACCTCTCTGTCAATCAATTCTAGAATTTCCTGAGTCAGCTTACATTCATGTTCCTATACAAAACACAAACATGTTCAGCACAGAATTTTTAAAATCACTAAGTTAGTTTTCAAAATTACCTCCAAACAGACTGAAACTAGATTCTAAAAGAAAGAAATTGCAAAAGAAACTGGTAGGAGTAAAAATTGGTACAACTGGTTTGGGAAAACATTTGACATTATCTCATAGAGCTTCAGGTATGCATAACCTAAAGACAGCAACTCCACCCTTTAGAACACCTAAGGGAAATGTGCGTGTAGGGTCATTGCTCACAGTAGCACTAAATCAGAAACAACTAAATAGCCATAAATCAATTGATGACATAAATACGTGATGGTTTATCCATACAATGCAACATACTGACAGAATATTATATATATGGAAATGAATAAACTATAGCTATATATATATATATATAATAACAAGCTTAAAGCTTAAAAAAAGTAATGTTGAGTGAAAGCAAGACACAGAATAATTCAACATCATTCTAAAATAAGCAACACTAAGCCATATTATTTAAAGACATATAAAGATGGTAAAACTATAAAAAAAATCAAGGAAATGACTACTGTAAAGTCAATATGGCAGGTACTTCTAGGGGACAAGAGGGTGAACTAGGATTACACAGAGAAAGGGACATACTTGGCAATGTTGGCAATGTCTCATTTTGGGTCCGCGAGTGGTTACATGGTTGGTGACTTCGTATTTGCTACGTTGTACATATATAGTTTGTATATTTTTTCTGCAAATTTGTATAATTCATAATAATTTTTCATAAAGTCACAGAAATGAGTGTGGTTGAATAAGAAAGCTCCACATAGGGGTTAAATGATTAAGGTAAGATTTTATGGGCAGTAAAATAGAAGTAAGTTGCTCCAACTGCCCCAGAGAGAACTAAAACACAGTTGGAATGAAGGAATCAGAATGTGAAGTCCGTAACTGTAAAATAAAATTCTCTTGTACTTTTTAATACATACTTGGAGTAGCTAACACAATAGTGTGGAGTGGGGTCCTTGGCGCTGAAAGCATATTAGAATGACCTGGGAGATATTTTTAAAGATTTTAACATTGCCCTGACACTTGAGGATCTACTTTAACTTCTCTGAAATTGTGCCTAGATATCATTCCTTATTCATTTATTCTCATATTCTCTCTCTTTCAATCTCTCTCTGTCTCTGTGTATCTCACTCTCTTTCAAGTTCTTCAGACGTTTCTAATGTGTACTCAAGTTTAAGATTCACTGGGCTCTCTTAGTAATTGTCATCAAAATAATACCTATTATTTATTGAGGGCTCCCTATTTGTAAGCAGTGAGATATATGGATTATATTTTATTTATATTTTACAAATACATAGAGATGTATGTATACTATATACACATATATATCTAATCCTCAAAGCAACTTACTGATTTTCAGGAATATTAATTAAGTTATCTAAGACTGTATAGCCATAATGAGTAGAGCCAGAATTTGAGTCATGTTTAAAGGCCTTAATCCTCCAATAAAATATTGTTAAATAAATGTACATGTAGATATACAGGTTAAACATACTGTTTAAGATATGCAAAATTTATTTTTATAAGCCTATTATCTGTTTTTGTTTGGTTTTCTTTTTTTTATTATTATTAACCAGCTTATGTTCCTAAATATATTAGTTAGGAAGATTTCTATTGTATTCCCTACTTGCACTTTCCTTTTTCCAATCTGGCCTTTTTACTACGCACTACAGACATCATGCTTATTTCCTACCTCTGGACCAACTGATTTTCCCTTTCTTCCTGACTCTCTATCTTCCAATGTTAGTCACTACACAAATGTCTTGAAAAAGGTAATCCAGAACAAAAGCAGTCAATGCCTCATTGAGTTAATGCCTCTGTTCTCAAGATGGAGAGAAATGCAAGAGATCTCTTCAGACTTAGTTCCCAAGAAGAACCATTTACTCAATTGCTTAATGTGTCTCACATTGATAAACGAAGAGAACAAAATAAAAGTATTCTCATGCTGCTTTAAAACTGCTAAAAATAAAATTTTCATTGAAGAATGTCAAAATATATAGACAATTGATGTTTTATTGAACTGAGTTAAGTATTAATCTCATGCTATATATTTGCATGTATTTGCATCCATCACATAGAAATGGGTATTTATTTCCATTTATTGTGCTCTACTTATACTTATCATGTGTCATAATATACAGTTTGAGAACTTTTAGATAACTATTAATGCAAAAACCACATCCTCCCCAAACTACACCAAAACAATTTAGCTGTTGACAAAATAAATTCAAATATATAGACATTGATTAATCATCTTTATCATTAATACAAAACAGCTTATTTTAGTATTAATTTTTTTATTGATAGTGATACCTCAAAACTAAGAGAAAGTTAATGTACCTTCACAGTATGTTTAAGTGTTAGGAGTACATCCAGTCTTTCATCTTGAGAGACATTTTTCAGCACTATGCATTTATAGATGTTCTGCAGCTCTCTGGCTCTGATGGTGAACTGTGTATCCATCTCAATCATTTTGCCGCTAAGTGATCTCCATACCCTTGGAGTTGAACACTTAAAAATAATATTATGTTTATAATTATCAGTTAATTAATGGTTAAAAAATAATTTTGTTACTTCTACTAAAAGCTAACTTAATATCATGTGCTTTATGAATAAAACCATCACTAAAACTTGAGGAAATTAATTACAGAATTTGTAGACCACGGGAGATTTAAGGGAAAAAAGTATGAAAGAGCTCTTTAGTCTGTGGAAGTGCAAGCATTTCTATAGGATTCAGAATTTGCTACTAATTGAACTAACTAGTATGTTGAATGGCTTAATGAGTATATGGAATAACTCATTACCCTTGGGAAAAGTTATGCTATTTTGAATGTTTAAAAAAGTGATCTGCTTGTTTCAGTTACACAGAGATAGAAATGTGTTTTGACCACGCTTTGTCAATTGAGGAAACCTTTGTGGAGCCATTGTTACAATCCTCAATGCCTTAGAACTAAGGATACAATAAAACAGGACTCTGTGAGTTACGGTTTTGTTTCCTATAAACATAAATCTGTAACAAGTCCACGGTTCTTCACAAAGTGGGTGTCCATAGTTGAGCAACTGTATTTAGCTCTCTTAGCAGTGGTCCCTGTCTCCCTGATGATGATGGCTAAGATGTTCACTCTCTATTCCCAAATCTGTCTTGGTGCCTCTCAACCCAGCCGACCCCATGAACTGAGGGTTACCGACAGAGTTCGCCTGCCCTGGAGCTCATCTGTGGACTCTCAGGCTAAGAATTCAGGGGGTGGAGTGACACAGTACAGACACTAGTGCAATCGTTAATGAAGATTAAGTCCGTGTTTTCCGCTGCTTCTGTTCCTTCCCAACCGAGGCTTTAAGAAAAGATGCCTTCACCTAGAAATTTCACAGTGAAACCTCACTATTTTCCCTTCCCCTTTATGGTATAAAGCTGCTCAATTTCTTTCCCTGATTATAATCTAACAGAAACAAGCCTATTTTGATCATGACTATTAACTCTCCAAATGCTGGATATTTTGTAGACTGAATGATAATTGCTTTGGAGACCTGTAGTCTAATTTATGCCATAATTACAGCCACTTAAATCTTAGATGTGATATAATTCAAAGCTTAATTAGAAGCCCTTGTATGGGAACAAATCATTAGGAATGCAGACTAGCCAAATAAAGAAATAATAGAAGGCTGGACATATTCGGTATGACAGTATTACGAAGAATTTTCAGTTACAAAGAATTTTCAGTTACAGCCTTAAATTACTTTTAAATTCTCACATTTCATATTAGCTAAATTACAATGAAAACTGAAAAACACCATCTAAAAACAACTATATGTGAGGTGTTTTCAAAGTAATGGCAGCATTTTCTGATCAAAGCCAGAATAAGTGCTGTTCAGAGCTAGGAATCTCCATCAGAAACTTTATAGATTCTCAGTTCTAGTTTAAGTCCAGCAAGTGAGAGGTTGCAACCCTATAATTCACTTATATTTCTAAGGCATATATCTAATATTAAATAACGTACTGCTATTTAGCAGACTGACAGAATTAACTAAAATTCATTAAGGATTATAAGAGGGAAACAGCTCAATAAGAAAATATTTGTCATTTAATTACTATCGCTTAGAAATAAATATATATATATTTAAATATATATATATTTAATTATTACAAGTAAACATATATATATTTAATTATTACAAGTAAATATATATATTATAATATATTATAATATATATTATATATTATAATATATAATAATATATTATATATTATAATATATAATAATTATATAATTATATATATTAATACATAATATATAATAATAATATATAATAATTTACTTGTAATAATTAAATATATATTATCATATAATATAATATATATTTAATATATATTTAATATATAATAAATTTATTTTATTAAATATATTTAATATATATTATATTATATATAATAATATATATATTTAGTTATTACAAGTAAATAATTATTACAAGTATAATATATATATATAATTATATATATTATATATATATATAACTTTAAATAGATACAGCTTTGTTTGGGGTAGGCCTCAGAGTGTTATTGAAGTTGAATGTTTGTTTCAAAGCTCCTTTTAAAAGTTTTAAGGACTAGGGGCGCCTGGGTGGCTTAGTCGGTTAAGCATCCGGCTTTCGCTTGGGTCATGATCTCGCGGTTTGTGGGTTCGAGCCCCGCGTCGGGCTCTGTGCTGACTGCCAGCTCAGAGCCTGGAGCCTGTTTCAGTCTGTGACTCCCTCTCTCTCTGACCCTCCCCTGCTCGCGCTGTCTCTCTCTCTCTGTCCAAGAAATAAATAAAAATATTTAAAATAAATAAATAAAAATAAAAGTTTTAAGGAATAAGCAACCTTAAACTAAGTTTCATATTGTGGCATTCAAAAACTTTTTAAGGCTTATTTAATTTTGAGAGAGAAAGAGTGCTAGTAGGGGAGGGGCAGAGAGAGAGGGAAACACAGAATCTGAAGCAGACTCCAGGCTCTGAGCTGTCAGCACAGAGATGTATGTGGGGCTCGAACTCACAAACCATGAGATCACCACCAGAGCCAAAGTCAGACACTTACCTGACTGAGCCATCCAGGGACCCCTCATGTTGTGATATTTTAAAGTCTAACTAATGTCTTAATTTTCCCATGCCATTTTCTATAGGGTGGTTCTATTAAATGCGATTTCCTTTCTTCTAATAATGTGTACAATACCTTTTGCTCTGCAGGTTTCTTTCACTTGTAATAATCCTTTTATTTCACTTGTAATAATTACCTTTTAATGAAATACCTAGTTCATCAACTTCATTGTATTTCTTTCAGCTGATAGATTGATTTAATTCCACCTCCCCTCCAAGTTTTTAACCCCATCTAATATAGTATGATTTGGTAATATCTCAGATTTTTTCCAAATATATTCAACATCCAAATTCTTCCCACCCTGCAATTTTTAAGTCAAACTCCACCTTTTCCATAAAAATTCCTAAGTAATATGTTTTGAACCAATGAAATCACTAGTATCTGAAGTCCTATTATACTCAGAAACACACACACACACACACACACACACACACACACACACACACTTACGTATCCAGTGTCTCTATTTCAAGAACTCAGGGAAATAAAATTTAAGTCCAAACTGTTCTATAATTATTTTTTTGTTATTTTTATTTCTCCCAAAAGATTATAAGAAATAAATTCTCATATGGTTCTATATATCTGATAGGGCCTACAGTACCCATTCATTCACTCCACTAATACTGAGTATGTTTACTATATATTAGTGTGTTAGGTACAGAGTAAACAATACTGATTTTAGGAACTCTCAAGCCTCATAATAGGTAAAGATAAGAAAATCTATAATTAAAATAGAGGGTGATTCTGCTCATGATTGCAGGTAAATAGGTAATTAATCATAGGATACTATGAAGCAATTACTTAATGAAAAGAAAATAGTATCTAAAGTGAAACCTGAAGAATAACTAGGAATTAGCCAGAGTAAAGGGAACTGATTCTTTACAATCAAAGAATCCTATGTTTGAAGTTCAAATTTCCCTAGCTAGTACTAAAAGATATTTAAAAAAAAAAAAAAGTCTATTCGACGAAGCTGTTTTTATACTTCGATATATTTCTGCAAACACTGGTAACTTGGTCTTCATTCAAGTCTGAGCTTCTTTGATTTCAGCCCTTAGATATTTTTTTTTACCCTGACACAGGAAAATGTGACAACTTTGCTTATTTCTCTTTCCTATTTCCTTTTTTCTTTGAATGCTTTGGTTGTAATAAGAGCCATACAACAATCATGTTCTTAAATTGCTTCAAAAACACAGGAGCGTAATAAATTCCATTAAGCTGCCAACAAATGAGACAGAGCAGACTCTGGAGGAGAGAAACAGAAGAACAGCAGGAAGACACATTTCAAGGAAGGGAAGGTGGAGAGATAACAAAACCTTGAGAGCAGCAGGCTCCCACAAAAGAGAAGAAATGACTGCACTGTGAGAGGAGGGCTTTCTTCCTCCTAAATTAATACTCGGGTCCCCAAGGACACAAATTAAGAATAACCCTAACCCCCAAAAGCTACTGTATAGTGATCAACTTTTCCTTCACACAGCAAAGGGGTTTTGTTCGTACACAAAGGACCCCCCTATGCACTGTGGTGCTCAGAGAAGCAAAAATCGATTGTATTTTTCTGTCCCATTAGCTGTTGGCCACCAGAATATGTGGGAGAAAAAAAAAAACATCTAAATGACACAGCTAACAAGGATTGCAGTTTTGTAGCTTGTGATTGTGAGAAGTGGTATGTGAATCAAAAAAAGGAACAGCCTTGACTCTATGGAAAACCTCTTGCAGAAATTCAAATCGTCTCTTTAACACAGTTTGGGTAAAGAGAGCCCAAGATACATTAGAAACTGACTGATGGTTTTTTACTCTCATTTCTTGACTTGCTTTTTTTCACCTCTGTCAGCTTGTGAGTTTTTAACATTTGATAAACTATGGAGGTCAACGTTTGAGGTGTTAAAATTACAAATTATTTAACTAACACTTCAAAAACTCTTTAGATTAGGCTTTTAAGGAGAATGAAGGCTTAGTGTAGAATCCATAAGAACTGATTAATTTAATGTCTATGTCCAGCATGAGGTTAAAAATACGGATTCAATAATCCATATAATATTTAGATACAGTGAAGTTAAATTAAAACATAAAATTCTATTTTTCAAAGTTATTTCCAAATTATAGGAAAGTAAATATTTTCTTTATATATCTGTATGATTAGGCTAAATGTGGCTCTGAAAATCAGCATTATGGCCCTCGTTGTTAGTGTTGACATTTGAAAAAACTCTGACATTGTTTAGCTTCAGGGATTCATTGTAAGCTATTTTTTCTTAGTTATCAAAAATACTGTAGGATAATAAATTACTTCAAGTTTTTTTTTGAAATCAGCACTGTCTCCCCTTGAATATTAGAGACAGTGCTCAGCATGTGTGAGGGGAGAAATAGACGGGCATAAAGAGGAAGGGATACGGTATAAGTATTTGCAAGGGAAGGCTGTAAAATCTATCTTAATTGCTTTCTATGATGTTCAGTATGGCATCCTATACAAAACGGTGAGTTAAATGAATTTGCATTAAAATGACAAAGACTTTATAATTTACCATAACAGGTTGAAAGTATGTCAAAGTTACTGTTAATACTTTTAAAGACTAGATTCAATAGTCTATGTAATGGACTAGGACTAACTTTCAAGGGTAGCAATACCATTCTGTGGTTGTGTTTTTCTTGCCCTATACAACATTTTCGTCAAAACTGAGGTAAAATTCCCTTGCATCAGCTAAAATGTCCATTTCCTCTAAATCTCAGCCTATGAACCGGTGAGATTAATTGGTTTATTAGCTGGGGTAACCTCAGATTTAGAACTCAAATTCTAAAACCTATGATCCACAAAAAGCCTTTCCCTTGATTTCTACAAGTTCATATAGCTATTTTGTCCATCTCTCCTTCAGTCTTCTGGTCTTGCACCTTTATGTCCTGCCCTGAATCAGATGGACACTAAAGCCCAACCATTTCTCTCGTTCTCACTCCTCTTACCAAAAAAATTACCTTGCACTTAATATTTCATTTATTTTGCAGTATAACCAGAAAGTCACAAGGAGCCACGTTGTGCACAGCTGTCTCCTCACTCTACTTTCTCTTTTTCTCTCCTGGCAACAGCCAAAGACTTCCATTTTCCTGGCAATTCTTCCTACACTCAGGATCCTTCAGGGTCTCCCTTTCTACTACAACTTAACAGTTTTTACAAAAAAAAAAAACCCAAAAAACAAAAGCAAAGACCAGCTCTTTTTTCCTCATGAAAAATCCTATGAACACAATTTTTCCATTTCATCATTTTTGGTGCGATTTCAAGACCTTCATAGCATGCTACATACACTTCATGGGAAAGAGCAATGGTTATTAACTAGCTCCAGAGCCAATATTATGTGCTGGGACTTTATCTACATTTGCACTCTTTAATTCAAAAAAGGTTTTGATACAATGTTGGACATGAGGCCTGGAGGGGGTAGAGTGGGTGTGTGCATGTGTGTGCAAAGGCGTAATAAGAATAGACACTGTAGGGGGGCCTGGGTGGCTCAGTGGGTTAAGCATCGACTTCAGCTCAGGTCATGATCTCACAGTTTGTGGGTGCGAGCCCTGTGTTGGGCTCTGTACTGACAGCTAGCTCAGAACCTGGAGACTGTCTTTGGATTCTGTGTCTCCCGTGCTCATGCTGTCTCTATCAAAAATAAATAAAACATTATAAATAAATAAATAAATAAATAAAACATTAAAAAAAAAAAGAAAAGACATTGTATAAGTATTTACAATAAGAATTTTAAAATGTTCATAGGAAACAAAGCATCAGAGAAAGCATAGTTGGAATTTCTGTGGAAGTCCCAGCCTCAAATAAGGAAGCATAGATGCCACTCGTCTTTCATGTCCATTGTACCTCAGAGACCCTAGCTCCTTCAAACACTCTGGGTCCCTGCTGCCCTGAGTCCATACTGTCCTCATTGGTAAGGTTAACAATCAGACACGTAAGGAATATGGCTCCCAGCGATGAAGGTGGACTCAAGAGAAAGTAACTTTCTAAAGGAATAAGTTTAGTTTGAAATATGATACTGGAGAAGTATGAATATTATGCTTCCACATAGTAGACTCATCTTTCCTAGAATGAAGATATTCAAGAATTTGAAATGACAGTATCTACATTGCATAATATCTTGATAGTACTTGAAATATGAAATTACACACCCATTATATCTGTCCCTTATTTTTCCTTCCTGCCTTCCTCCATAAGCATTTATTAATATTCTGTGATATGCACTATGCTAGGACATGAGGATACAGAGATAAAAGACAGCTCTTGCTTAAGAAGCTCAGTATCTAGGAATGATTCAGACATGTAAAGTGATTCAGTAAAAACTGACCACTACTGGGGCACCTGTGGCTCAGGCTGTTAAGCTTCCGACTCTTGATCTCACGATTGGTGGGATCAAGCCCCATGTCTGGCTCTGCGCTGGTTGCAGAACTGTTGCTCTCCCTCTCTCTCTACCCCTCCCCTGCTTGTACTCTCTCTCAAAATAAATAAATAAACTTTCAAAAATTTAAAATTGGTCATTATTTACTAAGATCGAAGTGAAACAGGGTCTCATGAAAACATGTAGTACAGGCTAAAGTAGGAGGATCAGTAGACCCTTTCTGGAAGAAGGGGCACCTGAGCTTGTTTTGAAGGGTACATAGGTAGCTACTCTTCTGAAGGAGGGAAAGGATGTTCCATGCAGAGACAACACTAGATGCAAAAGCATGCCGAACACGTGATCTTTCTGAGGATGTGCAAGTAACTGAGCACAGCTGGAGCAGTGTGGCTGTAGTGTGCATGGAGAGATGACTGAGACACCAGCAGGACAGCTGAGGTGTGCTGAGTATCGATTGTGAAAACCCCTGAGGGGCAGTAAGGAGGGGCAGGAGCAGAGATGTGTTTAGTGAGATCACTATGGACACGGTATGGATGACAGAGGAGGGACCTGCGAAGTGAGACGGGAGGCTGAGAGCCTAATTTGGAAACATAAAGTAATCTGAATGAGAAGGAAATCCACATTCAGTTAAGTCACTGTCAAGCTCACACACACAAGATAAGACCTGGCCTGTAGGCAGTAGTAGTGGGTTTGAAAAGGAAGTAAAGAATTGAGACGATTATTAAAGTAGTAGAACAAACTGGTTGGTGGCTGGATGGGATGCCAAGAATAATGCCCAGGTGTGTTTAGCACCTGAGCAGATGATGAAACATTCATAAAGACAAATGATGTGAGCACTACAGAACAGGATCGGTTTGGAGATGAGGGGCCAGGGACTGGTGAGATGATATAATTTCAGTGTTGACATGTCAATTCAAGGTGTACTGCTGGGACACCCAAAAGCAATTACAACAGGCAAGTTGCAATGCATTTGGATACATGGTTTGGAAGCTCCTAAGAGATGTCTGGTCTGGACCTGCAGAGAATTCCAGGATGTAGGTACTAGTTAAAACCACAAAAATGAGATCAAAGGAGAGTAAAATGAGAGGAGGGCATTTAGAGTATCAGAAAAATATGGTATTTAAGAATGAATATTCTCAAGTAACAAGAACCATACATCTAGAATCACTATAGGCAAAGATCTAGAAGAACTCTATCCTCTTTCTTCTTGTGGCTAGATTGGCTTTTAATTGTTTGGAAAGATCAGATTTATAAAAGGAGACTGGTCACTATGGAAACAGGCTATGCAATCAATATCAAACAGAAGAGACAGTTTCAACACAAAAAGATAATTAGTTTTTCTCTTAATTGTATGTTTTCATGGTTTTCAACAATCATATACACTTTTGGTCAGAAACTTCCAGTCAGTTAATGACCTGGTGAGCAAAAGCAAAAACACTCACCTCTAGCTCTTTTCCCCAGGTTGCTTACTACAAGGCATCCCAAACCCAGACATTTTGTGACTTCAATAAGTCTATATTTCATCAGGGTGTAGAATTGATCTAACTTCTGTAGCCAGCCTAAATCTAAATGAACAGAGTCACAAAGAAGGTAGCTTTATTTTTTTCCTTCATGGCCTAAGCCTTTTAGTTAAGGACATATTAATTTCATGTGAATTGTCAATTGTTATTCAAGGCCACAGTTAAAAATCTAAAGCTATAGTAGAAAAAAGAAAAAAAAAACCCAGAAAATTTAAACGTGCAAATTTGTACAATGTCAGTCTCTTCTTTAGCTCCTCATTCTACATTTTTAAACTCAGGACTCATTCTTATTTAAATAATTGCTACTTTACTAACCTTATCCAAAAAAGCTTGTATCAGGGCTTCTTGGTTTGCCATATTCGCCATGTATCTATGCCTCCCAATGGAAGCAATTATCTGGGTCTCTTTTTCCAGAAGTTCACACAAAGCAGCTTTTCTTTCAGCCCCAGTGAAACACTGGTTAATGCGTGCAAGTTCTTCTTGCCGCCAGACTAAAGGAAACACATGAAAGACTCTTGAGTTTTTAAAATCCCACATCTTTCAGAAAATTTTTTACCATCACGTCCTGATGAACAGTATTTTATTTTTGTATCAATTTAAATAAAATTATACATGAATATTATCATTCATATTGTACACTTGACATATGAAACAATAGGATGAAATGGAAGCTGAGAAACTTAAAGCAATAGAGTCAAATAAAGAGAAGCCAAAGGAAATCAGCCCAGATAATGTCAAATTATACTTCCAAGCAAGCACATGCTCTCCCAAGTACTGAAAAATATATGGTGTGGGTTTGTAGCAACCATGAACATGTACTACTCAGATCTCCTTTCAAGAGAATACCTGGTTTTGCTACCTAGGTAAAATAAGTCAGTCAGAGAAAGACAAATATCACATGACCTCACTCATATATGGAATTTAAGAAACAAAACAAATGAGCAAAGGAGGAGAGAGAGAGAGAGAGAGAGAGACTAAGAAATGGACTTTTACCTATAGAGAACAAACTGATGGTTACCAGAGGGGAGGTGGGTGGGGGGATGGGTTAAACAGGTGATAGGGATTAAGGAATACACTTACTGGGGCTCCTGGCTGGCTCAAGGGTAGAGCCTGTGATTCTTAGCTTGGGGATTGTGAGTTCAATCCCCACATTGGGTATAGAGCTTACTTAAAAAAGGAGTATACTTACGATGAAAAAATAAATAAATAAAACAAAATGATTTTTAAAAAGAATAACTTCCCTTAGGAAGACATTTTGGATACCTCCCCCAATCAAAAGAAGATTGAAAGACAGTAACATGTTATTTTCTTTATCTATCTATCATCTATCTTCCTTAAAAAGTGCTTAATATTTTGATATATGTATAAATACCTATCACTGAATTTTTTTTCACCTTTCCAGCAAAATTCTTCCATCAGAACTTTCTTATGCATCTATTTATATAATATAAAGATGTATGCACATTTATAATTTCCACCTGGAAGGGAAAAAGCACAATGTGCAAATGATTCCAGTTTTCCTGACAAGTCTCATCTACTCTTCTTAAGAAAGAAAGAAAGATAGAAAGAAAGAAAGAAAGAAAGAAAGAAAGAAAGAAAGAAAGAAAGAGAGGGAGAGAGGGAGGGAGGGAGGGAGGGAGGGAGGAAGGAAAGAGGAAGGAAGGAAGGAAAGAAGAGAGAGAATACAGGCTGCAGGAAATACAGGTAGGTTACAGTGTTGGCTACGGCACTTCACATGGGCTGCCATACTGAGGCAGAAACCATGCTCTCCCCACATGGCTCTTCAATGGCTGAGAACCAGGGGGATTAGGGCCTGGTCAGGTCTGCCCAGCAACTACTTGTGGTTTCGGTGCTGACCACTGGGCTACCTCAGACTTCCTCAGAGCTGTTATCTGTGTGAGGCTCTCCATCCCTCAACCTCTTTCCTTCCCTCTCTCAACTTCCACAGGTGTCAAACTGCATCCTGATCTGAAGACTTTCCTTGCTCTCTTTCCCCTTTATCTTTCACTTTGACATCGTGGTGTCTGCTTCCACTAGGACCCACACTGACAGATTTATGCAGAATCATTGACTTCAATTATTTTCTTCATTACTAGCATGTAGGAACCATTTTAGGTTACTTAGGTAGCACTTAGGTACCATATCTTTACAAAACCTTAAATTATAGCAGCAAATGTTGTAAAGTAATTGTATTTACTTTTTACCCAAACCTATAAATTCAGTTAAAACAATACTTATGATTGGTTACTATCAATAAAGAATGGGTTGCATGAAATATATCCTAAGACCAAACTATAAAATGCCAAAGAGCAGTATTTTAATAAGCTCATTTTACCTTAGTAACAGCATATTGTCAAAATTAACTTACATGGGAAAAATGGATGACTAGGTCTTACCCTAAACTTAACTCAGTCAAAATTTCTGGGCTCAGATACATGCATTTTAACAAGTGTCTCATTCAATTCTCACAAACACTAAATTTGGGGGAAGGGTAATTGTTTTATATCCCACTTACATTAAAAGAAGTATAGTGTTAGAAAGAACCTTAGAAATCAAACAGTTCAACATCTCACCCACATGTAAGACAGTGTCCTCCTGTCCACAGTTTGGACGGGTTTAATTCACTCACCCTTGGCCTGGGACTAGCCTACGAAGAAACAGACTCAGTCTATTCTTCGTTCCAAATGGCATACCTTTGGCTATCAGAAGGTAGCTGGCACCTTCCATTTAGGTTTTCTCTTTGCAAGACATAAACACTTCCTCTTCCTAATTTGCATATTATTTGATATAATTTCATGTGTCTTCCAGGTCAAGCTGCTCTGGCTTATCACAGCAGCTCTTTGACATTTGGCATACCAAATTCTTGACAAGATGGAATTTTACACACAAGCGGCTAACTCTCCTCTCCTAAATTCCCAATTACATGAAACAAGAAACGTGAAGTGGGAGAGAAGAGGCAGAGACCCAGATCAGCACTGGGAATCAGAGAGGTACACCCTATACGTGAGGAATCATGGGAGATTTATGTTATAGCACAGATACTACTAGAAGACACTCAAAGAAACACATGTGTCCCCAAACCGCTGCTGTCTCATCTCAGAAAGTAGACATAGAAGGAGACAGAAAACTTTGATTCAATGCTTTAGAGCTTGAGCAGAGGGTAAGCGATGAATCTATTTGATAGTTTACTATGTTTTAAGAAAGTTTTTGAAAAACTTTAGGAAGGAATAAAAGAAAAATGCCTACATTTCAAGTCATTACAGAAAGTAACAATAATCACAACTGTTTATGAAAAAAAGGCAAAAAAATTCAAAAGAGAAAGCAAAAAAGCAAGATGAGAGAACCAAAATCAAGCATCATAGTTATACTTAAAAATATAAAAGGGTTACTTTTTTACCGAAAATAAGTTAGAATCATTTTTTTTTAATCCAATGACATAATGTTTTTCAAGAGACACACAACACAAAGCGACACCAAAAGTAAAGGTTAAACATAAAATGCTGGTAAATGTGAACAAAAAAGAAAACAGAAGCAGCAATATTAACAGTATATTGAAAATATATACAATTATTGGGATAGAAGACAATTTTATGATGAAAGGTATGACCCTTGTGAATGCTATATACAAAATCACACCCAACAGAACTTGTAAAGCAAAACTTCTACCAGTTATAAAAACTACTGGAGTGAGTATACTTTATGTTACACAAACATCATTAAACTACAAATGAGTCAATCTATGTCAATAAAGAAGTATTTAAAGCATTAAAACATTTAAGCAATATGATTAACAAATTTAAATGACTCAAGCTCTGAACAACAAAGATTGAAAATGTATCTATTTTCAAAGCTCTTTGAAGCATTTAATTTATATAAATTCTAGGAACAGGAATGAAAGAAAACGAATTCCCCAAATCAGAAATGCCAAAACCGCATTTTGATACAGTTCAATTAAACTAGAATTAAAAACACAAAGTTTAAAAAGAAATAGTCCCAACTGCTTGGAAATGTAATAAATACCATAAAAAATAACATTTTAATCAAAGAAGAAGTTAAAAGTAAGACTGCCAACTATTAAGGAAAAAAACCCACTACATATCAAAATGGATAGGATGCTACAAAAAAATTGAAGTAATATAATTTTGGGGAACTTTGCAGAAAGAAGCCTGAAATTCAAATCAGTTACCACTGAGAAGTGAATCAGGCTGCAGGCAGAGTTAACAAAAAGCTGTAATGTTTGTGATAGTTACTCATGAACCTCCTCTGGAAAATCATGTCTGCTGGGTACTTCTCTCATTACCCATTATTATTTAAGTATCTGGGAGTGGCTTTGAAGCCAGGGTATATACACATAGACCGGGAACCTGACTTCATTCAATCATGGTTGATCTGTGTTCTTCATAGAACATGGAAGCAGAACAAAGTTGAAGCAACAACCTATTGTTCTTTATTCTGATCACACACTCCAAAAAGTCACTCTAGTTTTTGACATTCATCATAAGCTTCAGTTCATTCTTTTTGGATATTCAGAACTGTTCCTGAAAATGTTTTCGTGTCACGTTTTGGGTCATCCTTGTTACTGTACATGTAGTGACCTCAGTCTGGAATTTACAGAGGATCTTCCACACATGCACTTTCACGAGCTAGACGCTCCCAGACGCCTTCCCACAGGTGGGAAGCCTGTCCTCCACCCGTGCGGGTTTATATAGCTTTGGTTTTGTGCAAGGCACCCTCAGCCCAGAACATGTGGGAACACGCCCGCCTTGCTACAACAAAGTCCCTTACAATGTCTCATTCTCTTCTCTCCTAATAGACACAGGAACCGTGATTTTAAGGTGTAGACTTCGCCTTTGCTTCCTTTCTATTCTTAAGGCTGCTCTGAAAACAAAAGCCTGTTTGTTTTTTCTTACTGTATGATTTACTTCATCTCCTGTTTTCTTCTTGATTCCTAGTCCCCTCTTTTCTAATTAAACAGTACAATAAAAATAACACTACCACCATGGAGTGCTGGTTACAAGGTATCAGGCTCGTCTCAAGCTCTTCATGCCTAGGAGCTCCTGACAAAGCAATGAAGTAAGTGCTACTATTATCCCCTATTTTACAGAAAAGGAGACTAAGGAAAACAGAGACTTGTCCAAGTGGGACCAAGACTCAAACTCTGGCAGTTTGGCTCCATGGTACAGACTCTTAACCACTGCTCTCCCACTTCTCAAAAACATGTAATCTTTTAATTGGACAGTCCCTATGAATTCATTAGTTGGTCTACTACTAGAGAGCTGTACTTGTTAGCCAGCTATCTAATTCTTTCCCTTTCCATGGAGATAATTTATTATTATATTGTCAGAATGATGAAATTTCTGAGTCTCATGAACTGCATTCTCTGGCCATGGAATCAAACCCATTTTTTCTCTGAACTTTAAAAAAACTGCTTACCTGATCTGGTTACTGTATCTGCTAAAACTTTATCATTTCTTTGTCAATTCAAAATACTCAACAATAATCATTGAGCAATTATTATGTGAAAGGAACTCTATGAAAGTTCGATGGTGCATACAAAAGTGAGAAAGACATAAGGCTTTCTTGAAGGCATTAAATATCCTTGCCTCTCCCGAGTTGAAGACATATAAAATCCTTCCTGAGGAGAGAATTTTCACTTCTCTTTCTACTTATTTTTATCCACAAGCCTAACATTTTTCACCATTAGGCTTAAAGACTTCCTTTAGATAGATCTCTTCTTGACCTAAGATTACTTCCTCTTATCTTCTACCAGATATGATTTATTAAATAAAGGTACTCTTCCATTCTTATATTCCAGACATGATTATTTTCTCATCATATTGCAGGGATATTTCAAAATATATCACATATATATAAATTGTATAATTACAAAGCATATCTTCCTTCTTCTATTAAAATTTCAGACTTACTTTAACACCAGTCTCTGCATTGGAATGTAAATATCTGAAGTGCCGTTTCTGGCCCTGGTCTGTTATAACTACTCCCTTTAAGACATCTAGTTTCACAGGTTTATCATATGATTTCTTATTCCTCTCAACTTTCAATATGAAATAATCCTGACCAGGCCAAGGACAGGTCAGTGATACTCCTTATAAGAATCCACTCTACCCTTTACCAGGAATACATTATTCAGTCTCTGTACAGCTTGGTCTGTTCAAAAAGAAGATTTTTAAATTTAAAAGCAAAATTGTCCTCAGCAAAAGAGTTGTAAATTTAAGGGCTAAATTATATTATGAAAGTCCAGGAAATCCATGATTGATGAGTGTATCCTTTAAGAGCAGTTTTAACCAACCAAAAGAACTTTTAAAACTTTGACAAAATCCATATAACCAAAGGCAGTATATGAATGAAGGGAAAAATTGCTTGCTTGTGGAAATAATAACTGAGAATATTTATCTCATGAGATTATATGGATGTTCTCAGAAAGCAAATAAAAATTGAATGATATAAGTAAGCCTATTTTACTTGCGGTTTTACATCAGAAGCCTTTGGGACCGGTAATAAATTTAGGCCACTAGGATTTTATTTAAACTATCCTGCCAACCTCAAAGAGTAATATACTGCTCTCCTAGATTAATGCTGGGTGAATCTGGAGATGATATATACATATATGCATTCAAATCTATATATTTAAATATACATATGCACTCAAATTCACTTATATGAATATATATTCAGACTTAACATTTTGCTTAAATTATTAGTATGACTTTTTAAAAGAAAACAATCCAGTGAAGCTAATTAGAAATGAAAATAATGGTCTTTAATTCCAATAAAATTCTCCATTAGATGGTCCTATAAACCTATAGTAAGGAATGGAACGTGGCATCAGAAAAATACCATGTCCCAACTACTAAGGAATAGAAACACATAAGAACCAGGAGTAGATGGACAAAAGTTATTTTTAAACTGAATTGGCAGTTTTCAGAACTATACAGAGAAGACACTGAAGAAAATGAGAGATTCTGTCCTCTATCATAAAATATATGTTCCATAGAAATGATGATAATTAAAACAAAAGAATTGGAATACTGTACTTGTTTTCCAGGGTTTCCATCACAAAATACCATAGACTGGGTGGCTTAAACAACAGAAATTTATTTGCCTACAGTTCTGGAATTGAGAAGTTCAAGATAAAGGTGATGGCACGGTTAGTTTCTTCTGAAGACCTCTCTCTTTGGCTTCTAAATGGCCATCATCCTTCAGTGTTTACACGATCTTCTGTGTGTGTGTGTGTGTTTGTGTCTTCATCTCCTCTCCTTCTAAGGATGTTAGTCATACTGGCTGGGGCTCATCCAAATAACCTTATTTTTTCTGAATTACTTTTTTTAAGGTCCTGTCTCCAAATTCAGTCACATTCTGAGGTGCTAGGAGAAACATGGATTTGGGGAGAACACAATTCAACCCATCGCATACGTCAATAGCCACCAATATGTTTTTAATGTTTATTTATTTATTTTGAGAGATAGAGGGACAGAAAGAAAGAGAAGCAGAGAGAAAAGAAAAAGAGAATCCCGCAGAGTCCAGCTTGGGGCTCTATCTCAGGACGTTGAGAGCATGACCTGAGCCAAAAGCAAGAGCTAGGTGTTTGACCAACTGAGCTACCCAGGAGCCTCTAATATTTTTAAAGAAAAAAATATTAAGGGAATTGGTACACTTGAAAGAGTACATTCATTTTATCTCCTTATCTTCGCGGACAAATCATCTAATTTCCAGGGTCTGAAGTTCAACTATAAAATGAAAGGATAGGACTTAGCACCTTAAGTCTATATACATTCTAAAATTTCTGAGCTCTAAACTTGTAATTTCCACACAAGAAATAGAGAACATGCAAAATTTAGCCCATTAGTAGCAGTTTATATGCATCTGCTTTTTAAAATTCTCATTAACAGACTGAAAGCCTGAATGGAGAGAACAAAGGAAGATTCTGACTGAATATCCAGAACCAGATTATGTCAATGGACTCCAGAAGCTAGAAGTCAAGGTGCCTTGAGATCAGAAGTAATAATCAAAGAAGAGTTATAAAATGCCTTTATCACAGGTCAAAACAAGGCAAAGGGTTAGCAGATCCAATTCAACAAATATTTACTAGATATAATGAGCAAGGGTCCTATCAGGTGCCCTCGGTATAAAAGTAGACAGTTAAGAGAGTGGTGTTTACAGGGAATCATGGGCAAGGAAAAGAGGCTCTGAGCCCAATTTGTGCTGTCAAGAGAAGTTTCCTAAAGATGATAACCCCTATGCTGAGTCTGAAATAAGAGTGACAATTTAGATTAATGAAAGGAGTCACCCTCAACATATTGCTATAAAAAACAAATGTAAAAATAAAATACTATTGCCTGGAAATGCTCTTGACTTTGATACATCATATTAACTTATATAGTTAAATTAATTTTTTTTAATGATCTATTTTGTTTTTATTACTGAGGGACAGATTGCCCAGAGGAAAAGCTGAACTTTTTGGTTTTAATTCAAACTATGTAATTGTCACTACGAGCCACAAGAGGGCAGCAGTTTTAACGAGTACAACAAAAACAGAACTTAAAAATTACTATTCTGAGAGTTTTAAATTAGAATTTTAGGGCTAGAAGAAAACTAAGAGATGCTTCTTTTATATAAGAAATTTCATTTTCTTCCATACAAATCATGTGTAGACATATAAAATATATCTACTCTATTTTAAGATAGAAAATCTGTATAAAATTATTTACTGTATAACATACATATGCAGAAGTCTTTACACTTTTTAAAAAAATTTTTTAATGCTTACTTAATTTTGAGAAAGACAGAGAGACAGAGAGCACACACGAACAGGGGACAGGCAGAGAGAGACGGAGACACAGAATCTGAAGCAGGCTCCAGGCTCTAGCTGTCAGCACAGAGCCTGACGTGCGGGCTCAAACCCCTGAACTGCGAGATCATGACCTGAGCTGAAGTCGGCCACTTAATCAATTGACCCACCCAGGCGACCCTTCTTTGCACTTTTAAAGTACTTTCATGAATGTAACAATAATATCCTTTCATTTGTTCACATATGAATTTGGAATATTATTTGAATAGAGTTCTGCTGTAATGGAGTTCTAGTTTTATACTTGTCTATAAGATCTTTCATAGACACTTGGCCAACAGTGCTCTCTGTTTAATTCTTAAAACTTAAAAATAAACTTTGTTTTCCCCTGAGAGAAGATGAAAATAGAAGTGAGGTTTAAAGTAAAACAGAAAGTATTTGCAGAGGTCAATGATTAGGAGAAAGAAGGGGCAGATGTAAAAGCCGAGGGAACAGGCTGTTACCTTAGACACTGCCACGTTCCTAAGGCCACTCAAGTTTGCATATTACCAAAGATTTAAACTTATTAGCGTTGCTTATTAGACCTACAGTTTCACTGTATTATCTTTTGGTGAATAGCATATTACCATATAACTATTTAATAGACCCAATATCTGACACCTCAAATTGTATTCAAGAGGAATGGTGATTTGAATAACAGAACATATAATAACATCCACAAAAAAATATATATATAAAGAAAAAAATTTATATTAAGAAAATTTGCTTAATGTTATAAATAATCATAGAGAAGTCAAAGACTGTTATTTCTTTAGATAAAAAGACCCTGCTCAACTAAAAAAATATATGAGGCTACTCTTAATTTTATTTTTATGTTTTTATTTCTTTATTTTGAGAGAGAGAGGAAGAGAGAGAGAGCACAGCAAGAGAAGGACGAAAGGAGAGAGGGAGAGAATGTCAAATCCCAAGCGGGCTCTGCATTGCCAGTGTGAAGCCTGACGCCAGGCTTGATCCCACCAACCATGAGATCATGGCCTGAGCCCAAACCAAGAGTTAGACCTTTAACTGACTGAGCCATCCAGGTGCCCCAAGGCTATTTTTAATTTTCAAAACTCCTCTACATCATCACAAGAACCCAACTTCTCCACTTTCTGGCATCTAAAATAATAAGTAACTCTTCTGTTCCACTTCCTGGCACTTTAGCAGGGACTCCCAGAAAAGTGGAAGCTAGAGATAATTGCATTACGACATCTTTGGGTTTCCCCTTCATTCACTCACTCATTCATTCCACCAGTATTTGTTGGGCATGTGAGCTGAGCACAGAAAAAGTGAGAGCATCAAAAAAATAAAGACGTATTCTCTCATGGAGTTTGTAATGCAATGGTGAAAATTCAATGCTAAACGAAAAGATCTATTACTACAAATTGCGGTGGTGATATAAATGAAAGGTCTGGGGTGCAGTGATAACCATTAGATGACAAAAGGGTACCAGGTTGTATTGTCAGTCACAGAAGCCTCTGAGTAGGCGACATTTAAGTTGAGGTCAGAAGGGGGCAATGAGAAACAGCTTCAAGAACAGTGTATCTATTGCCCTGAGTAGGGAGTGCTTGGCCTGTCAAGTAACTGAAGCTTTTAATTGTGTCAATGACTAACACGCATCCTGTGGAAGAAATAAGGCATAAAAGTCAACTGTGTAAAGAATATATATTACACTGATCATTAATGGGTGGGAACTAAAAGGTATTGCCAAGCCCTCGTCTAAAGGGCAGAATCAGAGACAGGATACTGAATTGAGGGATTCAAGACAGTGCAGGCCTGAGTTCACAAACTCACAAGACTGTCAGGGAATCAGATTGGACAGTGCTTTCTCTTTTTTTCTCACAGGGATAATCGAATGAGATAATATACTGAAACCACAAAATTTACAGAGCAGTATGCACATCTTGTTTATCCACTGTTAATATAAAAGCATTCCCAAATTTAATCCCATCTTAATTCCTGTCCCAAATATAAAACATTATTTATCTCTTTAAATTCTCTAGGTCAAGTTTCCCAAGACCTCATCCTGAAAGAAGGTCTTCCTTTTGTCTGTAATAAACCTGCTTTTCCTACTAATGAAAAATTATAAAGTTAACATTTTATGCAAAGCCTATTTCAAACTTACATTCCAGTGCATTAAAAAGAAGTTCAAAATCTTCTTTTGTTTGAGGATTATGCCTCCGGTTATAGTCTAATTTCATCCATTCTTCTTTTTCTCTTATCTTCCTTTGTTCTTCCTCTGCTTCCCACTTCAACCTTAACATTTTCTGTCTTCTTAAATTCTCTACCATGACTTTAGCATGCCATCGTCTATAGTAAGTCTGTAACACTATCACCTATAGTTAAATTAAAAGGAAATAAAAAGTATCTACCATCAATTATATCAGATAATAACAAAAGGCAATAGTGATTATTTCTATTCCAATGCAGTAACTACTAAACAAACTGGGAGTCAGGCTTTCCTCTATGCCAGACATTCTCACACACATCATAACATATAAGTGTGGATAACACGCATCAGCTATTTGACTTTGAAATCTAACAAATACACCTACCTGGGAGGTAGTTAGTGCAATGCTCAAAAGCATAGGCTCTGGGGTAAAGTTTAGTCTAAATCTTTCCTCTGCAACTCACTAGTTGTTTGATTTTGGTTTATTTTTCATATAACGTTCTTAGTTTAACCCTGGTGCATGCATCACAAGTCCTCAATAAATACTATTATTATCATGAATATTAATTATCTCTTGTTTATCTTAACTATCATTAACTTAGGCTCATATTTAAAACAAAACTTCATTACCTAAACATAAAGCAGATAGATTATACATAGAAACTACCAAAGGTAGGTTAGATAAAAAGGGGACTTAAGCAAACAGTATTTATTAAATTGTGAGAAATATGTCTGAAGTCATAGTATAGTACTAAATCCTCAAAAAAAAAAAAACTGGTAATATGGCTGAGTGAGGTTTTTTTTTTATTTACTAAACTCATAAATAAAAACAAAATGAGAAGAGGTTAAATCAAGATTGAGGACAGAGAATATGCTCACACATCCCTTACTATATCTGCATCTCTGGCAATTAGGAAAATCATAAAAGCAGAAATTGGTAAGGACACTGGATTATACTAATGGAATCTTCCAAAGGAACAGAAACTTTGAAGAATCCCCTCAAGAAGGGAGACAGGGGGAATAAAGTGAAGAAGGACTCTATGCCTAATCATGTACAGGGAGGATGGGGAGGCAGGCTAGAAAATACAGAAGGGTCTGTGAGACTGTTTCAAGCCTTAAACCACTAGATCCTGTGAGCAGAAGGGGTGTGTTAGGGCACATGACAAAGTGACTGCTTGAAAAATGCCAAATGGACAGGCTTCTCTAAACAGTCTAGGGAAACCGCACCCATGGGGGACACCCATGATGAATAGAAGTCCCCACCTTCAGAAAACAAGCTCTCTTCCAGAGTCAAGCCTTGGCCATCCCCTAACACCACTGTGGTAAGGCTGTCGTAAACAAATCTGCATAGCACACTGGACATAGGGACCTCAAATACCCTCCCTACACACCCCTGAATAAACCAAACATTTGGGAAGAACCCACAAAATATAAGGCTCCTCATTCAACAAAGAAAAGGTTACTTTTGTGTGGAACAGAAATACTAAGAACAGTGGTTCCCAAAGAGCGGTGGTCACACCAGCAAGCTCCAGACAGAATGAAGAAAGTTATTAGAGAAATTACTGAAAATATACTAAAAGAACATGTCTCCAAACTAAATTCATGAGCTTTCAGACAGAAAAGTTCATGGCCAAATTTCAAGCATATCACAATAAGATTAATAGAGATAAAGAAAAAATCCTAAAAGCTTCCAGGAAGAAGAAACAAAGAAATGAGAAACTGACATCAGACTTTTAATCAGAGTTTCAGTGTTATAAAGGAAAATAATTTTGAAAACAAGTTTAAATCTAATTATATACATGCACTCAAACTAAACTTCAAGAATGAGGTTGATTCAATAGGACTGAGAGGTTTATCTCCCATGCATCATCTCTGAAAAATTACTAGAGAATGTGTTCCAGCAAGAAAAATAAGTTAAAATGGAAAGATTAAAGAATTGAGAAAAGATTATGTTGTTAAAGAATTGAGGAAAGAGTTGTTAAGCTAAACAAATCTTATTTGGAAAATATCATAATATCAATATAAATATATCAAACAATAAAATGAAGTTATAAATATGTAGTAAATTATAATTATATAGTAAATGATATATATAATTACAATTATATATATATATGTATATAATTATAATTTCAGATTGAATCTCACTAGACAGGAGGAATGAGGGAGGAGGACAAGTAAATGAAAAACAGAAAACCCAGGTAAGGGCCTTGACTTATTCAAGAAAAAGGTAGAACCTGATTAAGTACGCCTTTGGTATAAAAAATTTAAGAAATAAAAAAATTTCTAATTTTTATGAGGAACCATTAGAAAAACAGAAACAAAGGACCTGCTTCTGAACTATGAAAGAAAGAACGAAAGAAAGAAAGAAAGAAAATGTTTAGTCAAACTAACAAAAGGAAGAAAAGGCTAGTAAAAGAAAAACAAACAAAATGTGAATAATATAAAAACCAAAATGAGATAGCAGGAATGAGTACAAAAATATCAATAGTCAATGTGTTTACTTCTTAAAACACAAAAGATTTAAAATAAATACTAAGTATTAAAATCCGAAGCTCAAGAATAAAGTAAATTTGATACAAGTAGAAAGGAGTCAGTGAAGACAAAAGAGGAACTTATTACATGGAAGTTTACTCTTATATTATCTTTTAATGCATCCCTCTGTGTACAGCTCACATCCCACTTTTCTCCTCCCTAGGGACCTCCTATTCACCTCCCAAGATTGTTTGGGGCAAATCGATTTGGTTTTTGATGCTATCCCCCTGGACAGGCATTTAGATTTTCACTTCCTCAGCTTAAGTTAAGGTAACATTTCTCCATCTGCTTTACAACTTTAAAATAATTGACTGGCATTTACTCTTCTCTCTTTTCATGTATTCTTCGTTCCTGTGTGTTTACACTTTTTAAATTCTGTTTACTACCATTTTATTGGAGTTTGGAAAGTGTTGTAGAGATTTCCATCTCCCCACCTAGTATTCATTCTCCCCTACTTCCTTAATAAGAAAATCTCAATCTTACTGAGAAGCAACAATATGAAACTTTAAAAATGTATTTATCACACACTCACAGTGAGGATAATCACATGAAACACTTTGGGCCAATGAGATGGAATTGGAAGACACTGGGTGGGGTTTTTAGGGAAAACTCTTGAGGGTAGCATACATGGTTCATACTCCCTTGCCCTCTCCCTTCTTCCTGCATAGATTGCAGACATGATGCTGAAGGCTGACTAACCATTTCATTATCATGTAAGTAATAAACTCATAAGATTAATGGAATGGAAAGGTAAAAGGAGTTTAGGTTCTTGATGGTATCACGGAGCCACCATCCAACCCCTGTACAGTCAAAAACTAAAAATTAGTTTGGACTGAGAACATAAAAAATCTATCAGGCTTGAATAACAGGCATTAATAGGCAGCTATGAAGTTAATAGGAAACAATATTTCTTCCAAGGACATTCTGCAACTATAGAATGTCCTAACAATCCCCTCCTTTGAGTGAATACTATTATTCTCTGCTCACTGAAAAACTTGTTACTCTGAAATCATAATCTATCAGAACCTTTGCTGTTTGAAATTGACAACTAAGACTGAAACATCCCACTCTTGCCAGGAAGATCTATGTCAGTTTGACAAAGAGAAGCAGCCTTAATTTACAACCAACATGCTGAACTTCAGGGAAGGAACATTCCACATCTCTCTTAACTTTGTTACCAAAGGGACAAAGCTGGAGATACCACACTCCCTGATTTAAAACTACATTACGAATCTATAGTAATCAAAACAGTATGGTACTGGCATAAAAAGAGACCCATAGATCAATGGAACAGAATAGAGAACCCAGAAATAAACCCATACATATATGGTCAATTGATTTACAACAGAGGAGGCA
The DNA here is from genome assembly GCA_017311185.1 of Proteles cristata cristata. Lineage (NCBI taxonomy): Eukaryota > Metazoa > Chordata > Mammalia > Carnivora > Hyaenidae > Proteles > Proteles cristata. The sequence goes on along the minus strand of JAESUZ010003619.1, from coordinate 2,212,606 downwards.
AGAATATACAATGGGAAAGGACAGTCTCTTCAATAAATGCTACTGGGAAAACCGGTAGTTGTTATGAGTGATCCGGTCACAAACAAGCTGGAGCAGGGAAGGAAGCCTTTGTGTTCTCGGGCCTTCTAACTTGCCAAGCCACGCTCCTGTGGAGCAACCAGTCCAGCCTGCCTTCCCCAGACCCTTAAAGCCTGTACCAGCCACAGTGTCTGGCAGGCTTCCCAAAGACCACACAACAGAAGGACAGGGAACGTCTGCTCAAATTAAGAGCATTCACCTTGCCTACAGGTCCCCTATCAGCCCAATTCCATACAGGTTCAGACATCTGCCAAGCTCCTTTAGGATAATACACAGGAAGATAACTGTGACTGGACCATATATACAAATAATCTTACATTACAATCTAAGAATGTGTGTGTGTGTGCATGCATATACATTTCTGATAAAGATCTAAGAGATTCTCTTTTATTTTATTTCATTTCATTGCACTTCATTTCATCTCATTCTAATTTTTTTTAGTAGGCTTCACACCCAGCGTGGAGCCCAACACAGGGCTTGAACTCATGACCCTGAGATCAAGACCTGAGCTGAGATCAAGAATTGGACACCTAACCAACTGAGCGACCCTGACACCCTGAGATTCATATTTTTAAATATATTTTATGTATATTAAAATATATTTTGTTTCAATTGTGAAAATTTTGTCATGTCAAAATAAGTCACTGAAAATTCTCTTTGGGCCTGGGGGCAGGACTACCAGATTGGAAAAGTAAAAGTCTCCTCAAACGCTCTCTCCAAAAACGAATGATAAAACTGTACAAAACTGTTTTTTAAAAAAATAATATTAATCATTTCAGGATTCTGGAAATTGACCAAAGGCATACATCAAATAAATGTTTACTGAAGAAAGATTACTAAATCTCAAATAGGAGCACTGATAGTTTGTGGCATTTCAATTTGGGGCTGCTCTCATAACATCCTTCTCCTCACCCTGGCTTCAACTGTGTCCACTTTGGCGGTGGGGGGGAGAGGGCTGAACTGATTTAAGATGAAGCAAGGAAAAACCCTATACTCCCTAAGCAATGTCAATCTCAGTGGCAAAACAATGATAATCTCAGTGGCAAAACAAAACAAAATAAAATAAAAGAGGCCAGCAACTCAGATGGCTGAGATTGTATTCTGGAGCAAGGAAGAGACAGGCAGACTAGTGAGAAATTAATCAGAGTCATCAGGAAAAAGAGAGAGGCCATAGCGAGCCATAATAACTTCCTAAATATCCCTGGTAATCTGAAGGCTGAACAAATGTTCATGAAGGATGAATACATATTCAGGTGAAAGTAGAGAAGACCTTACCTATTCACATATCCCAGGCTGCCTGTGAGGCCTTGTGCAGAAGAAATGCAAGAATACCCAGGAGAAAGAAAAAGCCAGGATAAACATCAACTAACCTTGTCTGAACTGTCAGTGCATCCTCCAATCTACACATGGGTCCATTCGTGAGAGTGGAAGTTTTACTAGCTCAAGGAATTTGAGCACAGCCTTTGATCAATCATTACATAACCATTAAGCTATCTTATACCAGGGGCAACCCTTAGGAAGCCAGACTTACAAGCAGAAAAACAACAACAATAACAACAACATTTTTTGAGCAGAAAAATCAATGGCTACATACTATGATAGAGACAAACTCTAAAGCAGGTTTCAGCAAAGGCACTGTTACCATTTTGCACCAGGTAACCAGCTGCTGCAGTGGGGCTGGAGTTTCCTCCGTGTCATAGGATGTTTGGCAGCAACTTTGTCCTCTACCATTAAATGACAGTAGCACCCCGCCCCCACGCCATAATCAAAAATACCTCCAGACAATGTAAATGTTGCCTGGGAAGCAAAATCACTCCCAGTTGAGAACCACTGTTCTAATTAATTAATCCAGACAAATCACTAAACAAATATAAGACAGATATAACATCAGTCCCTGGAGTAACCAGGGACAGGATAAAGAGTTGCTACAGTGTTACTTAAAATGTCTAGTTCTCAACAACAACAACAAAATTATGAGACATGCAAAACGAAGACAGTATGACCAATTTAGAATGAAAACATATACCGATCAATAGGGATGGCCTCTGAGGGGTCCCAGATGTTGGACTTACAAAGATTTCAAAGCAGCTATTATAACTAAAGGGAATAATGTTTAAGAGTTAAAAGAAATTAAGATGGTAATGATTCATAAAATAGGGAAGATCAGTAAAAGGACAGAAATTATTTTAAAGAGAAACAAATGAAAATTTGGGGATTTTAATAGAATGAAAACCTATTGGACAGGATCAAAAACAGATCTGAATGGGCAAAAATAATAAAAATAATAAATGTGATGATACATCACTAGAAATTATCCACCCTGAGGGGGTGGGAAAAAATAAAGTAAATGAAGAGAGGTATTTAAGATACCATCAAGCAAACAAGCATACATAAGAAATACTAACAGGAGCTCTTTAGACTGAAAGGAAATGACACTAGATATTAATTTTAGCCCAAATGAAGAAATAAATAGCACCAGAAAAGGTAATTATGTAGGTAAATATCAAGGACTATATTCTTCTTCTCTACAATTAATTTATTTTTTAAAGTTTTTTCAATGTTTATTTTTGAGAGAGAGAGGGGGAGACAGAGCACAAGCAGGGAAGGGGCAGAGAGAGAGGGAGACACAGAATCCGAAGCAGGCTCCAGGCTCTGAGCTCTCAGCACAGAGCCCAATGCGGGGCTCCAACCCACAAACCGCAAGATCATGACCTGAGCCAAAATTGGGTGCTTAACTGACTGAGCCACCCAGGTGTCCCTATAGTTAACGTATTTAAAAGGCAACTGCATAGAACAATAACTATAAAAGGAGTTGCGGAGCTTAAAATACACAAAGAGTATATAAATTTGTTTGACAGTGACAGCACAAGGAGAAGGGATGAAACTGAAGTCCTATTAAAGCAAAGTTTCTGTATTTGATTGGATTTTAGTTAGTATTAATGCCAAGTATATCGTTATAAACTGAGATGTGTATTGTAATCCCTAGATTACACTAGAACAACCACTTAGGAAATAGCTCAAAAAAATAATTTTAAAAAACAACAAAGCAAAAATAAAGAAGAGTATCCAATTAAAAATGGCAAAGGATCTGAATATACATTTCTACTAGGAATACAAACAAGTTGCTACCAAGCACATAAAAGATATTCAATATCATGAGCCATCAGGGTAGGCAGATCAAAACCAAATGAGCTCTCCCTTCACACTTATTAGAATATCTATACTGAAAAAGACAGACAATAACAAGTGCTGATGAGAATGTGAAGATATTAGAATCCTCGTATACTGCTGGTGGGACATAGAAAGGTGCAGCTGCTTTGGAAAACAATCTGACAGTTCCTTACAATGGATAAACATATACTCACCGTATGATCCAGCAATTGTACTCCTAGACATACACCCGAGAGAAATGAAAACATATGTTCACATAAAAATTAGTACACAGATGTTTATGGCAGCTTTATTCCTAAGAGTCAATAAGTGGAAATAGCCCAAATGCCCATCAACCGGTAAAGAGACAAATAAAATACACTGGCATAAATACAATAGGTATATCCAATTGAGTACATATAATGGAGTATTATTCTGCAGTATAAAAGAATGAAGTATTGCTACCTGTCACAACATGGATGAGCCATGAAAACATTATGCTAAGTTTTAAAATAGTCAATCACAAAATACTGCATATTATAGGATTCCCTGTATATGAAATATGCAGAACAAGCAAATCAGTAGAGGCAGAAAGCAGATCAGTTGTTTCCTAAGGCAGAAAAGATTGGAGGGAAATAGGGATTGACAGCTATTGGGTCCAGGATTTTTTTCCAAGATGATGAAAATGTTCTAAAATTGATTGTGGTAACAGTTGTATAACTCTGCTTATATAGTAAAAATCATTAAATTGTATATTTTAAAGTATATATTATACTAAAACTAAAGGTTTTAAATTTTAAAAAAGAACTAAAATGGTACATTAGAAAATATCTATTTAACATAAAAGAAGACAGTAAAGGAAAAAGAAATAAGAGAGACAAATGACATACAGAAAACAAACAGCAAATGGCCAATATAATCCAACCTTACCAATAGTTACATTAAATACAAATGTATTAAACACGCCAATCACAAGGTAGAGATTATCAGACTAGATAAAAAGACAAGATCCAATTATATGCTGTCTACAAGAGATACACTCTAGATTCAGACTCAAATAGGTTGAAAGTAAAAGGATAAAAAAAGATAGACCATGCAAACAATAACATTAAAAAGTTGGAATGGTGATTATATCAATATCAGAGAAAACAGGCTTTAGTATGCTTTTGGTTTCAATTTTTCTGGAAAGCTCTCCAGGTGATACTACTGTCCTAAGGATTAAGGCCAAGGGAGAGAGGAGTTAGATTAAGGGACAGAGGTGGGCAAAACTAATAATGGCCAAAGGTAACACACAACCCCCCCGGGGAATCCCTAAAGTAAAGGAAGGGATTAGGAGCATTTAGAATTTTAGTTCCTTTGGGGGGGCAGGGGGAGTGGAAATAAAAACTGCTTTTAATACCAGTGAAACATGATTCACACTGATAAACATTCTCTCTTTGACCATACTCTAATCAGGCAGTTTTTCAATCAGGTCTCAACTTTTGGCCTTCTGTGTTCATCTCTGCATTGTTCAATTTTAGCAAAATCCCGGTAAGTCAGTTTAACCAGAATCTTCACCCTCAATATGTGATCATCCTCAGTATTTGATCAAATTCCTCATCTTCCTCCATATCTGCCAGATGATGCTTAAGCACTCTGGCCTGCCTTCAGGCAAAAATTCCACTAGAATGGTTTAGCCAGGATCTCCCATTTCCTCTCATGTTTTCATAGTAACTTCTTATCCATTGACCCCTACCCTACTTCTTGGCTATAAATTCCCAGTTTTCCTTGTCTATGGAGTTGAGCCCAATCTCTCTTCCCTACTACAAAACTCCACTGGAGTAGCCCCTCTTGAATAAGGTCTGCCTTACCATCTTTAATATGTGTTATGAATAATTTTTTCCTTAACAACACTCACGTAGGTTTTCTTCGTAAGCTAGTGTGATGTAGAGAAATGCAGGCAGACACACACAGACCACCTGGCTCATTTACTTCAGTTTTAGCATTCATTCATAATAAAAGTTATCTTACCGCCTGTAATCTTTGAGCATGGTATTCTGCTGCCGAAAAATATTTTCCTGGTGTTACCAGTTTGTCAGTCATATTTGATACATACACCCCAATTTTAGTCATCTGTGTGGATGTTGTATTTGTAGTTTGCTGGAGCTTTTTTCTCTGAAAGACTGTCTAAAACAAAAACATAAAAATTCAAATATCCACTATATACACATATAAGTGAGTGAAGAGCACATTTTTCTATCTGGTTAGTAAATTTTCTGTTATTATTTTAATTGCCATATAATTCCTTGGAAGATTTTAATTTTTTAAGTTTTTATTTAAATTCTAATTAACAATGTACTATTAGTTCCAGGTGTACAATATAGTGATTCAACACTTCCATACAACACCCAGTGTTCATCACAAGTATACTCTTAATCCCCATCACCTATTCAACCCATTCCCCCACACACTTCCCTCTGATCACCATCAGTTTGTTATTTATAGTTAAGATAGATAGATTTTTTTGGTTTGCCTTCTCTCTTTTTTCCCCCTTTGCTTGATTGTTTCTTAAATCCCACATATGAGTGAAATCATATAGTAATTATCTTTTCTCTGACACACTTATTTCACTTAGCAAAGTACCCTCCGTTTCCACCCACATCGTGGCAAATGGGAAAGATTTTAACTTTAGAGAGGTATACAGAACATTTGTTGATTCTGCAGTTCCAAAAATCTACATAGAAAAATAAAAATATTACCTGTGCATCCCTACAAAATACAGAGTCTTTTTTGGGAATCTTTTTAGGTAGAGTTTGTGTTCCAGCATTGTGATATTCTATTCCTGTTATTCTATGTCTGAATCCACCAAGAAATGGTTTGTGAAAGTCAGATTTTATAATCTCAACAGCTACGTCCTGGTACTGAGCAATGCCTGAGGAGGGAAAAACAAAGACTGAATGAAAGTTCACCTACAAAGGGACTTTAAAATACTTTATCTAAAAGACATCATATAACTGACCAGTTTGTATCCTGACAGTTATGATGTGAGAGGCATCAGTTAATCCATCTATTCTTTTGATTGGAAATAGATCTGGATCTGTAGAAAAGATTTCCACTTGTACAATATCCTGCGGCTTAACTCCATGTTGTAGTAGGGTCTCATTATTTTTAAGGATCATTCCTAAAAATGACATGAAATTACAAGAAGTGTATGACAAAGAAATAACTATATGTACTCATTTCAAGGGGATGGAAAACATCAAAGATGAATCTATGAACACATATAGTTTAATTATTGAATAGAATATTGATGATGTCCACCCCTTACTGTAATGTTAGTACAGAAAACTCCACAATGGGAAGAGTTAAGAAGCAATAATTCAGCATTATAAGTAAAGCTATAACTCCCATAGGATTTTGCATCAGAAATACAAATATATAATAACCATGCAACATGCAACTCTGCAGATACTTAAAAATAAAAACTTATTCTATGAGTAAAATAACATTCTAAACGTTGATTCTCTAAAAAGTCAGTGTGTGTAAGCACAGGACATATCTAATTTAGGGAAGTTTTGATTATTTTAATACCCACTCCTCTCTCCAATGCAGGAAAGCATATACTCAGAGTTCCAAAGAACTATTCCCTGTTTCTATAATCAAGAACTTATATAAATAAACTCATGAAAAAGTAGAGTTAAGTCTCAGCTTTGTGCTGGAAAGAGTGTATATCACTTTATTTTTATGTTATTTTATATCTTTTTTACTTCTATCCCCCTTTCTTGGTTTATTCTATAAATTGATTTCCAATTTTATTTCTCTTTTTTAAGGAATACAAAAATATGTGTAATGATGTTGGCTGCTATTTTGATAGAATCTGTGTGACTCTTCCAATGCATAGTCATCCTAAAGTACAATTAGGAATTTGAACAGAGCAAAGGTTTTGTTACATTAATTATTAGAGATATATCAGATACCACTAGTACCACTAGTCTATTTTAGCTATGTTTAAGAAAGTATAATAATCTTTGAGTTTCAATTTCACACCCCAAATTCTTAACTTAGAAAATTAACATGAATGTTATATAGGCTCTGTAAGAGGTTGAATAATGGCCCCAGAATATATCTATGTCCTAATCCCCAGAACCTATGAATGTTACCTTATATGGCAAAGATAACTGCAAATCTTATTAAGTTAAAATTTTTGTAAAGGGGAGATTATCCTGGATTATGTAAGTATGTCCTAAATGTAATCACAAATGCCTTTATAGAGGGAGGAAGGGAGATTTGACTATACAGAAGATGATAAGACAGAAGCAGAGAGAGATATGAAGATGTTCTGCTTCCTTTAAAGATGGAGGAAGGGGCCATGAGCAAGGTATACAACTGCAAAAGCAGAAAAAGACAAGGGAGCAGATTGTCCCCAGAGCCTCCAGAGGGAGAAGAGCCCTGCCTGTATCATGGCTTCATGTGAGTGAAACTGATCTAGGATTTCTGGCCTCCAGAGCAATAAGAGAAATCATGTGTTGCTTTAAGTTACTAAGCTTGTAGTTGTTGTAACAGCTATAGTTTCCTATAGATTCCCAGAGCCCTCTTCATTCCTCTAGTTTATATAGTAGGCTTAGTCCCACCAAATTTGAACTCCAACTCTCTTACTAGAAGAAAGCACCTGTCTTAGAGGGTGGCTGACATAGAATCAAGCTCTTTTATTATCGTGGCTCACATAGGCCTGTTACCCAGTGGTGATGCCTCGCACTTACACATAAACAAGAAAGGTCATGAGTGCAAAGAACAAAGAGAGTCTCAGGTACCACTAGCCAGCCACTCCAGTCTCACAGTGCTTTCTCTTCTCCAGTTTTGAACTTCACCTTATAGACAATGCCAAGCAATTTCCAATTGCCTTTTTGCAGTCATACCTACATTTAAGTTCAGACTCTGCCAACCATTAGCTGCATGAATTTGTACAAGTTTCCCAAGCTTTAGTTTCCTTCTTGCAAAAAAAAAAGTTAATAATAATACCTACATCAAAGAGTTGCTGTGTGGGTTGAATGTGATAACGTAGGCAAAACATTTCACAGGACTAGCACACAGTACGTACTCAATAAAGTAACTATCATGATTGTTATTACTAATAAGTTTAAATTTCAGTGTTGTTTCCCTAACCAAGCTTTAATAATAAGTTGTTTGAAGACAGGAACATCTTAGCATTACAGCACATTCATATAATAGTTTTCTAAAAATAATTTTGAAGTTGAACTGATTATTTTCTCTGATTTGACAAGGAGGACCTTAATAGGTATGGCTTACTCCTTTTTAGTGTTTAGGAATTTTTCCCCACAAAAAAATGTTATTTCCCTGGAAATTTTTTTGTGCCATCTTTATAAGTTGGTACCAAAGCTTTTAAAATGAAAATATTAGGATCTCTCCAGACATATTCTATAGACACATTTATTTAGCTATTACGGTCTTGCTAATTCTACCACAGTTACAAAGATTAAATCCTCTCGTGACACAAAGCTACTATAAAGTGGGCTGTCTAATACTGGCCACAAAATAAAAAATACTTGAACAGCATGGTAATGCAAATTCACCTTGCTGTATATAGACTGATAGATAAATCATTTTTAGTCCTCTTCTTATTTTATATGTGATCATCCTTATCTACTTTTTTCAAACTCATGGCCTCCTACTCCCCACACAGAATTACTTCCAGTCTCTCTAAATTCTTACCACTTCCCTGAAGTCCCAGGTTCTCTCACCTCTTTGGGACTTGGCCGTGTATTGTCACTTTTATTAAATGAAGCTTTCTAGAATCTCCCAGTTTCCTTCTTCTCTGTTCTCACAGCTTTTGGAGCGTATCTCCATTAAAACATTGGCACATTATGTGGTAACTATTGCATATATCACCTTTCTGACTAGTCTGTAAACAATTTGAGAACAAAGCTTTGTTTCATGTTTCTCTACATCTTCAGTTCTTAGCATTCTTAGTATTTAGAGCAAACATGCACTCAATAAAAATGAGTTCAATGAATGCATAGTCACAATATACTGTTCAAATAATAAATATCAAGATATTTCATTCAACAAATTAAAGATCTTGATGATTTACATGTTAAAACTAAAGAAGTCTTGCTAAGTTGTATTAGGTTCCAAGCTTACCTGAATATCTTATCTGCAGTATATTAGATGGGATGCTTAATAGGTATGAAAAATGATCCTTGAGATATTTTACAATGGAGTCTATTTTAAAACGCATTATAATTTCCTGGCCCACAGGAAAAAGTACGACTTTTACTGTAGATAAAAAGAGAAAAGAAAGAATCAGTCAAAAGCAAGGGTCAGCAACCCACAGTCCATAAGCAGATAGAAAATTACAGGACAAGTTTTATTCACACAGAATGCAGGTTGCCTCTGCCAGGTTCCTCCATGAAACCCCCATGATAAGAGTTACTTTTCAAATTCTTTAAGAAGTGACATTCAGTTATGCTTTTAAAAATTAATTCACAATCTCAAGAATTATCATCAGTAGTCAATACCTGCTCCTCCAACTCTAGCTTAAAGTTTAGATCTTTTTTCTATTCTCTGCTAAGAGGATCAAGCACTTTCAGGACTACCTCTTTGTCTTTGCTCAGAATACCACAAGAAATAAGAAATAAAGCCAAACTGCTTTTAAAGATTTCCAATATCTCGTGTTGTACTGGTATCAATTGGTACTAATTTAGTACTGGTATCTGGTATTCTATTACTCAGGTGTAAACATAGGAGCATCTCAGAAACTCAGGCATTTTTGGGTATTGAGTGTTGGAAGGGGAGACCCTGATACCTAGGAGGTGTCACTGAACTTATGAATGTGCATACTTTGATTACACACTGATAGCATGCGTTAGTAAATCAGTGTATATTCATGACGTCAAGAAAATTCAATAAAGAAATCTTCAAAGTAAAAGGTATCTAATACTAAGTCCATTATTCTTCCCATAATTTTTTAAATGCTTATTTGTTTATTTTGAGAGAGAGAGCAAGTGAGCAGAAGAGGTACAGACCGAGGGAGAATCTCAAGCAGACTCCACACTGTCGGTGCAGAGACCGATATGGGGCTTGAACTCACAAACCGTGAGATCATGACCTGAGCTGAAAGCAAGAGTCGGATGCCTAACTGACTGAGCCACCCAGGTGCCCCATTCTTCTCTCCATAATTGATTTATTGCCTAAATGCAAAGCAGAAAATCACTGTTCATTAAAAATATCTAGAATAACTGCACACAAATCTACTTTTCACAAAAATGGACACTATATCACTCACTACACAATAGGAAATCAAGACACATGTTGATAAAAACTTATTATAAAATGATTATCTGTTCACAAATTATAGGAGGAACACATAGTATTTAAAAGCTGATTATAATGGGGTAAACTTTCTTCTTTTACATCTACAGACTTTAAATCATAACGGAGAAGACGTAATAAGTGAGATGGAGGGTAGACTGCACACTGTAGACCAATAAGTTTTATATATTTCTAGATGCCTGACACATGGCAGTTTTCATGAAGCTAAATGAGACATTTATGAATAATCTTAGAATGAAATTTAACTAGGCATTGTTGATGCTAAAGTTGAGTTGTTTTCACAGCTATCAACAAAGAAAACACTTTCACAGACATTAAATTATCAGAAGGCTATTTTCATTGTTTTATGGATTCAAAATTTTATGGTTAATATATTTTAAAACTTTCCTAGCAGTGACTTCTTAAGAGAAGGAGAGTTATGTGAAGGAATTTGTGAGCCTGAGGAAGCACGGGACCAAGACAACTTTATCTTAATCACCATGTGTTTGTTAAAAGCTACAGTATCAGGAAATCACAGAAATATCAAAAACTAGAGCTCAGAGGTCCCTGGCTAGCTCAGCTGGTAGGGCACGCGACTCTTGATTTAAGGGTTATGAGTTCGAGACCTAAGTTGGGCATAGAGATTACTTTAAAAAATAAATAAACAGGGGCATCTGGGTGGCTTAGTCGGTTAAGCATCCAACTTTCGCTTAGGTCATGATCTCACGGTTCATGGGTTCGAGCCCCGCGTTGGGCTCTGTGCTGACTGCCAGCTCAGAGCCTGGAGCCTATTTCAGAGTCTGTGTCTCCCTCTCTCTCTGACCCTCCCCTGTTCATGCTGTCTCTCTCTCTCTCTCCTAGAAATAAATTAAAAAATAAAATAAAATAAAATGTGTTTTCTTTAAAATAAATACATAAATAAACAAACAAACAAATGGAGCCCAAATTTACTGTGAATAATGAAACTAAAGAATAACAGCTTCAGTCACATAAAATTGGGCTTGAATACTTTCTTCTCCTTCCTCTTTCTCATCCTTTACTTGTATTGACACACCACACAAGGATAAACTGCCCCAGTGGATTCAAAACCAGTCAAACTAAGTTGCTGTCAACTGCTAAATGATAGCCCGTGTTCTCCACCCTATGGATGAACAATTTCAAAACTTATGGACATGAGAGAGGAGGAGCAATCCGTGAATCACCCAACAAGGACGGTTCTACGTGCAGCCTCCTTCTTGCTGCTCTACTGTGACTTTGTTACTAACAATGTAGTAATAACTCCTATATGTCATCAACATTGTGCCTTTAAAATTAACCTATAATGCAAGACAACAACAGTTTTTCTGAAGCCAAATATAAAGTTAACACTAAGCAGAAGTATAGAAATATGTGGAAGTAACAAGACGTAAGGAATGAGCACTAGAGATGGAACCAGGAAATCTAGCATCAAGTTCATTCCAACTCTTTCCTCCTAGCTATGAACACTTAATTCCAAAGAGGCATGTCCAAGAGTTACAGTTCTACTCAAGAATTTGTCCACTGTTTTCCAAGGTACCTAAACATTTTAAAAATCTACTTTACTTGGGAAAAACAGATCAGTATCAACTTAAAATTTAATAGTGCTCGGGGCGCCTGGGTGGCTTAGTCGGTTAAGCGTCCGACTTTCGCTTGGGTCATGATCTCGCGGTTGGTGGGTTCGGGCCCCGTGTCGAGCTCTGTGCTGACTGCCAGCTCAGAGCCTAGAGCCTGTTTCAGTCTGTGACTCCCTCTCTCTGACCCTCCCCTGCTCACGCTGTCTCTCTCTCTCTCTCTCTCTCTCTCCTAGAAATAAAAAAAAAAACATTAAAAAAAAATTTAATAGTGCTCATCTATTTCGGGAAAATAGTATCCTGCAGTATAGAGAAGCTTCACACATAATTTGAGATCCAGTGGTAGTAGCTACAGAAGCCTGGTGGATAAGGGAAACAGAGAGGGAAACAATGTAATATCAAATATAAAACAAATCTTAAGCAAATTTAGGGGTGCCTGGGTGGTTCAGTTGGTTAAGCATCTGACTTTGGCTCGGGTCATGATCTCACAGTTTGTGGGTTTGAGCCCCGTGTTGGGCTCTGTGCTGACAGCTAGCTCAGAGCCTGGAGCCTGTTTTGGATTCTGTGTCTCCTTCTCTCTCTGACCCTCCCCTGTTCATGCTTTCTCTCTCTCTTTCAGAAATAAATAAAACATAAAAAAATTTTTTTTAAATCTTAAGAAAATTTTTAAAAGTAAACATTGTTCAAAATGAGGTAACGAAATATCCTATCTTCCTTAGGTAATACCTGTTGCTGAGGAATCTTTCATTGATGTTTTCAGAGATTCCTTTATAGCCTGTACTTTGTCCAGTAATGTAAGGGATCCAACATTTGAATCCCATTTAGCTGACAGCATTGCGTTATCATATTCAGTTACATAGTGCTTTTCAGAATATCTTGGAGAATATGAAACGTGTCTGGGCAACATAACCTCTTCCACAGGTTGGTCTTCATCATTTGGTTCCAGGCTTACTAAACTCTGGCTACGTTCCTCCTCAGCATGCGTGTCATGGCCCTGACCAGACGGTTCTACATGAGATTCATTATCTTCAGTTTGGTCTGTCTCGGGAAGCCCTGCTGAGGGAACTGGAATGGTGATAGTCCCGAAAGCACCATCATTTTCTGGTGCATTAACAATATTCTGAGCACCAAATTCTTCTTCCTGATCAGACATTTTCCTGAACCAAGAAACATAAATACATTTATTACACATAGAAATTTCTATACCAAATATCAAATTCATTGCTGGTATACATAGTACAATGTTGCTCATTATTTTTTTTAAATACTGATTATTTTAGTAATGGCGTCAGGTAAAAACACTGGTGAATTTTTAATAAAAACACCACAGAAAGTAAAAATTATGCCAAAAGAGGATGTCAAAGCACAATAAATTTGAGAAAAATCTACTGTCAAGAATATATTTAAAAATATTTTAACTGATGGGTGGGGGGTGATGGGCATCGAGGAGGGCACTTATGGGGATGAGCACTGGGTGTTGTATGGAAACCAACTTGACAATCAACTATTTAAAAAATATATTTTAAAATATCTTGTCACCTCTTCCTTATGCAATGAACAATGCCTTGTGAAAGCATAATTTGAATAACCTTTTTTCTAAACACAGCCTAAGACAGGATTTATGCTTCTGAGATTACAATTGATCAGAAGCTCCATGGAATCTGCCAGCCCCATAGCAACCGGACCCTAGACCGTACACCCTCTCTGTAGCAGCTCTGCTCTCACCAACTGTAGCAGAGGTCTCCAACCGCCTCTGTTCCCCAGGACAAACATATCAACAAACAACTGTGGGTGGACCTCGGAGCTGACTAGGGCTTGAGCTACAGCAACCAAGAGCTTTGGCCTGGGAGACTGTATCACAGCACCCAGGAGCTGGGGCCAGGATGGGCCAGGGCAGCCCACGGGCGCAGGAGCTGACTCGCAGCAGTGGACAGCCAGTAGCGCAGGGAGCCTGCCTTTAAAAGCTGGCAGCCAGGAAGGGACGATGGAAGGGAGGATGGGAGAAGTGGCCCAGCAGGGGGCAGACTAAAACTTGGACCAGTAGTGAGGTGGGCAAGCTGTGTTTTGGGCTAACAATAACATTCTCTGGCTACTAGATGACAAATTTCCAAAAATATGGAATATCTAGAATAAAAAATACACTTATTGAATTCAATGAATGTAGCGTTAGAGTTGAAGAGAGAATTATTAATGAACTAGAAGACAAAAAGATTTTATACAGAATGTTGCAAAGAGATAAGGAGATGAAAAGTATGAGAGATTAAGGGCCATGCAAAAGAGAAAAAGAAAGTCTAGCATATTTTACTGCTAAGCAGATCTTACTGTGAGCTGAGCTGAGAATGGCTTTGTACTTTAAAATAAAAAACAACAAAAAGTATGCAACAGAATATGCACAAGGCCTGAGAAGCCCTTTTCAGAAAAAGTCTGCCAGCCCCTGATCTAGTATATGTCAAATTGGAATCCCAGAGAAAACAAAAAGATGGAAGAGAGAAAAATTTTTAAAGGTAATGGCTGAGAATTTTACAAACCTGATGAAAAATATGGATCCAAAGATCCAAGAAGCATAACATAAATATACACTAACAGAGTAAGTCAACATAATTCAAAGCCATGTATATTGTAATTACATTACAGATTAACAAAGACAGGTCTGGAAAGTATACAGTGATTATCTACTGTTTTGAATTACATTAATTTGCTAACATTAATACAAAGGAAAAAAGTAAAATTACTGTAGATTTCTCATCAGAATTATAGAAGCCAAGGCAACAATGAACTAATTAAAAGAAGGGAACTATCAACCTAGAATTATGCACCTAACAAAATGATCTTTTGAAACATTTACAAACAAGTTACCACCAAGATATCTACTCTACAGGAACTTGTAAAGGAGGAACTGATGGAGGAAAACGGTTTCAAAGTCCAAAGTGCAAAAGGAAAGGTGAACAAATAAATTATAAACATATGAGTAAACCCTAAACAAATATTGTCAACACAAAAAAGTAGAAAATTATTAGACAACAGTAATATGTAATTGGGAAGGGAAAGATGAGTATGAATTGTTCTCAAATCCTTATTCTGTTTACAGAATTGAGGGATATGATATCCTTAACCCTAGGCTTTGTTAAATTAAATATGCATAGGTGAATTTCAAGTACAGCCAATAAAAGAACTGAAATAAAGTTTTAAAATTCCAAAACAATAAAGAGAAAAAAGGAAATGAGAAAACAACTGAACAAAAGCTCAATTTTTGAAATGTTCAAGAAACCTCTTCAGGCTCTCACCCACAAAAAAAATCTTCCCTTGGTTATTTTCTCCCATAACAGGGCATAATGGCCTGATTAGAAAGAGTCTCATAATGAAGCTCTGACCTCTAGCAAACATACTCCTCCCATCCATTTGGAGGGGCTGGGGTAATGCTTTTGTCTCTATTGGTGGGTCATCCCCTCCCCCCCCAACGAAACGGCCAAGATGTCATCTTCTAAAACAGCAACAGCAACAAAATCAAGAATGTCTGCTCTTCTAAAAACACAACCAGAAGAATAAAAAGACAAGCCATAGCCTGGGGGATAATTTTTCACAAAGCTCCTCTCTGATCAAGGACTTGTAACCAGAATATACAGAAAATTCTCAAAAATCAACAAGAAAAGAATAATAATTTGAAAATGAATAAAATATTTAAGCAGGTAAGTCAACAAAGAATTTCATTCAGAAGGCAAACAAGCAGGCCCAGGACTGGAGCGGCACAAGTGTGATGCAGCACCTGCACTGTGCTATACTTGCAGGTGCCCCTGAAAATAGATGCCTCCTGAATTTGGGACCCAACTGCCTCATTCTGGTGCTAGCCCTGAGAACAAGCATGTCATTCATTATTAAAGAAATGGAATAAGGAACTCACCAAACTCTACACCCGAAAAACAAATAATCCAGTGAAGAAATGGGCAGAAGACATGAACAGACGCTTCTCCAAAGAGGACATCCAGATGGCCCACAAACACATGAAATGATGCTCAACGTCCCTCCTCATCAAGGAAATACAAATCAAAACATAACTGAGATACTGCCTTGTGCCCATCAGAGTGGCTAAAATGAATAAATCAGGAGACTAGAGATGCTGGCGATGATGGGGAGAATCGGGCACCCTCCTACACTGTTGGTGGGAATGTAAACTGGTACAGCCCCTCTGGAAAACAGTGTGGAGGTTCCTCAAAAAACTAACAATAGAACTCTCCTATGATCCAGCAGTAGCACTGCTAGGAATCTACCCAAGGGATACAGGAGTGTTGATGCATAGGGGCACATGTACCCCAAGTTCATAGCAGCACTCTCCACAATAGCCAAATCATGTAAAGAGCCTAAATGTCCATCCACTGACGAATGGATCCAGAAGATGTGGCTTATCTATACCATGGAATACTACATGGCAAAGAGAAAGAGTGAAATCTGGCCATGTGCAGCAATGTGGATGGAACTTGAGAGTGTTATGCTGAGCAAAATAAGTCAGGCAGAGAAAGACAGATACCATATGTTTTCACTTATAAGTGGAACAGGAGAAACTTAACAAAAGACCATGGGGGAGGAGAAGGGGAAAAAGTAGTTGAGGAGAGGGAGGGAGGCAAACCATGAGAGACTCTTGAATACTGAGAACAAACTGAGGGCTGATGGGGAGGGGAGAGGAAGGGGGTGATGGGCATGGGGGAGGGCACTTGTTAGGATGAGCACTGGGTGTTATATGAAAACCAACTTGATAATAAACTATGAAAGAAAACAAAAGAAATGGAATTTCAAACAAACAAATAAAATTAGATCAACAATAGAAAGTGCTAGTGAGTATGAAGACAAGTGGAACTTTTACACCTCGATGGTGGAAATGAAAATTAGTATGGCATTTAAAATAATTGTCAGTTTTCTTATAACATTAAACATATGTTTATCATATGACCCAGCATCTGTCCTTTACCCAAAGGGAATGAAAAACTACACTCTTACAAAACATGTACACAAAAGTTCAGAAAGGCTTTATCCTTTTTACAAATTTTTTAAATGTTTATTTATTTTTGAGAGAAAGACAGTGTGTGAGCAAGGGAGGGGGAGAAAGAGAAAGAGAGAGAGAGAGAGAGAGAGAGAGAATCCAAAGCAGGCTCCAGGCTCTGACCTCCGAGCTGTCAGCACAGTACCCGATGGCCTGGGACTCACAAACCATGAGATCATGACCTGAGCTGAAGTCAGATGCTTAATCAACTGAGCTACGCAGGCGCCCCCATAAATTCATTCTTAATCACCAAAAACTGGAACAACACAAATGTTCCTTAGTTGAGGCATGGATGCACATACGAGACATTCACAAAATGGAATACTACTCAGTAAGAAAGGAAAAAATTATTAATACACACAACATGGGTGAATCTCAAATGAATTATGCTAAGCCAATTCTAAAAGGTACATACTTTACGATTCAATTAAGTAGAAAAGCAAAATTGTTGGTTCACAACCTCTAGAGTTCCCTAGGGTTAAATCCGAAACTGGGCCCCATACATGGAACACAAGGAGAAACCAAAGAAAGAGGCAGCATTCCAGATGGTAGGTGGCAAGTTTAAGAGGAAAGGGAACTTACAAACAAGGCTTATCTTTGGTAGTTGCAAGAGAGTAGATATCTGGACCCACGAGCCAGAATCTTAAAGAGTTTATAGGGCCTTTACTGGGTTCAGTCAGGAATCCAGTCCAGATGGTCAATAACACATTACTTTCTCAAGGCTGGGTCCTTGAAGCAGCCTGTAGCAGGGGGACAGAGGGTGGGAGGTACAGTCTAAGGAGAGGGGAGGAGCCTGTGATCGCCCCACTTCAGTTCACTGGTCAACTAGCAGTCACATCTCCTCCATGACCACCTCCATCAAAAACACATACCAGTACCTACAATGTTACAGGTACAATGACATACTTGTGTAGGCAGAGAGTAACTGTGGAAGATAAAGGGCGGAGGGAAGAACATGGGAGTAAAACAGATTTTCACTGTACACTCTTACTACTGTTTGAACTTTTTATCATCTTTATGTTTACCTATTCAAACGTAAATATTTTAATCTTTAAAAAATTGTTCAAAAGTAGTCCCTATTATGATTGCACACAAAAAATGCCCCCCTTTCACTTACAATTTGCATGATTTCACTGATATATCTAGAATGTTAGTAGAACTAGAAAGGCTGGGATCCAGTTTTGCCTTTTACCAAATAAACCTGTTGGATTTTTATGTTTTTAAAGAAGTACAGCAAAGACCATGGGTGGAGAGGAGAGTGCCAAGGAGGAAAGTGTGAAAGCCCTCTAGTTAGTAAAGGCTGAAATGGTCCCCATGGATGCCTACACGTCTTCTAATGCCAGATCTGGGTTACACAGACGTCCTGCTTCTTTACTACGACAGTGATAAGCGCTCCTGTGGGAGATGAGGAACACCTCCCACCTTGCTGCTGCTGCTGCTGCTGCTTCCCAACTCCAAACCTGAGACACAGAACCAGAAAAGGGGCTAAGAACGATGGGACGCTCTGCACTGCCTCTGAAGCTTAGGTGTAACATTCTCCAGCGGCCAAGCAGTCCCCAGAGCCCAGGAAGGGTCGGCAGCGCCCCGTACAAAGTTCTGGGAGTTCAGCGCCTGTCACAGGTTCAAGGTCGGTCTGAGGGTGGCACCAAGGGAGGGCAGCCAGAACCTGTCCTCCTACCTGACTCAGAAACGCGGCCACTCGGGTCACACAGGTTGGGCAAAAATCGCTCCGAGGAAGCAGCGTCCGCAGCCGCCGCATTCTCTGTTGTCAGCCATATCCTAGCAACGGCCCTGGCGCCACGCCCTCCCGCCCCGCCCCGCTCACGCGAGAAGAGGCTGTGCCCCCGGGGGAAAGAAAGGCGGGGGAGGAGAGGGGCGGAGCCAGGGGCGAGGGGCGGGAAGAGTGGGACAGAGGGCGTGGCGGGACCTGAGCCGGACCTGAGCCGGACCTGAGCCGGATCTGAGCGTGACCTGGGCGGGGTGCGGGGCGAGGAGAAAGCTGGCGGCAGTGTTTTCCGCGCTGGGTACCTACATCCTAAAGTGAATCGGACGCTACTCTCCAGACTTCTTTAACTTGTGACACAGTTCTCCGAAACAAACGCTGAAAGCAGTTTGGCTTATAGATATTAAAAAGCGTATGTAATATATGTAATGTAATTATATGTAAATATAAAGTGAGAGTGAAGACCTTGGCAGAAGGCGGTTGTACACAGTAGGTGCCTACTTGCTTTTGTAAAAATTAGAACTTCGCTCTTTGCTTCCTGGCAGCCAAAGAGAAAAGGGAGACAGAAGCTATTCTCTTTTAAGTCAGGAGAAGCAAAGCTTTGGTTAATCACAGAATTATAAAGGTGTTTTTCCATCACTATAAACCCATAAATTAAGAAGGTTTTTAAAGAAGCACATATTGGGGGGAAGGATCAATTATATTCCTATTGCAAATGTTGTGACAAATATCACGTGCCGTCATAACAATAGCTAATACTATTATTTGTTACTAAGCACTTAACGTATATTTCTAATTTAATCCTTACAAGGATTTTATTAAGCAGGACTTGTGATTAGCCTCGTTTTACTGAATGAGGAAACTGAGGCTCAGAGAAGTTTAGTGGGAGCCAGGATTAAACCCAAGCAGTCTGATTCCAGAGCCTCGATTTTAAACCACCATTCTATGTTGTTTAACACACTTTGTTAAAAAAAAAAAGCACGTAAAATTGATTAAATTTGTTGCAGATAGTAAAAGTCCATTCTTCGTTCATCATGTTCAATGTCTTCAGTCCTTATTCCACTGAAATTGTATTCTCATCTCCCCAATATATTTTTTTATGTTTTTTATTTATTTTTGAGAGTCAGAGACAGCACGTGCAGGGAAGGGTCACACACAGAGAGACGGAGAAACAGAATGCGAAGACAGGCTGCAGGCTCTGAGCTAGCTGTCAGCAGAGCCCAACACAGGGCTCTAACCCACTAACATGAGACCATGACCTGAACCAAAGTTGGATGCTTAACCTACTGAGCCACCCAGGTGCCCTCCCCAATAATTTCTTAATGTCCAATGTCAGTTTTTCTCAATGTCTTCATCCCATTTTATGACAATTTCTAACTAGGACTATATAAAATATGTATTATATTCTCAAATATAATCAGCTTTAATAATGGTTTTGAATAAAAGCAAATTTGTTTAAAGCATTTAATGAATCCACGCATTCACAAAGAGCTGAGAAAAGGGGAGGAAGCATTCCTATAACCCCTGGGGTTAGTCTCTCATGGGTAAACCAGGTGTGACTGGAGACATGTTAAAAAGTACTTCCAGTCTTCTACTTCCATCTCCAAAATCTTAAATTTTACTAGTAACGAGAATCCCATTGGTTGTAAACACTCACCATTCTGGGTCTCTTTAAAATTTATCATTTGCTGTCCTCCATATTAGGGACACTATGAAAATACTAGGTGTAGGCATAGAGGCAGGAGGTGGAGGAAAGAAAACCTGGTGATAGAAAACTTTAAGTACTTCACAGTGTTAAATGTGACTTAATACCCACTATATGTTCCTATTTTATTTATAGTTTGCTATGGAGATGATCTCACACAACTCAGTCTTACAATATATGAGCCTAACATAATTGGTAGGCTTCTGAGTTAGTCTCTGCAGGTGGGAATGGTTATTACACATCAAAAATCACACACATACACACACACATGCACATACATATCTACACACACATATATACACACAAACATACAGTTGTTTAGTTATACAAAATAATGTAAATGCAGGCTGAAAACAACCAATAGGAAAAAGACTCTCACTTCTAAAAGTGGAAAATAATTTTTAAATTTCATTTTATATTTTGCAATAAACATGCATTTTCCCAGGATTTATTGTTCAAAATAACTTTATTTCTCATGAAACATCTACCTTTACTTATCTCAGTATTTATTTATACAATTGACATGTCTTTGAATGTGTTTTTATTTTTACAAAGAGGCCACCTAGTGGCTTTATGAAATCACACATTTCAAAGTATTTCCCATTGTTTCCTCCAGGCTAAAATGTATTTTGATATAAATGAATTAGAAAAAGTATTAGAAGAATTTAGAAAACCAGGGACCTGAAGATTATGCTTTTAGAAATTATCTACATAGATTAAATTTGGATCATACCTCTATGAGCTTGTTAAGAAACTGTATATATATGATCCATAGTCTTTTTTCTGAAACTTTAAGGGACAAATGTGTTTGAAGTCAGGTTTTTCAGATTTTTGAAAGGTAATATGAGCATATGGTATATATTCTGTAACACTGTCAGTAGGTCTGGGGAAGTAGTCCAGAATCAAATACATTAATAAATCTATGGCAAAAATATCTTTATATTCACATTAAAGTCAGATAAAGACCACAAATAGTTTTATGTCAATTCAGGTCAGCTTTTGCTTCCAAATGAGTTATGAAAAAAGCTTCCCATTCAAACTTTCTTGAAGTCTGGTACTTAGGTAGAGAGTGTAGATCTGTTTTATCCCGAGAAAAAGGAATCAGCCCTCCAGTGATAGAAAAAAAGTAAAATGAAATATTCTGTCATAAAGTAGTAATGGTTATCTTTAGAAATGCCTGAAATGTTCATCCAGAAAAAACAAATATGATATTCGAAGATCATGAAAAATCCCCAGAAAAGAATCTCTGCAATGCTTTTCATTTAGAGTTGTGTACAGAAAGAAGCTAATCCGTCATAAATTACATTTAAACACACTGCAAAAAATTGGCTGCTAATATAAACCTAAATATCATTTTGAAAACTCAGTGCATGGCAAGCTAAATTTGTGAGTTCTATAGCATATTAAAACAATTTTGTTTCTGTGTGATTTGCCATGTTTCAGTTCTCCTGCCCTATGGCTATGGAAGCACGTGTTGAAATGGCATCCTCCTCAGCCCAGATCCCTTGAGCGACTCTTTTGAGAACTGTCAGCCCTCATTAGACGTGTAATATAAGAAACAAACTTCTGTTGTTAAGACATTAGGATTTAGGGATAGTCTATTCTAATTCACTATTTTTCTCAATAGTCAGCTACTTTCCTTCACTAACGAGAGTTTTGGCTTATTCCCTCTAAATAAAGACTTTTAAATAAATTTCTCCCGTCACTAATTCAAATCACGTATCACATTCCCACTTTGATTTTTTTGTGAATTCTATTAAAAATAAACCTCTTCATCCTCCTCTCACCCAAATGTCTACCTTTTCATTTACTTTGTTCTCAAAAAGCTAGTATTACTATTATTGTAGTGTGGGCAGCAATGCCATTACTTAAATACTGAGATTTAAAGGATTATCTACCCTCAGTTGGAAAATACTCATGGTACATTCAGCCATTTGCTACTTTACCCTAGACCCCACAACACACTTGCATAGGAGTTTAACTTTATGTAACCATGGAGGCTGGGAAGAAAAGGCACAGGCTGATAGTAGCCTATATGTGGGAATTTTCTTATACAGAGCATTGTTGATTTCCTCCCTTTAATAGAGAAAACACAAGGGCAGCATCTGTATGCAGTAATTGGGGCCTGACGTAAAGAACTGAGGAAGGTGCATATAAACTCTGGAGTCTGCTCTGCAGTTGAAGCACATGTGAAGCAAGGTCCTGCAAAACCTGAAGATCTTAGCTTCTGACAACAGTAAAACTGATCTCTTAGACTTCCTGAGAGAGTTCCTGGATAAACAGAACACAGACTTCCTGGAATACCATCTTGGTGGACAGAAGGAATTAGAAGAGCTGGCCCAAAGGGAATCTGTTTGAAAAGCCTGCTGAAGCATCAGGTAGAAACAACCTCTGAGGGCAACACAGCAAGCCTTCCCATTGTAGGAGGTCCCAAAGTCAGCTAGAGTAAGAATCTTGATCTCCATGTGATAGAAGACTGCTTTCACTTTTATCTCGTATCCTAATCCCCATTGTTGTGTTGAAAATAAATCTGCTTTGCACTATACCAGCAACAGCAAAAAGCTGTTAGCTTCACTCCTGTAACTGCACTTCGGATTAGAAAAGGAAATGACAAAGATAAACTCCTTTTCTTCCATCCCCCAATTCTGAGTGGGATAGAGCAATGGATAAAGAAGAAATACAATGAAAGCTGGTGCCTGGTGGCTCACAATGGCTGCCACTGCTGACATCCTATCATTCCTATTCGGGTAAGACTACTTCTCCAACTTCTGTTGTAGAAAGGATGGCTGCCCTCAGTGTTGAGTGGGCTCCTGTTTGCCCTTGACAGTCATCGTTTATTCCTGTTACCTTACGGAATATTTTTCTTTTAGAAAGAGAGAGCATGAGTGGGGGACAGGGGCAGAAAGGTTGAGAGAGACAGAGAGAGAGAGACAGAGAGAGAGACAGACAGACAGACACAGAGAGAGAATATTAAGCAGGTTCCATGTTCAGCAAGGAGCCCAATGCAGGTCTTGATCCCACAACACTGGAATCATGAACTGAGCCGAAATCAAGAGTCTGTTCAACCAAAAGAGCCACCCAGCGACCCCACCCTCATGAAATTATTATTTCCTTTTTCTCTCAAAATCATTACAGGCTGAGTAAAAAATTACATCATCATCCTAGATGTAAACCATTTCTACCCCAAAGGAAAGAATGGGAGAAATTTGAATATTCTGCACTAAGTACTCAGATAGAAGAAAGGGGGCATCAACTTTGCTGCCATCTTTTTGTTCGCAAAGCTCAACCTAATTAGCTTTTTTTTCATTTGAAGTATGTGATGAAAGATTAATCTGAATGGAACATGAGATGCCTTAGGGAGATTTGAAATAGGCCATTCTGAAAATTACTCAAATTAGTCTAGAAGCCACTGGGCAACACTGAAGCTCTTTACATAGAATCATTTTTAAAGTGATCAGGAAAGCTTAATCTGGAAATTTATAGGAAGCAACCAGAAAACATTTGCAGGAGGAAAAAACTATCAGATTCAGTAAGGGCATTTGGAATGGCAGTTAGTAAAAGTAAAACTAAACATGAAGCACACAGCAATGCCTTTTAAATACCTACCCCATTAACATTATCTACCTATACTCCACATGAAGGTCTTTGCACAAAATGAAATCCAGCTTACTACCTCTGTTTCTATTTGTTCTGTATAGTGACTTTGACAGAACAAGTCAAGAGACAGAATCAAGGCTCTTTTGTTATAGTCCAAAGGTACAGGCAGGAAGTAACCACCTGAGGATATTCATGAAAAATATGATGGTTAAGAACATGAGTTCTGGAGCAAGGCTGTCCAGGTTCAAATTGAGCTCCACTTCTTACTAGCTACACAACCTTGGTTATGTTATTACATCATCTCTTCACCTGTTTCTCCAAGGTCCCCATGTTGCCCACGGTGGAGTACAGCAGCAGGAGAGCACTATTTACACTGAATTCTGGTTTCCTTACCTGGAGAAATGGAGATAACTTGCAAGATCACACTCCTTTTTTTTTTTTTTTAATGTTTTATTTATTTTTTTTTATTGAGAAATAATAATTGTGAATATTTTAATTTCTTTTTCTTCAATATTTCCCCCATTCTTTTTTTTTTTATACAAATAGTTTATTGTCAAATTAGGTTCCACATAACACCCAGTGCTCATCCCCACAAGTGCCCTCCTCCATGCCCATCCTCCTCCCCCCCACATCCACCAGTCCTCAGTTTTTGTCAGCATTCAAGAGTCTCTCATGGTTTGCCTCTCCCCCTTTCCCTCACCATTTCCGCCCTTCTTCTCCCCCTTGGTCCTCTGTTAAGCTCCTCCTAATCCTCCTATACGTGCACACATATGATATTTGTCTTTCTCTGCCTGACTTATTTCGCTCAGCATAACACCCTCAAGGTCCATCCATGTTGCTACACATGGCCAGATTTCTTTGTTTCTCATTGCCATGTAGTATTCCATGGTATAGATAAACCACATCTTCTTGATCCATTCATCTGTTGATGGACACTTAGGCTCTTTCCAGGTTTTAGCTATTGTGGAGAGTGCTATGAACATTGGGGTACATGTGCTCCTATGCATCATAATGTTTTATTTTTGAGAGGGACAGAGTATGAGTGGAGTAGGAGCAGAGAGAAAAGGAAACAGAATCTAAAGCAGGCTCCAGGCTCTGAGCTGTCAGCACTGTGCCCGACACGGGGCTTGAACTTACGAGCCATGAGATCATGACCTAAGCCAAAGTGGGACTCTTAACTGACTGAGCCACCCAGGTGCCACCCCACAAAATCATACTGCTAAGAGTTATAGTGCAGGGGCACCTGGGTGGCTTAGTCGGTTAACCGTCCGACTTTCGCTTAGGTCATGATCTTGCGGTTCGTGGGTTCGAGCCCCGCGTCGGGCTCTGTGCTGACTGCCAGCTCAGAGCCTGGAGCCTGTTTTGGTCTGTGACTCCCTCTCTCTCTGACCCTCCCCTGCTCACGCTGTCTCTCTCTCTCTCTCCTAGAAATAAATAAAACATTAAAAAAAAAAAAGAGAATTATAGTGCAAATTTAAGAGGGAAATTATTAGTCAAGTACTTAAACAGTGCCTGGAAAACATTAATATTAGCTACTATTACTATATTACTATACAACTACTACTCGACCACTAGCATTTCTAATGCAAACATCAATACGGTCCCCTTTCATTAACAGCGACAGAAGCTCTGTCGGTGAAATATTTGACACCCAAGAATCGTGGAAAAGTGGGGCTAAAAAGTCAGAAAAGGCACATCAAACCATCTTTCTGTTCATATGTGCTCAAAGGACCTAAAAAAATTGTTGGTAAGGAGATTTGCCTGAAAAGCATATTATACAAATATGCTTTAGGATCATATAGTTTTTACATCTATAATATAAAGCAAATATTTAGACCTGAAAAGGAAGTTATAAATCGTAAATTCTTCTTTTACAAAGGAAGCAACAGGTAAGTCTGAGAGGTTGACAACCTGTCTCCACTTGGTCACAGTTCACAATGGCACCAGGACTGTGCCTGACTCCCTCTAAAGCTTCTCCCACTTCCCCCAGAGAAAGCTTTCTCTTGCATTCTGACTGCTAAAAAGTAACTCAATCCACTTCATTTAATATTTATTTATCATTCAATTTACAGCGCTGTTAAGGGGAGAAATATATTGGAAAAAATACAATTTTCTCATTCTGAAAATTCTGAATTGATTCCGCTTTGCCAAATGGATAGTTAAACACACACATATGCGACAAACACGTAAGAGTACTGTCTCTGAAGTTAAAAAATGTCAAACTTAAGTATTTGGAAATAAATGATAGGGTCTAGGAAGAAAGGGTGAAGACACATTAAAAGTGATCTATGCCAACTGTTTCTTTCCTTCAACAGCATTTATCTTCAGTTTGATACCCAACTGCACTCATAATGGAAACTTAGTGAAAACCACCTAGTGATTCTACTTTGAAGTTACAACTCATGTGTGACTAAGATGTTCTGAAATGTAAGCCTATTCATAAATCAGATAAACTTTAGGAACTCTTTATGTCTCTTCTTTTACATAAATTCTATCTCTACCTTGATGTACTTTGGTTGATCAAGAAAACAAAAGGCTAAGGAATAGAAGGTTAACTTCTTTGATTGAGACGAAAGGAAACATTTTTACAATTACCACTCTAAATAAAAAGTCTTTCTTTCAAATATCAAATCAATTTCCTCAACTGTACAACTATAATTTTGATGGTTTTTACTTTTACTACTTCAATGATTTATAAATTTGTCTAAACAATAAATAATAAAGTACCTTTCCTATTTTTTTCAGGATAAAAACCATTAAATGATGTGTTGAAGACACTACTAAAAATACTTCACATTTCAATTATAGCCTCTGCATTGAAAATCTATAGGAATTTTCCCAATTAATTTTCAAATCTTTCCACAACCGCTCTGTTAAAAAACAAAAACAAAAACAATCATCTTTGAAATAATTTAAATGAATGCTTTGCATATCAAATATGGATTCACAAATCCCTATTACCACAGTTATCAATTTTAACAAGTCTCCTAAATATGTTCTATATTAGTTTTCTTGATTATAAGATATCAATAAGGAATCATTTTTAATATTACAGAACATTTAATTACATCAGTTTCCCACCCATAAGCTAGTCATATAATGATGATTATATCGGCCATTTCCATTGATTGGCAGGAGGCTCTTCCACTAAAGGCTCCCATGGTTTCCACTGAATCATTTTTCTTGCCAAACTTAGTTCATTTTCAGCCTGTTAATAAAAATTTTTTAAAGGATCATTTGATTATATTGTTTAATAGATATTTATCATAGCTAATGACTGAAGTATAATTATTAGAACTATTTTCATATTAATACCTAATAAGCTGTTCCGCCATCAAATGTTGAACGTTATTAATTAAATTACCTTACCTTTAATAGCTACACAATCATGAGTAAGAAAGGATGGCTTCTGAATTTTTCTATTTGATTAAAATTTGCTATTAAAGGTTTCAAAAGTTTACATGGTGAGTTTTCAAACTTAATTGTTTCACTATTAGACGACAAATTCTTTGAGGATCAGAAGTATGTCTCTTTACCAATGTCAATGGCTTTCAAATTTATTTTAGCATGGCTCATAGTAAAACACAAGAAAATAATTCTACTAAGGGAACCACAACATGCACACAGAACTAAAACAAAGCTAAAAATATGATTACCTTTACTAGCTATGATACATTATTTTCTATTATATTTTTTAAATGCTAGTCACAACCCACCTAACTGATTTTCTTGACTCATAATCACTTGAGACCCACAGTTTGTAAAACAGTGATCTGTGGAGTATAGAAAATCATACATGTACAAAAAATATTTATTGATTGAATTAGTTTCCTTATCAAAAGATGTTGCATTTACTTTTTCCCTTCACACAAACTGATACCATATTTAACAAATATATTTCAGGTATCTTTTTATTTCACATTTTTATACAACAAAAGACCTATGACAATCCTGGCTCAACCCAGAAGAAGAACACTGTTAAACACTTGTCAGGATACCAGAGAAGGAATTCAAATACAGAATAAGTGCCAGATTCTATCACAGGCTGTAATTCCATAGTTTAAAGCAATGCCTCATTTACGCCACTGGTACAAAACAATCTATGTGTAGCACCAACAGTCTAAAATATGTACAACGAGTTGTTGAAGAGTAGATTAAATGAAATCTGGGGCTAGAAGGATTTACTAATGCTGCAATAAGAAGATAGTATAAACACTAATTAAAAATATCCCTAAAGGTGGCTGTTTCTCGGACTGCCCTTTGGCCCAGGCCTCTTGAATATTTTTTAAGCTCCCAAGACATTGTGTAGCATGAGGAGGCTGCCAAACGCTGAAGGTCAACCCCATTTCAGGTAGCTGGACGCAGCGGCATGTGGACCGTTGCCCACTCCTTCCCTCTTCTTTAGCTTCTAACACACTATCTTTTCCTTATTCCTGTCATACTACCTGCTACCTACATGTGACTACTGAGTGAGCACTTGAAATGCAGCTAGTTCAAATTCATATGTGCTGCTAGTATAAAATACACACTAGATTTTAAAGACTTAGTATAAAAAAGAATCCAAAATATATCAATATTTTTATATTGATTATATGTTTAATATATTTTAAATACATTAGGTTAAATAAAACATCATTAAACTTTAACCTTACTATTGCCCATGAAAACATGGAGAATTGCACAGCTGACTTAAAAATACTTATTGAATCCTAAGACTACAACTGCATGAAAAATTAATCTATCAGTTAAATAAAGTCATGATCAAAGTGAAATCTGACAGAAAAGAAAGAGGAACAGAAAAGGAAAATAAGTTAGCAGCAAATTCCCATATGGTACAACAGCTGGCAAATGAATAGAAAGGCCAGGAAAATAGGACTCTGAATGACTGAAAATGGTCTACACTCATAAAAAGCCATCTGAATGCCCGATTCCTCTTGTAACAGAGGCAGCTAGCAAATCTTTTGAATTTGTATATCATGTCTGTTGGTGATCTACCTTCCCTAATCACCAATACTACCCAGTATTTCCTTTTCTTTGTCCTTTAATAAAACACAAGAATAGTTGCATTTTTTTATATACCAAAAAATGCACAAATTAAATGAAACAGAAATGAGTATCAGACATATTTAAGGGGAGACGTCTAAACCTATAACTTGGGGAGTCCTGATGTGATGGGGCAAAGGGGGCAGGGTGATTTAGTCATGAAAAATTATGAGAAAAGATACTAAGATGGAGTCAAAAGGCAAAGAACAGGCTAAACAAATGTGCAAATAACATAGCCAAAGTTAACGGTTAATCAAAGAAATAAAGAAGAAAAACACTAAAAACAAATGATAGAGTAAAAATATTAATGACATGATCTATATAAAACATAAAATACAATCACATATTTTAAGTTTAACCTTACTAGTAATTGAGGGCAAAATGCACAATTTAAAAAAAAAAAGGCATAATTTCCCCCGATTTAATTAAAAATTGTAGCATTGCAAGAATGCTACATACATGTGTTATCCAACAGTAAAAAATAAAAATATATTTTAATTTTATGATTCACAAGACCTGTATCTCTCCATATTAAAAATATACTAAGCCTTTAAAACATAAAAATATCTGTATCTAAAAAGATAAAAGTATCCAAGTAACAGTAATACAGTGTTAGTAGTTTGAACTAAAGTAAGGCTAACAAGAACATGCTGATTAAATTCAAGGTGCATCAAACTCCAAATTCCCAACAGGAGCCTCATAAATTCAAGAATAATTAATGATAAATATTTGACATAAACATGATAGAAGTATTTCCCATATGTGATTATTCTGTTATTTGAGAGTTGATCTAAATAAAGAAATTCAGTTTTCCTTTTTCTCTGGAATTTGACTTTTATGTCTTTAAATATTGTACCTCTGAACATTTAAAGCCAAACATCTATTCTTTACCTGCAGAATCACCTCTTCTAGTTGGCCGCACTGAAGTCGGTCTTCTAATTTCTTAACATCTGGTTCCTATAAGGAAAAAAAAGAAAAAAAGATTTAAACAAAGGAGCACAATATCTGAATACCTCAATATCCTAATTAAAAAGACCCAAATATTAAAAAGACCCAAATATAAAAGCACTTAATTTGGCGAACAATTAATTTTTCTTTCACTGTACCCTTACTAATGTTTGCCAAATATGTGGTGGAAACCCATTTCAAATCTCTACTATTTTATTGCTTTCCTGTCTTGATACTAACTTGCTAATCAACAGTAAGAAATACGACGTCCAATTCGGTCTTTCTATAGTACAGATTTTAAAATGCCACTTTATTTTCGTAGTATTTCCTGTATTTCCTCTGAGAGCATCAGTATTGAAAATAAATGCTACCCTATGACCCAGAATTCCATTCCTATGTATATACCAAACAGAAAGCATTATACATTAATCAAATGACATGTTCAAGAATGTTAGCACAAGAACAGTAGCACAAATTATAAACCCAAAGTGGAAAGCAAATGATCATATATAATAGAATTAAAAAATGCATTATAGTATTTGGATATAACAGAATACTACAGAGCAGTGAGAATGTACAAACTACAACTATATGCAATAACATAGTTATTCTCTTAAATATAATATTAAGTGAACGAAACCACACACAAAATAGCACAGAATGGTGATTCCATTTATGAAAAGTTGAAAACCGGGCAAAATGAATATATCATGTTAGAGGTCAGAAGAGTAGTTATCTTTAGGAGGGTAGTAACTTGAGGAGGAACGAGAGAGGGTTTGGGCATTCTGGAAATGTCCTCTTTTTGATCTGGTGTTAACATGGGTGGGATTACTTTGCGAAAAGTCATCAAGCTCTATACTTAGGATGGCTGCACGTTTCTTTATGTACATTATTCTTCAATACAAGGTTTTTACAAAGAAATACCTAGAAAATTCAATGACATATATTTATTTATTTCTAGTCAACTGAGCTGTGGGAGAGCCAGAAACCATGTCCTCTACACACCTACACCTATGGAAGTAAGGTGTAAGTGGGATGGGGTTTTGGCCCACAAATGGAAGGAAAAGAAGGGGGAAAAAAACCAAAGAAACCTCCGACAGAAATTGGCATGTTTCTGCCTCAGGCCACCTGCCGGCTGACCAGGGATATCTGCATGGCTTGTTCTTTCGCTTCCATCGCTCATATATCACCTTAGTGATGATTCGTACTGTGGTGGGCTAAATAATGCCCCACAAAATTACATGACCTAATCTCTGAAACCTAATGAATGTTTGGCAAATACTCTGTAGACCTAATTAATAATCCCCAGACAGGGAGATTGCCCTAAAAAATATCTAAGTGGGCCCAAATACAAGTGTCCTTATAAGGACAGAGGCAGAGGGAAATTATGCAGAGAAGGGAAAGTAATGTGACCACAGAGGCAGAGATTAGAGTGATGTGGCCATAAGCCACGAAATGCTGAAAGCCACCAAAGCTGAAAGAGTCAAGGAACAGATTCTACGCTAGAACCTCTAAAGCAAATGTTGTCCTGTTGACACCTCGATTTGGGCCCTTGATACTAACTTTAGAATTCTGGCTTCCAGAAATGTAAAAGAAAAAATTTCTACTGTTTTAAGCCACTAAGTTTATTGGAACAGGCATAGGAAAAAAATATATACTGTAACATCCCTGATCCTGAAACACATCATCCTTTTCCATTTTCTTTCACTACAAAGAAATAGAGAAAAAAAATGATTAAAGGGGGGAAAAAAGCAGGGGTGCCTGGGTGGCTCAGTCAGTTATATGGCAATAGTACAATAAAGTTTGCTATAAAAGAACTAGCAGCAGTCTACCGTGTGGCTAGAGCCTTTGATTTTGAGGCTATAAAATGCTTGTATTAGTCTGTTAGGGCTGCCATTACAAAAACCATAGATTGTGTGGCTTCAACTACAGAAATTTATTTTCTCACTGTTAGTCCAAGATCAAGGTCTGACAGGGTCAGTTTCTGAGGACAGCTCTCTTTCTGGCTTGCAAAAAATCACTTTCTCAATTTGTCCTCACATGGCAGAGAGAGTGCAAGCTCTCTGCTGTCTCTCTCTCTTTTTTAAATTTTATTTTAATGTTTGTTTATTTTTCAGAGACAGACAGAACATAAGCGAACATAAGCAGGGGAGGGGCAGAGAGATGGGGAGACAGAATCCAAATCAGGCTCCAGGGTCTGAACTGTCAGCACAAAGCCAGACGCAGGGCTCGAACCCACAAACCATCGTGACATGAGCCAAAGTCAGATGCTCAACTGACTGAGCCACCAAGGAGCCCCTCTGGTGTCTCTTCTCATAAGGACACTAGTCTTACTGGATCAAGGGGCCAATCTTATGACCTCATTAACCTTAATTACCTCTGTAGAGGTTCCAGCCACACTGAGGGGTTAGGGCTTCACCAGATGAATTTGGAGAAGGTGTGGGTACATATTCAGCCCATTCACAATGCTTGATATAATTTCTGGCAGTTAAGAGACTAATTTGGTCTCTTTGTAACAAAGCACTTTTTAAAATAGTTATTTCTGACAGTTTTATTTAAACAAAACACATCTTTTGTTTGTTTTGCTTTCATTTTCTTCTCTGAAACTAGAGAAAAGAGATAGGATTGACAGATCTATAAATAAATCAACAATCAGTGAAGGACTTGAGAGGGAAAAGAGGGAAAAGAAGCAGCTACGATGTTAACTTAGAGAAGGGACTTGACCTTATTCTTCCACTCCAGTACCAAATTGCATAAGGAAAGCACTTAGCAGACGGAGGAGCCTGCTGAATGAAAGGGAAAAGGGATGGAAGGAAAGCACAGAAGAAATAAGAGAGGAAGTATGCAGAATATGCAAAAAACAAACAAATGAATTTTTTTCTTGTTAATGTTGCATCCGAAACCATAAACCCAGGAAAGCAAAATCAAGTCAGCTACTTACCGCTTTAACCATACTCAACTTCTCACTTGTAATCTGTTCTGTGTACTTTCTATACGCTGCATTTTTAGGAATTTGCTCAAGAACATCAAGAATCTTTGTGTACAATATTCTTAGCCTCTGAAAAGACAAATCACATACATTTTCAGTTTAAAATATCACCAGATTTAATGGAACACTTCAAAGTTATGTTTTTTAAAAAGCATTTAACTCTTCTTTGCTGCAATTTCTTCATGTCTATCCCTTATCCATCCCCTTTATAACTAAGGAAAAACAGGAATATCGTAAACCCTTAAACAAAGCTGGGGTTAGGAGGCCGATCCCTGGCATGGTTGAAGATCCACATATAACTTTTGACTCCCCAGAAACTTGACTAATAGCCTACTATTAACCGGAAGCTTTACCAATAACACAGTCAGTTAACACATATTCTGTATGTAGTATGCATCATATATTGCATTCTTACAATAAAGTAAGCTAAGGAAAAGAAAATGTTATTAGGAAAATACATTGGCAGTACTGTACTGTATTTACTGAGAAACCTCTGCATAGAAGTAGACCCATGCAGTTCAAACCTGTGTTGTTCAAGCATCAACTGTACAAATATGGATAGTTTCCATACTGCATGAGCAACAAAAGTTGTATAGAAATTAGAGGTATGATACCAAGTAAAAATAAAACTGCATCCTAATTTTCCTAATTTATTGCTAATGATCTATTTGAAAATCAACTCATTTACTAAATCATTATTTCTCAAGTTGAGATCCTAAGGAGCAAAATTCAGATTTTTTCCCCCAATTTTTATTTGAATTTCTGTAGGAATAAAAAATACAGGGGCATGTAGGTTGCTCAGTCAGTAAAGCCCTTGATTTCAGTTCAGGTGATGATCTCATCATCATGAAATCAAGACCCCCATCAGGCTCTGTGCTGGACGTGGAACCTGCTTGAGAGTCTTGCTCTTGCTCTCTCTCTCCCCCTCACTCCCCACTTCCATTATTTTAAATAACTGCATATTTGCATAAAATATGCAATGCTTATCAGGATGATCAAATTTAACTAAATACAGTCATTATGTTTCAGCTTATAATGCCTGAGTTGGTACCACGTGAATGAAGGTTTCACCACAGCCTTAACAGAGAAAAGGAGCAAGAGAGCCGAGTCACTGTACAGCACGTACAGAAGCACAATGAACTTAAAGTTCACATACAGTGGTTAGTGGTAAAGTCACATGGTTAGAAGTTGTTATAGCAGATCCTAACTCACGACAGTTCATAAACAATAAGTATAATCATAAATATACATACGTAATGAAGAATTTATTATTTCTTTGTATTTAATTTGAAATTTTAGTTTAACTGTATAAAATCCTACAGGAATGGTAGGACTTGGCTGGACACTTAAAGATATAGAAAAAGGCAATCTTACACATAGAATATGTACAAAGGATCGAATGACAGAAATAAAAGGAACATAATCAGTATACAGTTCTATTTCTCTTGCACTATGCAGTCCAGCAAGGTAGTTACTAGCCAAATATGGCTACTGACCACTTGAAATGGGCTAGTCTAAACTAAGAGGTGCTGTAAATGTAAATATACAGTAGATTTTGAAAATCTAGTATGGAAAAGAATATAAAACATTAATTTTTATACTGAATATATACCGAAATATTTTGGCTACGTTAAATTATTAGTATTTACACTTTTCTGTATTAAAAAGTGACTCCCAGAAAATTGAAATTACAAACACAGCTTACATTTATTTATTTATTTTTAAATGTTTTATTTTTTTTCTTTTTTAAATTTCTGAGAGAGAAAGAGAGACAGCATGAGCAGGGGAGGGTCAGAGAGAGACAGAGAGACAGAGACACAGAATCCGAAGCAGGCTCCAGGCTCTGAGCTGCCAGCACAGACCCTGACTAGAGGCTCAAACCCACTGAACCGTGAAATCATGACCTGAGCCAAAGTTGGATGCTTAACCGACTGAACCACCCAGGCACCCTAAAAACAACTTACATTTATAATTCACATTACATTTTTATTGGCCAGCCTGTGGCTAGAATATAGAACACAGAGGAAATATGTAGGAGATAAGATTAGAGAAAAAGTGAGTCAGAGTGTAAATGGTTTTGTGTGCCACATTAAAGCTTTTGGGATTATTCTATGGGAAATTAAATGATTTAGGAAGATCGTATGATTAGATTTGTGTTTCAGGAAAATTAACCTGGTAGTAGTGACTTAAATGACTGGATGAAGGAGAAAAAGGCAGAAAGGCCAGCAGCACAGTTGCTGTTAATTCTCTACACATAAGAGAATCAAGAGGTCACAATGGAAAGCTGTTACAGAAAAGGATCAACACAGCTTGTCGCTGGAATAAACAGGAAGGAAGTTCCAGGGAAAAAAGAAGTATCCACTGCAATGTCCAGCTCCCAGCCTGGGGAGGAGAAAGACTCTGCTACCACCAGGAAAAATGGGAGTCTACAGTAAAACAAATAGATTTAGAAAGAGAATGCCATGAGTTCATTTTTAGACAATAATGAGTCATTATGAACTCATAATAAGACATTCATTCAACAAACCTTACACTTTCTGAGCACATACCATGTGCTAGTCATAGTTTTAGCGGTGAGCTAATGGGGGAAAAAAACCCTACCTTCACAAAAATCTACCTTCTAACAGAGAGTCAATGAACGGGATAAGTTAATAGAACACAGTATGTTGAATCATGACCTGGAGGGCTTTTGTTAGGACTCCTTTGTTTAGAGTGAAATTGAAAGTCACTGGAGGGTTCTGAGAGTGACATGACCTGACACAAGCAGGCTGACTCTAGCTTGGATGAGAAAACCAAACTTAAACATGGCAAGGAGGGAGAGGCAGTTAGGAAGCAAATGCAAGTATCCGCAGCTTGATGATGGTAGCTGAGAATATGGCTGTGGCAGAGGAGATGGTGAGAGGCACTCAAAATCTGGATGTACGTTAAAAGTAGAAGCCCAAAGGATTTAATGAAGTGCTAAATGTGGGGTGTGAACAAAAGAAAGAAACTAAACATGATTTCAAGGTTTTTGACCTGAATGACTGCAAGGATGGAACTGTCATTCATGAAGGTGAGCAAGCCTGGGAGAAGAACAGGTTTGAAGGGAAGAACAAGAAGCCAGTTTTGGACATTACGTTTGGGTTGCATTTCTGCAAGACTCTCATAAAGCGAGGGGAGTGCTCCATAGAGAAATCTAAGAGTTATCAGTGTATTGGTGGTATTTAAAACCACTAGGTTGGGTCCAGACAAGGAGACACACATAGAGAAAAGTCCCAAGAAGTTCCAAGAACCAAGACTTAGCACTCCAAAATTTGTAAGTGGGGTATGAGAAATGACCAGGAAAGGACAAGGCAAAAAGAGTAAGAGGAAAAAAATCAAACAAAAAAACCCGGATATTGAGGCGTCTCCAGGCACAAAGTGCTAGATGAAGACAGTGCCAAATGTGGCAAGTGCTGTTACTGGGTCAATTAAGATGAGAAACGTGAGCTGACCGTTGGAGTTAGCAGCACAGAAATAGTGACCTAGAAAAGAGCAGTCCTAGCCAAGTCTGAGCGGAGTGTCTTCACACGGGAATAAGAGAAACTGGAGACAGTTAAGTACAGACTAAGTCTTTCGAGTGATCTATAAAGGGAAGGAGAGAAATGGTGTGATTGTTGAAGGGAGGAAAAGGATCGAGGCCGGTTTTTTGGTTTTTTAGGAGGAAGCATTCTGAATACTGATGGGAAAGACCCACTAGAATGGAGAACTGATGACATAAGGGGTTAATCACTAGAGCGATATATTCAATAAGTCAAACTGTACAGGGAGCTACGGCGCCCAGACAGAAAAGGTGAGGCGGGGGGAAAAAGTGGAAACTGGAGACAGGAAGGGGAGGGCACTCATAAAGGGGAAGCCACGAGAATGCCACGGAAAAAGTCCACAAGAAAAGTGGCTTAACAACAAGGCCATGCATCGGATCACCGACGTAGGTCGTCCTCAAGACAGCTCTCAGGCTGTCGTAATTCGGGGCTTGAAATAGCCGCATTCCGACAGCCTTTCGAACAAGGTCACAGAGTTGCAGTCTTCCCTGGGGACTGGGGAAGGAAGCGGCACGTACCTCGTGTGGACTCTCGCACACAGCCAATCCCACAAGGCCGGTGGTCTGTTCAAAAACAAAACAAAGCGCACGCTGTTTACAATTCCGCACGTCCACCGCGCGGAGCAAGGGCAAAACGACCACAGCCCTGGCTAAAACTGGCCCCAACCCGGCTATCGGTCTCTCCCCGCCACTCGTTTGGAGCGTTTTTCTGCCTCTCCCAGAGGAGCTACTAAATCTGTCATCCCGGAAGGCAGAGCAGAACGACTACCCCTAAAAAGCACTGGCAAGCCCGCGCCAGTTCGGACCACCACCCGCGGGATCGGGGGCTGTCGGGCCGACTCCACCCGCACGGTCTAAATTCCAACAATGACCTCCCCATTCACCTCACCTTCTTCAGCAAACCCGCCATGACGGCGCCGACGCGCCGGGGACGCGCGGCCCTCTGGGAATCTCGCCCAGACCCGCTCAATCCACCACCGAGGCCCCGCTCTCCGTCACCTAGGAAACAGCTTTGTCCCTCCCCCTCACCCACTCAGGCTCTCCACAGAGGCGAAGGCTGTGCCCCGCCCACCCCAGAAGGGAAAATTGACGCATGCGCAATGAGTACACAAGGGTCAAAAAGCAGGTGCTGGAGGGTTGTCATAGGAGTCAGGTCTCGATTCCAGTCTTTGCCGCCGCTGGCGAGCTTGCCCAAAGGCGAAGGGAAACACTCCCAATTTCCTAACAGTTCCGACAGAACCTGCACCCGGCGTAACTTTTGGCGAATTCCTCAACCTCCCTTCCAGTGTATTATGTAGTAAAATGACGGTGGTCGTCTGGAAGGTATCTAAACTGATCTCGTGCCAGCCAAGTTTCTCAGTCTAATGCTCCAAAGCAGTTTGCAGTGTGAGGCCATTTCCCATCTCGAGCCTTTTCTATTTTTTTTTTTTTTTTTGGAAATACACCATCCATCTTCTCATTTCCCCAGGTGAGGCGATACCAGAGCATACCACTTCCCGCCCCCCCTTTCCTCTACAAACATTTATCAAGTACCTATTATGTGTTAGTTACTGAGACATAATTTGTAAGAAAAGATCTCACATCCTTGAATTTACTGAACATTGGTGAAGATATGCATTAATAATTTGGTAAGTGTTCTAAGAGAGTTTTGTGCCAAGTGCAAGTGGTAGCACGGAAGAGGAAATAACTAACCAAAGTTGTAAGAACTGGAGTTAAGGCATCTGCTAAAACGCCAATGGGAGAAAAGCACAACAAATTGAGTAAACACGTGTACAAAAAATGTATGTATTAAGAGTAGCAAAAAGTGCAATAAATAGTAAAACAACCCACAGAATGGAAGAAGATATTTCCAACTACATAAAATCACCAAAAGATAAGTGGGACCTGGAATATAGAAAGAACTTCTATAAATTAGTAAGAAGATTATTGTTAACCTGGACAGGTCTCTCTGCTTCCTTCCATTCTCGCCTCGCACTCTGGAATATATTAAATGAGTTTACATGTGTAAGGCGCCCGGCCCGTTAGCACCACACACATGTTATTGTTATTGATCTGTTATTCCATGGTTATTATTCTCAGTAGCTACAGTAGCTACAATAGCTACAATAATCCTTTTCAATAATCCAGTAGCTACAATAATCCTTTTCGAACATACTGTGCTCTAAATTCTCCCATAGGTTTTCCCTTAAGATGTAAAAGCCAATGTCCTCTCATCTGCCTATAAGGCCCTGCCCAAGATAGCCTTTCACTTCTCAGACCTAACCTCCTATTCCCCTTTCCCTGCTCAGGTAGCTGTCCTTCTAACCCTTTGCTTGGAAAACCCTTCCACCAGATGGGCACGTGGCTCCGTCTTTCACCTCTTTCAAGTTTTTTTTCAAATATTACCTTCTCAGTGTGGCCTGCCCTGGCCAAGAGATTTAAAATTGCAAATTACCATGAACTCTTTGTGTTCTTCCCTCTTTTGTTTTCTTCATAGTCTTTATCACCTTTTAATGTGCTATGGCATTATCTTACTTACGTTATTTCTAGGCATCGCTTTTCTAGAATATAAACCATATGTGGAGGGAAAATGTTTCTTACCATATCTGAAATGCCTAAAATAGTACCTGGTACATAATAAGCAATATATTTTTAATGGATACAATAGAAAAATAGGCAAAGGAAATGAATAGGCCATTGACAAAATATGGAAACAGGAACAATCAATAAACATGAAAAGGACTCAACCTCTCTAATAATCAAGAAGATTAAAATTAACTATAATTTGACTGCCATCTTATGGACAAAAATTAAAGACTGACAATACCAAGTGTTGTCAATGCCAAGTGGAGCAACAGAAATGCTCAGACACTGATGGTGGGAGTGAATTGGTATGAACATTTTGGAGAATAATTTCACAATAATTAGTTGAAGAGATACAAAACCTATAGCTGAGAGTTATGGGTTCGACTATAACCCCCAAAATTCATATGTTGAAGTCATAATTGCCACTATCTCAAAATGTGACCTTATATAAAAATAGGATCATTATAAATATAATTAGATAAGATAAGGTCATTAGACTGGGTCCTTGTCTAATACAACTGATGTCCTTATAAAAAAGAAACTTCAGACACTGAGAAATGTACACAGAGTACGTCATGCAGTGATGAGGGCAGAGATAGGGATGACACTGCTACAAGCCAAGGAACAACAGCAACTGATAGAAAAATCACTAGATGTTAGGGGAGAGGCATGGAACCGATTCTCTTAGCCCTTAGAAGAAACCAACTCTGCTGACATTTTGATCTCACACTGCTAGCCCCCAGACAGATGAGCAAATATTTTTAATGCTCTTTAAATCACTCAGTGTATGTTATTTTGTTACAGCAACCCTATAAACTAACACTGAGTCATAAATTGGTTTGATCATTTGCTCCTCTCTTCTATTAGGATAGCTGTTTCTACAAACATAAGTCATGGGGTTATAATCTTCCCAGGTCAGATTGCCCAAGAATCAGGCTTTATCATAACTTCCATCAAAATTTCTAATTTCTAGTATTTAAATCATTCACAATTTAAATTCA
Organism: Proteles cristata cristata; assembly: GCA_017311185.1. Taxonomy (NCBI): domain Eukaryota; kingdom Metazoa; phylum Chordata; class Mammalia; order Carnivora; family Hyaenidae; genus Proteles; species Proteles cristata. The sequence goes on along the minus strand of JAESUZ010003619.1, from coordinate 2,172,319 downwards.
GGACATTGGAAATACATATTAACCCCTGTGCACATATTAAGGCATTGTAGAGATTCACACAGGCATGTGCGTGGATATACACACATATAAAAATATAAAGAAACTACTGAATTTGAACAAACCATCTGATGCATCAATTTGCTCCTACAAAGATGACATACATACTTGGGCCCACTGTATTAGATTCAGGAAACTATATCAGAATTGGCAAGAAATTACCTTATTTTTCAACCCAGATAATGCTGAAATAATCCCTGGAACCTAGATGAATGGACATTTATGAGGTCACAAACTTTGTTGCCCATCTCTCCAAAATTCTAAGAATTTTTGTCATTGGGGGTGTGTTCTAGAATGTAGAACTATGTGATTATAAAAGATGCATGTGTTTTCATTTGTTGTAGCTTTGGGAGTTCAGGCTTCTGCCGTAGCGCATTTGCCAAAGACACCACGACTGGACAGCCCTGGCTGTTCCTGGCTGAGGTACTGCATAACTAACCATTTCTATGTGGTGGGATAATGTGTAGGTTTTCTAAATCAGTCCCTTTGCAGAGGTACAAGGCTATGTATGCGGGGGACTTGGCAGTGATGTCCTATGGCTAGAGATAGCAGAATTAGCTACAAAGAGAAATCAGCCTTGCATCTGTGATATCAGAAAGGGATTTTCTGATGTGAGTAGCAAGGACATCATATATAACTGGAATAGTTAGGACCTCCTACACTGCTTCTTAATGACAAAAGCTTTTCTGTGAAAGGCTAGATCTTATAAAAGTTAAGTAGTGAAAATGTTTCCTAGAATCTAGGGCTCTGGAGCTATGTTCCCCAGCCAATTACTTGAAGGGAACATGAAATCAAACAGCTGAAAAGGAAGAAAGCATCTCAATTTTCAAGACACAAGGGACTGATTCCTAATAATCTAAGGGGAATAAGTACTGCCTTGCCAATTTTACTCTTAGTTTTCATAATCTGGGAGCACGGGTGAAAATATTCTTTCAAGAGTATTCTTTCCTCTCCCAAACTTGGCAAGAATGAGAATTTTTTCCCCAAATTAGTTCTTAGAACAGATCAACATATTAAAATTCAAATAGTTTGGATATTACCCATCTCTTGTGCTTCCGTTCATATCAGGCATATTTAAAACAATTTGGATTTTTTCCTCCAGTCTTTTCTATCTATACTACGGATATTTGTAAAAACTATATTGTTTTCTGTATGGTGGTTTTTAGAACCTCATTCTAAATCAAGCTATGACTTAGATAGAAGCTGTTACCATGTTTTATCTTAGGGACTATCAGCTTCCACGTATGAGTTACTTACTGTGTGAAAATGGGCATATTTTCCCATCCCAATACTGCCACCCAGATTTGGGATGTTTAACATCGAGGTTAAAAAACAGGTATCTGGGGGCGCCTGGGTGGCTTAGTCGGTTGAGCGTCCGACTTTCGCTTAGGTCATGATCTCGCGGTTCGTGGGTTCGAGCCCCGCGTCGGGCTCTGTGCTGACTGCCATCTCAGAGCCTGGAGCCTGTTTCAGTCTGTGACTCTCTCTCTCTCTCTGACCCTCCCCTGCTCACGCTGTCTCTCTCTCTCTCTCTCCTAGAAATAAATAAAACATTAAAAAACAAACAAACAGGTATCTGTTCTGAAAACTGAGACCTATGGAAAGAGTGAATAATAAAGATTTTGAGCCACCTCATCCCTGCCAATAGGGAGCGTCTCTAACACCACTTCGTGTACTAAATGCAGCTGCTTTCCATTTAAAAGCAAGCAAGCAAGAGCTGCTGAAAGTCAGGAATTTTCTTAAGCAGATAGAAACTGTTTTATGAGATTAAAATAACAATTTATTAACATAAGTGATAATAATAATATATTAATAAGATGATAATAAAACAATAATTATTTTTAAAATGAATACCTTAACAGAATTTAGAAATAAAATTAAGTATAATAAAAACACTGAAACTGGTGAAAAGATATCATAAATGTAGATACTGTATTTTTAATTAATCTCATTAATGTGAAATGACAAGTCAAGTGAAACAAACAAGATAAAAGAGGCCGAAAACAATAGTTTAAGTAGAGATGGGACTTTGGAAATGTGAGATAAAGAATACGATCATCTCTGAAAACCAGATAAACAACAGAACAACTAAAATAATCATTCATTAAATAAATATTTATTGATTGCTTACTTTATGTCATAAACTACAACTAGTTATTAAGGATCTGTCAGCGAATCAGGAAGACAGGTTTCAATCATTCTAGTGGCTGGACACACAGTAGACAAGTCAATAAATTAAACTACCAAATGCGAGATTTTCCAAAGGAAATGAGCGCTGTGCTATGAAGGATGGGGATCTAGTTAAGACTTCAGGAAACCCTGTCTGTGACGGTGATCCTTACTCTGAGATATGAAGGAAGGATCCAGTCATACAAAAACTAGCTAGAGTTCAGCAGAGACAATAGTAAGGATCAAAGTATGAGCAGATGAATGCCATGACAGGTGTGTGGCTGTGGTGGAAGGGTGACCTTCTGCACAGCGAAGGAAATAATCAACAAAACAAAAAGGCAACCTATGGAAAGAGATAAGATATTTGCAAATGACATATCTGATAAAGGATTAATATCCAAAATCTATAAAGAACTTTTCAAACTCAAAACCCAAAAAAACAAACAACCCAGTTAAGAAATGAGCAGGAGATATGAATAGACACATTTCCAAAGAAGACATCCATTTGGCTAACAGACACGTGAAAGAATGCTCAATGTCACTGAACATCACTCTATCACTCAAAATAAATAAATTTTAAAAATAAATAAAAGAGAGTAATGAAAGAATAAATGTAAAGGGATGCTCACAGAAGGGACTGACAGGAGGGAAATGGACATGAATAACTAGAGTAATGACACAGAATTGGGAAGGGCCTCCAAAAATTCCGATTAAAATTATACAAGTCATTATAAAGATATCTTAGTGGAATTTTTAGAAATGTCTTTTAGTTTACAAATTTCAAAACTTCCTTTAAATATTCTACTAGGGTCCTGTATATGAATCCATATGCCTTGAACAGCTGAGTAAACAATGGTGGAAACTTTTAATATAAACTTCATGGTCCACCTAGCTTTAATTCTCAAGAGCTCCATTATTTGCAATATATAATATTATGCAGTTTATAATATGTAATATAAAATGTAAGGGAAAATAGTCTCAGGGATCTTCTCACACATTCAAGCAACGATATTCTGTAATAGCAGAGGTAGTAGAAAATATCCCAAACTGCCTCTTTGTTTTCCATAGAAAAGTCCATTAAGAGGACTTCATAAGCCATGCAGTGAACTCTCCAGCAGGTGGCGATAAAGAGACATATGTAAATGACGGTCCTGACAACCTTATACCATTGAGGGAATGCAGAAAAAAGTTTTTTAAAGATTTTCTGGCAATTTCACTTGGTAAGAAACATAGTAAGCGGTAAAACATAAAGGAATTTGGTTTAAAATGCCTAATATACAGACAGCAAGAAAAAATCTTGTCCAGGAATGGCTAAGACCCCAAAAGAGCCAATCAGCCACTTAAAGTCATTACTAAAAACAGTAAATAACAGGATAAGGAGGTCTTGATTATATGCCTTTATATGACATTAGAATGCTATTGTATGCATTTTTAATAGTTGGCGAACGTATGAGATTGACTTAAGGGGCAGTAAGAAGCAGGAAGGAAGAAAGGAGGATAGTCAATATGCCACTGTTAGCACCTGGGGAAGGAAGGTGGCAGAGAAAAGGAACAGTCTGAAGGAAGGCTGATACTGTTACTAAAAATCCAGCTGAACAAGAAATGGAACCGGCACACCCACAGTAGCTCAGGGCGAGTAAACAATGTGGAAAAGGGAAGATAAATGGAATTCACATAACAGCCTAAAAGCACAGCTTAGCTGTGATAGTTGGAGAGAACATGGTGGGGAGACCCTGGAAGAATCTGAGAGGCAAGCACATTAAATATAGTTGATTTCTCTGTTCAATTACAAGGAAGAGGATGCAGAAGACAATAGAAGTGTGATGGAAATGTCTTACTGTGGGTGACCTAGACAATTCGCAGTTAGAAGCAAATAAAGACTGCTGTTATTATGTTTTTGTCTAAGAAAAACTGCATTCTGATGAGATATAAGATTAAATCCTTGTCAACGGTACGGAAAGCTTATAACTATTGCCATTATCGTGCACGGTAGCGCTTTTCTTCAGACCACCTCACCACACTGGCAAGTCTCAGTCTGTGCCTTTCTAGAGAGCTGTAGGGGCTACCCCTGGCATACTGCGCTAGTCAGCGGTCACATAATGCCTTATGGACTGGTTTTTCTCTCTGGGAGATTCCAGGCAGGAGCAAGGAAAGCTGTATATAGTAAGAAACTGACCTCCTATGTCCTCCCTTACTCCAGCAGGTACACCTCCTCACCTCTACTCCGTGGCTTGATGCCACCCACCTTGACACATTAAGGTCTGAGCAGATATTAGTTCCGCAAGAGACAAACTGCAAGGGAGATGCCAAGATGTTTCTCCCTCCCTATTATTAATTCGGAAGAATCAGGGGGTTTAAAAATCTTTATGTTGTTAGCCCTGCCCATTTCCCATACCCACTAGCATTTATATATTCCTTTTTCTCATGGGTATACCTCTCCCCTATGGTCTTCTCTTCCAAATCATTGTGAACTGAAAAGGATTCTAGGTAAGAATACTGCTCTTCAATTTCCCAGCTTTATGGCTCATGCAGGTGCTTCAGCTTGTCTGGATCTTGGCCAAGATCTCCATCTGTGAAGCTCACAATGGTTGACTTAGGTCGTCATTTCCTGACAGGTGGTTCATGAACCCTTAGATGTTCAAGACTGCATTCTGGGGCATTCAGGTCAAGACAAGATGTAATAGTATTTGTTTTGATTTATATTTTTAGGTAGTAAATTAACATCTTTAAATTTTTCCTATTAATGAGACACCTGGGCGGCTCAGTTAATTAAGCATCTGACTCCTGATTTTGGCTCAAGTCATGATCTCACAGTTCATGGGATCAAGCCCTCATGTGGAGCTCGGTGCTGACAGTGTGGAGCCTGCAGGGGATTCTCTGTTCCCCCCTCTCTCTATCCCTCCCCAGCTCACACTCTCTTTCTCAAAATAAATAAATAAACATCCAAAAAAATTCCTCTTAGAAAAAGAATATTCAAAAGCCTCCAACTACACAGCAGATAAATATGTGCTGTGCTTAGTAGGGGGTCAGATATCACACCTGCACATAGAAAGTTTTGGCAGTTTTGACTGTTTAGAATTAAGTTGTTTTTCATTTTGGCCAGGATATTGACATTTATACAGTCAGGGTACTGAACACTTCCCTTATCGTAAGGATCTCTCATGTTGCCATTTTTTTAAGTTTATTTATTTTGAGAGAGAGAGACAGAGCACATAGTAGGGGCAGAGAGAGAGGGAGAGAGAATTCCAAGCAGGCTCCACACTGTCAGCATAGACCTTGACTCAGGGCTCAAACTCATAAACTGTGAGATCATGATCTGAGCCAAGATCGAGAGTCGGGCTTTTAACCAGCTGAGCCACCCAGACATGTTGCCATTTTATAGCCACTTCACTTCTCTTTCATTCACTCCCCTTCACCCCTGGGATCAGCAGCCTGTTCTCCATCTCAAGAATGTTCATAAGTGAAATCATACAGTGGGTATGTAACCATTTGGGATTCACTTTTTCACTCAGAATAATTCTCTGGAGATGCATCCAGACCGTTAGATGTATCAATAGTTTGTTCCATTTTATTGCTGAGTAATGTTCCAGGGTATGAATGTACCACTTTGTTTAACCACCCACTTGTTGCTTTCATGTTGGGGCTAATTACAAAGCTGCTATGAACACTTACAGTCAGATTTTTGAGTTAACTTAAGTTTTCATTTCTCTGGTGTAACCACCAGGAGTGTAATTGCTGGGTCTATGGTAATTTCACGTGTAAGTTTTTAAGAAACCATCAAACTGTTTTTCCAGAGTGGCTGTATCATTTTAGGTTTGTACCAGCAGTGCAGGAATGATCCAGTGTTCCCCATTCTTGCCAGCATTTAGTGTTGTCACTAGCTTTTGTTTCTAATTTTAGTCATTCTGACAGGTGTATAGTGATGGCTCATGTGCCTGTAATTTCCATTTCTCCAATGGCTTATTGATGTTGCAAAGGGTCTTCTCACCAAAAATAAACGTGACTATGTGAGGTGATGGGCAATAGATGTATTAATTAACTTGACTGCAGTAATCATTTCACAATATGTACATATACCAAATCATCACATTTACCTCTTTAACTATATCCAATTTTGTCAATTATACCTCAGAAAAACAAGCAAACTAAAACATTACCAGCACACCACTAAATTTTGAAAGAGTTTAGTTTCTGCTTCCTTTTTGCTAATTTTGAGAGCAGAAAACATAATATTTACTCCTTGTACTTTCCCACAGCACTTTGTAGAGAGCTAGTCATAAAGCAGGCATACCTAACAAGTAGACATAAATCAAATGATAGATTGTTAAAGCACTGAACTGAGGAGGGTCATCAGAAATTATAAGTGATGGAAGAATCTTGGATTTGAGAATCATAAAATATTCTCTTTCTTTTTTACCATCAATATTCTGGTTTTAGCTTCAGCATTTCAGACTTAAAGATCGCTGAAGGGAAACATGCTCTGAAGATGTGTTCAGGAGGTTATGCATAAGCTATTCTCTGTTCTTCATATGGATGTTTTCATCTTTAAACCTATATGGCCTGAGGCTGTGCTATTTGATTTATATTTGTGTTTTTAGTGATCTTTATTTACTCTAGCAGTTCATTTTTTTAAACATTTATTTATATTTGAGAGACAGAATGAGACAGTGTGTGAGTGGGGGAGGGGCAGAGAGAGAAGAAGACACAGGATCTGAAGCAAACTCAGACTCTGAGCAAGCTGTCAGCACAGAGCCCAACACGGGGCTTGAACCCACTAATTGTGAGATCATGACCAGAGCTAAGGTCGGACTCTCAACCAAGCGAACCACCCAGGCGCCCCTCTAGCAATTTATTCTTAAAGCTAGGCTATTAATTCCTTAGCCCACTGTATTTTGTTCAAAAGATCTTGTAGCAAATAACATTTTTTTCTTGAAGAATGGAGTCATGCCTTATCCATTAATGGGCAGTTTATACCATGTTTAAGTGCTTTCATTTCACTGCCCTACTCAGTACTCTCTATTTTATTTTATTTTATATTTTTCTATTTCAGTCTTGAAGACTTTATTGGATTCTCATCCTACTCCATTAACCCCCACCTCCCAGCTATGTTTATGACACAAATGGGAGAAAAATGTGGATGGAGAGAAAGGTAGGAATGAATGTGTGAAATTGATCCTTTTCCTTAACCAACAAGTTAGGTTCATTTATGTGTAATGATATATAACACGTATATTCGCTCTGATTTTTGTAGTTTTTAAAGATATCTTTTCCTATACAGTAATCTTTTATTTTTTTATGTGGTTCTTCATATATTTAGAAAGGCTTGTATTTTTTTATTCAGTGATTGACTTTATATTTGTGATATTACATAATTCTATTGGTTACCAATTTTTTAACAGTTCCTGTTAGTTTCCTACTAGGAACACATTGATAAAATAGCCATGTTCAGATCTCTGTGACTAATATTTTGAACTTCAGTGTATGGCTTTCATATATCCTTAGTAAATTCCATTGTTCAATTTTATTAGCGTTGCTAGAGCATATTGAGATAATTTTCCATTTTGGTAAAAACTTGTGTTCTATGTTATTTCTAGAGGTGTGTTTCACTATTATTTTGATACTGAGAAGCACTATCACCCTTCTAGAACCAAGCACTATGTTTTACATCAAATAATTCCAGAAATAACCTGTTTTCCCTTAAGAGCTTTTAGAAAACTTCATGCCCAATATTTTGTTCATTTAATACAGGCAAATCCATCATAATGGTATATACAATTGTATTTTAGCTCCACTATTCAGATCTATTTTAATTCATGCAATTTTGTCATATTCTATTTATCATTGTAACTCACCTATAATTCTTTCTGCAATAATTCTCTACTTACAGCTTTTGAAAACCCCAAAATTTGATGCTCATAGCAATTAATTTAAAATGTTAATAAACACATGGAACTTCTTGAACAATACAGTTAAATCAACATCAAACTATTATTTTCTTTGGTGAGGACCCTGGGTGGCTCAGTCACTTCAGTGTCCAACTTGGGCTCAGGTCATGATCTTGCAGTTTGGAAGTTTGAGCCCCGTGTTGGGCTCTGTGCTGACAGCTCAGAGCCTGGAGCCTGCTTTGATTCTGTGTCTCCGTGTCTCTCTGTTCCTCCCCTTCTCCGTCTCTCTCTGTTCCTCCCCTTCTCACACTCTGTATGTATGTCTCTCTCTCTCTCTCTCAGAAGTAAATAAACATTAAAAAAAACATTAAAAAATGTTTTCTTTGGGTGTAATTGAACCCTAAGAAATTGAACCCACTAATTTTTTCTTTATCCATGCTTCTTTATCTAACCCTGTGGTTCCTAGGTGAGTTTCTTTCAAAGGTTTTCTGGAAATTATGACCTCTATTTACTAGCTAGTGTTCTTTGTGGGGAAAAAAAATGGCAAGCACAGTACCTTACATATAGATATTACTATTTCAATATCGAATAAATAAAAGGATACATGAATGGTAAAATAAGGTTCAAAAGATAAAAGTTATTCACAATCCATACTGAATGATTTATTTGTCTTAATTGCTCATACACTACCTGCTTATACTTTACATCAGTTTAAAAAAAGTCATCACATTTAACCATCCAGAGTCTCCTGATGCCTTTTTCATTCTCTGTCTTGCTCCAACTTTACCAGCAATATTTCTGTCATCAGCACTGGATGTGTTTTAGTCTCTAGGAAATAATTTGCCTTGGCCTAGATATCTGTTTTTTACATATTTGCTATTCTCCTGCTTATACCTCTCTCTTTAGAGAACTTTTCCTTATGTGTTTTATTTTATCAAGTAGGCTCCACAACACAGGGTGGAGCCCAACATGGGGCTTGAACTCACGACCCTGACCCTGAGATCAAGAGTCAGATACTTAGCAGACTGAGTCACCCAGGAACCCCAAAGGACTTTTCTTCAAAAAATTATCTCTATATTGTTCTCATTCATTCATTCATTCATTCATGCCTGCATGTAAGCTCAGTTAATTTGAGGCTTTAGTGTTCCTGACATAATCATATGGTATCTGCCCGTTTAATATTAGAACTCCAGAAAGTTTGCTATGAACTACAGAAATTTCATTCAATGCCTCATCCTTTCCTGTCTCAGTGAAGCCTGAGTGTGCATGGTTAGAATTTTCCATCCTACAGTCCACCCTCCCTCTTGTAGATATTCAGGCAACTGAACCATTGGTATCCATAAACTTTATGAAGTCTTATTTCTCCTGTTTCCTATCTGCCATATCCAGTTTTCTTTTTTTTAATTAATACAAATCTGGGATGACACAATTTATATACAAGATGTTTTACATGCAAAGGTAAGAAACAAGAAACAGCATTAATAGTGTTACCCAATATACAAAAATGTGGGTCATATTTATTTTACCAATTAGATCTGAATACATTGATTCCACTGTAACATGTTTTCCTTAATAATTTCAAAGCTTAATTGGGAAAAAATCTTAGATAAAAATATCTTGTTAGAATTAAAGAAGAAGGATCTGAACTTTATTTTTTAAAGGAATATTGTTAAATTTCTACATTGCTCTAGAGCCACTGCAGAGATTATAATAGCTATGTTTGTTCTTGAAGTGTTTTGTTATTGCCAATTCACTTCATGCAAAATAAATTCTCTATAAATATTCTCAGAAATATTCTGAATGGCTTTTCTACTTTTTTCCTTCTGCTTAATTTTTGTTTAACTTTAGCCTAAGGGCCTAACAGATAATCATAGCCCAAGTGAAAGTTAAAAATTAACTCTGAACTAGTTTGCCACCTGCCTCTACCGAGGGATTTGCAGAGTTATAACTTGTTCAGCTCCTGGGAGCTGAGTTAATTATGGCAAATCACACTAATTAAATTATTCACTAGGTCTTGATGAAAAACAAATCTATTATGTTACAGAATGCATTGCGGATTTGCCTTACAACTCCCAGCTTGTCGTTCCCTGGGTTAGGAAACGCCTCTTTAGACATTGAGTTTAACTGAGAACAGTACCGTGAAGCTGCAGATTTCTCTTGATGTTCTTTGGGCCTCCAGGCTTTTAATTCAATCCCCATTTGTTGTACAATTGCTTTGTGCAAATCCTACGTGTTACACCCTGTGTTACAGATAAAAAAACCAATGTAAGAAATGTACATATAGAATTATACTACAAGGCAAACAAAAAATATATAATTGGAAAATAAGGAAGAAAAGGATATGGATTCTGATGAGTGGAGGTGGAGAGGGAAGATTAAAGCTGAGTTTTAAAACAGCAAAACTTCTACATGCAGAGATGAGGAGGGCAACAAAGGGCATTTGAAATAGGCGACAGCATGACTAAGACGCGGGGCGGGGGAGGAAGAATGTACGTAGCCTGTTCAGAGAGCACACAAGTTAGGCTAAGGTAGCAGGCGAGTTCTTGAGGTGCGCGGCACACAGTGCTCCATACGTTTTTGGTTTAGCTGCTAATTGAGTTGCTTGAATCATTGAGCAGAGCAGTCATTCAGTCAAACTTGCCAGGCACAGGGCAGCTCTAAACTTGCCTCTGTGCAGGAGCTTGTCGGTAGTGAGAAGACACTGCATTACATTTCTTGCTCCAGGATGGGGATGGAGACAGTGATCTGACCTGTAAGCACCTGTGCGCACACACGCGCACACACACACTTTTGGGGGGTCTTCCAGCTTAGGGGCAAGTCTGCCTGGGTTAAAATCCTAGCTCTGCCCCTTACTAGTTATGCGAACGTGGGCAATTTACTTCCTTCCTAAGGCTCACTTCCTCCTTGAGAAAGGACCATGGTAACATAACACCTACTTTGCAGGAATGATGTGAGGATTAAATGTGAGTTAATGCACACACATGAACCAGGACTGCATCACACACCACCTTTGTGCAATTTAGAAAATTTCAACCCTCTCTCCAGATAGGTACAACCTTTTTTTTTTTTTTTTTTTTCTAGGAGAGAGACAGCGTGAGCAGGGGGGGTTCAGAGAGAGAAGGAGTCACAGACCGAAACAGGCTCCAGGCTCTGAGCTGGCAGTCAGCACAGAGCCCGGCGCGGGGCCCGAACCCACGAACCGCGAGATCATGACCTAAGAGAAAGTCGGACGCTTAACCGACTAAGCCACCCAGGCGCCCAGAGATAGGTACAACCTTTTGCCAGGGCACTCAAGTCAAATCAATGATAAAGACATTTTCAGTTCCTTGGTGCCTTCACCAATCACCCCTCTGCAAGGTGCAACCTGCACAACTGTCCGCAGAAAACCAGGAGAAAGGACTCAGCATAATGCTTTGCTCTAAGAAGGTCTCAATAAATATTGGCCATTATTGGGGCGCCTGGGTGGCTTAGTCGGTTAGGCGTCTGACTTTCGCCTGGGTCATGATCTCGCGGTTCGTGGGTTCGAGCCCCGCGTCGGGCTCTGTGCTGACTGCCAGCTCAGAGCCTGGAGCCTGTTTCTGTCTGTGACTCTCTCCCTCTCGGACCCTCCCCTGCTCATGCTGTCTCTCTCTCTCCTAGAAATAAATAAAACATTTAAATAAATAAATAAATAAATATTGGCCATTATTGTACTTATTAGGCGGCAAACCGCTGCAATACCCAGTGTTGAGATTCCGTCGGAGACTACCTGGTTAAGCCAGTTATAAACAGACTGCTGTATTCACAATCCGTCCCTAAGTCTCAGTAAAGCGTTCAAAATACAGTCACACACGCCTGTGTGACTCTCCTCCCACTAGATGGCGCTGTCTCTCAACGCAGGCTCAGCTTCGGCTTGTTTGGGTGGAACTGATCTCCGTTTAGAAACGGCCTTTATTTACCAGTAACTCAATCGATAGCCAGGTGGTGTTTGTCTTCCACAGGCTTCCTTCAGCTCTTTGTGGAGGAGGTGTTACATCTCTCTCAGAGCTTCCGTGTTCCACAATATACTTAAACACTGCTCCAAGGAAATGACTCTCCCTAGATGGTAGAAAGCGTCTGGAGGGCTGTGAGCCACTGTGAAGAAAGTCCATTAACTTCCTCTTTGAATCCGAAACCGGAATGGCATCAATAATTAATTTACCATGTAACAGCCTCACTTTCCCGTTTGACCACCCCGGCCTGTTACAATGAGAGCGAAGGCAGGACCTGATCATTCCACTGTGTGGTTATAAAAAGTTATTCTCCAGACACCTAGGCTGCAGGCCAGGGGAAGGAATTCTGCCCAACTTAAGTCCTAAAGCTATATTTTCATTATTTCTATCTTCCTCTTATTTTCATTTGTCTCATTCTAAAAAATTTGTGAACTTCACTACCCAAAACATAGGTTTCTGAGAAGTCTTTCAGTTGAACGTGTTTATATCACATTCTGTGGATAACCTGCTACTTAAAGAAGTTACTTAATAAACCACTTTGCGGAAAGTAAGTTTTCTTTTATTACTGTTTAAGTTCAGGTGTCAATAGACCGTATCTACTTACATATTTTTTCTTTTTTGTCATTCCTAAGTCTGACAGATTTTTGAGGGAAAGGTATGAGACTTCAGGGTATTTTTCAAAAGATTTCTGCAAACCGTTTAAGATGGTATAAATGAACTTTTTAGGTAAAGCAAATGGATCGATTAACGAACTGAAAAGAGCCTTTTCTGACGAGATTTGTGGGCAGTGCAGGGGTGGACGTGGTGCTGCTGCAGCTCCTCCACACACACATTTGTGAACAGAGCACTTCCTGCCCCATTTGGAACAAAACCTACATCTCAGTTTTAATGGTAAAATATCTGCAAAACGAGAAAGAGGGAAATCATCGAATCGGATCATGACATTTTCCTGCCTAAAATGCTCCCGTGGCTGCTTCTTGCCTCTTGCAGTGGTTCTCAGACTTGGGACACCTGGACAGACTCAGTCCACAGCATTTGAGGTTGTGGCTTTTCAGAAGGGAGGATGCATGAGTTGGGGGGGAGGGGGGGCTGTATTAACAGTATCCAAAGGGAGGCTGTGTTCAAACGTTCAGACTATACACACAGTCTTTGAGATTCTGGTAGCCCAGTTAACGCCAGGGAGCAAGTCCTTTTAACTCCACTGCCCTAGAGGAAAAAGTAAACTAAAACCAGAATTTACCAGGGTGCCAGAGTGGCTCAGTCAGTTAAGCAACTGGATTTGGATTTCGGCTCAGTTCATGATCTCACAACTTGTGAGATCGAGCCCCGTGTGAGGCTGTGCTGACAGCGCGGAGCCTGCTTGGGGCTCGCTCGCTCTCTCTCTCTTTGCCCCTTCTCTGCTCTCTCTCAAAATAAATAAACTTTCAAAAAGTTTTTTTTTTAATTAAAAAAACATAATTTACCTAGTTCAGTATGTAATGTTCTCCATACTCTGACTCCTGCCAAAAATCTCTAGCTCATTTACTGCTGGCTCCTCAGTGCATTCTATGACCAACTAAGGGAAGCATTCATCCTTCCTCCCACTATGCCATTTTCCTTCAGACCTGTGTGCATGTTCTCTGCCTGGAATGCCTGTTCCTTTTTAGATTATCAAAAAAAAAAAAATCCTTCTCATCCTCAGCTCAAGTTTTTATTTTCTCTGTGACACATTCTTTCTCTCCTCCTGAAAACATCACCTTCTTTGGGCCATCTCTTCATCGCCTCCATCAATTGAGAGTAAGAACTGCCTTGTCTGATATTATCACTGTACGTGGCACATAGCAAATAAATCCATGCCTAGTGAATAAATGAATGCAGTACTATTCAAAGGGAAATACATTGCGTTTGGGTTGCTCAGTAATGCTGGGGAAGGATGGTGAAATAAACCAGTGTAAATCTGGTTTATTTAAGGGTTAACCTATTATAGCCTGTTTTAAAATCTAAGTCAGATAGAAGGGGAAGGACTGGCCAGTGTCCCACACAGAAGTATCTTAGCAAAATCTGAAACCTTAAAAGTAAGGAACACTCAAGCTATAGAACATAAAATGATAGTGCTATAGATTGTTAAATGGGAAACAGCTCATCTAATTCCAGACTTCATTTTAATATTCTAGCTGAGACAGGGATGATCCAGAGAGGTAAGAGACTGACTCATTTTAAAATGTCTTAGCCCTTTCAGCTCTCAAGCCATGGGGGGAGCTGTCATGGGGAGTGGACTCTGAGAAGCTGCAGGTGAGGGCAGCAAAATTCCAAACAGTTCCAGAAGTCCTCACATGCAGTGCTCATCATGCTCAGGTCCTGCCCTCCACCTCGCCCACTTGTTCATCCTGTGTTGGGTGGTTTTCTAAGGAATTGGTAGAATTGTAAATTCTACTTGAATGTCTATTTATAACCTTGTTTTATTCTAAAGCGGTTGCTGGTATAAACTTTCAAAGAACTGGTTTTTATAAAGCCACATCTCTAATTCAAACAACAAACATGGCTAACAAAATGAGCTGAGAGGGCTTTTTCAGAGAGAAAAAGTATAGGAAAAGGAAGTAACATCCCAGATTTAGGGAGCTATGTATGCATCCTACAATCCCCCGAACATATGACCACTGTGTCTCTTCTTCATACTGAAAAGCAAGGAAAGGGGGAGAGAGATGGGAGATCACCGAAAGGAAGCCTGGATGGTTCCCGAGATGATTTTGGAATAGAAAACAAACCTAAAGGTTGCTAAGTCCAATGGTCAGTTTTTAGTTCTTATCTTACTTGACCCAGCAGCAGAATTTGATACAGTTGATCAGTCACTCCCTCCTGCTGCAAATATTTTTCTTCCCGTGGCTTGCATTCTATCCTGCAGCTTCGGTTAACCCCAGGGCTCATCCCTTGAATGTATTTATTTTTATATCTACTGGTATTCATTTGGTGAGCTCATCTAGCCTCATGGCTTCAAATATCACTAATTTATTTCTGAAGCTCAGTCTTCCTTCCCCCCAACCCCCTCACCCCACATACATGGACACATACTCACCTGCCTACTTAACTTTTCCTCTTGGACATTAATAAGTATTTCAAGTTGTACATGATCCAAACTGAGCTTCTATTCCTCCTTTTTAAAACTACCCCTTCTGGAAACATTTCCATCTTAGTTAATGGTAACTCTATATACTTCCAGCTGCCGAGACTCTGTCCTGGCCTCTCTTCTCACAAACCCAACACCCAGTTCAAGCCAATACTCATACAGATAAAAACCCCTACATTTTAGAGGGTAATGTGTTTTATTTATTCCTATATCTTGAACAGTATGTCTGGGAGAACATAACACTGCTCAGAAAATACTTATTGAATAAGGTAATGAATGATTTTGATACTAATGAGTACATGTTTTTAAAAAAGATTTTTCCTTAAAAATAGTTTGGTATGTCAAAGCACAAAGTTAACAATCAGGAAGGAAAGATATAGATCTTCATTTGACAATGAATTTCTTATTCTAGATCACCCATACATGCAGTTCCTATACTTGGCAATATGTTAAAATCACCTGCAGGGTCTTTCTATCCTGATGCTCAGGAATTACGACAGAGTATCTGGGGGAAGTGCCCAGCCATCAGGATTTTCTAAAGCTCTGCAGGCAATTCCAATGGGAGCCAAGCCTGAGGACCACTGCTGTATAGGAATCATGCTTAAAGTTAGTGTTTACATACTAATTACTTGTTCTAAATGTTTCATAGTGGAATCTTACTCTTTTTTCTTCCCTAACAAGCTAATCTATTCTTTTTGGTAAGGTTTTCAACCACTCAGCATGCTAGCCCTGTGTACAAAAAGTAAAGAATGCAAGAAAATCAACCTAAAATTGTCAGAACACATATAAGTGTTCTGAAAGGCAGCTAAAATAAAAATACAAGAGGATTAGCTTTCTATATGCCAGAAATAACCATTTTAAATACACTGGGGACAAACAAATCTATTCACAAAGAAATAAAAATTATAAAATACTAAAGGGTATTTAAGAAATAATCAAGACTTAAATAAAAGACAAACTATAGTGCTTTATACAAATTTAAAAGAAAATTTTTGAATCAGTTGAAACATACTGTATTCCTGCATGGAGCGATTAAACGTTTTAGACATGGTCAATTCTTCCCAAAAGAATCTAACCTTAGCATATGCCCAGTCACAATCCCATCTTGACAAGATGATTTAAAAAGTCACCTGGGGCGACTGGGTGGCTCTACTGGTTAAGCATCTGACTCTTGATTTTGGCTTAGGTCATGGTCTCAACGGTTGTGAGATGGAGCCCCAACTGGGCTCTGTGCTGAGTGTAAAGCCTGCTTGGGATTCTCTCACCCTCTCTCCCTTGGCCCCTCCCCTACTCACATTTTCTCTTTCACTCAAAATAAGTAAATAAAAAACAAACAAAAAAATTCACCTAAAAGATATTAAAAAGAAAAATTAGGAGAGATGACTTTCCCTCTCAAATATCACACCATCCTATACAGCTATAATAATCTACATAGTGTGGTTCTAATGAAATAAATGGATATAGGAATATGTTAGCATTTTCTTGTGTTTTACAATTGTGGGGTTAATAGTTATCTCAACAATGAACTCAAATAATCTATTGTGCTTGAATTGTGTACCAAGTCTCTCAGAGATTTATTTTTTTCTAGTTAAATTTAGTGAAAAATAAACTGCTTAGCCTTGTTAAGTGGTTAAAGAAACATTTTTTTTAAACAGGAAAGGATGTTTCCTCCTTATTCCCTAAATTTAGGATTCCCTAAATCCTAACTTGGAAAGTACTACAATTAAGCCCCCAAACTGATCCATTACTTGTGAGGGTTCATATGTGACATAGTTGTTACCCACTATTGTCATGTTTATTTTCTTCATAAAGTTTACCACAATTTATTTTCTCACTTATTTAATATTTACTTCACGAACATAAAAATAGATTCCTGGTAGATCACTGGTGGCCCAGAGAATGGTCCCAGCTTAATAAAATATTTGCCAAATACAGCCTTGGTGAGAATCCCACATTCGTCTACTTCTCTGGGTCCTACCATTTCTGACTTTGTAAGACGCTCCACAGCCTGCGAGTCAGATCACTGTTATCTCCCACCCAAAGTCCCCTTGAAAGTATTTGCTTACACTGGAACTAGATGGTCTAGATCTTCAGGATTAGGAAATTACTCAAACATTCCATGCTGCATAAAAACACATTAACAAACCTGAAAACTCAACTTGATTTTAATATTAAAAAAATTTTTAATGTTTATTTCTTTTTTAGAGAGACGGAGAGAGAGAGAGCAGAGGAGGGTCAGAGAGAGAAAGGAGGACACAGAATCTGAAGCAGATTCCAGGCTCTGAGCTGTCATCAGCACAGAACCCAATGCAGGGCTTGAACTCACAAACTGTGAGATCATGACATGGGCCCAAGTCAGATGCTTAACCAACTGAGTCATCCAGGCACCCCTGATTTTAATATTTTTGATACTATGGCACCTGTGAAAAAATATGAAAAATTGCCTTGTTTGTATGGTAATTACATATTAGGTCCTCAAATCAAGCCACAACTAAACCAAATATTTAGTAGAAATACCATTTTGGAAAATCCAGAGTATTCTGCCCCATCACTTACAACGTTCTATTAGAGATAAATCTAAACCTAGCAGAAATAATCACCTTTTTCTAGTTTCTTCAAAGAATCACTAAGCTTAACTTTTATATTAAAGTCGAATTATTTGAACATACACAAAACAGGGGGTCAAATTTGAAATATAAAAAATAAGGATCTAAATGCAAGAGGGGAGGAACAGGGTCTTATAGCAGCAGATACGGTGGATTTACATTGAGCTTGTTGAGTTTAACATGGTGAGTTTTATTCACCAAATTCATATAACTTTTATATAACAGTTAATGTTAAAATATTCTTGTTCATAACCAAATATTAATTGATGGAATTTCATGAATTAGTAGCTTCAAAAAAATGAAACCTAACAGATGCACATGAAAAACACCGATCTTTTCAGAAAGAACAGAATACAATACTGAACTTTAAGTAATTTGGATTTTACTTTGCTTGCTAATATAAAGTTCTATTATACAGTCTTGATTATGATGATGTTTAGTGAATATTAAATAAGGTACTAAGAAAAGTGAAAGTCTCCTTGCCTTAGCACTATCGATTTAGGATATGTTAGAGATCAATACAAAAGACAAGAAGAAAAAGAAGGGCTCTCAAAGTACTTTGATGATCTGTTAATGTAAAACCACTGTCTCTTTTAATTTTTTTTTTAATTTTATCTCTGTTTTATTTTATCTCTATTTTTGAGAAAGAGACAGGGAGAGTGAGAGAGGGACAGAGAGAGAGGGAGACAGAGAACCCCAAGCCTGATGTGGGGCTCAAACCCATGAACCATGAGATTATGACCTGAGCGGAAATCAAGAGTCAGATGCTTACTGACTGGGTCACCCAGGTGCCCCCCATTTTCTCTTGTTAAAACTCAGATGTGTATATGTCTTTGTTTTCTGACCTTCTCCTCCAGACCTACTTGTGTTTTATCTCCCTTACCAAATTCTGGCTTCCTTTCTAGTTATTTGTTCTCTACACAGTGGTAAACTTCTTAAGGACCAGAACTGTGTGGCCCACCTATCTTAGCATGCATGTCCTGCGTGGTCTAGCACCACATCCTGAATCCACTACAATGTGTGTGTGCATGTATACAACAGGCGGTCAAGTGGGTTGGTTCCTTTTACTGTCCATTTTAGGACAGAAATATAATATAGTTAACACTTGAACAACACAGGGATTAAGGACGGCAACCCCCATGCAGTTGAAAATCCGCATATGACTTTTGACTCCCTCAAAACTTAACTACTAATAGCCTGTTGTTAACCAGAAGCCTTACCAATAACATCAACAGTTAACACACATTTTGCATATGTGTTTTCTATTTTATTCTTACAATAAAGTAAGATAGAGAAAGGAAAATATTATTAAGAAAATCATAAGATTAAATACATTTATAGTACTTTATCGAAAAAAATCCACATATAAGTGGATCCATGCAGTTCAAACCTTCAAGGGTGAACTGAACTATAATAGCAAGTACTCTATCTGTAGAGTGATTACTATTTTTTCAAAGAGCTTCCATAATTATGCTCCTATTTTACTCTCATATCAATGATGTGAAATATCAAGAGCAGAATTATTATGTAGGTGGAAACCAGGACATAGGCATTTAAGTGATTTGCCCTAATTCACAAAAACATGGACACATCTGAAATCAAAATACAAATTCCCTGCTTTCTTTTAATCCAGGATTCTGACGCTAGATGCTCTTGACCTTCTTTCATGGAAAGAAATCAACCTGCTTTCTTGAAATTCACTATGACTCTGTTTTAATTGAATTAACCTTTAGTTAAATTACATAAGAAATAACTGCTAACCCATATGAACAAGTCACTGTGTTTAGCAAACATTTACCATGTATTTCATGTGTGCTTTCTACACGACAAGCACTTTGCCAGACACTGGTGACAGAGTGGTAAGTGTAACAAAGTGCCAGTAAGAACTCTCCCCACTTTTCACGCACCATGGGGTTTGTGTGCTGCCTACCAGGGTACTGCACTAAAAACCACTCGCTTGTCACCTGCCTCCGTGCTGCTGTATGGAAACAAGACGGCAGGGGTGATGTCAACAATACAGGTTCTTCAGGGGCCTGTGACATCAGCACCCTTACAGAGCGTGGCGCTAATACACTGGACTCATATCTGAAGAAAACAAAACCAAAAACAAAACAATAGAAAGCACAGTAAAAGCAAACAACCAATGATCAAAGTCCTTGGAAGAACATGAGAAATAAAGGGTTTCCTTTTCTCACATTTTTCTGCTGTTTTATACACAACCACAATAAAATTTGCATTTTTCAATCACAGTCTCCCCATGACCAAAATAATGAACAAGTGGAGAAAAGGAAGAAGGAGGAGGAGAAAATTGGAAATTTCTTTTTTTCATTTTTTCCATGAGTTATGATACTATGTGGGGGGTTTGACATACATTAGGAAGTACTGTATTTCAAAACGAAACCAAGTGAGGTGTACATAGATAAGGCTTACTAAACTGCAAAATAATGGGACAACGCAAAGCGGGATTTTCTGAGGAGTCTGGACAACACCATTTTGCCCAGAAGGCAAAGATAAAGCTGCATTTGTGATAAGGCTTTTATAAAGAATGGGCTGGATCACAAAGGAATCTGATCAATGGCTTTGTACGAGTTGGATGTGATTGTTTGGCTAATCTTAGCAAGATCTGTATTTTTAATTCACAGTCAAGAGGCCAGCAAGCCCCCACGTTGGCAGGAACACAGAGTACCTGTGAGAAGTAGCAGCAGGCGCCTTCAACATGAGGGCCAGGATGCCACACTGCTTTCTGCAAGTTAACATACCATGCTACCCAAATCCTTTGTTCCCAAAATAAAAATGGGTGCTTCTAGGGACAGTGCTTGTAACACTGTGCTTCAACCATTTCAACCTAAGACTCTTCATATCAGTCGCTATAATTATCACTGTGAAACAGGACACGCATTTCTTGCCATATATAGATAATAAGGGACATGTATTTGGATGTCAGCATCAAGACAACAGTAGCAGAATTTGACAGTCCTTCACTGCTTGATCACCCTTTCCTTTCCAAAGTCCTTCACCCTTTGATCACCCTTCACTGCTTGATCACCTTGCTTGAAACACCCTTTCCACGCAACCTAGAAGTCCATTGTTTAAAAATCAGATTCACTTTGTTTCTGTTTTGAGAAAGTCAACAGGAAAAGCCAACTTCCCAAACAGGCAAATGTTGGAAATGGTTATGAGCATTATGAACAGATCATTCTTTTAAATATTTGAATTTGCTCAAAGCATGTGTCAGTGTGTATGTAGAGATGATGATGAACTATTTGAGGAATAGACCTCTTAAAAATGGTGGGTGTTTGGGGAGGCTGGGTGGCTCAGGCAAGTTGAGAGCTCGGCTTGGCTCAGGTCATGATCTCGCAGTTCATGAGTTCAAGCTCCACACTGGCTGGCTGCTATCAGCAGCGGAGCCCACTCTGGATCCTCTGTCCCCCTCTCTCTGTCCCTCCCCTACTTGCTCTCACTCAAAAATAAAATAAACATTTTTAAAAAATGGTGGGTGTCTGGGGCACCTGTGTGGCTCAGTTGGTTAAGCAGCTGACTTTTGGTTTCCGCTCAGGTCATGATCTCACTGTTGTAGGATTGAGCCCCGCATTGGGTGCTTGCTCCATATTGGGTTTGAGCTGACAGTGTGGATCATGCTTGGAATTCTCTCTCTCTCCCTATCTCTTCCCCTCCCCTGCTCATGCTCTCTCTCCCAAAAAATAAATAAATAAACATTAAAAAAAAAAGGTGGGTGTCATGGTCCTTGTATTATTATTTTTATTATAATGGTTATTATTACTATTACCACTTCTACATCACAGATGAAGATACTGAATCTCAGAAAATTAAATAACAAATCTGAGGTGACAGAGACAATAAGCGGTAAGGCAAGATTTATTCATAAGCCTACATTATCAGTAACATATTTTCATTTATTTTCCACACAACCCCACTTTTTTTGTCCTTTTGGGTTTTTTTAAGCATTATTTTAAATACTATGTGACCTAAGAAGATCTATAATAACTATTATATAAATGGATAAAACAGGCATAGATTGGTTGGTATAAGACAAGAGGTGTCCCTGAAATGTGCCAAACCACATTTTTAAATGTTTGGTATAGATTTAACCCACAAATTGCATTATACTCTAAACCTTCAAGTGAATTTTTAATATTGGAAGTTAAAAGTATTGTATAAAAATTAAAGTTTCACAGTGCTGTTTGTCTTCTGTAAGGATGTTTTATTGCAAAGTTCCAAATTAATAGTTATAAAACATCCACAATATTCTAACCTTCAACCTTAACTATTTCAAATTACAGTTCAATAGTGGTATAAATACATAATATTTCTCTCAGAGTTTGCTCCAAGGGTGACTGAAATATAGCCTCTTTTATCACAAAAAGCTAGGACCTCTGATTTCACATTAATGGTATTCCAAATTTTGAAATAAAACTAGGAAATTCACTACAATCGATGTGTTTATTCATTAACCCTAAGTTCTCAGAAAGGAATCAGAGAAATAGAAGAAAAACAAAAGTATATAGTGCTCCCCAAAGCCTAAGTAGACAGTTCAGGAAAAAGGGAGAGACCAATGGCAGGAAATCCAGGAATGTCTGAAAAGTAATAAACTCAGTGTCTTTAGACACAAGGAGGTCACCAAAGCCCTTAAGGAGAGTTCTTAGTGGAGTGGTGGGGACAGAAGCCAGATGGCTTTGTGAATGCTGACAGTGGCCTGAGCTAATCCCAGGATAGCCATGTCAAAACAAACTGAAGGCAGATTATTTTCATCAGAAAATCAGCAAGACATTCAACTTTAATGGATTTTTTAAAATAGAAAATGAACAACTCTCCCCAGTTAAAATCCTGATTTTCTTCTTGCTTTACATCTCCTGCTCACTTTTCTTTAGACGTATCTGTGTTTACAACCTGACCTAAGCATTTCTGATTAGATTAGGTGTCACTGAATGTTGTATCCCCATCTGACTATCAGACTGGCAGGTATTAAATGCAAATGAAATGAAAGACAGTAAATTCATACACTAAGATGGTTGTATTTAGTGAGATTTGACAGGGGTCTAAAAGATGAAGAATGAGAAGCAGTGTGTGTTAAAATTGATTACAAGTGGATATAAATCTGCAGTCACACCGACTCACAATTTTTTCACTTGAACAACTAATTTTAAAAGATAAAAAATTCTATTGAAGTGATTTTACTTCGTTCCCTCTGCAGGAAACTTCATTGCAGCTGGGTGGGCAGATGATTTGTTTTCATGAGCAATCTTTGAACCAATCAGGACACAGATAATCTTATTATACCTCTGTGGGTTTATGTTTCTTTTGATGAGAGTCTAGAGAAGTCATGGGTAATACTTCATAGTGTGCCAGGAACCGCTTATGTTTCAGTTGCCCAAGGTCAGATCTTTATTTAACCACCAACTGGGTACTTAATTTTAGATACACAGAGGAACACATTGGCTCCAAGGCACTTCCTCTGGTTTAGGAAGTCAAGGCCCTGGATAAGAATGACAAGACGATCATTCCAAAAGGTGAGATTATGAAATATTTGATCTGTACCTCACCAAGTAGCTTATGAAGTAGTTTAGTATTGGGAATATTTTAAACAGATGGAAATACATATTGTGGTAGCTTCTCATTACTTTTCTTTCCAATTGATCACCTGTCGGTTTGCCTTTCTGAGGCCTTTTAAATCACAGAATATAAGCAGGGTTGTTTTTGTCTGTTTATAGAATATTAACTCAATGGCCTAGTCACGAAGCATAATAATATCATGAGAAAAACAGACCAAGCATGAATATGCCTATAGGAAGTGCTAATATATACCATTGGAATCCCAGAGGGGCCTTAGATGGCTCTGGTTTCTGAGTAAAACGTTAAATGATTTTTGTGAATAATTATAAAAAATTTCTATCAGGGCTCTTTTATTACTTATAGCAAAAGATGGATGCTTTATATTCAAATAAAAAAATTCCTTTAAGTTCTTTTAAATCAGATGAGAAAAAAGGAACTCAGTAGAATTGGAAATTTGCTTCTGCAAAATAAATCAGAGAATCTTGAGATTGGAAAGTCTTTAGAATTTACCTGTGACCATCACCCATCTGGCTCTTAAATGAACACATAACTTCCAAGGAAGTTCTACATCTAACATGAAATGATTTCTGTGAAATAGTAGTGATATAGACGAGGAAGTCCTGACACTGCTTTGTGCTGAGGACATTGTTGTCATAAAGTATCTTAATTTTACACTTCTGTTGTTTCTACGGGAATAGTTGTTTTCAAATGACAATTTACCTAAAATATTTACATTTCCACTAAAGTTGTTTGGTAGGTTTGCTGATTGTTTGCTTAAACTCTTAGAAAACTTATGAATATTTGGAATACAAAACGAGACCTTCTTTTCAGTAATTCTATTATAGTAGATGGGTCATTGGTTATAGTATGTGAGTGTCTAATGCCAAACAGTTGGAGTTATACCCACATCTCCACCACTCACCATTATGTGCAGGTTTGAGCAAATTACCCAAAAACTCTGTGCCTCAGTTTCCTTGTCTGTAAAATAAGGGAAAGTGTATTATAGAAATTAAATATCAGAATCAACTAAGCTACTGAGCATAATGCATGTCACAGGTAAGTACTCAATAGATGTTACTTATAATAATTATCAAATTCAATAAAACAAATCTTTATTGAGGATGTGCTTAACTATCTGCCAAACCTTGGAAGGGAGGGGAGCAATTTATGTTGTTTCTGGGGAAAAGTCTAGAATGCATTGTTTAAAAGCAGCAAACTCCCTGCAGGCAGGGATCCTATTGTCTTGTGTCTAGTACTATGTCTGGAGCATAGCAGACACTGAACACATATTTTTGAATGAATAAATAGGATGGTCTGAAAATCCTTAGGAAAAAAAAATAATCACTGAGAACTGGTGGGTCAGAGAAGGCAAATGTAATAGACATTACGCATCTGTATTTCAACAAAGTATTTGACAGTATTTCTTGACGATGGTCTTGTTATCAAAAAGGTGACGTTAATACTAGACAGTGATGTATTTCAGAGGATTTGTAACTGGATAAACAGCTTTTCTTGAAGAGTGCTAAATAATAGATCAGTGTCAACCTGAAGTCCTCTCTGTCCTGTGCCAATTTCTGTTCAACATTTATCATTATTACTAGTGCAGATGGACATATAGAAGGCATGCAAATAGGGCTGTAAGTAGAAAAATACTTGCAGGGATAGAAAATGCATTAGATATTGGCAGACTGGAATAAAGGTCAAATCATTAAGAAAGAAAGAAAGAAAGAAAGAAAGAAAGAAAGAAAGAAAGAAAGAAAGAAAGAAAGAACAAAAGAAAGAAAGAGAAAGAAAAGAAAGAAAAGCAAAGAAAAGAAAGAAATGTAATAGGGTTGAATAAAGAGTCCTGAACAGACTTTCCCAGCAATGATGTGAGAAAAAATATGAGATGTACAATTTGGGCCAATAGGGATCCAAATCAACTGTGTAACATGACAGTCTCCAAATTCATCTGGGCTTAGGTTAAATTAACCAATCTATAATGTCTAGGAAAAAGGAGATGGTCTTCCCTGAATAATGTTGTGTTGATCTGACTACACTTATTGTAGTCAGATGTGTGCTGCCATCAGAGCCCATGGTCCAGAGCCACTTTTAGAAAGAAACGAATGATGAATGTGTTTACAGGAAAGCGATCAAGATGGTGGAGGGAGGTGAACCCATGGCACAAGAAGAAAAGTTCTTCAGCCTCAAGAGGAGAGGGCTCACTGGAGACTTAACAGCCTTCCTGGGGAATGATTTAAGGGCTCTCATGTAGCAGAAGAACGACAGTTAATCAGTGTAATTCTGAGGAATAGAACTAGGATCATAGAATAATGATTTGAAGAGATGGATTCAACTTAAATGTTTTTTTCCTAACTGTTACCGCTAACCAAAGGGCTCTGTGGGGATATAGTAAGCTTCTTGTCACCTTGGTGTTGAGGGCTGAGGCTGGACAATTACTTGCAGGGCTTGTTGTACATGGAATTTATAGGTGGAGCTACCTAATGGTCAACTCTGAAGTCTGAAGATTCTAGAGAAAAGGAAGAAGAAGGAAGTAATGAATATTACTGTTCAAGGGTGAGGGATTGAGTTAAAACTGCCAAACAACCCCTAGAATTCTAGTTCCTCATTCCAGAGGAGTTCAACCACGGAATGATAACACATAGTGCTTGTTGACTACTCACATTGGACACACTTAATGCAGCGGCTAATCCAGTGGGCAGGTTTTGAACAAAGTTTGAATTGCCACACCCAACTGCTTCGCCCAGAAAGAAATCAATGGCCTGTATATGATGTCAAACTAAACTATGAAGAAATGCAATGGCTCATTATTGTTTGAGTTTTGAATAGGAAAAGATTTGACTTGAGCCCCAGGCCAAACTTCTGTCATGTCAAGTGAACATGTATATACAGTAGTATATATACATATAATATACAATGTATATAGTATTTACAAATATATAGGAATATATATAGACATGTAGAGTACATAACAATACTTTTATTAAGGTCTAGGGACATTTCATTTTTATTGTTATTATAGCTAATTAATATAGTCAAAACATTTTTTACTTACCCTAAACTCACCTGCATAAACTAAATGTAGCTATTTTATTCTCAACAAGCGGCCTTACTTTCCTCAACAGCTGCCACTCACTAATTAGTGGAAAATGAAATTTTGGTCTCATGCAGACACATAGGATAACTTAGGTAACAAAGTCTGTGCTTGGATGACTCAAGTAAAAGGATCAGTCTTTCAGATTTCTGTTCTTTTCTAAGCCAAGAAACTCCCTCCACCAGATTTCACCTGCTTTACTATAAATTCTGCAAACTTCTCTCTTCTCAAAGTCACCAAGGTCGCTGGAGTACCAGGAAGTGACCTAGCTCATGACCTGTAAGGCTCAGCCTATGAGCCAGATGCTAGGCCAGCTTTCTGGAAGGCTTTGTAAGCTTTGGCTGCATAGAGGCAGTTTTAGTTCCTTCCAAGTGGCCGTCATATCTGAGTAAATGAATATCATTCTCATATATGACACTTTATCTCTGGCAGTAAATATTCTTTAAGAATATTAATTTTAATAACTGTATAGCTTTCCATTGCTTACATATGCAAAAATGTCTTATCCAAATTTCTTATACAAGTGTTGGACACTATTATTTCTAATGTTTCGGTAGCTAAATACAGCTGAGATGAACATTTTCACATATAGATTTTTGTCCACATCTCTGATTATTGCTTGAAGATAGATGCCTAGAATTAGAATTATAAACAAATGGTAGGACTTTTAAAAAATTATATTATCATTCTAGCTTGTGACAAGGGCACATCTATTAATAAGTTGCCTTTCCATGGCTCATGCTTCCTCTGTTCTTTGCTTTTCTACGTTTACCTTCCTCTAGAAACCCACCTACTAATGAACCTAGATCTTCTTGTTCTTTGCATCATTTTCATGAACTAGCACACATCTTTCTACATCTCTGTTTTAACTGAATCTGACGTGGAAATCAATAGTAAGAGTAAAAATATCTAATGTTATATGAGAGAAGCAAAACAAGTGTGACAAGCCTTGTCACTGGTCTCTTTACCTAGAAACTGAGCCTCAGTTAATGCAGCCGCAAAACTGGAAGTGAACTTGCGAAAACATAGGACATCAAAACACAAGGTGAATCCATTAATATGCTAATTTTAAGAGTAGTGTCTATTTGATTATTCAATTATTCATTTGTTCAGCCAATAGTTAGTGAATTCTTATCACATACAAGATATCATACTTAGATCGTGTAGATCTCAAGAGGAATATGTCCATTTTTCCTCCTTAGAACTCTTCTAAGGCATCAGGTTGGGTCTCTTTGAGTCAACAAAGGTAGCACTCGTTTCCTGGACAAAGTGTGTGTGCCCGTGGGTGCATGTGTAATATATCAGCAGGGCAAGTCACGCTGCAGAGGAAGAACTGGTCTAGTTCTCCGTCATTGATAGGATTACACCACACAGAGGGAATTGCTGTAACTTACTACTTATAAATACAGTTACCTGGGTCCGTGGGGTGGAACCCAATTCTGACAGAGAATTTTAGTCTCATGGGGACTGGTTAACTCACTGAAATCAGCCCCACAAAGCCATTGATCTGATTTGCCACTTTGTGCTAACCGAATTCAAAAAAAGCAAAAATGTGTAGCCACCAATAAATACCAAAGTTATGACAAAATTTTATTTATACTGATGTCAGTTTATCTTTAAAATTGCACATATAAAAAGTCAAAATGCAGGAAAATAAAAAGGAACATTCTTTCGAATATAATAACTATATTTTCCTGACAAAACCAAAAATTCAAAACCCTCTTTAACTATTGCCTTTCCTCTGATAGGACAAATCCTGATGACTCTTTCTGGGACCTCCAGTAGATGAACACATCCCTCAAAAACCATAGCAGTTTCAAGGTGAGAGAAAATTGCCTCAGGGTCTCAGGGTCCCCCATTCCACACAGCACTACCTTTGGGATTGAATTTGAGCTGACTGTATAAAACTGAAGAAATCTAAATTTTACTCTATTTCCCTTTTTTTATCCCCTCTCGTTACCATCCACTAGACTTGGTGTTAGGCCCTCTGCCATCTTGTCCACTCCCAAGCTACCTTCAGTGACTATTCCAAGAAATCCTAGTTCTGCACTGGGGACCAGTATAGTGCTGTTGACACTTTGAAAGGGACACTGGAAGATGGGACAATAAGCCACAAAGGACAAAGTCTTTCACTGATGCAACCCAATGACACTGAGGAGACAGATGCTGAGGGCAGTGTGATATTTATGGACACAAAGCCCTTCCTTGCATGGAAATGAATTGTACGCTCTGGGAGCTGTTTACAGCCAGCCCTGTTTAGAACCCACAAACTCATCAACAGTACAGCGTTAGCATGGAAAATGGATTGGAGGGAGTGTAGAGAATCCGCTGCAAAGAGGCGTCATGTACCCATGTTCATTCCTGCTTACCTTGCAGCAGCATCCCACCCTCCTGGCCACTTCAGTCAGGCACTGACTGGTATGCTGATCCGCTTTTTAAGGGCACTAATGTTAAGACTCCAAGACACAAAGTACAGAATGAAAGCAAGCTTAGGACATCCTAGACCACCCTAAGCAACAGAAAGCCTTATTGCAGAGGGCCAAAGATAAAGATTTATGTGTCCCTGGAAGCTGTTTTTTATTTTTGGAAGTTATTGTCATTAAGAGCTGGCCATTAAGAGCAAGATCAAAGTGGTCTTTCTTTCTTTCTTTCTTTCTTTCTTTCTTTCTTTCTTTCTTTCTTTCTTTCTTTCTTTCTTTCTTTCTTTCTTTCTTTCTTTCTTCTTTCTTTCTTTCTTTCTTTCTTTCTTTCTTTCTTTCTTTCTTTCTTTCTTTCTTTCTTTCTTTCTTTCTTTCTTTCTTTTTGTGGGTTTTTCTGCAGCTTTGGAAAGACCTTAAAAATGAAGGTACCTATAATCTGTCCAGACTCTACTTATTAGCTCAATAATGTATGGCTATTATTATAATCACAGTTGTTATTATTATCAAAGATTCTCTTAAAATTTTTTAATGTTTACTTATTTTTAATAAGGGGAGGGGTGGAGAGAGGGAAACACAGATCTGAAGCAGGCTCCGGGCTCTGAGCTGTCAGCACAGAGCCCCACGCAGGGCTCAAACTGACAAACCACGGGATCATGACCTGGGCTGAAGTCGGATGCTTAACTGCCTGAGCCACCCAGGCGTCCCTTACCAAAGATATTCCAACACTTACATGACCACCAAACTTCCCTTTTCCCACTATCTAAATCTAGGATTTTACTAGGCTCATCTGTAAAATAAACCAATAATTACTGATATATGAATAATACATTTAGCACTTAGAAACCCTAAATTTTGATTGTTTTTTTTTTTTGAGGGATATGTGACAGGGCTTCAGAAATTCCATGAATTCCCCAAAGTTTTATGCAGAATTTTGAGTTGACATGCATCCTTCTGGAGAGAGAAGCCATTACTTTCATCAAATGTGTTCTTGACCTTAAGGAAGGTTAACCAGCACTTTACTTTTTTTGTTTGTTTGCTTAAATATTTTTAATTTCAGTATAGTTGACACACAATGTTACATTATTTTCAGGTGTGCAATGTAGTGATTCAGCAACTCTATATGTTATGAGATGCTCCCCAGGAGTGTAGCTACCATGTGTCACCATGCAACACTATTGCAATGTCATTGGCTGCATTCTCTATACTGTGCCTTTACGCCCATGACTTATTCCTTACCTGGAAGCCTGTAACTCTTTCTCTACTCCCTGCCCCCCTCCCCCACCTTTCCTCATCCCCTCTGGCAACCATCAGTTTGTTCTCTGTATTTATAAGCCTGATTCTGCTTTTTGTTTGTTTATGTATTTGTTTTTTAGATTCCACATATGAGTGAAATTGTGGTATGTGACTTTCTCAGTCTGACTTATTTCACTGAGCATGATAGCCTCTAGGTCCATCCACATTGGGGCAAATGGCACAATCACACAATGGTGTGTGGCTGTGTAATATTCCATTATACATATTCATTCATCTATCCATTCTTTATTCATATATCAATGGTTAACCAGTGCTTTAAATGAAAAGGCTAATTGCCCAACACAGTTGTTTCAATTAGTTTGTAAGCAGCTACGTATTTACATAAGTAAATCTCACTAGAGGGCTTCTCCAGGACAAGACCAGCAAACCATTATTTAGGAAGTGTCATTTAATTAAACTGAGAAATAGAGCACTTGTGAATAGGTCTTAAAGGATGTCAAAATATTAGTTGGTTTTCCTAAGATTCCTGGTTGGTGATTTATTTAAAGAATTTTAAATAAAGGCTGGCAATAGACTACTACCAGCCTTCAGCTGGGATTGAATCCTGGTCATTTTAAATTTGAGATACACATACACGTAACTCTTCTTTTTGCTCTTCTCATTGCATCTTGATGTCTCTAGGTCTATTCCAATGGTGCTCTTTGATTGTCTCTGTGACACTTTAGTGCACTTGCACACAGATCTTTATTTCATCCTGGGCTGTTAGTAAAAGGTTGGAGACAGCTTGTGTTAAGGTATGAATTGTTTGACACGGTAGGGGTTTCTTCAGTATTTTGACCCTACGGTTTTAATGGAAACAAAACAGTTAAGAGTCTTAGATAACTTTCTTCTGGATGGTAGTTAAAATGACATCAAAAAATAAAAAGCAAAACTTTTCACAGATCAACTCAGTTCTTTAAGGAGGCTATGGTATCTCACGTACCGAAAGTCCAAATTCCAAGCAGGGTCAGAACTGAGCTGCGGATTTAAATAGGTAAAAGGGTCTGGATCTCATTACTAATCCCAGGGCCATGCAACCTCCCTATCACCACAGTGATACTAGTGAGAGAGGCAGCAGGCAATACCACAGCTCGAACTTCATGATCTAATTGTGCTGTCCAAAGGACTCGATGTGTGTCTGCTCGTAATGAGTCAACAACTTTTTTCCACTGAGAAGAGCCATTTGCCGTGGTTGACTGGGAGTAGAAGTAGAGAGAAAAGATAGAAAAGAAAAAGAAAGTAAGATATTTTCTTCCCTCAGAAAACTAATAATCCAAGTGAGAAAACAGAACGCAAATATGTGAAGAATTTGCCAGGCAAATACAGAAGAGTAAAAATCCAGATATTGGAAAATATTATAGAAGAGGAGATAGTCACAGCTAAGGGAGGCCAGAGGGGACCTGGAGAATCTCAGCCAGGTTACTACTATAGGAGTAACGTCTTGAGCCAGGCCGGAGGTAGCATGGACCGTGCTTATGGAACAGCCAGAGAGGCTTGTGAGTGAAGAAGAAGATATCGAAGCATAGAGGTGAGAAAAATGAAACCAGGCACAGAGAGGGCAATCAGGTTTGTCTCATTGGAAAAAAGACTCCATACTCGAATACAATGGTTAGTTTTTTGTTTTTTTGTTTTTTTTCTAGGAGAGAGAGACAGAGACAGCCTGAGCAGGGGAGGGTCAGAGACAGAGGGAGTCACAGACTGAAATAGGCTCCAGGCTCTGAGCCGGCAGTCAGCACAGAGCCCGACGCGGGGCTCGAACCCACGAACCACGTGATCATGACCCAAGCGAAAGTCGAACACTTAACCGACTAAGCCACCCAGGCGCCCCTACAATGGTTAGTTTTAAGAGTACATCAGGGCCTAGCTTATGTTAGTAGCTTTTTATTAACTCATTCGTTCATTCACTCACACATTTAGAGACCACGAGCCTTGAGCTAGCACTTCTCTAGCACTGGAGATACAGGCTAATTCTCTGATCTTATTGGGTGACAGTCTAGGGGGAGGAGATAAACAATGAACTAATAAATAATTAATAAAAAATAAAATACTGCTTGACAATATTTGGCAAATAAGCCCCCTAGAGTGCATCCTGGCTTTTCGAGTAGACTGAGACATCAGCGTGTGAGGAAATACACTCGGTGGATATTGTTACTCTCTCATGGGCAGTCTCCCAACACCACTACTGTTCTCTCTTTAATGTTCCAAGATGATTGTAAGGGCACAGGTGCAGAACAACAAAAATACAATCAAAATGATGCCAGCGAGTTCACATGCAGTATGTCCACAGCTCAGGCACCCTAGCTATCAGCATGGGGAGAAGTTTGAGCTTATTTAAAATTGAACAATGAGAAGTGGTAAATATCAGCTGTGTTTCAAAAATTGCCCAAGGACAACCATTTTGGGTTTTTTTTTCTCTTTGGAAAGACACACTACAATGTAAAATTTCAAAGAGATGATAGATCTTGGCTCATAAAGTACCACGAATCAAAAATAATTTCATATTGATCATTAAACCTAGTCATAGAACTATTTTTCTTTCTACACTTACTAAATTTTCTTTCTCAAGAAGACAGAGCAACTGGCCCAATAGTAATGAGAAACACTCCTTTAATTTGATATTTGGAAGAAATAAGCCAATGAGATATAATCTACATTTGTGTGTCTATCTTCAGAGAAGATGGGCCAGTGAATAGCAGTGGCTTGTCATGGACAGAACTACGCAGGGAATGAATAGGGACACCACAAGATGGTGGTCGCTGGTCTAGGGGTGGAATTAAGATGGTCCTTACTTCAGTTTGGACAAATGATGCTCTTAAACTGTAACACCATACAACTTATCCTGCAAAACCAGCCAGAAAACAAAAAATGGGGACCAGACAGTAGCTATATGAAGGATCAAGTCAGGAAGCCTCGTGGACATCGCCACCATAGTATTCTTACCTCTCCAGAAGGAGAGTAATCCAATCCTAAGACCCTTCCACTCCGGGAGAAGTTTGGAAGACTAGTTGCTAAAAGGTATCTCTCCTAATTTATTATCCCAAACACTAAATAATTAGGCATCTTTTTGTTTAACTTCCTTTTGTTAAAAATGCTCAACTCACTTCAGGAATCCCACAGGCCAAAGTCACTTTGTTGCAAATGAGAAAAAGACGTTGCTTCCTTGGAGTATTCATAGCGCTCTGCCAGACTGTACAGCTCCATTAGGGGACATTTGGCTGGAGTCCCTCAGCCAGGAAAATTTGTGTAGTGTACATATTGTCCGACCATTTGTGGTGAGTCTGATTTGGTTGAAACAAGAAAGTGCATTAGGAGGAGTTGAAACAGAAATCAATAAATTATGTAAATCAGCCCCGAAGCCTCTGTTTTATTTACTCTTCTTCGAAAGCACGAGTTCATTTTTACTCTGCTTATTGTTTACCAGGTTAATGTACCTGCTGGCATTTCCCACAACTAGGCCTCACTTAACAAAGCTGGTCTTTACCACACCTATCCATGTAGTAGCCGTTCCAGCATCCCTAGCTGAGGATCCCTAACCAATTAGGGATGCCCTTCTGCCAAGGTATCAGAAAGGATCTTTCCATGGCCAGGAACACAGATAGCACAAGTCCATAGAGTTAGATTTCCCAGAGTACCCAGAAAACCATGAGCCAGTCAGTTAGGAAGTTCTCCAAATGCCTAAAGCTGCTTTTGTAAGACTAGCCCTCTCCTGTCTTATTTTAAAACTTTGAAAAAATGTTTATTTATTGATGTTTATTTTTGAGGGAGAGAGAGAGAGAAAGAGAGAGTATGAGCAGGGGAGGGGCAGAGAGAGAGGGAGACAGAATCAAAGCAGACTACAGGCTCTCAGCTGTCAGCCAGAGTCCAACACGGGGCTTGAATTCACAAACCACAAGATCATGACCTGGGCCAAAATCAGACGCTTAAAGAACTGAGCCACCCAGGCACCCTATCTCTTGTCTTATTTTAAAGTTCTGGAATTTTGGAAACTGTTCACCTCATATGTGAGAGTAGACAGTAGTTTCTCATGAAGAACAATATTTGAAGATCTCAGTTCCTTCTATTAAAGTTTCCTTCATGTCTTCTCTATTTGCTCTGTTAAATTTCTTAAGGGAAAGGCAAGGGCACTCCATTTGTGACATTTTATTCTCTCTAGTTTAATTCAACAAATGTGTATTGAGAAGCTTTTCTGGACCAAACACCTTCTAGAGTCACAAGGGGTGGAGAGATGACTGGGTCAGAGCCTTTACCTTGAACAGAGTATAGAGTCGTTAGCAGAGGTTGATCACAAATACAGAATAACTTTAATTCAAGGCAGCCAACTCAAACCATTACTGATGTGAGGAAAAGTATAAATCAGCAAGTAAGCAAACACAGCAGATGTGAAATTAAAAGGTAAGAACGTGAAAGGCTCACTGTTCTCTATTCCCGTCTCTGTCTTCCTTCTTCTTAGTTCGAGTTTCTAATGTGCTGTGTAGAGCAGTGTCTTCAGAAAACTGATGGCCTGAAATTAGTGTAAGTCAGAAGCATCAAAAAAGTGTATTCTGATGAGCCTAATGGCAGCCATTAATGAAAATCAGAAAATGCAAATACCAAAACAGCAGGTAATTAAAGGTTTCAAAGGTTAGGATGGGCTTCATATATAATACGAATTAAAATGTTCACTGCATTTGTGTTTGTTAAATGAAGAAAGATGAATGCATTTTAGTTTTTCATTTTGCATCTTCACATTAACTGTCTATACTGTTCTGCATCGCTTGCTGATAATAAGAAATTGCCTCTTTCAAATTTGTATCCAGTCATGGATATTAACGATGACCCCGAAGAAGACCATCTTACAAGCTATGATATTCAGCTCAGTATTCAAGAATCCATTGAAGCCAGCAAGTCTGTATTTTATTCTGAAAGGTAACATTCAAATTGACCATCCTCGACACAACTGCTTTATGGCATTCATTTTGTTGTCAGATAAAATGACTTCTCCTGCCTATATACACAGAGCTGTTCTTAAATATCCAGAGCCCTCTCTGCTATTGACTCAGACAACCTTTATGAGTACTGTATTTCATTTTTGGATCTTCAAAATATGAAAACTAATATGGATTAGGCCCTAAGTCTAATGAATTGGGAAGAGTTGAGGGCTTTTAGTAAAAATAACAAGAAATATGTAAACCACAGCCTATTTAGTTATCTACTGAACAAATGACACAAGTTAACAAATTATATATAACATTGATGTTTATTTTAGCAGGAGTTATAGAGTCTGAAACTGAAAAAGTAGATTTCTGTCTTGAACAACACACATTGCACAAAAATAAACTTTAGTTTACATTCTTTTATAGTATTTAGAATCCTGTACTCTGAAATTTAGTAGTGCTTTAAATTATTTTAGTGCTTATTTATTTATTTAATTTTTTTTGAGAGAGAGAGAGAGAGAGAAAGAGAGAGACCACAAGCTGGGAAAGGGCAGAGACAGAGGGAGACAGAATCCAAAGCACAGCTGAGCTGTCAGCACAGAGCCTGACTCGGGGCTCAAAATCACAGACAGCAAGATCATGACCTCAGCCGAAGTTGGATGCTTAATCTACTGAGCCACCCAGATGCCCCTAGTAGTGCTTTTAAATAGATTCAGTTCTATAAAATTATTGCTTATGAGCTTCTTAAAAATGGACTTAGTGCCTTTACATTGGATCTCTTTCATTTTTCCCTTATCCCCAACAGAGTGCCCAAGAAGGCTTTAATGACCCTAGAAGCTAACAGATGTTTCTGCTTAAAAGAGTTGAATCAATTTGTTTTAAAATACCTTGTTTTGTTTCCTTAGAATAAACACACACACACAAGAGAATTGCCATGAGGGTTGAAATCATGACCTGTTGGGCCAATGAATAGGAATTTGTTCAGTAAATACTCAACCTCTTTTCACTTGTATATCCATTGATGAAAGACTCTAACATGCAGTGTTGGATAATAAGCTCCTAATTAAGCAATTATTAATTAGCAATTATTAAGTTCAAAGCAACATTTACTCAGCATAGAGCTTTTAAAATTGGAAAAAAGCCTTAGAGATCTTCCTATGTAATCCCATCATTTTAGAGATAAAGAATCCACTATCCAGAGAAGCTAACCACTACCCAGAGAAACCACTACTTCAGGATCACAAAATCACAAAAGCTGAGCCTAGCTCTCTTGACTACAATGGTTTACTCCTTTCTCATTGCTTAGAACTCATTACAGAGACAGCGTCACAATCTTGTACTTTGTCATCTGTACTGATGTGCCTAGGTCTTGTGTATCATAAATATACTGTGTCTGATTCTTAGTATTCACATTCTTAAAGTAGATAGAATTAAGGAAGCTGGTTAGCTCAGTTGGTTAGAGGACGGTGCTAATACAGTACATAAAATTAGTTGAGTGCTTTTCCTGTAGATCTTGATAATTAAAATGATGCACAAAAACTCAATACAAGCTAAATTTTTGGGTGTTTTGAAGTACACCACTAGGATAAATATGGCTTACTTTTGTTTCTCTGGTAGATTTGTACCGCTGAGTGATCAAAACAGAAAACTTGTGGAAGCCATAAAACAAGGTAAAATGAGCATACTGTCTACAATGGGACAAGTTGGAGATTTCACATTGCCATGACAGAGATTTGTTACCAGCCATGTGTTTAATTTAGGTCACATTCTTGAGCTCCAAGAATATGTGAAGTATAAATATGCATTGGATGAAGCTGATGAAAAAGGATGGTTTCCATTGCATGAAGCTGTGGTTCAACCCATTCAACAAATACTTGAAGTTGTTCTGGATGGTAAGAGAACTTCAAATCCCTTTGACCCAACCGAAGCAAAAATACAGAATTTATGAGTGGCTCCATGACTTCCCATAAGATAAAAAGCAAAAAGAAAATGCAGAATAGAAGATTATTTGGAAGATAGGAAAGAGAATATCCATGTTTTACACTCAGAATATAAGGCTCAGCATATTTTGTGAGCTTCAGGTTTTACCCTTTGCATCCTTCTAAGAATGTGATACAAGTTGGCACAAAGATGTGGCTATAAGCTAAAAGTAATAAAGGCTTATATACATATCATGAATTAATTGATTTAAATATAAAACTTTGCTTTGGGGAGTAAGCTTTTAATTTTTCATCTTGATCTCTTGAGTTAGCGGTTTCCAAAAGATCATTATGATGCAACAAGTATATTTACAATATTTTGTGCTCATACTAGTCATACTAATTTTGTCATGGTGGAAACATGAATCAGTATCCCAGCAAATCAACCCCGGGTTAAGTATTAAGAGTAATTTTGATGTTCTAGCATAATATTTGTCACATCTCGGCAACTTTATTTTATTGTTATTTTTTTAATGTTTATTTTTGAGAGAGAGAAAGAGAGACAGAACATGAGCAGAGGAGGGACAGAGAGAGAGGGAGACACAGAATCAGACGCAGGCTCCAGGCTCTAAGCTGTCAGCACAGAGCCCCACGCAGGCCTCCAACTCACAAACTGCGAGGTCATAATCTGAGCCCAAGTCAGATGCTTAACTAACTGAGCCCTCCAGGCGCCCCTCAGCAACTTCTAAAATGTCTTATGAGTGCCCTGTCTTTTAACCTTCAAGGGCGCTCCCTCATTCTGTGCTCTAGGAGACAATCCTAGTTGCTTGATAATTCACTATCCGGCCAGAAGAAAATACATAGCTAAACAGATAGACAAATAGATCTAGAAGGTGATGTTAAACATGCTATTTCTTTTCTCACATTTTCTGACAATATTTAGATACACTCTCATTCTCACACTCACAGATTTTATTTGACAAAAATCAATTTCAGTTGCAATTGAAATAACAATACAAAGGATTGGGGAGTTATTTTACTATTTATCAAAAAAAAAAAAAAAAGAATATGCAATTCACGAAAAAAAAACAACAACCTTGAAACGCAGATGTTGGTTTCTAGCTGTTGAGTACATGCTCATCTATGTATACTCACCATCTTTTGATAAACTCTAATTACATCTTTTAATCTTTCCTTGTCATCAGTTGACGATATCCACTCCAAAGTACATAATGTTGGATTATTCTGATCTTTCTGATATCCTTTAAGTAAAGATTTTTAACTTTATACAATACTTTCATATCTCAGCATCCTACCAGACACTCTGGGAGTTCAAGACCTCTGATGGAGAAACACCCCTGACTTTGGCAGTCAAAGCTGGTCTGGTGGAAAATGTAAGAACTTTATTAGAAAAGGGAGTGTGGCCTAACACCAAAAATGACAAAGGAGAGACGCCGCTTCTGATTGGTAAATAACCTTCTTTTCTAAAACTTTCATAGTTTGAGACAAGTAAATATTTAATAAGTATTTATTGAAAACCACTATGTACTGAAGTTATGTGACCTCAGCTCCTTCTCTTCCCTGAGCTCCTTCCCTAACACCGGTCTTATCTGCCCTGTGGTGGTGGTGTTTTTTTTTAATACTGCAAAGAGGTCCAATGTGAAAGATCCTTCAGCACCAACGAACCAGGAGGGATCCAATCTTGGAGTTTTGTGAAGCCAGAAGTGCCAGTTCTTTTTTTTTTTTAATGTGTATTTCCTTTAGAGAGAGGCAGACAGACAGAGCGCGAGTGGGGGAGGGGCAGAGAGAGAGGAAGACACAGAATCTGAAGCAGGCTCCAGGCTCTGAGCTGTCAGCACAGAGCCCCATGAGGGGCTCGAACTCACAAACTGTGAGATCATGACCTGAGCCAGCTGACTGAGCTAACCAGGTGCCCCAAAAAGTGTCAGTTCTAAAGGAATATCCTCTAGGTAGGGTCCAGTTGTAAGTAAGGTTGCGTGTGCAGCAGATAGCAAGAAAAAAGAAACAGAAAGAGGGTTTCAAAGAGAGATTCCAGGTCCACCTCAGAACAATGAAGCACCGGCAGATTCTGATCACATAGATGGAGCCCTGGGCCCCTATGAAGAGGTTCACAACTCTGACACAAGTAATGATGGTAAACCTAAAGCTGTCATTTATCAGTTTCTTCTCAATGTGTGTATTCTGCTATTTCTGTTGACCAATAAAAAAGTGGCAAGTCTGTTTGTACAAGTGAGATGAGATTAACTACAAATGACCAGAGATAACATTCCCTGTCACTTAGGGATACAGAGTTGTGGAATCTGTTACAATAACTGGTGCTTTTTAGAAGTAAACCAGAACTCTTTACCTATGGCTACATCACCACTATTAATGTGATCTGTACTATTTTTAAAGCCATATGCCATGGGGTTTTTGCAATGACATCCATATATGTGTTGTTGTTTCTATAGATGGTTCTATAAATATCTGTAGATCTTTGATTTCTGCAACAAAAAAAAAGCACACACTTTTTCAGAGTTTGTATACTATCTCATTTTGCAAATATACGATTATTCTATACTTGCTATCTTTAATTCATTTACTTAAGGCACAACTAAGTCATGATTATCCCTCATTTGATTTCTTTTTGCTTTTAATACTGCAACAGAGCATTAAGTATTTATATGTATTTCGGAGTTGGATGTGTTAGTTTCCCTAATCCAGCAACATCTGAAGTATGGGAAAGGAAGTTGATCATTATGTTATCAGAGTCAAAATAGAATTAACATTTAGAAATAATGTGAAAAGCTAAATGGTAAGGGGGGCCTGGGTGGCTCAGTTGGTTGAGTGTCCAATTTCAGCTCAGGTCACGATCTCACAGTTCATTGGTTTGAGCCCCACGCCAGCTCTGTGCTGATAGCTCGGAGCCTGGAGTCAGCTTGAGATTCTGTGTCTCCTTCACTCTCTGCCCCTCTCCTACTCACATTCTGTCTCCCTCTGTCTTTCAAAAACGGATAAAAAAATTTTTTTTTAATTATTAAAAGGCTAAATGGTAATACCAAAGAGAATACAAAAGTCTCAGAAGGGAAATTTTCTGAAGATCTTCACTTATGTCCCCATTATCCATGTACCCAGGGAATAAGATTTTTCTTGGGTTACCTTCTCCAAGACCTCCTTGGTGGAAGCCATGTCAAGAATTTTTAGGTTCTATGGGAAAATGGTCATCTGTGGCACTTTCCCAGCTTTCTTCTTGACTCTGTAGCCTACTTTGAAATTTGCTACTCATAGTCCATTAACTAAGAAAGGGAGAGATAAGAGAAAAATATGTTGCTCTTTTTATTTTTATGTGTGATGTCATTTTTATTTTTCTTAGCCTGATGCCATGTCTTTGTCTTTATTACAGAATATGTTTAGATGGCCAAAAAAAAAAAAAAAAAAAAAGACACGTTGGGTCCCTCCGGGGCCCCTCTTTGCTATCAGCCATTAGGCCCTTACTTGTGGTACTTTGATGTATTGCAATCCATCACAAGGTTACTTGCTGAGGACCAGATATCTACTTTGTGATCATCTGACACTTGTGAGGGTATTTGGCACTCAGACTCCTTCTCTGCTCACTCCTCTGAAGTTGGTGTCACCTTTCTCTAGTTGGATAGCCACAAGATTATCTTGGCCAGTGGGGCCCAGGAATAGAGGAAGCCCAGGGAACCATGAAGCACAACATCTCAGTTCTGCTGCCCTCCCCGGCCCACACCCTCATGCCATTTCTGGCTTGGTTAATTTTATTTCAGATACTTTCTTTGTCACAAATCAATACACATCCTCTTCACTGCCTTTCCTCTTTCAATCTGACAATCCTTATCAAGAAGCTTCAGAAAAATCTCTCTTCCCTGTTTGAATGTCTTACAAGTCACAAGATAAATCACTTGTGCAATTAAAAACATTACATGAGCAAAACACATATATCAAGAAAGGGAAAGAAAATGACAGAAATTAGAGGCACCTGGGTGGCTCAGTCAGTTAATCATCTGACTCTTGGTTTCGGCTCAGGTCATGATCTCACAGTTTGTGAGTTCAAGCCCCAAATCAGATTCTGCACTGACAGCTGGGAGCCTGCTTGGGATTTCCTCTCTTGATCTCTCTCTCTCTGCCTCTCTCCATGCATTCAGGCTCTCTCTCTCAAAATAAATAAATAACATAAAAAAGAGAAAATTATAGAAATTTAAGATAAAAAGGAATAGTGCCAGCAAACTATAAATCTATACAAAAGTCTCTAATTCCTTAACTCTTCAACTGAAGTTTGTTTCTTAAGCATTGTTGTTGAAGATATATATATTACTATATAAGTTATTTAAGCTTTATTTTACTTAATTATGTTACACAAATACTGTGCCATATTAGTTTTCATTATTTCAGCCATTTATTGGTTAAGAATGTGTTCATGGGTTAGTTTGGGAGGGGATCCCATGATTTCCATTATTATTTCTACTCAAAATAAAATATATTCTTAGTTCCAAAATAGTTAAATTGCAAGTAAAGTTTTATTTTAAAAATAATTTAAGCGGAACATGGCCTGTGCATGATATTGTTCTCATGAAAAAAGACTAAGATCTCTAACCAACATGTTTCCTGAGTCAGACAAAAGGAAAACAGTTCACAATGGAAGAGATTCATTATTTTAACACACTTTTTCTAGAAGAAAATGTAATAGGAGCAAGAAGATAAATGAGGACACATACCTCTTAGTTCATTTAACCTATTGATGTTTTCTCTGCAATGACACCAGCTAGGATGAGGTAATTCACTATAATTAGAGCTGCCAGCGGCAGGTGGGTGATTCAGAGAAGGCATTTGTCAACGGACTCTAGGGAACAGGAGAAAAACTGAAATCTCATCACAGTGATGGCTCGCCTGCCTCCACATTAAGTTTTCTTCCTCTCGTCAGGCCTTCGAGGGCCCTTTTCCTTGTTTCGGCTTTAGGTGCTTCCTGCACTCTGCCCCCTTGCTCCCCAATATGTTCTATGTGCGCCCACCCCACCCCCCATCCCGTCCTGCCTTTCCCAGCAAAGACCTGGACTCGGAGTCTCTCTTCAAATAGAAGACAATATGGGCTTCTTCTCTAAATTGTCAATTGCATGAGTGAGAACCAAGCCCATCCTTTTCCTGTTGTCCACAGGATCCGGCACAGGGCCTCTCATATAGCCAGAGCATGTCAACTGAATAAATGAATGAATGGATGAATGAATGAGTGAGTGAATGTAATTGTATTTATCTCTTCTTTTTTAAAAAAAATTTTTTTAGTGTTTTATTTATTTCTGAGAGAGACAGAGAGAGAGAGAGTGTGAGCAAGGGAGAGTCAGAGAGAGAGGGAGATACAGAATCTGAAACAGGCTCCAGGCTCTGAGCTAGCTGTCAGCACAGAGTCTGACACAGGGCTCGAACCCACGAACTGTGAGATCATGACCTGAGCCGAAGTCAGATGTTCAGTCGACTGAGCCACCCAGGCGCCCCTGTATTTACCTCTTCTGCAGGGAGTAGCACTCGTCCTTCTCTGTTTCTTACTAAGATTTTACTTACTAATAAGATAAAAAGACATTACATCTTATAGAATTATTTATATCTAAACTGGGACCATCTCTTAGTAATTCAAAGCTGGGTTGGCAGAGCTTTTTACCTGTAATTTCATCTATTAAAAACAAGCAAAGGGGAAGAGCAGCATATGATCTAGTGAATCCCTTACACTGTAGTACACTAGCTGTCATAGGCTTCACCTACTTAGAACATTGGACCTACCTGGATTCTAAACCTTCTCATTGCTAACCTCCATTAAGATCACGGGAAACAGAAGTTCATTTAATACTTGCTGTTATTTTTGGTGGAGGGAAAAAAAGTCTTTCTGGGGGGTGATAAGGGGACTTCATAAACATTATTCACACATGGGCTCCAGGATCCTAGAAGTGATGAAATTATATTAATAATAATAGTTATAATTTATTGAGCTGCTAGTATATATTAAGCATTTCCATATATTATTTAATTTATACAACCCAACAGGAATGTTATTTTCATTTCATTTATTTTCTTTTTCTAAAGTTTAGAAAGAGTATACATAACATCCTATTTTAGTGATGTGCATGGTGTCCATAAAACCCTTAACCTCCTCAGGTCAAAGTCTTAAAGAAAAGACAGCATCATCTTGGGTTTGAGAAATAGAAGGAGTATGAAAACTACAGTATTTTCTTGTAGAAGAAGAGGGAATAGGTGATATCTATTTTGATATTAAATTTAGTAATTAGGGGTGCCTGGGTGGCTCAGTCAGTTAAGCATCTGACTTCAGCTCAAGTCATGATCTCATGGTTTGGGAGTTTGAGCCCAGCGTCAGGCTGTCTGCTGTCAGCACAGAGCCCTCTCTGGATCCTCTGTCTCCCTTTCTCTCTGCTCGTTCTCTCTCTCTCTCTTTCTCTCTCTCTCAAATAAACATTTTTAAATATTAAAGATAAATTAGTAATTAGTTTCATACCATCTAAAATATCCACGTCAATATGCCTACTGTTGATAGGGGCGCCTGGGTGGCTTAGTCTGTTAAGCGTCCGACTTTCACTTAGGTCATGATCTCGCGGTTCGTGGGTTCGGGCCCCGCGTCGGGCTCTGTGCTGACTGCCAGCTCAGAGCCTGGAGCCTGTTTCAGTCTGTGACTCCCTCTCTCTCTCTGACCCTCTCCTGCTCACGCTGTCTCTCTCTCTGTCTCCTAGAAATAAATAAAACATTTAAAAAAATATATGCCTACTGTTGATAGTTTTTTAAAATCATCTTCCAGCTGTAAAACAGGGCTCATACGACATGGTGTTCACTCTGCTTAAACACAACGCCAGCCTTGACCAACCCTGCATCAAGCGATGGTCGGCAATGCATGAAGCAGCCAAACAAGGCCGCAAAGATATCATAGCGCTGCTACTAAACCACGGAGGCAATGTCCATCTGAGAGACGGATTTGGAGTCACACCGTTAGGTGTTGCTGCTGAGTATGGTCATTGTGATGTGTTAGAACACTTAATCCACAAAGGTACGTGAAAAGGAATTGCACATTCTTGATGTTTCTCCTGTCCCTCAATTTCTTTTTCTCCATTCCTTCATGGCTCCACTTCCTCTCCTGAATGTAACTGGGCATCAGGCTTTTGTACTCAGCTCCTCGAGAAACCCCTCAAAAGCCCCCTCTTCCACAACTTAATTACACCCTATACATCATGACCTACAATTCTGCCTAGCTTTACTAAAACTTCTGGTTCTCAGTTTTCCTCCTTTGTAAATAAGGGCTAGGGTCATCTACTCCCCTAAGGATCCTCTGTGGAGAAAAGACTAACATTTTTGAGGCCCCCTCACAACACAACCTCATTTAATTATCATATGAACTCTATGAAATAAGTGGTATTTTACAGATGAGGAGATGGGTATTCCTAGAAGTAAGTAGCTTGCCCCAGACTCTCTCAGTCTGCAGCAGAGCCAGAACTCAACACCACTTTCTCCTACATCATGACTCTAGTCCTAAGTCACTTGAATGTTATACAGTTTGTGTTCTTTGATAATATTTTGTCTCATTTCCCCTCTGAACTCCTTAAGGTAGTCATATTTTTTCACTTTAGGATCTTCTGCTGGATCACACACAGCACACAGAGGGCACTTGTTGAAATGAAATAGAGAGTTAACGTTGCCTTTAAATTTAAGAGACTACTCCTTTTCC
Source organism: Proteles cristata cristata (assembly GCA_017311185.1). Taxonomy (NCBI): domain Eukaryota; kingdom Metazoa; phylum Chordata; class Mammalia; order Carnivora; family Hyaenidae; genus Proteles; species Proteles cristata. Next base: position 2,127,583 of record JAESUZ010003619.1, on the reverse strand, counting down.
TGGGAGTATTTGTCTACCATGAAAATTGGCTTCTTGATTTCTCACACAAAGATTTTCTAATCAAATGAAACATGCATGCATAATTGTTTATTGAAAATACTGAGAACACAGCTGTTCTTAATCCTATACTTTTAATTTTAAGTCCTAGCCAGAAAGGAAAACAGCAGGTTATTATTAAGGCGACTATCATGACAATTTCAAATAATTCCAGTTATCACTCTGCCATATGTTTTATTTACACTGTCAGGTGGTGATGTGTTTGCTTTGGCGGATGATGGGGCATCAGTGTTGTTTGAGGCAGCAGGAGGGGGCAATCCTGACTGCATTTCCCTCCTGCTGGAATACGGAGGAAGTGGAAATGTTCCTAACAGAGCAGGGCATCTTCCCATACACCGAGCTGCTTACGAGGGACATTATCTGTGAGTAACAAATCATAAGATCATTTTAAGTTGAAAAATACAAAAGTGTATGTACAGTAGAATCTCAAGCCTAATCTATATAATACCTCCCAAAATCTGAAAAGAAAAAGACACGCTGTGCACACATTTTGTGTATATTAATATCTGTTTTATTTTTCCCTTTCTCTTTATGTTCTGGAACTTTCTAGAATTTGAACATTGAACTTATACCACTTTTATAATTAAGTTTTTTTAATGTTTTATTTATTTCTGAGAGAGACAGATAGCATGAGCAGGAGAAGGTCATAGAGAGAGGGAGACACAGAATCTGAAACAGGCGTCAGGCTCTGAGCTCGCTGTCAGTACAGAGCCCGACGCGGGGCTCGAACCCATGAACCGTGAGATCATGACCTGAGCCGAAGCCGGACACTTAACTGAGCCATCCGGGCACCCCACCACTTTTATAATTAAAATTTTTTCTCTTAGAAGGAAATAAGTTATAACTGAGAATTCTGCACAAACCACCCAAATATGTCTGTTTTTTGTTTTATCAATGTGTGTAACAAAGAGCTACACAGTTTCTAAAACTTTTGCCTTTGACAAAGGACTTTGTGACAATACTACCAGTATTACTCCAGTGTTTATTAATACCTATAGATATTATGATATAATGTCAAATTCACCCTTGAATAGAAAAATTTCATTATAAGGTCAGATATCTTTATGCTGGTGGGGGGAAAAGGTTTGGATAGATTTTTAAATCACAAAATGTACCACAATCAACACATCCATACAAATCTATAATCACTAAATTAAACCACTCACCATAAGAGGATGGTTTTAGGCAATTTAATATATTTTATAAGTTCAAAAATTTTGCAATCATTAGGCCTTAGCACCTTCAGTGGCCACATTGGCTAAGTCAAGTGGCCAATGACACATAATTGATGCTAAGTGACATGTTGTTAAAGTTTACCTGGATTTACTCCCAGTGTTCATAAATTCACACATGGTAGCTCTGAATTAGGCACAAGAGATCAAGTTCTCCTTGCTGTGGCTCTCATGCGTGTCTAGTTGTTCAGGCAAGTGTGAAATTCACAACTGTTTATCACAGGTTCGTAGAAACCTAAGCTGTGGTGAGTTATCCCCATTGGACTGATGTAGGGTGATGGAATAATAAAGAGTCTTTTTTGTGGCTATTAATTCCATTGCAAGCTATATGGAGGCAGGCGGGAGGTGCACGGCCACTACTAAAGCATAGACTGCTCAGAAAGAAGTGAACGAGAAGGAACGAATGAGAATTCAAAAGGCCTGAGCTCTAGTCCTTGCTCCACAGTCCATTTGCGACCATGGACTAGTCATTTCACCTCTCCAGACTTCTGTTGCTCTTCTGTTGAATGAGGGGTTGGACTAAGCAATGTTCAAGGTCATGTCCTGTGACTCCATAATTCTCAAGGTCAAGATTATAAAACATTCTTCTATGGCATCAGATGAGCTTATCTTTCTTCTATATTTTTTTCGTTAAAGAGTTTTGGTTGTTTATAAGTAGTACGTTGTTCCCAAGAGAATTGGAAGACAGAGAGCATTCCTGAAGAACCACAATTCTAGGACCAAACATAGGACATCAAGCATGTTCCCTGGGAATATTTAGAATGGGAAACTAAAAGCAAAACTGAATTACACTAAGCTGAGCAGTAAGCCAGTGGGCAAAAGTGAAATGTTAAATGTTTTTGTATGAGGTTATCTAGAGACAAGAAAAGAAGCTAAACAGGCTGTATTCGCTTGTCTAGTGAGGAAACTGGTTTATTAAAATTCTTCATTTTCTTCCTGCCATGTGGATATTTGACTTTTTTTTTTCTTTTTTTAGTGCACTGAAGTATCTTATCCCAGTAACATCCAAACATGCAATCCAGAAGAGTGGGCTAACACCAATTCACTCAGCAGCAGACGGACAAAATGTACAGTGCCTAGAGCTGCTTATTGAAAATGGCTTTGATGTCAATACCCTGCTCGCTGACCACATTTCTGAGAGCTATGATGACGAGCGGAAGACCGCACTCTATTTTGCTGTTTCTAACAATGATATCCAGTGCACGGAAGTCCTTCTGGCTGCAGGTGCAGACCCAAACCTAGATCCCCTCAACTGTCTACTCGTGGCAGTGAGGGCCAATAACCATGAAATTGTCCGGCTGCTTCTCTCCCATGGAGCTAACGTCAATTGTTATTTCATGCATGTGAATGACACACGTTTCCCCAGTGCCATTCAATATGCCCTAAATGATGAGGTAATGCTGAGGCTGTTGCTGAATAATGGCTACCAAGTGGAGATGTGCTTTGACTGCATGCATGGGAACATCTTTGGAAATTCATTTGTGTGGTCAGAGATAGAAGAAGAGGTACTACCGGGGTGGACATCTTGTGTAATAAAAGATAACCCGGTGAGTTACATTCTTTTCTTCTTCCTACTGGGTCATCATCCTAACTTTTGCTCATTTAGAGATATCACAAGAAAAGAAAAATCACTCTTTTATATTTTTCTTTTTCTTGGATTTTTGCTTGCAATAATATGGGGATATAAGCATAAAATGAGGCAAAAAAAAGATTGTTTTTCTAAAATTGGAAACTGAATGTAGATGAATGTGAAAATGTATGCAACTAATAATTTATGCTTATTTGGTGGAAAATTGGGAATGGAAACATGGAGAGAAGAATCATGGAAAGCAACCTGATTCTTCCATGCTAAGTTGACTGCTATCACATCAAAGTCATGCATATAGCTTCAGGGCTCATAGTTTCCCAGATAAAAGCAAACAATTTATTTTTCTTTTTTGTTCATTACAAGGAAGGTACTTATATTTTCTGTAAGAAGACAATGATAGTAACTTTTCATAACAAAATTGAGTGCTTGTGTATATACTATATTAAATGTATTACTAAATTACATTTTATCAATTCTCTCAGTTCTGTGAGTTCATTACAGTTCCTTGGATGAAACATTTGGTAGGCAGCGTTATTCGTGTATTAATTGATTACATGGATTATATCCCTCTGTGTGCTAAGCTGAAGTCTGCACTAGAAGTACAGAGAGAATGGCCAGAAATCCGTCAAATACTAGGTAAAAAAAAAAAAAAAGTTTTGTCTATAATTTTTTTTATGCAGAATGTATACAGGGGAAGTTTCTTAATGTCATATTTGATTCTTTTTCTATGTTACTTTATTTTCAGAATCATCCAGGTTTTTAAAAATCTTCCTTAATACTTCCTCTGATATGGGATGCTAAGTTTGTTGCTATTTTTAACACTTTCCAAATCTTTCATTGTATAATGAGTAATAATATGACTATATTAACATTTGACAAACTCATTTAAAAAAACTTCTATAAGACCATAAGATATATAGACTCTCATCTCCATGTGGGCAGGCATCTGTTTATTTTTGTATTCTCAAGGCTTAGCATGATACCTAGTGAGTAGTAAATAATAAATACTGAGTAAATGGATGAATGGAATGAATTAGAGTTATTCTTTTGGATATGCTCTCTCTCAGATCTTTATTGACAAATTCCTATCAAAAGTTTGTCTTATACGCCGGCCATTTGGTATTCTCTAATTTAAAGTTTAGTTTATAATAAAAGTGAATCATATTATAAATACAGCCTAAGGCTAAGGGCAACTACAAAACAGTCTTGATCCTATAAATTCTCTTTTTTTAAAGATGTTAAGTCATTCTGAAGCTCACTAATGTTTGGAAACCAATCTTTTATTTTATTTTATTTTATTTTTACTAAGTAAGCTCTTTGCCTAACATGGGACTTAAACTCATGATCCCAAGATCAAGAGTCACATGCCCCACCAACTGAGCAGCCAGGCACCCCTTGGACCCTATAAATTCTTGAAACTGACCTGTTAAGTCTCCCTTTCTGAACCATACCCCACATTGGGAATAAAATCAAAATCAAGCAGGACAGAGCCATGAGAAACTCCAGATAAAAGGAGGGGCAGCAACCAGAACCAGGAAACGTCAGGAGCCACTGTTCGAGATCATTGCAAGAAGACAATAGAATAGGGAATTCTGTAAAGTCAGAAGAGCTATCTTGGACCAAGCATCTTTCTAAAACTTCAGGAAAACTAATGTCACGTCAAAATGAGTAACAGAAAATTATCACAGTCAAGTTTCATATAAATTTATTATAAGAAAAAACAGGAAGAGGAACAGAATAATATCCTTACAGACAAGAAAGCACACTAGGAAAGGACACCCTCAGAACAGATGAAAACTAAAAACTTAATTTCAAAACAGGCTAAATCACATAAGGAAAATGATACAAGACATGAAAGAACCACACAATTTCTGAATTACAAAAATTCAGAAATGGGATAATAGAACTGAGGAAGGAACTAGACAGAAAAAGAAAAAAATAATTTCTTTTTAAAAAAATTAATTTCAAATTCAAAGGCTGAACCAGAATGAAAGCAAGAACTAGTAAAGCAGTAGATAATACCTTCAAGAGAAACAGAAGCTGAAACAGAAGAAACATTTTTGAATAAAACAGAAATAAAGGAATAAACCAAAGCATTTGAAAGGCAGTGACAGATATTAAATACAGGCGATTAAGAGTAAGGAAAAGAATAACAGGGTTCCTTGAAAAGGAAAACCAACAAATGTTCTCTTTGAGGGAACAGAACAAATACAAAAACTTATTTTACGAAAAAAAAATCTATGATAAAAAGAAAAGACAAAACTACAAATTACTATATTCTTCGGTCATGTGGGCAAAAACAATTGACTTATGGGGGAAAAAGCAGATTCTCCCAGGTAATATGGTTTCTCTGACTGTCTTCTGAAGAAACACTAGGAAATGAGCTTCAGATAAACCAAAATGAGGAGAGGGACTGACAGAAGGACCAGTACTGAGCATTAGGCAGAACACCAAGTTAAAAGGGAGTTAAAAGGGAGAAGATATAATATGTAGGGCTGCATGATCAGATAAAGAGGGTATGACACAACTATTTATTTATTTATTTATTTTAAATTTTTAATGTTTATTTATTCTTTTTTTTAATATATTTTTTTAATGTTTTATTTATTTCTAGGAGAGAGAGAGAGACAGCGTGAGCAGGGGAGGGTCAGAGAGAGAGGGATCACAGACTCTGAAACAGGCTCCAGGCTCTGAGCTGGCAGTCAGCACAGAGCCCGACGTGGGGCTCGAACCCACGAACCGCGAGATCATGACCTAAGCGAAAGTCGGACGCTTAACCAACTAAGCCACCCAGGCGCCCCTATTTATTCTTGACATAGAGTGTGTGTGTGTGTGTGTGTGTGTGTGTGTGTGTGTGTGTGTGCGCGCGCTAGCAGGGAAGGGTAAGAGAGAGGGGAAGACACAGAACCTGAAGCAGGGTCTGTGATCTGAGCTGTTAGCACAGAGCCTGACACAGGGCTTGAACTCAGTAACCGTGAGATCATGACCTGAGTCGAAGTCAGACGCTTAACTGACTGAGTCACCCAGGCACCCCTGACACAACTATTTTAAATTGGAGAGAGCAAGGGTGCCTGGGTGGCTCAGTCGGTTGAGCGTCCAGCTTTGGATATGATTTCACGGTTCATGAAGTCAAGCCCAGCTTTGGGCTCTGTGCGGACAGCTCAGAGCCTGGAGCCTGCTCCGGACTCTGTGTCTAACCTCTCTCTGTCCCTCCCCAACTCAACTCTGTCTCTCTCTCTCAAAAATAATAAATAAATAAATAAATAAATAAATAAATAAATAAATAAATAAATAAATAAATAAATAAATAAAAAACAGAGCACACACAAAAACTTTTTTTAAGATTTTATTTTTAAGTAATCTCTTCACTCTATGTAGGGCTTGAACTAACCCTGAGACCAAGAGTTACATACTCCACTGACCAGGCCAACCAGGCAACTCTACACAAAAATATCTTTTATGTTTATTTTTATTTTTTCAATGTTTTTTTATTTTTGAGAGAGAGAGACAGAGAGAGAGAAACAGAGTATGAGCATGGGAGGGACAGAGAGAGAGGAGAGGGAAACACAGAATCCACAGCAGGCTCTAGGCTGCAAGCTATCAGCACAGAGCCCAACGCTAGGCTCTTACTCACGAACCATGAGATCATGAGCTGAGCTGAAGTGGGACATCCAACCAACTGAGCCACAAAAACATTTTTTAAAGATATCAAATTACATGATGGTGGCATAATATAACACTATTACTTGAGAATGAGACTCATTCAGTAAGTGAGTGATTATGGGATAGTCTAACTCTATTCTTTGTATCCTTGAGAACCAGAATATCTGTGTGGAAGAAAGGAAATACAGATGAAAGATGGTAAAAAGAAAAACATCTTTTAGTCTCGAACTTGAATTGGAGGAATCAATTTGAACTCAAGCTATTTTACCTGAGGTGTATGTGTGTGTATGTGTCTACAAAAAGGCTTAGAAACAAAGACAAACTGAGTAGCATCGAGCATCCCTAGCAGGCTGTGGTCTTGAAATACCATTTCCTAGAAAAGGAAATGGATGATTTCAGGTTTCAGGAAGCAATGTCCAGGACGAGCCTGGAATGTCTGTCATTCCACATTGCAAAGAAATGCTCAAAGCCTACAAGAGCAGGCCAAAAGAATCCAGGAGCCAACTTGAAGAGGATCCTACTGGCCAAAGATGGGACAATGAAGCTTCCAAAGGGTAATTCTATCAATAAATCGAAACCAAGTACGTTAAAATACGATATTTTAAAAATTGGTCAGCTCCAGAAGATAAAATCAACTCATTAGCTTGAAAACTTATAAAGGAAAAGATCTAAGCGTTTATTCTGCTTTACCTATGTGATTTGTGTCACTAGTAACCACAAAGAAGAGGAGCAAAAGTGTCTCTTTGTTAAAATATTTCAAATAAGAAGTGAAAAAGAAATGATATAACTAGATGTCACCATTTTGCAGTCCCCAGTCAGCTAATGGATTTAGTCATTGAACATCAATTGTTCCCACTATCTCATTACGTGCCATTGATGAAAGAACACAGCACCAGGTATAGTTTTGCCAAAGAGATCAAACCTGAGTCAGCTCAAGTCTCTGTATCTGGCTATCAATTTGTTAGAAATAGAAATGGCGGGAAAGCACAGACCTGCACCATGAAAATGCAATCAGCAAAATTTAAGCTGTGGGAAACTGCAGGGCTTTTTGGTTCTTCAGAGATTCATTGAAGGGAAGAGAAGAGGAAGGATTAAAAAAGACTTAAAGATCATATCATTTTTTAAAAATATTGTGAATACCATAGCACAGGGATAATACACTTAGATGATGAAACTCTAAAGTAAGTGATTCCGGGGGCACCTGGCTGGTTCAGTCAGTGGAATGTGCAACTCTTGATCTCGGGTTGTAAGTTCAGGCCCCATATTGGGTGCAGAGATGACTTAAAAGAATAAATAAATAATAAAGGAAGTGATTACCATAAAAGTCAGAATAGTGGTAACATGGGGGAGAAAGGAATAAAGATTGCAATGGATTATGGAGGAAATCCTAGGGCAGCTGGGGAAATTCTTCTATTCATGACCTGGGAGGTAATTAAAGATACTCATCTTGTAATCACTAATAATGACTCATAAAGCTATATGTGTGTAGTTACTTTATATTTTATTTTTATAATAAAGAGGTTAAAACATTTTGGAGATTGTAAGAGGTTATAGACCTGGAAAACGAAGCCAAGATTCGAACCCTTGTCTGTCTTACCTCAAACCACTCTCTCCAACACCACTGTGCTTCCTGTCATAGGCAGAACAGAGTTTGCTTCTAACTGCTAATTAATTGCCCATGTGTTTTTATTACAAAAGAGTAACAATTCTGTTGACTTTAGAAAGGAAATCAAGGAGGAAGACCAAGAAGGTGTTTTGCTGTTTCAGTCATACATTAATGCAGCTGGAGTGGATGTCAGTTGAATGCTGTGAGCGTGGTTAACCACTGGATGTCAGGATTCCTCCAGACATATGTGAGGCGGTGTGTTTGTTAAAGAAGAAAATAAAATGTAATTTCTTTCTTTTAAAAATGGGCTTATTTTGCCTATTTGGGTAATAATAATTTTGCCTCCATAGTTTCTGAAAATCACTGTTTTAATTTTTTAAGAAGATAATCACAAAGGTAATGGAAATGTGATATCATTTATTCCTGAACTGAGTGATAGTTCATATTACTGAGTGGTTACAAAGTACCAAGCAGTTTTCTAATACTTTACATAAATTAATTTGTTTGAGCTTCAAACACCCTATCACGTAGGTCCCGTTGTTATCCACATTTCACAGGTGAGAATACTGAGATCACAGAGGTTAAGTTCAAGGTCACACAGATACTAAGTGGCAGAGCCACGATTTAAACCTACACCAACAGTCCAAAGCCCACAGCTAAAACCCGGTGCTCCGCTGCCTTTTCACATTATCCGCCGGGACAATATATCAGTGTTGTAACATAGATAAAGCAAGAGTTGAAAATAAAGACTAATATCGGATATTTAAGTGATGTTAGATTTTTTTTAAAAATACAGAATGTTTAAGTATCAGAAACTGAAACAAACCTAAGATTGAATTACAGACACACGGAATCATTTAATCACGAGCTCGATCTCACAACTATGAGGTCACGACCTGAGCAGAAATCAAGAGTTGGACGCTTAACCAACTGAACCACCCATGCACAGCATTTGCTTTCTTAAGCCAATTCCATTCATTCATTTAACGTGTTCTGGCTCGACACCCACTATGAGCCAGACTGTCTTCCCGACATGGAGACAGGCTGAGTGTTTGTCTTCATGGAGACATGCATTCTGAAGTAGTGTCAGGGATGCTTAATCACACTTTGAATTTCTTTTAAAATTGTCAGTTGCTAAATGTATACATATCTGATTTTTACAATGACACTACTAATGTTATTCTAAAACAGTAGGTAACTTACAAGTCAATCTACGATATTGTTTTTATTTTTTGCTTGTTTTTTTCCCATCATTTTAGAGAATCCTTGCTCATTAAAGCATTTGTGTCGGCTAAAAATTCGAAGACTTATGGGACTGCAGCGACTCTGCCAGCCATCCTCACTGGAGAAGCTCCCTCTACCACCAACCATTCGAAGATATCTATTATTTAAAGAGTATGATCTCTATGGGCAAGAGCTAAAATTGCCATAATTTTAAAAATAATATTTTTAATGTGACTTTAAAAATAGTTTAAAATGGGATTCCTTCAGAACCTCTTGGAATCATTTTACATTCTTAAGTGTGTTTGAATCTATTAACGATGACAGCGTGTTCTTATGGGGACACGGTACTTTACATCTTTAGAAACTTTTACATTGTGATGTTTTTGAGCTGATCAATATTTGGTATGTGAATTTCTTTTCATTATCTTCACCTCCAACAAGTCTTCAAATTCTCCCTATCAGGTGTTTCCTACAATATCCATCTCTCCTGTGTTTATAAAACAAACAAAGAACCACTTTCTTAAACCCACATCTCCAGCCAGTTGCTGGCTCTTTCCTTTCTTTTATACCCTCACTGCATAAAAGAGCTCTTTCCTGCCTGCAGATGCACATTCTATAATCTGGCCTGGGCTCCCTCCACTGCCTTTCTCAAGGTCTTTAACAACTGCCTTGTTGCTAATTTCAATGAGCATTCTTCAGTCCTTTCAACTGATTCCCGCAGCATCTGGCACTGGTCTGCTCTCTCCTTGAAATGGTTTTCTCTTAGTTTTCAAGACACCTTGCTCTCTTGGCCTTCTTCCCACTCCCTCTCCCCCACCCCTTCTCCCTCTCCCCCCCCCCCCCTCTCCCCCGCTCCCTGGATGGCCACTTTTCTAGTATGTCCGAAGCCCTGTCCGGGAGGAATGTCATCAATGCCTATGGTTTTAATAACTAACTCTAACTATTGACGTAGAACATTTTTATCTGAAGTTCAACTCTTTCTCTCCGCTCTGTACACAAGTGTTCTAATGGACTTTTCAAGACAGAGAAACCTCAAATTCAACATATCCCCAAATGAGCTCACTACCTTACTCCACAAAAGGGCTCTTTTCCTACATCCTCTAGCTCAGCAGTTAAGCCCGATTATCATCAGTTCCGTTTCCTAAGGAAAAGCCTGGACATCAGCCTTGACCATCCCATTTTTCTTACCCAATATAATGAATCGCCAGTTCTTGCTAAGTTTGTCCCTTGAAGATATCGTCTAATTCTAGCTATTCTTTCCTTTTTCGTGGGATACTGTAGTGCTATCTAGCTGGCCTCCTCTTCCTGCTGTCTTGTTCTATCCAACATACGTTCTACACACAACATCCCAGAATGATCTATCGGAAATCTAAATAGAGTTTCACGCCCCTGCTTAAAATCATTTCCATTGCTCTTAGGATAAAGTCCAGAGGTCTTCCTGGCCCTTCCCGTTCGAAATCTCTGCCTTCCTCCTTAGTCTTATCTCTTGACTTCTCCCTTACTCCTCTCTTTTAACCATATTAAACACCTTTTAAAGTTTATTCTTTGAACAGTGATTCCAGATTTTTAGATTTTACATACCCATAGTTTAAAAAATAGGGTCCTCTACTTTAAAAAAAATCTATCATCTACTATCACTGTCATTTCATAAAAGAGGGGCCATTTTAATGCCAGATCAGTCGGTTTTAAACACAATTATTAAAATTGAATGACTTTAGCTTTTAAAAGATTTAACACGCTGCCTTCATTTCCCTGTTGATGGCTGAAAATGTCATTGTGGCCCAACAAATATCTGAGGTCCTTTGGGAACCATTGTTGTAGAAATAGACTATGCGCTCTTATACCTCAAGGTTTTTGCTTTTTTTTTTCTCTCTGTGCCTAGAATCTCTTTCCATCTCCTTCTTCCCCTCTCACCCTGTAGGTCTCAGCTTAGATCATCCTTCCTATAGGACGGAAGGCCACAGCAGAGCACTTTTCAGGCTGTATTACAGGTGGCTGTGTTCACATCTGTCTGCCCCACTAGACTGAAAGCTTTATCAGAGCAGGGTCTATGTCTGTTTTGTTTTCCAGTGTTTTCTTAGAGCCAAACACATTCCCTAGAGCACAGAGAACGTTTGATAATTACTTGTTGAATATGCTGAAGGAGTAGATTTTTGCATAAGTCCCAGACAAAAATAATCAGTGACCTCATCACTATCATGGTAAAATGATAGTTTTGAGTCTCTGAATTGGCTATGTAACCTTAATCATGTAATTATTGAGATTTGTTTCTTAGATTTTAATAATATATCTTTCTTAAATTTATGTTTGTCTTTAGAGTTACCGTATTCTTTCAACAGTAATGCCTGACTGGTTTGTGAATTTTTCAAATTATTTTTAGCTTTAGTTGTCTTTCAAAGAGTATAAATAAGCCTGAAAAAAAAAAACTGTGCAATTAGAGCTCTAGTTTTAACCTCCTGCATTCCCTAGAGGATATATTTTATATAAATGAAACTGTAAATTATTTATTTATTTAATTCAAACTATTATCTTTTGTGTATAGTATTGCATGATTCCCTCTATTTCTCTCCTAGTTGTGGCTAAATACATTGTTACCTGTAAGCATTGCTCTAAATCAATAAAAACCAGTACTGGGGATGTAAATCTGCTTTATATTTCAGATATTCAGTAACTAAAGCATTGACATTTTCATTAATGTATTTTCGTGTAAATACATTCAAGATACTTTGGATATTAAGTAAACTCTAGTACACCAAAGCTGTGACATTTTCATTCGTGCATTTTATGTAAACGTATTCACAAAACATCTGAATGCAAAGATAGGAGTTCATGGCATATGTTACAGGTTTTACAAGTGTTTTTTCTGATACTTGTGCAGCAGGAGAAAGATGTATTCTATGAAACTGACACAATTGCTGTATCTGAAATGGATCTGATCTTTTTTTCTTACATTTTGAAGTTTCCTAGCCGTGCTTTTGTTTTTGAGTGGGCTGAGTGGCAAGGGGAACTAACTTCTATCTAATTAGGACTCTGTTGTTCCTGAATATGTCACTTTATCTGGAAGAGGGCAACAGCTGCTTCTCCCCACTGAGCCTGGAGAAGCCAAACATTCTACAGTGGTGCCTGTTGAACCACTGTGGAATCGACATGATAGAGTTTTGATGACATCGCCCCATGCTGCCAAGATGTACATGGTTGTTTTGGTCACAGTGGATTCTGTTTTGTACTCCACAGAGAGCCTGGAGGGAAAGGAGCAGCTCTGATCTCTCATTTGAATACGTTTTCTTTAGTTTTTCAGTATGCAGTCCTTAAAGAGTATTTCCATTGTGGACTTAAAATAATTTTATAAGCACATGGAAACCAAGTGCCTCCAGAAGACTGAGGTTCAATCATTTTCGCTGGTCACAGGACATGTTTCTAGGCAATAGGATGACATTGCAAAAGACGTGAGGAGGATCGTGTTCGTGAGGTACAGCAAATATTCATAGGTAACCCTCCCTTTGATGCGGGCTTTCAAAAATTCAGTATCTATAGGTCAGACAGTATGGAAACTACCAAAAAAAAAAAAAAAAGATGGAGATGGAGTCTTTTATGACACAGAGAACACACTTCAGCCTTGTCATTGACCTTTTGCCCCACATTCCGATCCACATTTCGTTTTCAAGTCACATTACTCTCATGTATATAGTCACCTTCCAAATCAGAAATTACTTAGGACATGTAAAAACTCTAAGCCACTTCAAGTTTTTCGTGGGTCAAAATGAAACACTGCATGCATATATCCATACTTATATACACCCAGTACATATATATATGACATATACACATAGAATATACATACACACATACATACACACCTGCAGCCTAGTGCGGCATTTTAGCAGTGCCATATAGTGCAGGAGGTAAGAACATATACTTTGTAATCCCAAAGACCTCAGTTTGAACGAGGCACCACCAATTATTAGCTGCTTGATTTTGAACAAGACATAAGATAAGTACATAAACACCATACCCAACCTAGAGTAAGTGCATGTGCAACTCGAGCTCTCAGCATTATTACTCCACAGTGGGAGCCAGAGCTGCAAAAGCCAAGAACCTTGGTCTCATGACATGTCTGCAGCTCGTCATGCTTACGTGTGAAAATATGAAAAATAATGTCAGAGATGTGTATGGCCTCTCACTATCATCTATAAATACTTTGAGAAAATTCACAGGATGAAAACACCAGAGGATTGGCCCAAGCGTGCAGAACCCCTCCTCCACTTTTTACTAGGAAATCCCTGATCATCAATTGTTGGGAGAAAAGAAAGGCTTCTCGGGGGAGAAGATGTGTAGAAGGAGTACTTATTTGACCTCGGTGGCCTGTGTTTTGCAACCTCAGGGAGTGCTAGAGATGTCTGGGGATTTGCTGTTTTTGGAAGGGGACAGTCTAGTAATTTGAATCTGGGCACTGGGGGCGCCTGAGTTCTCATATCAGATTGGCAAGCGATTCCACCACAGGCACTTGACGGGTACTCACATTCTGTGCTTGAGATTCCAGTAAACTGGGAACAGTCATTTCTCTGGCCTTGGAAGTCTTCCATCCCAGATCCCCAATGAGATTGAAGACAAAACTTCTTGGAAGCAACCCATAGTGTTGAATAAGTTAGAAGGTGTGTAAGGTGCTAAATGTGGTACTTACTTTGGGATTGCGTGGCAGTGAGATGCCAGTATCTGGTTCTTTCTCTTTGAGGCAAAGTCCATACTGCCTTCTCAAGGAAAGTTTTGGGGTTTTTTTATGCTTTGTAGAAGCCAAATACCTAGACATGACATTCAGTGGTCAATAATCCATGAATTCCTGAATGTCTGAATACCCCTGATGATTTAGTTACCCCAATTGGGTTAGTATTGTTTCAACGAAGTGACAAGTTTAATCACCTTTGACTGGAGGAAGGTAATGTTTGCTTAGGTCTGACTCATTAGAAGCCCTTCAACCAGACTCAGCACTGCCCCCAGACGCTCCACCAGGGTTCTGTCCTCCACAACCACCCAAGGTACCCGAGAGGCTTAACTGAATTTGTGGACTGGAGGATTCCCTGAGTAAATCTCAACATCAACTTTACTGAGCTGGACTTCCTACAGTGATTCTAGGATACCCTCTCTTCACCAGGAAACAAAACCTTTTACTACACCATCAAAAGTAAGGTTTAGAATGCAAGTAAATTTAAAAGAGGTGGAAGAATACTGAGACCTTTTTTAAATAACAGGCCTCAGTAAGGAAATGGTGGTGAGAACCCCAAGTCTGTAGAAGGAAACTGGTAAATATTTCCTATAGATCGAAAGTTTAATCATTTGTTGTACGAAGGTGGAAAGAATCTTGAGAAACACCTAATTGATTTTAATACATTCTAGAAAGGCCCTTTATTCGTCCCCTGTTTTAGAGTTCACAAAGCATCCCACGTACATCATCTTACTTGATTTTTACAACTGTTTTGAGATGAAGGGCAGGGAATGTGTTAATTATCTGCAACTCTATAGATAGGGAAAACAATCTTACAGATAACTAAGGTAGTCAGTACCAGACCTAGGACTCAACAGGAAACTCTCGACTCCAAATCCCCAACTTTTACCACCCCATCATTTTTAGTTCAGATTCGGAGGGCATCGTTCATAATAGCCGAAAAGTGGATATAATCTAAATGTCCATAAACTGGTGAATGAATAAACACAGCACGGTTTACTGTTTAGCAACATGCTACAACATGGATGACTCTGAAAAGCATCAGGTTAGGTGAAAGAAGTCAGATACAGAAGAATACTATTGTATGATTCTGTGTATATAAAATGTCCAGACAAAACAAATACATTGAGACAGAAAACAGATCAGTGGTTGTCTGGAGCTGGGTGGAGGGAACAAAAATTGACTACGTGGGGTACTGGAAATGTTCTAAATTTACAGTTTGGTAAATTTACTGAAAATAATCATTGAACTTTACACTGACAGTGAGTGGATTTTATGGTATATAAATTAAACTGAATACATTGCTTTAAAAAAACAGGAGGTGCCTGCCTCTCACTGACAGGTGATGCCATGTTTACAGCTTCACTGAAGTAGCTCAGCTAAACAATGGAATCATCTGGCTCAGAGGAAAGCACTTGGTTCTTGTGCTCGCGGCACATGATTTATTAGTTTTGCTCTGCTGATAAGACCATTAAAAGCAAATGACACAGCATTCAAGGGCAGCACCATGTTTACTGCCTTCACCAGTCTTACTGGATCTCAACCCAGGCAAACGTAGCCTTTCTGCCAACCTCTGACACTTTCATGCTGGTTGTAATATGGCTTTCCCATGTATTATTATTTTTGTTGTTGCTGCTATTTACAAACCATACAGAAACGTACAGATTGGAGAGCTAAAAATGAAGATTTCCTGTGCTATTAAGGGCACCAATTGGCAAAGAATCAGGTTACCAGGGGGTTGGGGCTTTTGTAATAGCCTTGAAAACTAGCTCTGATTCTCTGGGGGGTGCAGTGGATAGGAAAGCAAGGAGGGGGGTGGCATTTGGAAATGAGTTCCAGGGGAAAATGAGAGAAGGCAAACATTCAAAAGGCTCTGAATATCAGGAACACAGGGTAACCATGGAAGTAAAAGTCAGTGCGGAACTGCGAGTCTGTGTGAAAAGACAGTGCCTTTGATTTTCATGAGAAAACTGCAAATGAAACAGCTCAGTAACCAGATAGCAGCTTTCAGGCATTAACTGTTCCATTATTGGGTATGCTGAGTTTCCATATTCCTCTACTTTCACGCCAAATTTACCTTTCTAGCCCCTCTTCATAGCAGGAGGTCAATTTTTCTGCCACGTCCCTGCAGGACTTGGAGTTTTCTAAAGTGACAGCTGTCGTGCACCTGAGGGGAGAGCCACCCCAAGGAAAAGATCCACATAGTGGGAACTGACCCTTCCCATTATTTTTCCCGATACCACAGTGAGCAAATCCATCCAAAACGGTAATATCAACACTTGAGGTTACAAATAACTGTTGCTGACATGAATTGAAGCTTCAGACCTTCCAGGATACCCCAAGCAAACTTTCTTTTATTAGAACTTCATAGAATATATGTCAACTCTGCTCTTGCTGCGTAAGTAGAATTCCATACTCATGATCTGCTAGGTAAAATGAAAGACCTTAATGGCGAAGGTCAGCTATTCATTCCTCACTTTGAAGTTTTTTTCTGGAAATCCTTTTTTTTTTTTTTTTTGGTTTTGACCTTATATTTTTAACATTATCAGTGTATTTTTCTATTCGCTTGCCTAGAACTCACTTTTACATCTTCGAATTAGTTCAGCAAACAAAAAGCGAACCTACTCTCCATAAGGCGAAGCATCAGACGCTCTATTAAAAATTTCTTTCACTCAATCTGTCTTTCGTTTCAGTACATTTTGAAATGACAAATGAGTAAATCTCAATACAAGAAGCAGCTTGGACTTCTGATACATAACCACAATGATCACTTACTAGTTGGGTATGCTTTAAGAGGTTTTTTTTTAGCCTCTCAGAACCTCAGAACCCATTTTTATCCTTTGTGAAATGGAAGTAATAGTATCTATTTCACCAAGGGTTGCCTTCCATGCTTTAAGTGGTAGCTGCACACAATTATTAAACGGAGATCATATTCGTAGGTGAGACTGCCTGGCACGTAGTATGCAAAAGCAGTTTGTGGACTACGAATGTTATATGATTGCAAGATATTCTTTTTATAAATAGCTCTAATAATTTTAAATTTGACTCATGCTCACTCCCGTAAACTGGCATAGCTTGGGGAGTTGCTTGGCCGCCGGGCCTCAGAGCGAAGACTTGATAAGGGTTATTTGCCAGCTCTCATCTGGACCCTGTGGCCTGTTTGGTTGTTGTCCGTACAGAGCCTGACCTCTGCCTGACATTCCCCCTGGGAGCCATCTGACACGCTCCCAGCAGACACACGGAGAAGTCGGAAGCTTAACTTCCTAGGGGGTCATAATATTAGTTCAGCAGCCTGACGACAAGCCATCCGTAGGAAATGTTGAAAATCCAAATCCTTCTGTGTAAATGGGAGCTATGTTAGATATGTTCAGGAAGCAATCTTGCACCTGTACATTGAAAGAGATTAGATAAGCCTTCAAGAAAAAAAAAACAAAAAAAGCAGGGATAGAGGGAGGGTAAAAGTTAACTGGTAGAACCCTTGACATGTGTGAGGATAAGAGAATTTTCAGTTTCCCAGTTTTGCAAATGATATTATCTCATATGATTTCAAAGTTTCCTCATCAGCAAATTGAAGACACTTTCAATAAGAAAGGTCTCCACGAGATGAACAAGAATGTCATCATGAGATAGGAACACTTCAGTGGCCAGTGGTCTTGTTCACTAATTGGAGGCCACACTCAGAAGCTTCTGGGCCCCTGTGAGTATCGGGGTTCACAAGAGTAGTGGGGTGTCAGTGGTGTGGGGGGGTAGAGAAGCTGGGTTACAACTATGGAGCTCTTCTCTGTAAGCTGTTTCAGTAAACTGCCTAAGGAGAGCTCAGAAGAAAGCAGCTCAAATCACCTATCGCCTCATAATTTTTCATGATTCTATTATTGCTTTGAATATAGTCTCACCTTCATAACTAATCGTGTACTTATAATTTCATATTGTTTCATAAAGAGGGGCTCAACACTGTATTAACTCTATAAAACTTGGATCCACTCCTGCCTAGCTGGCAATGCGTCTGGTTTGGGTTTGTTTTTAGCCCTACAGCTTGAACATCGAATAACTGTGCTAAGCCTTGGTGACAGTCGATGGGGCAGGCACAGCCCCTCCCCTAGGAGAAAACGCCAGTATGCCAAAGGTGTCTTGAAACAAGACATGCCAAGTGGGATGCTGCATGGAATGAATGCAGTTTGGGGGAGCTGAGAGAACGAAGCTGCCCCAGGCATCAGGAGAAGCCTGTCCGTGGGAGTGTTGCTTAAGACCTGCGCCTGTAGAAGAGGCAAAGGCATTCCAGGCACAGGGAAGAGCAGGACATCGGCTTGAGGGTGATGGAGCAAGGGTGGGGAGTCCAGGAGCCCAGTGTGGCTTGGGTGTGAGAGTTGTAGGGAGTGACCCCAGCTGAAAGATGGAGGGGTCAACAAGGCTTGATTCTGGAGGGGCCAGAGGGCATGTCAAAGATTCTGTCTCAAGGATAATGAGAGCCATTCAAGGATTTTAAGCAGAGAATGACCCAAAGGGATTTGTATTTTTAAAAAGTTACTCTGTTGGGGCACCTGGCTGGCTCAGTCAGTTGGGCGTCCGACTTCAGCTCAAGTCATGATCACCGTTAGTGATTTAGAGCCCTGCATTGGCCTCTCCACTCTCAGGGAGGAGCCTACTTCGGATCCTCTGTCTACCTCTCCCTCTGTCTCCTCCCCCACTCGATCTTTCTCTCAAAAATAAATATTAAAAAATTTTTCTTTAAGTTACTCTGTTAAGAGTACACTTATCTTGATGAGCACTGAGTCATGTGTAGAATTGTTGAATCACCATTGTACACCTGAAGCTAATATAACACCGTATGTTAAATACACCAGGATTGAAAAAAAAAAAAGTTACTCTGGCTCTCTTTGTAAAAGGGGAAAATGTCAGTCTTCCAAGAAAATGAGGACGGCAGCTTAGATTCAAGTGGAAATAGTCAAAGGGGAATCGTCAGAAATATAGCAGGAATTTGAGAATTCTTTAAAATCCAGGAGTCTGGGCCTCACACTGGAGTATGTCCATGTTGGTGACAGAGGGACCCAAAGGTAACACACAGGCTCCAGCAACAGGGTGGGTGAAGAAGGCGCGTCCAGGAATGTGGAAGCCTGGGTGTGGAGGAGGGGAAGCAGGAAAAGGGAAATCAAGACAGTGGTGTGGGGCAGGTTGAGTTTTAGGCACCGGTGAGACACCCACCCGAATACAGATGTGCAAGGTGGTTTCAGGAAACATTCTTGAGCTTGAGGTTATAAATTTTACCGCAGTAAAATAACATGTCATTGTAAATCTTGACGTTTGGAGTCCTTTCACGTCACTGAAACTACCCAGATTAAATGTGTGACTGACAAAGGCCTATTGTAAAATGAAATAGAGGACTAGGGGAATCTCTTTTGTTAAATGGATTCATATAATACATTCATTTAACTCCGGTATGTGGTTATAAATAGAGATGCCTATACATTTTGAAATACAGAAAATTCCTGAAATTGGCAGAGAAAGACAAATATCATATGTGTGCACGTATAGGAGGATTAGGAGGAACTTAACAGAGGACCAAGGGAGAGAAGAAGGGCAGAAATGGTGGGGGAAAGGGGGAGAGGCAAACCATGAGAGACTCTTGAATGCTGACAAAAACTGAGGACTGGTGGATGTGGGGGGGAGGAGGGGTGGGCATGGAGGAGGGCACTTGTGGGGATGAGCACTGGGTGTTATGTGGAAACTAATTTGACAATAAACTATTTGTAGAAAATAAAAAAAAAATAAAAAAAAAATAAAAAAGAAAATTCCTGAAATTGCCAAATTTTCCCTGAAATGTGGAGGTTATTAAAGAAAACAAAGGAAGAATTGGTAGGGTCTCTCAACACTTCCAAACATTGAGAGCCAACAGTATGTAAACCATGAGCAAAGTAATTCGCCTTTAAGCAGAGAGTCTCTGCCGTGTAGGGTGTAGGCTGACGTACTTAAGACCTACAAACGGGGGTGGGGGGGGTGGGGGTGGGGTCTCCAATCACTGCTTGTAAACAATATTCCCTGAAACACCAGGTCTGCTGTCAGGGCCGGTATTACTGAGTTTTGAAGGTGCTGACAAGTTTTGCTCCTGTTGAGTTTCCAATAACATTAAGACATTTGCTGGGATTAACAGTTGCCTGTATTTAAAAGAGCAAACTAGGGGCTCCCGAGCGGCTCAAGTGAAGCGTCTGACTTCAGCTCAGGTCATAATCTCGCACTTTGTGAGTTCAAGCCCCACTTCCGGCTCTGTGCTGACAGCTCCGAGCTTGGAGCCTGCTTCAGCTTCTGTGTCTCCCTCTCTCTCTCTGTCTCTCTTTCTCTCTCTCTCTCAAAAATATTTAAAAAATAAAAGGGCAAATTATGGCTATGGGATACTGTCAGAGACTTCATTGAACAGTAGATGATAATAAAGTCCAAATTTCTTGAATGGCCTTTCAAATAAAAAACATTCAACATCTATATGCATCTACCATGATGCTGATGGCTGTTGGGGGAAAAAAAAAAAAAGAATCGAGGCTGGGGTGAAGATAGCAAGGCACTGTATCGGAAATAGTGGGTGAGCCAGGGGCCGTTTTCTGCCCATCTCTACCTCCTCTCCACCCCTTTATGGAATAATGCCAGGGGTTTTGTTTTCATTTTTGCTTTCATACTCCTATGTACTTGCCCGGAGGCCACTATCTCTGTCTGGAAAGCTCTTTATCAGCTTCTGGGCCTTCTCCGACTCCTCCTCCGTGGGCCGCACTGCTGCCTCATCTGTACTGCCCGTTTGTCCCTTTGCTGGCATCGTGCGGAGCTGTCCCTGCGCTCTGTTATGTCAGCTGTCTGCCTCTCTCCCGGGAGTGTGAGCTCCTGAGGCCAGGGACTAGATCAATTTCTATTTTTCTGTTTGTAATCCTAGCTTCCTGCCCAGTACCTGTCCACCCAGCGGGCACTTGGTAAATGTGGGTTAAATAAACCAACAAATGATAGTATTTTCAGGGTGAAACCAAAAGAGAAAAACTATTGAAAAAGGAAACTGTTTTCACTAAAAAGGAAATTGCCAATATAATGTGAAATTGTGTATATGCAATTGTGAACCAAGAACAATGGAAATAATTTTCCCCGAGACAGGTACTTTCTGAACAAAAGATGCTAGTCATCAAAAGGCTTGTAGTATTATTGACTGTAAAAGCAATTCTGCTAAAACACACGCTGTAATCAAGTAAAAACCAGAAATAGAAAATCCTGATGTCAGGAACATATTTGATTGGATCTTTATCCTCAAAGAAAAAGGTTACACACCCCCTCCCGCTCCCCTCAAGGTAGACAGGTTTGTAAAGCAATCTAAATTATTCATTATATTTAAGTCTGGCCAGGGTCAGGTCGTCATGTTTAACTGCTCAACAGAATTTCATCCAATGGATTTTAAGTTTGTGGAGAATACCTAGAGGGGGATCCAGTGAACTAAGATCATCCATGAGTTGTGATTATTATGGCACTCAGAGTGATTGGTAATGTATATACAAGGATATCTAAGGACCATTGTTCTTAAGGTACTGTCCTTGAGAGGCCCTCATTGTTTTTCAGTGATGCTGTCACAGAACAGCACTCTTCCAGATTCATTTCCAAAGTCATTCATCAGCCATCCAAGATTTGGGAGAAGAAACTCACATGAGACTCAATTTCTTTCTCTTTCTTTCTTTCTTTCTTTCTTTCTTTCTTTCTTTCCTTTCTTTCTTTCTTTCTTTCCTTTCTTTCTTTCTTTCCTTTCTTCCTTCCTTCCTTCCTTCCTTCCTTCCTTCCTTCCTTCCTTTCCTTCCTTTCCTTCCTTCCTTCCTTCCTTCCTTCCTTCCTTCCTTCCTTCCTTCCTTCCTTTCCTTTCCTTTCTTCCTTCCTTCCTTCCTTCCTTCCTTCCTTCCTTCCTTTCTTCCTTCCTTCCTTCCTTTCCTTTCCTTTCCTTTCTCTCTCTTTCTCTCTCTTTCTTTCTCTCTTTTTATCATTATTTAATTATTCCTTATTATTTATTAAATTTCTCATTGTTCCAATGAGAAAACTAAAATATATGGGGTGATTTTTCAAGAGACGCATTTCAACACAATAGAAAACTTTTTTTTTTTTTTAATGATTTGAGCCATCCAACAATGAAATAAGTTTTTGCTCATGCATAATTTTCACTGAAAGTGTTCAAACAAACCCTAGCTGACTGCTTACAGAAATGATAATGAGAAGATTTATGTATTTCAAAGTCCCTTTGAAAGTTGAGAATCTGTGGTTCCAAGAATACCTATCACACCAAATGTATATTAAAATCTGTGTGCATCAAGCCTTTATTTCTCCAGGAGTGTGCTCAAATGTCACCTGATTATAGAGATCTTGCCTATATGAAATATTACCCCCACAACCTTCTCTCTTCTCTCTCACCCTGCTCTATTTCTCTCCATAGACCTTCTGTGGGATATGGATTGTATTTATTTATATATTGTTTCCTCCAACTAAAGAAAGTAAATTCCACAAAAGAAGGGATTTCGTTGGTTTTCTTCACTATGGTACTTAAATTGGAACCCGGCATACAGTGTGTGTTTAATCAATTATCAAATAAAAATAATATTAAAATGTTACAGAAAAATTATAAACATGAGAGGTGGGAGGAAGAGAGAAAGAGAAAGCACAATTCCACTGTAGGTTTTTTTGGTACATAATTACATACCCCTTCTTATCTCTTTGCTTTCAAAAAGCACCTAGGTTTTTATATAACTGTAGTCATTATTTTACCTAAAATGTTTTATACAGCTGAATAACTCTTATCCCCTTCACCAAATCTGGCTGTTGTGATTCGATATCATTTCCAAAAATCAAACCCATTTCCGCATAAAAAAGGTGTGTGACCAGTAAGGCTACACAAAAGGTATATGCTATAGCCCATAAAAACCCAACGAAGTCACCATTTCTAATTTCATAATCATCTCTCTCATAAGTATCATTGAAAAGAGTCATAGTTATTTCTGGAGGCAGAGTACCATCATGAGTAAGAGTTAAGATCATAATAGCCAAAACATTCTTGCAAAAAAAAAAAAAAAAAGCTGGAGAACTTAACACCTCCTGATTTCAACAGGCACTACAAGTCCATAGCAATTAAGACAAGGTGGTATCACAGAAAAAATAGACATATAGATCCATACAGCAGAAATGACTCTGCAGAAACTAATCCTTACATTTATGGCCAATTAATTGTCCACAAAGGCATCAATGCAATTCAATAGGGGAAAGTGTAGTTTTTTCCAAAAAAGATGTTAAGCCAAAAGATGTAATACCAATCAGGTATCTGCATGCAAAAAGACAAATTTAGACCCTCACCTTATACATATGCAAATATAAGTTGAAATGAGTAACAGACCTATATATAAATACCTAAAACTACAGAACTCTCAGAAATAAAACATAAGAATGAGAATCTGATTTTGGATTAGGAAACCATTTCTTAGATAATATCAAGAACTCAAGTAGTAGATGAAAAAATTGATAAATTGGACTTCATCAAAATTAAAAGCATTCACTCTTCAAAAAACACCAGTGGAAAATTCACAGAATGGAAGAAAATATCTGCAAATCATACACTTGCTGAAGTCCTGAATATGTTATAGAACTTACTGGCCAATAGTAAGAAGATGACCCAATTTAGAATAAGTGTAAGATTTGTTCCAAAAAAAACTTTATCAAGGTAAAAATAAATGTATGTAATGATGCTCAACATTACTAGTAATGAGAAGAATGAAAATGAAAACTGCAGTGAGACGTATTTAACGCCCACTGAAATGGCTATAATCAGAAAGATGGGCAGGAACTGGGGCTCCTGGGTGGCTTAGTCATTTAAGCGTCCGACTTTCGCTTAGGTCATGGTCTCGCAGTTCGTGGGTTCGAGCCCCGTATCGGGCTCTGTGCTGACTGCTAGCTCAGAGCCGGGAGCCTGTTTCAGTCTGTGACTCCCTCTCTCTCCAACCCTCCCCTGCTCATGCTGTCTCTCTCTCTCTCTCTCTCTCTGTTGAAATAAATAAAAAAAATTTTTTTTAAATTAAAAGAAAAAAATTAAAAAAATAAAAAATTAAAGAAAGATGAGTAGGAACAAACTAGAATGTGGAGAGACTGGAACTCACATCATGCCTGATGGGAACATAAGTGGGAGAAGCCATTTTGGAAAATAATTCCACAATTTCTTGAACAGTTAAATGGTTAAATGTAAATATGCCATATAACTCAGCAAATCCACTGCTACTATCTACCGAAGAAAAATGAAAACATATGGCTACACAAAGACTTGCATATAAATGTTCACAGCATTATTTATAACAGCCCAAACCTGGAAGCAACTCAAATATTCACCAACTATGGAATGTCATAAACAAAGTATGCCATATTATACATGTATTAATAAGTGTATACTCTGTGAATACACATTGTAACAGCTCTTTACATATCTATGCTAAAATGATATATTGCTGAGCTCCTATAAGCTATGTATATATTTTTTCACAATCATAAGAATACGGACAAATATATATATAATTTCATGCTAGCATTTCTTCAGCTTTCAGCCCACATACCAATCTGGGTCCAAATTCTAGTTTCACTACTTTTTTTAGCTCTGTGGCTGTGGGCTAGTTACTTAACCTCTCTGTGGCTGTACTGGCAAAATATGGATGACAATATACACCTGAAAGGACTGTGGGGTTAAATGAGATAAAAATATATAAAGTGCATAGCACTAATAAGCTATACCCAGTATTATTATTTGTCTTTTTGGAGTTTTATTTGCAAATCTAGCTACTTACTAATACTTCTGGTTGAGGGGAAGGAAGCCATTTTGTGCAGTGGAGAAAGCCACTTGGGTACTTCCAGCTTCAAAGTTTTCACTTAATCTCTCAGAGCCTCAATTGCCAAAATTGGTAAAGGAGGGTAATCAGTTCACAGGATTTGTTATGCTTAGTGTCTTGTAAACTGCAGAACACAATGAAAGTTTAAGCTGCTATATTATCAGAGCCTTCTGCTACCATCAAAGCCACCCACAGTATGTTTTTAGAAGAACCTGCATAACTACTTATAGAGTGATGTGGAGTCATTTCTCAGCCTCTGAGATTATAATCAAAGAATCTTTTCATGGCCATGGTGGTGGTAGCAAGTCATTTTCAAAATAAGTTTTATTCCCCTGTTGTTTGAATACAAAGTGAGGACTGTGTTACTCTCTATCTGCAACACTCCCTGCCTGTCTCATGAGCTATCAGGCTCAGCTAAATATGTCCCTGGCCAGTATGTCAATAATCCCCACTGGTTCTGAGACCTCCATCCACCACCGATGTGACATTCTTTGTGTTCAAATGTCTAGCTGACGTCTGCTGCTTAAAACAGCCCATGCTTTCACCCCCTCTCTGCATTGTCACGGCCCTGTATCACCACTCTTAAAAGGCCACTCTGAGTGCCAGTTGCCGACCAGCCTGCCTACTTGCCTCCCTGCCTGCTGCCGGCCGCCTTGAATGCCTGGTTCTTTGAGCTCCTTGTGGGTCTGACGAAGCAGGGACGATGTCTACCTTTGGCTACAGGAGAGGACTTAGCAAATATGAATCCATCGATGAGGATGAACTTCTCGCTTCCCTGTCAGCTGAGGAGCTGAAGGAGCTAGAGAGGGAGTTGGAAGACATTGAACCTGATCACAGCCTTCCCGTGGGGCTAAGGCAAAAGAGTCTGACTGAGAAAACCCCCACGGGGACATTCAGCAGAGAGGCACTGATGGCCTATTGGGAAAAGGAGTCCCAAAAACTCTTGGAGAAGGAGAGGCTGGGGGAGTGTGGAAAGGTAGGCTCTCGGGTTTTTTCCTTAGCTACTCCCACCCCCGACCCCCATCCCCAACCCGGGAACCTGTTTTCTCTAACATTTTAGCCCTCTTCAATTTTCTGTCCTCATAACCCATTTGCACCTGCTACTGAACAATTCCTCAGGCCACCCAGGGGATCATAGTAAGTGAAATTCTTAGCTGGGATCTTTCGATGGACTTTTAATCAATCAAGATGGGATTTTTAAGAGGAAAATAATTCACAAGCAAGTCATGGGTTTAGATATATTGCCAA
Organism: Proteles cristata cristata; assembly: GCA_017311185.1. NCBI lineage: Eukaryota > Metazoa > Chordata > Mammalia > Carnivora > Hyaenidae > Proteles > Proteles cristata. Next base: position 2,101,386 of record JAESUZ010003619.1, on the reverse strand, counting down.
ACAGAAGTCTAATTTGAGCTATAAGCTGCTGACGTGGCATAAGATGTGTGACATTACGTATATATTGCAGTTAGGTAGACTTATTTCCTTCTATCAAGACAGAAAGTGAGTACTCTGGTTGCTTTGACTGTAATGATGACTACAGTAAAAATAATTCTTTTTTTTCCCCATCACCAAAAAGTGAGCAGTGGTGGAAAATATGCAGCATTAATTGCCGGGGGAGCCTTATTTCAAGTCCCTGTACTATCCCTAACTTGTTAGACCTTGAACAGAGAGTAAATCTCTGCAGAGGTGTCTTTCCCATCTGTCCATTGGAGGAGTTGAATCTAGGGTTTCTTTTGTAAATCAAGAACCCCTTTGAGATTGTGATAAATTACATGACTTCTCCTGCAGATAATGTACGTGTCTTGTGCGCGCGCGCACACACACACACACACACACACACACACACACACACACAATTTCAAAATGATGACACCCACCCTGAAACCCACCTGAGGACCCAGGTTAAACACGTCTGAGTAGATAACCTCTATTCCTTCCTGCTTTATAAGGGTGATCTGAGACCGGGAAATGTGTGTATATTAGAGCTCGGGTCTGTTAAGCTCTTGTGTTCTGCTCAGTAAACTGTTACTTCGGATTTGCCTTACGATCATTAAGAGAAGAAAGTTCAAAAGACTATGCTCTGGGAAAATAGTAATGGCAATAGCAATTCGAATACAGTATAATAAGTGTCTGAATCTATGGCAGAACACAGGTCAGGAGCAACGGTTTAAAACCCCTGGGCTCCACTAGAATCATCTAAAATCAAAATGGCCTGAATCCAATGGCAAGACTGCCACGGTACTAATCCAGGCACTGTTAGATGATCTTGATGACAGGGTGTGTGGGCCACATTTGTAGCAAGATGTGTGAGCCTTGTTCATGTCAATCATCGCGGGAAGGGTCACTGGGATCAGGCCAGGGTCTGCCAAGGCCACCGTGGCTGCGTGCACTGAGGGGCGGAACGGGAAAGTGAGGCCAGGACTGGGCTGGTCAGTTCCTCCACAACTCTGATTTTTAGAGGTCTTTTTTTTCCCCTCCAGATGGGGGGATGTGTGTCAAAAATCTGATAAACTGTATAAGTTATAACATTTTGATTATAGTTCTTAAAGACTTTCCTTGATAAAACTATGATGACAATTGCCACAGAATATCCAGGACAGACAGCCATGGCAGCAGTCACCCAGCAAGGGCATTTTCGTGTCAGAAGGTCTTGATATCGGTACGAAACAAAGGGCAAAGGCTGCTGTCAGTTCTGTCGGAACGCATCCTGATCCTGCCAAAGGGTTTGCTGATCCCTGCCAATGGCTTATCAGCTCAGCTAGACGGGCTGCGTGTTGATGAACTTTGATTCCTTTCTGGGTAGTTAACTTTTCTCCCAGGACATTTTCCCAGCTGGCCAGCTGTCTCTGTGGTCACAAGGAGGGCTGAGCAGAAGTCTCAGAGCGTATAAACCCATTCCCATCGCAGGACAAAGTTCAAGTCAGCTGGCGGGGAGGTGCGGGGCAGGGGAGTGCCCATGTAAGTGAAGACCAGTGCAATCTGGACCATGAGAGGAGATGGGGGTCTTGGTTATCAGGCCACTGGCTCTGTAAAGGCTTATGAAAATCAAGTTCAACTCCTGTTGACTGACAGCCTCTGTCCACTTGGGTTCACACAAACTTATGCTGCATTAAGCTTCAAGGGGCTTGGAGACCAGAGTGTCTAGCTCCCCTAATTTGAGTATCTGCTGGGTCTCAGGCATAGGTGCCAATAAGTTCACTCACATTATTTAGTTGAATTCTTACCCCTGCACATGAGAATTGAGACTAGGAGAGGTTAAGAAATTCAGTGGAAGTTACCAGTGGGGGGAGATATGATATTCAGACCAAGGTCTGCTGATGCCAAGACCATGATTCTTAAATTGTGAGTGCCCAACCCCTCGGCATTACCTGGGAATTTCTTGGAACGGCTGGCTCATTCTAGGGCTTTCCCAGACCTCCCGGAGTGGGGCCCAGCATTTCGTGTTCTCACAAGCCCCTCAGGTGATCCACACCACAGTTGAGGACCACTCAACTATACTGAGACCTCTCAGAGGTTTACTGATTTGACTACAGTCAATCAGCTCTTTAGGGGTAGACCTACAACCAGAACCGAAAACCAAGCCTATTGCCTCTTGTTCATGTAAAGATGCCAGGGAGGTGATCAAGAGACATGGTTGGCCACTACCTTCCTGTTGCCTTATTTATTCCCTAAGAGTGCCAACATTCGTGTTTTCTCTACCAGCCCTCATGCCTCACCCCATCCCCACCTTCCCACGCCCGTTCTCACAAGGATCAAGGTTAACTCCAGAGCACTGGCAGATAGCAGACCTGGAACAGTGCAGTCAGTCCAAAAGCCAGATAACATGGGAAGTAGGCAATGATTATTTGCTTATAACCTCTTACTTCCGTCTCCAGACACTTTTCTCCCTTCACGTGTCTTTCTCCTAGATGTCCCCCACCGAGGGTGGCTAACCATCTCAGATTGTCTGGGACTATCTCGATTTAAGAACTGAAAATCCTGGGGCGCCTGGGTGGCTTAGTCAGTTGAGCGTCCGACTTTCGCTTAGGTCATGATCTCGCGGTTTGTGGGTTCGAGCCCCGCGTCGGGCTCTGTGCTGACTGCCAGCTCAGAGCCTGGAGCCTGTTTCAACCTGTGACTTCCTCTCTCTCTGACCCTCCCCAGCTCGCGCTGTCTCTCTCTCTCTCCTAGAAATAAATAAAACATAAAAAAAAAAATTAAAAAAAAAAAAAAAAGAACTGAAAATCCTGCATCCTGGGAAACCTCTCATTTCCAGGTGACCAGGGACAGTCACCCACTGAACCCTGGACCCGTCCTGACTGTCAGCGGCTGGTAGTCAATGTCAATTTAGATCTGTCCAGCCAACAGATATTTATTGAGCCCCTACTATATGCTAAACATCGTGTGAGGTGAACAAAACAGCCATGATCCCTGTCCTCACCCAGTCAACCGTCTTTTGGGGAAAATGACAAACAAGTCATTAAAATGGGGCACCTGGGCAGCTCAGTCAGTTAAGCTTTTCTGACTCTTGTCTTCAGCTTAGGTCATGACCTCATGCATGGTTCATAAGCGATGGCAGGGACCCTACTTGGGATTCTCTCTTGCTCCTTCTCTCTGCCCCTTCCCCGCTCTGCTCTCTCTCTCTCTCTCTCTCTCTCTCAAAATAAATTGAAAAATAGGTACGTTACTGGGGGAAGTACAATGCTCTATATGGCAAGGATAATATAAGGGGATAATATGAGGAGGTGTCAAAAAAGCCTTTCTGGAAAAAGTGTCATTTAGATGTTACATGATGACTCATTGCTAGACAACAGCTTCAGATATTGTCTCTCAGACGTATTTTTGTTTTTATTATTTATTTATTTATTTATTTATTTATTTATTTATTTATTTATTTATTTATTTTTGAGAGAGTGGAAGCAGGGGAGGGGCAGAGAGAGGGCAGAGGAAATAAAGTGGGCTCTGCGCTGACAGCAGTGAGCCCGACACCAGGCTTGAACGCAGGAACTGTGAGATCGTGACCTCAGTGGAAGTCGGACACTCAACCGACTGAGCCACCCAGGTGCCCGTCTCAGATACATTTTGAGGGGAAAACATCTCTTGCAGGTAAGATCCTGAAGGTCTTTCAGAAACCAAAGGGGATAAAATGTAAGGGTGGCATGAAAGGCAGTTTACCTCAGATTTTGAGAAGGTCCCTTTCCTCCAAATACTGAAACAGCTAAGCCTTCACACAAACACACCTGCACGCACGTACACACGCTCGCACAAGCGCACACACGCACGTAGTACCCCCCTCCTCCTGCCGCCGAAGAAGTGGATAAGGACCGGATAACCATCCCAGGAGTGGCTGACCCCTTCCCCAGCCCATCACTTGGTGCCTGCCACTCCAAACAAGTGGATAACTGGAGGCTATTCTGTGGTAGCAACCGGGCAAACAAACCTGGGGACGTGAGCAGTGTTTTCCAAAGCTCATTCCACGTGCCTCGGGCGGCAGGAGCCCTGGCGGGGGGAACCAGTTGCCAATGTAGACGGAATAATCAAGGCTTTAGGGACAAGGGAGGGATTTGGGCCTTAGAGGAGATAAAAGAAAGGACTGAAAAGATAACATTAGGGAAAATCAGATTCTGCTAGCAATTTCCATAATATATATATTTTTTTAATCAGAAAGGATAGCAAGAAGAGAAAGAAGGGCTCATTGGAGCTTCTTAGTACAAAGTCTTGTAAGCAGGAAAGACAGAGATAGCATTGAGACTGTGTTTGCCTGAAAGTCTTTCATAACTGATACATGGTAAATAATTTAAGACCACAGGGCTGGGCCAACGGCTTGCTTCAAGATTTTCTACTATTGGCTGCTGTTTCAGGGTGTGGGGAGAATCCAGTTAGTGCTGGGGCAGTTGTCTTTCCCACCTCCTGGCTTCCACAGTCCTTCTCATTTGATCCAGCCCTTGCGTGAGATTTCAAGCTGATTTGCTGCAAAGGGGGTGACCCGAATGTTTGCTGCACAGGGCTAGGTTTTGACCTGCTGCCGCCGAGATCAGCAGCCCTGCCCCCTCGGCTTCCCTTCCTCACAGCAGCAACAGGGCAGCGGCTGCCCTCTGGGGGTACGGGGTCTCTGAGACCCTGCGCCAGGCTCTCCCCCCAGAGGGAGGTTCATGCTGGAGAAGCAAAGGATGCCCCTGCCTCTGCCTTCACTGAGCCAAGCTGGGACACAGAGCCCCCAGTGGCTGTCACAGCTGCTAGTGGGGGCAAATTTGAGGAAGAATTCTTGAGCGTTAAAAAAAGGGAATCCACTAACGTGTTGTCTGTTTTTGTTGTCATTTGTTCGGGCTGGAGAAATAAGGAAAGATGGAGGAGTGACTCCAGATGGGAGGGTTGAATTGTCTAAATTCTAAGTAAACAAGGAGCCAAGTCGCTCAGAACAAGTAGTTAAAGAGAATGAAGAATGTATCAAGGGTTTTCCAAAGCTGACCTTCTGACGCATTTGTTCAAACTGACAAAATGATAGTAAATTTTAATACAGTAGGTTGAGTTCTAAATATTTATGCTGCAGAGAACAAAAGAAATGTTTGTTTAAAAAACTGTGGACTTGGAAGGGGAGCAGCTTATTTGGTTTTGCTTCACAGAGCAGAACTCTGGGCACTGGAAAGATATACGGAGGTAGAAGACTGTCTTCAAATAAGGAATTTTCTAACAATTAAAAAAAAAGCCTTTGAAAGATATGCAATGAAAGATAATAACCGTCATCACCCCAAGTAGAGAGGTCAGAAGCAAGAGAGTGAACTTTCTTCCTTACCTGCTTTTATATTACGTGTTGTGTGTTATTTCCCCCCTTTCTTATTTACTGAGATAATTCACACGTAACCTTGTTTTGCTTTTAGTGCAACATAGTGATTTGATATATTGCAAAACCGTGTGTTACTTTTGCAAATTAAAAAAAAAATGTGCTTAAAAAGGACCAATTTACTGATGATACCGTGCTCTTCAGGTTGCGGAAGAAGACAAAGAAGAGAGTGAGGAAGAGCTTATTTTTACTGAAAGTAACAGTGAAATTTCTGAAGAGGTGTATACAGAGGAGGAGGAGGAGGAAGAAGAGGAGGAAGAGGAGGAAGAGGAAGGAACAACTGACAAGGAGAAAGGTATTAATGGAACTGTAAATTATGATAGCATCGATTCTGAAAATTCTAAGCCAAAGACATTTAAAAGTCAGATAGAAAACATAAATTTGACCAACGGCCACAGTGGAAGGAACACGGAGTCGCCAGCTGCCATTCACCCTTGCGGAAATCCTACCGTGATTGAGGATGCCTTGGAAAAGATAAGGAACAACGACCCTGACACCACAGAGGTCAACTTGAACAACATCGAGAACATCACGTCACCGACCCTCGCCCGCTTCGCCGAGGCACTCAAGGGCAACACGGTGGTGAAGACCTTCAGTCTGGCCAACACCCGCGCGGACGACAGTGCGGCCATGGCCATTGCGGAAATGCTCAGAGTCAACCAGCACATCACGAACGTCAACGTGGAGTCCAACTTTATCACGGGCAAGGGGATCCTGGCCATCATGAGGGCTCTGCAGCACAACACGGTGCTCACAGAGCTGCGCTTCCACAACCAGAGGCACATCATGGGCAGCCAGGTGGAGATGGAGATCGTTAAGCTGCTCAGGGAGAACACCACGCTGCTGAGGTTGGGTTACCATTTTGAGCTCCCAGGACCAAGAATGAGCATGACAAGCCTCTTAACGAGAAATATGGATAAACAGAGGCAGAAGCGGATGCAGGAGCAAAAACAGCAAGAGGGCTATGACGGAGGAGCCAATCTTAGGACCAAAGTCTGGCAAAGAGGAACACCTGGCTCTTCACCTCAAGCATCTCCCAGGCACTCTCCCTGGTCATCCCCCAAACTCCCCAAGAAAGTCCAAACTGTGAGGAGGAGTCGTCCTCCGTCTCCCATGGCCCCACCCCCTCCCGCTCCCCCACCCCCTCCTCCCCCTCCTCCCCCTCCTCCTCCCCCCCAAAAGCTGCCCCCTCCTCCTCCACCACCACCTCCTCCACTCCCAGAGAAAAAACTAATCACTCGAAACATTGCAGAAGTCATCAAACAGCAGGAGAGTGCCCAGCGGGCATTACAAAATGGACAGAAGAAGAAAAAAGGGAAAAAGGTTAAGAAACAGCCAAACAATATCCTAAAGGAAGTTAAAAATTCCCTGAGGTCAGTGCAAGAGAAGAGAATGGAAGACACTTGCCGCCCTTCTACCCCACTGAGATCAGCCCATGAGAATCTCATGGAAGCTATTCGGGGAAGCAGCATACAGCAGCTAAGGCGGGTAAGCAACCCGGGCGGCTGCGGGCGCGGCGCAGTGCGTGAGCCCCGGCACACAACAGCGCCAAAATCGCCTCTCAGCAAATCCGTGAGTGCTTAAAATAGCTTAGCACGCGAGGGCAAGCGGCCCAATTTGGAACACCGGGAGCGGGTCACCAGTGGGCACATTTCCACTGGAGAAGTGTGCCTGGCGCACCTTCTTAGCCCCTCAATTCCAGAAGGGCCAGGCCTATTTTAAGGCACTCCAATATATAAAAATCCTGATTTCCTTAATAAGAAAATCAGGGAATATAATCTATATTCCAAAAAAGATGATCAAGTTGCAGGTGGTTTAAAACTGAATTTACATTACAGAGGCACCTGGGTGGCTCAGTCGGTTGAGCATCTGTCTCTTGATTCCGGCTCAGGTCATGATCTCACAGTTTGTGAGATCAGAGCCCCATCTCGGACTCTGTGCTGGCAGCTCGGAGCCTGTTTGGAATTCTCCCTCTGCCCCTCCCCAACTCACGCGCGTACGCCCTCTCTCTCAAAATACATAAAGTTAAAAAAATAATGAAAGTAAAAACAAACATGAAAAAATAAGCCCTAATTTATAATATAAACTTTGAATATCACACAGCAATAATCAACCTATATCTGAGTTAGTCTTAGGGAATACTGCTAGAGACATGCCCTATCTCTTGTTTATCTTTTGTGTTGTTTTATTGAAAGACAATTCCTCATTCTTCCAGGTGGAAGTTCCAGAAGCTCTGCGATAAAAACACCATCTTTGGAAGAAGATGCAGATTCGTTCAGGGGTATTGAATAAAATGCATCGTGAGCTGTTTCTAATATACCTTCTTCAATTTGAAATGTTTCCTGACTTTAAAAATAGCCTCACCTATTAATTCCAAAGAGAATTTTAAGAAACAATCAGGATGTTTCTTCTGTAAATATGCAAATAAACTACTTTTTTATGTTATGAGATTTGTATTGGCAAGAAGCAGTTTATTTAAAGATGCTCTTCTATCTCTGGGATGTGTTGGTAACTCTGAGCTGTTATGAGTTAATGAAATGTGCTGTTATTTTTGTAATCCCAATAAATTTGGATTGAAGTTTTTTGGTTTTTTTAAAACAAACTAATTTTTGTGTGCTTGAGTTTGATACATCTGTCAGGTGTTTATGTAACATTGCTAAATATTAAAAATATGACATTCTTACCCAAAAAGGGCCTGGGTCCTTAGCATTTTCCTCTTTGTTTTTTCACATCCCAGATAATTCGATCAGAGCTCTTTCTAAAACGTATGAAATCAAAAATTTTCTTCAGTCTTCTTGGTAGTGAGATGAAAGCTATAGGAAAGATCCCGAAGTGGCTTTTATCATCCTGGATGCACTGATGTTAGACCCGCTCCCAAGAGGCTTATAGGTACCCAGGAGTTGATTCAATCCTTTACAGTTAATGTCAACTATTTCTGGAGGAAAGAAAAAAAATGAAGGAAGGCTTCTTGGTAGAGGAAATTTCATTAGGGGAATTCCTGGAAAATAAGCCCCGAATGGAGAGCTGTCTTGTAGCCGATACTAAAGATTCACCTCCCAAGCCTCCCTTTGAACTATCCTTAGATGAGCCTTAGTCCAGCGGGCCTCCACCTTTGTGTGCCCTACACAAATGGTGACATTGACATCCTCGACACATATCCAGGGACAGAGGCACTTGTATTTCTAATCCCCAAATATCATTCTATTCCACCTCTCTGTCACTCAAGGAAGACCTGAATTCAAATTAGAGAAAGGCAGGTCCGAGACTTCCTTCATCCAGCTCCAGTGCTCCATTCCAACTTATGAAAGCTATAAATCTCTTCTAAAGCCCTTTGTCTTAACTATGATTAGCAGTGTTTCCTTTCTGTCCTACAGAGTCTAACAGTGGTCCTGGCAAAGCTCTCTGGGCCACTCATTCATTAATTGTTTGCTCTACATACAAAGCTTTGGATTATCTTCAATCAAGAGGATTTTGTTTCACTAGGCTATTTCTCCAATAGTTCTTGGGTCTGTCTCTTTTAGTCTGTTTCTATTATTCTGCCATCCAGAGAGGTTACTCAGAGAGAACCACCAATATAACCTCTGAAAGTGGGTGCCAGATATCTCTGAGCCAAGTCAGTACCCTGGGTCCACATGGGGAGTGGCTCACATCTTCTGAACTATCTAAATTATCTCATGACTACTATTCACAAAAACGTCAAAAGGGGCTGTCCCCATTTTAGAGATGAGGAAACCATTCAGAGAGGAAATGGGCTCAGGAAGTCAAGGTTGCATGTGGCCGTGCGTATCTCTGACCGCGCAGCCTGTGCCCATTGTAGATCACATCACCTCCGGGTGTCCCTCCAGAATCAAACCTCCTCAAGGGTCCCTGTTCTTAAACAGTGATGGAGATTGCAGTTTCTATTTTAAGTGACTTCACTACTTTTACCCTTTTACCCTTTTTCATTAGTGTTCACAATCATGCTTATTACTATGTAAACAGATAAAAAGCTAAAATGTAGGTTCTGAAAAGATGTGTGTGTGTGTGTGTGTGTGTGTGTGTGTGTGTGTGTGTGTGTGTGTATTTAGAACAGAAAGCCAAGGCCAAATCTCTTTTCCAATCATCCTTGCATGTGCATGAGCACAGGGCTCTTCTAAACTGGAAATACTTCTGACTTCACCATGATGAGGCAGTGGGGCAGACAGTTCCTGATAAATCAGGGTTCATAAAACCACACATGAATCCCAGAAAGCCACTGTGTGGCAGCTCTCTGGAGTGAGGAGGAAAAGGTTAGTAATCTGGGCTGCCAAGAGCCATATAGTTGGGGACACTGGCCAGGCCTTCTCACCAGAAGTGAGTGATTGGCAAACAGATAGTCTGACCTCTGCATTTAAAAGTCTACCTTGCTGGGGACGCCTGGTGGCTCAGTCAGCCAGCAGCCAGCTATAGCTCAGATCACAATCTCACGGTTCCATCAGTTGAAGCACTGCATCGGACTTTGTGCTGATAGCATGGAGTCTGCTTGGGACTCTCTCTCTGTGTCTCTGTCTCTCTCTTTCTGCCCCTTTCGTACTTGTGTTCTCTCTCTCTCTAAAATAAATAAACATCTAAAAATAAATAAATAAATAAAGATCAATCAATCAATCTATCTTGCTGGAAATGTCTGGGCCTGAGGAGATAGCAGTATGCACTTCCTGGGAATGTCACAAAAACATAAATAAAGACATGAATCCTCACCCTCAATCTACAAAACAGAATATAAAGCCCATCACAACACAGGTGTGATGTGATCAGATACTGAGTGGGTACATTTAGCATTTAGGAAAACCATTTCTAGGACAGTATTACAGAATACAGTACTGTAAACATTTGAGATGTTATGACTCTCTCTATTCAGCACAGGATGGAGATTCTTAGTTTATCCTTCCTGCAAACTCATAGAGTTTGTATGAAAAGTAGTGAGTTCATCCTTTATCAGGAGCTTTCACCTCACTGGGAGAAGAGTGTCCAAGGCCAGCTGAAGTGTTTAGGCTGTGATTTATATTTGCACATTAATCTCTTGAAGTACATATCATCCCGATTTGAAACAGGGCCAGGTTGCTGAGTCTCACTCTGCTTTGAGAGCCATGGCTGCCCCAGGTATTTAATAACTCAGTGTCAGCAGGATGTTGATTTAATACCTGCCCTGACGTAGTTGCTCCAAGTGAGTGAAAGGAAGAGGTAGTACCAGGCTGTACGCCTGTATTGAGATGCACCGAGGAGTAGGGCAAATCCACTGGTTCTTGAGAAGGCCCCTTAGTCACTTCCTTTCATGACAAACTGAACACTATCTTTTCTCCACTTCTCTGAGGGTTGAGGGGTGAAGTTTTATTTTCATTAATGATCAAATAGCATGGTCTGAAAGCCTAAGAACTGATCTAAGAATTAGAAAACTCAGAAATATGGTACCAACATTACTGCACTTAACAGCTTCCACAAATATTTTCCAAATGCCTACAACATTCCAGAAACTTTTCTGGATGCTGAGGATACACAGTGAACAAGGGAGATAAAATCCCTGTCCTCATATACCTTACATTCTTTTTAAAAATTTTTTAAATGTTTTTTATTTATTTTTGAGAAAGAGAGCAAGGCACAAATGGAAGATGTGCAGAGAGAGGGAGACACAGAATCTGAAGCAGGCTCCAGGCTCTGAGTTGTCACCACAGAGCCTGACACATCGCTCGAACTCATGAACCACAAGATCATGACCTGAGCATAAGTAGGATGCTTCGCCAACTGAGCTAGCCATCATGTACCTTACATTCTAATTGAGGGAGTTGAGGTTAACAGCGTTTCTGCAAGCATCATGAATTTCCGTGTCAAGTGCCTCCTGTGTTTAAGACACTTTGCTCGGTACTGGGGAGACCAGGTTAAATTAGAAAGTGTCCTCCATGTCAAAGCAATGGGAATCCTAAGAAAACCATCCCTTCCTGAATATGCGGTAGGATCTGAGTTAGAGGCAGATGTAGGGTCCTACGTGGGCACCGAGGAAGCCTAATCATCTAAAGTTTGTGTCAGCAAACTTTTTCTGTAAAGAACTAAGGAGCAAATTTTAAAAAAAGACTTTATGGGCCATTCGGTGTCTGCCAAAACTATTCAACACTGCCCCTGCAGGGGAAAAACAGCCATACGCAATATACTAATGAGTAAAGCATGTCTGTCTTCTAATAGGACTTTGTTAATAGATGCTCAGATTTAAATTTAATATAACATTCATGAGTTGTTAACTTCCTGCTTTTGATTTTTTTCAACCATTTAAAAATGCTAATGTTCTTTTTAGTTCAGAGGCTGTACAAAAATAGGTGTTGGATGGATTTAACTTGTGAGCCACAGTTCACCATAGACCTTTGACCAAAAGCAGATGAGGGGTCAAGAAGAGCTTCTCAAGGAAGGTGACACATGAATTGGACATTTAAAGAAGAAAGACGATGCTAGGCTAAAAAAAGAGTCACATGATGGGTTTAGGGAACAAGGAAGGATACTTAAGTTTGCAGAAACATGGCAATATAGGAAATAGTTGAAAACCATGGCGTTTAATATAATTCTGTAAGAACAACAATTTGGTAAAGAGTTGATATTTCAGTCTTTATAGTGTTGATAATTTTAGTGAATTGAAAATAGAACTATTGTATAGTTTCTGCATGGCCTACTTTTTTTTTTTTACAAAAAAATGATTACTTTGTGATCATTAAGAAAAATCAGAATATATAGGTAAGCAAAAGGACTTAAAGAATCCGCATAAAACCATCCACACAGAACAACCACTGATGACCCTTTAGTGTGTATCCTTTTAGATTCTCCTTGATGTATATTTAAATATACATATTACTATATTTTCTACAAAAAGGGGAAGAGAGCATACCTACCTTTGTATAATCCACCATATTTTACTTAAGAAAGTTTAGTAATTGCTGGATATTTAGGTTACTTTGATTAGTCCTCTGACGTTGGACATATAGTTTGTTTTAACCCATCAGAGTTATTCTGACTTGTAGCTCTTCCAAAAAGCCCTTACAAGAACTGATTGACTGAATGATTGGCAGCTAAAATGCCATCTCCTGGATAGACAGGGGTTGTGAGCTATCATTGTGGTACACCAAAGCTGGAAATTAGGTTTCAACCAAACTATCATGGTTACCAACTTTCTCGTGGCCAAATTATATGCCTGTCTGAACCACATAGGCATGCATTAGTAAGATGCCTTTCAAGGACTTCATGCTATTTTCTGCTTCTGAATTAAAAAAAAAAAAAAGGATGAATTGAGAGTTACAGAAGCCCAATCTGAGCAACTGAGCACAAGCTAAGGAATGTGGACTCAATTAGGAAAGTCTTGGGAGCATCAAAGAATTTCCAGAGGAGGAATGACAGGATGTTTATATAGGTTTTGAAAATATGACCTGTGTAACCAAGAGAAGGATGGATTCCATGAGGTCCAGGCTGGTGGTAGGAAGACCAACCGGGAGACCATTACTGTCATTTAAAAACAAAACGACACAGGTGCTCCTGAGTGGTTCAGCTGGTTAATCGTCTCACTCTCGACCTCGTCGCAGGTCATAATCTCACAGTTGGTGTGTTCGAGTCCATGTCAGGCTCTGTGCAGACTCAAGCACACAAACTGTGAGACATGGAGCCTGCTTAGGATTCTCTCTTTCCATTTCTCTCTGCCCTTCTCTCTCTCTCTTTCAAAATAAATAAATAAATAAAATGAAAAGAACTGTAAACTCTGCGTCAGTGTAAAGGGGTCAGAACAGATAGAGCAGAGACTAAGGAAGTACATACCCCACAGAATTTAGTAACTGGCTAAATGCAGGGGGCAGGAGACAACAAAAGAGAGGAGTCTATGTTGACACTTGTGTTCCTGGCCGGGCCATTTGGGTGGACAGCGGTGCCACAGAGTGGCACAGGAATTCAGCAGGAACAGGTGCTGGAGGAAGAAGATGGCTGACTTCAGTTTTAAATACATTGTGTCTGAAGTGCTTGTCCATTTGAATGTGTGGACAGGTCTAGAATGATGGGGAGGAGACTCCTGCTGGAAATGGGGGCTTGGGGGTCACATGGTATGAATGGCATTTAAAGATGCCACTTGAGGGGTTTAGGTGAGGTCACTCAGGGAGTGTGGAGAATGCAGAAGCTGAGTATAACCGGTCAAAAGGAGAGGAGACTCGCATGGCCGAGCACAGAGTTGCACTAAGGAAGGTGCCGTCCATGCCATAAAATGTCTCAGCAAGTTTTGGAGCTTGATGGTGGTCACTTAAACTGGTGGTCTGGGTGAGAGCAAGTTCATGGGAGCAGTGGAGATGGAAATCAACTGTAGGGCTAGGGTGGGACGTTCTCCAGGATGAGTGTAGTTCAGTGCTTCACCAGAGGGTCTGCTGCTGGTGGGCGGCCAGAGAGTCCCCAAATCTCGGAAGAGAAAAGGTACATCTTCCTGGTATGTCGTTTTCACTTGACATGAGAAATTAAAATTATACTTTATTTAATTTTTTAAATTTATATTTATTATTTTTTTTAAAATTTTATTTCTGAGAGAGAGACAGCATGAGCAAAGGAGGGTCAGAGAGAGAGGGAGACACAGAATTGGAAACAGGCGCCAGGCTCAGAGCTAGCTGTCAGCACAGAGCCCCACGCAGGGCTCGAACCCATGAACCATGAGATCATGACCTGAGCTGAAGTCAGACGCTTAACCGATTGAGCCACCCAGGTGCCCCTAAAATTATATTTTATACACACACACACACACAAACACACATATACATATGTAATCATTTTTACTTGACATGAGAAAAATATATTATTTATATACTTATATATAAATTTATATATATTTTTATGTCAAGTAAAAATTATAGGGGTGTGTGTGTGTGTACATATATATATCCTGATATTTGAAAGTTTGCATTATATTACTTCACTTTTATGAAAGACCTACGTTAGTACCTGTTTTCATTGACAAAAAGGAATCCAAAGAGGATTTTCACTTTTACAAACAAACCAAACCAAACCAAACCAAAACTGAGAATAACATTCAGTGTTTGAAAGCTAGTTCCGAGGTAGTGCACACCTCAAGCAGTGAGAGGGCCCGACCCAGCCCCTCACCAGGACCTGAGCTCACCATCTCAGCACCAAGCCTCCATAGCTTTGAACCATGTCTGTGAGCATCTGTGCTTCATTTCAATTTATTTTGTGCATCTGCTAGAAAGTTGTGTATGAGGAATGCCTAGGAGGGGTTATTTTTTGGATCTGGGAATACTCAGAAATTTTTCCATATAAATTAAGTCATTGCTTCTTTGCTTTATGCCATTTCTGCTTATGGAAGTGTTTATAGAAACACTCTACTTTAGGATAACGGAGGCAACTGCATGTATGTTCTAGATAAAGTCAATTGGAAATCTCATTCCATCTCTGCCACAGGTAATGGTCTTCTGCAGGATTTCAGAGAATTCCTGCTCTTAGTTGTTTCTGGGTCCCTGCTTCAAGCCTGCATCTTGCAAGTCTATGATTTCATGGCCCTGTTGCAAATTATATTGATCTAATAATGTGGTGATTGGCCTGTGGCAGTCAGCCCTCCTTGATTCCCAAAGCCCCAACATTGCGTGAAAATTTGGGAAATGAAGAAAGGGTTGATATTACAGCAACACAAACTTCAAACCAAACATGAGACCTTCCTGTTGTGAGAAGTCCTCTGCCTAACTTACCATCAGAGATTTGTCCCCCCCACTGGCTATTTCATCCCACTCAACAGTCTGAGTTCTCTTGCTAGCGTGTCACTTCCTCCCTCTTCTCTCCTGCTTCTGCATCACCACTATCCCCCTATCGTACTCTTGGGAATTCCGGGGTCATTTCACTCTGTTATGCACAGCAGATTCAGCTCTCTCTGGTCCCTTCTCCCAAGGAGAAGGTCCGGTCTCCCTTGGCACCCCTCCAAACTAACTAGTGTGGTGCAGATCCCACAAGCCTGTTATCTAATAGGAGCCGCCCTAAAGTTACGGCTGTGAATAGAATTTCTCCCCCCTGGAAGACGCTATATGTTCTCCCTGAACAACACAAAACCCCTCATCTGGTCGCTCACAATCTATTATCTGGATGGTTGCTTCTGAACTGGTTTCTTCCTGACTGGTTTCTCTGCTTCCATTCTCACGTGCCCCAACTTGTCTTGAACATGCCGAAGGGGTATTTGGCCAAAACGCAAGTCGGATCCCAGCAGCCATCTGTTGGAAATTCTTCAGGGGCAGCTCATATTCTACAGAATAAAATTCAAATCGCTTTGCGTGGCAGACATGGCCCTGATGGTCTCTCTGCCTCATCTTCCATCACTCGTCCTCCTGTGCTTCCGCCGTACCGAGCGACCTGCAGCTCACTGCATAGGTGGCCCCTCCTGACACACGCCTCTTCGCACACCGTCTTACTTCTCTGGAGTTCCCCTCCCACTCCTGCACTCTGGATAGCACCCACTTCATCCTTCAAGAGACCTTGAAAGACAAGTAGCTCATTGACCCAAGGAGATGAGAAAAAGGGCATCCTTCAGAGGAGCCTCTGTTCTTCTCCACATTCTCCCTGGGTGACCTTGCCCAAGCTACTCCTATCACATGACCCCCAAATCCTTACTTCCGGCACAAATCAACGACCCCATGATTCTGACCCCACGCATTCACATTCCCACACGATGCATTTAAAACTGAACTCATCTTCCTCCTTCAATACCTGCTCCTGTTATTTTCTATTTTCCACAGTCTCACGATCTATTTTGCCCTGCATTATACACTATTTGCGTACATGTCTTGATCTTCCCACTGTCCTCCTGGGCTATATATCCTGGAGACCAGAGGCTGTATCTTATCTTTATGCCTAATAAACAGGAAGCACTCAATACATGTATTTGAATAGATGGAGATGTCAGCTACTCAATCACAATGAAGAAACAACATGACAGTATCTTCTCATCATTCCTCCCTGAGTGGCCAACAGTGGGATGGGACCAAAAAGGAACAACTGGGAAATGAAGTTCTAAAGGAAGATTGGTTCCGGGTTCTAGGACAGGTCAGCACCTACCCATGGAGGCTTAGGGGCTCCAAGGATCACCCAATGGTACCACTTCCTTTGTGCATATGTCAAGGCCAGAGTTCTAAGAATATTAGCATCCTCTCTTGATGCCCCTCCTCCCTCAAAGCCCCTTTTCTCAGTGTGATCTGGGAGCCGAGGTCAGGCTACAGTCACGAGTGGCTGCAAGCGGCTGTCAGGAGAGCACTGCGGGGAGCCAGGGACTGACCATGGAAAATGAAAAGTCCTGATCTCTAAAAGAACGATCTTGAGGTAAAATTGGTACAATCTCTAAAACCCTAAAGACAAATTTGCAGTCTAAAGTCTGATACATTTATCTGTTTGAATATTAGCTGATATTCAGCACTAATTTTCAGACCACTAATCACTTGTTCCAGATGGAAACATTGTGCAATTAACCATATAATCTTTATTATACACTAAACCGTTTCTTAGCAACACAGCTTTCGTGGGGTTATATTTTTTGAATTTTTAAAAATTAGACATATAATTGAAGAACATACCAAGCTGTGGTCAAAATACTGCTGTCACGAGCACAAAGCGCTGAATTTTCTCTCCTCCTGAATGGAATCTCAGCTGACCCATCTGAGTGATCACTGTTATATAAACACAGAAATAGATGATCAGAAGTCAGTCTCGAGTTGCACTTTGCAAGTTGCGCTCCCTGAATTTATCCGGTATTAACTCCTCTTCGAGTGGGGGCTGGGTGGCTGTGGCACACAGATTATAAACCCTTTTTTTTAATCTGACATTTGAAGGAAGAGTCAGGGTGAAAAATATACATGTATTTATACATATTTACTATGGTCTTTTTAGAAGGTATAGCCTAGTTTTTGCAGCTTTTAGTTCACCCACATGACACCAGTGGGGAATTGTGGAGCATACCCAGGAGACCAGCAGAAAGCTGAAAATTGCACATTCAGGAAAGGCAAGGTAATACGCGCCCAACACCCTCATTTATTTTTCTCTAAATGCCGCCAAGAATTTCTGGTGACTCTTTTCAGAGACACTCATAGGACATTTAACAGGAATCTTGATTTGTTAGGATGGATAACTATGCTTGTATTCAGAAGCTATCAGTGGTGAACATTGTTTTTAAAGAAATGTACATTTTTTAACATAAGCCAAAAAAAAACCCCCAAAAAAACCCAAAACATGGGAAAACAAAACCAGTTTTGTCTCCACATAGGACATTCATAAATTCTACGTTACTGTTGTGATAAAAACATGAAATACATGGAAAATGCTTAAGGAAAGGAGACATACTGGCAGAGGCTACTTCAAGTTCAGAGAGAAGACTGAGGTAATTCAGAATAGTCATGTGTCGTCACTTATTAAGCATTTGGGATTACTCAAAGATGTTATTTACCTAATCTAATATTTCAAATGGAAAAAATATATATTCTAATGCTGATGGGAAGGGGGGAATGGCGATCGGGGATGAGCAAACCAGAGATAAATTATAAAAATACTATATTCTATTCACTGAATACTCCCAAAATATGAGCCTGCACTAATCTCACAATTTGCCTTGGCTTGCTGTAGTGTCTGCTGGCTTAGCTGCATGATTATATTTTCCTTTTGTTGAGTCGGGTTTTTGTTTGTTTGTTTGTTTCTCTGGAAAACAGATGCAACATTTCCCTTTGGGCCTTTGCATATGCATAAGCAGAACAATCCCAAGCTTTCTACTTTTGAAGTAAAGCTATTGGAGTAAAAGTTTTATTTTTACCCAGACTATCACTGGTGACTTAATGCACGTAGGAGGAAGGAAACTCTAGTGGTTAAAGACACAGCCTCTATATTAAGACAGACCTAAGTCTGAGGCTCAGCTCTGACAGATACCAGAGCTTTTTTAACTGTGCAAATTGTTTAATGTGTTTCATTTGCCTTGGATGAAAAATTGGGACAACTTCCTTATGCAAAATATTTCATGCAGTGTCCAACACTTGGTAAGTGTCCTAATAAATACTCGTTACTATTAAAATGGATGCTTTTAAACATGATTTTTCTCAAAGGAAAAACATCTCTAAGGAAAACTATCTGGACATGGAGTACGCATGGCCATGGGGCTTTTGGAAGACCCCTTACACGGCTTCAATATCATCACAAAGTAGCCCAGTCTGAAACTGGATGAGTGCCCACATTACAGTTTCCCCTGCAGAACCCCAGACAGGGCTGGGGGTGAATCCCTGAAGAAGTCAGAGAATTCTAGACACTGGGAATTGCAAACTAAGTGAGCAGATGTTCACTGTGCCCTCTGGGAAAAGTGTTTATTAGAAAAGCACTTATAACCATACTGGAATTAAAATTAAAACTTAATTAAAAATAGTGAAAAACAAAAATAATAACAAAAACACTTGCATGGGTTGGTAAATGTACTGCCAATATCTGAAGGTGTTCTTGCTGTTTCTTACACAAAGTTCCTGGGATCTTCACTGGGCTCCCTATTTCCCAATATCAACTCACACCTTTCAAGAACACACACATGCAAACCCAACTCTCTTCTGTGCTTTTTATACTCCCAGCCCTCTCAATTACCACTCAATTACTGTTCATTTCTGTTTCGGGGGAGGGAAGTAGAAAGGAATGGCAGAAACCATAGAACAAAAAAACATTGTATTGGATAATTTCTAAGAGGGGTAAGCCCAAGGGAGGTTGCTACTACAATATTAAGAGAAAGAGTAAAGCTGGAGGGTGATTTAAGGGAACAACACTTTCAAGAGAAACAGCAACTCAGACAGGGAAGCAGTCTCCGTAATTTTCTGAAACCTGTGTTTCTTCTGCCTTCCCGTTCAACATGGTGCAGTGGTTTCTATCTCTGAGGTAGATGCTATGAGAAATTGCTAGTGGGAATTTAAGTCTGGAAACCAAACAACTCGGGAACAAATTTTCTATATTTTGAACTGGACATATCATTATTTTTGTTCCTCCAGAAGACTTTCCAGAACAGCTCTGTAAGTCAATTAATACCATTGTCAAGCTCACATTAATTCAGGCCAGCTATTTTTAAAGAAATAGATAATAGTCTAAGTGTCGCCAGCACCTACACTTGGCTGAATAGTATGTTGGATATTGAGGGTCTGCATGCCCCAAATTCCATGCCTAATGGCTGGTCCTTCTTCCCAATTAAAAGGGTAAACAACAGCCATGGAGAAATCCTAACAGCACTGACAGCTTTCGAAGGCTATACATGTATTTCTTAAACTCTTGACATATTTATAAATTACACAGTAGTCCAAATTAACAACCTTGCTTTTACCATCCTGTAGTCACCAAATCTTGAAACCAGCCTAAGTTTTAGATTTGACCCATTGCCACTCTTGTGGATAATGATGATAAACATAAATCTTTTCCTTATCTTTTTGTTTCCCCCCAAATTGTCTCATTAGATGCTGAGTGCATTAATGTAAACTTTCTAAGAATCATGACCGATGGCTAAAATGCATTTTCTCTATCTAAATGGAGCCAGCCGAGTACTTGTACACTGATTTCTCCCCCTTGTTCCTGGGCAGGTTGTTTCTATTTTCCACAGGACATAAATAAATTCCACAGGTCGTAAATTTCCACAGGTTCCATAAATACATTTTATATACATCGATATACATAAATGTTCCTGCTCATGCGCACTTGTACATTTTTTTTAAAGCTTTTTTTTTTTTTTAATTTTTGAGAAAGAGAGACACAGAATGCAAGTAGGGGAGGAACAGAGAGAGAGGGAGACACAGGATCCGAAGCAGGCTCCAGGCTCTGAGCTGTCAGCACAGAGCCCGACGTGGGGCTAGAACTCAGGAACCATGAGCTCATGACCTGAGCCAAAGTCGGACGCCTAACCAACTGAGCCACCCAGGCGTCCCCAAAGACAATTTCTTAAATGACGTTAATAACGTGGTGCTTCAAGGCTGCATCTCCAGTGGCCTGCTAGAGCAGACCTTGTATTTTTGGATCTTTGTGAGTTTGGAAGTGGCTCACACGGCCTCAACCATTGGTAGCCACACGTGTGTCTCCAACATTTAGTGTCACGGTTTTTCCAGTCTCCTCTCCTGTTTCACCAATGTGTGACTTTTGGCCATTCTTTTGTTATCAGTCATGACCATCCCTTCTACTCCTAACCTGTGTCAGGGTAATTTAATAAACTACAAAAACCTGTTCAAAGCTGGCAGGGGAGGTACCGAGCCCAATTTCCCAATGGGCCTTAGCATTACATGGCCACATGAATTTCTATTATCCTGGGATCTAGAGAGATATTAGTAGAGAACAACAAATTTGTTTTATTCTGGAGCCTACTTCCAACTTACAGTAACAATTTTTTTGTTAATGCTTATTTATCTTTGAGAGAGAGACAGAGAGACAGAGTGCAAGTAGGGAAGGGGCAGAGAGAGAGGGAGACACAGAATCCAAAGCAGGCTCCAGGCTCTGAGCTGTCAGTACAGAGCCCAGTGTGGGGCTTGAACTCACAACTGTGAGATCATGATCTGAGCTGAAGTCAGATGCTTACCCGACTGAGTTACCCAGACACCTTCAACTTACAGTAACAATAATCATTTTAAGTAGTTTGTCTAAGTGTTAGGATAATAATGCTTGCATTCAAGTGCACTCACCTAATAGTTCCAAAAATACGATGCCTGGGAATTTTTGAAGACCCAAGAACTTGATATAGGAGAACCTTTCTTTCTGTTCTTCTTCCTTCTTGCTTTCTTCACCAAGTCCTATTAATATTTTAAAAACTTATGTATTTGAAAGCTTTCTGGGAAAATCTCTCCAAAAATTCCCTTAGTTTTTACACTGCCCACCCCTATCTTCGATTTTGTGGTATATCTTATCAACGTGAGGATATAGCAATGGTTTCCAAGTGTTGAAAGATCCTTGCTTTATTGTCAGCCAGTTTTTGTGTGGGGTCATAACTGCAATTCTAACTTAACACACATCACAAAACACCACCAAGATATGAAGGCAATGCTACATCTAAGCGTTAACCAGCCATGCAGTGGATAGATAGAACCACAATCCACACCCGCCCCCAGAAGTTACCCTAGCTTTCCCAATGACCCACCAAATCCCATCTGCGTTCGGATGTCCATTAATGAAGACAGACGTAAGCTTTACAGAGTCAAAACTAAAGCCAATGACACAATGTACTTGTTTCTCCCTACCCTTCTCAGTGGCATGATGTTTGGCTTAATATTTAGATAGTTGGGAAATGAAGAAACGTCTATGAAAAACATAGCGACTCCCAATCAAACCAGGGCTTCTGTGACTCTGGAAAACCACGTGACGGATGTGGAAAGTAAGAGGAGGATGCGGAGAGGGCTCAGTGGTGCACAGGGCTCTCCACATGGCCTCATGGCAGAAACCACAGCAGGCTGGCTCGGGCTTGGTGGTTGTAACTTCAGGGCTCTGGTGCAGACCTGAAGCAAACATGTGGCTCAGAATTAACTCAGATTTTCTAAACATTTTTAGGCAGCAGGTTCCTACAAACACGTTCTCCAGCGTCCCGCCCTTCAACCAGGGACAAACAAGGCCACCTAAATAGAATCATAATGTGCTCCATTTATCGGTGGCTTGGAAAGAAAATGGTTGCAATTCTAGGACTATGCTCATCAAATCAGACTCTCTTATAATCACTTACCTGTTATGTCAACTACGGCACAACGTTTGTCAGCCATCCAAGGCAAAGTTCAGAAAAGTCTTTTTAAAACAAAACAAAACAAAAATTGAATTTTCCATTTGAAAAGACTGGTATAGATTTTTAGCTGAATATACAACTCAGAAAAAGCTGGCCCTTCTACATTTATATCTTTGCTTAATAAACAAAACCAAATATCCTATTTTGTCGACTTCTTTTTAACTGGGTATCACTCTTCAAAATGGAGATTTTAACACATTTAATTTTACTTGCTGAATGTTTTCCCAATCCCAATCTTAAAACAAAAATCTGCTTGCAAATACATATTCTCCTTTCTAGTCTCTGCCTCCTTAGACTCCCACCCTAACTAAGACAATAAAAAGTTATTTCTTTTTAGGTTCAGAAGTGGATTAAGGAGCTAATTAGAGTTCTTAACAGATCACTACAGTATTGAGACATTATGAACAGCTTTGTTTGTTTCCCTATAGTTACCTGGACCTGGTGATGCCTTTTCCTTTCTTGCCTCCTTCAACACCACACACATGGGAACACAATCTTTACTTTCCTGCCTCTTTTCCCATAAGGGCGAAGTATATTCCACTAAATTCGAATCTCCCCTTTCTCACTAATAAGAAAACCAGGAAGTTGGATTCAAAGTGTTCACTTTGTCCTTGTCCTCTTGGAAGAACTCCCGGTCTTTAAATTGACAGTGCAGCTGTTGACTGAAAATTATACAGAAAGATTAATACATTCTCAAACTAATTTTTTGTCAGGCGAGCTGAGTGTTAAGGGCTTACAAAATACATCTAGATAAAGGCAATAGCTTTTACATCCATAAGAAACTAACAAAAATAAGTTGGATGTAGAATAAAAAGCTCATTTTTTTTTAACCCAGTACTAAATGACAGGAGTGTCCTGTGATGACCGAATGCTTGGACAATGTAGGGTGGCCGCCATCATTGAGCCAAAATATGATCACATGCTTCCGAGTCAGAGGCTGGCCCTCAAAGCAAGCCAGCTTTCCCAGGCAGAGACGGGAACAGGATGCTGGTGGCTTCTATCAACACCCAGATGACATGTGAGAAAGGGTAAAATCTGTAGCCATAAATCATTCAGAAACAAAGTAAATCTGAAATTTACTCATAATTGAAGAAAAATACAGAAAAATAAAACCGTATGAAGGTGCACGGACAAGCAACTGAACTGGCAGGCAGATCAGTCTAACTGACCTCTGGCGAGCCTCCACTTTGAGGAGTTGGCTTGATTGAACTCGATGGTCTCCAGCTGTCTTTCAGTTGTGAAATAGTTTAGATTGAAGGAGGGAGAGGGATCCACTTCACTGCAATTATATTTTAATGTCCATCACCTATTTAGTCTTAATAAACAATTGGTTAAATACGGTGATATTGAGGCTTACAAATTCTTAGACTTCGGCTTTGATGAAAATCCTCACACATGTAGCCATATCAAAGATAAAACTGAATTTGGGTCAAGACAGGCCATCCTGGCCAAGACAGAAAGTAATGTCAATATGACACCTGGAATTTTCAGTCCCATAATGCAATCTGATAGTGTTAAAATTAACTTCCTCTTGAGTACAAACATTTTTAAAAATCCTTACTAGAGTAAGTGTAAGAAATTTTTGTGGTTGTTACAAAACTAAGGGACTTCAAATTTACTAGAAATTCCCTAATACATGAAATGATTATGTCCTATTCATATCTTGATTTGTCAATCTTGACGGTGGTACAGATGACCAGTTAAGATTTACACTGGAGGTGGGGCGCCTGGGTGGCTTAGTGGGTTAAGCGTCCAACTTTCGCTTGGGTCATGATCTCACGGTTTGTGGGTTCGAGCCCCGCGTCGGGCTCTGTGCTGCCAGCTCAGAGCCTGGAGCCTGTTTCAGTCTGTGACTCCTCTCTCTGACCCTCCCCTGCTCACGCTGTCTCTCTCTCTCTCCTAAAAATAAATAAAACATTAAAAAAAAAAAAAAAAAAAAAGATTTACACTGGAGGTGTGTGAAATTAAATACTGCATCAATAGTTAGGATGACCACTGATGTATGTTAAAAAAAAAAAAGGTATGGCTAATTTATATAGACATGTTTTGTAATAAGGCCAAAATTTTTAGTGGCCTCCTTCACTCAATGGAGGATACCATGTATCATTTGTGGGAGTGAAGGCAGTCTTAGCATGAAGTGCAAAGTATGTCCCCATCATATTCATAACAGACAATTTACTACACCTTTTCCCAGTGGCTTTCACTACAAAGCAAAGATTTAAAAAAAACAAATCCACCAATGAGGGG
Source organism: Proteles cristata cristata (assembly GCA_017311185.1). Classification (NCBI taxonomy): domain Eukaryota; kingdom Metazoa; phylum Chordata; class Mammalia; order Carnivora; family Hyaenidae; genus Proteles; species Proteles cristata. The sequence goes on along the minus strand of JAESUZ010003619.1, from coordinate 2,076,952 downwards.
CGCCTGGGTGGCTTAGTCAATTTAAGTGTCCGACTTCTGCTCAGGTCATGATCTCACGGTTTGTGAGTTCGAGCCGCACGTCAGGGCTGTCTGTTGTCAGCACAGCACTCGCTTGGGATTCTCGCTCTCTCTCTGCCTCTCCACTTCTTGTGAGCTATTCTTGTCTCTCAAAAATAAATATTAAGGGGCGCCTGGGAGGCTCAGTCGGTTAAGTGTCCGACTTCGGCTCAGGTCAGGATGTCACGGTCTCTGAGTTCGAGCCCCGCATCGGGCTCTGTGCTGACAGCTCAGAGCCTGGAGCCTGCTTCAGATTCTGTGTCTCCCTCTGTCTCTCTGCCCTCTCACGATCACACTCTGTCTCTGTCTCTCAATAATAAATACACATTTAAAAAAATTTTTTTAAATAATAAATATTAAAAGAAAAAATCCTCAGTGAAACCCCAAGAGATTGTAAGAGAATGCTGTGTTTTGGAGGTAAGATTTAAGAATGTCAATAAAATAAATGTGCAAAGTAAAATTTTCCTTTTCCATAGAGTTCTGTTGTACTATAAATAGACCTTATCTCTACACTTGTCCTTTAAAAACTCCATTTCTGAAGGACAGTAAGTTATTCCTCCTTTGATTAGATAAATATAATGTGGGAAGCTCAATTCTGAGGCATGTGTCTCTCAAAAATTTGCTTTCAAGTTTAGTGAATACATTCCTATGTATTCACATTGTACAACAGCAACAAAATTTTAGTAGAACATATAAATTTGGTCTGAGCTCTCAGAAGGCATATTGTGGCATCCTACACACAAGATTCCATCACTCAGTTTAATCTTCAGACACCCACTCATGCCAGAGTCAGCAGGACAGAACATTCTATTGGTCAAAACCGAGGCTCCTGTTTGAAGTACCATCTTTGATGCCATTTACTAAGAACCATTTAAGTCCCACGTGCACTGCCGTCTGTGGCTCCCACTGACATTACCAGGAAACTTCAGTCCCATTCCGATTTTGGGAAAGTGGCAAGTGAATGAGCTGCAGTGGCCTTGCGGTGGGACCGCTCCGTGCAGCACAGCACAGGGGGCTGCTGGGCAGCTGTCAGCGTCTAGGCAGAAAAGGGTGTGACATTCTTTTGCTCAGCGGTATTTACTGAACGGCGCACTCCCTTGGGGCATGCAGTCTGCTGAAAACTTCAACGCTCGCCATTCACTGCGGTGGACCCTTTACCGTAATCTACCGTTACATCTTTGCTTTTACCCATTTTAATCTCTCAACAATAAAGAAAAACACATTTTCCGCATGTTTGGGTCAAATTAATTTTATTATGCTCCATGATGAATTGCCACCAGTGCAATATCCTATCACTATACATTTCAAAAAAATTCACATACTAAACAAAATTTCAGTTGATAAATGGAAATGAATGATTGAAAAGTCTTTATGAATCTCACACATACGATATGTGGCTAGCTGAAATTGTCTATCACGTAGCACTTAGATATAAAAAGCCTCATGCTAGTTTGTTCAACGCGAAGGCTATCAGACAATCGTGTAGCTGCGGCACACATGGGAGGCTTGCCGACAAAGCACAGGTGCGGCGCTGCCCACAGTGCGGGGGACCGGAGGACGGAAACATGCAGCCTGCACATCTGCGGGACTCAGTCCTCAGGCCTGGACTCAACTCCACAGCTGCTGGGTTTCAACCAATAGGAAGTCAGACTTTGTGCAACAACAATAACAGAAAGTCTTTTTGTTCTTTAAGAAGAATAAACTCGATCTCGCCTTTGGCAAATTTTGTACCCATCTTACGTGTTTAAAATTGTGTTTCCAAGTCAAGAATTGATACCCTTTACTCAGAGCAGCTCCTGATAAGTTTTTGTCACACCAAAGTTCGCTGGAAAACCCTGAATTCCTGGGCCAAAAGTAAAGAGAGATCTTAAATTGGCATTACCTTAAAGACATTTCTAGGATATTTAAAATGTTTTTTATAGTGTCACACAGAAAAAACGAAACATGTTTAATATTACTTTAAAAATAATTATAACGCTCTATTTACCATTTGCACAAATTCCTAATCCTATTGGTTAGTAGCTGTCCAGCCTCCCCCAAACCAGACGCAGGGTCACTGAGCTCAGGCCACGGTAAAAATGAGAGTAAGCAGAGAAAGGTTTCCAGCAGCAGAGGGCACTGTTTTCGCAGGAAACAAAAAGTCTAGAATCTTCTCCGTGTGTTTAAATTACTCTTGCAAGGAAGGTAACATTCTTTGAATAACTTAGCCATTTCACTGCACCACTTACTGCTTTCAGCAACAAAACCTTTTAAATTATTTCTTATGATAACTAAATGCACAGACCACTAGAGATTACGCAGTAACTGGTTAAAACTCAAGCCGTATCTTGCAGGACCAGCCTGTCAAGATCATGCCAATACTAGATTTTGGTCGGTACAATTCTAGAGAGCTTAATTTTTAGTTGGATATTGTGATTACAGTAATGAAATACGTTTGGAACTACATTCTGCATATGACTCAATGTGAGAAAAATACGTGTCTGTATTTAAATCAGATCATTTTTCTACCTAAAATTTAAAATAGGTAGGTATGATAATTAGCACTATAAATATGAAAAAAAAAAAACACCTTTAGGCAGATTAGTGTATTGTAGAGAGGCAAGGAAACCCTAATTTTAACACATCATTTTAGTATACATAACAAATGTGCAGGTTGTGAAGTTTTTATTTCATTTTATTTTTTTAAATCTATCATTCATTTATGTCTTTCAAGAAATTTGATGTTGGGACCACCAATCTTTTAAGAAAAACGTAACGGTTCACCTGACATTTGACAAAAACCTTGAGAAATTATATAAAAAAATTTTTTAAATAGTGTACTAGGTTCAGCATTAGTGTTTACCTTTGCCCACTCAATTACATTTGTATGGTTGGTATTTCTGAATACCTCAATCCATACACACTACCCAATAATTCCACATCATTTTCATAATGTTCTGATTTTATAGTGTACTTAACCAAAACTGAAGTAACCATAGTGTATAGCCTCCTTCAGTTCACGTAGAATATTACCCCTAAAATCCAAACTGCAAATACTTAAATAACCGCTGAAGAGTAATACCAAAAATATTTCTAAATTTTTGCCCAAAAGAGCCTGCCCCATTTGCTATAGCATAAAAATAATCTCAGTCAAGTACAGGTAAGCAAGGCCTCCTTAGGATTACAGCCTCCGCACGCCCCTTCTGCACAGGAAGAGGAGATGCTGCCGAGAGGTGTGGTGCAGATTCTCCCGACTAGGGTCTGTGGCGCGGCCTTCTGCGGGGCACTCTGCTACCCTGAGAGCCTGCGTCCGTGTACTGATGTCTAGAGAACCGTGCAATGTGTCAGCTTCGACATCCATGCAGCATGGTGTTCAAAATAAGGGGCTAAATAAACTAAGGTCTGCATCACTTAAAAAAGAATGTAGTGCTATACTAGATTTTAATAAGAAAATTTAGGTACAGAAAAAGTAGGGTATGAAAATAGTGTTTTCCTTCTGGCATTACAACTAAATTACATTAAGGTTTTTGTCAGTCTCACATATAATATTTAAACTCCCTCGTTGATGGAATGGCCAATATTCACAAATTAAGTGAGCATCCTGGTGTAAACTTGCACACAATAACAGGGAGTAGCTTTGTAGAGGATTTTGACAAACCTTTACAGATTAAATGAGGTATTGCACAGATTAATAAAAAAAGCAAAAAAGGCAACAAAAATATACAGCAAATTGGTAGAACATTTACATGATAATTTTACAGAATCCATAGACAGAAAGTAGTGTTTAGTATTTCACCTTAAAAATATATATATAATATATAGATCAGTCTTCCCATTCATCATCGTCCTCAAAATCTTCTTCATCTTCTTCATCCTCATCTTCATCTAAAAGAAAATCATCAAGCCAAACAATCAAAGCATATGTAAAAATAAAACAACATTACAGAATTCTTGGGTGATTTCTCCAACTATTTAACTTCTGAAACACAAACCACCTGATTTCTGGAAGAACCTAGTTACGACAGTAATTTAAAAGAAATCAAATAAAATACATATAAAGGGTATGATGGTCAGCTGAAGATTAGAACAAGAGTTAAGAAGTTAAGTCCCTTAGTATCTATGTAAGGAATTTCAACTAGTGTTTCTTTATGTGTGAACCCTCATTTGGGTTGGCCTCTGAATTTTCATGTATCTCCTAACAAGAAAGGCCCACTTAATTATCATTAAAGAAAAGTTGTTACACAGACACACACACACAGACACACAGACACACAGACACACACACACACACAGACACACACACACACACACCCCGACTGAACAGATTGTTCAGCCAGCAATTCCAGTGACAGGAGGGAAACTCAGGGACACTGAGCCCCTAAGGAAATGGAGCAGGCAGTCCAAATACTCAGCCTCCCTTTCAACCTTCCTATCCTCTCCTGAACTCAATGCCATTGCTCTTTCTAGGTCACCAATGACTGACCATTGGTGAAACTAAAGCTCAATTTCCTATTCTCATTTCCTTGATCAATCACACTTTTGACCTACATCCTGACTCCATCCTCCTTCAAACACTTCATATGGCTTCTAAGATACTGCACTCTCCAGCCTTCAGAGCCTACTATATTTACATGTACTTCTTTAAGGATCCCACCCAGTTCTGTAACTTTAAATACCACGCCTATCTCAATGACAAGCAAATCTATATTAACAGTCCAGACCTCCTCCCCCAACTTCAGGCTCATAATCAAATGCCTGCACAACAGCTACATTTGAATTTTTAGTAAGTATCTCAAATTTAATATTTATAAAAACCAAACTCCTAATCTTTCCTCTCAGACCTGCTTCTTCTAAATCTTATCCCATTCCATTAATGAAAATTTTACCCCTTTCATAGTCAAGTCAAAAATCTTGGGAGTTCATCCTTCACTCCTTTCTTTTTTCCAAACTTCACTTCCAATCCATCAGCAAACGCAATTATTTCCACATTCACAATATACCTAGTCTCCAACTCCTGCTCACTGGTGCTACCTATCTCTCATTCAAACCTCTACTATTTCTTGCTTGGATCACTGCTATCCCTCTGCTAAGGACCTTCCAGTGACTTCCCAACACATTCATGGCTTCCATAGCCTTACTACTGGCCTCCTAGATCTCTTGTACTTGAATACTTTACTATTCTTTCCCTCTCTTCCTTACTTAGCCACACTGACCTTATCATTATTCGTCAACCTCAGGGACTTTGCATTTGCTGTTCTTTCTACCTGAATGAATAAATTTTCCCCAATTTTCTACATGGTTTATTCCTTGAACTCCTTTTGGTCTTTTCTCAAGTGTAACTTGAGTTAGGCCTCATCCTATTTCAAAATGAACTTCCTTCCTATAGCTACAAGTCCCTATAGCTCCCTTTCCAGATTAATTTTGTCCTTAGTACCTATCATCATTTAATATATACTTTCTTAATTTATTGTTGTCTCTCATTGAAATGCATGCTCCATGGAGGCTTTTGTTGTTTTTTTAATTGTTATCCCACAATAAATACCTGCAGAATGAACTAGCCTATTCTATCTTTATAACACAGTGTTGAAATAAATATGTCTATTTAAGGAAAACAAATATTAGTAATAGATCTTACACATGATTCATGAATTCTCTCCAAAAAACAAATAAAAAAAACTGAGGTCCACAGAGAATAAATAACAGATTCAATAAGAACAAAGATCAGATTCTAGTAGAGCACGCTGGGGAAGCTCATTAGTAACCCCAAGCACTATATCAAGCAAGGCCAATTGCTTTCTCCTTTGAAAGTAACATCCATTTATATGGTGACAGATGCTTAATAAAGGCCTCAGAATAGGGAGTAGTTTATTCAAATAAACCTTTTAGGAAATGACAAAAAAAGAGGACACAAAAACTTCAGGATTCTTTAGCAAACCCCAGAAAACTCAATTTCTCAGTCCGGATTCTCACAAATCAGGGAAACCTGCATTTCTCATGTCACAAGAATGTCACAGGAATGCGATCCAGGATTCTCAAGCTTTGTTTAGAGGTTTGCCAGGCATTCTACTAGTATTCCCAGTATAGGAAATGAAACTGTTAACTTTTCTGAAGCTGTTCCTCCAATTTATGCTTATGCATCATGTGCTGGAATCCACTAAACTTCAGACAGACTAATCACAGGGGCAATGACTTTTAAAAATTTGCCCTAATATCCACATCAGTGTTATTCAATAGCAGTGGAAAAGCTAGCAAAGACTACTATAAAATTTTTTTAAAAATGAGAATTTCAAATATTAAAATTAAATATACATGTACTCATATAAATAAATATACCTGAAGAATGAATGGCTTTGCTCCTTTTCTGCATCACTTCCATCAATGCACCCACAATTCCTGAAGTGGGTGCAGGTGTTGGTGGAGTAGACTCTTGGCCATCAGATACCTTGGAAAAGAAAGTGAGCAAAATTTAGAAATAAATCTTTAGCAAAAACTTTTTGTCTCTAGAAAGTCTTACTTTTTTAGAAGTATTTCCTGTTTAAAAAACGAAGGGAAAAAAAAAAAAAAACAGGAAACAAGCCCAGGACAGGATTAACTAAGTTAAGAAGAAATAAACTGTGCCGTAAAATAATTACTCAAAATATAGTTCCTCTCCTTAATATATACAGCCATCAACACATTTCCAAATTTAGAATAACAAACCTTTTCCTAAATAATACTTACCCTTGCAGTTGGATTACTTCTGTTCGTTCTAGAACACAAAGCCTTACCTGATGAACTTTATTATCAAGGAACAGCATTTTACAAAAAACTAAGGTATATTCAGATTCTTAGAGTGATTAGGTGAGAAGGACACTTAAGATATCTAAGAGCAACTGAAGAGACTTCTAATCTCCTAGAACTCAGCTTCCCTAACAAGCTTTATAGCTTCATATACTGTATATACACCTCATATGGTACAAACTTACAAATATGTACCATATATGTAAATATATTATGATAACTCAAAATGAACTTTCCTTCTCATAGTGTACAACTTCTTCTCTTCAACGAGCTCAGTCAGGTAGCTTTCAAATTGTACCTACCTCACAAGGCAACCACTATCCATAACTAAAGTACTTCCATCTAGTATAAACTACTCTGGGAGCAGGGGAAACAACTTCAAAAGGTCTCATTAAAGCTGAGTATAAAAAAAAAAATACTCCCTGATTCCAACTCTCATTTAAAACGAGAAAATATAGGGCACCTGAGTGGCTCAGTCGGTTAAGCGACTGACTTCAGCTCAGGTCACGATCTTGCAGTTCATGAGTTCAAGCCCTGCGTCAGGCTCTGTGCCGACAGCTTGGAGCCTGGAGCCTGGAGCCTGGAGCCTGGAGCCTGCTTCTGATTCTGTGTCTTTCTCTCTCTCTGCCCTCCCCCACTCACATTCTGTCTCATAAAAAATAATTAAACGTTAAAAAAATTTAAAAAGTAATAAAAAATAAAAAGAGAAAAATACATGAAATACGTAGAGATTCAGGAAATATATATATACGTTATTTAGAAAGTACTGCTCTAAGTGTACTTTGACTAAAAGGAGCAATCATTTCTACAAAATAACTCATTTTGTTAGTTTTGTCTCTGGACTTATATCACCCATGTAAAGGTACAATATTAGTATACTTAAAAATGAAATCGCATAGCTGTTTTACTTCAGTTCTAATCATTTCCCAAAGAAAAATCACTTTATTAGGACAAACTTTTTATTCTGGTCCTTACAGTTCTTCTCCTAATACTGGTTGTCTTTCTGGAGACTTAACAGATCTTTTTCTTTTAAAAATATACAAAGTAATTCCCCATAAGATACTGCTTCATTCATTAGTATTTAGGTTTTGGGAGACTGGATATTAACTACTCCTGATATAGAAGTGCCACAAATGAAAAGACAACAGAAATAGTTTCTGAGGTTTGAAGGTCAGCACGAGGCTCTCAAAGAAGCGTAGCAGCAGTAAGAAGAAACATTTAAGACTCCTTTGAAGTAATTTGAGAATACACAGCAGACAGACTGCAGGAACACAACACTGATACAAACACGTTTTCAAAGGCACTTACTTGAACAGTGCTATCCAAGGTACTATGAACACGGAATTCAAAATCTATGGAATTCAAAATCTATGTAAGTGAATACTTATACCCTTCCTGCCGACTGCAATCTTACGTTAGTCATAATCATCTTTGAATAAATGATTTACAGAGACTGTTGAAAGAAACAGCGGTGGAGAAATTTTACCTACACAATGGTTTTCTTAAAAAAACAAAGTAAAGCTATGGACTCAGATCACATACAACATGTCAATAATTCATTGATTTATCCCTCTAGGATAGTACTCTGAAATTAACATAAGAAAGTGATTATTTAGGGGAAGAATGGCCTACATATAGAATGGAACATACTTTTCTCTCTAAAAGAAATGTAGAGAATGAAGAGGGTTGGGATGGGATGGGATGGGAAGAAGCGATGATGGGGAAAATAGGGAATTTAACTCGGTGATTTTTTAAATTAAGAAAAGAGGATGAGGGGTAGGATTAAAAATTGAGAACACAATTTAATTCATTAAAAATAACACCTTATTAGTAAGAGCAAATGAGAGAAAGCAATAAAAGTTGATTGTGGAAGAGAGAGGAAACAGAGAAGAGAAACAAAAAGAGAAGTCAGGAGTGCCAGATGCGGGGAATGAGTGATACACAGGCTAGAAAGTAAAGTCCATCAAAGCCTGCTCTTCACCTGGGCTGCAGTCCTTTCTTTTTTTTTTTAATTTTTAATGTTTTATTTATTTCTAGAGAGAGAGAGAGAGACAGCGTGAGCAGGGGAGGGTCAGAGAGAGAGGGAGTCACAGACTGAAACAGGCTCCAGGCTCTGAGCTGGCAGTCAGCACAGAGCCCGACGCGGGGCTCGAACCCACGAACCGCGAGATCATGACCCAAGCGAAAGTTGGACGCTTAACCGACTAAGCCACCCAGGCGCCCCTGCAGTCCTTTCTTAAATAAATGTTTATTTATTTCTGAGAAAGGGAAAGAGAGAAAGAATGCATGAGAGAAGCGAGTGGGGAGGGGCAGAAAGAATGGGAGACTGAGAATCCAAAGCGGGCTCTGTGCTGACAGCAGAGAGATCCACTCAGGGCTAGAACTCCTGAACCATGAGATCACGACCTGAGCTGAAGTCGGATGCTTAACTGTCTGAACCACCCAGGCGCCCCTTTAACTTTAACACAAATTCCCCCCACTAACAGCTATTCAAAATTCTCCAACTGTTCCTCAGAAACCTTTAGTCTAAACAAAACGTGGAAAGGGAGCAGAAAGACCACTGCTCACAGGCTGATGGCATGGCAAGAAAGGATCTCGTTACACTTTAAAGATGAGAGTATTTAAATCTGTGCTATGCCAATGTTTAAATACTGTCATTCAATCAGCTGTGTTCCCTAGCCATAATTCTCCTCCTAACCAAGCTTTGGAGATTCAGAGTTACCATAATTCCCTACACCACAAAACTGTTTTCAATTAAAATCTCCTTTCATCTTCATTTACTGCACAGAAAAATCCATCCATCACCTACCTGAAGCCCCGCAGAGCAAATGTTCCTCTTGGAATTGAGAGACCATGTGCAAAAGCTCAGAAGGAAGTATGTAAACACAGGCTAAATTTAGGTTCTAGAAAAGGGGTCAGGAAAATATTGCCCATGGGCCAAATCTAGCCCATCCTGTTCTTGTAGAACTTTTTAAAGTGAAAAATGACTTTTAAGTTTTAAATGGTCGGAAGAAAATACAAAGAAAAATACTTGTCACATGAAAATTACATGAAACTCAAACTCCAGTGTCCATAACTAAAGCTTTACAGAACACAATCATGCCTCGTCGATCAGGCCTCACCGATGCTGCTGCATTTGTGGCGCAAGAGCAAAGCGGAATAGGTGACACAGAGACCATACGGCTGCAAGTCTAAAAGATTTACCATTTGGTAAAAAATGTAAACTAGTTTGAAAAAAAAAAACTAGTTTGCCAACCTCTGCTCTAGAGGACTATCTGATCTCTGCTAATAGACGGGACCCAAAATTCCCTCCAACAGTATCCAAAATTCTGTTAGAATGCTTTCAAGTTTCTGCAGAGTTGGAGTCTCTACTAATCTAAGTTCCAGAGAATAGGAACTTTAGAATATCATTTACTTTCCATAAAGCTAATGGTATGAACTTACCAAGATGGTTATAACTGGTTACAAGTAGGGCTTTTACTTCTCCACAGTTTAAAGCTTTATCTTTAAATTCAAGTAAGTTTTATTCAGAAGTGAAGTCTAGAACACAGCAAACATACTATATATAATACTCCACTTACATGAAGTGCTAAGAACAGGCAAAACTATCCTACAACGATAGAAATCAGATTAGTGATGATTTATGGGGTTTTTTTGAATTTTTTTAATGTTTTATTTATTTCTAGGAGAGAGAGAGAGAGACAGTGTGAGCAGGGGAGGGTCAGAGAGAGAGGGAGTCACAGAGAGAGAGGGAGTCACAGACTCTGAAACAAGCTCCAGGCTGTGAGCTGGCAGTCAGCACAGAACCCAACGCGGGGCCTGAACCCACCAACCGCGAGATCATGACCTAAGCGAAAGTCAGACGCTTAACCGACTAAGCCACCCAGGTGCCCCGATTTGTTTGTTTTTTGAGAGGGAGACAAACTGGAGAGAGGCACGAGGAAACTTTTTCTGGGGTGATATTCTAATTACAGAAGTCTGGGCTACCCAGGTAAAGGTATAAATGTGTTATGTGTTTTGGTTTTTTAAAATGCTTTATTTCTGAGACAGAAAGAGAAAGCATGAGCAGGGGAGGGTGAGAGAGAGAGAGAGAGAGAGAGAGAGAGAGAGAGAGAGAGAGAGAATCTGAAGCAGGCTCCAGGCTCCGAGCTGGCAGTCAGCACAGAACCCCACGCGGGATTCGAACCCACGAACCATGAGATCATGACCTGAGCCGAAGTCGTACGTTTAACCGAATGGGCGCCCCAGGCGCCCCTAAATGTGTGTGTTTTATGGTATGTAAAAAAGAAAACAAAAACAAAACAGACGAATACCAAGAGAAAGAGCAAAAAATAAAAGATTTTCCAACATTTTCCAAGTTGTCTCATAAATTACTTTACAATTCCGTTAGGGCAGACCGTCTAAGCTGAAAAGAACTGATTACTTACAGATTTCAGTTGAATACCCTGTCGTATCTGGTCTAAAAGTGCATCCCTTCCGGAGCAGGACACCGGTCGACTGTTCTGTTCCACCTTTTTTAGCTGAGCACCCTCTCTAATTTGATCTAAAAGAGCCGCTTTGCTTCCCGCAGGAGGTGGAACTTGATGGTCCCCGTCGGAAGGGAGGCCAGGCGGCGGCGGCGGCCCGGGCGGAGGCGGAGGCGGCGGCGGCGGGCGGCGCCGCTGACCCGGCCGCAGACAGAGGTGGCGGCGGCGGTGGCGGCCAGACGGCGCTGAGGAGGGAAGGGCAGGAGGCGGAGGAGGGTACATCCTATTTGGTGGCGGTGGAGGGGCTCCCACACCGGGCCTGGACGGAGGCGGGGGTGGAGGTGCGGCTGTGGGAGCTCTCGAAGGTGGTGGAGGAGGAGCGCCTCTCCCCCTGGCGGGAGGGGGCGGGGGGCCTGAGCTGTGCGGGGGCGGGGGAGGAGGCGGTGGCCCTCCCCTAGATGGTGGTGGCGGAGGTGGTGCTGAAATGAAAACAAAAAAGAAAGCATGCTTTTCTTTCCCCACAAACTTGCTTCGACACGTGTAAAAAACCGATAGGAGGGGAAAAAAGGCCTCATCCCTGTTTTAACTTTACAAGGACATGTGAGCACATGACATCTTATAATTCTATTTGGGAAAACTCATCTAAAGACCACCTTGCTGTTGTGTCTTGAAAAATATTAGCTTAAACTGTAGAATCTAGTTTTGAGGAATCAACAACACTACTTAAGGTTAGGGAATAAACGCTTCCTTGTATAGTAACAAAATCATCACAAAATTTAATACTTTGGTCAATTAGCATTATTTAACATTTTAATAAAAACTAATGGATACCTCCTCTCTTTAGAGAATTAAGTTTATTTAGCTATTTTATGAAATTAATTTACATTCAGAATAAAATAGCTGATGTTGCATAACCTATCAATTTATTCAAGTAAATCTGAACTAAACCCAAAGTGAATACTTTTTCTTTTAAAATTTAAAACTTTGTCACCTTAAATTTATATGTTCTATATTTTCTAAAAATATAGTATATATAATAATGTAATATACTATAATATATAATAATATATAATATTCTATGTTTCTAGAAGATGCTCAGTATTTCTAGTAATGGCAGTAAGGGAGGCTGGCTGCTCAGGTGTAATGTTAACCTACTTATTCAGGAGATGCAACCAACTATTAATAAATTAAGTGAGAATTTCTGCACTGAAAAACTGGACTAAAGTTATTAATAAAATACTAACTCTTTTCTAGTATTAATGATATTTACATTCTTATTCTACTTAAATAAAAAAGATGTAATAAGGAAATAAATTCAAAGTACCCATTTATTACATTTTTGGAGGTATGATTTTACTAACAGTATGTACAAATTTACATAATAATCAACTTTATTATTTCTCCATTCAAAGACTGAAGAGAAAAATTAACTATTTTTAGGAGTAGAGAAATACTAGAATTCAAAAAAACTATTTGTGTTTACTGATATAAACTATATTACTGATGGGCAGCTCTACAATCTTACAAAATACAAATACTCATCTTAATTACAAGTAACAATAAACATCTTTAGATGTTCAATACAATGATACCGGGGAGGGAGGGACCCTCACTTCAAAGGAAATAAAATGGTATCTTCCAGATTAATTTGGGACAATCATGTGAAACATGCTATAAAAATATGCTATCAAATAAAATCATAAACATTAGATAAAATATGCAGAAAAACCAATGCTCATATTGTAAATGAGTAATACAATACTGTCTCCTTGTATACAAACTTTTACAAGTGGAAATAATGTATAGTCGCAAACAGGAAAGGTAGGCCATTGGCGGGGGGTGGCTATGATTTCCATTCAAGGCACACTGGAGGTCTCAGTGTTGCAGCTAAGGTTCATTCCATTTTCTAACTGGATCCAAAGTGAGGACACATACTAAACTTGCTAAAAGCAAAGTCTTTTTCTAACATTTTGTAATAAAAGAACAAAACCAGGTGGATATGACATATATATATATATTCTGTGTACTCTCCTTCAAGCAATTTTAATCAGGCTAAGGTTAATATTTCAAATAGTTATGATTTACTTGTTTGTTAATCAAGAGGAAAACACCTACCCCATTCTACTTTAGAAAGTGTTAGTAAATCATTTCTCATGGTTTTTTTGAGAACTCTGGATCCACAATCTTTTATATGTATTTCTTCAGTAGAGAGAATAGAGGTTCTTTCAAACTTGCAAAAAGTACATTTATTGGAATAATTTGGAGTTCAGCTATTAATCATTTAAACAGACACTAAATCATTGCCTAGAAAAAGGGAAGCCTGAATTGACTGGGAGTAAATTATTAGCTGGTTATAGCACAAGTTCAGCATCTCTACTGTCTTGAAAAGTAACTGGAAATACCTCTATATTTTTGTGAGGAAAACATGTAAGTTTCTATTTTTTTATAGTCTATATTATTTCTACATAAAAAGGTAAGTACTCAAAAGACATGCCATATCCTGACGTAAAAACATAAATTAAAAGAGGAGAGGAAAGGACAGAGGGCACTATGTGAGTTAGGTTTAGGTGCACAAACATGTCTAAGCAGACACACCATCATGAGAAAATCCGATGGCCTACAGACTGGCAAAACTCTTAAAAGTCACCACAAACACCAGAATCAGAGGACAATAGTACTTACATTCCTAAAAAATAAATGAAGTGAAACTATGAAACAAAAATTAACAACAAATTAAACTGTTTTCACTATCAAAGTTTAGTTAAAAAGACAGAAAGACTGACACAGAAAAAAAATCTTGTCTTCATAGCAATACTACAAAAAAAGTTCATATACTTAAAAATGATTATTATTGCACATCAACATTAAGAGTAATAGATAACAATTTTCTAGGTATGTGATATTTATAGGAATTATAAGCAGAAATTATAAAATATAAATATAACTAATGTTTAAAAGAAATACAGTATTAACTAAAATTAAGGAAGCATTCAAGAATTTCTCTCATGCACTCTGACCAAAGTAAAGCAAATAGAAAAATGCTATCTATTCTACACAAATTTAAACAACTGAGTAGGCACATACAGAACTGTGTGTGTTTATGTTTAGCACCTCCTCTCTGACTCAAATTAATGTAAAAATCTAAGTATATTTGAAATACTTAAGGAAATGGTGCTAAGTGTGAAAAGTAACCACAGGAATGAGTATAAATAACCAACAATAAAAACAGCAATGGTGCTGTGGGTAAGAAGTGTTTTTTTAAAAATCCACATAATTCCATTAGAATGATCTAAAGTATAGATGAAATATGAGCTCTGACTCATACAGAAATATTCTTTTACTTTAGCATCTATGCACCCAAAACATTAGTTTGATCTATGTGCCCACAACATTAGTTTGAGTGGAGGGCAAAAGAACCTCACTGGTTGTTAGATTGGGAAGCAGGATAAAGGAACTCTAGCTTCTTTGAAAATAAACCTATCAAAGCATGCATAATTTAGAGCACTGGGTCAAGTAACATCCCACATATATAGCACTGCATTGTGGTAGACCTACACAGCAGATTATTATGAGTTAATGGCCTTCAAACAATTGCACACACACACACACACGCGCGCGCACACACACACACACAACATAGCCACAAAACACGTTGGAAATCACAAGTCTACTACTTTTTATAAACCTGATTACATAATTTTATAAAATAAGTTTCAAGAGATTTGATTCAGTAGGTTTTACAAAATATATTTTAAGACAACTTCATCAATTTCTCCTCTTAATTTTTTTATACTTCTGAACACATTATATGTTCTTCCTGGAAAACACTTCCTTAATAAATCATTAATTTGTCTTTTTATTCTTCCTTTGAAAAATTTATTTTCGATAAAATCATTCTTTAGTGTCTAAAAGGTTCCATGCTGGGGGTTAGATTCTTAAGTATGACAAGAATTTAACTTTGTTCCCAAAGCATGTTTTTTTCTTTCTTTTCTTTTTTTTTTTTTACTGTTTACTTTTATTTTTGAGGGGGAGAGACAGAGAGAGACAGAGAGAGAGAGCACGCACACGTGAGCAGAGGAGGGGCAGAGAGTGAGGGAGACAGAATCTGAAGCAGGCTCCAGGCTTCAAACTGTCAGCACAGACCCCGACATAGGGCTTGAACCCACAAACCAGGAGATCATGACCTGAGCTGAAGTCGGACGCTTACTGACTGAGCCACTCAGACGGCATATTTTTTAATGTCTATGTATTTCTTTGGTTTTAGGTAATTCAATTAAGGAAAGAGTTTGCCTAATTTGATACTTTAAAAGCAGCTAGAATAATAAGCATTTATAATAAAGTTTAAAAAACAAATTAGGGGTTGGGGGGGTGGGGAAAATGGGACAAGGGCATTGAGGAGGGCACCTGTTGGGACAAGCACTGGGTGTTGTATGTAAGTGATGAATCATGGAAATCTACCCCCTAAGCCAAGACTATACTGTATACACTGTATGTGAGCTAACTTGACAATGAATTATTTAAATTAAATAAATAAGGATTGATATTTATAACTTAAAAAACAACAAATCCAATCAAGTTAATATAGACAACTTTTTTTTTTTGAATGTTTTATTTATTTCTGAGAGACAGACAGTGTGAGCAGGGGAGGGTCAGAGAAAGAGGGAGATACAGAATCTGAAGCAGGCTCCAGGCTCTGAGCTATCAGCACAAAGCCTGATGCAGGGTTCGAACCCACAAACCATGAGATCATGACCTGAGCCGAAGTCGGACGCTTAACTGACTGAGCCACCCAGGCGCCCTTAATATAGACAACTCTTAATCACAGGTATTTACGTATGGATAGCCCAGTAAATGTCAAGAGTCATTTATAAACTTATAAATTCAGAGAGCTCAGAGAAATGCCAAGTAAAATTTGGTATGTGATATCCATGGAAAAAGAGTCAGGGAACCAGTAAATGTGACTTACTCTGGGAGCATTTTAAAAACCATAATGGTGCTATGCCCAAGACGTTTTTTTATTAAATATCCATAGAATCTGGAAATGTAATTTTTTCAAACCTAAGACAAATTAGTATCATACTAATTTCAATGAAACGAACATTGTGTTTCTATAATAGCAACTTCTGCCTGTATACCTGTTTACATATCTGTTTCCACACTAGACTATAGTGTGAAGTTTCTCAGGGCAGAAACCTTTTATTTAATAAAGATCTAAATATCCTGCGTGGAAATGAGTCTGGCATAATGTTTAGTGAATATATGAATGAATGAAAGATTGAATGAATATCAGTACTGAAAAAGATACAAGTAAGTCAAATACCTAATTTAAAACAACAGTGAAATTCCTCAAAAGAATACTCTGATTAAATGGAGCTTTTGCTCCCTACACAAAAGCTAGATAGAAGAAAAGCAATCCCAAATGAATAAGGTGGCAAAGAGATGATTGTCATATTGGAAAATTCAGTTATTGAATTTATACGTTATTGTACTATTAACATACAACTTAAACACAAGGTACTTTAAATATCAGATCTTAAAAGTATGCAAATTAGTATACTCAAAATACTAAATGGTAAATTTTATACTTTACCAAGAAAAAATGTTTGTATTTCAAACTAAATAGATTTTCATTATTTATATTCTTGAAAATGCTTATATATTACTGATTAAACAATGATTATGTTTAAATTACTACTTCTGAGTTGTAATAAAAACAACTTGAATAGTGGTTTCTAAGATTCATTAAATATTAGGCAACTATAAATTTTTAGTCTAAAATAGAATATCCAGAAGATTTTGTATATATATTCATTATTTTAATATATGATGTTTTTAGTAAGAAAAACCTTACCAAATGTTTTAGTTATATCAAAATAATGTGAAACAATACCAGGTCAAGCTAGTTATCTATAAATTCAAGTTTTCTACTTACAGAAGGTTCATAGGAATGTGTATAGCTATCTTTCATGAAACTGACCTCAAAACAGTCAAAAGTAAAAACAAAAAAGATTACAATGCTTAAATTGAAAAAAACAAAACAAAAAAAAACAACTTACCTTGTCTTCGTAGTTCATTTTTAACAGCTTCCACGCCTCCTGTTTTTTCAATGAAGTCGTATATAACTTTCGATGTTTCTCGGTCTTTAAGTTGTGCCTCTGAGATTCCACACATATCAAAAAGATTCTTCAGTTCTGGATCCAAATTATTCAGCTAAAACAAATAAAGTAACTAGCTGTTAAATCTATCCCAATTTTTAAAAATAAGTATGATCAAATTTAAGTCTCATCTTTGCCTGTTATGAAATTAAGTTAAGAAACTTCCTTCAAAAGAGGGCATCTCATTTAGTTTTACTAACCCATTCATGATTCAAACATTTCCAATGTGCACCTATTCCTAAATAAGATTTAGATATAACCACAAATAAACAAGAAAAGTAATCAATTTGAAAATCTGAGGACAAGAAACCTCCTTACAACCTCAGCACCCTGTAGAGTGTCCAACACAAGGAAATATTCAATAAATGTTGTGGACTTAACATTGTAATTATAACAAAAATAACCAGAAGGATTTCTGACTCCAGTCACAAGTATTTCTCCTTGAAATAATTTTTCCAAATCCTGCTTATCTGTCAAATGTGAAATATGTATGACTACTTAAGCAACCAAAAATAGAGATAAAATGTTAAAAACACGTATTTGCCAGCAGTTTAACCTACCTTGTTCAGTGCTATAAATTAAATAATGATGAAATTACAAAGAAGAATAGAATGAAAAGACCTAGATAATTCAACTGGATAATTCAGAAATTGATTATAGTACTTTCTAGTAATTTGGTATATACTCCCCAAAAATGATAAGCTAGCAGAAATACTTTTCTTATCTTGCTGTCAACACACAAGAATTTCACATTACAGTATGTAAATCCAAGGAGTACAAAACCTTTGTCTTTAGAGACATAGCCATAAATGACAAAAGAATATTTAGGTTTCAAACCTCAGTAGTATATGTACATAAACACAGCATTCAAATAAATGCCAGAATTCATAAAAATGAATAATAATAAAAATCTACACCCAGGCCATGGGATTCCCACTAATTTAGAGCAGTAATGTTTATGACTTGCAAAGACACTTACATCAAAGCCAGTATTTGGATCCCAACCAACATGTCCAATATGCCTGAAGAAGTAGACAAAAGTGAAAAATAGAAAATGCATAAAGAGCATTTAAAACATAAAATACATGAAATCCAATCCACCCAATAAATGTTGACCTTGAACTAACAGTTCTCACAGACATAACCATATTCAGAGAAAAACTGTATGATTCCTGCCCTGGCTCTGCTATTAACCAAGTCTTAACACTTCTTGCACAATCTTTCTGAGCATTCATTTCTTCCAACTGTCAAACTGTCATAAGAATACAGGCATTTTATGTGGCACCTGGGTGGCTCAGTCAGTTGAGTGTCCAACTCTTCATTTTGGCTCAGGTTATGATCCCAGGGTTATGGGACTGAACCCCACATCGGGCTCTGTAATGAGCATGGAGCCTGCTTAGCATTCTCTCTCTCTCCTCCTCTGACCTTCTCCTTAACTTGAGCTCTCTCCAAAAAAGAAAAACAAAAACAAAAAAACAAAATAAAACAAAACCCCAAGAATTATGTATATGAGAAAATAAGAGTTTTGTAATGAGCTAATGAAATGATGAACATGAAAATGCTTAAAATACATCAAATAAATAGCAAAAGTTTGATGCCTACTATAGACTACATATTTGTGTCCCCTAAAAATTCCTATGTTGAAACCTAATTCTTAATGTGATGATATGTGGAGGTGAGGATTTTAGGAGGCGATTAGGTTTTGAGGGTGGGTCCCTCAAGACTGGGATTAGTGCCCTTAGAAGAAAGGCCCCAGCAGCCTTCCTTGCCCTCTTCCAAAATGTGAGGACGACAGCTAGAAGACAGCTGTCTATGAAGCAGGAAGAGGAACCTCACCAGACACTACATTTTGCCTGCCTCTTCCCAGTCTCCACAGCTGTGAGAAATAAATTTCTGTTCTTTGTAAGCTACTCGGTCTACAGTATTCTTCTACAGCAGCCCAAATAGACTGAGACAGTGCCTCTAGGCAATTTCCAAATACCATTTATAGAGAAAAAGTGAGAAATCATTATGTCCAACAATTATTTAAAGAAACAATTTCATCTAACTTTTCTTTACTGATGGGTAGAAAAGGAAATAAACTGTTAAGATTCACAGAAAGTCTACTGAGCCTTTAAAAAAGAATCTACAGCTAAACAGGCATGCAAATGATAAATGTAAGGGTCCTCCCAATAAGAAAACAAAATTTTCGAACAAGTTAAAAATCAAGTGGAGTTACGAGTAAATCAGAAGATAAGAAAAACAAAAGAAATCTCTTACTGGAAATTGCTTGGTGTTCCAATATCTGCCTTGGTTAATCTCTTCTTTTTTGCTTTTCCTTTTTTCTTTTCTTTGGTATGGGAGATGTTGTTGACTTGTGGACCATAAAATCTATTGGTTGTGATTTCTGGATTTTTTATGTCAACTGTTGCCATGGGTAGATTAGGACCTGCAAAACAATATGAAAGGACTAACTTAAGATAATAATTATTATGATTGTAATTTGTAATGTGAATGTCCTTCTCTGAAGTAGGGCTACTTCATTAATGTAAACTATTTAAAATTTAAACTTGCATATTAGTTTTTTATAAGTAATGGATACAGTACTGCCTGAATTTCAAAGCCTATAATAAATTCCTTAACACATTAGCATAGGTGTTATTTGAAAGCAAACTTATATTTTTATAATATTAAATCTCATGGGAAATATAAATTTTCAATAAGAATTAAGGTCTAATTCCTTAAATTTGGACTAAAATAGCCTGATACACATCACATTACTCCTTGGTAAAATGGTATATATCATATAACAAGGATAATAAAAAATTTTAAAACGTACATATTTTGTTTTAAATCTGACAAAGAAATCTAGTCTTACTTCTTTGTTTCACCTTTAGTAGCCCATGAGGGAACAAAGTAGTTATACAATTATTAATTTCTTTTCCAAAACTACCATATTTAAGTCCTGTAATTATTTTCCCTATCATACATACATTCTGACTACCAGAAATACAGGGCTCAAAAACAAGAAGGAAACATTCTCAGAACACCCATCTTCCACAAGAATAGTAAAAATATCTCAGGCATCTTCAGATATTATTAATAGCATCTTTAGGAGTGACACTAAATATAGCATACAAAACCTGTTTTATAATTCACGAAAATACTCTTGGCCTTAAAAGCAGGAAAGTCTAAATGAAATGTATTCAATTTTAAAATTCCTTATAAATTTAACTTAAGAGCTTCACATATTCCTTAAAGAGTCCATTTTAATAAAAGGATTCTCTGACAAAACCACTTACCAGACTTAATTCCTCTGAGATGAATACAGTAATGACAACTTTCAAAATGGTGTCTAAAAATGTAACTACTACTGTGCAGAGAAGAGTTAACCCAGCAGGCCTGAGACTGCCATCCTTATAGTGGCCTGCCTGCAAGGTTAGCTCTGAAGGGGCAATTTGGAAACTGGGATCCCAAGAGTGTTCTTACCATTTCCTGACAGGATGGGCTCCTTGTGCCTCAACGACTTGTGCTGACAATGTGCTGAATGCTAAACACCTGCTTTCCTCCTGCGAGTCTAGAACCTCACTATGTGCTAGACAGAGGATGACTACGTAAGTAGCACCAGATAAACTCCAGGCACTGATCCCTAATCAGTTTCTCCTTTAGCCAACATCTACATGTGCTGTAACAATTGTTATTGGAGAGATGATGTGCATCCCCTGTGACTCCAGAGGGAGAAAACTATCACAAAGTTGGGTGGTCTTTCCCTCAGACCTAACCCCATGTGTCTTTTCCTTTGCTGATTTTGTTTTTATCTTTTCGCTAAGTGCTTGGTCTTGCTGAGTCCTTCTAGTAAATCAACAAGGGGGTGGTCTAAGGATCCCCAACACAATCATAAATTGGCAATCGAAAATAACAAGAAATTATAGGCTAATGTATATTAGGTAATAACTAATTGCCAACTTGACTCTAATTCTTCACTTGTAGTAAACAGCTCAAATGTATCCTATTCATTAAAGTTACCTGAAAGAACAGTGTTTATCTAAGTGGGTAAATTGTATACAACCCATTTTCTCTTTCACCTCTACTATTAAAGATAAAATAGAGTTAAAATAAATTTTTGAAAAGCCATCTGCCACCTTATCAGACAAGTAAACAATCTGGAAAGATGTGTATTTTTAATATCACCAAAATGCAGCTATTTTCCCTCCATATTCAAAGTCTACTTATGTGTAAGTGCTAAAAGTTCTATTTATGTTTTCATACAAAATTCCATGGGAAGCTTCTCATAGTGGCAAGAAATAATTTCTTATTTGAAAAAAATAGAAGCTAATGAGTAAGGTGGATAACACCATTAAAATAAGCTGATTCAGTGTCAAGGAATAATCTAAAATAACTGGATCAAAAATTAAAGATTAGCTAAGCAATACAGAAAGCTTATTAAATAGTAGATAAAGACTTGGGTTTTCAAATTTGTTCAGGTATCCGATTTCAGTGTGTACTGTAGTTCCACAAAGTAAGGGACTTACAGAGAATAACCAGAATTCAAGTGTTAGAGGGTTAAATTGGTGTCATACACAAAAGTTTATTTAATGATCTGCTTTTACTTCTCATCCTTCCTTTCTGCCTTTCCTCTTATAATTTATCTTTACAAGTCAGTATCAGCAATATCATCCATGATAAGAAGTGGCAAAGCACTATTTACTCTATCTTTATACTTAATACAATTCAAGAAGTGACTTAGATTTAGAAGTATCAGAATGAGGCACTCTCCTTGAAAATACCACCCCTCCTGAAAAAGTTGTTCAAATAGTAACTACAAAGGAACAACCAGATTCACCATTAAACAACAACAACAAAACTATTATTAGTTTTCGGAAAAAAATTTTCATGCTGCTTTGGGTTATATAAAAGTTATTATTATACTGTGGAGATTCTAAATAGTAAGTAGAGTTGGCTAAAGTGAAGCTTAATAGTTTAAATGATCCCAGCTAATAAATTCTTCTCTGGGAATTTTAAAAAAGTTAAGATTCTTATAAGCCTGATTCCTAAGTCACTAGAGAAAATAATTCAGCCATCTCTAAAAAAAGTTCAAGGATAAAGAAGACGGGAACAAAATATAAGTGGTATGTGGAATGAGAAAGTTTAACTCATAGTGTAGTCAGATTGTTTTTCCCCTTCTATCTCTACCCCAAAATGAGGTGTGGATATAGTGTTACATGTCTGTCAAGCAGTTTATAAAGCCTTTGAATTAGCTATTTAGTATCATTACTAATTTCATTAGTACTAGTTAAAACATTATATAATTACATCTATACAGGAAAATCTGAATTATAGCGATATATAGAAAATTGGTATTAGCTGAGAAATTAGACTGTTTTCCTAAACTTTTCATTTTATAGATGGCAAATTAAGGTGAAGAGTCAGGTGACGTACCTAAAGTCACACAATTAGCGACAAAGGCAAAGGTGAACTCTATCTTGGTTCCTAGTCCACTACCCTTTCCATTAACTACTATTGTACTTCCTATACTAAAATCAAACCATAACGTGATTGATAATGCTAACTTTACAAATGTTACTGTTTATAATTTCCTTACCAATTTATTAGTTCTTTTAGTTTATAGTTAAACAGTTTCTTATTTAGTAAATATTTACTAATAACTTTCAAAATTTAGAAAAAATTTCCCACATATTCAAAGGAATAGGCATTTGGTTATTTCTGTTGACAACAGTCATTTAGAGTTTGAAGGTGTTCAGAAATAAGTTTAAAACAGCATTCTAAAGCCCCTTAAATATTTGTCTCAAAAGTGACAGACTAAAAAAAGTGAAAACCTGTACAAGGCAGTCAGTCATTTTTCAATAAAGTAAGGTTTATGGAAGATTTGGTAACAAAGATACAGAGATACTCTTAAATCACTTCTAGTAAAAAGTAATTTAATTATTCCATTTATGAAATTATATTTATCCTAAGAACATATACTAAGTAAATATATAGTGGAGGGGGCTGTTTCCCTTCTTTTTTTTTTTTTTTTTTACAAAAAACAGTCAAATGATAAATTACCTTCTTCTGATTAAAGATGTCACAGAAGTCTTTTTAATATTCTCACTGAACAGCATTTCTAGTTAATTTTAAAACTAAAAGAACAAAAAGTCCTCCCATTAATTACATAAAAAGCAGAGAACTCTCACCAAGGTAAAACAGTTGAGAAACAGGTGGCCCAGAGGCCTCTGAGGTCAAGCAGTCATGAAGCTGAGAACAAATCATTGGAAAGCGTCTAAGCTAAAAGGTGAGACTGACCAATAAAGAAAAAAGAAAGATGTATGGATTAGGAGTTAGTGAAGAAGACACTGAACTGCATTTCAGGAATATATGTTACTTGTACATAAAGTGTCTTTTTAATAGTTACAATTTGAGAAAAGGCTGCTGAACTGATAATGTAAATGAGGATTAAGTCAGAGCGCCAGCGCGCGGACACTGCAACATGGTTACAGTGTCCACTGCCTCTGCTGGCCGGGCTCCAAATCCAGACAAGTACTATGCTGCCTCCAAAACGGCGGTCTCCACATAGTGGGGGGAGCAAGACAAATGACTGCGCGGCAGAAAAAATATTAAAACTTCTATTAATTATCATTTCATCCTTCACTGTGTAATATGTTAATACCATATTATATGTATATTTTATAAAGAAATACACAACAAATATTGGTAGTACATGCCATATAATTTTGCCTTTTAATGATACTATTTTTTTTAACTGTCATTTAATGAAAAGAAGTTTGGGATCACTGCACCTAAGGGTTAAAACTACAGATCTAAAGATTTAAAACCAAGAGCAACTGCAGAGAAAGAAACTGTATTTAATTATGAGTATCCCCCCTATATGGAAGTAATAAAATGGCGAAATACCATTATCACATAAAGAATATCCACATCTGTGTACTCATAGATTAGGTGCCTCTTAAGAAGTATATTTTATATGTACTGAAAAAGATTAAAATTTTAAAAACCCCAGAAGGTATTTACATCCTTAATTTAACTTGATGCCACTGCTAGGAAGCCTTCACCCTGGTACTCATACAAGGTCACAGAATGCAGAATCGTAAGCTTAAAAAGATTAAAATGCTGAACAGACCAACCAGGGAAAGAATTCTAACACTGACGTAAGTTCACAGATGAAGGACTTCCGACTCAGTGGCTTCTGCCTCCTCTGCCTCTGCCACATATCAGCTCCAGAACCTGGGGCACTGATCTACTCTGGCTAAGTCTCAGTTTCTCTTTCAAAGTCTTCTGGACATGGCACAGTGGTTAAGGGGCAAGGCCGTGCAGTAAGACTGCTGGAGACTGAATCTTGCTCTACCACTTACTAGTTCTGTGACCCTGAGGAAGGTACCCACCTGCGTGTGCCCTGCTGCTCTCCTATAGAACAGGGGTAACAGCAGCCACTTCATAAGATTGCTGACACTGCCTGGCTGGTAGTACGTAATCCTTAAATAGGAGCTGCTATAATTATTTTTATTGTCTTCATCATGATAACTAATATTTACTGAGTACTATGCTAAGTACTTCTTTGATTACTTCGTTTAATCTCCACAGCAGTCCTATAAATTAAGATTTCCATTTAAAAGACAAAGTATATAATATTTGGCACAAGATAAGCCCTACTGAAGGCAGTCATTTTTTTTTTTAAATTACAATAAAGTAAATAACTGAAACTTTAATACAGCAGTATTTGGTCTTTGTTTTTATATCAGGAAAACAAATTTAAGCACAAATTCAGAAAGCAAAATATCTGTTTAAAAGAAACCACCCCTAACAATCACCAGTAGTGGTCATATATTAAGAACTTCGTATTATTTGTTTCCCTGAATAATCTATCTAAACTCTGATGAGGATATGAGATGCTTTTAAAAAGAAAAAGCCATATTCTCCATGATACTGAAAGTTCCTAGGGCAATGGTTCTTTACCTTCCCAGGGTCAGGGACCCAATTAAATGTGATGAAAACCCTGCAACCTCTCTCCCCAGAGAAAATATATACACTTAAAATTTTAGCACACTATTTCAGAGACACTTTATGGAGCCCAGGATGAGAATGTCTGCCCTAAAGATCTGGGGCTTTGTCCTTTTTATTTTAGTATTTTGCTTTTACTTTCTGGTATACATGTTTTATTTCTTTTTTAAATGAATCCACAATACTTCAAGTGCCCATCATCAAATTAAGGAGGGTTATATGCACAGCTGTTATATACACAGCTCTAAACATATCATTAAAGTCAGTGTTCATTCTTACAGGGGCTAATTTTGTATTACCAACATGAAATAATATTTTGAAATAAGAAAAAAGAAAAGATAAATCTTAAAGTATGCTAGACAAAATTTATCTTCCTTCTTTAAGAAAGATACTAAATCAAGATCATGCAGTTTCTAATCAGTTGTGAATACAGAATGAAGATAAAATAGTGACCATCACCCTATATAGTACCCCTTCATCCTACAAAATAGCCAAAGAATAATACATTTCTAAGACTCATCTCTGTTGTTTTAAAATAACATAATAAACTACAGTATTTGATCACAGATATTAAATATTAAGTATTAATGTATGATATTTTCTAAAAGGATTAAATTATAATCTAAAATCTTCTTGATCAATAATTTGTATCAAAGAGCTTACCATTTGGGGGATCTCGTCTTTTCTCTGTTAGAAAATAAATTAAAATAACATTATTAGGCATATGTAACATAAAAATCAACATAAAATATTAATTCACCTAAACTCTGTCTTAATTCCTAAGTCAATGTACAGGCAGTTAAGAAAGATTTCTCTGAGGAACTGACATCTGAATAAATGAAGAGAGGAAACAACATTATTAAAGGTCCCAAGGAAGGAAGGAAGGAAGAGCATGAAGGAACATCACAAAGCATGGACTGGAATGAGCCAACAGAAGAGTAAAAGGAAAGAAGTCAAAAGGAAACCCAGGCCAACGTAAGGGTCATGTAGGGTCTCCCAGGCCAAGGTAAAGGATATAGATTGTATTTTAGGTATGAGAGAAATCTCTTACAGAGTTTCCAATAGGGCAAATAACAAACTAATCTGTTTTAAAGTAACTCTGGCTACTATGTGGAAAAGAGATCATAAGGGGTACTGGGTGGTAGGAGAAAGACTAGTGAGGGTGTCAGGGTAGTCTAGATGACAGATGGTGGTGGCTTAGATTAGGGGAGCAGCAGCAGAGGTGGTGAGAAATATATCCAGATTATGTTTTTGAAGGAAAAGACAATGGACTCACTGATAGGATTTATAAGGGACCATGCATGGTAAGCCAGAGTGGAACATTTTACCAAGTGGAGAAACTAGGAGAGGAGTAGAAATAGGTCTAATTGGGGTCAGTGAACATGGATTAAATGTTCTACTCAGACATGTTACATTTGAAAGTTATTCTGATGTCCAACTGAAGTAAATTAGTCTGAAGGTTGGGGGAGGGGTCAGCAATGTAGATAAAACTTTGGGAGGTTTCAGCATATGGACAGTTTTCAAAGCTGCAGGACTGAGTGAAAGCACAGGGTTAATGAGAATACACAGAGACGTCTGAGCACTGGGGCAGACCAAAACAGTCACAAGAGTTACAGCAGATTAGGAAGGCGTAAAACCAGGAGAACTACCACTCTTCTGCGTTCATACTCTTATATACCAGGTCTGATACCATTTTACATTTAAGAAATTCAAAA
The DNA here is from genome assembly GCA_017311185.1 of Proteles cristata cristata. NCBI lineage: Eukaryota > Metazoa > Chordata > Mammalia > Carnivora > Hyaenidae > Proteles > Proteles cristata. The sequence continues at coordinate 2,049,805 of JAESUZ010003619.1, read as the reverse complement.
GTGGTTGAAAAATTTTAAACAAATAAAATTTCCAGGATTTTCTAATATAAAGTTGTCCAAAATTATAAGAGAAATACCCATAAATAATGATATAATAAAAATAATTAGTTTATAAACAGCCATAAAGTAAAATTAATAGGATTTAACTGGAGGACAAGTTAGAAAATCCTGGCAATGGGAAATATAAACTTACTACTCCATCTGGTGGTCTGATGAAGTAACTTTCTGAAACAGTTGGCAAAAGCAAGTCCTATCTACAGCATAGAATGTCAATCTCCCATTTTCCAGGTAAACCTATGCAACCAGAGGAAATACTTCCTAAAGTGATGACAACACAGATATGGAAATACACTGAGATAAATATAAAGTTCAGAGTGTAGGTTCTAAAAGTAACTTAAAAATAAGATGGTGTCCTGGCTTGAGAGCCATACATATGAAAAAATGGATGGCTTGGATGAGCAACGAATGGGAGGTACTGGTGTGAGGTATTTGCTAAAACATTAGCAGAACAGTGTTTAATCAAATCAGAGATGTTTTTTTAGTATCATGGAACTGGTGAGACTGCTTTTGGAGTGCTGTGTTAAAATCTGGACCATCTGAAGAAGACCTAAAAATCGACAATGGAGGCAGAGCACAGTACTTGGGACGAGTCTATAAACTACATCATGTGAGAAGTAAAAAACTGGAACTGGTTAAACTAAAGAAGTGAAGGCATAAGAACATGATAGATGGCTTCCAATATTAAATGGCTACTGGGAGGAAAAGAAAACAGGCTAATTCTTTGTTGCTCCAAAAGTCAGACTCCATGCATCTAAGTTAAATAGAGGTGAAGCTGGAGTTTGACTTAGCATGAAGGGCTACCCAAAGATGAATCAGCTGCCTCCTTCATGTTGTCGTCTTTCTGCTTCTAAAACGCTTAATGCTTAAATTAACCGTGCTTAATTGAGTAGGAAGCTTAGGAACTGCATAAAAAGAAATTCCTATGCCATTTGAAAGACACCTTTAAGCGACCCTCCTATTTCAAAGTCAATTAGTCTACATTTTAAGAAATATTTTTTACTCATCTTGACTTGGAAATGTCAGATACTTTGGCTAAAAAGAACCCCTGAGAGCCCCTGGCCTAGCACATGTCCCTGAAATAAGGTACTAAACCATAAATTATTCTATAGCTTTAAATTCTTTCCTAGCATGGAATCAAGTGGTAACTGTTCCTTGGTCCCAAAAGGTAGTAACAAAAAATAGGTCCTTCATAATTCTATTTACTCATTACAACTGAGATATAAGAAGGCAATGAGGCAACAGCTTAATTCGTTTTATTTTCGTTTTTACCTCACCTCCCTCTTGGAAATCCATTAAAATAATAATAGAGACATATAAAATGGAATACATGATTTTACCTTCTAGTTTTCTGGATCCAATGTCTTATATATTTAGTCCCTCTTACCAGTAAAGCACATCCCTGAACATTGCGATCTTGTAAACTGTGGTAACATGTACCCCCAGATGTACAGAAAAACTCTTCAAGGAGCATATGGCAAGGCTAGTTTTAAGGGGATCTATATGAGGATTTCAACTCCCATATGTTATTTCTCCTAAAAGTGATTTGCTTAAGATGATGATTTTGGAGAGTTTCCCCTTTCCTAATCACCTTTCTCCCACTTTCTAACAGAAACAGCACACTGTTATCAAGTATTTCTATACCAATAAATTTAAAGCTCTACACTACCCTGCATCATTCTCTAATTACATTGTATGTATGAAAGTCTCATGAATTATACTGAGTTTCTTATGGTTTTATAATAGACAACATCAGGGACTAAACAGAGACAAAACAACGTTTACAGATTCTACTTGCAACGTGGCTTATTTGCTTCTAGGCTTGCCAAAAAGTCTTCGTTCACAAAGTATTAAGTATTCTAAGAATGTAACAACAATGCTATAAAAATGCAAATTTTAAGAGTCAGTATATATGGAATGTCATCAACAAAAAAGGTTATCAGAATGAGTTCTTCAGTAAATCGGAAAAAAATTAGATGTTAATAAAAATATTCCTCTTAAGGATCATCACTTTTGTTTTTGGTAGAGCACCAGAGAATAAACATTTTAGACTTTGTGTGCCATACAGTCTTTGTTGTCACTATCCAACTCTTGTTGTGGCAAAAAAAAAAAAAGCACCCACATACTATACAGACAATATGTAAACCAGTGAACATAGCTGTGTCTCATGAAAACATCCAAGTGGTGGGCCAGATCTGTCCCATGCATAGTTTGTCAGCTTCTGTTTCAAAGAATTGAAAAAAAAAAAAAAAGTTTACCAGATTTCCTTTGTCGCCGGCCCAACAAGTCTGTAACTGCTTTTCGGAATTTTTTTGCTTCTTCTTCATTGGCAAAATTAAGAGCAACTTGACAAGTCTGAAATATTTTTTATCAAAAAAGGTAAACAGCACAAAACATTAATTTAGCTTTATTTAATGAAAAAGTTGATAACCAACAAAGTACATTTCTGAAGAAGGGAAGCAGACTTCACTAACAAAGACTCAGTTTACATTAAAGTTTTAATTTTAGCTGAAAAACCTAAGAATGCAAACAGCACAGAAAAAGCAAAGTAAAAGACTATATTTGGAAAAGTTACCTATCACAGTGAACACTCAAATATTAAAATGAATACATCAACAGCAACAAAAAAAGGAACAAAAAAATTTGATTCTTCAACAGAGCTCTCTCTGTAAAATAATTTGGATTTTAGAAAAAGCAAGCACCAGAAAAGCTGGTCAAATGCAGGTCAGCTTTTCCTTTACTAGGGTATGTTTTTGTTTTACAGCTTCACTGCAGGTATCATTTAAATTATAACTTTAATTCAGGTAAATTATTTAAAAATATGGAAACACACTGACATTATTGATTATGGTATTTAATGCACACTTTTATATATTTATATATGTTTGTATTTTATTAAGAAAAATATAAAAAATAATAGCTAAAGAAGAAAATACTTTTTTGAAAAGATAGATCATCTGATCCAACTATCTTTTTTTTCATTATAGAAAATTTAGGAAATACAAATATGAAAATAAAGAAAATTAACATCACCTATAATTTAGACACTCAGACAATCCCTGTGAACATGTGATACGGAAATCCTAACATTTTCCCCAAGTATATGCAATAAATTTTTAAGATTGTGTCCTCCCCCCCCCACCCGACATTTAGTCTATTGTAGTACTCTTCTAGGTCATGAACTATTCTTTTACAAAATAATTTGAATGGTATTACAAAACTCAATGTTTAAAAACTATCATGGATTAGTGGGCAATTCAGACTTCCATTTTTTACAGAAAACTAAATCCCAGAAAGATTATGCCAAAGACATACACCAAAGACAGAAAGGTGATAAAAAACAAATGTCTTTTCTTCATAGCAAGTTATATTCACAGTACTCTTTGAAACTTTTTTTATTTTTTTGGTCCTTTAAAATCTTAGTCATTTACTCTTTACTATCTATGAAGATGCTTTTAAAAGTAAAATAATTCTTTTTATTTTATACAATGTTTACATGGAAAGCTCACAGATGCTTTCCAAAGACAAATGTAAAAACAATTACATTAAACAGGGCTTAAAAAATATATATGACTTACATCTCCAGCAAAGGTATGAAAATATCCTCTAGGACTATTATATACAAAGTTATTGTATAGCTCTTGTTCCCACAATAGTTTCCCATCCTAGGAAAAAAAAAGTTAAAATAACAGTTAACAAAAAGATAATCTCTAGAAATAAAGCAAAATAGATGACTCCTATTAAGGGAATTGTTTACATTAGTAATAGCTTTCGTATGCACAGAAAACACATATATGCATAAAACATATAACATAATTTAAGCAGTGATTCCTTAATAAAAGCACAGTAAATCCTGGAAATTTCTTCCACAAAAACTATATATCAAGTGAGCTTAATTCAGTATGCCAAGATACAATCTCTTTAGCCTTGTATTCCCAAATATAGTTACCTGGTCAAATATAGAACTAGAACAATTATATGTCATCAATGTTAGAGAGAAGGAATAGAATACTGCTGTACATGCGCTGCTGATCAACACCTAGTTCCATTAGCAATAGACTATGTGCTATCAAATATTACAGGAACATTTCATGCTCTTTTCCTCAATTCTATAGATGCTGGGAATGTCATAAACCTTCCCAGAAATAAACCTTCTCTGTACTGCTCACTAACAATCTTTGTCCTAACTCTTATACAGTGGTTTTCTAGTAAAAGTAGTACATCATGTGCAGAAAGAGACTAATGATTAAGGTGCACCAAGGCGAAACTCCGGTTAGGAGAGCCATTGGTGACTGGACTGTCATATCTATGGCTGTAGTAGAAGAAATAGAATTAACCTTAATACCAAAGATGGCCTATTCCAAGTACTCAGCAGTGGTTTTCTACAATCTGGAAGTAGTTACAGAAATCAAAGCACTGCCCTATTCTGAAAGCAAAGTTCTACCTAGACCATGATTTAAAAATATTTAGAATTCACTGTACACACATGACCACCATAACACAATTCCTTTTTTCTCAGTGGAGTTATATGCACACTTTATTTCTAAACAGTGCTTCTCATTGGTGATAAGGAATATGTCAAAACAACTGATGGGTTTCTTTCAAACTACTACATGTCTCCCCATCTCCGAGAATCACCGCCAGAGTTAAGCTCCTGAGAACAGGAGTACGCCACATCTCTCAGCTGCCTTGGGGTATGCAGAAGTGGATGCTAAGAAGCACTAAGTTACAAAGTACAGTAACTTAAATCTTATTTAATCTCAGGGAAACATGCTATAATAAACACAAATGGTTCTTGCGTTTTACAAATAATAAGCCAAGACCCAGAGAAATAAAAGAGTCTGACCTAAAATCTATCTATAAGTATCATCCAGGAGAGTTCAAAGTCAATGTTCTTTGGTTTTTTTAGTTATGCTTATTGCCACATATAAATATTACAAAAGCCTACTTATAGAAAAGGTTTTAAAAGATAAATGAAGACTTCATCTCTGCAAAAAGGTAATTACTTCTATGGTAACTACAAGAAATAAATACCTGAGAAAGGGCATCCCATCTAGGACAGTGTGGATTTGTGTTAGAATGTGAGAGATACAAAGCTGTGAAAATCTAAACATGCCTATGTTGAGAAACAACATAAGGAAACATGGGTAGCAAACACATTATTACAGATACGGTGTAATGCTTTAACCCTAGGCTGAAGTAACTAACAGTACATACTAAACTAAAATATATTTTTATAGTGCCTTGAAAGGACTTTACACTCCTCTGTATGGAACAAGATGGAATAGAAGAACATCACTAGAAAAAGAGAGAATGTAGGGAAAGCCCAAGACGTCAAAGTATTAAACAATACATACAGGATAAACAAAAATTACATATGTAACAGCATACATAAATATATGTAAAAATTATAACTGCAATAAAAAAAACCCTAAGCACCTACCTAAAATGGAAGCAAAACAAAACTCACCTTAATATCAAATATTCTTAAAAAATAAGATCTCTGTGGATTGTCCTTAACAAGACAAGCAACACCGCTGCACTTCTTTGACCACATACAGTTACGATCTGCTGCATATAACTGCACCACTGCTGAAGACATAGTCTGGAAAATGTAAAATTTATAGCCATTAGGTTCAAAATAACACTCAGATGACCTCAGCCCCTGCTAACACCCTGACTGCAACCTCACGAGACACTGAACCGGAACCCAGCTACGTTGCTTCTGAATTCTTGACCCATAGAAATAAGGGGATAATAAACATTTATTGTTACTTTTTGAAGTGATTACTTATGTAGTAATAAATAACACAAAAATTATGCTAAAATAATTATGGAAAAGAAACACTTATTGCCACTTAGAATGTATCAGAAATCACGTTAAGCACTTTTAAATACAACTCCATTTGAATTTATTACTGTTATAATTTCATTTTATGCTTAAGAAACCCAAGGTTAAAGGGATACATAATTTACCCCAAATCACACAGCTAACTGGCAGAGCTGAAATTCCAATCCAGACAATTTGTGACTTCAGATCCTGTACTCTTACTCCTTACAAAATAGTGATCCCCAAACCCTCTTTATCCATGGAGAATACATTCCAAGACCCCCCCCCCCCCAGTGGATGCCTGAAACTGCAGATAGAACCAAGTCGCACATATACGATGTTTTCTTTCCTATAGATACATACCTATGATAAGGTTTAATTTATAAATTCGGCACAGTGAGAGATTAACAACAACTAATAATACAATAGAACAATTATAACTACATTCTGTAATAAAAGTTATGTAAATGTGATCTCTTACTCAAAGTATCTTGTACTATACTCATCCTTACTGTGATAATGTGAGATAATAAATGCCTATCGAGGAGATGAAGGGAGTAAACAGCATAGGCATTATGATGCAGCATTAGGCTACTACTGACCTTCTGACGATATGCCAGAAGGAACATCTACTTCCAAACTGCAATTGACCTTGGGTAACTGAAGCCATGGAAAGCAAAACCCATGGACAAAGGAGGACTACTACACCATTTCCAATAAAGTGAACATTTAAGTAGTGAAGTGGTAGTGTTAGTAAAGGGTGATGTCTGTACAGAAGTTAACTATTTAGTACAGTACTAAATCAAATCTGAAAGCCAGATCTGTGGTTACTAATTATAATGCTGGACACTTTGATCATACCATAGGGAAGACAGATTCTAATTTCACCTTTTTTAAAGATGCTAAAACTGAGGGGAAAAGAGATACTAAGTGACCTGCGCATGGCCACACAGCTTGGGAGCAATACTGAAAATATAAAGAATTATTTGAGTGATCGTTGTACCAATTTTTCCAAGGATACATCTAACTAATACTCTTTCAGGTATGTAAAGAAGCTAATTGTTACATGCAAGGAACGCAGCGCATTAACTTCTACCGTGTTGCCACCTCACTCATGGCAGTAACGTAAAATAATGGAAACTTTAGTTTAATTCTAAACTTTCTTTCAGGGGCACTTGGGTGACTCAGTCAGTTAAGCAACCAACTTTGGCTCAGGTCATGATCACATGGTTTGTGAGTTTGAGTCCTGCATTGGGCTCTGTGCTGTCAGCACACAGCCTGCCTGGGATCCTCTGTCTCCCTCTGTCTCTGCCTCTTCCCCACTGGTTCTCTCTCTCTCAAAATAAATAAATAAACTTTAAAAAAAAAAAAAACCTCCTTTAATCTTTAAAATAAATATATAAATAAAGTTTCTTTTATATTATAATCTAGGATGTAACTATTCGATTTTAGTTTCTGTTAAGAGTGATAAAACACACTTACAAATCCTCTGAAAATAATAATCATGTTTTTTGTTCTAAATCTATTGATTTCAGGGGTGTCTGGTGGCTCAGTCAGTTAAACATCCAACTCTTCGGCTCAGGTCATGATCTCATGGCTCAGGAGACTGAGCCCCGCCACCGGGGTCTGTGGTGACAGAGCAAAGCCTGCTTAGGATTCTCTCTCCCTCTCTCTCTGCTCCTCATCTCCATGAGTATGCGCATGCTCTCTCCCTCTCTCAAAATAAACAAACACTTCAGTCTAGTGATTGTACTCCTAAATGAGAAATCAATAAGGAAAAAAAATTTGTTATATGTATACAAATACAAAACAAAATGTTTATATGAATATATTAGTTACAGTTTTTTTTTAATAAAAGGCATTTAAATAAGCAGAAGTAAGAGATGACTTAAGTAATTATATCAGTTCAATGAATACTGAGCATTGTGAAAGAAAATAGACTACATTAAGTTTTAGAGCTAAAGTTGTTTTGGGTTACTTATCTATGGCTGGGGATCTACTGTATATATATTATATATATGTATATATATGAGTTTATTTATATTAGTTCATAATAATAAAGTCAAATGTAAGATCTGTGTACTTTTGGGGAATCAAAATTGTATAAGGACTTTCCTAAGTAACAGGGCTCCATGTTATGTTTTTAACTTTTGTAGACCACAAACTCATCTTTGAATTTCACAAAGTAGCACACAAAGTAGCACACAAAGTAGCAGGAAAATTTCCACAAGAGCCATTAAAAAATTATAAAAATAGCTTAGAAACATATAAAATATATATACTAGGATGCTGGGCTTAAAAAAGGACACTATGCCTTTGGCTTGCTCAAAACATACTTCGTTCATTTGCAAGTATAACACATATCACTATCTCCTTGAGCTCCCTGACCCCAAACTCCTAACACTGAAAATTTCACTTCAATCAAAATCAAATGGATCCTGCATATATGATCCAAAGGTATTAAAGACCAGAGTGAAGGATTCAAAAATCAAAAATCAGATGAGTAAATGTGTTTTCTAAGGCAAATTCATATAAATTACAGTCCTTTTAGTATGATGCTGTCAAAATGCATTCCTTTCTAAAAAGAAAAGCACTTAGGAAACTGGATACCAAGAACAAACTAAAAAAATCCTTTTACTCTTCTTTGTAACCAAAAAACAAGAAGTAACAGCTTACAAAAGAAAAAAAGTATTATCAGTTACAGTCTGAATTCCATTATGGAAATCCCCTTGCCAAATGATGAAATATTAACATGTAAAACACTGAATGTATATGTGAACCTAAAAAAAGGTAAAAACAAAAAATCCACACTTAAACATTTATATGAATTTAAAACAAATTCTTAAAACATCTGCTTATGAAATAAAGACCTGTGAAACAGTTTAATAACATTCCACATAAACATGGTTAGCACAATAAACCAAAAGTTTATTATAGTGTCTCTTTCAGTCCTTTTTATCTTAAACTAGCAAGGTCTGAAAATTATATAAAGCCCTTTCTGATTAACAATTATTCTGATTAATAATTATGATTCTGATTATAATTCAGGAAAATTATAGTAACTTCAAGAATAGCTTACACATATAAAATTTAATATAGGAATGCAAGAAATATTAAAAAAGGACTATCTCTTAAGGCCCAGATTGACAGTGACTTAATTAAGTTTTTGAAAACATTCCTCCCATTCCTGTAAGGAAATTACAGCTAATCAACTCTGTTACATCTGGTCTCTCATAACTGAGAAGGTATTATTGAAAAACAACGTAAGGACAAGTGCTTAGAAAAGGAAATCTATTTCTTATTAGCCCAGTAATGTTACAGTTAAAATTTGTTAATTAAAAGGAAACAAATAATGTAGCAACTTTTAGAGAACTAGAACCTGTCCTATCTTATACATTTCTATATTTTAGTACTAAGTTACTGCAATAACACATTCGTCCTCAGAACTTTCTGTTCAAGCGCAGATAGAAGATGAAGGATGAATTCTGGGATGTGAATCCCTCCCACTGTCCTTCAATTGTACACTTCTACCTCTCAGGCTGACTCTGCACCAGTCAAGAACTATTTTCCCAATTCCTTATGTTAAGGACTTTTTTTCTTCACATTTCTAGAGTACCTTCTTTTTGAATAAATCTTATTGTATCACAGATCTTATCCTACAATGGAATAATTTTCTGTATTGACTACTCAGTAAGTGGACTATAACTCTCTTAAGCACCTAAATAGTTTTACAAGACTATATACACTTTCACTTCACCTACACTTTGCTCAAAGTAAGCAAACATTTGTTAAATTAAAAATTACATATTCTGATTTTGATACAAAGACTATGTATCAATCTCCTTGATTTTAGGATACACATAGTGAAGCATTATAAAGGGGTATGATACTGGCAATTACTCTCAACTGTTTCTGAAAATAACTATATATATGTGTACATACATAAGGCAGAAGAAACCCTAATAAAATGTCATACATGCTTGACAAATCTGGATGAAGGATATGCAGGAATTCTTTGTACTGTATTTGCAACTTTTCTGTAAGTATGTAATTATTTTGAAGTTAAAACATTCTAAAGCCCAACTGATTTATAAAAAGTGTTAAGTGACTGTCTTGGGAAGGTAGTTCCCTTCTCGGAGCCACTGCAACCTGTACGCATACTGGCCACTACCACACTGACCCAAAACCAAGAAAACTACTACTTCTTCCAATTCCTTCTACACTTATACCAACCTTGTGAAAGCGAGCTTCATCCTGAGTAAGAAAGACTTATAGTATCTACCACTTCTATAGTTTACATTCTTTTCACATTATCAAAACAATCATGTTATATAACAGGTCTGAATAAGAATTTTAGACCTGTTTTGTCTATGGACCTGGGTTTGTCCATATGACTTGCTTTGAACAATAGGGCCTCAACAAATACCAGTAGAGGCTTGAAAAATACTTGTACATTGTGGCTTGCCCTCCTAGAACTGCTGCCCTAAAATCTTGGGGTGAAAGATAATATGGAGAGCCAGCCCCCATCGTATTACTTGTCCTTGCCAAGCCTAGGTCCCATTAGACCGTCCACTGAATACCACTGCATGAGTGAGCATAGGTAATAAACTAAACATCCTGCCAATCCACAGAATCATAAAATATAAATCACTACGACTTAAAGTCACAAAGTTTTAAGATGGTGTGTTTGCAGCAATATGTAGAAGACTAATTTAATATAATAACTAATTTAATATAATAATAACATATTATAGATGGTTCTAGCTCCTTTCTCCACTTCATTTATATTGGACATGTGTTTAAAATTACCAGTAAAGTTTTTAGAATCATAAAAGTTTTAGAGCTCACTCTATCAATGCACCTTCTTTTTTGGAATCATTTTTTAAATGCATTTTACATCCAAAAGCCTTACTAAAAGATATATACTAGATAAGAGACTAGGCTCACTAAACCACTCATAACCACACATTAATCTCATACGGTGTCTGTGATTTAAATTCATACATCAAAAAACTGTAAGTTATGTGGCAAAGATCTTTAGCATTACCTGCAATCAAAATTACAGATGCTAAAGCCACAAATGGCAAAGTTTACTGTACTCTTAATTTTCTACTTGAAGGATAATCATATATAAAGGTGAGAGGAATACTGATCTCAATACAGACCGGGTTATGTTTGCAAATAGGAGATGACACTGTATTAGAAAGGCAGCAAACAGGAGCAGCTTGCTCTCTTCTGCCTTTCCCTTCTCTGTAGCTTAAGCAGACCTTAAAGGAGTTTTTCTTCTTTATTTTCTCTTCCGTTTCCTCTTCCCTTTGTCTACCTTTCTCATACAAGGTCAGTAAAACCTATGTTAAAACCTTAAGTGTGGGTTTCAGTTTTTAGGGAATGAAGGTACAGATGCGAAGGAAGGTCACTAGGATTATCACCTCAGCTAACCAAGGTTTAACATTTACCAGCTGCGCCCCAAACCCTGGTAACAAGAAAATGTGTGTGTGTGTGTGTGTGTGTGTGTGTGTGTGTGTGTGTGTATATAAAATATATTATAAAATATACAAAGTATATTACACTACCATATAAGATATATTTTAAAACAAGTATATTATATATTTTATTATAAAATACATTTATTTATTATAAAATATATTACTTTTTATTCTGCTACCACTTTCCTCTGCAAGTAACAGTTTGGGAAGAGAAGGTGGAAGGTTGCTACTTTGGTCACTGATAGGATTTCAGTGTTCCTGAGCCCAATATCATTTCACCATAAATTTATCCAGAGTGTAATCCAACCTCTTCATTTTACAGAAGAGGTGAATTTACTTCTCAACGATCATACTGGTCAGCTCTGGATGGATTTTACAATTAGATGCTCCTTTTATATTCACCACACACTACTCACTGATTTATCCCAGTTTCCTAATTTGTTGTATTTTTGACCTATCCCATGTAAATGATGTTCAAAGAACTATATATCCTTAATATAATTTTATCCCTCTATTGATCTCATTGGTTTACCTTACTTGGGGGGAAGGTGGGGGAAGTTAGTGGTGGTGGAAAATAGAGGACTGCTAGTGCATGAGAAAAAAGGATCTTTATGGAAAGAAAAGCTTCAAATGGCTGTTAAGGCATACAACCTGGGGACACGGGCAGATTTACCATGAAGTCAATTCATTTCAGTTTCAGAATCTTTTACTTGGAAGTGTCCCTTAAAAAATTTGGTTTGTTCTCCTCTGAGGAGCACATGAAGGAGCAGCAACCCCAGCCTTGTGCTTAAGGGCTCCTATGTATGGGAGGTCATCCTGGTACTTCCATCAAGGATGCACTATCTCGACATATGTCCAACCTTAGCAAATAATCTGTCCCTCTTGGACTAGAAAATGCATCCAGACACAATCTTTAACCCCATGGAAAAGGCCTGAATGAGTGCTATCTAGCTCCCTGCTGGGGGTGGTATACTAAGACCAAACTTAGAACACTTCTGGGGAAGGGAGAACAGTCCAGCTACCTGAGGTCAAGAGCTGGTTTTCCCCAGGCAAGAAGCAGCCTCTAAACAAAGTGAAGGAAATTAAAGATGTACCAGTAACTAGTTTAAGGAAATTTCTTTGAGCTTCACAACTATCAACATTTTGATGAAACATACTAGAGCAGGAGTCTTTTTCTATAAAATACCCGATAGTTAATATTTTAGGCTTGTGGGCTCTTTGATCTTTTTTATCTCTGCTACTATAGCGTGTACAAAAGCAGCCATAGATAATTTGGAGATGCCTATGTTCCAATAAAATTTCATTTACAAATACAAGCAAGCTATAGTTTGCCAAGCCATGTGCAAGAGGAAGGGGTCTCTCTATAGAAAATAGAAAATTACTGTCATGTAAAGAGGTAGGTGCTCAATGAATATATAGCCAAAATAAGTAGGAAAAAAGTATCAAGAAAGCGTATCAGTCAATTAACAGTAACAGAAATAAGTAAGAAGTAATAAGGTATTTTTCTGGACTTTGTGATGTTTATGGTATTTTTTGTTGTGATATTTTCTCATACTAACTCACAATTTTTATATTTAATTTTGGATTTTTTTTAAAGAGAACCCTTCCAAATTATGTGAGTCTCAGACCACAAAACCCGGATTAGCCGTATTTGGGAAAACAAAATAATGCATCAATTGCAACAACAGGATTTTGTATCTTAAAAAAAAGAGCTAACTCAATATATGCCTTTTGCCAAACCAAACTTAATGTAGTAACCTTTTAACGTGCAGTGACCTTATCTGCATAAGAAAACTGTGGCTGAGCAACTTTAAAAAACCAGTCCATAGCAAGGTTTGAAAGGTCACTGGGAATGTGTGTATATGTGGATGGGTTGCAAGCATCTTTTATAAGCAATCTTCTACCCCAAAGTAAGAATTCTTCATGTAATAATATTCTTAACAGAAGATTAAATAACATTTGCTTGAATGCTTGCTCTAATGGAGAATTCACAACGTGAAGGGAAAAACTCTTATTCCTGAGCAACTCATAGAAAATACTCAACCTAAACCTGTTTTCCTGGCAATTCCTACTCACAGGTATTTGATCTTTAATCGTTTATTTAAATATCTGTTGAACATTTGCTATGTGATATGTGCAGCGCTAGTTACTGTGGCTACAATGCTACAAAACTGGAGATGTAAACTACTCCCCACTAATTACAGTATAGATGTCTAGTGGTAATAACATTTCCATTTTCATAAAGATGTTCCTCCAACAGCTCTACCTCTAAGGTCACCTTTTTTAGCAAGAGTTTATTTTGGTCATTCCTCATCTGACCTGATTTATGGATACCTTATCAGTCTGGTTGCCCTTATCAGTCTAGTAAAATGAAACAGATAATGTTTACATGTGGTCTGACCAGTGCAGAATATTAGCACAATAATGGAGGAGACAATTTGTTCCCAATCACAAAAAGAAACGCATATGCTGCCTCATTCTCATCTATCACATTACATAACGAAGACACATGGGACCATCTTTCATTAAATCATTATCCTCTCTCATGTCCTGATTTTCCATTTCAATTCCTTGCTCCCAAAGGCAAAACACCTTCTCTCCCCCTCCTTTTACCTAATTCTGCTCACCTTTCAAATCTCAGTTCAGATGCCATATATCATATCCCTTCCCTGACTCCTTCAAAAAGTGTTATAACTTAACCTACTGTAAATATCCTACTATTTATGAAAACGAGCAACAGGAGCTTGCCTAACAAGGCACTTTAGTCAGTTTCAGTTCCTCTTTTCACTAGGCTTTACCATGAAGATTCTCTTAGTCAGTGGACTGGCTAGTTAATCAGATCCTTTCAAACCACACCAATGGTTAGGTTAAATATTTTTTAGTGGACAGGAAATTCTAAAGAATAAAAATGAAATCTAGAATTTAAAAGTCTACAGGAGAGGCACCTGGGGCTCACTCAGTTAAGCGATCAACTTTGGCTCCAGTCATGATTTCTCACAGTTCGGTCATGATCTCGCAGCTCGCAAGTTTGAGCCCTGCATTGGACTCTATGCTGACAGCTCAGAGCCTGGAGCCTCTTCAGATTTCTGTTTCTGTCTCTCTCTCTCTCTCTGCCTCACCCCCCTTGCGCTCTGTCTCTATTTCTCTCAAAAATAAACACTAAAAAAAATTGTTTAAGTCTATAGGAAGCAAACATGCTGAGAAGTTCAAAGCTCATTAAACACACACACACACACACACACACAAAACATAGGGGCACCTGGGAGGCTCAGTCAGTTAAGTGTCTGACTGGCTCAGGTCATGATCTCATGGCTCATGACTTCAAACCCTGAGTCAGGCTCTGTGCTGACAGCTTGGAGCCTGGAGCCTGCTTCAGATCCTGCGTCTCTCTCTCTGCCCCTCCCCTGCTTGTGTGCGCACGTGCGCTCGCTCTCACTCCCCACCCCCCGCCCCAAACAAGCAAGCAAACAAACAAAAAAACACAGGGAACATAGTCAATAATAACACTGTATGGTGACAGATGGTAACCACACCTTTGGTGGTGAGCATATGGTGCACACCTGAAACTAATGCAACACTGTATGTCAACTATACTTCAACATAAATGAATAAATACTTGGAACAGGAAAAGACAGGATCTCTGATGTGGCTAGTACAGGAGTTTTCCCACTAGTATGCATTGGTACTAATAAAAATTCTCTGAAAGAAAGCCCAGTTGGGTGTTTTCTGGACAGCAGATCTGCCATAAATCCCCTGCGGTAGACCCCACATACTCAAAAAATATAGGCAAAATATCAAAAAAATACTGAGATAAAAAGGATCTAATAATTAGCAGGGATGAGAAATAATAATCAAGGATAATGTAACATACATACAGTATGAAAGTTAAGTCTTAACCATAGTCAAAATAGATAAGTTCATAAGATACAGCATGATAGGTAATTTGCATCCTGTATGTATTTCCTTTGTAGCAAGAAAATACACCACAGTAAAATAAATGGTACCTCAAATGTTCACACAGGTAACCTTGTGTATCATATAGGAGTTAAAAATAAGTTCAGTATTGTGTTTGGTCTGTTGTACTAAACCACGGTAAAGCAGTAACACATTTTAGAAAGACTTCCATCGGTGCGCCTGGGTGGCTTAGTCGGTTAAGCGTCCGACTTTCGCTTGGGTCATGATCTCGCGGTTCATGGGTTCGAGCCCTGCGTCGGGCTCTGTGCTGACTGCCGGCTCAGAGCCTGGAGCCTGTTTCAGAATCTGTGACTCCCTCTCTCTCTGACCCTCCCCTGCTCACACTGTCTCTCTCTCTCTCTCTCTCCTAGAAATAAATAAAACATTTAAAAAAAAAATAGAAAGACTTCCATCAAAATCAACAAAATATTTCAAATCTTACATTTATTAATTCAGACCTTCAGAACCTTAATATTATCCAAAATTACCCAGGCAACACGAATTTTCTAGGTCATCAAGAAAAACACCCATTCAACTCATTAAATAAATTACAATTTAGTTCTACAATGAGATACAATACAGCTTCTAAAAAAAATAAATGAATGAAGAGGCTCTAAGTAATGATAAAGAAAAATCCTCAAGATTAATTGTTATGTGAGAAAAAAGCAAGATATCAAATGAAAGGTATAGTATGTGAACATTTGTGCTCAAGAGAAGCAAGAATCAGTATTTGCCTCAGTATGCATAAAACTGAAAAGGGACACAGTTGCTGTCTTGTATATGCACAGGTGTTTTGTCAGGGAAGGAAGGATGACACAAATGCAAGATAGCATGGAAGAGAAACTTTTCACTTTCATACATTTTGATTTTAAACCATGTGACTATTTAAGCTTTTCAAACAATTAAATATTGATGTGAAAAATACACAAAAGAAAGAAAAAGACCTTCAAACCATGGTGGAAGTCTGGGTGAATAAAAGATCTTTGTGATCTAGAAACTATAACCCAGAAAGAATTTCTAGTAGCTTTAAAAAAAACCTTCCTTAAAAAAAAATCTTTGAGAGAGAGAGAGAGAGAGAGACAGAAAGTATGCATGCATGCATGAGCTGGGGAGGAGCAGAGAGAGAGGGAGACAGAGGATCTGAAAGTGGGCTCTTGTGCTGAAAGCATTCAGAAAGTCCCACATGGGGCTTGAACTCACAAACTGAGATCATGACCTGGGCCAAAGTCATATGCTCAACTGACTGAGCCACCCAGGCGCCCCAAAAAACCTTCCCTTAAAAATTAAAAGTGAACGTTGCTGAACATAACATACTATAATATCTAAAGGTATAAAGTAATAAAAAAGCAAACTTTGGCTATTGTAAAGAGATAGCCTGTCTGTAATGAAGGCCAAAGTCTATGATTTCTTTCATAAACTTTCTGTTTGAGTCTGCTGAACTCTTAAACATGATTAATCAAGACAAGCAAGTTTAAATAAAATTCAGTTTAGTCTTCCATAGTTTCTATTCTATATGCAGCAATTCATAATTATCCAAACTTTTAAAGATAGTCACAGGGATATGAGTACATATTATATTATATAAATATATATGTAATGCATACACACATTTCTTTTGTATGCATTAATATCATATATTATATAGGTATACACACACACACATTTAATTTGTTTGACTTTCATATGTACAATCAAGGTGGGGGAAGGACATGCAAAGAGGTTAATCGGAGAGTAAACTGAACTTAAATTCAACATACAACCCAAGGACTTTAGATTCAGCATTTAAGACTCATACATGATATATAAGAATCAGAAAAGAGAGAGAGAGAGAGAGAGAGGGAGGGAGAGAGAGGCAAGAATCTTTCTCTCTTTTTAAAGATTTTATTTTTAAGTGATCGCCATGCTCTGCATGGGGCTTGGATTTACAGCCCTGAGATCAAGAGATGCATGTTCTACTGACCAAGCCGGCCAGGCGCCCCAAGGACCTTTCTAAAGTTGTTTTTAAGATTCACACTTTACGGTAACCACATCTATTATGGTGGTCCTTTCACAATACATATAAATGTTGAATCATGACATCGTATACCTAAAATGATACTATATTTCAATTATATTTCAATTAAAAATTTTATGCTTTCTTAATAACTTTGTACTTAAAATTATAGTGTAAAACATCAATAATGATCTATTCAATATGTGAAATCATTTAATAAACTAAACTTTACATACTTCCTTAGAAAGCTCAATGTTGCTAGTTTCAAAAGGCATTTCTGATTTACAATGCATGAACCAATACTTCTAACCCCAGTGATCATTACAGAAACTGAATGAACATGCCTAACTAGATGTTCAACTGCAACCACCACAAAGGAGTAGGAAGCTGACTTTATTAAAATAAAAACAGATGTTATTTTTTCTTTTAAAAGATTTTTACTATTCATAAACCATAAACTTGGGGGGCAGAGTTAAATGTTAGGATTTTATATACTCGAATTCTACCCTATAATGTTACACTATTGAATTCTACTCTATAATGTAACACTAAGTGCTATAAAGCCACAAACAGAAAGCTAATAATTTTCTCTCTAAATGGAATGCGTGACCAGGATCCCATATAAATATTTAATAACTTGAATGTTCTATTTTTTTAATGCATAAATGATTTGGGAATGAATTAATTTTAAGCCAAGGTGAGTGCCTTTTCTGGGTGGCTACACAGGAGGTGGAGAGATGCTACTGGACTCCTCTTTCTTCTGCTCTTTGGAACTGCACGGTGTAATAAGGAGCTCACTAGCCACATAGAGCTATTTAACACTGAAAATTCAGTTCCTTTGTCATGCGAGCCACGTTTCCAATGCTCAAGGGCCATGGGTGACTGCTTATTAAATGGTATAAATGCAGACTATGTCCACCATCATGAAAGTTCCACTGAACAGTACTGGTCTGGAAAATTCAGGGAAGAGATTTTATATAAATCATTAGGGTAAGACATTGAATTTACAAGGTCAGGGGTAGAACAGAGCTGGGATCATTAGACAAAGGAATATTCATAATAAAAAGAATAAAATCATATTTATTCCAAATTGGCTAACTGGAGACTAAATCTGAATATGGTATTAAATTCACTTTAACAGATATTGATTATACACTGAAAATAGAAAAATAATTAAGGGCTAGTCTCTGTCTTCAGTGAGTTAATTACCCAATTAGGGAGATATGTTTAAAAAAATAACAAACTACGCTACAAAATGAAAATGTACCAAATGAAACATAACAAAATGGAAACAAAAGTGCTCTGGAAAGGCTGAGAAGTAAACTGAATTCTAACTGGGGACAAAGTAAGGGTAGAGAATCACAGATGTCCCAGGGAAGAAGACTGTGAGGACCAGAGCACAGACCCTGGGATGGATTCCACCACTCACTTGCTAAGCGATTTTAGGTGATCATATACTCATCTTCCCAATTCATCTCCTGATCTGCAAAATGGGGATACTATTACTAACTTCATTTTGTGTTATAGAGTAAATTAGTTAATGCATGTAAAGTGCTCTGAACAACTTCCTTAGCATAGGATGATTAAATTTAAATGAAATACAGAAAGTACTCACAAAATTGCTTGTCACCGTATGTACTTTTTAAATGTTATTATGATACTCATATTATCAGTTGCTATACTTCCAATCAGATCACTTTAAAGCTCTACTCCTAGCTTACAGAAGCTAGTAGTTAGAGAACTAATATTTCCTCTTTTCAGCAAGTTGGTCACTTAAAAAATAAGGAAAACCAGAAGAAAAAAAAAAAACAAAACCAAGCCTGCAAAAACATGAAAGACACCCTCACACCTTTACGGTCTGCAAATCTGGGATCAGAATTGTAACTAAAAAAGCACCTCAGAACAGTAACTTTTTTTTTTTTTTTTTTACAAATACTTTATTGTCAAATTAGTTTCCACATAACACCCAGTGCTCATCCCCACAAGTGTCCTCCTCCATGCCCATCCCTCCTCCCCCCCACATCCATCGGTCCTCAGTTTTTGTCAGCATTCAAGAGTCTATCATGGTTTGCCTCTCTCCCTTTTCCCCACCATTTCTGCCCTTCTTCTCCCCCTTGGTCCTCTGTTAAGCTCCTCCTAATCCTCCTATACGTGCACACATATGATATTTGTCTTTCTCTGCCTGACTTGTTTCGCTCAGCATAACACCCTCAAGGTCCATCCATGTTGCTACACATGGCTGGATTTCATTCTTTCTCATTGCCATGTAGTATTCCATGGTATAGATAAACCACATTTTCTTGATCCATTCGTCCGTTGATGGACACTTAGGCTCTTTCCATGTTTTAGCTATTGTGGAGAGTGCTGCTATGAAAATTGGGGTACAGGTGCTCCTATGCATCAGCATTTTGAACAGTAACTATTTTTTACGATGGTTTTAGGTCATTGAGAGACCAAATAATCACGTACTATATCTTAATAGAATTTTCACTAACTTTTATATACATAGTAAATAGAACATAAGCAGGCATGTTCTGTCCCCGCCCACCATCCCTAATACTTCTTATGTTAGAGACCCACTGCCTTTCTCCAGGGACAAGCACCTGTACTGAAGCTCAATTAGAATTCTCCCCCTAAAATTTAGAATTCCAAACTGAGTCATAGGACTAATGGGCTGAGGCAGAACATGACTGGAGTTGAGAGAAGTTCCACCAACTCCTGCTGTTGTTCTCAGAACTTCCCAGCCTCCTGCTGTTTCTGAAGTTTTATTGTTCAATTCTGTCCCGGATTCCCTGTCCTCTGATAGCCAATAAATTCCTTTTTGCTTAAACCAGCCAGAACTAGTTTCTGTTATTAATACCAAAGAACCTTAACTAACAATTAGCTTCTTAAAGTAAATATTCATATTAAGTACATTCTCATACCTCCAAGTTCTTAAGAAAAATCAATGAGAAAGGACACTTTACTCACTATATGTATATGCTATTATATATAATCGTATAAATGTGTATCTGAATTTACACAGTACCTTCCTTTGGCCTGAGGTATTTTAATAGCCTAAGAGGACATTCTGCCTCTATTTTATTCTCCATAAATTCTTGACAATAATCTCTTAATATATAGATTCATGCTCAAGATGTAACAGGTTTCTCTTTAGCAAGAATAAAGTCTAACTTTTTGGCAAGGATTCAAGCTCCTTCTTAACCTGCAGCAATTAACAACTTCACCTTCACCTCCTGCTATTAACCCAGTATGTATCAGATGGAAGCCAAATAACCTACAAATGCTCAAACACCATACTTCTCATCTTAACTCATGTTTACTCTGCTGGAATTTTAGTTTGAAACTTTTCAAACTCCATATATATTCCTAGTTCAAATACCACACTATTTTTCCCCTATGTGCTCAAACACTTCTCCCTCTGCTTAATCCCATAACGTTTCATTTACACATTCAATGAAGCACGTATCATTGAATGACTTGTGAAAGGTCCTTATGTAGGGTACTTTGCCAATATATCCTTCATCCTCTGTAGATAAGGGCCCTGTATTCTCCAATTATGTATGTACACTTAGTCCCAGCACAGTATTTATATGCATTTTGTATTCATTCATTAACTCAACTAAATTGAAAAGAGTGTATTTCTTAGAATCATACTAATTATTGTCACGGTATTTTTAGAAGAATAACAACAGCTCTCTTCTTGGCACTTCAATTAATCATAAACATCTATACGACATGTTAAGAACCCCAAGTTAACTCATCCCTTGATAACCTGATTGTTATAGCTTTTATCATATACCTTAAAAATGAGGTATGGTAGACCGAAATTTTTCTTTTTCAAGATTATTGTGGCTATTCTAGGCCCTCTGAATTTCCACCTAAAATTTGTTTATTAAAATTTTTAATGTTTATTTATATATATATTTTTTAGAGAGAGAGAGAGAGGGAGGGAGGGAGGGAGGGAGGGAGGGAGGAGTCCCAAGCAGGCTCTGCACTGTCAGCACAGAGCCCAATGCAGGGCTTGAACTCCCACACTGAGAGATCATGACCTGAGCCAAAGTCAGAATCTTAACTGACTGAGCCACCCAGGTGCCCCTGTACTTCAATTTTTTTATGTTTATTTATTTTGAGAGAGAGAGAGCATGCATGAGAGAGCAAGCATAGGAAGGGGCAGAGAAGGAGTGAGAATCCCAAGCAGGCTCCATGCTGTGGCTAGGAGTGCAGGGCCCAACGCGGAACTCAATCCCACAAACCACAAGATCATGACCTGAACTGAAATCAAGAGTCAGATGCTTTACCGACTCTTGAGGCACATCTACTTCAGCTGCTTTAAAAGTGAAAAAAAGCATCTTACTGTGGATAAGTTTTTAAAACAAACCACCAAGCTAATTACTTCTACGTTTGACATAATCTTGTTTGCAAGGTGGCTAGATTAAATAAAGGGAAAGTTGCTACTAACAAATATTAATGCAACCTTCTTACTTGCTTTACTTGAAAACCAACAAACAAACCCATAATATCCCACTTTACAAGGGGGAAACAAACTCTGACTGTAAAGTATCTTGTTATTTATCTTCCGATTCATTAATTTTCATTTGAAAATTGAGAAACCCCTAGTACTTAGAAAAATCATACCCAAGATTCAGGAAAATCATACTTAAGAAATCAGAATATTTTTTATGAAATTAAATTAAAAAATTATTGCTACTTATATTTGTTTAATGTTACTTAGCATTAATGGTCCATAGATGGGGTTACATAGAAATTGGGCATTTTCAAGAACTACAAAGAATACACTAGACTGTCATAATAAGAGGCACAAATTATTGGTCAGTGCAATCAAACAAGATAAAATCAAATTTTAAATGCACTTATCCCGGGGCACCTGGGTGGCTCAGTCAGTTAAGCTTCCGACTTCGGCTCAGGTCATGATCTCACAGCTTGAGAGTTCAAGCCCCACTGAAGCTGAAGCTCAGAGCCTGGAGACTGCTTCAGATTCTGTGTCTCCCTCTCTCTCTGCCCCATCCCCCCATTCGTGTTCTCTCTCAGAAATAAACATTAAAAAAAATTTTTTAAATACACTTATCCCTTTAAACAATTCTATTTCTTGGAAATCATCAGAGTAAAATAACAGATCAAGTCTGTGAAGATAGATGGAATATATGTATACACACAAATGTTAGGGGGAAGGTTAAAATAAAAAGAAAGAAAAGAAAAATAACTGTGTCTAGGGAATTGGTCAATCTTCTAGAATGTGTCCACTGAAAACAGTATACTTACTGACATGAAACACTGAATAAAGAATTAATATGTGTTTGTCAGGGGGTGTTTGCTGAGATTAAGTACCATGTTCATTTACCATTTAATAATTCGTAAAAACCAAAACCTAGGAGGATGTACACAAAAACATTATATGAGTTATTTCTAAATGAAGGGGTTTAGAGATGATTTGCATTTTTATCATTATGACCTTGAAAACTGCTTAAGTCTACACTTAGAAATGTAACGTGAATCACATAAGCAATTTCAAATTATCTAGAAGCCAATAAGTAAATTAAAAATATGTAGATGAAATTAATTTTAATAAATTTTATTGAACTGAATATATTTCTTAAATTGACATTTCAGCATATAATCAGTATTAAAATCTTTTTTTTTTAAGTTTCTTTATTTAAGCAAACTCTACACCCAACATGGGCTCGAACTCACGATCCTGAGACCAAGAGTCAGTCACATGTTCTTCTGACTGAGCCAGCTACATACCCCAATATTAAATTTTTTTAATGTTTAGTTAAAAACAATAAACATTAAACCCCATAGATGGGAGGGCATGGGAGAAAGCGAGAGAAAGGAGACAGAGGATTTGAGGCAGGCTGCTTGCTGACAGCAGAGAGCACTATGCAAGGCCAAACCCAGGAACCGCTAGATCATGACCATGAACCTGAGCCAAGTCAGACTCTTAACCAATTGAGCCACGCAGCAGGCCCTTAATATTAAAATCGTAATGAGGGGCGCCTGGGTGGTTTAGCCGGTTAAGCGTCCGACTTTCGCTTAGGTCATGATCTCGCGGTTCGTGGGTTCGAGCCCCGCGTCGGGCTCTGTGCTGACTGCCAGCTCAGAGCCTGGAGCCTGTTTCAGCCTGTGACTCCCTCTCTCTCTGACTCTCCCCTGCTCATGCTGTCTCTCTCTCTCTCTCCTAGAAATAAATAAAAAACATTTAAAAAAATTTAAAAAAAAATCCTAATGAAATATTTTACATTCTTTTTTGTACCAAGTCTTAGAAACCCAGTGTGCATCTCACATTTACCGCACATCTTAATCTGAACTAATAACACGTCAGGTGCTCATCAGACTCATGTGGCTGACGGTTACTGGGTTCCATTATGAGACAGCGAAGGTCTTTGTAATAAGCACTTTATTTTTAATGGGAAAGAACTGTCAATTTTTAAATAAGTCACTTGACTGCTATCAGAGATCTTTTTCCAAAGTCTCACAACTAAAGTTTACATAATATTTTGAGTTATTCAAACTGTTTCCTCATATTCTATGGAAAAATTCTGTTTTTAGAAATGAACAGGTTGGCCTGAGATCAAGGAAGAAAGATATACAACAATATATGAATTAAATAAAAATGTAGCACTAAGAGAGCCTTCCAGGATATAGGTGAGTGTATGCATAAAGCCAATTCCCTGATTTCCATATTTTCTACTAGTGAATTCCTGATGGTAAAATTCAATAAATATGAACTGATTAGCTCTATATCAGCATTATTTTCAGGTCTTTTAATAAGAAATTAAGATCATTCAGAGTATGTTTAATCAAATAAAGAACGATAGTAACTTATGCTTCTCAAACTTCTCTAAATTCTCCTCAAAAATAAGATAAAGACTATACTCATTAGCTGCATCAAACATAAGCTTGAAAAATTAAGGATTCTTTCAGGATGACTTCAAATAAACCTAACAATTCCTATTGCAGGAATATTCTCCTTCTATCGGAGGTAAGAATTACCTCAAACTTCTCTTCAAAACCACATAAACAAGAGAATGGTGTAAAATATTTAAAATGCTAAAAGAAAAATGCACCAACCTACAATTTTGTATCTAGCAAAATTATCCTCAAAAGTGGAAAAGTATTTTTTTAAGACAAACAGAAAGTGAGATAATTTGTTCCTACTAGACAAGAAGTCCTAAAAGTTCCTTAGGGCGAAGCAAA
Organism: Proteles cristata cristata; assembly: GCA_017311185.1. Taxonomy (NCBI): domain Eukaryota; kingdom Metazoa; phylum Chordata; class Mammalia; order Carnivora; family Hyaenidae; genus Proteles; species Proteles cristata. Next base: position 2,025,267 of record JAESUZ010003619.1, on the reverse strand, counting down.
TGATCCAGGTCAGAAACTTGAATATACTTGAAAGAAAAAAGTGTTAGAGAAGGAATAAATGAAGATTAAATAAATTATTTTCTTCTTCTTCTTTATAAATGCTCTTAAGAGGTAACAGCAATAATGTATTCATGATTATGGCTTACAGATCAGTGAAGTGAATGACAGCAATATTATAAGGGATAACATGGAAGAACTGAGAGTATTATGTTATAAAGTACTTCTACCACCTATGAGGCAATATAGTGTTTGATTATATATAGTTTGATTGATTATAAATATATATTGCACAATGTAGGAAAACCACTAAAAAAATTATTTCAAGAAGTATAACTGGGGTGCCTGGGTGGCTCAGTCGGTTAAGCATCCGACTTCAGCTCAGGTCATGATCTCAAGGTTCATGGGTTTGAACCCCACATCATACTCTGTGCTGACAGCTTGCTCAGAGCCTGGAGCCTATCTTTGGATTCTGTGTCTCCCTCCCTCTCTGACCCTCCTCTGCTCACACTGTCTCTATCTCTCACTCAGAAATTAAAAAAAAAAAAAAAAACACACACACACACAAAAAAAAACACAAAAAAATTAAGCATTTTTAAAAAGTCAAGAAATTTAAAAAATATTTGGAACTAAAATGAAAATATAGCTTACCAAAATTTGTAGGATGCAGCAAAAGCAGTGCTTTGAGGGATATTTATAGCACTGAAACACATATGAGTAAAGAAAAAAGGGAAACAGTCACAGCAAACCATTAAGAGCTTTATATGGAACCTAACTGTATTGGAAGACTAGAGGGGTAAAGTGGTGTTTTAACTTTTGATACTTTGTAGTGCATTGTGTGTGTGTGTGTGTGTGTGTGTGTGTGTGTGTGTTTGTTAAACAATAAGTGAGTGTTACTTCTGTACTCTAACACATTTTTTAAATGGCTAACACACTTGATAAGAAAGTTATAAAACTACAGAATGAAATTAAGACTTAAATAGTAAATAAAAAAGACTTGCTTTCTGAGTACACAATAGGTCAATTCTTCCTAAATTAATCTACAAATTCAGTGCTAGTCCAAATCAAAGCAAATATTTTTGGTGAGGGATAGGGGTGAGAGGTAAGGTCCTGAAAAAATACGAGACACAGGCCCATAAAAATAGCCAGAAAATGCTGAAAAGGAGAGTAATGAGGGACTAATGCTAATCAAACTGTATCATCTTTATAAAGCTACATTAATTTAAAAATCTATATACAGGCAAATAAATACAGAAATAGACATAAATAAGCACATCTGGCAATTTAGTAAATAATAAAGGTAGCATTTCAAATAGGCGAGAGGAAAATATTGCTCAATAGTGTGGAGACAGCTAGCCATTTGTAAAACCATAAAGCTGGATTTCTACTATAGTTATTTTCCAAATCATTTCCAGAAAGATCAAAGATAAGATGTTTAAAATATAACCATAAAAGCACTAAAAAAATGGGAGTAAATATTTTTATAATTCTAAGCTATAACATTATTAAATAAAAATTTGATATAACAGATTATACTTAACTTTACAAAACTTTGAAACCTGGGTGCCTGGATGGCTCAGTCAACTGAGCGTCTGACTTTGGCTCGGTCACCAGCTAGCAGTTCATGAGTTCAAGCCCCACATCAGGCTCTGTGCTGACAGTTCAGGGCCTGGAGCCTGCTTTGGATTCTGTGCCTCTCTCTGCCCCTCCCCCATCGGCACTCTGTCTCTCTCTCTCTCTCTCTCAAAAATAAATTTAAAATTTTTTTTTAAAAACTTTAAAACCCATGCAATGACCAGAAATACCAAATATACTTTGTCAGAAGATAAATGTCAAACTGCCAAAAAATACTATAATATACAATTACCATCTCTAAAGAATTCTTCACATCACTAAGAAAAAAAAATAATATAAAAGATCATCTAAAAATAAGAGCAAACAATTCACAGAATAAATATCTATAAACAACAGACACTAAAAGATGTTTAACTTCACTAAAAACTACAAACCAAACAGATTTTTTCTTAGACCATTAAATCTGTCAAAATCAAAATGAGTTTTAGGGGGCGCCTGGGTGGCTCAGTCAGTTAAGCGTCTGACTTCAGCTCAGGTCATGATCTCACGGTTCATGGGTTCGAGCCCCGCGTCAGGCTCTGTGCTGACAGCTAGCTCAGAGCCTGGAGCCTGCTTTGGATTCTGTCTCCCTCTCTCTCTAACCCTCCCCTGCTCATGCTGTCTCTCTTCTCTCTCAGAAATAAATAAAACATTTAATTTAAAAAAAAATCAAAATGAGTTTTAAATCCTAGTGTTTATGAGAATATATGGAGTTTAGAAAAAACTGCTTCAGAAAACAATTCAGCAGTATATATTAATATTCTTTTTTTTTTTTATTTCTAGGAGAGAGAGAGAGACAGCGTGAGCATGGGAGGGTCAGAGAGAGAGGGAGTCACAGACTCCGAAACAGGCTCCAGGCTCTGAGCTGGCAGTCAGCACAGAGCCCGACGGGCTCGAACCCACGAACCGCGAGATCATGACCTAAGCGAAAGTCGGACGCTTAACCGACTAAGCCACCCAGGCGCCCCAGTATTTATTAATATTCTTAATGTTCGTGCCCTCTAACATCATTTCTTAAGAATTTATTCAATAGAATTACTTCAAAAGGATACATAAAAATATGTTTCAATGTTCATTATAGCACTGTTTCTAAAGGGAAAAACTTGGAGAGAAAAAAATATCTATTGTTCTGGGCTGAATTATGGCTATCTTAAAGATATGTTGAAGGGCGCCTGGGTGGCTCAGTCAGTTAAGCATCCCACTTCAGCTCAGGTCATGATCTCACAACAGTCCGAGCCTCGTGTCGGGCTCTGTGCTGACAGCTCAGAGCCTGGAGCCTGCTTCAGATTCTGTCTCCCTCTTTGTCTTTACCTCCCGACCTCTTTGTCTCTCTCAATAATAAACACTAAAAATATATATACGTATACACATTGATGTTCTAACACCTGTTATGTATGAATATGACCTTACTTGAAAAGAGGATCTTTACAAATGTACCCAAGTTAAAATGAGGTCATTAGGGCTGACGTTAATCCAATGACTGGTATCCTTTTAAGAGAAGACACAGACAGGTAAAGAACACCATGTGATTAGATATGTAGAGATTAGAGTCATGAATCTAAAGCCAAGGAACGTCAAGGATTGCCAGCAATACCAGAAGCTGGGAGGGAGGCATGGGATGAAGTCTCTCAGTGCTTCCAGGAGGAAGCAACTCTGCTGACACCTTGATTTCAGACTGCTAACCTCCTAAGTGAGCGAGAATAAATTTGCTTTTCTTGGCCATCCAGTTTGCAATACTTTGTTACGGCAGCCCCAGAAAAATACACCCATCAACAGAGATTAATACATTACAAGAAACTCATAAAATAGAGGATGTAGTAATAAAAAAGTATGCAACAGATATAAATGGACATGGAAATATATGAAATATGTATTAATATATGTGAAAATGATAAGTTTCCAAACAGTACATATATTACCAATTTTATGATAAAGAAAACATATTTCTCTGCCTCCAACTTCTCAACGAAACCCATCCTTCTCACATGCTGGCCAAAGCAAATATGGGTTAGACTACTTCCCTCTGCAATCTTGACCTGCACTGACACCTTCACAGATTGAATTCACTCCCAAGGCCTCAATAATCAACACTCTGCAAAGCATTCCAAAAGCTTCACTCCTACAATTTCTACTATCCAGCTGCCATCAGGAGGTTCTGTTGGAATTCACACAGACAACTAAATATTGCCTTTTTTTCCTTCACGACATTTCCATTATATAACCTTGGGGTAGCAACTAGATTTCCTCTAAGTGAACCTGGACTGACTGGTAGTGGCTACCTGTACGGGTGTGCTGAGTATTCGGAGACCACATCTGGACACAGTAGGGAAAAAATGCTATGAGCAACAGGTGGTGTCTGCCATGTGCACAAAGACCCTGTGACTATCCCTCATAACCCTTTTTTTTTGTTCTGATGTTGCTACAATGCAGGTTCCTTAACCAGGTTGGGTCAGCTGAGAGAATGAATAAGAAAATGTTTAGTAAACTTTAAACTGTTACTTAATTATTCCTATTATGAATGTAATTTCCAGTTTTCCCCATCTCTAGATCCTTCCTATCTTGATACTCTTTTTTTTTTTTAATTTTTTTCAAAATGTTTTATTTATTTCTAGGAGGGAGACAGTATGAGTAGGGGAGGGTCAGAGAGAGAGGGAGTCACAGACTCTGAAACAGGCTCCAGGCTCTGGGCTGGCAGTCAGCACAGAGTCCGACGCGGGGCTCGAACCCACGAACCGTGAGATCATGACCTAAGCGAAAGTTGGACGCTTAACCAACTAAGCCACCCAGGCGCCCCCTCTTTTAATCAAAAATTTTTGCCTCTTTACTACTTAAGGACTAAAGCTTAATTAACCTCTAAGTTTGAAGTACAGTCTTCCAAACTCTGGCCTCAATTTACCCTTCAAACTTATTATACATCATGTTCTGAAGCAAATACTATTCTCATTTCTAGCCATGCCAGTCTATTCAATATTTCCTAACACACCAAGTAAATTTTCTACTCTAAACTCACACATTTCCCTCTACTTGAATTCAGGTGCTTCCTGCTCCTGACAAATTGTATACCATTTAAGGTCCTTATGTTTAAGCCCCACAATGATGCATCAAATCCCATACTGATATATCGATCTTCTCTATTATTTAATTTTCTTTATATACTAGCTTGTGAAACATATCTTTTTAAGCAAGATTCTGGTCTTCCCTAGCTATTTAGTAAACAACTGAGTTGTAAGAACTGAATCTTCCTACTCCCTCCATATATTTTAAGACACTGGTAAAATGTTACATTCTCAATAAATCCTCAATACTTGATGGTGATGATATTTCATTAATAAAAACAGGAAATGTGGATTTCTGATTAGCTTTATGTGCTGCATACAAATCAAACAGCTCCTTTACTATAATGAAAATTTCTTAAGTATTTAGGTATCCTCTAATATTTAAAGGCAACAAAAGTATTCGCCATAGTGGAGGGAGAATTTCACTTAAAATATTTTATTTTGGAACCAAAGACATGATAAATAAACATTTCACCTCTACTATAATACTTAAAAATACTATACAGTTTTAGCTTCTCCAAATCTAATATAAAGGTTTAACTTTAAAATGATACTTGAAAAACATTTCATTGTCCAAAGGTTACTGTACATTTGGCTTAGGATAATTTTGATCTCATATCATTTTTTAAAAGCATTCCTAGATGTCTTTCATATTTTCCTTTTGTTTCAATTTATCTGGTATTTAATGAGTACCCCTTTTACAAAGACAGATTTCTATAGTAAATCTTCAGTTCAAGTTAAAAGTAAGTTTAAAAAATCACTACAGCAGAGGAACCACAGGGCCAAGGATACTGAGAAACCAAGTAAACTATCAGAAAGCCACAGTAATTAAACTATAAAGTTACTATAAATCTTTCAATTGACTCTGTTTTCTAAAGGGGGCTTTTCTAAATTTGCCTCTTTAGCATTACAGTCAATTAATTGGTCTCTTTAAAAGAGGGTCACAATTCCTCTTAAACACATTAACTCCAGAGTGAAATTAATATTATCTAAATAATCTCACTGTCCTATTTTAATATTATAGTCATTAATTCTCCACTAGTTTTATAATACTGACAGATACAATAAACAAAAACAGGATATCTATTACAGTATATTTAGGAATAGGGTTAAGCATATCAAACATCACCTAATTACTAAACAATATTTAACCACTTAAAAATACTAGATTGTTCAGTCGTACATCAATTAAGAGTTACATTTACAGTTAATGATATATATTACTGTGGATAAGAATGTATAAACTTGTTTGGTTTCCAAATCTTTACAGTGAAAGCGGCCTCTATACTAATGCCACATTCTATAAACTCCTAAAAGACACTAATTTATAATGAAGTTCAACTCTATCTGCTCTTGTAAACCTCAACTTTGAGTAAGTCTCTAAAATGACCAAGTTAGTTCACTATAACTGTTAAATCTAACACTTAAACTAAAATTGTCTTAAAAATCTTCTTTATGCCACTTTTTAACATGCTTCTCCAAACAGCCAGAACACTTTACATCCATTATAGCATTATCCTCTGAAATCCTTAAGCAAGCCCAGTTTACAAATCTAAACACTAAGGCTCATACTGGTTAAAAAATTTCCCTATAAGCTAAGAATAACCAGAAATAGGGGATTTATAGCCCAGATCTGCTGTATTCTTCTAAATCTCCTCCTATACTTACAGTCTAACCAACATGACACTTTTATACTCATCTTTTTCCTCTACACAAGGTTGCCCTTTCAGTTTTGTATATTCCAAATTCCATAAATGTTAACATTTTTCTCTTTCCATACTCAAAGGTGAAATACATTCTCAGCCCTAACTTCTCACCAATGCTGCCTTAACTCAGGCCTTCATCAAAACAAGGATCTATCTAGGCACCTCTCCCTGTAAACCTATTTAAGAATTTAGAACAGAAACAAAGTAACTGTAAGACAGCTACTGTTACCACCTTTATTAGTTCAGGAGCTGAGTTAAACCACTTTATTCTTATAAAGGAAGACTTAAGTCCAGATAAAACATGTATCAGAATTGAAGATTTTAACAATGATCGAACAATGAGAAATGCTGAATGCGCTCTCAGGAAACACAGGAGTTAGCAATTATAATTAATCAGTAAGTATTCAGTGATCTGTATGCTAGATATTATAAAAATCAGAGAAGACTAGGTAAATACAAGGTCTAATCTACCATACTTATATATAGGAGGAGAAAACAAAAAATGTAATGAAAGAATGTAAGTAGGTTAAAACAAGTGCTGAGGAATCAAAAGAAATGAAGGTTAAAGATGATTAATAAAAATGGCTTCTTAAGCACCACTAAATCTTGAAATAAACTAGTTGAACATGGCAGAGAAAAGCAGCAGTCAACATACCAACCTCAATCCCCTTGGACCACACAGATGGTTGTAGAGAGGTAGTATGAGGTTTTATTTTTCCCAATCCTTACTTTCTTACTTACTCAGCACTATAGATATTAAACTCCACTTGGCAAGATAACATACACTCTAGAGAAAATAAGCTACATCACAGTACATGAAGAACAACAGAGCTAATTACAAAACAAGACCCCATCGTGTTTTTAACTCTTAATTGTTCTACTACTACCAGCTAATGAATTGCATCAGAACTATTTAGATAAAAGCATATAACATATATTGATATAGTATATATAACTTAAATAAACCTCAACTTTCACAAAATCTATTTTTTAAACTGTGGCAAAACAGATTTACTTAAGATTCACCTCTTCCATGAAACCAATCACCAATCCAGAGTTTAATATACAGACATATTTCCATTTAGTGCAGTATGTATGTTTCTGTAGACTTTTTCTGCTGGTGGTTACACCTGTCTTTAACCAAATTCTCTTCCCTCACCTGCTATATCTAAGGGGAATGAAATCCTGCTAGAGACTTTTTAATTGTCCTGGAATTCCCACCAGCAGTGCCTTAATTCAGGCCCTCATCATATCTTATGTGGACTGTTGTAAATACCTACCTGATCTCCTCTGTCTCCACTATTACCTTCAATCCACTTTCCACAGTGCTTTCACCTTTCCCCCAAACTTTCTAAAAGTCCTATCTGATCTTGCGGTCCCCCGCTAACTAGTGCAATACTTCCTCAACTGTATCTCTTACATCTATGAAATACACATTATTATCTTAACAGGGTAGAGAAAGTCTGTAGTAAAATAACAACAACCAAAAAAAACTCAACTCAAAAAACCCAACTCTGTTTTAATTTAGTCTTAACTCACAAAATACGTATCCAAGATAGAAGGGAAACATACTAACATTTAGTCAAATGTGTTTCAGGATTACCATATCAGTAACCTTCAGCAGTGGTTCTCAAACTGTTATGTTCAAGTCTCCTGTTGACCTTATAAAAATAAATGCCCCAGTTCCACCTCAGGCCTACTATTATCTACGGATTCAGTCTAGCAATATTTGTAATCTCCACAATATTTCTAATGCATACATAAGTTTGAGAACCCAAGAAGAAACTCTCCTTGCTCCATAACAAACTATTCGCTGGCCTCCAACTTTCCAAGCTGTTTCATTCCTCTCACCCACCTGGGAGGTACCTACTTATCATAATATCAGGTATCACCCATTCTAAAAAGCTTTTGCCCATTTTCTCTCTCACTATCCTCTTTTAATCTCCTAAACTTTTATAAAAAATAGTTAACATCCATATATTTACATATGGTCCTTCTAATCTACAAACTACTCCATAAGACAGAATCCCTTTTTTTTTTTAATATTTTATTTATTTCTGAGAGCGAGCGAGAGAGACAGCACGAGCAGAGGAGGGTCAGAGAGAGAGAGGCTCTGAATCTGAAACAAGCTCCAGGCTCTGAGCTAGTTGTCAGCACAGAGCCCAATGCGGGGCTCAAACCCACGAACCGTGAGATCATGACCTGAACCAAAGTCGGACACTTAACCAACTGAGCCACCCAGGGGCCCCAGAATCCCTATTTTAGAAATGAGAAAACCAATTCTACCACAATGAGTTAAGAACAAGAAAAAACAAAAACAAAACAAAACAAGAACCTTGTCGTAAGTGGTGACCATATGAGTTAGAACTCTGGTGTGCTGACTACAAAGCCAAGATCTTTTCCACTGAGACATGCAGCCTCCTATACATGACTCTGAAGTATTGACTTATTCATCAGCTTACACATTTGTTTCCCTTTTTAGACATAGTAAGCTCCTTAAGGGCAGGCATCGACCCTGATTTTGACCTCAGCATTTAGTTACTCAATGTATATGTGTTGAGTCAAAGAAGGAATGCGGCTCCTCCAGAACTGGGACTATAACTACTTCTGTTTCATTTCTTGAATTCTTAGATAGAGCTCTACCTACACGTATTCCCTAACAAATTTGGTCTGACTTTGTTTTTTCTTTTTTTAAGACAATGTATTTCACTATTTTTTAAACTACAAAAAGCCACACAGTCAGCAAAGAGGAAAAAAGGGATTGTTCAAAAACATATGTATTATTCTTACTTTCTCAAAGAACTGGAGACTTCAAATATTAATCTTCACAAAAATTTCATACCACCAGAGCAGGCCACTAAAGAGTGTGATTTTAGATGACATAAATTCAGAAGGTAAAAGTGACTAATAAGAGACAATATATTGAGCACTGAATACTGACAGCTTATTTGGGAATACACTTAAGCTAACCAGAAAGAAGGTTATCTTTCTCAATCACAGTATTCGTTCAGATCTTTCTTTTCTTGAAACTCATAAACATTACAGGTAAGCATACAGCAATTAGTCAGTGTATTCGTGTTTAAATGTAATGTCCTTCCTGCCTCAAGTTAATGTGTCTGGTATGTAAAACAATACAACTACTTCCTTTCTGACACAGATTACATAGCAAATGTAAATAAACCGGCAAAGTTTTCATTTGCAAATAATGTAACATTTGAAGACCTGGAGATTCTCCTAAATTGAAAATATACAAAAATTAATGCTGCTTTAAGACTCTTATTACATTCTAATTTTATCAGGTTTGGGTGGGGGGAAAAAAGAAGTGATAATTCCTTTAGCACCACTTTTTGAAACAAATCAGTAACAAGCAAGAAAAAAACCATTCTAAAACAACATGATGTAGTGCACAGTACAACAGAGGAGGCATCAAGAATCCCCGTTTTCTAGTTTTGGTTACCTTCCTAAATTGCCTGTGTGACTTAGGGTTCACTGGCTCAGTTTCTCATTTGTTTAAGGGGGGAGAGGGGTGGCTTGATATCTTTAAAGTTGTTTCTCAAAATACTGATTTTAAGCCAGTCTCTTATTTCATTCTGCTCATCAGTAAAATGTCACCGACATCTGAATTGAATGTAATAATTCAAACTCCAGCAGGATACAAAAGGTTGATGCCTATAAAGTTAACAATTAACTCATAAGGTAACTTTCCAGAAACAGTCTCATCCTAACCTCTTAAACAAGCAGGTGCAGCCTAGTTGGACAGATTTAACACTAAGAACAGTTGTGACACTGCGCTGCTGACATTTCAGTGGCGTTCCCTGGGTTCCAGCGGCACACGCTGCGCAGGTGCTAACACGCAAAGAGGGGAGAAAGGAACCCCAAGAGCGTTTCAACAAACTCAGCCACGGCCCAACCCAGCCACTGCAGGAAGATGCAGCCTGACAAGGCCTACCCCACAGAGCAGAACCTCCCCACCCCCAGAAGTGCCAGCAGCCAATGTAATGAATGCTTCCGTCAACAACACACATTCCCCTTCCCACAGCAGAACTGCCTGCTCCCAACCGGCCATCTGGGGTTGGAACTGGCCACACAGCACCAACCTAAGAATCACTCTCAGGCCCCGAAAGGCCAAGAACTACTAGAGATTGCGGTTCCCCTGCGCATGGTTGTGGGGAGAGCAGCACTTCCTCCCACCAATACAAAAAAAAAAAAAAATCAGTGGGGTGGAGTGCAGGAACCAGGCCTGGTCGAGATTGCTGGCGAAATCAACGCGGGTTCTCTACAGTGGGGAGCAGTAACATTCCCTGCCCTCATTCTGAACCGAAGCACTAGACTTCATTCCCTCCTGAGATCCTAAAGCGAGATTCAAAACCACATTCCGGTCCGCTTCATTCATATTTGGGCTTCATTCCCCGACCAACTCACTCCTGAAACCTCTGCCATTGTGAAAGGAGGCACCCCCCGATCAAGCGGCAGGAGGTGAAGCGAGGGCCAGTACAGAGGCCCGGGTTTTAAGATCGAGGAGCTCGTGCAAGAATAAGATCCCCCTGTGGCCCGAGAGCAAAGTTTGAACCAGCAGCGAGGGCGCAGACCTGGGCCCGGCCAGGCAGGGTTCCGGGGCAGGCCTGCGGAGGTGACACTTCCCAGCTCACGAGCGGCTTCGGGAGGCGGTGTCCGGCGTCCCCGGCCGGCACTGCCCGGCACCCGGGCTGGCTGGAGCCTGGCCGGGAGCCGGACCCTCCCCGCGCCGCTCCCGCCTTCTTCCCCACTCCCACTTCCCGGCCCACAAGCCCGGGCCCGAGAGGTAACGTCAGGGGTGGCGACGCGGGTCTCGGCCACTGACCACACATTTCTTGCCGAGGAAGGTGAAGAGAGACTCGTTCTCCTGCGGGGTGAGCAGCAAGGACCCCACGTTGGTGACCCTCCGCGGTGGCGGCTGCTGCTGCTGGCCGGAGCTCATGGTTTCGCCGGCGGGGTTGCGAGTCCAGGGCCGTCTCCAGCGAGCAGGCGAGCGCTCTTTCCCCTCTCGGTGACAGGGGCGGGAGGAGGGGAATCAGAGGCGCAGCATCTCGCAGCTCCCCGGGCGCGGGGAGGCGGAGGAGGCCACGGAAGGAGGAGCCAACGGCAGGCCGCGCGGAGGAAAGGACGCTCCCAGCTCCCGCCCGGCTAGGTTCTGGCCGGACGGTCGTTGTCCTTGAACTCCGGCGACTGCGCTAAACTCCCAACTCCTCCTCCGACCCTTCTTCGGCCCCGGCGGCGGCGGCGGCGGCGGCAACGGCGGCGGCGGCGGTGGCTGCCGCACAATCCAACATGGCAGCGGGGGCGGACGAGACCACAGGACGCAGGACGCGGGGGAGCGCGCCGGAAACGCGCGGCTGCGGGCCCGTCCCCGGAGGAGCCCCCCCCACTCCCCGCCGCCAACCACGCCGCGGCCGGCCTCGCCGCGCCGGGCCGACGCCCCGCCCCCTTCCGGCCGAGTCCCGGACTGCGCGGTAGGACGCGGGACCGGCATCCCGCGCACCCGCCTGGGCCTCCAGCTCCCTTTCCCGCGGTGCTTGCGCCGGGCGGCGGCGGCCTGCAGAAGAGCAGAGCCGCGCGCCCCTGTGCTGCGGTCGCACACCTCTCCGAAGCGTCAGTGCAGACCCAGGGCCCCCTGCCCAGAATGGCTGTTATTTCTAGGGTACGGAGGCCGGACGTCCACACTGCGGGTCAAAAAGGTCTGGAATCTGGAAACGGAAAACTGGGAAGAAGTGACGCGCTCCCCTGTGCTCCTCTGTGGTTTTGGTCAGAGCCGCAGGTGCCTGGGGTTTCTCAAACTTTGTCCAAACTTCAGCAGTGGAAGTGGAGGAACAAACAGGCCTCTCTTGTTATTGTGAAAGAGCTCTTGCTGATGGATGCTACAAAAGCCAAACGCACTTGCAAAAAAGATTTTTGCAGCTCGCCAGGAGTGTTGCGTAGGATACATGTATTTGTAATATTTAAATTCAGGCTCTTTTATCTGAAGTACCCAGAATATATTTCCCCCCCATCTTGTGAATTGGAAAGTATTCTTTTTCGCCTTCTCATCTTTTTCTTTCTCTCAAACCCCAAAGACCTTGTTTTCTTTTTACCCTAGAGGAGAAAGCAGGAAACAACCTCCTTGACCTCCACCGCAGCAACTTCTTACTTGACACATCCCCAAAAGCAAGGGAATCAAGAGCAAAAATAAACGATTGGGACCTCATCAAGATTAAAAGCTTCTGCACAGCAAAGGAAACAACCCAGAAAATAATAGGCAACCGACGGAATGGGAAAAGATAGTTGCAAATGACATATCAGATAAAGGGTTAATATCCAGAATCTATAAGGAACTCACCAAACTCACGCCCGAAAAACAAACAACCCAGTGAAGAAATGGGCAGAAGATATGAACAGACACTTCTCCAAAGAGGACATCCAGATGGCCAACAGACACATGAAACGATGCTCAGCATCCTCCTCATCAGGGAAATACAAATCAAAACCACACTGAGATACCACCTCACGCCAGTCAGAGTGGCTAAAATGAGCCAATCAGAGAACTCTAGATGCTGGCGAGGATGTGGAGAAACGGGCACCCTCCTACACTGTTGGTGGGAATGTCAACTGGTACAGCCCCTCTGGAAAACAGTGTGGAGGTTCCTAAGGAAACTAACAATAGAACTCCCCTAGGACCCAGCAATAGCACTGCTAGGAATTTACCCAAGGGATACAGAAATGCTGAGGCATAGGAGCACATGTACCCCAATGTTCATAGCAGCACTCTCCACAATAGCTAAAACATGGAAAGAGCCTAAGTGTCCATCAACAGATGAATGGATCAAGAAGATGTGGTTTATCTATACCATGGAATACTACATGGCAATGAGAAACAATGACATCTGGCCATGTGTAGCAACATGGATGGACCTTGAGGGTGTTATGCTGAGCGAAATAAGTCAGGTAGAGAAGGACAAATATCATATGTGTGCACGTATAGGAGGATTAGGAGGAACTTAACAGAGGACCAAGGGGGAGAAGAAGGGCGGAAATGGTAGGGAAAGGGAGAGAGGCAAACCATGAGAGACTCTTGAATGCTGACAAAAACTGAGGACTGATGGATGTGGGGAGGAGGAGGGGTGGGCATGGAGGAGGGCACTTGTGGGGATGAGCACTGGGTGTTATGTGGAAACTAATTTGACAATAAACTATTTGTAAAAAAAAAGACCTTGTTTTCTTTTTATCCAAAACAAATATGCCCATCATTCAGGGGTATTTCACAAAGGGAAATACGTGGTGTGATTTAATCCTTCGAAGTAAATCTCAAGAATTTTTGTTAAATGTGTGTGCCTCAGAATACTGAAAGTTAACCAATATAGCCCCCTTTGTTCAAGTAGATTAAATACTAAACAAGTGTAAAACAAAGTTTTGGACTATTAAAATGATAAAGAATACCCCCTGCAGAATACGCATGTGACTTTGCCTCCATCATCAGGTTTACTAATTATTCAGTTTCAGTAAACGAAAAAGTCACCATATATTAAACTTAACATCCATGTCATGCCAAATAAACTTCGGTAAAACCATTTGATTTTAACATCTCTGATAGATTCCAATACAAATCATCTATGCACCAAAGAGATTGATAAGCCATTATCAATGCACTTTGAAAATATTATAAAATTTTAAAATTAAAGCTGCCCTTATGAAGCTAGCTAAGTAGGAATAAATCTAGAAAGGAAAATGAGATAATGTAGTCCTTGGAGTCCTCATATAAAATACGGATATTTCAAAGTTAAACTTGATTAATAATGTTAGGGGGGAAAGTGATTTAACAAAATCAAGCTATAGGGGCACCTAGGTGGCTCAGTGGGTTGAATGTCTGATTGTTGATTTGGGCTCATTTCATGATCCCAGCATCCTGTGATCAAGGCCTGCATTGGGCTCCACAATGAACATGGAGCCTGCTTAAGATCTCTCTCTCTCTCTCTCTCTCTCTCTCTCTCTCTCAGTCTCTCTCTCCCCCTCTCTCTCTCTCTCTTAACCCCCTTCCGCATCATGTGCTCTCTCTGTCTCTAAACTGAAAAAAAAAGCAGGCTGACTTTTATAAAATAATTAGGAAAGCAGTAAAGTTTAAGAAGCAGTAGAAATGTAAACCTGGCGTTGCTTCAGAATTATAAAGGCAACAAAATAAACCTAGACACTAAATCAGTTTGTCTCTTGCATCAAAAGTGAGGTTCCTATAAATTAAAACCACCATGATAGCAGAAAGCACTACAAATTCTTGACAAATAAGAGAAATTAGAATCTTAATATGGCCAAAACTGTGAACCAGGGTAGTGACAAATGCAGGCTTAAGAGCGACCTAATTGGGAATTCTTGTTCTGCCATGTAAATATGTAACTTTATGGGCCTTATACAAATTGCTGCTCTGAGTCTGTTTCTTCATCTGTGAAATGAAAATCACTTCTATTTAACAAAGGTGTAGTATAGAAATAATTAAGCCTGCTTTAAAATTGTAAAATCTACCAACAAAGTATATGTGAAATATTAGATACATAGTGGTTACTCAAATATTACTCATTGCCCATCCTTGCCTGTGGTCTCCTTGCTTTCTCTTTGCCTATGGTCTGCTTGCTTTCCCTTAGCTAACAATCAAGAGTTGAGGTGAAATGTGTATTTTTATCTTTGTTCCATCGAAGCCTAATAGGTCAAAAACTGATTCTTTGCATTTAGAACTCTATGTAATTCTCCAAACATGTAGTGGTAGTTGGGAGCATCATTTCTTTGTTAGCAGAATTTCTTAATTTTTTTTTTTTTTTTACATTTAGTTTTGAGAGACAGAGTGAGACAGAATGTGAGCAGAGGAGGAGCAGAGAGAGAAGGAGACACAGAATCTGAAGCAGGCTTCAGGCTCTGAGCAAACGTTCAGCACAGAGCCCAATGCGGGGCTCCAACCCATGAACCACAAGATCATGACCTGAGAGGAAGTCAGACACTTAACCAACTAAGCCACCCAGGCGCCCCCAGAATTTCTCATTAGGCTGTATGTTATGCCACATGGACCGTATATGTCCCAGTATGCCAAATTTACAAAACTTTTTAAAATTATAAGTCTAGAGACAGAATCGTTATTTCTAATATTCTCTTTACAATAAATAATGTCTTATTATATTTTCTAATATTAATCTTATTCATAAAAACTGAAAGCAATTTTTATGATGGAATGCCAGATTTTAAAAGCTTGTAGACCGGGGCGCCTGGGTGGCTTAGTCGATTAAGCGTCCGACTTTCGTTTAGGTCATGATCTCGCAGTTCGTGGGTTCGAGCCCCGCGTCGGGCTCTGTGCTGACTGCCAGCTCAGAGCCTGGAGCCTGTTTCAGTCTGTGACTCCCTCTCTCTCTGACCCTCCCCTGTTCACGCTGTCTCTCTGTCTCTCCTAGAAATAAGCAAAACATTAAAAAATAATAATAATAAAATAAAAGCTTGTAGACCACCAGACTATTTTGAAGATGGGAGAGATGGGGAAGAGGGCTATGGGAAAAAACAGATCGCTATGAGAGGCTAGTTGAAAGGACAGCAGCTCTGAGTTGAAGAATCTATCCCATGCTCAGATCCACCAGATTCCAATCATTTTACATCGTCTCGGTAGCCTAGACTATGTATTGTTTTAATTTCTTTTTTTCTTTCAGGAAATATTAAATGTCTTATTCTAGATGCAATTTTTCTGACCATTTGCCCTTTATCATTTTGGTTAAGAAATGATGACAGAAAATTATCACCACCATAGGCCTTTTTTTCCCCTTCAAATCCAAATCGTTTAACTTTTTCTCAAAACTTAAAAGGTGGTTATTTTGTCCACAAAATTGCAATCTAAGTTCTTATTTTCTACCCCTTCATTGTTATTATTACTTTCTTTGACCCTTTTCTGACTCCTCATTCTTAAAATGTGGAAAATGTTAGCATGAACATTACCTTGGAAATATGACTTCCTTACTCTTCATAGCATGTGAACAAGCAATATTTGGGTTTCCCCTTATGACCATGCATACAAGGATTTTACTTTTTCATGTTCAGCCTGAGACCAAGTGGTACTAGCTTGATTTGTTTCAAAGTTTTAACAAGTTTCTTCTTTCATTCTTGATAGCATAACCTCTATTTGGCAGAACACAAGCCATCTTTCTATTTTCTTTGGCAAGTTATTTTCTTATCTCAAATTCTTTTTTACCCAGTTTGAGAGATTGGATTTGGTCCAGGAAATAAAGAGGATCTATTTCCCTTGCACTAAGTATCTTGAAGTTTATGAGCTAGGTTAAGAAGACCGTAAGGATTTTATCTTCATACACATACGAAATGCATATGCTGTATTAAAATGTCTATGAATATAAGTAAAAAGACAAATCTTTAATTTCTTCCATTTGACTTTCCTTGGCTCAGTTAAAATCTATTCTACTACTTTTATTTTCTTCCTTCTTTGCTATGATCCTTTAAGGTAAAGTCCTCATTTTAACAGAAAACATTAGGGTAGCTTATAGATGGATTACCTGCCATTATCATTATACTTTTGCAAATTTCTCCTGTCCTGGTCCTTTGTTAATCCACTTTTCTTCTTTGCAAATATCATTGTTTATGTACTGTTACAAGTCTTCTGAAACACCCTGTTCTCCTTGCTAATGTTAATCATTTAAAATGTCGTGACACCCATCACTGTAGGGGAATGTGGTAGTAGCTGTATACTGTGATCAACTGCATTCAGCAGCCATTGTAGCCGTAATTGCCAGTATGGACGTGCTGCTTTACTCAGCAGGCAGAGCTGGCTTAGAGAGACAGAACAACAGCAAATCTGGATACCGCAGGGGTGATGAATGTCACTTCTACCATGCAGCCTCCAACTGCATTGGGTTTAAAATGTTCACATTGTAAAACGTCTCTGAACATTTTTATGTAAATGCTGCCTACAGCAATGTTTAAGGTAATTTGTCCTAGTACATCCTCTCGTTAAATGTTGAATGTTTTGTTTTTCATCAACTAAAATCATCAGCTAAAATCTTAAAAAAGTGAGCCAGCAAAAGATTTTCCCTCCCCTCTTCCTTTTAAATTCATTTTGAGTACAAGCCTCTCTGGGGCTTACTTTTTAAGAAACAGATATCGTATTTGCAATTCATTCTGATTTCTTATTGATGTTAGGAGAAAATTGCATTCTTATTCATGCTAATGAATTACAAGTGATAGTCACTACCACTATAGGGCATAGTCTCCAGATACCTAAAACATACCTTTATTGAAGAAATTATTTGAACAGCTAAGTATGTTATAGTTCCCAGGGTGCTGCTTACTGGCTTTTTCGCCACCATTCTCTAATGTTAATGAATATTCAGTGGTTCTCAATTTAATTATTTCAGATGAGAAGGGAAAAACATTGGCTCCTTTATTATAATGTGCTCAACGTCAGTCTACCTTGATTGAATTAGTAGCCAGCTTGGATACTTGTGATGGTTTAAAGATGCCATATATCCCCGTTATCTCACTAAAAGTATCAGGGTCAAGGATATGGTCTTCTCTATCATATAATGCATTGTTTTTGTTGTGTTGTTATATTGGTCAGGTTTGTTTGAGTTTTCTATTTCAATATATTTTTTTGTTTTTATTGCTCTTTTCTACTTCAGGCTTAGTAATTAGTAGTTCTTTTCCCATTTCAGAGTTGAAATCTAGGTTGGTTTATTTTTTCATGGAGATATAATTGACATAGATGTGATTTGTCTATGAATAGTTTCTTTGCCAATCATTTAAAATTGTAGTGTGTCATTTTAATATACCATAATATATTGTCAAAGCCAGTGGTATACAAATTTTCTGTTTGGAAAATATAATTACTTTGTAAATGTCTGTCTCCATTATTAGCCTGAAGGCTCTCTGAAAGCTAGGATCACGGCTTATTCATCTTGATATCTTCTTATTCTTAATACTGAACCTATACAGTAATAAATGAATATTTCTAGGTCAAATGATCACCCCGATTCAAGGAACAATATACAAATATTTCTTATAAGTATAAAGATAGTTACACATTCTCTGAAATCAAGACAAGAAAACTTACTGTCTTGTCTAAACTCTTGCACACAGTACTAATTATGTAGCATTCTAACAGTGTCTGGAGAGAAAATACAATATCTAGAAATCTGCACACAACCTAGTAGGAACAGGGAGAGGGGTTGTAGCTTACAGCAATGGACAGAGGTGGACCCCATTGTAGGTGGCTCAGAAAACTAATTCAAGTCCAGAGCATGAAGTGATTCTCCCCTTCCCCCCCCCCCCCCCGCCGA
Organism: Proteles cristata cristata; assembly: GCA_017311185.1. Classification (NCBI taxonomy): domain Eukaryota; kingdom Metazoa; phylum Chordata; class Mammalia; order Carnivora; family Hyaenidae; genus Proteles; species Proteles cristata. The sequence continues at coordinate 2,006,577 of JAESUZ010003619.1, read as the reverse complement.
GCAGTATCCAGGGGACTAATTCAGGAGAAATGTGGACCTGTTGTTAGAAATAGCTTTTAGCATGAATCAACTGCCAGAAAAATAAATCAGGGCCTGAGCTGGTCTAGGAAAGCAACTCTGGAAGCAAGTCCTAAAAACTAGAATACCCAGTTGTCCTAAAAACTAGAATAAGAACAAGGACCAGGACAAAAGGTCAGTAGACTGGCCATTCTTAGAGACTGAGTGAGATAGACCAGTAGTTCCTAAAATGTGGTTCCCTCAATCAGTGACAATAGAATCACCTGGGAACTTGTTAGAACTATAAATTCTTAGGCCCTGTTCTTGAGTTAGAAACTGAATCAGAAACAATGGGGTAGAGCACATCAGTTTATTTTAAAAAGCCCTCCTGGTGTTTATGATGGACTGACCTTCAAGAGGACATCCAGAGGGTTAAATTTACTTCCAACAACAACTACCTTCCACCCCCTCCCCCAGTGTATAAGAAATATAGCATTCTGCACTCCATATCTGAATCTCATTCCCATATCTGAATAAAACCACTGGGCTTTATTCTTGTCAGTTTAAGGCATAGATAGTGTAGTATCTGTAGACACAATGTCTTTATTGTTCACATCTGGTGAAACAGCTGCTAGGGCAAATAGATTAGCTATTCTAACCCGAGTTCTGATATTAACCAGCTACGTAATCTTAGTAAAGTCACTTTAATTCTGTATGCTTCCATTTCTGATTGCTGAAATGAAAGGAATGAATTAATAATTGCTAAAGTCCCTTATGGTGTAAATTATATAATCAATACAATTTTTTGAATTGAAAAGGCATCCAGCTTTTTTAAAAGTAACGGGTACAAAAGGCAGTGTGTAAGAGAATATAAACTAATTTTTGCATTATTATAAATGTCCTTTGATGGTATAAAAATGAATATAGAAGCCCTATTATTATAAGTCCACCTCTATTGCAGGATGAGCTGGTAAGGATTTCAATCCCCTGAGCATAAAAATTCCACTTTTAATTACCTCGTCAAGAAAAGATTGGCTAATTTGTGACTATGGTTTCATGGAACTATCACCCTAATATGTATCATTTATATTTAAAACTAGATTCCATAAAACTTGTTAATTGCTTAATCAGTCATGCTTCTCAATTTTCCATGGCTGGGAGTTAATATTATTAGTTTTTTGTTTTTGTTTTATTTTTTTTAATAGATCAGAAAAACATTGAACATTCAGTGATTTATCCAGAGTCAATGGTTATATTAGAATAAATTCCTTATTCCTTTGTTTGGAAATTATACAGCTCAAATCATTGTATTAGAGATGGAGGAGACCTTAGCAATTATATAGTTCAAACTCCTCATTCATCTGTGCCTAAAAATGGAAAAAGCAAAAAAGTAAAAGAGAATATGTGGGTGTATTTGGTTTGCTACATAGCAACAGCGGTTGATTAAATGTATCTAAAAATTCTATTGAGAGGCAGCATAATACACTGAAAATAATGTAGATATTATAGTCAAATAGAACTATATTGAAGACCAGCTCTACAGTGGTCAAATTAACTACAATGTACCTCAGTTTTCTCCTCTGTAAAATGGAGAGAATACCTAATTCATGGGATTGATTGTTGTAGGGAGTAAAATTGAAATAATGTAGATAACAGTGCCTACCACAGCTGGCACTAAATGGTTGCTCAGTGAATGGTAGCTATTACCACTAAACAGAACTAAAGTGTAAGCATCTCCCACAAAAAAAGATTTTCAAGAATGTTGATCAAACTACTTAGTCATACTCATATGTACTTTACACACAGAAACATGTGTAACCTGAAAACCCTGTAGCATATAGATCCAGTTATAAAACATTTCCCTGCTCTGTTTTCTCAAGTCTTAAGTTTCTAATCCAAAAAAATATTTTGCCATCTTGTCAATACTTGCAAATTTACCATTTGTTTTAAGATTGAACCCCTAAATCATAATTATTAATTATATCTTATTGTTTAAATTATTACACTCTTCCTGCAGAATCTATTTGTACTTCTCTAGAGATTAAAAAAAAAAAGCCAAATAATTAGTGTTTGTATTAGGCCAGGCTCCCTAGAAGCAGAGCCTGAGATAGGGAGTTAGGCACACATAATTTATTGAGGGAATGTTCTCCAGGAAGCACTCAAAGGAAGGAAGGAAGCTGCAAAGGGAAGGGGATGTAGTCGTGAGGACGACATCTCAGATGAAGTCTGGCCTTCGACTGATCCAGAAGATAAGGCTCTGAAGCATAAATTACTTTGGGTGTCACATGTTACACACTCAACCACTGGCTTCGGGAGGACGGAGTGGTTTGGGTGGTGACGCCCACCAGCCAGAGGCAATGCCAAATTTCTGGAGAAGGGAGCCAAAGTGGGCCATTAGCAGGCAACACTGTCTGCACTGGGAGCTGGGGGAGTGGTCAGGCTGGGGGCCATGGGCCACCAACAGTATCATTCCTTCCTCGAAGCTTTCGAAATCCTTGATTTTTCCTTCGCACTCACAGCATGCCGAATACTAATTTCTAGATTTATATGAGCTGAAAGCCAGTTCACGCTCTGGAGCCACGTCGTGGGCCCTGGCACCCAGAGAAGACACTCTGCTAATTCCCACAAAAGCACTCGCGACAGCCCAGAACCATAAGTTGCATGTGAAAGCCCTTGGTAACTGCTGCTCAGCAGGGCAAGGAAGGCAATACCGACAAATGTTTAAAGAAAAAATAACACTTGGATACGAATTTTCCTTTCATCAAAACCCAATAATTGTTTTTCTCTATTTGGTCATCACTTAATCTCAACAATCTTCACTTGTTACCAGAGATGAGTTAAAAACAACCATTTCTTAGTCTCTCAGGCATCTTGGAGGCTTATTTTTTTGGATTTCGACTCTTGCCTTGTGCTCTGACTATAGTACTGAAACTTCAGGGAAACCTTGGCAATCAAAACCCACAGAGGGCTCGTATCGGTCATGGTTCAACGAAGGAATCATAAATTCAGTAATTAAGACAAAATGACTTGAACCCAGGATATTGTTTTCACAGATGCTAGGAATGCTGAAACACCAAACAGGGGACAGCAGAAACAGAGATTAACAGTAATAAAAAGTCACTAGGATTTTGAGTGGGGGGAGGGGCGGGGGGGGCAAAGGGAGACGGTAGAACCAGAGATACCTAGAGGTAGCGGGCTCCTCTGCTGGCCTATTCAGTGGAAGCTCTCTGCTGTCAGAGAGGGGAGAAATTTCCTGACTTCGTTTTCTCCAGTCCTCCAGACCTGCAAGTGCCTTTCCGTAGCTGAACCAAGCTGGAAATCGGCGGGTTTGGAAGCTGGGAATATTACATTTGTGGGAGTCATCCCCTCACAGTACAGAACAGAACAGAGGAAGGCTGAGAAATTGGTTTGACAGCAAATTCTCAAGGGCAGGTATGAGGTTATTTTAGCAAATAACCTCAGAAGGTTGTAGGTAGACTTCTAAGTTCCCAGTTTCTGTGTCTCCTTTCAGAGACAGCAGGATATACATATTTCTAAATTCATTTTCTCCTGCCTGGACTTTCTCATTCAGAGCTTCTGCTCGTTCGTTACTGGTTTTTACATAATTTACTGATAATTAGATTCCATATACGATCTTTATTACTCTTCTATATGTTCCCATAATAGATACCTATTCTTTTTCAAAAGCTAATATCCATACTGCCAAGTAGTGGTAGCCATTTTGATACTTTGTGTCTTTGCCCTTAGAAGGTCATGTCTAAGGCCTAAGAAGAACCTTCCGAACATTGAAAATTGGACCAGGGCTGAACACCTAATCTCAGCTGGGCCAATCAAATTTGTTTCCTGAGATCTGGGAATCATATGTTCTAGATGTTAGTGGATGCTGATGGCATGAACTTAGGGCATATAAATGCAAGGAATGTGGGGAGGTCATTTTCCACCATATACGTGAAAGAAGAGAAAGCAATTTGCAGACAGAAATGATAAAGACTTACAGAAAGAAGCACAGATGGGACCGAGAAGGACCCCCAGAGAGGGAGATCCAAGGAAAAGTAGCCTGCATTCCTACTTGAGGCCCAGAATAGCTTCTGCTCTTGGATACTGAGAAAGAAGCCCCTATCCTATATAAATTCCTCTTTTTTTGCCTTATCCCAGGGCGGGGTGGGGGGAGGGGGGGGAGGAAAAGGAGTGGGCGTTTTATTACCTGTGATTAAAAGATCCTTGCCTAAGCTAACATTTTCACTAGTTTAAACAAATACTTTAAAAATTGTTATATATTTTCTTTCTCATGTCTCCTTTCCTTCTCCTTTAAGATAGGTAGGAAGATAGACACAATGGAATACTGGTACTTTTTTTTTCTCACCTGGATACTCTTCATACTGAAGCTGTTGTATTTATATTCAGTTAAACTGGGGCTTTGAACCAATGAAAGAGGAAAGCTCTAATAAGCATCAAAACTGACTTGGTATGTTGAATCAGTTCCTCCATAATGCTGGTATCTATATGCATGCACGTTATAATGCTCTGACACACATGAGAATGTGTCACCCTGTCATAATTTCCTGTTTAATGAAGGTCTACACATCATTTCACAGCTTCCCCAGGCTCTCCAAGCACCATTGGATTTACTGTGTTATAAGAGACCATCGGCAGACCACTGTACCTCAGGCTGAACTTAATGGTGAGCCTTCTTTTACTCTTGGCTCCACTCCAAGAGAGTTTGCAACCACTGGATAAATAAATTGAAACAAGACACTCAATTATATCTACTGACATAACCATCCAAAGAGGTCCACCAAGCCTCATTTTTTACTAGAAAGACCTGTTAGGAATGGCAACACATCCTTTATTTCGAAGGAGATATGTTTACGTGTCCGCCTGAGATGTCCCTAAGGTATCAGGCTTTGGTATTTGGTGGTATTCATTTCTCCATCACATTCATACATCTGACCAAGGCACCCAGAATACTTGAAAACTCCCGACCTACAGGTCAGTTTCAGTGTGAGGTTATTTTATGCAATGAACTAACAGGATGAGGCAAGAGGCAGTGAGACTGTCACTCGTATTCCAAATCGGGAAACAGAGCAGTGAAACAGCCCTACATTATTGCCTATGGTTATTACAATCTAGAATCCATTGTGATTCTAGAAAGCTTTAGAGCAGGGGTCAGCAAACCATAGCCAGGACTCAATCTGGCCTGCTTTCTGTTTTTTGCAAATAAGGCTTTATTGGACCATAGCCATGCTCATTCTTTTAAGTATTATCTATGACTGTTTTCAGGCTATAATAGCAGAGCTTAGAAGTTGCAACAGAAACCTGTATAAACCACAAATTCTCAAGTGTTTACTATCTGGTCATGGACAAAAAAAGTTGGTTAACCCTTGCTCTAGGTAATTAAATGTTGGGTTTGCTTTTTTTTTTTTTTGCCATCAAATAATAGAAATATGAAGAATTCAGTAACTGTGAGAGAACATTGAATAAACTAAGCAAAGAGAAGGACAAACTCTAGTCTATAAATTCCTGCCTCAGAGCACAGCCTGATACTTGGGAATATTCTGTGATAATTCTGGGGGAGGGGGAATCTATCCTGGATCATTATAGGACTGAGTTAACCAGAAGTGAAGTTCATAATTTTATCCAGAGTTGCTGAACTAATGACTTATGGATTAGACTATCTTAAATACTTTGTAATAAGTTAGGGATGACCATTAGAATTACTTATAACAAAGAAACTCACTGGTTATTTTATTGTAAATTTTGTATAAGAATCATTGAACTTAGGATGTTACATTTTTTTTCTTGTTTATAATATAGACAGCTCAAATTTTATCCTTCAAAGGACAATAGAGGTAACTCAATATGCATTATGTCTGGCATCTCTATGCTCACTGAAGCTTAGCATTTTCTTCCTAAAGCCTTCTGCTTTGCTGTACTCTATACTTCTCTGTAATCTTACTTCATCAATGATTTACCTTCTTTCCTGTATTTTAAATATTTTCTTCTCTATTAGCTTTTTCCAATGAATGTATAAATAGGCTCAAATATCTCTCAAAATTAAAAATGACTTTGATTGTTTACTTACTAACCTGTATCTCTCCTCTTCACAGTCAAGCTTCTAAAAAGAGTGAAGTACATTCATGGTCTCCATTTCTTCCTTTGTCCTTCAACCAACAAGCGATGTGAGCTTGTTTCCACCCCTAACATGCCAGTGACCAAGTTCACCAATGACTGAGTAACTACTAAATCTCCCAAAACGTTCTTTAGTTATGTAACATATTGGTAGAATTTGACATGTTCTCTTCTTTGCAGTCTCTCTATCATCAGTCAGTACGCTATCTCTCTCTTCTACTTGTGCAATCACTCGCTCTATTTTCTCTATCTTAAAAATATTGATCCACCCAGAGGATGCCTGGGTGGCTCACTCAGTTAGGCATCCAACTCTTGATTAAATCTTGCATTGGGCTCTGTGCTGATGGCACAGAACCTACTTGGGATTCTCTCTCTCCCCTCTCTCTCTGCGGCTGACCTGCTAGCTCTCTCTCAAAAATAAATAAATAAACTTAAAAATATATATTGACTCACCCAGAGTTCTATCATTTTGCTTTTCTTTGGCCTTGAATACAGTAGGAATCCTAGCAAGATCTGGTGAATGGATTTTGCTAATCCTAATTGTCTGAGTACTAGAAGAAGCTGTGTATTGAGCACTTATTATATGCTGGACACCTTATTGCGTGCTTTAAACACATTCTCATTTAATTTAATTAAATTATTCCCTGGCTGATGAGAAATATTTTTAACATCTCTTTTCAGATTTAGACACCTGGCACGAGTCAGTGAGAGAAAAAGCTGATTCAACGCTGGATGTTTTGACAGATGGCCTATGCCCTTACAGTGACACTATGAATGTCCATGGCTTTATACTATGTCATCTTTGTGATTCCCATATATCTCACTGGACTTCTCTCCTAAGGCCCAGATCTGTAGCTTCGACTGATAAGCTCCTCCAAGTCATCCTGCGCAAATCTGAACTCATGATCTTTGTTGCAAATCTTTCCTCTGCGGGTGTTCCCTCTCTTAGTGAGCAGCACTGCTGTCTACTCTTTCCCAATCAGATACCTCAAAACCATCCCATTGTATCCCTTTCTGTCCCTGTCCTCTAATCTGCAGTCACTGTATCGCGTCAATGTCACCTCCTTTTAGTTCTCTATCCATTACCTCTTTTCCATCTCTTCCGCCTAGGTCCCAAATCAGGCCATTTCTCGACTGCCTTCGGAGACTCCCTGTTTCTAGCCCCCAATTCGTCCTGCGTGTCATTGCCAGCAAGCAGATGAGAAGCTGACTGTGTTCTCCTCCCTGCTAAAAATTCTTCAGGGGTTCCTCATTGGTCACAGGGTAAGATTTAAGTTCCTTTACTCCGATGGAAAGGCCCTTCAGAATCTCTCCCTTCCCATCTATCCAGCCTCATGCTCTGGTAGCTCCCCCTCCTCCTCCCTGCACACCGCGCGCATGCTCGGTACTCACGGTTGCCTAAATAAATAGGCCATGTTTCTTACACCCTATTCCCTCTGCCTGCAATGTCCTCTCTCCTGTTTCCTTGTTGGTCTGTGTGTTCCTTCAACAACCAGGTCAAGTTTTTACCACTTTTATATAGCCTTTTCTGAATTCCTCAGGATGGGTGCCGCTTTCTCCTCTGTGCCCCCATTGCAACTTGCATGCAGTTCTAGTACAGCCTAAAATGAATTAAATGTGTTTGTATTTGTTTCCTCATTTGATGAAAAAAAAATGGATCCTGTATTTTTACATGAATATGTAGATTTGTTATATGCATGATCCCCTACTGCCTGGCACAGATTCTCAATAAATATTTGTTGATTAATGATTAAAGAAACATAAAAAGGAAGGGAAGAAAGAAAAGAAGGAAGAGAGAAATAAAAGAAGGACCCTTCAGAGTTGTAAGAAAAGACTCTAGATTCCTTGTAATCCTCTATCTCCGTTTCTTTTAAGGAATCAGGCCCTGGGGTGTTTGGTGGCTCAGTCCGTTAAGCATCTGACTTTGGCTCAGGTCACGGTCTCAGGGGTGAGTTGAAGCCCCAGTCGTCAGGCTCTTTGCTGACAGCATGGAGGCTGCTTCAGATTCTGTCTCTCTCTCTCTTTCCTCCTCTTTCTCTGCCCCTCTGCTGTTAGCACTCTATCTCTGTCTGTTTCTCTCTCTCTCAAAAATAAATAAACTTAAAACAATTATAAATAATCTTGGCCTTCCCAATGTTAAGTATCTGAATCATGACTAATACTTCTGTTCTCACCCATTTGGATGTCAATACCGAAGCCACCCTCTACAGCCAGGGTGCAGCCAAAATTTTCCTCTTCATTGGAAGATCTTTTGTCAGGTACTCCAATTTGACTTCCCTTTTTCAACACTCCTGATACATAAAAATTTCCTAAACAAAGAAAGCATCGTTTTCTTTTGAAAGTGGCAACGACTCAGTAATAGCACTGGCTTGACCAGGAATCAAATATTATATTTAAATAATTTAACTGAATTTATTTCTACTGCAAAAAAACGCAACATCAAAGACTTAGAAGCGAATCATTTTGAACATTTTATTCATCATTCAAAATATATAGTAATCAAAAAAACCTGTCCATTTCTCAAGGAAATTTTTGCATTTTGTTTCTTTTGAATTGACAAAGCTACCATGTGATAAATAAAGTGAGTTGTCACTCTGAGGGCGAATGGAGATGATAACCAAGTGGTGATGTTGCCTTTATAAAACAATCTTCTGGCCCATTGGGGCAGGGGTAGGGAAGACAGACCATGTCTGTATAGGTAAAGAGAGAAAGTGACAGTATACAGTTGTCAAGGATGCAATCTGTTAGGCAGTTTTGCAAGTCAAGGGGTTAAAACATAATCATTAGATGGAGAAATCACTGCTCCTAACATATGATAGTAACTGGATATATTAATTCGATGGGAAATATGGTCAGAAAGGGAACTACAGTCTCTTTCTCTAATATTTTGTACTTAATTTCCTTGTTTTCATACATTTCTCAATAGTATCTACTACTGAAGTAGTTTGTCTTTTCAAATTAACCCATGCGGTAGCAAGAAATTATGTAAGTAGAAGAAAACATACCTTTTCAATATTTAAAGGATCAAAAACTAACACTTAAAAGAACAATTGCTTTTGCAATCCCTCTTTCTGTAGTCAGCATTTCTTTAGCTAATTCGCTACCGAAGTAGAGCAGGTCTTTATCTTAGTATTCATATTTATTTAAACCAAGGCTATGACTGAAGCAAACAATATTCTCTTCCTGTTTCCTTAGTATAGCAAAACATTGTCCAAAGGAGGTTTATTCTCTGGAAATGCTCTCTCACTCTCTTCTGTTAGGAAAAGGTTTCTTTTTTTTCTTTCTTTCTTTCTTTCTTTCTTTCTTTCTTTCTTTCTTTCTTTCTTTCTTTTTTTTTTAAATCATTCTACTCTTCCTTTAGCTACTTTAATTTCCTTCCGGAGATAGGCTTTCCAAGGCCAACTCCTGATATTTCTCTCATCTGCCTCTCGCTGGTGTTTCCAGACATTACTTACTCTTTCTTCAACAGATTCTTAAGTTTCCCACTTTCTCCAGCTTCTGTTCCTATAGTTCCCAATTGCAACTATGGCTTGGATTACTAATAACTGTCATTCTGTTCTGAGGGACATTGTGTTGATATGTTACCTATTATAAGAAAGTTTCTTGTTGCAGTTGCTACAGAACTCTGAATTACAAAAAGACATTTCTCTCTGTTATCAATAATACTTGCCTTCTGTTCTCTTGATTTTCAAAGCATAAGAATCTGTCCTCAGTTAACAATAGATCTAGAACATTAGTACTTCAAACCAACTCAGGCAGCATAAACCACAATTTCTTACTATTAAGCTACTTTCAAAACCCAGTAAGAGATGTGAGATTTAGAAAAGCTTTCAACGAAACGGCTCCCCATAGAAGTCCCTAGGTAACCTAACGTTTATTTTTTGCATTAAATTCAATCCCCGGAAGGCTGCATAGTTGTACCACATTAACTTAAACCTCTTATGGGATCAGAATGCACTAAGTTATAGGTTCAAATACATTGTTATAGTTTAAAAACTCCTGATTTCAATAGAAGATTGTTATAAGGAAAAATATCATGAATTCACTTTTATATTGATTATAGAATTATTGTTTGAGGTATTTTTCTCAAGTAATAGGAGTTCATAGCCTCTCTGTAAAAGTGCTTACTGAGAAATTTCTTTTGGAATTTAGTTGCGGGGAATAGGCCCTTGGGAAATGTTGACACAATTTCTCTTTTCTGATAATAGCTGTAATGTATTTCTACCCCATCCCCCAAAGTCACCATCTGCCCCACCTCAGGCAAGTAGGATACTCAGGGGAAAATTTGATACTCAATCATATGTGCTATCAATGTCTTCAAAATTTCCAATATTTGTATGATACCTTCATGATGTTTGCCATTTCCTCAACCTCCCAGAAAAATTTATATTCTCACCTTAATCAGATCATCTTTTTTGTTGCTTTAACAAATGTATTTATTTTTTTCTAATTAAAAAAATTTTTTTAACATTTTTTTCATTTGAGAGAGAGAGAGAGAGAGAGAGAGAGAGAGAGAGACTGCAAGTGGGGGAGGGGCAGAGAGAGGGAGACACAGAATCCAAAGCAGGCTCCAGGCTCTGAGCTGTCAGCACAGAGCCCGACGTGAGGCTCGAACCCACAAGGGCTGAGATCATAACTTGAGCCGAATTCAGACACTTAACCGACTGAGCCACCAAGGCACCCTACAAGTGTATTTAAAAAGAACACTTGAGTTTGATGTGCTAGGTACATTTTGAATGTACACATTCAAATGTATACAAATGCTTACAAATCATCTCACATACTATCAGTAGTATAATTATCATACATTGAAAAACACTGAACTGTGTTAAGTTTTAGGATTGACTTATTTTGGTTCTGATTTTCTATTTAATAACTTTATTGTAGGGTCACCTGGGTGGCTCAGTCGGTTAAGCATCCAACTTCAGGTCAGGTCATGATCTCACTGTTGGTGAGTTTGAGCCACTCGTCTGGCTCTGTGTTGGCAGCTCAGAGCCTGGAGCCTGCTTCAGATTCTGTGTTTCCCTCTCTCTGCCCCTCCCCAGCTCATTTTCTCCCTTTCTTTCTTTCTTTCTTTCTTTCTTTCTTTCTTTCTTTCTTTCTTTCTTTCTTTCTCTCTCTCTCAAAACCAAATAAACATTAAAAAATAACTTTATTGTATATGTCTTTTGTTGCCTCAAAATAACTTGCTAAAAGGGACGCAACCACAGGTGGTAGAATTCTAAGCACAATAAGCTTATGCAAAAAAAAAAAAAAAAAAAAGTAGACCAAAAAGAAGAAGTAGAAGGAGAAGGAGGAGGAGGAGGATTGGGTTTATAGGCTCTCATACATTTTTTTAATGTTTTATTTATTTCTGAGAGAGAGAGAGAGAGAGAGAGCGTGAGCAGGGGAGGGTCAGAGAGAGAGGGAGACACAGAATCCAAAACAGGCTCCAGGCTCTGAGCTGGCTGTGAGTACAGAGCCTGATGTCGGGCTCGAACCCACGAATCGTGAGATCATGACCTGAGCCAAAGTCGGATGCTCAACCAACTGAGCCAGCAGTCATCCCTGGTTCTCATAATCAAAAAGTCCAAGATAGACTCCTTTTTTCACCCTAAATGTTTATTTTTGAGAGAGAGTAAGAGAGCACATGGGGAAGGGACAGAGAGAGAGAGAGAGAGAGACAGAAAGAGGAAGAGACAGAGAGAGACAGGGAATCCAAAGCAGGCTCTGCACTGACAGAAGAGACCCTGATACATGGCTTGAACTCATGAAATGTGAGATCATGACCTGAGCTGAAGTCAGACGCTTAACCTACTGAGCCACACAGGTGCCCCCAAGACAGACTTCTTAAAGCTTAGCCGGATCTAGGGCTCCTTGGTGTCAGGAAGTCCCAGCCTTTTGTTATCCATATTTCAACTTTTGTTAGGGTTTATCTGTAGTTAGGGTTTGTATTCTATGTAGTTACAGTTCATGGCAGGTTCTGTCCATGTGATGGCTTCCTGCAGCTTCAAGACTCAGCACCTACCAGCTTAGCAATTTCAAGAAAAACTAAACTGCTTTGTTCCCACAATCTGAGCAGAAGTCTTCAGTCTGGCTCTCATTGCCCCCAGGGTCACGTGCTCATTGCTTAACCAATCACTGTGACATGGCAGGTACAGTGTTCTAACTGGTAAAGTTTGGACCATGCACCCAGGGGTGACGGGTCAGTTCTACCCACACCATATATTCCTATAGAAAGGTAGATAGTTTCTTTTTTTTTTTTTAATAAATGAGAATCATTTATTCATTCAACAAACATTGTGTATCTGCAAAGCTGATAGACTAGGTAGTATGGAAGAATATTTTGTATTTTTTTTTTTTTTTTACAAATAGTTTATTGTCAAATTAGTTTCCACATAACACCCAGTGCTCATCCCCACAAGTGTCCTCCTCCATGCCCACCCCTCCTCCCCCCCACATCCACCAGTCCTCAGTTTTTGTCAGCATTCAAGAGTCTCTCATGGTTTGCCTCTCTCCCTTTCCCCACCATTTCCGCCCTTCTTCTCCCCCTTGGTCCTCTGTTAAGTTCCTCCTAATCCTCCTATACGTGCACACATATGATATTTGTCCTTCTCTGCCTGACTTATTTCGCTCAGCATAACACCCTCAAGGTCCATCCATGTTGCTACACATGGCCAGAAGGTAGATAGTTTCTAAAGTAAAAGGTGTGGAAAAATTGCTGATATGGACTCAATGCTTGTGTTGCCTCATCCTAGGAAGATCTCTGGAGCTAAAATGGCCCTGTAGGGGCACCTGGGTGGCTTAATTGGTTAAGTGTCTGATATTTGATTTTGGCTCAGGCCATGATCTCATGGTTCATGAGCTTCAGTCTTGTGTCAGGCTCTGCACTGACAGTGAGGACCCTGCTGGAATTCTCTTTCTTTTCCTCTCTCTCTGTCCCTCCACTGCTCACTGCACATGCTCTCTCTCTCTCAAAATAAATAAATAACTTTAATATAAAGCAAAATGCCCCTTTGGAGTATTCCCACGATGATATCAATTAGTCACTGGATGTAAGCTACCACAAAAGGGACATGACCTTGGGTAAGATTGCTCTCTGTAGTTGGAGCAATCGCTAGAGAGGCTGGCAGCTGAAAGCCCTCTGCCAATAGCCCTTCTAGGAGCTGGGGTAACAAGTCCTCCTGGGAGGAGGATCTGGGTGACTTGTCACAGTGCCCACTACAGTTAACCATCTCATGCAAAAGGCTGTAAGATACAAACATCTATCTGCTTCATAGTATACAGTCCTTTTGCAAAGAATCTCATGGAGTATTATAGGTACCTCAAAACCACAAGGGAAAGAGATTCAAAGGGGAAAAAAGTGACCATTTACTAAAATAAGATAAAATGTGATAGGCAGATATTTAGATTTCATAGACCAATGAAATTGCCCGTAAAAAGTGAAATGACGAACATAAGCTTACCACCTTTTATGTTTACCAAATAAGAATTTTTTTTGCATAGTCATTAAAAAGATAGGTTATTTTAAACTAAAAGTTAGGATGGATCCAATACCAGAATGAAGGACAGCTTATGTTTAAATTCATATACCTTCATAAAAAGGTACTGCACTGTTATGTATCTGATTTCATCATGGACAGGGGAGAAGTGTGTCACCAACTGTATGACTGTGAACTGGTATTTAGGAATCATTACTATGTGTGAGATTAAAACAAACAAACAAACAAACAAACAAACCCTAATAATCTACCATGGAGGTTCCTGGTAGGACATCCGGGAAAACTTGGTAGGAAAGGTGACATTAAATCTGGACATTTCTGGAAAGCCAAGTAGCAGGATGAGTCAGGGAGGAGGTTTCAGGTTAAGTGAAGAATGTGGGCAAAGACAGAGTGTAGGGTGCAATCACATAATGAAATGTAGTCATCTTGCTCAGGAAGGACATTAGTCAAATAGAAGAGTTTAAGCAATGAAACTGAAGTGTGGCGGGACTTGCTTATTCAGTAAGCAATCGAGAAATATTAGAGGTTTTTGAGCTAGGAATGAAATGATTAAGTTTATGCTTTAGGAAAAATAACTTATTAGTAAATGGGTTTTACTTATGGAATATACTTAAAATGGACGATAGGGTAGAGAGTCTGTGTCTTGTTATAAGGCCATTGCAGTCTGTGAAAAGAGGAAGATGCAGATTAGGAATGTGGCCTTGAGAATATTAAGGAGGAAATGGATGTGGTAAATATAGTAGGAAAAGAATCAACAGGATTTGGCAATGTATTGGATATGAGAGCTTAAGGAGAAGGAAGAGAATAACAGTGGTATTTTCATTATGAGAGAAAGAGAGTGAGCAAGAGATAGACTTTGAAAAAAGATAAAAGGTTCAGTTATAGGCATCATGAATCTAAATATTCTGTGTTAGGAAGGGTAGGCTGGAGAGAAAGTCTATTTCTAAAAATGCTTTTTTCTTTCTTGCTATTAGATTGTGAATTGTTCAGCTTCAACCAAGAAGGAAATAAAAACAGTCTTTGCTTTGCATGTTAACTACATCTTGTGCCTAGCAAAACTGCTTCCTTCCTGCTCACTGAGCTTGAATCTCAGCAACACGGTACCATACAAAGTGAGAGCTACCTGCGCATCAATGAGCTCCTTATTTTTTTAAATGTTTTATATTTTGAGAGAGAGTGCAAGTGGAAGAGGGGCTAAGAGAGAGGGGGACAGAGGACCCAAAGCGGGTCCTGCACTGATAGGCTGACAGAAGTGAACCCTACGTGGGGCTCAAAGATCGTGACCTGAGCTGAAGTGGGACACTCAACCGACTGAGCCACCCAGGTGCCCTGGGCCTCCTTATTTTTGACCCAATTGATGTTACATGACCACTGATGAAATGTATTGAATTTTTTTCTTGTACATCTGTGTCTTTACCTCATAGATTCATAATTACTTTGCTCTAAAAATGAGAGAAACCAAAGTTGCTGAATATCAGGGGAATCTGTCAGTGGCTGCTCTCACACATAATTCTACAGCTGTTACGTATATTTGAAATTGTATTTAATTTCAGTCTTTGTAA
Source organism: Proteles cristata cristata (assembly GCA_017311185.1). Classification (NCBI taxonomy): domain Eukaryota; kingdom Metazoa; phylum Chordata; class Mammalia; order Carnivora; family Hyaenidae; genus Proteles; species Proteles cristata. The sequence continues at coordinate 1,991,408 of JAESUZ010003619.1, read as the reverse complement.
GCTGTTCTTCTTCTCTTTTCCTCATCATTCACAGACGTCTGTGGTCCTATATTCTTCCTCCATATAAATTCTAGAGGTAAATTTATGCTATCATGTTTCATCTTTCCATTAGCATAGTAGTTGCAATTTAGAAACTTTTGGTTGTTATAGTATTTTGGCGTTTTTGTCATGGGCACTTTGTATGTGATACAGAAGACCAGAAACAGAGTGGATTAATGGGTAGAATCCATGGTAACAACAACATCCAGAGTCCAGGCAACAGTGGGCACCAACATGTAAAAGCGGAGCATCTTAGTGGGTGGAAGAACATGGTCAGACGTGATGCTCTGACATCTAGATGCAGCTGCCATTTACAAAAGGCAGATATTGGGCCTTCCGACAATTACAGTGATGTGTCTGGCACAAGATTTCAAACCCAGAGGCTTAAGTGTTAGGAATGGGCAACTAGGCAAAACACTGGGACTGAAGCTAAGGATTCAGGACAACACAGAGGTCCAAGTATTTGAATGACGATGTAAAAATTGTTACTTACAGAATAGTAAATGAAACTGGTGGTGTGGTATCTTTGGAACAAAATTATAGAAAATTGGCCTAAAACAAAGCTTTGCCTAATGAAAACTGTTTGGGTAGTTACTGCCTGCAGTCAAAACGAAGTGCCAAGGGGCAGGCAGATCAAAGGGCCCAGAGGACTATCTGCCAACTGATGGCCCCATAGAAGCTGATAGTTGATGTTACAGTTAAAGAACTCGATGGCAGGCTCTACAACACCCATGAAAATGAATTAATACCAACTACTGATGACACAACATGGTGTCTCCTAAGATTCGTTGGTTGTCTTGATTTGGCTTTCTTTTTCTTTTCTATGTCATTAGAGCCTATATCTTCTCAGTAAAATATTTTTTATGATGGTCTCAGTCTATTCTTGATTATGGACGCTACTGGAAGTCTTTAGTCTTTTTCATGATCCTTGCTCAGACTTGTTCTTTGCTTTTTTAGACTTTACAATCAATTAAGAAGTTTATACTGTTAATAGAACAAATGGTCCATGTGCTCTTCTTGGATGAGTTTCTGTTTGTTAACTTGCCCAGGAAAGAAATCACACAGACTGTGGTTTATCAGATTTGAGTCTAGTTTTACATTTATTTTATTTTTTTAAACTTTTTTAACATTTAGTTTTGAGAGACAGAGTGTGAGTGGGAGAGGGGCAGAGAGAGAGGGAGATCTAATCTGAAGCAGGCTCCAGGCTTCAAGCTGTCAGCACAGAGCCTGACAGAGGGCTTGAACTCATGGACTGTGAGATCATGTCCTGAGCTGAAGTCGGACGCTTAACTGACTGAGCCACCCAGGCACCCCTAGTTTTACATTTGAAAAAATTAGACATTTACTATTTAAGTTTCTTAGTTATTATATTTAAGAATAATAAGTTTGCTTTGTAGTTCTTTTTCATTCTTTCCCTCTTTTAATGGAAATTAAGACAAATATAACATGATCACTTTGTGAAATTCCATTAATGGTTTGTAAATTTTATATTCAGTTGTACTAGTTCAATTTTATATTAGTTCAAAATTTAAAAAAAGGACAACTACAGTGGACTTATATGCCCTAGTATTAAATTTCGTCACATAGAATGTTTTTACTTAGCATGTACTTCTCACATGTAATTAGCTTTCCACAACTCTGTTTTACCTGTACGTATGTGTTCTTTTACATCAACCAACTCATTGTTTGAGTCGGGTCTTTACCATTTGCTTTACTTAAATCTCCCAAGCTTGTGGTTCAGAGCTCACCAAAATGTCAATCTAGATGAGAACTTTTAATTGTTCAAATAGAGCTTTCTTCTTCTTTAGCAATGTTTATTCTTTGTTTTAACCTGTCTCAAGTTCTCTGCTTTTTATTAATGAATTCATTTAGCCGGTCAATCAATAAATCTGAATCCATCCATCCATTCATCAAACACTTGTTTCGGACCATGCCATGTGTGGTAGTTGACTAGGCAGAGGAGAATCAAGGGTGAATGAGACGTGGCCTCATAAGCCAATTCTTGCCTCTATGCTTTTCTTACTCCATGGCTGCCCTTCAACTAGAGAGTGAACCCTGTCAATTCTGCCAATTTTTGCAGCCAGATCTGTTCCTTACTGCTCCTACCAGTCTCTATTACCATCATGGATCAGATGTCTATTCTTTTGTCATCGGGATAACTGCAATTGCTAATTACTGGAACTCTCTTCCTCTGATTCATATTCAATTCTGCAATCAGAGGATCTTCCAGAAATGCAAGTCAGATCTTGTCACAAGCTACTCAAAATCCCTTCAATATCTTCCAGTCCCCTTTCAATGACATCCAGATCATTAACCTTCTTTTCCCCATCCGGCTCAGGTATACCTCACCTGCCTCTCATCTCTTGGCACTTCTCTGAAACTCTGCAATAACTTGAGCATGTGCTATTTTACTTTTGGGTCTTCTGATGAGCTTTCCCTTCTAACTGTTCACCTTTGACATTCTTTATCTCCCCACTTCCTTCACCACCCTTTTCCTAACTAATTCCAACTCATACTTAATGTCACAGCTTTGGTATCACTACTTACAGGTAGCTTTTTCTGGGTTAGGTATCTCTTCTATGTGGACCTTTGCCATAGACTGTACTGAAATTGCTTCTCATCTTTTTCTGTTGTCATTTATATCCCTGTCTTCTTGTTTTTTTTTTTAAGTGTTTATTTTTGAAAGAGAGAGAAAATGAGGAAATGGCAGAGAATGAGGGAGACAGGAGATCCAATGAAGGTTCTGCTCTGTCAGGGCAGAGCCTGATACAGGTATCAAACTCACGACCTGTGAGCTCATGACCTGAGCCAAAGCCTGATGTTTAACAGACTGAGTCACCCAGGCGCTCCTCTGTCTTCTTGTTTTTATGTCTCTTCCTGTTTTTATAAGACACAAGGAAATGTCTATGCCACTCCATATACCTGGAAATTAACTTAAGTGCCTGTTACACTGTAGGGGCTAAGTAAGTGCTTGTTGAATGAGTGGATGATTGAACAAGAGGACACCCCATCAAATGTTTCAAGTCTTTTAAGAAAATGCTTACAGGGGCACTTGGCTGGCTCAGTCAGTGGAGCGTGTGACTCCATCTCAGATTTGTGAGTTTGAGCTCCAGGTTGAGTATAGATTACTTAAAAAAATTTTTTATTTAAAAAAATACTTATAATTTTTTTAAAAAATGCCATTAGAGTCTGTTTTTTATGCTCCATACTAGGATAATAAATAGAAAATAACCAACGACTTGGTTGTTAGTTCTCACATCTGGAATAAGACAAAAAGTAAATGAGGGAACGGAGTCACTATGCTTTGTGTCATATGTAAAATGCTGAGTGTAGCCGATTTGTGACAGGGACTAAGATTTAGACTTCTTAATTCCAATCTCTGGATTTCATTTTCTTTTTTTTTTTTTCCCTATTAAATGACTCACAAAAGGAATCTCTCTCCCACCTTTTAAAAATGATTCTCCATACCACTCTTTAAAATAGCATACTTCCCTAGGGAACTGATATGATGGAAAGCCACTAAAACAGGAGTGTAAAACCTGAAAATGGAGGGGACCACATTTATCTCAAGTGCAGGTGCATACTGGTCAGGCCACTTTATTCATCTAGAAAATTGGAGGCTTTGAATCACCTAATACTGTTCTATGATACATTTTAAATAGAAATTAATTTCTAAATTTTCAACTTCTATAAGAGTTACAGTAAAATACCAACTTCATAAAGTAAGGTATATTTCTTTTTTTAATTTTTTAATGTTTTTTATTTATTTCTGAGAGAGAGAGAGAGAGAGAGAGAGCAGGGGAGGGTCAAAGAGGGAGGGAGACACAGAATCTGAAACAGGCTCCAGGCTCTGAGCTAGCTGTCAGCACAGAGCCCGACACAGGGCTTGAACCCATGAACTGTGAGATCATGACCTGAGCCAATGTCAGACGCTTAGCCAACTGAGCCACCCAGGCGCCCCTTAAGTAAGGTATATTTCTATATGCCTCTGCATTTGAATTACCTTAACTTGTGTGTAAATCTTTCTATGACAGAAATCTCAGCTTTAAACTGGACTAGATCCACTGTCAGAGCTTTGGCATAACTGGGTGTCTTTTGAAAGCCAGAGGATAAGTGTTAAGAAGATCCTGATTTTTATGGGTAGATTGTCAGAGGAGTTTTGTTTTGCATTATTAGAAGTTGAGGAAGTTTTGTGCCTGGGTGCCTGGGGAGCTAGAAACAAGTGTTATGGGAGGCACCTGGGTGGCTCAGTCATCAAGTGTCTAACTTTGGCTCAGGTCATGATCTCTCCATTGGTGACTTAGAGCCCCAAGTCAGCCTGAGCCTGCTTCTGATTCTGTGTTTTCCGTCTCTCTGCCCCTCCCATGCTCGTGCTCTGCCTCTCTCTGTCTCTCAATAATAAATAAACTTAAAAAAATTTTTTTTTAAATATACAAGTGTTATGGTGGGCAACATGTCTCTTACCTGATCTCTTATTAAATCAGAGCTTCTTGGGGGAGAATTGCTTGAGTGGAAGCTAAAGAAGCATTTTCATGAGAGAACACAAGGTTTGGGAGAGGAACATGTTCTTCATTTCCGAGCTAGACACATTGCCACACAGGCACAATGAGTTATTACCAGGATGTGGTATCATTTCTGATCCCTAAACTGAAGATTTGGGGTGCACTGGGAGATGCAGCTTTTGACAGTGATCATATGTGCCTTCAAAGGGCTTCATAAGGGAGATTGGAAAGGGGATTGGTGTGAAAACAGGCAAGACACCCCTGGAGACTGAAAAAATACCGTGGTGAAGAATTTTGCAACAGATCATTGTTGCATGAAGTACAAAGGAAAGCATAAGACTCATTAAATTTGATTAATTGCTATTAATAAAAACTCCTTTGTATCCCCAGGATGAAAAGACCAGGGAAAACTTGGATTAAGTTTACAAAAGGGTCAGGTGGATGCAGTTTCTAAGTCGTACACTGCTCTAGTGCTATTTTTATGGAAGAAATTTCCCCATTATTCTCCCATAACCTATGCATTCGCTGTGCAAAACCGTAGCCACAGGCCATAATGGTCTGTTGAGTACTTGAAATGTGGCTGATCTAAATTGAAACATGCTCTAAATTTAAAATACACACTGATTTCTGAGACTTAGTATGTTTCTTTTTACTTTTTAAAATGTAGATACTAAAAAATTAAAAATTACATATACGGCTTACATTGTATTTCCATTGGATAAGGCTGCCTAATAATTCACATTTGGACACTAAATCTTATGCCATTTATTTTGCTTTTTAAGTCATTTATGCAAAAATTTTTAGCTTGATAACATTATAAGGTCCTGGGGGATAGGTTCTAAGTTTTTAATTTTTCTTTTTCCAGGTAATTAAAGTACTAGTAGCATGTGTGATAGTTTTACTTTATACTTGTTGATTTAAATTGATTTTAGAAGAGTATTTGTTTATTTCCATAAATTTGTAAACTACTTTCAGATTGTGTCCTAGATAAGTGCATTTTGATTATAAACAGAGCTTTGTATTGTTATAAAAAGTATTCAGTTCAGAAAATGTGCTAATGAATTACAGAATTATTTTAACTCCATCATGAACTCATTTTTCTGTATTTTGCTTTATATTTCTAAAATGGGAATTTTAAGAAAGAAATTAGGACAATGTTCTTCATTAATGTATTTATTTCTATAAGCCTTTGATAATTTAGTTTAAATGGGAAGAATGTTAGTTGCATTTCAAAAATTCCAAGTTGTGATTTTTATTTTTAACTACTTATTTGGAAATAATTTTTCTGCAGAAGACTTATAAGAGTAACACACCCTTCAATCAGTTTCATCATTTATATTTGCCATATTATATTATTATATACTTCTTTACCCCCCAAATACTTCAGTTAGTATTTCCTAAGAAAAATAATATTCTCCTATAAAATCATAGAACAATGATCAAAGTCATGATATTTAACACAATTCAATGCAATTATCTATTAGACAGTGCATATTTCAATTTCACCAATCATTTTTATGTTATTCCTCCCCACTCCCACTCTAGTCTAGGGTCTGATTCAGAAACATGCATTCCATTTAACTGCCATGTGCGTTTTAGTTGCCTTTAATCTGAAGCAGTTCCCTGGACTTTTTTCTTTTTTCTTTCAAGACAATGATATTTTAAGGGTCTTAGCCAATTATTTTATACTGTGTCCTTTGATGTGAGTTTCCAAGTGATTAGAAGCAGGTTATGAATTCTTTGACAGGAGGATCACCTAAGTGATGCTGTGATTTTCTCAGGCACCACATTAGAACATGTCAGTTTCCCATTTTGGTGACATTAGGCTGGTTAATGTGGTGTCCTCTAGGTTTCTCCACTGTAAAATTTCAAATGCGATTGTAAAAAAAGTAACAGCTTTTAAAATTAATTTGTAATTCATAAATAATTAGGATGGAGATACTTTAACTATATAAATTTCTTCTTCAAATGTTTACCCAATTTTTAGCCTATACTGATGATTCTTACCTGAACTAACTATACTTCACATTCAACCAAAACAGTATGTTGCAACAATTAAATGCAGGAAGAGAATTTGAGAATCCAAATGAATTCTATCAAGCAGACAGTAAGAGATATGCAAAAGTGTACAATAATGCCACCCTTTCACTAGTTTATTTGTGGTTTGAAAAATAAAGCTCTTTCCATCCAAATATGTTATTCACATTAACAAGTTATGGGTTTATGATTCCACATTTTAACTAAACTTTATTGTTACTTAAAAATGGGTTGAAACAAAGGACACAGGAGTGCTGATACAAAGGAGCACATGTACACCAACGTTTATAGCAGCACTTTCAACAATAGCCAAATTATGGAAAGAGCCGATGAGTGGATAAAGAAGATATGGCTTAAATATACAATGGAACACTACTTGACAATGAGAAAGAATGAAATGATACCATTTGCAGCAATGTGGATGAAACTGGAAGGTATAATGCTAAGTGAAATAAGTCTGAGAAAGACAGATATCATATGTTTTCACTCATATGTGGGATTTGAGAAACTTAACAGGAGACCATGGGGGAAGGTAATGGGAATAAAATAGTTACAAAGAGAGAAGGAGACAAACCGTAAGAGACTCTTAAATACAGAGAACAAACTGAGGGTAGATGTTGGGTGGGGGAGGAGAGTTGAAAATGAGTGATGGGCATTTGTTGGGATGAGCAGTGGGTGTTGCATGTAAATGCAATCCTAGGAATCTACCCCCAAAACCAAAAGCACACTGTACACATGTATGTTAGCTAATTTGACAATAGACTATATTTTTAAAATAAAATGAAATAAAAAATTAAAATGGATTGAAAGGGGGACCTGGCTCAGTCAGTTAAGCATCCCACTTCAGCTCTGGTCATGATCTCATGGTTAATGAGTTGGAGCCCTGTGTTGGGTTCTGTGTTGACAGCTTGGAGCTTGGAGCCTGCTTCAGATTCTATGTCTCCCTCTCTCTCTGCTCCTCTTGCTCATACTCTGTCTCTGCCTCTCTCTCAAAAATACATAAACATTTTTTAAAAAAGATTAAAAAGAATTGATGATATATTTCCAAATTTCTCACTATTAATTTCTGATGTGGTACACATAAATATAACTCATAAACCAAAGTTCTAGATCTTCTACAAGTTTGCGAGTGTAAAGGGGCCTTGAGAATAAAAGTGAGAACCTTTGTCTAAGACCAAACGAAATGCTATTATTGGTGCTATGCTCTGGAAATTTTTCTTAGAAAAGTGGGAATGACGGGGAACTGAAACTTAAATTCCCAAATCAAGTCTGTCTTTCGGACAAAAGTATCTTCAGTATAGGCCTGAGGCTTTCCACAGAAAATCCTTGTCTTTTAGAGGTATGCAATGTAATAGCGAGAGGTAAAATAATATGGTGTCTGAAATTTGCTTTAAAATAATACCATGATGGTAATGGTGGCTATGGTAGTGTCACTTGCAGTGGCGGTAGTGGTGGTGAAGAGGGTATAGATGAAATGAAGTTGTGCTGTCAACTGTTGAAGCTGTGAGATTGCTACACAGAGGTTCATTACAAAATCTTATTCGACTAGGTTTGAAGATTTTCAAAACAAGAGATTTTTTAAAGGTTTCATCTCTGGATAAGCTTTTTAATGCTATGGATTTGGAGAGAATCAAGATTAATTGCCTGAAATGTCATAATTATTTAAAACATGTTAATTATAGTTTTATAGATTTATGTAACACCTTTCTTCTGAAGGGTTCAAACTGATTAACCTTGGCTGGTTTTTTAAACATGAATATTCATTATCTATTTCTTTGACATTTTGAACATCTGAGGGAAGTTGGCAAAGTAAGAACAAACACGTTGAGTACACATCAAAAACTATCACTTCATGAGTAGTTTGGTATGTTTGGAATTAGCTGCAATAAACTAAACGTTGCTTGCATAAAGATTTTGTCTCTCCTTCACAATGTAGATCCTAAAGCCGAATAGACCTCAGTCTGGTTCTTGGTTCTGCCTCTTTATAATACTTACCATAACATTAACAACACTAGACATACTAATATACAAACAAAGCCAGAATTCATTGAGTGTAATATGTGACTGGTTTTGTGCTAAATTCTTACATTAGTTTATTCATAGAACCCTTACAACAATCCTGTAAGTTCCTTTAATTTTTTTTTAACAACCCCAACACCCAACATGGGGCCCCAACTCACCACCCCTGAACCAAGAGTTGTGTGCTCTTCCACCCGAGCCAGCCAAATGCCCCACTCTAAGTTACTTTTGCTTAGTAAATAACCTGCCAATACCTATCTGCTAAGGAGAAGAGCAAACATTGGAAGCCAGGGCACCAGTCAGCATCTCTTCCTCTATCCACTGCATTAAATTGTCCTCTCTTACCAGCTAGCTGTCTTGGGCAAGTTATTTGATCTCAGCCTTATTTTCCTCTTTTATAAAATAGGGACACAAAGAGTAACTATCTCATAGGCACAAGGATTACATCAGATAAACAGATAACATACATAAAACACTTAACACAAGAAAATAAGAAACGCCAGCTACTATTATTTTCATTACCTACTTTTCTTCAATAAGTAGTATCTTTTATTTTTTTAGATTAATCACCTAAGAATATATGAAATCACCTGGACAGCCAAACGCAAAATATCTAAGAAGTTCTAGAACTCACTCTCCAATATGGTGGCCGTTAGCCACATGTGGTTACTGAACACTTGAAATGTGTCTAGTCGGAATGGAATTAGAGATGGGCTTTAAGTGCAAAATACATACCAGACATTAATGATTTAATATGAAAAGAAAAATAAAATAGCTCCTTAATATTCTTATATTGATTATATGTTGAAATGATAATAGTAGGACTCTATTAAATTAAAATATTATTAAAATTAATTAATTTTGAAACATGGCTATCGGAACATTAAAATTACATACTGACTCTCATTATATTTCTATGGACAGTCCTAGTCTAGAATGTGGGTTACTTCATAAAGAGTGACTTGTTTCTGGAGCCTTTTTCCCCTTGAACCAAAGCGTGAGATACCGCTGTCTTTCTGTAGTTGAAATCATTTACAATATAGTCAATATTCATGATGTGAAAAGAGAGATCATTGGTTTATGTTATCTTAGTATTTTGAGTGAAATGCCCATCACAACTGCTAAGTGAGTAATTTCGTTGTGTCCATTCTTCCCCAACGCTGTCCTCACTTCCATCATTCAAATTATACAGCTTCAGTGAAAGAAATAAAAATGGTGAGGATCCTTGTGCTGGAAAAATAAAAATATAAAATTATGTTTAAGAGTCTGGATCTTTCTGTAGCTGTTACTATTATCAACTAGTATCAGATGTGGATATTAGTTCTTTGACCATATTAGCTCAGTTGTTTTTTTTTTCAAAAGTGTATTCCCGAAGAAAACAAATCCTGTAACATTAGACTGACCATACATCCTGGACTGCCTGACATAATCCCAGTTTACAACTATTATCCTGGCACAATTAACCACTCTCTCTTTTGTCTCAGACTTGTCCCAGTTTAAGCAATAAATTATATGGTCACCCTTGGGGTAAGATCCTCATTGATGAAACAATTCCTTGGTCAAATAAGTTTGGGAAATGAATTGTAGTCTATCCCCCTTTTAGAAATTTATAACACATACTAGCATTTGAGAAGTCATGTAAGAAAAAAAGTTGTTTGGGCGTGCATGGGTGGCTCAGTTGGTTAGGCATCCGACTTCAGCTCAGGTTATGATCTCTTGGTTCGTGGGTTCGAGCCCCACATTGGTTTCTGTGCTGGCAACTCAGAGCCTGGAGCCTGTTTCGAATTCTGTGTCTCCCTCTCTCTGTCCCTCCCCCGCTGATGCTCTGTCTCTCTCTGTCTCAAAAATTAATAAACTATAGGGGCGCCTGGGTGGCTCAGTTGGTTAAGCCTCTGACTTCGGCTCAGGTCATGATTTCACAGCTTGCAGGTTTGAGCCCCGCATCGGGCTCTGTGCTGACAGCTCAGAGCCTGGAACCTGTTTCCGATTCTGTGTCTCCATCTCTCTCTGACCCTCCCCTGCTAATGCTGCCTCTCTCTCTCTCAGAAATAAATTAAAAAAAAAAAAATAAAAAAAACAAAAAGAAATATTTCTAAAAATAAACTTTAAAAAATTTTTTAAAAGTTGTTTAACTTTGTTTCACTCAGGGTTTGCTAAGTTTGCTTCATTGTGGGAGTCTCCTTTCTCCTGTAATAGATATTAACATCCCACAGAACACACTTAAAACTAAATCAACTACATGCAGAATTTTCCAAAGCTAGATTTTTGACTAATGGTTGCAATTATTTTATCATAATTAAATAAATACAAAATTTTATATAATAAACTTTTTTGCCCTTTTCAAGAATGTATGTGACATGAACAGACATCTGCTTAAAGAAATATTTTTATTTTATTCATGATCAGATAATCTGAGTTTCAGCTTTGAAATTCTGATTCAATTCAATAAATATTTATCATATGTCCTTGTTTTTTAGCTTTAAAAAATGTTTATTCATTAGTTTTGAGAGAGATAGATATTGTGCACATGCGCGAGCAGGGGAGGGCCAGAGAGAGAATGAAAGAGAGAATCCCAAGAAGGCTCTGAGTCAGACAAGGGGCTCGATCCCATGAACCTTGAGATCATGACCTGAGCTGAAACCAAGAGTCAGATGCTTAACTAATGGAACCACCCAGGTGTCCCTATCATATGTCTTTTATACATCAATTGCTGGCCTAATGCTGCTAATCCAAAGAAGGATCAGACATGATAGTTATACTCATATTGCGCATAAGTATATGGATTGATTTGCCTCCTCTATAAAGGGACTTTCCTCTATTGGCTGTTCGATTGGTTGTTTCATTAAATAGTATTTCTAGGGGTACCTGGGTAGCTAAGTCAGTTGAGCGGCCGACTCTTGATTTTGGCTGAGGTCATCATCTTGCACTGGTGAGAGGTTGTGAGATCGAGCCCTGCATCGGCTCCATGCTGGGCATAGAGGCTGCTTAAGATTTTCTCTCTCCCTCTGCCCCTCCCCTGCTCTCTCTCTCTCTTTCTGTAAATAAATGAATAAACAAATCAATATATATTATAGTTATTTCTTGCCACATTTCCAAAATGGTATAAATGCTAGTGGAGTTAATCTAGTGGAAGAGCACAGATGATTGCATTAGGTGATAAAACACCCTGCATTGGGTGCTCCCTCGAAAGGGAGGTATCTGTAAAATGATTTCCAAAGGTGGAAGGAGCTGTAAGACCAAAGGAAAAGGCTGAGAAGTCCCGCTTGACAAGAAATAGTTTATTAGGAGGACTTACAAACAGAGGCATGTCTTACGTGACTACAAGATGAGATCGCCACAACCCCACCTCCTATAAGACCTGCTTTTATACCCCTAGAGGTTAGTGAGCACACGCTGGGGGGGACCACCCTGGACGGGAATGCTTGAGAATAGGTGTGTGTCACAGCCATATCTCCAGAGTAGATCAAGGACATTATGCTTTAATGTGTACTTAAGGGGTGGATAAACAAAAGAAAAGAATGGGGTGAGGGCAGTGCTATGCCCGGAAGCCTTCAGGTCACAGAGCAGTTATTATCACGATGGATTTGTCCCAGATGGTGTTAGTCTGGTTCACAAAACAGGTATAAATAAAGTGTCATTAAAAATCAGGGTAACTGCTCAACTTTACCCAATGTCACTGAAAAGGATTTTACTGAGGACCTGCTATGTGAGTGAAAAAAATTAAAATGCTGACAGACCCAAGAGGTAGGAGTATTTCTAGGCAAAGAGAAATGTTTGTACAAATGCCAGAAAAGTCCGTGTTTTAAGCTAATAGGAATAGGTAAGGGTGTAGGCAAACAGAATTATAAAAACATAATTAGGAACAAAATATGATGGCTCTTTAAATACTATTTAAGGGTTTTGAGGAAATTGCCTGTGATTCTCATTAGGATGACTTTATGACATGGGTGAGTACATTTCAGTGTTAGAGGGCCGATTCTTCGAGATCCCGAAGAGGAACTTTTCATGGGTGTGTTAAAGTTCTAGCAAAGAGATAAAATATGCTGAATCACTACTGTGCACAATAGCATTTGGCCACCCTCTTTCAGTAAAGTAGTTGTCATAAAATACATTTATAAGCTAATCTTATTACTTTAGCAAGAACTTCCATTCCAGGTACTTGGCTGCTATTTGTACATTTGTGTGTCCATGTAACAGTAGCAGAGTATGATTGTAAAAGAGGGTTTAATTCTGTGGTTTAAATGTTATTTACTTTAGTGTCCTATCTGTATCATAAATAATTGTTCTGGTATTTTAAAATATGTTCAGCTTTGATTCTTTCAAAATGTTTAATTTCAGCCTATTTATTAAAACAAGATAGCAAAGAAAAACGAAAAGAAAGCACACACACAATGAAAAAAATAAAATTAAAGTGTTGCCAGATGCATGAGTTCAACATACTAGTCGAAATTTAGCAGCCTTCATAGAAGGTTTTAGAAACTCTTGGCATGTTGGTAATTGAGAATCTTACATTTTTCACCAGTGGAGAAACTGCTTAATTCAATGAGAAAGTGTGACATAAGCCCAACACTGACCTCACTTAATGACTAGCCAAATAAAAACAGAAGTTTAGAGGTTTCACAGCTGCTGACAGAGTCCATGGAAAGAATTATTGTGGAATATTCTTACTGTTGCTAAAGAAGGGAATTAAAGAGGCCAGAAATAAGAAACCAGGAAGAAAACAAGCCTGTCAGCATTCAAAACTGATTACTAGGGAATTACTTTGTGGTTAAAAATCCACAGGGTTTCAGCAACTTTATTTAGGAATGTTTATCCCAGAGGGCTTTCATTGCATGTATCTTGCTACAAATAAGTTTGCTTACCTTAACTCCATACAGAGCTTTATAAACCACAACTGTTTGGATTTGAATTTGCCAGCTTTCACAACTGCTACCAACTCCATTGAAAACCAGGAGACTTTCAGGATGTAGGAGGGGCCCTGGCAGTCACAGGGTCCAATTATGTGGTTGTCCCTTTTGTTATGGTTCACATCTTAGAAGAAGTCAGATAAGGAGCCCCAGCACCCACCATTAGCAAGTAGGAGCCTGTTAATTGTGTAGAGGTCCCTTATGTTGAGTGTAACAAGGGGAAATATGGTGTTTTTCTAGCCTAAATCAGTTGAATACTTTACTTTCATTCTTTCATTTGCTTTAATACTTGTGGAATAAACAGTTAGTGAAAAATTTAATATAATGATTTCTTAGAACAAAGAAAAGATCCTCTCACTTGGGTTGGAGAGCCACATGCCTGTAATGTGGCGTAGTGGGGAGTACCTCAGTTGAGATTCAAGGGACCTATGCTCCATTTCTACTCATTTCCTATTGGATTATCCTTATCTAAGGCTACTTTCCTCAGTATCAGCTTCACCATATTTTGTTTTTTATTATTTTTTTAATGTTTATTTATTTTGGGGAGAGAGACAGAAAGCAGAGGAGGGGTGGGGGTGGGGGGCAGAGGATCCAAAGCTGGCTGTCTGCTGACAGCAGACAGCGCAGTGCAAGGTTTGAACTCACAAAAAAATTGTGAGATCATGACCTGAGCCCAAGTTGGATGTTTAACGGACAGAGCTACCCTGGTACCCCAGATTCATCATCTTTAAAATGAAGGTGATGATAACGTATCATAATGATGTGGGGATCAAGAGAGACTGTGTATCCCAAAGTAGTTTATTAAAACAATAATTTGCTTTATTGTCTCAATTCTCCACCTTCCCATAAACACATCTTAACTTCTCATACTTTCTTGAACTCAGAGTTAGACTAAGGCATGGCTGTGGATTGGAAGTATAGTGCCAGATAATGCAGGTTTTGACCTGTCATCCTTGGCAAAACGTAAATTTCTGGTTTCATTTCTGCCAAAAGAGGCATGCCCTCGAGCGGAAATAAAAATACAAAACTCCCCTTGCTAGAATTAGCTATCTATGCTGAGCTTTCTTGCAAATAAGCAGCTACCAACACAGCTACAATTCCAAAGACTAAAATGCAGGTCACAATGCTGCTTAATGGGGCATAATTCATCTTAAAAAAAATTTAATCTATGGATATGTACGCAATTTAGTGGTCACATATTTTCAGAACATTGACTATGCTTTGACCAGTCGAAGTCAATCACTGAAGAAATTTGTTTCTATGTAAAATCTTTATTAACATAACTCTCCATACTCTCTAAATAAATGCTCAACAAGAAGTTTTTGTATATTAGTTAAAAGGGGTGCCAAATCGTTCATCTGCCAGTATTGCTCAGGTTTTCTCACACTCGCTACACTTTTCCACATATTTCCATCTACACGCATACTCTCTTTTCTCCACTTTGTTCACTACTCATCTTCCGGGTTAATTAAAAAAATCAATCCCTATATGATACCTTCCTTTCCCCTTTAGTTCCCTAGAGGGAATTATGATATTTTCTTAATTCTAAGAATCAACTCTTTTGGGGTAGATCGAAGCCAAAACCAATAGAATATTAAAGATATGCATCAGTTTAAGGCATGTTCCAATAAAAAAAATGCTAAAATGGTCAAAAAAATTTTTTAATCTAGAAATACTGTAGTTGCTTATTCCTATGAGTATCTTTAGCACATAGGACGCTGTATTTTAGTACTTCTCACACCATATATATTATAAGGGATGTAAATTTGCCACAGGAGACTTGGGTAAAACAAAAATCTTATTACTTTATTTTTAAAAAATCAAAATAAATCTCGCTCTGAACTCTCTTCTCAGCACCTTTTATATTAATGACTAGAGAGCCCTCCTTTGAAATTGTTCATGATTCCCAGGGCCATTATATAGTTCATTCTACATTATCATAGAAGAAAGTATTCTTTTTCTTTCGCTTTTGTTTTAAGTAGGCTCCACACCCAGTGTGTAGCCTAACCCGGGACCTGAACATGCCATGACTCTCAGATCAAGACCTGAACTGACATCAAGAGTCGGACACTTAACCAAATGAGCCACACAGATGCACCATGGTGGGGAGGGTTCTTGACTTTAGTTCATCCTAGTTGTGCTGTTGTCACAGCCACTGCTCAAGCCCATGTGGCCTACCTGGAGGCAGACTACTCTGTTGCTTAGGTCGTACCCTTCCTCCATGCTCAACTCAGACCCAAGGCTTGCAAGGCGACAGTTGTAAAGGCTGAACCATCAGGCACTCTATGCATTCCTTATCAGTGATCTTGCCACCTACTGGGGTTCTGAGTAGGAATAGGACCTTTGGGTCGACCCACCTCAGGAATTCAATTCTAAGCAATAATTCAATTCCTTTATCCACTCCCCCTCTGAGATAATCCATTATAATCTTCAATTGGCCTGAATCCCAAACAATTGAACTTTCTGAACAGTTCTCTTTGTGTTTATGGGGGGGGGGGTCAACTGCCATATAAAGAGAGAATAGGCTTTACCTTTTGCAAGTTAAGAAAGGAGACCATTCATTTTACCATGGTGAATTGACAGCAGAGTAAACTAAAGAGATACTAAACAACAATCAAGATTTACCAGTAGGTTTGCTGTGTATCTCCATCATCTCCCAATAAACAGTGGTCTTTTTGAGGGTAGGAGCTATGTTTTCATTATGGATGAGTCTTTAGCATCCAACATAGTGCTTCGATCAATGAACTGAGTATAGTGTGAGGATCAATGAAATGAGTAAAGTGTGAATTATTGCTCTTGTCTTCTAGATAATTCTGGTTTTAGGAACTTTTAGATGCATTGAAATGTAAAACTAGTTGAATAGAACTCAAGAACAAGGTTCTGTCCTCCAGTCATACCATTTTGATGAATTTCCCCCCAGAGGTACAAGGAATTTTGGGTGTCAAACACACTAAACTGGAATTTTGAAATTTGCAGATCGAAATTTAATTTCTTTTTTTTAACTTTTTAAATCTTTTTATTTTATTTTTGAGAGAGAGAGAGACAGACAGACAGACAGACAGACTGTGTGTGTGAGAGAGAGGGAGACACAGAATCTGAAGCAGGCTCCAGGCTCGAAGCTGTCAGCACAGAGCCTAACGCGGGGCTCAAACCCATGAACCACACGATCATGACCTGAGCTGAAGTTGGATGCTCAACAGACTGAGCCACCCAGGCACCCCATCTAAAACTGATTTCATCTCAGGGCACCTGGCTGTCTCATTCAGTGAAGCATGAGACTCTTGGTCTTGGGGTTGTGAGTTCAAGCCTTGCCTTGAGTGTGGAGATTACTTAAAAATAAAAATTATTTAAAATAAATAAACAAATCAAAACAAAATAGATTTCAGCTCTGCTTTCCCCTGCTAAGAAGTCACTGTATCTCCGTGCTATTGTGTGTATTCACATTGTGTGAAGTTAGTAAAGTGTTCCAAATTTGGATGGAAAGTACACACTGTTCATTGAGGGCACAGAAATATCTTTGAAAGTGAAATCTTTGATGGGTACACAGACACTTGTACTTTGATTTTGTTACATATTTAGCAGTGAGTTTATATCAGTGATATATCAGGAACACACCAGGGGAGAACAAGAAAGTAACTTGCTTACTGTACAGTCACCGGAGTATACTTCAAAGCCTGTGTGATTTTACTACCTCTGCTCATAAAATTCCCTCATTTAAAATGTCATTTTAAGCCACCTTCTAAGTTCGTACCTAAATCCCCACGCAGCTACTGTTCATTCCTTTACTACCTAGTAAATACTCACCACCAGACCACTACCATACATAAAAGATTACAGTCACTCCGATAGAAGTTTCTTATAGGACTTGTTATTGCACAAACTGGAGAGAATAACTTCAAGTCCAGAGACCAAAATGACTCTCAAAGTTTTATTTATTTAGCTCATATTTATCAAGACACCTTGAGCAAGGACCTAGAGTAGGCTCTGATGAAAACCATGATTTACTAAACCCTCAAGAAGATTGTTATTTCTAGAAGTGGGAACAACAGAAACACACAAATGGCTATATTTCGGGACATGGCACGATGAATACTAAAAGGGGAATGGAGTTCAAAGGAGGTGTAACCATTGCAGCCAGAGGAATTGGGCATGTCTGCATGGAGGGGTCATTAAACTGTGCTGAAAAGAATGGGTTACTTCCCATTTGGACAAAGCGTGACTGGGAAGGGCAGGTCAAACGAAGGGAATGCCTTGGGCAAAGACACATACTCAGTTCCTAAAAGGCAAATCAGCTACTCAAACAGTAACAAATGTTTTGTTTCATCATATTGCCTACTTGGGTGTATTAAGTGTGCATATTTCATAAGAGTAATGGAAGATATTATTATGAAATATACTCTATATTTGCTCTATATTTAAAAATTGACCAACCAAAAATACATTGAGAGTAAAATAGTACTTTCTGAAGTTCCTTTGATTGCTTTCCACACTTTTCTTGTCAAAGTAAGTTCTTCATTCAGGGCAGCTATTGCGTTAGTCAGCATTCTCCAGAGAAACAGAATAAGGTGTGTGTGTGTGTGTGCATGTGTGTTTATGTGTGTGTGAATATGTATCTCTGAGTTAGATATACACATATGTATGTATACACACATGTATGTATACCCCATATTAATTGAAGAGAGAGATTTATTTCAAAGAATTGGCTCATAATAATGCAGAGACTGGTAATTATGCTATTTGAAGGGTTGAAGGGTAGGCGGGAAATTCTTGCATGAGTTGATGTTGCAGTTTTGACTCAGAAGTCAGTGAGAAGGCAAATTTGCCTTTTTTGTTGGGGTAGGGACTTTAGTTTTTTTTCTTAAGGTCTTCAACTGATTGGATGGTCTACCCATGTTATGAAGGGTAATGTGCCTTACTCAAAGTCTACTGATTTAAATGATAATCACATCTAAAAACTGCTTTCACAGCAACATTTAGGCTGATGTTTGATGAAACAACAGATCAGAATACCCTAGTCAAGCTGATGCATTAATCATCACGGTTATCATGAATCATGAAGATATGGCACTAATGAAAAGAGGGAAAACAGTATCTTTCATGTGTATACAAGGTTCTTTATGGTTTTACAAACATTTTTGCACATATAATTTTAAAAACCCTGTAAGGAAAGAAGGGAGCATTATTATCAATGGTTTATAAATGACAAATCTGAGGTACAGAGAAATTAGAAATGTTGAAGATTAAAGAGCTAGAAGTGGTTCACTTGGTGTCAGAAGTAGAACTGTCTTCTGACTCATTATCTAATGGTCTTTCCACCATCTAATTATCTAATGGTCTTTGCACCATCTACTAGTGGTCCAGTCCAAATTTCTATAGCATTTATTATCTGTAATACCCTCTCCAAACTTAAAGATATCATTATTGATATACTCTATATCCCCAACTAAATCCTAAGACATGCCTCATTGTGAATAGCCTGTTATATCCTATATATAAAAAAATATCAGTAAGTGTTTTTTATTTTATTATTATTTTTTTTAATTTATTATTTCTAGGAGAGAGAGAGAGAGACAGCGTGAGCAGGGGAGGGTCAGAGAGAGAGGGAGACACAGACTGAAACAGGCTCCAGGCTCTGAGCTGGCAGTCAGCACAGAGCCCGACGCGGGGCTCGAACCCACGAACCGCGAGATCATGACCTAAGCGAAAGTCGCACGCTTAACCGACTAAGCCACCCAGGCGCCCCAGTAAGTGTTTAAAAATAAGAATGGATGCTGCTACACATCCTATTTATGCTGGGAGATCTGTATATATAATGGGTGGGGCAACTCCTTGAATTCGTTTTCAAGTCATGCAGATGAAACTGTCACAGTGCTTTTATAAGGTCGGCGAGCCTGAAAGGCCTAAATTCTTCACATGTTAAGAAAGACTTTGAGTTGTATCAACATGACAAGTTGCTCAACTTCTAGGTCTAATTTCTTTATCTGTAAAAAAGGGGGATAATCGTAGAGCTTCAGGAATGTGCTGTTGGAATAGAGAGTTACTGCCTGTATAACAGGTATGAATAGTTCTGTGACACCTGCAAGAGGTTTCATGGTTCTTATTTTCAACAAAGACATCTCCAGATTACAATTTACCAATAGCAATAAGCCCAATACCAGTTAACTCGTTAAGATCCTCATTGAGCTTACAAAATGGGTTATATCTTCCTAGAAAAATGGGGACCCGGGTTCTTTGGTTATAGAATGGTTAATACCCACCCCCCACCCCCCACCCCCCGCTTGGTTCCATTTAGCTGCTACATACAGGCCATTGTATATATGGCTTTCACAAACACGGGTGGCAGCTCAGTCTTTCAACTGCTCAACAATAGTTGAGGACTGCTTTTGCCACACATTGAGATGGCTTCTTTGATTGGGCTATTGATATCTACTTACAATATTCCTCTCTGTTGATTCCTTAGCTGCAAACATCTTGCCTGGAGTGGTGCTCAAGATGCAGCATTTAAGGCCAATTTCACATGCGTTCAAATATCTGTTCTCATACAAGGACCTCTTATCTCCAGAATGCAGAGTCCAGGCACTTGAGAAATCCACAAACCTCCCATCTTTAATTAAGGAACAAAATCCAGTGTTGGGCTATCCCCCGAAGTCTCCATTTCACCTCCTTTGGGACAGCCGCTAATCCTTTTTTTTGGCTGAGAACTTTGCAATGAATCCTATTAAAACTCTCTGAGGATAAGGGGGAATCTAGATTTCAAGGTCATAGGGCCATCTTGTCATCATTCTTTGGCAAAAACAATAGAAAAAAATAAAATACTGATCAGTTTCTCAGTAAATCATTAATAGCTGCACACGCAAATCACTTAGCATATAATAGCTATGTTAATTGCTCAAAGTATGTTCTTTATCATTATTGTTTGTAATAATATTCTAAAATGCATAGTGGCTGTGCTCCATTGAATCTGTCACATCTTGAGAGGCTTTAAGGTATAGGGGAAAATCCTGGGCTTTTGGAGTCAAACAGCTCTGGTCTTGATTCATGGCTCTGTTGGTTCATTATCTCTATGAAATAAATTACTTTACCCAGCTTCAGCTTTTCTTTTGTAAAATTAATTGTGTAGGCTAATTGTACCTTAACCCATATAGCCTTGGGCTTCACCTGCCAGGGACATACACTTGATATTTATAATAATATCCCACTTCTCGCTTTGAGCCACAGCTACATGACCAGTAGAAAATTTGGTCTTTTGCTGGCAGCCCTTCCCATTTATGTATTCTTTTGGGGAAGTCCCCATGGATGAGGGGTGCTTACAGTCGCTTCATTCTCATGTCCTTCATTCTCGCGTCAGACCCCTAGGCTGCTGGTCTCATGCTTCTCTTTCCTTCTGAACAGTAGGGAAAATTCTGTAGACTCCCACGATCAGAGATATTTCAACAGTTAGGTCCCCTATGTCCCTGCATTTTCCTTCCATAACATACTCAAGTGTAGGGGAAGAGGGGATATGACAGAGAAGATCGAGTAGTCTTCTGCTACCACTGCTCCCTCTGACATTCAGGACAGGAACCAGGCCTGTTCTTCTATATCTTCTCATAGGTTCTGAGGACCTTTTCTCCAGACAAGCCTCATTTGGGGGAGCCCCGACCCCTAGATTGGTTTCTGAATGACTGAGCATAACATGTGGACCAGGTTTGCGTTCTCTTCTACAGATATTTTGGGTCCGTGCAAAACAAGATATGTGTCTGGGCACCTGTTTCAGTTCTTAGGAGCATTTTGTGGTGGTCCCAAAGTCCCTGGAACATTTTGTCATACCAAGTTGTGCTATCAGGAGCATACAGAGAACTCTGTGTCATGTTCTGATCTTGACGTACTCCAAATATTCCCTAAAGCCACTAGTGACTGCCACATAGTAAGTTCCTAGTAAACATCATCCAACCTTTGTCATTGCCTAAAAATGATTTGATGTATTTGCCAGATAGTTGATTATAAAATGTATTTTATCTTTATGCCAAGCTAATTGTTTTTTTTAAGTTTGTTTGTTTATTTATTTATTTACTTATTTAATTTATTCTGAGAGAGAGAGAGAGAGCGCG
Source organism: Proteles cristata cristata (assembly GCA_017311185.1). Taxonomy (NCBI): domain Eukaryota; kingdom Metazoa; phylum Chordata; class Mammalia; order Carnivora; family Hyaenidae; genus Proteles; species Proteles cristata. Next base: position 1,969,814 of record JAESUZ010003619.1, on the reverse strand, counting down.
TGCAAGCAGGTGAGCGGCTTGGGGAGGCAGAGGGAGAGAGGGAGAAAGAATCCTGATGCAGGACTTAAACTCACAAACCATGAGATCATGACCTGAGCCACAAACTAATTGTTTTTATAGTGAAAAAAACCTGTGACCCAAAGTCCTCGGGGTCATGTTGTTAAATAGAGCATCTCAGGACTTGGGAGCTTACTATCAATACACATTGATAAGCATGACTGGCTTAATTAGAAAAACAATTAGTAGACTGTATAATGGTTACCGAGGAAGAGTCATGGCCTTGTACCCTGGTAGAAGCCATTTCAGTTTGGACCCCAAAAAGCAAATGGAGTAAAACTAGTTCTTCAAGTTCCTGTGACAGAGACACATAGGGTAGGATGCTCAGGTTAAGAATAAAATGCCAAACAAATAAATGAAAACCTTCTCCACAGTTTATAAGTAAAGCAGGAAGTCAACTATTTGCAAACTATATTGCAGAGAAATGAAGCCTCTATAAAGCTTTTATTAAGGTGAACTTTGAACTTTTGTCAATGCAAAGAGTAAGTGCTATTTAAAACTCCTCAGAAGGTACTGAAGGAAAGAGGTAACAATTCAAACACAGAATGGTGTGGGATAGACATCATGAGAAAACAAAAAATGATATTCATAGCTGGGACAGTTGAGGAAGAGGCATCCAGATCTGATGAAACCTGAGACTATTCTCTATGTCATTCTGGTTTAAGGATTCTCACAAAGTCTTTATGGAGAAAATCTGGAAATTAATTTAAAAAATTCACTTACATGACATTTATGGATACATTATGAGCCTCTCACATTGTTATTTACTTAATCTTTAAAACACCCGCATGATGTGCTATTGGTCCCATTTTTTAAAAAAATGTTTTATTTATTTCTGAGAGAGAGAGAGAGACAGTGTGAGCAGGGGAGGGTCAGGGAGAGAGGGAGACACAATCTGAAGCAGGTTCCAGGCTCTGAGCTAGTTGTCAGCACAGAGCCTGATGCGGGGCTTGAACCCACAAACTGTGAGATCATGACCTGAGCTGAAGTCGGAGGCTTAACTGATTGAGCCACCCAGGTGCCCCGATTGGTCCCATTTTAATAGATAAACAAACTGAGGCATAATTTGCCCCCAAACATCGGGTAAGAAACAGAACCAGAATTAAAAATCAGGTAGTCTTGATTAAAGATAGCAATTTCACTTGTAGGGCCTAGTCATTCTGTTCCAAGGGAAATGAAAACATATGTCCACATAAAAATGTGTGCACTAATATTTATAGCAGCATCATTCAAAACAGTCAAAAGGTGAACATAATTCAAAAGTCTATTGATGGGTGAATGGATAAACAAAATATGGTACATCCACACAGGGAATATTCTTCAGCATTACAAAGGAACAAGGTGCTAACCCGTACTATAACATGAGTGAACTTTAAAAAAAATAATGCAAAGCAAAAGAAGCCAGTTACAGAGATCACCTATTCTATTATTCCATTTGTATAAAATACCCGAAATAGGCAGCTCTGTAGAGACAGAAAGTAAATTAGTAGTTGCTTAGGGTGAGAGACATGGGATCTGGGAGTGATAGCTGAGGGATAACAGAGTCTCGGGAAAAAAAATACCCCAGGTAATCTGGTTCAAGAGTCTGGGTTTTCAACCCCTGGGCAATGCCATCTTTCTTGACCACAGAAGCCTGATGACCAGAACTTTTTGCTGTGTATGCTCAGATACTTTAAAATAGCATAGGGGGCGCCTGGGTGGCTTAATTGGTTAAGCGTCCGACTTTCGCTTAGGTCATGATCTCGCGGTTCGTGGGTTCGAGCCCCGCGTCGGGCTCTGTGCTGACTGCCAGGTCGGAGCCTGGAGCCCGTTTCAGTCTGTGACTCCCTCTCTCTCTGACCCTCCCCTGCTCATGCTGTCTCTCTCTCTCTCTCTCTCTCATGGAAATAAATAAAACATTAAAAAAAAATAAAAAAAATAAAATAGCATAGGATTTTGATACGCGTGGGGGGAGGAAGTCAACTAAAAAGAGATCTTAATGAAGATTGGCTTGATGAGGCTCAGTGATAAATGGGTAGGTAGATTTCAACATCTATCTGCCATGACTATTCCTGTACCCTTCCTTGCCTATGGAAAAACTCTACCATTCTCCTTTTGCTGCTAAACATCACAGCAAATGTGGGCTAAAAGTGTCAGGATAGGATTCCAGAACAGATTTGTTACATTGCTGGTCTATTTCACTAAGCTAACCTTCCGAAAATGGTCAAATAGAACTCCAAACTTAATCTCTCAAGGAAACAGTTTGCAAGTTGTGAGAAAATGTCACCTAAGCACATGGGGCACAGGTACTTCAAAACTGAAAAGCTGAAAACTCTTCACTTGCCTTTGTCAAAAAACCTCACCATTGATTTCTGGTCCTGGCCAACAAACAGGTGTGAAGAAGGGCCCCCTGCTGGCCCTGCACTAATACATTCTAAGTGAATTGGAGGCCTATACTCACTGCCTTAGCCTGGCATGTTTAAACTGTCTAAAATTACCAAAACACTAGGCTCTTTGATGCTGATAGTCTCAGGTTATAAATAATGCTTTCATCATTATCAAAGGCTGCTTTAATTGACCCGGGTTGCATGTGAACAACCATCAATCAGAAATGGTAATATGAAAATCACACACCTTGTATTTGTCCCTGTTTCCTCAGAAGACGATTTCATTCCTCAGGTCTCAATTCTAAAGCTCCCAAAAAGCTTTCACTTGAAAACCTGATTATGTCTATGTGAATAATAATACTTTTCCAAAGTGCCCACAATTACACACTCAGTAATTCTCCATTTTCTTTCCTTCTCACCCACCAGATGGTGCTACTTCCTTACGTTTCCTAAAGATAACAACTTCCTTTGGAAGGAACTTACAACAGTAGTTTTTAGGTACCCTAGGTTCATATTCCAAAATTTGTGAATTTCTCTTATTCAACATCCTGTAATGTAATAAAGAATTTTGTAAATGGAAACCTGTTGGTTGTAATTGAAAGAAAAAAGTTAGATGTTTAACTTAAATCACTCTTGTGTATTTAAACCAGAGGTAAGGTCAAGGTTACAGGCAAGTTGTGGTGACAGAAACCATGCAATTGCCAGAGATTTCTCCACCCCACCCCCCTCCACCTTCTACTTGCACGGTATCTTATTCCTAATAGGAATAATAGGGGTAAGAGTAGATGTGTTCTTACCCCACAAACACTGCTTCATTAAAAACAAAACAGATTAGGGGCGCCTGGGTGGCTTAGTTGGTTGAGCGTCTGACTTTTGCTTAGGTCATGATCTCACGGTTCGTGGGTTCGAGCCCCGCGTCGGGATCTGTGCTGACTGCCGGCTCAGAGCCTGGAGCCTGTTTCAGTCTGTGTCTCCCTCTCTCTGACCCTCCCCTGCTCACGCTCTCTCTCTCTCTCCTAGAAATAATAAAAAATAAAAAAATAAAAAAAAAATTAGAAAAAAAACAAAAAACAAAAAAACAAAACAGATTACCTGCAATGATCTTAAAACCGTAACTTAGTCTTTAATAAAGATTTATAAAGATCTTACAATATTCTTTCCCAATCACAAAATGTAAAGCAGTCTCTAAAATAAGGACACTATTTACCCTGAACCTACAAACAACCTTGGAAAGGAAAAAAGCTGAAATTAGGAGGGGATAAGTGGTTGGATGCGCGGGTCATGTTCACAGGGCTGTGAAAGAGAAAGATCGAACATTCCATCTGCTCTCCTCCTTTTCCTGGCCTCCTTGCAATTAGAATGAGCAAAAAGGACTAGTTCTGACCGGTGAAATGGTAGTGGATGTAAGTGCATTATTTTCAGGCTGAGATAGTCAAAGCCCATGCAAGTTTCTCAAGTTTCTCTCTTCCCCTAACAATGCACTTGAGGAAGCTGCGTGTTCAGGAAGAGGTAGCTAACGAGATGGTGGCAGCTCCATTGGCCTGAGTCTCTGTGTGGGGCATGAAGTCTGACAGCTCATATGGGAGATACAGTGTGAACAAAAAATGTATTTTCGTTGTATCAAGCTACTGAGATTTTAGATTGATCATAACCCTTGAGCATATGCCCGGAACAATGCTAGCTTTTTTTTTTTTTTTTTTTTCTGCTCTGCGCCCTCTTACATCATGTCTAAGCAAATATTACTTGATTCTGTTACAGAGTATTTACTTTTTCGGCTTTCGTAAGAATGTAGATTTTAAGTTGATCTGTCTTCATCTGTATTACGTACTGTGCTGAAATCCTTGACCATTATTTTCCTCGGATTAGCTACAAACATTTCAAGAGAAGGCATTTTAGCATGAGCTCCGTAGATAGAATGGTTAGAGTCCCAATAATGGAATCTGATAATTTGTGTTCTGATAATCTGATAATTTACATTAAAAACTAAAAAGATCTTCATAAGTATCCATTTCTTCATCTCTAAAACAGGAGTCACAAGATCAGGGAACTTGTAAGTTTGATGTGAGGATTTATTGAATTTGGATAATAATTATATTTTGAGTACTTTTTAAACATTCATAATATAATTTTCTTTTCTGCTTTTCTGAGCCCATAACTTTCCTCTTGGTTTTAAGGAGGCTTCCCTCTGTGTAGGATGAATCTAAACTTTATTACTTGAGGAATGGAAATAGAATAAATTAAAATTCTGTTTCTGATATATAAATTTGAATTGTGCCGCAAGATAATAGCCACAGTAGCTTGATGGACTTGACTAAGTAGTTCTCCAGCAATGGTGAGTCGTCACTCCTACCTAAGGCCACCAGACCTTCTCTGGGGTAAAACATAGTCCTTTTTGAAGGGGAATTATGGGAAGAAGAAAAGAGTAAGAAAGTGAGAGTGAAGGGAGCAGATGTCTCTGTACTTTTCCCTCTTTGGACTTTGGTTCTGGCCTAGAGCTGAGCATGCAGAGAATAGAGGTATTCTTTCCTTCTATTCATCATCTGAGGCTTTGGGAGGAAGCAAGCATGCTGGCTGCCATACACCAAGTTGAAGCACAGTCACCTAGAAATGAACTATGGTCAGGTAGCTTTGCTGGGCTGCCTTTGATCCTACGTGGTATACACTGACCTGAGTTATTGAGCATATGACCGGAGAGCTTGCCAGAAGGAGTCACCTTAGCAGAACAAGAAGCCGAGTGGCCAGGATTTTAGAAAAGACTTGGACCGAATGAATGAGAGGCACAGCCACACCTAGAGTGGTGAGCAGAGACCAGTGGGAGATAATGAGTCTTAGCCCAGGATAATGAGACTTAGCCCACCATAGTAGGGGTCACTACCATGAGACCAGAGAAGCCAAATCACAGGTGCACCTAACTGAAACTTCAGCCTTAAATACCTCCCAGTATCCTGGTAGATAGATAATACTGCACTACAAACTAGAAGAAGCAACATCCTTGATTCTTTCCAGCTACCGTGAGGTTGTTTAAGCTCCCCTCATGTAACGCCACATGAACAGACATCTTCTTAGAGATGTAGAAGAATGAAGGAAGCCATATGAGACACTTTATTCTATAGAAAGGAACATTATACTTTTAAAGCCATTAGGTTGGATTACATTTAAATGGAATTAAAAAATCAATTTGTTTGTTAATTCAGAAGTAGGGAGTTCAAACTGAAGACCAAAATAGTTGTAGACAAAGTAATTACATTATATATATTCATATATAATATATACATATACATACATTAATATATATTATATATAAAAAACATTTTATGTATGGATGGATACACTATATATATTTACATTACTGTATACATCATTTTTATAAATACGTATGCATATATGTGTGTGTGTGTGTGTGTGTATATATATATATATATATATATACATAAAATGTAATTACTTTGTTTTGCCTACAACTGCTTTGGTTTTCAGTTTGAATCTCCTCCATCTGGGTAGGAAAAAAATACACAACATGGTATGACTTAAGCCTAGGACCCTCCTACACGTTAAATAATGAGCACAGTGCTCATAATAAGTGCTTAATACATGTTGAATTAATGTTAACTTAAAGCTACCAGAACACATGGCATCTCTTCTTGGATATTTAAGAAGCATATAAAATTTATTATGTTAAATAAAGAATTCTTGGTTCCCACAATTCTGATTTACTCATTCTCTGCCTTTTCCATGTAAGTAAATGGCCTCACCATTCAATCAATTTCCTCAGTCTTTGGGTTTTCCCTTTTCTTTTATTTCCACATCCAACCCAGCAGGAAATCCTCTTGGCTTTTTTATTAAATATGTGTTGACTCTATTCCTTTCTCTCCATCTCTGCTATATAAATTTAATCAAAACCAACCAGATTTCTGCATTTAACTTCTAAACATTTGCCCCATCCATTCTATTTTTCTCCCAGAATGTAATCTTTTAAAATGTAATCTTTTAAAAACATAAAAGAAATCTTGTCAATCCCCTGCTTAAAACCCTTTCATGACTTTTTATTACTTTTAAAATAAAATCCAAACCTATTGCCTTTGTCAACAAAGCTCTGCATAGTTTGGTCTCTACTTGGCTCTCTAACTTCATCTCTCACCTCTTTCCTTCTTCAGAGGCTCAACCCATTATAGGACTTCCTGATATTTCTCAGTCATGCCAGAACTTTTGCACGTGTTCTGTACGTCTGGAATTCTCTTCCTCAGGATCTCCTCCTCCGGAGCTAGCAAGACTAGCTCCTTCACAGTCTGTATATATCTCATCGCAAATATCACTTTAGAAAGAATTTTCTGACTATCCCAGTTATTCTTTATCAAATGTTTATCTCTGGTATAATATTTTTCACAATCTATAACTCTTTAGATTTTTAAATTCTGCTTACCTGTTTTTTGCCAGTGTTACCCCAGTAGACTATAAACTCTGTGGGAGCAAGAATCTTGTCTATTTACTCTTGTATTCCCATCACCTAGAACCATTATCTGTACATAGAAGGCTCAATAAATATTTGCTGAAAGAAAAAGGAGGGAAGGAAGAAAGGAAGGAAGGAAGGAAAAAAAGAGGTGAGGAATGAATGAAATGCTCCCAAATCCAAAGTATTAATAAAGTTCATTATGATTAATGTAATATATCTTATTTTCTGCCATATAAGTCAAGAATAAGCCATTTACTATTTATAATGAAACTAGAAGTTATTTGCTTTTTATAATCATTGTATATTCTGAAGTAATTTCATAAGATATTTTATTAATCTTGGCAATTGAATTGATTTACCAAATTTGAAACACAATCCATCATATCATAGTGCTATTTGTCAAATATTTTCAGCTTCCTGCTTTCAGGTAAATTATAGGAGTGTACTTTTGGTCCCTTTTTTGGTTGGGTGGGGCTATGTGACTAGTTCCAGCTAATGAGTAATGAGTGGTGATGGAGGTGGTGTGTGTCATTCTCAGACTGAAGCATGTAATTACTGATACAAGATGGTTCAAAGACTCCCTCTCTTCTGCCATGGGTTCACCAGATAAAGTTGTAGTCTTTATGTTACTTCCATTATTATTTGTTCTTTAGATGTTTTTCTCTCAATAACTTATTAAATTTTGATGAAGGTAGGCATTTTTGCTTTATTTTGTAAAGCCATTACTTTGATATGCCTTGGAAATACATATATTTTAAATTTTTATTATTAAAGTATAGTTGACATATAATATATTAGTTTCAAGAATACAGCATAGTGATTTGGTAATTCTGTACATTATGTTCCTCACAATAAGTGTATTGGAAATTCAGTTCAATTCTTCATCATTCACTTATTCAGGAAACAGCTAATAGGCGTCAGGCACTCTCCCATGCTCTTGGGATATATCAATGGACGAAACTCAAGACCTGAGCCAAAACTGAGTGGGATACAACCTAATGAGCCACCCAGGTGCCCTGACATTGTTATTCTTTAATCACACATTTCCTTTAATTTTCTTGTTAGAAAGCAAAACAAAAAAAAATATTTATTTTTAGCTCCTTGTTAGCCAATATTTTCAATTCCCTACTCTTTTTTTTTTAATGTTTTTTAAAATTTATTTCTAGGAGACAGAGAGAGAGAGACAGCGTGAGCAGGCGGAGGTCAGAGAGAGAGGGAGTCACAGACTCTGAAACAGGCTCCAGGCTCTGAGCTGGCAGTCAGCACAGAGCCCGACACAGGGCTCGAACCCACGAACCGCGGGATCATGACCTAAGCGAAAGTCGGACGCTCAACCGACTAAGCCACCCAGGCGCCCCTTCAATCCCCCACTCTTATCAGCAGGCTCACTTTTCTAGATCTTTTAAAATATATGATACTTTGAAAGTCAATTACAAATCCTTTTGTTAACACTTTTATTAATCATTTTTCATTTATTCTTTTGGCCTCATGCTTTTTGTTCTTTTTATCAGATGTATTTTTCTATAAACGCATGTCTTGCATTTTAAGGTCTGTCTTTGACTTTAATTCTAATATGAATTCTTTTTCTCAATTCATTTTTTGCTATGTGAATTCATTATAAAGTAAAAATAGAAGTTTCCTTTCTCTTTGGATTTGAAAAATCAAATAGGTCTGTCATCGGTTATGATTTAATTAGAATGTAGTCACTCCATTTCTCTGCATTTAAAAAATTCTTTCTAGTGTTATACTCATCTACTTTAAATTTCAATGTTGCTTTGTGGGTTTTTTTTAATGTTTATTGGGGTGCCTGGGTGGGTCAGTTGGTTAAGTGGCTCAGGTCATGATCTCATGGTTCATGAGTTTGAACCCCACATCAGGATCCATGCTGACAGCTCAGAGCCTGGAGCTTGCTTCAGATTCTGTGTCTCTCTTTCTCTGCCCCTCCCCTGCTCACTCTCTCTCTCTCTCTCAAATGTTTAATTTATTTTTGAGAGTGGGAGGGAGAGAGAGAGAGGTAGAGGGAGAGGGAGAGGCAGAGAGAGAAGGGACAGAGGATCCAAAGCAGGCTCTGCACTGACAGTCGTGAGCCTGATGCAGGACTTGAACTCATGAACCAGGAGATCATAAGATTATGACTTGAGCTGAAGTCAGATGCTCAGCTGACTGAATCACCCAGTTGTCCCTCAATATTATTTTGAAATACAACTTATTATGCCGGATTGTTCTCTATGCCTGTTTCATCCACTGGATTATAAAGTCCTTGAAAAATAGGCTTCACTAATCTTCCTTTACCCACCACCTATTTCCTTATTCCTTGTTGGCTCATAAGACTATAATTAATTACAACATTTATTCATATTATTTCTCATTCATTTCTGGTTTCCATACTGAGGCACTTGAAAAAAATATCTGTAAGTAATCTCTATGCCCAATATGGGGCTAGAACTTGCAACCCTGAGATCCAGAGTCATTAATGCTACTGATTGAGCCAGCTGGGCACCTTTGTACTTGAAAAAAAAAATCATAAAACCTGTTAAAATTTTTTAAAACTTAATTTTTAAAACTTTCTCAAAGATAAGTGGCACTTAGGAGGCATGGGAATAGCATTGGGAATTATTAACCCAGAAAAGGGGTTTTGGTCTATTTTCTATCTGTGGACCTTAATATTTTCTCAAAATAGATGAAATATTTCAGTGGACTCATTAGCTTGAGCTAATGATTATATGGGGCCTTTCTCTCATGAGAAGAATGAATCAAAAAGTACAAATCAGTTTATGGAGGATGGCTAACAATTTGACACTTAAAATTTAAAAATATATAAATATTACTTGTTTCTAATCAGTTTAAACTAACTCATATATAAAGCTAATCATAGTATCACATCTAATTGATGTCATCAATTTTATTGCATGTTTGATTTTATAATTTTGTTTTTTTTGTGATTTCATATTCCTCTATTTTGTAGGCTAAGCAGAAAGTATTATGAAACTTCTTTCTTTCTTTCTTCCTTCCTTCCTCCCTCCTTCCCTACCTTTTTTTCTTCCTTCCTTCCTTCCTTCCTTCCTTCCTTCCTTCCTTCCTTCCTTCCTTCCTTTCTTCCGACTGCATCCTCTCCCTCTTGCTCTTCCAAAGGAAGAAAACCAGGATCAATGGTGAATGGCACTTGCAAAATTGACACCAAGAATCAGCACTACCCTCTGGAGGAGTGCTGTGCTTCCTGCTGGTGGTTTTCTGTGCTCTATGCTTTCAGAGAAACTTCTTTAGTAACAAACTGTAGAAATGATCCTTGAAAGTACAGTCTTTGAAATTTTTATTTTTGGCATTATGGGTCTTCTGAATTTACACTGGGCAATTGCTACATATGTAGAGTGTCCATATATTTATTGTCTAAATTGGGACAGTTCTGAGAATTAAAAGGTGTCACTGTTAATAATCACCTGAGGACAGTGGGTACAAACTGTGACTGTCCCCAGCAAACTGGTCACCCTATAAGCAAGGCATTAGAGGAGCATGTCCCCCACACCCCTAGGAATTTTTGTCCTAGAGGGGAAGGAATTTCCAGAATAGTATGGAAGAAACACTTTTATCTTTTCTCTGCCTCTTCTCTTATCCCTCCCCAGGGGACGGGGAATGATTTTGCTGATTGATGAGTTTGGAAGAAGAAAACAGAGCATGTAATCTCCAAGTACAACTACTGCCAAAGCAACCAGTGTAATGCTTGAAACTTCTAAAAATAAAGATTTCTCCAGATGCTTCTTGCAGAAGTTTCTGACATTATATAAAATAATGTATTTTTTTTTGCTTGATAATTCTAATTTTAAATGTCCATATGGACTTTTAGAAAAACCAAATTTAAGCATATTCCTCTCTCCACCACAACTCCCTCTACTGTAAACCTTTTCATATGTTCAGGTAATATGTTCTTTTTAAAGGAAAGCTTTCCTATTTTTACATATCAGCAAACACCTCTGTTTCAGAGATTCCTCTGTTTAATTAAATTTAAATTGAACTCTTGTCTTTTTGCATCCACTAGTTTCTTGATTTTGGCAATATATCAAGTTTCATCTACTTTATTTTGTGTATTCTTGAGCTACATTTATTATTAACCTACATTTTTTAAAGATTTTTATTATTTTTTTAAAGTAATCTGTATGCCCAACATGGGGCTCAAATTTTACAACTCCGAGATCAAGAGTCACACACTCCATGGACTGTGCTAGCCAGGCACCTCATTTTATTAATCTAAATTTTAAAAAGTAACCCAGATTGTGGGGCCTATGTTGGGAAGGTTTTTTTTAAAGGCTTCTCTGCAAAAGAGTACAACTTGTTTGTTACTTTAGAGTACCCTGTAGATCTTTCTCTGATACTGAACCTTTACCGTTAAAGATAGAATTGAAAGACACCAAAGGCAACACTAAATATTAACAAATACCTGTTTTTCAACTGTTTGAAAAAATGAGATAGTTCAATAAATAATCATGAAAGATGCAGTGCTATTGCAAGTATAATATATCTTTCGGATTAGGAAATGTCAACAGTTGTTTATTGCTATATTACGCCTCTCTCTTAAATCTGTCAAAACCGACCTTGCTATTATTTCAGGACTAGAAGACATCAAATACTAGGAGTCTGAATTGAGTGTCAGTCTCTTCCTTGAGCTCTTCAGGAGTAAATTCACTGAGTACCCCGAAGTTGAAAGGCCGGTGCCATTCAAGCTCTCCTACTTGAGAAGGACTCCTCCCTCCACTCCAGAGAAGGTGCTTAAGCAAGAGGTATCAAGAGGGCACAGAGAGACTACCCTTGAGTCTAAGGAACAATACTGCCTCCACTCAATTGATTTACTCATAAACCCTTTCATAGTTGGAAACTAGTCAGCATCTACCTTCCCCAGCAAGTTGCCTTTCCTTGGTATTCATCTTCCATAGCTCATCACCTTCCTTAAATGTTTTTTATCCCTCATCAGTAGGTCCACGGTACTGTCCTTTTTGTTTTTTCTTTCTGTTGTTGGATATTTTCTCTCCTTCGATTTTGTGGCAATCCTCAGAATTCTATCTTCCGGTCTCCTCTCTTTTCTGTAGATATTTCTCTCCTCAGCACCAACACAGAAGATTCCTAATTCTACACCTCTAGAAGAATTCCTAACTGCCTGCTAGATAGCACCGACTTGAGATACCTTCACCTCAAAATGCAATGTCCATTACCATTTGTACGTGCCTTTTATCCTTCTTCCTGTGTATCTTTTTTTTCGCCATCCTTTCAATCCAGAGTCCCTTTACAATTTCAGCCTGTTAAAATTCTTCTGGTAAGTTAAGCCTTAAATATCACCTCCAGCTCAAAGCTTATCCAGATTTTCTTAACCACATTTGATATCTTCATGTTTTGAACTTGTATGGCATTCCGGGTATGTCTCACTTCAGAACTGATTTTCTCCCACATATTTTATAGGTTATTTATATAATCATCTTATCCTTATACTTTAGGTCATAATTCACTCCTACTGTACTATTCACACGTTAAGAAAATGTAGCTCTTCCCTCTCTATAACCGAACCGATTATCCTCACAAGCCACCACCTACCTGGTGTGGATAAAGCACAGAAGTAAATGGCATTTATGACATTGTTTTTCTAAAGAAATGTATGAGTAGGGTTATGTGCATATTTTTCCTGACTTCATCCACCACGGAGGACACATGTTTCACATGTGAAATAATACAGAAAACTCCAGTGCTCTGAGATCTCTCAAGTGGATGATCAACATTTCACCCTGACGGCCCTCTCCAACTGGTACCTGTGGATTCCTAGAGGAAGGGACAGGATTCTCGTCTAATCGGCACTTTGCATTCCTTCTGTTCAAGCATCCTGTTTTTACTTTATGACTTATTGTGTCAGTTTTTGGCTCTGCCCTTTTCTGTGTGGCCACCAGTCTACTCCGGGCCACTAAATACTGACCCTTTTGTCTCTCCCCGGGCAGCTGAGAAGCTTGCCTGAATTCCACAGAATTCTAGGTCCTGCAGCGGGAGGAAACAGCGCTTCCTCTTATCTCACAGCTCCTGTGTCCAGAGCATACCAGGTCCCGAAGGAAAGAGCCAACGGGATCTCAGGAGATGGTCAAGCCCGGGATCGCACAGTGACTTTGGATGCACCTCTGGAACGGAGCAAGGGTAGAGAAATCAGAAGTCCATTTATTTGGGTCTCCTATAATACACCTCCGTGAAGATTTATAACTTCCCTTCATAGCAGCCTTGCACAAGTTTTGAATCTTCTCTTTAATTATGTTTTCTAGCTCTTTCTTGCTGGTGAATAGAAATACATCTGACTTATATATTAATCTCATATCCAGCTACACGATAAGCTCTATTTCTTTTTCATAATTTATATACCCTTTTGAGTTTTCTACATAAGTGATAATGCCTGAGTGTGGCAGTTTCACTTTCTCCTTCCCAATTATTAGGTCTGTAAAAACAGAGGAGTGAGTAAGTGGAATTATACTGTTGTAAGGTTATTATATTTGTGAAGTGTGGAGTGTAAAATGTCAAGTGGAAAGTGATCATTAAAAATGGGAAACAGCAACTGTTGGGTGTAAAATGTAAAGTGTGAATAGCGACAATATTGATACTGAATAGACACTGGTGAGGTAAGTGATCCTAATGTTAGTCTTAAAACAAACATTAGCAACATAATAAAAAGAGATACAGTAAAGATGCCAGTAGATGAAATGGTAGGACCAAGAAATATTAAAGTAACCCAAAAGAAGGCATAACAGATAAACAAACAAAAAAGAGAAGATACAAGAGGAAAGTAAGTAGCCATATCGGAGACTTAAATCAACTATGTTGATAATTACATTATGTGCAAATGGACAAAATGATGAGGTTTTTGGGGGGTGACAGTGGGGTTTGTGGGGTCCAGAACAGACAACCAAGAAAGAATTCTTGACGATGCCTTTGGTACAAAAATGTGATTTTATTAAAGCACGAGGAGCTCATGGGCAGAAAGAGCTGCCTGGGGACCATGAGGAGAGACAGGTTATATACTGTGGAGTTGGGGAAAGTAAAGTCCAGGGGAGGTTTCCAATGAGATTTTCATGTGCTGAAGGCTCACAGGATACTGGAGGCCTCGCTATTTCCCCTCTAGCAAAGCATTCACATTAGGACAGTAAGGAGAAGTTCCTGGAGAGACATTTTACCCGGTCCGCCTCCAGGGTTTGTCAATGGGCTGCAGGTTATAAGGAAACTTATTTCTATCTGCCATTTCCTTCTGCCTTTGTTTCCCACATCACTCTGGAGGGGTGAGGGAAACTTAGGTCCTGACGCTATGATCTCTATCAGTTAACCATTTGTTTCCCCCTTTCCTTTGTTCTTGGGCAGCCAGGAGTGCCTGGGGAATATGACACATCTCCCAGCTGGTGGGGGGGAGGGCGACCTGTCAGCTTGCCTTCTGCTTCCTCATCACTAAACATGCCAGTTAAAAGGCGGATATATTGTCAGACTCGGGTAAAAAAAGCAAGTCTCAACTGCATGCTGAGTACAGGAGAAACTTTTTTTTTTTTTTACTTACTTATTTAATATGAGAGAGAGAACGAGAGAGCAAGAGCAAGAGAGAGAGCGCGCGAGCGCAAGCCCGAGTGTGTGCCCAAGCAGGAGAGGGAAGAGGGCGAAGGAGAAAATCTTAAGCAGGCTTCATGCTCCTCACAGAGCTGGACGCGGGACTCCATCTTATGACCGTGACATCATGACCTGGGCTGAAATCCAGTGTTAGTTAGATGCCTAACTGACTGAGCCACCCACATGCCCCCGGGAGAAACCTTTTCAATAAAGAAAACACAGATAGGCTGGAAGGGAAAAGATACAGTACTATGAAAACAGTAAGCATAAGAAAGCTGAAAGAGCCATATTAATCTCAAAATAGACTTCCTGATAAAGAGTGTTACAAAAGATAAAGAGGGTTATTATATAAAATAAAAGCAACAAAAACCCAGAAAGACTCAGCAACCCAAAATATGCATCCACCTATGACATTACAATTTATAAGAAATATATCTTTGGTCTTCATCTTCATCTTATTTTTGGCACAGAGCTCCTAAAACCCTTGCAGTTTCTTGGGGGACCCGGGGGGCTCAGTAGGTTCAGGGTCTCATAACTGACAGAGCGGAGCCTGCTTCGTATCCTGTCTCTTCCTCTTTCTCTAAGGCCCTCCCCCACTCGCACTCACTCCCTCTCAAAAATAAGTAAATAAGATTAAAAGAATAAATGAAACCCTTACAGTTTCCCCTAAGAGAGGGATCAAGGTATCTCTTGTTATGTTAATGAGGTGACTTGAGGCTGGGGGACAGGAAAACCAGCCACTGAGTTCAGAGGGCTGGAACTTCCCACCCAGTATTTGTTTAGAGAGCAGTTCTCAAGGCTTCAGTTGGGTGTAAAAGCCCCAGCCAAGTGCTCCTTGTGTTTAAGAAATGGGAAAGGACAACACTGGTCCAGCTATCCATTGGTACTCCTTTAGTTGGTGGTCCTATGGCTGTTCTATATGTACCTCTGCCCCTCGACATTTTGGCGGGAAAAGAATATTAATGTACAAACGTGGGTCTAAAGCCGTGGTGGCCTACAGGCAAACCAAAATCTAATGCCTCAAGACAACAAAATTGTGACCTCAGGACAACCACATCACAAACAGCCAGCTAGACCTTTAAGCTATAGCCAGTCAGTAATTGCCTTGCTTTGGGGCGCCTGGGTGGCTCAGTCCGTTAAGCATTGGACTTTGGCTCAGGTCATGATCTCACCATCTGTGAGTTCCTGCCCTATGTCGGCTCTGTGCTAACAGCTTGGAGCCTGGAGCCTGCTTCAGATTCTGTGTCTTTCTCTCTCTCTGGACCCCCCTCCCTGACTCTGCTCATGCTCTGGCTCTCTCTCTCTCAAAAATAAATAAACATTAAAAACTTGCCTTACTTTGCTTTCACCGTTTCCTATAAAAGTGTCTCTCAGAGCCCCCATCAGTGAAGTTCTTCTAAGCACTTCTGGATTGGTGCTGCCCCATCCAAATTGGTTTTTGCTCAGATTAACTCAGACTGTTTAATATGTCTCAGTTAATCTCTTGACAGTTCATACAATTTCTTTTCCCCAAATTTAAAGCCTGTATGATAAAAAACAATTTCCCTACTTATTTCTGGAAGAATTATAAGACCTCATAGGTTTTTTTTAGAGAATTTTTGTTGCTTCTTTTTTGGGGGGGTACAGATATTTAAATAATTTGAGTCTGACTTAGGTTGACATTTTTTTTGAAATTGGAAATGCAGGTGAATTTGAGCAAAATACTCTAGTGACACTAATCTGCTTTTATCATTCTCTTTCTTTTTGGAAAACTATTACTAAATTTCTCTGAGAAAATAAAAACCGTAAATAACCTGCAGGTAAAACAAAAACAAAAACACAAAACCTATTCTGAATGCCTTCAACAGGGCTCCAGTTTTCAGGCAAACAAGACCCTGGTTTGAGAGAAAATTTCATCTTTGCTTGGAATGCCCCACAACATATTGTAAAAGACTCTGTAATATAGTTGTAAAACTTTGTTGTTCTTAGTATTTTTGTTTATCAATCTATCATCTATCTGAAATAATCTCTACACTCAATGTGGGGCTCAAACCTGGAGGTCAAGAGTCACATGCTCTTCCAACTGAGCCAGCACATGTCCTTAAACTTGTTGGTTTGAAGTTGTAAACACCAAAGAGATTTTTTTTTTTTTTACTGGATCCTTAGTTAATAATGCATTATCAAAAAAACTTAGTGATTGATGATTTCATCATATGTAAAAAAATATAAGATTTTGTGTCATTGAGTGGGAAGAATGAAATCCCCAATCACACATCAATTTGGACTCTAATATACGTATGTGTGCGCGCGCGCACACACACACACACCCCTATATTTAGAACCATCTGAATAAATTCACATTTCAGTGGAAGAAAATGTATAAAAAAGCATAGTAAAACCACATCTTTCTCACCTTTGACACAGTTCTTGGCAGAATTGAAAAAGAGGCCCACAGAACTCTGAATGTTATTGGCAAAATGATGCCCTGTCCCCCTAATACTTCTCACTGCAAGAATCAAAGATACCAATGACAAGTAGGCAATCATTAAAACAGATTATTTACTTCCCTTTAAGAGTCCATCAGAACTCACTCTATCATGCCTTTAATGCATAAAACCCCAGCTCCCGGCTTATTTTTATCACTTGTATTTTCCTCTCCGTACCTTCTAATAGAGCCAAATTCACATCACTCTCTGACCCGGCCAACTTGTCCCTTATGTCCTCTGTCACTTAAAATCTGCAATCAAGAAAATCCCCTAGATTATACAAATGATCCAGGCAGCCACGTGGCTGTTCTCCACCTAGTTCAGACCTTAATCCAAGGCTTTTATAGAGGGAGGGGCATGCTGGTGAGATCAAAAGGTAGTCATCTAAAGTGGCACAGATAGGCTCTCTACTGATTCCCTAACGTGGAGCCTTCTGTGCACCACTTTAGGGGAGATCAGAGCAAGTCTTCCACATTCCAGTCAGGGCTTACATGAACATCCATGGACCTTGGAACACGTAGCCCCAAGGGAGCTCATTGTGTAGGCATGAACAAGATGGAGGGTCAAAGATGGAGGCTGTGTTGTCAGTGCTCCTGCCGATTTGCTGAACAAAAGCCAGAGTGTATGTATGCATGTATGTGTATGTATATATGCATGTCAGGAAGTTTAGATCTAGTTTTACATTCTGAATAATAAAAATGGCTAGAAAATGGAATAAAATCTCAGTAAGCATCATGAAAAAAGAATTAATTGTATTTAAAAATTCACACTGTTCCTTTTGTTACTGTAGTAGAAGTTCATGATATAATGCATACTGGGGACCAAGATATTGCCAAAGTCTTAACAATCTTAGGGCGCTATTTCATAAGAAGTGACATATGATTTTGGTTTGTAGCATTTCTTGCATTTAATATATTAAATAAAGACAGCAAGAACCACACAAGAAGTAATGTATGACTCTCAAAAAGATACCGAGTTTAATTACATCAGAGAAAAATCTGTGGTTCCTTTATATAAAGAATATGTACATGATAAAATAATTTTGATATATACCTTCAACTCTGCTGCTTGCAGAATGACATCTCATTGGCCGGAATGCATCCTTTATTAGGCAATCCTTGCATTCTGGAAAGATTCTTTGGCAGTTTTTGGTCAACTGACTGTTTAGAAGGGGTTTAAAGAGCCAACCTTCATTTGGGATTTAACTGGCGAAAATACAGTCCAATTTCTTCAAGAGAAAAACCATAAAGTTGAAGAACTAATAGGTTTTTAGGTTTATTTATCTACCTGAAGGAAGACAGCACTGGATCCATAATCAACAGCAGGTAAATGCCATGTATGTTTTTTATTTTAGCCTGTGCTAATTCCAAGGGTGATTGCTATCTTTTATAAACAAAACAAAACCTACAGATAAACAAACAGACAGACATGTCTTTGAGGCCAGTGCATTTCACAAAGCAAGCAAGGTATTGCTTCCTGCTGGTATCGTTTGTTATTTCTTTTTATTCCAGTTAATATTTGTTAAAATACCAATGTTTGTTCATTTTCAACAGGGCATGGTCTTGGTCACTTTTCCAGTAATCAATAAGGAGATATGGCAATCCACTCCTAGTTCCCCTTACAACCAAATTTATGTCTGTACAGGATGGCGTAGATCAATGTTGTCAGAATAATAGGAAATTAAAGCCAGAACGTCTAGCAGGTAGAGCTGGCATACCTGAGAATTTGTGTGAAAACTTTTACTTTAGTTTTTATTCATTGAATATTGTTTCACATTCTAGTGTTTAAAAAAAAAAAAAAAGCTTCAGGGAGCCTCGGTGGCTCAGTCGGTTAAGCATCTGACTTTGGCTCAGGTCCTGATCTCACAGTTAGTGGGTTCGAGCCCCGCGTTGGGCTCTGTGCTGACAGCTCAGAGCCTGGAGCCTGTTTCAGATTCTGTGTTCTCCCCCCCTCTCTCTGACCCTCCCCTGCTCTCATACTCATTCTCTCGTTTTCTCAGAAATACATTTCTAAAAAATTTTAAAAATAAATAAATAAATAAAAATTTTAAAAAGCCTCATTTTTATTCCCTTAGTTCAAATGAAACTGTGAGTTAATCCCAGATATCAATAAACCCTATAAATCTTTTAAAAAGTTGTTCTACCACTGGAGAACAGCGTGAGCACCACCACCAGTTTACGTCATTTGCTGCTCCCTGTGTAGTGCAAACCAAAGGGACATTTGACTCCATTGTGTCTAATTTTTTTCCTCTTCCTGTTTTTAAGGAGACTGCTGTGATGGTACAAACCACACGCCATGTGTAACCCGTGGATGGCATGGCTGGGAGTGCTGTGGCTCTGGATCAAGTTCACTCATTCAGCCCTCAAACCGGTACTGCCTCCAGTGATCAAGAACCAACCTTTCACCATGTTGTGGGCTGCCCCAACGACGCAGTGTCAACATTTCTTCAACGTGGATTTGAATCTCCCATTATTTAATATTATTGCAAATCCTGCAGAGACTCAGAGGGGGTCAACAATTTCCATATTTTATCCAAATGAACTAGGGTATTATCCTTATTTCTCTCAAGATGGAAAACCCTTTAATGGAGGGATACCGCAGAATATGAGTCTTTCTAGACATCTCAAGAAGACAGCTGATGACATTGCAAAAGTGGTCTCTTGGTGGAGGTCAGAAGGTCTTGTTGTCATTGACTGGGAAAGCTGGAAACCCCAATGGGATAGAAATTGGGGCAATAGAATAATATATAAAAACCACTCCTTAGCCTTCACGAGAAGCCGACATCCTGACTGGTCAGAAATGAAAGTGAAAACAGTTGCCCAACAGGAATTCGAAAGTGCTGGAAAGAGTTTTATGAACACCACTCTCACACTGGCTTTAGAAATGAGACCAAAGTGTTTATGGGGCTTTTATCTCTACCCAGACTGCTACAATTATGACTATAGGATAAACCCACAGATCTACACAGGTAAATGCCCAAATGATGAAACTTCCCGCAATGACCAACTCCAGTGGCTGTGGGAAAAAAGCACAGCACTTTATACTTCAATATATTTGGATGAAATATTGAAGTCAAGTTTAAATGCTTTGAAATTTGTTCATTATCGAGTTAGGGAAGCCATGAGGATTGCTGAAATGGCTAGGCATGACTATATTTTGCCAGTTTTTATTTTTTCCAGACCGTTTTATTTGCATAGTATTGAAGCTTTGTCACAGGTAAGAAAAAAACATAGTCACTCACCTGAAAAATGGAAAATTAGTACAAAGACTACATAAAATATGTGAAAAAAATGTTTTAGGGTAATTATTTTCCCTTAATAATAGAACACAATTCTGAAACAATATCGTTTACAATTAGATGTTTACTTAGTTTTTTATTTATTTACTTATTTATTTTCAGATGTTTACTTATTTTTGAGGGAGGCAGGGGAGCAGAGAGAGGAAGACAGAGGATCCATAGCAGGCTCTACGCTGATAGCAGAGAGCCGATGTGGGGCTCAAACTCACTAACTGCGAAATCATGATCAGAGTGATCTGAGCCAAAGTCTGATGCTTAATCAGCTGAGCTACCCAGGTGCCCAAGATGTTTACTTAGTTTTTAGATGATGACTCTTATCAGCTTAGCATTTTCAGGGTTTTCCTGTAAAATAGTTGTCAAGCTTGAGTTAAATCATGTAACAGATTATTTTTAACGCTGGAGAAATTTCAGAATCAGTTTTTTAATGTAAAAGAGTCGCAGCAATTTTGCAAATCTAAAACATACAGAATAAAGCTTGGGAAAAGCATTAATTATAGTTTTTGTTATATTTCATTTTTATGTCTTAATTAAGGTAATTGAAAATAACATAGATTCTATTGATTGTATATTTAAGAGTATGTGATCACAATGTGATCTAGTGGCTAATATCAAAGCATTACAAGTGGTTTATGTAAACAGGCATTTCCTTAGAAATAACACAAAGTAGGAAGCACAAAGAGGTGGCAATGAGCTTGTTTGGAAGATAATGAGTTTGCAGACACTTGGAAGGGTTCAAGCTTTAGCTAGATTGTCATTAGATAGGACACTTTTGTAGGGATTCAGTCACTGGGTGGATGGCTAGATAAGAAAACCCTTAAATCTCCATCTATACCTGTGAGCCCACATGTCTTTGATTCCAGTGCCCAACCGTTGGATAGACAATACACAACTCACCTTATTCGACCACTTATGTTTGAGACGAGGACATTTAAAAGCAGTATCAAGTCTTCCTCAAATATTTCAGAATAAAATCTACTGACCCAAACGCTGTTGATTAGACTTGATATTTCTATCATTTAGGATTACTCAGTAATGGGTTGTTTATTCAATAAGTTTAGGGGGAAAATAATCTTAGCATCTTGACAAAAAGTTGGAAGATCTCAGAGGTATCTAATCCACCTCTTACCCAAACATGGATTCTTTCTTATCTGGCCTCTGTGTCAGCACTTTTTGATGGGGCTCTCCCTATTCCAGGAGAAAAATTGCGATTTGGGGACAATGTTAATTCCCAGAAAGTTCTTGAGCATGCTGAGTCTACTCTGCCCCTGGATAATTCATACCACTAAGTCTAATTCTACCTTCTGGTGTAATCTAAAATAAATCAGATTCTTCTTTGAGAAGTCGAGTCTTCAGGTATTTGCAGATATCAGTCATACTTAGCAAAGTCTTCTTGATAAGATATTCCTCAAGTAACAGATCTTTCACATCATGTCATTCTCTCAAATCCTTTTGGGAAAAAGAGTAGGTTATATTTATTCATTCCAAAATTATTTATTGAGTGGCTACAATGTGCCAGACATGATATGTTATTAATAATAATAACAGTAGAAACTAATAATAGTAGATACAGTGAGATAGTTTCTCTTGGTAGAAAGTGAGTGAATGAGATGAGCCACATTTTAATAAAAGTCTTTTTCATAACTGTCCCATTTTTTGTACCATTAGACATCTGCCATAAATTATGGGCTAAGTATCACCTCTGAGCTCTACTTCAAAATCAATAGACCACATACATGACTCACCAAAAACTATAGAAGGGGGCAGTTGGGGGGAGAGAGAGAATCTTAAGCACGGCTCAGTCCCACCACCGTGGGATCATGATCTGAGCCAAAATCAAGAGTTGGGCACTCAGCTGAATGAGCCACACAAGGTACCCCTATATTGAAGCAATTTAATACTATCCTGATGCCTTCACATATCAACAAATGAGATAGATCTTCCTTACTTATTGTCTAAATAACATAACCTTTCAACGAAATAATTTAAAATACCAGCTCTGCTTATTATTTTCTTTCAGAAGTTTCACAATTTAAGTGAACGACTTGATTTATCTTTAAGGAATGCGATACCAGCTAGTATAATAGAAGGATGCTTTCCCTTCTTCTTGTATTACCTAGACAAATGGTGGAACACAAGCACAGTGTTGCTGGAGATTTCCTGTAATGCAGGGGAACTTTGCTGTGGCGTGTTCGCTTTCTCAACCTTGTTTTTGAACATTGTGGCTTTACACTGGGTCTCTGGTTCTCCACACCTTGGAGGGAAGGAAAGAATGCAAGGTCTTTCATGCATCATCTCTCTGTTTCATCCTCCCTTATTCTCTGCTCCTTTGCTCTTAGTCTATAAACATAAACATAACCTCTTCCATTTTTTTGTCTCAGTGAATTATAATCTACTTAGTCACCCAGCTTGAGAGTCAAACTCCCTTCTCTTTTCCTTATCCAATAGGTATTCATCTTAACTTCCATATCACTCTTCAGTCTGCCCCTCTGCTTTACAAGGACTGACATTGCCTTTGTGGAGACTCTCATTGTTTCTCATTGAACAGTGTCCATCATCACCTAATTGGGGCCCCTTGCTATCATCTTGCCTTTCTCTTCCAATACATGTGCTATTTGACAGCCAAAAACATCAAAGTTGCAAATTTGTGACTTTGCAGTACTAAAACTTTTTTTGAAGTTAAGTCCTAATAATTTAAAATAGCATAAAAGACTCTTTGTGTTTGGATCCTATTTATATACAAAGGTTCAGATGCCCTCGCTTCTTCCCAGATCCCAGTGCTTTACCAGAGGAGTCACTCGCAGTTCTCTGGGTGGACTGTGTTTCTTCTCTCCATGTGAACCTCTGCCCTTATTCTTCCTGCTGTACACGAAATTCTGCTCTCTCATTTGTCTTATGAATTTGTACTCATTTTGAAAGACATATCCGAAATCTCACCTCCTGAAGAAAGCTTTTCTAGACTCTTCCATGTAGTGTTAAGCAGACCCTTTAATCTATATGTCTAGTAGGCCAATATGGAACTTTGCTATACTATAATTACTTGATTTTTTTAATCACAGCAAACTTTGTTCTTTTTTTTAAATTATTGTTTAGTGGCTAGAGGTAGTATAATATCAAAGTTAAGAGTTCCAGCAAATTATAATTACTTGTTTTTATGTCTGTTTCAACCATCACACTGAAGTGCTCCCTTGAGGACAGGAACTAGAATCTATTTCATTTTTATATTCTCAGGGTCTAGTATATTGTCTGGAACACATAAATATTTATCAAATAAAAGTAAGTGTTCAAGGAGAATTGCTTTTTCTTATAATGCTCTACAGTCCCTTGTTTCAGAAACAAGGATAACCTGGGGCGCCTGGGTGGCTTAGTCGGTTAAGCGTCCGACTTTCGCTTGGGTCATGATCTTGCGGTTCGTGGTTTGAGCCCCGCGTCGGGCTCTGTGCTGACTGCCAGCTCGGAGCCTGAAGCCTGTTTCGGTCTGTGACTCCCTCTCTCTCTGACCCTCCCCTGCTCACGCTCTCTCTCTCTCTCTCTCCTAGAAATAAATTAAAAACATTTAAAAAATTTTTTCTTTTAAAAGAAAGAAACAAGGATAACATTATCGATTTTTTTTTTTTTACCACAATTGATGGGTTGAGTCTCATCACTGAAATGTCAATGACTAAATTTAGTTTGGCAGAAACTACCTGTGATACTTCTCTTTTCTAGGAAGATTTAGTACATACAATTGGCGAGACTGCTGCACTGGGAGCAGCGGGAACAATACTGTGGGGAGGATATGAATACTCGGATTCAAAGGTAAGCAGTGATTTCTCAGTCAGCATCTTGAACATTTTCTAGATATTGTTTTTTATTTTACTTTTTCACATTAGAGCCAAATGGTTAACTGCTCAGATGACTTTAATGAAGTTCAAAGGGTATAGGAATGAACATTGTTTGAACACCTACTGGGTACCGGCCACCGTGGTTAGTAGTAGTGTGGAAAGAATACATGTGTTTGAATCAGGCAGCCCTAAAGGAGAATTCCATTTTTACGTTCTAGAAGTGTAATCTTAGGCAAATTAATTCACCTCTCTAAGTCTCAGTTTCTCCATCTTAAAAAAAAGGTACTGAAATGAAACCAACTCTGCAGGGATCAGTAGATGCAATGATACAATTTTTATATGAGAAAAATATAAATACTAAGTTTAGAAAATGAGTATTTTTTCTTCCACACTAAGAAGGATAGATTTTCTAAAAATGATTCTTTATTGCCTAATTATCCATGATAGAAATGCTCCTGGGAGGAAAACATACATGTACTTTTTTAACGATCTACTCTTGCTAGTAATGCACACACAAAATAACTATTGTTTTTCACAGCTGACTTTTCACAAGTTCTGTTGTTCCCTGTCACATTGCCTGAGTGAACATTCTGAACCACAGCCTTTTCTCACTTCCAGGTATTAACAAGTAGTCTCGTTCTCAGGTAATAGAACACCCAGTCTCTAAAATATAAAAACAGCCAACACCATTTCGTATGGAACGAGTCAGGACGATGGAGCTGTTAAGAGCAAGAGGCCTGAGGGGCGCCTGGGTGGCTTAGTCGGTTAAGCATCCGACTTTCGCTTAGGTCATGATCTCGCGGTTCATGGGTTCGAGCCCCGCATCGGGCTCTGTGCTGACTGCCAGCTCAGAGCCTGGAGCTGTTTCAGTCTGTGACTCCCTCTCTCTCTGACCCTCCCCTGTTCACGCTGTCTCTCTCTCTCCTAGAAATAAAAAAAAAAAAAAAAAAGAGCAAGAAGCCTGAAGTTGGTCCATTTGGGGTCCAGTGCTCCATTTTTGTCACTTATTACCCATGTGACCTTGAGCAAGTCATTGGCTCTAGGGTTTCTTCATCTTTAAAATGGGGGAAATAATAGTATACGTCTCACACGGTACATGCCAAGTACATGCTGCATACTATTATGTGTGTTAACATTTCCTGCCCTTCTTCCCCATATCCCAAGCTTAAGTCTTAGGTATGGGGAAAAGGAGGAGGGGGAAATTTCTTTGTTCATTTTGTTTACAGATGGGTGTTTGAGACTGGGTTGGAAAGGAGACAAAGTGGGCAGTATAAGTTTTATTTATTTGGGGCATTTATAATTATTTTTGCCTTTTGAAGTTCTTCCCAAGCAACTGCCAAGCAGTTGAAGTTCCTCCCAAGCAACTGGCTCTTTAGCTGGGGCTTGGTTCGAGAACCCCCACGTTGCACCCCCAAGGCTTAGTTCCTCAGGCAGTGGAAAGCGGAGGCTGGCATATGCTCAGATAGGAAAGGCTGCCAGAGATGCCATCTGGGAAGAGGATCAGGAGATCAGATTATAATGTGTTACGTTTGAAGAGCTTGTGAGACATGCAGGTGGGGATGTCACATAGGTAGGTGGGTGTGCAATTGGCTCAGGGATAAAGTCCGGGAGATACACATGTGGGAGTTCTATTTAAAGCAAGGAGATGGGGTGAGTGTATCCAGAGAGAGTATGGCTATATGCAGTCTTAGCAAAGTCTGACCCGCAATGTGACATCTATTAAGTACCAGTGTTGAAGATATTTCACAATTATAGTTAAATTTAAAATAACCATGCCATATTAATGGTGATGATCTTCCTCCTCAGCCTTACCAAGTACAACACTTCAGGTATTAATACCATCCATGTCATAGAATCACATTTTGAGAGTGATCTAAAGAGATCTCTGTTTTCTTACAGGAGGCCTGCTTATCTGTGCAAAAAGCTATTCAAGGACCATTGGGCCATTATGCTGTTAATGTGACATCTGCAGCCAAATTCTGCAGTCAAAGCCTATGTAACAATAACGGAAGATGTGTCCGAAAAACACCTGAGTCCTCCGCCTATCTGCATATGCCTGAAAGCAGCGCTAAGAAATACATTCTAAACAAGAGTTTCAGGTACATCATTTCTCCAACCGACAAACTGAAGACAATAAAGGTCATGAAGAAGGGGTTTGTGTGTCACTGCTATTATGGCTGGCATGGGGAATCCTGCCAGCAACACCCTTCAGATCTCTTGAGAGAGAAGAATAAGGCTCCTCTGACTAATGTTAATTTTTCAGTGTTTCTCAGCATGAGCTTTATCATTATTCTGTTGAATTTTGTTATGCCTTATTGCAATGTCAATTTTTCCTTGAAATACTGAAGAGTAGAAAATGCTGCTTTTTGCCCCCCTTTAATCTACTTCTAAATGTTTATTGACTTTAAAGTAAAAAAAAATTTTTTAAGTGATCATTGGTTCCATTCCTTGATAGAGTAATTATTTACTGGATGCTAACTTCATGCTAGGCACTCATGATAAAGACGTGAACACACAAAAGTTCCTGCCTTTGGGGAGCTTAGATTCTTGTGAGAAATTGAGCAATAAGTAAACAATAAATACGTATATATCAAATGGTGGTAGGTGCCATAGAAAATAGTAAAGCCGGGTGAAGGGATTAGTGTAAGGGAACATGGAAAATTGTATTTTGGGTAGACAAATAAGCCCCTAATGCGATGGCCTAAAGTCAGGAGAAGCAGGTGGCAAATATATCTGAGAAGAGCACCCTTGGAATGCAGAATAGAGATGAGCAAAGGCAGAAACCTTTCGAGGCGCTTGGCTGACTCAATCAGTTAAGCATCTGACTTCGTCGCAGGTCAAGATCTCACGCCCTGTTGGGCTCTGTGCTGTCAGCACAGACCCTGCTTGGGATCCTTTGTCTCTCTCTCTCTCTGCCCCTCCCCTGCTCTCTCTCTCTTTCTCTCTCTCTCTGTCTCTCAAAAATAAATAAAAGTTAAACAACAACAACAACAAAACCTTTAAATGGGAGCAGATTGGGAGTATTTCAGGACACCAGGAAGGCCAGTGTGATTGATGCAGGAAGAAAAGCAGAGGGAGGGGAGAGACAGGTCATTAATTAACTTTATTTGAGCTAAGAGTCTAAGCAAAAGTACTTCCTTTTTTTTTTCCCTTAAATAATTAAAGAGAAATTTCTGGAGGAAAGCCAGTCAAATAAGATATAGTGCCTACATTAAAAAATAAATAAACCCTTAAAAAATAAATAAGAGTACCTCTAGGATTAGATCGGTATTGCTACAATGTTCTTGAGAACTCCAATAATTTATAACCCATTGGAAACTTTGTAATAAGGGCATATGGGATGTGGAGCACACAATAGCATGGGAGCTAAAGAAGGCAACCATTATATTCTAGCTATTTGTGCTCCAGGGATTAGGAATTTCTAAATAATTCCAGTGACCTCAGGATAGTAAGTCCTAGGACAAGAGGGAATCTATACTGAATACTGCAGGGCTCAATTTCATGAGAAGTGTCACTGGGGCTCTTAGTAATTGATTTGGCTATCATTCTTATCAGAAGGTAAGCCCTATTAGATTCCCATAAATTTCATATAGGACATTCTTTGATTTAATATTTGTTGGTTTAGTAAAGTATACGGTGTCTAAGCAATTCACTTCCCTTCAGTCCTCAATGCATGATAAGTCATTTGAAAATTTCATGGGGTAAGATCACCTGGGTTGGTGATTGCCGGGAGCTGCACTGGCCTCTCTGGATGGCAGTCACAGCAAGGAAATGGCAGTGTTTGCACAGCTCCTGCTATGAGAAATGAAAACTGGTATCTCCTGCTACTACTGGCTCATGTTGTACTGGTATTGACCAGGCCTCATAATATTCCATATCAGATCAATATTCTGAACACAGATACCTCATAAGGAAAAGCATATTCCTGCCTTTGCAAGAGAGATTTTAGATGAAAGCTCTATGGATGACTGTCAAAAGGCTCTTCCTACGGGCCTTGCAGATCCAAGACTTAGAGGGTTAAGAACACAAGAATTACAACTGAGCCTGGCCCTGAGACAAAGAGACTAATTTAGAGTTAAGGTATAGATAAGGGCAGAAGTTAAGTTAATACTTACACCTTCTCCTAATTGGTGATGGATGGCAGTCCCTTCCCCAAGCCCTACTTTCTGCAAACACCCTCCCTTACAGGTGGCCAGGTTGAGGACAGATAAGAGTAGCTAAAACTTTACCCACAAACAAGAGGCTGACACATTTAGGGCCTCCATGGTGTTCACACATTCAGCATCAAATAGGTTTCCACAAGCAACTTATTAACCCACTCAAAAACATTCATTTGAGAGCCAGACAGAATGACTCTTAGCCCATCTATACACTTAATCTATGACCTAACCTTAGCATTATTAACTTAGAACAAATATGTATCCTGTCTTTTACTCTTTTACTTTTACTTTATTCTCTAGTTATAAGATTTACTTAACCTCACTATAATTGGAATAGTTCTGCAAGAATATTTCTGTAAAACCTGCTCTGCACACTTTTCAAAGCATCTTATCACAAAAAGTTATCCATTGTAAAAATTCCTTTTTCTGATGTCATGTTATTATAAATAAAGACACCAAAACTGACAGGACGGAGATGACTGCCTGGTGATCAGAAAGAATCACGGGGCACTCTCTCTCTCTCTCTCTCTCTCTCTCTCTCTCTCTCTCGCCAACACCGTCCATCCTTCAGGGACTCCTGGACCTGCTGGAGCCGGCTCGGCCTCCAGCACGTGATCACCTTAGGTCAGATCACTTTAGTTGGCTAAGTGTCTGACTCTTGGTTTAGGTTCAGGTCATGATCTCATGGTTCCTGAGATTGAGCCCCATGCCAGGCTCCATGCTGAAACTGCAGATTCTCTCTCTCCCTCTCTCTCTCTCTCTGCCCCTTTCCTGTTTGTGCTCATTCTCTCTCAAAATAAATAAACATTCAAAAAAAAAAAAAAAGAAAGAAAGAAAAATTTATGTGGTCACTTGGACTGAGCTCGTTATAATCCAGATCAATTTCTTTCAAAAACAAAACAGATTAGAGTATTCCAAATTATTATTTCCCTTAGCTTAGAGAACATATTTTTCTGTCTGATGTTTTCAAAATATTGCAATTTCACATGCATTTTATCTTGGCATACATAAAGAGTGTGGATAGATAGATCACACTCATATTTGGACTTGTTTGTGCATGCATTCATTCATTCATTCATTCATTTCCAGGAGAAGTCAAAGTTAAAGAGACAGTGAAATAGAGTAAGCTAAATTTAGGGCTATTTACTAAATTCCCCTATTTTGTTGGTATTCTGCGGCACCAAGGCTGAAATTCCAGTAATTAAATTCTTGTGCCCAAACATTCTTGTGCCCAAATGTTTTTACAACTATTCAAGTTGGTACTAAGCCCTGATAAGGAAAAGGAATGGCTCCCATCCTTTTGTGATAAGTGTTTTATCTTTATGATATCAGGGTTTTGATAGGCAATAAATTCCATTAAAGAAGGAAAAGGCAAATATTATTACCATTTTGAAAATGAAGAAAATAAGATATGGAGAGAATGACAGGTATAGCCAGTTTTACCCACTGATCAATGGGTGCATCAAATATAAGACACACATCACTGGTCTTTATTATTTAAATTTACAGTGTCTCCAAAACAATTAGGGCATAAGAAAAAGAATTAAGGTAGATGAAAGAAAAAGGGAAAACCTATAGAAAATACATGGGAGAAAACAGGAAACATCCAAATCCTATAACCCACAGACAATCAATTTTTTCTTAATAAAAAACATTAAATTTTATGTCACTTAAAAAAAAACTAAAACCCAAGAAACTACCACATTTCTAATAGCTGATTCTTCAAAATTTTATTTTGTAAGAAAAAAATCTCAAGTTAAAACAGATTATGAATGGGGTACCTGGGTGGCTCAGTTGGTTAAACGTCCGGCTCGGGCTCAAGTCATGATCTCACAGTTCATGGGTTTGAGCCCCGCGTCGGGCTCTGTGCTGACAGCTAGCTCAGAGCCTGGAGCTTGCTTCAGATTCTGTGTCTCCCTCTCACTCTGACCCTCCCCTGCTCACGCTGTCTCTCTCTTTCTCTCAGACATAAATTTTTTAAAAACATTAAAAAAATTAAAACAGATTATGAAAAAACATTTAATTTTGTTGTAATGTATTTTGGCTTGCATAATTTTGGGTTCCCAGACTATAATACTGTATCATAAAAATGGGAAGTCATCAACTGTGTCTGACCCAAAGACAAATAGGCACACCTCTATTTTTCTTCTTCTTTTTTAAAAATTTAAATTCAAATTAGTTAACATAACAGTGTAGTCTTGGCTTCAGGAGTAGAACCCAGTGATATCTCTTACATATGACACCCAGTGTTCTTCCTGAAAAGGGCCCTAGTAAATGCCCATCACCCATTTAACCCATCCCCCCACCCACCTCCCACTGAGGGTTGCTGGCAGGGTGTTGGGTAGGGGGGGATGGGCCAAATGGGTGAGGGGCATTAAGGAGGGCACTTGCTGGGATGCGCACTGGGTGTTATATGTAAATAATGAATCACTAGATTCTGTTCCTGAAGTCATTATTATACTATATGCTACAGAATTTGGATTTAAATTTAAAAAAAAAATAAAAAAATAAAAATTATAATTAAAAAATGAGTTTCTTTTGGCTTGCTTCCATCTCTGTTTTTATTTTATTTTTCCTTCCCTTCCCCTGTGGTCATCTGTTGAGTTCCTCAAATTCCACATACGAGTGAAGTCAACATCTGTCTTTCTCTGACTGACTGACTTCACTTAGCATAATACCCTGCATTTCTATCCACGTTGTTACAAATGGCAGCATTCATGAAGGACCAGAGTGACTGAAAGATTGTCATACATGTGACAGGGATACATATATATATACATACATATACACGTATATATATACATACATATATATGTATGTATATGTATATGTATGTATATCCCTGTATACATACATATACAGGGATCTCCCCTCCCTGTATGTTTTTGGACATATTTACTCAACAAGGTTCTTATGTTGAATGGGAGGATGGACCGTATGCAGACGGTCAAAGGGGCTGAGGCATGTTGACAAGTCAGATGCCATCTGGAGCATGTGAATAGAAAACAGGCACTTTGGCAGGGACCCTCATAATGATCAAAGTAACGGGAAACTTATCATGAAAGAGGAATGTAATTCCTCATAGACTGAGCCGCCTTTCCTTTTTTTATTCCCTCCATGCCCACTGGGGAAACTCGTTCAGCTCTGTTTTTGTATTTGGTCCACTTGTCAAACTCTGAAACTACCTAGGAAGATCTTTCTTTGATTTTAAATGTCCTGGGGCCAAGGGGTGCTTGGCTGGCTCAGTTGGAAGTGCATGTGACTCTTGGTCTCTGGATTATAAGTTCAAGCCCCACATTGGGTATAGAGATCACTTAAACGAACAAACAAACCAAAAAATTAAGTCTACATACTCTGGGAAGTTGAACGGTCTCACCAGTTCTGCAAACTGGAAGAAATATTTCATTGATTGTTCTGATAATTAGTCCTCAACATACTTCATTTTTTGGATTTGTTGTCTCTGTACTCAGGGTTTCTCTCTCCAATGAAAGGAAGAGCTCATACCTCTGTAATAACTTTCTACTATGTCTTTTTTTTCTTTTAGTTTAAATTTCTATTTCAATTCTATCTGTTTCCAGTCTTTGGGTCATGTCACCACTTCTTGTTTTCAGCTTTATATAATATTTTTTCCTAAGGATGTATGCTGCAAATGATGCAGTAAATACATGTGCTTACTGCTTCATCCTGAACCATTTATTCTGGCAAATTCATGTTATATTTACTCGGGATGAAAGCCAATGCCTTACTGAGAGTTAATTATTCCATTATCATCAAAGACAGCCATTAGAATCTATTTTTTAAATACTATCTATTGTAGTACACAAAGCACTTGGCCTCCCATTTTCTCTTTAATCTGGAAATCTAAATACAGTTTTCTTTACCTCTCTATTTTCCAACTTAAGGCTCAATCAAAGTTTCCTTTCTTCTTTCTTAAGTCAGTGAATTTAAGTTAGGTGTTTTCAGAAAGCAATGGTCATTTATACCAATATGCTTTTAGGAGAGTCTGAGTTTGGTTATAAAGAGATTTAATGCAAGCCTCCAGTTTAACTTGGAGGACTGAGTCACCCCTGTAATAACATGTTTCTCTGAACCAGCACAGGCATCCTTTGCCACTCAACCTCTGCTTGGCATCAGCTGACTAAAAGGCCAGCAGCAAACAAAAGCAAAGGTAAAATATACTTTTTGTTCTGTTGGAAAAAAATGTAAGGACTGTTTTTAGAAATATGCTTTCTTAGGGGAGTGAGAAGAAAACTAATTTTGTTTTATTTCTTGGAATACCCCAATTTCTTTTCTGGCCTAATTTTATTTACTGCTCAAATATTGTACCTTTCAAAACGTGAGCTTGCTTTTATGAACCTAACACTCTACAGAATACATTTGTCACTGATAGAAGTTAAAATTTCAGCTAGTTTTTTTATTGTACGTTTATTTTTGAAAATGATTGTCATGTTAGTGACTATTTAAGGCTTGCTTCATTGCTCCTCTACGTGGATAATTTCTTTGAAAGGCATCTTTTTGCAATATGTTATCATAACCTAATACTTAACTCACAATAGCATCAGAATGTATTCCCCGAGGTAGATTAGAAAACTAACTGTAAATAAGACACAGGAATGTATGGCTTTATGACAGAGCTACAATTTTAATCTTTTTTATAACTGATAGCTGTGAAGAATTCCTCAAGCCTACTTTATATAACTAAGGGGGTTTTATTTAGAATATAAGAGAATCTCTTTATTGGATAAATATTTTATTTTTGCATAATTTTTGGTGAAGGATTTTTTAAAGATCTGTTTCATTGTTATCATATCTATCCTGATAGGCAGTATTACAGGACTTATTTGGAAAAAGAATTCAGTTTTTAGGAAATATATGACATTTAAGAGGGTTCAGAAAATGGACTTTTTCATATAAATAGGTTTTTTTCTTTCCAAATACTGATAAAGGGACTGAATACTGAGAGAAGGCAATCAAGAGACATTTCCAATAAGGAAATCTCTTACTAATTGGGCAGAGTATATACACATAGATAGCCAGCTTTAGATTTTCCAGAAAAGAAAGAACAAGTACCAAAACAATATAAGAGAGATAATCTTAAACCATTTAATATGGAGAGAAAAAGCTTTAAAGTCAAGAAATTTCCTAATGATGAAGAAAAGAATTGTCTACTTCACTGCCTAAATATATCAAAGGTAAGATGAAAGATTTCAAAAATTATGAGCTGAATAAGATAGCGTAGGCAATAAAACTTGGTAAATCTAATGTCTTTGCCAGTTCCTGAATCTCCATACTGATGTTGATTTATTTCAGCCTCATTTGTAAATCAGAATTCAGTTTCATGATGCAGGGAAGAGGTATTGTTGAAGTATTCACAGTTTTTAACATTTAAGTGGAGTCACAAGCAAAGAGTTGAAAAGATGTTAAATGGAGAAAGTCAAAAAAATCCAGAAAACAACAAGTTATAAAAAATTCATGTGCAGAGATTCAGAGTTCATATTCTTTATGATTTTTTTGAGAGTTATAATACCTACCATATTTTCTTAGCAGTAAAATTTGTGAACCCAATTCTTTCTTGGAAAAAGCTTTATTAAGTTCAGTAAAGTTATACTTGCCTCATCATCTATAATTACTCGTTTCTTGAACTGTTAGTCTCCTTAGTGTAGGACATTCCTTGAATTTTTCAACATATAATAGAAGGGTAAATGCTGTGAACCTTTGAAAAGAATAGTTTGCAGTTGTCTTTTTTTCACAGAATGAAGTATTTTAAGGGAGCACAGGTCCAGTGCCCATAACAGGTCCAAATGAATGAGTTCCACATTCCCTCTTATCAAGAGCATTTGAAAAAACATATCTGACTCTTTGAGGAGTTCTATTTCTTAGACCTATTATACTGGGCGGCTCAAGAATTGGTTGGAATTGCTCCGCCTCTGACATAGGCATTCCAGAACAATCTCACTGCATTCTTAGTCCAACCCAGAACCCACAGTTGGAACATTTCTGAATTTCCTAATTGTAATAGGAGAACCTCTCAAGGTTACATTTGGAAATTAAAATCTATTTCCAAATATTTTCAAGTTATGTGGTTTGCAAAATTGAATGACATGCAATGAATGGCCTTGAATAAATAAACTTATTTTTAAGAAATTAAAAAGTCTTTGTACGAAAAAGTATTTATGCGATATTTATTGTTAACAATCATTAATGCAGAAACTCAACTTTCTTTACCAATATCCAAATGTAACAGAGGTCTCATGTCATGTGAAAGGGCAACCAAAGTAGAGAACACATTCTCTAATGATACGTTTAAGATTCATGCGAATTATTGATTAGATATTATATTTGATGTTTCAACAGTTTGTTGGTATTTTTTCAGGAAACAAAGCATTGTCCATTTGGTGGCACAATAATACATTCTATCTGTCATTCAAACCTGATGGAGATCAGCCTAACTGGCACAGTCCACTGCATCATCAAGAGTTTCATCACGATCCAGCAGGTGTATCTGTAGGAAGCCTAGTGCCTTAGAAGAAGATATGAGATAGCTACATAGCTCACCATACAAGATCCAAACCTAAAGAATGAAGAAAAATACATACGAACATGATTTCATCAGCTCTTATTTTCTTCATGTGTCACAATCTTTTCAGGTCACTTAATTTTGAGTTTATGTTCAAGTTTACCAAAGGTTGATGGAGATATTTCAGGTAGGAAACAGTGGTTGCCATGCCAAAGGGC
The DNA here is from genome assembly GCA_017311185.1 of Proteles cristata cristata. Lineage (NCBI taxonomy): Eukaryota > Metazoa > Chordata > Mammalia > Carnivora > Hyaenidae > Proteles > Proteles cristata. The sequence continues at coordinate 1,934,857 of JAESUZ010003619.1, read as the reverse complement.
AATACCAACTCAGGTGTGATTCAGTTGAGTAGCAGGAGATCAGATCACAGTGGTGAGAAGTCCAGAGAGCAATTCAGAGGGACAGTCATCTTGGGCAGAAAATCTGTCCTATGCAAAAATGTCAGCAAGAGGGTTACAGAGTTACAGAGAGACGTGAGGGGTGGGGTGGTGGGCAAGATTCCATCCCATATTCACGCATTTTAAAGATTAGAATTTAAGTTCATGATTTTAATAACTCCCAACAGCCAACACTTTATTTAGCTTAGAAGCAGAAAACAGATATCTATCCTGTGTCTGAGTTTGTAAAACACAATCATTATTTATCATCATCATCCCCCCAAAAGACTGAATTGTGACACACTGGAAAGGCTAATTGAAACAATAAAAGTAAAAACTGAATATGAGAGACAATGATACTTTTTCTAGTGTGTTGATAATGGTAACTAGCCCTGGAGTCTAAGATTTTAACCCCTGCTTCATACTGGCTTCTGTTTTATGCCATTGAAATTTCCTGATTTTGTGCTGTGAAATAAAATAATGTGCATAGCATTTTGCGGTACCTAATAATACTAATCAATTTCTTCAAGCCTATCTTCTGTGATTCTACTGAACATCTACTAAACCATTAACCACTATTAGGTTTTCTTTACCATAGATAATTAACCAATCTATAGTTAGCCTTTAATACCCACATGTCAGAATAGAGTGGTAACTTAAAGCTCTAGCTGATGGTGTTGATTCAACCACAAGTAAAGGAAGGAGAGGACTTTCTTATTTCCTGAAAAAGGCTTTTCTTGCCAGATTTCATAAAAGCATACCTTTTCTCAAATAACATTATAAAAAAAAATGATCTTTGTAATGCAATCCAACTCAGATGCTGCCTTTTCAAGAAGCCATGCCTGATTCCTTATAGTCAGAATCGGTTTGTATCTTCTTTTTTTGTTGTTGTTTCAAGAGAACTCTATTAGTTTTTTGATTCAAATAATGGTTTTGAATAACTTCTTCATCAACATAGGACAAAAATCCCAGAAGTTGTCACTCAAGGAAATTTCACACACTTCTTTCCCTCAGCCACCAGCTCTCCTTTCTGGAGACAAGCAACATAATCAATCCTTGAGTGTCCCTCCAGATAGATTTCTTAGTACTCAAATTACATGCCTTTACATGAGCAAATAAATATAAATCCAAATGTAAGTATATCCCTTTCTCAAAAATAGTGGCAATATTCTACACACATCTTGTTTCTTAAAAATGTTAAATATATGTATGAATAGGTAATAAAACAAATATATATCTTAAAGAATAATTATGGTATCTGGTGAATGTCCATGTCAATATGTAGAAACAACCTCATTCTTTGTATAGTTGCATAGGTTTCCACTGAATGGAAGTCCACAGTTTAACTGCTTCTTAATAATGGACATTTGATTCCAACTTAATGATTATAGGCAATGCTATAATCAATAACATAGAAGCAGAATTTCTAGGTAAATTTTATGCGTTTGTAATTCAGATTGAAATTTCCAATTTTCTGTTTCCATTGGGAATGCTCCATGGTCTTTTACTCTTTCCTCATCACAAACCATTTCCTGTATCTGCACATTTGACCTTGCTCAGATTTTCACCTTGCTAAAATATGTATGCTATACAGAGAGACGTGTGCCATTTGTAAAAAGCCAGGCCAACCTTAGTTTCCAAGATATTCCTGTCAGAACTCAGGCAGATATGAAATGAAATCATTAAATTAAATTCAAACATTGTGATCTGGCTACAACCTTTGGCGTCTCATAGGCCTGCAGCTTCCCCTCCAATCTTGCACCCTGACATTCAGCCCTAGTTTGTGGAGAATGCGGCTCAAACTGCCTTGGGTAAAGACGGTTCTAGTCCCCAGGCCTGGGGTTCTGCCTCAGTTCCCTTTCCCTGGCTCCTGTCTGTTTACCGAGCCTGGTATCCCAGCTCTTCCAGTCAATGGCGGCGTCATATCCTGGAGAAAGGGGGTGTTGTAAGTTATCACCTTGACCATGGACATTGAAAAGACTTACATAACATTTCACAGACCACTGGATTGATTTGCAGTCCAAAACCTTTAATTACAAAGCCGAAGAGTCAAATTAACCTAATGTTATTTTAAGGAGCTTAGTTAAAAACAGGTTGACAGAGGGAACGTTTTATGCAAAAGGTGGTCCTAAGACTTTGTGTGCTTTTCCAAGAAAGCTGTTGATCTTGGCTGCAAGAAATTTCCAGTCCCAAAGGAAAGTAATACTTTTTGGACAAAGACTAAGTATATACACTCTTGCATGCGGACAATCATTTTCTCTCTCAGATAGCATTTCATAAAATGCAAATGTTCTTGCTTCATAAAAAAATGTGGCCTTTCCCACCGAAGAGTGAATTTTCTGTGAGCAAGAGTGACACTGAAATAGTCCTTTTTATGTGCTCACAACACTTAAGCTTATTTTTTAGGAAGGCTGGAAGGCAAGTGGTTTCATATGACCACGATAGTCTAGTAGTTTTAAAATTTGTTCAGATGGGGGTGCCTGGGCGACTTTCACTTAGGTCATGATCTCGCGGTTCATGGGTTCAAGCCCCGCGTCGGGCTCTGTGCTGACTGCCAGCTCAGAGCCTGGAGCCTGTTTCAGAGTCTGTATCTCCCTCTCTCTCTGACTCTCCCCTGCTCACCCTGTCTCTCTCTGTCTCTCCTAGAAAAAAAAAATTTTTTTTTTGTTCAGATGAAGGGATATCAGTGCTCTTTGATAGTAACACAAAATAGAGTTATAATAAAACTCAGTACCTAATGATGAGTTGTGGGACATAAAAGGATATTATCATATAGTGGATTCTATTTAAATCAGTAGGCACTGAGTTCTTAAGAAAAATGCATGGAAAAAACTTAATTGAGAAACTTCTATCCATTAAAGTGTATTTTTTCTTCTGTCGGAACAGCCAATTTTCACAGTATTTATATTTCATGAGAAGAATTTAAGAACCAGCAGGTTAAGACACTGATTGACAATCAGACTCAGGCAGGAACATCCTTCAGAGGAAGAAACAGAAGACTATTAGTGGCGTTTGCTTTAATGAGCTTTTATTAGAAGCAGGTTAATAACTAGTTCTGCAGAGCTGAGGGTACAGCTTTGAACTCCGTAGCTCTGCTGTATCTTCCATTCCGATAAATATTGATGCTTATAGTTTTATTATTAGCAAAATATCACTTTGGCCAACACTTTCCTTAAACGTTTGGAAATAAAACATTGCATTTTTACATTTCCAAAGAAATGGTGCTCATTGGGGTCCCCATTTAGGGATTATGACTTTCAGGATAGCTTTTTAAACCTTATGGATTCAGGGGCAGACACTTGGCCCCTCAAAGGTTCTGATAACAAAATCTCAATGTCATGAAAAAAAGAAGAGTTGTAGATTTAGAAAATTAATTCCTTTCACAGATACATTACTAGATGGGTGTGTATGTTTTCAAAAGCCTTCCCAGAGTATTCCCTCTATTTAGAATTTAGAGTTGCAATCAAAATTAAACCAAAACTAGCAGAATTAATTTATAGATTTATAATATTATTATTGTTCTCTGTGGCGATCATTAAAAATATTATGAAATGTTGAATATCTGGATTGCACCACTCGCATCTGTGTCTGGAGTAATGGAAAGAGCTTCCTTAAAGGCTTCCTGCTTCTTCTCTCTTGTGCTCTTTCCCTTTCAGGCTTTCCTAAACTCAATAGCCCAAAGAATCCAGTTAAGCCCAGTTCAGGCCAGGTCATTCTTCTTGCAAAACTTTCTAATTCTTTCCAATCTCACTTAGAGTGAAAGCCAGAGTCCCAACAAGGCCCTATAAGACCCTGTCCCTTACCTCTCTCTTTTATCTAGTCACAGGGATCTCTGAAGTTCCTCAGACAGGGCACACATCCTCCTGACTCAGGGCCTTTGCATCTGTGTTCCTCCCATGCTTTCCCAGACTCTTTCAGGCTTACTCCTTTTCTCTTTCAGAGCAGTGAAGCCTTCCCATCTAAAGTGAATCCCCGCTCTATTTTTTTGCTCTGCCATTACTGCCTTCCAAGGTATTGTCTATTTTATTTACTTATCTTGTTTATTGTCTGTCTTCTCTGCAAAGATTTAAGCCTTGTAGGGCAGGGGTTTTGTTTGCTTTGGTCACTATCGTATTCCTGTTACTTAGGGTGGGAGCCTGGTTTATAGAAGGTGCTCAATAAAATTTTCCTGAATGCTAAGTACTGCCTTTATACAGGTGTTGACGCCCCTAAGACTACCGGGAACATGCCTGCAGTTAACTGGGTTGGGTTTATTACCAGTTACAGCCAGGGATAATGCCCGGCATGGGGAACTGTGAGGTTGCTCAGTAAGAGGGTAATCAGGAGGAGCCCCTGATGGAACTCAGGTTTTAGACGAGCGATCTGGCAGAAGGTCTAAGAAAACGGAGATTTTCTCCATATTGGATATTGTCAGAGAGCAAGCACATATCTATAATTGGGTGAAGAGCAGCAGGCATTCCTAAGATAGGAGAGAGGGAGGTTTCGTATTTGTGGGTTGCACAGTGACCTTGGCTTTATTTGTGCTTGGACAAAATGAAAAAGTGGCCTTGCTTTGTCTCATTTTATTACAGTCTGAGATTAAACTTGTGTGAGGTTGGTAGTCTGTGAAATTGTTTGTCTCATAGAAGAATAACACGGCATAGTTCTAAGTGCCTCCAGCTTCTGAAATCTGGATATTGCTTTTTTTTTTTTTTAATGTGTCACAAGCAACTAAACTTTTGTGGGGAAGGAGTGAGAGGGGAACTAGGAATAAACAGAGGATAGAAGCTTCTCTGCAGACTCTTGTATCTGCACATGGCATGTCAGTCTCTCAAGGGGACCCCTCCTTCTTCACCATTCTTCACTGTCAGGATGGGGGAACCATAATGAGGTGAGGTTTGAGGCTGGCTTGATATAAGGCAGTCCCTGCTTTTCTGTAATTTTTGTCATATTCCCCTCTAGTGGGCTAAGAAGATGAGAACTGTGAAGCCAAGTCAGGGTAGTTTCAGCCAAGCCTTCCTCACTATGGCTCTTCTCTCTAGCAAGAGACGGGTCTGAGGAGAAAACTGCCTCCCATTACCCTCAAGTTTTCGGGATGTCCCACTTTGCTGGCAGTCATTTGTTAGAGGCCTTCAAAATGTCTTCACAGAAGTTTCCGTGTTGAAGGAAGGGAACTAGTCCTTCATACATGTTCCCAGAACAAACCCTACTCCTGTGAAGAGAAAATTGGGTGATAAAATTTAGGGGAAAAGTCCACGTGATACTCCTCACTCATCCCCACCCCCAATACCTTGCCAACTCTTCCCAAAATTCCACCAATTAGAAATTTGCTTAAAGAAGCAAACCTTTCTGGATAGATTGTGAGAGGGGAAGGAAGGAGGAAGAGGAAGGCTGCTGTTGGTTAAGGGTGGGTAATTGCACAAACCGTTATGCTGTAATGACTGGTCGAGATCCAGGTAAAGCTCGGTGGGATTTGGGTGGCATGGGCGGGGTGAGCTAAAGGGGTCCAGAGGAGTTCTGAAGCAAAGGGCATGTTTGGAAGGGAAGGCGTGCATAGATTCCCTGGTGAGGGAAAAAGGGTGGGTAAGCAGGCAGCCAATGATTGCCTAATGGGGACAGGGGATCAAAAAACTTTCCAGAGGTGCCAGGTGAAGGGATCTCTTCCCAGAAAGTCATATTTAATTAGGAGAATGACAGGGTATACTGGCACTGTGACCTGCCTGCATGGGAAGCAGAAAGCTGGGACATACAGCAAGCAGAAGACAGAAGCACTGAACTTATTTACTTTGCCTGTATTTGTTGTGTACCCTGTACATTTTACTAAGACTTTGGCCTTCCACCTGCCATGGAGTGGCTACCCTCCAGTGACCAGAATAAGGGGAATAATAATATTCCAGGATAAGGAGAAAAGAATCACTTGGTAACTTTGCAATGAATGGGTGAGGATTTTCAGGCAGTAATGAGGGGGCTGACCAAAGGGGAAACAATAATCAGTGGAAAGCTATGTTTTGAATAAAACCCAAAGCAGAAAGTTTTTGATGGGATACACACACACACACACACACGCGCGCACACACACACACACACACACATACACATATGTAGCCTTCTCTAACAAGAGCTGAATTTTAACTTTAATGTTTTTTTTTTCTTCTGAGAGAGAGAGAGAGAACGTGAGCAGGGGAGGGTCAGAGAGAGAGAGATACAGAATCTGAAGCAGGCTCCAGGCTCTGAACTAGCTGTCAACATAGAGCCCAATGTGGGGCTCGAACCTGTGAACCGTGAGATCATGACCTGAGCCGAAGTCGGACGCTTAACCGACTGAGCCACCCAGGAGCCCTGCTGAATTTTAACTTTAAATAAAAGCTTTCCCCCCTATTAATGAACACATATGCAAGTAAATCCATTTTTCTTATCCCTAAGGCAGAATATAATTTAAAAAAATCAAGAAAAGGGACATTTTTAAGGACCACGATTCTTATTGTATGCATAAAATTATATCCTCTTGAAAATACTGTTCTCTTCATAATTTATACCTTCAGGGTAACATATTTCATGTTACTAAGATGAGTAATCTTATCCATCTTTGTGCTGTGAAGGAACACATTTATTCAATTCACAGATATTCACGCAAATATCTACCTTCATAATTCTTTAAAACTTATATATATATATGTTTAATATTTGTTTTTTATTTTAGAGAGAGTGTGAGTGGGGGAGGTGCAGAGAGAGAGAGGGAAAGAGGATATGAAGTAGGCTCTGCACTGACAGCAGAGAGCCCGATGAGAGGCTCGAACCCCCCAACGACGAGATCATGCCCTGAGCCAAAGACAGCCGCTCAGATGACTGAGCCCCCCAGGCACCGCCCACCCAAACTGATATTCTGCTTATATCCGTTTTACTTAGCACTTCTTAAATGTCTTTGAATAAAGGTTCACACATTATTTTAGCAATTGGTCCGTTCAAGGTTTCTATTTTTCATAAATTATTTTAAATTTTGGGTTGCCTTACTGTCCTAGGCCTAACAAATGCTATACGGTTTAGCTGGTGACCTCTAGCGGCTAAAAATGAAAATTACGTACAATATGCAGCACACTGCTTTGCTGATGGAGATACTCAAAAGCCACAGATTCCGCGAAAAAACTTCCGTCAGTCTGAGTTTCTGGTTGTAAGCGACCGAAACGAAACCTCACTGACTTGGGCAGAAACGTGCTGTCTCATGAGGACAATTGGGCCCCTTAACAGCAACACCATGGATATCAGGTTCTGGATGTCCCTAGAGGCCCTGCTACTTTTGGACGCCAGAATTTCTGGCACTACCACCTTCCAGGCTCATTGATTCCCAAGATCTCAATTCAAAATCCAGAGTAGGATGGATCCTGACGGCGATCGCACATCCTCACCCTAGCTGCAAGGAAAGCTGGGAAAGCATTTGACCATTTTGGCTTAGCGAGATAACACAAAGTTGTAAGGTTAAATGAGATGAATATTTTATCAAGTATGTAAGCTTAGTGCCTAGGATTTGATGAGTTTTCAAAAATGATAATGGGTATAACTTTACATTTTTATTTGATCATGAGCTTTTTTGAGAGCAAGGACCATGTCTTACTCATTTTGTATTCTGGGCATAGGGTCTGAAGTTCCAGGAATGCTTATTGAATTGCATTGCTTGCCCCTGAATGGAAACTCAGTCACTAGGCCTGCTTCTATATCTCAATTTATTTATAGTCCTCTTTAAAATCTTTAAATAAAAAACACTTTAAAATATAAATATATAGCAGCAAGAATAATATCCATCCAGTGTTTGAGTCTTTTTCCTCAAAATTATCACTAATAGAAAATTACTTCTCCCTACAGGCCTTCCACAGTACATTAAAGAAGAAGATAAGGTTTTATCTTATCATGAAAGTATTATCGGAAGGACAATTAAGGTTTTGTGTTGTTCAAACTGTACATCTCACATCATGGTTGCTCACACTCCTTATTCTGAAGTCTAGCTCTTCTCTAAAACCTGCTCGACTTCCAGTTTATCAAAGGAAACCTTTTATAGCTGCTTGGAATGCGCCAACGGATCAGTGTTTGAAAAAATACAATATAAGATTAAATTTGGGAATGTTTCAGCTGATTGGAAGCCCACTGGCTAAGGCCAGGGGGCAGAATGTCACCATATTTTACGTCAACAGGTTGGGATACTATCCATGGTATACATCACAGGGGGTTCCCATTAATGGGGGTCTCCCTCAGAACATAAGTCTGCAAGTACATCTAAAGAAAGCTGACCAAGATATTAGTTATTATATCCCTGCTGAAGATTTCAGTGGACTTGCTGTTATCGACTGGGAATATTGGCGACCCCAGTGGGCCCGTAACTGGAACACAAAAAACGTCTATAGACAGAAGTCAAGAAATCTGATTTCTGATATGCAAGTGAATGTATCAGCTACTGATATTGAAAAAATAGCCAAAGCAGCATTTGAAGAAAGTGCAAAAGCTTTCATGAAGGAAACCATCGAATTGGGAATGAAGAGTAGACCCAAGGGCCTCTGGGGTTATTATTTATATCCCGATTGCCACAATTATAATATTTATGCCCCGAATTACACTGGGTCATGCCCGCAAGAGGAAGTTTTGAGAAATAATGAGCTCTCTTGGCTCTGGAATAGCAGTGCTGCTTTGTATCCTTCTCTTGGTGTCCGAAAATCTCTTAGAGACAACAAAAACGTTTTGCGCTTCTCACAATTTCGGGTGCAGGAATCTATGAGGATCTCCACCATGACATCCCATGATTACGCTCTCCCTGTGTTCGTCTACACGAGGCTAGGCTACAGAGATGAACCTTTATTTTTTTTTTCTAAGGTAAGACACCCCTTGCCGAAGATGGGGGGCTTTCCTCCCTATCTTTAAAGGAAACATTTCTTTGTTAATTATGTTTTTTGAAGAATTGCCAGTTAGTGGTCATTTAGAAAGGAACCTAATTCTTTCTTCAATTAGCCATCCTCTTAGACTCTTCACTTACACAAACTGAATTTTAATCATCTTATTTACAATTATTCTTTTAAGGAACACAGTGTGGAGGGAAGGTTTAAAGTGCTAAGAACCAACTATTACCGCCTCCTCCTCCCCAACTTTGATGACGCTCCCTCACTGTTGGCCTTTATTGAAATGGCTGGTGGTGAACAGGCTGGAAAATCAGAGAAGATGTTTTAAAATGGAATAATTTGGGGTCCCTGAGTGACTCAGTTGGTTACGTGTCCAACTTTGGCTCAAGTCATGGTCTCGTGGTTCGTGAGTTCCAGCCCCGCTTCAGGCTCTATGCTGACTAATTAGCTCACACATGTGGAAGTGTAATTGGAAGCATTCTTGCTTCTGGCCTCACCGTCTAATGTAAGAGAGAAGAAAAGTGTTCTTTTTCATGTATAATACCAGTTTTCATAAAAGGTACGAGGCACAACAATGTGAATATATGAACACTAGTGAACTGTACACTTAGAAACGATTTAAGTAATAAATTTTATATGTGTCTTTTTACCATAATTAAAAATTGTTTAAAATTTAAAAAAAATTTCAAGAAGCATAAGGGTGAATCTGCAAAAATAGGTGGATCTACAGACTTAGCCATCTGGTTTATTCTTGCCTCATGACCAGAGCTAATGGAAAGCAAGAGTGGTGCAAGTTCTCAAATTCAATCATAAATTCATCACTGGTGGATGGTTTTGCAATCCTAGGTTAAGACCTACAAATAAAAGTTTTATTCTGTTTATTTTACAATAGCAGCATACTATTTATTACCTGACGAGGGAGCATAAGGCAAGCTGACAGGCCGCAACCGCCTCCCCGCCCTCACCCCCACCCCAAGGTGGGATTCGTGTGATATTCCCCAGGCACTCCTGGCTGCCCAAGAACAAAGGAAAGGGGAAAACAAATGGTTAACTGATAGAGATCATAGTCTCAGGACCTAAGTCTCCCTCACCCCTCCACAGTTCTGTGGGAAACAAAAGCAGTAGAAAATGGCAGATAGAACTAAATTTCCTTATACCCTGCAGCCCATTGACAAATACTTGAGGCAGGCAGAGTAAAATGTTTCTCCGGGAACTCCCTACTGTCTTAATGCTAATACTTTGCCAGAGGGAAAAACAACCTTAGCTTGACAATGGCTAGGCCTGCAGGATCTTGTAATCTTCTTTAGCATATGAAAATCTCCCTGAACCCCCCACCCCCACCCCATAGTATATAACCAGTCTCTCCTCCTGGTCCAGGGCAGCAACTCTTGCTGCCCACCATCCTATCCCCTTCGCTGAAGCACCAAAAGCATCACCTTTTTCACCAGACACCTTCAAGAATTCTTTCTTGGTTGTTGGCTCTGGACCCCACAAACCCCGCTGTCACTCCAAAACCCCCTCATCATTTCCCACGAACCATAAGGGTAACTTACAAAATAGATGAACTTTCAGCCTAATTTCTCTCCCTTTTTTTTTTCTCACTTTGCTACTCTAGTCACTCAGATGGAAACTTCTAGAGGTAAAAATCTACAAGATGCCACTCTAACGGTTGGCCTTGAATAATTATGTGTAAACTTTCTATGATATAAAATCCAGAGACTTGTTCAGGCCTTCACATGGGTATTCTAAGATACTACTGGGTACTATGAGTTTATCACATTTCTTCCTTCCCCACCATTACAAGTTTCAATTCACCAGTGTGTATTAAAATATAAAGATGCACTGAGTGCGAGGCATCTAAAGAAGGCTCAGGAAAGACCCAGGTGAGGTACAGCTTAATCCTCAGAGGAGGGAAAGACACCGATGTATCAGGACTTGGTAAATGCTATGCCTTGGATGCCATTAAGGAGACACGTAGGGGAAAAAAAGTATTGTGAACTGATACTTGTACTTCCCAGAAAAGTCGGCAATAAATGATCGAGAAAGATAGGAAATCAGTACTACCTGGGAGGTTTAAACAGCTATCTAGATCTTCACAAAATAGTCTTGACCCTGGAGCTTAAATACTACTTTCTTCTATGAAACTTTGTTTCCTTTTCTATATTTGGCTCAAATAAGTTTCTATCTTTGGGGATAATAAATTCACTTTGGGAAGAAACAATAAACTTGACGGGACAAAGCATTCATTTCAAAAGATTAGTTTAGACTCTTGGTACATTCTGCACATTCCGTAAACCTAGATAACTTTCCCTGAGTGGCCGCGACATCAGAAATATTTATTCTAAGTAAAGAAGGAATAATAGTTAGGCTCTCATGTAGCAACAATTCTCTTTGGCAGTCCCAGGAATCATTCTGGAAACTTTCTGAATGGAAACGTATTTCCAAATGTCTTAAACCATCAGTTTACCCACCAGTTTACTCTCTTCTCCGTAAAAATTCTGCCCAGAAAGTTTTAAAAACCTGATATTCCTTTGTACCAAGTCATAAATGACTAATAATGGCTTCCATTTCTAATTTTCCCAAAGATAGCTGCACTTTTAGTTATTTTTAAAAGATTATTTATTTATTTATCTTTAAAATGTTTATTTTTTTATTTTTGAGAGAGAGAGAGAGAATGAGTCAGGTAAGGGCAGAGAGAGAGGGGGACAGAAGATCTGAAGTGGGCTCTGCACTGACAAGATCTTTATCAATAAGTAGCAAATTTCTTAACCTGTCAGACCTCAGTACCTCATTGTTTCAATCGATAAAATGGGACAGTATTATCTGCCCTACCTGCCTACCAGGAGTATTATGAAAATCAAATGAGAGCATGTATACGAATATTTGAGGCACTACAAAAACATGTGTTGTATAGCTGTCACTTTTAACAGGTACTAAAGCCTTGAATTTAGAAAGGAACCATCTAGGAATGAAGTCTCAGTCAGCAGCCATAGCTTGATGGGATGATATAGGGACAGTTAACACCTTATTTCAAATGAGAGATTGTTTACGCTACTTACATGTGCACAACTTGAATAGAACTTGATGCTATGTTTTAAAAAAATAATGAAAGGGGTTTTGTTGGCGAATAGATTTAAAGATCTTTTTCTCTAAAATTAATTAACATCCCCTCTGCTGATGCACAAGGGAGGCTCATTAGTGAGACTCCAGCTCCCCGCAGTGGGCGCCTTACTTACATGCACTGTGGTGAGCATAAGGGAGTGAAACCTTATGAGTGCAAAGAAAACACTGGGACCTGGAAGATTGGTTGCTATTACATCGTCCACTACTGTCTTATTTCTTCTTTCCCGTGACACCACTCCTGTGGCTCACGCTTTTACGTGGTCCTTGTCTATTCCCAGAGGCATCTTTTTAAAATTTTTAAATTAATTCTTATTATGTATTTTTGAGAGAAAGAAGGCAAGTGGCAGAGGGGAGAGAAGGAGGGAGTCACAGAATCTGAAGTAGGATCCAGGCTCTGAGCTGTCAGCACAGGGCCCAATGCTGGGCTTGAACTCATGGACTGTGAGATCATGACCCATGCCAAAATCAAGAGTTGGATGCTTCACCGACTGAGCCACCCAGGCGCCCCTGTTCCCAGAGGCATCTTACCTGTGACTTCCCTCACTGAAAAGTGTCCTTGCTCTTTTGGTCCCCAAACATAGCCGCTCTGTGATTCATTCCAATATCCTGCTCTCAGCTAGGGGGCAGTGAACTAATTTGGTAGAGAAATTTGTATTAATATCTGCTATTGACTCCTCACCTCCAGTCAACATATGCATGAAGACCTGTCATTTTGAATCAGTTCCAATAAACTCTGATAATGACTCTGAAGGACACATTTGGAAGAAACTAACATTTCCTCCTGGTAATCAACTTTAGAAAGTGTGTGGGTTTCATTGCAAACATCTGCAGCTTCCTTACTTACTGAGCATGGATTAATAACCTATCAATACAAATTGTAAATGCTGTGTCTCCCTCTTTCCTCTGATAGCAATGCTTTAACCCAAAGGAATTCATGGGAATTTTGGGGTTTCTAGTTCAGCATGGTAAGAAGCTTGGACGTTGCCACTCCACCCTAAAAAGTTCAAAGTAAAACAAACTGAACAATCAACTCTTCTTAGATTCACAAAAGAAGTGAGGACACGGGGCAAGTTGCTGCCCTCAAAGTTAGGGAAGCAGATAGGTGAGTGTAGAGAACTAAAACTTATTAGACCAGAAACCTCTGTGGGAGTCACTGCCAGAGTTGGGAAACCTCAACCATAATTGACAAATTGTTGGAGGCTCAGTGTGGACAAGTCCAGGGTCTCCGTCATGGGTAGGGATATACTTTTGTGACTTCTACCTCCAAAAGCTTATTAAGTACTCATAGTGAATATCACAGGAAAATCTCAGGCACCTGGTAGGGAAGAGGAGGAAAAGAACCATTTTGAATACTTGAGAGCCTTTTGTTCTTTTTTTATAAAAGTTTTTTAAAGTTTATTTTGAGGGAGACAGAGAGAGCAGGGGACAGAGAGAGAATCCCAAGTAAGCTCCATGCTGATGTGGGGCTTGATCTCAGGAACTATGAGATCATGACCTGAGCTGAAATCAAGAGTCGGATGCTTAACTGACTGAGCCACCCAGGTGCCTCAGAGCCTTTTGTTCTTCTTAACAAGGTCTGTCTTCAGAAGACACTATTTAACCAGAACCAAACCCGCTGGAGACTTATCAGATCCTAAGCGAACTAGGGGAAGGGAAATACTCAACTCTAGCTGACTCTAGTCTTCCACTAGCAGGAAGGTAAATGCCCTGCTCTAACCTCATCTAGCCAGCCTATCCTATCTAAGAAGAGGGAAACATAACTGATCAACCTGTGAATTCATAGTCCAGAGGCAAAGGCTCACTAAAAGACTGATACCTAATCATAGGACTGTAGAACCCTTCCATTCCCCCTATGTCTTACTAGCACATTTACTAAGTGCCTATTTATAGCAGTTCCTTTTATGAGCTATTTGCCTACCAAAAAAAATTAAATCATGTCTAGCCATCAAGAAAAAACCCCCAAAGCTGCAGGACATTCTAAAAGGCAAAAAACAGAATTTGAAGAGACAGAGCAAGCAACAGAACTAGACTCAGATATGGCAGGGATGTTGGAATTATCAGACTGGAAATTTAAACCAACTGTAATGAATATGTAAAGGGATATAATGGATAAAGTAGAAAGCATGCAAAAACAGGTGGGCAATGTAAGCACAGAGATGGAAATTCTAAGAAAGAATCAAAACGAAATGCTAGAGATCAAAAACACTGTAATAGAAATGAAGAATGTCTCAGGATATCTCAATAGAACCCTCCAAAACTTAAAAGCAAAGAGAACAAAGACTGAAAAAACCAGAAGAGTCAAGAACTGTAAGATAGCTGAAAAGGGTACAACATACATGTAATAGGAATTCACAGAAGGCCATTGGGAGATTTTGGCCCTCTGATTACATCATGTGAAAATGGCTTCACTGCATTCAAAGTGAGTGGAGGGAGAAGTCCTGCTCCATTATATCTTTGCCAAAAGAGGCAATGGACATGGACCCAGTAGAGTACTCATTCTGGGCACCACATGGATGGCTCCTCCTCTGTCCCATATTCACCGTATCATAGATAATTTTTAAAAACATTTCATTTCCACTAACTCATTAGAGCCTCATGAACACTCCTTCCTTTCCTGTTACGTCAGGTCTGATCTATTCAGCAGACATTGTGGTCACAGAAATGGAAACAGATGTGAGCCTGAAAGAGAAATTAGTTCAGAGCAAAATCTCTTCCTTTTTTGAAAATTTCCAGAAAAAAAAAACTTAAAAATTGAGATTGTAAAGCTTTTAATTTGAGTGGACTATAAAAGTGTCAGCTAAGAAGATTTATCTCTCAAGTGTTGATATTAATATAAAATGGCCCAGGTAAAATTCAACTGTGAAGTTCTAGTTTTATTTACTACCAAATCACCTAGTTACATTTTCCAGCATATAACTGATGGAAATTCATCCTTGGAGTAAATGGTGAATGCTTAGTATCTTTTGTTTTGTTTTGTTTTCTAAAGTTTATTTTTTATTTTGAGAGAGAGAGACAGAGAATCCCAAACAGACTCTGCACTCTCAGTGCAGAACCTGACCACACAGGGCTTGAACTCACGAACTGTGAGATCATGACCCATGCCAAAATCAAGAGTTGGATGCTTCACCAACTGAGCCATCCAGGCACACCCCTGAATGCTTAGTACCTTAAACAGTGAGAGAATAGACTATAATTTAGTAACCTTATTCAGGAAGCCTTCCATAGATGCTTAAATTAAGAAACCAACTACATACCTTCAAATTCTAATTTCCTTCTGAAATGGCCTGGTTCATGTTAATCTTTAAACACGAAAACAATAATCCTTTATGATTACAAAACCAAAATTCCCCTGGTGAGATTCTATTTTTGCCTGCTTAACCATACTGAGAAAAATTCTGGCAGCTTTACCATGACTAGATGAATCACAAATAAAGCCCATTAAATCAGAGACTTTGAAATGATACATGAACAATTTCAGAGACCAAATACAAGGGCTGGCCCAAGTCAGAGCCTGCAGGTCCTTAACACTGTGTTACTTTGCTTGACCTTGGGGTCCAAGTGACACGAAACCCCTCTGAGGGGGAACGTCTTCAGAGGGATGTTGAGAACTGGAAAGAGAACTTGGCCAAGAGGAAGTGAGGTGTTCTTCACATTTAGAGAAGCAAACACTTTTGGATTCTGTTTCTGGGTCATGTACATAAGGCTGGTTTGTGTGCATGTGCCCCTTGTCGACTTTGATTAAACAGCTTCTGGTGGCTATTTACAGGCTTATTGTCATCAAAATAATATCTTGTTTGGGAAAATGCAAGTTCTTCTTCAAAAATATTTCATGTTTTTCCATATTATTATGGAGTTTAATTTTTGAAATTTTACTTTTCATTCAACATGTGTGATACTCTAAGAAAATGAAGAATAAGGATGCCTGGCTGGCTCAGTTGGTGAAGCATATGATCCTTGATGTCAGGGTTGTGAGTTCGAGCCCCACATCGGGTGTAGAGATTACTTAAAAAATAAAATCTTAAAAAAAGAGTGTGCTAGGAGATGTACCAGCCTCGCTGGATGACAGTCACAGCGAGGAAATGGCAGTGTTTGCTCCTGCTGTGAGAAATGAAAACTGGTATCTCCTTCTGCTACTACTGGCTCATGTTGGAAATGAGCCTGCGGGTATTGACCAGGCCTCACAATATTCCAAATCAGGCCCATTTTCTGAATACAGATTCCTCATAAGGAAAAGCATATTCCTGTCTTTTCAAAAGAGATTTTAGATGAAAGCACTGTGGATGATTTTCAAAAGGCTCTTCCTATGGGCCTAGCAGATCCAAGACTTAGGTAATAAAGGGGGTTAAGAACACAAGAGTTACAATTGAGCCTGGCCCTCAGACAAAGATTCTATTTTAGAGTTAAGGAACAGATAAGGGCAGAACTTAAGTTAATACTTATACCTTTTATAACTGGTGATGTATGGCAATCCCTTCCCTAAGGCCTACTTTCTGCAAACACCCTCCCTGGCAGCTGGGATAAGAGTAGCTAAAACCTAACCGAAAAGCAAAGGCCGACACATTTAGGGCCTCCATGGTGTTTACACATTCAGCATCAAGTCAAAAAAGTTTCCACAAACAACTTGTTTCTGCTTGGAGCACCGACCTCCAAGGCATCTTGTGATCAGTATTTGGAGTGACTTACTCTGGCTTTGAATATGCTGATTGCTCCTTGTGAAGGAACCTATTGAGAAACTTCTTCTTTTGTGATTATGGGAGCAAACATTGTGTTTCCTGAAAGATCTGTTTTTCTTAATACTTCTCCTTAAACAAACAAGCTATTGACCCCTGCTCACAAAGGACCTTTTTATGCTAAACACATTGTCTTGTATGCTAAAGATACCTTCCTTCCCCATAGGATGAACATCTAAATCACCTACCTCAATCACTATTGATAGAGGTTATGCAGAAGTCTTCTACAAATCTATGTTCTGGAAAGTTCTTACATATCAAAGAAATTTGTCATCAGAAATCATTGTCTAAGGCAAATGTCACTTGTGTCATCCCCCAAACACTTAGTGATAAAATAAAGTTGAGCCCTAGTCAGAGCAGAGAAGCCTGCCTGGTGACCAGAAAGATTCTCGTGGCCTCTCTCATCCCTCCCTCGCCGACACTGTCCATCCTTCAGGGACCCCTGGACCTGCTGGAGCCGACCTCTGGAAAGAGTGGAAAATCATACTATTATAATGAATTCAGCCTCTAATCCTAATCCCTGGCATGCTGTTTAATATCCAACTGAATCATAACCTCTACTTTCTTCAATCCAGCAAGACCTAATCAGTACCATTGGAGAAAGTGCTGCCTTGGGAGCTGCAGGCATGGTTATCTGGGGAGACATGAATTTAACTTCATCTAAGGTAAGGTAGGACCTTGAAGGCATAGTTAATATTATTTAAAGTATTTGTTCTTTTCTTCTGGAGCTAACTCCAGCGGGAGCTCTCCTGGCTCCCACAAAAAAAACAAAACAAAACAAAACAAAAAACAGCTTTAGGATTAGAGTCCGAATCGGTGTCCAATATATAGAAGGTGCTCAATAATATTATTAACTTCTGTTAAGATAGTAATAAGAATACTGACATTTGTTGACTATTCATTATGTGCTAGGGTTGTGCTAAATGCTCTTTGTTTTGAATTTGCTTACTTACTGGTCATAATAACTCTTATGAGGTAAGGACTACCATCCTCATTTATAGAGGAAGAAACAAGAGAGGAAATCCAACTAGGGTAGTGTAGAGCCAAAAATTAAGTCCTCCATTAAAAGAAACCACGGGCTGCACATAGCCCCAGGCCTAAATAAACTTAACCAGCTTTTCCACTTCTGAGCAAATGCCTGCGCTGCGGGAAGCTAACACCTAACCAGCTCTCTCTGCTTCTGTAACAAAGCTTAAGGCTTGCTTCCCCGCCGCCGGATTGCCCAAGGGACTAGCCTCAGGGCGGCAGCCACTCCCAAAAGGCCAGCAGCCACCCCCCACCTTGCTGAGGGAAGGGCCTGGAGAGAGAGATGTTAACCTGTTAGTCGCCAAACAAGACTTAAAACTCGCTCTATGATAGACTGAATTCAAAGGTATCCCAAATGTTGTAATTAGATCCAGCCAAACCTGATGGCGGGAACCAATCAGATACGGTATATGTTCACATTTGAATGTTAACCAATGGCCCTTGTAACCATGGAAATCTGTCCCTCCCCATGACTTGTTTACTTCTGTCTATAAAAAGGCTGCAGAGGCTTTGTTCAGGGCCTCTCAGCGTCACCGGCAACGAGTGAGAGGACCGGGTTCGAACCTGCAAATAAACAACCCTTGCCGCTTGGCTTTGACTCTGGTCTCTGGTGGTCTGTTTTTGGGGTTCTCTCGAATTCTGGGCGTTTCAGTAGCAGCTAGTTAGGCTAATTAATGGTGAAGTTGGCATTAACCAGAGTTTGACTCTGGAGCCCTTGCATTTAACTACTATTATGCTATATCCTATTTTGAGAAGAGGAAACAGATGGTAACTTTTTAATCTCCACATTGAACGATTTTGTCCTCTATGGGGAAATTAGCTGAAAATTAAGAGCGTTTAAAGTGTGATGTATATGTCTCTTCAAATTTCTCCCAGTTCAGATATTACTTGCTCCAATAATTCTTCCTGGTTTTCCCCAATTCACATTAGTCACAATCTCTTCTGTATTTCCAGATGTTTGTTTATATCTCTATAGTCTGATACATTTTCCTGAAATTGTATCCTCAACATTTTGTTAAATTAAATTTTTTTGCAAGTTCATTTTGATCTGATATTATTCTTAGAATTTCAAAGGCTCAACTTGTTGCAGCCAAGATAGTTTTCATGAAGCTGGGAAAATATAAAGTTAAAAGTCTCCTCTCTCCAATAGGAGAATTAGGTAGAAATGGGGAGAATCAATTTCTGACTCTCCAGGTGTGATATTTCTCTTCCAGCCCATGTGACTCATGAGTGGAGCCTCATCAGGAAGTTTATGCAGGAAGTGCATAAACCAGGTGGCCTCTGTTTAGAACACATAAAGGGAGCCACAAAAAACATGATGTAGTCAGCCTTCTAAGCTTTCTTGTGTTTGACTTGTATACAGAAGTCTAGAACCCAGGGCAGTTGATATTTGAGCATGATTAACAGGAAAACCCAGGAAGCTAGAGGTTGACAATAAATCAGTAGAATATGAGGATTCAGGTTCCTATACAACCATGAAAGGTACTGCAACACCCAAAAGGTGGCCAGAGGACAGCAGCTCTGGCATGATTTCTAATTTGGGTTTGTTCTTTTTTTCACATGCATTAACTTGGGAGCTAGAAGGAGAAAAAGAAGATGTAAATTGGAAGCAGGCAAGTCATTATATGCTGACTCGGGGGTCCATTTGCAAGTTCAGTTGCTTAGCCCCTAGTGTAACATAGTTTCCATCTCCTGCCCCTTGCACCTTTCATCCTTTCTGGTCGTCTAGATACCCTCTGTTACAGCACCTGAGCCTCAGAGATCATCCACTGGCACCAACATGTTAGGTTTCCCTCAAGTCCAAAGAACTGCCTTGTGGGCATAGATGCTTTAATCGTACTGGTACTAGGAAGAACACTAAAACCCCTTTGTTTCTACATTTCTAGGGTAACTGTACAAAGGTGAAGCAGTATCTGAGTTCTGACTTAGGGAGCTACATAGTCAACGTGACAAGAGCTGCTGAGATCTGCAGCCTTCACCTCTGCAAGAGTAACGGGAGATGTTTAAGGAAGATATGGAACTCCTCGGATTACCTTCACTTGAACCCTGCAAGTTACTACATAGAAGCCTCTGAGGATGGAGAATTTACTGTGAAAGGAAAAGCATCTGATACAGACCTGAAAGTGATAGAGGAGAAATTTTCCTGTCATTGTTATCAGGGATATGAAGGAGCTGACTGCAGAGAAATGAAGACACTGGATGGCCGCTCTGGGCTCTTCTCTTTTTCTGGCTCACTAATAACACTATGCCTGCTGGTTTTAGCAGGTTATCAAAGCATTTGGTGGTGAGATAATTGAGTCTGAAGGGAATTGTATAGCCTGTAATCACTTAGAGAAGAGAGGAAAGCTAGGACAGTTTTTTTTCTTATGAAATCCATTGAGAGGTATCATAAGTAGACATTATGTATGTCACATAACATAAACAGGGACATATTGCTTTATTTGACTCCGATTTGGCTGAGAAACCCGATCCAGGAATAAAATCAGTACATTCTTCTTCATTACTTGAATGCTTAAGTTGTATTTAAACTAGAGTTAGTATATTTTTGTCTTTATATGAACGTGTGTGTGTGTGTGTGTACACATACCAATGTAATTGTTGGTTTCAAAGACTGGTTTTTCTGGCTAGCAATTTTATCAAAGACAGATTACTAAGTAATTATCTGATTCAACAGAAGAGGTCACTGCAGGGTATGAACTTCAGTCACTCAATATACTGAAGAGGATCAAACGCAGAGTGTCAGTTCCAGCCTTCGGTTCCCACTGGGCTTCTCTTTCCCACCCGAGCTCACTGAGCACAGAACCAGGTCCTTACCAGGATTTCCCATAAGGGTGCAGAAGCTAAGGCAAGGGAGCTCTTCCTAAGTCATTACAAAGCCGTCTCTTCTAATATGGTGCTTCTCACCCACTAGGAGTCCTCTTACTGACCCTGGCAATTTAAATAGTGTAAAAGGCTTCAGGATAATATCCACGCTTGCCTAGGCTGACATTGCTCTAGATCCAGAAATTGATGTCATGCTAATACAAATGTAGTTTGTGTCTTTGCAAGCAAAAATCAGCACTGAAAGAAATATTTAACAAACAGTTAAGGGACCTAGAAGTGCTATGGGGAAGGGGTTCTGCCAATAAATATTTGATATTTTGACCCCCATATATAAGTTCCGAGCAGTGTAGTTTTAAGGTCAATTTGAACTTCATTTGAACTGTGGTTTCACTGTCCATCTAGATGTGTGACTCTGGGCAAGTTATTTTTATTTCCCATTTTCTCACTGAAATTTGGTAATATAATTCTCACCCCAGTGAATTATTCTGAAGAGTAAATGGAATGGTACATCCCATGCATACTTTGGCTCTTAATAGATGTTGCTAATCTTTAAGTATCTCCCTGGATCACCAAAGTAATGGAAATACTTATGTTCAGACAGAGTCTTGGGCATTTTCCTCTTTCTGATGTTATGTTCATTTATAACCACTTATGCATTGTGTTCTCTTGAGAGGCGTGTACAATTGATAGGATTTCCCACCCCTGGAGAAAATCTACTCTGAAGGTAAACCCAAGGTAGGTATGAAATGGTACATCCCATGCATACTTTGGCTCCTGTTCCATCTAATCTTTAAGTATCTCCCTGGATCACCAAAGTAATGGAAATACTTATGTTCAGACAGAGTCTTGGGCATTTTCCTCTTTCTGATGTTATGTTCATTTATAACCACTTATGCATTGTGTTCTCTTGAGAGGCGTGTACAATTGATAGGATTTCCCACCCCTGGAGAAAATCTACTCTGAAGGTAAACCCAAGGTAGGTATGAAGCTATTTTGGAAGCATGAAAATTAATTCAACCTCCTGTTCCATCTCTTCTCTCTTTCTAGGTAATGTCTGCAACCCAGGTGTGCTGTTTCAATTCCAGGTCTAGTTTGTCAGAGTTAGCAACATTGCTAGGGTCTAATTTCTAACTGTAAAATACAAACAAAACAACATAAAACCCTTTTATAATACTATGATTTGGAGATTTCATTACATAAATTAACTTCTTAAAAATTAAGATTTTTTCATATCAAAGATGATGTAATCACATAATAGAAAATTTGGAAAGTAGGAAAAAATAAGAGAGGTCACCAATAATCACTATAACATACACTGGTAACTTTTGGTATATTTCTTCTAAAGGCTTTTTTTTTACATGATTGTAATAATGATATATGTATAATTTTACATACTGTGCCTTTCACTTAACCATGTTGTAAGTAGTTTTCATGCTATTTCATAATCCTTATAAATATTATTTGAGTATCATCTTTAAAGCCACATAATAGTCTATCAACTGAGTGTGGAAAAATGCAATCAACAATTTTCCTTAAGTTTTAAATGTCAAGCTTTTACTACTTAGTCACCTTATCAGAGAATATTTTCCAGATTACCCTTCTAATTCATTCCTTTACCTAATAGTTTTTACATTAATCAATTTATTAAGCATTACTTCTTATCAGGTATTATTGAAATGTATCCTTGAACAAAACAAAGTGCTTTGTCTTCTTAGAACCTACATTCTAGATAGACTAGACATTAAACCTACCAATTAGCAATTTAAAATTTTTTTTAGGTTAAAAAAGGTTTCTTGAGAGAGTGGAGGAGGGGGAGAGAGAGGGAGAGAGAGAGAATCCCAAGCAGGCTCCATGCTGTCAGCACAGAGCGCGATGTGGGGCTTGAACTCATGAACTATGAAATTATGACCTGAGCTGAAATCAGAGTTGGATGCTTACCGACTCAGGCACCCAGGAGTACCCCATTAGGAAATATATATTAGATGTGAAACCTATGCGGAATAAAACAGAGAGTGGAGTGGGGGAGCATGGGATTTTTCATGTGTTGAGCCTCACTGAGCAGATGCTGTGTGAGTGAGAGAGATTTAGCTATGAGGATATTTGAGGGAACAGTATTTCAGGCAAATGAATCAGCTGGTACACATTCGGTAGTAGGTGTGGTATATTCAAGGACAAGCAAAGAAGGCACTAGAGCTGGATCTTCCCTTCACCATTAACTTCCTTTTTATTTTTTGGTCTGTAGCATTTGTCACCATCTGACATAGTGTATATGACATATTTGTCTTTCTTCCCTTACTAGAATGTAAACTAGAAAAATGAGGACTTAATTTTGTTCACTATTTGCTAGAACACTACTTGCTACAGTGCCTAACACATAGTATGTGTCCAATAAGTATTCTGAATTTTTTTCTTAAGTTTATTGGAGTAATTTCTACACCCCATGTGGGGCTCGAACTCATGACCCTGAGACTAAAAGTCACATGTACTTCCAAGTGAGCCAGCCAGACACTCCCCAAAATTAACAAATCAATCAATGATTCAGAAATCTGAATCAGTGGAAGCAATATATTTGTTGTAAGTTTTTTTAATTCTGCACACTAATAATAAGTTATTGCAGAGCCATGCTCAAGCATTAGTGTCCTATTCTAATCCTAGCACATCCTCTGAATCTGTAGTTTAACTCCTCTGTGAAGATTGCAGGCCTGAAGAGAATAAATCGCTTAGCAAGGTGAAAGAGTCAGTTTGTAAAAGAGCCCAATCTGGGGGTGAGGAGCTGGGTGAAATAGGTGATAAGCATCAAAGAGTACACTTATCATGAGAACTGAATAATGTATAGAATTGTTGAATTACCATATCGTATACCTGAAACTTATATAACACTGTATTTTAACTATACTGGAATTAAAATTAAAAACTTAAAAAAAAAAAAAAGGATACTTCATGCACCTCCTGCAAAAGAACGAATCAAGAATCCAAGTTGCCGAATTTTCTTTCACCATAACTGGTTGTAATGGAATCCAAATATGTTCATTCAGCTTTCACCATGAATTTAACACATTTAAGACAATTAATTTGAGCTACTATTGCTAATTATGTTCAAAAAAACTCCAGATATTCCAGTTGTAGATTCTCTGTTTAATTTGACTCACTTCTCTTGGAAAGGAAATCTACCTCCTGAGCTGCTTTAATGACCACAACTTCTTTAGATCGTCCTAACTTCCCTTTATGGAAACAGCAAGGTACTTCACCTCTCTACTCTGCAATATTCTCTCTTACAAAAGGAAGATAATAATGGTATCTTTTGTCTTTTCATACAGATTTAATGAAATCAAGTAGGTAAAATACTTAGTATAAAACCTGGCACATAAAAAAATCCCTGGCAAATGTTAGCTATTATTATTATTATCAAGTACTTTCAATATTGCTTCCCATAAAAGCTGTGAGAGGCAATACTGCCTCCGTTTTGCAGTAGAAGTTATGTATGATTTAGAGTATTGATGACTAACTTAATATCACATAGGCATAGCCAAGCCTGAGCCCTTTCTGGGGAAACTTAAAGTAGTTATCTTTTCATCAGATCTCAGCAGAATACAGACTTATTTGTACCAAATTTCTTTTACCAACTTACAGAGTTATATAAATTACAAGTATACTGATTCTGTTTTCAGCTAATCAGTGCTTTTTTGGACCCCATGTAGGGAAACCTATTAAAGTAGCCAATCTACTAGCAATGTACCCTTAGCTTTCATAGTCTAAATATCTACATGCCACAGACCTATAAAAGAAACCAGAGTCTCTTAGGAAAATGTCTGATTCTGATTCTAAGGAAATGTACAAAATCTGAAACATCTTGTTATACCATTAAACAAGGATGCTATCAAGGATCATTAGAGTTGTATCACAAGTATTCACTAGCCAACTTAAAGAGTTCACTTCCAAAGGTGGGAAAATTCAGAAATCACTAAAAAAATAACTGCAATGGATTGAAATGCATGAAATGTATCTAAATCCATGAGGTCAAAGTGATATAAAAGAAAAGCCTTCATTGACTACCTTTGAAGAATGTTAAGGAACCAACCTGTTATTCTGAAAACTGGTAAACAAAGGGAAAGAAACAGTTGTTTATTGAACTATTTCCTATATGAATGCTATATACCTCAGGGTAACCAAATAGTGGAAGAAGGAAATTTTCCTTTTTGAGCCAACGAATGAAGAAAACATGATAAAATTAGAATATAACCGTTTTGCAACTCCTAATGAATTACTGGCTCAGGCACAGATCATCAATGGTTGCTAACATCATGAAAAGAGATAAACCCAGATATTACATACCATCTAACTTAAGTATATAACACCAGCTAAGAATAAATCCTTCCAGAAATCAAACAGAAATCTGACCAGGCTTCTACCAATTCACAGGAAGCATAAGGAACAAAGGAAAATGCAGAACAGGACAGGGATATAAAATTCGATTCTAGGGAGCTCTGTAGGACAAATAATCGGGTTTTATCAACAAATACATTGCATAAAAAAAAACAAAGGAGAGAGAACCAATATGTGTGGTTCTTGGGGCTTGTTAAATGAATTATAGTAGATTTATACAATGGGATAACATTTAGCTTGAAAAGGGAATGAGGAAATTCTCTGTAGGTTGATGTCAAAAGATGTTTAAAATACAATTGTCTTATTTAGGCTTTATTTTAATTTCTATCTAATCACGTTGGAGGAAACTCATGATCTTATACATTAGAAATGTATTTCCAATCTTATTTTGAAAAGATTTCCTGGTGATAGCTAAACTAATCTAAAGTTTCTTATGATCTAGTGTTGAACTCTGAGGTATACAAATACAAGGGCCATAAGCGATTGACCATCTAAACTCAAGGAAATGATAATATCGTCAAGAAAAGAGAACCAGAATAAACCATTATTAAGCCATATACCTCAAATATAAAGTAATATATAGATCTATCAATATATTTTTAGAAATTTACTTGTTATAAATTTTGAGCAGCAACTGTATTATGCTATTATATTTTAAAATGATAAAATAAAATTTAGTAATGGAAAAAATAAATACCATGTCAATGTGAATGTTAATATTGTGCTTTTTGTTTCTACTAGAGAACTAAATGTAAAAATTTGCTGCTTCCTTTGTCTTTAATGTTAATTTTAAGAACTTGGAAAATATTTAATGTTGCTGAACATTTGTTTATGAACTCGACACTTTTTACGCTCTGCAGAGCCAGTAACCATCAACTTTTCACTTCAAATATCCCTTTTATTATGCAAACTTAGAACTCTGTTCTTTGTGTCTGGAAAGTACAAGTCTTAGGTCATCATTCAGACCACTTACTCCATTTTGTTCTATTAAGATACTAAGAGAAGTAATTTTGTGCATTCAAACTTATTGTTACCCCCAAATAACTTATAATTCCTTTGTCAAGGAAGAATAGATAATAAATGTACTACCTGTTGCACCGTGTTTGTACTCCTAAGTATAAGAGTGTGCTATACTCTTTCACTTAGGAGCATTCACTGATTTTAATTTGTGTGTAGTCTTATAATCTATATTTCCCCCTGGATATATGAAATCTGCCTTTCTTCTCTTTTAAAAATATTAATTTATTTTACTCTTTGGAGGCATACAGTGCAAAACTCTACTCTATAAAGAACACAGCGGCTAAGAGTTGTCAGACTCACTACTTGATCATCTCAAGTGATCTGTACCTGATCACTTGAGGTACATTCCAGGTAGCACAGTGGAAGAAAACCCAGAGAAGAAATAAAACAAACATCAAAAATCTCCTTTAGAATATTTCCCAGAAACTGTCTGGGGAAATAATGTACCAATTTATATCCTTGGCAGAATTTGATCAGTTGGCCACATCTAACAGCAAGGAGGACATAAATGTGGTCTTATTTCTGACAGCCATTTGGCTAGATTAAAATCTATTGCTATTAAAAAAGAGAAAGGAGGTTGGAGAATAATGGGCAGTCTATGCCACTCCTATATCCTGTACAATGGACACTTTTTTCATTCTACTTTCTTCTCCCCCTGGTCACCAAATCTTCCTGAACAGTAGGGGCTATCTTGTTCACCATTATATCTCTAAGTCAAACTCAGACCAGGCACATAAGAGAATGTTTGTTAAAACAGAATAATAATTCAGTTTTTCATGGCCAGAGATGCGTATTAAAATCATTTGGGGAGCCATCCCAAAACAAGCACCCTGGGCCTACCACCCACTGTGGAGCCAGAAGTCTTGAGCTAATATCATATTCTGAAAAAGCTTCCCCATCAACTCTAATATGCATTCCTAGTGAGGAAAACATTAAAATACATAATAAGGAAATAAAGAATAATATAATCTTAAAAAAAACAACAGCATTGCTTGGAATTCTATGTCAATCTTAAAGGATCGGTGACCGGGGCTGCAAAGGAACTGAGAAAAAAGAGACGACAGTATAGTGGGGCACAGGGGACCCGAACCGACAGCCTGAGGTCCAGAACTCTATTATGCATCTTCACATATACCTTCACAGAGATATGAATCAACTATGATTAACTACAAAAGCTTAATGAAGTATGGCAACAATGTACATCTGATATAGCTGCAGTATGTAGTAAACACCGTGCAGGAGTGGTCTCAGCAGAAAAACAAGATAGGATAGGAATGTTTAACACAAAGAAGAGAGTGAACGCACTGTGCTATTTACAGTTACTTCTCTTAAGCAAAGCATCCTTATCTGTGTGGAACAGGCCACAATCCAAGGGCATTTCACTCAAATCCTCTCGGGTTGTTTTCAATCCTGCAATTTCAGACCTTGCATGGGTATGCACCTGTGGTCACAAAACTGCTCCGTTTCCCACAATTCTGCTTCACATCCTAAGTGGTAGAGACAGAAAATAGATTATTTTTAGAGATTGTGAGAGCCATGATGTGGGGATTCCTGTCTTTCCCTCCTTCCTTCTTCCTTCTCCCCTCTTTCTTCTTTCTGTTCTCCTTTATTTTTCCCTTGTCTCCTTCCAGTTAAATTGCATTGCTGTCCAGTATTTTAGTTCTTTTCATTTTAATTTCCCCAATTAAGCTTCATTATTATTTTTACTACTTATGGACATGGTTTGTTTAGATTTACTTACATATCGACCTTTTATTCCCTCATTTTGCATTTTTATCTATCTGTCTAAGATTACTTTCCTTTTTACTGAAGATTATCTTTTATAGTTCCATTAGTGAAAGTCGGCTGGTAGAGAACTTTCTGTGTTTTTAATCTGAGAATTTCTTAATTTTACCCTTAATTTGGAAAGATAGTCTTGGTGGGTATAAAAGTATAAATTGATAGTTGTTTTCCCTTAACATTTTGAAGATCCTCATCATAGTTTTCTATTGTTTTTGGTGATGAAACTGCTTTCTATCTAATTGCCTTCCTTTGTAAGTAATCTGGCCCATTTTACAATGTTATGTCTAGTTTTGGAGCTCTATAGTTTGGTTAAGTGTTTTCTTTTTTTTCTGTTTATCCTGCTTATCTTTTGATAGTCTTTTGCTTAATCATGTTTATGATTTCATGTTTTTACTTTTTAGTATTTAATATTTGATAGTTATAATTCCTGAACATTAAGAGATTCTGTATCTTTTATTTTTAATTCTTGCTAACATCAGTAATATTAGCTTATTTATTTGTGTGTTTGGTAAGTTTTGATAATGAATTCATATTTTGTTGATTTTAGTCTGTGAGAATTTTAATGTCAAAATTCGTGTGGCTTTCCCCTAAAGAAGAGCTTTTAAAACTATACAACTTGAGATATAATTAACATTATACAATTATCAAGTTAAAGTATTCATTTAGATGGTCTTTACTATATTCACAGAGTTGTGCATTCATCACCCCGTTAAATTTTAGAGCATTTTTATCACCCCACAAAAAACCCCAAGCCCATTAGCAGTCACTATTCATTTTTCCCCAATCTCTCTCCTTCAACCCCAAGGATCCACTAATCTACATACATGGCCATGCCTGAGAGTGAGGTGGAAGAAGGCAGCCCTAAATTGGGTAATGATCTGTGCTACTGTGCTAGAGAGTGTTTGTCATTATAAGAGTCATAAAAGTCTTTCAAATGTTCTCAGCCCGATACTTACAAGATAAACTTTAGAAGATATTTCCTTAGTAGTGCCTATAATTTCCAAGAAGAAATAGTGTGAGATATTAATGAGAGTCAATATAAGGGGCTATTTTCCAGTTGCTCCAGAAATACAGCAAAGTTGTGCCTTATTAGCAATGCCACAAGGCTAAATTCTGTGTTCCTTAACCAAGACTAAGCATCCTCTTTTTAATCTATTACCTCTTTTCAGAGACTCCCAAGATCTAATCTATAGTTATTTATTTGGCCTTCCACTTATTGAAAACTGACTTTTCCCATAACTTTGGCACCATCAGGTTTGATTGTGAAAATCCAGGAAGATGTGAGGAAAAGGAGAAAACAAATTATACATGAGTAATCATTAGTAAATAGGTCATGGTGGACTAAATTGGCCTGACTGGGTGGATTTCTTGTGTTGCTTATTTAATAATTAATAGCAAGTAAATAATAAGAGATTTCCACATTGAAATCAAATGTTGGGTTTAAGCTTCTTTATTCTTTCCTTTCATTGACCTTTGACCCACATATTTAACAGACACTGGCAATGCCTACACAGATCCCCCAAGGTCCCTTACATAATTTGTTGTGAATCCCCTCTCCCATATTCAGTGTGCTTCCCATCCACCCTCCTTCCCATTCAGTGTGGTTCTGCTTCCCACAGCCCTTAATTGGCTCCTCTGTGTGAGCAGGCTTATGCTGCCCTCCTCAGGACATGATTGAAATTACGCCATTTTTGGTTACATCTTTCTTCTGCTTCTTTCATTCTCTTTTTATTTCCCTGAGAAAGCTTCCTTAAAAAATCACTGCACATGAAATCTTATCTTGGGTTAGCTGCTAGGGAACCTGACCTGAAATCGTTTTGCTCTCCAAATATTTAGAGACAAGCATAAAAAAAGGAAGCTTGCCTTTTAAATGGAAGCAATATCACAGACAAGTTTAAAATACAAATTGGAGAACACATTTAGAACATGTGACTAGGATGCCTGGGGTGGTTCAGTCAGTTAACCGTCAGACTCTTGATTTTGGCTCGGGGCATGATCTCAGGATTCTTGTAATGGAGCCCTGCGCTGAACTCGGCACTGACAGCATGGAGCCTGCTTGGGATTCTTTCCCCCACTCACACCCCCACCCCTCCCTCGCTCACAAGCGCGTGTGCTTGTCCATGCATGTGCGTGCTGTCTATCTCTCAAAATAAATAAAGATTTGAAATAATAAAAAGTAAATAAAATAAATAAAATTGAACTTTCTTTAAAAAAAAGTGCTCTATGTAAAAGAGCCCTTAAGCAAATCAATTCGAAACAACCCAAACCTAACATGGGAAAAGGACATAGAAAAGTCACAGCAAAGAAACTACGAAATGGCTCACATTTTCAAAACGAGAGAAATAGTGATAAAAGTGACAATGAGATACCATTTTTGCATTACCTAGGTTGGCAAAGTCTTTACAAAGTGTAATAACATAGGGTTAGCTTCGGTATAAAGAAATCAACCTTCTTAACTTTTGGAGGGACTGTTAACTGTTAACTAATATGATCTCTTTAAGATTCAAGATTATATACCAACTTTAATTTTTTTTTTCTAGAAGAGAGAGAGAGAGACAGCGTGAGCAGGGAAGGGTCAGAGAGAGAGGGAGTCACAGACTGAAACAGGCTCCAGGCTCTGAGCTGGCAGTCAGCACAGAGCCCGATGTGAGGCTCGAACCCACGAACCGCGAGATCCTGACCCAAGCGAAAGTCGGACGCTTAGCCGACTAAGCCACCCAGGTGCCCCTATACCAACTTTAAAAGGGACACCTTTTCAACCCTGATTTCTTTTTCTCATTCTTCTTTTTGAATTTTGTAATAGCATATGCTGTAGTCTCAATTGTTGTGTCCCTTCAAAATTCGTATGTTGAAAGCTAGTGTGATTATAATAGGACATGGGTCTTGTATGAGGAGATACTTAGGTCATGAGGGTGGGGTTCTCATGAATGGGATTAATGCCCTTATACCAAAGCCGTCACAGAGCCTGCTGGTCTTCTACTACCATGTAAAGATACGAAGAGAAGTTTGCAATCCGGAAGAGGGCCTACACTCAGCTCTGCTGGCACCTTGATCTTAGATTTCCCGCCTTGAGAAGTGTAAGAAATAAATTTTTGTTGTATATAAGCTACTCAGTTTGTGGTATTTTGTTAGAGCAACCCAAATGGATTAAAATAGCATTTATCACTCTAAAATTATTTGCTTATTTACTTGCTTAATGTCTTCTCACAGTAAATGCAAGCTCCATAAGAAGTTGCCCTCCCTAAGTCCTGCATCATGTCCTCCATGCCTGTGCTTGACATATAATAAATGCTTCATTTAAAATAGTTGAGGGGCACCTGGGTGGCTCAGTCGATTAAGCGTCCCACTTCAGCTCAGGTCATGATCTCACGGTTGAAGGGTTCGAGCCCCACGTCGGGCTCTGTGCTGACGGCTAGCTCAGAGCCTAGAGCTTGTTTCAGATTCTGTGTCTCCCTCTCTCTCTGACCCTCCTCTGCTCACTCTGTCTCTCTCTCTCTCAGAAATAAATAAAACATTAAAAAAATAGTTGAATCAGAGCTCTTGAATGCTCAGTCTGTGGAGGATGTGACTCTTGATCTCGGGGTTCTAAGTTCGAGCCTCATGTTGGGTGTGGAGATTACTTAAAAATAAAATCTCTAAAATGAAATGAAATGAAATAAAATAATTGAACCAATAAATTAAATAATCAGCACTTAGGGTATAGCTTGAGATGCCCTGGTGACTCTAGAACATGTCAATATTCTTCTGCGATGTCTGAAATTCTCACTTAGGCAAACAATGAAGACACTAAGGGAGTCTATTAAACTATTATATCTTGAAAATCAAAATAGAAGTAAAATAGCTATGGAGTTGGAGCAAGGACCCGAGGTTGTGGGCCAAGTAAGATCAGCATCATGAAGTAGATCTTAATTAATTGTAAGCGAGTGGATGGCAGACTGTGGAGGCAGTTGTGGGGGAACTTGCTTGAGTTGTAGGGATTATAGCCAAGAGAAGTTTTAAGAAGTTTTAAGCCTTGTGATAAAGTGCAGAGGAGAAACCTGAATTAAAACCACAGCAGACAGAGTACTACCGTGTTCACCAGAACATTCAAAACAGAAGTGAAAACCAGGGCATGGGGATTATCCTTCAGGCATCACATCAAGCAGTGAGAAGCAGTGGGTTTTAGTCAGAGCCCAGAGAGACCAAGCAGGTACAGAGGAGTTATGGGAAACCCACGACAGTATTTCTGGGTGAAGGAAGTATTGGAGGTGCCAGACAAGTTAGGCAGATTATGAGAAATATACTGGAAACTCCCTAGTTTTACCACCAGTAAAAATAAAGGAGGGGCCAGGGTTGAGGTATGGGACAATTCTATTCCTTCTGGTAGTACTCTATATTGACTACAGACAGCCATGCTGCAAGGGACTGAGGGTTTTAGGACACAGTCTAATTTTAGTCAAGCCTCTGGTTTGGGACTTTGGTTCAATTCACACCTCTTTGGGCTTTTTCTAAAGTTCTCTCAGATTTTAAAATTTGATTCTAAATCTTTGAAGATAGCCCGAAACATCTCACACATCACCCCAGGTAGCTTTTTGATGAAACAAATCTCTTAAACTTAAGAACCTACCGGCCTCACAGCAACTGGTTTATTTGCCTCCTTTGAACTGCTAAGCTAAGGCCCTCCAAGACTTTGGCAACAGAGTAGATATGGTTCTGAAATCAGAATCTAAGGGATTCAACTGAAACTTGCTTGTCTGAGGTTGGGGGAAAGTGAGTAGCATCTGGAAAACAGGGACAGCACTTGTACCTAGTACTTCTTAGGGCTATTTTTAGGAAGAGGTGTTAAAGTGTCTGAGAGAGAGAAGGGAAGAAGGGAGAGGGAGGGAAGGAAAGAAAGAAAATTAAAATGTTAGTGTCTATTTAACTCTCTTCTCAGATTTGAGACTGAGACTAGACTTAAGCCACTGCCCTTTGTCTTGTTTCCTCAACATGCTTTATATGACAAAAACGTGCAGGCGTGGTACTGACAGGCCCAGACTTCACCCATTCTACTGTATGTTCCTGAGAAAGTTCTATGCCAAGGCTATACTTAAATTTATCACTGTTGGCAATATTAGAAGGTAACATGCATTAACCGGGAAGTAAAAGACCACCATAATAATTCAAATTTACCTCTAACTTAGGGAAAGTGTCAGTCTTTTAGTCTAAAGGACTTAATTTAACTTCATAGGTCGTGTGATACGGAAAGTTTGTAACTATGGACACAGCATTTCCATTTTCCTGTTCAAAACTGAGCAAATCAAGTAAAAACATAAAACGTAATTGCCACATTTATCCAATCATTTGGAATAAATAAACAAAAAACAATAGCTGCACAAAAGAAATTAATCTAAGGGGTACCTATTCTGTTAAACTTCTCAAAACCAAAGCAGGCAGGTGGTGATTTAGAAGTCAGAGCACTGCAATGGAGTCTAACTAATTGTACACTTTTGAGGATACTTAGATTGGACTTGAACTCTTTTTTTGTCAAGTGAGGTTGATTCTAATAGCAAAATATAATCATTAATTATGCCAGTGGAAATATGTTCATATCTACATACTGTACGAGACAATTAAAATATTCAGGTTCCCTTCTCAGAAAATATCCTTTTTCATATTTTCATCTCCATAATAATAGTAACTTGTGCAACAGAGGACACTGTAAAGAGCAAGAGCTTCAGTTATTTAATTTTTGCTAATGCTACTTCCTTATTTAGAAAATGAGCATGATAATTCTTATCCCAGAGTGTTACGGAGACATTTGAATGGCATAATTAATTGCTTACTAAAAATCCCTAAATGACTTCATAATTCATTATTGATTATCTGATGTCGGAGATTTGGTTGAAACTGCTTTCCTATAAACACTGTATCGTAATGACATTTTAATTAAAGGCTTGCTCTACTTAGGCTAACATTTAAGA
The DNA here is from genome assembly GCA_017311185.1 of Proteles cristata cristata. Classification (NCBI taxonomy): domain Eukaryota; kingdom Metazoa; phylum Chordata; class Mammalia; order Carnivora; family Hyaenidae; genus Proteles; species Proteles cristata. The sequence continues at coordinate 1,901,113 of JAESUZ010003619.1, read as the reverse complement.
TATAACAAATACCACACATTTGTTTAAAGCAGTTTAAGCACCTGATAAATATTACTTGTATCATGGATTTTAAAGCTGTAGCTATCGCATATTAAGAAAAAAAATAAATGATGGGGCGCCTGGGTGGCTTAGTCGGTTAAGCGTCCGACTTTCGCTTAGGTCATGATCTCGCGGTTCGTGGGTTCGAGCCCCGCGTCGGGCTCTGTGCTGACTGCCAGCTCAGAGCCTGGAGCCTGTTTCAGTCTGTGACTCCCTCTCTCTCTGACCCTCCCCTGCTCACGCTGTCTCTCTCTCTCTCCTAAGAAATAAATAAAACATTAAAAAAAAAAAATTAAAAAAAAATAAATGAGCCATACACAATTGAATAAAAACAGTATTTTTGAGGGCGCCTGTGTGGCTCAGTCAGTTAAGCATGGGACTTCAGCTCAGGTCATGATCTCCTGGTTCATGGGTTCCAGCCCCACGTCGGGCTCTGTGCTGACAGCTCAGAGCCTGGAGCCTGCTTCAGATTCTGTGTTTCCTTTTCTCTCTGCCCCTCCCCTACTTCTACTCTGTCTCTCTCTCTTTCTCCACAGAGAGTGTTCCTGCTCTGTCTCTGTCTCTGCAAAATAAATAGACAATAAAAAAATTTTTAAATACTTTATTAAAAAATAAATAAAAACAGTATTTTTTCCTCAAAATTATAAACATTCATTAAGTAACTAAAGTATTAATTAGAGAGAATCACTGCCCTCTAATTATGTTGACAAGTGAACATGTGCCTTGGAAGTTTCTTTTTGAATCTTTGAAGGTATCTTGTTGTCTCTTTTGTGAGTGTTTGCTTTTTTTAATCAAAAGACTAGGTTTGGTACAGATCTTGTCCCCATCCCCCAACCTCATACTTGGCCCATCCCCCAGCCTCATAGTTGGTTAAAACTCTTCAAGAATTCTGAAGCAGAATTTCTGATGCTGAAATTCTGATTTCCCCATTGTCTCAGAATTCCATTTTTGTGTATGTGTGTGTGCCGTCTCCCAGGAGGTGAGTCTTTGGGACACTCCCATCCCGTCATAAATTAGCCTGATCCTTAGTCGCCAGCCACCCTGATTTCCTGTTTTCCTTGTCTCAGGTGAGAATCCTAGGGCACTTCTGCTCTCCTCTGTTCTTGGTGAAGAGATAAGTACAACTACTGCCTGCTCGTCTCATTTTCAAGGGTAAATGTGCTCAGGTTTTTATGGAATAGTATAGGGGGCAGAGAGAACTATAAATATTAATGAATTCTGATAATGGCATTAGAAGGTTGACTTTGTAGCTAGTTTTTCTTTTTGGATAGCATCTGTCGTCCATTTTGCTGTATGTGATGTGCTAGTTGTATTGTTTATTTTAATATCAACAACAGTAATGGCTATTAATGAGTATTCGTATCTCATAGATGTAATAAACATGCTAAGAGCCGAAAGGAATTTGACGCTGAGAAATAATTTTGTTAATTAACTGTTGCGTCTTTGAGTTTTGGTAACTGGTCTTTCTCCTCTTTTGTGAGATGGAAGCAGACCCAGCTGTATGATCCCCAAACATTGTGGCGATATCTGAATTCTATACTAATAATTTGGTTTGCTCTCCTTTGGTTTAAGTGTCACTTATTTATATGCCACTTGCTTTTTCCACTAATCCAATTTAAACTGTCCAGATAGATGACAGTTGACAAGGTAGAAAAACATTTCCATCGGGCTGAGGGAAGAGTTTGAAGGCTGAGCTCGAATAGGTTGCATTCCGAGTGGACTCCTCCACAAGAGGCCAAGAAGCAGTCACAGCCAAATTTACGCAAGGCACAGTAACGGCCAGCAGACGGATCTGCTGATAGAGTCATGATAATGAAGACTTTCTCATGCGGGCTCCCTCGCTGAACGTGCCGTGTGCCGATGCATACCATTGATAGGCGCAGCCAGATCGTCAGATCCAGCTCCAAGGCGGTATGAAGTTGTTGAGCATCTCACTTGCACCAGAACAATTCCATAATGCTCACATTTTTAGAGCTCACATATTCTTTTTTAGCTTTCTAGGGAAGCTTTAATGTTGGAAGGTCTATGAATCATTAAATAGACCTTGGACTTTGCCTCCTTTTGTCACACTTTTCCCTCCCTTTCATACAGAAGAGGGTGGAGGCCAGGGAATACATTATTAAAAATAACAGGAACAAGTTAATTTTTTTGGTATTTACTATGTGCCAGGTGTAAGGGAGGAAAAAAGAACTTGCCTTTACCCTGTTAGCTTCTGTGCCTAGAGCCTGTGAATCGAACTGACACAAGGCAGATTAAGAGGAGAAAAGCCTACCAACTTGATTTAATATTTTTACATGTACACAGGAGGCTTCATAGTAGTTCAGTCATTTATAAACATTTCTTTGAGGAGTCTTCAGACAGATAGATCAGCGTTCTATTCCGATTGCTGAAGAAGAGATTAAATCAATGAGATCTGAGAACTTGACCGAGGCCACTTCATAAGCAAAGGCCTGTGCCTGGTATTCCAAACCCAAGTGTGTCAGACTCCAAAGCTTTTGCTATCAGAGTGGCTTGATTCATTCCACAGCAAAAAATACCTTTTCTGCTGAGACCCAGTGTACACATATGTACATATCTGATAGGAAAAGGGTCATAAAATAATATGCTTCTGCGTGTGACGATGGTCCTCTGGTGCTTCCTCTTCTGTTCGGCCCTGTTGTATCCTACTCTGGCCATTCCACGCTATGATAGTCTATTTCACTTATGTATTTATTTATTTTTAGAAAAGTGTTCATTAAAACCAGTTAAATCAGTTTCATGGCCCTCTAAGGGTCTGTGGCCTGCACTTTGGGGAAAAAAATGCTGGGAATAGGCCTACCCAACATCACTTCACTTTCTTGGGTAATCATGTTCACAGCTACACTCCATTTTTGCCTAAAACGCACAGGACTCTCTGATGATGTTTAGCCTTTGTCCTGCAGTGCTTTTTTGTGATTACATTTTGGTCACTGGTGACCTCAGTGTGGAGCATTATCTAAGCTTTTCTATTTCCTTGAACTAGAAGCATGGGATCTCCTTTGAGAAGGGAAATAGCAGCAGCCTCCCAACCTACAGGTGAAGGTAAGGGAGCGATATAACTGTCAATACAACTTTTACTGAGTTTCTACAACTTAAAGTAAATTTTACTGCTATCATTCTTCCTCTTCCCTTTTGTCATTTTTTACTGACCATGTTCTTTAGAGAAGAGTTGCAGTCTTGCTATACTCCCAAACTTCTCTGTATCATCTAAAAATTTCAATATCCACAGTAAGCATTTCTTTGGCCTTCTAGGACTAGGAATTCACAATCCCTAGATTTTTCTAGCAATGCTCCTAACCTACTTACATATATTGACTTTCCTGGTTGCTGTAAGTCAAAAACAACTGTCTCCACACCTGACTACAGCTGGGTTTCTTACAGTTTGGAGTAAATGCAAATGAACTATAATAAGCAAGATTTCATAGTATAGGTAGTCCATCAGAAATAATATGGAAGTCCAGATTTACAAGCTTCTCATAAAAAATACTTCACAAGGAGTGAGACTGATCTTGGTGTTACCAATATATTTTTAAAAAATTAATACCTAAAGATTGAATAATTTGAATCTTCCAGCTCTTGCATAATAGAACTGAAAGTGGAAACAACGTCCCAATCCTTTTCTGGATCTGGGCTCCTAAATCCCCTTAGCTGTGGGTGTCCCCTTGGCTGTGGGTGTCCCCTTAGCCATGGGTGTCACCGGCCTTCTGGTCCTCTTGGCAGATGAAAGGCTGTTAAGATAGAAAGAAAAAAGTTAAAAGTGAATGTATAAATTTAAAAAAAACCAACGTTTTTAATGTTTTTATTTATTTTTGAGAGAGAGAGAGAGAGAGAGAGAGCGCCCACAAGTGGGGGAGGGGCAGAGAGGGAGGAAGACACAGAACCTGAAGCAGGCTCCAGACTCTGGCCTGTCAGCATAGAGTCTGATGTGGGGCTCGAACTCGTGAACTGAGAAAACATGACCTGAGCCCAAGTCGGTGCTTAAACGACTGAACCACCCAGGTGCCCCTAAAAGTGAATGTAGGAAGAGGAGAGAAGAGTTATTGCAAAGAGAGACACCAAAAAATGTTATTAGTGCTGCTCTGTGGCATATTTATTTTAATTGTGAGCTATAGCACATCATTAGCTGGAGAGAATGGTGGCAGTTGGGGACAGTCCTAACAAACAGGATTAGGTTTGAGTTAGTAGTCTTTAAAACCCCTGCTTATTACAATCTCTAAAATAAGTCTTATTTTCCATACCACAACGAGAAGTTAAAGTAGCTATTGTTACTTCTTCAACTCTTTTTACTTTTTATCTTGTGAATATCTAAGATAAAGTAAAGTGGATTTTATCCAGTAGATGAACTTGTGCTTTGGGAGAATGGTAGGAAATTAAAAATAATTTAGTGAAACTGGGGAAAAGAAAAAATAATCTGATTAAAGAATTAATTGATGGATAGAGTCACTCATTCACCCATACAATTAACTACATATAGATCTTGCACTATTTAGCAGGCACAGTACTGGGCGTTGCGGACACGATAGTGAGCTCACAGTGTAGTGAGAAAGATAGACATATTTCAAATTTGAACACAAACTGTGATTGGTACCAAGCAAAGTACAATTTACGGGGCATCTGGGTGGCTCAGTCTGTAAAGCTTCTGACTCTTGGTTTCAGCTCAGGTCATGATCTCATGATTCATGAGTCTGAGCCTCCCATTGGGTTCTGAGCTGACAGCGCAAAGCCTGCTTAGGATTCTCTCTCTCCCTCTCTCTGCCCCCTCCCCTGCTCATGCTCTCTCTCAAAAAAAAAAAAAAAAAAAAAAAAAAGAAGAAGAAGAAGAAAGAAAGTACAATTTTTAGGAGAGTGTTAATACATTTAAAATAGCCTTCGTGGCATTCAGAAATTAACACTTAAATAGTCAGTTGGGTTTGGAAAGTCTGCACAGTGGAGCAACCATTGAGAGATCTATCTGTAGGCTCAGAATAAAATTTTAAAGATCCAGGGCAAGGAGATTTATACAAGATGTACAAGGCAGGATCCCATTGGATTGAAACCTATGTAATTCTTCTATGGAATTCATATTGTCCATAAAACCTGTCATCATAAAACTCTTCTTCCTTAAAAGAACGGGGACTTTCATGTGGATAATGAAAGATTTGAGTTTTATTTTTCTTTAGATCCCGGCTGAAAAGCTGGCCTAGAATGAGTTGCCACACATTCCTTAGAAGTAGAGAAAGAGAGGGGCGCCTGGGTGGCTTAGTCGGTTAAGCGTCCGACTTTCACTTAGGTCATAATCTCGCGGTTCATGGGTTTGAGCCCCGCGTCGGGCTCTGTGCTGACTGCCAGCTCAGAGCCTGGAGCCTGTTTCAGTCTGTGACTCCCTCTCTCTCTGACCCTCCCCTGCTCACGCTGTTTCTCTCCTGAAATAAAGAAAAAAAAAAGAAAAAAAAAAGAAAAAAAAGAAGTAGAGAAAGAGAGGATTAGGCTAGGAAGACATTTGTTTGCTTGAGACTTCAACCATAGCTTTGCTTTCACAAAATCTGCATTCTTAAAAAAAATTTTTTTAAATGTTTATTTATTTTTTAGAAAGAGAGAGACAGACAGAGCATGAGCAGGGGAGGGGCAGAGAGAGAGAAAGAGACACACAGAATCTGAAGCAGGCTCCATGCTCTGAGCTGTCAGCACAGAGCCCGATGTGGGACTCAAACCCAGAAACTGCTAGATCATGACCTGAGCTGAAGTCAGACACTTAACTGTCTTAGCCACTCAGGCACCTCTACAAAATGTGCACTCTTAACGTAGACTGCAGAGCATATACTTTTTAGGAAGACAAATATTAAATCACTTAAATCTCTGAGAAGAGTTTAAAGCCAGTTCTCTATGCCAAAAAAAAAAAAAAATTTAAAAAAAAAGCAATCAGTCTGCATTCTAAATTTAGGAGCCTGGTATCTCTATAGGTGCCAAATATTTTAAATTGATAAGAGGGAAAATAACTATCATATTGTCTTTTGAAACTGAGCTCATGTCTTTTCTTTTTAATTTTTTTTTTTTCCAAGAAGAAATTTATTTTAGTGACTGGGTCATCAAATCCCTCTAAAGCTATGCAACAAGTATCAGAAAGCATGGAAGAAATTTTATAAAGATGCTTTTTAAATTTTTTTAATGTTCATTTTTGAGAGAGAGAGAAACAGAGTGTGAGCGGTGGAGGGGCAGAGAGAGAGGGAGACACAGAACCTGAAGCAAGCAGGCTCAAGACTCTAAGCTGTCAGCACAGGGCCCGAAACAGGGCTCGAACTCATGAGCCACAAGATCATCACCTGAGCCGAAGTCAGGTGCTTAACCAACTGAGCCACCCAGGTGCCCCTCATATCTTTTTCTTTAATGGCATTTGTTTCCCACATTTTTGATGTGCTTAATCATGTTTGATGCAATTGGGTCCCTATTGCCTTTGGACAAAGGAAATGTATGAGCAGATAGGTGTTTTTGTTTCTATTAGACTATAGTGCTCACTTCGGCAGCACATGTACTAAAACTGTATTAGACTATAGTGGCCATTTAGTTCTTTGATATAATTTCATGTGTAGATTTAGTAACTATAACTTTGACAATTCAGGGAATAAAACCCAAAAGTCATTTGACTGGTCAAGGGAAGAGAAACATTGGTTACTGCTAACAGACGGCCAAGTGTGAACTCAGCCCACGTAATAGCTAGTATACCTTTGTGAACATCACTGTGCAGGGCACTGGTAATCACAGAGGTACTTGTTACTGATAAACTTTGATGTCATTGGCACTAAGGTCTTTTGCCTATTTTGCTAGGCAGCTGCGATGCCGCAATTATGGACAACTAGAACTGGTCCCTTGTTTATGATGGTGGGATATTGGGCTGACTGCAAATCAAGCATTACTAGGCTCAGTCTGGCTTGGCAAGTGGCAGTACAGAGAGGATCCCTAGCAAAGCAGTTGTGTTTTTCTCTAGCCTCTAGCATTTAGAGACTCCTTAAGACTTTATTCAATTATTCCAGTACTTAATTTCAGTCATATCTGGGTGTGTCAGCGCCTCATGCTTGGTGATAGAAGACATAATTGTCTTGTGAGTAATGTTTGAACTCTGTGGCTTCTGGATGCTTTGCTTCATTTTTTGTCTGAACATTTTCATTTTGAAGTGGTACCATAAGCCAGAATTTTGAATGTACTGAAATTCAAAGTACATTGAGTTCATTTACTTAATTAAGTGATTAACTCATCAAGCACGTATAATAGTGGGGACTGACAAAGATTCTCTATTGTCTATGCTAATCATGCTCATTGAACTCTCTTTTTGACCAAGCCTCAAACGCTGCTGAGCTTCTGAATCCTTCTTTGTAGAAGGTAGTAAGAATCCTGTTAAGTCAGTTTAGCAAGAATTCCCATTCTCTGTATCTGGTCATCTGGGAAATCTGATTAGGTCTCTTAGCTTCTACTATCCCCAGCTGATGCCTGATCACCCTAGTCTGCCTTTAGCAAGAATCCTGTTAGGTTAGTTTAGTCCAAATCTTCCCTTACCCCCGATATTCCCTCAGTAACTTTGCCCCCCCCCCTGCCATTTTGTTCCTTGGGTATAAAGTCCCACTTTTTCTTGTTGTATTTGGAATTGAGTCCAGTTCTATACTGAGGTCTCTTTCTCTTATTGCTTTGGTTTTTCTTTGATGGCTCTGTGGATTCTGGATGATACGTTTTGATTTTTGTTTGAGCATCTTCATTTTAAAGGGTTACCATTGGCCGTAATTTTGAGTTTACTGAAATTCAGACTATATCAAATCCATTAATTTAATTAGCTAACTCATGTATGTATCTATTGAGTATCAATTAAGTGGCTTGGACATTTAAACACCAACCTAATCTTCCAATTAAGGGTACTTTATATACGTTCTTTTATGAGGTGTCTGGGGTCTACAAAGATATTTTGGTCACAGAATGTCACTATAGACCCATTCGCGTTCTTTTCAAAGGAATTTTCTTTTTAGAATAAGATGAATTACTTTCTTATTTTCAATTAAATGCTTTTGGTATTAAACTATCTTGCATTTTCAAAAGTTGAAATATTAATATCTTCTACAACATATCAATATAACTTGCTTAAGGCTTGAATATTTAGAACTCATATTTAATCATGCTGTGGTTTTCTAGCTTCTGAGATGTATTACTTTCTAATTATACAGCTCAGGACAAACTTTTATGGCATAAAATGAGCATGTATAAATTATATCTCTATGTTCTACTATATCAATTAAATAAAATTTGATTGGGAAACTGCTTTTGAGAGATTTTGTTATTTGTTCGGCTCTCTCTCTCTCTCTTTTTTTTTTTTTCCTCTTCTCCCCTCTCCCTTCCCACCTTAGGGAAAAGAGCAGGCTCCAGGAAACTAGTATTTTCCTATAAGTAATGAATGTCAAACATGGCTTTCTCTGTCACTTTGAAAATATTAGTTCTAATTCATTTTAATTTTGTATGGAGAAATTCCTTTTCTAGCAAATGCTGTACTTCCTTGACACCAGTTCATTCTTCATCTGTACTAGACTGCGAGAAATCCTTCATTAATTCAAACAAAATGCTTAGCAATTGAAACAACTGCAATTAGTACTTGTTTTACCATTTGGTTCTTAAGCTCATTTCAAATGTTAATAAAAAATTTATAGCATGTTTACGTTAATTTGCCTTCTTTACCAATTCTTTTTATTACTATCAGGCACTTGAATTTGCTGGGATTCAACACACACACACACACGCGTGCACACACACACACGTACACATACACACAGATCCTCCTCCCTCCATCACACAACACCATCCTAAAACATTAACTCTTTCCTCTAAAATTTTTTTTAATGTTTATTTAGTTTTGAGAGACAGAGAGAATGAGAGACAGAACATGAGCAGGGGAGGGACAGAGAGAGGGAGACATAGAATGTGAAGCTCTGAGCTTCCAGGCTCTGAGCTGTCAGCATGAAGCCTGATGTGGGGCTTGAACTCATGAACAGTGAGATCATGACCTGAGCTGAAGCTGGATGCTTAACCAACTGAGCCACCCAGGAGCCCCAAGTCTTTTCCTTTCTAAAGGCTTATTTATTTTTGAGAGAGAGACAGCCAGACAGATTATGAGGAGGGGAAAGGCTGAGGGAGAGCACAGAATTCGAAGCAGGTTCTATGCTCTGAGCTGTCAGCACAAAGCCTGATGTGGAGCTTGAACCTACGAACCATTATATCATGAGCTGAGCTGAAGTCAGATGCTTAACTGACACCCAGGTGCCCCGAGATTAAGTCTTTCCTCAATTGACCGAGTGAAGAGCTCCTTTTTCTTACCCAACATGTGGAATACTGAAGAATGTTTAGGTTTTTCTGGAGCAATTTCTGACCTTCTGACATTTCAGAGGAAAATTGTAAAAATTTGCTTCAAAAATCAGTTGTCTTTTTTCCTTTCTGCTGCATCGGCTATAAGGTATCTGTGAATAAGAATTAGAAGTTCTGTAATGGGCTATGTTTTTAAAGCTACCTCTTCAGTAGAAGTAGTTTGACACTTAGTGCTTAGTAGTGGATACACAGAGTAAGAATGAGCAATTACTTTTTCTTTGTTTTTTAAAAGATTTTATTTTTAAGTAGTCTCTACACCCAATGTGGGGCTCAAATTTACAACCCAGGCTCAAGAGTCGTGTGCTCTGGCATCTGAGCCAGCTAGGGGCCCTAAGAATGAGTAATGTCTTTAACTTTGAGGAGCTCCAGCCTGTGCAAAAGTTGTCAGTGGTAGACACTGACAAAGTTAAGACAAAAGCAGAAGAAGGAAACAAAGAAAAAGAATAAGAATGATGATACTGAATGTACTCATACTAATACTAAGACTAATAAAGTAAAAGCGGAAGGAAGACAGAGTTGATTGAATGCCACCAAAAATAGTATGAATTTCTCTTGTTTCATCAAGTGCGTCGTCATATCAATTTCTGTCCAATTTATTTATAAAACATTATAGCTTAATAAGAAGTTTCCTAGAAAAATAGTCTTGCTTGAAGGTTTCTTTCTTTCCTGAAAGCATGAATAGATTTTTGCTGTAAGAGAAGAAAACTGCACATGGGTTTTTCTGCTTTGGGGATTTTATTCTGGTCTCTTATTTTAGGTTTGCTCAGAACTCAGCTTAGATTCAGTATAACTTGTAACTGGAGGTAGAAGTCAGCCTTTGAGTTGAAATTTGAAACCAAGTAGTACTTCAGAAATGATATACAGCCTAACAAATGTAATTAGTATACAAAGCCTATGAAAGCAATAAATTTGGGGGATGGCTGCCTATCTGAAGTTTTGCTTTTTATTTTTCATGTTAAAGAATGATTTCCAATGCATTTATGGAGGTAATTTAGATGCATTAAAGTTACCTCCAGCATCCTGAGGCTAGGAGCTATTTGATGAGTATCGTCATAATGCATTTATCATGTTCAGATGTTCTGGGGACAGTAGGGTAAAGGGGAGTGAGAAGGTGCCATGGAAAGACACCTTAAACCTTGGGTCTCGGGGCGCCTGGGTGGCTTAGTCAGTTGGGCGTCCGATTTTCGCTTAGGTAATGATCTCGCAGTTCGTGGGTTTGAGCCCCGCATCGGGCTCTGTGCTGACTGCCCGCTCAGAGTCTGGAGCCTGTTTCAGTCTGTGACTCCCTCTCTCTGTGACCCTCCCCTGCTCACGCTGTCTCTCTCTCTCTCTCCTAGAAATAAAACATTAAAACAAACAAACAAAAAAACCCAAAACACCTTGGGTCTCCCCACTTCTCCCCCTGCATTCAGTTCTCATTTGTTTTCACCAATGTTATAATTTCAGCTTTATCAGTATTTGTCCACATTTCTGACTTTTTACCTTTATATTTATAATAATAATTTATATTCAAAATCTGTAACGATTTTAATAGTAAGAGAATTGTATCCAAATTGGTTCTTGGGGTGTCTGAGTGACTTAGTAGGTTAAGTATCTAGCTCTTGATCTCAGCTGAGGTCTTGATCTCAGAGTCATGAGTTTAAGCCCTGAGTTGGGCTCCATGCTGGGAATGGAGCCTACTTAAGAAAAGAAAAAAATGTTTGGGGCGCCTGGATGGCTCAGTCGGTTAAGTGTCTGGCTTCGGCTCAGGTCACGATCTCAGGGTTCATAGGCTGGAGCCCTGCGTCAGGCTCTGTGCTGACAGCCAGCTCAGAGCCTGGAGCCTGTTTCGGATTCTGTGTCTCCCTCTCTCTCTGACCCTCCCCTGCTCACGCTGCGTCTCTCTTTCTCTCTCTCAGAAATAAATAAAACATTAAAAAAGTTCTTAATTCCACTGAGATAATATATGCATAGACTCCTTAATAGGAAATAAGAATATCAGACAAGTGGAGTCTAAAGACAGCCCTGTAGATTGACTTCTACATCTATTAATTACGATTTTCTAGAAAGAAAACACTTGTTCTGGAAATAAAGCATTTGTGGCAGAAAAGCAGAGCTTAGAACTAAGCCAAGAAATTTAGTTGTTTTGTTTGTTTTTCCTGTCTGTTAATTGTCTTCTCTTTACCTTAAAAATCCCAACTATGAAGTCCTTCAAATAGTAAAACAAGAAGCCCTTGACCAAGCATCCTAGTGAATAAACAGTAAGAAGGTGGATGCTTCTTTTCCTCTTCCCACTAAAGAGAAGCTGAGCTTCAAATCTGTGCTGGCAAAATTCTAGCTTTAAGTTTTATTTTTCTCCCAGTTTTTATTTGAGAAACTATATGGTAGTTGAATTAAAGAAAATTAGAAGATCAAAAATAAGTAGGGGTGCGTGAGTGGTTCAATCAGGTAAGCACCTAACTTTGGCTCAAGTCATGATCTCACGGCTTGTGAGTTCGAGCCCTTTGTTGGGCTCTGTGCTGACAGCTCAGAGCCTGGAGCCTGCTTCAGATTCTGTGTCTCCCTCTCTCTCTACTCCTTCCCCACTTGTGCTCTGTCTCTCCCTTAAAAATAAGTAAACATTAAAAAAATAAAAAATATGTAATGGACCCTCAGGAAGTATGATATTCTTTTATCTCCCTGGGTTTTCTTTAATTCCTTAAGCATGCACTTACGTTTCTGTATATCTGAAAAACTGCTTGTCTTCAGTAGTGCCAAGACAAAGAGCTAGTCGGTTCCTGCTCATTAGTATTTGAGGCAAGCATCTTTACATCCTGCTTGACTATCTTTTTAACTAGCTCTGATGTCTGCATAGATTCTTTCAGGCTAAAATACTGTATTTATTTAATGGGGTGCCTGGGTGGCTCAGTCGGTTGAGCAACTGACTTTGGCTCAGGTCATGATCTTGCGGTTCATGGGGTCGAGCACCACAATGGGTTCTGTCTTGATAGCTCAGAGCATGGAGCCTGCTTTGGATTCTGTGTCTCCCTCTCTCTGTCCCTTTCCTGCTTGTGTGCTCTCTATCTCTCTCAAAAATAAACATTAAAAATTAAAAAAAATAAAATCCCATATTTATTTAAGCATATCATCATTGGGGATTGAAGTTGCTTTTAATATTTTCTCATGTGATAGATGCCACAATACACAGTGGTTAATAACATATTGTAAGTATGTATACCTACCTACATAATTTTTATTACAAAATAATTTGGAGCTAATTCTCAGATAAACCATTCCTTGGTCAAAGGTTTTAGCTCGCATGTGTTCTAGTGATAAGATTCCTTTACGGCAAGAATAAGAATTAATTAAATAGGATTTGGGATGTATTCAGGTCTTGAGCTTTTAAATTTATTCTGAGACAAAATGATTTTTTTAAAGGAATGTTAATGACTTCCCAGTGCTGTAGGGAGACATTAAAACCGGCAGGCTTCTGGCCTGGACGCTACTGAAGACAAGTTTTGTGGTTGGCCTATGAAAGGACTTCTGGGTAAATACTACTATTAGGAGTTAGAGAGGTATCAAAAGCTTAGCAGCAGTGCTTTAAAATTACAATTATTCAGACAATAGGCATATAGGACACTTGAGAAGCAACCTCACAAGTATAAACTTAGAACATGCCTTATACATCCTAGTGGAGAGATGCTGATTATCTGGAGTTAAGTCAGATAAGATTTTCTAGGGAGATGAGATTCATGTGTGAAGTTCCTAGAAGATGCTCTAAATAAGAGATGCTTTTCTAGATGCTAACCCAGGGCTTCCTCCAGTTCTGTGCCCCTAGGCTTTGTCCAGAGATGTATAAAGAAGAGTTAAATTTGTTCCATAAAAAATATTTATATATTTTTGTACCTATACATAAATTGTGTATGTGTGTGTATACACAGTTATATGTAAATACGTGTATATTTTATTTAACCTTTTACTCAATTTGCTTTCTCTCGTGCTAACACAATCATGCAATTCCATAGATTCTGTCTTCCTCTCCCTTTTTCTCCCTTTTTCTCTCTGCAGAATGGGGTCCTCCACTCCACGCTTATGCCACTTTATCTCCCCCGGTTCACATGCACACACCTCGATCCCACCAAGCTGTCTCCTTTCACATGTGGAGATCCTTCTACTGCTCCACAGATTGATTTCCTGGGTGTTCCAAGTGCTCTGACCTTTATACAGCCGTGTTTGAGGGACGAGGGAAATCCTGGTTCCCCTGCTTCCCCGCCATTATAACTCCTCCCCTCCTCTAGTTACTTTGAGATAGGATGGGGCACTATTTCAAATAACACTTAGACTTGCTCCTCAGCGGGAGATTTTGGTTAATTCAATAGTTTCAAGCACACTTTTGATCTATTACTTCTGGCAGAAGTGACTTTGCCTCCTCCTCTACCTGCCCCCCTTCAGAAAAAAAAAGATGAAATCTCATAATTCTATGGAAGGTTGTTTTCAATTTTTTTGGCCTGCCTCTGTAAAGTGGCCTTTCAAGAAATAATAAACAAAAATGAGAAGTTCAACTGGAATTAATTTTTATTTAACAGGCTTTTGCTAAGACATTGCTTGGCACAGCGCTCTGCACAAGTGGGAAGGCAAAGGAAAAATAGCTGCATTCACCTCTCTGGAGGCTCAGTAATGGTTTGGGAAGATGACACAAATGTTAGCGATTACAGGATTTGCATCATACAGAAGAGAAAATAACTTCATTGACTCAAACACAAGAGTCCTCCATCTTCAAAAATCGGATTAAACTCCTGCACTTAATGTTAAGAGCTTGGTGTAGTTTATAGTCTCTGATATAGAAACATCGGTAACAATATATTCCATGTTTCTTTTTTTTTTTTTTCAGTTATAGATGAAGCAACTTGCAAAGCATTCTTGTAACATGAAGCAAGAAGAATAATATTTAAAAGTAACCCAATCATTATACGTCATTACCGTCAATGTAGCTTCATTCCACTATCTTTTCTGTGCTTATATCCTGCATGAAATATTGGATAAGCCAAAGTGTATAGGAAGAAATTTTCCTAGTCCTTAATCTTTGCAATGGGAATGCTCATGTTCAGGCATATCTCCTTTAAGAACTTTGTCACGTACAGTGGAGCAACACAGGCAGTGTTTACGTTCCTTCTGATTCCATGTTGCTTGACTCGGGATTTCACGGCACCCCCTTTAATCCCAAGTATTTCTTTCCTCTGGGGCTGGAATGTCCCAGCTGAACGCTGTGCTTCAAAGTATAATGTACAGCTAGATCTGAGCCTTTTTTCTCTAACAGGAAGCCCCCTAAAAAGTGCCACTGAACAAGCCATTACATTATTTTATAATGATAGACTTGGCTACTATCCGCACATAATTGAAAAGACTGGAAAAAGTGTGCATGGAGGAATCCCTCAGTTGGGATCCTTACAAAAGCACTTGGAGAAAGCCAAGGCAGACATTTCCCATTACATACCGACACAAGGCCTGGGCTTGGCTATCATTGACTGGGAAGACTGGAGGCCTCTCTGGGCAAGAAACTGGAAACCTAAAGATATTTACAAGAATCTGTCTATTGACTTGGTTCAGCAACATGAACAACTTAATGAAACAGAAGCCGCCAGGAGAGCCAAAGTAGAATTTGAAAACTCAGGAAAGTGTTTCATGCTAACGACTTTAAAATTGGGAAAATTCCTTCGACCAAATTATTTATGGGGTTACTATCTTTTTCCTGATTGCTACAATCATAATAGTAGAAACCCCAATTACAATGGAAGTTGCCCTCAAATAGAATATAAAAGAAATGATGAGCTCAACTGGTTGTGGAATGCAAGCACGGCCCTTTTCCCATCTATTTACTTGAATAGCAAATTAAAATCTTCTCCAAATGCCCCTCTCTTTGTCCGTAATCGTGTTCAAGAAGCCATTCGGGTTTCTAAAGTACCCAGTGCTAAACAACCAATTCCAATTTTTGTATATACCCGTCCAGTTTTTACTGACTTGGATTTGAAATATCTTTCTGAGGTGAGTAAATCAAGGTGTAAGGACTATGAATCAGTGTTCACAAACAGTGTTTAAGGAATTTGACATCATTTTTGACGGGAGTGAAATTTGGCTTTTAATATCCTTTAGGAATATGCACACAGGTGGTAGTTCTGCATTGTTATATGAATGCAAAATAAGAATATTTCATTTTAATGTAATCATATAATAACTTAGCAACAATGAAAAAACTAGGTAGCACAAACAATATAATAATTCAGTTCCCTTTCTTTTTCTTTCATGGGTCTACCCTTTGTCAATGGAAGCAATTAAAATAATAGAAAAATCTGTATTTTTGATAGCGTAGTGACATGAAAGGTAGAAACAAATAGTGGAGAAATATTCAAATTATTGTTATTGAGTCAGAGTTCTTAGCTTTGATGTTACTGTCCTATGCATAACATTTCTATTTTATTTCTATCTGTTAACTCTTTCTGTCACATTTGCCAGGATGACCTTGTGAATACAATTGGTGAAACTGTTTCTCTGGGTGTCTCTGGAATAATAATATGGGGAAGTCTCAATTTAAGCCAAAATGTGGTAAGTTTAATTGACAGAAAGTAGATGAAAACATTTCTACTTTTCATGTTCTTGAGGATTGTGGTGGTACTGAATAATAAAATAAGTATTATGCCTGGTACATAGTAATGTGTGCTCAATTAATACTGGTTGTATCAAACAAACCTTCATTTGCATGGTTATGTTATAAGGCAGAAAGTATTGTGCCTGTTTTCCAGTGAAGAGAAACAGAAATTTAGGGAAATTTATTGAAATTCTCTAGGTTCTGTGGCTAGTAAGTAGCAAAAGCAGGACTACAATCTCAGTTTTCTGGCATAGTGTTTGGTTTTCTGCATTGCATAATGACATCTCTCTCGAGAAACCTATGAACTAGTTAATGAAAGAATGAAAGAATAGTCAATTCATTCATTACAGTTTATTAAGCACTTACTTTACTTACTCATTTAGTCATTCAATGGCAGTTTATTATAGGGGTCAGCAGATGATAGCCATGGGGCAGCTCTGACCTAGTATCTGCTTTTGTACAGCTCATAGGCTAAGAATGATTTTTACTTTTTTTGTTGTTGTTATTATTTTTTTTCTGAAGAGTATACAAAATTCAAAAGAAAGAAAACTGTTTCTATGCCCCCCAAAAGAAAAGCATGAAAATACAGGAAGCAAAATGTTAAAAATTATAGGTGACTTAAATATTATTTTTCTTTACACTCAACTATATTTTCCTTTTTAAATTATTTTTTAAAATTTAAATCCAAGTGAGTTAACATATAGTGTAATAATGATTTCAGGAATAGAATTTAGTGATTCATATAACACCCCAGTACTAATCTCAGCAAGTGCCCTCCTTAATGCCCATCACCCATTTAGCCCATCCCCCCACTCAACACACCTCCAGCAACCCTCAGTTTGTTCTTTGTACTTAAGAGTCTCTTATGATTTGTTTCCCTCTTTGTTTTTATATTATTTTTGCTTCCCTTCCCTTATGTTTATCTGTTTTGTATATTAAATTCCACATATTACTGAAATCATATGATATTTGTCTTTCTCTGGCCAACTTATTTTGCTTAACATAATACACTCTAGCTCCATCCATATTGTTGCATATGACAAGATTTTATTCTTTTTGATCACCAAGTAACATCCCATTGGATATATATACCACTCCTCTTTATCCATTCATCATTTGAAGGACGTTCT
Source organism: Proteles cristata cristata (assembly GCA_017311185.1). NCBI lineage: Eukaryota > Metazoa > Chordata > Mammalia > Carnivora > Hyaenidae > Proteles > Proteles cristata. Next base: position 1,883,953 of record JAESUZ010003619.1, on the reverse strand, counting down.
GGCTCTTTCCATACTTTGGCTATTGTTGATAGTGCTGCTATAAATATTGGGGTGCATTTGCCCCTTCAAAAGAGCATGCTCGTATCCTTTGGATACATACCTCGTAGTGCAATTGCTAGGTCATAGAGGAGTTCTATTTTTAATATTTTGAGGAACCTCCGTACTGTTTTCCAGAGTGGTTGTGCCAGTTTGCATTCCCACCAGCAGTACAAAAGGGTTCCTCTTTCTCCACATCAACCAGTATCTATTGTTTCCTGAGTTGTTCATTTTAGCCATTCTGACAGATGTGAGGTGGTATCTCATTGTGATTTTGATTTGTATTGCCCTGATGATGGGTGATGTTGAGCATTTTTTCATGTGTCTGTTAGCCATCTGGATATCTTCTTTGGGAAAGTGTCTATTCATGTCTTTTGCCCATTTCTTCACTGGATTATTTGAGTTTTGGGTGTTGAGTTTGATAAGTTCTTTAGAGATTTTGGTTACTAACCCTTTATCTGATATATCATGTGCAATATCTTCTCCCATTCTGTCAGTTGCCTTTTAGTTTCGCTGATTGTTTTCTTTACTATGCAGAAGTTTTTTATCTTGATGAATTCCCAATAGTTCATTTTTGTTTTTGTTTCCCTTGCCTCTGGAGACATGTCAAGTAAGAAGTTGCTGTGGCTGAGGTCTAGGAGGTTGTTGCCTGTTTCCTACTCTAGGATTTTGATGGCTTCTTGTATTACATTTAGGTCTTTCACCCATTTTGAGTTTATTTTTGTGTATGGTGTAAGAAAGTGGTCTAGGTTTCTGCGTTGCTATCCAGTTTTCACAACATCATTTGCTGAAGAGACTCTTTTTTTCCATTGGATTTTCTTTCTTGTTTTGTCAAAGATTAGCTGGCTATACAGTTGTGGGTCCCTTTCTGGGTTCTCTATTCTGTTCCATTGATATTTGTGTCTGTTCTTGTGCCATACCATACTGTCTTGATGATTACAGATGTGTAATCATCTGTACATCTTGAAGTCTGGAATTGTGCTACCTCCAGCTTTAGTTTCCTTTTTCAGGATTGCTTCAGCTATTCAGGGTCTTTTCTGGTTCCATACAAATTTTAGGATTGTTTGTTCCAGTTCTGTGAGAAAGGCTGGTGTGATTTTGATAGGGATTACATTGAATATGTAGATTGTTTTGGGTAGTATTGACATTTTAACAATATTTGTTTTTCCAATCCATGAACATGAAACGTTTTTCCATTTTTTTGTGTGTCTTCTTCAATTCCTTTCATAAGCTTTCTATTGTTTTCAGTGCATAGATTTTTCACCTCTTTGGTTAGGTTTGTTCCTAAGTATTTTTATGTTTTTTGGTGCAGTTGTAAACGGGATTGATTCCTTGAGTTCTCTTTCTGTGGCTTCATTATTGGTGCATAAAAATGTAACCAATTTTTGTACATTGATTTTATATCCTGCAACTTTGCTAAATTCATGTATCAGTTCTAGCAGTTTTTTGGTGGAATCTTTTGAGTTTTTCATTTAGAGTATCATGTCATCTGCAAAGAATGAAAGTTTGACTTCCTCCTTGCTGATTTGGATGTCTTTTATTTTTTTGTGTTATCTGATTGCTGAGCCTAGGACTTCCAACATTATATTTCATTAAGTGGTGAAAATGGAAATCCTTGTTGTGTTCCTGACCTTAGGAAGAAAGCTCTCAGTTTTCCCCATTGAGGGTGATATTAGTGATGGCCTTTATGATCTTGAGGTATGATCCTTCTAACCATACTTTCTGGAGGGTGTATATCAGGAAAGGATGCCGCATTATGTCAAATGCTTTTTCAGCATCTATTGGGAGGATCATGAGGTTCTGATCCTTTTTTTTTTATTAATGTGATGTATCACATTGATTGATTTGTGGATATTGAACCATCCCTGCATCCCAGGAATGAATCCCACTTGATTGTGCTGAGTAATTATTTTAATGTACTGTTGGATATGATTGGCTACTATCTTGAGAATTTTTGCATCTGCGTTCATCAGGGAAATTGGTCTCTAGTTCTTTTTAGTGGGGTCTTTGGTTTTGGAATCACGATAATGCTGGCCTCATACAATGAGTCTGGAAGTTTTTCTTCAATTTCTATTTTTTAGAACAGCTTCTAAAGAAAGGTGTTAACTCTTCTTTAGATGTTTGGTACAATTCCACTGGAAAGCCATCCAGCTCTGGATTCTTGTTTGTTGGGAGATTTTTGATTACTGCTTCAATTTCTTTATTGGTTATGGGTCTGTTCAAATTTTCTATTTCCTTATTTATTTTTCAGTTTGCGTAGTTTATATGTGTCTAGGAATTTGTCCGTTTCTTCCAGATTGCCTAATTTGTTGGCATATAATTGCTCATAATATTCTCTTGTTATTATTTGTATTTCTGCAGTGTTGGTTGGGATCTGTCCTCTTTCATTTGTGATTTCATTTATTTGTGTCCTTTCCTTTTTCTTTTTGATCAAAGTGGCTAGGGATTTATCAAATTTGATAATTCTTTCAAAGAACCAGCTCCTGGTTTCGTTGATCTGTTCTGTTTTTATTATTATTTTTTGATATCATTGATTTCTGCTCTAATCTATATTATTTCCTTTCTTTTGCTGGTTTGGGGTTTTATTTGCTGTTATTTTCCCAGCTCTTTTAGATGTAAGGTTAAATTGTGTATTTGAGACCTTTCTTCCTTCTTTAGGAAGGCCTGGATTGTTATATACTTCCCTCTTATGACTGTCTTTGGGGCTGTCATGTTTTCATTTTCATTGGTTTCCATGTACTTTTTAATTTCCTCTTTAATTTCTTGATTAACCCACTCATTCTTTGGTAAGATGTTTGTTAATCTCTTAGTATTCATGGTTTTTCCAAATTCTTCTTATGGTTGATTTTGAGTTTCAAAGCACATTGTTCTGAAAATATGCAAGGTATGATCTCAATCTTTTTCTACCTGTTGAGGGCTCCTTTGTGACCCAGTATGTATCTATTCTGGAGAATAGTCCATGTGCATTCGAGAAGAACGTGAACTCTGCTCTTCATGATGGAATACTCTGAATATATCTGTTAAATCCATCCAGTCCAGTGTGTCATTCAGAACCATTATTTCCTTGTTGATTTTATTCTTAGAATGATCTGTCTGTTGCTGTAAATGGGATATTGAAGCCCCTACTATTATGATATTATTATCAATGAGTTTCTTTGTTTGTGATTAATGATTTATATATTTGGGATCTTCCTATTGGGTGCATAAATATTTACAGTTGTTAGATATTTTTGGGGGATAGACCCCTTAATTATGATAAAATGCCCTCCTTCATCTCTTGTTAGTCTTTATTTTAAAATTCAGTTTGTTTGATATAAGGATGGCTACTCCAGTTTTCTTTTGATGACCATTAGGATGATAGATGGTTCTCCATCCTCCTACTTTCAATCTGCAGGTGTCTTTTGGTATAAAATGAGTCTCTTGTAAGCAGCGTATACATGGGTCTTGTTTTCTTATCCATTCCAATACTCTATGTCTTTTGATTGGAGTGTTTAGTCCACTGATATTAGAGCGAGTACTGAAAGTCATTGGGTTGCCTGTTGAGTTAGTGTTTCTGATGATGTTCTCTGGCCTTTCTAGTCTTTGTTGCTTTTGGTCTTTTTTGTTTGTCTTTTCTCCATTCAGAGGGTCCCCCTTAAAATTTCTTGTAGGGCTGGTTTGGTGGTCATGAACTTCTTTAGTTTTTGTTTGTCTGGGAAAGTGTTTATCTCTCCTTCTATTTTGAATGACAGCCTTCCTGGATAAAGAATTCTTGGCTTCATATTTTTCTGATTCAGCACGTTGAATATATCCTGCCATTCCTTTCTGACTTGCCAAGTTTCTGTGGGTAGATCTGCTGCAAACCTGATCTGTCTTCCCTTATAGGTTAAGGGTTTTTTTTCCCCTTACTTTTCATAATTCTTTCCTTGTCTGTGCATTTTGTGAATTTGACTATGGTATACTTTCGTGAAGGTCAGTTTTTGTTGAATTTAATGGGAGTTTTCTGTGCTTCTTGGATTTTTTATGTCTGTTTCCTTCCCCAGATTAGGAAAGTTATCTACTATAATTTGTTCATGTAAACCTTCTGCCCCTTTCTCTCTCTCTTTATCTTCTGGGATTCCTATGATTCAGATGTTATTCCTTTTTAATAGGTCACTAAAGTCTCTGAGTTTTGTATCATGATCTTTTGCCTTTGTTGCCCTCTTTTTTCTGCTTCAATATTCTCCATAATTCTATCTTGTAAATTGCTGATTTGCTGCTCTGCTTAGTCCATCTTTGCTGTTGTGTCATCATTTGAGACTGCATCTAAGTGAGAACATTTTTAATTTTGTCCTGACTAGATTTTATTTCTCTTATCTCTGCAGAAGAGGATTCTATGCTTTTTCAACCCTAGCTAGTATTCTTATTATTGTGGTTCTAAATTATAGTTCAGATATCTTGATTATATCTGTGGTCATTTAGCTCCTGGCTGTCATTTCTTCCTCTTTTTTCTTGTGGGATGAATTCTTTCATTTTGGCATTTTGGAGGAAGAAAAAGATAATAAAATTAAAATTAAAAAATTAAAAACAAAACAAAAAATCAAATAAAAGAAGCTAGATCTTAGGTGTGCTTTGGTCTGTTTATTGAAAGAAACTTGATAGAATAGAGAAAAAAGGGAAATAAAAGGAAAAAAGGTAAGAAAAAAATTTAAAAATTAAAAAAATATATTATAACAGAATAAAATGAAATAAAGAAAATGAAATGGAATACAAAATTTTAAAAATAAAGTAAAAAAGCTTAAAAAAGATATTTTTCTCTTTTTGCCAATTTCTGTGGCTCAAATTATGCAATTTTTTGGTATTAATCCTTAGATCAATTTCCTAGGTGTTCAAAATGGTTTGGTGGTGATCTGGCCACATTTCAGGGACAAGACCATCTCAAGGTCTCCATGCTGCCCCATCATTTATCCCTATTATTAATTTTTTAGTGTTTATTTATTTTTGAGAGAGAGACAGAGCACGAGTGGGGGAGGGGCAGAGAAATATGGAGACACAGAATTTGAAGCAGGGTCCAGGCTCTGAGCTCTCACCACAGAGCCCAACATGGGGCTCGAACCCACAAACAGTGAGGATCATGACCTAAGTCAAAGTCAGACGCTTAACCAGCTGAGTCACCTGGGCATCCCTGATTTTTACCTTTTTATATTTTAAACGGTTTAAAAGAACAGTACTTATAAGAGGTGAAAATTATGTAAGATTTAAATTTTAGTGCCTATCAGTAAAGTTTTATTAGAATGTAATCATGCTCCTTAGTTTAGGTGTCTATGGCTGCTTTTGCAGTGCAAATAAATAATTGAATAGCTATGGCAGAGACTGTATCATTCAAAGCCCTGAAATATTTCCTGTCTGTCCCTTTAGAGAAAATTCTTGTTGATCCTTGGTTTATCAAACATCTCTTATGATTAATTCCGGATATTTGTTTAGGTTCTAAAAATATAGCAGGGAATGAAGCAAACTCCCTTCACCATGCAGCTGCATCCTCACAACTGGATATATAACACAGACAGAGGATACATCAGGTAGTGATAAGTGTAATAAAGAGCAATTAAGCAGTGTAGGCAGGATAAAGAAAGATTAAATGGTGTTATTTAAGATGGGGTAGTCACAGAAGGCCTCTCTGATGAGGTGCTGTTGGAGCAGAGACGTGATGGAAATTAGGGACCAAGTGTCTGGATGTCTGGGGGTGGTAAGTGCAATAGTCTTCAGGCTGCAATGTGCTTTTCCAGAAAGATCCGGGTCAGTGTGACTGGAGAGCAGTGAGCAAGGAAGACAGAAGTAAGAGGTGTGGTCAAGTGAGAAGGCAGAGGGTGAGGTATAGGGCTTCCTAGGCCACCATGGGGTTTTTACTCTGAGATTGAAGGCCACTAAGAGGTTTGAACAGAAGAATTGCAAGCTCTGATAATCACTTCTTACTTAGATGAGTTGAGGGTGGATGTTAGAGGGGCAGGAGAGGGAGAAGGGTTAGCGGGTTATTGATGGTTTACACCACAGGTGCTGGCATGTGTTTTAAATATAACCTAATAGTAGAACAGAGAAGATTGACTGAGGGATCAGGTGACAAGGATAGATAAGAGAAGTGGTTAAGATGACCCTAAGGCTTTTGACTTGAAGGAGTTGCCTCTAAGATGGGAAAGACTTTAGCAAGCATGATTTGGTGGGGGTTGGGCAGGGAGGAAAGAGCTGGTAGTGGGGAGAGGGTGCATAGACAATTGCACCCTCTTCTTTTGAGAAATATTACCAACTTTTTCAAAACTCCTCTAAGGGAGAGGAAAAGGAAGGCTTATTTTCCACAGGTTATATTTAGTATTGTCTATTTTAGGTAAAATTCTGAGTAAAACTTGTTTCATTAGGAAATACATGTCTAGATAAAGTGTATCCATTTTTTCCGAATGCATTTCTTTAGTCAAAAAACCTTTGACTGTCACCACCTAATCCTTTTCCTGCTTCCTTTATTTTCAACCTTGTTTAATTCTCAGTAGCAGGTCTTTCTCCCCCACCTCTTCAATCCTCTTGACTCAAAACAAGAGTAAAGCTGTCATATGGACACCGCAGAGTTGGAGCTGAACTTTTCCTTCTCTAACAGATGTGGAAATACTAGCGACATAGGTGCCAAGGAGAACATCCCATGAAGCTCATGGCCCAGGGTCTTCTCCTAGGACCTACAGAGAAGAGACTTTCTATGGCACTCTAAGACCAGAAGAGACCTTTTGATATTTTATCCTTCAGATAGACTCATTATATTGTTACTTCATTTATAAAAGTACTCAGTAGTCATCTTTATGAGGGGGGCCTTGGTGGCTCTGTTAGTTAAGCATCCGACCTTGGCTTAGGCCATGATATCATGATTCCTGGGCTCAGGCCCCGCGTCGGGCTCTGTGCTGACAGCTCAGAGACTGGAGTCTGCTTTGGATTCTGTGTCTCCCTCTTTCTCTGACCCTCCCCTACTCATGCTGTGTCTCTCTCTCTCAGAAATAAATAAAACATTAAAAAAATGAAAAAAAAAATAAAGTAGTCACCTTTATGAGAATCTTTTAAGGTAATCTGAGCCCTTCCACCTGCTTGGTAGAACTCTGTAATTTCTGGCTTGATCACCCATAAAGAGAAATAACATGAAATATAAGTTCAGAGAAAGGTATATGTCCCTTTTGTAAAATCTTTCATGTCAGAAAATTATTTAAAAATTACAATTTTCCTAAATATATTCCCAATTTTCATTCACTGCTGCTGAAGCATTTAAACTCCTTTCTCAAGGATTGTATTAATTCTATGATGGAATCACTTACAAATTCTCCATATTACTAACTTTTTTTTTTTTTTTTTTAAAGAACTGAGAACTCCACTCTTACTCCGATGAGGAGTGAATCAGGTATTCTGCAATTATTAGTATGGTATGACATACTACTTAATTGTCACACCTGTTTTCTTTAATTGCACTTTAATATTAGATTTACAGTGTTCTACCATGACTCTCAGATCATCTTCAGTTTCAGTCATAGAGAGACAGTTCTTCAATTTTAATATGGCTATTTTTACCTAATGACACTGTCTTGAAATTATCCCCTGTGGACTCTGTTCTATATATTTCTGCCACTTTCCCCAATTTATGATTATTTTGAGTGATTTTGAATGTTAGTTCTATCTTTACTACCTTTTTTTTCTATGCCACTTGTAACCAATAGAATCATGGATTACTTGTCTTATTACCTCTGATTCACTGGCAACTGGGGAAACTGGTAACTGCAGGTTTAATGACTAAAATTGATTTAAAACAATTGTTATTTAATGTAAGCAAACTTTCCTTCCATTCCATTTTGTTAGATCCAGTGGTGTGGCAGACATCCAGCTCATGAATATTTAACAATATTCAGAAATTTTGTGAACTGATTGTTAAATGCAACCATTATTAAAAATTAAATTATAAAAATTTAGAATGAAATAAGTTATGTTAAAAACAAAAGTAAGAAATACTTAAAATATATCAGCTATGTACTTCATTTTATTATCATCCCATCTCTTGAGGTTATGTACACCTATTGCATCTATATAAGTGGAAATAGTATGTACTAGTGTGCTTCTCCATATCATACTTCCATTCTGTATGCTTGACTACCAATTCTTCATTCAGTGATTTCAGGCTAATAGCTGAAAATTGGCATGGTATATGTATTTACACCATGGATATTGACAAATGCTAAAAATCATGCCTTACTTTTTAGAAAGCCAGTTTTAGATCCTTCCAAAGACAGTATCCTGTGTGGGCTAATGATTCTCAAACTGTTTTCATCCTTTACTCCTCTTTTTGCCCAGCTCTGGTCTCTGTGGTCACCCAGACTGTTATCTAAACTCGGTGTAAATTCTCATATATCTCGGTTCTGGGGATACAACATTGAAGAATTTTGACAAAGTCTCTGCAATCATGGAGCTTATATTAAAGTTGGAGGGATAGAAACCATACACAAACAAGAAAACTATTTGATGTGATAAGTTCTATGCAGAGAATTAAAATAGAGAGACGTGAGTAAGTAGATAGGAAAGATGTCTGAGGTTCAATTAAAGCTGCAATCTGATTGACAAGATGAAGTGACTGTGTTAAAAAGTAGAAGAAACAGCCCTCCAAGCAGAGGGAACAAGTAAGTGCAGTTTGAAACGAACATGCCATGCTTATGAAACAACTAGTATGCCTAAGGCAGAGTGGGTAAGGGAAGGGCGCTCAAGAGGAAGAAAGGGTTACCTCACATTAGGCTGTATACAATTTGGGAGAAGTTGAATTTTATTCTAAACACCATGTAAAACTAGGATTAAGAAGAGGTTTCTATCGTTGCCATAACAATGACAACACACTTGGTTTAAACAAGAGACAATTATTATCTTACGGTTCTATAGGTCAGAAGTCCAGCATGGATCTGAAGGGGCTAAAATCAAAACGTTCATAGGGTTGCATTCTTTTCTAGGGGAGGGTCCTCAGTTACTCATTAGGGTTGTAGAATTCATTTCCTCTTGATTGCAGCAACGAGATGTCTATTTCTGGCTGGCTATGTCTAAGGGTCATTTCCAGCTTCTAAAGGTCACTACATTCTTTAGCTCTTGGCCCTATCCTCTATCTGTAAAGCCAACAATGCTGGGTTGAGCCTCCTTTACCTTTGAATTTGTTCTCTTTCTTCCATCTCATTCTTTTATCCCAGCTGGAAATGTTTCTACATTTTTAAGGACACATTGATTAGATTGAGCCCATCCAGATGACTTGGGATGATCTCTCCATCTCAAGTTCCATACTTTTTTTTTCTTAATGTTTATTTATTTTTGAGAAAGAGAGAGAGAGAGAAAGAGAAAAATAGCAAGCACGTGAGCAGAGGAGGGGCAGAGGAAGAGAGAGACAGAGGATCTGAAATGGGCACTCTGCTGTCATGAGGGGCTTGAATTCACGAACCGTGAGATCATGACCTAAGTCAAAGTTCGACGTTTAACCAACTGAGCCACCCAGGCACCCCTTAAGGTTCATACTTTTATCTATAGTCATATTTGTAATGTTCCTTTTGTCATGTATAGTAATAGTCACACTATCCAATATCCACACTATCCACTCTCTAATGAGAGTATAGACATTCTTGGAAGACCTTATTCTTCCTACCATCTATGGCATCATCTCAAGGAAGATAACAAGAAATAGATTCAAATGGAAGCTGCCAAGATTCTTCAACATGCCTTCTGATCTACTACCACCACTTCCTTTGGTCTGCTGGGGGCCTGGCATAGCCAGCTCACTCAATGAAACTGTGGATCATGAAAGAAAGCAACTATCTTCTGTGTCTTTAAAATGACAGTGTCCCAGTTTAGAACACAGCAGTCTCGAGATGAATCATTTTAGTTACTCATCATGAGTGCTCTGCCAATTAAGTGTATTTGTAAAAGAACTATCATAATTCACCCATAACATTTAATATAAAGTATACTCAGTTGAGCCTGTTTAGTTGTTTTGAGTTAGCAGTTGATGTTTAAACTTGTCCCACAAGTATGATTCTTATTATATTTATTTATAATTTCTTGAGGGCTAACCAATGATATACTGGGCCTCGTGCTAAGCACCTGTATATACATTGTATCTTTTCATCTTCACAACAACCTTATAAGGTATGGCCTATAATTATCCTTATTGTACAAATGATGAAGCTGAAGCATAGCCAGGTTAATTGATTTGCCCAAGGTCACCCAGATAGGAAACTAAGACTAAAAAAGCTTGAGAGATTCTCAAGGTCACACAGCTGGTCATTAATAGAACTGTCTAATAAGGGAAGATTGGGCCCCAGAGACCATTTTTGGACCACTTGCTCTACCATCCACCCCCATTAGTTTCTGAATTATTGAAGAAGTCCAAGGCTAGGTTAAAGTTAAGTTTCAACTGGTCAGTTATTCAGTGACATGAAATGGTATGTGAAACCTACTTACAAATATACAGAAACAGTTGGAATAATCTTGCTTGATGAGGTAAAATTGATAAACTATTTCCTACCTCTTTCTGGGTCTTGTTTTATCATGTTTCCTTAGAAATTGCATATCACAGTGAATTAATTCACATATGATCTAACTTGTCCCTTAATATTCTAACCTTCTTATAATTTTGCAGCAATCTTGCACAGAGCTTGACAGTTACATGAAGAATAAATTGAATCCTTACTTAATCAATGTCACCCTAGCAGCCAAAATGTGTAACCAAGTGCTTTGCCATGAGCAAGGAGTGTGTGCAAGGAAAAATTGGAATTCAAACGACTATCTTCACCTGAACCCAGACAGTTTTACTATTGAACTTGAGAAAAGTGGAAACTACACAGTACATGGGCAACCCACACTTGAAGACCTGCAGGAATTTTCTGAAAAATTTTATTGCCTTTGTTATGCCAATGTCAACTGTAAGGAGAGAGTTGATATGACTAAGATTCATACTGTTAAAGTATGTGTGGCTGAATATATTTGTATAGATGTCCTTCTAAATGCAAGTCCCAGTGATTATCGTTCAAGTTGGAGAAAGAAATATGGCACTCTTGGCAATATCTTATCCTCCATCCAACCTGCTACAGCGTCTCCTTGTGTTCCTGGCCAAGATCTCAGTAGGTGTCGCAAAGCCAGATTTATACTAGAAGCCAACTCCAAAACCACCCAAGTGGGCTATTAGATTGCATATATTCAAAACAAACAAACAAAAAATAAAACAACCTATTCAAGTACAAGTTCAGTGCTTATTAAATTTTCTGTCTACATACATTGTTTTGATATATTTCACATATATATATTTAAAATTTTTAAAATATTTATTCATTTTTGAGAAAGAGTCAGTGAAGGGCAGAGAGAAAAACGTAGGCCTTGAAGCAGACTCCGGGCTCTGAGCCATCAGTACAGAGCTCGATGAGGGACTTGAACCCATAAACCGTGAGATCATGACCTGAGCTGAAGTTGGATGCTTAACCGACTGATCCACGTAGATGCCCCTCACATTTTTATATTTAATAATTTAGCTAGCTTATATTATTTTTTGGAGCCAAGTGATAATGCCTATATACTTGAATATCTATATTTGAAATGTGACTCAAAACTCATGACCAAGATAGTATTTTGATTTTATGATCACAGATTGCTCTTTTTCATGATCAAATTGAATTTGAGATTATTATTAATTGACAAGCAAAGGATATGTTGGGTAGCATCTTTAATTTTCAAAATTGTAGTCAGGACAGTGTTACTACTAAATCCATTGATACCACATTTTGATTTCGAAAATCAAAATAGAATATTGGTTATTAATGTTACAGAGAATTTGTTTTGTAAGATGACATCCAACTTTATATTTTCTCATCACCATGAGTCTATAGCAAATATCTTACATACTGTGAATGTATATATAGAAGTAACAGGTACCTGTTATATTCTTGGCTCAGTCTATCAACAAGTGAATATGAGGTCTGTAACACTTAGAGGCCTAGTTTTTCTCTGAGAAGAGTGAAGATTTAAATAATGCCAATTCATTGCAAATAAATGTCTTTATAAGTAGTTTCTAATTTGTAATAAAAATGTCAAGAAATCATTATTGTAATAAACTTTTTAAAAGAAGTTTTTATTTATTTATTTTGAGAGATAGAACACGAGAGGGGGGCAGAGAGAGAGGGAGAGACACAATTCCAAGCAGGCTTCACACTGTCAGCACAGAGCCCGATGTGGGGCTCATACTCATGAACTGGGAGATCATGACCTGAGCCTAAATCAAGAGTCCGATGTTTAACCAACTAAGCACCCAGGTGCCCCAGTAATAAAATTTATCTTTTAAAATGTAATATCCTAAGTGTATTTGTCTGTCTCAAGCACAGAGTTATGGATTTTAGCCATTTCATGTTGATAATTTGAGTTATATTTTATAAAAAGGTAACCTTTAAACTGTGATTATCCTGTCAACTTTGTACATGGTTTAATAGGTATTCAGAATAAGTACAAACAATAGCCTAATTTTCTTCCACTCTTGATGGTCTTTGACAATCTTGTGTATTTGAATGGCCTTACTTCATCTGAGCATGCATTCCCATCCTTCGTGAAGTGTTTACTGAGTGTTTACCCTCTGCCAGGCTTGGTATTAAGTGTCACAGATTCAATGTGAAGCAGCATGATTCTTGCATCAGTGAGTTTCTTGTATATTTGAAGAAGACAGATATTGACAGTGGAAAATGATAAAACAGTCTGTGATAAATGGTATTCTAGAAGTTCAGCATGCTCTAGGATACCAACAAGAATTTGGAGGTGCCAGAGAAAAAGTTCAAGGATGTCATGAAAGAAACGCGTCCACTAAACAAATAAAAGGCAATGGGGAACCACTAAAGAATTTTGTAAAATATCTTTTTTAAAATGTTTGTTTATTTTTTAATTTTTAAAAATTTACTTATTTATTTTGAGAGAGAGAGAGAGAGTGAGAACATGCATGAACAAGGGAGGGGAAGAGAGAGAGAGAGAATCCTAACAGGCTCTGGTCTGTCAGAACAGAAACTGATGAGGGGCTCGAACTCACTAACTGTGAGATAGTGACCTAAGCCAAAATCAAGTCAGACAGTTACCAGACTGAGCCACCCAGGCATCCACCACTAAAGAATTTTAAGTGTGGAAGTTGGCATGGCCACTTTTCACAATTTAGATCCTCTTGGACCGATGTTGCCCTTTTCCTTAGCCCTGTCCTGTATTCTCTGCTCCAATTACAATTCTATTTTCAAAGCCATGTTTTCATAAGTAAGCCATGAGAAGAGACAATTTGATAATGATCTGGAAAGGATACTACATATGGACTAGTTTACTTAGAATACATAAATGGCTGTCAGATGACCAGGACTTAGAAAGAATGGAGGCTGCAAGGCAAATTGGAAAAAACATGGATTCTGGAGCTGGACAGTTATAAGGGCAAATCCCAGCCTCCAACATTTATTCACTATACAAGCTTGAAAGAACTAACCTTCTATTCTATATAGTGGCATTGATATATACTTTTTAGGATTCTTGAAATGATCGACGAATATAATACATGGAAAGCATTTGGCCTTAGAACTAGCTCCGTAAGTGTCTGTAGGAGGAAGGAGATGGAAATGTTTTATTGGGTGGGAAGATACCTGTATTGCTGTTGTCAAGTGGAATGTCAAAACTGTAGACTTCTGCCATAGAAGATTTGGCCATGAACCCAGTAAGAAAAGAGACCACTAAACAGAGAGAGTTAGCAGGAATAATTTATGTGATACACAACTTTCTATACAATCACATTTACAGAAGCAAAATTAGATTTCCTCTTAGACCCAGGATTTTCTCTAGGGATCATATTTGTATCTGAGACACAAGGAGAATAATATGGTATTCCTGCTCTTCAGGAACTTGCACACTGATAGAGATAACAGATATGTCAACCAAAATTGTCCATAAAAGGTGGCATACATAAAAATTTTAAAGATAAAGAGCTATAGAAACATAGTTTCATCCTGTTAATTAGCACAAGGTGCTAGAGGAATTGAGCAACTTAGTCAAAAGTTATGGAATTCACTTGTTAGATACAGATTGTATCCCTAAACTCTCAAGTGTCATACAAAACCACTCCACTGGTACAGCAGAGGGCTTAGTTCCAAAGTTATTAAAGAACACATTTGCTTTTATTTTTGAAAGTGAATTTGAAAGGAGTGTAGAGATAAAGTAGATCATTGGGTTTATTATATAGATACATTCAATATTGTTGGAAGAAACCAGATGTTTACTAAGAGATCATGAGTAATTATTTAAGGTACTTTCCGAGTAGTGATAAAGACATGAAATGGTGCTTTTTTTTTTTTTTTAAAGCTCTTGGGGCACCTGGGTGGCTCATTCAGTTGAGCACCTGACTCTTGATTTCAGCTCAGGTTGTGATCTCACAGTCATTGGATCCAGTCCTGTGTTGGCTTCTGTACTGGATGTGAAGCCTGCTTGAGAGTCTGTCTTTTCTTCTCCCTCTTCCCCTCCCCTGCTTGCATATTCTCTCTCTCTCACACACACAAAAATAAAATAAAATTCAAAAAAAACCTTTTGGCAGTGAAAGATAAATATATTCATTCAGGAAAATGCATTGTTGGATTCAATATAGCAAACATTTGCTGACATAAAAGTGGCTGACAGGAAAAATGATAGGCCATAGGCGTGATCAGGGCAAAATGAAGAGTAGAAGTCCACAACATGAGAAATATTTCCAAAATGCTGATCTCTATTTGTTAATGAGGTAGTCATGAAAGAAATTAATTTCCCCAGTTTTTCTATAAATTGGCTGCTGGCAAAGTAATAGTGATTTTTAGATGGTATCTGACCTACCAAGGAAGAGGACAGTTAGGTGCATATTATTCTGTGTAGCTGTCTGAGGACTATGAGACATTTCCTTGCCATGTAACTTCGCATTGCAATAGAGTAGTGACTTCTGGCCTGTATCCTTTCCACCCCAGTCCCAGAAAAACTCAGTGAAGGCATGACAATGAGCTTTAGATACTATGACATAGCATAATTCTTGGCACAGAGTAGGTGTTCAATAAAAACCTGAAAAAATGCAGGGGTGCTTGGGTGGTTCAGTCAGTTGAGCACTCAACCTTGGCTCAGGTCATGATCTAGACTTCAGCTCAAGTCATGATCTCACAGCTTGTGAGCTCGAGTCAGTGTTGAGCTCTGTGCTGACAGCTCAGAGCCTGGAGGCTGTTTCAGATTCTGTCACCCTCTCTCCTCTCTCTCACTTATGCTTGCTCTCTCTCAAAAGCAAACAAAACCAACTAAACCAAACAAAACAAAGGCTTTCCTTTTTGTTCATACCTTTTTAAAAAAATGTTTATTTTGAAAGAGAGAGAGCATACCCGTTCACGCAGGGGAAGGGGCAGAGAGAGAGGGAGGGAGAGAATCCTAAGAAGGCTCTGTGACCACACAGACTGTGAGATCACAAACCACGAGATCATGACCTGAGCCAAAATCAAGAGTCAGATAACTGACTGAGCCACTCAAGTGTCCCATCTCTTTGTTCATATCTTGTTTCTCACTGTGAGTTCTTCTGAAGTAAATTCATACTGTGCATATTAACTGAAATGAGCAATCTGTCCATTAAAGTGTGTTTTTTAGACCAAACTTGAAAGGAGCATCTCTCACTGAAAGGTCATTTTTGGAAAGGCCTTTTTGAATTATGGTACCTAGCGAATGGAAGCTTCCTCTGAACTTGACAAACACCTCAATCTCAACGCTGTATGTAGGGTTCATATTCCAGGACTCAGTGGCTCTTCTCTCTCCCCAAAAGAATACTAGGGCTCACATATGTTTCACCTGCAAAACTGCTGGACTGTTTCAACACAATCATTCTGTACCAGATACATTTTGATGATGCTGAAGTCTGACATGGAAGCAGTTAAGAATTTGAATGTGAAAATCCACATAAAACCATCAATAAAATTGAAAACTGGATCCTTTTTTTTCCTCCTCTGCTTGCAACCAAAGAGAGAGAGAAGGGATTAGGTGGGGAGAGGAGGTGGGAGAGAAGAAAAAACTCATCTGCCCAGATGTCTCAAATGTCATTGCCTCCTCTTTTTGCCTCAGCCTTCCTCTAAGAGGCAAAAAGGATGAAGCCACAAAATGGTGGCATTGCTTGGGATGTGCCAAATCCAGTCTGTTGCATACCTCACAGCTTATATACAAAGTCACTAAGATCTTAAGGTAAGCTCCTTGAGGTTTTAAACTTCCTGTGAGGCAAAAGGAACGTGTGTTGTTATAGAACTTACTTCCTTGTGACTAAACTTTGTTTAATATTTGATTCAAGATGGAGCTATAAAAGCACTCAAAATGATTCAAATTATTGCACATTTTAAGTTCCAATAATTAAAAAAAATTTTTTTAAGTCACAGTTTATCTTTGTATAATTAGATTAGGACGGGAAAAAATGAAGAATCCACTGGTGGCAGGAAGAAGCAAGAGTTTTTTAGGGCCTGGCATTTGACAAGATAAATCTTTTCTTTTTTTTTTTATTTTTTAATGTTTTATTTATTTTTAGGGGGGAGAGAGAGAGAGAGAGAGAGCAGGAGAGAGTCAGAGAGAGAAGGAGTGACAGACTCTGAAACAGGCTCCAGGCTCCGAGCCGGCAGTCAGCACAGAGCCCGACGCGGGGCTCGAACCCACGAACCGCGAGATCATGACCTAAGCGAAAGTCGGACGCTTAACCGACTAAGCCACCCAGGCGCCCCTGACAAGATAAATCTTTAGTTACCATGGATTTCTGTTGTTTTTTCATGGCAGAACATTTAGGAGAGACTCGGAGCACGTATGGGTGAAACCAAGTTACTCTTATGTTTCATAACTATGTTGCTTGCGTGGTTATTATTGCCACATAGTTGGCTGTGCCCCAGACAGATGGGGATGCTGGTCTCTTCCCCCAGATCTGTATCCCAATCTACATCCTAAGGAGGACAATGCCATTTGCTCTCAGCCAGAGAGCAAGGTTCCTGGTTAGTTTGACAACATCTTGCTCAGTACAACTTGTATTGTCATAGCTTGAGGTATGATGATTGATTTCCTTCAGAGAGACCTGGTGGTGAGCATAGAAAGGGCAAGCAGCCATTTTGCTTTTGGCATCAGGATGATTCTTTCTGCACTTGATCAGATGATAAGGACACCTATAGGCCCTGGTCTGGTGGTTTTTATCAAAGAGGGATTGTCATAGCTTTTCAGGGTCCAGGGAATGGATGTACATTTCTTCCAAGGTGGAAATGAAAGAGCTGAATCCAAGGGTTAATGGAGACACCCTCTCTCCAAAGTCCCTTTCTTTCCACATCTGGGCCCCAACAACACTCACTTCCATACCAGATGTTAGTGTGGTGGGGACAGAACACCCCACTGCCTGTGGCTCTAATAATTCTTTTTAAAAGTTTATTTATTTTGATAAAGGAGGGGGATAGACAGAGAAAGGGAGGTAGAATTCCTAGCAGGCTCCACACTATCAGCACAGAGTACAATGCAGGGCTTGAACCCACAAACCGGGAGATCATGACCTGAGCTGAAACCAAGAGCTAGTGGCTTAACCAACTGAGCCACCCAGGGGCTCCTAATAGTTTTGTTAAATAGAAATACTTGTACAGTCTTTTATATTATGCTGTTCTAAAATCTTTTTTGTTCTTACAAAGTCATTGCTGCTTATGGTGAAATGATACAAAATTACACAGTGGAAAACTAGAAGTCCTCTTCTCTCCTTGCTCTACCAGTGATAACTCCTGGTTATAGTTTCTTATATGTAATTCCAGAAATATCCTAGAAATGTAAAAACAAATGTGTGTGTATATTGTTAAAAGATCAACTAAGGCATTTTAAAAATTGTAAGAGTTTGGGGGCACCTGGGTGGCTCAGCAGGTTAAGTGTCTGACTCTTGGTTTCAGCTCAGGTCATGATCTCACAGCTTTGTGGGTTCAAGCCCTGCATTGGGCTGTATGCTGGCAGTGTGGAGCCTGCTTAGGATTCTCTCTTTCCCTTTCTCTCTCTGCTTCTCCCCTGTGTGCACGTGCTCTCTCTCTCTCTCTCAAAATAATAAATAACTTAAAAAAATGTTGAGTTTATTTGAGCAAAACCTGAATCAAATCAGGCAGCACTAAACCAGAAGTGGTTAGGAGTACTCCACAGACAGGGACCAGGGGAAAGTCTTATACAGAGAAAGAAGGGAGGCAAGAAAGGAAATTATTGATTGGTTAAAGCTTTACACCTATTGGCTGTTTATGATTGGTTGTCCTTAGTGTTTTAATTTTGTAACTGTGAGGCATTTGTAGGTGTAGATTTTGGTTTGCCTCTATAGGCAGCCACAGCAATAGAGCCACATCAGTCTAAGGACATTTTTGTTAATTAATTTAACAATATACTTAATATAAATAGGCCTATGGTATCCTTAATGGTCTATAACTTGCCTTTCCCACATGACAATGTACTTGGAGTATCTGTAGCAACCACACTTTACTCCACTGTGCTCTATGTGGCAATTCTTTTCAAGTTCTTTTTGTTGGACATTTCATTGTCTCAAGATTCTTCTCCTCCATTAAAAATTTAGTTAACGTGTGTGTGTGTGTGTGTGTGTGTGTGTGTGTGAGCATACTTTTGCCTGGATGAAGTGGAATTGCTAATGCAAAGGGTATACATTTCAATGTAGGTAAACATTGCAGAATTATCTTCTAAAACGTCTGTTTCAATGAAGGAGGTCAGCAATAGTGAATGAGGGAGAGATAGTTTTCTTTCCCAACACTGGGCATTATCAAATTCTGTAGTTAGTAATCCCTCATAAACTTGGTTCTTAAATAGTAAAGTTCATGTTTTTTTCGTAGTTTGTTAAGGGCATTATTTTTTCTTGCCAAGACTTTTTTCTTTTTTTTAAAGAGTGAAACTTATTTAGTTTCTCATTTATGCTCATACTTTATTTTTAGGAGATTGTTGCCATTTCTGAAAATGAACACAGACCTTTTCAAACATCAACCGATTATAATATGAAACAGGAAAGCAAAGACCAAGTTTAAAAAGAACACTTTATTTCTTCTGCCTATTATTTCTCATGTGGTATTTGGCTTTAATGATCATTAGTATATTTTAAAAGTATCTTAGTCACGAAGGACTACAAATTCCTCATTCATCAAATACCCCATTTTTTTCGTGAACTGTACAGCCATATAAAGTTTTTGCAAATAACTCTTTTGTAAGAAATATCTTTTAAATAAAATAAGACAGTAGTTTTTTGGGGGAAGCCTAACCCTTAGTAAGAGGATATAAAAATAATATAATCCCAGTTTATACATTAGCCAATTGTTGACTTTGGGCTAATCTCTTACCTTCTCTGACTTTGTTTCCCCAAATGTGAAAAGCTAATTTTTGAGAAGACTAGAAAAAAGAAACAAAAGTCAGCTAGTGCAGTGCTTGTCATAAGAATGGTAAGTACTTGGAAACTGATCATTATTTATTTGAAGGCTTCATATACGTTCCTGCGATTTCCCTCTATTAGATGATTTGAGTTTATATTTGGAATCTAAAACTGGCTTTAAAAATTTCATTTTGAGGAATATTATTTTCAAATAATATGTATTTATAATTGTTCTTTACTTAAAAAGGATAAGTAGGTTCAATTTCATTGAAAACAAATTGCCTAATTCTATCACAGTGCGCCAATGCGCGACTATTGTCAGAAAAAAATCAGTACATCTAGGAGTTTCTGTCTTTTGCCTGATGTGCTGTTTACATTGTGTTAATACATCTTTTTTTCACTTTCTTGGTTTCCAATTATTTCACTCCAGCACATTTTTAATAACAAACTTGAGAGTAGAAGGTGGCATATATGATTTTTACTGAAATGTATTTCTCCCCCGACACCAACTTGCTAATCCTAAATCATAGACATAAGGACAAGGATGGGCTTGGGTTAATATATAATTATGTAATTTTGGGGGACTATGTCATTACGGATTATTTTATTTTTCTCTTACAGATAGTAATTGAAGATCAGAGGTAAAAGAGATTTCTGGGTTAATCATTTTATAAAAGTAGAAAAATTATTAAGATTATAATATGTAGTATATACACAGTTTTGAAAGCTGAGCAGCCAAAAGTATACTTTTTGCATCATATACAAAACTTAAATCCTTGAACGGTGAGAGATTTCAGTGACTAAAAACTTTAGAAATGTCTTACTCCCATATGATGTTAAGAACTAGCTTTCCTGAAATTGTCAATTGCTGCCCTATTACTCTTCATAAATAAGAATAGCTTCCATTGTTATTCAATATTTCATTATAATGTTTTACATACAACTTCACATTTAATTTTTTTTTTCACATGAAGAAATGAAGCCTTAGGTTAAGTAACTCCCCAGCATCACATAGGTATAGCTGCAGAGAAGATCCTGGTGACCTTGACTTCCAAGACTGTGCATTCTGCCATTACACGATACTGGCCTCCCGTAAGGTTAGGAGATGAAATAACCTATCACGTAGAACTTAGGACTGCTTCCGATTTCTTCTTTTTCCTTCACAGCAGCATCTACCAACTACCGAGAATTTTTCTGAGTGCCAGACCCAGAGTGCAGGTGATCAAGTGGCACTCAGCTTCATCTGTACTTTCAATACATAGCTTTTATGGCTTAAAAGAGAAACTGGCATTCAAAGAAAGAGGAAGCCGGGGCGCCTGGGTGGCTCAGTCCGTTAAGCATCCGACTTCAGCTCAGGTCATGATCTCACGGATGGTGGGTTAGAACCCCGCATCGGGCTCTATTCTGACAGCTAGCTCACAGCCTGGAGGCTGCTTCAGATTTTGTGTCTCCCTCTCTCTGACCCTCCTCTGCTCACGCTGTCTCTCTGTCTCAGAAATAAGCATTAAAAAAACAAACAAACAAACAAACAAAAACAAAGAAAGAGGAAGCCTGAAAGAGGCTAGAAGAAACTAGAAGTTTGCATCATCCTGACATTTGTGACACACAGTGATAAACTTTATATTGACAACTCCAGGGGCAGGAGCATAACAGTGTCAGCCCCAAGGCTTTTTCAACAATTCCATCCCTATGTCCTTGAAGCTGTTTGGTTTCAGGGAACAGAAGGGATAACTGGTCACAGGTTAGCCCCTTATGTCACCAGAAGAAAATCATTCCTCTTATCTTTCAAATAAAACATGAGGTATTAAGATGCTAAAAACAGAATATAAATAATTGCTGGTGTGTGGTTGTTTTAGAAGTTTTAAATCTTTGAGAGATGATTTTTAAAAAATTTGCTCACTTATAAGACTGGTTTTGAAGTGATTTTATTTTTCTTCAAGTAACAAATTTAATTTGGTGGGTGTTTTGGCAGCGAGGGAAATGGTGGGTGGGAAAGTTAGCGATCTTATCTTCCTGTGATTGTTTTATGTATTCTGAGTGGATAAACTGAATCATTTTTTAAAAATGTAGACTCTAATATACTAGTTGTGAAAACCACAGTATATGAGAAAGAGAGACCGAAAGAGAGACAGACAGATGGAAGGAGAACGGGATGACGAGAGCAACTGGGGAATGCTCAAGTTCAGGGGGGTATGGGACTTGGTAGGAGGGGGAGTTGAGGCTGGAGAGGTAGACAGCAGTCATATATGAGGGTCTTCTGGAATATGGTAATGAACTCCAAATTAATCCTTTAGGCAGGATTGAAATGGTCAGATTTGTATTTTAAATCTGTGGAGAATGCCTGGGTGCCTCAGTCGGTTGAGCGCCCAACTGAGCATCCAACTGTTGGATATCAGGCCATGATCTCAAAGTTCGTGACTGGGCCCCCACTTGGGGCCCGTGCTGACAGTGCTCGGAGCCTGCTTGGGATTCTCTCTCGATTCCTCTCTCTCAAAATGCATAAAAAAACTTTTAGAAAAATCTGTGGAGGAGGTGAGGTAAGGAGATACAGAGTCTTTGAGCCTAGAGGCAGGAAAATCAGTTAAAAGGCTGTTGCTGTTAACTAGAGCAGAGAAGATGAAGGCTTAAACTTCAAGGGAAGTTTTAGGGATGGAGAGGAAAGGATAGAAATAGAAATCAATAGATTGCTTGGGTGTGGGAGGGTTAGGGAAGACAAGGAGTCTGATGTGACATCAGGTTTCTGGCTGGGCGATGCCACCCACTCCCGAGAAAGGAATAGGGATGATGAGCAGTGTGGGGACTCATTTGAGCATGTTGCATCTGAGGTGATTATGAGTTATCTAGGTAGTTTGTTGTCATTGTTTTTATTTTTATTTTTATTATTTTTTTAAAAAAATTTTTAATGTTTTATTTATATCTAGGAGAGAGAGAGAGAGAGGGAGACAGTGTGAGCAGGGGAGGGTCAGAGAGAGAGAGGGAGTCACAGACTGAAACAGGCTACAGGCTCTGAGCTGGCAGTCAGCACAGAGCCCGACGCGGGGCTCGAACCCACGAACCGCGAGATCATGACCTAAGCGAAAGTCGACGCTTAACCGACTAAGCCACCCAGGCGCCCCACATTGTTTTTATTTTTATTAAGTGTTTTAATGTTTATTTTTGAGAGAGAGAGAGAGAGCAAGAGAGAGAGCAAGTGAGCAGGGGAAGGGCAGAGAGAGAGAAGACACAGAACCCAATGCAGGCTCCAGGCTCCAAGCTGTCAGCACAGACTTCCATGCAGGGGTCAAACTCATGAACTGTGCGATCCTGACCTGAGCCAAAGTCAGATGCTTAAGCTGACTGAGTCACCCAGGTACCCCTTTATTTTTGTTTTTAAGCCATACGATTTGGAAGCTCAAGGGAGAAAGTAGGGCTATGTCATTAATAATGAATAGTAATAGTCGGAGAGATATAGTATGCCTAATATTTAGAGAAGATAGTGTCTGGAGCCAGACTACCTGAGTAATGAAGATTCATCATTATTGACTCTGTGAGTTTGAGCAAGTCGCATAACTTCTCTGGGCCGCAGTTTCCTAATCTGTTGTGAGAATTAAATGAGTCGATACATGTAAAGCTTTTAGATCAACGTTGGCACATAGTAAGTACCATACACCAGTTTGTTGTATTGTTGTTATTTTTAATTCAGCTCTCATGTATTGCACACTTGCTCTGGGCCACACTTATGCTAAGAGCTTACAGGCAATTTGTCACTCACTCTCCATAACACCCTGTGATGGTGATAGTGTTATGATCTAAAGAAACTCACACCTCGGGAAGACTGATCAGGTTGCCCAAAGCAACCCTCAGGAAATAAAAAGCACAGCCAGGATGCAAACTCAAACCTGAAGGACACCAGGAGTCTAAGGCCATTAAGGTGATACCTGAAACCAAGAGAGGGTGTAAAGGGAGAGGAGCCAGGAAACATCCATGTTCCTCCAGAGGTGGGAATAAGGACAGAGAAAAGCAACTGAAGACTTGCTGTGCAAGAAGGAGATGTGGGTTAGCCAAGTCAATTATAGCCGGAGCCCAATAAAGTAAGGACTTACTTTTCAGGCTGCTTTTATAATTCCTCGTCTTCCTCTACCCCTCCATTGGGATTTTACATTTTACACTTCTGTGCACGAAAAAAAATTTCACAGATCTTGACCCGAATTCCATCACGTTATCTAATAGACTTAATGTATGATGGAGGTACTCAAAATTTTGAAGCTCTGAGCTGCTGGTCTATGTTAGATCTAAAGAGCTTTCTCCTTAGGCAGTGGTCAGAGGGATTAATAATCATATCTCCTTCTGTGTCTCCTCTTAGTATTATTTCCAGAGTCCCCCTGGCCTATTTTCATTGGCTTTGTCTGGAGTTCCTGGGATTTATTCTGTTTATATGTTCTAGTGTGCTAGGACTGCCATAACAAAGTACTACAGACTGGGTGGTTTAAACAACAAAAATTTATTTTATCACAGTTCTGAGGATAGATGTCCCAGGTCAGGAAGTCAGCAGGATTCGTTTCTTCTAAGGGGCATAAGAGATGGGTCTATTCCAGGTCTCTCGCCTTGGCTTGTAGATGGCCATCCTCTCCCTGTGTCTTCCATCCATCCCTGTATGTGCCCAAACATCCTCTTTGTGAGGATATTAGTCATATTGGACTAGAAGCCACCCTAGTGACCTCATTTTAACTCAATTACCTCTGCAAGGATCTTGTCCACAAATAAAGTCACATTCTCAGGTGCCAAGGTGGGGGAACTTCAATATATGAATTTTGAAGGGACATAATATGGCCCATAAAATATCAATACCCTAATGATGCTTACTTTAAGTGTTAAAGACTTTGACTTTGAATCCAGTATGGAAGTGCAGTACAAGTGAAGAAACATGCTTCCTCACCATGGAGTATCAATGAAAGGAAATAAATTTTCATTTTACATCCTCCAGTCAGATTTTCCTTTTTTAGACCATAAGATATTTAATAAAGAAGATTTCTTCCTTCTCTTGATAAGGAATAGAGATTTGCACTTAGTTTTAAAATTAAAATTCATGAGTGTAACTGCTCATTCAGCCAACTCTGTCTCTTGTCAACATCCTTTAGGGAATGGGAAAACCATAACTACCATGACCAACATACTAGGTATTAATTGCAATTGCTCTCCCAGGTGCTGTGGAAAGGGGAGCAGGTTATAAAGATTCTATGACCTCAAGATATTTTTAACTTCATGTTATTATTCTTAACTCTTTTTGTATCGTAGAGGCTTTGGGAATCTGGTGAGAGCTAGCTTTTCTTCTCAGAGATATTTATATACAATGATAAAATTATGTATATAGCTGCTTTTGTTGCATTAGATTAAAATACTTTTATAAAGAATTGTGCCTTTTCCACCCTTCTTTACAAACAAATTAATTTCAGACAACTTTCTAAAAAAATAGGAAGAAAGAAAGAAATCCAACGTGTGCAAATGAAATGAAACCATACTTTGTCTTTACTAAAAAATAAATTTCAATGAGAAGGCATCTCTCCCTTGGCTTGAATGAGAAGCTGAAATTACTGAGTAGCGTCTGGCATGGTGTCTATGTACCTTTCTGTGGACTTTCTGCTATTTTAGACACAGGCTAAAAATCTGGGCTCACAGCGGCATGTTGTAGCAAACAGAATCAGTCCATGTTCACAAAAGACACAGGGGGCTTATGATAAGAGAATGCCAAGATATTCCAAGATTATCTGACATGGATAGTGGATTTATGTTGTTTAATTTCCATCGGCTCTGCATCATTGGGTTTCATCTTCGGCAAGGGGATGCTGTTGACGTCAGCAAAGGGAAGATTAAGAATTCATGTTTCAATTTTCAGGTTGTCTGATCAGAAGTACTTCAAAGAGTTGCGGAGTTTCAAGTCGTCAGCATATTTCTGTATCATAGATTTGTAAAAGAGAAGGAGTTCATATTCTGCTTTCATTTCATGAGAAAACATTTTGAAAAGACAATGATTCAAGGTGCCAGCATTAACAAAATTGATACCTTACTCTAGACAAGCAGGGCCAGAGAAAGCAATGGGTGTAGAACTTACTGCATACAAAGTCTTCCTTTAAGCTGTGTCACAAGCACCACAGATGTTCTATCTATTCAGAAACTACCCAATGAGTTGTATTTGTAGAAGAAACTTTTCAGCATTTCAAAGATATTGATGGATTTGAAATTCCTAATGGACTAGCTAAATAGGAATTTATTTCTGAAGGCATCAGCTGGGTGCATAAAGCAGCTTCCCATTCCTCCATCATATGCCTCAAAACATTATTTTTAAAGTCGACCATCATGGAATAATTTAATTTTTTTGGAGTCACTGCTTTAACCTGTCTCCTCTGCCCCAAACCACAAACCAACTTGACCATTTCTGGGGTACCCAGCTTTACCACTTACTTTCTTGTTATTTTAAGAGCAGGCTGATTCATTAGGGCACACCCGATTTTGGTAAAGTCTTGCCTTTTCAAGTCTAGTCTTCTTTTCTTAGAAAAGATCTACACTAGTAAATTTTTGGAACAAAAATTATGAGATACTAGTCCAGCAGTTTTGGTTTCATGTTCCTTCCACTCACAAGAATGGTGTCCTGTGAAAACAACTCAGGCTTTCATGTTCTGTCACACATAGTGGGAAACAAAGCCAAAAGATATTTGAGACTTCTTCCTTATTATTTTCTTTGACATTTCCCAACTTAAGCCAATTCTGAGGTAAACAGGGACAGATGCTCATCATCATAATGGAGGGCACATATTTCTTAATTCCCACCAGTGGAAAGCCCTTCTGACATATGCCAACAGTGACGAAAATACAGTGCATGTCTATAGGAGCAGCTGAATGTAATAGACATAGAAATAATGTATTCACTAAGGCGTTTTGGAAAAAAAAATCACATAAAAAATTACTGCTATGCGTGCATGTGTGCATTTCTGTCTCAGTGTATGTTCATATGCATGATTCACAGACCTCCCTCTGTTTCCACCCAGACCCCAGAGTAAGAGCGCTGGTGGTGTAAATGAGTGGACCGTCTTCTTCAACAAAACCTGAAACTGAAAAGGGAGATGCCATAACCGGGAAGTTCCAGGAGTGCGTGTGGATGACTCTAAGAAGCTCTGGGTTATGTTGGGAATGTTCAGCTGTCGAGACAGAGAAAACTACTCAGTCTTGAATTTGAACTCTGCTATTTTTCTATGTGACCCTGCATAAGTTTTGTAACTTCCTTTTACCTCCATTTCCTCATTTTTGACATGGGGATGGCCGATGAAAGTCAGCATGCACTGGGATCTTGTACTTGCCCAAATAGGATTTCTTTCAACCCTCCTTGCCACACCAAATTCATGGACACCCTATGAAAATGGATACAGCCATCCTCCCCTTCTTTTAGGGTGAATAACAATAGCAATAATAGTATTGGTAATTCTAACAGCTGGACTAGAACGAGCCTAAGCTCTGTGCACGTGTTGTATTAAGTGTGTTGCATGCATCATCACATTTCGCTTCGTAACATCTGAGGTAGGAGCTGTCATTGTGTCCATGATGAGGAAACTGAGGTTTAGATAGATTGAGACACAGCCAGAATTTCTCAGAGAGCAGACATAGAGCCAGGCCTTAAGTCAGGCCCTTTCCTCAACCTACCCTGTTTTAAATTTCCTCCTGTAGCTAGTCTTCTTCAATTATATCCAATGAACTTCATGCTTGGATTCACCCTCTCTTGTCAGCCCCACAGGTGGATGATGCCTCCTTTGGATGATCTGATCACATTTGACTGGCTTCTTTCCATGAGGCTGCTTCTCAGACCATCCTGTCTGCACATACCTCTGTGTGCAAGTGATACATGTCACCACTTGATCTGGGCAGCAGGTCCCTATATGTCTGTGAGAGGGAATTCAATGCACTACTGAGCTACTGTCAGTACCACGTAAAATACTTTCTCTTGAAATGTGCTAAAAATGAGTGCCCCTGTTACCTCTGAGTGACATAAAATTGTGGTATGCAACAGCTGTGACTGCCCTGGGTGTCACTTATGTGTTCAGAAAATTGAGCATTCGGGAGGACAGAGAACAAGAGGGGAGGAAAAGGAACAGGCACAGATAAAACAGATTTTCTAAAATGGGGCTCATGGAGTGGATGCTAGGTGCTTCTCTAGGATACACACACACACACACACACACACACACACACACACACACACACACACACACGTGCTGGGTTTCTTTTAATTTCCTCTAAGGGATTTTGTCAGGTTATAATCATCTAGGGACTTGTCCTGCCCAAGGGAAATAACTCTGGTTGGAGCTAGCTTGATTTAACTGTTTACATTTCTGAATTTCATTCCTCATATCTTCCTCTGTCAAATGACCTTATCCACTCAGCTCAAGGCTAGGGGAAAAAAAGTATTTTACTTGATATTTTAGTTTCCTTCAGCTGTTATAATAGAATTCCACAGACTGGGTAGCTTATAAACAACAGAAGTCTATTGCCCACAGCTCTGAAGGCTGGGAAACCCAAGATCAATATACGGGCACAGTCATGCTTTGGTGAGAACCTCTTCCTGATTCATAGCTGCCAACCTCCTCCCCCACCCCCCCCACTGCATCTTCACATGGTGGAAAGGCTAGGAATACGTCTGGAGCTTCTTTTCTCAGAATACTAATTTCATTCATGAGGGCTCCACCCTCACGACCTAAGCACCTCCCAAAAGTGCTCACCTCCTAATACCATCAATGTAGGAGTTAGGATTTCCACATCTGAATTTGAGGGAGACACAAACATTCAAGCCATGGCAGTTAATTTCTGCCATGT
Organism: Proteles cristata cristata; assembly: GCA_017311185.1. NCBI lineage: Eukaryota > Metazoa > Chordata > Mammalia > Carnivora > Hyaenidae > Proteles > Proteles cristata. The sequence continues at coordinate 1,855,680 of JAESUZ010003619.1, read as the reverse complement.
TTGTATACGTAAGTTGATTCTGTGAAGCAATATGGTGAAGAGTAATAAGGAATAGAAGCAGAAGATTAATCTTGGGGCTTGCAACTTCAACGTCCTGACCACCCCACCACTCTCAAGATTTGGGCTAAGGGTACTGCCATCCGCGGCCCCGTAAACCTCTTGGACTCATTCCTGATTCCAGTTTGAAAACAGTGTCTCGGGCTCTCTGCCACAGTAGATGTAATCCTTCCTCCTGCTTCAGATAGTATATTGCAAGGCACCCAGATGGACCTTCTGGGTAGCATCATATGCTCTTTTTAGTGTCCCTCAACCACATTTTGACTATACAATATATTTTGAGGTAGAGCGCATGTCACAGGAAAAGTTATAGACATAAATTAGCAAGTTACTTCTTTGAACCAAACAACTTAAGAGAAACTTTTGTCTGAAATCTCATAGATGACTTCCTTACCATAAAAATTATTCATACACACTCTTGCCTATATTAACCATTGGGTTTCCTAGATGAAAGCCTCTAAATGAGGAATTCAGAACAAAGGAACTGCTACATTTTATGTTCACAGCACTGTGGACACGAGAAGGAACACAGTGCTAACAGCTCCTTGCATTATGGTTGCCTTTGAAGTGACAGCTGACCACACTGCAGCTTCATTTCAGTCTGTTCCTACCCTGAGGAAGTTGTTTCAAAAGCCCAGTCACAAGAGCCTGTTACAAGCTGCCATGTTTACAATGAAAATGCGCAGCCACGCCGTCAAGGCTGCTTCCTCTGCCCGAGACCAGGCAGGTTCTCAAAACCACTTCAGGAAATTGTAGTGAGTCCCCACAAATCCCCTGTGAAGTGGAACATTTTTCAACTGCCTCCAACCAGGAGGTAAAACATTTGTTTGACTCGTTTAAGGTTACAGAGAAAGAGAAAGGCAGAGAGAGCCAGAGGAGACGGAAAGAAGAACAGAGCATGATGCTGAATCAATCTCTACTAGCCCAACAGAGTCAAGGAGGTGAGCAAAGGTGGGATGCAGGAGGGCTGGAGATATTTTTCACAGTGATGATATTGGAATTCAGAGGGCAGGGATGCTGAAAGTATGTCCTGTGTCTTTCCCTGGACTGAAAAGGCATCAGAGAATGGGGTGTGATGAGGAATGGGGTGGGGTGAGGAAGAAAGCAGATCTCCCGTGGCAGGGTATGGGGCTGAATGTTCAGTGATGGAGATAGCAGGGTTCCAAGTAGGAAAGGAGGTAGGGAAAATTTGTTTGGAGTCTGAGTCTTCATTTGTATGGGTGACTGAGTGACTATACGGACAGGTCAGTACCAGTGAAAGGAAAGGTTACTGTTACTCACAGTTCTACTAGAAACAAGAGGCAAGGCTCACCACACATGGACACATGAGAAACAGCAGCTTTTGGTTAGGAATCAGAGGCAGGAGTGGGTGCGGGTGGGGGAATACTTAGGCCATGGCCTTTGCTGAGGTTTCCCTGGGAAAGACAAGGCAGGACAGGGTAAATAGTTTGTAATTGGCCAGTCTCAATAATTTTGTCAGGCTTGGGGCTATAGGAATGAATCTCAGCACCTGGCTGACTCAGCTGGTTGAGCATCTTCAGATCAGGATCTCACAGTTGGTGCCTTCGAGCCCTGCATTGGGCGCTGTGCTGATAGTGTGGAGCGTGCTTGATATTCTCTCTCTCTATCCCCTTCTGGATGCCCCTGCCCCCATCTCAAAATAAATAAATCTTTAAAAAAAAGAAGATTTATAGGGGTGGGCTCTAGTTGCCTGGTACCTGGCCCTGGGATGATTAAGACAGAGGAATATTGTCCCCTGGGGTGTACAGACCAGATAAAGGAGATAAAGCCTTGGGTTGGTTCATTTGCTTATCAAACAACATGCCCTTGTCTGTCTCTAAGAATTAGCTAGCACTGGGAGGGAGAATTAGCTAGCCCTCTACCCAGCCAGAAAGATGTTTCAAGATGTCAAAACATGATAATATACAGAAAATAACAAAACATGATTAATATACCATTACCTTGGATGTATCAGGGAGGAATTACTTAGCATTTGTGGCAACCATTTCTTCTCTAATATAAGGATGTTAATAAATGTCTTATGTGACACATATGACTATCAGGAGAACAAAATAAGGTAACAGATAATAGATGAAAAACACTTTGGAGAGTGAAAAGGTCATGTTTTGACGTAAGATGTCAGGGTCTTCCAGAGAGTCACCCTCCTCCACTCTGGGCCATCATCAGGAGGCTCTGCCCAAGATAAAGCAGCCCTTTGATAGCCATCACACATGGCACCTCGGAAAGTGACCACCCCCACCCAAATTAATTCTACCCATCTTAAGATGTGTTAAGGCAATTCACAAATCCATCAAATGAAGATACATATCAAAATGGAGCAAAATGTGAAGAGGAGACATATGTCTAACTCTGCTTTTCTTGCCACATAGCTAGCTGGCATGGCTATGAATCAAGTAAATGTGGGTTTATGATCTGGATCACATTTCTGAACCATGCACCCCACGTAAATGTTAACTCCTTTCTAAGCCTCCTTCACCAGTACAATCAAAGAATTGTGATGAGGGTTACATGAGACAAAGCATGACAGAATTTAATGAGATGCTTGGCATAGAGGAAGTGCTCCCTGATGATAACAGTAATAATAATAATAATAATTAATAAGTAACTAATTTATTGCTGATTTATTGCTGTCATTAAGGTTTTTCCTCACTTAGTTTGTATATAACTTATGCTTTATCACTGCTAATAATTTCCTCAAATTATATTTCCTGGGTGAAGTTTGTTATTCCCATTTAATAAACGTTGAGTGCTTTCGGATTAAAGATATGTGTTTTAGGATCAGTGGAGACCTGGAAATTACCATTGATTGTGATAAGGGAAAGATTACTCATTATCTCTAGGCATCAGTTCCTAGAGAGTGTGAAGAGTTGTCAGCCATCCCCTAAATGTAGAGGATGTCATCCGTGTTAGGAATCTGCTCAGCTACATTCCAATCTGTAAGAAAAGTAGCCCATTAGAAGTACATTCTCAATATTACATTTGTTTCTTTTTCAGAGATCATTTCTAACTTAATAGCTCACTAGTTGCCCCTCAAGTGATCTGACAGCTCTGACACTCCACAAGTAGTTTCCTTATAGGTGTTCCACAGCCCATCTTCATACCCCTGGGGGGACTCTGAAGACTTAATATTTGAGTATGGAATGGTTTTGTTATTGTCCAATGTACTTGTGAAGTCTACATTATATTTTTCCATCAAACTCAAAAGAGAATGCAGTAATACAGATTCCCTAGAGAGATGAGATCAAAACAATAAGCTCTATAGTCTGTTAAACATGTGAACTATTAACATTTTCATATTATTGGTAGTAGTAGTATTTAGAGAGAAGGATAGAGTATGCATGTGAGAGGCAGGGATGAGGAGAGGGAAAGGGAGAAAAAGAATCTTTTTTATAAATATTTTATTTATTTCTAAGAGAGAGAGCGAGAGACAGCGTGAGCAGGGGAGGTTCAGAGAGAGAGGAAGTCACAGACTCTGAAACAGGCTCCAGACTCTGAGCTGGCAGTCAGCACAGAGCCCGAGGCGGGCTCGAACCCACGAACCGGGAGATCATGACCTAAGCGAAAGTCGGACGCTTAACCGACTAAGCCACCCAGGTGCCCCAGAAAAAGAATCTTAAGCAGATTCCACGCCCAATGTAGGGGCATGAACGGTGAGATCATGACCTGAGCTGAAATCAAGAATTGGACGCCTAAACTACTGAGCCACGCAGGTGCTTCTGAACTTTTCATTCTATGGTCAAAGTAAACTATAGAATATAATTCCTACTAAAAAGTTTAATGTGAGAAAATTAAGCAGGAAAAAGCAGCTCTGAAGAAAAGTTACAATTCATCAAATTGCTTAGGATTGGTTTAGGTTATAGAAGTTAAGTTAAATTTTTAAAAAAGGTTAAATTGGGGCGCCCGGGTGGCTCAGTCGGTTAAGCGTCTGACTTTCGCTTAGGTCATGATCTCGCGGTTCATGGGTGCGAGCCCCGCGTCGGGCTCTGTGCTGACTGCCAGCTCAGAGCCTGGAGCCTGTTTCAGTCTGTGACTCCCTCTCTCTGGCCCTCCCCTGCTCACTCTCTCCTGGATATAAAAAAAGGTTAAATTAAAAAAAAAAACCTTAAAAGTCAGCTGATAAAGTAATGGGAATTACCTAAAAAATAAAACACATTTGATCTGGAATAAGGTTAGTATACTAATAAATGTCCTCCTTAATAGAAATATGTATAGTTGCATCAGGTAATTTTTTTAGCTGAAATTCAGTGATTCTTTTGGATCACCTGTAGCTTACAGCTCTATCAGTTCCTAATTGATTGATGATTATTACTTCCACAATTGATGATTATTACTCTATTTTCTTTTTTCTTTTTTATAATAATTGTCTTACTGAAGTGCAGCATACACTTGGAAAAATCTACATCTACAGTTCAAACCATCTACAGTTCAAAGCTTTATCACATTGAAACACCTTTGTGTTGTGTGCTGTCACTGGCCTCTTCATCGAAGGTCATCACTGTCTGGCAATTATCATCATAGATTTGTTTTTCTACTTTATAATTTTATAAAAATAAAAGATACCCTTTTGCAGCTGCCTTTCTCTCCCCTGAACATTACTTTTGTGAGATTCATCATAGTGTTATAATAGTAGTTTGTTCATTTTCATTGTATAATATTCTATGGTATGAATATCATATTCACTATACTATATTAACTGTGCTATACTATACCATAATCTCACTAACTTATATAATAAACCACTGTTACATTTTACCCAGGAGAGATGTATAAAATGTGCACCAAAGAACAGGTTCCAGTATGCCCATTAGAAGCACCAATCCAGCCTAAATGCTTATCAGTGTATCTTCTTCCAAGCTAGTGGCTTGAACTTTCCCTCTTTTAATAGGTTTCTTTCAAAAATCAGAAGTTTCTAATTTTTTACCTTTTTTAAAAAATTTAAATTTTAGTTAACATAGAGTGAAATATTGGTTTCAGGAGTATAACTGAATGATTCTTCACTTATATACAACATCCAATGCTCATCATGACAAGTACACTCCTTAATACCCATCACCCATCTAGCCAATCTCCTACCAACCTCCCTCCACTAAACCTCAGTTTCTTCTCTATCATTAAGAGTCTCCTTTTTTTTTTTCATTTTTAATACTTATTTATTTTTGAAAGAGACAGAGACAGAGCATGAGCAGGGAGGACCAGAGAGAGAGGGAAACACAGACTTTGAAACAGGCTCTAGGCTCTGAGCTGTCAGCACAGAACCCGACACAGGGCTCAAACTCACAAACTGTAAGATCATGACCTGAGCCAAAAATCAGTCACTCAACAAACTGAGCTGCCCATGTGCCTGCCCTATTAAGAGTCCCTTGTGGTTTGCTTTCTTCTCTTCTCTTTTCCACACCCCTTCCCATATGTCCATCTGTTTTGTTTCTTAAATTCCACACATGAGTGAAATCATATGGTATTTGTCTTTCTCTGATATATATATATATATATATATATATCATATATATATATATGCCACCTCTTCTTTGTCCATTCATTAATCAATGGATATTTGGGCTCTCCCCATAGTTTGGCTATCGTTCATAATTCTGCTATAAAAATTGGGGTGTATGTACCCCTTTGAATTTGTATTTTTGTATCCTTTGGGCAAATACCTAATAGTGCAATTGCTGGATCATAAGGTAGTTCTATTTTTAGTTTTTTGAGGAACCTCCATACTATTCTCCAGAGTGGCCACACCAGTTTGTACTTCCACCAACAGTGCAAGAGGGTTCCCCCTTTATCTGCATCCTCGCCAACACCTGTTGTTTCTTGTTTCAATTTTAGCCATTCTGACAAATGTGAGGTGGTATCTCATCGTGGTTTTGATTTGTATTTCCCTGATGATGAGTGATGTTGAGCATCTTTTCATGTATCTGGATGTCTTCTTTGGAACAGTGTCTATTCATGTCTTCTGCCCATTTCTCAATGGGGTTATTTGTTTTTTGAGTTTTGAGTATGATAAGTTCTAGATTTTGAATAGTAACCCTTTATCTAATATTTTGTTTGCAAATATCTTCTCCCATTCAATAGGCTGCCTTTTAGTTTAATTGAAGAAGTTCCTAATTTTAATGTAGCCTGATGTATCAATCTTTTTCTTAAGGATAGTGCTTCTTCTATCTGGCTTAAGAAATCTTTGCCTAGACCAAGGTCATTAATAAATTCTGTTAACCTCTAGAAATTTTATTGTTTTACCTCTCATATTTAGACTTGCCATATCCTTAGGTTTTATTATTTTCTATGGTGAAGGGTAAGGTCAAGATTAATTGGATATCCTTTATAGATACACAATTTAATGAGCACCATTTATTAAGACCATTGCTCCTCAGTGTCACCTTATCCTACTGGTTGTAAGTAGTGCTAATCAAGTGAAGTAAAACCTGAGAAGAAGGTTTCCTTTTCCATCACCTGTACATCTTCTTGTTAAGCATCTGGAATCCATGATAAAAGATTTCTCTAAATTTTTGTTGTTGTTAAGGCAGACTTTTTTTTTAGATGCATTTTAATGATCTTTAAACCAAGACCACCACAAGATTCAACCACGGTCTTGGATTTTTGCCACAGTCTTGAGAAAGCAGCTTAAATTGGTTTTATGTTTTGCTTTTTTCTTTTTAAATAGTTGTCAGGAAATGAAAGGGATAATGCTGGAGGTCAAACTCCTTTCACCAGATAAGATGTTTTTGCTGAAAAAACTCTGTACTTCCATGAAGAGAAGGAAAAAAGCAGACTTCTCACTAAAGTGTAATTAGCAACCTGTAACTGGACGATGTTTGTTTCTTAGGTTATTGAAAAAGATTTAATTTATTTTTATTTTATTTTTTAAAATGTTTGTTTGTTTATTTATTTATTTATTTATTTATTTATTTAGAGGGAGAGAGAGTGAGGAGGAGAGGGACAGAGACTTAAGGGAGAGGGAGAATCCCAAGCATACCCGGCACTGCCAGCACAGAGCCCCACACCAGGCTCCAGCTCACGAACCACGAGGTCATGACCTGAGCTGAAACCAAGAGTCAGATGCTTAGCTGACTGAGACATTCATGTGCCCCTGAAAAGATTTGATTTCTGAAAACAGTCTTGATGTTCAAGCTTCAAAACAATTGCACACTTTGCTTAGGTGTCAAGAGACGTAGGCTGACAGAGTGACAGGGCTGAAGGAACACTGGACTTTGAGCCATGCTCCAAGTTTCCCATTGCTCTGTTGTCACTAGATATTTTTTCTTGCTCTGTTTCATTTCCTTCCTTCAGACAATTAAGTGTTCCTGGTCAGTTCTTTTTTTTCCTGCTGTGACTGTGTTTCACTGTGCAACCTATACTGTTGTACATGCCTGTTGCCATGCCACAGTCTGGCCCCTGTTTATTACTTTTATTACCTCCTATTTAGGAAGCTTTCCCGAAGGCAAGAAAATAAAAGACTGCTGCACAGAAATAAGCTTTCATCCTCTGTAACTTATTAAACATAATTTTCAAGTTACTATTATTAAAAACTCACTCATAACCACATTAACCTGAGAAGTTGGAATAGCCTATCATTCCTCATGAACCCCGTTCATTTATTTTTTTTCTCAGTTTTTGCTAATGAAAACCCTAGGCACTATTGGCTTTTCTTGAAGTACAAAGAGTACTGATTTCTTCCAGTAATTCTAAGGAAATATGGACTTCCACTTCCATATCCTCAGCTACTTTTACCTTGTAACCAAAGGCATGTATTTATTTGTCAAGAACATAAAGGTTAAAGATGAATTTCTGATTCTGAGAGTGAAATTAATTTACAACTTGTAATGCCATATTTCATTGAATCTAATGCTCCATCTTTGTAAGATGCAGCATCCTTTTTACTTCCAGTAAGAAAGAAAAAAAAGTTCTTCATTAAACCATAAGTGATCAATTGTAAGATATATCCTAATAAAAATATTAACATGTGTATAAATGTCTTGGAATCTATGAAATACAGTAATTATATTAGCTCTGCAATTAAATGCTTTGCTGCATCATATCCAAGAAAGAAAATAGAGGTATGAGCATGGTAGCCCCCAAATTCTGCTGTTTGTTAGAAAGACAAGGTAGAGAGCAGCTAGGTAGCTCAGTCAGACTCTTGATTTCGGCTCAGGTCATGATCCCAGGGTCATGGGATTGAGCCCAGCAATGGGCTTCATGCTGAGCATGGAGATCTGCTTGAGATCCTCTCTCTCCCTCTGCCTCCCTCCCCAACTTTCTTTCTCTCTATCAAATAAAAATAAATAAATTAAATTTATAAATAAATTTAAAAAAACTACTGGGGTATTTCTGGGTCTCTTCCCTTGTTTGCTGAATCAGAGTACTGGAGTATGGGTCCAAGGAATGTATATTAAGGGACACCTGGGTGGCTCAGTCAGTTGAGGATTGGACTTCCGCTCAGATCATGATCTAATGGTTAATGAGCTCCAGCCCAGCTAGAGCTCAGTGCTGTCAGTTCAGAGCCTGGAGCCTTCTTCGGATTCTGTGTCTCCCTCTCTCTCTCTGCTCTCCCATTCATGCTCTATCTCAATAATAAATAAACATTAAAAAAAAAAGTCAGTCAACAAGTTAAAGAACACTCCTCACTTGGCACTGACAGTCATTTATATTCAGGGACCACTGGAGCAGAGGAAGCCTATTTCTGATCATTGGCTTTTTATCTCTATTGCTCTGCTGTTGTTGCCAAATCTCTAGAAAAAACAAAATCTCTAGAGTAAACAAAAGGTGGTGTCAGTGGAAAACCTGCCATTGCTGGATTTTTTCTCTTCTGTAAAAAGAAAATAGATTGAAGAATTAATGCTGTTCATATGTATATATATATATATTTTAAAAGGGAATGTTAACTCAATTAGCACTGAAATTGATTTTTGGTAAAAAGTTAAGAATGAGTATTAAGCAGATAGTTTGATATGTTAGAAAGGAATACTTTGATCACAAGAACCATATGATAGATTTGATAACTAAATTAACATATTTAAAATTTCTTTTATGTTTATATATTTTTGAGAGAGACAGAGGCAGAGCATGAATATGAGCAGGGGAGGGGCAGAGAGAGAGGGATACAGAACCTGAAACAGGCTCCAGGCTCTGAGCTGTCAGCACAGAGCCTGATGTGGGGCTTGAACTCATGGACCGTGAGATCATGACCTGAGCAGAACCTGGACACTTAACCAACTGAGCCACCTAGGCAACCCTAACTGATTTTTCTTCTTTCTGTTTTTTAAGAACTGTTACTAAGTTATCAGAGAATGATATAAACATAGTATACTGTAAGTACAGCAAGTCATTTAATAAGTCTCCTATGATATCCTTGAGGACTTGATGATGACATATGTACTGGATAGTATGAAGTGAACTCATATCAAAGTGGATCAAATAAATAAAGTGGGGTTTTATCCTTGACTCTGTTTTATTTATCTTTTTTTTAAATGATTTGATTGAAAACCTAATAACAGGTTTGTCCAATTTGAATGTGATCAAAGCTAAGAGAGGGCTCAGTAGCACTACAAGCAATCAATCTAAGCTTGGCCATATGTTCTTGACATGCTGAAACATCAGGGCTAAAAAAAAACTTTAATTGAAAAACTGTGAGCTTTTATATTTTGGTTACAAAATATAATCTGGGGACACGTGGGTGGCTCAGTTGGTTAAGTGTCCAGCTTCAGATCAGGTCATGATCTCACAGTTCCTGAGTTTGAGCCCAGCATTTGGCTCTCTGCTGTCAGCGCCAAACCTGGTTTGGATCCTCTGTCTCCCTCTCTCTCTGCCTGTCGCCTGCTCACACTCTCTCAAAAATAAATATAAACATTTAAAATATATATAATCCAAACTGGTATGGCATGTGTATAGTTGAGAGGTCTGAAAAGCTCTTGAGCATTTCAATTGATTTGAAGTTTATCATAATTATAAGGTGTAATGTAATTGTTGAAAAGCTAAAAGTATTAGCATGCTACAAGGAAGCTCACCAGCTCCCTTAATAGAATAACTAATTCCCCAGGCTTTGCAGTGGACAGAGTCTACAGATAGAGATGAGCAGTTAGACCTCATAGCCTGACTCTTATACTTTAAGAGATTACACTGGTACTAGGGCGCCTGGGTGGCTCAGTTATTTGAGCGTTTGATTCTTGATTTTTGGCTCAGGTCATATCAAGGTTCATGAGGCTGAGCCCTGGGTCTGGCTCTGTACTGACAGGGCAGGGCCTGCCTAGGATTCTTTGTCTCTCAAAAATATGTAAATAAACATTAAAAAAAAAAAAAGAGAGATTACACTGGCACCAACAGCTGTACCCTATGTATCCTTACTCTGGCACAAGTTATAATTTAATAAAAGGTGCCAGGAAACTGGAGAGAATTTCCCCACAAAGACTACCTTACATAATCAGCTTCTGGGAATGGCTTTTCTTAAAAAGTAGAACCCTGGCTCACGTCAGGATCGTGGGTGGGTGGGAGTGACCGCCTGCCCAGGCATAACATTGTGTTTCCTTGGTAAGCATCCAGTTGCCTCCCCGTGCACTGTCTGATTTCTCTAACAAGAGAGTCCTCCAACACTTCTAAAAAAGTGTGGAGTGAGGAAGAGGATCCATGTCTTTCTCATCATAGATCCCCTTCCCAGGTCTTAATTTTATTCCCGGGATGTATCTTTTCTATTAACAATTGACATTGGGAACCTCATCACAATTGACGACCTCATCACAATGAGACCTTGATTTCTACTCTTGTGATTGGCATGAGAGTGCACTTTGGCTTCACTAGGACAACTGTGTCATAATACAATAGTCCAACATTAGTACGAGACATACACATATGGGCAGGGCCGGGTTGTCCTTTCTATCAAACCAAAGTATTATCTGTATGAAGAAATAATACCTTTGATTTTGTAGTACACCGAATCTTGAATATTAAATTCAGTTCCTACGTATCATAAAGAGGAACTTCGACATACTGCTGTGTTTCTCAGAGAAGAAGCTAGGTTTGAAGAAACTGGAGGAGTGAAGGTTGCAGAGTAACCAGGGAGCTGATAGCTTTCTTGAAATTCCATTCAGATGAAGAAACACCTCTGAACTTAAGGTTTCTGTCCTCTCAAAGATCTCTGACTCTTGACTATTCTATGTTGTTCTAGATGGAAGTACGAAGACCATTGGGTCTAAGATACAGGGAAGCTGACTTTGGTTCAATATGATTAAAAACAAAAACTCTCAAATACCTAGAATTGTCCCCATAAAAAAGACTGTCTTATGATGTGTGCTGTCTATTGTTTAAACTATCTTCAGAATTCTCCTGGAAGAACTGGTTACTGAGTAGTCAATAGGGCAGGGTCTGTTGTTGGATTGCTTAGATCAAATCCCAGATCCACCATTTACTACCCGTGACCCTGGGTATGTTATTCAAACTCTATTTCTCAATATCTTAGCTGTATCATGTGAATAACAACAAAGTTGTTAGGGGGTTAAAATGAGTTACAATTGACAAATTCTTAGAACAATAGAAGGCAAATATTAACCACAGTAATTGTTGGGCGTTACCATTTTCAATGTTTCTGACCTTTGCAGATAAGGAAGTCCATTAATATAATACTCTGGGCATATGTTGGGTTGATGGGCTTCTCTGGATGTGTGCTATGATTTAAACATCAATTTAGTAGAACTATGGGATAGATATTAAAATAAATAAGTTTATGCTCTTATAAAAATTTATAATTTGGTGCTTTTTAGGAGACTTTGAGTTAAATTTGATTTAGCATAAAGAGAAGAAAAATAAGTACATGAATAATAAATATGAAGATCAGGACCTGAGCCTAAATCAAAAGTCAGACACTTAACTGCTTGAGCCACCTAGGCACCCCTAAAACAACACTTTTAAAAATACTAAAAGTGACACAAATTTCCCTGCACCCAACTTTTTTTATATCAACTCTAGATCTATAGGTTAGCAGTGATTACATTTCTGTCCTTTTTCATCGGTGTTTATGTTGCTTGCATATGAAAATAAGTTTTATTATCATAGAATTATTTTCTGGTTTATTTTTAAATTTTGTACTCAATGAAAGCAAAAGGAAATATTGAAGAAATGATGCTGTATTTTAAGTCAGAAAAGATATATCAGATAATCCTTTTCTTCTCAATTAAAAACATGTTCTTGATATGCATAACATTTTTCTTCATCTTCATTTAAGATAATATAGCATGTAAATTATGTAAGTAACACTAGCAGCAATAATGAATATTTACTTAGTACTTATCATATACTGGTAAGATCTTGGGCTTACTATTTATTCTACATTATCATTCTAACAAAATCCTTAGAATAGTCCTATGTCAGAAACAAGGAAAACCAGAGCTCCAAAATGGAGTCGCTTGTGCTAGGTCATGGTGCCAAACCAAATCAGGTTAATATGTAATCTAATTGCAGTTTCAATTTCTGCTTAAAATGTACTTTTAAATAGGTCAGTCAGGAATTTTCTGGTCAGCATCGATAAAGTAATCCGTCACATGGACTCTTCCATCACCCACAGTGAGATGAGGTATCCACCTGGTGAGACCTTTTTGCCCCCAAAGGAAGTGACTTCACCTGAAATAATTCTTTTTACTTTTTAAGATTTCCTTGTCATGGCTTTAAAGTCTTTCCTTTTCTATAGATAGCCCTTTGGAGCACCCCTCTACTTGCTCAGTGCTGCCTGTTTCATGAATTAAATAATGAAGCCAATGAGATGTTTAAAATCTACTCAGCTGAATTTTTTATTATTTGACTTCTGTGAGGTAGCTCTTATTACTCACATGTTACCTGTAAGGAAACATGGATTACAGATGTTGGTAAACAGCAGAACTAGGATTCTAACCCATGTCAACTTCAAACCAAAATTTTGAGGTTAACTTGCCACTGTTCCCAAGTATGCACAGCACAGCTGTAAAATGCAAGATCATTTTGGATAGTATGGGCATAAACATTTTTTATTTTAAGAATTGTGTATTTATTTTAAAGCATTAAATTGACTTCTTAGTATGTCTTATGAGATGTGAGGGTACCAATCAAGAAAGAAAGGGATCCTGACATTGGAACGGTGACACCTGGGAATATTTAAAGAAAGCTAAACCTCAAAGTGGCCTAGAATCACTCAATTATTCTCTTTTGTATTTTGGGGGAATAATTCTAATCCCTGGCTTTGCTGGAAATAGCTGACCATTTCCCCTTTATTAAGAAGCTGCTGGCTCTTAGCTAGTTTTAAGAATATGGATTTACAGAGCCTCTTGGATAAAATGTAGATTCAGATTGCAAAAAAGAAAAGTTGCAACCAGAATGGACTGGTTTATATTTAAAAAAATCTTAGTTATTCCATATCTTCCTCCAGTGCAATAATTATTTCTCAGAAGCTGCTGTGGTTAAGTTACAGAGTTAGATTCCGATCTCTTGACCTCAAACAGAAGACTGTATAGCAGGGGAGTCAGAAAATAAGCCAATAGTTTTTCATCCAATATAAAATGGCATTTGTGACATAGACTTCCTAGGGATGGCCTGCTGGTCTATGAACAGCTGTAATAGGAGGTCTGACTTATTCAAGGGAAAAGATTCCCCGATGGGTTAAAGTTTACCAGGTATAGAAGCAGGAACAAGCACTCCAAGTAGGCAAAATAACATGTAGAAACACTGTGCACACATAAATAGCATGTGCACATGTGGTGGCGGGGATAATCAATAAAGAGCTTTAAGAAGGTCACCGTGGCTAAAGTAGACAGGGCAGTTGGAGCAAGGAGGCACAACATGAGACTAGTTTTGTTAATGAGCCTTACCTTCAGTGGTAAATCTTATATTCTTCAAATTTCAACTAGCATTAAAAAAATTTTAATGTTTCTTTACTTTTGAGAGAGAGAGAGACAGAGAGAGACAGAGACTGAGCATGAGTGAGGGAGCGGCAGAGAGAGAGAGACACACACACAGAATCCAAAGCAGACTCCAGGCTCTGAGATGTCAGCACAGAGCCCGATGCGGGGCTTGAACTCACAGTCTGCGAGATCATGACCTGAGCCGAAGTTGGACACTTAACTGACAGCCATCCAGGTGTCCTTCAACTAGCATTTTAACTGCAATGTTCTGTTTTAATTGTACTTATTTTTTTTTAAAGTTACCTTTTGAGTACTAGAAATACTCGTTTTCCTTCTACTTAGTAATATTATTTTTATTTTATAACCAGTTTATTTAAAGAGTAGGCTTTAATAATTTCATAATCAATATGATTATAGAGGTGCATTAGGTTTAGAAAAAACCAGGAAGATGGCATAGACTGACTCTAGATTGACAAACTTTTTTTTCTTTAAAGTTTATTTCTTTATTTTGAGAAAGAGAGAAAGTACATGTCAGGGAGGAGCAGAGAGAGAGGGAAAAAGAATCCTAAGCAGGTTCCTCACTTCCAGTGCAGAGCCTGATGCAGGGCTCGAACCCATGAACCATGAAATTATGACGTAAGCCAAAGTCAGATGCTTAACTGACTGAGCCACCCAGGAGCCCCACCTTAAGAAAGTTTATAGAAGGCCAGTGTTTGTTCGGCAAATTATGGCCCTTGGGCCAAATATACTCCTCATTTTGTAAATAGCTTATCACTGGAACACAGTCAAACCCATTTGCTTATTATTGCCTAGGGCTGCTTTCCCCTCACACTGGCAAAGCCCGAAAGCCTACAATATTTACTACCCAGACTTTGACAGAAAAAACTTGCTGATCTATGTGCCAACCTAGCTATACTTGTAGAGCACTTTTGAAAGCTTTACAATCATTATACTCATGACACAGATACATTTAACAGCCCAACTGCCCTCTCACTATACTTGTCCCTTTTCTATATTCAAGACCGTTGAGTGCCTTTCTACAAGGCAAGAGCATTCCAGGACACCTAAGCCTGGAGGCCATGGGAGAACACTGGGCTATTATGAGAGTTTCTTTGTTTGCTGTCTGACAGGATGGATTCTGTCTTCTGCTCAAATTCTGTTTGATCAGAAACACAGAGGCATAATAAAAGGAGCAGATGAATTACTGAGGCCCTGAGCCTTCACTAAAGATTAGAGTAAAACTTGAACTTCAAAGGATCCTGGTGAAGAGGGAAGGTCGATAGCTTTGAACTCTCAATAGGGATGAGGTGAGGGGACTTGAGAGAGGGAAGGTGGAACCTGTCATTCCTAACTGGTTTTTGCAGTGCAGGTGGGGAGTACTTCCTGTGCAGGTCAAGGTTTCATCACATGCCGGTTTCATGTTCCTTTTCAGCCTAACAAAGATACGCTAATTAGGTCTCCATGATGAGTGTTCTCGCCAGAGAACATTCCTCCTGGTTACCTGGGCGTGTCCTGTGAATGGGCAGCAGGTATATTTCTGCATTACAGCTAGTTAATGTTATGAATGCTTGCTGTATCCTGCGCTCTGTTTCCAGTCTTCCACATCTATTATCTCACTTCATCCTTACATCGACTCCACGAAGTAAATACTATTATTATCCCTATTTTACAAAGGCAGGTGCGAAGGACAGGGGGATTTAGTAACCTGCTCAACTTCACATAGCTGGTACTTGGCAGAGTGGGGATTGGAGTTCAGGATTTGACTCTACTGCTTCTATTCTGACCTGGATACCCTGATGAAGGCCCAGTGTAAAGCTGTACTTGCAGGCTTTGGAGGAAGAGGTGTTTTTTGAAGAAGTGAATATTAGTGTCAATCCCTGAAGAAGAGACAGGGCTTTGGTCCAGAAGCTGGGATGAGGAAGGTTGGCCTTGGAAAGGCTAAAGAAGGAATTCCACTTCCTATACTTGGTCTCTTTCCTTTTTAGGTAAGACTTTTAGGGAGAGAGAAGTTTATTTTGTACATGTTTTTTAAATGTTTATTTATTTTGAGAGAGAATGAGACAGTGTGAGCAGGGGAGGGGCAGAGAGAAAGAGAGGGAAAGAATTCCAAGCAGGCTCTGTACTGTCAGTGCAGAGCCTGACTCTGGTCTCCCATCAACTATGAGATCATGACCCAAGCTGAAATCAGAGTCAGACACTTAACCAACTGAGCCATTCAGGCGCCCCAGGAGGCAGAGGTTTAGACATTAGCTCTTGGGTGAAGGCTGCCACAGTCAGCCGCCCACCTCCACCCCCATGTGGAAAATTTTAGGTGAACCAAAGGAAATGGGGAGCTGTTGGAATTTTCAAATAAAGGGCTAATATATGTGTTTTATAAAAAAGAAGAAGGGAACCTGGGTGGCTCAGTTAGTTGAGCCGCCAACTCTTGATTTCGGCTGAGGTCATGATCCCAAGGTTGTGGGATAGAGCCCCACATCAGGCTCTGTGCTGACAGTGTGGAGCCTTCTTCTCTCTCTCTCTCTCTCTCTCTCTCTCTCTCTCTCTCTCTCTCTCTCTCTCTCCTCCTCCTCCTCCTCTCCCCAGCTTGCATGCTCTCTCTCTCTCTAAAAAAAACCAACACAACACAACAAAACAAGCCCTGAGGCTTTGCTGAAGTTATACTGGAGGGAAGAATGTAGGAGACTTGAGTGGAGTCAAGTACACACAGCTGCAAATGTGCACAAAAGAGGAACCTGGAGAGCATAGTGTTGGTGTCACAGCCGCCCTTGCTGTGGGGAGGTCAGGGAAGACGTGACTGGCTGGCCACCAATTTGGCCACTTGGGGGTCTTTGGTGACCTTACGTGAGCAATCTTCATGAGCGGTGGAGACAAAACCTCATCAGAGTGGATTCCCCAGAGAATGAACTGTCAATATGTATGTACTGCAGGGTGGAGACCTCGTTCTCAGAGGAGACTTGCTGTGAAGGGGAACAGGCAATGAGTAGACAGAGTTGTGAAGTTGTGGGGCGTTTTATTTTGTTTTGTTTATTTTTTTAAAAAAGGGTGCTATTTAAGTATGTCAACTGATGAGTATGATCTAAGGGAGACAGAAAATTTGATGATATAGGAGATAAGGGAATTACTGTGGGAGCAAAATCCTTGAAGTTTATAAGAAGTAGTTGGGGATGGTGGATGAGCAAGGAGTTGGCCTTATACTGGGACACAGGTGTTTACTATTAAAAATAGGAAGAAAGCCAGACTCTGTGGATTTGTAGATGTAGGGAGGCTGATGGTTTGGTTGATAGCAGGGAGGAAGATAAGAACACTCTCTTCTGAATGCCTCTATTTTCTTAGAGCCTAAGGAACAAGGTCAGCATCTCATGTGAAAACGGAAGAAAGGGTATCAGCTTTGAGGAAAAAGGAGAAGCTATGTGTGATATTGTGATTTGTAGAAAGATATATGTGTTCGGTCTTTTTCCCATTTCTGGAACGAAGTTCCTAAAATCCTTGGAATTTCCTAAGTGATGAGAACAACCAATGTGTCTCTTGTTATGTTAATTAGGCGACCTTTGGAAATCATGTAGGATGTAGGGATGGGGGCTGGTTAGCAGGAGAGCCCACTCTGTGGTTAGAGGGTTGAGGGACAGCACTGGAGACTGAAATCAATGACCAATGATTTAATCAACCCTGTCTATTTAATGAAGCCATCACAAAACCTCAAAAGAATAGGAGTCAGAGAACTTCCAGATTGATGAACTCACGGAGATTAGGGGAAGGTGGCATGCTTTGAGAGGGCATGGGATTTCTGGCCTCTCTCCATACCTTGCCCTGTGCATTTTTTCCGTCTGGTGTTCCCGAGTTATATCCTATTATAATAAACCAGTGATCTAGTAAGTAAAATGTTTCTCTAAGCCTTGGGAGCTGCTGTAGCAGATTAATCAAATCTGAGGAGGAGGTCGTTGGGACGTCCGATCTTGTAGCCAGTTAGTCAGAAGTACAGGTGACAATCTGGGCTTGTGACGGGCATCTGCAGGGGAGTGGGGTGGGGGCAAGCCTTCAACCTGTGGAGCCTAATGCCATCTTTGGGTAGATAGTGTCAGAATTAAGTTAAATTATACTGAATTTCAGACACCCTGCTGGTGTTCAAGAATTGCCCGTGGTGGGCAGAAGACCCCACCCCCACCCCATCGCATACATGTTAGAATTGAATTCAGAAATACAAAAGACTATAAAATAGTAAGAGAACTACTTGTCTAGTGCATTGGGGTGCTCTTAAATTTTGAGTTCTATACTTAACATAAGTCCTTTTTGTTCCTTTCTCTTCATCATCACCTGCTGGAGTAAAGGGGTAGAATAGACAGAGTGGAGTTTTCCAGGTTTGAAGTTTTGGAAAGATGTACAGAAGAAAAACAAGCAAAGGAGAGAAGGTTATATGCATGTGAGGGAAACCAGAATATGTCTCCTCAAAATGTTCCTCTTTGAAATAAATTTTTTTTGCAGACTGAAGGCAATTAAGAAGTAGAAAATGTAGGGGCGCCTGGGTGGCTTAGTCGGTTAAGCGCCCGACTTTCGCTTAGGTCATGATCTCGCGGTTCGAGCCCCTCGTCGGGCTCTGTGCTGACTGCCAGCTCAGAGCCTGGAGCCTGTTTTAGTCTGTGACTCCCTCTCTCTCTGACCCTCCCCTGCCCACGCTGTCTCTCTCTCTCTCTCCTAGAAATAAATAAAACATTAAAAAAAAAATCTTTAAAAAAAAAAAGAAGTAGAAAATGTAGAAACAGTTCTTCCTTTTCTACCCAAAGGCAGGAAATAAATTTTCTTTTTGTTGGAGACAGACTCTTATCAAGACTAGAGAAATCTGGGGGCCCCTGGGTGGCTCAGTCGGTTAAGTGTCCGACTTCGGCTCAGGTCATGATCTCAAGGCTCGTGGGTTCAAGCCCCACGTCGGGCTCTGTGCTGAAGGCTCAGACCCTGGAGCCTGCTTCAGATTCTGTGTCTCCCTTTCTCTGGTCCTTCCTTGCTCACGCTGTCTCTCTGTGTCTCTCAGAAGTAAATAAAAACATTTAAAAAATTAAGAATAAACTAGAGAAATCTGCAAGTAAATTTGTTAAACAAACCTTTATCTTTCTAGTTGCTTCTTTGCCATTTATTACCCATCACCCACACCCCTTTGCTTTGTCCATTCTTTGCAAGCTTGTTTCTTTGTTTAAAAGGTGTAAAAACTTCTTGGTCTGGCCATTTCTGTAAGAAAATATATTTCTGCTGTTTTAAGTTACCAAGTTTATGGTACTTTATCACAGTAGCCCTAGGAAACTAATGTAGTCATATTATTATTAATCTAAGGATTCTTTTTTGGCCTGACTAAATGGTAAGAAGTCTAAATTTGATTACAGAGCACAGTTGAACGTGGGCATTTCTCGTGCTCCAGTCTTCCAGAGAATGCAAGAGGGAATGGGCTTCTCGCATGAGGAACAGATGGTGTCAAATCAGCAACTGAAACACACTTTCATATCTTTTTTTTAAAAAAGTCTTATTTATCTAGTTTAGTAATCTCTACACCCAGTGTGGGGCTTGAACCCATGACTCTGAGATCAAGAGTCACATGCTTTTCTGACTGAGCCAGCCAGAGGACCCAAAACACACTTTTAGATCTTAAAAACCTTAACAGTTTTAGATGTTACGTCTTGCTCTCTTAGTACACACTAAGAAAACACATGGTTTTCAACACGGGGAGAGTGTTACTGGCTTCTAGTAGAGCAGGGATGTTGTTAAATACTCTACAATGCACAGAATAGTCTCCCACAACAAAGACGTATGTGGCCCAAAATGTCTAAAGTGCTAAGATTGAGAAATTTGGGGGTAAATATAAATATAGTGCCATGATATTCCCGTCGCTCCTTCCTTTCAACTTAGCTGTAAAACAATTTCTGTTTATATCAGTACTCACCACTGAAATTATCATGATTGTTTACTGTCGAGCCAAGTCGTGTACTATGTGTTTCCTTTTCATATAACTTTTGCTTTTCACGAAGGTGGTCGTTGACTCCTTTCTTTTTCATTTATATATTTTTCTTCTTAACCACCATTAAATCCTCCTACATCTTCAATTAGTCTCTCAATATAATTTCTGCATTGTCAAACTTGCCAAATTAACGCAAAGTTCTTTTTCTTCCAGAGAAGCTGCTTTCTGCCTTCTGTTTTTATGTTCCAAGTTAGAAAAGGGTACAAAACGGTTTCAGAGAGATTAAATGGGCAGAGGTCACACAGCTAGTCTGTGGCAGAGAGCTGGGACTCAGACCCAGGCACGGCAGTCTATCCCTCGCATTTCTTTTTGGTGTCTGTATTGATTGTGTGGCTCTCAGATCAGGTTTAGGTTGGTGGCTCAGGTAGTGAGAAATTCACCCAACGCAGAACAAAAGAGATAGAAGTGTATTGAACACACAGCAAGGGAGCTGTGGGCAGAGCAGTAAAGGAGAGACTGTCTGCAGTGAGGTGGTGGGGAGAGGCCACAATTATAGGGTGGGGTGAGGGAGTATGGGAATGTATGGAATTAACCTTGTTTTTCAGAACTGTGCCTGGTTTAATTGGTCAGTTAGGGCCTACGGCTATTTAGACGTGGGTCCGCATAATGAACCCCTTTGCATTGTCTGTTTCCATGTAGCTCCGTGGTGGCTTGGGCCGTTTTTCTTACTCCAGTTTCCCTTGTTCAAGCTGGTTGCGTGCAAGTGGCCTCTACATGATCTATTGCCAAAATAATGGTGTGTGACCAACCATCCCCAAACTCAGTGCCTCAAGAAACGATTGTGTATTTTTTCCCACATGTCTGGGGTTATCTAGGGTTATCTGAGGCTGCTCATCAGAGGCTTAGGGGCTCCATTTACCTACAAGCTGGCCCAGGAATGCTCTCATGCCGACAGCAAAAGTGCAGGAAAATGAAGTCAATTGTACTAGTGCTTTCCAGCATCTGATGATCGCATCCTCCTAATCTCCCATTGATCAAAGCAAGCCACATGGCCAAGCCCAAAGTCAAGGGTCAGAAAGGTTCAGGATACCTATAAGGGTGGAGTGGTGGGGAGCAACTATTAATTAAGAATAGTTGTATCTACAATGTTGACTAACTAGTAAGATACATAAATGACAAGAAATGCTTATTAAAATATCTAATGATGAATATAAATAAGTCATCTACCTTGAGACGTCTCAATTAGTTGCTTTGGCTAAACACAAGCAATTTCTTTAGTTTTAACCATGAATTCTCGCCAAAAATACGTAAGCATTAAAATCATATTGATGAGGAGAACAAAGGAAAGAAAAACGTAGTTTGCATTCCATCTCTTGATGGCTTGCAGCCCATTGACAGACACCTAAAACGTGCAGAGTGTGACCTTCCTCAGGGAGTTAATGGCTGCCTTCGTGCCTTCAGGTTTATGCTTTATTAAAGACTGAATGTAACCTTATCTTAACTGCAGCTAGCTCCTCAAGGTCCTAAAAGCCTTGCCTCAAAATTGCCTAAAAACTTACTTTATCTCTATCACCCCTCCCTCCACAAATTTACAAGTATATAATCAGTGACTTCTCGCAACCCCAGGGTAGCTCTTTCTGCCCACGCGTCCTGTCCCTGTGCGATAACAAAATCACCAGTTGGCACTAAAAATGTCTCAAAATTCTCTTAGCCATTTACTCTCGAACCCCAGACTTGCACTTTTTAGCAATATTGCAATGCGGTATTAAATGTATCAAAATACTTCAATCTGATTCGTTTGCTTTCTTATTCTCTTTCGTAGTTTTTGAAATTTGCACACATAAACGAGGATACCCATTTGAAATGTCAATGTTATAGACAATGAAATTAAACTAACTTCTTTGAACTTTAAAGTAGAACATTAGGGCACCTGGGTGGCTCAGTCGGTTCAGCAATGACTCTTGGTTTTGTCTCAGGTCATGATCTCACAGTTTGTGAGTGTTGGCTCTGTGCTGACAGCTGGGAGCTTTCTTGGGCTCTCTCTCTCCCTCTCTCTGCCCTTCCCCCGCTTGTGTGCTCTCACACACTCTCTCAAAATAAATAAGTAAACTTAAAAAAGAGCATTGAATATATTGCTCTTAGACTACATTAATATTTGAATGATAAAAATTCACAAATTAATTTTATTCCTAATTAATATTCCTAGAGCTAAACCATACCCATAATCTATAAATTTATAACAGCATATTTTTAAAATATGCTACTATAATGTGCTACTATCACTCAGGAGCCACTGAATGATAAATACATTCAAAAACAAAGCAAGGAGGTTTTAAAAGATGAAAGACTTGCAAATTTCTGTTTGAAAATTTTAAGCAAATTACCTCAAGATATATGCTTGTCTATTAAAAAATGTTAAAGAGTTCAACTGTATAAATCACTTAATATACCATGCAAAATAATCAAAAGAACCCCTAGACTAATACAAGAAAGTTATTAATATATATTTATACTTATTATGTTGATATTATCATTTATTCAGTAATACTATTACAATAATGTTATTTTTCTATGATGCTGCATTTGTTTTAATGTGGATATCTTTTAACTCTGAAATAACAGATAAGAAAGACAAGAGAAAAAGTGTTTCTATACAACCATAAATCCAGTCAGAGATATCCTACTACTAAATCTTTCCCACTTTCTTGTTTGGACTGTTACAGCCTATGGCTAACTGGATTGTTCACTTTTCGTTTCCACCATGTGGAAGTAGGTCAGGTGCCAGGACTTCCCCTTGTTGGAACTCCCGTGAAGGTCGAGAAACTGTAGACCAGGTCTGTCTGCAAAGAGGCTCAGAGTCAGATCATACAGGTACTTTCTGGGGTAGAAAATTAGGGGCCACTGAAGGAGTCATAGCCATCTGTGCCCTCCTGGAAAATTGTCCTTAACATAGGTCTGCTCCTAGTGCTTTCTTGCAAGCTGCAATTGAGAGAGCTGGCTTCCCTCTCCTGCTAGAAACACACGGGAGCCTGCTGCTGCCTGAGGGCAGGTAATAGAGGAAGGGGAGCAAACGGACCGCGCGTAAGGCCTGAAAGCGCCGCTTCTGCCCACTTGTTGACCCCAGGTCCTGGAACTTGCCAGCACCAATCTTCAAATTCTGGTATTTCTTCCTGGAAGTGGATCAAAATTGCCCAGAGCTGTGTTGTATTGAGAATCCTTACAGCCATTTAATTTACAATTGTTGCTTTGTGTGTCTGTCAGTTGGTGTGAAAATATTAGGATATTTGTGCTAATGGAAGTATTTTTTGACAGCTGCACTTTCTGGGGAGTGGGCTAAGGAATGACCCCTGGGGGCCCCAGTGCCCCTCAAGGGATCAGGTTTGTGACCTCAGGTGGCCCAAGATGAGTCAGTTTCCATTCACAGATACTTTGAAGTGCGTTTCCAACTTCACCCGATTCCTGAACCAGAACCTTACAAGGTTGTTAGACACCTTTGATCTTTAAATACACACAATATATGAAAAACACTTCAACTTTTCTTTTTAATGTTTATTTATCTTTGAGAGACAGAGAGAGATACAGTGTGAACAGAGGAGGGGCAGAGAGAGAGGGAGACACAGAATCCGAAGCAGACTCCAGGCCTGAATTGCCAGCACAGAGCCCGATCCGGGGCTTGAACCCACAAACATGGGATCATGACCTGGGCTGAAGTCAGACGTGCAACCGACTGAGCCACTCAGATACCCCTTCACAAAGCACTTAAAAGAGGAGGGAATCCAACATCTGGCAAAATGAATGTGTATTAAGATTAAAAACAAGAAAAATATTTTATGCCAGCTCTTTGTTTTAAACAGAACATAGTAAATTCATGAGGAGTTTCTACATGTGGCAACTCTATCAGTTTTGACACTACTACATTTTAAGACAAAAATATTAGACAAAAATATAAAGAAAGTCATGGGTATCTAATGTCCAGCATGGTGACTGTAGTTAATAATACCGTATTGCATAGCTGAAAGTTGCTAAGAGACTAAGTCTTAAAAGTCCTCCTCACAAGATGTAGCTTGTAACTATGTGTGAAGATACATGTTAACTGGAGTTACTGCAGTGATCATTTTGCAATTCATACAAATATTGAATCATTATACTGTATATCTAAAACTAATGTTGTATGTCAGAGAGAGAGTGAGAGAGAGAGAGAGAAAAGAAGGAAGGAAGGGAAGGAGAGAGGAAGAGAAAGAAAGAGAAGGGAAAGAATGAGGATGACATGGTGTTTCATCAGGCACATGCTTAATATTAAAACTTTTGGGATCCCAGACCCTCCAATCCTTCCTTTACCACACCCACTAAATCTCCAGAACCTGCCTTTCAAATAACTTTGTCCCGTCCACTCTGCCACAGCTTTACTCAGACCCTCAGTATTTCTTACCTGGATTATCACAGCGACCTCCTGGTCTCACCACTCTCCCCCACTGCTGATCAGACTAATCCTTCTAAAATCCATATCAGGGGGACCTGGGTGGCTCAGTCGGTTAAGTATTCGACTTTGACTCAGGTCATGATCTCACAGTTTGCGGGTTTGAGCCCCGCGTCCGGCTCTGTGCTGACAGCTAGCTCAGAGCCTGGAGACTGTTTCAGATTCTGTGTCTCCCTCTCCCTCTGGCCCTCCCTTGCTCTTGCTCTCTCTCAGAAATAAATAAAAACATTAAAAAAATTCTTATTTGCTTACAGACAGTTCACTCTCTTGTTTTCATTAAACTTCCATAGGATAAATTCAGTCTTTGCATAGAATACACATCTCTAAATAGCCTGACCCCTAATCTGGTCTTTTTTTTTTTTTTTAATGTTTATTTATTTTGAGAAAGAGAGACAGAACATGAGTGGAGGAGGGGCAGAGAGATAGGGAGAATCTGAAGCAGGCTCCAGCTGTCAGCACAGAGCCTGATGAGGGGCTCAAACGCAGGAGCTGTGAGATCATAACCGACTGAGCCACCCAGGTGCCTCCACCCCTATTCCAGCCTTACCTGCAGCCACCCCTACACCATTCCCTGCTTCTCTGCCTCTGATCGGAGTGTCTTAGCTCTCCATCCCCAGTCAAGTGTCTGCCCATATGCTTGATTAAGAACAGAATTTGTTTGTGAAGGATGCAGCTACCTACTTCCTTGTGGTTATAGAAAAAGGGTACTTAATACCTACTCTCATCAATGAACTTGGAAGGACAGCATAATTCCAATCAGACTTTAAAGGGAGTCTTAACAAGTGTGGAATTTTGAGATAAATAAATGTACCATTTATGCAGGCTTTCTTTTTTTTTTTTTTTTTTAATGTTTTATTTATTTCTGAGAGAGAGAGAGAGAGAGAGACAGAGTGAACAGGGGAGTGTCAGAGAGAGAGGGAGACACAAAATCTGAAACAGGCTCCAGGCTTTGAGCTAGCTGTCAGCACAGAGCCGGATATGGGGCTCAAACCCACAAACCATGAGATCATGACCTGAGCCAAAGTCAGAGGCTTAACCGATTGAGCCACCCAGGCGCCCCAGGTTTTCTTTGTTTTAAGATTAACCTCAATAGGTAAAAAATATACTTAGTAGTATCTCTTAAGAAGTGCTTCTGGGCTTTGGAATTAAGTTAGATGTGGCCCAAAGGTGGACTGGGGAATAGGGAGGAAGGAGAAATGTACTGTCTCATACACAATAGAGAAACCAGACAGCAAAGGCTAATGCCTTTGGTTAGTATGGTTTATGGAATAATTTTTCATCCCTGATAAATCATAACTGAATCACTCCTTTCTAGGAGTGCCTTGGTGGTTCAGTCTATTGAACACCTGACTCTTGATTTCAGCTCAGGTCATGATCCCAGGCTCATGGGATCAAGCCCTGCATCAGGCTCTGTTCTCAGCGAGAAGCAGCTTGGGATTCTCTCTTTCTCCCTCTGTCCCTCTCCCCAGCTCACATGCCCCCTCTCACTCTCTAATAAATAAAGTGGGGGAAAAAATCTTCCTTTCTCATTTAAAGCCAGTTTTTAGAGGGAAGTGAATTGAAGAGTTAGTTTACACATTTACACGCTCAATTTAAAATTTATCTACTCATCTCCCAGTGCAAATTTTATATCACTATTTATTTGGTCAATAAAGGAAGAATTCAAGGAGGACTGAGCACAAAAAGACAAGATTATTTTATTTTTTAATAAATTTTTTAATGTTTTATTTATTTCTGGGAGAGAGAGAGAGAGAGAGAAAGCAGGGTAGGATCAGAGAAAGAGGGAGACACAGAATCTGAAAACAGTTTCCAGGCTGTGAGCTGGCTGTCTGCACAGAGCCTGATACAGGGTTCGAACCCACAAACCGTGAGATCATGACCTGAGCCAAAGTCAGACACTTAACCGACTGAGCCACCCAGGCACTCCAAGACAAGACTAATTTAAACCTGAATTACCTGGATGCCAATAGGGACTGATCCCACAGGAGAGGGTCATTCACTCATCAAACAGTAACTGATCACGGTGGGGCCCTAATGTTTGGTACCATATCTAGCTGAGTGAATTCTACCGAGGGCACCTAAGAGGGAGAAGGGGGCAAGGAGAACAGATGGCCAAGAACAGAGGAAAGCCTTTCAAAAGAAAGAGATTAAGGTTGGGGGGTGACTGGGGGGATGGGCTAAATGGGTGAAGGGGATTAAGGAGGGCACTTGGTGGGATGAGCACTGGGTGTTACATGTAAGTGATGAATCACTAAATTCTATTCCTCAAACCATTATTACACTATATGTTAACTAACTTGGATTTAAATGAAAAAAAAATGAAAAAAAAGTAATAGACTACTGATGTATACTGAAAGAAAGAAAAGAAAGAAAGAAAGAAAGAAAGAAAGAAAGAAAGAAAGAAAGAAAGAAGAAAATATCAGCAACAACAACAACAACACACTGGGTGTTATGTGGAAACTAATTTGACAATAAACTATTTGTAAAAAACAACAACAACAACAACAACAGCAATAGAAGAAACGGATTAGGAGAGTATGGGATGCAACAAGCGCCCTCAGATACAGGGAAGGACATCCTATTGTTTCTGAACACTGATGGGCTTTCATTACGCCTTCCCCTTGCATTCTAGTTGCATGCACGCATTGGTAAGCGAAGCTTGCCCCAAAGCTCATTTCCTTCGAATACACAAAACCTTGCATTTGAATTTCAAAGTTTTGATTTCCTAAGAGCTTTACTATAAGTTGATACAGAGGATTCTGCTTTAATTTCAAGCTTCTACAGGTTATTTTTTCATTCTTTTATTCTCTAGTTTCCTCCCACATTCATATGGAGCATTAAGAAATGCAGTGGCGTTGGGGCGCCTGGGTGGCTTAGTCGGTTGAGCGTCCGACTTTCGCTTAGGTCATGATCTCGCGGTTCGTGGGTTCGAGCCCCGCGTCGGGCTCTGTGCCGACTGCCGGCTCAGAGCCTGGAGCGTGTTTCAGTCTGTGACTCCCTCTGTCTCTGCCCCTCCCCTGCTCACGCTGTCTCTCTCTCTTTCTCTCCCAGAAATAAATAAAAAAACTTAAAAAAAAAAAAAAAGAAATGCAGTGGTGTTAAGAAGAGCTTCCTTAGAGCTAAGCCAAGGTCAGACACGCAGATGTATCTCCACCTGAAACTACTGACTGTTTTGTGTGACAGTTTTGTTTAGACAAAGCCGTGATTTAAAGTACCATGCTCTTCCACCACACAGTATATGAAAACTGGAAATTGCAGAAGTGTGTTTCTGACACTTACAGGAAAGAAACTTATAATAGAAATACCCATGAAAGAGAAAAAAAGTTATCATGGGTATTAAATAATGAATAAACAAAGACAGGGATGAAACTTTGTGGTTATACCTCAACACAACTAGAAAATGGAAACACATCTATACGTTAATATAAAGCACCCCATAAAACAATAACAAAAAATAATACGATGGATGATGTCAAGTTAGCTTCAGGTATTGGGTATATAATGGGAAGATGTAGATCCTGATACTGCTCTTTCTTTAAGTTTAGTCCTTTTAGTTTAGATATTGAATGGTACAGAAAGTGAGGTTAGGGAGATAACATAGGAGACTGTTACGGTATATTTCTGTTTCCCCTGGAGGCTAAGGGAATAGAAAGGAATTAATGCAAATGGTAAGTTCAGAAGAGACTCTTTAAAAAAAAATTTTTTTTAATGTTCACATTTTGTTTTTGAGACGGAGAGAGACAGAGTGGGAGAGGGGCAGAGAGAGAAGGAGACACAGAATCCAAAGCAGGTTCCAGGCTCTGAGCTGCCAGCACAGAGCCCAACGCAGGGCTTGAACTCGTCAACCATGAGATCATGATGTGAGCCAAAGTCAGATGCTTAACTGACTGAGCCACCCAGGTGCCCCTGAGAGGAAATTCTTGATTTTCTTGATCCCTAACTGCCTATTAGGTATGCAAGAAGGAGGGATCCAAGCTACTTCTAAATTTTGAGAAGCTGTTTGAATACTATTGAAATCCTGGGCAAAAGGAGTGCTTTCCTTGCAGAGTCACCAACAGTAAGAAGATCAGAGTGAATTGTGGCATAGGCTGACTGTTAGCTGATATATTTAGGGCAACCTTTTCCCAAGTGTATTTTGTGAGAGGCCAAAACACAAAACAAATGTTCTGTTGGACTGCACTGTTACAGAGTAAAGTTGACTATCAAATTATTTATCAACATTTATCTGGTTTAGTGAATGGGCCTATTCAAGAAAGTTTGGTATTAGAAAAGACAGTGGTTTTGTAGAAAGGCAATGTTGAATAGTGAACTTCAATCACCTACCTTTTCCATTTTGAGAAGTTTCCATTGACCTCCTGACATGATTTGGGGGGCAGCAGGTTGACCCCTGGCAGAATTTTTTACCATTAAATTAAACATGTTAGCCCCCCAAAATGGTTTGTGTTGTAAAGTTTAAAAAATCTGGAATTTATTTATCCTCAAAACTTCAACAGGAAGTTTTCACTCAGACAATTTCTAGTGTTGGGGAAGGCTGATAACTTCTAACACCAAGGGTGACTCGGAGGATGTGTCCCCTTACTGGACTGTGCTTTAATTGAAGAAAGAACATATGGAACATTTAAGCTGCAAACAGTTCCCTAGAAGATCACCTTTCCTTCTGATGTGTCTAAATTACCTGATTTGCACGCAGCTTGCAAAGTAATGTACGATTTTCTGGATTAAAAAACATTCTTTCCTTTGGCTAAGAAAACAAAATACCCCGTTATTTATGTTTTCGATTTTATGCCATCAAAAGCAAAGCATCCCATTGGCAAGCATATCTGGAGTTATTTATAGATCCTCTAGAAATAATATTAGGAATTCATGTTTCTGAAATGGAAATGAACACTGTATAAACTAAATGGAAATGTGATTACCCAGTAAAAGTTGTAATACATTGAAAATTGATTTTGTACTCTTGAATACCACTGGTCGGCTATTTTAAACACTGATCTCAAAATATATTGTATGAAATTAAGTGAATTGACTCTGAGTTTTGTTGCCCTTTAAAGCCTCTGTGTCAGCTTGCAGAAAGTCCTGGAGACACAGAGTCTGCGATCCGATGTCTCCAGACAGCTAATTTTCTGGGTAACAAGTAGACTCTGGAGAAAAAAATAAAAATGGGGAGGGGCTCACTTAGAAATCTGTGTATAAATACTGAGAAAGGTTAAAATTAGGCATGGGCAAAATAGAACGTATCTCTAGAGAGAATAAAAACCAGGGATTAAGCAAACAAGATCCTCCTTTTTTCAGAGTCTTCTCCCCCTCCCGCCCCAGCCGACAATTACCACAGCCTTGGACTTTCTGAGAGACCGATATGTTGCTTTAAAAAAATATGCTGAAATGGAGTTTCATTCTTATTTCTGTGTAGCAGCTGGGTGGCAGATAGGTTCCAGTGATTTCATCTATGAGCTGTGGATTAATAATAATAGTAATAACAAGAACAACCATACAGGGTCATTGTGGGAATTAAGAGAGAATATATGCCATGGACTGAATTTATCCCCCCCTTCAAATTAATATGTTGAAGCCCTAACCCCCCAGTGTGACTGTATCTAGAAACAGGACCTTCAGGGAGGTAAGTAAGCTTAAATGTGGTCATAAGGGTAGGACCCCATCTTGAAAAGATTAGTGTCCTTATAAGAAGAGACACCAGAGAGCTTGTTCTCTCTCTGCCACATGAGATGGCAGCCATTTGCAAGCCAGGAAGAGAGCTCTCACTAGAAACCAATTCTGCTGGACCTCTAGCCTCCAAAATAGAGAAAGTGAATTTCTGTTGCTTAAGTCAACCAGTCTATGGTATTTTGTTACGGCAGCAGGAGCTGAAGAATACAATAAGGTAGGGTATCAGAGGGAGGATCCATGTGAGGCTTGCTCATTTTTTAATTCCAGAGCATTCTCAGTGCCCATTATATAGTAGATACTCAACAAATCTTTACTGAGTGAATGGATACACAGTTGAATCAAAATTAGAAAAGTTAGGCAATAGATATGTATTACAATTCTCTTTGAGTAGAACTGGTTTCAGATGCTTTCTCTGGGTTCTTTATTAGTTTGCATAACTTGGGCAGCATGTACATTTAGTGTAGTGCCAACCCTGGGGTCTTTTTCACTCTCTACCTGTCCCTTTTCCTTCATCTTCTCCCTTTTCCTCCACTTACCTAGGTGGGTTTTTAGAGTATGCATCTTGGGATCCAGACTGTCTGGGTCCAAATCCTGACTCTACTGCCTGTGGCCTCGGGCAAGATTTTAAACTCCTGCATGTGCCAGTAATAGCATATGTAAAAATGTAGATTATTATAGTATCTATGATTGGGTTGCTGTGAAAATTAAACAAACTGATACATGTCATGCTTGGAAAACAAACGGTGAGCTCTCATTGAGTTAGTAGTTATCAATTATTCCTATTCGTGCTTTCGTAAGACATTATATCCCTTTCCTCTTTTGTCCCTTAAATCTCTGTCCTGGCTCCTTCCCACCAACATTTTATATATGCAAAAATAACCCAATTTAGAGATAAAAATTATTCCTTGACCCCTGACCCCTCTTTGGCTACAGGCCAGTCCTTTCCCTCTACTTTACAGCTACTTTTAAGACAGGTCACAGATGCCATTGCCATCCTTTCCCCAAGCTGCTCTCAGTATATTTCAGCTGAACATCTTCCTATCCGTGCCTATCCTCTCCCATCCTGAATAATTGGAAATACAATGGTCATTGATCCTGTTTTTAATTTTCTCTAATTTCAAGTGGAATTTAATGATACCAAGCATATCCTCCTTCCCTTCCTCTCTTCTGTTGTTGGCCAAACCACATTCTCTGGCTCTCCTGCCGATCTGACCATTTGTCCCTGCATCTCGTGAAGGCTTCTTCTTTACACTTGCTTGCGGAGGTCCTCAGGGCTCTGAGTCTGCATTCACTTCACGGCCAATTGCATCCACTTCTCTCCCTCAACCTGCACAACCATCTATCACCACACGCTCTCTGTTGCGCGTCTTCAGTGTCTCAGATCGATGTATGGAAGTCCATCTCCACCATCAATCCTGGTCGAGCCCACCATCCGTCTCTCACTTTTTAAATATAACAGCCTCTAACTGGCTTTTTCTGACTCTCATCTTGTCCTCTCTCAGTTTTCATTCAAAAACACAAAGTGGATCTGTCCTTTGTCTGCTGAAACCCTCTAAGTGACTTGTCAACACCCTTAGGAAATGGTCTGCCTGCTCTAATGTACTCACAAGGTTTCAAGACCTGCCTTTTTGCCTACCTTTCTGGCTTCAGCCCTGACCTACCCATCTTCTACTCTCCTAATCCAGATGCCATGGGCTTTGAGTTACTCAGTATCCTGATACTCACTTTTGGCAGGACTTTGAGCATCACAGACCCTCTTCCAAGACTCTCCCTACTATGCTTTCCAGTCCAGGTGGCTTTCCTGCTATTTCCTCCAACAGCATCTTTCTCTAACACAAACTTTTGTTTTAAAATCTATATTCTTTGCTCCATAAGAAAATGAATTATCTATGTCTTATTTGCCTCTTAACAAAATATGCATTTAAATATTTGTTGAATAGGTGAATAAATGAATTCTCCTCAATTTTCCTTATGCTCATTTTTAATCTTTTGGTTCAAATGCTTTGATCTGTATGATGATTAATGTTATGTGTCAACTCGACTGAACCAAGGATATCTGGATATTTGGTCAAATATTCTGAGCACTTCAGTGAGGGTGTTTTTGGATGAGTTTAATACTTAAATCAATAGATGGGGTAAAGCAGATTGTCCTTCTTAATGTGGGTAGGCTTTGTCCAATCAGTTGAAGGCCTGAATAGAACAAAGAGACTGACCTTCTCTGAATAAGAGGAAACTCTTCCTGCCTCACTGCTTTCTAGCTAGGGCATTGGTATTTTCTTGTCTTCAGACTCAAACTGAAGCATCTGCTCTTCCTTGGTCTTAAGCCTGCCAGTCTTGAATTGAAACTATACTATTGGTTCTCATGGTTTTTAGGCCTTTCAGCTCAAACTAGAACTTTTACTATTGCCTTTCCTGGGTTTCTAGCTGACAGACTCACCCTGAAGTTCTCAGGATGTGTCAGCTCTCATAATTGTATAAACCATTCTTCTAATTAACCTCTCTGTCTGTTTCTCTCTCTCTCTCTCTCTCTCTCTCTCTCTCTCTCTCTCTATATATATATATATATATATATATATATATATATATATATATATACCTAGATATAGATCTCTATTGGTTCTGTTACTCTGAAGAGCCCTGACTAACAATCTGTCAATAATATTTGGAGTTGGAAATATAGCAAGAAGTGAATCAGATACAAAGACAATAAAACTAAATGTTTACCACCTGTTCCTTGCATCAATTTTCTAAATATAACTAATTTTGAACTAATTTATTGATTGATTTTTGAGAGAGAGGGAGAAAGTGTGAGCAGGGGAGAGGCAGAGAGAGAGAGAGAGAGAGAGAGAGAGAGAGAGAGATCCTAAGCAGGCTCCACACTGTCCGCACAGAGCCCAATATGGGGCTTGATCCCATGAGCTGTGAGATCATGATTGGCGCCTAAACCAAGAATCAGGCACTTAACCAGCTAAGCCACTCAGCTGCTCCTGAATTTTATTTTTATTCAAAAGTTGCCAAAATCCAGAAGGTTGTCATCAAAAACAGTGAAAATCAAGAGGCATCAACAAGCTGTAAATGGAGCACATCAATCTTTAGGGACGTGTCATGCAGTAATACATATACTGCCATTGAGTGCATGTTCACACCAGTTTTTTTTTTTTTAATTCATATTTCCAAAAGAACATTTCAAACTTAGGTTCTCCAAATAGCCTACACATTAAAAAAATCTATAATGTAGCTAAAGTCTCTTATTGAGAAGCACGTGAGTTCTGCACACCTGACAAAGGTAGTTGCTGAACAGAAGAGGGGAAAATTGAGCGATTAAACAACTCCTACTTTTTTTCTAGGCACATGGTGAGTCTTGTGTATGTTCCATAAATTAATGTCCTGTTGAAATCCCATGTTTGGCACCTGGCACATTCCTAATTTCTGGTGCCACTATTGAATTTTCTGGCATGAGAATTCAGATAAGTCTATCATCATCAACAACAAAATCTGAACACCTGCTCTGTGTTAGGTTCTTTGCTGGGTGGGGAGAAAACATGAAGAATAACATATGCCTGCTCTTGAAAGAAGAGTAGGAACAAAGGAAGAATGAAGAAAATGAAGAGTGAATTCAGTGGTAGATTTTCTGTTCTTTACTTTATTTGCCTTCATTTCTCTCTCACTCACCTTTAGGACAAATCGTGGTGTACGGGAAGAGCATGGATCCATGCCAATTATTTTTATACAAATGTGCAGGTGCATCAAGGAATCACTGGCCAAATGGCAGTTTACAGGAAAGAGATTTAGAGTATTGAGATACACGACAATTCAGTTGAAACAATAAAGTGTTCTGAGCTGCTAAAAAGCTAACAGTGCTTAATGTTGTTCCCATTTGCAGAAATAAAGTGTCCTGATCAAAGTAGGTAGTAATTTTCCAATTGTATACTTTATTATCTATTCCTGAAAGATCTTGGATATTAAGCCTGAAGTAAAACAATTAAAACACATCTGGACATTTTCTTCAAACTTTTGGCCCTCTTCTATGGATGACAACTTGGAAAAATGTGTGAAAATCACATATGGGTCTTACTGTTGAGAACTTTCTAGGGGCGCCTGGGTGGCTCAGTTGGTTAAGTGTCCGACTTCGGCTCCGGTCATGATCTCATGGTTCGTGGGTTCAAGCCCAGCTTCCAGCTCTGTGCTGACAGCTCAGAGCCTGGAGCCTATTTCGGATTCTGTGTCTCCCTCTCTCTCTGACCCTCTCCTGCTCACACTGTCTCTCTCTCTCTCTCAGAAATAATTAAAAAAAAGAACTTTCTAGCAACTAAAACTACAGAATGAAGAAAGGGGTTGGCCTGGGAGAACTGAGTTAAGTACAATAATCTCTGTCACTGGATGTGATCAAGAAGACAGTGGAAGGACACCTGTAAAAGATGATCTAGAAGGAATTAGTCTATTGTTTGGGAGTTGAATTAGATGACTTTTAGTTCTGTCCTCGAGCTCTGAAGTTCTATGATTTTAGATTTTAGTAAGTTGTAGACTATTTATCTATTCAATGGGTAGACACTCCAAAGGCATATTATTAAAACTCTTACAGCATGTCCAATAACATCATTACCTATGCAAACAAAATGAACTCCGAAATTTTGTTGAATAATTATTAATGCAATAAAGTGTACATTTTGGTATTCAATCAAACCTACAGTATGTGGTATTTCACAAGTTGAACATTTTCCTTGTAATTCAAATCGTAGATGACATAAAGAGTAAGAATATCATTTATAGGGGCACCTGGATGGCTCAGTCAGTTGAGTGCCAACTTTGGCTCAGGTCATGATTTCGCAGTCTGAGAGTTCGAGCCCTGCATTGGGCTCTGTGCTGGCAGCTCGGAGCCTGGAGCCTGCTTCAGATTCTGTGTCTCCTTCTCTCTCTGTTCTTCTCCCACTCATGCTCTGTCTCTGGAAAATAAATAAACATTAAAAAATTTAAAAAATATCATTTATAATCTGAAATATTTTAGCCATAGAAAAATAATCCATGAGTTCTCTAAAGCTATTTAATACTTTCCCTTCCACTGTATCTTCTATTTCTGTCTTTATTATTCTTTTGTTTCTGTTTTGTTTTGCTTGTTGAAAATATCATCATTACAAGTAAGTACAATGATAAATGTTGTTAGATGCTTGCGTTAAGTACTTGGGATCTGAGTACTTGCTCAAATGTATTCCAGGGAACATTTTCATTTATTTTATCTTCTTGTCCATTCATTGTTTCTAATAAAAGGTTAAGACTAAAATAGTTCTCCCTCAGAAAAGTACAAGAGTATATTTCATTTAGCTTTAATTCCTAAAAGTTAGTGAAACCAACTAACTACTACGATATAAACTTTCTGCATATTCCTCTCAATATTATTTTTCTCCAACAACAACTAATTTTCAAATATTTAAAAGTTCTGAATCTGAGATCCTGTGAGACTA
Source organism: Proteles cristata cristata (assembly GCA_017311185.1). Classification (NCBI taxonomy): domain Eukaryota; kingdom Metazoa; phylum Chordata; class Mammalia; order Carnivora; family Hyaenidae; genus Proteles; species Proteles cristata. The sequence continues at coordinate 1,820,214 of JAESUZ010003619.1, read as the reverse complement.
GCTCAATTTTTATCATGGTTATTAATAGTATGTTAATAAAATATCTCAGATGTAATATAAATTCTTGTTGGAATCCCATGAAAAGTGGGGCTAGTTCTCTCTTTAATATATAATTCACTTTTTTTTTTTTTTAAATTGGGACATCTCTCATCCTTCCTGGCTTGCTACTTGCTTCTGTGACATCTGTGGCCTCTCAATTCCTTTCTTTTTATTTATTTATTTTTCAATGTTTATTTATTTTTGACAGAGACAGAGAGAGAGAGAGAGGGAGAGAGAGAACAAGCCAGTGAGGGGCAGAGAGGGAGACAAAGAATCCAAAGTAGGCTCCAGGCTCTGAATGGTCAGCATAGAGCCTGACACGAGACTCGAACTCATGAGCCGTGAGACCATGAGGTGAGCCGAAGTCAGATACTTAACTGACTGAGCCACCCAGGCACCCCCAATTCCTTTCTTAGTGGAGCTGTTTAGGTCAGCCAGAGGAAGCTGCCAGGACACTCCCTCAGTTGACATCCTGAGCAATAACCAAAGACAAGACTTTTTCTGGGTCCAACCAGATTGAGACTCCAGTGAACCAAGCAGGGTCCCTACTATTTAAACTTTTACTCCTCTACCTGCAGGCAATGTTTCTTTTTTCTTCTTTTTCTGAAGTAATGTCGATTGCTGTCAAAGTTATCAAAACCCTTCTGCTTAGACTCTGTGAATGAAGCATCATTAGAAAAGATGTAAGACCGTATGTATCATGATAAAAGAATGAAACATTGATTTTTTTTAATGATGAGAAAACAGTATCTTATAAAACGTTTCATTGCAATATACGAGCAGAATGAATGATATATATTAGCTCCTGAAAGCTTTGCAGAGCCTTGTTCCTTCACTGAGAGACAGTGGGGTTTATCCACTCAGCTGTTGACAGCTTTCCCCTTATTTGGTCTTTGCATGAAAACCATAATTAATACTGCCTCGAATAGTCCAAGCTGAGTTGAGAAACCATCTGTCAGAGATGTTGTCATAAATTCCTGCCTTGGATGGAAGGCTGGATGTTATTACCCTTTACGGTTTCTTTCAACCCTTGACTCTCCTTAATCATGATAAAGATATACTTTTTCCAAATGGGAAGGTTGGCCCATGTGATGTTTTGATTCTAGTGGAATTGTTAAAAGATGAAAATAAAATCTTTCTGTAAGTAAAAGATCATTCCCTCACTCTCATCCTCTCTTTCTTTCTCTCTCTCTAATGGTTGTCTAAGAATTGACCATTTCTACAGAGAAAATTTAAAAATTAAGGGGGAAAAGTCTTGATATTTATATTCTCTTTCTATTAAGAGAAAAACTCGCTAGGGAAAAATTTCTCTATACTCATCCCAGGTTAATTTATCATTTGGGTTGCTCATGTCTGGTAAGCCACTGCCTATGTGACGGCTCACTGCTTCAATGTTAAAAATCAGAATGAGGCCAATTCTAGTGAATAGAGGTCCACACAATTGCTGTTTTTGTTGGTTCCTCTGAACAAAGTCTAAGAATAGGGGGGGGGGTGGAGGGAACCTGGCAACACAACAAAACATCTCTGACTGCCATCGCTTCCTGCAGCATATACAGAAGCATGTGTTTGGTGGGGGGTGGAGAAGAGCATTTCTTCTTACCTTCCCTCAGTAAAGGAGCTTAGTTCCATTAAGCAGTGTTGGGAAGTATACTGGAGATCGTATATTTAAAATTAATTTGAAAGGTAAAGTGTTTTTAGTGCCTTTTAATATAAACAAAAATTGATCTTATTAAAATGCTTTCAGATGTTACGATACAATGATTTATCATTCCAAGTCTGCAGCATAACTTCCTTTCCAAGTATATTGATTTTTAAATGTATTTAGGAAGTGGAAAAAGAACCAAAACAGTCTACCGAAATTCTTCACCCTCCCACTTAAACAGAACCAGGTCCATTACGTCAACAGAGTCTATTTCAAAATAGTACAGAAAAATTATTTTTTCAAAAGGATAGAATTAGCCAACTAGAAATGTTTGTTAAGCAACAAAGGAGAGGTCATACGCTTCTGAGCTGTGTTTTGCTGAGTTGAAACATGAAATGTCAAATATTGATAATATTCAAAGTTAACTACACTGAATCATTGAAACGTCTGAAATATTGACATGGATTATCAATATTATTGGAGTCTTTACAGACACTAGAAACTTCTATGTTCATTGTTAACATGAAAAATGCAAAACATTCTATTTCTCTTCAGATTCAGTACCTAGATAGAATTAATTTAAAATTTGAAGCATTTTTACAAGAAAACTTCAGTGTTGTAGAAGTTAAACATGGGGCAAAAACCATACTTGTCACTTTTTCCCATGTTTTCTGTTAAGGACATAATGGTTGCTAGCTTAGGTGTTTAACTGAACTCAGAATAAATGTCTCTGCAAAAAATGGAATTTTAATTGTTGGGCTGCTTAGCTGTTTCAGTGATGCTCATTCAGAATGCTATGTTCAATATGTAGCAATAATTGTATATATTTTTCCTAGCTTGTGATATAAGGTATTATGTCTTTTGGTGTAGTATTCTTCTAACAAGATTATCTGATTTCAAATAAAGAACCCACTTCAGAGCGCAGCTTAAATATAAAGACTATCATCTGAGGATTAGAACTAGTGTGATTTTCAGTTATGCAGCTTGGTATTAGCTCTATTGTTATTTTCCAGGCAACATGAAAGAGCATATTTGTTTCTAGTGCCTGGCTTTTCTACATCTTCCCTTGCATCTGTGATAGTGGAAGGAAAGAGCAATGCAAATTGTAAGGTAAAATCCACAGAAGATCCCAAATCACCGTGGTTAGTAGGCAGAGGCATGACAGTGTTGGTGTTACGAACAGACACTGGAGTGCGGTGCATTTGGACTTAAGTCTGAATATTGAATAGTTGTCCGACTTGGGCAGTTACTTAACCTCTGCAGGTTGAAGTTTCAGAGTCTTCATGTGTAAGAGGAGGTTTGCTAGAGGTTTAAGTATATGTGTGTGTGTGTCTGTATGTATATGTATACATGTATATGTACCTATAGTTAAGATATATATATATTTTATATGTATGTATTACTTATATATGGATATACATTTACTTAAGATTAAATATATCTTACTTAAGATATATACATCTTACTTAAAACTATATATACTTACTTAAGATTATATATCTATTTAAGATGTATATATGATCTATATTCATTTAAGATGTAAACATGGATATATACATATATTTACTTCAGATTTTACATATATAATAGGGCAACATTTCTTGGCAGGTGGTGTTACTTAAATATTACTATATTGACTTGTCACTTCATAATTAACTTCTAATAAGTTAATTGAATTGATTGATCTGATGGTTCTTTCCCTGTTTCTTCTTTAAGGTTATAGCAAAATGTCAATTAAGAAATTGAGTAAATATGTAATGAGAAGCCCTACAAGTCAATAGACAGAATGATCACTTCCTGAATACATATGAATGAAGTCTCTGTAGAACTAGCAGAGGGGCTGTTCATGGGCTTTTGTTTTAGGGCTTATGGATTGATATTCCAGGGACAGGCCTGATGAGAGCCCTTCTAGCCACCGCCTCTCACGGCCTAGTACTACAACAGTAGACTTGCAAAAAAGTATAACCTCAAATGAATGAAAACACTAAACTGGAGCTTCATAAGGACAGAGAATTTTGCCTGTGTTGGGCCATTGCTGTATCTGCAGAATTCAGGCAAATGTTTTGCAAATAGTGGGTGCACAGGAACTATTTCTTGAATGAATTGAATGGGTGGAGACCTTGACCTTTTCTTTAAAATAGGACTAGCTTTAGAAACAAGACAAACAGGGTCACCTGGGTGATTCAGTCAGTTAACCGTCCAACTTCAGCTCGGGTCATGATCTCGCAATTTGTGGGTTCAAGCCCTGTGTGGGGCTCTGTGCAGACAGCTCAGAGCCTAGAGCCTGCCTCAGATTCTGTCTCTCCCTTTCTCTCTGCCACTTCCCTGTTCATGATTTCTCTCTCAAAAATAAACATTAAAAAAAACAAGACAAACAAACAAAAAAATAACAGATTCTCCCCCTTTTTGACAGATTTCTTACCCCAAGAATGCTGGTAAGCAGGAAAGCAGGGCTGAGGAGTAGCAGGTGAAGGACCTGAGTGCAACCTGTACACTTTACAAGTATTCTAGAAACCAAGGATTTGGTTAAGCATTCACAGGAATGTGTGGTGTGGAGTGGTGCCACACTTGACTCAGATTCCGGTGCATGTGTCACATTTGTATTACAAATATTTTGTCCAGCACCTAACTTTAGTGTTCATACTTACACTTTGTCCTTGCCAAGGTTTTCAGAAATCCTTTATCTATGACCAGTGTCATAAAGTGATGTTTTTACTTTCTGCTAACATTTAGCTTACTTTTTTTTAAAAAAAGTTTATTTTTGAGAGAGAGAGAGAGACAGAGTGCAAGCAAAGGAGGGGCAGAGAGAGAGGGAGACACAGAATCTGAAGCAGGCTCCAGGCTCTGAGCTGTCAGCACAGAGCCCAATGCGGACCTCGAACCCACAAACCGCAAGATCATGACCTGAGCCAAAGTCGGAAGCTCAACCGACTGAGCCACCCAGGCGGCCCCTCGCTTACTTTTAATAGCTGCTCTTCAACTTTGGCCAGCTAAAATAATCAGTGTGACACGATCCATTTCACAGGTGGGGATGATTATATTGCATTACTTATAAGTCAGCTTGCAACCTCAGAGAGTGGAATAAAATAAGATTCTCAAAATTTTTCCTGACAATCATCTAAATACATATTCGTTTTTACTGCCATAGCAAACATTTTCTGAAAACAGAAATAAGCCCCTTTTGTCGTACAGACGAGCTAATAGCTTGAAGCGGAAACCATTCATTTGTACACACTGTAAGTTTTCCTAATTATCTTTGTAATGAAAACTGAGAAGGTATTAGTCATTCTTTGCTGAGCCATGCTCAATTCTACTTGTCATTTCTAACTATGATAAAAACAATAAACAACCTTAAAGTACATTATTAATTGATTAGGCATGATTAGATAAAATGGCTTTTATCATCTCATTTAACTTTGGAGTTTCCAGACATTAATAATGAGTCACCAAAAAGCTATCACTGATTTATAATGCACATTACCACATCAAGTTTTGGCCCCAAAACTCTGTGGGCCCAGAAGCAAAAAGAAAGATGTTTATAAGTAAGCCATTGCAGAAATACGCTGAAAACATATATCTGTTTTCATGATAAACAATTAGGCCAAAGGTGAGTATAATGAACATTCAGGTTCATTTTATTCCAAGGAACCATTTCTCTTCCTGAAGTTCCATGTAGAAAGAGTCCATAGGGTTAGAACACTATTGGTGGTATAACTTTGCTTGGCCTTTGGGCATACAAGGTAAACGTTTTACAACAAAATTTACAGCCATAGATAACACACAGGATCTGATCAGTGTCAACACACTTGGCATTTAAGGCAAATCCACGTTGGAAAACAATCATTTCCAGGATGGAGATCAAATATCTTAACACAGTGTCACCTGTCTGAGTTTAAAAATGTATCCATAGGATGTGTTTTCACATTTGTCAGTTTCTTTCCACTTGTGTACTAGAGGGAGGCACTTCAAGAGCCATTAACTGTAGTTTTAGGCATACAAGATACTGAATTTCAGCAGTGATTGGTTAAATATGGCAAGGAATTAAAGTGAACTTGGATTAAGAAAGTAAACAAGTCATTAAATCAGAAGATTTTGCCAAATCTTGTAAGATCACTCATTTCTGATCTGAATAACCTCCTCACTTAAAAAAAAAATATTAGTAGTTATCACCCACCCATGCCCAAAAAAGTGAATATACTACAGCTTCTGACGTTAAGGTATAATGGTTTTGCTATAGGGGCTCATACGGGGTTTTAAATATTGACCAATACTTTATGTTTTGAGTAACATTTCAAAATATTGTATTATGCATAGGTTCCAAAGTGTCATAAAAACTAAAAGGTCCAATAAAACATATTGGAAGAGTTTAGTAAAACGTATAAAAATTAAAAGGCTAAAAAAACCCACTCTGTTTTAAACGTGTAAAAATAAATCCAATTGGTTCGTGGGAATCCAGTGACTTTTTTTTTTTTTTTTGGTCTTATTTAGTTGGTATGTACTGCACCCGCCACAACACGTTGGAAAGTAGGTCCTGGTACACACTGAGGAATATCCAACCAGGTAAATACATCAGGGTGATGAGGCCCATGAAATTGAGCGGGTAGTGAGAATAGTCCCAGGAGCAGGCGCCGCACGTGCGCAGTCCCAGACCCCAGGACAACTCCCAGACGTAGATGAAGATCACGTAGATGGGCACCCGCTTCCAAGTGCTCCAGCCACGACGGCGGTGCAGGTGGAAGTAGAGCTTTTCCACCACGAAACTGCAGCTGCCATATATAAAGAAGGACCAGAGGGACGTGTGGCCGCTGGTAGCCCCGGCTCCCGGCTCCAGTAAGTTAAAGAAGAAAGTGAAGAAGATCTCATCCAAAAAGCCGTGCATTCCGAAGAAAAGAAAGCGGAGCAGGTCCGGCAGCCCCTGACCGGAGGCTCCTCCAGCGCCCTGAGTGTCTCGGGGTGGTCGCCTCCGGCCACCTGCAACCGCGGGGGCCCGGGCTCCCAGAGGGGCGCGGGGCGCGCGGGGCCACGGCTGCTGCGGCTGCTGCTCTGGCTGCCGCCGGTACCGCAAGCGCAGGAAGCGCTTCAGGAACACCTGGCAGTGGTAGAGCGCCAGCACATACTGCAGCGCTAGGTCCAGTGTGCCCGGCGCCGCCGCGCCCCCCGGGCCGCTGCGCAGGCCGAGCAGCGGAGCCTGGCCCGCGAGCGTCTGCAGCGCCACGTGGGCCGACGGGTAGACGAGAAAATTGAAGAGGAAGGCGCTGGGGCAGCGCCGCTGCTGCAGGTAGACCTTCTCCAGGGCTAAGTGGGTGAGCGAGTGCAGCAGGCAGCGGTAGGGCGAGGAGAAGCCCACCATCCGGAGGTCCGGGCTGCTGGCGAAGCGCCGAACCGAGGACACGAGCACGTCCAGGGTGATCCCGTGCATCCCGTAGAAATAGAGGCGAATCCAGGCGGGCAGCGCAGCGCCGTCCGCCGGCGCTTCAGCAGTGGACAGCGGCTCCGGGCTGCCGGCGGCCGCCTCGCCTCCCCGCCCGCCGGGGGCCCCCGGACGCCGCGCCGCGCCGCTCCTGCGCGCCCGGCCCTCGCGGTCCGCGTCGCTGCCCGCCATGGGCTCCGGGCGGTGGGGACGCCCGAGCCGCGCCGCCGCCGCCGCCGCCGCCGCAAGGTGCGCGAAGCTGCGGGGCGGAGCAGCCCAGCCCCGCGCCGCCTCCCGGCCGCTGCCAGCCCCCGGGGCGCGCGCGGGGCTCCGTCCCGGCCGGGCCGGAGCTGGTGTGCTCCGGAGGACGCGCGGGCCGCCCGGCTGCCGGAGTACCCCGCCGCGGCCCCACCGCGCCCTGCGCTCCAGTCCCGGGCGCCGTGCAGCCGGCCGGCGCCCGCGCTCACTCTGCGCGGCCTAACGCGCGCCGCGGCCCGGCGAGGGGCGGTGGCGCCGGGGCTGCGGGGAGCGACGCGGAGGCAGCTGCAAGCCCCATCTCCGCCGCGGCTCTGCCCCGCCGCCGCTGCCGCAGGCTCCTGAAGCGTAAAGCCAACAGTGACGCCCCTTCCCCCGGCCCTCCCCAAGCCCCCTCTCCGCCCGTCGCGCAGGGCCCCCTCCCCGCCCCACCCTCCGAGTAGATCCCGCGGGGGTCCGCTGGGGGAGAAGGCCGGGCCCTGCCTCTCCGCCCCCTTCCGCCAGCCCTGCACTCTGGTCCCCAGAGGTGCTGGGCGGAGGCGGGAGTGGAGAAACACCTAACAGGTGTGACTGCGAGCGGATGGGCACTCCCGGTGTCGCGGAAACCAGGGCAAGGGCCTGGCTGGCAGACGCCAATGGCCTGGTGCCACAGACCAGAGGCCGGGCCTGAGACCAAACTGCCGTGCTCTGTATTTAATGTTCTCGTTCAAAGCCAGCTGTGTCCCAGTCACAAAGAGTCAACACGAGACTCCATGCCTGCGGACCCCGGCATCTGAAATGTTGCCACGGCAGGTGGTCCACTGTGTCAAGCTCTCTCCCTGACCAGTCTGCTTTCCTAGGTTGGTTTACTGGGGCCCAAAGGCTGAGTCAAAGCCCCTCAGAATTAGGAAATGATTTGAGGCCAGGAGCGCTGGTCATTGCTAGGGCTGCCGCGGAGTCTCACATCAAGAATAGTACCTCGGCTCAGGCTGGCACACCCCGGTGCTGCCTTTTCTCCTTGCAGAACTAGGTCATCCCAGAAATGGGGAGTGAAACAGAGGGTGAGGGTTTTGGTGGTTTTTTTTTTTTTTTTTTTCTTTCTTTTTTTTTTTTTTTGCTTTTGAGATAGAGAGGGTGGGAGAATCTAAAATTTTGGTGTGTTGGGGGCTGCACTTTTTAAAAATCCAATTATGATTCAAGCTTAGAATTGAAAAGAACCTTATTATAGGTAAAATACACTGATTTGTTACCCTCCAAGTCTCCACCATCATGTCTAGAAGAAACTAGATTAACTGTTCTAATCTGTAAGGCGATGGGCTTTTCCTTGGCTGGAAGGGTTTCTGGAGATTTTTTTTTTTCTTCTAGAGAATAAATATTCTGACGCTGTTCCTCCATTTCTTAAAGCAATCTCCTCCCCACTCTCCCCTTATGTTACAGTCTATGGTTCCTAAATGATTTGTGACTTAGGTAAGAAAATAAAAGTATGATGAAAAGAAAAATGGTTAAAGTAACAGCACTTGTATCAGGTGAAAGTAATGACTTATTTATGTATTTTTGGCTTTCTTAGTATGTGGCTTAGTTGCAGACTTCTTTGGCAACTGTCAGAGTTAGTGGATGGAAAATGTCATGCCAGGGACAGGAGCCTCAGGTAGCAGGCTCAACAAACCAGTTGCAAAATCAGAGACGGGGTTAGTTGCTCAGGTGACAGAGCAAGTACAATAAAGAGAAATAATAATGTGTTAAACAAAGTGCAACTGGTAAATTTGAAGACCTATTCGCCTTCAGTCAAAGGTTCATGAATTGGGCAGCATCCCATTTAACAAACAGAAATGATCTCCAAGGAGCTGTGTGAAGTGGAAGACGTTTGTAGGCAGAAACATGGAGGGACATGGGAAGTTGTGAGTAAAAGAAAAGAAAATCGTTTTAGGCAAGGTCACCTTCCTTTGGGGGGGGGGAGTCTATCACACATATTTAGTGCTCATCAGGAAATTCCAGATTGAGTGACTGAAGGTCACATTTCTGTAATTAAGTTTTGGTTTGCTGTCATGGGGGAGAGTGTCTCCATACTGAGACTGTTTTTCTTTTTAAACACTGTAAACATTTTCATGAGCACTTACCATATCCAAATGCTAAACACACTGGGAAAATAGAGGATTATGAGATGTACTCTTCAAGAAGTATATGATCTAATTGATATGACAATAATCTATCATACATTTCACAGGGCTCCTGGGTGGCTCAGTTGGTTACGTGGCTGACTCTTGATTTCACCTCAGGTCATAATCTCATGGTTTGTGACATTGAGCTCCTCATTGGGCTCAATTTGTGCTCTTTTTCTCTCAAAATAAATAAATGCTTAAAAAACATATTAATAACAAACCTATCATATCTGTGTAAAGCCTATTTATGATTATTATTAATAATAACTACTTGTGATCAGCTAGTTGTACTGTAGTGTCCCTTATCTGCAGTTTTGCTTTCCATGGTCCAGAAGCAGATGCTCTCTCTTCTGACATATCACCAGAAGGTCAGTTGTAGCCTAACATTATGTCACTCTTCTCACATCACACAGACATTTTATCCTCTCACATCATCAGGAGAAGAGGGAGTATGATAAAATAAGATATTTTGAGGGAGAGAAACCACATTCACATAACTTTTATTACAGTACAATGTTACAATTGTTCAATTTTATTATTGTTGTTAATCTCCTATGGGGCCTAATTGATAAACTTTATCACAGGTAAGTATGTATAGGAAAAAACATAGTATATATGGTATATATACTCAATACTATTGGTTTCAGGCATCCGCTGGGGGTCTTGGAATGTATCTCCTGTGGCTAAGAGGGAGGGGAAGCTGTTATACATACCAACAAATACATTTCTTTGAGTTATTATTTTACTATACAAACCCAAGCCTAGGCGAAATTTATCAGATACTAAAAACAAATACACTCATTCTCCATAGCTGCCACTCCAGCAAGGGACGATAGCATCATCATATAGCATAAATATAGCCATTTAAACATGCATACACAGATTTACTATACTAAACTTGAATCGTTTTCTAATACTCAAGTAAACTTCAAGGGCTCAAGTCTATTTATTCTAATTTTTCTTTTAAAAATGTTTATTTATTTTTTAGAGAGAGAGAGGGACACAAGAGAATCCCAAGCAGGCTCAGCACTGTCAGCACAGAGCCCGATAAAGGGCTCTAATTCATGAACAGTGAGATCATGACCTGAGCCAAAATCAAGTTGGTCACATAATGACTGAGCCACCCAGGCGCTCCATATTTACTCTGTTTTTTTCTTAAAGATGACAAGGAAAACCTTGAAAGGTCTAATTCTATAGTTCAGTCTAGTTCATCCCAGGGAATGAAGGAAGATCTTTTGGATTAAACAAAAAAATTAGATCTTTGGAGTCTGTATTTTTAATCTCAGCACTTAACAACATTACTGTTTTGTGTACCATACATATCTTATATATTATATTAGTCTAATAGGACATGTATAACATGTATGCGTATATAGTACACATGCATTTGAAACATGCTAATTTTTTAAATGAGGGAAAATATCATAAAAAGCTTGCATTTCCCCATTGTTGTCAATGTAGTGTTCTGCTGAGTGGGTTAGATTACTAAAAATCTCAGTGTTCTGGGTCCTTTTATGAATCTGTTTCTCATCTATTTTAGGAGAAGTGATGCAAAATATAAATCAATAGTTATAAATCCATAGCAGAATATGCAACTATCACTTGTTATTCTATGCTATTTTTTTAAATATTTTTGTGATGGCCTCTCCTTAGTTACACCACTTCAAAATGTATGAAACACTAACTTATAAAAAAAGTAGAGATGGGGCTCCTGGGTGGCTTAGTCGGTTAAGCGTCCGACTTTCGTTTAGGTCATGATCTCACGGTTCGTGGGTTCGAGCCCTGCGTCGGACTCTGTGCTGACTGCCAGCTCAGAGCCTGGAGCCTGTTTCAGTCTGTGACTCCCTCTCTCTCTGACCCTCCCCTGCTCACGCTGTCTCTCTCTCTCTCTCCTAGATATAAATAAAACATTAAAAAAAAAATGTAGAGGTGCACCTGGGTGGCTCAGTCGGTTAAGCAGACTTTGGCTCAGGTCAAGATCTCATGGTTCGTGTGTTGAAGCCCTGCCTTGGCCTCTGTGCTGGCAGCTAGTTCAAAGCCTGGAGCCTGGTTCAGATTCTGCGTCTCCCTCTCTCTCTTACCCTCCCCTGCTCATGCTGTGTGTATGTCTCTCTCTCTTTCAGAAAAAAAAAAAATTAAAAAAAGTAGAGGGGCACCTGGGTGGCTCAGTCCGTTGAGCGTCCCACTTTGGCTCAGGTCATGATCTCATGGTTTGTGAGTTCGAGCCCTGTGTTGGGCTCTGTGCTGATAGCTCAGAGCCCAGAGCCTGCTTCAGATTCTGTGTCTCTCCTTCTCTCTGCCCCTCCCATGATCATGTTCCATCTCTCTCTGTCTCTCAATGATAAATAAACGTTAAAAAATTAAAATAAATAAATAAAGTAGAAAAATAAAGGATAAAAGGAAAAGTCTTTAAAAAGGCAGGAGACCAAGGACTGGAAGAATACCCACTGTGTAAATTGCCATTAATTCTTTCATTTATTGTCTCATTTTAAAAAATGAGTATCTTTTACCATTCTGAAAAGTTAGCCCACCAATGATACCAATCTTTGTTTCTGCTGTATCTTCACATTGTTCTTTTGTTTTAAATGTTTCATTGCTGGGTTTCCAAAAAGAAAACAGTAGCACAGCTTTAATGATCCGTGATGATCTTATAATTTACAATCCCCACATTGAAATGATCATAAAATGCTTAAAGGCATTTCTGTGTTGGCCTTTGCTACTGCAAACATTAGATACATCTGTAAACCCAGCAACTTATTGGGAATTGGTGGGCCTGAGGATGAGGGGACTTTAACAGTATAGAACAGGAATCTATAATAAAATAACATCAGTTCGAGATTCCTTAGATTAAAAAGTAGCCATTCAATGAATGCTTTGAAACTTTGTTCTTCGTGGAAAACAGTCTTCTTTGACCGCAGAGAAGCTGTCTGAGTCAGCGTGTCTGTAGAGATATAACAATTCACTTGGAGCCAACGCTAATCTTACTAGGCTGGCCAGGTTGGCTCCAAATAGGTGTACACCCCAGAGCCGGGTAGTTAGTGTGACCACCACGGAGAGATATGTAAATAAGGAGAAGGGTCCTTTGGAGGATTATGATAATCTTCAGTGAATTGTTGCCTAGTGGCCACAGGGTCTCAGTTGTAGTCTTTGAGATGCATGGAATGCCTGAGACCTTTCACTGCACACCAGAACAAAAGGAAAGTGCCTGGAGAGCCCAGCATTTAGAAGAAAGCTTAAAGGAAGTCCAATAAGGTAAGGTACAAGTGTAATGACAGAGGAAACAGTAAAAGGTAGCAGCCACATTAACAGTAGATGTAAAAACCTTTCTGAGTATGGATCAAATTACACACACACACACACACACACACACACACACACACACACACACCCTTCTTATATGGTATAATCATCAAACTAAGAAGCAAGGCATCCATCCAAGAAGGTTTGCAATTGCTGAATGCTGGCTCCCTACAAATCCCACCCAAATAACCTGCTGCTAAAGCAAACCGAATGTGTTGCTTATCATGGTAAGGGAGCTTTCTTCCTTGACAATGATTTTGGAGTAGGAAGGATAATGTTGGACTATTTATGAAGTCTTTAGATTCTGGTTTAAGATGGGTCTTTCACTAGAAGGGCTTGATTAGAATTAGGTAATGACTATCATATAATGGTTTGGGATTGGTGGACACAGCAAGATGGGCGTTTTGAGGCGAGAGCTTCAAAAAATGTTGAGAATGAATAATAAACTTCTATCTCTCTGGTCCAGACCTTCCTAGAATAATAAATTTGTGTTGATAAAGACAGTGGAAGTCATGTTCATGACGATAGCCAAACAATAATGCCATGACCATAAAGATAATAAGCTTTGGCAGGTATATGATTTGGGGTTTTCACAGTCTAATGGGGAGTTTGAGGAGAATCATTTGAGTAAGGATAGGCAAAGGGAATGAAGAAACAGGACTGACACCGAGTTTAGCTGAAATGATGCTCGTCCCCAGTGGAGGACAGGGGAAGGAAAAGAGGTTGATTGACAGTTCAACAAAAACACAGCTGCATACAATCTTTGTATGCATATGAGTATAGTTTCACTTACTTTACGTATATTGTTTTTTAATTTCTTTTGATATATACTACAGTTTCAAATTAAAGAATTCTTTTTTTATTATTTATTTATTTATTTATATTTACAAATAGTTTATTGTCAAATTAGTTTCCACATAACACTCAGTGCTCATCCCCACAAGTGTCCTCCTCCATGCCCACCCCTCCTCCCCCCCATATCCATCAGTCCTCAGTTTTTGTCACCATTCAAGAGTCTCTCATGGTTTGCCTAAAGAATTCTTTTTAAAAATGTTTATTTATTTATTCCTTCATTTATTTGTTTAGAGAGCATGAGGGAGCTGGGGAGGGGCAGAGAGAGGGGAAGAGAGATAATCTCATTCAAGCAGGCTCCACACTCAGCATGAGCATGGAGCCCGACACGGAGCTCAATCCCAGGACTGTGAGATCATGACCTGAGCCAAAATCAGGAGACAGATGCTTAACCTACTGGGCCATCTAGGCACCCCAGAGAATTCTTTTTATATGTTCCCTAAACAGTTGGGAGAGCAAATGAACCATCAGGAGGCAACTAACAGATTATTAGTGCTTATTGACAAGTGCAGAAAGGTCAAATAGAAGCATGTAAACTTTTTTTGAACATGTCACTGTTGGGGAAATCTTTCCTATTGTTCCCATTGAATGTCTTTACAAAGCTCCTTCTTTTTAACTGTACTCTTTTGATTCCTCTTTCTGATAGTCTGATTAATGAGGAGTCATACTGATATCAGGAAAGTTTTCTTTTGTACCTCCTGGTAGCCTTTTATGTATTTTTGTATTGTCAGTTTGAATTTCAGGCCCTTTTTCTGTCGAGAAATTTCTTAGAGCTCCTAGTTTTCACCAGGGAACTGCCTCAGCTAAGGATTATTTCTGAGATTTCACTGAGTGGGGCTCTTAAAGAATAGACTTTGAATAGACGTTTTTCACTCATAAAGCTTATAGAAAAACCAAAACAGTAACAAGTTGTTTTGGCAAAGCTTGCTTAAAAAATAAAATTTCACTTTGAGCAACATTCAATTCAGAAATACTCCCTTCGTGTAATCTTTGCCTGGTTGCCAGTGCCCTACTTTGAATGTCCAAGGAGTCTATTTTTCCCTCTCCAGTTAATTTCATTCTTTTTTTCAAAGGAAGCAGCTTAGTTTGAATAATACTACTTGAGTCCATTGGCTAGGTTTTATTGGTAAGAGAGATCATCACTGTTAATGGACACTACTTAACGTGTACCTACATGTTAGCTGTGTACTTCACATGTGTTATCAATACTTCATATAACTGTTCTCTTATTTTTTAACAGATATTTGGAACTTAGGCCCTGAAAAAAATTACTTGCTCAAGGTCTCAAAAGCCAAGCTATGAAGTCATTTCCACTTGACACCAAAGTTCATTTGTGATACACTGTGCCATCTCCTATGTTCTCACATTAAAGTCATCTTGAATGAGCTGAAGTTGCAGATTTCATTTAAAAAAAAAAAAAAAAAAGACCTGGGGTACCTGGGTGGCTCAGACAGTTAAGCATCCGACTTTGCCTCAGGTTATGATCTCACGGTTTGTGGGTTTGAGCCCCGTGTCAGGCTCTGTGCTGACAGCCAGCTCAGAGCCTGGAGCCTGTTTCAGAGTCTGTGTCTCCCTCTCTCAATACCCTCCCCTGCTCATGCTGTCTCTCTCTTGCTCTCTCAGAAATAAATAAAACATTAAAAAAAAAGACCAGTTCTGTTTATAGTTTTAGGGGGCATTAATTTAAGAATCCCTAACCCTTCCCCAGCTACTCTATCCCTTTGCTTATTATGCATTTTATTTTAATCATTAATCTATACAATCATTTCATATCCTTTGTTATTGCTGTTCAATACATTTACTTGTTTACTTCCCCTGTCTTTCCTTCTGGGTTTCCTTACAAAATAGTAAATGGCTATTTAGTTGTACAAATGTGGCTAAATGGCTTAGGGTGGAATAGAAGATAGAGGTCAGGAGAGCCTGGGTGGCTCAGTTGGTTAACCGTCTGACTCTTGATTTTGGCTCAGGTCATGATCACATGGTTTGCCAGACTGAGTCCTGCATTAGGCTCTGTGCTGGCAGCATGGAGCCTGATTGGTTGGGATTCTCTCTCTCTCTCCCCTGCTCTTGCTCTCTCCCTCTCTCTCTTTCAAAATAAATTAATAAACATGAAAAAAAAGAGGTCAGATAACAGGAAAATAAGTATGGAATGCAAATGTATTCCTGTGGGCTGTTAGTACATGTTTCCAGATATTGACATTCAGCAAAATCACACCCTGCTGTTCCAGTGAACACCCATTCATAGTTACCTCAGTGTGATTGAGTGCAGTGACTTAACCAATAGATTTGCGTGAGTTCGTCTAGTTAACAAAGTCCATTTGTACCTGGTCTCCAAAACCTACGTGTGTGTGATATTTTAATACATTTTATAGTTTCACAACTACCTATGGCACTTCTTAAGTTTTTTCAGTCATTATCTCATTTTGTCCTCAATCAGCTAAAACCAGAAAATGCCACTTGCTGAAACTCACACACTGGTAATGGCAGGGCTGTTTCTCATTTAAAATCTAAAAGCTTCTTTCCAGACTACACTCCCCATCTTACAAAATGTCTCCAGCCCGATCGAGGGTTCTAAGTGCCCACCCCGGCTATGTGAAACAAGCTCACTGATTGGAGCTCAGAAAAGAAGAATCATTTTCAGTTAAATTCTAGAAGACAGATGAAGGAGGCCCCAGTTAGTGCCATTGGCCAATAGCCTAGATTTCTCAGACCCTCGGGTGAGGATGCAGCTCATAGAACTCAGTGTACTGATTGCCTTTCTTAGCAAGGCTGCTAGTTTTGTTTCTTGTCACCTGGTGACTACCTAGTGGCTTTCTTCATTGACTGAATGACTTGACTCGTGTGACCATGTTTCTTCTGTGAGTGGTCATGTTAGTGACATATTGCTTTCATGTGTGATTATGACTGTCACAACTCTTGCCTTAGAGAATATACATTTCTTATATATATATATATATGTATATATATCCTATATACATTTTATTTATAATAACTAAATATAAACATATGCTTAATTATATTTTTCTTCATCCAGCAAATAGTTATGGAGCACTTATGTGCAATACCTTAGTGTCAAGCCTTGGACATAAAAAAAATGAATATAGAAAAGTCTACCCCTTTTGAAGTTTCAAGTATAGCTTACTACAAAACATGTACTTGCCTACTGAATAAATTGGAAATAAATAAAAGTAGAAAATAAAACAAGTACACATCCCCCGTGATGCCACAACTCATAGATAACCACTGTTAATATTTTGGTATGTAGCCTTTCAACTATTATAGTATCACCAGAAGGAGATAACATTATGCATTCCTTGTATAATTTGTAATTTGCCTTTGTCACTTAATGGTGATTAGGGAACATCTGTCTGTTTGATAGTCTGCGACATCATAGGTTATGATGGATGACAACTGATTCCTTTGTATAGACAGCCCATAATTTGCTTATCCAATCCTCAATTTTTTGCCAGTTGTTTCCAAAAAATTTTGCTGATATGAGCTTCTATGTGACAAACATTCCCTTAATTATCTTTTTCATGTAGCCATATTTTTTTTTTAATGTTTTATTTATTTTTAGGAGAGAGAGAGACAGCGTGAGCAGGGGAGGGTCAGAGAGAGAGGGAGTCACAGGCTGAAACAGGCTCCAGGCTCTGAGCTGGCAGTCAGCACAGAGCCCGACGCGGGGCTCGAACCCACGAACCGCGAGATCATGACCTAAGCGAAAGTCGGACGCTTAACCGACTAAGCCACCCAGGCACCCCTCATGTAGCCATATTTATTTACCTAGGCTACCTACCTTAAAGTTCAAACGGACAATCAAAATTATACACATTTTTAGGCTTTGGCTATTGCTAAAGAGACCACTAGAAGCCTTCCTGGAAATTCTGAATACTTTTGTAGAACAAATAATTTCCTTCTGATAGGAATGGGAAGTCACAGCTGGTGGCAGGTTGGCCTTATGGTAGAATCTTGGTGTTGAGAATGTACGTTTGGGGTGTGCTACGTGATGGGTTGTACTGATTGGATAGTAATAAAGATACCTCTGACAAAAGTCTAATATGATTAAATAAAGCAAAGGTACTATTGTGAACGATATACCGTTACTTCTATTTCTCCATGTGTAAAATTCCATTGCTCATTTCTCCCTCTAAAACAGATACTTCCCTCCCTCCATTCCTCCATCCCTTGATATCCTTGTATGTATACATACAAACATTTTTGTGCCACTTATGCAATAATCAAAGCATGATCATTATGCTCAAACATCTCACCATCTAGTGAGGGAGGTAGATAAGTAAATACAGACCACAAAACTGGATAATACAAATTATGACAGAAGAAAAGCCTGAATGTATTTGTACACGCAGGAGGGAAACCTGACTCTAATAAGTAAAAGTTTGTCTTTTAGGATCGTCCTGTTCTTCCTGTATGCTAACCTTGACTCCTTAATATCCCTCAATCTCTATATTCAGCAGTTATTGTCTACTGTTTACTTATACTCTCCAATATCTCTTTTAAAACGTTTCTATAGTTTATTATCTCCTTCGCATTTCCAGTGTTATCACCCTTGTGCAGACCACTATCACCTCAGCCAGGACTAATCCAATAACATGTTAACTGATGTACTGAGCAGAAGTTTCTTTATCCTCCTCTGATCTATCGTGGATAGACTACTATCAGTGTAACCACCCTAAACCATGACTTTGAAGATTTCATTACCCTCATCAAAAACTTTCAAAAGATTTCCTTGACTTATAGCAGAACACCCAAGTTCTTTTCTTGATCGTCAGGATCAAATAGTGATCTTCTTTTCCACCCTTATTTCTTGTACTCGTCTTCAGTCACTTTCATCAGATCCCCTCCTACTTTAGTAAGCCCTGTCCGTTTTCCAAGGCCTGCTCATATTAATATCCTTTATAAAGCTGGGCTGGACTTCACCTGCTTGGCATATTCTGGTTGTTGATGTATCACTCAGAACAATTTCATTATGTACTGCTTTTATTGTTACCCTGAATTTTCAAAATGTCTCACATCTATGTTTTGTCATATTGAAAACTCATTTGAATTACAAATACTGTCAGCATCTCTGTAGCTTTTAGCACAGAAACTTACACAGAGAAGTGATCATCCCACTTCTGTGGGTTCTGACGTTAATTTAAATGAGCTACTGTTTGGATATTCTTGAACTTTATTGATTAGATCATATCAATAAAATCTAGTAATAATGATATGAACTAGGTCGTGTATATTTCTCCAACCCTTCCATATTTTAATTTAATCATTAGAGCTAAAAACATCTAACTGAGCTCCAGCAAGCACTTTCCTTCCATCTCGTCATCCTTTCCCCTTGCTAAGGAATGCTAGGGAGGGGAACATTTCTTTCTTTCTTACTACCAGGCTGGATAAATCCTTCTGTTATGGACCCTCTTTCCTAGGAATCTTTTTATAGAAAATCACAGTGAGGGAAGACAGGAAGGAAGGAGGAAGGGAAAACATATGGAAATGTAGTGAGCAACTGTGACGGTATCTGGCCCTCCCACCATTCCTAATTCTCACGTACATGGCAGACATAAGTATTGCAGCATGTTTCTCCAATAAGTCTAGTTTTGCATTTGAATCCCATTCCACGGAATGTTACAGGAAGACATCATCAATCAAGAGGAGCTGGCAAGAAAAATGGATTGTACTTGGCATTCCCATTCTAGATTATACATGGGGCATTCATGTCTGTTTGGAGAAATTAGATATATAGTACTTTGCATTATATACATACGCTCTCATGATTGGAGTAATTGTTTTTTCTATAAAAGCTCTCCCCCTGGTAAGCAGACCCTTACAGGAGAATTTTTAGACATCACAAGGTTCCTGGGACTGTAAATGTGTTATTGCTTGAGTTACACACAACTATTTTTTTAATGTATTATGGCATGAGGTGAGCTCTTTTTTGTGTTTAAGGTTAAACAAAATCATTGTTAGGAGCCAGAAAAATTAGCAAATAAATGGGTTAACATTTGCGTAACATTCTTAAATTTTCGATCCTGAGTATTGAGTTTCAAAAAATATATTAGAATATCAGGTATTTATTTTATGGCAGGAATCTAGGCTCAGTCAGTACAGTTCTAAATAGAGAGATTTTTTTAATTTGCATAGTACTTAAAATCTACAAAGTGCTTTCATACTCGTTTTTCTCATTGGTTCCTTGAAATAATGTGTGATAGGCAAGAAGTACCATTTACTGCTAGGGAAATTCCAAAATACGTAAATTATATTTCAAGAGTTAACATAACTCTTGAGAAGGCTGGGGTAGATGATTTTTGAATTAAGCCTCTATTTAATTAAAAAAAAATAACATTGTGTGTCACCCATACTTTGATAAAAAATCCAATATTTTCATATCTTCAACATTTGTAATGTACAAAAGGCTATGCAGAGAAAATTTCCCTCTGATATCTGTCTCCTACCCACACATTTTCCTTTGGAGCTATATTATTAGCTTAATATTAGTTCTTTGGTTGTTTATCCAGAGATATTCTATGCGTATGCTAATGAATAGAAGCCTCCTGTACCATTTTTCATGCTAATGCTAATATACTGGTATACTTGGTTCTGCACCTTATTATTATTATTTACCTATTGACTGTGCATTCACACTGTATACATAAAGAACCCATCTCCAGTTTTTATTTTAAACAGCTAAGCAGTATTGCTTTGTTTGAATGAATCACTATTTATCTTATCAGGCCTTTTACCAATGGGTATTTAAATAGTTTAAAATCTTTTGTCATGGCAAAAATGCTACAATACATACAAACATAAAAATGGCCAACAGACCCATGAAAACATGTTCAATATCACTCATCATCAGGGAAATGCAAATCATAATCATAATCAGATATCACTTTACACCTGTAAGAATGGCTAAAATTAAAAAGACAAGAAATAACAAGTAATGACAAGGATGTGGATAAAAAGGAACACTTGTACCCTGTTGGTAGGAATGCAAACTTGTACAGCCCCTCTGGAAAACAGTATGGAGCTTCCTCAAAAAATTAAAATAGAAATATCATGTGATCCAATAATTCCACTATTAGATATTTACCCAAAGAAAATGAAGACACTAATATGAAAAGATATTATGCTAAGTGAAATACATCAGTCAGAAAAAGACAGATATCATATGCTTTCACTCATATGTGGATCTTGAGACTTAACAGAAAACCATGGGGGAAGGAAAGGGAAAAAATAGTTTCAAATAGAGAAGTAGGCAAACCATAAGAGACTCTTAAATACAGAGAACAAAATGAGGGTTGATGGGGTGGAGGGGGACGGGGGAGAGGGGAAAATGGGACATGGGCATTGAGGAGTGCACTTGTTGGGATGATCACTGAGTGTTGTATGTAAGTGATGAATCATGAGAATCTACTCCTGAAGCCAAGAGCACACTCTATATACTGTACATTAGCTAACTTGACAATAAATTATATTAAAAAAAGATATATGCACCCTATGTTTACTGCAGCATTATTTACAATAGACATATCATGGAAGCAACCTAAGTGTCCATGGATAGAGGAATGGATAAGGAAGATGTCATACACACACACACACACACACACACACACACACACACACACACACACACGCTGGATGCAGCCATGAAAAGGATGAGATTGTGCCATCTGAGACCAGATGGATGGACCTAGAGGGTATTCCACTGAGTGAAATAAGTCCGACTGAGAAAGACAAATACCATATGATTTCATTCATATGTGGAATCTAATAAAAAGCAACAAGAAAGAATGAACAAGCAAAAAGCAGAGTCACTCCTATAAATGCAAAGAACAAAGTAATGGTTGCCAGAAAGGAAGGGGTTGGGGGGTAAGCAAAATGGAGTAAGGGGATTGGGAGATACAGGCCTCCAATTATGGATGAATAAGCCATGGGAATAAAAAGTATAGCATACGGAATACAGTCAATGGTATTGTAGTAGCATCCTTTGGTGACAGATGGTAGCTATGCTTGTGGTGAACATTGCATCATGTATAAACTTTTCGAATCACTATGCTGTACACCTGAAACAAATGTGACATTGTGTGTCAGCTATACTCAAATAAAAATAATGCTACATTTTAAAAGGCTTGAACACAAGATCATTCACAATGTGGAAGTATATGACAAGTATATAGAAGTGGAGCTCTTAGGTGAAAGGATGTAGATGGTGGTGATTTTGAAAGATATTGCCAAATTGTTAGTCTAGGGTATTGGATCAATTTGCATTCCCACCAGCAATTATGTAGGGCCTATTTCCGCACAATCTTGTCGGTAATATTTTATTACATTTTTTGATACTTGCCAATTTGAGAGATGAAAAATATTGCAATGGTATTTTAAATTTTTAATGATCATATTTTGAGTACAGTGGGGCATTACGTCAAATATAGAAGAACTATTTGTCTTTATTCTTCTGTAAACTATCTTTTCGTATCCTTTCCATTAGGAAGACTGGTCTTTGTTTTTCTTTCTTTCTTTCTTTTTTTTTTTTTTGAGAGGAGTGCGCGTGTGAGTTGGGGAGAGAGGCAGAGGGAGAAAGAATCTTAAGCAAGCTCCATGCTTAGCACGGAGTCCAATGCAGGGCTCCACTCAGGGTGAGATCCACGACCCTGGGATCATGACCTGAGCTGAAATCAAGTGTCAGACACTCAACCATCTGAGCCATCTAGGCACCCCAAGGTGATAGACCTTTTTAAAATGTACTGATAGCAGTTCTTATGTATTAGGGAAATTCATTCTTTGTGTGATGCACAACACCTTTGGATCTAAATTTCATGTTCTTACCATTATATTAAACAAATAAATGAAAAAAAAAATCATTTTTAATGACAGTGTCTCCAGAACTTGCGAATCTTTCACATTATTTATCTATTTGCATGTAACGATACTCCCTTTATTTCTTTCCTGTGAGATTATTTCACCTCTGTAATTAATTTACAATGTTGATGAATTTCAACTTCCCTCAATTTTCCTTATTTCTGAAACATCTTTAGAATACCTTTCAAAATTCTAATCTTCCCTCTGAGTATTCATTCTTAGCAGAAGGCATTTCCTTTTTCTGATTTTTTTACCCAAATATCTGGAGACAAATTAATTTATAAACTTCTAAATTTAGAATATCATGGTAGCATAGATATTTCTTTTGAATCTGTTTGGGCACCTGATTTTTCTGGGGGTGTGTGATAGCAAATTGCATTCCCTGAGCTCACTCTTCTTCTTATGTAATCTATGGCAATTGTGATTACCTCTGGAATATGGTGTATCCATAAGGCTCCCCCTTACTCTGTCTGTCCCAGAAAGAAACTATTACACTGTTTTTTCCCATGCCCTCCTGTCCACAGATGAATTTTAGTGGCTTATGGTTAGCCAAATACAAATTCTGAAAACATAAAGAACAGACTGTCATTGACAAACTCTTTGTTTTCAAGTTATTTATGTGGCTTTTCGGCAATAACACAAAGCTCTCTTTGTCTCTGAAAAACAGAAAGAACTTCTTAACTCACCAAGTATTTAAATCTACTCAATATGATGGGTGGGCTAATGCATGAATC
Source organism: Proteles cristata cristata (assembly GCA_017311185.1). Lineage (NCBI taxonomy): Eukaryota > Metazoa > Chordata > Mammalia > Carnivora > Hyaenidae > Proteles > Proteles cristata. The sequence continues at coordinate 1,796,976 of JAESUZ010003619.1, read as the reverse complement.
CTGGCCTGGTACAAAGCAAGCACTCTGAAAAACTCATTCTCAAGCCATATATGCTGCTCAGTTTGCCACCATGAACGGTACTTAGGCAGAAGATTGAGAGGAATGTTGAAAGAATGTTTAAAATCTTTGAAGAGTGTTTAAAGACTTACAGTGGGAATAATTCAAGTAGTGGGAATTTAAATCTATAAAGAAAGGCATAAGGACTCATGGTTATTTAGCCTGCAAAAGGGAGGTTTCCAGGAAACTTTAATAATGTGTTTCTAGGTCATACTATAAACATAGAAAGAATGGTGCTTATGTGGTCCTTACTTGGCAATAAGGGAAAATGAGCACATGAGTAAGGAAGAAGGATGTGCTCATTTCTCTACATATATTATAGTTTAATAAAAAGTTAAAAAAAGGAATGACTGATTTTTATCTGTATGGGATGCCTTTGGAATGGTCAGAGAGCTAGATGGTTTGTTTAAGCTTAGTGATAATGAGTATGGCCCCTGCCATCAGATTTCTTAGATTAAATCCTAGCTACACTTTTTTTTTTTAATGTTTATTTTTGAGACAGAGACAGAGTGTGCTTGGGGAGGGGCAGAGAGAGAGAGAGAGGGAGATACAGGATCCAAAGCAGGCTTCAGGCTCTGAGCTGTCAGCACAGAGTCTGACTGAGGGCTTGAACTCAGGAACTGCGAGGTCATGACCTGAGCTGACATCGGTGGCGCTTAAACCAACTGACCCACTTCTTCCTGTTTGGGTGACCTTGGAGAAACCCCTCTCCTCATTTCTCTTAGCCGCATTCCTCACTTCTAAATTAGGTATAATGACAGTGTTGTTATGAGTATTATATGAGATAATGTATAGGCCTTAGTTATGATTTGGTTTTGTTTTGAAAGGCAGAACATCCAGATATTAGTGGTCTAAACAAGAGACACATTATTTTTGTCTCATGAATAATTCTCACTAGGTGCCTGGGGCTGATGTGGTGCCACACAGCTCCTGGCATGCAGGCACTAGCTCATATGGCGCTGTACTAGGGATGACTTCCATTTCTAAGTACCTTCCTACCCTGGCCATCTAGTCATTGTCTGCATTCTGGCAACAAGAAGGATAAGGAAAAGGCTTTTTTGAGAACACTTCCTTTTCCGGGCCATTGGTCAGAATTTAATTGCATTATGACATCTAGCCAAGGAAGGCTGGGAAGCATAGTCTTTTTCCAAGTAGCTTTGTAGCCAGCCACAAATCGTGGGTTCTCTTAGTATAGATAAAGGGGAATACAGTTGTTGAGGGAAGACCAATATTTAGAAATGGCTAGCAACTTCTGCTACTGCTTAGTACAGACTCTAGCAATAAATAAAAACTCTCTTGCTATCATTGCAAACTCAGATTCATATATCCAGTGTCCAATGTGCTTTCTTCATGTGGATGTTCCACAGGCAATACCAACTCAACATTTCTAAAAATGAAGTCATTTTATCACTCATTATTCCCTTTGTTCCGCTGTTTTCCCTTTCAGAGGCCATGCACTCTGCCTTTCCTAGTCTTGGCTAATGGTTTCACCACCTATCCATCTTGGAGTCTTTGTCTGCTACCCCTTTTGCTTCACTCACTACATCTAATCAGTTTCGAAGGTCTACCAGTTCTCCTTGGGAAATGTCCCTTGGATATAGCCTCTTTTCTCTACCCTCACTATTCATTACTTTAAGTTCACCACTCTTTAGAATGGCTGTTGGGGTCCTTCCTCGTCTGACTCCCAATTTGACTACAGAAGCATCTAGTTTTATATATTGTAATCAAATATATGCTGCACCTTGTGCACTTTGTATCTTTATAATCTGTGTTTAAAAAAAAAGATAAAATACAGGATATTCACCAAACAATTCACCAATGATAATATTGCTCCTTATATTGCAGATGAGGAAATAGGCTCAGAATAGTTAGACTTTTCCCTCTGTCTTGGAGCAACTAAATGGAAGAGCTGGAATCTGAACCCAGATCTGTCTGTTTCTCAACACCAAACCCTTTCTACATTATCAGACACTTGGAAATTAAGGCTTGAATTCATTTTGAAATTCCAATGGCTATGTTTTCAGGGGACTAAAAGAAAAAATGTCAGCTGGTATTGAAATTGGTGTCTGTCAAATTTATGAATGCTTTAACTTATTAAGATTCCTTCTTTTCCTCCCTCAGAATAGGCACAACCAATAGCTTGTAATTCTAATCAAACTAATACTAAATTATTTTCTTTTTGAATTATAGCCAATTTTTTCCTTGATAATTAAAAAAAGTCATTCTCTAATTTCTCATTCTTTGTTTGTATATAGTACAATGTGGTTCCTGTTATTATAATGACTGAGAATCCAGGTCTACCAATAATCAAAAGATTTACATTTATTGTGTATATATTATGTGTCAAATGTGCCAAATGACCCACATATAATTTCATTTAACCCATTCAACAGTCATGTAATTGTTACCCCAGGAGGCATTTGGCAATGTCTGGAGGGAATTTGATTGTTTCGAGGGTAGGGGTGGGTATGTACTGCCATCTAATGAATAGAGGCCAGGTCTGATGAGAAATATCTTGCAAAGCATAGGACAGCTCCTTACAACAAACTATGTGGTCAAAAATCCCAATAGTGCAGAGGTGAGACAGCAAGCTGTCAAGTATTACGACATCTGTATTAAAGGCAGAGAAAGCTCTGAGAGGTTAAATGACTTGTCCAAGTTTATGTAGCCTGTAAATGTGACAGCCAGCTCTGGAACCTAGATATATTTAGCTCAGAGTCCATGTTTTCCCCCATAGAGAGGCAAAGAGAATTTCAGTTTAGAGAAGGTGAAGATTAGTACATATATACCAACAACATAAAATTATTTCAAGGGATAATTAAATGAAAATACATGATTGTTAAGTGGAGTGTTTGGCAAAAACTGACCTTGCTATGATACCTGAAGTTAGTGCCTGGAGTGCTTAATATAGACAACTAAAGCTGTAATCATGTCAGAAAAAACGGAATCATTTTTTTTTCTTTCATTTAATCACTTTCTTTTTTGTCTCTGAAAATGTTGTGGCTGGATGTCGAAGCTTGAAAAAAGACATGGGCAATCAGATAAAGTTATTCAGGTTTCTAGAAAAGAAGATCATCAAAAAATGTTCCATCATGCCTTCACTAAAAATAGACACATTATAATGGATGCAAAATTGATATCAAGAAAGGCTTGATATTATGGTGGTAAACTGCCTGAAATGCTAAACAATCTTTTAAATGAGTTATTTGTAGTTTAGAAAATATAAATAGAGCTTTGGCTTATAAGACTGCCTGCTTATAGGCATATTTGAAAGCTCATGTAAGCAATGTACAGAGCCTGAACCTGAGTATTTTAGATTTCTGTCAATGAAGAGGGAATAGGACATCTCTAAACCATATCCATAGTATTTCCACAGTAGCAAGTGGCAATCACTATAAGGAATTAAAGGAGAAGTCAGATGTTATGCCCATATTGTATAACTTTGAGGGACAGCTGGAATAGTGATATTTCTAACTGTAAGGCAGGGTGTGACTTTAAGATGAAGTATTTAGATCAAGAAGTCTTCAAATGTAATTCCTTGATCTGCCTAGATAACTTTATGGTACCCAACCAAGCATTTCCAGAAGGTCTGATAACTCATCTTTCAGAGCATTTACCAACATCATTACTTTTGCTTATTATCTATTTCCTCTAGACTGTAAGCTTGGGGAGAACAGGATTTGTGTCTAACTTTTACAGTATTAGAGATTTCCTTAATGAATTCTTGAATGTACAGGAGTTTTCTTTTTCAGACATAGGTAGTTTAGTGAAAAGGGATTTGCAGACAATACAAAAGGGCACCTCCATGGGAGTAAGTAGTTATGTAAGTAATCATGTGCCAAGAGCGATGAAAACTGAGAGGATAGAAGAAAAAGGGCATAGACTGAAATAAGTAGAATAAGAAGCTAACGGTAGATTCCCAAGAAACATTCCTAGCGATTAGGCCACAAGAAAACAAAGAGCCCTATTTGAAGATTTTTTTTAACCCACCATAGCTCATAGAATAAGAGATGAGCGGGGATGCCAAAGTTTTCTCTTTCCTCCGCATGCAGTTCTCACCTCCTCCAGTTGAGATGTACTCAAGAAAAAGAAATGACTTTGTGGCTATTTTGACTGTGACTTTTGAAGTGTGTTGAAGAGGGTCATGAGATGGGGCGCCTGGGTGCCTCACTCGGTTAAGCGTCTGACTGCGGCTCAGGTCATGATCTCACGGTTTGTGGGTTTGAGGCCCGCGTAGGGCTCTGTGCTCACAGCTAGCTTAGAGCCTGGAGCCTGTTTCAGATTCCGTGTCTCTGCTCACGCTGTCTCTCTCTTTCTCTCAGAAATAAATTAAAAACAAAACAAACCAAAAAAAAACAATGAAAAAAAAGAAGAGGGTCATGAGCAAAATGACCAGCAGTTAGCTCTCCAGCTGGACCTGGGCAATCAGAGGGTCCTCACCGCCTCTCCTCCCCTCGGACGTTCTGCTCACTGCTTCCATGGTGGGAGCTGTTTCCAAGGATGTAGACTTTAGAGAGTACTGTGTCAGATGGTCTAGACTGGGTATGTGACTATTTAAGATTCTGGAGCACAGGTCCCGAGATCTACTGTCTTGTTGCCACCCAAGGCAAGCCTCAGATAAGTTCCTTGCTTCTTAAACCTGCCACCTACCAGTCTGGAGTGGTCTGCTTCTTCCTTGGCCTCTCCTTGCCCACTGCGTCTTTTTATTTTGAAGTGAATGCACCTAGAATGTAAATAGCTACTCTTGAGCCAGTTTTGATAGCTTTTGATATTTGTAATAATACAAAAATTTAAACCTTTTGATTTCTTAAGAAAATTTTGTTTAAATAAGTTATGGGTACATTTCTGCTTGTTGGAAAATATTTTTAAATTTATTTCATAAAATGTGATGATTTATTTGTAATATATTATTAGAATAACCTAATGCTTTAAGGGAAAAAAAGGCATGATGAGCACATGGAACTGACTTAAGGTATTCTATACTACAGATCACTTGCAAAATCAGGTCAGTGAGGAAATAAGGTCTTGGAGCTTTTGAAATACATAAGCAGTGGGAAGTCACTGAAAGGTGAACTGTAATAGAAGAGTAATTGCAACATCTCCATCTTAGCCTGCCCAATGTATTAAGCTACCTGAGAAGTTGTTTTCACTGACTGTTATCTAGGTTTAAAGAAACCATAATGAGTCCAAGTAACTATGACAGCAGCTAAATCTTGTAAAAGAATAGAGTTCAAGGGGTACACACTTTGATGAGTGATGCATTCTATAAGCCAGGGGTAATTCCTGTGGCCGAACTTCGGTGCGACAGTGAGCTTTTCTCTGCTGTATGCAACAGACTTGCCATTGGCCATTGTTAATATCAGAATCTTGTCAAACCTAATTTTGCTTAAGAGAAACCTGTGCTTTGGAGTCATGAAGTGACTTGTCCAGGATCACACAACTGATTCCTTGCTCAAGCCCAGATGTCTGGGCTCCCAGTTTAGTTCTCTTTCTCCTACACGGTGAATCCTCTATAATGTACCAGAAAATGACGAACAGAAAGAGAGATGAAAACATTCTCACTCTGTGGATTACGAGAAAAAAGAATGTGCTGTTTGGTGGGCTATAAAAAAACTTATCTTAAAAACAAAGAAAACAAAATCAACCTTTATGGAATTTTTAAGTACAGATCCACATTAAGATTTAAAGTCCAAGGAACCTTAATGGTGACACTTAAAAAATATCATGACATGATCTCACGGTTGGTGAGTTCAAGCCCTGGGTCGGGTTCTGTGCTGACAGCTCAGAGCCCAGAGCATGTTTCAGATTCTAAGTCTCTGTCTCTCTCTGCCCCTTCCCTGCTTGCATGCTCTCTCTCTCTTTCTCTCTCTCTCTCTCAAAAATAAATGTTAAAAAACTTTAAAAAATTAAAAAGGATTAAAATGAAAAATATTCTGAAATAACAGATTAAATATACACTAATAGCATGCTAATGTATAGCTCACATAATTTGAAGGATGGCATAAAAATATTAGTGGTATAGCTAAGGAATTTAGTATCTTTTGCGTATGTGTGTTTTATGCATCTAAATAGGGAAAACAGAAATAAAAACAAATCTTAACATGTAACTCCAAAAAAAAAATAGCCCAGAAATATTTTGAAATAATGAAGTACATGGCCTCCTATTATTGGTGATAGCTCAGCATTTTCTCTGAAGATACCTGGGTGTAATTTAACTAAGATTTAGAAAAAGAAAAGTATTGGGGAACCTGGGTATCTCAGTTGTACTTGGGTGACTCAGATTAAGCATCTGACTTGGGCTCAGGTCATGATCTCACTGTTAGTGAGTTCGAGCCCTGCGTTGGGCTCTGTGCTGACAGGCTCAGAGCCTGGAGCCTGCTTCGGATTCTGTGTCTCCCTCTCTTTGTCTCTCTCTCTCTCTGCCCTTCCCCCTGCTTGCATTCTGTGTCTCTCAGAAAATAAATAAACTTAAAAAAAAAAAGACATGTATAAAACATTAGGAGTATACACAAAGAAAAGCCAATAAATCCATTCTAATTCACCCTATAAAATAGGAAAAGCAAAGGGTCTGTTTTGCTGCCCTTTTAAATAGGACCCCTGATCACAAAAGCTGAAAGGAAAAAAATAGTCCTAAGAGGGGAAAACACCCAAAGGAGTTAATTCTTGTTTGATATAAGTGCATGTATTAGTTTTCTATCAGTTCTGTAACAAATTACCACAGCATGGTGAAACAAAACAAAAATCTATCTTATATTTCAGTAGGTTGGAAGTACAGCATGGGTCTCCCTGAGCTAAAACCAAGGTGTCCACAGGAGTGCATCCCCCTCTGGAGTTTCCAGGAGAGAATCAGTTTCTAGAGGCTGCCCACATTTTTGGCATCTTCGTCCATCTCCAAAGCCAGCCACGTTGCTTCTCTCTGACTATTCTTCCTAGTCACATCTCCTCTGACTCCCTTCTGCCTTCTCTCACTTTTAAGGACCTTGTGATTACATTGAGCCCACCTGGATAAGCCAGCATACTCTCCCCATCTCAGGATCCTGAACTTTAATCATATCTGCAAAGTCCCTTCGTGCCAAGTAAGATAACATATACACAAGATGTGGTTCTCACTGTGGGATCATCATTCCATGGACTACACAGTCCATGTAGTTAATATTACATAACATGAAACAAAAAATTTTCATTGGAGCTCTGGTAGTCCATTTAAAAATGACTTCAAATTAATATATGAACATGGTTAAAACAATAACATTGTACTGAAGGGTTTACCCTGCCACATAATATCCCCTTCTGGAAGTTGCTACTTTCACAACTTCAGTTTTTAGTTATTCTGGTGGTTAGCTCCGTGTCTCTAAATAAATCACGTATAATGAGATTTCTTGACTTAGCAACTTCGACACTTCCTAGTGTCACCCTGCTGTGAGTCATGAGGATTTACCTCACACAACTCACACCTGTCACTATTCCTCATGGAACTTCCTAAGGAAGGGGTATGAAGGTAAACATGTCAGTGCTTTCAGATGGAAACATTCTTTTTCATTCCCCCCACTAGATTAATGGTTTGGCTGGGTAGAGAATGCTAAGTTGGAAAAAAGCTATCCACAAAACCTTGAAAGCATTGCTCTACTATTTGGTGTTGCTAATAAAACAAAAAAGAATCCATGCTCCTGATACCACTTTCTGTGTACTCAATCTTCTTTGCCTAGCCCTCTGTGGAAACTTTTAATATCATTTAACCATTGGAGTTCCGAAATTTTATAATAAGGTGCTCGCGTGTGATTCTTTCTTACATTCATACTGTTGGTTGCAGGTAGAGCCTACTGCCTTTTTTCATTTCTGGAGAATTTTTTTTGTTTTAATTCTTTGATAAGTTGCTCTCGTTTCTTTAGAATTCCTAATAATTAGACTTCCTATATGGAGTCTCAATTTTGATGGTCTTTTCTCTCATATTTTCCTCTCTTTGCCTTCTTTTGTTTTTAACCTCTTAGAGAGTGCCTGTGATCTACCTTTCAAATTTTCAATTAATTTTTTGATTTGGGAAATTATTCAATTAATTTCTGAAAGCACCTTCTTGGTGCTGGTCTCTGGATATAGTATTTTCTACTTAAGGACACTAAAGTGGCTTTCTTCCACTTCCTGAATATTCTTGGGTTAGGGGACAGTTTTTCTATTTATCCTGGTCTTTCTTTGTTACACTGCATCCTTCCTGTCAGTTTTCTGGTGATCATTTGTTGTCCATTTATATTTAAAACTGAGAGAATTATAAGGTAACCATGTGCTCTGTATGTGAAAAGACTTGTTGGCTGGAAGTTTTACATTACAATGAGAAAGAGGTGAGCCAGTAACCTTTGCTTTTGGCAAATACTAGAAGTAGGAAGTGCTTTCTGGCACCAGCGAAATGTTTGACTACAGGTCACCCTGTGTGAGAAAATAGGTGTCCTATACAGGTCTTCAGTTAATGCCCTATTTTCAAGGCCACTTTCTTCTGCCCTTTCTTGTACCTGTAGTCTCTAATCTGAAGCATCTCAATTTCTGCTGGGCAAGTTGTTTCCTCTATCTGCTGAAGCCTCTTCTCTTCTTTCGGACTATGGCTTTGGCACAAGACATTCTTTCTCAATGTTCATATTCCAGAAGCGTGGTAAAGTACTGGTTTTTGATGGTCCCACTATTACTCTTTTAGTTATCATGTTTTTATAATTTTAGATAAGCCTTATTTTAATCTTAGACAGAGGGCAAAGTTGAAAATGGGCTGAATTTGCTATTTTGTACTGAAATATAATATATAATGTTTGGATGAAGTTGGTGGGAGAAAGCGTAAGATCAGTCAGTAAAAATTTGTTAATGATGCTTAGATTTTATGTGGAAATGAAGGGATGAGGACACACAGAAATAGCATCCTATGTGATCCGGATGTCATCACATCCGTAGATGACATCTTATTTTTCAGGCCTGCAATTCCCCTCACTTCCAATCAGATCAGAACTTTGATTCAAACACATCTAAGAATATAAAATCTCCTTTGATTTGAATTCTTTTGCTTTTTAAGTCCTTTTATTTTTCAACAGACACTTCTCAGAATTGTGTGCAATAACCTCTAATCTGGTGTCTCAGTTACAGTTTGATCAGGGAAAGAGAACTCCTACGAATGATATGGAATAGATTTATGGTAGCGATTAGATCAGACGAAATGTAAGAGAGTCTGGAGACAAAAAGATCAAAAAGTAAGGGTTGGAGGATCAGAGAGGAGTTGTTAATCATCATATAAAGGGAAACTGGTGAAGTAATATCTGGAAGTCCCTTCTGCACCTGCCTGTGGTGGGCCTCTAGTCAGGGTAGTTCAGTGGGACAAGGAGGTGGGAAAGAAATCTGGACCTGAAGTTGGGAAGGGAAGTGCAAATTGAGATCCACGGGTACAAAATGGAGGCCGAGAAGACAAATTGTAACTCAAATGGGGCAAGGGGAACTGTGTTTGATGCTTATGACATCTAACTGTGGCAATTTAGATCACCTGAAGATGAACCTGTTCATCACATTGTTGCACATGCACCTAGAGTAGAACTCAGAAAATCTAAAGAAGGAGATGTGGTGGGAGTTAAGTCCCTGTTGACAGGCTGCTGCTCCTTGTCAGGTGGGCGAGTAGGTCAGGGACAAGGTGCATGAACTGTAGCAGTGTGTGGGGCACAATCTTAGTTCAGGCTGTCACCATTCATCAATTAGGCATAATCAAGTTTAATATTTCTGTTGGATGTCCATGTGGACATGTTGGTAGAAAGTTGGAGTTTGCGGCCTGAGAATGTAATATTAGAATCTTAAGATTTTTGTAAACAGAAGATTTTGATGGTTGATAAGGTTCAGAAAGTAGGAGATTAAGATCACTAGATTTTAGGAGATTAAGGAACTATGAATCTAGGACCTTAGGTTATTGGATAAGTCATCCAAATGGACACAGAAGTCATACACTATGATGATGGGTATTTTGAAAGGTTAGTGTCAAAACCATCTAAGGTAGGTATTGGGCAATGGGAACAGATGGCTGAGAATAGGAGCTGGATAGCATGCCTCAAAGGAGGAGAGGTTTGTTTGCTTTTATTAGAGAAAGGTAGAGAAGAAATGATTTAAAATTAACATGAGGTGCTAGGCAATGCCATTTCTTCTCTAGTAGATAGCCTGTTTTGTTCATTGGAGATATGAACTTCATGTCATTTTGGAGGAGCTATCAATTTTGGTGTCCAGTTTCTCGAACAGTACAGTATTCTCCATAGATAGAAACTGGGTCAAAGAATAGTTTTGTGACCCGAGCTATTTCAGCTAGAGTACTTCTGTATTATAGATGTACTTGTCAGGAAGAAGGTAAAGATGATGTGATCTTATGGTTATTAGCAGCCATCTTGCCTACCTTCTGCATAGGAGAAGGTTGCAATAGAATCCTGAGAAAATTAATTCAAGAAAAGACACATGGAAATGAAGGCTGAAAGTTGGAATAATAATTCTAATATTTGTTTGTGTGTTGAGAATACTTCTTTTCAGTTATATAAGTTCGTAGTTAACTTTTTTCTTTTTTTTTTTAAGCTTAAGCTAGATATGAGTTTGGGTCTCTATTACTACTAACCAAAGACTATTAATTAATATGCTTCTCCCTACAGCTAATCACCATGGCCTTGGACTGATTTATAAGAGAACAAAGAGCCCCTAGTACAGATTGGAGAGAAAGAGAGGGATTCTCCAGGAAAAGCAGAGTTTCAGTTAAGACTAAGAGTATAGAGTGCTTGTTTACAGTGTGATTAAGCTTTGAAGGCCATGATGAAAAGGGCTGGAAGAGTGGGAACTGTGAGAAGGAGGGTGACAGGAGAGAAAGTGCTGAATAAAGAGGTACTTAATATGTATGAAAGCTCTTCAAAACAATTAATGTGCTAATATACTAAGGTATAAAGTCATCATTGCCAGGACTTTGTGACTGTATGTATAATAAAATATGTAGTGCAGATTTTATTAAAAATGCCACTTATATGAAGCATTTAAAGTAGTCAGATTCATAGAAACAGAAAGTAGAATGGTGGCTACCAGGACCTTGGGGAAGGATGTTATGGTAATGAGTTATAGGATTTCAGTTTTGCAAGAGGAGAAGGTTCTGGAGATCTGTTGTGCAACAGTGTGAATATACTAAATACTGCCAAAATGCACACTTTAAAATGGCTAAGATGGTAAATTTTATGTCACTTTGAAAAAAACACAATATAAAAAAGAATTAATTAGTTCAGCTAATATAACTTATAAGACACTATGAAGGGTTAAGATATTGAAGTGTAACTGGAAATAAAGAAAGGAATCAATCCTATTAAAAAATGTCTGTGAGAAGAAGCTGTAATTTTTAGAGCATGCACAACGTTTGTTACTAAAAATTGAGTTGTAGGTATAGTTTCTGCCTCAGAAAAATAAAGTCTAAATTTGAGATGGAGATGGATCAAAGGTCAGGAAGAAGACTAGAGAGAAAATATCATAGTTAATAACTAACTGATACCGTAGTAGAATGATATAGAACAGATAACTGGAAACAAAGAAGTTGGACTCACTCTGGAATTTCAATAAAGGAAAAAAGAATGAATGGTTGAATGGAAAAACAAATAAGCAAAACCTAGCTTTTAGCAGGCAATGATTGTATCTTTTGTGTAATTGTTTCTGTGAAAGCGGCCCCTTAGCAAACTCTAGCAGGAAATTTTGGGTTTGATGTGCTGGGTATGAAGAGTGCCTGATTGCTAATCTCACTCAGAGTCAGAGAATATGTAGATTTTGCTTATACTATTAAATCAAAGTTCAAGAAATTTCTGGATTGTTTGAGCTAGATCTACTCTTAGAGGTCTATCTCCTTTTTTACAATTAAAATTGTACAAAACCTCAATTTGCCATGATCTGGCCTTGATTATGTTCAAGGTCACACAAGTAACGCATGGCATAGTTAAATTCCAAGTCTCTAGATGTTTTTCCTTGTACTTTTCCCAAATGTGAGTCTGGCTATCTGTCACACTGTATGACTGGAAATTAGTGTCTATTTATCTGACTGCCAACAGCATCAGCAGCTAATGCTTGGTCCTTGCCTGGTCCTTGTTATCAAAAATTGCCAGTGAAAGGTCATACAGGGGCTATTAAAGCTATAAATAATCCCAGCACAAAATTAAGTAATAATGTATCTTTCATTAAATGTTCATATATCTTTGGATTAGATGGTGGCATGTTATAAGGGAAATGGCACTCTCCAAAATGATGGGTGTAGGATATAACTTCAAGTAATTAACCCAGAGAACCTCACAAATGTATGTCCCTATTTCGCTTACTTCTAAATAACATCTTACTTTATATGTTTTTTGATTCTTGGACAATAAGCCAAATATTACTGAACTGTCAGATTAGAAGCAGGCATGAGACAAGTTGAATAATAAGCAGTCTTTTCAACTTGATGTTCACTTTCTTTTTATGAGTGGGAGACCACTTTCTTTTTATGAGTGGGAGACCAAAGAATCTTCCCCACCTTTCTGCCCTTCTCTCTTTCTTGCCCTCTCTACTGTCTTCTCCTAAGTATCCAAGTTGCTCAAGTTTTGATTGAAGAAGAAAAATCATTCTATTTCTTGTTGGTCTATGAATTAACCTAATTGATAGGGTGCACATGAAATTTATTGCTTAAACGGGGATGTTTTGAGGGACATGGAAGCCCTATTAAAATTAGACAGTATTAACTGGGCATAAACAAGGGATTGTCCAAGACAAATGGAATATATGGTCACTCTTTTTGTGCAGGGAGGTTTAGTCTATCCCTGACACCATCTTTTCACAGCAAACCTAATCATCTGTAAACATAGGAAACAAAATGTGATGCTGTTCAGAATTCTCAGAGGTAGAATATTCAAGTATTCAGCACTGAGTTGCGAGCTTTTCAGAGCCACCATTGCTTCAAAAAGAGCTAGATTAAATTAACATGGAGAGGATTAGCTTAGGTTTTTGGATATTTGTTTCTGATGAGCATTCACATGTTTGCTTATTAAGTACTGTTACTGTATTTCTGTACAGCAAATGGGGAAATAGTTAAAAACATGCTTAACATAAGTAAGCCAGTGATACTTCTGATGAGGTATGGATTCATATGAGAAAAACTACAAAAGATTAGTAAAGCTGATGTTTATTACATTTACCTAAAAATTCAGATATTCAAATATATTTAAAAATCAGATTATTCAAATATTAATCAAAATGAGGTTACATCAGAATTATCCTTGGAAATGATAATTTAGAACTTATCTTTTAGGGGCACCTGGGTGGATCAGTCGGTTAAGTGTCTGACTTCCGCTCAGGTCATGATCTCATGGTTCGTGGGTTGGAGCCCCGCATCGTACTCTGTGCTGACAGCCAGCTCAGAGCCTGGAGCCTGTTTCAGTCTGTGACTCCCTCTCTCTCTGACCCTCCCCTGCTCACGCTGTCTCTCTCTCTCTCTCAGAAATAAATAAAACATTAAAAAATTAAAAAAATAAAAAGAACTTATCTTTTAAAAAATTTTTAATGTTTATTTATTTTTGAGAGAGAGAGAGACAGAGACAGAGCAGGAACAGGGCAGAGAGGGAGGGAGACACAGAATCCGAAGCAGGCTCTAGGCTCTGAGATGTCAGCACAGAGCCCAATGCAGGGCTTGAACTCACGAACTGTGAGATCATGACCTGAGTTGAAGTCAGGTGCTTAACCAACTGAGCCACCCAAGCACCCCAGAACTTATCTTTTGCCTTTGAACCTACAGATAGAATACTTTAGGTTGTGTTAATAATTCCTATATTTAAAAATTGTTGAATAGGAGACCAAATATTTTCAAGTTTCCATAATGTAACATATTTTTACTCTTCTAGGGAGCCTGAAATATTACAACTTGGCCTTCAGTGCACTTCATGTGATATTTTCATTTAGAAAAATTTCTTTGATTGGTATGTGGGGAAGGAAGCCTTACCAGGTTAAGAAAAAGTACCATTTTCCTTTGGTTTTATTTTATTTTGTAGGTGTGCCCCAAAATTTTGAAAAACAGAATTTTATATTTAGTATAAAATTGCAGTAACACCTTGCCAGTAACTTAAATCCTTTGGAACAGAGCCCTGCATTGAGATGATGTGGAAAAGGCTTCTAAGTTCTCTAAACAATTTTCACAAAGCCTCTGCACTAAATCTATGCCCTTAACTACAGCACCCAATTTATTGACTTTTCACTGTGTGTGTGTGTGTGTGTGTGTGTGTGTGTGTGTGTGTATGTGTGTACCAGAGTATAAAAAACTTTATTTTCTCTATGAATAGAAAATTTGGAACAAAAAACTAGAAGGGAGGCAGGAAGAGCTGATGAAACAGGAGACAGACTTAATCTACATACATTCTTAATGAGATCTATTCTTAATCAAGACTCCGAATCAGCAAGAAAAATTTAAATGATGTCCAAGAACCACTCCTTAATAAGGGTAAGATATAATTTCTTTTAGAAAGAATTTCATTAAAAAATCAGTATGGGGAGGCTGGGTGGCTGGCTCAGTTGATTAATTGTCCCACTCTTGATTTTGGCTCAGTGCATGATCTTATGGTTTGGTTCATGAGTTCGAGTCTCGTGTTGGGGTTTCCACTGAGCCTGCTTGGGACTCTCCCTTTCTCTCAGCCCCTCCCTTGCACACTCTCTCTCAAAAGAAATGAATAAACATTAAAAAAATCAGTGTATATGTTTTAACAAGTGATCGGTATTCAAAGCTGTAGGCTTTATATTTTGGTAAAATTCACTGTCACTGACCACTTCATTCTCCTGTAAAGCTATATAAATGAAATGGTTTCATAATATGGATTACATGAAAGAAAATATAAAATTATGCATATTATGTGACATATGAGTGTATAAAATCTATCTTGGTATAATTTCCCCCCAGAACATATCTCTCTGGACATGACTACTTGAGACTTGGAGACTGGTGTGTCAGAGTTTGGGAAAACACATAATTCCAGTTCTCTTGGTCACAGGTTATAGGACTGTGTTTAGCTAGTGCTTATTTGAAGTGATATGTCACGTCGTTCTCTAGTATAGGATTCTAGAGATGCTGATTCCGTGTCACATCCAAAGACATTTCCTTGGCAAGTTGATGAGGTTGAGCTGAGAAACAGCTATAGTTACGCATAGGAAGTGGTGGGTTAGCTGCTACAAGGTACTACGGGGACTGAGGACTCATCAACATTTCAGTTATAAGAGAAACAATACATTCTACAGAAACAAAGAAAATAAGGAAATTGTTACATGAGAAGTAACATATTACTGTACTCTCCTTCCCCCTTTCCCTTCATCTACGGATTATGAAAATTGAGTTGTAAAAAACAACTTGGTCCCACCTTTGGGACCATAAAGAGAATAAGACAATCCTATAATAACTCCAGCCTGGGGCTAACATTGCCAGGTTCCATACTTTGCACCAAAACATTCTTGTTGACAAGTTTATTCTCCCTCAACTTATGAATGAATCATTGAATTGTTCGTATAACCTCTGAATCATTTTGCTAGTGTGAAAATATGCTGTTAGTGTTATTTACATTCTTTCCCTCCATTTTTTTTGAAGATGTAAGCAAGCTGGGTCAGGCTAGGGGAATCTGTGGCCAGAAGTTGGTTTTCTTCTACTGAAGCTAAGTGCCTTGTACTAGAATTGCTGCTTGGCTCTATTGCTATTGAGATTTTATCAGCAGATCTACTCGGCCAGGTGCTTGTGGCTAAGGAATACCACCGGCACAGTAGAGGGACTATCTTTCCTATTTGCAGATACATCAAATCCTGGGGGCCTGTGTGTAACACAATCCCTGGACTTTAATCTCTAGTAATTCATTGACCTACCAAGCTCTTAGCACTTCTCTCAGGTCTTAGGCCTTGTGACCTCCCTGCTTTGCCTGGTGAGGTTCTTGCTATCATTTGTCTTCTGTCTTCATGACACATAAAAAGAAAGGAGGAGGGGATGAGAGGTGGGGGTGGGAAAGAGCTTGGCATGACACAAAACAACACATTCTTTTCTCATCTGTATCTTAATATGGTAGATGTGGAATGATCTTAGTGATTGGTTGGAAGTGTTTCAAATGCCAGAGTGACAATTTACGTTTTTTTTTTTTAATCCACGTTAGTGTAATCATGATTTCAGGAATAGAATTTAATGATTCATCACTTACATATAACACCCAGTGCTCATCCCAACAAGTGTCCTCTTTAATGCCCATTGTCCATTTAGCCCACCCCTCTACCCACCACTTCTCCAGCAACCCTCAGTTTGTTCCCTGTATTTAAGAGTCTCTTAGTGTTTGTCTCCCTCTCTGTTTTAATATTATTTTTGCTTCTCGTCCCTTATGTTCATCTGTTTTGTATCTTAAATTCCACAAATGAGTGAAATCATATATTTGCCTTTCTCTGACTGCATTATTTCACTTAGCATAATACACTTTAGTTCCATCCATGTTATTACAAATGGCAAGATGTCATTCTTTTCGATCACCCACAACTCACATCTTCCAAAAAATAAAGTACTGCTTTACAGATTATTTATTTATTTCTTTGGTTTTGGTAAGGCAGAGGACATTACTGCTAACAACTTCTCACTTTCATTTCATTACCATTTTTTTAAGTTCATTTATTTATTTTGAGAGAGAGGGATACACACATAGAGAGAGAGTGCATGTGTGAGTCCCAGCCCCACGTCAGGCTCCACACCATCAGCATGGATCCTGAGGCAGGGCTCGAACCCACAAACCGCAAGATCATGACCTGGGACAAGATCATGACCTGAGCTGAAATCATGACCTGAGCCAAAATCAAGAGTCGGTCGCTTAACTGAAAGCATAGGAACACGGTTACAGGAGCATAGTTACAGTCACTGGGCTGGGAATTTCACATGCCTTGCCTTCTCCATGCTGCAACCCGGAAGTGACTTACTGTTTCATAATTCTGCCCAAGCTGCTCTTCACTCCTTTCCTGTTGGGAAAAAGAAATCTGCTGTTCCTTCCAAGCGAAGCTCCAGTGTCACTTCCTTTCTACTAGCAGCTCCCCTCCCCCGGCTCAGCAGAACTTTGCTCTTCTCAGCTCTTTATGGTACCAGATGCTGCCAGTACGATGCTTATCACCTTCTGTTTCAGTTGCTTATATGCAAATCTCTCCCTCCTACGAGAGGATGAGCTCTTCAAAGGCAGAAGCTCTCTTCACTGATATATAGACAGGGCTTCACACAATGTCTATCTAGTTTTTAGTATTGCCCAACAGGTACTAATGTCAGAGCCAGAAATGGTGGCCAGTCTGATACTCTTAACACTGTACCAAGGTATTTCTGAAATAGAAACCAACCAACCAACCAACCAACCAACCCACAAAACAAAAAAGAGTAACTGCTGACTTTATTACCGGCCTAATCTGCATACTTCACTTAACTCAAGCTTGTTTTTATGCGTGGGCATGTAGAAAGTGCTTGGGGCGAGACAGGGTAGAACATGTTTTTGAGTGTATATTTTCTGAGACTTCAATATAAGTCACTTAAATAATAGAAATCTGCATAATGAATACACTGGGAAACTTTTAAAAGTCAAAAAATATAGGTGTTTCATAGGAAAGGTGTGAGCTGTTGGGACATTAATATGTGGAATGAATAATACATATTGAAGGTACCATACTTTTGTCAAAACCCTGACTAAGAGAATCCGAAGGAATTTCTCTCCATCTTTGTATAAAGCAATCTTTTCGTTTCTTCTCATTTCCTCACACCCTCCTTTTCCTTTTCTTTTTCTTCCTCCTTCCCTTCCTCCTCCTCCTTCTTCTTGTCTCTATTTTATATGTTCCCATTCCCTCCCTTTTTGTTCCTGGAAATTTATATTTAAGAAGTTGGCAACGGTGATGGTAAGTCAGCAAATCAAATGAGGGGGTGGTTAGACTATGACTCTATGAGGAAAATATTTCATACTTGGTTTTATTTCTCTGTGTTTCAAAATGCATTTATTTATTTTGTCTAGGCAATACAGTTACATAGAGCAAAATCCAAAATTAGAGAAGGGAATATAGAGAAAAATCTTCTTCCCACATCTATCCCTTAGGCAGGCAGTGTTCTCTAGGCAGAAAGGCAGGATCAAGTTTCTTCTGTGTCTTTTCAAAGACATTTTCTGCATATACAAATAAACACTCACTCACACACAGATATTCCTTTCTTCCTCTTTTATGTAAATGGGAGCACATACATTGCAACTTAATTTTTCTGCAAATTATTTTTCTTTGACGGCTCTAAGGCAGTCCATCATATGGATATATTATAATATATTTAGCTACTTACTTACTGATGGATATTTAGGTTGTTTCCAATATTATGTTGTTGCAAGTTATGCTAAGTAAATTACCTTGTACATATGCTGTTTCATACATGTTCAAGTATTTCTATATTCAAAGTGAAGAACTTCTGGGTCAAAGGGAATGTACGTTAATGATTTTGATAGGTGTTGCCAATGTGCCCTCTGTTCTCCTTTCTCTCATGAATGATAGGTTTTTAAACTTTTTGATAATTCCCAGTATCATTTATGGGGTTACTATGAAGCATAATAATTTTTTAAATTAAATTAAAAAAATTTTATTTAATTTAAAAATTTTTAATTAAATATTACATTAGCTAATTTTTAAAAAATTTTTTTAAAAGATTAATTTCTGAGAGAGAGAGAGAGAGAGAGCAGGGGAGGGTCAGAGAGAGAGGGAGACACAGAATCCAAAAGAACTGAGCTGTCAGCACAGAGCCTGACGCGGGACTGGAACCCACGAATCGTGAGATCATGACCTGAGCTGAAGTTGGACACTTAACTGACTGAGCCACCTAGGCGCCCCTACATTAGGTAATTATTAAGGCAAAAAAACATTTGCTTTTAATGCTTTTATGATGTTTAAATTTTAATAAAGTGCTCAAATAAAAGAAATGATTCTATATTGGAGACCATGTCCAAAGAACTGGTTGAAAAGTAAAAAAGATAGAACTCAACTGGTTATTTTGTTTACATAATATTGAACCACTGATTTGACGGTTTGTTTTACTGACTTGGTGAACATAATGTAGATTTAGATTGAATTTTTTATTTCCTAGTAGTCCAGAAAAGATATCATTTTATATGTTTATTTTCACAGTTACTTTCTATTTAATTCTATTAACATTACCTACCTAAAATGTGTTAGACAAGATTGGGAGATTCAAAAACAAATATAACAGTCTGCGAATTCAAGGGTTCACAGTCTAATAAATGGCATTCAAATAGACTTCTTTGGGGCACCTGGGTGGCTCAGTCTGCTAAGCATCTGACTTCGACTTTGGCTTAGGTCATGATCTCCCATTTTGTGACTTCGAGGCTGTGTGTCGGGCTCTCTGCTGACAGTTCAGAGCCTGGAGCCTGCTTTGGGTTCTGTCTCCCTCTCTCTCTCTGCCCCTCTCCCGCTCATGCTCTGTCTCTTTCTGTCTCTCAAAAATGGATAAATAGTAAAAAATATTTAAATAGACTTCTTTTTTTAAAAGTTTATTTATTTTGGGAGACAGAGAAAGTGAAACAAGAGAGAGAGGGAGGGAGAGAGAATCCCAAGCAGGCTTCACACTGTTAGCGCAGAATCCAATGAGTGGCTCGAACCCACGAACCATGAGATCATGACCTGAGCCAAAATCAAGGGTTTGATGCTTAACTGACTGAGCCACCCAACCACCCCCAGTTAAACAGCCTTCTAAAACATAGTCAAGAAATGCTAAAAGCACTTGCTTGTCATTTTAAAGATGGCTATTAAAGAAATCACTGTCATAAGGAGGTGAAGAAAATGTCAACCAGAAAACTTATCTCCATTTCAACTGGCCACTTGAGAATTATTCACAATTCTCTCCCTGGTGCTAAGGCAAACTGGATCATCTCTTGCAGTAGAGCAACATGAAGTGAGAGCTATAAAATGCTTCACTTCTTTTGGCCTGGTAATTGCTACAATTAGGCAATTTTCTTATAATTTGGAAATGGTTGGTCAATTTAGCCTGATCAATGAAATTATCTACTTTTAAAAGACCAAACAAGTTGAAAGATCAATGTTTTCAATTTTCATGTTGTAGCCTTGCACTCACTATGTATTACTATGTGATTCATCGTATTCATGAATTAATATTTATTGTCTGATTAGATTGTAAAAGAATCATGGACACTTGAAACATATACTAGAATAGACATTGTGTGACATTGTTCTACTTAGTGAAGTTTTTGTGAAATCCCTTCTCTTGATTAAACAACATTAGATCTTAACTTCTTATGCAATGGATAATTTGTTCCATATTATTTGGCAACACTTTTGTCCTACAATTACATTGCAAACAGAAATTACAATTTACAATTTCTGTTGTGTGCCATTATTAATGTTGTACAACTTTGAATTTTAGTACTGTGCTCTCCTAGGGCCAGTTCAACCTTCTTATTTCAAAGCTCATGGACTGAACAAATAGTAATTAGCACCTTTTATATGCTGAACTATATTTGGATATTAAGATAACAGCTGGATCTTTTGTCATAGTGGAGAAGACAATAACTGCTAGAGAAATAAAATAATTACAGATTTGGAGAGCTATTATGAAGGAAACAACTAAGAGATGAGAGAAAGAGTACCCAAAGTAACCACTAAATGATGAAGGAAGGCCTTTGAGAAGTTCACAGTTGACCCTGGACCAGGAGTTCGAGAATGAATGGGTTCTACGTTTATTGGGAAGAGCAATCTAGGCAGAGATAATAAATGTTAAGTCAGGAAAAAGAGCTTGACCTTTTCTGGGAGAAAGATAAGAGTCCATGACTTATCTGGAAACACACCACTACTTCCGGCTAGAAGTCATAGGGCTCACTGTTTGTGACATTATCAAACACATCTGATAGAAGGTACAAGGGATTCATCAAGGCATGGATGATGCCTTCATTTATTTAATATGCTCCCCTGGAAATACAAAAATCAAAACAGCAAAACCACTGCCTTGACATCTGGTATTTTCAGTAGTGAATTTATTAAATTACCTTTTAATAAGTTTGTGTTCTTATCATTTTCTTGATACTGAAAATACAAGATGAGACATTTAACTTTTGAATAATATTTTTCCTGGGTACAAAGAAGATTCTAATTGCCACTAGGCTATCATCTCTGACTTTTTAAAAGATTAATATGTAAATTGGACATAACACTATATATTAACGCTTTTCTTAGCCCCAGCTGAACCAGAGGTGGACATCTGATCCATGATGGGCCAGGTGGACGGTCCCTTACACAATGAATGGAGCTTAAACTGAGAGATTCAGTAGAGGGAGTGAGAGCCATTGCATGCCCATGCAACAAACTACCTAAAATTTAGTGGGTACTAGAGGATCATATACAGCACAGAAAGCCAATTTGAAGAAAGTAGCAAGAAAATACGGCAGAAATGCAGAGAAGCAGCACTAAGACCGAGTGGCTCATTGAGAAACAGAGTGTGTGCTTCCAGACTTTCCAGTCTTCATGTGTAGGATTGATGTTAGATTCCCCCAGTGGGATTCCTGCCATGGACACTGTACAGCATGTGGGGCCCACAAATTACAAACTCACACAAGAACCGTTACTTCGCTAAAGAACCCAAGGATGCGTCTTTCATTCAGTAGCTCCGCACTGGCACAGCAAGACCCTGAATTCTGAAGAGACATTCCAGTGACTAACACAATTCAGTCCTAGTAGAAATGCTGCTCTCTATCTCCTGCCCTATGTCCTTGCAACAAAGCAGCGGGGCCACTTGTGGCTTTGACATCAGAGGGAGCCACTGCTTCAGAATGCGGGCCATATGGGGACAGGTAGATGCTCTTGAGTAAAAGACTGGCTTTCTTGTTAAAGGTTTCTCTCAGCCAGCAGGAATGCGACAGACTTTTGCACAAGGAAATGTCATTTACAATAGTGCAGGATGCATATATTTTTTTCTCTTTAAATGTTCCAATTTGTGACTCCGGAGGAATTCACAAATTGTTATAATATTTAGAACAGTTGTGCATGGTGGAGAAGGATCATTTTATAATATTAAACAATTCATATCATATCTAAATGTATATAAATGAATGCTGACAGCTCAGAGCCTGGAGCCTGCTTCAGATTCTGTGTCTCCTTCTCTCGCTGCCCCTCCCCTGCTCATGCTCTGTCTCTCAAAAATAAACATTAAAAAAAAAAGAAAGTTATGGTATATAGAATTCTTGGTTCATTTCTGAGGTATTGACACATCCTCTTGCCACTGCCTCATAAGAACAAAGTTTGTCTAAGTTGAAACATACGAGTGTATTATTGAAGAACTACAGTAACTCAGGAGTGGTTGTCTAATTTAGCATTACCATTCATAAGACACACATTAAGTGAACATATGACTATGACAATGTCATCAGCAATTTTACCACGAGAAAGAATTAATTTTGTAGAATATGTTATTTATTGCTTATATATGTCTTTATTTTATTAGTCATCCAAGCATTTGCCTACCAGCAATACACCCAGATATGTACAATAATAATTAAATTCATTTACATGTGATCTCTTGCAACTTTCAGTCATGCTGCAGTGTACGTTTACATTAAAAAAATTGTTATCAGGTTTGTCAAGTAGAAGGACCAAATACATCTTACTTAACGAACATATTAGTATTTTGACTTCACTTTGAAATATTCATTCACATGGTATAGAAGTCTCTATCGTACTCTGGGCCATGTGCTACCGATACCAGGGGTGGGCCTGCTGTGACCTACTTTTAGTTTTTTCTCGTTGAGATTCCTGTTGTGTCATTTCTATGAGACTTCTATTGTATCCTTTTAACAATGCCCCAATTTTTTGACTCGGGCTGGTTTGAGTGGGTTTCAGCTTTTTTGCACTGCACAGTCTTATCTAAGGGAATCACAGAGGCACATTTCATCTCCCATGTAGATGAAGAATTGGTTCTCATTTGAATAAAAATCATGTAAACCACAGTTTACAAAATTCTGATCTTTATTTCTGGAGCTTTTTTTTTTTTTTTTAAGCAATCAAGACTTTTGAAAGAGACTAGTGACCTTGACAAGTTTTTTAGTACATACACTTCTGTTTCTTTGAATATTTTGATTGATTTGAAATGGGCCATAGGAGTGGAAGAGCCCAAAAAAGAATAACAATTTTATGAAAAATAACAATTATACTTTGAATTAAGCGCCGTAATTTTAATAGAGAAAAGAGTCAGTTCAATGTATCACAAAGTATATTGAGAGCCAAACTGACATTAATAGTATTTGACTCATACTTCAGACAGAAAACTAAACAGCAGTAGAAAAGACCTTCATGTAAAATATGAACACTGTCCAAAATGAAATCTCCACTCTATGTTTTGTTTTGTTTATTTGTTTTAATTTAAGCAGAAATTTCAAAGTGAAAACCCAAGAGAAACATTCCTCTATTTATTTTCCTGGTTAAAACCAGAATGTTCACTGTTTGGAAAATGTCCTTTAATTTAGAGTCAGAGAATTCTGAGATCTGAAAAGATCTTTGTACAGTTCTCTAAATCCACCCTCTCACTTTAGAGATGAGAAAATTGAGCTTAGAATGCTATACTGATTTGCCCAACATTACCCAGACCATAAATGGAAGCTTAAAGTGTGCTTGTGTTTGGGATTAAGTATACTCTTTGTACTTTCTTTAAATAAAAGGGAAAAAAATTAAATTAATTATAAGAGAGAAGAAAGAGGGTTGATGATCAATTTTAGAATCCATTTATGGCTTTGTTATTCCTGAAGGCAATACTGTGAGATCAAGAAGAGAAAGTTTAACTGGAGGGAAGGTATCTTGGCATTAAACTCAGATTTAAACATACTTAAGTTTTAATTTTTTTTTCCCAATGTTTTATTTATTTCTGAGAGAGAGAGAGAAAGAGAGAGAGAGAGAGAGAGAGAGAGAGACAGTGTGAGCAGGGGAGGGTCAGAGAGACAGAGAGACACAGAATCCGAAACAAGCTCCAGACTCTGAGCTGGCTGTCAACACAGAGCCCGACATGGGGCTCGAACCCATGAACCGTGAGATCATGACCTGAGCTAAAGTCGGACACTTAACTGACTGAGCCACCCAGGCGCCCCAGATTTAAACATATTTTGATCCCACCTTGCTCTGTACATTCATTCAGAGGTGAGGCAAATATTCGGATTCTGTCATCTGGTGCCTGAGTGCCTGGAGAGTCAGTCTGGGTATGAAAAAGGGATAGAACTGTTGAAGTTCTGTGATGCTTCATTTTTTGTGGAGTTACTATTTCAACTTCTTTCTTTTCCTTTCCTCCTCAGGGGAGTTAACCATTTTCATGAACTGTTTTATCACTTCCTTCTTTCCAAGGTGAATCTTTGAAACTCTTCCACGTGTACCTTTTCAGGGACCTCATTTTTTACATACTTTTTGCTTGTCTGTCTCTAGGATGTCTTTCCTGGCAACATGTGAACATATTTCTATTTCTCCCATCATTAAATGCAAGCAAGCAGTCAACTTCCTCTGTCTCACCAAATGGATATTCTCTTCCTTCCAACTACATTCCCTCTTTCTCCCCAGGGCCAGGGCAACTTAAAGATAAATGTCTAATCCTGGTCTCCACTTGCTTATGCCCCATTCATATCTTACTGTATTTCATCTCGGTTTGGCCACCATGACTCACCTAACCTTAACTTCTAATCTCACATTCCTTCACAGAAATTGCTCTCTGCTGAATTACCACTGGCTGTCCACTTGCTAAATCCCAAGGATCTTTTTCAGTCCTTATATGTCTTGGTCCATAGAAACACAGAATCTCACATCTAGGAAACATCTACAGCATCCCCTCCAGCCCCCTCAAATTAAGCATACAAAAACTGGAGCCATGAGTCAAGGCATTCTCTTTCCCCACCACTCTCAGCAGCCCTTCCCCAGTGAAGGGAAAGAAATGAAATGTCATGTTGCCAGAAGACTCTTCACTGTTCATCTCCCTGTCTCTCTACCAGGAGAAATAAATGAAAATTCATGATGCTGAAAGTGAAATGCTTTCAATAGGAGGTCGGGGGAGAAGTGTTTTGTGGTTTGCATGCCTAATAAGTCTCATTCATGAACTTTATGGTAGCTAGCTTTTAAAAATAATGCGTGATTCTGGAATAGAAGAAGAGTAGATATTAAAGAACCAATAAAGGTTTGCCAGGAGTATAATCCCTCTCTTAGTACCAGTGTATTTCTGAAATGGTCAAAGCTGAGACACCTGCATGAATGAATTGTAACTACTTACACAGTAAAGAAGTGAAAGACGCCTCTCGTTGCAGATGTGACCTATCAGCCAGCTAGAGAGCTTTCTGCTGGAAGAGGGAGCTCTCTTGTCTGCTTCTTTTCCCTCACCTCACAAAGATGCTATTTTTAACCTTTTACTCTGGCCACCCTGGATCTCCTCCTGGCCCAACTCAAGTACTTTTCATTTTTACACTCATCTGGTGTTTCTCAGCTTCAGGAATTAGGTCAGCATTTTAAATATAGAGCAACTCATTATTTAAAAAGTTGAGAAGCGCCGGAGCCACGTCAAGCCTATCTCCATGAAGAATTCTGAGTCACTCTTACTAACACGACTGAATAATATTATTTGAAATGTCCTCAGCACTTGCATATTCAGTTTGTGCTGCAGATCAAATGTCTGCTCACATGTTGTCTTGGAACCCTTTTGTAGTTTTTCTCTTCTTGAGGTGTGTTTCTTGGCCCACTCAGCTCAACATTTCCATGAAGAACTTGGACTCTACCCAGAAGTTGAATGATTATGGGCAATTTACTTATCTTTCCTAAATCTTAATCTGCTCCTCTCTCCAATAGGAGTACTATTATTATCTGCTTCACAGAATTGTTGTGAGGATTGTATGTTCCCAGCGAGCTTGGCATATGGTGGGAATCTAACACACATTGATTTCTTATCTCCTGCGTTTCCTCTCTTCCCTCCCTTTCTCCCGTCCAGCACCTCTTACCAAGTCACCTTTGGTAGATGCTTATTTTTACATTCTCTTTAGGTGCATGGGTATTTCCACAGGCAGATGAAAGTGGGCATGTACTTTGCATGGTTAACATCGAAAACCGTAGGTGTAACTCGGCATGAGTTGTTCTTTATGATTCAGCTAACTAGATATTTTATGCAACCTTTCAAATAGTACAATAAATTATTAATCCAAATTAGAGAGTGGTAGACTGGAGCCCTGGATTCCTGCCACGTTATAGGCATATGGTCACCTGGCTGGGACAATGACTTTTTGTACATGTGCCAAATGAAACTTTACAGTATCTGTTGACATTCTATCCTTCCTTTGTTTTTCCATTATTGGATGACTTTGCTGCTCTTTGTGTGTGTGTGTGTGTGTATGCATATATTTGATCCTAACTTATGCCAAGTAAACTATTGCTGAGACAATGAGCAAGATGAAGGAATAGGTTTCTCTTCTTAGATGGTTTCATTAAGTGTTAAAGTGGAAGCCCTCTATGTTCATGAGTAGAGGTTCACACCTTTTGACTGAAGGCCTAGTTTTGTTTCTACTCATGTTTACACAATATGAAATACTCAGCAAGGCAAAATCTCTGTGTATGTGGAGTATGTGTATTCTCAGGGGCTAGGAAGACACTGTCTTCCCACACAATAAATATCTGCCACTCAACTGCCACAGAACTGCCTTCCACATATATCTGGTTAGGAATTCCTGGTACTGGAATCCTCAGTAGATTGGTAGTGATAAGTAATTTGTACCTATAATAATTTATATCATCTGACCTATAAGTAGATTGCATGGCTAGTATCTAATTTCTGGGCATAAGATTAGAAAGCTGAATGAATCTTCTCAAATATGCCCAGATACTAACTAATGTTCCTTGGTTAAAATCAATGATACTTTCTCAAAAATATTTTTCTACTTCATAAAGCAAGTGATGTGATCTAAATTATAAGAGCATACACTTTGATTACTGAAGTTAATTCAGATATTTTCAGACTAAATGGTGAAGTAAAAAAAGTTTCAACCTTTTTTTGTTTTCTCAGCTAGACCCACCTGCCAGCTGCTTTGCCTGGCGTTCACTGATAAGAGGCTGGGAATTACTCTATGAAGGCCACTCTGAAATACAAACATGTGGGACAACTTAGCTAAGTCTCTTTCTGAGCATATGTACCTGGTTAATGGAACAGACCAGTGAGTTGCCACTTTGGATTTCTTAGGCCTCTCTCTCTCTCTCTCTCTCTCTCTCCCCTTTCCCCTCTCCCTCTGCCCCTGCATGCCCCCACCAAAAAAATAAAAGTAAAAGAAATAAAATACCTCTATGTTTGGTAATTAGAAAATGCATTGCAGATCACTATTAACAATGATAAATTCTGACCTTAATATTCTTTAAAAAAAAAAGGCTTGATAAATTATTTGTAATGTGTATTATACTTTCATTTAACTTTATAGCTCTTGTTTTCACCCAAAGTGCTGAGACTAATAAGTGGTTATACCATAGTGTACCAAAAGTTCAAAATTAACTCTTTTTCTTATCTTATGGTTATTAAATCACTTGCTCCTTCTGCTTGTTTGGTTTTATTAAATAAATATTACTTATATTAAGAATTCATGGGGCGCCTGAGTGGCTCAGTTGGTTGGGGGTCCGACTTCGGCTCAGGTCATGATCTCACAGTTTGTGGGTTCGAGCCCCACGTTGGGCTCTGTGCTGGCGGCTTGCTCAGAGCCTGGAGCCTGCTTCAGATTCTGTGTCTCTCCCTCTCTCTGACCCTTCCCTGCTCATGCTGTCTCTCTCTCAGAAATAAATAAAACATTAAAAAATTAAAAAAAATTCATACACAATCCCCTATGACACAATTCCACATTCAAAATTATCCCTGAATTGAACGAGGAAATTCAGAGTGTATACATCAAATATTACCTTAGAGGTGAAATGCATCATTTAAGTACTGAATTGAATCAAAAGAGATGTTAAATAGCTTTAGAAACCTACATGAAGTGAACATATGGAAAGGGCTAGAAGAAAAAGCCACTTCCTAGACTGGAAGAAACATCAGCATCTGGTTATGCCACTGGCACAGATGTAAAGAGGGGCCATATTTTTCCAATAGATTAAAATATTCAAAGGCATAGAAAATTCCCATAGATTAAGGAAATTTATATCCCATCAATTAAACCTGGATAGAAATTACTATAGAGCCCTGAGAGAGGAAATGCTAAAGGAATCGGTCGCAAAGAGTTACAAAACCACTTAGCCAAGTTTCCAGGCCCTACGGAAGATATTTCCTTTGACAACACTCCTGAAAAGAAGTAATGTGTGGGGATTTCAACCGAAATGGAGCTCTACCAGGGGAGTGCGAGCGAGAGTAGGGCAGTTTTTAGGAATTCAGTCCTTTTCTCTCTGTGGCATTCAGAAAAAAGAAATTGCAAGTGACCTGAAATTCAATGAGACGATATGTCTGTTTCAGTGAAAAAGTTCATCTGGTTCACAACGGAGAAAAACTGAAGTGAGATTTTTGCTGCAACAAGCAATATTTACAATAACCACATGAGATTTTAAAAAAGAGGAAAAAGAAAAGCATTCTAAATAATTCTAAGAAAATAAGACGTAGCTAGAAAAATCACGGCAGTTCTTTGCCTGTTCCTCCTCAGGAGCAGGAAATCGTATACAGCTAAGAAGGTAGGCAAGCGTGGACACAGCAGAGCCTGCTGAGGCCTCTGCTCCTTTCCTGATCTAGCATCCTACAGCCTGGGGGGGCGGGTGGAGAGGGACAGAAAGCCAGTCAGCCCAGCTGACATCTGTCTCTAATGAGACACCATAATTCTGTGTCTTCTAATCTAGACTCCTCCCAAGTCAGAGATGAGAGTTTTAGGTATCAGGAATAGCAACCCCAAAGTAGTTAGGAATTGCTGATTAGAGGAAGATTTAAGAACAAACAACACCACCAAAAAATTCCATGTCTGTTTAACATGATGAAGTTATAGGCAAAACCTATTTTAAAATATGTTTTTAAAATGTAACTTAAATGTTATTTATTCCTCTAGTCCGTAGAGGAGCCTGGAATTAAAACCAGGTATGTCGGCTCCATCCCGATCTTCCTCAGGGCTCTGTGCTGGATCCGATGTTATTCCTTTTCTCCACAATCCCAGGTAGCCCAAGCACTTCAGTGACCACATGTGCATCACCTTCACATCTGTGTTTCTCTCTCAGATCTGCCCGATGAGCTTTAGACACACAGTACACACCTGAAAGTTCCTCATGGATGTCCTACAGGCAACTCAAACTTAATAAAATAAAACGAAGTCATCATTTATCCCTTCTACACCTTTCACTAAATTTTATAGCTTCTTTGCTGCTGTGTGAAAACCCTGATTATCAGTGTTTTGTTCTCCTCCTCGTCCTCTACTTCCTTTTCCCATGCGTATTTTAAACTAAGTTTGTACTTTTCTACTATTTGTATATTTAGTAAGCTACCTTACACCTCTCTTCTGGAACAGTAGTAGGTAAAATAAAGATGAAAAGTGAAAACACTCTAACGTGGCAGCGAGGGAGGGCACATCCACAAGTCAGAATGCTGTGTCCAGGAGATGGCGCTCACAGTGTATTTTTGTTTTTAGGTTTTTATGTTGAGAAAAATTTTACAATTTTCATATATAGAGAATTAATTCAAAACAATATGATGTTTCATATTTTATCATTTTGAAGACGGTTCTCTGGGCTACCAAGGCTTTACCTAATGACTTTGTGCGCTTATTTTACAGCTGTGTGTAGGGCATGGGGGTGCAATTGCTAGAAAGAATGAAATTTTTGATGAGGGAGATCTGAGATAAAAGTTGAGAAGCAGTACACACCTAAAAGCTGTTCCAGCAAACAGAAGGTCATAATCTTATTATTATAAGGCGGGAAGCATACAAGCTGGAAGGCAGAAGGGAAGACAGAGATTTGGAGAGAGACAGCTAACAACTGAACATATATTTAGGGTTATCTGAAAAAATAAAGTGGTAAAGTCCTATTTCAAGGGCAATTATATAAAGCAGTCCTGGCACTTTGCTTAAAGGTTTTTTTTTCCTCTCTGGCTTTTAGATTACTTCTCTTTTAGAGTCACAAAGTTGAGCTGAGTTAATATCTATGGATACTACAGTTCTAAAATTCTATGATTGTCAAATAGAACTACGGATGAAGGGGAAAAAAGTAATTCCAAGTTTAATAGATGGAAGATAAGGCCTGAGAGAGTTTTCATGCCTTATGAAAAGGTAACCTACTGGTTTTTCCACAGAACTAGTTTGTTGATGGATCTCAACTCTGGGTCACTATTATTAACTCCGGCTTCATATTTGGTTCACTGGGGAGAATTCTGAATTATTGCAATGGCTGGGCCTCACCCACACCAACTAAACTGAATCTCTGGAGATAGGCCTAAATATCATTAGTTGTTAAAAAGTGCTCCAGGCAATTAAGAACCACTGATCTAAATAACCTGGAAGATAATAAAGCTAAAAACCTATACTGGAGATAAATAACATTCTTAATACTAGTGAAAGGTGTAGGCATAAGACTAGAAGGGAAAAAGATACAGAAGAAAAAAAGCAAAAGAAGAGAGGGAGAGAAGATATAGACTGTACATCTGGGAAGGAGAATAGAGTGTCAGCTGCTGGGGATCTTGCCAACTCAACATGTCACCACAATTGGAAAATTTAATCTAATGAAGACAATTGTTCCACTGAAAAAAGAAGAAATATTTTCCTTCACCCATTGGTTACCTTCAATTCTGTTGTCACTGTTGGGAAATGAAAAACCTCAATGTGGGAAATGATGGGAGAAAGAAATAACAGTCATGTTTTTATAGCTTTCATCATGTTATCTGGAATCTCTTCTCTTTCCAGATAGAAGGACTAAGTTTAAGGCATCTTTGCAGACAGTCTTCTTTCTATGATATCTTCCTTATTGAACCCTTTGTTGAATTCAAGGTTGCAAGTGACTCTTATGTTTCTCTACTTGATTTTAGTACTTTGTCCCAAACAAGTCTGCAGGTTTTTTTTGAGTGTAAGGATCATTCTTATAGCCTTTTCTATCAGATTACTTGGCTCCATTTTGAATGAAGAGAAACTATTTGTTGCTTGGGTCATTGGACTTGGGAGCACTAATAACAAAAATGTCTTTTTTTGTAAACATAATATTGCTGTTGTGAAAATCTTACATTCTAAGAATGCAGATGAAAATGATAATCATCTCAGAGAAAACAAGGTAAAAAGAATTTCATTTAAAACACACACACACACACACACACACACACACACACACACACACACACACAAGTTTTATATACAATCTTAAGGGCTTCATTATGGTCCTGAAGCCCATTCCTGGATTTCTACTGTGCCCTGGGTCTCAGGATATAACCAAGAGGAATCTGGACTGGACATATGGACAAGTTTATCTGCTGTCTTTGGCTTGTCAAATGAATTTGTATGTATGAGTAACTCTTGAAAGGCACAGAAGTAGATCTGAGCAAATGAAAAAAAAACAAAAACAAAAACAAAACTCCTGTTCTTGGAAGGGTGACTCACCATGATAAAGTTGTCAGTTTTCCTTAAGTTATTATTTTAATTCAGTTCAATAAAAATACCAGCAAATATTTAATGGAGCTAGACAAATCGATTTGAAAGTTTATATTAAAATTGTTCAAGAGTAGCCATAAAAACACTGAAAGCATAAAACTATGAGATGGACTAGCCCTACCAGACATTAAAACACATCACAAAATCACCATAATTAAATCAGCCCAGTACTGGCTCTTGAATAGACAAATAGACTAAAGGAATAGAACTGGGGGAAAAAATAACAAAAACAAAAAACAAACAAATGGACAAAAAACAAACCCCAAAATAGGCACAGTATTATGGGAATTAATATAAGATAAAAATGATATCTCAAATTACTGTAAGGAAGATGGACTTTAAAGTAAATGGTGCTGAGACAACTGGGTAACAATATGGAGAAAAACAAAATCAGATTTTAGACCTTATGCTATACATAAGGATAAATTACTATACTAATCTAAACATACTATACACAAGAATAAGTGGAACAGAGATAAAGATAGATAGATAGATAACCATACAAACAATAGAAGAGAACATAGGTAGATTATTCCCTAACCTCAGTATTGGAAAAGGCTTTAAAACTATATTCAAAATCTAGGAGCAATAAATAATTTGATATATTTGACTACATAAAAGAAAATTATTTGCATGCAAAAAATTACCTTTAACAAATTAAAGAACAATTGAGTATTCTCATGTAAAGAGATTGGAAATTGCTACTCTGTCTTAATAAGTAAAAAGCCAAACAGGCTGAAAAATCAACTCTTGATTTCTTAAGAGAAGTGAGGACACAGGACAAATCCCAAAATTAGAGAGAAAGTCACGTGAATACAAGGAGTCACAGCTCAGTCTCCTTAACTGAGACTTGGGTTTTCTTAACAAGGCCTGCCCTCAGGAGGCATCTCAGTGGGGTGTTATCAGAGACTAACCATCTGGCAGAAGGGAAATACTACAGCTTACTCTAGTCATCCTCTCCTACGTAAAGGGGAAGAAAAAGCCCTGAAAAAACCCCCATCACCCATTTTCCCCTCTCCCTTCCCTACCCCCCATCAACCCTCAGTTTGTTCTCTGTATTTAAGAGTCTCTTATGGTTTGTCTCCCTATCTGTTTGAAACTTTTTTCTCCCTTCCCCTTCCCCCATTGTCTTCTGTTAAGTTTTTCAAGTTCCACATATGAGTGAAAATATATGATATCTGTCTTTCTCTGACTGATTTATTTCACTTAGCATAACACCCTCCAGTTCCATCCACATTGCTACAAATGGCAGGATTTCATTCTTTCTCATTGCCAAGTAATATTCCATTGTATAGATAAACCACATCTTCTTTATCCATTCATCAGTTGATGGACATTTAGGCTCTTTCCATAACTTGGCTATTATTGAAAATGCTGCTATGAACATTGGGACATATGTGCCCCTGTGAATCAGCACTCCTGTATCCTTTGGATAAATTCCAAGTAGTGCTCTTGCTGAGTCATAGGGTAGTTTCAGGGGTTTTCTTTTGGATAGAAAATAACATTTTATGAAACATTTAAGTGACAGTTTAAACAACACTACTTAGGCTATTTTAAAGGCTGTTTTCAATTGAACATAGATGTTCAAATAGTCCCAATTCAAAAAGATTGCAGCTCAAATGAGCCAATTTATTGTTTTCAATCCTAGACATGTGTTAAAGTTGTTGATTTTCACACTAGATTGCCAAATGGATGCAATTACTTGGTTACCTTAACTACTTAAAGGAAAACAAAACAAAACAAAAATTGATAGGTATATTTGCTGAGAGAACATCTTTGAAAAACCTACCAAACAAAGGATTTTCATTTTCATCTGATATGATATTTGGACGCCATAACAGGCAGTTATTTGGGGTTCTTTTTAGATTATGAGGTATAAAGTTGGCCTATAATTAGAATTTGTAAGTTCCGTTGACTTCTTTTTTGTAACACAAATTTATTTGCAGACACAGTGCACTATAATAACAACTACCAGTTGGCTTCCTCTCTCTTCTGTTTCTTTCATTAATTACAGAAGTAGTTATATTATAGGTGAACATTGGAAACAGTGGTTTTATTTATCCTAGATGCATACTTAGCCCTCTATAAACATGTAGTAGTCCTAAAGGTGAATATTCCTTGGTACTTTTCCTTCTCTTCTCCTTTGTGCTCAACTACTACTGCTTTAACTATTTCATACTGGGTTTTAGACTTTAAACACGGTCTTTAATTTATGATCTCACTTTCTCCTGCCCTTTGGACTAGGCATTTCCACTTGTATTCTGTCCTTGCTCCTTAGTTCTGTGTAAAGGACTCTGGCTTGGATTCATTTGAGAATTTGAGAATTTTTTTCTGATTGCATATATACAGTCCTAAACTGGGTCCTTGCAATCCAAGTTGGTCTACTTGAGCCATAGTTAAGGGGATATTATGACCAGTGGGGTAAGTACAGAACCACTCAGTATTTTCTAGAGCATGAATATTAGTTTGGAGAAAAAAATGTATCTTCATTGCACTGTGAGCCTCTTCACTTGGACTAGCTTGATTACATAACCAATTTAAAGGAATAGCCCCAGTACTGCTCTATCAGCCCTTGCAAAGCTAGAGGCTCTATAAAAGTTAAGGAGTTGCAAGGCAGAAGATAGGTGGCCCCAAATTCCAAATGTGAAAGTTCCTCAGCTGGACCTTCTGAGGTTAGAGAGTGCCACTGCTGCGATGATACAGTATCAGCACAAGCCACTCCAATCCTATTTCAGAACTAATGCATTGCACAGGAGAATCCATTAACCACTTAATGTTACCTTTAGATCAGCAAATCTGTATTCTTGGGATTCCAAAGGGCTGATAAAAACCATACGATATGATAATAGAGATTCATTCATTCTGGCCTAAGAATGTCCAACTGAGATATTCACAATATGAAAGAAAAATTTCACTGGATGCTTATTAAAAATGGTAAGGAAGACTCTATTCAACCTATTGCAGTGGGGATCAACTCCACTGAAACAAAAGGCAGCAGAATTTAGAAGCTCTGATGTGAGCTAGTGGGAGATCACTGGAACACACTTAGGGGGAGGTCTGTCAGGGTGATTAGGCCATTTGTGTTTGCCAATCAGTGCTTATAAATTGGGCTTCCACTTTCCTACACAGACTTGGAGACAAGGGCACTATCTTTCTAGATGTTTACATTTCTGGGAGAAGATTTACATCTCAAAGGCGCAGAAAAAGATTTTCCACTTGCAAATTTTCTAGAGTAAATCCTCTAAGTTAAAGGGAAGTCAGGGGCCTATAGTCAGAAAGAAAGTGTCTAAAGTTAAAGTCAAACTGAGAGGATCATTAAGGCCATCTTGGTCAATTGGTAAGGGGAGCAGTGAACCACAAAAGTACCCAGGAGACAGGAAGTTTTAAGCCACTGGCCGACCCACAACATGAGAAGAGAATACCAAATACCAGGCAATTAAGAATTTCTTGCCTCCTTTCTTCTGTCTTGAGTAGGAATTGATGTTTTAACTATTTGTATCCAGTTCTGAGGAGTCTGGCCCAGAAGCCTTCTTGATGGAAGAAGTGGAAAATCATGCCAAGTATTGAGCTTGTAGGTCAAACCTAAAATAATACACACTACTGCTTCTTTCTCTCTAGTCCTCATCCGTCTTTCCCATTGATATATTTTCAGGTTGTATCTCACCCCTTCATTTTTTCCAACATCTTACTTATCCTGGAAGTCGTACAGCATCCCTCCTTTCCCTTAGTCCACTCCATTGAAAACAGAATGAGATGTGATTTGAATTTATTAATTATTAAGGGGATGAATGAAGTGAAGATATAATTAAAACATAAAGATAAGATATCATAATGTTAAGAACTTAAAGACATTTCTGGAAAGAAAGATTGAGGACTTGCCACTGCTGGGGTGTTTTGAGCCACTGGAGACTTTTAATTCAGCATTACATGTTAGAGTAACAGCACCAAGCAGGTCATGTGCTTGGTCCTCTGGCTATAAACTCTATCTGTTTATGATCGGGTTTTGGAGTGGTAGTGGGGGTTTGGAGCTGATGGCTAAGAAATAATTCTCGAAGACATTTTTGGTGCAAAAAAATGTAATTTTATTAAAGCATGGGGACAGGACTCATGTGTAGAAAGAGTTGCACTGGGGTTGTGAAGAGTGACTGGTTATACACTGTGGAGTTGGGGGAGGTAAAGTCAAGAGGAAATTTCTTAAAGGGATTTCCATATGCTAAAGAAGACTCACAGATTACTGGAGGTTTAGCTATTATCAAGCTAGGGTTGTTTTTCCCTCTAGCAAAGTATTATCCTTAGAACAGTAGGGGGTTCCTAGAGATTAGGCTATTGATAAGATTGCCCTTTTCTTGTAATATTACTAAGATATTTGTAAACTGGTGGAGACCCTATTAGTTTAACCTTTCGTTTTCTGTCCTTTCCTTTGTTCTTGGGCCAGGAGTGTTTGAGGCATGTCGCACATATCCCACCTGGGTGGATGGGTATCCTAGTTTGTGCTCTGCCCTCAGCTTGCCTTATGCTTCCTCATCGGTTTATCCTTTCCTTCTCAGGGAAAAGCGCTGGAGGAAAGCCTAATGATGTCTAATACCATCTGAAGATAGTCTGGCTTGTCAAGTTGTATCAGGCTATTAAGGGAAAAGGTTACTGATCCTTGATCTAGTTCCTTTCTAAAGAAACAGAGCTGTGGGGCACCTGGGTGGCTCAGTCGGCTAAGTGTCCAACTTCAGCTCAGGTCATGATCTCCTGATCTGTGACTTCGAGCCCAGTGTCCAGCTCTGTGCTGACAGCTCAGAGCCTGGAGCCTACTTCAGATTCTGTGTCTCCCTCCCTCTGCCCCTCCCCACTCATGTTCTCTCTGTTTTTCTCTCAAAAATAAAGAAAAAAGCCAACTCTGGGCCAAACACAGGGACAAGGATCCTCTTGTTTGGCCCTGTCAACAACCATATGATGTAGATTTATTATTCCTATTTTATGAGTAAGAAAATCAGAACTTTGAAAGGTAAATATCATGTCCAATCCAAATACTACAATTGGATCTGAACCCAATCAGATCATTGCAGAATCCCAATATTAACTACATCGCTATCCTGAGTTAGATGCTGTTAAAGAAAAACATTGCACTGTACACTTGTTAAAAATGACACAGAAGATTTTATTCAAGACTACTGTGGTAGAGGGTCAGACTATTGCAATACAGGAGAGAAAATGAACTCAACTTCAAATACAGTTAGGACAAATGGGGCTATACAGCCAATGGGTAAAGTGAGGGAGTGGATGAAAAATTACTAAGTGGAACTTGGTTAGGTGTCAAGGGTGAGAAGGAGTAACTTGATTAGACCTCAAGGGTAGAGGAAAAGGACTTTGGATGGACATCAAGGGTAAGGATTCTTGATAAACTTGTTTAGTAGGATTCTTTGCTCAGCAGCCCAAAGTGAGAGGACACAGGAGCCTATTTTTTGTCAAAGTCCTTGTCAATGCAGTGGTGAATTAAACAGCTGAAGATAGTAGAGTTTAGAAGGAAAAAAATAGGCATATAAAGTTGTTTGAGTCATTTAGATCAAAATGTGGTTAATTTGTAGATTTTGTTTTATAATGATAAGCTTTGGAAAACTCTTGGGCCTCAGGTCCCAGACACCTTGCCCTAATTAAATTACTCTTATTCACAAGAAATGATATTATGTCAATGTACATTGTAATATGCAGGAGGGAGGTAAAGAGGAATAATGTGGAAATGTTTCATATTTTTTATTGCATTTCAATGTTTATTTCTTTCATATACGCTATAGGGGAAAAATTTTGCCACCCCAATATGTGCCTTTTTGGTATATTATTTATTTTAAGCTGGATATCTATTTTAAGTTTGATTTATTTACTTATTTTTAAGTAATCTCTACACCCAATGTGGGGCTTGAACTCAACAACCCCATGATCAAGAGTCATATACTCTTCCAACTGAGTCAGACAGGCACTCCTTAGACTGGTTATTTTTATGAAATTGCAGACACAAGAGAAACTCTAAAAACTGTAGAAATTACCTTTTTGTATGAGAAATTTACATGTATGAGGGAAAGCTCCATTTGTAAGAGTATCTCCCTCGGTACCAGGAAGATGAGAAAACTTAAATCTCTAGAAACTTATCAATGGAGAAGGCATGGACTTAAATCTGGTAACAATCTTGCCCTTGTTTACTGTGCTTTTCCTGGTAACCTCCCACAACTGACTCCCTACCCCCAACATTTTGCCCTTAGTGGGAGATGGTATTTAAGGTTATGTCTTTGGCCAATTTGGGGAGCTACTCAGTTCTCCAGGGTCTCTTCCATGTGTACATGAGGTATACATGTTATTAAACTTTGTTTGATTTTTCTCTTATTATTCTGTCTCATGTCAATTTGATTCTTAGGCCAGCTAGAAGAACTTTGAAGGGCAGATAAAATTTTTTTCCTCCTCAATAAGGTACAATCCCATCGATAAGGGAGCATAAGGCAAGATGGGGGCAAAGTACAAGCTAACAAAATACCTGTCTCCTTTCCCACCTCCCGCCACCCCACACACACAGATGGGATATGTGTGGTATTTCCTGGACACTCCTGGCTGCCTAAGAACAAAGGAAAGGAAAAAAAAATGGTTGACTGATAGAGATCACTGTCATGCAGGACAGGAGTCTTCTTCAGTTTATGGATAACTTAGTAACTGCAAGAAAAAGGCAATCTTACCCATAGCCTAATAATCTCCAGAAACCTATAGACTCTGTTTCCTGGAGCCCTAATATTACCCTCATCAAGATGTAAGAGGGTTTGTTTAAGTGCTTGCCATGGTAATGAGGGAAACAAAGGCAAATGAAAAATTACATTCCTTTACTGTCTACAGCTCATGGACAAGTCCTTGAAACAGGCAGAAACCTTCCTCTGGGAGCTCAGGTGCCTTGATGATGACACTTTGCTAGGGGCAAAGGGGAGCTTGGCTTAACATTATTCTGACACCCCCTCCCCCCAAGAGTCTACTTAAACATATAAACATTCCTTTGCAAACCTCCTTTATCTTTAACCCCCAAATATGTGTTGGCACTTATACGCCAAGCATATGACCCCTTGATTTACATCTGAAGGGGCTCATGACTGAGGTTTTACTAAACCTTAGTACATGACATTTTCCTAACAACAGCTAGCCTCTCAAGGTCCTGGAAACCTTGCTTTCAAAATTCCTTAGAGACTTATCCTGTCCTTAACTCCCTTCCAACCTGAAGGTGTATAACCAGTCACTCTTCACAACCCCAG
Organism: Proteles cristata cristata; assembly: GCA_017311185.1. NCBI lineage: Eukaryota > Metazoa > Chordata > Mammalia > Carnivora > Hyaenidae > Proteles > Proteles cristata. The sequence goes on along the minus strand of JAESUZ010003619.1, from coordinate 1,757,996 downwards.
CGTGGCTCTTCCTGTCCACGGATCCGGTCCTCATGCTTTAATAAAATCACCTTTTTGCACTGAAGATGTCTTCAGGAATTCCTTCTTGGCCATCAGCTCTGAATCCCACCATCACCCCAAACCCATTATCATCACCATTATCTGGATTTTTGTGTCGATCTCGTATTTTCCACCCTCCCTCCTTCCCATCCAACTTGATCTTTTTCTTTTTCTTCTTTCCCAATAGAGAAAAAAAGGAGATTTATTTTTTCTTTTTATATCTAGAGTCCTAGTTTCAATTTTGTTTTATTTTTTTCTCATAATTTTTAGGTTTTTTAAAATGTTAAGTTAGTTACTTTCCTTCTTTAAAATGTGTTATAGCAAGAGATAAACATACTCAACTATTTTAGGACATATGCAACTTTAAATTATCTGTGAAAGCCAGCTGAGATCTAGAAACATTGGTATGCAAGAGCATGTACTTGAGACTATTTGGTTTCCAAAGGTCCTTCATAACATCCAGTCCTGAAACAACAAACATCCTTTTGCTCTTGAAACTGGTTCAGGACAGAATAGAAAGAACAAGGCCTGCTGGTTAAAGCATTGGAGGTAAGCCGACCATTTGCTTAACAAAGCAAGGCTTTACCTCTCCAAGGCGCTTTCATCTGAAAACTGGGTTTGGAACCAAGTAGAAACAGGCCCGCTCCAGTGGGATTCATCACTTCCTGGTTTCAGATGGGTACAAAGAATAGACTCTTTTGTGTTTTCCTGCTATTCACATTTTTAGTCAGATCCGAAACTCAACTCGAGGTGTGCTTCAATAATGATGGCTGGTACACATTTCCTTTTCTCCAGTTGGGGATTCAGATTCTTATTTTCCCAGAGCAAGGTGAAACTGCTTTTCAACTCAGCACACTAAAAGCTGATGCAAAATAATATGAAAGGAACAGTCCTTCATAATGAGAAAGATAATAGGAAACATACAGTCTCTGCTGCCCCCTCTGAATGCCCTGTAATTTTTTTTTTCTTGGCCTTTAAAAGCTCTGGGTTTCGTTCTGAGGACAGAGAATAGAAAGGGGAGCTCTTTAGCTATACAGATACTGCTAAAATCAGATAATTTGGCCTAACATGCCGTTCAGAAAGCCATTTGTTCCCCATCTTCCCGTTTTTTTTTTTGTAATTAACGAGAACTGTGTTGATTTACATATGTGTACACTAGAAGTTTGAACATAGTGCTAATCATCAGAATAGACACGGTTTCATCTCCACCGCCTTTTAAGAGTGGTCAGCCTCTATTGAAATGGAAATAAAAAACACAAGCTAAAACCAAAACCAAACCACAGGCAAGTGCTGTTTCTGCCTCCAAATGTGCATAACTGTAAAACTCCGTTTCCTGGTCTGGCTGACCCTTTCAACAAATCCTGGAATTTATGACCACAAAGGCACATTGTTTTGTTCAAAAGTGAGTCTGGTCAACTTGAAGATGTGGAGAAGAAACTAAAAGCAAGGGACCGCTAATGTTTGGGGCTAGCTCATGCCAGGACACTTGTAAGACCATCACATTCCATCTTCTTTGTAATGGAAGAGCACAAAGGCACAATATTCTGTATTCGAAAGGCCTCTTAAAAGGCAATAGTTGAAGAAAAAGAGGTACTAATATTGCAGATGGTCATTCACTTTCTTTTTTTAAAAAATTTTTTTAATGTTTAATTTATTTCTTTGAGAGAGAGACAGCGTGAGCAGGGGAGGGTAAGAGAGAGAGAGACACAGAATCCGAAGCAGGCTCCAGGCTCTGAGCTAGCTTTCAGCACACAGCCCGAAGTGGGGCTCGAACCCATGAACCGTGAGATCATGACCTGAGCTGAAGTCAGTTCCTTAACCGACTGAGCCACCCAGGCGCCCCCATTCACTTCTTTCTTATCACAACCTACTAAAAACAAGAATCTAAAGATCGGGTCTAAACCAAAAAAAAAAAAAAAAATACAAAAACAGAAGAGTGAAAATCATGAAGGACTGATAGGTGGGTAGAAATCTAAATATTTAGTAAGTGAGCATTTTATTAAATGCTGTACCAGATAGTAACTAAGAAAAAGATTTATTGTCCATCTTTGAGGACTTCTTGCATTCTAGACACTAGTACAGAATAGAAGAAGTGAAAGCATAGCCTCACTTGTTATTGTCAAATGACAAAATAAAACAATTTAAGTAAACAGTGTGATGTCTTTTATTCAAGGTAAAACAATCCACGGACTAGGGAGTGCAGTTCTAACAATCTGTGGAGTGCCCTTCCCAAGGGATTTTGGGTGAGGGAAAGTTTTGTAGAGCTTTAGAAAAGGCAACATGAAAAATGGCATGATTGACTAGGGGGTCAGCGATTTCCTCATAGGGCGAGCAGACCCTGTTTTCTAGGGTCAGGTGCTCTAGTTAAAACTGAGTTGGAGGATTGTGACTCGTGTATGGTAGGCTTCCTTGACAGTGAGGCATTTTCTCCACATGCAAGCTGATTTAGGTGCAGGCTTGTGGTGTGGGCTGGGCCTCTGGGGCAGCCTCCATGTTGTGGGTCCTGAGGTACACAAATTAGTTTATCATCATCAGTCCTGAAAGCAGGTGAACAGTAAACTAGAATTGTTCATTCTCTGTCTCAACATCTAATTCCCTGCACACCTTATCCCTGACTTTAACAGCATGTCTAAGGTTTATCAGAACTTATACTGACCCAGCAATACTTGAAGACATAGAAAAAGATGCTTTTGTTTTTGTTTTTGAGAGACTGTGAGAATGAGAGGGGAGGGGCAGAGGGAGAGGGAGAGAGAATATCAAGCAGGCTCCACACCCAGCATGGAGCCTGACCAGGGGCTCGATCTCACCACCCTGAGATCATGACCTGAGCCAACATCAAAGGTCAGATGCTTAACTGACTGAGCCACCCAGATGCCCTGAGGATTTTTCTTTTTAACCAACAAAACCATGATACAACAATTGTATGGAAGAAAGAAGAACAAATGCATACATTCTGTTTGTCAAGGCCTTTTATGACAAGGCTGAAAATGGTGTTTACTTTTCTGAGGTTTTATTTTATTCTTTTGTTTGGAACCTATTCCAGTTTATTTTGCTCCACTCTCTGTGCTGGTTTCCATGCTTTAGGTAAAACGGCTACCTCTCTCTCTGTCTTGAAGGAGTGGCCTGGAGCAGGAGATAAACCTCACGATTCAACACTGGCCTACCTCTTGGTGGTCCTTCAAACCTTTGTGATTGTCTCAGCCGCCAGTTTTATCGGTAATGGCTCCCAGTGGTTCAGTCCGGGACCTGAAGGGAATGATCTCAGCACCTGATTCAGGTTGATTGGCAACTGGACCCTCAGGCAGTAAGTAGCTTCTAAAGTATGCAAATACAGACGGTCAGTCGGGGCAGCAAGCTTGAGCCCCCCTGGCCACCAGTGCTAGGTGAGGTACCGGGGTCCCTTGTGCTGCAGCTGCAAACATCCGGCCTCCGACACGTGTATGTAAGCTCCTGTCTGGGAGGCGACAGCGGGCGGTAGGGAGGCAGACAGCTAGAGCAGAGAACGCGCCCGGCAGGAAAGAAGAAAACAGAGAGAGAAAAGATGGCACCTGCCAGTCTCCATCCTCAGAGAATTCCCTAGCATTGGGGCGCCTGGGTGGCTCAGTCGGTTAAGTGTCCGGCTTCGGCTCAGGTCATGATCTCGCGGTCTGTGGGTTCGAGCCCCACGTTGGGCTCTGTGCTGACAGCTCAGAGCCTGGAGCCTGTTTCGGATTCTGTGTCTCTCTCTCTCTGACCCTCCGCTGCTCACGTTCTCTCTCTCTCTCTCTCAGAAATAAATAAAACAAAAACATAAAAAAAAAAATTTCCTAACAGGCCTGCGAGTGTTTGTCAAATGCCTGCCCTTCAGGCCGGCCCTCCAAGACGAGCCTAGGAGCCTCTCCCACGCGAACCTCAGGCGGGGAGGTGAGTCCCTGCACACCAGCCGCCTCTCGGGTCCTTCGAGCCCTGGGGGTCTGAAGGAGAGGAGCCCTCCTGGGTTTCAAAGCGGGGTGTTTTGAGGGCTCCTCTCTCAGATGCAGGACTTAAAAGTTTGGGGGTGCCTGATGTGGGTTCAAACCGTTGGGGTCCTGAGGGAGAAGCTCTGGGATCTGAGTTCCCTCCCTGCTGTGGGTCCTGGCGCCGCCGTGGGCGGGGTTTATGGCGAGACTGTGTCCCAGCCTCTCCTACCTGCTTCTGCGCAGCTGCTCTCGCCCTGGACGCCGAGGGGCCGCTGCACCTATAGCTGCACCTGTAGCCCCGGAGTCCTTACGCTCCATGGAGGAACTGAGTTCAGGATGCTCTTACGTCGCCATCTCAAAACCCAACCTGATGTTGATATTTGAAAGCTGAAAATACTAAATAAGGAACAATTCAAAACTATTAAAAGTAACTACGGCAAGGAACTTGGATGAATGTCTTCATGATTTTCTATCAGATTTTCAGGCCCAAGAGACCCGTTTACCTGAATGAGGCCTGGACTAGTCATTTATTTATTTATTTATTTATTTATTTATTTATTTATTTTCTAAACATTTTTTTTTAATTTTTGAGAAAGCGCGCCCACATGTCTACCTGCGTGAACGAGGGGTGGGTGGGTGGGGGAGAGAGTCCCAAGCAGGCTCTGCACTGTCAGGTCAGAGCCAGAAGCAGCCTGGAGCCCACAAACCATGAGATCATGACCTGAGCTGAACCCAAGAGCCTGAGGTTTAACTGCCTGAGCCACCCAGGCGCCCCTGGACTAATTATTTAAAAATCCACACCCAACTAAACAAAACAATAGCTTCATTGTTAATTCAAGCATTCATTGAATAAATTCTAGTGGTTAAAGAAACCACAACCCAAGAAGTATCATAGTTCTTGTACAGGGCTTTTCCTTCAATGAGCATTGTTATTCATGATAAATGTCTAACAATACATGGTATTTGCTGAATGAATATATCTTGAAGGTGAGACTTATTTTTTATTTTTTATTGCACAAATATTTTGTTTGTGGATGTTATAGAGAAGTACAATTTTTATATATATTTTAATTCTAATAATTTATCAGCATATTCTTTCGCATTTTCTACTGGGTGTGTGTGTGTGTGTGTGTGTGAAAATAACAGTTTTATTTTTTTTTCCTCTCCAGTATTTGTTATCTTTTTTCTCCAACACAATTTGAATAGAAATGTGGACGGAAGATATACCATTCTCATTTTTGATCTTATCAAGTTTCGAACATTTTGCCATTGGGCATGATATTTGCTGGAGTTCTCTTTTTTTTATGTTGATCCTTTATCAAAATAAGGAAAATCCCTCCTATTTTTAGCTTCTGAGATTTGAAATTTTTATCATGAACTGATGTTGAATTAAATCAAATGCTTTATTTTCATCCACTGGAATAGTCACATTATTTTTCCTCTTTCGTCTGTGTATTGGAAAGCTATTGTTACCACAAAACTGCAAATCACCCCAAAATTAAGTGATTTAAAACAACAATCACTTGTATCAGGTCTGTTAATATCTCACTGGCCAAAGCAACTGACTTGGCTTCGTTCTGGGTCGAAAGGAGGGAAATGCATTCTGCCACCCAGGGAAAGGAGCCTCAAAATTACAGGACAAAGGACATGGATAGTGGGAGGGGTCAGTAAACAGATCTTCACTCCTTGGCCGCAATTATTTACAACTCTTTCCATAAGGAATACATTTATGCCCAACCAGAATCCCCAGAATCTTACAATACGTAGCAAGAGGCTTCAGATCAGATCAAGATGCTACTCCTGTTGATCTAGAGGGCTATAAACAAACAAACAAAAAGTCAAATTATCATCTCATTTACAGGCAACACTAACCTGTGGACCAGGTAACCAACCATAATAGGTGCTCTTAGATAATGGGAGAAGGGAGCCATATAGCAACCCCTAGTCCAAGGTGATTCTGAAATTCCATCGGGAAAACGCTACCATCATCCCTTATATGGAGGTAGAAAATATTACTTGATCAACCTACATCGCTATCTGAGAATGGCTGCCTGTGAACTGTTTCCTTTGGCTCTTGCCTCAATACTCTAGGAAATCATCCTCTTCCATTATCCTTCCTGGCCTCTTCGGAGGAAAGGCATTAGGGACTGTGCTTTCAGGGGGAGCAGGTGAGCAGTTTCACTGGCCTGTATACTGTCTCTGGGAAGTTGAGGACTAAGTTTTTTAAAATCTCCAACAGCATCAGTCCTTTTAGCCCAAGCTAGTGACACTTTAGCTAATAGAGATCTATTTAGAAGGTCGTTGATTACCTTTGCAAAAGGAACTTTAACTCAACTCCTTTTGTAAAATGCTGCCTCTATGGTTCTTTTAAAGAGATTTCTTGCTTTCTTTAGGCTTAAGTATGGGTATTTTTGGTCTATCAGATTTCTATGGGACCACATCCTTAAGCTTTCTAGGAGTCCTTTTATTCAGCTGGAAGGGTCTACTAGGTACCACCTTAATTTTTTCATAGCTTTTTAACAAAGGACATGACTGCTTCATCTTTGATTCAGTTTTTTTTTTAATATTTTTATTTATTTCTAGGAGAGAGAGAGACAGTGTGAGCAGGGGAGGGTCAGAGAGAGAGGGAGTCACAGACTGAAACAGGCTCCAGGCTCTGAGCTGGCAGTCAGCACAGAGCCCGACGCGGGGCTCGAACCCACGAACCGCGAGATCATGACCTAAGCGAAAGTCGGACGCTTAACCGACTAAGCCACCCAGGCGCCCCTGATTCAGTTTTTACTACCAAGATTAATCAAATGGCCGCAGTCTTGATTTAATTTCCCCCACCCCCCCTCATAATTTGAAAATTTACTCTCTGGAAAGGTATAGATGAAAGACAGTTTTATTTTTCAGCCTAGCAAGTTCTGGCCTCTTTATATACCTTCTAAAGTCTGATTGTAAATTGGCCAGTTCTTTTCTGAATTTATCTTTGCTTTGTAGTGTCTTTTTTGTACAGGCGAAAAGGATAAGCTGGAGCTTTGAACATCCTGCCTGTAAAACATCTTTCCCAAGACTACACGTTAATTAGGTACACTTTAAAAAAAGTTTATTTACTTCTTTTGAGAGAGAAAAGGAGAGAGAGAGAGCACATGGACATGCACACACACACAGATGGGGCGGGGCAGAGAAAGAATGGCAAGCAGGCTCCACACTGTCAGTGCAGAGGCAGATGTGGGGCTCAAACTTATGAACCTTCAAACTCACGAACCATGAGATCATGGCCTGAGTGGAAATCAAGAGTCAGACACTTAACCGACTGAGCCACCCAGACACCCCTCATTAGGTACATTTTTCACTTTGCATGCTATAGTAGGTAACAGTTTTGCCCCTACGTAACATAGGTTATCATTTTTTTTTTCAGTGTCCTGTATATTGTCACTTTTCGAGATTCATGACATTTTTCTCAGTTTCCACTATCTGGTTCAAAAAATGCTATATATATATTGCTATATACATTGGCATCATTCATTTCTGTTTTGGTTAACTATTGCCATAATGATGCTGCCAACAAACCATCCTGAAACTCAACGCCTTAAACAGCAGTCATTTACTCTTCAGGTCTCCAGGTCAGGTGCAACAGCTCTGCTCATATGTTGTCAGACTCATCTTGGGACTAGTCATCTAGTCTGAGCATGTTCTTCTAACGTTGATGGCAGAAATACTAAATATCAAGTCCACTCACTTGAACCATTTCAAGTCTCTGTTCCTCCCATCCCACCACTGCTAACATTTCATTGGTCAGAAAAATCACATGGTTGAGATCAAAGTTAAAAAGAAGGGAAATGCATTCCTTTAAAAAATTTTTTAATGTTTATTTATTTCTGAGAGAGAGAGAGAGAGAGAGAGAGAGAGAGACAATGTGAGCAGGGGAGGGTCAGAGAGAGAGGGACATACAGATTCTGAAACAGGCTCCAGGCTCTGAGCTTGTTGTCGGGGCTCGAACCCACAAACCTGAGATCATGACCTGAGCCAAAGTTGAACACTTAACCGATTGAGCCACCAAGGAGCTGCAGGAAATGCATTCCTAATTAATGTAGTGGAAGGAAATGCAAATTTAAATGACCAAGGGCATAGATTCAAAGAGAGGTGAACAGTTGAAGCAATAATACACTCTAATGTGTTGAATTACATTAATTTTTCATGTTCATGTTAAATTGCTCATGTTAAAATATTACTGGCATTCCTAGAATCATCTCAATTTTATCCTAATAGATTATACTCTTTTTATTGGCTGGATTTGACATGTTAATATTTTGTTTAAGAGTTTGAACTTATTTTCCTGATGGATTGACTGGTATTTTTTTTTAATGCCAGTTTTTAATATTAAGATATTATTGGCCTCATGAAATGAATTCAAAAGGTTTTCCTACTTTTCTGTATTCTGAATGTGTATAAAGTTGGTATTGTTTCTTAAATGTTTGGTAGAATTAATAAAGTCATACATACCTGGTGATTATTTTTGTGTAAAGCTTTCAACTATGGTTTGAGTTTAATGTTTTTAAAAAATGTTTATTTATTTTTGAGAGAGAGTGAGAAAGAGAGTAAGTAGAGGGAGGAGCATATAGAGAGAGGCATGGATGATCCAAAGCAGGCTCTGCATGCTGACTGCAGTAAGGCTGACATGGGGCTTGAACTCACAAACCGTGAGATCATGACCTGAGCCAAAGTTGGATGGTCAACCAACTGAGCCACCCAGGCACCCAATGTTTTGTTTTTGTTTCCATTTATTTATTTTGAGAGTGAGAGAGAGAGGGGGAGAGAGACAGGAAGAGAGAGAATCCTAAGCAGGTTCTGTGCTGTCAGTGTGGAGCCCTATGTGGCTCTCGACCTCATGAAACATGAGATCATAACCTGAGCCAAAATCAAGAGCCAGATGCTTAACCAACTGAGTTACCCAGGCACCCCTGAATTTATTTAATGTTACTCAGGTATTCACTTTATTCTTGAGTCCGTTTTGTTTGACATTGGTGCTTTTCTAGAAATGTTCCATTTTATGTAAATTTTCAAATTTATGAGCAGAAGTTGAATCATTTTATCCTCATTTTATCCTTTTAATGTGTAGGACCAAGAGTTTTTCTTCATACTGATGTTTTCTGGCAACTCCCTTTCTCTCTTACACTTCACCACCTCCTATTGTGCCTGTCTCTTCTATCTTGCGTTTGCTTTACAGAGGCCTTTGTTTCAGCCAGATTTTTGCATCCCAGGTGATATATTCTGTTAGATTCTTCATTTGCTCTATGCCAATATTTTTGTGGTGGGTGCTCTTCATCTACTGCTGCTTTCCTTATTCTTATCTTCCTCTATTCTTGGGGTATCTGCTAGAAAAGATTTTCTGCTGGCTTCATTATGATCACTTACCTTTACATGAGTTGAGATTAATTTCCTATACCAATGACTTGAGAAGTAGGGTGAGCCCAGAGCCATGTATCAATTTTGTAGGCATTTTCCCTATGCTCTCGCATTTTCATAAGTGAATAGCCCTAGTCTTTACTTTTTCCCAATCAATGGATATCAAAAGCTTTAAGTCTACTTAGCATTCAAAATTTTTCTTCTCTTCTTGCAAATATGGCTTATTTGTACGATTCCATTTTAATTCTCTTCTGCATATTAGAACCAAACTGGAATAACTGAAGCTTCCATCTCTAGCATGTTAGTAGTCTTGTTAATTTTAGTTTTTCACCTGAGATCTTGATGCATCAAGATGCACTCTGGAGATGTGTATACACCTTGACTCTTTTCTGCTAACACATAATTCTTGTCTTAATTCTTCCTCAGAACCCTAATGCACTTCCCTACTTTCGACCCCTCTTTCACTGTTTTCATCTTGTTAAATTTGGGGAAGATTCATTATTTTGCTAATTTTTCACTAATGCATATTGTTTCTTTTTTCTAGTTCTTGTTGCATTTAGCTTTCTTTCTTAAAAGGTAAAGGAAAATGTCAATTTTACACAATTAATCAAAATTATGGACTGTGTTGATATGTGTCAAATTTTGTTTGAAGTAATCTTTTGTGGGTGCTCTTGAAGTCAAATCCTGTGCTCTTTTCTCATTAATGCACAACACTTGGCTTCAGGTGGATTAGAGACCAACTAGTTCAGTAGATCTAAACAAATCCAAATCCATTTTTGGAAAACAAGATTTATAATGGGTTTTCCAATGAAAAGAAAAGAAGCATCGTTTTTGCATTTGAAGAATTCTTTCCATATCTATCTCTCTATCATATCTTACAATCATATGATAATAAAGAAAAAAATGAGTATTCATGGTTAAAACATTAGATATATATTAGTTGAGATCCCCAAGTAGACAGAAGACTGTATGATGTAGCCCTGAGGAAGAGAAAATGTATATACATGGTACCAAATTAACACAGGGAAAATGGTACAGTAGATCTCAGCAGGAGGACCAGGCTATCTGAGGTCTAATCCCATCTCTGCTCTGTCCCAGTTGTGAGGCTTGAGGAAGTCACTTAAACTCTGTGTTCTCATTTATAAAGATGAGGAATTAGTAGCATCTCTCTGATAACGTTGTTGAATTGATATATGTGAGGAGCTTAGAATAGTATCTGGCATATACTAAGCATTCAATAGATGCTTACTATTATTGTGTGACAGTTGACCTTATGCAAAATTCTCCGCAAGTTAAAATAAGGCTTTTTCGTGTGTGTGTGAAATGTATAAATTTATGTATACATTTCCTCAGCTAGATAGTAGTCTTGTATGCATGAAATGGAAAACAAATTGGCAGACTTTTGAAGTTTTAATTATACTTTTGCTTTATATTATTACTTTACAGATACTTGCTTTAAATTTCTCATAACTTAAGGTAATTCTGACTCCATAAAAATGATTTTTTTAGAGAGAGTTTATGCTAATCAATTGCTGTACATGAAAAATATAGTCTCTAATTTTCAGAAGATCAGAGAATCTGGTCTTTGTTCAGGGCAGACTCACCCTGTACACCGTTCATTGACAAATGCTTTCAAACCCAAGGGGTCCAGCTCTGTGCTGTCTTCCTCAAGAAACTTTCCCAAATTCCTGCGGGACTGTAAGTCTCTCAGAGCAGTCCTCTAGCTTATATCTGCAAATAAGCGAATCCCCTAAGAAAGTGACCTAAACAATGGTGGTACTATAGAATACAAAAGTTCTAGAGAGAGCCAGCTCCAAGATGGGCTCAGCTGCTTTCTGCCATTGTTGAGGGTCCGTCTTTTCACCTTATTATCCTCATAGTATTGCATGAGTCTAAGGGACCTGTGGAAAATTGCTAGATATCAACTCAAGGTCTTCCCTCTTCTGCTTCTTTTTTTTACTAACAGAATGACAGTTTTATTTGCAAAGGCTACTTGTCTCACTTAAAAAAATGTCAGAGGAACTCCCCATGGATGTTACTGACATCCAAATGCATTCTGTAAAATACCATTGTTTTTTTTGTTTGTTTGTTTTTTAATGCCCACAGATATTCCTTGGAACATTTTAGGGGCTTTGATTTCATTATAAAAGTGATTCATGCTCACTAATAGATAAAAACTATTAGGATGGAAAGTCTTAAAGTAAAAAATAAAAATGATCTCCCCTGATCCACTCCTATACTCCCAATTTCTACTCTCCGTTCTGTTAATTTCTGTTAACAGTTTCTTGTATATTCTTTACATGACATTATTTTAAGATGTCTTTTATTTGCTGCATAAATTCTTTCTTAGCCTTTTATTTTTCTATTACAGCTGCCCGAATTCCTTTACTTGTCTATATATTCTGAGGTAGATAGGCTAGAAATCATTTTTAGAACTCTACAGAGACATGGGCTTTCTTTATCAGAGACAATATGTTCATTTAGGAAAAGAATTTTAATGAACAAAACTATCTTTTGAAACACTAAAACTTGTGATAATTGTATTTGTAATTGACGATGGTCAATGATGGTGTGTGTATGTACATTTTTGTGAATAGATTACTGTCATTTTACCTCTGTATTATCCATTGTTAATAACCATGGCAGTGAGATGTGCTGGTCAGTTACAGACTTTGTAAATGGTCTGCCATCTTTAGCAGCAGGTAATATTTTATATTTTGTTTTAGCACCAAAGGTATGAAGGATATCCTTTCACTGACACATATGAAGCAAGATGTGAGGTTTTAAAAATGCGAAGCATGTCTTGGGTACATATGCTGGAAGATTATGGCAGAGAAAAATGACCGAGGCTAATGCATTTGAAGCTTGCTATAAAGTACAATATACTTTAAGGTAGGACTGTTTTGGATTTCTTCCAAGCCATTTATTTCTAAAGAACCATAAGAACCTTATTAAATAGGGGTTATCCTGGGCAATGTTATAATACCCTTTTAAATCTCTCAGCTTTCTTTTTCCACAGAGTTCTCCCTTTCCTCCAGAGACTATTCTATCCAGTCCTATCCCAGACTGTTTCTCCTTCCCATTACACCAAAGGCAGTAGTATTCATTTACTTCTTAAGTCACCATGCTCAGATCCCATCTCTTACTCTAAGTAGACAAGGTATCTTTCACCTTAATTCCTTAATTAAAGGAATATACACCATTCTTGAAGGAGCTGGGAGTTTCTGAGCCCTTTAAACCTCACTTTACCACCTGAGAAGAAAGATGATCCTTCATTTAATATGTTGTCATTTCAAAGGCAGTCACAGAGGTAGCATTTTAGTGAGGGTCCTGATTGACTTGTCTGTCCCAAACTTTTTTCTTGTAATCAGGTAACTTGGTAAAGAACACCAAGGAAAAGCATGTTAATGTTTTTTTAGTGGCCGGAGAGATTTTCATTTTGAAGATTCCCTCACACCCAAGTCTTACTGTGGTTAACTGCTTAACTTCCTGCTTTCTGCTTAGAAAAGATGAAGTCCTCTTTGCCATGGTTTCAGCCTTCGGTTGGTAAAGGTACTGTAATAGTGAGTTGGTGAGAGAGTCACAGCAAAATATGGCAAAGCATGGTGCTGTCATGACTGCCAATCTTTGATACCCTAGTTGGGGCTGTTTGCAAATATTTGAGAGTGTGAAACAATATCAAATTTAATTCACAAGCAAGGGGCAATGGAAAAATTCTGTTGTGAAATAAGAGGCACCATGATAAGGTGTCTCAGCTCTTCCAAAAACGGGTTGTCACTACTATTATGCATCTTTTCTGGGCCTGAGGTACAGTAGGTGTTTCTTTAGGATCTGAAATTCAATCAGTGACATTTACAATTCTTTAAAATTTTTTTAAAAATCTTTATTTAATTTTGAGAGAGAGTCTGAGTGTGAGTGGGGGAGGGGCAGAGAGAGACTGAGACATAGAATCCAAAGCAGTCTCCAGACTCTGAGCTGTCAGCACAGGGCCCAACACTAGGCTCAAACTTGCAAGCTGTGAGATCACGACCTGAGCTGAAGTCAGATGCTTAACTGCCTGAGCCACCCAGGTGCTCCGACATTTATGATTCTTTTTTTTTTAAATTTTTTTTAATGTTTTATTTATTTCTAGGAGAGAGAGAGAGAGACAGCGTGAGCAGGGGAGGGTCAGAGAGAGAGGGAGTTACAGACTCTGAAACAGGCTCCAGGCTCTGAGCTGGCAGTCAGCACAGAGCCTGACGCGGGGCTCGAACCCACGAACCATGAGATCATGACCTAAGTGAAAGTCGGACGCCCAACCGACTAAGCCACCCAGGCGCCCCAGACATTTATGATTCTTTTAAGAGTTTTGCAATGTACTTGAACTACCCGATAACCTTATTTGTGAGAAACTATTTTCTTGTTATCTATCCAAAGACTACATGATGATTTTTCAATCTGTATCTTTATGTGACTATCTTTTTTGAGAATTTAAATTGCTACTTCATAACTCTTAGTCTTACATAGAATCATTTGACTAAGTGTCAGAAAGGACTTAAAAGGAGAGCTGATGATGTAAAAAGGAAGCTAGGCAGTAGAGTGACTCCACTAATTTTTAACATTTGACTAAGATAATATCCCGTATTAAAATATGGGTTAGTCAGCTTTCTGTATGAGAGATGCTCATTTATTAACCCCATCCCCTTATCTGGTAAAGTATACACTGAGATTCTAAACAAGTACTCTGGAATTCACTATTATTTTAAGTAACAAAAATTCCATTCAGAAAATGTGCTTATATGTTTTTATGTTCCTTTATTCAGAAACTTCTTTTGCTTTTAGGGTAATAATCACTCATTTGAGAAACCAAATTTAGTGCCGTTGAAGATACCTTCAGTACGTCTTCCCATGGTCAAAATCCTGTTTTTGTGTGTTTGAAGGTAATAAAAATGTTTAAAATAATGACTTACTGAAGAGCACCTGGTTGGCTCAGTTGGTTAAGCGTCTGACTCTTGACTTCTGCTCAGTTCATAACCTCATGGTTCATGGGTCCAAGCTCCATCATGGTCTACACGGAGATTGCAGAGCCTGCTTGAGAGTCTCTCTCACATGCTTGCTCTCTCTCTGTCTCAAAATAAATAAACTTAAAATAAATAAATAAGTAAATAAAATAATGATATACAGAAAAGAAAAAGAAAGAAATGAGAGAAAGCAAGCACAGAAGCTCTGATGTGATATCTACATTAGATTTACTTGTTTTCAGTTTATAGTTGTAGCAAATGCTACCCAGAAAATATTAACTTTGTATTTTAATACAACCCACACCTTTGGGAAGAAATGTGACGTGGCTGAAAGCAAAGGGTGCTGATGGCTAACTGGAATGGTAGGCTGCAGGATGTCTTTGGTTTAACGTTTGCCGAGTCAACTGTTTCTCTGTAATCCCGGAAACTCGGATCAGCAATGCTGTGTGTGTTAAGACTACTAAACTAGCCACTGAGTGGATGCTGGCCCTCCCAAGGAAAAATCTGCAATCAATTCAAACAAAAGATTAACTTGGATTAATAAAATGTACTAATGTAGTGGCCAGAGTACCGTTTTCTTATTATTTCTCCATAAAGTATCTCACTTTTTAGCTGATAGAAGGCCTAAAGCTAGGTAACAAGAGGCAGAATCTACTATTAAATTAATTAAACAAGGAGGCCATTAGACTGATGTTGATCTTGCACCGTGATTGCTTACAGAAGCAAACCAAAATCTGAGCCTAGAAATGCCCCCAGGTTACAAAATCAAAATGCTAAGGACAACCAATTACTGACAGCTAACTAGGCTTTAAGCTATAGCCAATCTACTAATTTCCTTTCTTTGCTTCCACACTTTCTCTGTAGTAAGTCTTTCCCCTGGCTCCTGTTGGCAGAGTGCTTCTAACCACGTTTGAAATCGACTTTTGCTCAAAATAAACCCTCAAAAATTTTAATGTGCCTCAGATTACCTTTTGACATTACCAAAGTCAAGGAGGGTATGATGAGGATGATTAAAAATACATGGACTTTTACAAGGTCTAAATGCAGCAAGTGCAGATGGTCCTCCCTGGAGCTGAACAGGAGAAAGTAATCAAGTCTCTTTCTCTCTCCCTGTCTCTTTCTGTCTTTGGTTCTATCTCTCTCTTACATATATACACTTGCACACAGGCACACACAGGTCCTTGGTCTTGGATGTATGCCGGCTTCATTCTTTTCTTTTTATAGATTAGTTACTTATGCTTAATTCTCAGGTCCATCTGGTCTTTTAGTTCAAGTTTTCATACAGCTAATGAAATCTCTGTGTCCCTATTTTTAGATTCCAGGAAGAGAGAATCATTTCAGCCCTGGATGTGACATCCATACTGAGCCCAGAGCCCCTGAGTCTACAGTGGAAAGATAGGCTGAATTCTGGCACAGATGACCAGCTGTCTTAAATATGTCACTTTGTCAATCTGGGTTGGAGTTTGGGGGTCCAGGAATGGGGAGAGGCAGCCAAATTAAAGGTAAAAGCCTGAACCCAGGCCGAGTAGGGTGTAGGAGAAAGCAAGGGTGGACGGGAATTTAATTCTCTATTTCCATCTCTGCTTTGAGCTTCATTTTTTAGAATCACTTTAAGAGACTGTACCAGATACACAGAGAAATAATTTTATTTTCTTTCTGGGTACTCTTTCCTCACCTCTGCCCTTTCTTATTTCCCTCGATTCATTTCCTCCTCCTCTTTCCTTCATTTGCCCTTTAACAACAAAACCGCAGTCTGAGCAGTGCCAGAGACAGATGCTGGTACGTGTGTCAGGGACCAGGAAAGAAGGCTGAAGGGCAAGAGGAGGCTAGGGGGCCAGCCCAAGCCTGGAAGTCTGGCTCACGGCATACGCGGAGGCAGCCTTACTGTCCATTTTTATGGTAGCTATTACTGAGCTTGTGGAAATGAGCAAATGCCAGTTTTGACCAACTCTGCTTTTATTATTCCTGTGAACAAGACAACTCTACGACACAAATGGAGATGTCTAAAACAACCAATTTAAATTAATATTCAAAGCAAATAATAAGATAAATACCTCCTCTACTTATTTAAAAAAATATAGTAGCCCAAGTTGATTTGAGTAAATAAAGTTTATTATGCTGTCCTTCTGGCCATGGCCAAGTCATCCACAACCCTGACTCTCCAATAGTTACAATGATTTGAAAATTTCTATGGCCAGAATCTAAATTGCTTCTGTGTAACACTATAGTGGGAGATGTGTGAAGCCATTTAGGAATTTTTAACTGAATTCTGTTAGCGATAAAAATTTCAGTCATTAGGAGGTAAAGGCTGCCTGTAGTCTGAAGGATCTGTCTATCTATCTATCTATCTATCTATCTATCTATCTATCTATCTATCTATATCTATCATCTATCTATCATCTATCTATCATCTTTCCATCTTTCTATTTATCTTTGATACCCTTGTTAAAAACAAATCCATCTCATTCTTTTATAATCATATCCTATACTTACTGACCTGGGCCAAAATCAACTTTTGAAAGTCCAAACTTTGCAGGTAGAAGTAATTTCAAAAACACAATTTACCAGAGGGTCATGGAATAGCAGAAGCATTTATATTTGTGACTCTGATCCTGAGTGCCCACACTCATGAATTTACTTCTAATTATCCATGAGTCAGTGCTTGATTTTTTTTTTTTAACAGAAATGGCTGATGATCCAATTTTACCTGATTCAGGTTTGCATTCTTGGAGGTACAATGATGCATATACAACAGGAAGAAATGTGTGTTAAATGTATGTAGACCTTCTGAGAATGTTTTCCTCTAGAAAATGTCCTATGGAATCTAATGATATCATAACATTTGATTTGATTTCTCACCAGAATAAAACATCAGTGGTACCTCTCCCAAACTCAGAGCATGACAATTTATTGCTCAAGTAGTGAAACAAAGAAGCTCATGTGCTACTTTCTTTATTATATATTCTCATTATGGTTTATTAATGTGGATTGAATAAACACTGCATTCCATACTATGTTGACTTACATGATAATGAGACTGTCATAATTTATTTATTCTACAAAGCGTTTATAAGATATTAATATTTACATATTAGTATTTATATCATAGGAGTCCATGTTTAGTGCTAATATTCAAAATCTAGGAGAAAAATGATTCCTTTGGTATTTCACTTTTAAAATGGTGTATACTAATTAATATATTGTACTCAATGCTGCTTTGTAAGAGAAACCAGGGAAAACTGGGCCATACATCCTTTTTACTATTGTATTAATTTATGTACAATATGAAATCAGTGTTAGTGTCTCATATTTATTAATTTATTTCAAAACAAAAACAGAACAACCTTGGATCTTGCCAAAGAAACTGAGACAAGTTTCTTCCTGGCAGGGACTGGACTTGAGTAAATAAAGTTTATTATGCTATCCTTCTGCCCATGGCCAAGTCATCCACAACCCTGACTCTCCAATAGTTACAATTATTTGAACATTTCTATAGCCAAAATCCAAATTGCTTCTTTGTAATACTGTAGTGGGGTAAGTGTGAAGCCATTTAGGACTATGGTGGATACTGACTTGAGCTTATTCTGTGAGATTATTTATTTAAATTATCTTTGAATGAAGGCAATACAAAAAAGTTTTTTTTTGTTTTTCTTTTTTAAAGAAATGTTTTAACTGCCTGCGACACTAAGACCTATAAACAGTTAGGTTAGTGTAATTAATCTGACTTAAAAAAAAAAAAAGGGAATCTGCCTGTATTAATCTAATAGTAGGTGGCAGAAATAAACAACTTTCTTTCTTTCTTTTTATTTTTATTTATTTATTTATTTATTTATTTTTATTTTTTATTTGAGAGAGAGAGTGAGAGAGAGAGAAAAGCAGGGGAGCGGGACAGGGGGTGGGGTGGGAGGAGAATCTTAAGCAGACTCTATGCTTAACACCAAGCCCAAGGTGGGGCTCCATTCCACAACCCTGAGATCACGACCTGAACTGAAATCAAAAGCTGGATGCTAAACCGACTGAGCCACCCAGGCACCCCAGAACACCTTTCTTTCAATAATTTACAATAAGAATTAAGTTTCGGTGTTAACAGTGAGTGATATTACAAATTGGTAGAGGGAAGTAGTCCATGTGAATTCTTTAGTGTTTCATGACACTACAGAAAAAACAAAGAAGAGTCAGGAAAATACCTGTGTCTCAGCTTCATAGTCCTCACATGGAAAATGAAGGAGACAGATGATCTTGAGCACCTTCCCAGACATTCTTTCTATTTTCAGTGTTTTGCAAAGATCTAGGATGGCACCTGTGGTGGCTTCCATTAGTCAGAGGACATGCAACAGAGCCTGAGCCAAAGAAGTCTGGCTTTGAGAATCTCTGAACACAAAGATTGACTTCCCTTTTCTTTTGCTTGGCAACTGGATGTGATGAACTCTGGCTTCTAGCAAGGTGGGCTTGTTCTTTGCTAGAGAACTTCGTGGACACATCTGCTTTCATCAGTCTCTCAATATAGCAGCATGAATATCATCCAAGTTATTAAATAAATGAAGGCAGTCTCCTAAGGGGGCTGCCATCTGCTTTGTCTACTGATCCTAAGGGGATTGAGCATGTAACATCATGTTTTGAAAAACATCAGAGAAAATGAGTCAAGAAACTGCTGATTGTAGAATCAGCATCATTGATTTCATATTTACAACAACGAAGCATATTTAAAGCTCCTCGCGTTAAGCCTTTACAAATAATTTTAAAAGTATTGACCTAACAAAATAGAGCTTTTTTCTTTTCTTTTGTTTTAACTGGACAAGATATGGATTTCAGGTTTTGTGAGCACAGAAAAAAAATAATGTAAAAACATTCTTGGCTATCGTTCTCTCCCCTGGCTTTCCTGAGGCTTCTTTAAACCCAGAGAACTGGTGTCTCATCCAGTATTGCAGGAAGCCTTAGAGTGCTGTCACTAAAAGGAAGTTCAAAACCACTGCAAAGCACTTTGTGAATATGGATTCTGTCCAGAGGCTAAATGAAAATCTATAGCAGAAAACAATAATAAAAGATTGTATTCCAAGTGGTAGGCACATAATTTTAGTAATTTAATAAAACTGTAATACATAAGTAAACATATTACTTCTCTAATTTATTGCTGGTCAATTAACAGCTGCAATAGGAATGGATGTTTTGTGAATTCATGAGTTATTCTTCTGCTTGGTCTTTCATCCCTGAAACTAAATGTTTAAGTTGTATTTTCAGCTTCTATTCTTTGTATTATATAAAAAGAACTCTTCCTTCAGGCCTAAAAATGTAAGTGGAACATATTAGTGTAATCCAAACATATTTTTCATTATTAATGGCCACAACCAGCCTGTGATGAGGGTTACAAATTGCTATGTGAATACACAATTGAAGGTGCCCAACTTGTCACTGGGTTAGGAGAGCTGTATGTTAATGTGAGGGAATTGCCATTGAATTCTAGTCCTAACAACTGTGTCTCTCTTGGAAACATGTTTCTCTGTATTTGCTTTTTGTGACTGTTTTATATAGTGATCATATCTGGCATACTGTGATTATATAGTGATATAAAGTCATTTATTCACATGGCATATATAAGCCATAGGTCCTGTGCTTTCCATTTAATAAATTTTTATTCAGGGGTGCCTGGGAGGCTCAATTGGTTAAGCAGCCAACTCTTGATTTTGGCTCAGGTCATGATCTTGTGGTTTGTGAGTTCCATGTTGATTCCACATCGAGTTCCATGTTGGCAGCATGGAGCTTGCTTGGGATTCTTTCTCTCTCTCCTTTCTCTCTGCCCATCCCCCACTTCTTTTCTCTCTCTCAAAATAAAGAAATAAACTTAAAAAAGATGTTTACTCTGCTGTCCTAGTTGTTATTAAATGAAGCCTGAATTCCTTGTTTGAACTCTGCACAACACATGCCTGTGGGTCAGAGAAAACTCTTTCATTTGCTTCTATTCTATTCTATTCTATTCTATTCTATTCTATTCTATTCTATTCTATTCTATTCTATTCTATTCTATTCTATATTCTATTCTACATATATATAGAGAGAATGTAAGTGGGGGAGAGGGGAAGAAGGAGAGAGAGAGAATCTTAAGCAGGCTTCACACTCAATGTGGATCCCGATGTAGGGCTCAATCCCATAACCCTGGGATCATGACCTGAACTGAAATCAAGAGTCAGATGCTCAGTCAGCTGAGCCACCCAGGTGCCCCATCATTGGCTTTAATTTTAGATGGAATAGAATTCTCTTGACATTCAACTTTAAACTTGTCTTTTAAAAATCCACCCAGGGTTTATTACAACCTAGACTCAAATTTGCTTATTGGAGCATTGTACTCCTTGATAAAATGGAATCAAGTTTCATTTTAGACACATGATGGGAGATTGCTAGGAAATGATTACTAAATGTAGGCAATAGGCAAGGGAGCTCTCTTTAACACTAATCTTTCTGAGTAAGAAAACTTTAAGAGTAAATAGAAAATAACATTTACGGGAAACAGTAAAAGATATAAATGGCACTGCCAGAGAAATGAAATAAAATCCTGGCTGACCACTTAATTTACTAGGTGACCCTGTGAAAATTACTTAACCTGATGTCTGTACTTCATTGTCCTAATCAGATAAATGAGTGTGATAATGGTACATCTTTCATACAAGTTGTTGTGAGGATTTGGGACATCTGGGTAGCTCAGTTGGTGAAGCATCAGACTCTTGATTTGGTTCTGGTCATGACCCCAGGGTCATGGGATCAAGCCCCACAGTGGGCTCCATGCTGGGTGTCATGAAGCCTGCTTAAGATTCTCTCTCTCCCTCTTCCATCTGTCCTTCCCCTGCTCACTTTCTCTTAAAAAAAAAAAAAAGTTGTTTGAGGAGTAATTGAGATTATTATGTAAAGAACTTGGTAGAGTGCCTGCTCATAGACATTCCTCAATATTAACTAATAGTTGTAATGTGGTACTTAGCACAGTGCCTGGCATGGAGTTTTCGATAACTGTGTAGACAGTACATTGAAGAAACATCATGATTGGCCAGTAACCATAATGAAAAGTTTGTCTCCGACTGCCCCTTTACAACTTACTCACTAAGAAGACATTTCTTTTGTCAATAGATGAAAACTGAGCATGTCCAGGACCTTTCTGCTCATTCTTAGTATTGTAAGAAAAAGTAAGCACGGAATTACGGTTATTTTAAGGTACAAAATGCTCTGTCAAGTCATAAATTTGGTATTCAAAGACCTGCACTAACATTTCACTCTTCCATAAAAGTTACACCTTCACCTCCTCCTCCTGCTCCTTCTGGCATCTGAAGTTGGTGGGCCGAATGCCTTGGGGTGGGGGTAAGGGGGTGTGAGGCATCACTGTGGTGTTTGCATTCTCTGCCCTCTGTGTCAGAGAACATCAGGGATGGATTATGGGAGAACACCTTCTTTCTGGACTGATCACTGAGCCTGGCAGGAACTAGCTTATTCTCTGGCTCTAGATGTTTAAATGTGGATCTTTGTCTAGTGGACGTCTCTTTGGCAGGCCACTACTCCCTCAGCCAGAGTCTCTAGGAGCACGTTTTGTACATACCTTCTCACTGTTGAAATCCCCATCACCTTCCCAGGTTGCCATCTTAGCAGAATTTGAAATGGTTCCAGGCACACATTTCCCTTTTAGTTCCTTCCGTAAGGAACAATCTCTCATTCCTTGTCCACATCACTGGTGGGAGTGGAGTTACTTTTCAAATGCTCTTCTCTACCTTTCCCTCTCCAGAGCATGTGTCAGGCAAATGCCATCACGTCACGTCACGTCACGTCACGTCACGTCACGTCACATCACATCACATCACATCACATCACATCGTCTCTCAATTGCAGACAACAAATTACGAACTTTCCCAGTGGTTCCCTGGAAGCTTACTCTCTTTAGGTTAAAGAGAACGAAGAAACACCAATTTTCTCTTGTTCTTCCTGCTTATCACAGGGCAGCCTGTCACCCCTCTGAAGAAAGGAGGGGACCTTCAGGAAGCCACTCCCTCCAGAAATCTCCTCACAAATCTCCTTGAACACTTCTATGGTTATAAAGCAGATAAGGAGGGTTTAAAACACTGTGGGGTAGTTTTATGATTTCTCCTTCGGAATTTCAGTTAGGGGTAGAATAACTATATTATTACAGAAATAATAACAAGCACAATAATAATAAAGATTTATGGAATGCTTACCATTGCCAGATATTCTGCATATGCTATTTTATTTAATCTGTTAAAAAAAATCTTGCTATAAAATAGGTCCTAGTTTCTTTTTTTAAATATGTTTTTATTTATTTTTGAGACAGAGAGAGAGAGACAGAGCACTAGCAGGTGGGAGGCAGAGAGAGAGGGAGACACAGAATCTGAAGCAGGCTCCAGGCTCTGAGCTGTCAGCACAGAACCCAATGTGGGGCTTGAACTCATGAACTGTGGGATCATGACCTAAGCTGAAGTTGGATGCTTAACCGACTGAGCCACCCAGACACCCCAAAATAGGTCCTAGTTTCTAATTCAAAAAAATAAGGATACTTACTGAAGCCTAGAGAACTTTAGTTACATGTTCAAGGCCACGTAGCCAGTTAAAGCCCTGGCACTTTAATTTTGAGGGACACAAGCACATTGTAAGCTGCTTCTTCATTACTGTTAAATGAATCCATGATTATATTAGTCTCATTTTCCACTGGGATTTTACACAGTTCCTGACAGAAGATAGGCTTCAAATTTTTAATGAATGAGTGGGCGAAAAAAAGAAAAAAACAAGTGATGGAACTCGAAAGATTCTATAAAATAGATTATAGTCTTAAGGACAAAAGATTTTTTTCTGCAGTTGGGTCAGTGTGTGAATTTGTTGGGGTTGGGACACAATTCAGGCCATAACACATGGTGACAACTATAACACTTCCACAACATGGGTTGACAGCCTCTTTTTGAAATATCTTCGAGATTTGTGGGGCCAAACTAATTTGAGAAAATGCAAGTGGTATTTTTCAATGAAAATTTTTACCACCACTTAGCTTACTGGAGAGAAACACATGCTCCGAATGGAACAATCTTGTTTTACAAACAGATTTTGTTTGTGGAATCTGCACTCCTAACTCTCTGGTGACTAACAAAATTCATGTCAGGAGTGAGATCAGAGTCCTCACATGTTCTGATCTTGGGGCAAATTATTCCCCAGGAGCTGAGTGAGTAGCGCGTGTTCACAGGGTCAGCAGTGAACAGAGCTCCCCACAGAATTGGGGGAAGACGTGGAATCTGGCTCATTAGTTTGTTCCTCTGCAGATTCCTTGTTCATTTAAAAAGAGGTCATCGTTTTAGCTCTTTTTTTTTTGGTTTCATTACAGCTTGCCCTTCTCTGCAGAAGTCTTCTTTGATTTCTAAGTTTTTAGAATTTTCTTGGCAGGATTTGCTAGAGCTGCTCTTAATATTCTTTTAATAATCAGTTTTGGAATTTTCCATAATAAATGCTTTTCACAATTGGTAATTGTAAACGCCATATGCCTTCCGTTTATTTAATTCTTCTCAAGGTTTCGTCAAATCCATGTGTATAATATAAAGAAAAAGCACTATGGAATTTAAATTTGTTAAAGAAAACTGATGTAGGCTCTGTAGCCAATTTCCTGGGTTTGAAATCTGCCTCCCCAGTTTATAATCAGAGTGTCTTGGGGAAGTTATTTACTTTCTTTGTGTCTCAGCTTCCTCATCTGTAATATGGGGGATAAAATAAGATGTTGTTGAGATTAAAGGAACTGATTTGTTTAAAAGGACTTAGAATTAACATAGAATGTTGCTTGACACACACACACACACACACATACACACACACACACACACACAAAACCACTCAGGAAATGTTAGCTGCCAATTAGTTTTGTTGATTCTGCTTTTACTGAGTAGTGTGGACATCTCTCGGCAGTTGAGGAAACTTCATGATGCTACTTGTCACTATTCAGAATCAGCTACCAGGGGAGGTCTTGGTTTCAGGAAGACAAAACCTCTCTGTAGGGCTGCATGGGACTCTGGGCTCTTGACTTTGCACTTGTCCGTTTCTTCCAAGCTGGGAACATGATGTAAGTGAAGTAAAATCAGCTTTCAACCTCCCCTCTTTTCACTCCTTGGCCTACTTCCTTGACTACTAGCTGGAAGTAGACACTAGACTTTTGGATTTAGCTTTGTCTTCATGTTTATGAACATGGGCTTCTTTGCACAGCACTGGGAAGCCACTTAGATTTACTTTAGTGACTGTCTAATCTCCGTTGGTACTTTCCACCACAGCTCCATCAACCACCAGAAGATCCCTGAGTGCCCTACCACCTAAGGCTCTTCATGCCCTCCAGGTGCTCTGATCCTCCTGGGAAAATCCTCCTGGACTGGTCTCCTCAAAGGGCATGAGAAACACAGGCAGTTTAAAACTTGAGAGACTGGGGGCACCTGGGTGGCTCGGTCGGTTGAGCGTCCAGCTTTGGTTCAGGTCATGATCCCATGTTCATGGGTTCGAGCCCCGTGTTGGACTCTGTGCTGACAGCTCAGAGCCTGGAGCCTGTTTCAGATTCTGTGTCTCCCTCTCTCTCTGCCCCTCCCCTGCTCACTCTGTCTCTATTTCTCTCTCAAAAATAAATAAAACATTTTAAAAAAACTTGAGAGACTGGGATGAGGAGGACAGCTTGGCAAGGTAAATCAGTGTGCCAGCAAGATGATGCAGACTTGGGAAGCATCCTCCTTGCAGCACAGACTCTGGAATAAGAGTGACCTGAGTCCTGGGCAGGTCCCTCAACATTGGTAAGCTTTGGTTTCTGGATGTGTAAAATAGAGTTAGTTATATTTCCTACTTACAGGTAGTTGAAAGATTTATTATGTTTACATCTATTTATCTATCTTTCCATTATCTCTCTTAGATATAACTTCATCTGGGGCCTAACACATTGTAAGTATTCAATAATTATACTGTAAAAAAAAGAAAGAGGGAAAGAAAGGAGAAAGAGAAAGAAAGAAAAGAAAGAAAGGAAGGAACAAAGGAAGGAAGGAAGGAAGGAAAAGGACAGGGAAAGGAAGGAGGAAGGAAGAAGGAGGGAAGGAAAGAAAGAAAGAAAGCGAAAGAAAGGAAAAGGAAAGAAAAAGAAAAGAGTGGCATATCTCTACTCAAGGCATCTAGGCTGGTCAGTTTCTGGTCTCTCTGTCTTACACTAAGCTGTAGCCACCAGAGACATTTGTGCCTAGACCAAAACGACAAATTTGGAGAGGCAGGTGGGAGGTCTCTTGGAACTGCCCTCTTCTCGTTGAGGGGCAGAGTATAGGCTGCGGGGAGGAAGCAAGAGGAGTGGGCAGATTGATGGTGAAAACACCGAAGTCATCTGTGTTCATGGGAGAGGGTTAGGTATGGTCTCCAGGATTCATTTTCAACTTTCCAAGAAAATATGAATGTTAAGAAGAACCATTGGGAGATTATAATGCTGTTCAGATTCAGATTCAACCAAGAGAGTTATATTCTACAAAGTGTTTGATATGCTATCAAGGCCATTTGTCTTGGTGCTGTATCATTTGAAGTCTGATGAAAAACAAGGACTAAGGGGCACCTGGGTGGCTCACTCAGTTAAGCATCTGAATCTCAGTTTTGGCTCAGGTCATGGTTCCATGGTTTTGTGAGAGTGAGCCCTGCATGAGGGGATTCTCTCTCTCCCTCTCCCTACTGCCCTTCTCATGCCATCTCTGTCTCTTTCAAAATAAATAAATAAACTTAAAAAATGACTAAGATGGGGCCCATTTCAAAGGAGACATTTTTCTGGGTTGTCCCCAGCTACTGTGCTGACTGGATACTCACCCGCTTTCTTGCATGTATAATTTAGCTCTACTGTATAACTTTCCAGACACTGTACCCAGTGAGCCAGTGAGTAGTTCTCCTCTACGTCAACTACATGTCCTTTGTTGTTTATCAATTAGTGTATTTTCAGCGGCACTATTTTTCACTTAGCACTTGTTACTATTATCAGTGCTAAATTCAGAGATTCCCTGATTTTTTACTTGAGAGAAGCAGGAAAAGCATCAATATCAATATCAATCAGTTCAAACTGATTATGGAAACTGGTTAATCATGAGGTATTTCAAGGAGCTCCAGTCTGACCTTTGAGCAAAGTACTTTGATAAATTAGTGAAAACTGACAAGATACAATAGAAATGGTTTCAGAAATTCAGGAAAAGAATTCATTTAGGTTGTGTGGTTTTCATCCTGCAGAGACTACTTCCATCTTCTTAATTTTATATCTTTGTCTTATTCCTATTATTTCCATAGCCCTCTTTTGCCCTGGTAACACTTCCTTTCAAAAGAGTTAACAAGCTGTCTCTTGGGTGTAAATTCATTTAGCTACTGAGTTGCCTAATTTGTGTAGGGCCCGCATCCAGCAGATTAGTGAAGTTTGCTTCCTGTCCCCTAAGAGTAGATTTCATAGCTTGGTAGGAATTTCATTAATGAATTACAGAAACTTAGATGGTTTCTCTCTCCAATGGATTGATACTGATTAAGCATTCAAGTCTTATAAAAATGAGTGGCTTTTTTATAGCCATGAACTTCAGGCTATGTGAAGCAGATGAAATATATCATGGAGGTGAGTGAATCATCCTGAAGATCCTAAAATCAGTGGACCTGGTTGTTTGGAGATTCCAAATGCAATGGCTCCTGGGAGTTACGGCTTCTCTAGAAGGTCTACTCCAGAGAATAGGCACCATATCTACGTTATTCATTACCAAGCATACATAGGACTTGAACACAATACATTTACGTTGACTATTGTTGCAGGGACTCAGAGAATTTAAAGACTGTTCTTACAGAGGAAAACAGTGGGGGAGAAAAACTAACTACTGTAAGTAATTAGGTAAGGCTAGAAGTCAAGGACCCGTTCAACTATCTAGTGACCATGGCAGTTTGTTATCACCAAACATTCAACATAAATGTATCACCAACTTTTCCTTTTTATTCCATAAAAAAACACGATGGCAGTTGTATAGGGACCTTCCCTTTCCATCCTTTCCTCAAAAGGATTTGACACAATCAGTCTTAAAAATGTAGAAAATCATAAAGAGTGGTTTGGGCTAGGGCTGCCTCTTCAAAAACTTCAGAGCCTCACAGAAATCTTTAATGGTATTTCTTGTGGTCTCTCACTCTCTTCTCCAGAGCAATGGATAAAGTTAAGGGCACCAAATGTCAGACACCCCTACTCCAGAGTGGCATCTAATCTCCTTTGGTCTATTTTATTTATCCTGTTTATACTGACTCTAATCCATGACCTCTGAGCAAAGGGAGTCCATTTCTTAGAAGACACCCTTGATTTAACCCTCAAGTTCATATATAAAGGGCCATGTTTTATGGTCAAATAATTGCATATATGGTTTTATTTGTTGAATTATTTATATGAATGTCACTATATCAAAATCCCTTTCCTGACCACATAGTCTAAAGTACTTCCCCATTCCAGCCCACCTTAGCACTTGTTAGCCTTTATCCTGCTTTATTTTTCTTCTTAGCATTTTTATCACCACCTGACATGTATTTAATTGTTCATTTATTTGCTATCTCTTAGCTTAGTGTTCTGTCCTTAGTGCCTAAAATAGCACCAGGCGGATAGGCACTCTATAGATATTGAATGAATGAATGAATGAATGAATGAATAAAATATCCTATAAAGCTTAAGCCACATTTAAGCATATAGTCAAGGTATTTAGAATTATAAATAATAAAAGTATACTAAACCATGATCTGGTTGCTGAAGTTGATGGACTTTGGAAGCACAGGAACCTGGGTTATATCCTGATACAATTATTTATTAGTGCAGTCTTTTAATCCTTTTTTTATTTAAAAATGGAATGCTATCGGGGCACCTGGGTGGCTCAGTCAGTTAAGTTTCCAACTTTGGCTCAGGCCATCATCTCAGAGTTTGTGACTTTGAGCCCTGCTGACAGCTCAGAGCCTGCAGTTTGCTTTGGATACTGTGTCTCCCCCTTTCTCTGCTCCTTCCCCACTCATGGTCTGTCTCTTTTTCAAAAATAAACGTTAAAAAAGAACATAATTAAAAGTGAATAATAATCAAAAGAAGATATCATTCCATTTAAAAAAATTTTTTTAAATGCTTATTTATTTTTGAGAGAGAGACAGAGCATGAGAGGGGGAGGGGCAGAGAGACGGGGAGACAGAGAATCTGAAGCAGGCCCCAGCCTCTGAACTGTCAGCACAGAGCCCAACACAGGCTGTGAAATCATGGCCTCAGCCGAAGTTGGAGGCTTAGCTGGCTGAGCCACCCAAGTGCCTCTAATTTTTTAATTAATCTTTATTTCTTAGAGAGTGACAGAACATGAGTGGGGGAGGGGCAGAAAGAGGGAGACACAGAATCCAAAGCAGGCTCCAGGCTCTGAGCTGACAGCACAGAGCCCTACACAGGGCTTGCACTCAGGAACCACAAGATCATGACCTGAGCCAAAGTCAGAAGCTTAACTGACTGAGCCACCCAGGCGCCCCTAATTCTGTTTTAAAGATTAGGAATGATGTATGCAAAATGTGAAAGATTGCTCGGTTCCTGATAATTATAAAAGAAAAAGAATCATGATTTCAGCAACTAGAAAAACAACAGCAACAAAAACTAGAACACCCAGGATATTTATTTTAGCTATGGGAAATTCTTAGAATTTTATGGAATTATTTTTCAAGTCATGTCAGGTGCTGTTGGCAAGTTGTTGCTTGCCACCCATTATAACGGATCTTTCAACTCAAAAGTTAATGCCACTACACACATCAAAAATTAAAAACTCTTTAGGCTAATGCTGTGTGTGGATTAGAGAAAATGACCAGTGGATCTTTTTTTTCCCCCTCTCTCTTTTAAAAACTGTGTAAAACATCAGGGGGCACCTGATGGCTCAGTTGGTTAAGTGCCTGATTTCAGCTCAGGTCATGATCTCAAGGTTTGCAGGTTTGAGCCCTGTGTGGAGCTCTGTGCTGACAGGGCAGAGCCTGGAGCCTGCTTTGGATTCTGTGTCTCGCTCTCTCTCTCACGCTCTGTCTTTTTCTCAATAATAAATAAACATTTAAAAAAACCTATTAAAACATCAGGACACCCCCAATTAGTTTTGAATAGCTATGCTCTTTTGTGATTCTGAGTTTATATAGAGAAAATTCAAACAAAAACTCTGGCTTATAGGATTCCTAGTGGCTATGCAGTTTGAGTGGGAAACAGACCTTGCTATGGTAAGCTTTGGGGGTTAATGTGTTACCATAATGTAACGTAGCTTATTCTAAACAACAAATCCATAGATTTATTGTTTTCTTTATGCTCTTCATTCTATCTTGCCTCTCAAACCTTCCATGTAGGGTGACTTTCCTTTTCTTTAACATGTGTATCTATTAACTCCTTTGATTTATGTTTATTGGTGGTAACTTCTTAGTTTTTATTTGTCTGGAAGTATCTTTAGTTCTTCTTTGTGCTTAAAGGATATTTTTGCCAAATATGTAAATCGAACTTGGCAATTATTTTCTCCCAGCATACTGAAAATATAGACTATTTTTGGCTTTCCTTGTTGATAAGAAATCAACTCTTCTCTGTTACTTCTTTGAGGTTGATTTGCATTTTCTCTCTGGTTGTGTTCTTTGGTTTTCTTTTGGATGATCTTTGATTTTTTTGTTTTCTTTTGTTTTTGGTTGTGCTTAGCTTCACAAAAGTAGATTTCTTTTCATTTATTCCTGAACTTTTCACTTGGAATCTTTTATTATTTCTAGAAAATTAATATCATTTCTTCAGTCATCTTCTCAGTCATCATCTCTTCAAATGCTTCCTCTACCTCATTTTTCTTTCTCCTTTTGGAATTCCAATTAGATGTATATATAGCAATTTCTCACTTCATTGATTGATCACTTTTAATCAGTGTATGTTAATTGAGCGTCAAGCATTTGCGTCAACCCCACTCATGTTTCTTTCCCCCTGCCCCCCATATGTGAAATCTTTATTTGAACCATGTATTTATTCTCTTTGGCAAGTCTTAAATGAAGCATTTGAAATAAAGAAATAAGACATCTGAGAAAAATATCTCCACCACCCCCATCTCCGTGTTTTTAAATTTACTTATCACATGCTTCATTTCTTGAATGAAACATAGTTTCATGTATTTGGTTTCTTTTCTTTCTTTTATTAAAATTTAAAAAAATGTTTATTTATTTTTGAGAGAGAGGAGAGAGAGACAGAACATGAGTGGGGGAAGGGCAGAGAGAGATGGAGACACAGAATCCAAAGCAGGCTCCAGGCTCTGAGCTGTCAGTACAGAGCCTGGCATGGGGCTCAAACTCACGAACAGTTAGACAAACTTCATTAACTGTGAGACCATCACCTAAGGTGAAGTCAGACTCTTAACCGACTGAGCCAGCCAGGTGCTCCTCTTTGGTTTCTTTTCATATATCCTTGGTCACTTATAAGTTATTGTTCCTTGCACTTATTTTCAAGTTTGTTTTTAATTTCTTGAAGCAATAAAGAAATAATAGCTGTTTTAGTCTCTTTGCTAGTACTGGTATTTGAAGTCATGCTTGTCTATTTCCACGGGCTCTCTCTCAAGATAGTTTATTTCTGTGCTGATCAGTGAATTGTGAAGGTGAGCAAATATTTGGTTGATCTCTTCATTCAGGAAACCTCTTTGACTAAATGGAAGATGCTTACCTCCTGGTAGTACTTGTGTTCGTGTTTGCCGGAGTCAGGGCACACTCCTTACCTGGAGCTCCATCGGCTGCTCCACCATCACCGGTTCAATCTCAGAAACGTTCAGTTTGGTGTTTCCAACTCATCAGCATTTGCCTTCAGGGAAGCCCGACCTTTTGTGTGTTCTCAGAATTTACCTCTTTGGTTTCAGTTCATGGTTTGTGAACTGATTGGCCCTAAGTTGATTTCCCTGACTTCTCGTGAAAAATAAAAATTAGGTTTTACCTAGGATCTAGCTATTTTAGCATAAGAGGTTCTTCAAAAGCATCTACTCCTCCATGCTGTTTGAAGAAGTACTTCTGGTAATTTGGTGATGAAAAACAATTATTTGGCCACATATCATTGATCCTCTGAAGTATGAGCAGGTGTGAGGTTATACTTCTACGAAATAAGCCAGCTCTCCATCCTTCTTCTTTGTCTCTGTATGTCACTAACATTTCACATGTCTTCCTATTTGAGCAGAGGCTGCTTGCAAACGTGGATTCTAGAAGGTTACTATGCATATTTTTTTGTGCTTCCCTAAGCAGTAGCTTGTGTTGGGCACGTATATTCATTTGTAACACACTCCTAGGTGACTGTCATAGCAGTGAGGAGATCTGAACTTGAAACTAACTAGAGCAGTTTTAATGAAACTTTGTGGTCACTGTCAGGGACCCTCTTTTCCAAACCACGTAAAGGCTTGTCATTACATATGTGCATGTATTTTTAAATCCTGAAAATATTCCAGAATTTCAAGAAGAATCAATAATAAGTGATGTAAACCTGACATATTGAGACATTTTGAAACCTGATAAATGCCAGAGTGAAGGTTTGACACACATCGTATCAGACCTATGGTGTTTTTTAAAGGCGATTTTTGGAGTTTATTTTGGTACCTAAATAGGAATGCATTATTTGGGGCATGCTTTATAACTGCTTCATATTATTCAGCACTATTAAGATTGCTGGGTGGTGATTTCCCCATTTTCCATCATCATAATATTTGAGGGAGACTGATTTTAAGGAACACTTTTAAAAACCACTTGAAATTCAACGTGTCAGCTTCATCAAAATTTGCTGAACAGATACCTACCACACTGTTGCCAGATACAACCTGCCAAATGTTCTTGGTCTCTGTCCATCATTTTCTCTGCCTTTCCCTGCTCCATCTCTCTTAGCCTGGCTCACTGACTTCCCTCCCCATGGACTCAGCCTACCTCCGGCTTCTAGCCAGTTCTAATTTGAGGCATTAAGATGGAATGCCCCTTCTTCAGATGATTTAGGAGACAGCGCTCAGTACTGACTCTGGTAGTGCCTTGGGATCATCCTTATTGTCAATTTAACTATTACCTGGTGACCCAAAGATGAAAACTCAGGGCCTACCTTTTTCTCCAAATAACGGCCTGTTCTTCTGTCTTCCTGGCGCCCACAGGATTGCTGTGAAACACCAATGGGTCCTTTTGCTCGGCAAGGCTTTAGTTTCTCCATCTAACAAATTGGAAAATACACGTTTTTCTTAAGTGAATGTGTTTGTCTTACAGTTTCTAAATCATGTTTCACTCATAAAAGAAGCTTCCCAGAACCCCTCTAAGAATTTGTCCCTTCTTCTGGAGGACAGATTTCTCTAAGTGCTGGTACTACTTGGATTTCTGAATATTGCTCAGCATTATTTCTGTTGCCAGACTCCAATACCCTGCCCAGCATACCTATATTATGTGTCTTGAACCATCATACCAACTATTTACTGGACTTGAGATCAGAGTTGCTGAACACCTTAGGCATTGACTCTTTGTCAGATTCAGAGTAGAACAATTACCAGGATCTAGTCCTTCCTCCTACCCATTTTACTTTTAAGTTTTTGCTCTTTATCTTTGAAGAATATAATATCTAACTTATCAACGGGCTTCATGGAAGAAAACAAATTTCTAAACACTCAGAATTGAAAAGTAGGGGTTTTAAAATCTCCCCCAGTATAATATCATTTATTAATTCTGATTTGATATATTAAATTCCTTGATGATTTTCTTCCTCAAAACATTATAATATGTTAAGTGAAGGAGAATTCAGAGCTCATTTCATAAAGTACTTTTATAGGTAAGGAAATGTAGACTTGCTATTTTATATTAAAACATTTTTGGGGGGGGGGCACCTGGGTGGCTCAGTCGGTTAAGCGTCCAACTTCGGCTCAGGTCATGATCCCGTGGTTCGTGGGTTTGAGCCCAGCGTCAGGCTCTGTGCTGACAGCCAGCTCAGAGCCTGGAGCCTGCTTCAGATTCTGTGTCTCCCTCTCTCTCTGACCCTCCTCTGCTCACGCTGTCTCTACCTCTCTCACAGGGAAAAAACATTAAAAAAATTTTAAAAAAATATTTTAAGTTTATTTATTTATTTTGAGAGAGAAAGAAAGAGCTCATGTGTATAAGCAGGGGAGGGGCAGAGAGGGAGGGTGAGGGAGGGAGAGGGAGACTCCTAAGTAGGCTCCATGCTGTCAGTGCAGAGTCTGATGCAGGACTCAGTCTCATGAACTGTGAGATCATGACCCGAGCTGAAATCAAGAGCTGGATGCTAAATTGACTAAGCCACCTAGGCGCCCCTAGACTTGCTATTTTAAAGTACCTTGCCCAAGGTCACATATAGAGAAGCTAATCTTGCTATGTCTTACCCAAATGAAGGTGAGAGACTAAGTTTTATAGGCTTTATTTACCAACGAACAGCAGCCTCTTTATTTCAGTGCTCAGCTGACTGATATCTGAAGAGATTCTAGTAGTCTTTAAATTTCAAGGAATAGACCATTGAATTAAGTCATATAATAATACTGAAACAAGCTTCAGTGATATTTTCAATTTTATAGAATTGTTTCAAAACTAAAAGAATCCATCAGCTTTTATTTATTTATTTTTTTAAAATACTTTATTTATTTCTAGGAGAGAGAGAGAGAGAGACACCGTGAGCAGGGGAGGGTCAGAGAGAGAGGGAATCACAGACTCTGAAACAGGCTCCAGGCTCTGAGCTGGCAGTCAGCACAGAGCCTGACATGGGGCTCGAACCCACAAACTGCGAGATCATGACCCAAGCGAAAGTCAGACGCTTAACCGACTAAGCCACCCAGGCGCCCCTCCATCAGCTTTTAGATTCACATACTATAGTGACTAACACAATGTCAGTAGGGGCAGCCAGCTACTAAAACTTAAAACATACTTCTTGGCTTTTCTCTTTGTCCTAAAGTTTCCAAATCAGGTTTTATAAAATATTTATATGTCAGATATAGGAGTGATTTTTAATTTTTTTTTAAAGATTTATTCATTGTTGAGAGAGAGAGACAGAGTGCAAGTGGGAAGTGGCAGAGACAGAGGAAGAGACAGAGCGTTTCAAGCAGGCTCCAGGCTCTGAGCTGTCAGCACAGAGCCTGACGCGGGGCTTGACCTCATGAACCGTGAGATCACGACCTGAGCGGAAGTTGGATGTTTAACTGACTGAGCCACCCAGGCGCCCCAGTAGTGATAGTTTTTGATTAAAAATAATAAGAATTTATTCAATTTCTACTGCAGGTATTCTAATGCCAACTGGTGTGCTGAAAATCATTTCTGACACTAACCACCCAGGGTTAATGTCAGCTTCACAGACTGAAGGGCAGAGTCCTCACTAAGAGCATCGTCACTTCACATGCCAACCCAACTTCACTTGCCAGTAGAGTCCCCGAACTAGTCACATTTCTGACTGACTGGGTGTAAAGTTGTGCTCCCATAATCCCCTCAGGTTTAGAATGACTCACAGAACTCAATAAAGTGCTACACTTATGATTACAGTTTTATTACCAAGGGTAAAATCAGAGGGCCAGCCAAATGAAGAGATGCACAGGGCAAGGTTTGCAAGGGACTATAGGTCTTCTGAATCCCTCCTCTGGAATCAGGGCATTTTAGTCCCCTGGTAATCAATGTGTTCAGCAACCAGAAAGCTTTACTGAGCTTTTGTTCCCAGAGTTTTTGTCGCAGTTTCATTACACAGGCATGACTGATTGAATGATTTGTTACAACCTTGAACTCAGTCTCCAGTCTCCTTCTGCTCCCCAAAGTTGGTGATCAGGCTCATAGCATAGCGCTCACAGCCCCAGCCTTCTAACCATGTGACTGGTCTTAACAACCAAACCAGCCTTCATCCTGAAGCTATCTAAGCCTGAACCAGGAATTACCTCATTAGCATCACAAAGATACTCCTAAAACTCAAGAGATCTAAGCATTTAGGACCTCCCTCCCAGGAACCAGGAACAAAGGTTGGTTAAATTCTTTATGACAACAGACTCATGTACACATATATACACCCAGTTTTGCCAAAGAACATTAGTGTTTATTAATCTCCTAATTATCATTATCTTTATTATTTGTTGCTGATTTTTACTAAAGGACTGAAGGAGAATATGTGAACCATACATTGTAGACTTTTTTTTCCTTGAATGTATATAGAAAGAAATATTCAAAAAAATATTTTGCTATTTATCCAATGGAGGAACACTGCATTCCTGATTAAATATTTTTGATGGAGTACATTCTAAAGTTTGGGTTCGTACTCAGCTCATGTTAATGATGGACATTGGGGACAAGTGAACAAATTATAGGTAAACCAACAGAGAACGCAGGAGGAAAGCTGCTAAGTGAGTGCATAATGTGATGATCTTAATGAGGGCGAATACGGAGGCCAGATTTGCATCATTTTGGTTCTATTTCTGGCTAGCCATATTATCCTGAAGATCTGGATGCTCACAATCTCTCTTCCACTTTCACTATGTAGAAATTACATGTAATTATTTTTAGTATAGTTAAAAATACATTTCCCCATTTAAAAATAATAACTCTTTTAACAGAAATGGCCAAGCCTGTGGTATGGAAGTGGACTAAGTCCATTACTACACAGGGTGCTGACACCTAGTACTGGCAATTGGGTTCTGGATTTCAGTGTCTCAGGGAGAAGTACACTGAACGTATCCCACAAGGGGCAGGGCACTGGAGACTATAGTTGCACATTCATAAGTGGAAGCTATAAAAACGATTTTCTTTTGTAAGGCTGCATCTAGGTAAAACAGGTTCATGAATGGTGAGGAGAGAAGCAAAGAATCCTATATGATTAGAAATGAGACAAATAGGGGCAGTTGGGTGGCTCAGTCAGTTAGGCATCCGACTTTAGCTCAGGTCATGATCCATGTGGGTTTGAGTCCCGCATCAGGCTCTGTGTGCTGACAGCTCAGAGCCTGGAGCCTATGTCGGGTTCTGTCTCCTGACAATGAGACAAATAGTGGGTATTAGCATCAGTTCTGAAAATGCAAACTCCTTGAAGAGATACAAAATATGCTTCTGATTCAACACAGGACCTGAGTTGAAGCTACTTAAAGAACACCCAAGAGGAGAGGAAAAATGAGAGAGAGAATAAAAAATAAATCCGTGGGAAGTAAACACACCAACAAAAATGACAGAGCACCCAAGGAAATACAACCTCATAATGTAGATTATCCCCTACTGCAAACAAACAAACCCAGGAACACAAAAACAAGAACAAAAGAAAAGAAAACAAAAAAAACAAAAAAAAAAGCCCCCAAAACAAAAAATACATTTATAAAAATATAGAAGTAATTAAATAATCTAGGAAGTACTTTAAATGTATGAGTTTAACATACATATATTTAACACATATTTAACATATATTTGAAGAAATATCCATAAAACAAAAGTAGGGAGCACTGAAACAAGAACAGTTACTTGTGAATCATGAACCAATTAGATTCTTTGTAATGAAAAAGGAAATTAAAATGGAACCATAAAACACATTATTCTTGAGACAGTTGAAGAAAAATAAAGAAAAATTCTAATAAAGAGCTTTGAAAATTACCTAGAATATGGCTTAAAAAGATGAAGAAATAGGGGTACCTGGGTGGCTCAGTCGTTTAAGCGTCCGACTTCAGCTCAGGTCATGTTCTCATGGCTCATGAGTTCAAGCCCCGCGTCAGGATGTGGAGCCTGCTTCAGATTCTATGTCCCCCTCTTTCTTTGCCCCCACCCCCCACCTACTCTCTCTCTCTCTGTCTCTCAAAAAATAAACATTTAAAAATCTTTAAAAAAAAGATAAAGAAATAAATTAAGTGAAGTTCTGAGAAATAGAACATAGATTTAGATGCTCTAGTAAAATCTAAGAGAGGATGAAAAGCCAACAATTTTCAAAACTGAAGGGCAATACAAATCCTGATAGTGAAAGAATACCTTAACTGGCATGTATAACTTAATAAACAAAACATCACTTAGATTGCATAGATTGGATCTAGTGTAATTAAGATGACAAAAATCTGTATCCAGCTAAACTGTAACACTCATGAATAAAACCATTAGTTTGGACACTTAAAGACAAAAATATATTATTTTCACCACAAAATATCATTGAAATTTCTCTAAAGGGTATAATTTAGCAAGAGATAATAATGAATGAAGAAAGAAAAAATGTGATGCAAGCACATTGATAAAAACATATTAGGACATAAAAATAAACAATGTGTGCAGATATAATTTTGTTGATATATTTAAAAACAAAGAGGGGCACCTAGGGGCTCTGTCGAACATCTGACTTCAGCTCAGGTCAGTATCTCACAGTTCGTGAGTTCAAGCCCCACGTGGAGCTCTGTGCTGACAAGCCCAGAGTCTGTTCAGACTCTGTGTCTCCCTCTCTCTCCCCCTCCTCCCCGGCTCATGTTCTGTTTCTCTCTCAAAAATAAATAATTAAAAAAAATAAATAAAAATACAGAATAGGGGCACCTGGGTGGCTCAGTCGGTTGAGGTTAAGCATCTGACTTCAGCTCAGGTCATGATCTCACAGTTAATGAGTTTGAGCCCCAAGTCGAGCTCTCTGCTGTCAGCACAGAGCCTGCTTCAGATCCTCTGTCTCCCTCTCTCTCTCTCTCTCTGCCCCTCCCCAGCTCTCACTCTCAAAAATAAACATTAAAAGAAAAATAAAGAACAACATTCTATATGACAATCTGCCTACTTATCAATCTATTTGATTAAAAATTTAATGAGATGAAATTTATGAAGATTTACTACTACCCACATTATATCATTTTTTGTTACCTTACACAAAGGAAAATTGTTTCAAAACTTTAAAGCAAACTGAAACAGAATGGGGGATTATTACCATTTAACTTTTTGTACAGTAGTCTGAATTTGATAATTACACAATTATGTTGAACCCATTAGACCACTTAAAAAAAACTAACTAGTAGTTAATTGTAGTAGTAGTAATAGTTGTTTGCAATATTCTGTGGCATGATATTCTACCTTACAAAAATCTAATTTAGATTGACACACTTTCTTCTCTTCTAATTTACGGCTTTTCACATTAGAATAAAATAGAACTAAGACTTAAATTTGGAGATTTAGTTTCCAGAACTGTATACCTTTCAGTGCTACACAGTGAAGAAGAGAAATTGATCATATAAATCATTTGTCTTTTTCCTCTTTGCCATAATTCCTCCCTTGTCACATTAATATTTTCAACATATTTACACAAAACATTGCTTTATTAAGTTGATAACAACAGAGATCACTGAGTCATTTATGTTAGCTTGTAACCTGAACATACCCAAATCTGAGGTGTAGATTAAACAGGTCACAGAAAATATTGACATTTGGCAAGTCACCATTTTTCTTGTTATTGTTGAGATATTTAAAGGACAGAAGTAGTAAGTTGAATCAGAATAATTTAGACTGTATCTAGTAAGTGCTACAGGCGATATTTTTTTCACTCTTGGCACTTAAACGCTACTTCAGTGAGAACTCTAAATTATCAATTTAGACAAACTGATAATGTTTTCATGCTAATTAGTCGAATGGATCCCTTCTCCATTTTGTAAATTGATTGCTAGGCTGTTCTAAAGCTCTGAACAGAAACTCTCCGATATTGCCATCCCATTCCCCAGAAGAATACCGTAACATTGTTTGACTTGATATTGAGCAGGGGCGTGACGTCTAAGACTGGGTATTTGCGGAAGTGTGTAATGCCGCCAGGCGTGAGGCCGAGATAGCCTCCTAGCTGTCAGCCAAAGGAGGGTGGAAGCCCGCTGCTCCCTACGTGTTCCGTTTTCATTTTATTCTAATCAGCAATCCGATCACTGCTTCTAATTAAGATGCCATCACTCATGGCAATTTGAGAAGAGCAAGCTGTGTTCCTGTGAGTTGTCCTGTACAAAGTTTGCAGGTATATAAAAGAGAAGAAGCCTTTGTATTATGTGTTTCAAGTGTGACAACTCTTAAGACATAAGACGTAGATAGTATTTGCCTTTGCTGAGACCACAGGACAGGCTTTCTCTCATAACACGTGTGACATTGAGATCTTTTCGTTGCTTTCAGATTCCAGGAAATCATATATAAAATAAATCATATGATCCCCAAACAATTAAAGCTCCCTAGAAAATTCCTGAATTGCAGAATACCTTAATATTGTAGCATGAAAGACTTAAATAATACTGTTATGTTGTAGAATAGGATGGTTAAATAATGTTCCTAGGATGTTTAATGGGGAGTGGGCTGTAGAGGATGAGTTGAAAAATGGAGAGACTGGTATCAAAGAAGTAAAATAGGAAACTGTAGAAATTTTCTTTGTGCAGTGATGCCTGTGGTTATAATAATAGAGGCTGAGAAAAGGACTTTAGTGGTAATCTACTGAGACCCTCACTTTTTTAATAAGAAGTGAGGGTCAGAGACATTGACTGACTTGACCAAAGTTACTCCATCCAAATTTCCTAATAGTACTTTAGTCCAGGATATTTTTATTGTAACATGAGCTGCTTCTAAGATCTATTTTTGAGAATTAACAGACTTCAAGTTTTCACTGACTGGGGACTGGTGGTAAGAGAGACTCCTGTATTGAAGAAATTGTTTGCTTTCTCCTGGGCTAACATAAGTGGGGAGGAGTAAGAAGGAAATTATAGATTGGGAATTAGGCCTCTTGGGTTGAATTTCAGATTTTGCCAAAATCTTATGATATTTGACAGAAGTTTTACCATGATTTATCATGAAGTTAACAAGTCTTAAGCTTCAGGACTGTCATGCCCACCCTCCATTTTAAAAGGGGCTTTGGAAATGCGTTCACATATTTGATAATATTTATAGAGTAAAATATTTAAACACAATCAATACCACAGTCTCTTAATGATTCTGACCTCCACTCACTTCCCCTTATGCAGGTGGCATTGGAATGACCACTGACATTGCTGTCTAAGAGAAAGAGACATTGATCATACATGTAAGTTTCAAGGGATTACATTCATGTGGTTTGCAGCCACAGTGTGAATAGATGTATTTCAGCATCAGGGGGAAGGAATGGCTTCCAAGAATTCTACATCCTCAATGAAACAACAGACTCAATTACACCAACAACAAACTGGTTATGAGTGCTGTCAATTCAGAGTTCTTAAAAATAGTCACAGCAGCACAACAAATCTAGATATGCTCTAAAATATTACAGCTTGTGTTCATGGGTTTAAAATTTTTTGTCTTATGTGTAAAGGAAACCCGACAGAAGATTCCCCAAATTTGATAGCAATCTTAAAAATTTACATACCATGAGTTGTGAAACTAAACCATCAATAATCAATGATAAATACATATCCACCAACCATGCTAGAGGGAAAATTCAATTACCTTCCTATTCTCTCAATTGAAAAAGATTTTACAAAATTGATAAATATGAGAAGGTAGTCAAGGAGGCTGTATCTCGAAATGTAACCTAGACGTAAAGGAATTAACAAAAGTATTATATAACTTTTCTAGATTTTATTACATTTATGTTCTCAGCTTTTTCATATTTGTGATTTTTAGATCTTCTTGCCAAAACATGTATATTTATTCTAAGACCCACTTTTGTATTGTTTTCCCCTAAAAAGCATCTCCAAATTGTATATGACTAAGGTCACATAACACCTGGATTTCTTCCCATTAGTCGAGTCATTAGGATCCAGATAAAGAGAGTTAAAGAAAGGGAGAAAAGAGATACTGGACATATCACTTCCTCATCCCTTCGAGCAGTGTTCTTAGGTAAGGGTATACGTGGTTAAACATGTACAAGGTTATCCATGGCATATAGGAAGAAAATCACTACTTTTGATTTACACTTATTCCTAGGGTGCAGTATTTTGGTCCTTCTCTCTGATTCTTGAAGCTTTTGAATCTAATTTTGATGCCTCTATCCTTCAACTAGAGTACAATTCAGTCTCTTGTCCTCTCTGACATTTCTTTTGGAATCTATAAAGGAACAGGAGCTCCAAACTTCTGGGTTTATCTTCCTAAGCCTCAGGGTAATACATTTCTCTCTCTCTCTCTCTCTTTTTTTGTGATCCCTCAAGCCATTCAAAGGGATTCAAAAAAATATGATAATGAGCTTTTTAACTCAAGAGTTTGGGCCAAATTACTCAATCTACCATTATCAGAACCTGATATCTGAATCTGAAATTTTAATGGCACTCATGCTGAGAATGGAAAGCATTATTGGCAGAATTGGGGTTTCTGAGTGGGTCTTCAACAAATGGTATCTCTCTCTTCCATTTGGGATCAACAATAGGTTGAGAAATATGACAAAGAGTTAAAGCTGTGTCCAAATTAGCAGAGTCAAAGTTGCAAAGATAGCTTAGCATGACAGTCAATTTGGCCTGTTAACTGAAACCAGAATCAGGCAGATGCACCCAGCCAGGGACAGGCCATGCGGTACAGGGAAGCCTCCTCATATAGCTGTCCTGACCATATGGCTGAGCAGGAGACAGTTTCAGCTTTCTACATGCAGGCCTGCTCTGTAGTCAAAAGTCTGTCACCTGGTGGAGTAAGCAAAGGAATGTGATGGTACCTAAGGAAAATCCTTTCTTGTAGACCCT
Organism: Proteles cristata cristata; assembly: GCA_017311185.1. Taxonomy (NCBI): domain Eukaryota; kingdom Metazoa; phylum Chordata; class Mammalia; order Carnivora; family Hyaenidae; genus Proteles; species Proteles cristata. The sequence continues at coordinate 1,716,020 of JAESUZ010003619.1, read as the reverse complement.
GGAAATGCAGAAAGGCATTCCTTCTAAAAAGGCAATTGCAGAAACTTAATTTCATTAATATTTTTATTTTTATAAGTATAATAAATGGCTTAGTATAAAGAGCTATGGGCTTTTGGAAGGTTGAATTCACTTAAATAGTGAATACACCAGTACTCAGTACTTTTGAAATTGTGTGACTTTGGGCAAATCACTTACCTTCTTTGAGACATGTTCTCTTTCTAACTAATTTCTTTAAAATTTCTTTTATTTTTTTATTAAAAAAAATTTTTTTAATGTTTTTATTTATCTCTAGGAGAGAGAGAGAGAGAGAGCGTGAGCAGGGGAGGGTCAGAGAAAGAGGGAGTCACAGACTGAAACAGGCTCCAAGCTCTGAGCTGGCAGTCAGCACAGAGCCCGACGCGGGGCTCGAACCCACGAACCGTGAGATCATGACCTACGCGAAAGTCGGATGCTTAACCGACTAAGCCACCCAGGCGCCCCTAAAATTTCTTTTAATGTTTACTTATTTTTTTGAGAGAAAGATAGAGTATGAGTAGGGGAGGGGCAGAGAGAGGGAGATGCAGAATCTGAAGCAGGCTCCAGGCTCTGAGCTCTCAGTACAGAGCCCAAGGCGGGGTTCAAACCCATGAAACATGATAATATGACCTGAGCTGAAATCGGCTACTTAACCTGCTGAGTCACTCACGCTACCCGGTAGCTAATTTCTTTTAAAAGCTAAATGAGATGATGTGTTTAAAGTACTATACACATAAAAGGAAATGCTCTTTGCACTAGTATGTGTTTGTGTGTGTGTGTGTGTGTGTGTTTGGTGTTTTCAGTGCTCTCTGAGTGCAGACTCCTGGGCGCTTCTCCTTATTAGGATGTTTGTTTGTCTGCCCTCTGACTTCCTGTCAATGCTTGAGGGGCCCCCTTCATCTTTCCTTAGCAGAGCACACATAGTCATTTCCATGTGGCATAGGCTTGCACACCTTTATTGCCTGGCTTTTTATTTTTTCCCCAAGCACAGATGAATGGCAGGTCTTATAGATCTTTCCTAACTTACCATTATGTTTCTGGTGAAAAACACTTTTCCATTTGAGAACTTCTCCCAAACCCTGAAGGTCACTTCTTTCTATCAAAATATATTCTTTAGTTCTCTGACATGCTAGCTTATTAAATCACAGCTCAGCTCTTGGTGCTCGGATAGAAAAAAATCTGCCAGCTTTTATTTTCTCTAGTATATATCTCAGGCTTTACCAAGATATAAGCAGAGCTAGTCTGAATATATAACATATTTATATGATATAGTATTGATGTGATAAAATATAATTATGATATATAATTTTGTGCTATGTCTTGCCCCATTCAAACCCCAAATTTCCTCTTTATGCTTATATAAACGACACAAACAATTTTAAAATGTGAGTAGGATTTCTACTGGGTTAAATGTAGCAGAGGTGGGGTTTCTCCTAGGAAATTATTTTGTCATTATAATTTAAGACTTTAAATGTTTTTTAAAAATTTATTTCTGAAAGAGAGAGACAGCGTGAGCAGGAGAGGGTCAGAGAAAGAGGGAGATACAGAATCTGAAACAGGCTCCAGGCTCTGAGATAGCTGTCAGCACAGAGCCCGATATGGGGCTCGAACCCCCGAACCATGAGATCATGACCTGAGCTAAAGTAGGATGCTTAACTGACTGAGCCACCCAAGCATCATCCTGTAATCTAAGACTTTAATAGAAAGCTTTTGTATGTTAGCTCTCTTTGCTTCTAGATTTTGGAGAATAGAAATAGAAAATGCAAATATACATTCTTAAAAATCCTACTGCTTAGAGTTAAAATGTTTTCTTTTAAAACCCTAATGCAGGACAACTGAGTGGCTCAGTCTGTTGAATGTTCAGCTCTTGGTTTTGGCTCAGGTCATGATCCCAAGGTCATGGGATTAGCCCCACATAGGGCTCCACATTATCAGTGTAGGATTCTCTCTTTCCCTCTCTCTTTCTGTCCCTCCCTCATGCTCTGTCTCTCTCCTCTCTCTCTGTCTCTCTCTCTGTCTCTCTCTCTCTCCCTTTCTCAAAAATAAATAAATAAGTATCTGGGGATAAAAGAACTCTGATTTATTTAAAAAAATAAGTAAAGAAAAATCCTACTGCTAAATTCAGTTCTATTATTTACCTTGGCTCATGAGATATTTTACACAGCTGCTTATGAAAAACATATGCAGAACATTCAATTTTTCCTTTACGTCTGTTTAGTAGCCTCTAAAGATCATGTTCTTTTTGGCAAGCTTCTACTCTTCCAACCTATCACTGGCTGTTGCTAATTTTATACACTCTTTCTTCAATTGCTGCCTGAAGTCTAAGGCCTGTTTTACTCCAGTTCCAGTCTTTTTCTGGGATCATGGCCATACTTCTACTGTGCCCACCACTAGTGTCTATATCCACTCAGATCTGAGAATGCTTTTCCCATCTAACTAGGGTAGATGAGCTTCTCTTTGAGAGCCTCCCAGAATTCTCTCATTCACTGTTAACAAAAGGAGCTGTGACCTTGGGTTTAGGAAACATTCTCCGTTTCCAATTCTTCTTGCAAAATGAGCAAGTCTGTTGGAAGCCGTGTAGATGAGGGTTGCCTAGGGTTTCCACCTGCTGGCCAGCATGCACTTTCCTCTGCTGAATATATGAGCTTTCCTCTTAATTTTTATTCTCTGAATCATTTGTTTCTCTTAGATGCTGCATGGTGCCAAAATATCATGGTTTTCTCCAGAGTCAATGCTGTTTGGACAAATGGATGTAAACTGTAGTTTAAAACAAAACGAGAACAACCCCTGGACCTCCTGAGAGGCCTGACGTCAGGGAACATCAGTCTCACTTCTGTATTTGTTTGCTGGCAGCATGGGGATGAATTCGTCACTTTTATGTCTGTGCTGCATAGACAAGATCCGCACTCATGTCTCTGGTATTTCACTTGATATATCATAGTTGATATGTCATTTGAGACAGTCCATATATCATAAAAAAAAAAGTAGTAGAAAAGACCCCAGTGCCAATACCCAGCCTGTTATATGAGGATTTGGTGGATGTTTTATACTTTTAGAGTTACCTTTCCCTGGAACTGATGAATTCTATTCACAAATGATCTCAGTTTCCATATACAGTCTCACATGGCTTTCAGGGCTTCCTTATTTGAAGTTGGATATCCTCTGATCCACTGTTTATTTTCTATATGTCTGCTCTTCACATATCTCCAGCATTAATCCTCTTTGAAAGGATTAGAACATATTCACTATTAATACCAGGCCTCCTATGAAAACTGTCGAGGCTTAAGGAAAATTATTTCATTAATCCGTGAACTTGATACTGTATTTAGCAGCAACAAACATGGGTGTCTCCAGAGCTCCAGAAAACAGCAAGCTTAAAATGGAAAACATCATAGATACCTCTTATCTCTTCATTGTAATATAAAGAAGAATGGAGATCTAGGAGTCTGCAAATTTTATTTTAGACAGTAATCTCTCTTTAAAAAAAATCTACTCACAATTAGTAAGACACTAACTAGGAATATCCTGTACTCTCTGTGCCAGAGATATTAATAAAATGGCTACAGTGTGTTGTAGAACAAGTTGAAGGTATAGATACTGATGTTCTTCAACAAAACAGCTCTGCGTCTTGTGTTTTTCTCCTTCTTCCTTACTGTTATCAATTTTATTTCATTTCATTTTAGAGCCAGAAGGACCCTTTCTGTATAGGTGCTGCCAAAGTGAGCAGCGGAAGGGGCTTTGAAGGACATCTGCTCACCTTTCACTCTCCATGTTAAGTAAAGAGGCCCAGATGTGTGATTTGGCCAGAATATCTAGGCTGTTAGGGGCAGAACTTGGCTATTTGACCAAGGAAACAGTGCAGTGTCCTCTAAATCCCAATGTGTTTCTTTGGCTTGTTCTCTCTCATTTTTAAACATATGGTCTGGCTCAGCTAGGAGGCAGGAGAATAAAAGAAAAACAAAATCAGTAAATATCAAGATTGGGAAATTATAGAATTTTAGTTTTGAAAAAGTACAGACCAGAAGGTATAGTCTATATAGATATAGGGAAATGTTGTAAAATTTTATTTTATCATGTTTTATTTATTTATTTTATTTATTTATTTTTGTAACATTTATTCACCTTTGAGAAACAGAGCATGAGTGGGTGAGGGGCAGAGAAAGAGGGAGATACAGAATCTGAAGCAGGCTGCAGGATCCAAACTGTCAGCACAGAGCCCAACATGGGGCTCAAACCCACAAATCCTGAGATCATGACCTGAGCTGAAGTCAGATGCTAACTGACTGAGCCACCCAGGTGCTCCAAATGCTATAGAATTTTAAAATGCAGTCTACTAACTTTTTATGTTATCTGAATCAAAATGAAAATTCTAGGTTGGACTTTAAGTCTAGATCCAAATTTCAAACTGATTCAGGAGTAAAGCCTTTAATGAATTTCCTCCCAGAAAAATTTCCTGTAGAAATATATATATGGAGAAGAGACAGAGGGACAGAATTCCAAGTGAAATAAAGCTAATAGTCTTCTTTTTATTGTAGGACTTTTCAAAAGTTTTGCATTGATTATGAACATGAACTCTTCTCCCAGTTTTTCTCAAAATTCATAAAACCAGAACTCCTTTTTTTTTTTTTTAAATCACATATGGGATCTATGGGATCTCTAGTGTGTTTTCAAATCAGTTTGGGAGGCTCTTTGCATCCAGTTCCAGTTCCATGGCTATAAATATATATATTTTCTTCCTTTCTTCCTTTCTTTCTTTCTTTCTTTCTTTCTTTCTTTCTTTCTTTCTTTCTTTCTTTCTCTCTTTCTCTCTTCTTTCTCTTCTTCTTCCTTCCTTTCCTTCCTTCCTTTCTTCTCTTTCTTCCTTCCTTCCTTCCTTCCTTCCTTCCTTCCTTCCTTCCTTCCTTCCTTCCTTCCTTCTTTCTTTGAGGGAGAAAGAGAGTAGGTGAGAAAGGGTGTGATCTGGGGAGGAGCAGAGAGAGTGGGAGGGAGAAAACTCCAAGCAGGCTCCACAGAGCCCGCACTGGGGGGTCAATCCCATAGACTGTGGGATCATGAGCCAAAATCAATAGTCAGATGCTTAACCGACTGAGCCACCCAGGTGCCCCATTATGCATATTTTTACCTCTGGCTCTGATTCCTCCTTTGAGGTCCAGAATTACACAGTTAAATGTCTTCACATCCTTATTTGGATATTTAATAGGCATCTCAAACATAACAGAATCAGACTCTTTATGTATACTGCACACATTCATTCACACAACCTATTTTTAATCAAAGTTAATTCTCATCTCAATAAGTTACACCACCATCCACACAGTTTTTCAAACCGGATTTAAATGAGCTGTCATCCGGAATCATCTCCTGTCACAGGCTGGATTCTCTGGACGCAGAGCTGAGATGAAGTTTGATGTGCATATGTTTATTAGGGATCAATCCGTGTGAGAGGAAGGGGGTGGAGGCAGGACTGGGCGGAGGGGAGGTAAACATTTGTAGTGGTCCCCAACAGTGGGCTTCAGCCGAGCTGGCAGGGAGCTGTCCAGCGAACACTGCCCCTCAGAGTCGTACCATGTTAGGAAAAAGGGGCTACTCCTTTGGACTCCTCCCCTGCTCATGTCAGTCCCATATCAATTGTCTAGGGAAAGGCATAACTCAGCTTACACAAGTTTCCTCATCAGCATGTGCTGCTGAGGACTCTCCTGAATTCTTGAGGAGGACTCTGCAGATCTGTAGATTTCTCCCACTGGGGAGCTTTCTCTGTCTTAGAGTCTATTTGCCTGGGTCTTCTAGGATGCTCAGCTCTGTCTTCAACTCCAGTTACTCTGTGAGGCTCTGCCTGGCTTCCCTTTTCTTGATCTGCGACCTTGGATCTTTCTTAAGCTACAACCTGGAGCAACTGTAAGGTTTACTTTGTCTGCTTTCCATCTTTCAGAGATCGTTGACTTTTGTTTTCTGATGTCTAGTGTCTTGGGAATAGTGATTTAATACATTTTGTCTGTTTTTGTTTGCTTTTCGGTTGTTTCAAGGAGGAAGGTGAATAGGTTCCTTGTTACTTCATCTTGGCCACAAGCAAAAGTCCCTGAAATTTCTCTTTTAAACTCTTCTTTGTCCAGTTTGTTTACTTTTGCAACAACTTATTTCCTTGCAAGGTCCAATTATGTCTTGCATTACCCCTCCATCCAAAACAGTCTGTGGTAATTGCCCTCATTATCATTTGAAAGACTCGTCTTGGTCTTCCTTTCCCTTCCTGCCTTTGTGTTAAACCCTTTTCTCCTTTCAAGGGAGAAAACGTCAGACAGATACACATACACAAACACAAACACACACAACTTATTTTCATTTTGGTAGTGCTATAGATCTTCAAAATTAGGAGGAAGAGCCTATATTACTTCATCTCACCCTGTCCCAAATAGCTTAGAGGCGTTCTGTACAGATGAACTTCTGTGATGAGGGGACTGTTCTGTACCCGCATAGTTCAAGGCTATAGCCAAGAGTGAGCGCTCGAAAAATGCCTAGAGCAACTGGCAGACCAGATTCTGGTATTATTTAATTGTGAATAATTTACATTTAAGTTTAGATAGCCACGCGTGGCTAGTGACTATTGTATTGGACATTGCAGGCATACAGTTTATTTTTTTGCCAGAGCCTAATAGTAGTTTACAATGCTGTGGCTCACCTCTCCCTTAGCTACCATTGTTTTTCTCAGCAATTCATCCTCATGACGGATTGAATTGCACAGTGTAGGGTCAAAAGCATAGGCTCCTTTATTTACAGACAACTAATAGGTACTAACTGTATGTATGTGATAAAAATTTAACCTCTTTGAATTTCAGTCTTCTGGACTAATGGACACCTTCAAATAGATCACCGTCAGAGTTTATGTAAGATAATGTGTAGTGCATAGTCATTGGTAAATATTATTTGTCTTCTTCTTCTCTAATGTATCTCCTTTAAGAAATAAGAATATTTCTGAAGGCCATAAAATACTAAGCCAATCACACTTTAGTGTGACTATGCTGAATAAATACCTTTCCTCTGGTTTTATTTTGCGTACTGAAAGCGCTCTTAAAGAAGGAGGAGGGAAGTAACTAGACTGTGTTAGAGGAAGCAGTCTAGTTACTAGCTATGGCCTTGAACTGTGCACTGAAGACAGTTTGTCAACTTGAAATGTCAGCAGAGCCGGGCAGCAAAATGGGTCAGCCTTCAGGAGCACTAGCATATTTTTTTTACCCCCAGCTTCCACTGGCATCCTTGCACTTACTGAAAGTCAACATTTCTTTCAACATGTTGTTTCCCGAGAGCACTCCATTCAAAGCCATCCCTTACCTTCAAAGCTTCAGTTCAGTTCATCTTAACGGGTTTGGACTAATGAGCTCCTATAGCAGCTTTCAGCCAGGAGCCCCAGAGGTAACATTCAGATCAGCAAGAATGACAAGAATAAAACATATTCAGTTTGTCTTTTTAAAATAACGCCATCGGTGGGGCGCCTGGGGGTCTCGGGGGCGGTTAAACATCCAACTCTGGATTTTGTCTCAGGTCATGATCTCATGGTTTATGGGTTGGAGCCCTGCATCTGCACTGTGAGTGCAGATACTCTCTCTCTCTCTCTCCCCCTCCCCTGCTCCCATGCTCTCTCCCTCTCAAAATAAATAAACAAACTTAAAAAAATCTAACACCACAGGCACACAAGAGATTTAATTTTGTTGACTTCTGTCGTTTTACCCCTAATGCACTCATCTGGAGTGAAGCATCGCAAAGAGCTCTCAACCACCAAGGAGCTTGTTTTTACAAGGTGACTGCTATGCACGATTGTTTCTCTGTTAAGTGTAAAGCCGTGAGCCAAGTGTCCTACTGGAAGTCATAAATATCTGTCACAAGCAGACCAGGACGGCACGTCTGCAGAGTGCTAAGATAATTTGGGGGGGCATGACACCAGGTGGCAGCGATGCAGGTGTTTACGCTTTCTTTTGCTGTGTTCTCACCTGCACTGTGTGACGGTGGGAATGTTATATCACGTCTCTGAGGTCTAGACTGCCTAGCTGCTAAAAGAAAAAGAAAAAAGAAGGAAGGTAGAAACAGGTAAAATGAGGGTTATGGTGCCGTTCAGGGTTGTGTGGATAAATGAGATTTTAAAAAAAGGACAAAGAAAAAGGAAAACCTTGATGGGTTATACAGTTCTTATTTTTGGTGAACTAAATTTGCACTTGAGCAAGTACTCAGTAGAGCACATATGCAATTGAATTTATTAAAATGTCAGACAGAGCTCATGGGCGCCTCCAGCCCGTGCCCACCTTCCGCTCTTGCAGCTACACTTTCTACCACCAGCGATGTGCAGAAACTCACACTAAGCCACTTGGAGATGTGAAAACGTAATGACATTTATTTGTAGTTGAGTTCAACTTTTACAGCAAAAAAACAAAAACAAAAACAAAAACAAACAAACAAAAAAAAACAAAGCAAAAAAAACACAAAAAAACCAGCCCCAAACAAACCCTGAAATCTTCCATGTATTGTATGTAGGGAAATTTCATAAAGTGTTTCTGTTATACCTGTCATATCATCTTGAAACACTGCACTGTAAGCATATAAACGAGGCTCTCCATTTCTTTCAAAGATGAAGTTCGGGGAAATAAATTGAAACCTGACAATGAAAATGTACTTTTGGCATAAAGTTACCACTTGATAGGTGAGGGAATGGAACACACCATTGAAGAAAATCTCATTGAAGTATGTGCTAGTGACAATACAGCAGGTACCTATGTGAGCTCTCATTTAACAACACTTACTATTGTTCCATAAATAGAGTGTAGAGAAGCGTCTGAGCATGCATGTGTGGCAGTGATGCCAAATTGTCTTCTCCAGGATCTCTTCCCTCCTTTTTCCTGAGAGAGATAACCTGGCTCTTTGCTGGGCACAGACTTCCCCAAAGACTATATTCTCTGGCCTTCTTTGTATTAGACAGGGTTATGTGAGCAGAAATTTCATGTGGCAGGTTTTAGGAGTGCCTCTGTTTTTTCTTGCCTTTTTCCTCCATCCGACTACCTGGAATGTGAACGTGGCCGCTGGAGCTCTGATAGCAATTCTGCTCGGCTGAGGAAAGGTGAGCAATGACTTTGCTGGGTTTGTGGAACCACATCACTAGATTTGGGCTGCCTATTAATGAATTCTTTTGTATGTAAGGAAATAAATTTAGGTCTTGTCTAAACCACTATTATCATGCTTGTTGGTCACAATCAGTTACACAAAATCTTAACTAATATAGACATTTAGTCACTTGAAGACAGAAATCATGTAATATTCTCTCGGTTCTAGGGATATCAGACAGAAAGTTACAGATTGCTTCACTTGGCTTAATTTTTATGCCATATTCTAGGGGCTGAATATGAGGAGGACTGCTACTTTTAAACCAAGCGATTGGCATAATATAATATAATAAATATAATATAAATAATATATATGATAGGAGAAAAAATACTAAATACTCAAGATCAAGTTTTAACATCCTATCAAATAAAGTGGGATCTGGTGGTCTCTGTGCTGACAGAATGACTACAATAGCAGAAAACCCTGCAGGTTGGGAAACTTCTGTGGTGTCATAACCAAAGTGTTTTTAAGAAGTCCTTGTAGAGCTGCGTCTTCTGCAAGAATTAAGTTCTCAAGTTAGGCTTTCTGGCAAAAATCCCATGTAGTCTGTACTACCCTTAGAAAATTTTTAAAACATTTTTAAAATGTTTTATTTATTTCTGAGATAGAGAGAGAGACAGAGAGAGACAGAGAAAGCAGGGGAGGGTCAGAGAGAGAGGGAGACACAGAATCTGAAAAAGGCTCCAGGCTCTGAGCTAGCTGTCAGCATAGAGCCCGATGCGGGGCTTGAACCTATGAACCATGAGATCATGACCTGAGCCTAAGTTGGATGCTTAACCGACTGAGCCACCCAGGTGCCCCAACCCTTAGAATTCTTATAAAGTAAGAATACATATAGTTTTGAGATACAGCTCTACTCCAATTTCTGGGCAGTCAAAGTATTCTTCATTGACATCTATGGTAAAATCCCTAATTGTGAGAGGGCCAGCGGGGAGAAAACTCTGAACTTGTTTGCTTCTCTTCAGGGTTTACTTCTGATTTGTATAGGAAGCCTCTAAATCCCAATACACACTAAGATATTTGTGCTGGTCAGGATTGAATAAGATGGAAGAATTGCATTTCAGCATCTAGCTGGGTTCAAGGTCATCTTACAACACGTTAGGTGCTTAGGAAGTTAGCTTCCTGTCCTCCGGGTAGTAGGCAGACACCAACATCTTTCAAAATGTCATTGGTTAATTTTCAGACACAATGTCAGTTTTATGAGGGTGTGTCTTCTGATTATAAGCTTTTCAAAATTATATGTAATTCTATGCACAACAAATTCCAGAATGTTACTTCTTTTTTATGTCCACATTCATTTGCAAGATGTCCATATGAATAATTCACCATATATGTTATTGATAGGGTATATTAGTTAATTGTTTTTATTTTATTCTTTTCTTTTTTATTGAAGAATAAATAATTAACATATAGTTAACTATTTTTTTAAATGTAATTAATATGCTTGCACTGGTTTGTATTGGGGTGTTCTTTTTTTTTAAGCTGTTTTTTTTAAAAATGTTCTATTTATTTCTGAGAGGAAGAGAGAGAGCATGAGCAGGGGAGGGTCAGAGAGAGGAAGACAGAATCTGAAGCAGGCTCCAGGCTCTGAGCTAGCTGTCAGCACAGAACCCCATGCAGGGCTCGAACCCACAAACCACGAATTCATGACCTGAGCCAAAGTCGGACGCTTAACTGACTGAACTACCCAGGCGCCCCGACAGGGTATTCTATTCAACCTACCAAATGAACTTAATTTGCCAAGGCAGGAATGTAGCTGTACTCTGTGGATAAATCTTAGGGATGAACTAAAACTTTTAAGTTTGGACTGACATGGAAAATAAAGTGAATATGATTCATTTATTGCTTTCGAGGTTTGATAGAAGTGAGCACTGAAGAGTCTTTTAATTTTAAATTAATTTTTATTTGTAACAAAACATTAAGGGGAAACAATTTAAAAGGCCATAGAGTGCTGAGAGTCATTAAAAACTGTCAGTCTCCTGTCCGGCAACAGGCTCCCCACAGGCAAAGACTTTCAACTCTCTTGTTCCTTCTGAGATTTTTCTCTACGAAGCCAGATACCATTGGCTACTGCTATTTGTTGATTCAGGATTTTCAGACATATCCCTGGATTTTTTATTTTGAGAGACAAGGATTCGGGTTCCTTTCGTGCTTCTTCCTTGCCGTCATACTTTAAAACACTTTGGTAAAATCCACACATATATTTTCTTGTTACATTATAAATGTTATTTACTTTGAGCAAAATAACATTCTATAATTATATTTTGTTCCCTCAATGGCTTTCTATTTTTTTCTGGAGATAATTGGCTCATTTTTACGTATACTTAATTCTCTTTGAATATTTAAGCTTTCTGCACCCTCAAGGAACTCTGAAATTATTTTCCACACAATCCAACCTTTTAAATCATTTATCGGTTGCATTTTTGTTCTGGAGACCCACTCCTTGAGGCCTCTGCCATGCTGCTAATTGGAATTCTTTGCTTCGCGGGCCTGACATAGTCTTGATTTGGCTTTGCCGCTATCCAAGACTTCGCTCTGACTCTTCCTTTTATTGCATTCTCAGTTTCTTGATTCTCGTATCTTCCTCTTTCCTGATTTAATCCTATATTTTGGTGCAGCACGTCTTCCAATAGCTTCCTGAGAAATGGTGCACGGGAAATAACTTTCGCAATTTTGCATATTTAAAAATAGCTTTATTCTAACCTTATATTTGATTGCTAGTCTTGCGGGTCTAATAATTCTAGTTAAAAATAATTTTCTCTTGGGGTGCCTGGGTGACTCAGTTGGTTAAGCCTCAGACTCTCAGTTTTGGCTGGGGTCATGATCTCCAGTTTCCTGAGTTTGAGTCCCGCATCAGGCTGTGCACTGACAGTGAGGTGCCTGCTTGGGATTCTCTCTCTCTCTCTCTCTGCCTCTCCTATACTCATGATGTCTCTATTTCTCTCAGAATAAATAGACTTTAAAAAATGATTAAAAATAATGATTTTTCTCTCAACACTTTAAAGGGAAAGTATTGTTTTCTAGTTGTCAGGATTTGTGGTAAGTCCAATGCTATTCTTACTGCTAATCACTGTTACTTGCCCTGTTTTCTTTTCTGGAAACTTTTACTATCTTCTCTTTATTTTGGGGGAGTGATGGGTCAGTATCACCTGTTCTCTGCAACTTAAGCAAAGATCATACTGTCTAAATGTTGTTTCTATGAAAATTCCCTTGCCAAAGAGAGAAGAGCTAAGCCAGTTATGTGGAATAAATTCACTTCCCAAACTCTAGTTCTCTTCTGGGTAGTAGCATGATCTGTCTTTCTGAGTTTTATTCGAAAGAGTCCTCTCTTCTGCCCTGTGCCACCAAACAATCCTAGGAAGGTGAGTTTATGACCCTGAAGGCTTCCTAAGGTTGTTCAGGGACCAGACAGTGACTTCTCTTTTGCAATGCAGGCTTGCATTCCTCTACAACAGCCGAATTTTTGTGACATCATCAAGGTGAGCTGCATTCATCCTATCTACGATGAACACAGATAGCTAATGTCTTACAGTGGGAAAACCTATGGACTCTGGTGTACTGGATTTTATTTTTCATTATATTTTTCCATTGTTAAAATAAGGCATATCGAATGCAGAAAAACTCAGGGAAGAAATTTATTCATCGTTCCAGAGATTATAAATATTCACATGCTAACACTTGTTACAGAGAATTGCATGTGTTGCTCCTCACTTTAACAATGTATCAGGAGCCTCTTCCCAAGTCACTAAATATCATTGCGCATATTGAACAACAGGATTTTTGATGGTTGCTGTGTTCCTATTGTATAAACTTGCAGTACATACAGAACCTTTTACACAGGACTTGCGATTTCCATTTTTGTTGTGTTTTTGCCTTTGCTATCCTAAGCATTGTGGAACCCAAAATGACTCAATTTTTATCAGCCTATAAATGAATATGGGATTGCACTCACATTAATTTTCAAATTATGATGTGTCATAGTGCCTTTCTGCATGATTTAATCCCATTAGTTATTTCTAGAAGGCCCTGGAGAAGACTTACTTGTATACTGGAGTTAGTCAATATATGTCCTTTCCCCTAGTGCATCTTTGAGGGATTACACAGAATTTTAATGAGGGGTCTTGACTGCACTGTTAATGCTGGTCCCTTCTGGGGAGATGCTGGCTCACACTGCACCTCTGCATGTCCTTTGCAGTATTTGCAGACTCTACCATGACAGTGCTCTGACAAAGAAAGGACAGAATATGCCTTTTCCCATTTTGATCTGGAGATTGTTTTCTAGGTCCTAAGGAAGTAATGCTTATACCCAGAGTCTCAGGGGGAGTTTCATGAAAGCAGTCCTTCAGCTTCTGCCTAGAACGCCTCCCTCTTGAAAGAAGTAGCTTTCTAGCCTGGTTGAACCACACACAAGTCTTTTAGAAGATAGAGATGCCCTGCGCATACTTCAGATCTGCTGAAATACTCTCAGGCAGAACCACGGGATGTGCATTTCAAGGTTTATCAAGGTACATCAGTTTTGTTGAATGTAATAGATCCTGTTGGTTGTTCTTGTAGATCTTTTGTCTTGGAATCACAGCCCTCTCTGAGCTTCCATAAATACTGTGGTTAACAGCTTATACTCGTGATCTTTCCCCTGGGATTGTATTGGTCTTCCTGCCCAGAGATGCCAGGGAGGCTGCACCAGCTCCAGAGAGGTTTTATCACTGTAACAGGCTGTCATTCTAGGAAATCTGGTCTAAGACAGTGTGTAACTAGGCTACTCTTCTAGAGGCGCATGAGCAGTCCACAGAATAGGTAAGAGATTTCATCATGTTTTTTTAACCACTGGTCTGATTTCTCTCTCCGGAGTACTCCTGTTCATGAGCACACACACACACACCCCTTCATGCACGCACATACACACACACAAAGAAAATTATTTTATTCTCCTTGTAACAGAAAAACAAAAATCTTATGCAGATCAACTCATCTGTACTTGCTGCTGCTACACTTATTAACCTATCTTTAGGCATACTGTTTTTCATTTACTAAGTATCAATAACTATAAATGAAATTGCTGATATGATCATAAGACTTTTGATTCATATTGCCAATAGTTTCTCTGAGAGTTCATTCTAATTCCCTCTGTAACAACCAGTGAATAAGGTGTCCTGTACCCCTCACAGGGCTGCCTGGCTTTCTACCCTAGTTTCTCTAGGAAGGGGAGGAATCAGACAGACATAAAATGTGGCAGTCTATGGTTGGTAGAAGTAGAATTGAATATAGACAGGAATCAACCTAGAGGCATGGGCTGGAGAAGATAGGCATGGCGAGGCAAGGGGTGTGTGGGGGGGAAGATTTGGAATGAGATTACTTTAAGACAAGGATGACAGCATGTAAAATGGCAGATTCTCAGCTTGAGAAGGAGGGATTTGGATGTTATCCAAGCCAAGATGAAGAATGTATGTTCTTTGAGGGATATTAGATTTTTTTTTCCAGTCACTGTATTCCAACTGTACAAGGAGGAAAGGGCTGATGTAGTTGAGTTCAGTACAAGGTCATGAACTCAGTCATACTACTCTGGAATGCAGTGGTAAAAGTAAGAGGAGAAATAGTTTTGCATGCAGCAAACACTATTTTCTCCTCCTTCCTTAGAATATTTTTCCCCATAATTTTCTTTGGCATTGAGTTGCAAGGACAGCTATAAGCATGTATTAGTGCTTTTGTGTGATTTGGGTGTAGGTATAATGAGTAACTTTATATATAAGACTTTTGCTCTATAGGGCTTCAGGTCTGCCTATTATAACATTCAACATCCCGTATTGAATAAAACAATTCCAAACACCTATTTTGCTAAGTTACAGGCATCTTTGGGAGATGAGGAGGTAATGTGGGTTTTCTGATACTGAGGAATCTCTATTCTGTAAGATTCTCATTATCTGAGGATTTATAGACCTAGGTTTCTGAGAAGAAATGAAGCAAAGTCTAAAAAAACCCCAAACTTAAGAAAATAATATGAATTCTAACCATTTTTGCCTTAATTCTCATGAGAGCAGAAGTTTAGGAAGACCTGCTAATGAGTTACTATTCTTTTAGGTCCAGGCCTTGAAAGCACATGAATCAATTTATTAAAATTTATCCTGGGGGCATCTGGGCTGCTCAGTCAGTTAAGTGTCCGGTGACTTCAGCTCAGGTCATGATCTCACGGTCAGAGAGCTTGAGCCTCCCGCATGGGGCTCTCTGCTGTCAGTGCAGAGCCCACTTTGCATCCTCTGTCTCCACCTCTCTCTGCCCCTCCCCTGCTCATACGCGTGTGCTCTCTCTCTCAAAAATAAAATGAACATTAAAAAAATTATTCTGGAAGTAAGTTAACATAAAAAGACTTTTGGTTATTTGTAGACTGTCCCTCTGTGGTCTCTTTTTTCCGAGACATCTTTTTAAAATATTTATTCTGACCTGGCTGAAAAATCACAGAGAGCCGGCTGCATATACCCAGGTAACACTTCCTGCTCAGAAGTGGTCACGGTCAGGGCACTGTGTACAGCGGGCGCCCTGGGTTCTGCTACACAAATACCCTCGCAGAGGCACTGAGTCATCCTGCAAAGCCAGAGAAGAGCTTTGTGCCACCAACTCCCCAGAGTGGCCTTTGAAATTGGCCTTATGACATTTGCGCTGTGGTAATTTGCTCTGGGGAGTTCCTGAGTCACCTGAATGGAGAAAAATAAGCCTTCAGTCTGTGACCTGACTTTAGTTACGGAACAAGCTTTGTGGAGGATCCGGCTTCTGCTTCAGGCCACAGGGAAAGCCCACTCCGGGTTAGTGTGACGCTCCAGGTTCCTAGTTCCTCCTGACTGAGCAGACTCCTTCCTACTCGCCCTCTCTAGTTCCTCCTGGCCCCACTTGAAGATAGAAAAATTATGTTAATATAAATAAGAAAAAAAAGACTAATATATTACTTTTCCATCCTTCCCCAGGGAGACCTGACTGGGACTAGGTCCTTCTGAAACCTTAGGGCTTGTGTCTGGGTTTCTTCCTTTGGTTTGATCCAAACACTTCCCTCTGTTCACAGAATATTCCTGAACCTCAGTCACTGAGGTTCTAGCTCTTTTTCCCGTGCATGTCAGCAGCTACAATGCACTTAGCTGGGGGCAGTTTCTCTCTGGATTTACATACAGCATCTGCAAATTAGACTCAACCAGAAGAGTGATCAAGAGAAGTAATAATTAATGACAAAAAATGTGCCTTATCAGATGCGGAATAAAAATAAAACAATGGGTAAGTACAAATCCCTTGAGCTGACATTCTCATCGGGGTCAGAGGACAGCCACTAGGTGGAGACTATGTCCTCTAAAGGCCAGGCTTCCCTACAAGGCTTCCTGGCCGGACATGTAGAAGACAGTCCAGGTGAGGGCAGCAGGAATCTGGAAGGAGTAAAGACGCCTGGAAGGGAGACCAGGCGGAGAGTCCCAGGTCAATCCCATCTTTGAGAACATATGCAAATTAGACAAGGACTCTCATGAACTGTCCCTGAGCCACGCTGGGCCCCAAGAACCCGTGCCTGAGAGCAAAACTGCCGGCCTGAAGCAGGACCAGCTTCTCCCCCATCCTGCCCTGCCTGCAGGTGGGGAAGGGACAAACTGACAATTACATACTTACTGAAAGGGGGGCTTACATGAGAGGAAAAGAAAGCAGGGTGGCTGCTCTTCTGCCACTAATCCTAATGAACATTTCTTGGGCTCTAGGAGAAAAGCCAGGAAAAGAGGAGAGGCAGAGCAGTAAAGAGCAAAGAGTAAATAGAATGGGGCACGAAGGGCGGCTCTGGAGAGTCTTCTGCCCATTAGAAGATGCAGAGTAAGGAGAAAGCCACTTAGCTCTGCCATCTCTCTTTTTGGATTTGGGAAAGCAGTGGCATAAAATCCAGCTCAATTAACAGGATAAAAGGGGACTTAATATATGCCAGACACCATGTTGCTTGCTGTGAGGGATGAGAGAGGAAAGCACAGTCCCTATTTTTAG
The DNA here is from genome assembly GCA_017311185.1 of Proteles cristata cristata. Lineage (NCBI taxonomy): Eukaryota > Metazoa > Chordata > Mammalia > Carnivora > Hyaenidae > Proteles > Proteles cristata. Next base: position 1,698,869 of record JAESUZ010003619.1, on the reverse strand, counting down.
GGGTATTGCGATCCGGCAAAAGAGACGACACATGCATCAGGAATAACGATTCCCAACCCACTGAAGTAGGATCCTTGAAAAAGATGCAAGCGGGTGGGAGCATAGGAACAGAGCGAGCGGAGTCAGGAATGCCACCTTAGGAAAAGCCTCATGGAGCAGCTGAGTGTTAAGAACAACCAGGATACGGAGGGAGCTTGAGCAGAGTGAGGCACTGAGCTGGGGAAGGTGGCGTGTTTTTGGAGAAAGGCGACGTCTCATGACACTAGAGCTAAAACTGAACAGGGCGTGTTTAAGGCCGCAGGGAAAGGTGAGGCTGGGTTGCCAGGTCAGGCTAAGAAGGTTTGATCTGATAATATGCAGGATACGGATGCACGGAGAACTATTCAAGAAGAGGCTGACAAAATCACAACGGTGCCAAAAGAATGTGAATCCAGAGGTATTATGCATGACGCTTAGAGAAAGCAGAGCCGAGATAGGGAACGTTGCTTAGCAATCTCCCATGTGTTGTTTGCGTTTCTGCATATCTTGTGAGCACGGGCACTGCCTTTGTACTGAACTATTTTTTTCAAGGGTGCTTTTCTAGTGAATAGAGTTGGAAGACAGAGATAGTGTCTCTCTCCAGAGCAACACCAGGCAAGTTCACTGTCTGTTACAAAAGATTGTTTCCCTAAGATTAGGCTTTCCTCTCCCATAATGCAACCCACTGCCTATGTAAGAATTCATCTGCTTCTATGTCCCAGCTCCTGTGACAGTTAGAAATAAGCGGAATGGGTAGAGATATATTGTTCATGTTGTCTTCTGTCCTGTGAGAAGGAAATTACTTTGTTTCTGACCCAACAGTCTATGTCTTTTGCCATCATTCATGAAACAATGGCAGACTAACTTGTCACCTGCATGTAGTGTAAAGATCGCAAGTTGTTCATAATTTTCAATGGAGGGGAAACAGTTAAGAGGCTTTTTCAGTAATCTTAATAGTAAGTAGTTATTTTAGGGCAAAAATAGAATTTATTTTTGCACCAAGTACCTGACTTTTAAATATGATTAATTTTATAATATCCAGAAAACACAGTTTCTTTACTATAAACAGCCTGACCCAATTGCATTCATGGCTCTCAGTTCATCCCACACCTTTCTTCCAAGTCTTACTCACTAGAGTCTCAGAGGGGAAGTGTGGGTCCAGGAGAGGATGGATGCCAGGGATTCCTATAAGGTATAGAACACTTTTGCACTCTAGCTTTGCTCTTCCAATGTGCCTAAATGAAGTCAAAATAGTTGTCATAAGATGGCTTCCTTATTGTAATTATCCAACTATTCAGCCAGCCACCTAGCGTGTACTAGTTAATCAGTAAATAGTTAGAGCCTGAAAGTGAAATCAAGCAACTAAAAGTAAAAAAATAGAACGAGTTGGGAAATTCTTGTCTTTGATCACCTACCCCAATTCCAAAGGTAGAGTTGTTTTTAAACCTATTTACTTTCTTGTCTTTATGCAACGTACCTGATATTAGATATTTTTAAGAGCGCCTCTGCCACCTACTGTTTTTTGTGACCCCGAACCTCAGTGTTTTCACCATGAAATAGGACTTGATTATTTTAAAGGTCCTTCCCAGCACTGGATTCCATGAAGCCCAGTTCATGGAACTGAGTAATAATGTCATTTTCCTTGAAAAACATGGCCAGAAGAGTTATTTTAACTGGAAAGAAGGAAAGATGAGCAGTTTAAGTATGTGACTATGTTGAACAAGCTTCTTAGTTTCTTTTGCTATCAATAGCTTGCTGGTCCCTTTATTCACTTTGAAGCAAAGCCTAAATGAAAAGGTAACAATTCTTTAACTTTGGACTAGGTTCATAGTATCTTTAATCTGTTCCAAAGGTGACAAACAATGAATTTTGCTAAGATCCTTTCACATGCACATAAAAATGGTGGTATTCTCAGCAAAGTCTAGAAACACGGTTTGAGTGCTGAGACTTTAGTTGTCATCTTTATTATGACAACTAGTAATTAGCTTTTATTATTTGCAAGTAGTGTGAAAAATCAGAGAGGAAAATTCCTCACTGTTGGAAGGAATGGCCTATTAACTGCGATTGCACAAAAACAGAAACGTCATGGTGGTGTTTCTCCTGCCAAGTGTAAAGATGGACATATGGTTATGTGAGCTCAAATGGTTGGATCACTGTGTTACAGAGGCCAAGGTTATGGATTGAAGTCCAATATGGGCCAGTCAATTCTTCTCTCTTCTGCCTTCCCAACCATCCTATGAACAGGAACCTAACTGGATGTCAGACCTTATTGATGGCATGTCAGTTATCAATTGATACATGATAGCAAAAACAGGGTCACCAAGCCCACTGTGTTCTGTCTGCTTTGAGTTCATGATGTCTTTATATGCCAATGCAATTTATTTCAACTTACTAATTGCTTTAATGTGCTTGCAAAAAAGTTTGGCCTGATACCTATTCTGGAGAAGCAGATCATCTTGAATGGAAAGAGGAACTCACGTTTTCTTAAAATAATTTTATTCAAACTATTCATATGCATGTTTAGCGTCAGTGACTTCATAATTTTTATAAGTACTTTTTGAGCCAAGTACTGTTTACCTAGAACAAATCATCTTCACTTCCAACAAAGCTGTTTGAGACATCAGGCTAAAATTAGAATCTATGTATGATTCTGTTCCTGGAAATGTGATGCTAAGCATGGATACCCACTTATGTAACATTTGGACATTAGGAGTCTTTTCCCCTTGCTTTTCATCCTAGATGTGTGCATTTTTAAAAATTTTTTCACAATGCAATCACTTACCATATTGCTTTTATTTTTTTTATTAAAAAAATTTTTTTATGTTTTGTTTATTTCTGAGAGAGAGATAGCAAGACAGCGAGATAGCATGAGCAGGGGAGGGTCAGAGAGAGAGGGAGACACAGAATTCAAAGCAGGCTCCAGGCTCTGTGCTGACAGCTCAGAGCCTCACACAGGGCTCGAACTCATTAACCCTGAAATCATGACCTGAGCTGAAGTCCAAGACTTAATCGACTGAGCCACCCAGTCTCCCTTCTCCTTTCTCTTTTTTAAAAAAAATATTCATTCTTTATATTTGTACCTGAACTGACCTGCCTTCCTCAAGTTTTCTCCTACTCTTTTACCCCTCTATGCCCATCTGAATTCTCCATTTTCCTAGCTTACTTGAAAGAATGTTTTAAGATCTGACTTAGACTTGTACATTTATCCTTTACTGAGAAACTTTAATTTTTTCCTAAAAAGTCAAGCTAAGTGAAAGTTGTTAAATAAATTTAAAAAACCCTTCAATTTGAATGAGAAATGTCATGATGTCTTCCATTTTAACATAAGCTATCCAAACAATTTTCATAGATAGAACATTTAGTAATAACAGCACAAAAGCAAGCTTATATAAGCAAAACAGAAGTTTGAAAGTAAAGAATTGTAGATGGTATATAAAATAAAATGTACTGAAAATTTGTTGTCTGGACTAGATGAGGAAGAGAAGACAGGATGTTGTGTTTTGGGTATAGAAGCAAATGGATCATTCTTTGTAGGTTTTTTTCTTCTGTGTTCCTCATCAAATTTTCAAACTTAACAAGGTTCATTGTTATCTTGTATTCAAACTACAGTTAAAAACAAAGTGGTAGTGCAGAAAAATGCCTTTTAGGGCAAAATAAAGGCTAAACACAAGAGTGTTTTGAAATCTATGGAGGGGTTCCTGAATGGCTCAGTCAGTTGGGTGTCTGACTCTTGATCTCAGCTCGGTTCTTGATCTCAGTCCTGCATTGGGCTCCATCCTGGGCATGAAGCCTACTTAAAAAATAAAAAAATATGAAGTCTACAGAAAAACTACCTGTGCACATTTTCTATGAAGAGTCATAGAAAATCTCACCTTTTCATTCCACTGACTTTACTTACATACCCAAAGAAAAAGGTTTTGAGTTTATCTAAATATGGTACACAATACAAATTTATTCCATATGATTGTCTCTGACTACAGACTTGAATGTTAAGTAAACATATGTGTCTTCTCATGAAATTATAATTTTAAACTACTATGTCTCGAAGCATACTTATTTAGTGTGGTTTTATGAAAGAGAGTATTAAGAAAAAGACAAAAAATCATCTGGAAAGTGGCATAACTTTTTATGGGATATTATGAAAATTTACTAACTGATGAGTAATTGTGTGGAGTGAATCTTTATTCCTGGTCCCAGAGGCCATCTTTGGATACCCAGCCAGGTGAGGTGTTCCTTCCCTTTATTCTCCTCTGTGTAGACCATTCTATCTCTTTCAACATTGTTTTTTTTTTTTTAAGTTTATTTATTTATGTTGAGAGAGAGAATGATAAAATGCAAGCAGGACAGGAGCAGAGAGAGAGGGAGAGAGAATCCCAAGGAGGCTCTGTGCTGTGGGTCTCCAGCACAGAGCCCAGTGTGGGACTTGATCTCATGAACCATGACATCATGACCTAAGATGAAATCGAGTTAGAGACTTAACCAACTGAGCCACCCAGATGCACATCAACATTGATTTTATTCTATTTAATTATTTGTTTGTTTAGTTCATTTATCTTGAGAGAGAGAGAACACACACAAGAGGCAGAGAAAGGGAAGGAGAGAGAACCCCAAGCAGGCTCCACACCATCAGCATGGAGCTGGATGCAGGGCTTGAATTCACAAATTGTGAGATCGTGACCTGAGCAGAAGTCAGATGCTTAACCTGCTGAGCCCCTCAGATGTCCCTCAACATTGTTTTGAATGATTTCTTTGTGTATTTCCTCTGCTGTTTTGTAAGATATCTGAGGGACGGGCCCTGATCTTTTTGTTGCTAAGTCTTAACCCTATACTTGGCCTTTTGTTCTTGAGTGAATCAGTGAATGTATAAATCTTCACTCACTTTATCTGCCTGCAGATGAAGGCAGGTTTCTGTGTTACCTACTTAATAGACTACTGAAAATAGTTCTCTGTTTTAAGTTACCCCAGATCAACAGAGCATCTCATATCTTAGAGAATATTTCTATCAAAATTCTGATAACTTGAATGGAAAATTACTCTAGTGATCAAAGATTGACCTATTTTCTTGGAATTTGCCTAAGTTTCAGTTGGAATGAAATACTGGGTTTCTCTTGCAGTGACCTGAGACTCTTTACTCTGGGTACCAGATGGTTTTCTCCTTTACTTGAAAATGAAAACATCTGACAGACTTTGTCAGGGCATGTGTCAGTAATGTTATTCATGGGGAAAGTCTTCCAAATGACATGCTTGTCTCGGAGGGCGTTTATCTGGAGCATGTGTTGTGTCTTCAGATGCCTCAAGTTCACACATTAAAGATGTTAGCTCAGTTGTAAATTGTTGCAGGTCTACAGGCTCAACACTTGAAAGAAATCATACTCTGGAAAAATGAACACTTTCACTCTTCTTTTTCTTCTTTGGGTTCTGAAATACACTTATAAACTGTAAGGGAGAAAAATTCATATTTTCTTTCTTAAAAACTATTCACCTACACTGAATCTTAACACACTGACAGTCAATCAAATTTTCTTAGAGACTTGAGCATATGCTAAAAAATTATGCCAGGGGGAACATCCAAAGTGTCTTCTGCCAGGCCTTGCCCAACACTCAGTAACCAATAACTGCTCAAAACATCAGGCTGTGCTGTGATAAGGTGCTAATATCTAGCCCAGAGACATCGCTGCTGACAAAGCCATATAATACTTTTAATAATGAAAGTAGGTTTTAGTTAAGTCACTCCTCTCTTCACCTCATGTGACAGCTGGCAGCCATTAGAAAGATAAGTTTCTGGATGTAGAGATTGTAATCCTAGAAGACTTTGTCTCTTTACAATTCTGATAACACAACCTTGGATTCATTAGCCCTGCGCCTAGCCCTTGGGGAACTGATCATTTGACAGATCATCATTCCGTGTCTAATTCCTGGAGGAAGAGGAAGAGGAAGTAGAAGGACTTCTCATGATAAATATAAAGATTTATTATAACATGTGGTAATTAAGATAGTATAAAACTAGTGAAGGCCTCAAGAAACTGATCATTTTTAAACAGAACCATATCTATCTATCTATCTATCTATCTATCTATAAAACTTTGATATATAATAGGAGTAGCATGGCAAATCTGAGAGGGAAGGAAGGATATGTCAGTACACATAGCTGGAAAACTTGGTATCCCTATGGAGAAAATGAATTTGGATTCTTATTTCAGAGTGTTCTAAGTCTAAACACAAAATATGTTAAAATTTACATATCAAAAGCAATACTTAAAGTTTGGGAGAGGGCAGGGGGATGGGTTAAATGGGTGATGGGCATTAAGAGGGCACGTGTTGTGATGAGCACTGGGTGTTATATATAAGTGATGAATCACTAAATTCTACTCCTGAAACTTAAATAAATTAAAGTTTTTTGGGGAAAAAAGTTGATTATCTTTATAAAATAGGTATAGGTGGGATACCTTTTTATTTTTTATTTTTTTTATTTTTTTTTAAATAGTTTATTGTCAAATTAGTTTCCACATAACACCCAGTGCTCATCCCCACAAGTGCCCTCCTCCATGCCCACCCCTCCTCCCCCCCACATCCACCAGTCCTCAGTTTTTGTCAGCATTCAAGAGTCTCTCATGGTTTGCCTCTCCCCCTTTCCCCCACCATTTCCGCCCTTCTTCTCCCCCTTGGTCCTCTGTTAAGTTCCTCCTAATCCTCCTATACGTGCACACATATGATATTTGTCTTTCTCTGCCTGACTTATTTCGCTCAGCATAACACCCTCAAGGTCCATCCATGTTGCTACACATGGCCACATTTCATTGTTTCTCATTGCCATGTAGTATTCCATGGTATAGATAAACCACATCTTCTTGATCCATTCATCTGTTGATGGACACTTAGGCTCTTTCCATGTTTTAGCTATTGTGGAGAGTGCTGCTATGAACATTGGGGTACATGTGCTCCTATGCATCAGCATTTCTGTATCCCTTGGGTAAATTCCTAGCAGTGCTATTGCTGGGTCATAGGGGAGTTCTATTGTTAGTTTCCTTAGGAACCTCCACACTGTTTTCAGAGGGGCTGTACCAGTTTACATTCCCACCAACAGTGTAGGAGGGTGCCCGTTTCTCCACATCCTCGCCAGCATCTAGAGTTCTCTGATTGGCTCATTTTAGCCACTCTGACTGGCGTGAGGTGGTATCTCAGTGTGGTTTTGATTTGTATTTCCCTGATGAGGAGCGATGCTGAGCATCGTTTCATGTGTCTGTTGGCCATCTGGATGTCCTCTTTGGAGAAGTGTCTGTTCATATCTTCTGCCCATTTCTTCACTGGGTTGTTTGTTTTTCGGGCGTGTAGTTTGGTGAGTTCCTTATAGATTCTGGATATCAACCCTTTATCTGATATGTCATTTGCAACTATCTTTTCCCATTCCGTTGGTTGCCTATTAATTTTCTGGGTTGTTTCCTTGGCTGTGCAGAAGCTTTTAATCTTGATGAGGTCCCAATCAGTTTATTTTTGCTCTTGATTCCCTTGCTTTTGGGGATGTGTCAAGTAAGAAGTTGCTGCGGTGGAGGTCAAGGAGGTTGTTTCCTGCTTTCTCCTCTAGGGTGTTGATAGTTTCCTGTCTCACGTTCAGGTCCTTTATCCATTTTGAGTTTATTTTTGTGCATGGTGTGAGAAAATGATCTAGTTTCATTCTTCTGCATGTTGCTGTCCAGTTCTCCCAACACCATCTGTTAAAAAGGCTGTCTTTTTTCCATTGGATATTCTTTCCTGCTTTGTCAAAGATTAGTTGGCTGTATACTTTTGGGTCCACTTCTGAGTTCTCAATTCTGTTCCATTGGTCTATGTGTCTGTTTTTGTGCCAATACCATACTGTCTTGATGATGACAGCTTTGTAGTAGAGGCTAAAGTCTGGGATGGTGATCCCTCCCGTTTTGGTTTTATTTTTCAGGATTACTTTGGCTATTCGGGGTCTTTTGTGGTTCCATACAAATTTTTGGATAGTTTGTTCTAGTTTTGAGAAGTATGCTGGTGCAATTTTGATTGGAATTGCATTGAATGTGTAGAGTGCCTTAGGTAGTAATGACATCTTAACTATATTTATTCTTCCTATCCATGAGCATGGAATGTTTTTCCACTTCTTTGTGTCTTCTTCAATTTCCTTCATAAGTTTTCTATAGTTTTCATCATACAGATCTCTTGTATCCTTGGTTAGGTTTATTCCGAGGTATTTTATGGTTTTTTGTGCAATTGTGAATGGGATCAGTTTCTTGGTGGGATACCTTTTTAAAAAAGACCAAAAAAAAAAAAAAAAACCTCTAACTATAAAAGAAAAAAAGATGAGAAATAACAAGCATTGGAAAGGATATGGAAAAAAGTTTATTTACACACTGTTGGTGGAAATGTTAAATGGGACAGCTGCCTGTGGAAAACCATCACACAGTTCCTCAAAAAATTAAAAATAGAAATACCATCCTAGAAATTTCACTTCTGAGTAAATACCTAAAGAACTGAAAAGGTTTTGAAGAGATATTTGTACCCCCATGTTCATAGCAACACTATTCATGATAGCTAAAACATGGAAAGAACTCAAGTGTCCATTGATGAGTGAAGGCACAAGCAAACGGTGGTATATACAGACAATGGAATATTATTCAGTCTAAAAAACAAAGGATACTGTGACATTTGGTACAATACGGATGAACATTGAGTAATTATGCTGAGTGAAAGAAGCCATCCACCAAAGGACAAATATTATAAGATCCACTTATCTCAGGTACCTCGAATAGTCAAAATCATAGGCACAGAAAATAGAATAGTGGTTGTCAGGGACTGAGGAGAGGCTTGAGGAGTCAGTGTTTAATAAGTACAGAATTATAGTTTACAAGATGAAGAGAGTTCTGGAAATAGATGGTGATGATGTTTGCACAACATGATACATGTATTTATTAAATGGAACTATATATGCAAATATAGTTTCAGATGATAAAATTTGTTATGTATATTTTACCACAATGATAAGCATTAGGAAAAAATATATTTAGACAAAGAGCCTGAAAAGACCAACCACAGAATAGGGTCTTCAATTCAGTGGGATATTGCCTTTATCCCACTGTAAATCCCCAAGTCCTAAAATGGCTATAAAAATTGTTTGTTTAGGGGCTCCTGGGTGGCTCAGTTGGTTGACCGTCCAACTTCAACTCAGGTCATGATCTCACAGTTGTTGAGTTCAAGCCCTGCATCAGGCTTGCTGCTATCAGCTCAGAGCCCACTTCAGATCCTCTATCCTCTGTCTTCCTCTCTCTCTGCCCCTCACCTGTTTCCTCACTCTCTCTGAAAAATAAATAAACATTAAAAAAAAGAACTGTTTACTTATTCAGGAGTAACTAAGCTGGACAATAGTTTAGACCTAAAGAGTATTTCCTAAGAAATCTAAGTGTGCAGATCCCTGAGTCTTCTTTGGAGAGTACTCTTGTCCCCAAAGGTTCTGGGAGGTCATAGCTTCTAAATTTCCTGTCATTCATCGTTGGAGTGGATATTGCTAATGAAAAACATGCTGGAATACTTTTCCCAGCCTACTTGCATCCAGCATTTGCCTCAGCCTTATTAGCTGTGTTTAATGAAACCCACCCCCATTATGGCTAAAAACGAAGTAAGAAAGAAAAATTATAACCAAACTACATCTTTAACATTCTAGTCAAAACAATTGTATGATTTAATATAGTTATTCACATTTTAAGTTGTTTCTTTAACAAAATTGAGGCAAAGAGAAAGGAGAGGATATACTGTATTGTATCTACATTTGTATAATACTGAAGGGCAACTGTCACTACCATAGAATATACTCTCATAACTTTTTATTTTTTAATTTTTTTAATGTTTATTTTTGAGAGAGAGAGACAGAGCATGAGCAGAGGAGGGGCAGAGAGAGAGGGAGACACAGAATCTGAAGTGGGCTCCAGGCTCTGAGCTATCAGTATAGAACTGGCACGGGGCTTGAACTCACGAACTGTGAGATCATGGCCTGGGCTGAAGTCAGAGGCTTAACCAGCTGAGCCATCCAGGTACCCCTCTCATTAACTTCTTAGAATAAAATTTATACCAAAGAAGTTTTGAAATTATAAGCTGCAACCTTAGCTTGACACGGCTTATTTCACATCTGAATTGCTTCTCTCTTAGAATTCAGTCCTCGAGGCAGAGAAGAGTCTGCCTCTGATTCTGTGCCTTCTCCATCAATGAGACCTCTGTCAGCACTGTATAAATAATTAATTATTATTAATAACCACCGTAACCATCTTCTCTTTGTTTCTCACTCCTGAACATAGCCAGCACTTTTTTGACAAACTGCAGGGAACAGGTTTATTATTTAGTTGCTGTGATGAATAGGATGCGGCAAGCATGCCCAGGGCCACAGAAAAATTCCAATAATAATAATTGGGGAGAATAGATTCTGTGCCATGTGAATACAAGGCTATTTGTAACGTAAATATTTTTCAGTGACTTGAAAATTATAATTAGGATAATTTGAGTTTCAGCCTCTGTAGAGTGTCAGGAATTTAATTTGGGGTTGTAATCAATAAGCACATTTTTGGTGGGTTTTTCCTACTTGTGAAGTGTCTCAAGCAACACCCTCGAAAGGAGTGCCCTTTCCTTCTCTCTATGACTACACCTAAGCCCCTGTCAAGAAAGAATTTCTTTCCTTCTCTGATTATATTGATATATTTATTTTCCTTCTATTTTCTCCAAATTATTCTCAAAATGTATAATTATTTGAAAAAAATAGGAATATATGTATATACACACACACACATATGTATCTGTTAACATTCTGACAGTTCCTTCAGGTGGGATAGGAAATAGGCAATGGATTTTCTTTTATTAACCCTTACGGAAATCTTGGTGTTTAACACTCTTCAAACACACACACACGCACACACACACACACACACAGAGCCAATATCTAAAGAAATTCAAAACACCTGAAAACAGAGAAAATGAATAGAAAATTCACCAGCAATGACAAAACAAAGGAAGTCTTACTTCATATCTTAAACCTCGAGAGGTGGTAGGAGGACAGAATCCAAGGCCTCAGAGGAGAGTCCTAGCCCCGCTTCTACTACCACATTCTAGAAGCACTGCAAGTGAGCTGACAGCATCTTAAAAACACTCTCATATAGTCTGATCATTGCAGAAAAGTCACTGTGGTGGTTTCTTCACCGTTTCCCCATTTCAGAAATGGCTGGTGAGGACATACAGATAGAACAATCACAGCTAAAGCCCTTTCATGACATACTCTACAGTCCTTTGGGGGAAAGATTTGAACTCCAAGAGAGAGTATTCTGGACATTCCACCCATCCCACAGAGGAAAGACCCAAGTTCCGTCAACTAAAGTTTCATTAGCTTCACTTCACAAGAGCCTTTTCATCTCCACATCCCCCAAGCTCCACTTTCCAGAACTTACGGGGTATAGTACTGCATGAGTAGTATAGCCTAGGGAGCTATAAGAGATAATTTCCCTATATCATATTAGAACAATCAGAAATTTTGACAAGGAATCCTATATTAAACATGACCAAAATAAATGTGAAAATATATGAAGCTATCTAATCCTGGACTTTTCTTTATTGGGACGTTTTTGACTACCGATTCAATTTTCATTATTTATGCGTTCAGATTTTCTATTTCTTCATGATTCAATCTTGAATCATGAAGGATATTTGTTTCTAGAAAATTATCCATTTTCTAGGTTATCTAATTAAACATTGTCATTATGAGTTTAAAATTCATAATATATTCCATGTAACATTTTAAAGTATTGACCTAACTATACCCTGATTCCAGGGAATTCTTTAGTTGTAATAAAAAAGAATATTTATTTTCTCTTTCTATATTTAGATGTTTTCTTTCCTTTTTGGCTAAATTCTGAAAAAGGAAAAAACCAGGACATTAAATGTCATTATTCTTCAGTAATGCATTTAGATTTTGACCCTGTTAGAAAATTATATAGTAAGTGATTTTATATCAATCTATTAAACATAGAGAAGGATAATTGAAAAAAATTATGATATTTCAATGGCTGAGCATCAGAGCTGATCTTCTCAATGGATAAGTGTAGAATGAAAGTTATTTTCATAAGCTTAACTTTATATGTATTTTTTATAAGCTGTATGTATACAAGATGATGAAAATGCTAAGTTAAAAATACTGAATAGTATTCAATGAATGAAAGTAGAAAAATTAAAGTCAATTCTGTAGTTTTGCTTTTCATAAGACCCTAGAATGCAGTTCAGCCACCACAGTCATTTAGCGAATGTTTATTGGGCCCTTATTCCTTGGTGGCACTGGTGACTAAGATGATGGCTCTGTTGCATGGAGCTCACTTTCCAGCAGGAGAGAAAGCCAAACCAACTAATTGTACCAGTTTGAGGTAATACAAACGGAACTGAAATTATTGGCATTGCTTAAATATTACCAAGGATTACCTGGCAGGAGAGATCTAAGGAAAAGCATATGTAAAACCAAACTCAAATTAAATTACAATGCAGGACATATAAGAAATAGAAAGCAAATCAAACACCAACAGAGCAAAATCTTGATTTTAGATGATGCCCTATGATGGATTGATTGAGATTGACTTTATGAGCTATTTCTTTGAAAGGTCCAGTTACAGGGGCGCCTGGGTGGCTCAGCCGGTTGAGTGTCTACTCTGGCTCAGGTCATGATCTAATGGTTCGTGTGTTCGAGCCCTGCATCGGGCTCTGATCTGACAGCTAGCTCATAGCCTGGAGCCTATTTCAGATTCTGTGTCTCCCTCTCTCTCTGACCCTCCCCTGCTCACGCTGTCTCTCTCTCTCTCAGAAATAAATAAAACATTAAAAAAGTTTTTGAAGGGCCAGTTATAGGTATCTTAAAGATGGTGTCATTATAGAGACTTACACAATAATTAGTTCCTCAACCATTTTCTAAATCTATAAATTTGAGGGGAAGGGGGTATATCCTGAAGCAACTAAAGATTCTAACTTGGTAATTGCTTAGATTTCAGTGTGTGAGTATTTAAGAACAAAAATATGTTAAGTAGGAAAGGGCTCCTACCAGCCATACCTTTCTAGATTTTACTTCCATAGCTATTTTCAGGAAAATTCATCAGACTTGGAAATGGACAAAATGTCCCTGGGGACCCTTTCAGGAGACTACTAGGTGTTATGGCGTGACCTCTGCGGAGCTATCTGATTTCCCCATGCACATGTAGAGATGTGCATCTCTAACTGTCTCTCCAGCCACTAGAGTGAAATATGACCCTGCAGAGGTAAAATACTAAGTTGTAGGAAACTGAGAGTAATGCACATTATTCTCATCTGGGGTGATTTATATCCTGTAGAAAAGATGACTACAAGCTTTACATTTTATTACTTCATAGGATATTAAATTGCTTTGTATTTATTAGCAAATGTGTTTCAGTATTTGTAAGGTACTATATTCATGTGTGTCTGTTTTTTGAATTTGCTTTAAATTGGTTCTAATATCTTACTGATTTCCTCACAAATTAATGAGTTAAGTGAAATCTTTATACTTGTGTGAGAGTCATGGCTTACTATTTTAAAAATTGTAGTTAAGCAAAATAAACATTGACCTAAGTGATATCTACATTTTGGTAAGATGGTGATGATTTTTTTAGTTTAGTTTTGTTTTGTTAATAACAGAAAAAAGGATATTTCAGAAAAGTTCATATACTGAATGCAAAATTCACCTTAAAAAATTATTTTGTGAGTACTCACATTTAAATTTGTTTAAATCACTAAAGATTAACAGACCCTTTATAATAGGAAATGTGGTACATTCTTTATGATTCTATCTGAATAATACTTGAATAAAGGTATTGGCACTAAAATGTACAACTCCTTATTGTTCTTATATAATTTTAAAATTATATAAGCACTTCCAACTTATTATTTAATTTATAATCCTAACACAGAGGCAAATAGGATAATGGATCACATTCTATTTAAAACAAAACAAAACAAACATAACAAAACAAAACACCAAGAGGTTAAATGGCTTGTGTTCATATAATTAAACAGGGAAGTTTGTAATTCTATAGCCAGAACTTTGGTCTTCTGTTACATGATTGGATTGTACAGGTCTCTTTTTCCTATGATATATACTGAAATTATGGATGAAATATCACTCCCACCTTTTTCGGTTTTGCTCAGTGAGTGCAAGTTACTTGGCTCAAGCTGGTGAGAAGATTCTTTTTCAGTAAATAATGCAAGAGTTGCAAGTGACACAGAAGAAAAGAATAAGGGGCTTTTGTTTTATCAGCATAGCTTATGCAGAATTTGACTGTTTTATGATTTAAACAAATTTCAAAATAGCAATTTTGGTTTTAATGTGCTTTTCTTTCTTTCTTTCTTTCTTTCTTTCTTTCTTTCTTTCTTTCTTTCTTTCTTTCTTTCTTTCTCTCTGTCTCTCTCTCTCTCTCTCTTTCTTTCTTTCTTTCTTGCAGTTGGTATTTTCTGGATCAAAATCTTTTCTTTTAGGGGTGCCTGGGTGGCTCAGTCGGTTAAGCATCCAACTGTGGCTCAGGTCATGATCTCACTGTTCGTGTGTTCGAGCCCCGTGTAGGACTCTGTGCTGACAGCTAGCTCAAATCCTGGAGCCTGCTTCAGATTCTGTGTCTCCTTCTCTCTCTGACCTTCTTCACGCTCTCTTTCTCTCTCTCTCAGAAATAAATAAAAAACATTTTTAAAAAATTAAAAAAAATCTTTTCTTTTAATCTTTCTGAATTAAGAAATACAGTAAAGAGCAGAGCATTCCCAACATTTGTGTGAAAAGAAGCTTTTTTTTTTTTTATTCCACAAAGCCTTGACATCTTGGGGTGGGGGAGACAGGTAAAGGTTAATAAATAATGAAATATGATAGTTTCTGCCTTTTGAGAATCTGGGCAAACTTCAGAGAAAAGAACATTTATTATCTTATCAATTCACTAAATAGCTTTCTGAATGCCTTCTGTGTCAGCCATTGGGACAGGTACTAGTATAGGGAGTACAATATGGGATAGATTGGTTTCTTGAATGTAAGGAAATTTCAGCAAAGGAAATGGAAAAACAGCAAATAGGAAAAAAGAGACAGTCAGTTGAGAAGTGCCACAACTGGGGGATATACAGATCAGGTGGAGCATAAGAGCAGAGACCCAGCCCACGTCCTAGGAAGATGATGGCTAAGAGGCAAGAAATTTGTATAAATAACTTATTTTACATTAATTAACCTCAATATCTTCATCTTAAAATTTCAACTAATATACTCCCTTATGGGTCTGCTGTGCAAGCAAAAAATATTACGTATATAGTGCCAGGCACATAAAGTGCATAATAAATGGTAACCATCATTATTATTCTTATTATGACTGCTAAAAAAAAAATGGAGTTTGAAGGGTGAATAACAATATCCTTTAGAAAAGGAAAACAAAGAAGAGATTTCATATACAGATTCTAGAAGTAAGAACAAGCTTTTTGAAAATTCTTTATCATGACTGGATCTAGAGAGGATGAAAGAGATGCCAGAGATGAGCTAGAAGATGAGGAAGAAACCAGATTATACAGAGCCTTGCCAACCACCTTAGGAATCTGGAATTTATCCTAAAGTCCATGCAAAGCCATTAAAGATTTCAGGCAGGTGTGTGATATGTCCTGGTTTCCATCTTGCAAAAACCAATTTGACTACTGCTTGGTGTTGAAATGGAGCAAGTGCAGAGGAAATGGAAAGACAACCACAGAAATATATGTGACAGATGATCCTGTCTTGAAGTGGCCTGGAGATGTTAGAAATGGAAAGACTTGAAAGTTATTCTGCAGTTAAAATCCAGCATTTGGGGGCTAGGAGTAAAAGGAGGGTGGGAGAATTCAGAGCACTGGTGGTATAGTTCATGGTGCTGGGATGCAGGGAAGGAAGAGGGAAAAGAATTGGAGGGAGAGGAAGTTTCAGGGGGATTTAATGAGCTCAGGTTTGGAAGTGTTGCGTTCTAAGACAATCTGTGAAGGATCCTCATAGGTGGCTGGATCTATGGGATCAACTGCAACAGGGAGGGAAACTGCCAGAAATTTCTTTTTTCTCAAAACTTGTCCATAACCCTTCTTTTAAAACTTTTCTAAAATTGCTTTTTTACAGAAATCATTTATGGTCTTGGTAGATAAAAAAGTAAAAAATGAAAGATATATATTCCTATCAACGAGAGAAAAACACTTATATTTTATCTTTTACTTGTAGGCCTTTTATATATATAATTTATACTTCACAGAAAACAAAATGTGTCAATTTAGCTTTTTGTGTTTGTTCCAGATTTTCTCTGAGTTGTTCAGAATGTAACATATTTTAGTAGAAATACTATACCTGTAATGTGTCAGCTCTTAATGCAGTCTGTTGACTGGGGAAGACTTGGTGTTTAATTTATCAAAGAGGAAATAGCACATATTTTACATTAACTGTCTAGTTAGCTAATGGGCCTATAATTATAATTATGAGAGAGGAAAGGAATCCATTTAAAAAAATTAGATAAACTTTGTCTAAGAATATTGAAACTTATCTGCAGAAATCAAGGTAAATGTTAGCAGTAATAAGGACAATCATTCAGAGTGGTCCTTGGATAATTTGGGGGTACAAAATATTCCCTGTATGTAGAAAAACTATGACTTCTTCTATTTTTTCCTGAATAGAGATTGCATTTTATGATTCCATGGATTTAAAATTCTAGGGGCACCTGGGTGGCTTAGTCAGTTAAGCGTCTGACTCTTGATTTCTGCTCAGGTCATGATCTCAAGGTCCATGAGACTGAGTCCCATGTTGGGCTCTGCACTGACAGAGTGGAACCTGCTTGGAATTCTCTCTCCCTTTCTCTCTGCCCCTCTTTCTCTCTCAAAATAAAAAAAGAAAACATTTAAAGTAAAATAAAATTCTAGGTAAAATAAGGCACTTATAAGTAAAATTATATATATAACATATGTAAAATAAGTAATTTAACATAGTCACAGATTCTTTACTACTTCTCTCATTGAACAATTGAATCTGGGCCGAATCTATTGCTTGACCAATAGAATACAAGAGAAAATGCATGAAAAGGAGTATTTCTGGATTTCTGAGATTAGAAAAAACCTTGTAGCTTTTGTCTTGATCTTATGGATGGTTCATCCTGGTGGAAGATGACTTCTATACAAGAAGTGCAACCCTAAGAGTCCATATTGTGAGGAAACCCAAGCTCCGTACATGAAGAGAAGCAGATGACTGGCCTGCCTAGGTATGGCCTAGGTACCAGGTGTGAGTGACAAAGCCTCCAGATAGGGCTGCAGCCTCAGGTACTATAATGGCTTCATCTTTAAGAGGGACCCCAAGCTGAGCATAGGAACCTACAGGACAGTGAGTGATAAAGAATGGAGCTACTTGGGGTGCCTGGGCTCAGTAGGTTAAGCCTCTGACTTCGGCTCAGGTCATGATCTCATGGTTCGTGAGTTTGAGCCCCACGTCGGGCTCTGTGCTGACAGCTAGCTCAGAGCCTGGAGACTGCTTCAGATTCTGTCTCCCTCTCTCTCTGACCTTCCCCTGCTCACGCTTTCTCTCTCTCTCTCTCAAAAGTAATAATAAATAAAAGAATGGAGCTACTAAGTTTTGGAGTAGTTTCTTACATAGTAGTAAGTCGGGAATTGGAACACCCAGGTTATAATTAAAAAATAACCAGCCCATAGTCACCTTATTAGTTTCATAGCAGAAATATAAAATATCCCTTAAATATATAGTTTTGATGAACAAAGAATTTCTGGAGAGGGGTCAGGCGACCCACATCAAGGCCTACATCTACAACTTGAATAAGTCAGTTAACCTGTCTGGGTCTAGGTTTCATCATCTGTAAAATGAATGAGTAGGACAAAACGATCTAAAGTATTGTAGAGACCTAAAATTCTGAATTAACAACTTGGTATCAATAATAGCAGTCCCTGAGGGTGCCTGGGTGACTCAGTTGGTTAAGTATCCAGCTTTGGCTCAGGTCACGATCTCACAGTTCATGAGTTCAACCCCGGTATCGGGATCTTTGCTGACAGGTCAGAGCCTGGAGCCTGCTTCAGCTTCTGCCTCCATCTTTCTCTGCCCTTCCCCCACTCAGGCATTTTTTTTTCTCACTCTCTCTGTCTCTTAAATATAAATAAACACTGAAAAAAATAACGGCAGTCCCTGGTTACATTCTAATTCCCTGAGGCTCTGAAGAGCCATCATGAGCAAGAGGGAGGAAATCAGAAAATCAACAGTCCCATTGAAACAGGCTTGACTGTTTCATATATTCCCTCTCAGAAATTTTTGGCTATGTCAGCATAACAACCATGTGGTTGGAAGATATTTTGCTGAATCATACTATCTCAGTATTCGGAAAGTCAGATTTACGCACAACAGGCAAACCTATGTTCTAGATTTTTTTCCAGAATGAGGCTGTGATGAGAAATATTTGCTACAAAGGAATCAGGTACCAAGTTGGTTTTTGTCTAAGAAGTTCAAATGCTACAAAGACAACTTTTTAAAGGATGAAGCACAAACCCCACAACTGACTCAAATCTTAATTTGCCGAGTGGGTATGAAATTTCTTTCTAGGCCTAATACCTCATCATCAAGATCCATTGAAACCTCCACCTCAGAGGACTCTGTATTTGTTACATGAACAAATTTTTAGTGAGGACTTACTAAATGTATTTTAAGCTGAATGCAGATGGATGAAAGTGGAAGACCCATGTTTATCTTTCAAATATTCCTGAGGGGAGATGTATACAAAAAACTATAGTAATGAAGGAAAGTAAGGTGGGAGGTGCTGATAATTGGTTATATAAATAACCACCTTCAACATTCAGAATGAGACTCTGCTATAATCTAGTGCAGACCACTATTAACTCCTATTCCGACAGCACGTTTGATGGTAGATTCTAACCTAGGTCTAGCAGCGGAGGATAGGTAAGCGGGAGGAAAGAGAAAATGGGAGACAATCTGGGAGACACATTCCTGAGAAAGTTTTACTTGAGAAGTGGAGCAGGATTACACACACACACACACACACACACACACACACACACACACACACACGTGCACTCACACAATCTGAATCTTATTTCTCTTCCTATTAAAAATGCTGAATTGGTTATTGTTACAGAACTCTGTCCCCATTATTACTCCCATTACTAATTTTCTGGCAAGAATGGAGTGGGAGTAGGGTAGTATTTCTACTCTGGCCATGTGATTCCAAATGCATTCACTCTTTACAACAGCAGAGGAGACCAGACTGGGCACATATACAGTGGAATAGGATTTTCAGCTTTCTCAGCTTGCATCTAATTTAAAGCCAGCTCTACCTGAATGCATCTGGAAACCTAGGAAATTGGGCCTGTAGGGAGGCTAATTTGCACAAGAATCAAAATACCAGGTGACAACTAAATCAGGGTATTCCTGGAGTACCTTTTTATTTGGTGATTTACTCTTTAAGTAAAATGTGTGTGCTGTCTACCTGTGAGTTGTTGCTAAATAATGGCATGTTGAACGATGTGCAGCCAGAAATATTCATATTTCAACATCGCTTAATTTGCACCTGAGCTCCAACAATACGTACTACGCAGTCACACCCCTTCCCTAGACTACACAGCCTTATATATGAATTACTTAAACTCTTTGCCCATACACAATTAATTCTTTACTTATAGCTTCTACTTAATACGTTCTACCTATAACAGTCCAGCTTTCCCACCTCATTCATCGTCCTCTAATGCTGCCACTGCTCATGGTTCAAGAAACAGATCAGGTATCCTCTCCCCAAGCAAACTTCACTAGCCTGGATGAGACACTCCATGCATAGCACTCTGCAAACCTCTTTGATGTCCTGTAAAAAATTGTTTTGTGGTGGTTTCTATACCCACACTCAACCGTGAACTCCCTGAGAGCCAGGGCCATGTTTTTATATGGGTGTGTTCAACGCCTGATTCAGTTTTCTGAATAAATAAAAGAATGAGTGCTGGACCTGGGGAGAAGTAGAAGGGATCTTCAAGGGTGGCCAATGTTAGAAGTAATTCAACGTGTCTGTATTAGGTTCCCATTACTGTTAATAATAAATCACCACAAACTTAGTGGCCTAAAAATAACACAAGCTTGTTTCCTTATAGCTTTAGAGGTTAGACGTTCTAAAATTAGGTGTTCACAGCGCTGCATTTCTTACAGAAGTTCAAGGAAAGGATCAGTTTCCTTGTGCCTTCCAGATGCTGGAGGCTGGCTGCCTGCCTTCTTTGGCCTGCAGCCCCTTTTTCTAAGTCCAAAGCCAGTTGGGTAGTATCTTCATATCTCTCTGATTCTGGCCCCCTTCAGCCACTTATAAGGGCCTCTGTGATTGTACTGGGGCTGCCTCAATAATCTAAGGGAATCTTTTCATTTCAAGATCCTTAATCATACCTCCCAAGTGCCTTTGCTATGTTAGCTGCTATCCACAGGTTTGGAGGATTCCTATATGGACATTGCTGCTGGGGACATTGTTCTGCATACCACAGTATTAGGTACCTTGGTTCAGGCTGGAAGGAGGAGGCTCATGACCTGATAAGGTAAAGCTGCCTCTTGTGTTTCCACCTTTAGAATTTTGCCTCTAAGTAAGGGATGCTTATAAATAGAGGATAACCAGAGTCCTTCACAGATACAGTGGAAGGATTCATGGCACAATGAACCCTGCCCTCATATTTAGGAAGCTTCCTTCCAATACACTATGATTTTCTAGTGAAATGATAATAACAAATAGCAATTTGCATCATTATTTCTTTTCTTGATGGTAAGAATCATTGCTGAATAGAACATCCTTATACATCCTAGAAGAGTGGCACTCAACTGCACATTTATATTACCTGGGAAGATTTCCTTTAAATAACTTTTTTTAATGTTGATTTTATTTTAGAGAGTGCATATGCATGCACGAGCAGGGGAGGGGCAGAGAAAGAAGGGGACCGAGGACCAAAGTGGGCTCTGTGCTGACAGCAGAGAGCCTGACGCAGGGCTGGGAGAACCATGAGATCATGACCTGAGCTGGGGTCAGACTGTCAACGGAAATGAACCACCCAGGCACTTGTCATCTGGGAAGCTTTCTAAAAGTACTAATGCCTTAAATCTTATTCTCCAGCAAAGATGCTGGTTTACTTGATCTGGGGTGGGTCCTGGCATTACTTTTGAAAAATTCTTCCAGTGATTTTAACATTCCAGAGATTTCCACAGGCATGCACATACCATAGGTGAGGCACTGTAAGTTATTGAGCTGGTAGCTACCCCGGTGTTAAACTGAAAGGACTAAAAACTGCAAATTGTGCAAGTTCAGCATGACTAAACCATATCAAATTCTTCCAGACAATTTTCTCATATTTCAAAAAGTAGCCATAATTCGAAATCTGAGATGATATGCATTTGTCTGTAAGTTCATGAATCTCACTTTACTTGTGATATAGACGCAAGGGATATATTTCAGGAGGAATGATTTAAATGTACTCAGAGTGTGGTGGGGCCTGAAGATATATAAAGCAAGAAGAAATTGAGCAGTGATCTTAGCTTGTTCTGAAAGTGGATAACAGAGGGGGAAAACCTCATTAATTGCTTCAGAATGGTTTTGTTCAGAAAGCAATGGAAGGCAGTTAAGTACTGGTGGGCTTTGGATGCATCTGAGCAAACCAAGGGGATTATAAATAAGAAGAAAGGATCAGGCTGTTTCTATGTATGGAAAATGACAAGGTTTCCCAACGCATCACTGCTTCGGCAATGTCGATGTAATTATATTGTTCTTTAAAACTGCACTGTAAGATTCATTGCCTGTCAGAATGGCAGCCACTTTACTTCTTAAATCACAATCATTAGCAATTTTATTATGCAGGGAGATACAATCTTCTAAACTAGTAGCTATAAAGTTAATATCTAAGTTGTAAGATATGTTTTATCCTGAGCCTATGCACCAAATCCCTAGATTCTAAATATAATCTCCCCCCATTTGGTTATATATCAAGTGACTTTTTCTTTTCTTTTCTTTTCTTTTTTTTTTTTTTTTGGTGATGATGTTTTAAAGCATTAATCCCTTGTTGGATAGTTGGACATAATAAAGGGGATTCAAGAAATATTCCAGCTTCCAGTATTGACATTCCTGCTGAATGTGACTACTTTAAGAACTTGGATTTCTTGTTCTCTACATGTTCACACTCTACATTTACTCTTGACACACCTAAAAAATGGCAGAGAACTCCCCAGAAACTGACGGTTCTGTGACACTGTCATCTTTTGCAGGTCATAATTTTTAATATACTTCAATATATCCTTCTGAAGGACTATCCACTAGTTACGTGCCTACTATACTGCCTATGGCTCAAGAACAGAAAAGGGTCATAGCAGTAATTGGACATAACAGAACCTTAACAAATATAGGATTCATTAGGAATAGAATGTTCTGTGTGCTGGAGGAACCATCTTTAAAAAATTTGATTAAGTTCTTATCTAGCATAGCACCTTTAAAAAATTTGATTAAGTTCTTATCTATTTGGGTAAGTCACTCGGTGAAAGGGCTACAAAAGCATCTTTGCCAACCTGGATTTTGACATTTAATATAAACGAGTACCTCTGTGGGTTTTCCTATAAATAAATGAACAGATATCAGACAAGTCCTATTTTCCATATTTAGCCCTGCCATGATATCTAAGAGATTTTTTAAATTTAATTTTAAGAATCCAACATACTTTAAAAGATGCTCCACTTTTTACTTCCTTTCTATTCAAAAACATTGCTGGGCAGTTTTTTTTCCCCATTGCTCCTCAGGCAGGATGGCAGCAGTGGACCATAATCAATTCCCTAAATAGAGTTAAGTGGAAAATATAACATATTTCAGACACACATGGTCCACCTGACACATAAGCTCTTTCCTATATGTTCTTCCTCTATTTCCCGTTCATCAGACTTTGGTCTATATTAAAATGGAAGACATGTTTTTATTTTCCCACAATACAACAACCATGAAGGGCTGAAGAGGAAAGTGGAATTCATCTTGCGGCTGCTTTTACTTCTGTGCCTCACTGTAGCTATAGTAAAGGTGAAAGTACATGTCAGGGGGCAAAGCACACCTTCCATATCTCTAATGCACCCCAACTGTGAGACAGTAATGTGGGCCGCTCCGGTCTCAGCGGTTTTATTGGGAAGAAGGGAAAAGTGCTCTAATGGTGTCCTCTGGGTTCAAAAGTAAAGCTTGTCAGAAAGACAGTGCCCTGTCTTCCAAATAAGGAATGGGCCTTTTCACTCTGTTTGTGAAGGGCATTTATGCTTCTTTATGAATACACAGTGTGTGTTATTTGTGCCCTTTTACTGGAGAAGGTTTAAAGCTTTTGCTACCAATAGCAAACAGGGCCAGCGGCAAGAGGCCACCTCCATGAACAAAGGTGGGCAAACGGAAAAAGGGGACTTCCTTCAGTGGGGGGGAAAATGAAATGGGCGGGGTGGGGGGGACAATTTCTGGAACACTCGCCATCTCCAATACCAGCATAGGATTTACGTGGTTTTCAATCTTTGCAGTTTCTTATGGTTTTAAATTTTCTGCCTGAGTTTGTCTTCCTTGGGATCCTTGCCACATATTCTGGTGTTGAAAAATTAATTAATGAAGGTATTCATTTTAAACGTGGCTGCTGTACTGCTGTGCTTCCAGAGATCATAAATACCAAGCTCCGATGCATGTGTGCTTACAGAACCACATTATTTTAGAATTGCCACAGATCTTGGACATAGTCCAGTTCTAGTTTATCATTTTACATCTGAAAAAAAAAAAAAAAAGGAGGTCCTTTAGTGAGGGGTTTTCAGTCATGCTTATAAATTCTGAGTGTGTTTTTAGAAACAGAAACTGAGCTAGGTGATGGCTTTAAGTGGCTCCCAGGGGCTTTGAGGGCAGGATCTGTCTTCTCTAAAAGCAAAAAACGCACATGTACACTAAAAAGGCCCTTGGTCTAAAGGACAATTGACTGGAACATGCATTTGTTGATTGAATTAATAAGACAAAATGTTATCCCTTGAAGAGCTGTCTAAAATGGCTACCAAAGGAAACATCCTGTTGTGAGTTAAGGCTTTTCCAAGCACTCATCTCTAAGAGGTAACACGTAAAATGAACAGATAACGTGGGGGAGTCTCATTCTGGTCCTACTGCCACCTAACCTCATGTTGCTTAGAGCAGTGCCTCCCTAGAACCGCCTGCAGAGTGGTGCTAGTTCACAACAGATTTCTTTTTCAGTTCAAGGCTAAATGAAAATTTAATAAAAAGAGGAAAAAATGAAATAATTCCTAACTGTTTAAAATTCTCTCAGTTTAACACATAATCCCCCCTTTCCTGAGATGAACTCCTTTCCATTTTTCTGATATTCAAATGTATTATTTTATGAAA
The DNA here is from genome assembly GCA_017311185.1 of Proteles cristata cristata. Lineage (NCBI taxonomy): Eukaryota > Metazoa > Chordata > Mammalia > Carnivora > Hyaenidae > Proteles > Proteles cristata. The sequence goes on along the minus strand of JAESUZ010003619.1, from coordinate 1,674,429 downwards.
TAATTATGATCATGTATGGTTGTTTTTTCTTCTATCATCTTTATTTGAAAAAAATTGATAATACTATATTTAACTGGTCCATAAAGTGGAAAGTTTGGTAATTCTTGACTTCCCCATACTGGGTGGCTTTTGACATGTTAAGGACAGAGGCCAGTGGGTGAGTAGGAAGGTCCTGTGCCTGGCTGCTGGGGGTGACAATGAGGGCAATTTCACTGTCAAGAAAAATAGTGGCCCACCATAGGCTGCCACCCTTTTCCACAAAACTGTGGCCCTTTGATTTTCTATGGCACACATGATTCTGAGACAGTTCCTCTTTGCTATCCATTATGAAACATTCTTTATTTCCCATACTTTTTGTTCTAGTGTGGGCAGTATAAGTAAACATCTAAAGGATGAATTAATAGACGATTTTATGCTTCCTGCCTGACCTAGAAATACTACGCCTGAATTTCTTTCTTTTTTAAAGTTTATTTATTTGAGAGAGTGCATGTATGCATTTGCGTGTATGCATGAGTGGGGGAGGGGTAGAGAGAGGGAGAGAGAGAAAATCCCAAGCAGGTTCTACACTGACAGCATGGAGCCCATTGTGGGGCTCGGTCTCATGAACCGTGACATCATGACCTGAGCCGAAACCAAGAGCTGGATGCTTACCTGACTGAGTCATGATGGTGCCCTTCCTATGCCTGATTTTTCTAATACCAATGACAATAGTCTGTACTAGCTGTGAGACCACATGAAACTTACTTAGCTTCTTTACATTTCAGTGACCTCTAATGTAAGTGGAAATAATACCACTAGCCAATTTATAGGGTTATGGAGAGGACTGAGTAACATTATGTATGTATTAGTGCCTGGCACTTAATAAACGGTAACTTATTCGTTATATGAACTTATACATATATAAGACACTATATATAAGTAACATATTTGTGTATAGATCATACATATAGAAGTCATATATACACACTGTATATATACTAGATACACTACCTACTTTATATTTACATGTAGTATGTGTCTATATATATATATATACACATATATATATATGAATGTGTATATATGTATATATCCAAACATATAACTGTATAAATGTGTATATGTAATATATACACACACATGTGACATATTAAATGATTATGTAATAAAATTAAATGGTAAGTTGTGTAAGTTTAAACAAGGGAGAGATAAGGGGACATACATACTCTCTCTATATAGGTGTTTAGGAAAGCTTCATGGACAAGTTGGAGTTTTTGCTATGCCTTAAAGGCTAGAAATCAGGACAGGAATGAAGCACATATTCAGAGATATTTTGTAGAATAATCATGGGATCTGAAGTTGTAGGTCTTCTACTTAATAAAATAAGTGGTTGGCATTTATTCTGACTATAAAAGGTTGGTAGAACGAACAACCTTTTCAAAACTAAGCTCTTCTCAATTACATTAGTGAAAAGTTTAAAACAAAGAATTGCCTTTATGTTACGGGGATTTCTTTCTGTCCCAAACATTAAAGTCCTTAGACATTAAAATGAATCCAAAAGGTACGCTTTAAGCCTGTTTTATTAAAAGAACAAATGCCCCATTCCTTGAAGACTTGTGGTAGTAGTATACAAATGCATCTGTTTTGCATTTCATTAACAGAATCAAAGGCATTTTTGCAGGATTTTCTGATTTTTGCCTTCAGCTTTGCAATACTAAGAAGCATTTGGAAATGAGCCTTTATTTTTAGAATGTTTTAGGCTAAAGTGGTAGGATATATTTAAGGTATTTCTTTGGAGATTGAGTAGACTTTTGTGTGGATGCTGCTAATTCAAGTCCTTTTCTAGAATAGCATTAAACTTAATTTTGACTCCCTTGTGCAGTGGGATCTTCTTGAATGTTTCCTTACCAATTGCATTTCCATGGGTTGTAAGGGCCCACCTCTTCCATAATATTTTCAAAGAGATAAAAATTGGGAAATGCATTCCCACTGAACTCTGCACACTCACATGTCTGCTTTAAGTATTTGTCACTTTTAGAGTATGCTCCTTTGCACTGGACTGCCTACGAATGGTAGTTTGAGGACAGGAACCAAACACAGGGTTAGTTTACAGAACTTGCTGTTTAAATTGTTCCATTTCAAAATGAACGGCAGTTCTCTTACCTCTTGTTCACTTTTATGAAATTAGCAATTGTTTCTCACCCATCCTTTCAAACTTCCCAAATATGAATCTCCTGATATAACATCACTTATATTCTTTTTTAAAAAAATTCTTGGGGCGCCTGGGTGGTTCAGTTGGTTAAGTGTCTTGATTTCAGCTCAGGTCATGATCTCATGGTTTGTTGTGCCCAAATCGCGAGTCCCCTAAGACCTCCAAGGAGCCGACACCGATGCAAGTACATAAGGGTCTTTATTACAAGCTTGAGCAGAGGCTCACCCGTCAACCAGTGCAGCGGCAGCAAGGCGAAGCCCCGAACAATAGGAACAATAGAGAGCAGGGTGTTTATGGGGTAAGGGACGGCGGTGTTACAGTGCACACGTTGTACGTATAGCATCATCACATAAGCACCAATCCTAATTGTACAGCACCCCTAGTAACAATTTTGACCATTCAGTGTCTATGAGGTGTCCGTTACTTTTGGTGGGACCCAGTCATGACCTTTGAGAAAACTTCGAAAATGACCAATTATGAGGTGAGCTCATAGGACCTACCTGGGGTTTAGGCAAGCAGTGAGTAATTGGCTAGTTTGTACAGAGTAACTACCTGCAGTTCCCAGCCCTGACTCAGACCACAGGAATGTTACACATTTCTTTTGATTGGCTGATCTGAGGGTGGTCCGAGGGTGGTTTCAGCTGAAGCTTTTCTTGGAACTGGGGCTGCGTGCAGCCCGAGGTTGCTCTTAATGGAGGACTTAATTTCAGGCTCCTCAGGTTCACGGGTTTGAGCCCCGTCTTGGGCTCTGAGCTGAACGCTTGCTCAGAGCCTGGAGCCTGTTTTAGATTCAGTGTCTCTTTCTCTCTGCCCCTCCCTGCTCATGCTCTGTCTCTCTCTCTTTCTCTCTCAAAAATAAATAAATGTAAAAAAATAAATAAAAATTTTTAATGTTTATTTATTTTTGAGAGAGAGACAGAGTGCAAGAGGGACAGACAGAGAGAGACAGAGAGAGAGAGAGAGAATCCGAAGCAGGCTTCAGGGCCTCAGCTATCAGCACAGAGCACGACGTGGGGCTCGAACTCACGGACAGGGATTTCATGACCTGAGCCAAAGTCTGACACTTAACCAACTGAGCCACCCAGGTGTCCCAACATTACTTCTATTCTTAATTTTATTTCTTACTACTCTTTTCTGGGTTTTTCTACTCATTATTCTATCATCATTCCAATGTTAATTTGTCTAAAACTGAATTTGTATGTTCCCCTTTCCAAAACAACAACAAAACCCAAACCACCAAGCAAACAAAAAACAAAGAAACAATCTTAACTCTCCATCCTAATTATTCACTGTCAATTGAAACATCCTTTCCACAGGCATGAAAACTCAAATTCCTCTTTTCTGTGTCCCTCTCCTATGTAGCCCTTTGAAGTGTCTTTCAGATTTAGCCTATTCTTCCAACAGCATTAAGCTTCCCCTATCTTTAATCCATTAGACAGTGAGGTGGATCTTTTTTTTTAAAGATTTTTAAAAATGTTTTACTTATTTCTGAGAGAAATAGAGAGAGAGAGAGAGAGAGAGAGAGAGAGAGAGAGAGAGTGAGCAGGGGAGGGACAAAGAGAGGGAGACACAGAATCTGAAACAGGCTCCAGGCTCTGAGCTGTCAGCACAGAACCCGATGCAGAGCTCGAACCCACGAATGGTGACATCATGACCTGAGCTGAAGTCAGATGCTTAACCTACTGAGCCACCCAGGCACCCCTAAACTCTTTTTTTTAAATGTTTATTTTTGAGAGAGACAGAGCATGAGCAGGGGAGGCACAGAGAGAGAGGGAGACACAGAATCCAAAGCAGGCTCCAGGCTCCGTGCTGTCAATGCAGAGCCTGATGCGGGGCTGGAACTCATGAATTGTGAGGTCATGACCTGAGCCAAAGTCTGATGCTTAACCAACTGAGCTACCCAGGTTTCCTGAAGTGGATCTTTTGAAGGCACACTCTTCATCTTTAGTTTAGTAATTTACTAAATTACTCCTTCATCTAGGAGTTTAGTAATTTTGTTACTTAATCCATAAAACTCACATTCCTCTAATTTTCAAGGTTGTCTGTTTCTTGTTTCCAACTGACCTATCATCTCAACTTTACTGCCAGACCCAGGCCACCATGCTGACACACATAAATGCACACCCATCTAAGTCATAACCATCCTGCTGCTTCTCCTATACATGCCACACTCCACAGTGTGCAAATATCCTCCCTTCCTCTTCTGCTTTATTAACATAATGTCTCAGTTTGGGGCCAGTTCAAAGGGGTCAGTTTGATCTCTTTGCAGCTTCCCCAATTACTCAAGTCCATCTTTATTTCTTCCTTTTTTGAAATGCGTAAAGACAGAACTTCACAAACTATTCCTTAATTGTTCTCTGATTGTTTCATGTATATTCATGTTTCATGAATAGTTCTGGGACCTATTCCCTAAGAAGGGATAGAAAGTACTTATTTGTGCACATAGTAAGTACTGAGTTTTTTGGCCGTTGATTGATTACAACCCCCTGTCAGAACTTAAATATCATATTCAGGTTCTTGGTAACCATAGTCTTGCTCATTCTAAAATAATTCATATAAAAAATGATTCTTCAAAAAAAAATTAAGACTAAGTTAATCCTTTGAAAAGTTGAAGTGGCTTTCAGGCTGGGTCTAAAAATCATTACGTTCTTCAAAAAGTCATACATGAGAAATTCTGAAGAGAGTGCTTCACAATCTATAAAATAAAAAAATCACATTTATGCTTTCATCTTTATCCAAATACATCAGTACTGAAGAGACAAGGCCATAAATAGAAAATGGCCCTGAAGGCAGCAGCTGTAGACACTGAACAAAAAGCAGCGTAAAAGCAATGTAGGAAAGCGACTCTGGCTCCACATGCCGGTCATTGGAAACACACTTTCAATTACAAGAGAGCAATTCATGCCACAAATACTTATCGAGAATTTACACAAGAGAACTCACTGTCCAGTTATTATACATTGCAGAAAATAAAAGATCAGGATGGAATGCAATAGAGGCAAGTATGTATATACTTATATACACAATCATATGTATATATGATTATATATACATTACATATATATACACACATGTATATTAATACAAAAGCTACTATTTCTTAGGGACTCACCATGAGCCATGCACTGTGCTTCATATATATCATCTCATGTATAAATCACAGAAATCCTAAGAAGGAGGTATTTTTTTTCTTCTTTAAGGAAAGAGACTTAGAAAATTTAATTTTCTTACCCAAAGTTACACAATAACTGGTGGAAACCCAGTTCATGTCCAGTTCTTACTTCAAAGATCCTTACCATGTTTAGAAGGAACAGTAGCACTTTGGTTGATGGAGGCAGGCATAGAGGAAGTTTGAGAACAGTTCTAGGCAGGAGCATCAGCATGGGAGCTGTAGCAAAAAAGGCAGGAATTGATAGTTTATCAGTGTACCTAGGTTGTTCAGTGCTGTTGAGGTTAGGGGGTAGATGAGAGAAGCACGGGTGTGAGTTGAGGAAGGCCATACCGTAAAATGACATGGACCAGAGTTTGGACTTTATCGTAATGATAACAGTGACCAGTGTAGGTGCTAAGCATGGAAACATAGTCAGACTGACATTTCAGGAAAGTCACTATATTGACAGTCTGGAGGATGGTTATGACTTGGAAATTGGAAGGGCATGGAAATATTTATAATGAGAGAAGCTGGGATCCTGAACTAACGCTGTATAAGGGCATATGGAGAGGATGCAAGAAACTTGAGAAATATCTTTTGAGGTGGAACTTATAAAGCCTAGTAGATAAGGTGAGAAATGGAAAAAGTAGAGCCCAAGATGACCTAAAATGGTATGTACCATCCTTAGCCCACCTAATTGTTTTATGAAGAGAGGAGAGCGAAGAAGAGGAGTGAAGGTGAGCCTCAGGCTGGAAGCCTCCATTTATAATTTCATCTCGGGCCCCACAGTTATTAAGGATGAGGCTTCTCTCAGGTTACTGGTATTGGTTACCCAAATACTGGTAATTGGGTGGATCATTAAACAACATTGTGAATATAGGAGGAGGAGCTGGTTTGAAGGAAAAGAACGAAACAACTTGGCTTGAGATAGTTTTGAATTATCCAGTGAATGATGACTCATAGGCAGTAGGAGAAAGGTTATCATGTTGCTGTTTTTGTCTATTTTTGTTTGTGTTTGCTAATAGCTTTCAAACCCCAATGCTCCCCATTCCCCTTCTGCTCCCACACCTAGTCAGGCTGATAAGAAAGCCTGATGTTCCCTCTTTTGGTACCAGCAGACTTAAATTTCCCTAACCCTAACCGACACAATCCCTCCAACCATGATAAAACTCCAAGCCGGCTCTCCTACTCTGCCTGCTCTCAAGCCAATTTCGGACTGCTTTGGGTCCTATTCTGTCTCCCAACACAGCTCATAATGTGAGTAATAAACTCTTCCATGCCTTCCTGATGTCTATGTGATGTCAAATTTTGGAAGGAAAACCCATACTGGCTCTGTGTGGTGGTAAAAACAGTGTCATGTCTTCAAATGTATTCTCCCAGTTTTCTCTCTCTTTTTTTAATGTTTATTTTTGAGAGAGAGAGTGAGAGAGAGAGAGAGAGTGAGCATGAGTTGGGGAGTGGCAGAGAGGGAGGAGACAGAGGATCAGAAGCAGACTCTGTGCTGACAGCAATGTCTCATGCAGGGCTCAAACTCAGGAACCATGAGATCATGACCTGAACTGATGCTCAACTGACTAAGCCACCCAGGCATCACCATATCCTACCATTTCTTAATGGAGTTTTCACTGATCTCTTAGAGAATTTCCTTCCTTCTTCTTTTTTAACATTTATTTATTTTTGAGTGAGAGTGTGCACAAGCGGAGAGAGGACAATGAGCATGAGGGAGAGAGAGGGAAAGAGAGAATCCCAAGCAGGCTCTGCACTGTCAGTGCAAAGCCTGATATGGGGCTCAATCCCATGAATCATGAAATCATGACTTGAACCTAAACCAGGAGTCAGACACTTAACTGACTGAGCCACCTAAGGGCCCCTGAATTTTATTTTTATTTTTCATTCAAAAGTTGCCAAAATCCAGAAGGTCATCATCAAAAACAATGATTTTTATGGCCTTTATAGTTTTTAAAAATACCAATTAGGACTTTTGTAGAAAAGTTCATTTCCTTTTATTTCTGAGTTGTGCTCCATTCTATTGACACATCACAGTTTGTTTATCCATTCACCCAGTTTGGGGCTATTACAAATAAAGCTGCCATGAGCATTTATATACAAGTGCTTGTATGGACTATGTTTTCATTCCTCTTGGCTAAAAATCTAGGAGTTGTATAGATTAATCATATGGCAGGTATACAGTTAACTTTTTAAAAAATTGCCACACTGTTTTCCAAAGTGGATACACTGTTTATCATTTCTACCAGCAGTCTATGAACTCTCTAGTTTCTTTATATTCTTACTAACACTTGGTATGGTCAGACTTTACATTTAGCCATTCCTGTAGAGGTATAGCAGTATCTTCTTGTGATTTTATTTGCATTTCCCTAATGACTAACGACAGTGGTGCACCTTTTTATGGACTTACTGGCCATCTCTTGAAGCTTCTTTGGCAAACTGTCTGTTCAAATCTTTTGCCAATTTTGGGGAGAGGCTATTTCTTATTGCTGCTTCCTGAGATTTCTTTATATATTCTATATACGACTCCCTTATTAGGGATATGCTTTGCAAATATTTTCTCCCAGCCTGTGGTTTGTCTTTCCATTGACATAGCCATTTCTTCAACTTCATTTCTGTCTGTATAATTATATGCCAGTACCACACTGTTTGGGTTACTTTATCATGTTTTGATATATTTTTTAAATGTTTACTTTTTAAAAAATTTTAATGTTTTATTTATTTCTGAGAGAGAGAGAGAGAGAGAGAGAGAGAGATGGCATGAGCAGGGGAGGGTCAGAGAGAAAGGGAGACGCAGAACCCGAAACAGGCTCCAGGCTCTGAGCTAGTTGTCAGCACAGACCCCGATGCGGGGCTCGAACCCATGAACAGTGAAATCATGACCTGAGCCGAAGTTGGGTGCCCATCATGTTTTGATATTTGATGAGGCTAGTTCTCCACCACGTTCTCGGGTCTCAAGAGTTTTCCTGGGTTCTCTTTCTAGTTTCTTGCTCACATTAACATTAGAATTAACATAGATAGTTTAAAAATCTTAGTCCTATTGTTAACAGGATGATATTACACTTTTGATTTACCTTAGGGAAACTGACATGTTTGTGATATTGAGCATTGTTTTTCAATAATATAATGTGTCCCTCAATTTGTCAAAGTCTTTTTGTCTTCTTATATGCCATTTTAGACTCTTATTCATACTGATCTTATATATTTCTTGTTATGTTTATTCCCAGGTAATTCATCTTTTCTGATGCTATTGTAATGGCATTTTTTCTTCCAAAAATTTTCTAATTGCTTGTTGTTTGCACACATAAATGGTATTGATTTCTGTATGTTAATTTTTAGACTATCTACTCCACTGAATTTTCTCAATATTTCTAACAGTTTTCAGTTGATTCTTTTGAGTTTTCCAGGAATATGGTTTTAATTTTTACTTTTTAATTTCTACATTTCTAAATCCTTTATCTTTTCTAGTTGTGCTATTACTTCCAAGCGAAAGTTAAGTAGCAGTGGGGATAACGGTCATGGTTTCTGGGTTTTTGTTGTTTGTTTGTTTCTGTTTTTAATAGGTTTGTTTCAAGTGTTTGACCGTTAAGCATGATATCAGCTTAGAAGTAGAATTAGACTTATTTTTATTATAATAAAAATATTTCTCATTTTTAGTACCTATTGGCTGCTAAAGTGCAGAGTTTAGGGTTGAGAGAGATAAGAGTTATTTGGATCACTGCAAAGCTTCTTCTCAGAACACACATTTGAACTCTGTTATTTCTTTGTTTGGGAAGATAGATTTTTCTTCAGTTTTTGACTTTCAAGAGTGTAACTTCCTTACACCAAAACCCTTTGAGCCACAACATGTCCTGACACTTCTCCTTCACTGTCCTTCTTAGTCAACAGCCCCTTTACCAAAAGTCTGGGTTATAGACAATAGGATGATACGTGGTCATGACCTTCGCTCAGTCTCACCTTCTGTGATTCCTGGTGCTATCCTCCTGGACCTTCAGGGACACTTAGGCCAGTTCATGCCTCTACATTCCAGGATTGTACTTAATGGATAGCTAGGGGTTCCTATTATGGGATTTCTTACAGAATAAGTTGCCCATGTTGGTTTGCAGGTTCCAGTTTTACTTTCTTAGCTTAATATGCTCTTCAGCAAAGGGTCTGTATTGTAGCAAATGATATATAAACCTTATGGTATTTTTTCTTCAATTTCTATACTTTATTTTCCTTGGGTATAGGATGAGGAGAGTACATTTGTCTATACTTATTCTTTATTTCAACTCAGAAATCTCCTACATTAGTTTTCAAATGAGCAAAATTTACACATTGCCCTTCAAAATAACTATTTTAAGAGATAATATGCTAATTTAATGATATTTTGCAAAGATTCTTTAAAAATCCCTCCTTTGGGAATAAGTGTAGGATTAGCTTTTGTTGTGACATATAAAATCCACCTAATTACTTCCTAGTCACATTGCATTTTCTAATGTAAAATGATCCCATTCAGGCACTCACCTCACCCTTCAGTCACTGAATAATTCTGGACCATATCTGAATATTAAATTAATCACCAAACACTGAAAACGAAATACTACTAAGGATTTTCAAAACAAACGTCCCAAGTATATTCCTTTTTTTTTCTCATAGACAGCAAAAAAGGTATATTACTCTGCTATTTTCCCCAAGGATACAACTATATCTCTTAGGATTAATATTAGGTATAATTACCCATTTCATTTTTATGAGTTATCTTATTTTATGAATATATTGAGTTAGATACTTGTCACTCACCTTTAAAAATCTTTTAATATTATTCATTTTCCAAACTATGTTTCATCACAGACCTGTACTGAGAACAGTTTATAGCTGATACATGAAAAAGGGCCCTAGTGATAAAGAAGTTTGAGAATTATGCATAAACAAAGTTAAGCAAATTTCTTTGTTTCAGTACTTCCGATAAACTTTCATATGCTAATGTGCACTGTGAATATCTAAGATATACTACACAGCATTTTCCAGATTGGGCTAGTTAACTGAATCCCCTCTCTCCTTTTTTATCACTTATTTTCTGTCCCTCCCAAAGTGTATAATATTCAAATAAGAGCATTAATTTATAATGCAGCAAAGATATCTCTTGTCTTTCTTCTCCATTCTTTTCCTTCTTTCTTTTAAATCATGATCTATCAGCAGAACTCAGTGTAGAGAGAGATACAGATGCTAAAGTACACTGAAAGTTCTCATCAGCTTCTTTAATTTTTTTAAACATTGTTCTATAATGCAAATTTGTTCCTATCTCTTTTGCTTACCCTCAGCAGCTATTTGTTACTGAAAAAATAAATTCCTTGTCTGCCTCTTACATTTCTGGACTCATCTACACATGCTCCGAATGCTCCAGCAGCATCAGACAGCTTGCAGATCACCTAACAAGGCCAAATATGTCAGGCTGATCCGGCATGATAGTGTCAGGAACTCTGCCGACCTGCTCCCCAGGGAAACTGGTATAAACTTTTAAAAAATCAATCATTTTAAGGACTCTGAGAATGACTCTAATGGAAAACAGCAAATTTATTCATGAAAATTTGGTAAGAAAAACAGGAATCTATAATATTTGAGCCAAGACTCCTCCCTACTGACCCCTCTCAGCTCAGTGAGGCAGACCCTCTGTTTTAGATGTGTGCAGCCAAGAACAAAGGGCTCTCTCTCACTCCAGCCCCCCATCAAGGGGTTTTCTTCCTGGGGGAAACAGGATATCATCATTTCTCCACCTTGCCCCCAGGTACCTGTTGCTAATATTAAATTTCAGATGGGTTTGGCTTTTGAGATGGAGCTCCCTTCTGCCAAACTGCTGCTCATAGAATGAAGGCTCTACTTAGGGCAAAGAACTGGTGACCATATTAGGGAGTTTATCACTCTTGGCCCGGCTTGGAGGAAATCTCAGGCTACTTACTCCCACCAAGTCCTTGGCTCCTAAGGCGGAGATGTCATTCAGAGAGAAAGAAAGGGGTAGAAAAAATTTTTCTATGAAATAATGGTTAAAAACTCCCCAGTTTTTTTGGAAAAACACTAACCTATACAGTCAAGAAGCTCAAGAGATTCCAAGCAGAATAAATAAACTTTGAATAGAATCTATAAACTGATACGTCACAGTAAAAATGCTGAAAGTCCAGGACAAAACCTTGAAAGCAGCAAAAGAAAAATGACTTATCACTTATATAAGGGAATCCCAAGAAGATCAGCAGCTGATCTTCCCAGCAGAAGCAACAGAGGCCTGAAGGCAGTAGGATAACATATTCAAAGTATTCCCCTCTCCCCGCAAATCCCACCGAATCTGTTAACCAAGAATTCTATATCCAGAAAGACTGTCTTAAAAATGGTGAAACACAGACATTCCTGGATAAACAAAATAGAATTTCTTGTTGATAGACCCACCTTATTAGGAGTACTAGAAATTCCTTTGGCTAAATAAATGCAAATGACTCCAGATGGCATTTTGAATCCACACATACAAAAAACCAAAAAGCACCAAGAGGGGTAACTGTAATAATGAAAGACAGAATAAGTAGATCATTTTCTCCTTCCTTTTGTAAACTGATTTATAAAGCAATTATACAGAAATATGTCTGTATATATTGTTGAACTTATATAGACATAACATATTTGCCAATAACAGCACAAAGGAGGTGGGTAGGAGCAAAGCTGTAATGGGCTAAGAAAATGACTAAGATGAGAAAGTAATGATTAGAACACAGTACCATTGGGTTTGTAAAAATAATTGATATAATGAGTATAACAATAACAGCCCAAAGAGAGGGAAAAGCGAAAAGAGCTATAAAGGAGAGATGTGTCTATGTGTTCTTACCATCAAGCTAGATGAATCTGAAACTAATTCTGATAAATTAAGATGTGCAAGGTAAACTCTAGAGCTACCACTAAAAAAAACCCTAAACCCAAACCCAAACCTCAAAAATAGTGAAAAAAATCATTTAAGAAATATTATGATACATTAGAAAAGATTAACTTAATATGAAGAAAGCAGTAAAAGGAAAACAGAGGCAGAAAAAAAGATATGGGACACTTAGAAAATATAAAGTAAAATGGCACATATAAACATAACCATATTGATGATAACATTGATGTGAATGGATTAAATAATCAATCAAAAGGCAGAGACTGTAAAATTAGACAAATATTCTAGTCGGTTTCCCACCTCCATGTATACAAAATTATACCTCAAATGTTCTCCTCATCTTCTTTACCCTCCTCACACCATTCAAAATATAATAATAACATAAAAGCCTACACCTAGCATCTGTGGGCCCAGAGGAAAGGTTGAAATGAAGGGCCAAATGTCATATAGAAATTATTAACACTTTAAAATATTTTTAGGGGCGCCTGGGTGGCTTAGTCGGTTAAGCGTCCGACTTGCCCTTAGGTCATGATCTCACGGTTCGTGGGTTCAAGCCCCGATTTGGGCTCTGTGCTGACTGCCAGCTGAGAGCCTGGAGCCTGTTTCAGAGTCTGTGACTCCCTCTCTCTCTGACCCTCCCCTGCCCATGCTGTCTCTCTCTCTCTCCTAGAAATAAATTAAAAAAAACATCAAAATATTTTTAAAGATAAATATTAAATATTTAAAAGTTAGAAACCATGTTGATAAACTGTCAAATAAAATATAGACTATCTTCCAAACTTTATAACAACCTAGGTTTGAATTTGAAATTCTTGGATTCCTTAGAGTTCCATTCAAGAATGGTAGTATGAGGTGATGCATTCCCTGGCCCTAATTCCTGGCTTTTCAGTCTATGGCCCAGCATCCCTTCTCTTCTTATCCCTGTTTCCATTCCATAGTACAAAGGGCCTTGCATGGATGCATATAACTAGAGCCTCATGATCAAAGCCCACTTATTTCTCTTCTGCAAACAGTTGTCTCTTGCCACCCCTTGGCCTACATAAGCTGTTACAACCACTCTCTGGAAGGTGGGGCCACAAAAAGTAACCACCTAGGCTCTGGAACTGGATGTGATGACATTTGGAGAGAGGTTTTAAGTGTTCAGTGTACTTAGAACTTGGAAGTTATGGCTCTGTGCGGTCCATTATCTTGGCCCCACAGACTTCTTGTCCTGTAAGACTGGATGTGGCCAGAAGAGGCAAGGTAGGGAAATTTCAAACCACAGGACCAAGGAAAGGGGCACTTTTACCCCAGTATAAGGATACTGATTATATGTTATCTGAATCAGTATTGGGATCCTATAAGTTTCAGCTTAGGTGACATAAAAAGAATATATAGTGTAACTGATGAAAACAATTTTTAATTCTCATCTTTTGATTTTCTTTGGTGATTTTTTAGAACAATAAAGAAGGTCCAATTGATAACATATACTTTTTAAAAAAGTTTCTTTATTTTGAGAGAGAGTGAATGGGGGAGGGGGAGAGAGAGAGGGAAAGAGAGAATTCCAAGCAGGCTTCATGCTGTCAGTGCAGAGCCTGACATGGGGCTCAAACCTACAAACCATGAGATTGTGACCTGAGCTGAAGTTGGGTAGGATGCTTAACAGACTGAGCCACCCAGACACCCCAATAACATACATCTTTTAACATTTCTTTCATTATTTTAACTGCTAATCAGGTCCCTTGTATACTGTAGCCATGCCCAGACCTTTCCCCCGGTCACTCCTCACTTTCAACTCCCAATCAAAAGTCTTCCTTTTATTTCTGCTCTTTCTTTCCTTATGCTTCTATTAATTTTTCTCTTTCTTCAGCAAACATCTCTCTCTCTCCTTGTTTTTTTTTGGTTCTCTCTCTACAAAGTCCTGAAATCATTACAATTGAGACAACTGAGGTCTAAGAGATATTAAGGAGAGGGGAAATCTAAGGAAACATTCTAGAAATTTCCTTGGGATAAAGATAGAAAAAGAGGCAGTAACCAGGTTATTAAAACAGAGCACTTAGGAATCATGTTTGGCCCTCATTTCCTTTTATCTTCAGTGTCTGGTAAAGTACATCTTGCTGATTTGGTTTTCTAAGTGTTGAAACACGTATAAAAGAGTTTCAGGAAGAAATACTGTCATAGAGAATCATTGTTAACCTTAGCAAGAACAATTTCAGTGGAGTGGTGTAAGTGATGGATATAGTGCTGAGTATTGAGTAATGCATGGAGGGTTGGGAAAGGGGAGAGCAGTAGGTGAATGCCGACAACCTTTTTGAAAATTTGTATGAACAGTAGAGAATAACAAATGAAAGTACAGAAGAATGAATTAATGTACTAACTGTGTTGCACCCTGTTATAGGAATTTTTACTTCCACAGGCAGTGGCTTTACCTGTTACATTAAGCTTCTTGGATTCTTATTGAGGATGTATGGGCCCAAATTCTGGATTTTCAGGGATAATATCATCAGTCCAACTCATTAACCTGTTTTTAAAGCCTCTAGTTTGGTCAAGAACAGACTAGCAATTTCATAAAAGGCTCACGGGGAGGTGAATATATCAGGTGGGATTTTCAATGATCATAACCTTTATGATCTCTTTCAACTCTGAGATTCTATTGTTTTATAGTTTAATGGTCATTCAAGCATAGAATCAATTTTATTCCCTAAATTTATTGTCCTGCTAATCACAATTTTAAGTTGTAAAGTGGTAATAATACTACCTAAATAAAATACTATTGCCTAAAACTCTCGAGTTTTATTTTATTGGGGTATATTTTATAAAATGGGATTTAAGAGATGTAGGTTGGAAACTTTAGATTTGGATACCTGAAGGAAAATTCCAGATGGCCTAAAGTATCTAATAGTTCCAGGTCTTTAAAAGGCATATATTGAATTAAATTCAGTGGTGGGCAAGACATAATACATGAAATATTTAAGTCCATCATTAAAAAATGTTTTTAAACAGCACCTTTCTTCTCCAATTAAACATTATATCATATCCTAATACACTTAGAAGGTAAAGGAGGAATTGTTCTAGTTAAGGCAGGGAAAATGGACCCAGAGCCCTGCTCATTTAACTTCCTCATTTAAACTTTTCTCCTAAATAGACACACACCACATACACCATACATACTAATACTCATACTCATACTCATACTCATACTCATACTCATACTCATACACGTACACACAACTCCCTTAGGATTCTGCAGAACACTATTTAACAAATGACCAGTTAACACGAAGAAAACAATGCAAAATAGTTTGTGAGTAATTCCCCAAATGAGTGGTGTCATTTAGGGATGGTGAAGATTAATATTCACTAGGCACATTTTGTCAAATATGTATAAGCTATTTGTTGCTGTGTATCCAATTAATACCCAAATTTAGAGGCTTGAAACAACAACATTTATTATCTTACAATTTCTGTGGGTCACAAATTTGAGAACAATTCAGTTGAGTCCTCTAGCTCAAGGTCAAGGTCTCTTATAATGCTCTAAGGTATAGGTCTAGGACCACAGGCATCTCAAGATTCTGCTGGTGCAGGATCTGCATGCAAATTTTCTCCATGGGTTTTGATAGAATTCGGTTCATTGAAGGCTCTTGGACTGAAGGCTTCAACTCTTTCTTGGCTGTGAGCTAGAGGCTGCCCTCAGTTTTTTGCCACATGGGCCTACATGGCAGCTCAGAACATGTGAACTGATTTCATTAGAGTGAATGATGGGGCGAAAGGAGTATGAACAAGATGGAAGTCACAGTCTCAAGCAATATAAAAGGATCTATACTTTTATAATCCACATTACTTATGCTGTTAAGCCCGAGAAATGCTTTGCTAATGATAATGAATCAGATGTTATGTTCTTTAAAAACTTCTCAGAATTTTTCTTATTTTTTTTTCTAGAAACTTGAGTATGGGCATTGTTTTAATGCTGAGTTTTACATATCTAAGTTTTATAGAATAGTCCATAACCTCCAGTATGTTTGGGGGAGGGAAACAGGATGTTAATGGAAGATGTGCTAGTGTATCCAGACAAAACCTAACATCTTGATGTGTTTAAGATTAATAACGTTTCTGTTTGAGGTGTAACCTGTGCCTTTCCCCCTGGCATGACATTGAACGCCACGATCGTTAATGAATTAAGAGCCTGAGACTCTGACGGAGATAGGCATCCCTTTAGAACAGAAAAGCAGCAAAGCCAGAAATCAAATGCTACAAATTGCATGTTGGGATGGCATTCAGAGAGTGTGCAATGAGCAGCTGTGGTTAATAAGATAACTGATACTAAGCGATCTTCATGAGAATCATGCAAACAAGGCGCATTTTGAAAAGTGAGATTTCTCCTGCATATTTCTTACTGAGTTCCACCCAAAGGAATTCTAAATGCAAGACAGTGGAATTCTCTCAGAAGCACTTCAGTAATCATGCCTCATTTCTTCAAGGAAAAGAAGAAAGAAGCAAAGACAGAAAGCTGTCTTTTTCTAAAATGAAGCTCTGGGCAAATGCAAGTTTTGCTTCTTGTTATCTAATACTACCCTAGAAACATCTGGAATCACAGAGCTGGAAGGTAGTGCTGGGCTTTAAAAGATTTTTGCCTTTAAGGATGGAGTGTTTTTAAGAACAGAACAGACTAGGGACTGGGGAAGATCCACAAAATGGAACTCCTTGGGGAGCTCTTTCGCATGTCGCATGAGGCCAGGTCATGAATTTTATCAACACTCTTCGCTTTGCTTTTGTTTGAGTTTACATCATATTTTCCCCAGTTGGGGCCCTTAAATTCCATAGTTCACCCCAAATCCCTATTGGCTATGACTGGTTCTACGGTAATGGTGCTGCTACCTTAAGGGCTGCAGCTCCATGCTGCCTCTAGCTGGGAGACTACACCAAGGCTTCCTCTTCCCAAGCCCCCACCCTATGACTCCCACATGGCCACTATCCGCACCCTGTCAAGGTTGTTCACTGGCCTTCAGCGGGGCTCTCAAGAGAAACCGCTGCAGCTGCCTGCAGCTGCACTGCACTGAAAGTTGTCTGCCCAGCTATGAAAAGTATTGGCTGTCAGCCTACTATATCAAACACTTAACGAAGCCCCTTAAAAGTGTTCTCCATTTCCATTTTTACCCTCCTTTGGGAGATCACACTGTCATATTCACTCTACTAAACTTGACAGTGATGTATGCTCCCACTTTTCTAAAATCTTCTTGCTTCAGAAAGCAGGGCCTTTTGATGTTCCAGCTTTTTATTTTTGTCCTTCTCTCTGTGTACAAGATTCAAGACCCTGTTCAGGAGCAGGCCTGGGAAATGACTGTAAGTCTGCATCGTTACATGCTGAGACATGGTGCTCTAGTTGTTGGGAGAAGGGAGATGTCAGTACATGATAGTGCCCCTACCAAGTGCTGGGTTCCTCATGTCTTGAACTATACTTACCTACATTCTCTAGAAGCAGAGTCCAGGTTCACATTTCTATAATCATGCTACCTGCTAAATTGAGTCCCATAATAACACCATTTGTATGATCAGTTCCCACAGGATGAAGTTACTGAGGCACAATCTCTTTGCATTAATGCCTCTCTTCCATCTTAAAGAATAAGACAGTAGGATGGGTGCCTGGGTGGCTCAGTCCGTTAAGCCCCTGGCTTCAGCTCAGGTCATGATCTCACAGTTCTTGGGTTCGAGCCTCAATCAGGCTCTGAGGACAGCTTCTTTGGATTCTGCGTCTCCCTCTCTCTCTCTCTCTGCCCCTCCCCTGCTTGCACTCTGTCTGTCCGTCTCTCTCTCATAAATAAACATTAAAATTTTTTTAAAAGAATAAGACAATAGGATTAAACATTATATTGAGTGACTCAGACAGAAAATGATGGGAGATAAGAGCTAAAGTGAAAAAGGAGTTTGAGAAGGGAGAGTTCACCTGAGCTATAGCCAGAAACAAAGCGTCATGGTCAAAATGAGCCTAGAGATACACATCAAAGGAAGAGCTGGGAAGAGGATGAATAACCACATATATCTATGTGATTTGGGTACCTGGCTACAGGCTAAAAACACTGATCCTTCCCCTCTGCAACAAAAAGATAATATTTGCTATGTTCTTAGAAAATTAACAGCCTTACAATTATATGGTTTATTTAGACTACTAAATTGAACACTTCATAGTCAGAGAAGATAAGAAAGTTAGTTCATGACCTGAGATACAAATTTAAAGGGAAATGCCATCTCTTTGTATAATGGTTATTTCTCTGGTTTTTGCAGGTCCCCTCCAAAGAGTTAAAAAGAAAAAACAAGTTTGGGAGGGGAAGACCCTTGATGCTTTTATCCATTCTTTTCACATGTAGGCACATGTAATTCACAATGCACTATTAGTCCAGAGAAGCAGAATCAATAAGATGTGTGAGTGAGAGATTTATCTCAAGAAATTGGCTCATGGGATTATGGAAGCTGCTAAATTGGTAAGGTGGGCCGGCAGTCTGTAGATCAGAGATGAGCCAGTGCTGCAGTTCAAGTCCAAAGGCTGTCTTCTGCAGAATTCCTTCCTCCTTTGGGGAGGTCAGCCATTTTGTTCTATTCAAATCTTCAATTAATTGAAGGAGGCACACTCACATTACAGAAGGTAATCTGCTTTGCTCAAAGTCCACTGATTTAAATGTTCATCTCATCTAAAAACACCATCACAGAAACATCCAGCAGAATGTTTGACCACGTATCTGGGTATGTGGACTCAGTCAAAGTGACATAAAATTAAGAGAAGCACCAACTCTTACTTTTTTCCCTATAATCCTAGTGACAGTAGATAAGTCACTCACTCATTCTTTCCAGCCCTCAGTTTTCCTTTTTGTAAAATGAGGACAGATGATTTATAAGTTCCCTTCTATTCTGACCTCACAATATTGCTTTCTCTGATAGAGTATCTTTTTCATTTTTCTATCTTTCGTCTTCATAAATGTACTTTTATAGATATATAACTATACAAGTAAAAGCAACTGATGATTGATCTAATTACAAGAGGCTATGATAATAATTGCGTATTTTTTCTCTATGTGAAGATAGTGTTCCCATACATTGTTAAAAGACTGTATGGACCAAGCTGCTTTTTCACTAATGCTGATAGGCTTGAGCTCTGTCATCCTCATTTTCTCAACTGAGTTTACCTTGGGTCTAAAGGTACATATAATAAAACAACTTGCTATTATTTCAGAGTAGGCTATGCCCTTAAAACAAAGGCAATTGGCCTCTAGGAGATTTAATGACTTTATTCACATTAGAAATGTATTCTTCAATTAACTCAACTAACTAGACTAATGATTGAAGGTTTTTGTCTGTGTAGCTAACACACTAAGATTCGTGAGAAAATGCTAGCTAAAGTATCAAACTCAAAAGGCAAAATGATGTCAAACAGACCAACAGACCCTATCAAGATTTCTAATTTAAGGACTGATTACTACATGAAAAGTTACTGGCAGTGTTTGGCTTTCCTGACTTAAAAATTGCAAAGTAGAATGTTTAAAAGTATAGGCTTATTGGGGTACCTGGGTGCACAGTCAATTAAGCATCTGACTTTGGCTCAGGTCATGACCTCACCGCTAGTGGGTTTCAGCCCCATGTAGGGCTCTGTATTGACAGCTGAGAGCCTGAAGCCTGCTTTGGATTCTGTCTCTGTCTCTCTGCTCCTCCCCTGCTCATTTTCTCTCTCTCTCAAATATAAACATTAAAAAATAATAAATAAAAGTAGAGGCTTATTAAAAGTTCACCATTTCTGATACATAGTTCTACCTTTCTAGTATGTGCAAATAAGTTTGTCATTAATCAGAATTTTAAAAAAATAAAGCCTTCTTCCTAGAGTACTGCCAGTGCAACGCAAATACTTGGCTCTGTAGATCTCCCTAAGACTCAGCCATTTTTGAACATCCTTGGATTCACTGTCTTCAAAAATAGCTTCCATGCCCTAGAGGGAATGCACGTGAAGTAACTCAAATGAGATCATTTCCAAAAACAGATTATCAGTTGACACAGATAAACCAGACATTGTAGAGAAGACTGATGTGGCCACACCCACAGTATTTCCTTAAGAAAATTGTTATGGTATTGGTAATATTTTATATTATTTCACAAATAAGGAAATTCAGGCTTCAGTCATTGTAGAATTAATTTAGCTAACTCTCCCAAATAGTCTTTATGATAGTTTTTGAGAGATCTGTGGAAAGATTCTTATGTTGAGACCATTAATCACAGAGCATGAGAACATTCCAAAAATGTACCTAAAATTGACTTATCAAGACTCAGGGGGCTTAAGTGGAATTGATTTCTGAAGAACAAATAGAAGTGTTAAGAACATCCTATGTGTTTTATGCCCTTAGAGAATAAATCTTCACAATGCAACTGTAGTCTTTGAGACAGACTCATTTCTGTTTTCTAAAAAGGTGCATATATATATATATATATAAAATGTGCTGCAAGCACACTCTTTAATAAGAGCAGCAACATCAAATATACTCAAAGCAAGAACTGTGTTTGAGCTATAAAAATTCCCCTGTGTCTAGCCTAATGTTGTTTTTGAGTCTGAGAATTTTCTTAATACATAGTACTGATAATAAACATTTTACTGCCTACAGGAAAAGTGAATATTCGGTATTCAGAATATTCTGTTGGTCAGTGTGTAATATGTGTCAGTTATAGAACTGATATAGCTAAGCAAACGCTCAAATATACATGTATCTAAATTTTGATTTTTTTAGAAAGTTATATCCATAAGATTACCAAAAGTTGTCTTTAAATCCAACCCAGTAAGCATGAAATCATGGGCTGATTTCAGTGAATATAGTAAAAGTCCAAACTCTTTCTTGCCTCAAGGTGCTTGCACATTCTATTCCTTCTGATTGAAACACCTTCCTCCCTCTCTTCACCTGCATAATGCTTACTCATTCCTCAGAAAGTCCTTTCCTTGTCCTTCCAATCTAAGTGAAATCCTTCTTATCAATCTCTTTCATTACACCTGTATTTTTTTCCACTTTAGCTTTTTCCAAATCTAATCACGTGTTTCCCTGTGTGCTTATCTTCCTATAAACTGAAAGTTCCATGATGCCAGGGAAAATACTTCATCCTTGTAACTGTAATGTACACTGCAAACTGCTCAGTATTTACTGCATAGAATAAGAAAGTTTATAATCACAGAAATTTCAACTCTCTAAATAGTTCTTGTAAAATGGTTAAAGTGGAGCCTAAGATAAAATCTTGACAAACTTCTCTGACAAATTCATTCCTCAAAGAGTAGGTGAAACAACATAAATATCTGTCTTTCTAAATTTAGATATGAGAAAGTACTTTTTAGTGATAAGAACTTTGGAGGATACAGCAGTAGGAAAGGAGGAAATTACTGAGTATAAAAGCATTTACAGATTCATCTGTAGAATGGGAACAAGACCTGTTCTGCTTGTATTCTGTAGTCTCTGTGAAGGCCAAATAAACTAAAATATATAAAGCTTGTAAAATGTTGTACAACTTAAGCTGTAGTTGCAGGATGGCAGTTTGGGAAGAGGATATTTCACATATTTAAGTAAATAAGAAAGATAGTAGCACCTGGTGGCGCAGTGATTAAATGTCCAAAATACCTAAAAATTATTAAAGAAGGAGCATAGAATAAAAAATATTGTATTCAAGAATTATTCAAATGTGCCACAATTTGGGAGATCTTCTTAAATAATCAAGTTCGGGTATCAAATTGAGCTTAATACGGTACAGTCATGCCTTACATGCTGGGAATAGATGCTGGTGGAGTTATTGCACAGACCCTATAAACCCCAAAGCATGTACCACATATTGTCTTCATAGGTGTGTCTCTGAATTATTTTTTGCATAGCTGCTGTGCTTAATAAAATACAGGCCCTTTTTAAAACTGCTTTTCCTTAACAACTATACTATCCATTTCTCTGAGTTATGTCACTGACCACTAGGCTATCTCTTTCTTGCACTTATTTCCAGGTTCATTGGCATGCTTTCCAATTTTATCTGTCATAATCCTTAATGAAATTCAGTGGTTTTTAAAAAATTTTTATTTATTTATTTATTTTTGCAGTTCAGTGTTGACGTAGAGAATCTATCTAACATCCTGACTTCTTGGCTGCTTGGCCTGCTTTTCCCAGTGATCATTCATGTCCTTCATCTTCAAACTGCTATTCACTCCTTATCTCAGTCATCAAATCTCAACAATTTTAAATTCTCAGATCCTTCCATGTTGGGAAGCTCTCCATAGACAGACAATTCTCTTTCAGAATATTTCTAAGAATTAGGAAATATATATGTTTACATTTACATAATAACATGACTCCTAAAACATCCTCTCCTGCCTTATCCCTTAGATCTTTCCCTAGACATCTTTCATCCAGCGCTTTTTTGCCCTCCTGACAACTGACGAAATTGAGATTTCAGTTCATATCTATTTTGTGCTGGTCTCAGCTATAGAATGTAAGACCATCAGCTAGAAATCCCTGCCGGCACTCGCCTGGGCCCCGGTGAGCTTCCCACAGACACCTATCCTTTCAAACCAGGGTTACAACTGAACTGACCCTGCAGTTTTTACTAACACTGCAAGATATCCTTCAGCAACAGAGGGTCAGAGAGAGAGGAAGACACAGAATCTGAAACAGGCTCCTGACTCTGAGCTAGCTGTCAGCACAGAGCCTGATGCGGGGCTCGAACCCACAAACTGTGAGATCATGACCTGAGCTGAATTCGGATGCTTTAACTGACTGAGCCATCCAGGGGCCCCTCAAGGGGTCAATCTTTATTGGTGATTTTAAAACATAAGAGTGGGAATCTGAGGCTTGGGAAGAAAAAAAAAAAAAAAAAACAACCAAGTGGCAGTGGCCCCAATGGCCAATTATCAAAATAAACATCTCAAACAAAGAAGCCTCAGGGTGGGGAGGGGTGCCAGCTCTGTGTCTAGTCATATATCTGGCAATGTGTTTATATGAGCTGCCTTTGAAGTAGATGCCTCTTTGAAATACATCCCTCAGCAATCAAAACGTAAATCGGGCACTTAGGTTACAAAAGAGAGGAAAAAAAATGACAACTGTCAGGGCTTACGCTACAATATCTCAGGGTTATAATGATATTAGATCACCTATAAGATCAATTTTATCCATACATCAAAATTCAGGAAAATTATTTTCCATATTCTATAGAAGCCACAAAACCAAACAACTCTTTGCAAGAAAATCATATGCTCATTAGACTTTTGCCTACTTAAGCATTGAAGTGAACCAAAGGAAGTACAGGAGAGAAGGGTCTTAAAAGGGAAGAGGATGTTAATTGTAATAGGTGACACATACATTGCTAGAATTTGGGGGAAACTGATTCTTTGTGATAAGCATTTAACATTTTGCTACTAAACTTGTTGCACTGTTGGGTAAGCTTAAGACATCACTGAAAGTACTCACCTTCTATTCTGCATCCCTACGGCCTTACAGCCAGAAAACTTACTTAGCTCACAGTTAAACATTTAACAGATTCTCCATAAATGTTAATTAGTTGGCTAATTTTTTTTCAGGATTCAACTGTGTCAATAATAAATGTCAGAATCGAGTACTACATAAATTAATTCCTGTATAAGGAGGTGTCCTGAAACTTAAGAAAATTGTGTGTGTGTGTGTGTGTGTGTGTGTGTGTTCTAAGACACAGATGGATTTTTTTTTTAGGGCAGATTCTGTTAGCAACTCATTCATTCACGTGTGTAACACATATTTTTTGGAACCCTACTTTTCACCAGGCATTGGCCTAAGTTCTTGGCATATAAAGATGAAACGAGACGTTCTCTGCTTCCAGTCGAGGATGGGTAGGAGGCAGAGAAATCAAACAAGAATGACTCATAGAGCTATTACTATTATATTAGAAGTGCTATAAGAGAAGAGTAGAAACAACAGCTTATCTAGTATAAAGGAATTCAAGGAGAAGCTTCACGGACAAAAAGACATATAACCTGATACCTAAGGGACAAGTTAGGTCTCATCTGAGATGGGCCTGAGGAGTGTAGTGAGGAGAATGAGTAAAGCATATCTTGAGCTAGAGCCAGCCAATGAGAGCAAAGTGCATTTTATCACAAAGCTAATTTGACTATAGCACAGGGACTACAGAATGACAAGGGGTTAGAGAGGAGGGGCAGAAGGGTATTGGAGGGTTTTATAAGCCATCTGAAGGAAGGCTCTTGGGAAACAGTCATGGGAGTTTTAAGCAGGCACTTGGCAAGATCATTATTAGATGCATTTAAAAAGTCCTACTGGCTTAATTGTTTTTCTCATATGTTTGTTGGTCACTATATTGATCATCAGGCCTGGCTCAGCTAATCTAGCTCACTCCAGATACCTCCCTTCTCCCTCGGTGCCATAGAGTACATTTATCATAGGTTTTTAAAAGTACTTTGCAGATATTTCTTAATGAATTCTCCTAGGAATTTTGTATTTATCATTTAAATACTAGTGCTGGAACAAGACAATAAACTTCAAAGTAAAATGACTCCAGGGGAGGAGGCCAAGAAATAAAGATACCAACTAATTTTGCATAATTATATTGGCCCGAGGAGGCTGATTAGTGTAATATGTGAAACCGTCTAGGCAGGAAAACACGACAGGTCTCTAGGCTTCAGAAATTGCAAATCAAGCATGTTGTAGAACTGAGATGATATAGACTCTGAGTAAAAGTCTGTTAACTGATTTTAAAAACAAGAGCATAAACTCAGGAGATTTGCTATCCTATTCTTCTGAGGAGGTTGGGGTTTATGGTCCCAAGAGACTTCCAGTTTTCTGATTTGCCCTGGGGTTGAGCATCAGAACGACGCAGAACACAGAGTAAGGGCTTGTAAGAAGCAGTGGTCCAGTCCTCGTACACACACCCTCAGGTGAGCCCTGAAACCTGAAGGGTTGCCTGTTTCCAACGTCAAGTGCTTCTCAATCACCTCCGTCAAAGGTAGACTGAGTTTCATGGGATCTCTTGTCTTTTCCTTGGAGACAGGGAATTTTCCATGGTGCCAACTTGCTCCCGACTTTCTATCTCTATGAATGGTATATCCTTTTTCTCTTACTCTAAATTAAAACCCCTTATGCTGTGGGGTATCTTGAACCTCCTTTACCCTCACGTAGGAAGAGAACAGAAAGCATTCTTCATGATGCTCATTTCCTTTCTTCCAAGACTGACTCTAGTTAGCCTTATTAAGATACCCCTGAATTACTGCATCAGCTTCCAGAGACAGGAAAAATATAGAAGCTCTTTTTAAATATCTGAAGAACTGTGGAGTAGGAGCTGTTGGGTTGGAATTGCAGACGACGTTCCTTCAGATGACATTCAGAAGACAGAACATCTAAGCTACTCAGTAGAACACTGGATTCAAAATCAGGCAGGCTCATGAAAGAGCAAATCTCCATTTCTTCCAAGGACAGTCCAGATGATTTTGTCAGGGAAATGGCAGAAGAGATTTCTACATTGGATATGTATAGTTACATTTGAAGAAGATGTTCTATGATTACTTGATTAAGGCATTAAAGACCTATCTGTTGTTACTATTTATCAAGTTTCACAACAGACTGGAAGGAAATTCAGAGTAATATATATACATAAAAGGAAAATATGTAAACATGTTCAATGATATTTTTAAATAACATTTGGCTCAAAGCATCTTATTAGGTACTATCTTTGGAACAATTAAAACTAAGCACATATGCTCTTCCATCTGCTGTATAGTATTCTCATAATAATACTCAGTGTTTATATCAATTTTAATTTAGTGAATCCCCATGTTCCCATTTTACAGAGGAATGCAGAACAGTGGCATGTGAATGATAATAGTCTGATATTTTGCTGATGCAATTTTACTGAGACCTCATGAAAATCAGTAGAAGCCTTAAATATCAAGATTGTCTAAGAATTCTTACAGCATACTGAATTGATACATAATGGTAAATGTCAGGTGAGATGGTCAGGGAAGCCGAAGTTGATGAATAAGAGGGTTGCAGTCAGTAATTTAATATTCATCTGCTTAGGCATTGTATACAAGGAACAAAAATCCACAGAAAATACTTTCTGACTTCTTTATCAAAGAATAACCTTTCTCACCTTTTAGGACTTTAAAATGATAATGTAAATGTAGTGCACGTCTTTGTTGTAGGGGAGCTTCATGTTGTAGTTTATTTATTTGATTAAAAATATTTATCGAGTGCCTAACATACACCAGGATGTAAAAGCAAGTAGGGAATTCAATATCTTTTATACGAATTCCTGCAAAAATCTTTTGGACTCTTTCCCTGCCTCCAGCCAATGTTCCTTCTAGTCCATCCTCCACACTAGTGCCAGAGTTATTCTTCCAAAACACAAGTCAAATTGCATCACTGCCCTAACTAAACATTTCAGCAGCTCCCATTGGCAATTGAATGAAACCCAAAGGCCCTTTCCATCATCTGCTTGCATTTCCAGGTTTGTGGCTCAACACGACCTTTTGTGTTCTCTTCCAACCATCATGAATTTCCTCCTAGAGATTTAGGCATAATCATTGTTCCATGATTTCGCACATGCTAGTCCCTTGATCTTGAATGCACTTCTTCCCCTTTCTGCTTTTGCTCTAGGCAATGGAGTATATACTAAACACACTTCCCATTGTCTTAGCTTCTATTTCTCTTAAAAGTATCTCTTTTTCAGTACTATTGAGTTGCTCTGTAGTGTTCTAGTCCTGATAACCCAGTCTGTGTTCATTCTACTAATGCTATTCCCTATTTATGGATACTCTGGTGAGGATGATGCAGCGAGAAGAGATGAGCAATGGGTATGAGAAGAGGAAAGATGTAGAAGGAAGTCTTCGTGAGGATAATTGAATCAAGGAAGCTGACAGAATATCAGGGAAGCCCTGAAAGGAGCTTTAAATGCACTGCCAATACTGATTTAATTCTCCACTCAAAAGGATAGATGGATCATTCATTTTTAGGCTGAGATCTCATACATATTTCTACCTCTTTAAGTCTTCATCATCATCTCTCTACCATAGGTCATTGTTAAGAACTGTCACCTAGTTTTACAAATAATGTACAAAAGTATATAATCAACTGTGCCTTAAGGAATAAGAAGGCAGATAAAAAGAGATATTGGCAATATAATCTATAAAACGTATATAAAGGGATGGAGATATAAATGCATGTGTGTCTCTTCAGATCATGATACAAATTCACTGTGACTACAGTGAAGTCAGCACCTAGAACATGGCATATCCTTAATGATATTTCTGATCCAGCATCATGGTGTTAGGTACCACTACCCACAGATACTGTAGACTTTGCAAACTTAATGAAGCACTGCAAGACTGGAGACTCCACAAGAGTAGGGATTGTGCCATTGACTTTGGTACTCTGCTACTAGCAGGTCATTTCTGGCTCTCTTGCCTGGTCTGTGAGAGTCCTTCTGTGATGAGTAATGATGCTCCACCATACCGTTTGCAATCAGCAATGTCCTGTCTGTCTGAAAACATTCTTAACATGTATTTATAACCTAGGGATTTAGAGGGAGGATGGGGGTTTTGCGTGTTTCCTTCATCTGGCATTGATTACTCCAGATATCCTGAATAACTCAGGGATCTGTTCCTAAATATTAAAAATTCTTACTTTCCAGGAAGTTTGAAGTTGGTTGGTACCAAGAGTTCAAAGCTAGGAAGGTCACATTTCCTAAAAATTAAATAATTTTCAAATAACAGGTTTTCCCCCCTGTGGTAGTAAAATTTCCTTTGTTTAAGTAAAACAATGTGATCTGTTCAAGGAACGGCACATTTCTTTTTTATTTGATTTAACAATATAATTTGCTTGAAAGGTACTTTTCAATATAAATATAGGTTACATTCAAATCAACTTGAGTACGTATATTAAGTTTTAATATTGGTATAAAGATAGAGTCTTAAATGTACTTTATAGGTTTCTGGCATTTTGCACAGTAGTACTGTCATTTTCTTCTCTCGGATGGTCACACCAAACTATTCTTTTAAAGTATAATAGAGCATCAAGCATTCATACAAATAAGTTATGAAAACCAATGAAAAAGTAACCATAAAGCTTAAAATCCTCAGGGGATATTATTACACTTGCAGGGCAAACATCCTGCTCTCATTTATCCCTTAGTCAACCCTCTTACCAGCATGTGTACTTAGGTCCTCAAGACCTAAGTCAGCTTTGTTTTTCTCATAAAATATAAGATGGAAATAATCTATATTTCAAGTTGACATTATTTTCCAAAGAAAAACATTTTTTTCCATTCAATCCATATGTTGTGAGTCTGGCTTGCTATCCTCACTATATTTAGAACCAAGACAAATGCGGACTATCCCTAGGCAAGCTCTTAGACATTAAGGCAAACAGCACTCCAAAGGCAAGGCTATCTTCCTGGGGCTAAAACAACTTTCAATGTAAATGGACATGATGGGGCAAAATGAACAGCGTGATATCACTAAAAGGACATGGCATTGCCCTTCTGGGATGAAGTCCATTAAAGTCATTTTTTTAAAAGCATGGTGCAGTTATAATGAAATGGAAAGAAGTTAGCAAGTTGTTATGTGAGGTTGCTGCACATGTGATTTGGACATAATCAGAAATTCTAATCATCAGAGGCTGTGAGAGCATTATAATTGCAGAAGAGGGAGGGCCCCTGGGTGTCAAACTCTCAGGAGGGAAATGGAGATTTATCACCTCAGCAGTGAGGCAGGTGAACGAGGGATGGGGCAGCTTACTGTCACTCCAGTGAATTTAGTGAAGACGTGAAAGGCAGCCTTGGGGGGGGTGTATGGAGAAAGAGCTGGGATTTATGAACTGAAATATGTGTTATAATGGAGTGGATTTCAGGAACCTCAGTCTTATCTGTCACAGCTATGGCATTATGGATGAGCCTCAGACAGGGTTGTAATGAGACCTTTCAGAACAATTGAATGTATGTTATCATCATAAGCCATACAGAATGTTTCTGCAGGCATTGCACATCCATGAAGGTGAAGATCTAGTTACACATTAAGCTTTTCTTTCTGCCAATAAGGATATTTGCTAAAGAGCAGGTTAATAAAATTATATTTGTTGTCTTTTGCTTCCTGAGCCCATGTGCCTTTATCTGTACTTAATTATGTACTATTGATGTTTAAAGACAGTCATTGTGAAGAACACAAAACCCCAAGGAAAAGACTAAGAATAAGGAGCCTCCTGGTTTTGCTGCTACCTCTCCTAGTCCTGGGTGTTTCAAAACCACAGGTTTGTACAGTGAATAAACTGGATTAGCAACAGCTGGACTTCAAGGTTCAAGGTGAGCTTTCCATGAAATAAGAAAGGGATGATGACTCTATTTCATACTGAAACCATAGGCTGACATCAGACCCTTCAATGAAAAATAAAACCAAATATATAAAATAATAACTGCAACTTAATACATAATCATAATACTATCAAAACATTAGCTTGCAATATATACAAAATACCAAGAAGATTTATTGATTTTTGTTATATTTGTTTATATGGGCTGTTTTTAAATGTTTTATTTATTTTTGAGAGAGAACACAAGTGGGGGAGGGACAGAGAGAGAGAGGGTCCACAAGATCTGAAGTGGACTCTGCTCTGAGATGAGCAAGCCCGATGCGGGGCTCAGACTGATGAACTGCGAGATCATGACCTGAGCCAAAGTTGGTCGCTCAGCCAACTGAGTCACCTGGGTGCCCCTGTTTATGTGTTTTTATGCAAGTATATTCTATATCCATATGTCTGAGGTAGAAACCACACTGTGTCTCTGTTTATATTAAAAATATTTTATTATTCATCAATATGATGCCTATATAAAAAAAAATCTAGGGGTTCCTGGGTAGCCCAGTCAGTTAAGCATCTGACTCTTGATTTCAGCTCAGTCGTGAGACTGAGCCCCATGGGCTCCAAACTGGGCATGGACCCTGCTTAAGTTTCTCTCTCTCCCTCTCCCTCTGTCCCTGCTCCACTTGTATGCATGTGAACTCTCTCTCTCTCAAAAAGAAAAAAATCAGAAAATAACAAATATTGGTGAATGAGAGAAAGGCACCTGTGTGTACTGTTGATGGGAACGTTAAATGGTGTCCTTAATTTGGGAAATAGTATGACTATTCCTCAAAAATTAAATATAGAATTACCATGATCTAACAAAATTTTCACTCTTGGATATATACCCAAAATAATATATACTCTTGGATATATACCCAAAATAAATGAAAACAGGGACTTAAATAAAGATTTGTACAACCATGTTCATAGCAGCATTATTCACAATAGCACAATTCACAAAAGGTAGACAATACCCAAGTCTCCATTGATGGATGAACAGATAAACAAAATGTGCTGTATGCATACAATGGAATAAAAAGAAGGAAATTTAACACATTCTACCACAGGGATGAACCTTGGAGACATTATACTAAATGAAGTAAGCCATTCACAAAAGGACTGATATTGTATGATTCCTCTTATATGAGGTATCTGGAGTAATCAAATTTTTGAGACAGAAAGCAGAATGGTGGTTGCTACAAGGATGGGAATGAGAAAGTAGTGTTTAATGGGCACAGAGTTTACAGTTGGAATATGAAAAATGTCTGGGGATGGAGGATGCTGATGGTTGCACAATGTGAACATACTTAATGCCATTGGACACTTAAAAATAGTTAAGACAGTACCTCTTAAGCTATATGTATTTACTGCAATTAGAAATATTCTAACTACATAAAAAAATGATTAATATATAAGTCCCAATTCTTTAGAAACAAACAATTTAGTTAGTTTTCTGTTCTAACCAGATTTGGGAGTAATTAATGTTTTAATGTTTTTATTCTAAGGGAAGCAGTTACCAGAAAGTGGGGAAAACAGATGCCGGGTAAGCAAAAGTAGCAGGTGCTGTCTATGCCATGACTCTGAAGCAGGATGCAGGGTTCAAGTAGTTGGAAAGCCACAAAAACAGGGAGGAAGGGCTCAGTCAACAGAGGCAGAGGCACCATATAGTTCAGAAGAAGATTAGGAGGGCTTTTGTAAATCATGAGTTTTAGTTTGGGAATCTCCTTTTCCAACTATAAAATGGTTGATTCATCAGAGATTACTATTTTTGAATTGACTTTGTCATCACATATTTATTTTCTATTAATTAGTTTCACACAATTTTGCTTCTCCCACTGGATTGTAAGACCAACTAGAATACAATTAATGCCATATTTATTCCCAACTTCCTTATAATTCATAATAGATACATCTTTGATAATGAATGAATCAGTGAAGGGACAGAGTAACACAGTACTCATCCTGTTAGAATGAGTTTGTTTGACAAACCAACTATTGGTTTGTCAAACAATTAGAATTTATTTTAATTGATTATTTGAGCCACATACTTAATTCAGGAAAAGATGTTCCAAAGATTTTCTTCATCTACAAGTGCAGAATGTAATATAAATTCTGGCGAATTGGACCTACCACAATACAACAGAATGCATTGAGAATGATACAATAAGACAATAAAAACAATAATAGTTAACTTTTTTTTAGCATTTAAATGCCAGACTCTGTATGAAGCGCTTTCCATCGCATCTCTTTTTTAATCTTTATAGTAATTTGGAGGTATTTATTTTTATTTTACAGATAGAAGGATCCAAAGAATCCAAAGAGATAAGGTTAAATAATTTTTCAAAGCCACATTCAAAATTATTAGGTTGATTACTTAAATCCAGATAATTTAACCCTAATCCCATAGAATTTGAAGACAAGTGCACATTTCTTACCTGGTGATGTCATGGAAAGCAGACCAGGAGCGCTTACATTGCATACTGTCAGGCTACCAAGTACGTATGGCTCCTGAATTCAGAAATATGAAAATATTTTCATTAGTGGTTACAGATGATTATGGAGCTTTTTGTTTTAATTTTTAAAGGAGTCAACATTTTAGTTATTTTCAGTAGTGGAACAATCATTCAATCTTTGTCAGGGAGCATTAGCAAGACTGGGGCTTTTTGTGGAATGAATGTAAACAGATACATATTTAAAATAAAACTGACAGGCCTATTCTTACAAAAATAAAAAGAAGCTAAAGTATTTCCTTAAGGAAAGATCAGAGCTCAAAAAAATAGTTAAAAAGTAACTATTTTTTAATAAAATAAAAGTGATTTAAACATTTAAGAGTAATTTAGTTATTAGTGCTAAAGAATTAAGTATAGGTGAGTTCCGAGTTTAAGTGCTCATTTGAAAATATCTCTTGCAAAGCAGGGCTCTCTGGGGTGCTCGTGTAACATCAGGTCAGCCTTCTATTTGGCCTTTCAATATGCTAGACATACATGATATGTATCGTATTGCTGATGGAATGGCCATTCATTGGTAACTAGTATTTAGCCCATTTTCCTCCTTTGCTTTAGGCCATGACCATGAAGACCCATCTATAGCTTCATTCCTCCAAAGGCCACTTAGTTCTACACAGAGAAAATAAAGTTTCATAGAGCCATTCTCTGTACCTTTCACCTTTCACCTTTCTAACTCTTATCAGAATGTGTCACATTGCATTGGGAAGATGATTTCTACTGTGAAAACCAAACACCACTAAATAGAACAAACAAGGATCATTGCCCCACTCTCATCCGTCTACTCAAAATACACATCCTGATTTACCAGTAATATTTATACTTAATTTCTGCATTTAAAAATGTTTATTAATTTAATTTGAAGGAGAGAGAGAGAGAGAGAGAGACCAAGAGCAGGTGGGGTAGAAGAAGAGAGAGAGGGAGAGAGAAAGAATCCCAAGCAGGCTCTGCACTGTCAGTGCAGATCCTCACGGGAGCTTGATCCCATGGACCATGAGATCATGAATTGAGCCAAGATCAAGTTGAGTCTGACATTCAGCTGACTGAACCACCCAAGTGCCCCTCTGTATTTCTTATTAAAACCAATTTAATCATTATATTTTATTTTTAAACTTGTTTTAATGAAGAATAGCAGACATGCAGAAAAAAAGAGTATACAATGATGAAACATCTTAATAATTTGTTATGAAGAGAATATTTTCATTTAATCACTCCCAAGGTAAGCATGATCCTCATTTCTAAGACTATAGGATATTTTTCCTCTGGCTATTATGGAAAACTGTACACTCACATTTTATTGGTATATACCAAGGGATAGAAATTGCTGCATCAAATGGTAGGCTTACATGATTTTAAAATAACACCAAATCATTTGTAAAACTGGTTATTTTGTTTGCCATTCTTACTAGCAGTACCTGAGAGTTCCCATTACCCACATCTTTGCCAACCTTCTTATAAGCAACAGGGAGCAGAGTTTTATTAATGTGTTAGTCTGAGAAATGTTTTCTTTTCATTGGAGCATTTCATACATTTATATTTCATATATTGATCTTTTGTAACATAAATCCATAATAACACTATTTGCTTAATATATGTCTCACCTACCTCTTCCTGTAGTTCATGAGTCTGTCCAATGCTAAGCTCTGCTTCTGTGCCTTTTCAGTCTCTTCTAGTTTCACCAGAGGCCCTGGAGAGAAAAGCATCCTCAATTATAAGTTTTATAAGCATTTTCAAAGTATATGTTCATATAGTAGTACCTTTTATGTGCTAGGCATTTTATATACCTTATCTCATTTTCTCTTCAAAACTATATTTGAGAGAGAAGAGGGAAGGGGAGGGGAGGAGAGAGTAGTGAAGGAGCGGGAAGAGAAATTAAGTAACATGGCCAAAGTCAGACTCACAGATTTAGGAAGCTGGGGAGGGCATGGAATCAAGTTTGTTTAATCCCAAAGTCCATACCATTTTCAGAGCATCACAGTGCCTTTTATGGAGGCAGACTGCTGACATTTGTATTTAAATATAAAAGATCTAAAACAGATAGATTTTATAAATTCTTTTTTTAAACTTAATGTTTATTTATTTTTGAGAGACAGAGAGACAGAGTGTGAGTGGGGAAGGGGCAGAAAGAGAGATGGAGACACAGAATCTGAAATAGGCTCTAGGCTTTGAGCTGTCAGCACAAAGCCCAATGCAGGGCTCGAACTCGGTAATGGTGAGATCATGACCTAGTCCGAAGTCGGACAATTAACCAACTGAGCCAACCAGGTGCCCCCCAAAATAGATAGATTTTATAAAAATAGATTTTATAATTCCACTTAGCAAATGGTTATATCTTTAAGAATACTGAACTATAATTTTACAAATTCTTCCAATCAGGAAACCTATATGTTTGTACACACACACACGCAAACACGCACACACACACACACACATACACTTACATGTGTATATACATATAACACATGTAATTTGAAATGTGTTCTTCCCCTTCTTTATATATGTATATGTATATACATATATATGTAAATGCATATATTTTTGTGTATATATATAATTTAAAATATATTTTCTTCTTTCTCTCTTTTAAAAATAAGTCAGCAAGTCATAAATACCTACATTGAATTACTTCCTAAATAAAAGATTTCTAATATAAAACTAAGGATTTTTAATATAAAACTAAGATGATTTTGGGAAATCTAAAATTTTTAATAAATATTGTTGACTTTATTTCTTAAAATACTCATGGTTTTTGCTCCCTGGCAAATGTTAACAGAAATTAAATGATTTACATGATTTAGCATATACAATGCTGCTAAAGTCCAAAGTTATCTGAAAAGTGTTAATATAAAAAAAAAACCCTGAAAAATGTCAACATTAGCCAAAATAATATGAAACATTTTAAACTTTAAAATAGCCAGTTGCTATTGATACTCCACTTTTAAATGTTAGCATTATCCATGGGGCGCCTGGGTGGCTCAGTCAGTTAAGCATCTGACTTCAGCTCAGGTCATGATCTCGTGGTCTTATGAGTTTGAGCCCCATATCAGGCTCTTCACTGATAGCTCAGTGCAGCTGAACTATCTCTCAGCTGCTCCTCCTGCGTTCATAGTCCTGTCACTCTCTCAAAAATAAATAAACAAACAAATAAATAAATAAATAAATAATTTTTAAAAATGTTAGCATTATTCCTTTACATATACATTTTCTTAGTGTTTCAAATAATCTGTAAAAACAATCAATCATATTCTGATATTACTGTTTGTTTCCCAAGTGGAAAACATTACTTATGCCAGGGAAGTACTTGACTGCCATTATGAATTTAATGTGAAGTATTGCAGATTTTGTTTTTGCTTGTTGAGTGCAAGGACCCATAGGGAATTAGAAGTCACCACGACATTCTTAGAGAATCATATCTGTTCAAAATCGAGGAAAGTAACACATAAATACAGGACAAAGAGATTCATCAACATCAATGTCAGAAAGGCACAGAAGAAGTGTGTGCTCTCTTCCCCTCATCTGATTCTGAGCAGGAATTCTCTGAGGACTGCACTGAGACTCCTTTTCCTTATTTCCTCCTCCCTGCCTAGCACAGCCAGTGTGCCCTTGGGTTCTTGTACTCAGTTTCTTTCCGCCAGGATTCCCTTTGCCAGAATTGTTACTGTTGTTTGCAATAAACATCCAGAAGAGTTGGGCTGTGCTTTAACATTTCAAAGGATTTTCAGGTCAATGCTCTTCCTGTGATTTAAAAAAATGCAAACTTAATTTTACTATATACTGCTCAATGAAGCTGTAATAAATATGAAAAACTGTTTGAATTTAATATAGGACCTGGAATCTTCATATTAAGAAATGATTAAGCACAAAACCAGACACATAGACCAATGGAATAGAATAGAGAACTGAGAATTGGACCCATATATGTATGGCCAACTAATCTTTGACAAAGCAGGAAAGAGTATCCAATGGAAAAAAGACAGCCTCTTTAACAGATGGTGCTGGGAGAACTGGACAGCAACATGCAGAAGAATGAAACTAGATCATTTTCTCACACCATACACAAAAATAAACTCAAAATGGATAAAGGACCTGAATGTGAGACAGGAAACCATCAAAACCCTAGAGGAGAAAGCAGAAAACAACCTCCTTGACCTCAATCGCAGCAATTTCTTACTTGACACATCCCCAAAGGCAAGGGAATCAAGAGCAAAAATGAACTATTGTGACCTCATCAAGATAAAAAAGCTTCTGCACGGCAAAGGAAACAATCCATAAAACTAATAGGCAACTGACAGAATGGGAAAAGTTCGTTGCAAATGACTTATCAGATAAAGGGCTAGTATCCAAAATCTATAAGGAACTCCCCAAACTCCACACCCAAAAACAAATAATCCAGTGAAGAAAATGGGCAGAAGACATGACAGACATTTCTCCAAAGAGGACATCCAGATGGCCAACAGACACATGAAATGATGCTCAGCATCCCTTCTCATCAGGGAAATACAAATCAACACCACACTGAGATACCACCTCACGCTGGTCATAGTGGCTAAAATGGACAAATCAGGAGACTATAGATGCTGGCAAGGATGTGGAGAAAAGGGCACCCTCCTACACTGTTGGTGGGAATGTAAACTGGTACAGCCCCTCTGGAAAATAGTGCGGAGGTTCCTCAGGAAACTAACAATAGAACTCCCCCATGACCCAGCAGTAGCACTGCTAGGAATTTACCCAAGAGAAAGAGGAATGCTGATGCATAGGAGAACATGTACCCCAATGTTCATAGCAGCACTCTCAACAATAACCAAAACATGGAAAGAGCCCAAGTGTCCATCAACTGATGAATGGATCAAGAAGATGTGGGGGCACCTGGGTGGCTCAGTTGGTTAAGTGTCCAACTTCAGCTCAGGTCATGATCTCACGGTTCTTGGGTTCAAGCCCTGCATCAGGCTCTGTGCTGACAGCTAGCTCAGAGCCTGGAGGCTGCTTCACGTTCTGTATCTCCCCCTCTCTATGACCCTCCCCTGCTTACAGTGTCTCTTTGTCTCTCAGAAATAAATAAAAACATTAAAAAAAAAAAAGAAGATGTGGTATATTTATACAGTGGAATACTACATGGCAATGAGAAAGAATGAAATCTGGCCATGTGTAGCAACAGGGATGGAACTTGAGGGTGTTATGCTGAGCGAAATAAGTCAGGCAGAGAAGGACAGATACCATTGTTTGCACATATAGGTGGATTAGGAGGAACTTAACGAAGGGCCATGAAGAAGAAGAGGGGAAAAGTAGTTGGGGAGAGGGAAGGAGGCAAACCATGAGAGACTCTTGAATGCTGAGAACAAACTGAGGGTTGATGGGAGTCAGGGGGAAGGAGAAGGGGGGATGATGGGCATGGGGGAGGGCACTTGCTGGGATGAGCACTGGGTGTTATATGGAAACCAACTTGACATAAACTAAGAAATAAAAAGAGAAATGATTAAGACATCAGTTCACCCTTTCTGTGGTAAATAAGTTATTCACAGTTGAAGAAATAGGGATAGTAAGAAAAATAATTATTTTGTGCCTATCTTGTGCCAGCTACTATACATACATTACCTTATTTAACACAAAAACTCTCAAGGTAGTCACTATCACCTCTATTAAAAAGAGCAAGGATTACTATTTACAGCCAGTGGTTATAGATGCAGAATTCAGGATTGAATTCAGGTAGGTCTGCTTCCAAAGTCCCTAATCCTTTCACAGAAACATTCGCCTTGCCACTTTTGTAACTAATGTTGATGTCTGTTAATAAACATACAAATAATACAATAAATATATGCAGCCAATCTTTTTCCAACCTGTTTGTCTCCATGCATGGGAGACAGGATGGCATCGTGGTGGGTAAGAACACAATTCTGGATGTCAGCAAGCATAGATTCCAATCCTGACTCTAATACTGATTAATTACTCTATCTCTAATACCTATTAGACTATCAAACTAAACTAGACTCTGCGAGGTTCTGCTTTCTCATGTGTAAAATGGGAATAATAATAACATCTAGATCATAAGGTTATGTTATAAATAAGATAGTGAAAATTAAGTGCTTAACAGTGCATTACATATAGTGCAAAACATTATCTATAATTACAGTATCTCTTATGGACTTTAACACATGTAAAACTATTTAAAACAATCTGCCTAATTAATAACAAATGAAAGAAAATTATGATTTACCACTGTGCTAAGTCTAAAAAGCATAGCTGTGATGGGCTGGTACTCACCAAAAAAGGAATCTATCTTCGTTTAAAAACATAAGTAATTCTAAATTGGGAATAAAAGTGTCAGTGCAAGCACAGTTGCATTTGCTTGTCATTAATGGACTTTTAAAAAAACATTTTAATGTTTGTTTTTGAGAGAGAGAGACAGAGCATGACAAGGGAGGGACAGAGAGAGAGACATACACAGAACTTTAAGCAGGCTTCAGGCTCTGCGCTGTCAGCACAAAGATCAACACAGGGCTGGAACTTACAAACTGTGAGATCATGACCTGAGCCAAAGTCGGATGCTCAAGTGACTGAGCCATCCGGGGGCCCTGTCATTAATGGACTTTAGACTGACCAAGTAACTAAAGACTTAAAATGTCCATTTCCTCAATTCTTTGCTTGGATATTCCTATGCATCTAATAAGGGTTACAAACCATGAATATCAATTGTGAAATCATCCTTAGTGAAATCCAGAAACTTACATAAGACTTGGAACCACTTGCAATTGTTTGGTCTAGGGTTTTCTGCACACCAGTGGTATAGGAGGAGCCCTACAACAAACAGCTACAATGAACTATAAATAAATAAATTGTAGCTGAAAGGAACAAAGGGACTCATCAAGTTTAGGATGTTATTTCAGCTCATCAGTGATACTATTTCAAACTGGTGTCATTGACTAAGCTAAGGCTGAATTGATAGGTTGTCATGACCACAGTCCCAAGTACATAGCGTTTTTTTCAGCTCCTCATGGTATCACAGCAGAGGTTATTTTCTTATCATTAATTTTAATTTCTTTTTCTCTCTCTTTCTCTTTGGCCTAGTTTGCATAGTGACCTACAGAAAAATGTCACCCTCTTAATCTTATCTAGGTCATGAGTGGGAACAGGGAGAGACATCATGCTGCATATTGTCTATAGAAAAGAAAGATTTCCAAATCTTTGAAAGGGATAGGAGGACTAGTGTTTCCAATTTGATTCCACAATGAAAAATCTATCATTTTCCTCGAAGATTAACCATTTAAGTACAATAGACTATACATGAATGTTTACTACCCCTCCCCTCCATGTGAATACAAGTCTAGTGGGAATAATTTTTAGAGTGTAAGTATTTTTGAATTTCATCAGAAACATCTGAAGTAGTAATTTTGTCAAGTTTACATTTGTCATCATCCACAGAAGAACCTTGCGGGTTAGAGAAGCCATTACAATGTCTTATTTGTTACCATTAAGGACGACACTTAACAATGAGCCAGACTGTGTTCCAATATAACTTTATTTATAGGCTCTGAATTTGAATCTCATACATATCCTTTTTGTGTATCATGAAATACTCTTTTATTTTTTGTAAGCATTTAAAAATGAAAAAGGGATGTCTCAGTGGCTTAGTTGGTTAGGCGTTAGACTCTTGATTTGGGCTCAGATCATGATCTCATAGTTCATGAATTTGAGCCCCATGTCAGGTTCTGTGCTGGCATTATGGAGCTTGCTAGCAATTCTCTGTCTCTCTGCCCCTACACCCCTCAAAATGAATAAATAAACAAAAATGAAAAAACTTCTTAGCTCATCTACCATACAAAACAGGTGGATTTGGCCCATGGGCTAGCTATAACATCCTCATTTCTGCACCAGATAGATGATTGAATAGAAAGAATGGACATTATTGTGCTTTTGATTTGAAGAAACAAAGTGCACATCTATGAACATTTATCTTGTGCAAAGACAACCTGGTCATTCACTGGATCTTTCTACGAAGCTTCTCTACTAAAACAGTGCAATACGCAAATGCCTTCTTGAACAAGTAATTATTTGACACATAGAACTAAATCATTTTTTTGTAAGTTACATAGATCTCATCTTATAGAAAAGAATCTATATTTATGGTCTATATTTCCTAGAGATACCAATGTATAATTTATTTTGACTTACAAAGACAAATTCATATTCCTGTGTCATTAATAATATCAAATTCATTCATTAGTCTAAATCATACTATTATGCCTATATATTAAATAACCATAAGAACAGATTTATGTAATAGCGGAAAATGAATTTATTGCAGGATATGTGAATGATCGTTCCTCCTTTAATTTTTGAGATATCAAGGAAGTTCACTTTTATAAGTAACCAAATGATGATTTTTTTATAAAGTCAATAATGGTGGCAATAAAGCATGAGTAGAACTCTAACCTCATTTCTTATTCTCTTTACGTCTTAGTATTTTCAACAATTAAAAACAACGTCTTTTCACAGCTTTAAGTAAATTCTTTGCAAATGGTGACTTGCTATAAACATACAAAAGATTATTACTTAAATAAAGTACCTATGTCAGAGTGCAAAAATCGTGAGTGTGTATATACATATGTATGTATAATTTTTAAGTGAAACATACATAGATGGTAATTGAATTTATTCAAGGTTTGGGATTGGGTATTGGGAATAGGAATTTATTTGAATGCATATGTATTTGTGGATATAGGACATAAGATAGATGTATATATATATTTGCAAGAAGCTTAAATTTACATTTTAAATATACAGTTTCAATGAATTTGCCTACAAGTCTTTTAAGCCTACCTTCTTCTGTAGGAGAAGATATATAAAGTTGTGCTGGGGAATATGACCCAGTTTTTCAAATTAGCATTCATGAAGTTTAGTGGTTGAGTCTTAGCAGAACATATTGAAAATGTAGCTCTAATTGTTTACAACCCCTTCCACTCCTTTGCTTTTTAATGTCAGGATTTAGTAAGCCCCTGAGGATGCATTTAGGTGAATAAAGAGGACTTACAATCACATGATTAGGTGGCTGCCTTTTTTTTTCCTCCAAAGATTTACTGTCGCAGAAACAAGTTTATATTTTGTTCCTGATTTAAATTACAAAATTAATTAACATTCATTTTTTTAAAGTGGAAACACTGAAAGATACAAAGACAAAAATTCACACATTGTCCCACTTTTCCAAATAAAATCACACTTAATATTTTGGTGAATTTTAGATCCATTTACATTTAAACACTCGAAGTTAAAATTTACATAAAATTTGCATATGGATGCTTTTAACTTCATATAATGCCATAATCCCTTTTCCAATGTCGTCATACAGGATGTGAAAGCATCCTTGCAGCAGGCAGGACT
The DNA here is from genome assembly GCA_017311185.1 of Proteles cristata cristata. Lineage (NCBI taxonomy): Eukaryota > Metazoa > Chordata > Mammalia > Carnivora > Hyaenidae > Proteles > Proteles cristata. The sequence goes on along the minus strand of JAESUZ010003619.1, from coordinate 1,632,962 downwards.
TGATCAGAAGATAAACTAAGAAGATACTTTATTATAAGGATTTGGCTTTACACAACTGAGAAAGCAAGTTAAACAGTCTATGTGAAGCTGTCCTTCTCTGGTGCAAGAGCCTGAATGAAGCCAGCAGAGCAGGCAATCCGGAGGGAAGGAGGGCCATAAAGAAGAGGAGGAGAGGAATATGCTAGGGACCTATCAGGGGGAGTGGGACTGATGAGGCTGGACTGGTATTCCACAGCCTCCAAACCTCCAGTTTTGACGATGGAAATAACCTGCATCCACCCTCAACAGCAAAGCGCACACCTGGCCCCGAGCTGAAGGTGCTGCTGAAGGAGCAGCAGTGGGAGCTGGAGAAGCACTGTCCAGGCTGCTGACCCACCCACAGTGGACAAGCAGGAGCTACAACAGCGTGGGGTCCTCTGCACTGCCCTTCCCTGTGAGAAATGCACCGGGATGCCTTGGCTTTACTTCACTTTGCGAATCTCAGACAAAGTGGCCCATTCTGGCACTCCCAACTAGCAACTGTGCAGAAAAAAGATCTGTATATATCTTGCTCAAGTGAGCATAGTGCCATTCTACCACAATCACTTTTATTTTAAAGCCTATACAATATTTCATGAGGTGGGCACACTATTGTTGGTACCACAATGTGCAATTATTACATATTTCGGGACACAGAGATACCTAATAGTATTTATAGATATTATACTTCGTTATTTTGCACATTGTCTCTAAGGATCGTGGTGGCTGGCATTTGTTAGCTGCCAACATTTACTGACTCTTCTGCTGTTTAACTGTCCTGATACTTTCCTTCAGGTTTGAGTTTACGTGTGAAGGTCAAGAAGTCTCTCTTGATTCTGTAAAACTGTTTGCGGTCCTCCACTGTGCTCCCGTAATGCTCTGTGTCAGCTCTACTGCAGAGTCCTTACTTTTGGGTGTGATTGCACACACACCTGTGTCTTTCAATAGATTCTAAATCACTTGAGGGCAAAGTAGCTCAACTGTGGGATCTCCAGTTTTTGGAAGTAGGTAAGCAATCAGTGTCATTGAATTCATGAAATCAAACTGTTAGCTAAACTGGGAAGATATATTCTTTCATTCTATTAGTTTTCCTTTTTTCGAAATATGCTGTGATTCAGTTCTCTGAGTTTTCTTGAGAAAAATGCAATGACAACCAGCTTTCCCCCAGCCTCATGGGGCTCATTGCCAGTCCCCGTGGATGAAAGTAATTGGAAATATTTGCTGCTAGAGAGACATGGTTGGCAAATATATGCAAAAATAAAAGCCATTTCATCACTGAATAACAATGTTTTGAGATTTTCTGTTTTGGATCTACCATTAACTTTTTTAGCTCTAATTTAATTTAATTAAAAGCTTTAAAAATTGATTATAGTTGATACACAATGTTACACTAATTTCAAGCATACAGCATAGCGATTTGACAACTCTATGTGTTAAGCTATACTCCCCACAAACATAGCTACCATCTGTCAACATACAACACTATTACCGTATCACTGAATATATTCCCTATGCTGTACCTCTCATTCCTATGATGTGGATCAACTATTATCGAAGTTAATAAGTTATAGCTAAAAACAAAAGCAATCACTATGTACCATACTTCTGCTAAGCATAGTATGAAGGAACTCCAGTTAATTCATTGCTGTTCTTTTGGCAAATATTCATGTCAAATACATTATTAATACTGAATTCATGCAATGTCTCTGATTCATCTGTTATTCAGAGTGCTTTTACAAAGGACAGTTTCAACTTAAAGACGAGAGGAGAGACTTTGAATAAGGGACGAACACAGGAAAATGTAATCTCTGAATATTTTGTTTTCTGTTACTTCTGTCAGCATATGTAAAAGGCTCACTTCTGCAGTATTCTAAACATAATCAATTACTGGAGCCCGTTTTATGTATGTTAGTGAGCTGGTAGTGCTGGAAAGATAGTAGGTTCTTCTCCAAAATTTATGAGATGGCTACATCTATTACATTACCCTCTGTAATACTTTACTTTTGCATATTTTGGCTTTATTTTCTACCCAAACTGGTAAGTTCTATAGTAATTATTAAATAGATATCACATTTTAAAAAGATTTTGTTATTGATACTCTTTATTTTCATCATTTGATAATATCTTTGGATTTCATGAAGTCAACTTTTATCAGTGTCATCAGAACTTATTCCATATCTCATTTCCTTCACCTCTCTGCCCCTGGTACACTCTGTTTTTATGACTTTGATTTCTTTTTCTTAGTTTCCATGTAAATGTGAGATCATGCGGTATTTCTTTTTTCAGTGTATGCCCTATTTTACTTAGTATAATGTGCTCTAGGTTCATATATGTTGTCACAAATTGCAGGATTTCATTCTTTTTTAAGGCTGAATAATATTCTGTTTTATCCATGTACCATATTCTCTTTGTCCATTTATCTTTCAATACTTAGGTTGTTTCCATACCCTGGCTATTGAGAATATGCTGGAATGAACATAAGAGTGTAATATGTCTTCAAAATTCTGATTTTATTTCCCTTGGGGATATACCTAGAAATGAGATTGCTGGAGATCTAATATATAGCATGATAGCTATTGTTAATAACACTCTATTACATACTTAAAATTTGCTAAGAGAGTTGATCCTAAGTGTTCTCAGTACACACATATGAGAATCATAACTATGTGAGGTGATAGATACATTAGTTACCCTGATTGTGGCAATTATTTTGCAATGTGTACATATATCAAAACATCACATTGCATGTCTTAATTACATGTAATATTTGTCAAGTATACCTCAATAAAGCTGAAAAAATTAGTAAGTGTTATAATTAGGCTTTAATTTGAATTTTTCTTTCTCTTATTTGCAAGCAAAAAGAAAGGAATATCATGGCAAGTTAGAATACCCAAATATCACCTGTAAAATGTTGATGCATCAGTTAAAAACAGATGTGTTCTCAATAATAAAGGATAACTTAATCACTTCCTTTTATTGTTGCATCTTTTTATATTTTATGGGCTCTAAAGTTTGAGATAAATGGCTATAATTCCAAGTGCTCTCCTCTGTGAGATATGCTCCTACTGTTGATCTTTGCTGTGTTCTCCATCTCTGACAGGTTCCAATATCACTTATCTCTATCAAACCAGCTGCCACAAGATGGCGGCCAAGAGGTGATTACTCACTGAAGATGATGAAGTGAGCCACAGTGGGAAGCACAGGTCGTGCCTGAAGATACGTATGGTGTTTTAGCTCATTCTTCCTCAAATCTTGGAACTTCGTTTCTTAAGGAACAATTTTCACTGAATGCCTTGGCCATTAACCTATTAACCTTGAGCTATTAACAACTGAGCTCACTCAATTATTGAACAATATCCTCAGTTGTTTTTTTTTTTTAATACAGCTACATTACTTTCAGGTGAACAATATAGTGATTCAACAGTTCCGTACATCACTTGGTGCTCATCACAAGTGTACTCTTTGACCTCCATCACTTATTACCCCATCCCCCCCTCACCTCCCCTCTGGAAACATCAATTTGTTCTCTATAGTTAAGCTTCTGTTTCTTGGTTTGTGTCTCTCTCTTTTTTTCCTTTTGATTGTTTCTTTTGTGTCTTAAATTTGACATATGAGTGAAATTATATGGTATTTTTCTTTATTTCACTTAGCAGTATACTCTCTAGCTCCATCCATGTTGCTGCAAATGGCAAGATTCCATTCTATTTAAGGCTGAGTAATATTCAATTTTCTTTATCCAACTTCTCTATCCATTCATAAATACTTGAGCTGCTTACATAACTTGGCTATTGTGAATAATGCTGCTATAAATATAGGAGTTTATGTATCCCTTTGAATTAGTGTTTTTGTATTGTTTGGGTAAATACCTAGTAGTGTGATTATTAGACCATAGGGAAGTTCTACTTTTAACTTTTTGAGAAAACTCCATATTGTTTTCATGGTGGCTGTGCCAGTTTGCATTTCCACCAACAGTGCAAGAAGGTTCCCCTTTCTCCACATTCTCGCCAACACTTACTGTTTCTTGTGTTGCTGATTTTAGCCATTTTGATAGGAGTGAGGTAATAGCTCATTTTAGTCCTGATTTGCATTTCCCTCATGATGACTGATGTTGAACATCTTTTCATGTGTCTGTGGGCCAACTGCATGTCGGCCTTCTTTGGAGAAATGTTTGTTCATGTCTTCTCATTTTGTAATTGGATTATTTGTCTTGGGGGTGTTGGATTATATAAGTTCTTTATATATTTTGGACATTAATCTTTTATTGGATAAAACATTTACAAATATCTACTACCATTCAGTATATTGCTTATTAGTTTTGTTGGTTGCTTCCTTTGCCATACAAAAGCTTTTTGTTTGATGTAGTCCTGTTAGTTTATTTTTGCTTTTATTTCCCTTGCTTCAGGAAACATATCTAGAAAAATGTTGCTATGGCTGATGTCAGAGAAAAATCCTACCTGTGCTCTCTTCTAGATTTTTATGGTTTCAGTTTTCACATTGAGGTTTTTAATCCATTTTGAATTCATTTTTGGTATAAGAGTGGTCCAGTTTCATTCTTTTGCATGTAGCTAACCAGTTTTCCCAGTATCATTTATTGAAGATACTTTTTTCCCATTGGATATCTTTTTCTGTTGGCTGCAGATTAATTGACCATATAATCATGAGTTTATGTCTGGGTTTTCTATTCTGTTCCATTGATCTATATGTCTATTTTTGTGCCAGTACTGTAGTCTTTTGTTGACTGTATCTTTTTAATATAACTTGAAGTCTGGAATTGTAATGCCTCCAGCTTTCCTTTTTTTTCTTTTTTTTTTTCAAAATTGCTTTGGCCACTCAGGGTCTTTTGTGGTTCCACATAAATTTTAGGAGTATTTGTTCTAGTTCTGTGAAAAACACTGTGGGTATTTTGATAGGCATTGCATTAAACATATAGATTGCTCTGGGTAATACAGACACTTTAACAATGTTTATTTCTTCTAATCCATGAGCATGAAATGTCTCTCCATTTCTTTTGTCATCTTTAACATCTTTCATCAATGTTTTATACTTTTCAAAGTATAGATCTTTCATCTCTTTGGTTAGGTTTATTCCCAGATATCTTATTATTTTTGCTGTAATTTTAAATGGTATCATTTTCTTAGTTTTTGTTTCTGCTGCTTCATTATTGGTATACAGAAGTGCAATCAGATTTCTGCACATTGATTTTGTATCCGCGACTTTACTGAATTAACTTATCAGTGCTAGTAGTTTTTGAATACTCTGAGATTTTTTAATAGTATCCATACATACTATGTTGTTTTACTGATTGGAAATAAGTGAAAAGTTATATATGAGAAATGTTTCTATTTGGATTATACAACTTTGAAATATCTTTGTTACTTTTTTTTTTAATATTTTTATTTTATTTCAAAGAGAGAGAGAGAGACAGCGTGAGCAGGGGAGGGTCAGACAGAGAGGGAGACACAGACTCTGAAATAGGCTCCAGGCTCTGAGCTGGCAGTCAGCACAGAGCCCGACGTGGGGCTCGAACCCACAACCGCGAGATCATGACCTAAGCGAAAGTCGGACGCCTAACCGACTAAGCCACCCAGGCGCCCCATGAAATATCTTTGTTACTTTTGTATTCCTGGATATATTTGTACTTAAGCTTATTCAAAAATTCCTTTCCCTTGGGAGAAGAGAGATTTTTTTTTTAAACTCAATAGACTAATTTTATTTCTCTAGAATGGTTTCACTGTTTCTTCTTCGCAGACTGAGGGGGAACTGTTAGATTAATTTCATTTCATTGTGTAGAACACCTTTCACCTGTCTGGTACCTCAGAGGAGTAATATTAAGTTCTCAAAAGCTAAATGACATATTCGCAATGTGGAACAGGACAGGGAAGAAAGAGTCATGCCGGCTGAGGACTGTTGCCATTTCAGAGTCAAGTACTTTCATCTCCAGATCCATATCTTCTTTTTTTTTTTTTTAATCCTAACAGATAGAGCAATGCCAAGGATATAGAGGATAATCAATAACTTTTCAAATGAAAGAAAGGTCAATAGCGTCTCATACAAAAATAGGCATTACATTAGAACGATTCCTACAACTGATATTTCTGGGAATATATGGGCTGGGAAACAGGAAACAGAGAAAGATGTCATTTACTACAGTCCGCATCACCTTGCCTGCCAGGCAAAAGTTAGAAACAGTGGGACACTACAAATTCATTGGTACTTCCTGATGTATGTAAATGGGACTTTAGCCCTGTAATCTTCTTCTTCTCTTCTTACAAAAAGCATAAACTAAATTCCCTTTCAGTCTCATCAAGCATCCTTTAATTTCAGCGGTCCCATTTAGAGTTAATGGTATAAGAACAGAGCCCCATACCAGACCTGCTTGTCTGTACACTACGAAGTAAACACAAGGAGAGACCATGGCCCAGCTGGGGAGACAAGGAAAAAAAAGCAGGAAATCAACACGAACTACACATGTAATAGAACTACTAAGCCTTTGCTCTATTCTCCCATTAGTTTATATGATAGCAGGCAAAAGATGGAGGCTCCCATTTAGATATTGATAAATTTAAACTAAATGCAATGCTATTATTCTCAAATGTGAAATCTATTCCCAAAGACACTGAATGTAGTGCTTTATTAGATTCTAAGTCATTTCAAAGAGGGATTTAATTTGGATTGCATATGTAAATAAATGAGTGGTAAACTAAGAGAGAATTGATGAGAGTTTGAAAAATAAGTTGTAACCTAATCTAAGGATAGTCACAAGCAAAGGATAGAACCATACAATAAGGTTTTCTATGGAATTTTAGAATTGATCAATAAAATAGTTTCTTTTTTAAAAAATTGTTTTAATGTTTGTTTATTTTTGAGAGAGAGAGAGAGAGACAGAATGTGAGCAGGGGTGGGGCAGAGAGAGAGGGAGACACAGAATCTGAAGCAGGCTCTGGGGTCTGAGCTGTCAGCACAGAGCCCAGTGTGGGGCTTGAATCCATGAACATGAGATCATGACCTGAGCCAAAGTCAGACACTTAACTGACTGAGCCACCCAGACACCCCAAGTAGTTTCTAATTTTCCATCTGATTTGTCTGGATGTACAGGTCCATAAAGTGAATGCCTATGAATTACAGAGGGGACCAACATAGCATTTTTCCTGGTATTGAAACTTCTAAGAAATTTCTACTATGGCTTACAAAGGAGACATAGTGCATTTTCATGCTAAATATAATAGTGAGTTTCAAGTAACTGTTCCTTGATGAAGGCCAATGTCATAATGCCAAAGCATAGTTCATTTAAAGCAATTCTGGGAGATGTCAAAGAAAATTGGCCCCCAAACACCATTCTAAATATCTAGATTGAGCCAAGAATATATTCAGTCAATATACAATGGTTCTTACCACTTACTATGGTATTCCTTAAGGGCAGACAAATATCAATGGATTATTAAAGAGTTTCAAAATAGATCTCCATTTATACAGACCATTCATTTTAACATTCGCTAAAAAGGAGTGAAACCTTTTTCAACAAATAGATATTGGAAAAATGAACTTTAACCACTACAATGTACCATTTACAGAAATTAATTTGTAATTTAATTTAAAATGTAAAAGCTAAAATAATAAGGCTTCTAGAAATTATCTTCACAACCTAGGAATAGAACTAGATTTCTTTTTATGTCATTAAAGTAATTACTGATAGAGAGAGACTTACTATTGCCATTTTGGTAATTGTTTTCTATCTTATAGTTTCTTTGTTCCTCCTTTCCTCTCCTGCTGTCTTTCTTTGTGATTCTTCTTTTTTTTTAATTATTGACATACTTTGATTCTATTCTCATTTCCTTTTTTGAGCCTTCTATAGGTATTTTCTTTGTGTTTACCTTAGGGCTACATAAAACACCTTATAGTTATAATAATCTTTTTTAAATTGATCACTTCAATTGAATACAAGAACTCTATACTATTACGCTCCTCCTCACACTTTAAGTTACTGATAAGTTATGTCTTTTTAGATTGTGTACCCATTATTATAATATATATGGTTTTTGAAAGACTTTATTTTTCTAGAGCAGTTTGGCATCACAGCAACAGGATGCCAAAGGAGGAGGAGGAAAGGAGAAAAAGATACAGAGAGTTCTCATCTCTTCCCGTGTCCCACATGTACATTGCCTCTTTCATGATCCACATCCATCACAACAGTGGTATATTTCTTACCACAACCAATGAACTGACATCGACTCATCAAAATCACCCAAAGTCCATAGCTTACATGTGTATCCACACCATTGTGCATTCCGTGGGTTTGGATAAATGTATAACACATACCCATCATTTTAGTATCATACAGATGTTTTCATGGCCTTAAAATTTTTCTATGCTCTCCCTATTCATGCCTTCATCTCCTTCCTACCACCCAATTCCTGAAAACCACAGATCTTTTCACTGTCTCCATAGTTTTTTCTTTTCCAGAAGGTCATAGAATTGGATTCATAAAATATGCAGCCTTTCAGAATGGCTTCATTCACTTAGTGATATGCCTTTAGGCTTCTTCTATGTCTTTTCATGGCTTGATAGATCATTTCTTTTTAGTGATGAATGTCTGGATGTGCCTACCATTTATCCATTCGCCTACAAAGGATATCTTCGTTGCTTCCAAGTTTTGGCAATTATGATTAAAGCTGCTGTAAGCATCCTTATGCAGGTTTTTACGTGGACATAAGTTTTCAGCTTCTTGGGGTAAATACCAAAGAGCATAATGGCTGGACTGTATGGTAAGAGTAAGTTTAGCTTTATAAGAAACAACCAAACTGTCTTCCAAAGTGGCTACACCATTCTGCATTCCCATCAATAACGAAGGAGAGGTCCTGTGGCTCCGTATCCTTATCAGCATTTGCTGTAGTCACTGTTCCAGATTTTGGCCATCCAAAGAGTTGTATAATAATAACTCATTGTTGCTTTAATATGCATTTCCTTGAGATTGTAGGGGTCCCTCAAACCTTTTCTGTGCATATGTCTTCTCTAGACTTAATGCATGCCAAATCCAGATTAGGGAAATTTGCTGGTATCTTTTTTCAGGAGCTTTTAATCTCTTGTTCCCTCTGGTGTCTGTTTGAAATACTGCAGGTCCTCTGGAATTGAGGCAGGCCACCAAACTCTCTTCAATTTTCAGAAGCCCTCAGGCTTTGAGAACATGCTGGTTTGTTTGTTTTGTTTTTTGTTGTTTTGTTTTTTGGGGTTTTTTAGTGTTTGAGTTGAGTGAGACAGCAACCAGCCCTTTGGACAACCCCCTGAAAAGTCTGAACATTGGTTGTATGGTATTTTCTTTCCCTTCCCAGGGAGAAGTTGGGAGCTTGGAGTTTTCTCCTGAAGTATGGTGCTGTGCTGGTGTTAGAGACTAAGGTGGGTGAAAATCATAAATTTTCCTACTGACTTTGAGGAGACTCGTGCCGTGCTCACCTTAGGGGGCAAGAGCCTCTAAACTGGTTTCTGGATTTCTCCCTAAGGACACTGGTCCATGTATCATTGTTAAGTCGGTGTCTCTGTGAGTACTGTCAGAAGTATTGAGTGCTCTCTGGACATCTAACACTGTAGCCATGTGGAAGAGTGTGGCCGGGGTAAATAACATGGCTGTTATCATTGCCATGAAAAATTAGTAGATCCAGCTTCATCACTGAATACTGACACTATCCAGATCCATAGTTGCATCTCTGAATGAGATTGGAGAAGCTGGAAAAGCTAGAAGTATTGATTAACCATTAGGGATTCATCTCAGAGCAAAAGGACAGGCTTTAGATGTGAGAGTTAAGTACATTTCTTTTGGGAAATCAACTCATTTTTATACTCACTAGATATAATTATGCCACGACAAGGCCAAAGCTTTCCATTATATTTCTTTTATTTTCTCTTTAAAATCACCTTGATAGATTATGTAAGATTGCTTTTTGCAAGAAAATAATGGGTCTATGTAGGATGATTTTAAAAGGATACTATGTACTCTAAACTCTAATCGTTAAGAAGTAAAACTTGTTGGGGTGCCTGGGTGGCTCAGTCAGTTAAGCATAGGACTTCAGCTGAGGTCATGATCTCATGGTTTGTGGGTTTGAGCCCCATGTTGGGCTCTGTGCTGACAGCCAGCTCAGAGCCTGTAGCCTGTTTTGGATTCTGTGTCTCCCTCTCTCTCTGACCCTCCCCTGTTCATGCTGTCTCTCTCTCTCTCAGAAATAAATAAAAAACATTTTAAAAAAAGAAGTAAAACTTGTTAATAATTGCCTGCTTTTCTCTTTTTGGTGCCTAGACCTATTAATAATTCAATCAGTAAATGATTTTGTGACAATCAGAAATCAGGGAAATAATATTTCCACTGAGAAGGACACTGCAGATTGGCAAATGAAATATATAGGTCAGATTAATATTCTCGTTTTCCAGATAAATTTGTATTTACATATTTTATATTTAACACATTTACATTAGTAACATGAAAGTCTTTCTTTTTGCAAGATTTGCAACACATCTGGAAAACATTTAGAAGGCCAGAAATAATTTTAATGTTTTTAGTCATTTAGGAAAAACATATCCTCACATCTAAAAGCTAAGCTCAGAAAAATTTCTTTTTAAATTGCTAAAAAATACATGGAATTTATATTAAAATTTTTTAATGTTTATTTTTGAGAGAGAGACAGAGCACAAGTTGAGGATGGGTGGAGAGAGAGAAACACACACAGAATCTGAAGCAGGCTCTGGGCTCTGAGCTGGCTGTCAGCACAGAGCCCGATGTGAGCCAAAGTCGGAGGCTTAATTGACTGAGCCATCCAAGAGCTTTTTTTTTTTTTTAATTTTTGTTTTATGTTTCTAAAAAATAAAAGGATTTTAAACATTACTTATCTAGAATTTATTATTTAACAAATATTTCTTGAATACTGTGTAAAAAAAGTTGTGAAAGCAGTTTGATGAATAATTCTATGATTCATACACACATATCTATAATAAACTTCATTATGGAATTAGGACTATGGCAAAGATACAATATATTGTAGAAATTCAGAGGATAGAGTGACCCCTGCACTGGAGTGAAAGGCTGTTTAGCTCCCGAGGGAAAGAATTGTGCTTATGTTATATTGTATTACTAGTGCATATCACAGGGTCTAGGAATAGTTGGATGAATGAATTTGAATGTACTTCTTTTACAAGGTAGTTCAGTTTAAGCTGTGTTATGATTTACGGAGAAAAGAAGAGGAGGTACTTCAGACAGAATAAGTAGTACACTTTGAGTCATATTTAAAAAAAAACAACTATATGACATATCCAAACAATAAGTAATTCAGTTTCAGTAAAAACTTATATGTAATGAGGCTAGCAAGGTAGATAAGAGTCACTTCGTAGAGGTGCTTTACCTATTATTCACCAGATAACTGGGAGCAGGGAGGTTTTTGAGCAGGAGAGTAACAGGACTAAATATCCTTTGCAAAAATTAATCTGACAGAAATATATAGGAGAGACTGGAGGCAAGATAAACTCATTGGACCAGAGCACAGAGTTAAGGACCTAAAGTCGGGGCAATGAGAAGAGAAAGGAGGGTATGTATGAAAATGTATAATGAAGGTAGGATTGTTAAGGCTTAGCAACCAACAGGATATGGATAATGAGGTTAAAAAGGAGAGAGAAATCAAGATAACTATTTTCCAAATTAATTAAGATAAAGAATTTTGCCATTACCAGAAACACTGAAGTTAGAAACGGAGGCCAGTCTGAAGGGAGAAGGAAAGCTGTCACACTTGCGACATCAATGGGACATTAAAGTGAAGAAGTCTACAAGGTAGTTGGCAAAACAGACTGGGAAGTTATTTGTCAAGAATAGTCAAATCTTTAGAAGCTAATGAAATACTAAAGGAAGAGAGGAGAACGGGAGGAAAGGGAAGGAATAAATGCTTTAAAAGCATGTTTTTGTTTACAGCAGAGAAAGGAGAAAACGGAGACATCATTGTGTGGAGATATATTGATCTGGGCTACAGCACCTGAGTGCTGATGTACCATTACAAACCTAAGAGCATTTTTTTTTCTTTAAGTGTATTTGTATTTGAAGTTCATGAAGAGAATGAATGTTTAATATACATAACATTGCAAAAATTCATTTAACTGACTTTTTGTTAGATGTTCATTTTCTATTTTATTATGGTAAGAACATTTAACATGAGATCTACCCTCAACAAATGCTTAAGTGTATAATACATTATTGTTGACTCAAGGTACAATATTTTACAGCAGATTTCTGAGCTTATTCTTGCTTGACTGAAACTTTATGCCTTTTAATTAGTGATTTCCATTTTCCCCCTCCTCCTAGAATCTGACAAACTCCATTCAAACCCTTTGATTCTATGAACTTGACTATTTTAGATAAATTGTATATGTGGAATCATGCAGTATGTGTCTTTCTGTGACTGGTGTATTTCATATAGCCTAATGTCCTCAAGGTTCATATATGTCATTACATATTGCACTATTTCTATATATATATATATGTTTAAGGCTGAATAACATTCCATTGCATGTGTATACCACATTTTCTCTATCCATGCATCTATCAATGGACATTTAGGTTTTATAGCAATAGAAGAAAAAACAATTCTAAAATTCATGTGGAACCACAAAAGACCAAACATAGTCAAATCAGTCTAGAGCAAGAACAAAGCTAGAGGTATCACACTTCCTGATTTCAAAATATATTACAAAGCTATAGTAATCAAAACAGTGAGGTACTGGCATAAAGACAGACATATATCTAATGGAACAGAACAGGGCATGCAAAAAAATCCACATTTATAGTCAACTGATCTTCAACAAGCATCCCAAGAAATACTCAATGTGGAAAGGACAGTCTCTTCAAGAAGCAATTGGGGAAAACTGGATATCAATATGCAAAAGAATGATATTGGACTCGCATGCCATACAGGAAAGTCAACTCAAAATGGATTAAAAACTTAAATGTAGAACCTGGAACTGTAAAACTCCTAGAAGAAAACATAGGGGGAAGTTTCATGACATTGGTCTTGGCAATGATTTCACGGATATGACACCAAAACCATGGGCAACAAAAATGAAAATAGACAAGCAGGGCTACAAACTAAAAAGCTTCTACAGCAAAAGAAACAATCAACAGACTGAAAAAGAAACCTATGGGAGGGGAGAAAATATGTGCAAACCACATATGTGATAAGAGTTAATATTAAAAAAAACCAAACACTTAGGCTCTTTCCATGTTTTAGCTATTGTGGAGAGTGCTGCTATGAACATTGGGGTACATGTGCTCCTATGCATCAGCATTTCTTATCCCTTGGGTAAATTCCTAGCAGTGCTATTGCTGGGTCATAGGGGAGTTCTATTGTTAGTTTCCTGAGGAACCTCCACACTGTTTTCCAGAGGGGCTGTACCAGTTTACATTCCCACCAACAGTGTAGGAGGGTGCCCGTTTCTCCACATCCTCGCCAGCATCTAGAGTTCTCTGATTGGCTCATTTTAGCCACTCTGACTGGCGTGAGGTGGTATCTCAGTGTGGTTTTGATTTGTATTTCCCTGATGAGGAGGGATGCTGAGCATCGTTTCATGTGTCTGTTGGCCATCTGGATGTCCTCTTTGGAGAAGTATCTGTTCATATCTTCTGCCCATTTCTTCACTGGGTTGTTTGTTTTTCGGGCGTGTAGTTATGCTGAGCGAAATAAGTCAGGCAGAGAAGGACAAATATCATATGTGTGCACGTATAGGAGGATTAGGAGGAACTTAACAGAGGACCAAGGGGGAGAAGAAGGGCAGAAATGGTGGCGGAAAGGGAGACAGGCAAACCATGAGAGACTCTTGAATGCTGACAAAAGCTAAGGACTGATGGATGTGGGGGGGAGGAGGGATAGGCATGGAGGAGGACACTTGTGGAGATGAGCACTGGGTGTTATGTGGAAACTAATTTGACAATAAACTATTTGTAAAAAAAAAAGAAACAAAAAGAAAACCCTACAACTCAATAGTAAAAACAAACAAACAAAACCAATAAGCCAATTAAAAATGAGTTAAAAACTTGAATAGACATTTCTCTAAAGAAGACATCCAAATGGCTAGAGTCACTAATCATCAGGAAAATGCAAACCAAAATTGCAGTGACATCACCTGAAATCTATTGTTGAAAACTCACATCTGTGCTTTGGAGCCAAACTATAATTCAAAAACAGAGTTTGAGATAGAGAGGAACAATTGCCTGGGTGCCTGTGTGGCCCAATCAGTTAAATGACCGACTTCAGCTCAGGTGATGATCTCACAGTTCATGGGTTCGAGCCCCACATCAGGCCCTGTGCTGACATTTCAGAGCCTGGAGCCTGCTGTGGATTCTGTGTCTCCCTCTCTTTTTGCCCCTCCCCTGCTTGTGCTCTGTCTCTGTCTCTCTCTCAAAAATAAATAAACATTTAAAAATCATTTTAAAAAATAGAGAGAAACAACAGCTTTATTGCTTCGCCAGGAAAAGGAAGCTGCAGCAGGCTATGGCCTTCAAAAACTTCAAGTCCATCAGGAGGAAGGGGCTGGGGCAGTGTTATAGGGAAATACAGCATCTAGCTGGTTTTGACAGGAATTGTGCCTCTGATGCTAGTCTCCTTAGTCACGGCTTTAGAGTGGTACCGCTTACTGAAACAAAAGGCTAAGAAGGATAGGGCAGGGGGTTGCAGAAGAGAGGAATAAGGGCACTCTAAAACTGAGCTTCCTTGGGGAGCCTGGGCAGCTTTGTCAGTTAAGCGTCCAACTTCAGCTCAGGTCATGATCTCACGGTTCGTGGGTTCAAGCCCCGCATCGGGCTCTGTGCTGACAGCTAGCTCAGAGCCTAGAGCCTGTTTCAGATTCTGTGTCTCCCTCTCCCTCTGACCCTCCCCTGCTCAGCTGTCTCTCTCTCTCTCTCTCTCAGAAATAAATAAAACATTAAGAAAAATTTAAAATTGAGCTTCCCTGAAGCATTAATGAAGACACCTTGATTTTTGTTCACCTTTATGTTTTTAAGTGGTTTCACTATCAAAATAGCTTTTATTTAAAAAAACAGAAGACAAGTGTTGAAGAGAATGTGGAAAATTGAAGCCCTTGCACATTATAGGTGGGAGTGCAAAATGGTGCAGCTGCTACAGAAAACAGGATGGCAGGGCACCTGGGTGGCTCAGTTGGTTAAGCATCTGACTCTTGATTCGGCTCAGGTCATGATCTCGTGGTTCATGGGTTCGAACCTTGCATGAGGCTTTCATGCTTGGCATTCTCTCTTTCTCTCCCTCCTTCTCTGGCCCCTCACCTACTTCCACACTTGTGCTCATTCTCTCAAAATAAATAAACTTAAAAAAAAAAAAGAAACCAGTATGGAGATTACTCAAAAAATAAAAAATGGGCCTACCATATGATCCAGCATCCCATTTCTGGGTATTTATCCTAAAGAGCTGAAATCAAGATTTTGAAGAGAATTAGCAATTTGTGTTTATTGCAGCACTGTTCACATTAAGTATTTTTTAAAGGTTATTTTCATTATTCCATATTTGCAGACCTCAGAATTTATTTTTCACTGTTGTGGAATTGACTTTCCTGCCATCTATGTCTCCCAAGTTTATTATTAAACAACAATCAATCTTTTCTTTTAGCTGGTACTTCTCTTCTTAAGAAATCTCAGACAAAAGTTAAAGTTACCTAAGTGTCTTCATCCATTAGGGTCGCTATGACAAAAATGCCAGATACTGGGTAGCTTCTAAACAAGAGACATTCCCCACAGTTCTGAAGGCTAGAAGTCCAAGATCAAGGTGCCAGTATAATCTAGTTCTGATAAGGGTTCTCTTCCAATTACAGACAGCTGTGTCCTCCTCGCGTGGCAGGGCCTCTGAGGAAGAGCTCTCTGCGATGTCTCTTACAAGGGCACTAATCCCACTCATGACGGTCCCACCCCCATGTCCTAATCACCTACCAAAGGCCTTTCACTCCTGAATCCATCACTATAAGGGTTAGGATTTCAACATCAGAATTTGGGGGGAATGCAAACATTCAGTCTAAAGCAGTTAAGCTTTAGTTTTTATAAATGTGGCTGCAGAGTAGGAACTTAAGGTTTCTCCCAGAGTAAAACCCAAAGCAAAAGCTACAGGGTGCTGAAAGAATAGGCTGAGTTCCAGCCATAAAGCGGGGGAGTGTTTTTATCCTAACTGACACCAGAGTTTCCCAAACTTTGCCGCTTATTGAATCACCTGGGGGAGCGTTTTAAAATCCCAATGCCCGGGTCTCATCTCATGCTAATTAAATGAGAAAATCTGGGAGAGGAGCCAGACAGACATCAACATCTTTTAAAGTATACTACGTCATCCCAAGGTACAGAAAAATTGGGGAACCACTGTCCTGAAATAAGAGTTAAAGAAATACTGATATCTCAGTAATTCTATGACCAAATTCCAAATGTTCATTTCTCTCCCTAAGCTAACTCTTTAGTTTTCTTTACCTGGGCTGAGAAGTAAATAGTTTTCACACCTATGACTTCCTTCCTGGGCCTGAGGGTCAGAACTAGGCTCATAGCAGTGAGGTTGCTTCAGGGTCTCAGAGGGAAGACTCACACCCTGAGCTCTGCTTTTACTTCCCCTTTCCTCATTCACACAGCCTTTAACTACTTACTTGAAGTGCTTGTCCTAATTGAGAATTTTTTTTACATGATTTTTTTTTCCTATTGTAATTGTCTGATTTGGTTCTACTTCTTGTGATCCTTGCAAAAGTGACTGGGGTCCAGGATCATGCTTTCTGAGTCCCTTCTCCCACTTGGTTTCATTCAATTAGGAAAAGGTTACCGACAGCAATTGCTTCTAGCCCCTGCAATTTACTCACAGTTTCTACCTTAGCAGTGCTTCATTTACATGGAATTATTTTGTGTACTAACCTCTGGCACAGGTCCTTAAGTCTTAGTGCACAATTTAAGTGCCCTAGATAAACAAAGCTACTGTTACAGACTTATTTATTTCTTTATATTCTTCATGGTGGCACTGTACGAAGTAGTGAGGAATCTCATCAAGGTGTTGTGAGAAAAGTTCTTGCCCATTAGTGATTAATCACTGCATTATTTTCATTAGATTGCAAAGCATCATGTGTTTCTTTATTTACATATGTATGTATATTAATATGTACATATATTACATATGTATAGGCATATTTATATAGATATGCATATGTATATCTCTAAATATGACAAAGCACTTTATTAAACTGAATTTCCATGGCAGTTTATTGTCTCTTAAAAAGTATTACTTAGAATTAATTTTTCACTTAAAATTCACATACCTGTTTTTTTTAAGGTTTTTTTTTTGTAGTACAGTTGACCCATAGTGTTACATTCATGATTCAACTTTTCCATACTTTATACTATGCCGTCACAAGTGTAGATAACATCTGTCACAACAAAACAGTATTTCAATACCATTGACTATATTCCCTATGCTGTACCTTTTATTCCTATGAATTATTCATCCATAACTGGAAGCCTGTACCTTGTTTTCCCCTTCACCCATTTTGCTTGTCCCCACCCCGTTCCATCTGACAACCATCAGTTTTTCTCTGTATTTATAGGTCTGATTCTGCTTTTTGGGGTTTTTTTTTTCATTTGTTTTGTTTTTTAGGTAGCACATATGCATGAAATCATATGGTATTTGTCTTGATCAGTCTGACTTATTTTACTTAACATAATACCCTCTAGGTCCATCCATGTTGCCACATACCTGATAATTTACAGGAAGGATTTTAATGACAGATACAATGTCCAGGGACAAACAATAAATAGGGTTTGGAATAGGCAGAGGAAGGAAGGGAGTAATATTCAAAAACACTGACTTGGAAAAGTCTCTGTATTTGAAACCAAAACTTTGATCTGAATTTTATGGCAGTCAAATTAAAAGGGAAGCAACACTGGGTGACAGTAATCTCATTATATAATAAAAGAAAGCATGATAACTTACTAAGGGCTATTTTTTTTTTTTTTTTGCTGATTCTGTTGTTTAATGTAATAGCCTTTATATAAGGAAAGTACCTTAAATCATAATTTTGCCGAAGATGTGAAGGACATTCAAATGGTCATGTTCATATAGCCAATCCTAATATCAACCCTTAATGAAAGTCAAGAAAAAAGAAGGCAACTGCAAGCTAGAAAAGCAACCCATCTCAGGTGCATAGCTGTCTAGCACTACAAAGAAACCAGATTTCAAGCATTCACACACATAAATGAATCTTGCATATAGTACAGCGGCCACATTTATCCACCAAGGGGATGGATATAAAAGTGATAACAGAAATTCCAGTTGGGTTAAGATGCACTTCTTTGTTGTAGGAGTTAGGAGATAATGCAAACAGCAACTAAATGCTGAGGGGAACTATTCAGTTTTCAGAAAAAGAAAAGCACTCAGTTAAATGTGTTTGGGCATGGATTTATGTGTCAATGGCACAGCCAAGTCTTCTTCTCTCCGGGAAGACTTAATGTGATTTGTTTATTTCTTAGAGTCTATGGTCAAGGGAAATGATAATGGTTATCACCCAAACTGGGATTTGGGGAGTGAAAGGGGGCTTCAATTAATTATGATGCCAGGAAAATAGACATAAATTAGGATTGTCTTAGGCATATTGGGCTCAAACTGTGATTGCAGAAAAATTGGTTTGCTTTCAATTAATTAGCTATTTAAACAAAACTTTTTGATGTCTACTGCTTCTCTCTGAGGTGTTTAATTTACAGATGATTTAATTAGAGCTCTGTTGCAAAAGTTTGGGCAGAAAAGAGTATTCACACTTTCAGCTCTCCATGCCCAGGATACTCTTTCCTGGATTATTTTCATTCTTCAGTTCAGCAAGAGATCATCACCTTCTTACATAAATCTCTTCTGATCCCTGATTCCAAAGTAGCCCCACAATTTGAGCTCCAAAGTAAATACAGAGAAGAATGCTCTTTTCAGTGGTGTGTGAACATGTACATATAGCAGAAATAATATAGTTAGAAACATCACCATTCTGAAACCTTCATAGCAATAACTGATTCAGGCAATAATAATGTTTAATGTCCATGGGTCTTGTTTAGTTATATTTTATGGATATGATTAGGACATTTTTGTAGTAGTTAAATGTAAAACCAGGAAAAAATGTGTTTAGAAGTAGCATTTGCCAACCAGACAGGAAGGATTTGGAGACCTAGTCCAGGAATGGGATTTACATTTCCCAACAAATTGAGAAAGAAATTCAACTTTTCCAAGCAAGAAAGTCTCCATTAAATTATTTTTCTATGTTGGGGTGGGAACTACAGTTAGGCCATCACCATACTCCTATGCTCTTTTGTCAGTTTCCTATGTTAACAGAGTATCTTAGTAAAATGTTTCTATCTTTAGCTCTTTGATAAATTCTCTAGTGAGATATAAAGTGAGGCAACCAGAGTTGGAAAGATCACCGAGTTTATGGATTCACAAATTGTGAATTGGTGATACTATCTAGTCATACTCTTCTTCCAAAGGATTTATACCCCATTAAATTGCCTCCTAACGTCTAAAGCAGCTTTAAAATTTTAAATTGGTATCAAAGATGATATATACATACATGTGGTGTGTGTGTGTGTGTGTGTGTGTGTGTGTGTGTGTGTGTGTCTATGTTGTTGTTTTTCTTCTGGATCATTTACTTCAGTGGTTTCTAACAAGGTACCACTGAACCCTAGTGAACTCTGGAATTAGTATAGGCTTTCCAAAATATATCTGTGTTTGGCTCATTGCCTAAACACCAAATTAATATCTTTTTTATACAGTTTTTCAGTGGTATAGAGATGCTATTAAGATAGCTAAAATCCATTTTTGAAAGTGTTACATAATTCATGGCACCAATTTGCTATGTACTTTTAAATAAATATTTAATTTCCAACTATGATTCTGTAGGACTCTAAGAAAATATGAAATTTTAAAAGAACTCTTCAACAGTTTTGCCTCTGAGGAGGGACAAAATGGAGTGATTTTGGAGAGGGGGACTAATATTTTTTTAATATGGAGGAAATGTGGTACACTGTTGATATTTGTTACTATGTTTATTGCATAGCATTCTGAATGATTAAACATGTTTATTTATTTATTAAAAAAATTTTTTTTTATGTTTTATTTATTTCTAAGAGAGAGAGAGACAGCGTGAGCAGGGGAGGGTCAGAGAGGGAGTCACAGACCGAAAGAGGCTCCAGGCTCTGAGCAGGCAGTCAGCACAGAGCCCGACGCGGGGCTCGAACCCACAACCGCGAGATCATGACCTAAGCGAAAGTCGGACGCCCAACCGACTAAGCCACCCAGGCGCCCCTGATTAAACATGTTTAAAATGCTTTAATAATTTAAAAAAATACATCATTAGCTTGAAAATATAGGCACACTTATCTAATTTAGCTTTTTATCCCAGAAGTTTTCAAAGTGTGGTTCAGGGATCCCTGAGAAACTTTAATGGGGACTATGAAGTCAAAACTCTTTTCATAATAATACTAAGACATTATTTGCCTTTCAATCTCTTCTCTCAGAAGTTTCCAGAAATTGCATGACATGTGATATTTCAGCAGATGGAATGCAAAAGCAGGAATAAGGATCTAGTTATTTTCTATAAAACCAGACATCTAGTTATCTACAAAGCAGGAATAAGGATCTAGTTATTTTCTATAAAACCAGAAATTAGATTTGCCACTATTTCACTATTTTTTGTTTCAGAAGACATAGTTATTTTTGTAAATATTTGTTTCATTAACTTATAGTAAGTTTGTCATTATTTTAAACGAATAAATATATATTTTCTCAGTTTTAATTTTTAAAAAATTTGTCAATGTTTATTTTTTAGAGAGAGAAAGAAAGAGCAGGTGAAGGACAGAGAGAGAGAGAGGGAGACACAGAATCTGAAACAAGTCCCAGGTTCTGAGCTGCTAGCCCAGAGTCTGATACGGGGCTTGAACTTGTGAACCATGAGACCATGGCCTGAGCCAGTGTCAGATGCTTAACTGACTGAGCCACCCAGGCAACCCCTGATTTCTAATATAGTAAATATAGGTCTATATAACACTGGTAAGCAAACCTCTTGTGGGTTCTTGTACTTTTTAAGTGTGAAGAAGCCTTGGGACCAAAAAGTTCTGGCATACTGTCTTAGTTTATACAAATACACTCTCTACCACACTTTCAGAAGGAAGCCAGTTCTAGTACTTATTTAGGGGTGCCTTGTGCCTCAGTCAGTTAAGTATCTGACTCTTGATTTCAGCTCTAGTCATGATCTCTTGTGAGTTCAAATCCCACGTCAGGCTCTGGGCTGAGTGCAGATCTTGCTTGGGATTCTCTCTCCCCTTCTCTGTCTGCCCCTTCCCTGCTCGTGTGTGCTCTCTCTCCCTCTAAATAAATAAATAAACTTTAAGAAATTAAAAAACATTAAAGTTTATTTCTTTTGAGAGAGAGACAGAGAGTATGTACAAAGCAAGGAGGAGAAGGGAGGGAGGGAGAGAATCCCAAGCAGGCTCTGCACTGACAGCAGAGCCTGTCACAGGTCTGAAATCCCACAGAACTGTGAGATCATGACCTGAGCGGAGATCGAGGGATGCTTAACCAACTGAGCCATCCAGGTGCCGCACTGATTTGGTAATTTCAACTCCAAAAACTTAATTTTCAATTTTTCAAAGATAAAGAACTCTACAGTGTTCTTGGTTTTTTTGTATCTCAGAGTCTTGTATAATAATGTACGTGGTAACATGAGAAAGTATAAACTTAATAAGCATGTTCTCCCTCTTTTTGTTTCCAAAGAAGTAAATCAGTAAGTGATCAAAATTGTATTCTTTGCCAACAATTTCAGCATTCCTTTCATTCCACCAAATATACTTATCTATACGTAGACAGTATTATATGACTAGTGATCTTTTTCATTCCAACTTTATGGAGCTAATGACTTAATACTAGGTTTCATAGTTCTACAGCTTATTACTGACTGGATGCCCTCTTGACATCAATTTCCATTTACTCTGATGTTTATTAATGTCACGTATAACTCCAGTTCAACCTAATGGCTAAGAATAGACTGGATCAAATGAGCGAGGTCTGACACTTGTATGTGTGAGATGATACTCAATAGTCAAAATTACTGTTCCGTTCACCAAGAGAACAAATGTGCTGCTTCCCAGGAAGAGGCGAGGGAAATGAGTTCTACTTTAGAATGCTCCATTGTTAGTTTTCTGAATGAAGTAATGAGGCATCTTTGCTTAAGAGTCCTTTCTCCCTGTGTTTTATCTTAGTACTACCCATTCTAGAACATTAACAGGAAACACAAGAAGATATGCAGATCCTATACATTTCAGTTCTAAGCAAGAATGACGGTGAAGATACCCAATACCCAGGGGGTGGTTATACATGTGGGAATGGAGTTCTTTTAAAAAGCATGCTAAGGAAAGGAAAATACAGTAAGGAAAAGTTTCAACCCACCTCATTAGAAACTGCATACACTGGAGAAGGTAGAGGGATTCACAGCAGGTTTTTTTTTTAAATAAACAAAATGTGTAAATATTAGAAATCTAGATAATTGCTTTGAAATTAGACATCCCAGTGGAACTGTGATAGGCTTCCGCTCTCTATCTTCCAATTTTATGAAGAGGGTTTGGAAAAATATGAAAGCACCATGATTGACATTTATAAATTTTCTTAAAGGAAAAAAAACCAAAGAATAATAAAATGAAAAACCCATTTGGAGAAGTTCAGAAATTCTTTCCAGGCTGAGAGATGGTCCCAGATTTCAGATGTCAGTCTGTAAGATCAATTATTTCCCATAAATCTTATCACTTGCTCTTTTCTGAGTCACTGATATATAAGAAGTAAACAACTTTAAAGTGTTTTATTTTTCAGACTGTATGTTACTGATCCCAAGACTCTAAATGATTTTTTTGGAGTTTTGAGTGTTGTTCTGCTCTTACTCCAATAAAATTGCATGGTGGGCTGGCATTTGGAATAATTAAGTTTAGGTTGCTGCTACTGTCCTGAACATCTTGGGCTTCGCAAACTAAAATATGTCAAATCATGAAACAATGGTCACCCAAGAGCTTCTTTGATTGGAATTTTATGCTTTGACAAATTTATTTTGACAATTCTCAGATTTACAATTTGACGTCCTAATCATTATAAATACCTATGTATTCAGTATAGTAGTTCCACATCTCTGATGGAGGTAAAGACCCTTAACGGAGCCCAAGGGGCTTCCCCCCATCATGACATATGGTTCTACTGCTGTGAATAGGAAAAAGGTACAATAAATTATTGTGGCCAAAGAAACGTGTTGAGGGGCGCCTGGGTGGCTCAGTCAGTTAGGTGCCTGGGTTCTAGGTTTTGACTCAGGTCATGATCTCATAATTTTGTGAGTTTGAGCCCAACATTGGACTCTGTCCTGACGGCATGGAGCCTACTTGGGATTCTCTCTCTCCCTCTCTCTCTGCCCCTCCCCCACTCATATTGTCCCTGTCTCTCTCAAAATAAATAAATAAACTTAAAAAAATTAAGAAAAAGGAAGGTGTTGAAATCTTAAGTCTAATTTGATCTGACCAATTTCCATGTTTTGCAAGGCCATTTTTAGCTGTTATTGCTGTTTTGCTACCCCTTCTTGTACAGACTATAAATGATTATTATGTTTTATGATGCATTATTATGCTTATGAATTAATAATGCATCCAAATACTAGGAGTTTTTCAGATTTCTTTTGTGCTTATAATTCAAATAAGAAAATCATGCTGTCTTACAGGCAGAAGTGGGTTTAGAAGTGCTGATGCATAGGGCCACATGTACCCCAATGTTCATAGCAGCACTCTCAACAATAGCCAGAACATGGAAAGACCCTACTGTCCATCAACTGATGAATGGATCAAGAAGATGTGGTTTATCTATACCATGGAATACTACATGGCAATGAGAAAGAATGAAATCTGGCCATGTGTAGCAACATGGATGGACCTTGAGGGTGTTATGCTGAGCGAAATAAGTCAGGCAGGGAAGGACAGATACCATTGTTTGCATGTATAGGAGGATTAGGAGAAAGTTAATGAAGGACCCTGGGGGAGAAGAAAGGGAAAATAGTTGGGGAGAGGGAGGGAGGCAAACCATGAGAGACTCTTGAATGCTGAGAACAAACTGAGGGCTGATGGGGGTGGGGGAGAGAGAAAAAGGGGTAATCGGCATGGGGAAGGGCATTTGTTGGGATGAGCACTGGGTATTATATGGAAACAAACCTGACAATAAACTATTTAAGAAAAAAGAAAGAAAACTTTGAGAGAGACAAAAGTAACCATCATTTCAAGTCATCCCTTTGCAAACAAATTGCAAGAGATAACCGGAGCTTAGTTTACCTTTAGCAAATGTTGGTAAAGTTTCACATTTCATGCTGACAACCCCAAAGACATGTCTGTCTTAACTAAACCAACAACCTTAAATTCATTTAAACATTGAAAAAAAAAAAAAAGAAGTGTGTTCAGAAATTATCTAACTGTTCATTTTATAGATAGGTAAACTGAGGCCTAAGTAAATGAATAATACAAATAGAACTTAAATTCTTGTTCCTGCACTTTTTACTGATTGTCTTTCCCATATTACACACTGACATTCCCCTGCCCCCATTTTTAAATGGAGTTATTTATCAGCCTCAAGTTTCCCATTATTATTAACTTGGGGATAAATGCATAATTTAATCAGCAAAATCTGTAAAATTGTAAAATTTTAGCAAAACATTTTAACAGTATTTCAGTTGTACTACTTAGAAACAGAATCCATTAAAAAAACAGAATCCATTATTTTGAAGACAGTAAAGCACAGTCACTATAAATGATCCCTCTACACACCCATGACTGTACTAGCAGTCCCTTACAAAAACTAAATTTATGTACATATGCATGTATTTATCTTTCAGGACTGTCATCCTTGCATAAAGATGGAATCCTGAAATTTAATATACTTTAATACTATCAGGAGTGATGCTCATTATCATAAATTCTATACTTAGAAAGTTAAATATTCAAGTTGTTTGATGAAACAGCTGGAAAACCCGGAAAGGAGGTTGTTCTTTGTTTTCTTTCAAATGCAGGATGGAAAGTGAGGTGTGACCTTCAGAGCCATGTTCCTTGTTTCTGTATGGAAAGATCTTGAAACCACAAGTGATGTTATTTTAATAGTGTATATCACTGCCATCATTTAGCATACTTCAGTAGGTGTTTCCTCCTGTCTGGGTTTGTTAACATGTTCACACAGCCTACCATCTGAGAAGGAATTTTCCCTGGCAGCCTTGACCTAATTTCAAGGTTCTGGCAGACAAATGCAGGCAAATGACAATCCAGGTTTTCCTATTTAGCATATTAATCACCTACATTTTTAGCATGCAGCCACAATAAGTTGAAACCTGTGAAGGAATTGCCAGCCTTTCTCAAATCAGGCTGATTGCACCCCTATGGACCTCAGATTTTCTGTACGTAGTTTGTTTTTTGCAGGTTATCTCCGAGCTTCTGAAGTTTCTGACTGGTGTTTGACTTGAACATATGTTATATATAATAGAAAGTGATTGGGTTCTAGAAGATGCCAGATTTCACTAGCATATTGCCCAAGCAGGACTCTATAGATGACTTTTTTCCTCCCCCTTTTAATTTTCTTTCACACTTGTTCCTGTAATCCAAGGAAGGGCATCTCTTTCTTCTAAGAGCAGAAATAAATGCATAGTCAGAGCCAAATGAGCCATTGCACTGTTCTATTTTCTGATCATGTGCATGCTTAGTGACAGAAGAAGAGAAATCTTATTGAATTAGTATTCAAAAGCTTATTACTTATGTTGGGAAAGAAATGTCAGTATTTGAAAATGTTACAGAATCTATTGTATGGGAAAACCTTTGGGCTTGCCTGGAATATTTTCCTATTTTTATTTCTTGGTAAGTATTGTTAAATGTTTATATTTTGCATTTATAAGCAGGAAATGAAATAGATTGTTCTTTCCACAAGGAAAAAAAAATGTTCTTAAGCTCATTTCATTGACTTTTAACTAGACTTGTTTGTTTTGATGGCATGATTTTCGGCTACAATATTTTTTTTCTTTGAAGTAGTTGTAGGCTACCAGTGCTATCCAAAGAAGTTTAATAATAACCATATTGGTGTTTTTAATTATCAGGTTGAGGATTTAATGTGTCTTTGAGAGTTTAGCTAAGGGTCAGTGATAAAACTGATGGAATAGCAAAGGACAGTTCTGAAAAATCATGTAAGTTTTTTTCCTTTACATGTCTTGGGTTCATTTTTAGCTGTACATATTTTTCCTAGAACATTTACAGAGGGAAATAAGAAGTCACCAAACAGAGCGGATTTGCAGAAAGAGGCAGCTGACTTAGAAAGAAGGCACAAGAATGATCTGCTGGTAGTCCAAATGCTAAAAATTATCTAAAGGTAAGAATAATATAAAAGCTTACATACATGCAAGAACAGATTCTTAAAAACCACCAGCTAAAGTTTGTGAGGTTTCATTCTCTTATCCCCTAAGGTAGCCGTATTTTACCATTTTATACATAAATAAAAAATGACTTCCGGGCTTATTTGATTACAGACTGAATTACTTTGTCACAGGATGACAAGCAATGACAAATTGGTTCCCTATAATGAAAAGCCTAGCAGACCCTGTATTCTCACGGAAGATGGTAGGAGCAAACCAGGCAGATTTTCCTTCCATTCATATTCTTTTACATGTGAGCTATAGTGCGACAGCTATCTCTATCATGTCAATGGGTCACCTGGAAGGTCTTACATTTGGCAATACAATATAAGTTTCAGGGTACTTTTTCTAGCTAGCAACCCAAGGCCAATATAGCAAAGCTTGAAAGATCAATTAAGTCATAGGAAAGGTGTCCCTAACATACATGTCGCCCACTTGTCACCATAGGCAGGAACATTCATATTCTAATTAGAGCGATGACAGAATTCCATTCTCAGACTCTAGTCTTTTGAATGAGGTGGTAAAAATCATCAAAATGATGAGTTTTGCTTCTTTATTAGTTTTTATAATATTTGACAGTTTCTATGTACTTTGCAAATACTCTGAAACCATCCTGGCTTCGTGTATTAGCTAAATTGCCCGGGCACTCTTTCTAGGTACAAGTCCTTCCTGGAGGTAGAGAAGACAGTGCGAGGATTGTAAAGCCATGGGATGTAGGTCCTTAAGGTAAATGATGGATTCAGATTTGTGGTCTCCTGTACATCCCATAAAAGAGAGTAAATAGCTATTTTAATTAATAAAGATATAAATGTGAACTCATAGAGACATTCATCTAGAGAGGAAGACGAGACACCTGAATTCTTGTGCACTCCAAATGACAGTCACTGGTAAGTAGTGAAACTCGAGCAGCTTCGAAGTGGGGCATCAAGGATGAAGAAATGGCATTTTTGCTGTACTTAAATAGGAGATGCCATTATGTAATATTTTCAGTTTAGGCTCAAAAAAGAAAACGACTTTTCCTGCAGAAAAGAAAAATGTAAATCTGTCTCCTTCACCATATGCCACAAGAAAAAAAAATCACAGATGTTAAAAAGAACACGGGCTGAAGGAAGACAACTAGCTCTGAAGAACAGAGTCCTCATTTACAGCTCAACAATAAACCAAAATTCAATATTTAATAAGCATATTAGAGAGGAGGAAATCTGTTGTAAGGTATGCATTTAAAAATTTTTTAATGTTTATCTTTGAGAGACACAAAGCATGAGCAGGAGAGGGGCAGAGAGAGACACACACAGAATCTGAAGCAGGCTCAGGGCTTGAACTCATGAACCACAAGATCATGACCTGGGCCAAAGTTGGATGCTCGACTGAGTGAGCCACCCAGGTGCCTCATGTTGTAAGGTATGCATTTACGGTAAACTTTACCTGTAAGCACATGTATCTCCAGACCCAGATTTGCTTTCATCTGTGTACCTTTGAACATGATATTTCATTTATCTGGATGTTCTGTCCTTTACTTACTCTACTGTTCTAATTTGTCCTGTAGAACTCATGTCAGGCATCACCTCCTAAATCCTTAACCTGATTTCCTAGGGCTCCCTTCCCATAGCCTCTGGCAACATTGTATATATATTGTCTTGTTTGTAATAGCTCCTCTAGCTTCTGACACATCACTTGACACATAGAAATAAATGATTATTATTATTTATTTCTTTTTGTAAAACAATTATTTATTTATTTTGAAAGAAAGAGAGAGAAAGCGTGCAAGCAGGGGAGGGGCAGAGAGGGGATGCGAGAGAATCCTAAACAGGCTTTGTGCTGTTAGCGTGGAGCCTGATGCAAGGCCCGGACACACATACCGTGAAATCATGACCTGAGCCAAAAGAACTGGATGTTTAACCAACTGAGCCACCCAAGTGCCCCAATTGTTTGTTTCTTATTAAAGCAAAATCTGAAGTGCAGTAATAAGGACACCTAAAAAGGGGCGCCTGGGTGGCTTAGTTGGTTAAGCATCCGACTTCGGCTCAGGTCATGATCTCACGCTTTGTGGGTTTGAGCCCCGCGCCCAGAGACTGCTTCAGATCCTGTGTTTCCCTCTCTCTCTGACCCCCCAATCCCCACTTGCTCTCTGTCTCTGAAAATAAAATAAAGACATTTAAAAAAATTAAAAAAAAATAAGGACACCTAAAGAAATGAAGGTTCTAATGCAGACAAAGAGGACACAGAAATCACTGGATGTGTAACAAATCTAGGAAAATAAACCAGAACAGGACCGAAACTAAAACTAAAATCTATATTCACATATTCTATTTTTTTACCTCTTACAATTGGTAAAGTCTAAAGCCAATGCCATCACTAATGCATTAAAACCATATTTTTGGCTACCCAGGGCTTTATCCATTTTATTTAGTATTTAAAATTTATTAAATTGAAGTTGTCTGTAATATCTTATGACTTTTAAATACTGAAACAATGGTATTTGGTGATCTGATACTCTTTTCTTGATTAGTTTTACCAGGATTTGATTCTTTTTTCTTGTATCAGCTTTACAAGTCTTCAAAGAATCAACATTTTACTCCGATCCTTTCTCTTGTGTTTGTTAATAATTCCTTTATTTTAGTTCTTATTTTCTTCCATTTTCTCTGACTTTAATTTGCTGTTATATTTTCAGTTTCTTATAATACCCAAGACAGCCTTTCTCCTTTACTAACAAATATACTTAAAGCTATAAATCTCTGAGCACAGATTTAGCTGCATCTATAGGTTTTGATTTAATTTTTAAGTTTCCCAATTTCCATTTGTGACATTTTTCATTTGTGGGTATTCAGATGTACTTTTAAAATTCTAAATTATTGACTACTTCCAAGCTATGTTGTATTCATTTTGATCTCAATTCCACTGTAGTCAGAGAACATAACTTATTTTTAAAATTTTATTCTTGGAAATTTATTGATACTTTCTATTTTCTTAGCAAGTGGTCACTTTTGTTCTGTGGTTTCTTGAAAAGATTTTGCAGTATGCAATTGCGGGCTATGAGATAATATACCAATTAGGTAAAGAAAAAATAATAGCAAATTAGGTAAAAGTTTTAATTATGGTACAGCCTATATTATTATTGACTTTTCTTATCAGCTTGTTGTATCAATTACTGAGAAAAGTGTATTGTTTTTCTTTCTATTTTTCCTCTTCATGCTTTCAAATTTTTATATAATTGGAGTTACATTATGATTTTCTAGTGGATAGATGTCCTTATCATTATGAAATATCTTTGTTTGTAGTAATGCTTCTTGCTTTGAAATCTACTTTGTCTGATGTCCATATAGTTAAGGCAGCAGTTTTTATTTATTTATTTATTTATTTATTTATTGGTTAGCACTTACATAATATATCACTTTTGATCGTTCTATATAATTATAATGAAGGTATATTTCTTGTAAACAGTATTCAGTTGTTTTATCTTTGTCTTGGTTATGGGCTGAAATGTGTCCCATCCCCACTCCCAAATTTATCTGTTGAAGTCATAACCCACAGTATCACAGAATGTGACTATTTAAAGATAGTCTTTAAAGAAGTAATTAAGTTAAAATGAGGTCATTAGGGAGGGCCCTAATCCATATGACTGGTATCCTTACAATAAAAGAAGGGTAGACCATGTGAGGACGCAGGAGTGGACAACTAAGCCTGCTGAAACCTTGGTCTTGGACACCCAGCCTCCTCCAGAACTGTGAGCAATAAATTTCTTTTAAATTTATTTTAAACCACTCCGTCTGTGGTACGTTGTTATGGCAGCCCTGGCGGCCACAGAACTTTTCAGTGTCTCCATAGTTATGCATTTCCTAGAATGTCATTTAGTTGGAATCATACAGTGCGTAGGCTTTTCAGGTTGGCTTTGTTCACTTGCTGATATGTCTTCAGGCTTCCTCCATGTCTTCTAATGGCTTGATGGTGCATTTCTGTTCAGTGGTGAGTAATATTCCATTGTCTAGATGTATCCCCATCTATTTATTCACCTACTAAAGGGCATTTTGGTTGCTTCAAAGATTTGGCAAGTATGAATAAAACTGCCTCAAACACTCATGTGCTCGTTTCTGTGTGGGTATAAATTTTTAACCCCTTTGGGTAAAGAGTTTAATTGGTGGAATATATCTTAAGAGTATGTTTAGTTTTGGGGCGCCTGGGTGGCTTAGTCGGTTAAGCGTCCGACTTTTGCTTAGGTCATGATCTCGCGGTTCATGGGTTCGAGCCCCACATCGGGCTCTGTGCTGACTGCCAGCTCGGAGCCTGGAGCCTGTTTCAGTCTGTGACTCCCTCTCTCTCTGACCCTCCCCTGCTCATGCTGTTTCTCTCTCCTAGAAATAAATAAAACATTAAAAAAAAAAGAGTATGTTTAGTTTTGTCAGAAACTGCCATACTGTCTTCCAAAGTGGCCATACCATTTTGCATTCCCAGCAGCAGTGGATGAGAGTCCTTCCACATCCTCAGCAGCATTTGGTGTTGTCAACGTTCCAAATTTTGGCCCTTATAATAGACGTATAGTGGCACCTTGTTGTCTTAACTTGAATTTTCTTGATAACATATGATGTGGACTATCTTTGCATGTTTATTTGCTGTCTATGTATCTTCCTTGGTGAGATGTCTATTAAAATCTTTGGCTCACTTTTTCATCAAATTGTTTATTTTCTTGTTATTGAGTTTTAAGAATTCTTTGTATATTTTGGATAACAGTCCTTTATCAGAGACATCTATTGCAAATAGTTTCTCCCAGCCTGTGTCCTGTATTCCCATTCTCTTGACATTGTCTTTTGCAGAGAAGTTTTTAATGTTAGTGAAAACTTAGCTTAACAATTATTTCTTTCATAAATCATGTCTTCAAGTGTCATATCTTGAAAGTCATCACCATACCTAACATGTTTCCTTTATTTTTTGTCTTTTTAAAAAAGACAGGTGTTTGGGCACCTGGGTGGCTCAATTGGTTAAGCGTGCAACTTTGGCTCACATCATGATCTCCCGGTTCTTGAGTTTGAGTCCCACATTGGGTTCTGTGCTGGCAGCTCAGAGCCTGGAGCCTGTTTCAGATTCTGTGTCTCCCTCTCTCTCTGCCCCTCCCCCGCTCATACTCTGTCTCTCCCTGTCTCAAAAATAAATAAACTATATAAAAAAATAAAAAATATTTGTATATTGCTAGTTTGCATATAAGTATCATAATAAGTTGAGGTTCTGGATGAAGTTTTCTTATTTAAGTGAAGCTTTGCCTCTACTTCTGGATGAAGTTACGATAGGGATAGATTACTTCAATTTAGTTACAAATTGAGGTTATTTATACTTATACTTCAAACTTAGATCTTCAATCTTTTGAATACTCTTGATGCCCCACCAGAGACGTTTTGGTTTTATGTGTCTCTGGGGCACTAAACCACTGGCTCTTCTCTGCTCATCAACCATCGCCATGAAGGATTCTTCATAGATTCTTGCTATGTTTCTGGGTTTTTCCTGTTCTGGTTTCTTTTGGATTAAACTGTATTGTTTATTATTTATATTCCTCTGCTGCCTGTTGCTTTGTTAGTTACAGACTCTTTAACTTTTCTTTCATTTCTAGAGATTAAAGTGCAAATCCTTGATTTATCAAATTTGAATGTTCCTTGGTGTTTCCACCTTCCTTTCAAAAAATACAAGGATCTTAGAGCACTTAAAGTTTTACCATCCTCCTGACTTACTCTCTGTTATTGTTATGTATTTTTATACATATAAGCATTATTAACATTATTTGTCATAACCACTGTGCACTTTGACATTTTTCACTGCTCTTTATTTCTTCTTCTAAATCTAAACCTACATTTGGGATAATTTTGTTCCTACTTGAAAAACACTCTTCAATATTTCACTTAGTGTTAAGTTCTTGTGATCAATTCTTTCAGTATTTGTCTGAAAATATTTTGCCTTCATTCCTGAAGGAGAGTTTTCTTTGGTTACAGAATTCTAGGTTGGTGGTTATTTTCTTTCAACCTCTGGCTTCCATTTTCTTTTCCTTGTCAGTCTGGTTATATATTTAAATAAGTTTTGCATATTACATATGGAAAATAATAAACATAATTTAAAATGGTATGATTTTACCTTTCTTCAGTATGAGAACTTATGTTTCTGTCATACGTGCTTATGAGTGCCAATAACCAGGGACCATTTCAAGCCAATTTCAGGTACTGAACTAAATCAATGCTTCCTATGAGAGATAATACTTTGTATTTTTAACATATAAGGGAAGGATCATATTAGACCTCTTCTTCCCCTTGGTGGGGTTCCAGTTTTTGTCCCTCTAACACATCAGGCAGTCATAAGCACCACTCAGCTTTGCAGCTACACAGCTTGTCTTCTGACACCCGGTGGTTACTTCCTGGGGGAAAAGTGACATTAAATGTCAAACTCACATTTCATGGTGTCTTAGACCTTGGCCCATAATTCTTTACCACCCTACAAGTTCCTCTGTGCCGTCACACAGACTTTTTTTCTCTCTTCATCCTCTTTTGTAATTTTCCTCCCGGGTGAAGTGATATGAATGACCTATTCTCCATCTCTCTTAAATGAACTCTAATCAGAATTTGATCCACATCTGTCCTTGTCTGTTCATAAACCTCCTGCCCATGTCTGTCCTCTGCCTATAATAAAATATCATAGACAGGGTGGCTTTTTAACAACAGAAATGTATTTCTCAGCTTCCTGGGGAACAGAAGTCCAAGATTAGAGAGCCAGTACAATTGGATTTTAGCAAAACTCTGTTCCAGGCTACTGACCAACTTATCACTGTGCCCTCACATGGTAGAAGTGGGTAGGAAATTCTGTGGTGCTTCTTTTTTAAGGGCACTAATCCCATTCATGGGGGCTCTGCTCTCATGACCTATCACATCCCAAATGCCCCACCCCCACCCTTAATACCATCACCTAGGAGGCTAGGATTTCAACATTTGAATTAGGAAAGGACACAAACAATCAGTCCATAGCTTCATATTTTACTGAAGGTAGCAAGTTCAAGAATAATCTCTCTGGATCCCCTGGGTGGCTCAGTCGGTTAAGTGTCCGACTTCAGCTCGGGTCATGATCTCACGGTTTGTGGGTCCGAGACCTGGGCCCGGCTCTGTGCTGAACGCTTGCTCAGAGACTGGAGCCTGCTTCCGATTCTGTGTGTCTTTCTCTCTCTGCCCCTCTCTCATTCACACTCTGTCTTACTCTTCTCTCAAAAGTAAATAAATGCAAAAAATGTTTAAAAATAAAATAAAAGTTCCTTTCTTAAAAAAAAAGAATTACCTCTCTGTGTTTAAATCAATTGTCTATTTTTATCCTTCATGTTATTTGATCCATGTGACATATACCACAGCTGATTATTACACTTTCTCATCTAAAATGAGGTAACTTTTGAGTAATATGTTGACGCTATTAATAATTAAAGTGCGATAATAGTCATAAACTGGTGGTGTTGCAGGCAATCTGTGGCATTCTCTTCATACAGTACACAGACATTGCATTTCCTTCTAACTCACTGGTTGCTCCTTTTAGTTATCTATGCTGATTCCTCCTTTTCTTCCTGTGTTGAAGGGTTTCAGAGTTATGTCTATGGCTCTCTTCACTCAACCTACACTCCTTCTGTTTATTATTTCATTCAGTCTTATTCTTTGAAATGCCATTTTGATGACAATGACTCTAAGATATATCTTCTGTGCCCAAACTTATGTTTCAAATCAACTTTAATACACAACTGTCTGATAAACAGCTCTACGTGAACTTCTAACAAATATCTAAACCTCAACATGTATAAACCTCAATTTTCCTAAGCTGACTTGATCCTTCTTCCAACCCTATCCCAATTTCAGCCCTACTCATCTCCGTCAATGGCAAATTCATGCTTCTAATTTCTCAGGCCAATATCACTGTGGTCTCCTTGACTTCTCTTTTTCTTTCCTGCTTCATATTCAATCTGTGCAAGTGTTGTTGGTGCTTTCTTCAGTAGCAGACTAGAACTGCTTCTACCCTGATCCAAGACATATGTAATAATTCTCTTTAAAAAAAAAGTTTATTTATTTTGAGGGACAGAGGAAGAGAGAGAGAGAGAGAGAACAAGCAAGGGAGGGGCAGAGAGAGAGGAATAGGGAGAACCCCAAGCAGGCTCCACACTATCAGGGCAGAGCTTCATGTGGGGCTCAAACTCACAAATCATGAAATCATGAACTGAGTCAAAATCAAGAGTCAGATGCTTAACCGACTGAGCCATCAGGTGCTCCTATAATTGTTTTCTGATTGGCCCATCTCCTGCTTTTGGCTGCATAGCCCCCTCAGCCTACTTTCAACACAGCAATCAGGATGATTGATTCTCATAAATCCTAAAATCGTGCCACTTCTCTGCCCACTTCACAAAGGAAATTTAAGTTCTTATTTGGCCTACAAAGCCCTCTGTGCTCTAGAATCTTTTTACTTCCATGGCCTCATTTCTGTCTCTCTCTCTTTATGCATTGATCATATATGTTTGACATATAATAGTCATGTTCCTGCTTAAGGGCTTTTGCACTGCCTGGTGGGCTTTCCTTTAGTTAATCTGCAAAACTACCTTCTTCATCTCCTTTAAGTCTTCATTCACTTTATGATCAATTATTCTAGCTACAATTATAATCTATACCCCATTTCTAGCTCCTCCTCACTTGCTCTCTATCTTTTTTCCCCACAACACTTCTCATTTTCTATTACACTGCTCTAATGTGGAGCACCCCAGCTCCTCAGGGACCATGGTCTTTATCTGTTTATCTACTGCTGGATCTCCACTTCCCTGAAGAATATCTGGCACAAGGTAGTTTTCAATAAATATTTATAAAATGGACTAGTGAAATACATTGACTAAAAATATCACCTGATCCTTAGTGAAAAATGCTTAAAAGTTAGTATCAACATGCTCAGAACAGTATATCTTAGTTTTGTTTGGGTTTATTAAGCATTTATTTTTTTAAAAAACTTCAGACTTTAAAAATCTTTAGATTTCATTCCTTTTCATCAAATTCTGAGATAAGAAACATAGAATATTATAAGGATGCCACACTTGGATAGACTTTGCTGAACGTTATTTGAAGGCTTTGGTGTTCGGTGGGCAAAAAGCAGGGAAGCAATGTTACTTATTGTATCCTTCTAGGCAAAGCTTGTTTTGGCCAGGATGAATTAGACACTATATGTGTAGCACTGGCACCAATTACCGATGAAATTAAGGTAAGGGATATTGACTGAGCAACTTCTATAAAACAGGTACTCCACCAAGCCCTTTTACTGAAATACTTTTATTTAATTATGTCAACAACTTTTTGAGATATTTACTATCCCCACGTTAAGATAAGAAATTCACAGCTAGTGAAGTAGCTGTGTCATCTGACATTTCCACTTACTTGTTTTTATTCTGTAAAGAAGAGTTAGTCTTTGACCTTTCAGATTATTAGTTTAAGGGACAGGAAATCAACCACCTGCCAGGCATGTTAACTTTGGCCTGGTCATGTTTTCTTACCTGTAAACAGTAAAGATGGTAATAACTACAATTTTTATACAGAGATCTTCCTGGTACCCTCAGATCAGAGCCAGATGCAAAAGGGTTCAGAGTCAGCCCTGTAATGTTACATCTAACTTTATTTCCTCTCTGCTAACTTTATCTGGCTGCCATAAACTTTCCCATTTTTACTAAAGGCCAGAGAAAAGGCTGATGGAGTATGAGCAACTCATAATTATATTAAGAGTTCTCAATACACACATAATTCATTTTTTGATTCAGAAGTAATTATTTTATTGAATCTTGGCCTGTCAGGACTTGAATAATTATAGCAAACAATTTCCAGAATTTTTAATCATTTAAAAATTGCTTTTTTTCTCCTACAATATTTTATCTTAGCCTTTAAGCAATCCTATGAGGTAGTAATCATTATAGTCCTATTAGGGATGAGGAAACAGGCCCAGTAAAATATCTGCCCAAGACTTCACTGCTGCAAAACACCTCCAAATATATCATTTTTAAATTACACCACACCACTACAAATAAAAATGAAAGGCTGCCATTGATTTGTCTGAGTTTGTTTGATACAGAGGGAAGAAAACAAATAAGGTAATGGAGCAATTTTCTTTAGAGAATATACAGAGAATTGATTGAGCTTTTCCAATCTTAACACCAAAATAGCCTTCCTTCTGTTTGATATGAATTTTAGAGCAGGGAAAGAAGTAACATTCATTTTTTTTGCTTCAGAAGTAGCATGAATGGAAAACTGGAAATGTTATTTTTTGAGTACTTTTGATAATTCTTCTTTTTATCCAATTTGATGTTTAAAGTAAATCGTATTGCCATATTGATGAGTGACAATTTGTTGACTTTGTTTCTAACCTGGAGAATTTCTCAGCATGCTGTACTACTTCACATAATACAGACCTTCACAGATGTCCACAGATCATATGTAAGAGAATTTGGATAATCTTAAAAATTAAAATCACATAAAAATATACTCTTCCATCAAAATTTTTTTTATTTTAGAGAGAGAGAAAGAGAGAGTAAGAGAGAGCGAGAGAGAGATCACAAGTTGGGGAGATGGGCTGAGGAAGAGAGAGAGAGAATCTTAAGCAGACTACATGCTCAGCATAGAGTCTGATGTAGGATTTGACCCCATTGCCCTCTGGGATCATGACCTGAGCCGAAATCAAGTCTGATGCTCAGCTGAATGAACCACCCAGGTTTATCAATTTTAATGATCTTTATGATCATAATATTTTGTGGGATTAAAAAAACTTGTTTCCCTTATCAAGTTATATTTCTTATAATTAAAAAAATAATTATAAAAATGGAATCCATCTGTGCATGCTGATTTTTAGTTTTCTTTTTCTACTGAAAATATATTTTTTAACTTCTTCCTAAGTAATTACATATTTTTCTACAACGCCCCTTTTCTGCTATATTTGCATTTACCAGCATTTTTCTCCTATGATATTACTCTCTTTTTCCATCTGAGGCAATTACTATGCTGAATGTTGTATTTTATTCTCTTTCCCACTTTTACAAATATATTTTCATGGGAACACACTCAGAAAAATGCAAAATGTATACAAATAAACTGCTGAAGTTATTATTTTAAAGTAATGTTATGTGTAAACAACACATTTAAACATCATCCCTGATGTTTCTCTGTGTAACCTCCAGTGCTCTGCCGAACGTAGATTAAAGCCACTCACTTAAGGTAACTGGACACAACAGCGTAAAAGGGGTGTTTAGAGAAAGGGACCCTAATTAAGTAATCTGAAAACTAATAGAAGAGTAGGAAGAGAAGTTACAGGAGAGGATGGAAGCATGACAGATAATGCAATAGAGAGCTGAAAACATGAGAGACAATAGCACAAAGTCTCAAGACCTTCAAATAAGTTTAATAAGATGAAGGCTGAGAAATGTCCACTGACTTTGGATATTAGCAAGACATTGATGGCATTTCCAGGGTAGTTTTGTGGAATAAACCAAGGGAGGCTGTCAGGCCAAAAAAGGAGTGAATAGCAGAGAAGCTTAGCAGAGAAAGAAAAGAAACAGAAGGCAATGTTTAGACAGTGATTTAATCACAGAAGCTTATGGTAGTTTTGTTTATTTGTTTGCTTATCAGAGAACAGAGATTTAAGTTCTGAGTGAAAGAGCCAACAAGTAGTGAAATTTTGCAGGTGGGGACCAGAGCAGAGTACTGGAGGAAAAGGGAACTGTGCAAGCAAGGCATAGAAAGGGGGATGATTTGTGAATGGAGGAAGTCCCCACTATCTCTTGAGAGTGGAGGAAAGGAGGAGCAGTAATACATGTATAATGAAGATCCATTTGAACCTGATGCCATTTTTTTACCTGGTACCTATTTTCTCAATGAAATTATTTCCTATTGTTACAAGGGCAGCCTCAACATTTTGTAATATTTTAGGAAAATGGGAGATGTTATAATGGAAATAATGTAAAAGAATGAAAGACAGGTGTTGAGAGATGAAACAAAGCTGGAAAACATATGCTGGTATTTCCTCCAGAATGAAGTGGTTTGCCTTTTTCTCCTGTGGCACTTAAGCCACTTAAGGAAATGTGGATTTTTTTTCTCATGTTGGGGGTATGGCGACCAAATGGGCAAGGGAGAGAGGGAGTCTTACTTTATGTGATCAATCATGGAGTCAAAACTGGGTAGGGAAGAAAGGCAGGCCACAGGTATATTGAGGAAGGGGAAACATCAAGAGATTTGGGGTCTGTGTAGTCAAACATCAAAACAGCCTAAATGAAGTGGTAAAGCATCTGGAAACAGATACACAGGCTGGTGGTCATAGTTTAGAATAGATGCACTTAAGTTTTCATGTCTCATAAAGTAAGAATATTTCTGTGACTACACAAGGAAAACTATATTGACAATCTTCCTCAAATGTTTTTTTAAAACATGATTTAAAGAGGTAATAGGCTAAAATTGTATTTAAAACTGATGAAGACTCTGATTGATAGCTAAAGGTTTATAATTCATTTCTTTCAACACTATTAAGTTCCTGAGCTATCAGAAACTTGCTAATAATAAAGTTGACAAATGATAATGCTATAAACAAGGAATTCTTGGGTGTAGAATACTAAAGAATACAAAGTTTAAGGAAACTGAAAAATAAGGTCAGTCTTACTAATCTCGGGAAGCACTTTCTGGGCTTTCTAAAAATCTCTGGAGTTGTCTCATGGGACACTGTGTGTAGCTACTGGATGTTTGTAGCACACGGAGCATAGAAGGAAAGAGAGAAGGAAATGTTTTTGAAATTGCTAATTCAAGCTGAGCATAAAAATATCCACTGACCTGGCACCATTCTGTCAGTTTTCCTCTCTCTTCCTATGTTACTAGAGGCATGTGCACCCTAAAAGGAAGGGTGGAAGCTATTAGTAATCTGTCATGAAAAGAAATTGATTTTTTTTCTGAAATTTTAAAAATGCATTGTGCCCAAGAGCTCTTTAGTACTTTACAGAGATGGAAAGACTCAATGATTTATTTATAGTGAGTTCAGAGCTAGGTAAGGTCAATCAAAGAGATTTCTTTCATGGTCCTGGGATGACGTAAGGAAACTAAGAGAATTCTAGAAATAGGTATCTCATGCAAATCCTTTTGTTTGCTTAATATATCTGTTAACTAGCATCACGGTATCTGATTATCTAGGTATTTGATTTAGTCATTTTAATGAAAATGTCAAATATAACAAGGATAAAGTTTTACTGTAGATACTTATCATTATAAATTAAAAAGGCAGTAACTGGAGTCCTTATCTAAAATCAAATGCATATTGTTAAGCAGTGCCCTTTTGAGATTTTGTATGCCCTTGCATTTTGATTATTTCATATATAAGAGTATTTTTTAGCCTTAGTAATAGAGTTTCTTAAAGGGAGATATGGTCTTGACATTTAAATTTTACAACTTGAAACCCACATTGA
Organism: Proteles cristata cristata; assembly: GCA_017311185.1. Lineage (NCBI taxonomy): Eukaryota > Metazoa > Chordata > Mammalia > Carnivora > Hyaenidae > Proteles > Proteles cristata. Next base: position 1,593,007 of record JAESUZ010003619.1, on the reverse strand, counting down.
AAGTATATTGAGTATACTTCCTGCCTGTCTGTCTGCTCTCTTTCTTTCATTCTTCCTCCTTCCGTTTTCCTTTCTGAATAATTTACTCTAAAAGCTAGAGGATGAGGTCAGGATTTCCATGTGAAACAGTGGGTGGCCCTACTGTCAGACTGTAGAATCCAAGCAAGGAAAGCAGCTAGATATTGAAGCCCAAGTGAGAAAAGTTATCATCTGGGGTGGTGATCTGGTGGAGATATGTTACATAGGAGATATTAATTAAATAGGTAAATATATTCACAGCAATGGGAGCTAGGTCTCTTATTGCTAGAGAAGTTATAAAGATGGAAAGATGGAAAATAGAATAAACATATTGTGGTGCACTGGAATTGGAGTTGTTGGGGGAAGATGATTTTCATTATGTATGGGTAAATATATAAAACGATAGGTGTGTGTGTGTGTGTGTGTGTGTGTGTGTGTGTGTGTGTGTGCTTTCTAGCTTGGTCCACCGAAAGGGCTGGGTAGCACTGACATCCCAATCACAATAAGCACACAGAGTGCCAGAACGTGGCTTCTAAATATGCTCTTCATTAAAAGAAACTAGAGTTTCCTGGAGAAATGGCTGATACAAAATGAACCTAGAATCTACTGTGTTGGAAAGATAGTGATCCAAGGATGATAGAGCTTTGTTAAAAGGACAGAAAGCCAGCATGGAGCTGAAAATTTTAGGCATTAAATAATAGTAATAACTGTTTATAATCCCATCAAATAGTATAGGAATCTATGAGTCCATACTGATGTAAATGAGGAGAAACAGTCTTTTCTTACAGCAAACAGAATGCCAACTGATAGATATAGAAGAAATGGTAGAAGTAAAAATGTACTATTTCATTGTCAATCTTCACATTTTGATGGATGTTTATGTAGGAGAATGTTCTTGTTTATATGAACTATACTGATGTATCCAAGGTTAATTGGATGTGACATTGGCAAATTACTCTCAAAGATTCAGAAAAACAAAATTCTTTGTACTCTGTGAAAGCTATATTTTTGTAGGTTTGAAATAATTTAAAAATGAAACTTTAAGACTCTGTGCTGACCACAAGAAAACTGCCTTTGTTTTCCAAAAATTTTTTAAGAGTTTTAGGTTTGTCAAATATAATTAATGACTTAAATATCGATGGCTATATATGTTATAGGCCATACAAATTAATAATCATCTCTGAGAAAATCTTAAATTTGATGAAAATGATTAAAGTCAATTAACTTACTTAACCAACCTAAAAAGTTAAGTAATAGGCCTGACTGATACTTGTTTTTTATTTATTTAATAAGCACATGTGTTAACTTTTACTTTCTTCCATGGTTCTGGTATTAACTCATTTAATCTACCCAAAAAACTGATGAGTTGGGTATAATTATTTTCTTCATTTCACAGATGAGGAATTACAACGCAGCGAGGTTAAGATAGGTTTAAATAACTTCCCCAAGGGCACACAGCTAGTGTGTAGCAGAGCTAGGGTTCAAAAGCAGGTAGTTTAGTGCCTGAATCAATGCTATTAACCACTTCCCTCTGTTGCCAAGTACACCTTTTCATAGCTATGCATCTCTTAACATACTCTGCTAAATAACAGAAACATTGCAGAGACCCAATACAATAAATCAATTCTGCCTAAGGCTTTGTTTCTTCTCACAGGAACAACAGACTTTAAGAACAATACATTTAGTCTTTTCTCTTTTCAATCTTTTGAGTGCCTTTAATTGTAGACTGAGACTTTCTGTGCTGTGAGGTTTATTTTTTTTTTAATGCTTCTAAAAAAGCTTCTTGACCATCCCCTCCCTGTAAACCTTTATCTTATTTTCCCCCTCCTCCAAAGACAAATTTCTTATATTGAACAATCACGACCTCACTTTTCATTCACTTTCAATTCACTGCATTATGGATTTAGTATCCATGACTTTGTTTACATTCATCTTTAAAAATTACCAAGTTTTCCAAAAGGTCAAACCATTTGGGTTCATCCTGTTTAACCTGTCTTTAGCTCTTGACTTTATTGCAAAACTAGTCTTCCTGAACTTCTCTTTTAGATTTTATCACACAAGTTATTCTTGGTTCTCTTTCCAATACCTTCTTGATGAATTAAAGATTTGTATTATCACAGGCTTTTAACCTTAGCTTTATGCTTCAACTGTCACATATATAGTAAGACTCCTAAGTCCATGACTCCAGTGTTAGTGTTTCTCCTGGTACTGTTCCAGAGATCAAACCGCATGATAAACTTGTTTACTTGGTTTTCACAAGATCTCTATGTGTGTGTGTGAAGATCTAAATCATTATCTCTCCTCTCCAATGACAGGATGTGTGCATCTGTGGCCCACACTCAGACCCTCATGATCTTTGGCACGTTGTACAATATTCCCTCATCACTGCCTTCAAAAGAACATCTTTCCTATGAAAATACAGAAAATGCAAATTTACTACACTGTAAAGTGTAACATTAAAATTATTGTCAAAATTTGGTAGGATTTTTTTTTTTTTACTAATCACAACTTGATTGAATAGGAATGACTATCCACTCAGTTGTCTGCTCATATATTGTATCCAGAACACAGAAAACCTGGCCATAGAAATGTACATTGCATCATCTTTTTGCCACTGTCTGGCTCTTGAGTAAGAAAAAGGACTGTTCGAAACAGGAAACTTGGCAGCCATTCTTCTCCTGCAAGATGGGAGGTTTTTGTGGGCAGTTAGAGGGCTGTTCATCATCCGTACATCTCCCTTCTCTTTCCAGAAAACAACTGTGCAGAAAGCATGTGATAATTGGAGTGGCACACTGCCACCCAAGAGTGGTGCATTTGGAGATCAGATCTTTATGCCTTGTGCCTTTCATGGCGTCGCTGCACTGGGACACATGGCTAGGGAATGATCGTAAGTATTAAATGAAAATCTTAGAGACACTAGGAGTTGAAACAGAAACTGTTACGCCTATGTATTTCAGTATCTAAGACAGGAATCCTACCAGCACTGCATGGAATCCATTGGAGGCCAGAAAAATCTAAAGACAGACTGGAAAGAGAAAAAGGGCAAAGGAAAATGTCCCCAAAGAAGGAAGTGAAAACATCAGCAAGTATTAGAGAAGAAGCAATTCCCAGGAAATAATTATCCCAAAATTCAAAATAAAAATTAGAAAATTCGTTGATCCTTATCGGTAAAGAACAAAGGGAAGTTTTTATTAAACAGAAACAGAAATCCCCAAGGTAACTCTGAGATAAATGAGTAAGAGAATGAGTAATAAAGGTATGTATAAAACATGAAGAAGAATTACAAGGCAAATAAAACTGCAATAGCAGAATTTTAAAGCCTACATGAGGCAGATGGGCCAGAACGGACACTGTAAAGTAAAAAAGGAAGACTGAAGAGACCTCCTAGGATGCAGAGGGAAAAGTTCAAATGATAAAATTAATGGAAACAAAACCATAATAGATGAGAAAATGGAAATGCAACTTAAGCATTACTGATAGGTGTGAAGAAGACTTTTGGAACAATAGTTAAGGAACAATAAAGAAAATAGCTCAAATACATTTTTCCCAAGTTAAAAAAAAACAAATGTCAAAAAGGTCAAACACATTCTAGATAATTTCATCAAAAGCATCTTATCAAAAATATTTAATTATAAGGAAAACATTGAAGCCATCCACTAAATGAGAAAACACACACTCTTCTCTTTCCCCCAGACACATGTCTTATGTTAATCTGAGACGTTTTATGTATCCCTACAAATTTTGCATCTTAAGAATTTTATATGTATCCAACCTGGTTATTTTTTTTTTTTTTTGGTAAGTAAAAGAAACAGATAATCTTTAATGTGAAGAGGATGTGAAAGTATATCACCTCTATGCTCTTTTTAAAAGGGTTTGAAGGCTTGTTCCAGTCATGTAACATGAAAATACAGAGTTTAAAATGTGGAAAATGCAACTAGAAAAAGATGTTGCATTGAGACTACTGCTTGAAAAGATCATAGCAAAACTGTCTACCTAGCCAGCTAGATGGGTAATATACAAAAATCAATAAATAGACAGTCACAGGAAACCATAGAAAATGCAAAGCATCAACAAAATGACAGGAGAGAAATCACATATCATTTTTGTGGCCCTTTCACTCTACTCCTTGCTTCCCTTAACAGGTCTGCATGGGAACCCCAGAGGGCTTGCTTCTACCAGTACACCCCGTCTTCCCCCAATACTCACAGGCTCACCATTCATTGCAAACTCACTGAGAGACCAACCTGGAGTCTCTTTTTTGTACTTCTATCTATATCCCCTACAGAAACCATCAGAACTAACTATATCATGCCCTATTTCTCTACTCATTTGAGCCACTGCATGAATTCCAAACTTCCCAGATAATCCCTTTATTAGAAAGGGAACTCCTGAGCAGGCAACGTGTTGCCCTTCTAAGCTCCAAGGAAGGCTCACCACTGACCTTCCCATTGTATCTAGCGGTTCTTGACCTTACTAGATCCAATGTCCTGCTACTAAAACAAATATTTTCTAGTGCTTGCTTTACTCTCCTGAAATGAAATTTATAGGCTATATAACCTACATGCACACACAGTTAAAAACAATGATACTGGGGTAATATAAAGGGTAAAATAAAGTTATTTATTATAAAAATATTTTTATTTGCGATAAAATAATCTGTGTTATGTTCAGGCATGACAACATTAGAAGACATGATGAAGGGCTAGGTGTTTACAAGGATATGTGGATTCACCAGAATATGATAGCTGCAGAGGCAGACTGATGAGGGTATGTTTTATTGCAACTCAGCTAGAGAGCCAGTATGGCTGGTAATGTGATTTTCTAAAATGTTGAATAACTCCTGGTGGATTTCTAAACAGAATGCGGTACAATCTTCCATAAAGGCAAGTGGTAGTTCCCATTCCTGGAAGATTTAATGTAAACTAGTGTGTAGAAAATCTTTATATTTATATGTACATGGAGATAAAGTTCTAGGAGGACACAATTACGAGCAAGTTTTTTATCTACATTAATGTCCAGTAGGATATTTCAGGTTTGTGTGTTGATGTGTGATAAATAACTCATGGGGGACTGTGTCATTCATTGCAGAGTACCCAGCAACTTTTCCACCTTTCCATTAGTCATAAGCGTTGCCACCACAATTATTGTGACAAATAAAAATCTCCCACAAATATCCAAAATACCCCTAGGGGGCGGTACTAGCTTTGTTGAGAAATTTTTATCTAGATTTAGCCTGAGATTATAACAACTACTTCGGTTTTATATGAAAGTGTATATAAACACATCAGTATTAATAGAAAACAGTTGGGGATGTTTCCAGGAAAAAAATGAACCATCTGAAATATTTGTATTCCCACTTTTAGTACATTTAAACTCAATTTTTAGAATTGGTTCTTTCTTGTTTTGGAGTTGAAGGACTTCCACATTCAAAATGATTTTTCTTAAATTTTCTAAAAGTTGATCATCACCAAAACTTTGTGGCAGCTGTGATAAAATTTATTCTAACATTTCTAAGGGAAAGTAAGTATTTTGCTTGTAAATGCAGTGACTTTATAATACTAAATCATTATAAATAAGTATATGTGTTTTAAATTATATAAAATAAGAGAACAATTCTTCAAGATCCAAAAGATTCCATAATTATATTAAGAGCAAGTAAAAACAATATTACTGTATGTAAATAATATGAATGTAGATGATAAATGAAGTGGGTGACCAGAATGGGGAAAGATTAATGGAAGAGGCATTTTTGTGTAGGAGATTCTAAAACTCAGCTAAAGTATCAAAACATCAGAAAATATCAGAAAACAAAGGGTTGTATTTGAGGCATGCTCATGGACATGAAAAGATGTAAAGGCAGAAAACAGTTGGAGTGACATATATTAAAGAATGAAATGCTTTAATTACCAAAATCTAAAAAGTAGGTAAAATTCAACTATGTCTCCTCATTTTTTAACAAAATTTTAAAATGTTTATTTATTTTTGAGAGAGTGAGCGAGACAGAGAGAATGAATGGGGGAGGGACAAAGAGGGAAGGAGACACAGAATCTGAAGTACGCTCCAAGCTCTGAGCTGTCAGCACAGATCATGACCTGAACCAAAGGCGGATGCTTAACCGACTGAGCCACTGTGGCACCCCTCAATTATATCTCTCCTTAAAAAAGTAGAATTTTTCTTTCCTTTGATGTTTTCATTTATTGTAAGAGGGCATCAAAAAGCAGTCTTGATCAAAGTAAATGGAGTTTTTGAGCAACTTGATTTCTTAACAAAGGTCATGTGTCCCATTCCTGACTTTTATAGAGTAGAATTTGGAGCTTATCTATTTTTCTAGGAATTTTTTGAGAAATAATAGGTATTCTCTTGTTACTGGTGTACAGTTCAGGACACTGTTCCAGACCACAACAAAGCTGCTAGAAACACCAATGATCTCATTTTGGAGTACTGGACGAGTAACAAAGAGTTAACAGCTAACTGCTGCAATTCTTATTACGGGCTTTGCATAGCCAACATTTGTACTTCTGCTAATTTATACTTTTTTATGTTCAATTATTCACTTTCTGTATTTATTCAAGTTCCCAAGTAAAACAAATTTTTGGCTATATTAACACATATATGTGTGTATCTATGTGCATATACATGTGTGTAATACATACATATATACATACTATATAGGTATGTGTATGCATGCATACACGACAAATGTGTTCAATTTAGTAAGAAAAACAAATACATCTATATATGAGGTTAATAAAGCATGTGTTACTGAAATTGTAAACTTTCCTTTTAAATATTTCAATCAACACTAGTTTGGAATAATGTCAACCAAAAAAGGAGTCTAAGGGGCCACATCAGCAAAACACGATCAATGTTCCAATTTCAAACCAGTTATATCAACTCATGGAAAAGCTGTCTAAAATTATAAGTAAAATTTAAAAGGGTGACAAAATATGTTAAATTTAAAACAACCATGTCAATTCAAGGACAAAATTAATTATCAAAATTATCACAGCAGTTTTGGTGGTCTTGTCTTTGGGCCACCTGCCTTTCCCATTCTCCTCACCCTGGCTTCTAACACTTGTACCAATAACCCTGTCATTGACCACATTATTGTTTGAGAGCATCGAGATTTCTAAAAGGATGTGTGCGGGGTCATGTTTAAACCATTGTCAGTTGCTATTATAATTACAGTGATTGTTATCTAGTGAAAGCTTTTTTGGCAGATTTCCACCAGAAAGCGAAAATTTGCATCCAAGTTTATTTTCATTAAGCTATGGGGGCTTGTCATGCCATTTAAAATGAGATTTAAATCCACTTTTTTTGTTTTCAGTAATGTTAGCTTTATTGAATTCCATAACTGTCAAAAAGGGCTTCAGAATCAATTTGAGAATCGATGAACTGATTGTCCTAAAGAGTATCACAAACCAAGACATTTAACCATATATCATGCATGTTTGTGATATCAGTTAATAAAATAGGAATATACATCAAATATAGTATTTTCATGGTTTATTTTTTATGAAAAAGAGGAATTATAAAACTATAAACTATTAGTTTTTTTAAATCATGTTACACCTTATGATCAGCAAGTGTTATACATATTGCTATCCCTTTGTGTATAAGTAATTCTAAATTAATAGGAAAATAACTTCACTAAGAAATTTTACTTTTGTAGACTACTGGTTACGTATAAGAAGAAGCTAGGAGATTTACAACAGCTGTTTAGTAATCAGAATACTAAAAGGGTATGCTATATTCAATGAGAAAATATAAAAATGGTCTTTTATCTGAGAAGTTTGGTTAGTCCATTTTATTCTGTATGCACCTATGTATACTAAAAGGAGAGAGGAAATAAAATAACACTATCATCCGGAAAATAAAAGTCCTGTTTACTCTTTTTTCATCTGAATTATCGTCCAAGTAAAAGCTCAGCATATAACTTCCAGATAAAAACGGACAAAAGTAAAACACAAATGAAAACCAGACATAAGGTTTTTTATTTATTATTGGTATGATAATCAAGATAACACTTGGAATATTAACACTACAAAATTCTTTCTGCATACTAGAGCTCATATATACTTCCAAAAATATAAGTGATTTCCACCTAAATGAAGCATATTTCTGTGGACACAGGTGTTCACACTTTCAAATATTTAAGATGTAGGCAATCCTTTAAGAAAAAAGGCAAGTTGCTTGATCTCTTAGTTTAAGCCTTGGTCTCCTTATCCGTAAAATGATACTGATATAAATTAAATTTAGGAGACTATTGTAATGCTTCACAAACACAGAGTTCCAAGAATTAAGGAAAACTAATAGTTATTAATTTTCTAATAGGTACCCAAATTTTAAAGCATACATGTGATGGCATTTAATTCATATAACAGCACCCTATGAGGCATTTGTAATAGAAACTCTCTCATCCACCACTTTTTAATTCATAAACCAAGTTAATGATGCTTTATGTTTCTTCGGTAAAATATAATGTCACTGCCCACTGTACCGACTTCCCAGGCACTTCTCCTACCCCAGTCGGAGTCACACAAATATCAATGACCAGTTGATGTTTACCCATAAGTCTAGAAAATTAAGTTAAAATGCTTTGTAAAGATTCTATAAAGATGAGTCATTAATAAAATGATTGCAAAAACACTAGAGTACAGAGTTTCATAAGTAATGTTTAGGTTTTATAACATTTATTTCATAGTTTCCCTTCTACTTGTAAAATGAACAAAAGAAATCGAACCTTTAATGATTAAGTAATTGCAAGGAAATGCTTCACATTTAGCATTCGCACCAAGTGGCAGACATTTGGGTGATCCTGACAATCCCTGAAGCATGTGCTCACATGTGTATTGAAGAAACTACAAGTATTTTACAGTGCAGTGACATAGTGCTACTGTTTGGTTAGTTTGTGATGTAAACTACCTACATGTATTTTATTTTATTAAAAAAAATAATGTTTATTTATTTTTGAGAGAGAGAGACACAGTGTGAGCAGGGGAGGGACATAGAGAGAGGGAGACACAGAATCTGAAACAGGCTCCAGGCTGTGAGCTGTCAGCACAGAACCAGACATAGGGCTCGGACTCGCAAACCAGGAGAACATGACCTGAGCTGATGTCAGATGCTTAACTGATTGAGCCACTCAGGTACCCCTACATATATGTATCTTAAATAAATTTCCTAAAAAAAATACACAAAAATATAATCTATATACGCCATTATGAGGTTGACCATAGGATAATCTCCATTTACATGTAATTTTCTTGCCTACATTCCAGAAAAGGAAACTGCCATTAAGCATAGCTATGTCATCAGACTTGGTAGCAAGTCTGTAATGATGTTTGGAGTTCAGAACCTGAAGGAGCAATGGTGAGTAGGAAACTTCCTTTCATAATTTTAGGGTTCACTTTATTGAAAAAGTCTGTTTAATTAATTAAGCAAAGAGGCCATAAGACTGATGTGCTTTGATGTTCTGGGGGCCAATGTTAACAAACCAAACTCTAAGCCTGTAAATGCTTCAAGTTTATAAGATCAAAATGCTAGGGATGAGGTGCCTGGGTGGCTCAGTTGGCTAAGCCCCCAGCTTTTGATTTTGACTCAGGTCATTAGCGCAAGGTCATGATTTCACATTTGTGAGATCCAGCCCATATATGTTTAAGATTGTCTCTTTCTCTCTCTCTCTGCCCCTCCCTCCCTCTCAAAAATAAAGGAAAAGGGGGAAAAAATCATAGTAGGAACAACAAATCACAAACAGAAATCTAGCCTATAAGCTATAGCCAATTAAACAATTTCCCTTTTTTGCTTCCACGCTGTTTAAATCTCTCCCCTGGCTTCCATGTGTAGAGTGTGCCTAACCACTTCCGGTTTGGTGTTGTCCAAGAGAAACAGATTTTTCTCAAATAAACTCTTAAAATTTTTAATATGTCTCAGTTTTTCCTTTAACAAACCTATATATTGGTATTAATAGAACCATTTGTGGATTGTTAACACCTCCATGTTCAGGCTTTTCTACTTCAGTGAATCTCACATGTTGGCTGTGTGGTAAAGAATTGATATACAATGGTTCTTTTCAACAATGAAAAGATAAGAAAGAAAACCAGGGGCATCTGGGTGGCTCAGTCTGTTAAGCGTCCAACTTAGGATTAGGTCATGATCTCACCATTCGTGGGTTTGAGCCCTGCGTCGAGATCTGTGCTGACAGCTGGCTCAGAGCCTGGAGACTGTTTCAGATTCTGTATCTCCCTCTCTCTGACCCTCCCCTACTTATGCTGGGTCTCTCACTCAGAAATTAATAAAAAATAAAAAAACGAAACATCAGTTCTCATTCAGTTGACATCATGAGGTTGAATTTAAATCAAGTATTTGATTTTGAGAAACCTTATTTAAACTTTTTAGAAGTGCATGATGTAAAGATTATCTTCTATCGAATGGAAACGTTTGTGAATATGCTTCATAATTTGCCAAGTGCTCATGAATATAAAATACTATTACTATATATTTTTTCATTAAGTCATGGTCTTAAGTAAGAAAAAACTTTTTGTGAAGAATTTTAATTATCCTGTCCATTTTCCTTTCTAAAAGTATTTATTAGCAGCTTCAACATAATACTTTTTTAAATTCTAAGTGTGAGTTTTTCCATGAAAATTGCTGTTTATAGTATTCTAAAATATTTATTGCTTTACTTAATTTCAAAATGTCTATTACTTCCTACTTCTTTTTCCCAACGTCAGACAGTTTGGTCTAATCTATACATTATTTTGCAGTTAAAAAGAGTATTTGATATGTATTTGATAGGTTAGTTCAATGCCAAATGGCTTTGACATGATTCTAATCCTAGAATCTGCATATGCTTTATTTTTATTTATTTATTTATTTATTTATTTATTTATTTATTTATTATTTTTTTTACAAATAGTTTATTGACAAATTACTTTCCACATAACACCCAGTGCTCATCCCCACGAGTGCCCTCCTCCATGCCCATCCCCCTTGCCCCCAACATCCATCAGTCCTCAGTTTTTGTCAGCATTCAAGAGTCTCTCACGGTTTGCCTCTCTCCCTTTCCCCCACCATTTCCGCCCTTCTTCTCCCCCTTGGTCCTCGTTAGGTTCCTCCTAATCCTCCTATACGTGCACACATATGATATTTGTCCTTCTCTGCCTGACTTATTTCGCTCAGCATAACACCCTCAAGGTCCATCCATGTTGCTACACATGGCCAGATTTCATTGTTTCTCATTGCCATGTAGTATTCCATGGTATAGATGAACCACATCTTCTTGATCCATTCGTCCGTTGATGGACACTTAGGCTCTTTCCATGTTTTAGCTATTGTGGAGAGTGCTGCTATGAACATGGGGGCACATGTGCCCCTATGCATCAGCACTCCTGTATCCCTTGGGTAAATTCCAAGCAGTGCTATTGCTGGGTCATAGGGGAGTTCTATTGTTAGTTTCCTGAGGAACCTCCACACTGTTTTCCAGAGGGGCTGTACCAGTTTACATTCCCACCAACAGTATAGGAGGGTGCCCGTTTCTCCACATCCGCGCCAGCATCTAGAGTCCTCTGATTTGCTCATTTTAGCCACTCTGACTGGCGTAAGGTGGTACCTCAGCGTGGTTTTGATTTGTATTTCCCTGATGAGGAGGGATGCTGAGCATCGTTTCATGTGTCTGTTGGCCATCTGGATGTCCTCTTTGGAGAAGTGTCTGTTCATAACTTCTGCCCACTTCTTCACTGGGTTGTTTGTTTTTCGGGAGTGGAGTTTGGTGAGTTCCTTATAGATTCTGGATATTAACCCTTTATCTGATATGTCATTTGCAACAATCTTTTCCCATTCCATCAGTTGTCTATTAGTTTTACTGATTGTTTCCTTTGCCATGCAGAAGCTTTTTATCTTGATGAGGTCCCAATCATTTATTTTTGCTCTTGATTCCCTTGCTTTTGGGGATGTGTCAAGTAAGAAGTTGCTGCGGTGGAGGTCAAGGAGGTTGTTTCCTGCTTTCTCCTCTAGGGTGTTGATAGTTTCCTGTCTCACGTTCAGGTCCTTTATCCATTTGAGTTTATTTTTGTGCATGGTGTGATAAAATGATCTAGTTTCATTCTTCTGCATGTTGCTGTCTAATTCTCCCAACACCATCTGTTAAAGAGGCTGTCTTTTTTCCATTGGATATTCTTTCCTGCTTTGTCAAAGATTAGTTGGCTGTATACTTTTGGGTCCACTTCTGAGTTCTCGATTCTGTTCCATTGGTCTATGTGTCTGTTTTTGTGCCAATACTATACTGTCTTGATGATGACAGCTTTGTAGTAGAGGCTAAAGTGTGGGATGGTGATACCTCCCATTTTGGTTTTATTTTTCAGTATTACTTTGGCTATTCGGGGTCTTTTGTGGTTCCATACAAATTTTTGGATAGTTTGTTCTAGTTTTGAGAAGTATGCTGGTGCAATTTTGATTGGAATTGCACTGAATGTGTAGAGTGCTTTGGGTAGTAATGACATCTTAACTATATTTATTCTTCCTATCCATGAGCATGGAATGTTTTTCCATTTCTTTGTGTCTTCTTCAATTTCCTTCATAAGTTTTCTATAGTTTTCATCATACAGATCTCTTGTTTCCTTGGTTAGGTTTATTCCGAGGTATTTTATGGTTTTTTGTGCAATTGTGAATGGGATCAGTTTCTTGATTTCTCTTTCTGTTGCTTCATTGTTGGTGTAAAAAATGCAACCGATTTCTGTACGTTGATTTTGTACCCTGCAACTTGGCTGAATTCTTGGATTAGTTCTAGTAGGCTTCTGGTGGAGTCTGTCGGGTTTTCGATGTAGAGTATCATGTCATCTGCGAAGAGTGAAAGTTTGACTTCCTCTTTGCTGATTCTGATGTCTTTGATTTTCTTTTGTTGTCTGATGGTTGATGCTAGGACTTCCAGCACTATGTTAAACAATAGTGGTGAGAGTGGACATCCCTGTCATGTTCCTGATCTCAGGGGGAAAGCTCTCAGTTTTTCCTCGTTGAGGATGATGTTAGCTGAGGGCTTCTCATAGATGGCTTTTATGATGTTTAAGTTGGTTCCTTCTATCCCGACTTTCTCTAGAGTCTTTATTATGCATATGCTTTAAATGCACATTGATAAGCACATAGACAAATAGAAGAAAAACACTGTAAGAATCACAAGTTAATTCTCTGTGTGTAGTAATATACAATGAAGGAAAGAAAAAAAATTTCTAATGCTATAGGTCAAAGAGAGGAGAAAATCTGCTTATTTTTCAATATGTCATTGTTTCTTAAACAAGAATAATGAAACATGACCACAAATGGCTTAATTAATCTCCAGGAACAGCCTCTAGTATTGCCCCAGATTCAGGCTGACATTTGATGACAATGTAGGACATTTGTCTCCTGGGAATCCATTGTTTAGTTGGCTTTACATTTGGTGGTACAGTTATAAACCACAAGGAATGCAGGTTTTCAGAGAATCACAAGTTGGAGTAAGAATGGAACAGTATGTTCTAGATCACAGACCATTTCTATGTGTATGCATTCCTAACATAATGCTAATAATGCTCATTTAATTTCCTTATATATAAGAAAGACACTCCTAATTTCAAATAGAGATGATCATACGAACCACTGGTAAATATTAATAGGAAAACACCAACTATTTTTAAAATACCTTTTATGTAATGGATAGATGATTCTAACATTCTAACTTCATGTTAATGGATCTTTTTTTAAAAAATGAACTAATACCTATTTTATTTTATTTTTTTTATTTAATGTTTACTTTTGAGAGATAGAGAGCATGAGCAGGGAAGGGGCAAAGAGAAAGGGAGACATAGAATCTGAAACAGGCTCTAGGCTCTGAGCTGTCAGCACAAAGCCCAATGTGGGGCTTGAACTCACGAACCATGAGATCATGACCTGAGCTAAAGTCAGATGCTTAACTGACTGAGCCACCCAGGTGCCCCAAACTAATGCCAACTGTAGATTTCTTTTTGGCTCTTTGTTAAAACTTTAGATACAATATCTAAATGTTTACTCTTGCTGAATGTACAAGTATGATTAAGTAAAATCAACCTGTTGTTGGCAGTAAAGAAGGAAAAGAAACTTTAGTGTTGCCAATTAAAAGAAAAGTTTAAATTAAAATAAGATTTATGTAAATACTAAATATACCCTGTTTTGTGTTTCTACAACACGAATGACCATCAAGTTAAATGCCTTAACAAAGTTGAATCAAGGACAATGGTCTTTACATTTTTTAACAGGAAAAGCATGGAACATTTGTCATATTGTCTGTATGTGCGTGTGCGTGTGTGTGTGTGTGTGTGTGTAAATCACAGTGAAAAAAATCTTCCTCTGATATTAAAATGGATGAAGACGTGTCAAAATAATTCGTCAGTTAGAATGTTTCTTAACTGCTTAACAATCTTCCTTTCTAAGTATAAATGATGTCATTGAGCACAAGCTATGCCAGCTACATTTGTAGACAATAGACATTAAAAGATATTTTTATTCATATAATCAGCAACTGATGAAACCTAGAAAATGACAGATAGGTGGTAAATACTCAAAATGTTTGCTGATTGATGGATATGAAGGTATAAAAAAGTGAATAAGAAACAGTCTGATATTTCAAGAAATATCTTTTAACCAGAGATATTTCTATATATATGCAATTTTAGATGTTGATAGACAATAACAAAATGATAAATGAAGATTTGTAAGGGAGTTGGAATAAACATTTGCCTTTTCCCTTTACCCAATCTTCCATTTATTTATTTATTTATTTATTTTTAAAGTTTATTTATTTATTTTTGAGACAGAGATAGAGACAGTGAACCGGGGAGGGGAAGAGAGAGAGGGTGAGAGAGAATTCCAAGAATGTTCCACACTGTCAGTGCAGAGCCTGATGCAGGGTTTGACCTCACAAACCATGAGATCATGACCTGAGCTGAAAGCAAGAGTCAGACACTTAAGTTACTGAGCCATCTAGGTGCCTCCAATCTTCCTCTTAAATGTACATAGAGAATATATACATGCACACATGCACGCATACATAAACGTAATTCCTAGAGAGTGGGTCGAGATGGAGGGATTAGGGTTAGGGCGGCCTAATGGTGCCCACATCATTCTAGGAGGAACAATTCCAACAAAGACTGCTGAATGAGGAAGAATGATGGGTTCCTCTGAGAAAGTCGGGGAGCTGTACATTCTCTTCAGGGAACTGGATCAAGATTCAACTAAAAGAAATGCACACTAAAGGTAAGTCCACACATTCTGTTTCTTGAAAACTATTTGGGAGTCACCTTTTCCTCTTCCCATAGGAGATGGAAGGAAAAGCACCATCAAATAAGCAGAAAGAAACAACTAAAAAAGCTCAGAGGATGAACACATGTACAAAAAGGATTTCTCACTGAAACAAGTGACAGGCCAACAGTGGAAGAAAAGAAGGAAGGAAGGAAGGAAGGAAGGAAGGAAGGAAGGAAGGAAGGAAGGGAGGGAGGGAGGGAGGGAGGGGGAGGGAGGAAGGAAGGGAGGGAGAGAGGGAGGGAGGGAGGGAGGAAAAGAAGGAAGGAAGGAAGGAAGGAAAGAAGGAAGGAAGGAAGGAAGGAAGGAAGGAAGGAAGGAAGGAAGGAAGATGCACCCTCTATGATTTCATTAGTGTTATGGCCTGAATTGTGCCCTACCCAAACTTCTATGTTGAAACTCTAAACTCCAGTACCTCAGAATGTGATTATATGAAAGAGAGGGCCTTTAAGAGTTGGTTAAGTTAGAATAAGACCCAATAGTCACCCTAATCCAACCTGATGGCATCCATTATCAAAAGACAAAATCTGGACTCACGGAGAGACCGTAGGGCTGTGTATGCACAGGAGAAAGACTATGTGAGGACCCAGTGAGAAGGTGATCTCTGCAAACCAAGACCACAGAAGAAATCAGACCTGCCAGCACCTTGGTTTTGCACTTCCAGCCTCCAGAGCTGTGAGAAAATAAATCTCTGTGGTTCACACCTATCAGTATGTGCTATTTTGTTATGGTGGCCCTAGCAAACAGATATGGTTAATATCCAAACTTGCAAACAAATCTCAGTAAAGGTTTCTTTTTTAACTGTTTCTTTTGAGCCCTCATCTGTTCTCCATCTCTACAACTGTATTATTTAAAGAATATCATATAAATAGAATCAATTGTTATGCAAACTTTCAAGATTTGGCTCTTTTCTCTCCAGATAATTCTCTTGAAATGCATCCAAGTTATTGTGAGGTCCATTCTTTTTACTGTTGACTAGTATGGTGTAACATGGATATACCACAGTTTGCTCAGCTATTCACAACTGAAGGATATTTGAGCTGCTTCCAGTTTGGGGCTCTTAGAGATAAAGCTGCTACTAACATTCATGGACAGGTTTCCATGCAGATCTTTGTTTTCATTTCTCCAGGAAAAATGCCCAGGAGTCAGTGTTGAGTCATAGAGTAAGTATTTTTCCTTTTATATGTGCTATTCCATTTTCCAGAGCACTGTATTGCTTTACTTTCCCACCAGCAAAGTAGGAGAAGTCCAGTTTCTCCACATGAAGAAACAGATAATGCATATGCTATATAAATATTTCCATAACATCAAAGTGTGGGAATTTTTTAAAACATCAGGTCTGTGTACCCTATATACCCAAACCCAGTAGAGTGCTGGTAAGCTAGCTCTGTGGAATTTAAGAGAAAAAGAAAAAGCTCCAGCTTATTGCAATTGCTTATTTGCAGTGTGTAGATATTTCTGCTATGGCTGACTCCAAATCACTGAGGCTTCATTGAGAGCAAAGTTGAGAAGATAAGTGCACAAGCTCTCACAAGCTGGCACAGGAAAGTTCCAGCATGCTGCTGCACAGAAATACACATGCATACCCCTCCCTGGATTTATCTCCTTCATAAATATAGATGGAAAATTAAATAACATGGTGACACAAATTTAACAACATGATAACATAATCAAAAGCAGCGACAGCTGTAAAATAAAACTATGATATGATTTTGGAAATAAAAAGCATATATTAATGTATAAATATACTTGTAGACTAAAAGGAACTGAAAACAAAATATTAATAGTGTTTATTTTTGGATAGTTAGTTGATGAATGACTTTGGTTTTCCTGACTGTGTTTTCTTGGTGTTCTAATATTTTTTCAGTGAACATTTTTCTGTTAATCATAAACATATTTTATTATATTTTCAAGCTTAAAATCAAAGGGGACAGTTATTAAAGAACCTAGAACATCTAAATATGGGTGACCAAATTAAATAATAAAGTGCAAACTGAGCTCAGAAATAGTGAAGTTTATTTTAAATGTAAACTAAACAAGATCATATGGAGTGAATCAGAAATGTTTCCAGGAGAAAATATTTTGGAGCATGGCTTTCCTGTCATTTCTATCTGAGGAAAAGTTTTGAAGAGACTCTATTTGTCCCTATGTTTGTGTCTATATCAGGGAAGGAGAGAGACAAGTCCTGGCAAGCAGCTTGTTGTGAAAGGAAAATGAAGTCAGTCAGATGATCCTGACTTTGGATACTCTTCCTTACCATCTAGGATATTTGGGGCAAGTCACTCTCTTAAAGCCTCAGTTTCTTACTCTCTAGCATGGGATTAATATTCCAGCTTCATTAGAAGTCTAAATCAAGCAATATATATTTCGTAAAGAAGATCTTCCTTATGTTCTATCTCATATTATTTGAAATTATAAGTCACTAAAATCCTAATGTTGGTTTTCATAATGACATTAACAATTATTGGGACAGGAAATGTTTCACTTTAAAGAGCTAGGTGGGATTTTTAAAAACATCAATTTTATGGTTTACAGCATGAAAACAGAGATTGTATGATGTTTAAAAATAGGTATTATATTTCAAAAATATATTATAGAAAGTAAATTTTTACCATTTCTGTGATCCACTCATTTGTTCATTCATTCAATAGTTATTTAGAGAGTAGCAACTCAGTGAAAATCAGCATTATTTTAAGAGAGGGTTACCAGAAAATGCAAGATAAATGACACGGTGGGACCAAGAAGTTTTCTGTAACTTTAATAGATTCCAGCGGAAATGGCAACAGCTGGGACTATGGTCTCTGTTCCTTTGTCCCATCCTAATAGGTACCTACAGGCCCATGCTGACTAATGCTTGTGGTTAGGGCAAGCACTTATTTAGCGTAATTAACAAAATAGAAAGTATAAAGTGTACAGTGGATATCCACTTTTATAATCATGTATTCTTGAATTACCCAATCTTGAATTATTAGGAAATCATAACAGCAACACTCAAATCATGCCCCCCTGCCTGATTCCTTTTTCTCTAAAAGAGGCAAGTTGTGCTATTGTTTCATAGCAACCCTTGGCTCATTATTTAGCCATGACTACTGTATTAATCTGCTCTGGCTGTTATAACAAAATACCATATACTGGGTGGTATCAACTACAGGTATTTATTTCTCAGAGTTCTGGAACCTGAGATGTCCAGTAGCTCAAGTCGCCAGCGACGAAGGGGGATTTCTCATTGGTATCTACACAGCTACAATGAGGAGAATAAGGATAATAGTGAAACATGAGCTTTGAATGTGCTGGGAATTTCCGAGAAGACGGCATGTGTGAGAGAGACAGCCTCCATTTGGAAAGGCTACAGAGGAATGCATATCATTTGGAAGAGGGGGCAGTTTCAATTAAAGAAAGAAAATGAAGGAACTTTCAGAAAATTGGTAGGGTCATAGAGGAATCTGTTGATGACTGATTTTGAGTTTCAGAGTTTTCCCTCAAGAACAGATATCAAGAATTGGGACAGATGGAAGAGGAATTCAAAAGAAGGGATACACAGAGTGACATGGGCATGGATTTCTGAGCCCAGGAGACAGGCCAGGGAGCCTCAGCCTTCTCCCTTAAATTTGATGAGGTAACAAAGGTAAACAAGAATACATGGCGTGATGCGGTAATTCAGAGAGACGGAAGCGGAGTGGGAAAGAGGGAAAGGATCTTGCCATGAGTGTGTGGAGGTATCAAAGATGAGTAGGTCAGAAGTGGGCAAAGTTACCAGGAACATGTAGAATTTAGAGGAATTGCATTCCAGCTGGAAATTATTGGCATTGATTTACAAACATAATTAGTAAAGGAGCAGGGATACTGGAGCCACCGGGGAATGGGCAAATAATACAAACACTAAGTACTGTTATAAATACATGTGACTATAAATGTATGTGTAATAAAATAATTCTTAAATTAATGTCTAATTACAATATTTAATTATAATTTTCTTTGTGAATAAAATGTTTAATTGTAAAAAGTTAACCATTGGAAAATTTATAGATATGATAAACTTACATATACTACCATCTGAAATAATAGCTACTAATGTAAACATAAACAGCACTTGCTTCAGATCATTTTTCATTTAATTTTTAAATAAGAAAATTCAACAATACTCCTGTGTATATTTTGCCAGATCCATCTTCTTCCTTCTTGTCCATAGGTAACCACTGTCATGAAATTTGTTTTTCTTCATATTTATGCTCTGTGTACATTTTAACACAGGCATAAATCTTTGAAAGCATGTATTATTAATTTGTGAGTATTAATATCTTCCATAAATTTTATTGTATTCTTATCAAAATCATATTAGCTTTACCTGCTAACATAGAATTGCCTTCTTTTCATTTAACATTGTACCTGAGAGGTCTATTCCATCACATGAATACACTGTGATGTAATTAGCCATTTATCTGTTAATAACACTGTGGATGTTTTTGGTTTTTAATATTTCAGCAATGTCACAAAGCATATCTGTGAATACATCTCCTTGAACACATGTGCAAAGGTTTCTCAAGGGTATTTACTCAGAAGAGGAATTACTGAGTTGTAAGGGACAGGTTTTTCCAGGTAAATATCCACTGACCTATGTCTTTGCCAACACTTGGGATTGTCAGACTAATAAATTTGTCACTTTGATAAATTAGATATTATATCTCACTCTTTCAATTTGCTTTCACTTGATTATCAGTCAAGCTGAACTTCCTATCATTGTTTACTGATCATTCTTGTACCATCTTCTGTAAATTTCCAGTTCATATCCTTGTCCCATGGATACATGGTCTGGATTTTGGTTTTTGTCTGCTATATGTATTTCAAATATTTTTAGTGCTTATTTTCAGCTTTGTTTTGGTATCATTTGGAAGATTTTCAGTGTGATATAATTGAATTGATCAAATTTTTCTGCTTAAAATCTTAGATAGTGTATCTGGTTTAAAGTCATTAGAAAAATATTTTAATCTTTGGTAGAATCCATAGAAATAGCTCACATTATCATTTCATGCACAGAGCTAGCTCAACAATGAAGATAGAATGATCAAAATTATATGACCAGACTCAGAATGGTCATTTTCCAGATTAAGTGCTATCAATCGTATAGGAACTATGTTACTGATTACAAGATACTGCTAAGTAGGTAGGACTGTAAATGCTGAAAAGAGTAAGTATTTACTATCCACTTTGCCTTGTACATGTTTTATGTATAAGATAAGTTTGATTGATGAGCTTTGTAAAGTTGTTACAGGAAATGTTTGGCGCAGACACAGACAACAAAATCAATACTGTCTAGATAGACTGGGTTCATGTGAGCAGATTTATTATCTTGACCTTTCACTCCAAATGCCCTGCCTTATTTTGTTATTATAAAAGCTAAACATACTTATTTATAAAGCGACAGGGAACAGATAACTGATATGGCAACTTTATTAAAATCTAAGGGTTGGGATATAATTTGTGAGCCTGGCACTATTTTTGGCTTCTTTTAAAAATGATTCTGTTCCAAGATTAAGGTCATTCCACTATTTCCTCTACCCCACTGCCTGGAAGACTTAATATAACCAAATTCTGATATATATGTGTGTGTCTATATACAGCCTACATATGTCTAGTGATAGATGAAGAAATGGACATATTAAATTACATCCTTTCTCTCTTCAGAATATACACTAAAAATAGAACACCCGAAAAGACAAACAAAAAGAGACAGCACAATGTTGTGTACATAGCAGATAGCCAATAAATCTATGAAGAATTAATAGATTAAAAATTCCAATATGTCACAACACTCAAAGGATCATGGAGAAATCCTTTTCTCCATCATCTATGAAGGATTTAGTTGTTCAAGCTTATACAATTCTTTATTTGGATATTATAAATTCTGCCCACATGCTTTTAGAGCTAAATTATTTCAATTTTTGCAACATACTTCATGCAAACAATGGCCTGATAAGTCCCAATGCTCTGGCATTGTATTCACCGTGTAGCTGTATGTTTTATAAAAGAAACATCAGCATACTTATGCAAGATACACTAGAATGCTGATGTCTTTATGCTCAGGAAAATACCCAATGGAATTTACTACTTGGTTTTTTTATATTTTGTAGAGAAAGGAATTTCCCATGACAGTTGGTGAAATCCAATAAGCTAAATACATCAGGGATTTATCTTGGAAAATACATTTAGTGTAAATAAGCATGTTTTTCTATACTTCTGTCTAAATGGAGTTTTAAACTTTTAAAATAATAAAAACTGAATCTTATTTTATAAAGTGTTTACTAGTCGCTAAAACAGGATCCCTTAAGACTAACTATTACCTTGATATTATGCTTGTATCAGTGCAATTGTTCTTGAAAATTATTAAGTAATCAAACCTGCTTCCTTTTTTGTATCGGTATTTATAAGTGAGTTGAATGAGTGTTTGGAATACAAAAATTGGTTCAAACTATTTGCTACAAACTATCTATGTGACCTCATATGACCTGAACATTTGATGTGTCCCATCCCCTGATTAAGTTAATGCCATACAGAGTCTCTCACAATTAATTTTATACAAATTACTACAGATGTATTTCCGTGAGTGGTTTCCTGTAGTAGAAAAGTGATACTATTTTTCCAATTGTAGCTATCTTTATTTGATTTGATCTTTTTATTGTACATCCTCCAGCTTTACTTCTTTTTACATCTAGTTTCCATAACCTTCAGAATACCATGTAATCTTTCCATTAAAACAAGTTAATATTTTTAATTGGAAAATTTGACAATTGTTGAAAGACTTACAGTATCATGGGGTGTTGTAAGTGGAGTTAATAATTAGCAATGGTTTTTATCTGCTGGTGATCTTGTGGGATGGTTACATAGTGCACTCAGTTAAGTTGTCCTTTTCAGGTGTACCAGTTCAACTCAACATGCCCCTTGAACAAATTTGTTACTGAGTTTCTCCCAAGAGAATATATGATTGAAAGTATTAGAAACTTCACTGGACATTAGAAGATTGTAAAGGGTCATCTTCCCTTCTAGACTTTGACAATCTTAATTAAGTCTAAAGACACATTGAAGAAGCACAATGTTTTAGGGCTAGCTCATCTCCCCTGTAATTTTTATCGATAAAGAAATTAAGGTCAGTCCTAAATCATTGCAGTTATCATTAATCTTTTTCAGAGAAGCATCCTACTCACTAACCAAGCTCTCAAGAATTAAAAAAAAATCTTCTAGCTACCTTTTCCTTTGCTATCCTGTACTGGTTTTCAAGGGAATTTTTTTTAAATCCAAAAATTGGTGAAGCAGAACAGACACACAGTAATGCCATGTCAACATTTATTTATGGCCTGCCAGTTAAGACGGACAATATAAAAAAGCAGAGGATTTAAAAACAGTGCTTGCAAAGAATTCCATGGTGAGGTGGTACATCTCACTTGTCAAACTGGAAATGGAGACAGTACAATCTATATCTGTGATTATTTGCTTGGGCACACTGTCCATTTTCCCAGATTCTACATTAATCATTTTATTTCTACTTGTTTGACATGACATTCCAACTTCAGACTAGAAGATGCTGGTTCTATTTGTCTCTTGCATGTCAGGATTTCCACAGACCTTATTAAATTTAATAGGTGCTGTTTATTTTAAATGTAACAAACTACATGTTATGAATGACATTTGTTGCAAAGGTCTATAAGATTATTCAGTTATTTAGAATTTGGAATGATTTTGCCCACAAAGGCAATGCTGTGAATGGACATTAAATTTTTATTAGCTAATGGTGAAATGCATCTACTGCATGAGGCACCAAAACTGTAATTCTGAAGGTAACGTTTTTCCACCTGCTAATCATCATTTATAATTTTCTCCCATAGGTGTAGGACTTTCCCAAGCAGCTATTCAACCATCTATTCAGTAAAAGTATTGAACTGGTGCATAATAAATGCCAGATACTGGGAATTTAATAGTTCCAGAAACACTATTTCTGTTCTTCAACAGCATATGTGTATTCTAGCATGGATAACACAATGGACTAGGCAAAAACGATACAGTGTTATAGCTGCTCAGCCCCCTTCCCTGCAGCAGGAGGCACACATTGGTCAAGGGCAAGGCAGGAGGCAGAGGAATCAGTGCAGGAGTTGTTACAGTAATGCAGGAGAGATATAATGTTAACAGAGGAAATGAAAATCAATGAAAATGGTTACAAGAGATATTACGGTAGGAAAGGAGTCCAAGATAACACCCAAGATATTGCCCTGGGCAACTGCAAGACAGTAGATTGGAGAGAATTTATACTCCAGATAAATTTCCATAAGGGAAATCGTCTTTTTATGAGTAAGTAACTGAGCCTAAGACAACCAGTTCTGCCATTAGGGTGACCATTTAAAGTGAACTTTTCCTCAGTTACCAAGATTTTCCCAAAGATTTACTAATCCCTTGATTACTAGTCCTATTAATTTATGTAGCCACGTATTAAATAATAATGATATTACTTTTTGTTTTTTTGAGATTTGTTCTTAATAGAACTCGAAGTTATCAGGTTGTGATCACTGCATTAGTTTTAAAGTATTGTCTTTTCTTGAAAAACCAAGCATGTATCACATTCTTCACCTGCCCAAGGTGTTTTAAAATTGTTCTTATTTATTAACTGCTTCTACAATGGGGTAGCTCAGCTCAGCCAATGAAGCAATAAGGAGCTTTTTTTTCTCCTTGGAATACCAAATATATCAATAATTTGTGCTATGAAAGAATTTTAAACTTAGGAAAGATTTTACTGTTAAGTGTTTTTATGCACTGCTTCCTCCTTACAATTTATTGCAAGTAGCTAACTGGACATGGCATCATTTAATACTAAATTATAATAACCTATTTACTTAATAAATTTTCAAGTAAGTGGTTCACATCTCTCTTTGGGTGCAAACATGCTCTTTTCAGAATTTTTGGCAGGCTACGGTATCTTGGGAAATGAATATCTACCCATTTTTAAGCTCATATTTACATGGGTTCAACTGTAAATTTTCATGTAAGATTGAGCTTTACTCTTTTTTTATTTTCTATTTTTATCATTTATTTTTATTATTTATTTATTTTTAAAAATATAATTTATTGTCAAGTTTGGCTAACATACAGTGTATACAGTGTGCTCTTGGTTTTGGGGGTAGATTCCCACAGTTCATTGCTTATATACAACATCCATTGCTCATCCCAACAAGTGCCCTCCTCAATGCCCATCACCCATTTTCCCCTCTTCCCCCCGCATCAACCCTCAGTTTGTTCTCTGTATTTAAGAGTCTCTTATGGTTCCTCTTTTTTTTTAACTTTTACTTTATTTTCATATAAGGTTGGGTACATGGTTTTTGGTGGACATTTTCCAACATTCTCTTCTGTAAAGTTGACTTTCAGTACAAATGCCATAGCTTCACTTTGTTTAATATTCCAGCTGCCTCAATCTGTTTCATTTAGGGTGTTATCTTTCGGCAATATATTCCTGTCCTTATCCTTCAGAGTCTCCAAATAACATTCATTCCCTTGCAGATTTGACATATGACTTCCTCAAACATACAATTCCTTCAATTCCTAGTACATTTCTCCTCTCCAACTGTCACTCTAATCCTTATAGCCCTTTGGGATATATTCCTTTTGTTCATTTTCACATTTTTTTCTTTGGCTGAGTACTTTGTCCATCAGAAAACGACTCGCTGAATTTGTTTATCCATTGCAGTGTAATTTGACACAGCATTGTGTGTTTCTAACACTTATGCTTTTATTAATGTTGTTCCCTTGTTCCCTTATTTATCATTCATATTTCCTTGACAGTTCTTTAAAAGAAGACCACCTTCCCTGCATTTATTACCACTTTTTCAACCATCGTCCATTTAAACTAGTACATACGACTCTGAAAGAGAAACTTCTCTTTTGTTAATAATAATAAAAACCTAATGAACTGATTTTCTTGAAATCTTCCAGGAAAAAAATAGCATTTTAGAAGAAATAACTGTTCATCCTCTCTCTTTTAAAGAAAAAATTCAATTTGAATAATGAAACTTTTTATGTAGGGAATCCATTTAGAGCACTTTTAGTCATTGCTTTTCAACAGCAATGACAACAATAACAATATATTTTTAACTGTCTGAGATTGCTGAGTTTAGAAAGAGGGGTGATTTAAATATGGTTAGGAATTGATGACAGTTGGAAAATGAGCCGTCAATATTAGCAGAAGCTTTCCCCCTGATCCTCAGTGTTTGTTACTGCCCACGTTTAAATAGGCAAGCCTGTCTGTTTTGATCTTGTATAATACAGAGAAGAAAAACAAGTCTAATTAAGGATTTAATTTATGTATGGTTACGTTTGTCAGTCCCTGTTTACTGTATCTCAGGTCACAGATATTGTCTTGCTATTACTAAAGTTAACTTGATTAGTGGGTCCATCATGGTCATTAGGTCACAATATTTTATGATCTACATAGCTGACATGCATGGTCTCCATCACCACTATCTAAAACCAGTGAGAAGCCCATTTTATACTAAGGATTGTTCATCTTCATAAAGGAAGGCATGTAACAATATATTATAGACATCAATTAGTAATGCCTTTCTCTGTATCCAGAATGATATTGAAACTATAATAATAACATGAAGATAGCACTGAAACCAGGATGAGAGTTTCTGCTTCACCCTGCACTAACTCTCTGACTTGAGACAGTATAACTAACTTCCTGGAATCACCATTTTGCAGAAAGAATAGTTTGTTTCTACCACAAAGTTGTCTTTTTTAAGATATTATATGAGATAATGTATATGAAGAGCCTACAAACTTCTACACTAATATTATATTTCTCCTAACACCCCCTTCTCCCAGATAATCTCTCATTCAAGGCATTGGTTTCCTAAACAATTCACTACTTAGTTCAATGCAAGCACTGGTTTTGTTTTTCTTTGTTTCATTGAACCTGGGGAATAATTGTTCACCCATATTAGTAAGAAAGATTCAATGAGAGAATTGCCCTGACATCTTCTATCTACTTATAAGCTCTATGGGTTTACTAAGTATTCATATTTTCTGTTATGAAATAGGCAATTTCCATTCCAACCACCCAATCTCCACTTTGTCGCCCACGTAGACTAAATACTTCAGATTGGACTATGTAATGGAACTCTGGAATTAGGCATGGAGATGGGTATTCCTTTTTGATTACCTAAACATGATATCCTCAATATATTTTAAAGGGCAACTATCTCTAATGTGTTCGAAGCTTATGATGAATCAAAATCTTTGTTAGTGGGAGAAAGTGGTCTGTCCCAAAGTGAATTTGGCTTTCCTCGGATAAGTTTTTCCTCCAGGGGAACTGGTGGGGAGCTCTAAACTGTGGCCTACTTTTTCACTTCTCCCTTCACTTTGTATCCTTCTGGCTTTTTCTTATTGCCCATCTTTAGTGACCTTTTTTTTTTTAAAGCTTGGGGTGCCAAGCTTGGGGCTCAGTTGGTTAAGCATCTGACTCTTGATTTCCTCTCAGATGATGATCTCATGGTTTATGAGTTTGAGCCCCACATCAGGCTCTGTGATGACAGCACAGAGCCTGCTTGGGATTCTTTGTCTCCCCCCCACCCCTCTGTCCCTTTCCTGTTCTCTCAAAAGAATTAAACATTAAGAAAAAGCTCAGTGGCACATCTACAAGTAGGGAAGAGTTTGTGAAATTTAATTAAGATCATATCGTACACAGCAGCAGAGGTTAACATTAAACTAACAAATTCTTTAGCACGAACACCAACCAAACAGATATGACACTAGCAACAAGTTCATGTACATGGGATCATTACAACTAAATGTCAGATGCTTACCAGTAATTTTATTTTTATTTATTTATTTATTTTTAAATATTTTATTTATTTCTAGGAGAGAGAGAGAGAGAGAGCGTAAGCAGGGGAGGGTCAGAGAGAGAGGGAGTCACAGACTCTGAAACAGGCTCCAGGCCCTGAGCTAGCAGTCAGCACAGAGCCCGACGCGGGGCTCGAACCCACGAACCGCGAGGTCATGACCTGAGCGAAAGTCGGACGCTTAACCGACTAAGCCGCGCCACTTACCAGTAACTTTAATAAAAGCTTGCCAGTGGATGAAGTTGTGAGAAATGCATAATTATTATGAAAAAAATTGTAGCACTCCCTATTCATTATAGGCGGAAGTCCCTTAAACTTATTCTTGGCTTTACCTCAAATTATGTGTATAGGAATTCTCAGAAATGGATGTTTTAGACTAGGTTTTTGCATGTTTTCAAATAAGATTTTACAATATGTAAAGCCGATAAAAGTGCAGCTGCTCTAGTTGACACAGAAGTAGGAACCTCTGATACTTTCTACGCCAGCTGCTGATATCCCAACACGGCAGGACAAGGTTGCGTAACAGTTTGAAAGTCCCAAAGAGCAGGGAACACTTCCAACTCCTGAAAGCTCGAATCTGCATTAATTTCAGTAGAAAAAAAGAAATAATAACCTCATTAGATAAGATTTTTTAAGATATGTACTTTGAGCAGAAGCTTTAGTACATAGATGAGTTGAATGCAGTGGCCTTTCTGGTACAACTCTTCAAGATCCAAGAACCATGACATTTTAATATACTACAATTTGCTAAATATATATTGGACATTGACCTAAATAAAGCATTCTGGTTGGTTCCCAGAAGATCCCAAAATAAAGAAACCAAAGCCCTGCACTCAAGAAATTTAAGTAATCTAGTAGATTATTCTAGACTGAAACCGGTAATCAAAGAATAACATCTTTCTTGATTTCCTAATTAGAATTTCCCAATTATTGTTGTCCTCTGTCGATACCAATATGCATTTTGTTTTTCGTTGAGATAGATGCCAAGGAGAATGCTACAAAACCTTCCATAACTCTAGGAAAAAAGACCAGTCTTTCTGAAGGTGTCCATTCATTTATGAGCCTCTATTACAGTTGGTACCATTTAAGTTGTCTACACCTGTGCTCAAATGTATGTCTACACCTTTTGCAAGACATAGAGGAAGCCTATTCATAAGCACAAGAGACAGAACAGTAGATCCTGGTATATCATCCACAGATGTTAGCTTTATGCTTTATGTTAAATTTATATTGTACTAAAAAAATAAAGTTTCTATCGGTTTTTAACAGCAAGATAGAATAGTTCTTAAAAAGCAGCTATTTTATGATTTTTTTTCTGAAGTCCAACTTTTAGATAGATGCTTATCTTTAGAGAAACTGTTGCAACATCAGTTTAAGAAATACATTTTTTCTTCCATTTTATCTCAGTCTGTATCAATCCAGCAATGGCACAAAGGCACTCAACTGGTCACATTTTCCACACAATTTAACCATAGGTTTCTATTGTTTGTTTTCTTAGTATATTAATATGGGCTTGCTGTCAGATCATTTAAATAATAGATTTTTTGCATATGTCTGTAGCTAATGGAGTGAGGTGGGCCTATACTTGGCACATACAGAAATAGGACAGGATGATAAATTTCTTCGCAGCAACCCATCTTTTATAGTGAGGTGTTACAGTTTGGCATACCCTCTAATTCCCTGTGCTATGGACAATTTGCATGTATTAAATGATCCTTATCATTTCCTATAATTAGGATGTTGCCATACGATTGAAGTTTTTGAAGTAACATATGGCTAATTAATGTCTTATTGGTAAGTTCCACCTAGATAATAAAGAATTGAAAGATATGAGTTGTGTGCCATAGTTTGAATTCGCTCCATTTTTACTCTGGTTTGTAAGTACAAGCTCCTGCATGTTTATTTTTTTTCCAAAATATATGTCTGTATTGCATACAAGGATGAACTGAATTTGGCTAAGTGTCTACACACACACACACACACACACACACACACACACATTCCAGGAGGATTGCAATCCACAACATTATTCAAAGGAATAGAATAACCTCCCTATCAAACAAGAGCTATAAAATATTAAGGATCAGTACACATTCTTTGCCTATTAAAATTATCACAAATCTCAGAAAGGCAATTTTATAAATTTTAAGTGAAAAAATAATTGGTAATAGGTCAATGTGAATGCTGAAGAAAATAAAGCATACCTTGACTCCTATGATGAATGTGCAGAAAACCCCATTTTTCCAAACAGATGCCATATGTTATCCTACAAGTCTTCCATAATACCAATAAAATGGACTGTGGACCTTAGTGATACACAACGGCAATGAATGGAGTATGATCTGTAGGTCATCACACATAAAATCCCATGACAATCACATACAGCAGAAATCCAACCCACAGTATCATTATGGAAAGAAGAAAACAAATTAGTCCTGAGCGTGCTTTGCAGAAGACTTCTGGGAATGCTTCTGCACGACCCCTGCTACGTGCAGATACATTGCATTCACAAGCACATGCTCTGTGTTGTCAACAGGCCACACTATAGTCAACTCCTAGGTCTATAGATATAAAAATATATATTCAAATAGTTTATTTTATATATGTATGCATGTAGATATCTAATTATTCAATATATGCCTGTCTCAAATGTATGCCTGTATCTATACAATGCAATAAATATGAAAGATGTAAGAATTGTTTCCTCACTAAGGGCCGATTCAACTAGCAAAGCTAAACCTCTTTAAAAGAATAAGTTGTTTTATCACAGCACACAGATTTCATCTTAAAGATTTACAGTTTTTTTCTAAAAGTTTTATTTGAATGGTCTAAGTTCCATTTCCATGGAAAGGACAGTTTATTCCATTCAAGGACATTACTCACTGTGAAGGGAGCATTTTAGGCACACAATATAGTAACATAGTAGCCTTTATAAAGAACACAGAGAGCAAGGCTATATAAATGCTACCCTTCCAGTTTTGATGAATATGCTTTTCATAAGAAATAACCTAGCTGTAATGTAAAAGAAACAAATAGTGGTAAAATGTTTTCTTTTTTTAAAGAGAGATGTGGCTTAAAGTCTTGTTACTTCCATTTTCTGCATAAAAAGTCTCCAGAAAGGAATGAAGCATAGGGCTCAGGGACCATGCTGGCTTGTCCATAAGTCCGGGAGCTCCCGCTCTGACCTCTGCCCTGCTAGAGACTTCGTTCCTCCCTCCCTCCAGGGTTCAGTGAACTCACCAGCTGGCTCAGATCATTCTGAAACCAGCCCTCTATCCTGTCACTTTTCAGCAGCTGATAGCCTGCACATATCTAGCAGATGTACTACACAAAGGAAATTAAGGTCACCAGCAGTAAGGATTCCAAAATTAAACCTTTCCAACCCCTGGACGAACAAAACTCAGACGCTCTGGGTTGTGTCTTGGATTTAACTTCTCTATCATTGACCTTCAAGTCTCACTTTTTCAGTGAGGCAGTTTTGATACAATTTTTTTCCGGTCAACTTAGCATTCTCCACAAGTCTTCAAAGATGAGATTTCAAATATATATATACACAATACAAATACTCGATTCAACTTGATTACTTCAGTGCACTCTTTTCTTCCATTTTAAGACTGTGGCTAAGAATTCATTAAATGTACCCATGTGACATTGCTAATGCTGATGCATGTTCCTCTGTATTCGTCTTAGCCTACTTTCTGGCAATCTTCGCAGCCAAACTGTTTCAGATACTGTAATGGCAGAATTCTAACACTCTCCCTCCAGGCACCTGAATTACTTACAAGCCACTCAGTCACAACAGGGCTGCCCTTGCCTGTACTTCCTCTTGCCAGCGTTACACTTTTCTCCTCTGAGCAGTCTCAGGTACCCTGGGCCCGAGAAAACTGTAACTCGAAGCTCCTTGTTCCTCCCACTAGTTAGACTCTCTTAAGTACAAGCTTCCACCAGCTCGTAAGTCCACGAGCGAGCCCATGGTCCTCATGACCCACCAGCAGCTTCTCCCTCACTGAAACCGTCTAGGCCACTGACTCATCAAATTTAGAATATACATTGTGTATTTTCATTTATTTTGATTTTTTAATCCCTCTTCCCCCTTTGAATACAGGAAATATGCCTGGCCTACCTTCATCTTTCCTCATTGTCCAATTCAGGGATAATCCTCGGAAGCTTTTCATGCACCCAATAAGTATAGCTCACTCCTGAGTCACTGACTGACTGGACTTTTAACTGCTTCCTAACAATGCTCTGTGTGAATTAAGACATTGTGCTTAAGCTTTAGTCAAGACTGGAGTATGCCTGCATTTAATGTGATCCTGGACAGAATGTATTAGGGCAAGTTAAAAGCTAGAGCAAACAAAATCAGAATCTAGTGGCATAAAACAATGAGGTGTTTATTTCTCATATAATAGTCTCCTGCGGGCATCCGGCAGGCAGATTTCTTTGTGGCAATTCAAGGACTTGGTCTCCTTTCATTCTGTTGCCTCCCATTGCCTAGGGTGCTGAGGTCCGCTGCTGATCGCAGACAACCAGCAGACAGAGGGGAGACACTGTGCATGAGGTTGTTACAGGCCAGGGTACTTCTTCCTCCACAGAACTGGCTGAACCCAGTCACAGGGCAAAACCTTGTTACACTGGACTCTTTCAAATATAGTATTGTAATGTACCCATCCGGGAAAAATAGGGAATGGGTTTAAAAAAATTTTTTTAGTGTTTATTTATTGAGAGAGACAGAAAGAAACAGAGCATGATTTGGGGTGGGGGTGGGGGGCAGAGAGAGAGGGAGACACAGAATCTGAAGCAGGCTCTAGGCTCTCAGATGTCAGCACAGAGCCCGAGGTGGGGCTCGAACTCATGAGACAGGAGATCATGACCTGAGCTGAAGTCAGACACTTAACTGACTTGAGTCACCCAGGCGCCCCAGGAAGGTGTTTTGATGATACATCACTGTCCCTATCACAAAGTGACCACTGTGGTCAGAACCATGAGATCTCTCCTGTGTCACTGGCAGCCCCTGAAAGTCAGGAAGGCAGACAGAAGCTTACCTTCCACACATCAGATGTGTAAACATTAAGATCTAAAGTAAAGGAACAGAAAAGTTAAAGGCAGAAGGTTGGTGATTATTATTGTCACAGGTGGTAAGAAAAATCAAATGCATTCCTTGTGATGAATACTCTCAGGGTAGAGAAAGGGCATTGTGCATTTCATCTTCATCATTCCACATGAAAAAAATGAAAAGAAATGGATCACTCTGCCTTACATTAATTTTTCAGTAGTAGGATTGGGAATAAGGTCATCAAATTTCCTTGTATGTTTTCAACATCCAAATTCAACACTACAAACATACTAGAGTTTCCCCCAGCATCACAAGCTACCTCTAGAATAAAGATCTCAGGTTCCTAGAAAACACCACTCCTCTTATTGATTAATAATTTTAAAGTCTCTTCATTCAAAGTATCAATTTTCTATCAACAAGAATTACAAATTTGTCCTTTTGCATTGTTATCTATATTGACTCAATTTTATTACTTTGCTGTTTTGCATAATTCTCTTTTAGAGAATAGTAAAGAAAATTTAATATACTACATTAACTTTATTTGTCTTAAAAAAAGTATTTTTAATTACATTGTATTATTGACCCTTTCCTAAAAATGTCCTAAGATCATTGTTATTGTTTCTAGCTTTTATTTCCTTATTTTAAATGTTTATTTATTTTGAGAGAGAGTTTGTGTGGGGGGGGAGGGGGGAGAAAGAGAGAGAGAGAGAAGGAGAATCCCAAGCAGACTCCATGCTGTCAGTGCAGAGCCTGACGCAGAACTTGAACTCACAAACCATGAGATCATGACCTGAGCCACAATCAAGAGTCAGACAGACTCTTAACTCTTAACCCAGATGCCCCTGTTTCTAGCTTTTAAATGATACAGTTGAGGCTTCAGGAATTACCTGGACCTCTCTAAAGTCCCACAGTCACTCAGAACACATCTTTCAGGTTTAGAACTCAAACACAGGGTGTCATAATTAGCATTTCTGACTCTAAGTCCTATGTTTAAAAGATATTTTATTAACAAATAGGTTTATAACAGGTTTATAAAACAGATATTTTATAAACCTATCCAAAAAAGTATTATTAATATAGAAAGACCATTGTGAATTCACAGACAAAAATAGATGTCTGTGGGGCACTTGCGTGGTTCAGTCAGTTAAGCATCTGACTCTTGATTTTGGTTCAGGACATGGTCTCATGGTTCCTGGGATGGAGCTCCATGTCAGGCTCTGCGCCAACAGCATGAAGTCTGCTTGGGACTCTCTCTCTCTCTTTCTCTCTGCTCCTCCCCCAATGCATTCTCTCTCTCTCTCAAAATAAATTAAAAGATTTCAATCATTTTGTTTAGATGATATTAAAGAGATCCACTCCTTCACTCTCTGAAAAAATAAAAACACAAAATATATAATTGTGGGAGCACTCATGTATTGAGACTTAGTAAAGTATCCTAATTAAAAGAAGATATGTTGAAAGTGGTAGATAAATATGAATAATTCAATTTATAAAATGATTTTTCTGTTATATCAAAATTTTAGTGAAACATATACATATTATGTTTTTCAGAATGGTAATCATTATAAATAGCTACAAGTAAAAATTATTGTTGTTATTCATTAAACAGATACTGTATATGCACCAGATGTGCATGGTCCATATTATTTTCTTTGATTTATAGAAAAGTTAACTGAGAATTAAAGAGGTTCATAAGCGTGACCTTATAACTAACTGAAATAAAAACCCAGATCTGATTCCAAAGCCAAAACTCCAATATTTTATAAGCGATATCAATGTAGCAATAATATCAAATTCTACACATAATCTACAAATAAGGGCAGTATAATCACTTCAATTTCTGTCAATATTTGATCTTTTAAAAATACGAGACAATAAATATAAAATAGTAGACAGAATAGTTTTTACTGATAACATGATCAAGAACAGAATCCTGCAGGGATATTTCATAGTGGGAGGTGCCAACACTGACCCATGCTGCTGGAGGGGAGAGACCTAGAATCAGATTCTTAAGAGAGAGACACAGCTCTCCAGTCATCGTGATGGACTTCCCATATTTATTTACAAGAGGAAGAAAGGCAGGCAAAGCATAGAGACAGGAGTTAGGATCATGCCATATCTTGGTGTCTTTGAGAGTGGTCAGCCGTAGAGAACTCTATCTGCTATTTCTGAGATCCCAGTCTCAGGTCTGAGGTGCAGGAGTGAGACTCCAGACTCTAGCAGATGTAGCAGGACCCACTGGCAAAACTCAGGGGGATTTTTGGTCCTGGAGGAATTAGATGCTGACACCAAGAGTAGTGCACTGAGGAAAGACTCGGGACTAAAGGAGCTGCCGGGATTGGGTGGATGGCTGGGGAGTGACAAGGGCGAAGGACAATTTCCTTCAACCTAACAGATGTTGAGTTAGAGAGACAGAAGTATCTTCTGATGAGATTAAGTTCACCTCCAAATCTGGGAGCTGCATGTGCTCATAGGATTTGAACGGGTAAAAAAAAGGGCAAAGGTCAGGAAATGGAGGAGATCTTGACCTGTGTAATACTAAGGATGTCAAGGTTGTTTTTTTTTTCCAGGTTTTTATTTATATTCCAGTTAGTTAACATACAATATAATATTAGTTTCAGGTATAGAGTTTAGTGACTAAGCATCTCCATACAACACCCAGGGCTCATCACAAGTGCACTCCTTATTCCTCATCACCTTTTCCACCCATTCCCCTGTCTACTTCCCCCTATACCTTCAGTTTGTTCTCTATAGTAAAGAGTCTGTTTCTTGGTTTGTCTCTCCTTCTCCCCATTACGTTCATTTGTTTCATTTCTTAAACGCAACATATGAGTGAAATGGAGGGGTTAATTTTGAAATCAGGTTGATCAGAAACTTGTAATGCATAAATATGACTTATCATACTTAAAACATTACTGAGTGTGAATACACAAAAAAAATCTTGATTGCATGAATCAAACCTAAATATTTTTTAAGCAAAAATGGTCATAAACAGTGTTTTAAAATAAGCCACACAATTCTTCCTGTTTCCAAATGAATAAAAAGAGAAAACGGGGGATGCCACATCCAGAAAAATGTGCAAAAGTCTATCCTCCATAAGTATGGAGAACACGGGAACAACTTGTTTAAAATAAGTGTTTTAAAATTTTAATATTGTTTAGGTATGGTGAGGCCAACAGATGAAGATATAAATGTCTTTGAAACAATAGTGTGTTATAGTCCCAGATCCCAAAAATAGGGGCATGCCGTCCATGGAGGGGGGCATACAGGGAAGAATCAGGTGTGGTCAGGAAGCAGAAGTGAGGGAAAAATATGGGCAAGAAACTTTATTGTGGTTTTTGTAAAAGGAATGGTAAAGTCAGGGTAATTAAGTTTAGAATTGACTAGTTTGAATAATGTCATTCAACCATCCCTCTTGTCTGCTATCTGGCCCTAAAGAAGGTAGGGAAAGGACATAGTAGTTCAGGCATAAAAGAATCATTAAGAAGTTGGTTCCAAGTATGGGCTCTGGACTGCCTGGTTTGCATATGAAAAACACTAGGAAATGGTTAGTACGGGAAGGGCAGCCCCTCCAGGGGCAGCAAAACCCCAAGATATCAAAGTATCAAAATTTGATGAATGAAAAGATATGATGAAGAGAATCACTCAGGGATCCTGTTGGCCTACATTTGTCTAAAATCACTTCTGAACCAAGAAATCTATCTACAAAACCATCTTGTGCAGAGATTTAGAGTCTGTTCCCACTTCTTCCCCGTAGGTAAACAATTTTTCACCTTTTTAAAATAGTTTATTTATTTTTGAGACAGAGAGAGACAGAACATGAGCGAGGGAGGGGCAGAGAGAGAGGAAGAGATGGAATCTGAAACAGGCTCCAGGTTCTGAGCTGCCAGAACAGAACCTGAAGTGGGGCTTGAACCCACAAACCGTGAGATCATGACCTGAGCTGAAGTTGGGCACTTAACCAACTCAGCCACCCAGGCACCCCTACAATTTTTCACCTTGAAGCTCTCCCCTCCGGCATAGAGTGGGACCCAGTTCTACCATTTCTTGCATCCCACTCTGGAAACAAGTAAACAGATTTTCTAAAATACTGTTATTTTTCTGCTTACTGAGAATAGAAGCAAATAAATAAGGGCAAGTTACAAGTTCACTAGAAACCTTAAAAACATTTTTAAAATCATTTTTGCTAGAGTTCATTGGGTTGAGGCTAGAGATAAACCTCATCTTTCTCAACACATTTTCCTGATCCCTCTCTTCATATTTCTTCTGTAAATTAGCCTTGTTGAGATCCCCTTGCTTCCATTTTATATGAGGATGACTCTTCCAGATGATTTTCCACCCTTATACTTCCACCTTCCTTAGGAAGTGACATTAAGGTAAACTGTCACTACTGGGGAATAAATGGCCTTCATATATGACTCAAAGATGTTTCTTTATGGTCCAGAAGTATTAGTAAATTCATCGTCTACCTCAATATCTTACATGTGATAGGATGATTCTTAGAACTTGGGGGTCCATGCCTTGTCTTTCAATGTAGATTCATATCACTTATTTCCACGGTTAACCTCAGGAGACTCTGGATAGGAACTATTTCTGGCAAGAGCTGTGGCTCCACTGAAAGCTTAAAAATGACTACCCTGGAATGCTTCGACAAGCTGTAGGTAGGGTCTAAAGATGCTTCTGAGGGACACTGAAACAACACTTCCCTTCTGGTAGGGAAGGAAGAAAGCATTCTAGTAGCTGTGGACTCATGAACTTGATTTCTGGTGTGTTTCTGGTATGTAATGGAAGTCAACCAGCTGCCCAATAGGCTGGGAGTTCTAAGTCTCAAGGAATAATCAAAAAGACATTGTCTGAAAGCCCAAGTTCAAGGAACCATTAATTGAATATTTCTTCTTCATCTTTATATCCCCAGTACTTAGACGATGGCTCATTCATCCTGACATAGCCTGGTTGAATTAAAATGTATTGGAATGGCAGAGCCAAGTGTTAAGTAAATTGAAGTATTTAAAAAATATTGAATCTGACTCCTAGGCAGGCTCATATTTATAGATCCTGCTCCAAAATGTCAGTGACATGTCAAAAAAAAAAAAAGAATCTGACTGAAGATAGGTATGGATGACCTGAAGAAATGATTCAACAGACTATTTCCACTAAAGAGGGCAAGACCTACTAGGGACAGGACTGCTGTCCCCACAGAATTCCTCTTCTTGAAGTTTGCTTGATAAAGCATTCCAAAATACAGCCCATGCATAATTAATAGATGCCCAAGAACCAATATATGAGCCATTGAAAGATTGACCCTTTCAGGTAAACTATATCATTCTCCTATATCAGGACCCATGATATTTTCCATTCCACTGTGTCATTTGCTATTTATACGTTTGAAAGGGGAGAAGAGAAAGTAGTACCAAGAAGGGGGTTAGAAACAAATAATACAGTAAATAATGATTTTTTTGGACCTAACTCAGATCCTATAGTTTCTGAGAAACTTTTTCTTACTGTAATTCTTAGAGAACTTTCTATGCTCTGAAATACAAGAGAACATTTTCTTCCTAGCACTTTATTTTATTCATAAAAAATGTTCATTTCTTGGTTATCTGGATCAAGGACAGTGTTCTATTCTGCTTGGCACGGGGCTCTATCCCATCTCCCATAAACACACATGCAATCTCACCACCACAAAACATATGGGTGCATTGCTATTGTCTCCTCTCTCCCCTGCCCCGTAACACACACACCTCACGTTCTTCACACAGCTCCCTCAACGGCACTCAATCACCTACGGGAGAAGCCAATACTGACAGACTGGTAGTTAGTTAGACTTTCTATGGAATATGCTACTTTATGGCCATATTTTGTTGCAGAATTAATAATTCAGCTAACTCAAAATATTATTCTCTTATGGAGAACACATCCTATATTGTCTTGCTGTAATCATCTCTATTTTATTCCTATTTTCTATTCTCTTGGAGGAAAAAAATTGCTACCCCTATATAGAAATAGCATCTTTTAAGATTATATCATTAAGTTTTCTTTGGTTTTTATTTTAAGATTGGAGCTCAAACTGCTATCACTAATTATAATCCCCTGACTTTTATTGAAGAATAAAAAACTTAAAAGTGAGTAATCTATTCAAGTCTGCAAGGCTATAAGTTTCAGGGCTAGCAAGGTAACCCCACATACAAACAAAAACCAAGGTGGGATTCTGGTGTGAGGTGATGGTAGGTGGTCAGGGGCCAGTACATGTGAGCATGTATGTGGGGACGGAGTAGAGCGTGTATGTGTGTGTGTGTGTGTGTGTGTGTGTTCAGGGAGTAGAGACTAGGTAAGAGAAGAGCCTACTGGTTAGGCACTTGGACTCTGGAACCAGCCTCACTAGGTTTAAATACAGGTTTGTCATTTACTATGTGACTTTGGGCTAAACAAAGACAACATAGTATCTGCCTCCTAAAGCTGGTGTCAGCATTATATGAATTAGTACATGAAAAGCACTTCAAACAGTGCCTGGCAAATGGTGAGCAGTCAATAAATGTCCATCACTGTTACAAGTACACAAATCACAAGAATGCTGTGCGTCAAATACAAGTTTCATCTTTTACAAAGGCAAGCCACAATCCACAGTTTGGAGTATAAATTATAAAGGATGAAGAAATTGAGATTAAAATTAACAGTTACTAAAATAAGAATTCCTCTCATCTATTGGAAAGGGCTGGCAGTGTGTAGGCAGGTATTTCACATGGGCCAGAAAATTGCCCGGCTTCTCCAAACCTCCACATATTTGAGCGTGCACATCACTGGATGGCAGTGGAAAATTCCTAATAACCTCTAAATAATTTAATACTATCAAGCAACCAAATACTTCAAGAAGAAAAAATATCCAAAGAATCACATGAAAATGCTTAAAAAGTGATATCATTACTTCTTATTACTCAGTGATTAATGAAGTATCTATTTAGAGAAAAAGAAGTAATGGCTATTTAAAGATATGCAATCCATACCACAAAATATATTAACAAATTTTAAATGTGTTAGAAAACGTGAAATAGAAAATGGGAATGTGATTATGAAAAATAATTTCAGATTACTATTTTAATTTAGTCTGTGGTTAACTATATTTACATGATAAAATTGCACCAACATTATATGACTTAAGAATTCAAGATATCTTTTTAGTGACAGTGCTTGAAATGTGTGGGTGGGGCAGTGTTGATGAATGGGTTCTATAAGAAGAAAACTGACAAGCCTCACACTCTTTTTGTAAGAAATATTTCAAATTTATCATATAAAGTAGTCCCCTGCCCACATGACAATGATCCAGGAGGAAAAATAAAGGATTTACTCTCAACAATAAACAGAATTAAAATAGAACTAGAAAACATTCGGGCTTTGGAGAGTATATGGTATGCAGTCAAATTCATAGTGAGCAAATGCTGGGAATAAATGGCTTCCAAGGTTTAACTAGGATATTTCCGTATTAAAATATAGCCACACCGCTCACGTCATTTTGCATCACATGCTCAGCTGTAGGGCCCTAGGCTCAGATAGAAAACAACCATTTCTATGATGGTAAACACCCTTTGGGAGTATGGATCTCATTTGCCTGCTGTTGGTCAGTTCTCCTGTCACTTTACCCCAACCTGGACAGCATGGTTACAGCAGGGTTGGGAACTGTCACTTCCCATCTGTACCACCACCAGACATGTGCTCAGCAGTGGGGTAAATGCAGCTTCGTATCAGATGACAGCATGTACATTTCATCCTTTAATTGCCAAAGCCAGGTGAAAAGACAGAAAAGGATTGCTTGTTTGGGCTTTATGGTTACTTTCTTCTCTGAGTTTTCAGTTGCTCCTGGGAAAAAAAAATAGAGCTGAGGAAGATATAAACAATCATTACAACCAGTCCTTTTATCTTGATGGATATCCCAGCACTGTTTTTCTTCTTTTGTTCTCAACTGAAAAATGGTTGATAGTGGGATATCCTTCAGTTAGGATGTGTCTGATGTTTTTCTCTTGATTAGACTGGGTCCTGAGTTTTGGGAAGAAGACCACCGAGGCAAAAAGCCCTAGTTATCACGTCATGTCAGATGCACAAGCCATCAACATAATTTATTTTGTTGAAGTTCACTTTAACCACCTGGCTCAGGGTGTTTATCGGGTTTCTCCACTGTGATGTTACTTTCCCCACCCTTTCCATACAGTACTCTCTGAAAGGAAGTCACGATGCACAACCCACAGTTAAAAAGCGGAGAGTTACGCACCATCTCCTTGGAGGTGGATAATCTACATAAATTAATTAAAATTCTTCTGCATGGGAGATTTGTCTATTCTTCCTCCATTTTATTGAAGTATGAATGTATGTATGTGTATATTCATTCATTCATTCACTCAACCAATCTATCATTCATTTACATCAACATGGACTCATGGATATCTATTTTATATTTGGGATTATAAACCAAGATTATTTTATCGCTCAAATTTTTCCTGCTTCAGTCATTGAGAGCTCTTTCAGTTGACTGACCTTACTCTTCAAAAAGCCAAAGTTATCAAAAACCAGGAAAGTCTGAGAAACTACCACAACCTACAGAAGTCTAAGGAAAGATGATGGCTAAATGTAATGTGATATCCTGAATAGAATCTTTAACAGAAAAAAAGACATTATGTAAAAACTAAAAGATTAAAAAAATACAGCAAATGGAATCTGCACAAAGTGTAGACTTTAGTTAATAATAATAAATCAATTATTGTTCATTAACTGTGACAAATGTAACATACTAATGTAAGATATTAATAATAAGAGAATAAACTATGTTGGGACACTGGATAGACACATGCAAAAGAATGAAACTGGACACCTCTCTCACAACATACACAAAAAAGTCAACTTAAAATGGATTAAAGACTTGCACAACTCTTAGAAGAAAACATAGCAGGTAAGTTCCTTTACAGTGGTCTTGAAAATGGTTTTGGGGATCTGACATCAAAAACAAATGCGACAGGGGCGCCTGGGTGGCTTAGCCGGTTAAGCGTCCGACTTTCGCTTAGGTCATGATCTCGTGGTTCATGGGTTGGAGCCCCGCGTCGGGCTCTGTGCTGACTGCCAGCTCAGAGCCTGGAGCCTGTTTCAGTCTGTGACTCCCTCTCTCTCTGACCCTCCCCTGTTCACTCTGTCTCTCTCTCTCTCCTAGAAATAAATAAAAAAAAATATAAAAACAAAAACAAAAACAAAAACAAATGCGACAAAGCAATAAAAAGCAAACTAAACGCCTCCTGCATGCAAAGAAGCCATCAATAAATGAAAGGCAACGTATGAAATGAGAGAAAATATTTGCAAACCACATATCCTATATAAATATAAGGAGTTTATATCCAAATATACAAGGAGCTTATACAACTCAGTAGCAAAAAGACAAATAACCCAATTTTAAAAACAAGCGAAGGACCTGAGTAGACATTTTTCCAAAGAAGATGAGCAATTAGCTCATAGTTGCATGAAAAGGTGTTCCACATGGCTAATCATCAGGGAAATACAAATCAAAACCACAATGAGATATCACCTCACCCCCATTACATTGTCCGCTATTAAAAAGACAAGACATAACAGATGCTGGCGAGGATGTGGAGAAAAGGGAACACGGGTGCACTTTTTCTGTTGGTAGGAAGGTAAGCTGGCACAGCTGCTATATAAAACAGTATGGAGGCTCCACAAGAAACTGAAAATAGAACTGCCATATGAGGCAGCAATCCCACTACTGGGTATACGTCCAAAGGGAATCATATCCGCAGCATCTCAAAGAGAAATCTGTACTTCCATGTTCGTTGCAATATTATTCACATTAGCTGAGGTTTGGAAACAAACAGTCTGTTGATGGATGAATGGATAAAGAATATGTGGTATACATATACAATGAAATATTATTCAGCCTTAAAAATGAAAGAAATCCTGTCACTTGGGACATTTGGAACCGGAAGGAACATGAACAAAACAAAGAAAGACAAATACCACATGGAATCACTTATATGGGGAATCGAAAACAAACAAACAGAGTTAAACTCAGACACTGGGAGTAGAAAAGTGGTTGCCAGGGGCCAATGGGAGGGGAAACAGGGAGAGGCTGGTAAAAGGGTACGAACCTTCAACTATAAGATAAATGAGGTCTGAGGATCTAATGTTTAACATGGTAACTGTAATTGATAACACTGTATTGGATCATCGAAATCTTCTCATAGAGTAGAACTTAAATATTCTCACCAAAGAAAATAAGAAGGTAAATATGTGAGGTGATGGATGTGTTACTTAATTTGACAGGGGGAGTCCTTTCACAATGTATACGTGGACCAAATCATCATGCCATATGCTTTAAATTTCTCACAATTTTATTAGTCAATTATACCTTGATCAATCTGGGAAAAAGACAGCAACAACAAGCATTTCTACTCAGAACATGTTGAGCTTTGGAGAAAATGATACTTAAAAGTAGACTCACTGCCTTTCACTTAATTTTTCTTCCTCTTTCCAATGTTTAATATACTGACTTCCTTTTCATCTCTGTCCCTTTCATCCTCTTCCCACCCTTACTTTCTCTCTCTCTCTCTCTGTTTTTTGTTTTGTTTTGTTTTTTTTTTTACACCATCCACTATCCATCTTCCTTTTCATGTAGAAGTTAGGGAATTTCCCTCTTTCTGCTTCTGAATGGATTAGCTCAGAAAACAATCACTTCACTTAGGGCTACTATTCTATAGCTAGGAAATCTTGAGGGTTTATGAGTGTAAATTCATAACTGGCCATATAACTGGAATAACTGGAGAGTCAGTAACCTCCTGCCTCTTCTTCCCTGTTCTCTATTGCTGTCTTCTCTCTACTGTACATTTTATAAACAGAATAGTGTCAAAGATCATTAAAAACTTACTTAAAAAGAGAAGACAAACAGCAGCCAGGACCTTCTGTTTCATAACAACTGTTATTATTTGCACTTCCAAGCACAGTGACTATTGTTCATTCTGACTTCCACTAAGTTGTCGAATAATTTCATTTTCAATGAAATTTTTTAATGTATTTTAATTAATTAATTAATTTGACATTTTAATTTATTTATCTTTATTTATATTTCTTGACTCAAAATGAACTAACCTACATGCCACTGAAAATAAGCCCCTAGTTTTCGTTGAGATTATGCCAAATGGCAAAATGTAGGATCTCTCATTCTCTCTCTACTCTGAATGAAAAAGAAATACATTTTTTAATCTTTATTTTTAAATTTTTTAAATGTTTTTTAATTTATTTCTGAGACAGAGAGAGACAGAGTGCAAGCAGGGGAGGGGCAGAGAGAGAGAAGGAGACACAGAATTCGAAGCAGGCGCCAGGCTCTGTGCTGACAGCTCAGAAGGGCTTGTGCTGACCTGGAGCTTGAACCCATGGACCATGAGATCATGACCTGAGCTGAAGTTGGATACTTAACCGACTGAGCCAACTGGGTGCCCCAAAGAAATACTTTTTAAAAAAAAACTGTAAGTGATAAGAATAAAATAACTGCCTAAATAAAAGGCATAATGGAAACATTTCAGAAACCA
The DNA here is from genome assembly GCA_017311185.1 of Proteles cristata cristata. Lineage (NCBI taxonomy): Eukaryota > Metazoa > Chordata > Mammalia > Carnivora > Hyaenidae > Proteles > Proteles cristata. The sequence goes on along the minus strand of JAESUZ010003619.1, from coordinate 1,549,181 downwards.
CAGTTTTCTCAGATTGGATAGCAATCAGCACAGTGGTTCATGAAGAACCAGGCTACGGGAGGGTTATATATAGTGGTTGTGATTCCTAGCGGTTGTTTAATACAATTATAATAGTTATTTTATGTATGCTGAGAAAGTTATACACCAAATTAAACAAGTTTCAGGGCACCTGGGTGGCTCAGTTGGTTAAGTGCCTGATTCTTGGTTTCAACTCCGGGCACGATCTCACAGTTTTGTGAGTTCAAGCCCTGCATCAGGTTCCGTGCTGACAGTGTGAAGCCTGCTTGAGATTCCTTCTCTCTCCCTCTCTCTCTGCAGCTCCCTGCTCACACAGCCTCTGTGTCTCTCAAGAATAAATAAATAAACTTTAAAAAATAAAAAAAAAACTAAATGAAACAAGTGTTCTGTAATATTAAAAAAAAAACAAAACATAGGAGACCCTGGATACGGGACATGTGAGACTCTTGGTACTATCTTTGCAACTTTCTCGGTAAATCTGAATCTATATTGAGATAAGAAGTTATAAATAAACTGAAAGGCTTTTAGTTTCTGTCCAGCAGAATTTTAAAGAAGTCAAAGATCTCATTTGAGCAACATTTCTACCTCGGCCACAAAGACATCAAGAGCAGCTTAGTTCTCACTGTAAACCGAAATATCTAAGATCTCCTCTTCTAAATGGATTTCCAAGGCTCTCAGGAACTCTTCATGCTTCTTACAAAGTTAACTCCGTAATAGTGATCTGAAACTTCTGATCTATAGACAGGCAACTGACAAGTTAAATTAGGGCCACTGGGTATGAAGAAACTCTCTCAGAAGACCTAGTGCTTCCTTACTGGATAGGGCTGCTTCACTCGTGGGAGAGTCGAGGGTGGTGTCACCTTGCAGATCTCTAGTCACCTGTGCTCAAGTCTGAAGGTGGCTCAGTGTCTTTTCACAAATTCACCTTGATAGTCACTTAAATATTTTCTGGGTGAAGCCCAGTCTGCAGACAGGGAGCATTATCTCTCCACTTTAGGAAGTGATGACTCTGCATTGCCAGCCCCAAATTACACTGACCTTTTTGATAGCCATGTCACAGCCTGTAGTGATAGTCAATTAGACTGCCCAGCTGACCCATAGGGTTTTTCAAGCACAGCAGATTAACAAGATTTTTTTCCCCGTCTCACTAAATGTCAGTATTTCTGATTTATGTCTCTATGCATTGATCTCTATTTCTTGGACCGTTTATTTCTGGATTTGCAGCTTTTCCCTTTTAACATTCATTTTTTTCTTTCATGTAATTCTTAATTTGTTTTAGGAAGAAAGAAATAATTTCCTGCATTTAAGATTCTGAAGACCCCAAATAGCTCTGACATTTGCTGTTTTGTGAATGATTGACAATCAAAGTCATACTTAAGATGTGATGAAAAGAGTATCCCCGTGATTTGAGATTTAGGGCCAGTTCTGGTATAATTATGATAATGATGAAGTCATTGCTTTCCCCCACCCCACCCCCCCTTTTTTTTGTATTTTCAGGAGGAGGCAGGATTCTGTACTTCATTCAGTTCATTCAGAAAGTCGGGGTAGATTTGCCAGCAGAAAAACCTCTGAAAAAGGAAGAACTTGTTTCTCCAGGAGGGAGCCTTTCTGGATGGAGATTTCATGCCAAGGATACTAAAGCAGTGACAGACCTAAATCAACCACCTCCAAGTTCCCATGACCTACTGGGAAAATGCTGAGAGCCATTTCTTCCGAAAAAGCCGTGCTCACACTCTAAAGCTGACATGCTCATTTGCTTTCCTGTTTAATTTGTCTTCATTGTAACAATCAACACCGCCATGAAAAAAGCAGGCGTTTGTTACCAATGGCTCAGGATCTCTTTCTTCTGCGCAGCTTCCAAAGATAATTGCATATACCTCAGCAGATACGCTTACAGTCAATACTGCTCAAGGTATAAAATAAGATGGATACATCCACGTAAAGTTCCTGGACGGTAAGAAGTGTCTTACTCATCTATTTTCCAATGTACTCAGCAAAGTGCCCTGTTGTAGGTGCGTAAGAAATATTTGTTGCATTGAGTCAAATTATAGTGAGAAGAGGCATAAGCAGGCAAAGTGAGTATCATGCCAAATCCCTTGATTCCCTAAATCCACATACTGCCAACAACAAACTGTAAATTAGAACTGCCACAGATAGGTTTGAACTTCTGTTTAAATTCCTCACTAAGTTAGTGCTTCTAAATTTAACACCCCAGTCACATTCCTGGCAGGGGGATAAGCACCGGGATGGAAAATTAGAGAAGTCTAGTCTACTGCTCATCTTGGCATTACCTTTTGGCTGCAGAAGCCCCAGGGCAAGATGCATTATGCTTCTCAGCCTCATTTCCCTTACTTGGCTGTTAAGAGGGAAAAGAGGAGCAAAAGCCAACATTTTTAAAACACTTTAATCACTTAGAAGAAAATAGAAATTTTAAGGATACCCATTAACTCTTTGATGACTTTCTGTCATTGGCACCATGTTAGTAAATGACCAAAGGGCGGTTTTCAAAAGCAACATAGCAGGTATGCATTTTAACGAGTTGTAGTCTGATCCTTGGAGAGGAGAAGATGTATGCTAACTGCCCATAGTTTAAATAGCATGTCTACATCAGGATCATATGAAAACAACACTAGGGACTCACTCTGGGTGGCCGGGGCCACACACTAGCTGGTTACTAGGGGACTCCCCTTTTCCTAGACAGAAGGGTGGCACCCAATGGAATTGAAAGCATCCTCCCAAGCAGGGTCCTGAAACCCAAGCATGAGCACTGAAGCTTCCCAGCTGTCCCAGGTATCAGGCAGTTGGTAATCCCAGAACACACTGGTAAATATCTGACACTCAAAATCCAGACTGCCTGGGGCTAAACAGCCTATGTATCCCATCATTAGTGAAGTCATTATCTTATATGCATGAAAAGAGATACCCACAGGTTCCTCTCTTGGAATAAAATCCACAGTAGCTGATGCAGACTATGACCTCGCAAGCCACTTTGTAGAGAGATGGGGAGATACACTGGTGGACTCCCTGTATTACTGTCTTTTTGACGCTTGCCTTGTGAATGTGTCCTTTCCCCTATAATTCTTATTCTTTTTTTAAAGATTTATTTTATTTTTGAGGGAAAGAGACAGGGTAGGAGATGGGCAGAGAGAGACACACACACACACAGAATCAGAAGCAGGCTCCAGGCTCTGAGCTGTCAGTACAGAGCCCGACTCACGGCTTGAACTCATGAGTGGTGAGATCATGATTTGAGCTGAAGTCAGACCCTAACCTACTGAGCCACCCAGGCGCCCCTCTTATTCTTTAATACATATCCTCTGGTATTTTAAAAATCACCCAACCCCTTATTCCATCAGTAGAAATCTTTCAAGGACATCCTGAGTTAACAATATCATAGAGAGAAAAGTATAGACTTTGGGCTTAAAATTTGTAACTTACCAATAAAAGCCCATTGATAAGTTAAGTTCCATGAGTCTCAGTTTCTTCTGCTCTACAATGGAATTGATAACACCTTCGATTTGTTCTGGATATTAAATAAAATGATATGACAGGCTTTAGAGCAAAGTATGAACTCAATATTTGAGTCTTTTTCCGATGTCTCCATTAACTCCTACTACACTTATATTTTAGTTGTAAAATTGCAGAAGAAATCACGGAAACAAGGGAGAAAGCCCTGAGCAAGTTCCATCAGACCAAGGACTCATAGTGGGGAGGGGCGAGGCATGGAAGCGAAAAGGACGAAGGACGGCTTTGGAACAAGGGTGAGAGATTCTGGGAAACATTTTCTTTTCTGGCTTCAGGTGTGCTTGGAGGCCACCATCTCTTCTAGGCCTAAGCAAAAGGCAACTGCGGATAATTTTTCGACCATTCTTTATTTATCCTTAAGTAAAGATAGATATTGATGGTTTCTTTACTTCCTTGGGTGCCTGTGAGGTCTGCCTGGTAATCAAGGTGCATGCTAACAGGGGCCGAAGGACAGAATAGCATTTCACAACGGTTCCGTCTTTGCCTTTGCAAAGTATAACTACTACGACTTATAAACCTCCCTGCAAACTATCTCACTTGGTAATAGCTCCTAAAACAAAGGCTATGCTGTCCAGAAGCCTCCATGATGTGTTTTCATTTATGACTCCATGATTTATATCAGGCAACGGTAGCAGTGGCTTCATAATCACTCTGGAATTCAGCTGAGATAGACTCATAACTCTTTAAATGGGTACAGTAGCTTTCAGGCTGTCAGAACAAAGGAGGAATCATTTATAATATCAGCATCTTAACAGGATAAGGAAACAAATGGAGTTCTGTACATACCAGAATGAGACGATTAACTCACCATTAATATGAGCTGCAGTGTTTTTGAGGCATGAAGAAAAGACATGTCCAATCTTTCTGTTCTTTTATTTTAGTCTGTCTGACCTTTTGACTCAAAATACTCATTTGTAAATGACATGCTCAGCTCAGACCAAATATGAGTTCAAAGGCAAGACGCTGTCATTATTGGGTATTTATCCTCAAAGTTGCACTGATTTTGTCATTTTTAAATTATATTAACTCTGCACCTGTACACCCCAGATCATAAAGAATCAGCTCCTGTTTAAGTTTTTGTCTTCTAGGGGATTAAAAAAAAATTTCTAACGTTTATTTTTGAGAAAGACAGAGTGCAAGCAGGGAAGGGACAGAGAGAGAAGGAGATAGAATCTGAAGCAGGCTCCAGGCTCTGAGCTGTCAGCACAGAGCCTGATGTGGGGCTCAAATTCAAGAAATGCGAGATCATGACCTGAGCCAAAGTTGGATGCTTAATTTATTGAGCTATCCAAGTGCCTCTAAAGGGATATTTTTATTTTTATATTTTATTTTAGAGAGAGCGAGAGAGTGTGATTGGGGGAAGGGTACAGAGGGAGAGAGAACATTTTAAGCAGCTTCCACAATCAATGCTAAGTCTTATATGGGCCTCGATCCCACAACCTTGGAATCATGACTTGACTGAAATCAAGAGTCAGATGCTTAACTGACTGAGCCACGCAGGCATACTTCCCAGGGGATTTTTATGATGACTCTAAAAAAATATCTTCCAAAAGAGGAGAGACCAAGTCATTGCTTATCGAAGTTGGAAAAACTGAACTATCTTTTCCTTCTTGGCCCAGTCTCAGATGAGGGAAGATGATATAAGAAAACTTTATCTTCAACTTATATGGATTTTACAGTTAATAAACTTCACATATTGCAACTGGAGTTGCAGGTACAAGAGGTGAATGTACATATAAGGGAGACACTTGTCACTCACTGACTATATCAAGGTACATGAAATGCCCATCTAATTCATGGCAGCAATGTGGGAAAGGCCCTGGATGTAGAAGTCAGGTATATAAGCCTCATCTTTGCTATTTACCGGCTGTAGTTTACCATGAGGACAATCATCCGACCTCTCTGGAGCTATTTTCTCTTTTCTAAAATGGAATTATTTGACCTTGACGCTTGCTAGGATCCTATTCAGTTCTAACATTCTATAATTATGTATTCTTTCTTTTTATTCACTTCTAATTAAAAAAAAAATTAAACCAGGAATTGAGGCAGTCATACAGCAGAAATAATTTAGGATGTGGGCTGAAGAGCAGAGTGAGATGCTACAGGAGAGATTCCAACCAAGAGAAATACCCTGAGGATTCAGAGTTGAAAAAGCCCAGGTAGGGCTCCCGGACACTGGAGACCCTCAGGGAGAAGATCCGGCCACAAACAGAAACCCTGCTTGCACTGCTACGTAAAGTTGCTGGGTGACGGGGCACACTGGGAACATCTAGACAAGCCCTGTTACAAGAAGCCCTACAAACCCACCCTGAGAATACTGGCCAGCCCATCCAAAAGAAGGGCTTCTCTAAGGGGCTGGAAGCATCTATGAATACTATATTTGCCCTTTTCTCAAACGTGTCCATCTCAGAAGACTAACTCGTAGCTGGAGATCAGGACATTCATGGAAGCTGAAGGCAAAGATAATTTATATACTCTTTTTTTTATTTTTTCTTTTAATGTTTTATTTATTTGTAGGAGAGAGAGAGAGAGAGAGAGCGTGAGCAGGGGAGGGTCAGAGAGAGAGGGAGTCACAGACTCTAAAACAGGCTCCAGGCTCTGAGTTGGCAGTCAGCACAGAGCCCGACGCGGGGATCGAACCCACGAACAGCGAGATCATGACCCAAGCGAAAGTCGGACGCTTAACCAAGATACCCAGGCGCCCCTATACTCTCTTTTTCAAACGTTGTACCACTTCATAGTGGCAAGTCTGTAGAAGATCCATGAGCAATCAGATAAGGCAAAGGATTTAGTAAAAAATTGGAAGAACAAGGTAGGAAGAAAGGAATCTGGGTTTTCATTGAGAATGCTCAGTTGAGTGGTGAATAAACGTTCGCAAAAGTGATAGAGAAAATTACTTGCAAGAAAAGGCTTTTGCAGAATCAATGATTTGTGACAGTAGTGGCTAAAAACTGTAATTAAGATGTCACATCTTAAGCATAAGCCTAATTCTAGAAAAAGTAGTCAGTGGTTAATAGAATTTGAGGTCTTGGTCTTTTAGAAAAAGAAAATCAGCATTCCTTTTGTTACTCAACATGAAGTTTCCTATAGTTCCTTATTCCAGTGAACATCAGAAACATCAAATCTGGTAGCTCAGTTCAAAGAAAACTAGGTTAAAAGGAAAAAAATGTCCTAATTCCAGTGGTCACAGGATATCAGTAAAAAAAGAGGACAGAAAATGTCCCTAGTGTATTTGTTGGATTTGCCTTTGATATAATAATGTTTTAAATGACATGATTGTATAGAAGGCAAAAATGGACATTTGTGATATAACTTGCTATTTTATTAAAACAGGCAATTTTAAAAAGATATGACACGTTTTGATGTCTAGCCATTTACTTTTTACTCAAAAATGCTAGAATTAGAAGATAACTTAAACTTTTTCTTTTTTCTTCAACAGACTAATTTTGCATTAGATGAGAGGATGCTGAGCACTAGAATTGGTGCCCCTGGATTTGACCAGGAGAGACTGCAGGAGAGGCACCCGGAGCCAGGACCTTTTACTCTGAGTCCAGATAGCCTTCATTTTGCTCTTTTAAGCATTTCCCAAAGTCATTTTCTGTGCTTTTCCCTTTCATTTCTCCTCCCTATTTTTTCTTTCTTCTTTCTTCTCCTGCTTACCTATCATCTGGTTATTATTGTTGTTTACAATTTTGAAATTCTTAACAGAATTCTCATTCCAACAATTTGTATTGTCTCATTAAAGACTGCACTTTCCAACTTTAAAAAAAAAAAAAAAAAAGGAGAGGGGCACCTGAGTAGCTCAATAGGGTAAGCAGTCGACTCTTGATTTCGGCTTAGTTCAAACCCCATGGGGGCGGGGCTCAGCACTGATAGCACAGAGCCTTCTTGGGATTCTCTCTCTCTGTGTCTCTCTCTGCCCCTCCCCCTCTCACTCACAAGCACATACTCTCTCTTTCAAAATAAATAAATAATCTTAAAAAAGAAAAGGCCACACTTTCCTTTTGAGCCCATTCTATTCTATTTTCTTTCTATTGCCAATTATTCTGACATATCAATCAATGACATTTTTAAAAAAAAAATTTTATGAGAAGTTGGCAGGATTAAGAAAAAGTGATATGGTGTGTAAGTATCATGAGAATTCAGAACATTCTGGTTAGAAAGTCAATGAAGTGATTATCCAAAATAGATCTGAAGAGATTACAGCAGCAGCAGCCTTTGGAATCGTGTGAAATTAATCATCTGGGAAATAAAAGAAAGCAAGAAGTATCCAGGGAGAGAGTCTCTGCACTGGGGCCTCTAAAGCTTTAGATGCTGATTCTTGGGCATTGCAGCCCTTGTGTGGTGCTAGGAATAATTCCTGGAAATAGTATTAGCCCAAATTCCGCTAATACATGAGGAGTCCTGGGTGGAGACTCTGGAAACTGAGCGACAGTTTGCGTGATTAACATAAAATATTATATTATCGAAGATGAATGTCACCTACAAATTTTAGTTGTCTCAATTATAGTCTGCAGCTGTTATGCAAAGCTAAAAATAATATAACTGTCACCATCAAAATGTATTTTTTTAAAGGCATGTCTATACAAATGGCACCGTGGTGAATGCTTTACAGATTGGGTAAATTTAAAGGCTCCCAATTTAAAAGTGGATGACTAGGTTCTCTCATGCAGCTGGTGAAATTTGCTAAGATCTTAATTCTTCCAAGACAAGGAGATATGTCCTCAAGGAGAACCAAGTTCTCTGTTTGAGCATTCCTGAACTTCTATATCAGGTGTACCTTCTCATTTAATTTATAGTATATTTGCTAAGAATTCTGGTTTTACTTGAAGCCTCCCCTCCTTTGGGGGCTTTGACACATAATAAATTTCTTCATTTTTTTTCTTTCAAAACAATAGAGTTATTTGGAAGTAAATAAGAGGCAAATAAAAGGAAAGAGAGAAAAATATAAATTATCATCATAATAGTTTTTATTTTAATTCTTAGGTACTTAAATATAGCCTCAGATAATTGTCATAGCAAGATACAGAAATGTCTTTTGATGAGAAAAACACCATAAATAATTTTTATTGTATATAGAAAACTTTATTACACTCTTTTGGTGAAAATTTCCATATTAATTCATACTTTCAAAATTAAAATAATTGAAAATCATCTTACCGTATTTAGATTACCATATGCCATTTCTTCCCCCAAAGTATACAAATAGATCTATATCTACAGCATCAAAATAATTACTAGATAGTGAAAAATTCGACCAACTAGGAAGGTGTTTTTTTTAAATGACTGCTTACAGATAATTTGACTTTTTCATACTGAAATGTTTGTACCCACCAGGTCACCAGGATTTTGCTGTGCTTTGAACAATGCTAAAATATTAATATATGGTTGGTGCTTAGCAGCCTCACATCAGAACCACCAGATGTCAGAATAGTTGAACTATTGGGGAATAATATCTGAAGAAATAAATTCTACCTTTTGTTGTTCTGAAACGTAACCAGTTAGGAGCTGAAAACAACAGAGAAGCTTAAAAATTCGAGATTGTTCTTTATAATAAACTGAATTGTGGATGAAACCAGCAGTTTACCTTTTAACTATTTCCAAGATGCTATTTTTTCTCTTTGTCATAGTTACACATGTTTTTTGGAAACAAAGTGAAAGTATTTCCTCACAGCCTCTAATCCTAGCCTGTTGATCCTACAGCACAGGCCTTAGGTCTGTGTCCTGAGAAATGCCCTCCTCTCTATCTTGCAGTGTTGGTGGGTAAAGAAGTGACATGAGAGAGAAGAGGAGGACAGGACAATTTCGAGATAATAAAAACCAATATCTCTATAAGACTCATCATGATGAAGAAAGACTCACATTTCTCTTCAGCCAGCATTGGGGAAGAGAGATATTTCCAGTCGCAGATACACTTCAGAGTTGATTAACTAACTAAAACCAGAGGCTACTTAGTAATAATCCTGAACACAGTCTGTTGTAAAATTGTAAAATATAAATGAGGATGGGGCCACTGGGGAAGTGGTTTAAAGGAGTGGGGCTCTAAAAACAGGAAAGCAGGGTGGACATAAGGGACATAAAGGGAAAAGGAATTGTTTGGGGATTTTTCAGAAATTGGTGACCTTTAAAGGGCAGTTTCCATCACCTCAGGAAGGTCAAGCAGTCAAGTGTCCAGGATTAGAAGTTTTCAGACTTGCTGGTCAGTAACAGATGCAATCTGCTATAACAAGGCTTCCCAAATTCCTGTTTCCAGAGCCTTGTTCCTCTGTGTCAGGTACACCCAACCTAGTCATCAGCGAAGCCTCCTGCTGACAATCTGCAAGAGGGTTTTCAAGGCAACAGCTGGAAATCTTATTGTGTTTGTTGTAACTGCTCTTCTTGGAAAGAGACTCAAGACCCCATGGGCATAGAGAGGAACCTGTCTCTCTGCTTGGCTATAAAAGAAAGCATCCCTGACCACCCTCATAATCAGCCAAGTTCAAACACAATCACACAAGCTTCAATTCTGCAAATTTCACAGGCTATACAATTTAAAATCACACTGAGCCTTAATAAATAGGGGTCATCTAATCAACTTTTCACATAATCATTTAAATGGGGACACCTAATCATTTCCTATATCGAATTGTTAAGTTGAATTTATGAGAAATGAAAAAACAAACAAATAAGCAAACAAACAAAACACAGCTCTTGGAGGGAGCTAGAGATTCTCATGAGGAACACAAGACTTCTGATTTCTTATATTCTTTTAAATTCACTTCTCTGGTTTTTTTTTTTTTTTACTTTTTTTAGTCAAAGAGAATACTGTCATTCTAGATATTAATAAAAACTTTCACAAATTGCTATTTATTGAGTGCTATTTATTGGAACTGTGCTCCAAGCACTAGGCATTTCACATTCAATACATTGGATTTTTATATAAACCTTCTATAGTAGGATTTAGCAACAATAGAAGAAACTGACAATCAAGATTGGAAAAAAGGGGGTTCCTGGGTCGCTCAGTTGGTTCAGTGTCTGACTTCAGCTCAGGTCATGATCTCATGGTTTCTGGGTTTGAGCCCTGTGTCAGCCTGTAGCCTGCTTTGGATTCTGCATCTCCCTGTCTTTCTGTCCCTCCCCTCCTCTCTCTTTCTCTCTCTAAAAAATAAATAAACACTAAAAAATGTTTAAAAAGATTGGAAAGAAGGACTTTAATGATACTTTTCCTTTATATTATTTCCAGCCTTTCAGTAATACTAGCAATGCAGCAGTGAGTAAGTATCTTGTGTCTCTGTAAACATACGTCACAGTTTCACGTATCTAGTCATAGAAGCACTGGCCATAGATTCTCAATCACTTTGATTTATTCAGCTCTGGTTTACACTTTCATCCAATGGTAATTAGATGTTATTCTCTGTACGAATATATGGATCTAGCGCCAAGGATGGGCATAGGAGTGACTCTGTTCACCCAGAAAACTTTTGCTTCCTATCCCCTCCTGATGAATTCAGACTCTACTGGGGTCCTTTTTGTCAGATTGAGTGTTTCTACCAGAAGATGCAGTGAAGGTTTCAGTTAACCTAAAGCTATAGCTCCTGCCTGCCATTTTGTGCCCTTCATCACATGAGACAAACAGGAAAAGGGAGGAGAAGCTGCTTCTAGCAGAGGTATGCAGCCCAGGTTATTATGAGGAGGTAGGGTTGCTGCTCACAATTGGGATAGAAAGGCATATGTGGATCAGACTCAGTCTCTTTCCAGTAACTGGGTCCTCAGCACCTCAAGAATAAAGGCCTGAGTTTCTGCACTAGGCTGGCAAGTGTTGGCCAAGAGTTAGGGGAATCTAAACGGAAGAAAAGGCAAATAATGTGTATCAGCTATGGCCTTAGGACCAACTGTAACTTTTCTACTAAATCTGTTGTAAGTGTATTTTCAGAAATTAGAATTTTGAGAAATGACAGGATGTAGTAAACTTCCTGTTGGATCGAGTGAATCAGGGGAGTGCAAGGAGATTGCATCAGTGCTGTGTGCATCTCCGTTCTCGTGCTCTAGCTGACCTCCATGCCTGCATCTGCAGCTCTGTGCCTATTACTCAGCAGGCCCTGAAGGACAAAGGAATTATCCCTCTTAGGAGCAGCTCTCAATCAGTGATTCTCTGGAATTTGTGTGTACATCTCCCGGGTCCCCTGCTCTTTGGGTGGAATCATTCTAATGTGGGTGTTTCCCTACAGATGAATCTCCAGTTGTTTGTAACAGCTGGCTAAGTAATGCATCCTATAATGCCTGCTGCATCACTGGTCCTCTTTCTTACTGGTATTAACTGGTATTATTTATACCTCTGGGCCTTAAATCCTTGTCTCACATCCTCCTCTGGAAGAACTCCAGCTAAGACACAGGGTCTCAGCTATATGCAGGAATCTCCATTTCAGCTCATAAAACTCAAGGTCATCTCTCTATATAGGAGTAGGCCTATGTATGTATCTGTTTATGATGGGCCAACAGAATACCAACCTTTACTTTGGGTTCCTTTTTCGTTTTTGTACCACCATATTTCCTGTCTGTGCTTTTTAACTTTGTCTATGTTTAATGTGATTTTCAGAATAAAACTAAAATGATGAAGTATCATGTCCCTTCTATTAGACTGACAAAGATGAGGACAGTGGATAATGCCAGGTGTGGGCAGGAATATGAGGCCATAGGAATATTCACACACTTCTGCTAAAGGAGAATACTGGCACAACCATTCTGCAGAACAGTTTAGCAGTACTTAGCTACAGTAAGTTCCACTTACCCTCTGAGACCTAGCGATTCTGCTCCTACATATCTATCTTCCAAAGCAATGTTCAGTGGATCCACAAGAAGATGTGCGTAAGAAAGCTCAACACAGTAGGGCTTCTCACCTGTTTGCTTCTGCTGTTGTTGGTAAGAAACTGCCACCAATGCAGGCATCTACCACAAGAAAAGTCAATGGTAAGATGTGTTGCTGCTCATTCTGTAGTATATGTGTCGGGGAAGCAACAGACTAATTACATACATCGCAGCTTGGATACAGTTTAATGGGTTTTTTTTTGTTTGTTTTGTTTTGTTTTTTATTTCTGAGAGACAGAGAGAGACGGCGTGAGCAGGGGAGGGTCAGAGAGAGAAGGAGACACAGAATCTGAAACTAACTCCAGGCTCTGAGCTAGCTGTCAGCACAGAGGCCGATGTGGGGCTCGAACCCACGAGCTGTGAGATCATGATCTGAGCCAAAGTCAGACGCCCAACCTACTGAGCCACCCAGGCACCTCAAGGATATATAATTTAAAAATATACTGCAAGATGAATAAAACAATCACAAAATCTTTATCCATTCATCAGTCAGTGGACATTTGAGCTCTTTCCCAAATGTTCTTTTCCAGATGTCCATTGACTGGCGAATGGATAAAGAAGATGTGGTACACACACACACACACACACACACACACACACACACACACACACACACTGGAATATTACTCAGCAATCAAAAGGAATGAAATCTTGCCACTTGCAACAACGTGGCTGAAACTAGAGTGTATTATGCTAAGTCAATAAGAAAAAGACAAATATATGATTTCACTCATATGTAGAATTTAAGAAACAAAACAGATGACCATAAGGGAAGGAAAGAAAAATAAGATTAAAACAGAGAGGGAGGCCAGCCCTAAGAGACTCTTAAATACAGAGAAAAAAAACTGAGGGTTGCCGAAGGGGAAGTGGGTGGGGGGATGGGCTAAATGGGTGATGAACATTAAGGAGGGCACTTGTTGGAATGAGCACTGGGTGTTATATGTAAGTGATGAATCACTAAATTCTATTCCTCAAACCATTATTACACTATATGTTAACTAACTTGGATTTAAATAAAATTACAAAACTAAAAAAAAAAAAAAAAAGAAACCAAATTAGGACAAAATATGCCTGCAGGTAGGCAATAGTGTCACTACTCTGGTACCTTTAAGTCCTGTGATCATATGAACCACAAAGTTTAATGCTACCTCTCTTGGGCCAGAGTTAGTAATGTGCAAATGAGAGGTCTCCTAGCATCTTAAATGACAGTTCTGTTATCCCTATTATACTTCAGAATTTAATGGCATTAAAGTTTAGGTGATCTGTTAAAAAAAAAAAGAAATCCTAACAAGCTATATAATATAGTTCTTATGTGTATGTTAAGATAGGCATATAAACAATTCATCTTCTATAGCACACGCTGTTTTTTGTACAACAAACAGTTGGGGATGGGCAGGAAAAGAGGAAATAGGAATGGGAAAAAAGAAAACAAATGAACAAAATAAGAACTGGGCCTGTGAAGACCAGTGATAATGCACCAAGTACTGACAAATTAAGATTAACCTGACCCCTGGCACCTAAAGTAAAAAAAATAATAATACTGTTATGTATTTTGAGTATTTCAAGCATTTCAAGCACAGGTTTGCTGCAGATGGAAGTTTGGTACAAGTGAAGTTTAAGGGTTGGAAGTACTTATAATTCATTTAATAATTTCCTGGTGGTGGCTATTAGTTTCAGTTTTCTTCTATTACAAATAGTGCTGCAGTGAGTGGCCTTCTGTGCCCATGTGCCCATCTATGTAGCGCTGCTGTGAGAAGCAGTAATATGTAATGGGTAAGAATGCAGGGTCAAGTTGGAATCCTGGCTCCATTACTCTGTGCCCCTGAGCAACTTAGTTAACTGCTCTAGGCCTCAGTTTCTTGAAAATAATAGTACCAACTTCCAAAAGTCAGGGCTGCTAATAAAATGAGTTATGTGTGCAAGGCATTTAGAAAAATGCTGGCGCATGCTGAGCACTCAACAATATTAGTTATTAATCCTATTGTTTTAGCATGTATTTCAATAGGATAAAATTACAGATATGGAATTTCTTGCTTATGAGGAACACATTTTATATGTTTATACATTTTTAAAATTCTCAATGGCCTGTATCAGTTTAGTCTACCAACAAAGATGCCAAGAAAATCATTGTTCTATACTCTTATCAGTCAGATATCTTCATTCTTTTTCATTCTTTTTCTTTATTATTTTACTGGAAAATAAAGCACGACATTTCCCCTTATATTTCCTTTGTTACAAGTGAGTAGGTGGGCCTTTTAAACTTTTATGAAATATTCATGCAAAAACTAGCATATTAACAAAATAAATCCTAACCAGTTTTAGACAAAAGCAGCTTCAATCAGCTTTTGTATCTATTTGGCTTATGACCTGTAATAGATTCAACCAGTGCTAAGCTTAGCATGAGGCAGCCCTGGACCCTCCCTTACAGATTCGGCCGTTATTTTCTTTCTGGCCAGATGGGCTATTGGGAGATATAAATGACCATGATTATATCAGAGGTTGTTGTATTTCTTCCCCTAACATTCATAAACATCATCTTGATTAAAATCAAATCTCCAAAGCTGCTAGAAGTGAAAATGAATTGACTCAGATTTATTAGACATTGGATTACTTTATTACATTGCTTTCAAAATTTTCCATGACGTGTAAGATTTTAGCAGCATAATTTTAATGCAAATGCCTAAATTCTATCCTGTGACCTTAAATAAATTTAAATGTTTATTATATCTTTGTTAGAATAAAATGCTAGTTCATGAGGATTTAGAATATGTCAGCCAATATAGCCAAAGAGGATCTTTATTAAGACATTCATTTAAAAAAAAAGTCAATGCTTATAATCCTAGGGTAGTGTATATGGGGGAAAAATTGTCAAAAGAGAAGTAACTTCATCTCAGAATTATCTTTTGATGATTCCTTCTATTGAGTTCCTAGAAAAGTTTCCCAAGGAAAACATTTTTTTTTAGTCAGTGTGGTATATATTGAGACAATTCCCACTTTTCTATCTCGGATATATTCTTGATGCAAGAAACTCCTGCTGATTCTGTAGCAACTTTATCAATATAGTAAGCCCAATATGAGGAGAGGAGAGAAGAATCAGAACGTGTGATTTTTATCAATCTATTGTTGTAAGAAGGAACAGAAATGGTAGAGAAACTGTCAGT
Source organism: Proteles cristata cristata (assembly GCA_017311185.1). NCBI lineage: Eukaryota > Metazoa > Chordata > Mammalia > Carnivora > Hyaenidae > Proteles > Proteles cristata. Next base: position 1,533,633 of record JAESUZ010003619.1, on the reverse strand, counting down.
TATTAGAACACTATTTTGCTGCCCTATGTTCTCAGCTTACTTCTCTGGGAATTTGGAAAAACTAGAACATTCCAGATTTTTATATTTTTCAGTATTAAACAAGGTTATTAATTATTGCTTTTATAAACCCCATATTAAATGTTCCTATAACTCCAAAGTTTAGGTTATATTTTAGGAAGCTGATCTACTAACTCAAAGCTTCATGTAGGAAATAGAGTAGAACATATTAACAGTACAGAGACTTCACATTTGAAAACATTATTAGCCACAAAAATCCTTCCAAATAAAGTTTTAGTTTAATGCCCTCCTAATATATGTCAGGTTATGCTTTGTGAAGAATGACCACTTTAACAAAGAGACTCATTTCTTGTACAACTGGTATAGTCTTTTTATAATCTCTATGAGACTATGGTGTAAAACTGCTTTAGGGATAACTCTCTGAAGACTAATTTTCATCAGTACATCCTTTGCATAATTTCTTGCTGACACCATCAGTGAAATAAAGCAGAGAACTCTTCTTCAATGACTCTTGGTATTAATAATAGTCTTCTCTCTTATATTTTATGTATTTTTTTAAAAGTAGGTTTCATGCCCAGTGCAGAGCTTACCACAGGGCTTGAACTCATGACCCCAATTAGGATCAAAACCTGAGATCAAGAGTCAGATGCTTAACCCACTGAGTCACCAAGGCACCCCTATATACTTATTTAATTTACCTACTAACAGAGCAGATGAGGTCATTAATGAGATGCCTACTTCTCTTTTTTCTTTAATTACAAAGTATATTGAGATTAAGACATTCTGATTATAAAGATCAAACACAGACATAGTCCAATTACTAATTCCACATTGACTCAAGTCGGATCATTCATTCACTCAGCGAGTGTCTAATGAATGCTGATCAAGAACCAGTTACTAAACACTGTAGAGGATTCACATGTAAACAAACTTCCCTTTATTCAGTGTGCCCAGGCAGATAAGTTATGTGCTTAATGTTTTATGATACAACATAGAAAGGGACAGGAGCTATGTAGATAGTTAGCAAGAAGACATCATGGAAAGACAAAGAAGGAAGATAGTTCTTTCTACATGAAAGCATCATGGAATCCTTCATAGAGACGTCATGTAGTCTGAACCATGACAGGTGGATAGTATTTCCACGTGCAGATATGGGGTAAACTAATATTTGAATGGGAATAAAAAGGGAGAAGACAGCCTGGAGTGGGACTATGTGGAGAGCATGTAGGGAATATCTAGGACTATGGCCTGTCTGGGGAATGAAATATATGAAGGGAACTGATGGCAAGCAGGGAGGCAGAGTCAACTGAGACGAGATGGCAAGGGCCTGGTATACCCATGCCAAAGAGCTAGGGCTTTTCTTGTTCACTGCAGGTTTTAGGTAGAGATTAAATGATCAGAATTGTGTCTTACAGGGTGAATCTGGTTGAGGGGCTCAGGCTAGATTGCAATGGGGAGATTTGGCAAAGAGCAAAAAAGAATCTTCTTGTAATGGTCAGGGGATTTGGCAACAGGGCTTCAACTGCGGTAATGGCATTGAAATGGAGGAGACAGAGGTGGCTGGTGGTGATATGGAGAACTTGGTGACAAGATGGAGACTGCAGGAAAGAAAAAACAATAAGGTGATGTTATTAACAGAAGCAAAGGACACAGTGGTCAAAAGCTTTTGGAATAAAAACTGAATATTTCACTTTAATACATCGTGAACTTTAGGTTTGGGGAACCAGACAACTTTACTATGAGGTGTTAAATCCAAGGAAGAATAAGCATCAAGACTGAGGGGAGAGTTAATGTACAATGTTTTAGAGAGATAGGAGAAACAAGGAGAGCTCCTTGAGTTTAGTGACTGAGAAGTCTCTGGTAAATCTCTATTCTCAAATGCCTCAATGAGAAAAATAAAAGAGAGAATGATTATATCCCCAAATATTAATTTTATATACAGGTACAGAGATTAAAGAATTGTTTCCTGTAGTTTTTTTCTTTCTTACAATGACCCAGCATTACTTGAATAACAAAGAAAAAAAAACTTACTTGTGTAACAAAGAAAAAAACACACACACACAAGGAAATGTCCACAGTCTTTGGTGGCATTTCAGTAGTGAGAACAGAAGCCAGATGCAAAGATATTGCAAAAGCCAATTGCAAAAGCTCTAATTATTTCTTTTAGAAGAACATTTTGAGCTCTATTTCTGCATTCACAGTGAATTGTCCTGTGGGGAATTTTCTTCCATTACAGGTCCCCAGATCTGAGATTTTATCACCTGTGGATATTTGATCACAGCTAGTTCACACAGCATCCGTGTCTGAGTCCTTAATGCTCTCACAAAGAAAATGATCCTCTTTTCTACAGCTTCAGTTTCTGCCCACCATTCTACAGAGGTCACCATAATGACTCCTTCCTAGGCAATTATAATTAAAACAACTAACTTTAATTGAGCAGTTACTATGCAATGTACATTTAAATAGTTGATTTACATACATTATTTATCTGAATTCCCACAATGCCTCTATGACATCTCTGCTATTATTTTCCCTATTTACTTAGGAGGAAGCTGATATTTAGGGAATGTAAGTGAATTGTCCAAGGGAACCTAGCCAGTAAGTAGTGAGGAACACATCACTCTCTATTATCATATTTTGTCAATTTCTCTAGCATGGGGTTGGGCAGTCTCTCCCCAACATAGTATATTATAAATGGGTCAAAGGTACATGCACTGCATGAGTTGCCCCTAAATTACTAATATAATTCCTTTTCTATGATTGTTAGCAAAATGAAATTATGGAAAGTCAAGAGGCCAGAGTTCCAGTTTTAGGTCTTCTGGCATGTGCACAGAAATATCATTTAACCTCCTTGGGTCTTTGAATTTTTTTACACAAAAAATGGGTTAATTCTAGGCTAGCTACATCACAATGCTGTTTGTGATTATTGATTAAGATAACACCTTCACAGCTCTCCACAAACCATATAGTGCTTTGAAAATTATTCAGATGCTGATGCAAATCTTTTTGATCCTCTCCCCTTCACCCCAAGCAGAACATTCCAAGTCTGTTTCTAGGGAGATTACTCACTGTCAAAGTTAGGGATATCATAAGAGCCAGGGCTCTGACTCTTGTTCTCACTAAATAGGATTACACTTGTAAAATGTTCCTAAACCTTGGATGAAAAGAGAGATTATAGTATTAATGGTTTTACTTTTCAGAATACTATATTTCTGGTTGAAATGCTAAAATTCATACGAGGGGATTATAATGTTTTCAGTGAGTTTTCTGAGAAAAAAACAAAGCTTCTATCTAGGTTTTCATTTGTTCAACATTATTAAGAACCTACTGTTGGTCAGATACTCGGGTGCCTCATAGTTCAGTGCTCATATAGAGAAGAAAATACTGTTCAGCATTGCACTAAGAGGCGGGAAGGAGCTCTGAATGTTTGGGTCAGCCTCCACAGGGGCTTGACATAAACCAGTATGTTTAGAGAAACTGAAAGTCGGTATGAAGAATCAGGGTGAGATCAGCAGATTTTCAAAAAATGACACTCGAGCACTAAAGAGAAAGGCCAGCTAGCAACAGCTTTGTATTCTATGTTAAAATGTTTGCATGTTACCCTAAGGACTATGAGGAGTCATTGATAGTTTTGAAACATTAAACAATTCTTAATATTTTAAAAATAAATCTCAGGTTCATGTAGAGAATAGATTAGATGGATGGATCAAGGTTTTCCTTCTTTCTCCTAGGACAGCCTTATTTTTCTTAAATCAACTTCACAGTCATGTAATTTACATGAAATACAATGTACCCATTTCAAATCTACAGTTAAATGCATTTAGATTAATTTATCCACTTGTGTAACTCCTGCTACAATGAAGATAGACAACTTATTACTCAAAACCTTCTATCCTGCCTTCCTAGAGTGTCTTTTCTGCTAACCAAACTCCCACACTCACCTCTAGCCCTAGAAATCATTCATGTGTCTTTTGTCACAGTGATTAGCTCTGGCTTTTCTAGAATATCGTAAGAGTGATATTTTAGTGTTTGTATTCTTTTCAGTCGGGTTTCTCTTCATAATATTTGTTTTCTTGGCATAATATTTTAGAGATCCATCCACATTGTTTTATACATATATTAGTATTACATGCCCTTTTATGATGTATAATATTCCATTTTATAGTTATGTCATGATTTGTTTTTCCCAGGTCTGTGTTTATGGGAATTTGAAGTATTTCTAGTTTTCACCTATTATAAATAATGCTGCTCTGAACATTCATGTACAAGTATTTGTGTTGGCACAAGATTTCATTTTTCTTACCTAAAAGTCTAAGAATGAAATATTCGGGTCATTTGGTAGGTAAATATATATTTAACTATATAAATAACTGCAAAACTATTTTCCAAAGTGGTTGTCATAGTTTACATTCCCATCAGCCATATGAGAGCTCCAATTGTTCTCGTCTTTATCAACCCTGGGTATTGTCAATCTTTCTAATTTTAGACATTCCAGTGGGTGTATAGTGGTATCTCAGTACAGTTTTAATTTGCATTTACCTAATGACTAATGATGTTGAATAACTTTATGTGTAGTTCCTTGCCATCCAATCTTCTTTGTTAAATCTTGTCTGTTAAAAACTGTTTACTTCCTTACTGATTGGATCATTTGTCTTATTACTGACCTGTAAGAGTTCTGTACATATTCTCAAAAGAATCCATTAGTGAAATATATATACAGTTGATCATTGAATGATAGATGTTGGGGCACTAACCCAACAAAAATCCATGTATAACGTTTGAATCCCCCGATACGTAACTACTAATAGCCTACTGTTGGCTGGAAGCCCTTATCACTAATATAAACAGTCAATTAACATATTTTGTATGTCATATATATTACATTATATGTTATTATAATAAAGTAAGCTAGAGAAAGAAAATGTTGTTAAGAAAGTCATAAGGAGGGACGCCTGGATGGTTCAATCGGTTGAATGTCTAACTTTGGCTCAGACCATAATCTCATGTCTCGTGAGTTCGAGCCCCACATCAGGCTCCATGCTAGCAGCTCAGAGCCTGGAGCCTGCTTCAGATTCTATGTCTCCCTCTTTCTCTGCTCTTCCCCTGCTTGTGCTCTCTCTCTCTCTCTCTCTCAAATAAACATTATTTTTTTTTAAGAAAAGAAAGTCATAATGAAAATACATTTATAGTTCTATACTGTATTTATTGAAAAAATCCACATGAAAGTGGACTACACAGTTCAAACTCATGTCGTTCAAGATTCAACTATATATCGCAAATATTTTCTGTCAGTCTGTGGCTTGGCTTTTTATTTTCTTTTTTAAATGTATTATTATTTATTTATTTTGGGAGAGAGAGACAGAGAGAGAGAGAGCAGGGGAGGAGCAGAGCGAGAGAGAGAGAGAGAGAGAGAGAGAATCCCAAGCAGGCTCCACACTGTCAGTGTAGGGTCTGACACGGGGCTTGATCTCATGAACCGAAGTGTGAGATCATGACCTAAGCCAAAATCAAGAGTTGGACGCTTAACCAACTAAGTCACCCAGGTGCCTCTCCTTATGACTTTTTATTTTCTTAATAGTGTCTTTCAAAGAGTAGAAAGTTTTAAATTTTGACAAAATTGGAGAGTTTTCCTTAAAGACGTAGGTAAAGATATACTTTAAATATAAAGTAGGCAGGTAGGTGAAAGTACATAGATGGAAAAATTGTACTATGCAAACACAGATATAAGAAGACTGTGGATTGACTATTTTAATATGTGACAGAATGGTTTTCAAGACAAATGGTGTTATTGGAGATAAAGAGGAACACTTCATAATGATAAAAGGAACAATGTATCAGCAAGATTTAAAATTTTGTAGTGTATGTATGCCTATTCACAGATTTAAAGTACATGAATCAAAATTTTATAGACTTAAAGGTTATAGTAAGATATTTGAATTGTCTTTTGGCAATTGACAGAATACCTACAAATAATTACAGTACAATTAATCAGTACATTGCTTAAATGTCATTACTTTAAAACACTAGACCCAGCCACTGAAGAATACACATTTTCTTCAGGTTCATATGGTTCATCAAGCTAGATCAAAACACATTTCAAAAGTTTAAAATTATCCCAATCATATGAAATGTATTCTCTGATCATAACAGAGTCAGATTAGGAATTAATAAAAGTAAGATAGCTAGGAAACATCCCATATATCTGGAAATTAAACAACACACTTGTAAATAATTAATGGGTCAATTAGCAGTTAACAATCTTTTATCTCACTTTTCTTTTTATTTTAGAGAGTGAGAGTGGGGGAGAGGGACAGAGGGAAAGAGAGGGAGAATCTTAATCAGGCTCCATGCTCAGCCCGGAACCCGACCAGGAATCAATCCCATGACCCTAGGATCATGACTTGAGCTGAAGTCAAGAGTTGGATGCTCAACTGACCACCTGGACTCTCCTTTCCTCTCCTCTCCTCTCCTCCCTCCCCTCTCCTCCCCTCCTTTCCCCTCCACTCTCCTCTCCTTTTCTCTTTTCTTTACTCTTCTCTTCTCTTTTTTTTTAAACAAAGGACAAACTATAAAACCTCCCCAACAATTTCACACAGTTATGGTGAGGATGAAATGAGGGAACAGAGGTTAGATTGCACTGACGACTTGGAGGTCATACGGTATTCTCTGAAAACAAAGACTGAAAAGCCTTCCCTGAATAATAACAAAACTATTTCTAATGTTACCTTTTGTAGCCAAAGAGGACAATCATGTGCCAAAGGGGAAAAAATCATGTCCATTTTGCCACCATCTCTTCTGGTTTCATGATACAGAATAATTTATCCCATCATTTATGACTGTTTTCCAAATTCTGCCATTGCCACCACCACATTCTCCCTTGACTTTTCCTGTATCATGTTTGTGATAAGGGAAGAAAAAATTCTTCTTGAGAGAATTGTGTAAGGTTGTATCTTTAAGAAAAGGCTGGTAAACTAAGGTAATTGATGGTGGCCTTGGGCACTTCTGCTAGGGTAATTCTCTCTTTATCGTTCTGTTATTATCTATTTCTTCCCTTTCTTTTCTCCTACATTCCCTATCCTCTCCTTTTTTTTTTCTCTTCATCTGCTCCATTCACATCCATTCTGACTCACTCATCCAAACTAGTCTTTGATGGAATTTAGAACTAATAACGATACTCATAGTTTGTTGGGAAGAAATCCAGTAATTTTTACACTTAGAGAAAAAATTGGTCTGGATACTGCGGCCCAAAGTAGTTAAGTGTCTTTAATCTGATATAAATCCACTCCTTTGACCACTTGTCACATGAATTTTAAGTCCCAAGGAAGTCCAGTGAAAATGGTCTTGCTGAAAGTCTATTTCCCACCTCTGTGAACTGCCAAGTTGGCTGACTTGATCTTCTCTATCATTTCCCCACCTTTTTTTCTAATGACTTGGGTTTGACTCTAAACCTTTACAGTATTGTCCAGGGTCAGTTGATATCACAGCTTGTATCTCCTTCCTGGATCTTTCTCCCCTTAATTCCCTTCTTGCAAAGGCAAGAAGAAAAATGTAACAATGGCTGTATGATATATACCTCCGTATAGATATGGTAGAGACTTAATGGCCTCTACCATATGGCTGAATTAAAAAGTATGCAAATTCTTTGAGCATTTGAAGATTATATAATAATGGTAACGTATAATTATTATCCTGATAGACAGCAATATCAAAGTTTAAAGAATTAGATGAAAAAATTTTATATTGCTCTCATAGCAAAATCCTCGGTGTAGGTGATCAATAATGTTATTTCCCTTCCACTGCCCATTATCTTTCTCAAGGAGAAAGATATGCACTCAGACAGAAAATATTCATGTCAGAAAATGTGGAGAGTAGTCAAAAGTAAATTAACAGCCTTCTTCATGAATATTTAAAATAGCCAGTATGAAAACACGCTCCCATTTGTGCTAATTTCTGTTATTTTAAAAGTCATCTGTGGTTTTGGCTCATGGAGGATGAATCTTAAAGAATTTATTTTTCTGCACAGCATAATCAGGTTGCAAAGAAATAACCAATGAGTGACTATAAAGCATTTTGCTACTATCAGCGCTAATAAGAGAAAAATCTGATTTTCAATTCGTAGCAGCCTGGTCTGATTTTTTAAGGGAGGGTTTCCTCCCTTAAAATAAACAAGTTAGCCTTTCTCTGTATTTCTAGGAGATATGTAGATATGGGGTGGGGGTGTGTGAGGGGGAGAGACAACGGGGTGGGTGGAGAGAGAAAGAGAGAATTTTCCTTTTTTTCCTTCCTATCATAATGGTCAATGGTGATCTAAGGCCAAGTTTCCAATGACTAACCAGGGAAGAGAAGGAGATTATTGATGCTTGAAAGAATCTTGTTGTGCGGTTTCTCTTGGGCCCTAATATATCTCTACTGCATAAGAATGAAATATTAGATATGAGTGTAGGATTTCCATTTGGGAGTAGAGCACCAGCTGTCTTCTTAAATTTCCATGCCACTTAATCTAGCTCTAAGCTTGGTTAGCTTTCAATTCACAAAGAAGGCAACAACAGTTACACAGGGTCACATTTTCAGCAAGGTCTCTGAGGTAATGAAGTGTACAAAGTATGCTAATAGGGAGAGCAGCTAAGTTAATTCCTTGAGGCAAGTAGAAATACATGGCTCTAAGAGCCTCTTTTTGGTGTATGCAAGAAGTGACCTGTGAATAGAAGGAGTTAACACTGAAAGGTAAGAATTTGAGAGTTTCTGAGCATTGTTGGGGGATTTCCACTCAATTAGCCTTGGTGATGACAATGTTGAATTTATTATATTGAGCGTTCATTTCTCTCCACATAAGCATCAAAAGATGCTTAGGGTCAAAACCCTGAGGTGATCATGTAGAGAACCACTGACATTAAAATCACCTGCTGCATCAACCATCCTAATGCACAAAATCAACTAGATATGATGTTGATATGACCATTCTAATCACTACTAAGATTTTTCATAGGCTACTGGTACATTTGTCAAAATTTCCAAGTCCTTCATTCCTATGTAGGTCAGAGGGGAAAAATAGATATTTAAATAACCTTGGTACAACTCCTTTAGAGAAGTCGGGTCATTTTGTCAGAACATGGTGTAAAAAGTTTTGGAGTTGAGGACACTCCTTTGAAAAGAACTTCTCATCTAACTCCCTAATATGTGCTTGTTACAGAAGATGGTTTATTAATATTAAATCACTCAATTAAGCCTATACTACAGTAGCACACACAGAAAAATGCATGAAAAACAAAAACGCTGAAAGTTACCAAAAAATCATACTATTATTCAGATGTATACCTTATGTCTCTTTAAGATTAATAAGTGGTTGATAGGCATAATTCAAAATAAATCATAGAATCACAGAATATTAATGCTACCAACTATGCCAATATATTTCTAAATACCCTAAAACTCAGTAGGATAAAATGACAATCATTTATTCTCATATTAAAAGGTCACCTGGTGTGGCTTTGTTTCAGTTTATGTGCTGTGGGACTGGTCATCTGCATCAGATTATGGATCAAGCCAAGTTTGCTTTATGAGTCTCATCTAGGTCCTCACCTATCTTGGGATATTCTTCTAATGACAAAGATCCCAGGTATGTGAATAAAAACATGCAATGTTTCTTCAAGCTTAGGCACAAGACCTCTAGCTGTTGGATCTCACAGATGGTGACTTCTCCCACACTCCATTGGCTGAAGCAAGTCACAAAGAGGAAAAGAAACATGTTCCTCCCTAAGAAGTAGGTGAGGGATTCATACTGGTTGAACAGTAAGTAATCCTACTAAGGCTGTTAACAATAGCCTAACCTCCTTATTGTACAGAGAGGAACATTGGAGGCACTGGAAGCACTTGCTCATGTGTGTGTGTGTGTGTGTGTGTGTGTGTGTGTGTGTGTGTGTGTATACTACAGGTTAATTTCAAAGCTAGAATAATAGCAGTGTGTTCCATATTTTAAAATGGGAAAATTAGGGGCACCTGGGTGTCTCAGTCGGTTAAGCGTCTGACTTCAGCTCAGGTCATGATCTCACAGTTCATGGGTTCAAGCCCCGCATCAGGCTCTGTGCTGACAGCTAGTTCAGAGCCTGGAGCCTGCTTCAGATTCTGTCTCCCTCTCTCTCTGCCCCTCCCCTCCTCATGCTGTCTCTATCTCTCTCTCAAAAATAAATAAAATATTTTAAAAAATAAAATGGGAAAATTATATATTTTGATATAGTGGTCTATATTATATACTCTCTTGGAAACTGACATATTTTCCAAGTGATAAAATGAACTATTGCTTCTCAAAAGCTCATTGTAGGCAGCAGGAAGAGTATGTTTTGATGTTTTTAAATTAGTAGCTCCTTCCTCCCTACCCCCCCCCCCACACGTCCACACATAATGTGGAGGGAGGAAGGAATGAAGGGAGAGAGAGAAAATACTAATGTAGAAATGCAGTTATTTACCAAATTTAAAGCCAAGCCAGCCCTAACTGAATTTGGAGCTGCAGTGTTTTGGTTTTTTTTATAGGAGTTTAGGAATCTCCAGGACAAAATAGAAGCTGCTTACCAAGTTTGTCATTTTGTTAACAGGACTGGGAAGTGTGGATTGATAATCAGGGCAACAAACCTAGCAGAGCCAAGAATTTCTACTCTTTCTCTTTCAGTAGGGATGGAAAACAAAAATTATTATTTTTTAAAATTTACAAGATTTTTTTATATCTCAGGAAAGCAGGGTGTGCTGACAAAATAGGTCAATCAGAAGCTGTCGGAAGGAAGAACATTTTCTTTCTTGACGTAAACCCTATGAATATATGAAAAAGAAATTGCTCTAACAGAAAAAAATACTATTACAGCTGTGACTGGTGATATGTACCGAACAGCCTGCACATCTCACCCAGAATCACTCCGGAATTCACTCACCACACATTTACTGAGCTGCAGATGGTCTCCTTGCTTATCAAATGGCAGATATCTGAACTGTTGCAATTACCCAACAACTTCACTTTTTGAACAAGGCTTCCTGCAGACTTCTTCTTTACTGCAATGAATGTAGAAGGAGCAGATAACTTACATACCACTTTGGTGGACCCATGTTGTGTTGGTTTGTTAATGAAGACAGAGTATGAAATTAACTCTGTAAGGGAAAAGGCAAGATTCATACTTGCCTGACAATAATGACTTTACTCTTTTTTATGGATTTTGTGTTGTACCTGTATCCAATTTATCCTTTGGATTTTCATAGATTTATGATGGACTACCATACAGTTTTATCTCCCAGATGTTACCCTGCTTTGAGTTTCCATGAAATCAGTAAAGATTGACATATTTCATGAGAACCCCTACCTATAATGATTAAGTTTTCCTCTATGGGAATTCAAATTAATATTTTCAGCACATGAAGACAGTGGTTCTGTGGTTTCGATTTCTTTATAATAAAATTGGTCTTTCTGTGATTTAATCAAACAAAAAATCTCTCATTTTTTTTTCTCTTCTATCACTAGTTTGCCTTCGTGTCCCAACATACATAGAAGATTTAATCTTAGAAAACCAGAGTCTGTTTTGACAAGACTATGAAGAGATGCAAAAGGAAACGATGGAAATACCAGTGTTTTTCTTTTTAATGAATTTTATGTTATTTACGAAACGTTTTCATGAAACATGTTTTGCAAAAGCAAGCAATTCAAACACCCACCACTGTTTCCAGCACACCTATGTTGTTCAGAAGAAAAGATGAGTCAGACAGACCTGTATTAAAATTTTATCTCTGCAAATTAGAAACTATATGACCTTGAACAAGTTATTTAATTTCTGAGTTTTAGTCTACTCCTCTGGCAAAACAGAAATAATAGCTATTTAATAGTGTTATAATAAGAATAAAATGATACATGCAAACTGGTTGACCCTTGGTGAGTATTCAGTAAATAATGATGCCTCCTATATCATTATATTTGGAATACACTAATGAATGTAAGCAAGAGTTCAGCCTTTGGAATCAAGATGGATCTGGGTTCAAATCCAGACTCCTCCACTAGCTATGTGAAGAACCACTGGTGAGTTTACTCTTACCATAGACTTAATTTCCTAGTTTTTATAAGGTCATAGTATTTGGGGTAAAATTCTTGGCTCCAGGCTCCTTGTTTAGTAGACAATTGTCATTCAGTAAATGGTAGCCAGTATTAATGGTGATGGAATCAGTAGTGAGCCAGTGAAAATCCTTATTTGATAAAATTTGTATAATTTAGTTTTTCTTATGTAATATTTTACTCCTCATTTCAGATTAAAATATAGCAAGATCTTCCTGGGATGCACTACTGAAATCTGATATCTCTTCTGACACTTCATTTGGTTCTAAATGTATTTATGCCTCCAAGAGAAAACTCCTAATTGTCCCTGTGACTTTCTCTAAGGACCCCTTCCATCCCAGTCCTAAGGGGTGATCTCTTAGATCTTCCTCTACTAGGGAAGACTCACATGCACTAGACACCCCAGAATGACAGAGAAGAGATTCACTCTTACTTTTGGCGTTCTTGACTTTACCTCTATGTTTCCTTGACTTCCTAGGTAATATGGTGGAGTGAAATATCTCCCTAGAGAAAACCTTGACATTTTAAAATTCAGAGGAAAGGTTGGAATACAAAGATGCTCTTGACTCATAAGCAAGTGGCTGCCTAAGTTATGTGCTCAACTCCTGACAAGCTGAGCCACCTCTTGTTGGGGTGGACTGTAAAGATTAGTATCACTGGCCACTAATCTTACAGTCTTCTGCTTACCCAGGAAAGTTATTATTATGTGCCAGCAAGATAGATGTAAAGTAAACCTTATTTTTATTTAGAGGTAATGGGCAGAAAGAAGAAACAGCAAGAACCATTTTTTTTTTTTTTTTGGCTGACACAATTCTTAGTGTTTCTCAAATGTTGTTGACATTTGTAATTCAACTGATTAATTTTGCCTTTTTTCTTACTTTTATTTAGGGAGAAAAAGGTGCTTCTTTTTGTTTATATGGTACAAGCAAAACTGATGATTTTAAAATGGGAAATACACTTAATTGGTCTATCTCTTTATGTATAAACTGCAATTAAACAACTGGTTTGATTGATTTCCCCTCTGCCAGTCTAAAATAACTATTATTATTTTCTGATAGTTTCATTCCCAAACTTCAGTCAAAGGACAGGTCTGGCTGCATAAGAATCACCTTGGGAGCTTTACAATAAATATAGATTTTTGGCTTTCCTTCCTGATACTTCAGATTCAGAAGATCCTGGCCCAGGAATCTATATTTCAACAAACATCTCAGCTATCAGTAGCAGTCTTAAATTTGTCATATATAATACCAAATTGGTCACTCAGATGACAAATAGAGATATTGTAGTTTCCTTAGGATCTCTTGCTCTGATTTTCTTCATGATTTACCAGCCAGATTATTTGATCAATCCTTATAAATTAGCATATGTAACCATGGTGTCATTTTAGAGCTGGCTTCTAAGCTCATGGGGCAGGTGGGATGTATGGGGAGAACATACATTGGGGGCCATTCTCTTTCTGTCCTTACTCTCTGTTATGACCATTGATATATTTCTATATATTTTTCCCAACATGGTAAATATATAAGTGAGTGGCTGTACAATGACACTGAATTCTAAATAGAAGAAGTAATTCTGAGAAGAGGCAGAATTGAGTATCCCTGTGAGCTGTTTTGAGCCTGCAAACTGTCCTCAGATGAAATTTCTGTAATATTGACTAAGCTATCTGCAAAGTCTGAAGATACCCTTTTCATAACCACTAGATATTCCTGACCAAGGGATGTGACTTTCTAATTCCTGATGATGTCAGTCACTTTACTGGTTCTGTAGCTGATGGCCTCAGCCCCTAAATTCAGCCAGCTTTTTAGCCAGTCCTTGTCATTAATCAGAAAGTGAGGGTGAGAGATGTGGGAACCCTTTTCCAACCCCAGGAGAACAGGGCTGTGGATACCTAAAAAAAGGCATGCCTTAATTTCCAAGGTATTTAGAAAAATCACTTTTATGTAAGAATGTCAGCAATCTGGCAAAGAAGCTGCCTGTTTCTGATCTAATCAGTTGTGGTCTGAAGTTGTTGTTACGATTACTTCTATGAAGGCATTTTTTTTGTGTGAGTATTTGCAGCAGAGCAATCATGGAAGTAGGAGTTATACAGCATGAACAGAGATGAGAGGGGTCCACCTCTGTGGGCAAGATGGGAACTTCCAAAGAGGTGGGATTGGAGAGATATTCAGTGGATCCTTTATACCATCTACCCTAAATGGATTAGTCATCCTCAAGCATACCAAAGAAATGAATTCATGGAATCCATGATGGAACATGCTTCAGACCACAACTGATTAGATCAGAAACAGGCACCTGACCCAAATTGGATTTATCTCATTTTCTCTCTTCATACTTTGGTATTAAACGAGCTTGGAATTTACACACAGAAAAGTTTACACAATCCACCTGAATAGTGGTGTTGCAGGACAGAAGTATTGGATTGCTTCATTTTCTTAAATGGCAAAGGAATTGAGAATTAAAAATAATGAAATAAAAAGAAAGAACATAATTATGTGACAAACTCTCATCTCTTCCCACCCACTGATACCATGAGGAGAGCAATGAAACACTGATGTCTGTTTTTAATAATAAGAGCAATAATTTTTACCATAAAATACAGCCAAATGATTTATTGTTAAATATATGCTTGATATAACTTAATGAGAAAGAAGAATGGTTCTGCCTTTCATGGTTGGAACAGTGAGTCACTAAATTATAAGCTGGCAACTCACTGGGGCTCCCAGAGATGTTTGTGCAGAGGACAAGGCCAATGGTCCAACTATGCATCACCAAATGTCCTATCCTAGGAATGAATAACAAGTTTCAAGAGGTTCTTTACCTTCTCTAGCCTTACCTAACTACAATTTCTTTCTTCTATATTTAGTTTTGATTCCAAATCAATCAATCAATCAATCAATCAACATACAAACAAACCTTAGGAAATAAACTCCATGAAAAGAGTAACAAGAACAGAATTTCTCTCTAAATAACATGTAGTCCATGATCTTCTGCTGAGTTTTCCTAGGCATTATATCAAGTGCTTTTCAAACTTTAATACAAAGTTTTGTATTTGTGTATACAAAACAACCGAGGATCTTGTTAAAATTCAGATTCTGATTTCTTATGTCTTGGTTGTGTCCAAGATTTATGTTCCAATAAGCACCCAGGTGGTGCATTGCCCTCACTTTAGATAAAGTTTCTAAGGTCCAGTGAGAAGATACCTCCTCCCAAGTTAGCAAAATGTTCCAGATTATACTAACCAAATGAGAAAACAAAACAAAATAAAAGAGTGAGAAGGGTTCTTAAAAGGGGGAATACCAAATACTGTTAAAACAGAACTCATGGGGCATGTGGGTGGCTCAGTCAGTTAAACATCGAACTCTTTAATTTGACTCAGGTCATGATCTCACCATGTGAGGTGGAGCCCCACATCAGACTTTGTGTTGACAGCAGGGAGCCTGCTAGGGGTTCTCTCTCTCCCTCTCTTTCTGCCCCTCTCCAATTTGCACACACGTGCATGTGTTGTTTCTTTCTCTCAAAATAAATAAACATTAAAAAGTGAGACAGAGAACTGATGATGATGATGCAGATGTTAAAGTAGTTAACTTTTCCTCAATCCTGTGGCTGCCTATCTCTCTGGGTTTTGATAAATATCTCAATTCCAGTTCTAGAATGAAAAGGAAAAATGAGATTTGATTTCCCCCTGGTCATTCCAACACTAATTTCTTTTTAAGATAGTTGATGAAACATTTTTAAGGAGACAAATTTATGTAATCTAGCAAACTTTATTGAACATAACCTTGGTGTGGAGACCCAGGTTTGTGTAAGTTTACATAGTTCAATATCAGAGCCTATGATAGCATTTATTTATAGCTGGGACTGAAGGTAATCTCATCGCAAGGGATAAAATCCCTTATAACAGTTATGTCCTTGCCTATATATATATATATATATATATATATATATATATATATATATATATATATTATATTATTGAAACATAATACTTCAATTATACTTATAACATTAAGAATACAAAATAGGGGTACCTGGGTGACTCAGTCAATTATGCATCTGAATCTTGATTTTGGCTCAGGTCATGATCTCACAGTTTGTGAGATAGAGCCCTGCATCAAGCTCTGCACTGACAGCATGGAGCCTGCTTAGGATTCTCTCTCTCTCTCTCTCTCTCTCTCTCTCTCTCTCTGCCTCTACCCCCAAATAAAAAATATTTTTAAAATATTTCAAGAATACTAGGCATACAAAACATCATTTAGCATGTTTTTAAGAAATGATGTGTGAGTGATTATAACTCTAGAGAACAGGATTTCCTAGATCACTTATAGTTGAATAGTTCTCAATAGTTTATAATTTATTTCTATGCATATTAGCAAATTTAATCCTGTAGCAACCTGATAAAATGGGTACTATTATTTTCTCCTTTATATATGAAGAACTTGAGACAGATAAGTATTTGCTCAAAGTCACAAAATTAATGAGTGTGAAAGCTAGGATTTAAACAAGCTTTTTCAGATATTTATTCTCAACCTCTATGATATGCAACAAGATTTTAAATCTGTATAAGATTTAAAAAAACAATAAAGCCATTATTAAAAACTGTCTTTCATTTTAAAAAACTTAGATGTTTGATTTATAATTTGCTGTCTTAATCAGAAGATGAATTTGATTAATACCCTTTGTCCTTCTGGCATTATATTTTGTATCCTCTGTTATCCATGCAAAGGCCAGATTGAAAATTGAGTAGCAGAAGGAGATGAAACCAGAATAAAATAAATAGAAACCATTTCACTGGTAACAGTGTTCTTGTATCCCCTTTTAGAAGAAGAGATTTTGAAAGGGTTATTTTATCACCATCTGTGAGAAATTCAGTTTCAATTACAGGAAAAAATTTGAAAATAATTTATGGAGCAAATTTTGCTCTGAACTGTGAAAAAATATTTTTTTAACAGAAGGATGTGGAAACTGGTAGAAAAAAATCATTTCTTTCCTATGAAGTAAATTTGATGTCATTGAAGAAAGCTGAGGCTCCCAAAGGACTATGGGAGAGGAGAAAAATATACTCAAATGTAACTTTCAGCCCCAGAGATTTTACCTCTTAAAATTTACTTCATAGTTACAAAATTCTACAGCAGTTGAATGCCATTCCTCTTAGCCAGACAGCTGTCTCTCACATTTTCCTCTCTATCGAGCCAATATTTATTTCTACCAGAAGACTCTGGATCACAAGTCGTTTGACACTTCTAGTTTATCTTTGTTAGCTGAAAAGGTTAATTTAGTGCTTTCTCCACTGTATATTACAAATAGTTCTGAAAGCAGAAGCTTCAGTTAAGGAAAAGTATTCAGAACATGATAGTCTATTCACTTGGATTCCCAGGCCATCACAAGATTTCACCTCATAAGCAAGCATGAACCTTCTGCCTCATGTTGAAATGCATGGCCTTATCACTTGATGCAGTGCATCCATCGATGGCCCAGATCCCCTTCCAAATTCAATAACTCTCATCCCCCGGCTGTTGGGCATGTTGGAGGCTGAGGGCACACACCTGAGCCTTCTCTGGAACTTGTCCTACTGAATGAGCTGCCTCATTCAAGATTTCACCTCATCCACAAAATAGTAGATATGGGGATATGGAAGCCCACCTCCCTTGCCTCTTTTTGGGCACCTGGAATGTCCATTCTACATCCAGAGTACCCCATGGGACCAAATGCAAATATGTCACAGTCCAATCTCTCTCTGACCATTCCAGCTTCTCTGTTTCCTCACAAGTGTAGTTCCCAGGAACACTTACAATGAAGCTCCTCTATGAAGATTTCACTCAGTCATGGATCCCGGCCTGCATCACTACCAGTGCCCTAGAACACCTGGCCCTCTTACAAAGACATCACTCCCTTCATTCATTAGTCCCTTCATTCATTCTTTCATCAAATATTTTTCAAGTTTCCATTATGTCAGGTGTAGTATTAATTCCTGAGGATATGATGGTAAGTAAGCCAGATGTGATACCTAACTGTATAGAAATTCTGATGGGGTATACAAGAAAAGAAGCAGGTATTTATAATAAATTGAAATATGTACTACAATGGGAGAAATCCAAGGATGGAGGACTGAAATGGTTTCAAACATTACATGATTTTGCCACCCTACAAACACTGTACAAGAGTTCCAGCTCTTTGAAATCTTCACCAACACTTCCTACGATCAGTTTTGTTTTTGTTTTTGTTTGTTTTTAATTTTAGCTCTTTTGATAGGTATGCAGTGGTATCTTACTGTGGCTTCAATTTGCAGTTCTTTAAATATTTCATGTGCTTTTAAGATTTTTTATTTTTCACTGGTTATAAGAAATTTAGTTACAATATGTCTAGGTGTAGTCTTCTTAATGTGTCATATGCTTGGCAGGTATTGAAGTTTTGAATCTATGTGGACTTATAATTTGATTAAATTCAGAAAAATGTTCAGTGATTGTTTCTTCAGATATGTTTTTGTCCCATTCTCCTTTCTCTCCTCTCATTGGAGTTCAATTGCATGTCTATTTGGTCACTTGAAGTTGACCACCAGCTCTGTGATATTCTGTTCATTCTTTCTGACTGTCCTTTTTCTGTGTTTCATTTTCAACGGTTTCTATTGTTGTCTTCAAGTTCATTACTTTTCTTCTGCAATATGTGTTTTGTCATTATCCCATCCAGTGTAGTTTTCATCTCTGACACTGCCGTTTTCATTTCCAGAAAGAAGTTCTATTTGGATCTTTTAAAAATATGTTTCATGTCCCTACTTAATATAGTCAACCTTCCCTCTGGCTTCTTCAACATATAGAATACAGTTATAATTACCTTTCTAAGGTCCTTTGTTAATTTTAATGTTGGTGTCAGTTCAGGTTCCATTTCAGTTGATTGATTTTTCTCGTCATTATGGATCACATTTTCCTGCTTCTTTGCATGCTTGGTAACTATTATATGCCGGAAGTTGTGAATTGGTCTTGCTGGATGCTGGATATTTTTATATCCCTATAAATATTCTTTTTTTTTTAAATTTTTTTAAATGTTTTATTTCTTTCTAGGAGAGAGAGAGAGACAGCGTGAGCAGGGGAGGGTCAGAGAGAGAGGGAGTCACAGACTGAAAAAGGCTCCAGGCTCTGAGCCGGCAGTCAGCACAGAGCCCAACGCGGGGCTCGAACCCACAAACTGCAAGATCATGACCTAAGGGAAAGTTGGACGCTTAACTGACTAAGCCACCCAGGCGCCCCATCCCTATAAATATTCTTGAGCTTTGTTCTGGGATGTGGTTAAATTACAGTTTTGTTCATGCTTTTATCATTTGTTAGGGCAATTCAGAGCAGTGTTTGGTCTAGGTCTAATTATTCACTGCTACTGAGGAAGAAACTTCTGATTATTCTACCCAGTGCTCCATGAATTATGAGGTTTTCCAGTCTGGCTGGTAGAAAAAGGCACTATTAATCGACCCATATGAGCTCCAACCACTATTCCCTCTAATTCTTCTGAGTAGTTCTTTACTTAGTCTCTGCTGTACATGAGGCAATCTCACCTAACCTGTGGTAAAGCCTCTTTATTTGACTCTGCCTGTCTCCAAGTTTGCTATAGTTCAATAGTGTCCACACTGTAGACTGAGTGTTTCTCAAAATCCATCAAGTCATTCTCTATTTAAAATCTTGCAATGTTTCCAGGCAAGTTGGAAGAAGAGGGAGCAAATCTACCCTCTTGCCTAAAATAATAATATTAAAAAAAAGAAAAAGTAGAACAATCATTTTTAAGATATTGGACACTAGGGAAAAAAAGACCTGATGCCTAAGAGCTAAGAAATAAATGATGTGAGTCCTACAATTGCAACTACAAGCTTACTGCCTAGTGTACAGCAGATTGTATCACCTTGTTTTGCTAATTATTGTCAAAGAGGAATCATGGATAGTCCCCATTGTGTTGAGAGGAGAGAGAATGATGTACGTGTGTGTGTGTGTAAGGATTGATAGGTAGCATACAAAAATACAAAGAAAGGAGCCATCTTTCCAGTCCATCTCCAGTGCAACACAGTGGGGGGATCTTGTGGATTAACTTTATGTTGCAAAAATGTATCAAAGCATTATTCTGCATGTTAGTGTATCTCCTCACTCCTCAGCTTGTTTATGTATTTCTCAGTCACCTTTCCCCATAACAAGAAATTAAAGAAAACAACACTTAAAGAATATTTCAAATATATACAGACAGTAAGTTTTTCATTCTCCAAAGGTTATGTAAGATGAGGCTAAGAAAGGTGGTGTATAAAAGGTAGATATAGAGGGTGGGGGTGTTACTGTGTGACTCAACCTGAGGAAGAAGCAGAGTACCAACCTTGTTCCTGGACAGGGGCTCATGCATCAGAATCTCCTCTTGCAAGAACCACGGAGAAAGTTGAAGGGACTTAAGCTGTCCTAGAGCATGGAGTTCTGTTGAACCAACGTCTATGAACAATAATGCAATCAACTGCCATCCCACAGCAACGGGTAGGAAAATGTAGGCAACTTATGTGAAAATGGAGTTGTAAAGAAAACATTCTGTCCCATATCAGAGTTGGCGGAATAAATAAGAACCATCTGGGCCTTCCTCCATAAGCCACACTCCCTCTGTGTGTCACTTGTGTTACTACCCATTTCTTCTCTCTTGATGATAATCTCTTTCCTCTCTTCAAGACACTTCCTAGCTTCACTGACTTTTCCCATTGCCTTTAACCTTCAAAAGTTGCTTTCAGGATGAGAAATAAAATGACTGATAATGCACCTATATTAACTAGACCACTACAGTAACATAGAAGAAGAATTAATGAAAAATGAAGATCATCATTATTGAACTAGGTAACAACCAGGTCATTTTACCTGAAACTAATGTAACATTGTGTGTCAACTACACTGTAATAAACTAATAATAATAACTGACCAAAAAAAACCTGGTAGAATTCTTTCTCTGGTTATCATATTTACATGTGATATCCCCTGGAAACAGATTCTAAGTTATACATCCCTTGATCTATAGCATCTTTCCACTGCAGTAAGGTCTTATACATGAAAGTTCTTAGTAAATTTTGACTGACAGACACTTATGGAGGGACCAAAGAGGGATGATTAAAATCTGTAAGCTACACTTTACCTTTATAAAATTATTCTTTTAACTACTTCAATCCATTATGTTTTCAGAAACCAAATATATGCATATGCACAATACCTTAAAGTTTGAAACCTTAGTCTCAGGATCTGAAAAAAGACACGTATTCTGTAACATATGCCTCCATCCCAATTCCCTCCCCTGGAAGGCAGAGCTTTCAATATTATTAAAGTTAACCTGGTTACAATAGGGGGGAGCTACTTAAAACTCTGACATCTGAATGGTAGGAGTTTGTACAGTCATTTGGCAGATTGTTTACCCAAGATGAATGTTCATATACACATATGCATCCTGTTAGGTAAAAGGATAAAAACAAAGGTAGATAAAGTATTTTGCCCACTTAACATCTATGCCATTTGTAGTACCTCTGAATAAATCTCTTAGACCTGGCAATGCCCACTGTGGCCCAGCACCCTAAAGTCCCAGTTGAGTCAAGACTCATGATATACCCTCCAACGGGTCTGACCAGTGATACTATCTCTCCATTGAGTCTATGAACGATGGTGTCAAGGAAGAACAGTTTACATGACCTTAGGTTATATTTTGCAGCTGGAATGGCCAGTAGATTGGTATCTAAAGTTAACTTCTGAATCCCTACAAACAATAAAAAACAAAATTATTCCTCTATTTTAGGCATTGCATTAAGCACTTCACAAACATCACTTTATTTCCACAAAAAATTCCCTGAATTTGGTAGCACAGAAACTGAAACTTTAAGTTTAGTGATATGTCCAGCATTGTTGGGAGCCATTCTGAGCCCACTAGTCGAGAAAACTCCTGGTGAGGTTAAAGCAAGTTTGCATGGTCTCTTGTCAATCAGATGACGACCGATATCCACCCCCACTCAATTATTTCTGCTTGAGCACTGACCCCTAGGGTACCTTGTTGATCAATATCGGGAGTGACTTGTCCCCTTATTCTGGCCCTGGTATGATGATTGCACCTTGTGAAGGAATTTATTGTGGGAACTTCTTCTTTTGATTATGGGAACAGACATCGTGTCTCCAGAAGCTCCTGTTTCCCTCCATACTTTCCCTTGAGCTATGAACAGGCTAATGACCCCTAGTCATAAAAGATTGACCTGTACATGTACAATTCTGTTTCTACTGTTGTGTTAGTCCAAGATGTTCATACAGCTCAACATGTAAATCAACTAACCAAAAATGTCTTTCATTCCCTAGCTATTCAAGAAATCATGAAAGTAGACACAAAGGTAAATGCACTCGTAGAGGCTATTCTACGTATGGGAAATAAGCTAAACTCTTGAAAGGTATGGTTGGCTCTCTGGTGCAATAAAGCATATAACTGGAAAATCAAGTCTTGCCCAGAGACAAAGAGCCTAACTTAGAGAAAAGGAACAGATAAGGGCAGAAGATAAGTTAGTACATAGTGTATACCTATAGTACATAGGTATATGTACATAGTACATAGGTGTATACCTATGCTAACTGATGGTGTTTAGCAGCCCCTTCCCTAAGGCCTACTTTCCACAAAGACCTTCCCTTACCCTGGCAGCTGTGATGAGGATGGATAAGAGTATCTACAAACCTATGACTTAATCTTAGTGTTATTATAATGTGAACACCTTGTTGTTTTCTTAGTTACTCAACCTCACTATAATTGGGGCAGTTCTGCAAGAAGACTTCTGTAAAACCTGTTTCTGTACATTTTCCAAAAACACCTTATCACAAAGAGCTATCCATTGTAAACATTCCATTTCCTGATGCCATGTTAACATTTGACCTATAAATAAAGACACCAAAACTGACAGGAGAGAGATGCCTGCCTGGTGATCAGAAAGAATCTCTGGGCTCTCTCATTCTTAATTATTCGCTGACCTTGTCCATCCTTCAGGGATCCCTGGACCTGTTGGAGCCGGCACGGCCTCCGACACAGCATTACAGCCCTCTTAAGTGCAGAATAGATCTGGAGAGTAAGCCTCTTTAGAGTCAACAGGAATATTTCTGGGGAGGGACTCACCTTTGGTTGTAACTCTACATTCTGGTGCATTTACATGCAAAGTGCATTATCTCCAGGTCCAGGTTAAATTAAATCAAAGAGTAACTCTCCTCACTAAATATTAGACATTCTCCCTTTTTTAAAAGTTGATGCTCTTTCTTTCACTAAATTAAAATGTGAAGAAAAAAATATAGGGTCAAGAATAGGAAGAGACCAGATGTTAAATCAATAACTTTTCTAACAAACGATTTGTAAAATGAAAGAGGTCTAGTCGATTTAGATGAAGAAAACATTGTTGGGTGTCTATTCTTTGTCAGGCACTCTGCTTGGACAAGAACTGCAAAAATGCCTCTGCCCTTGGAAATTAAATATCTTCCCTAGGAGTTCTTTTACATAGTAAAATACATGACTGGGTATCATAATTTTTCTACTTATTTTTTGTAGCTTAATAATTAATAATCTCAATTATCTAATTTCACCAAGTTAAACCATTTTCAACAATTCCTTTACAGAAAGTGATTGTGAAAATGAGAAGTTTTGCACAATATCAGAGAGAGATTTAGCTGGGAAGCATCTATTACTTTTAATATAATTTATATAATTCAATTTTACTGTCTCTAAAAGGTTAAATCTGAAAGGTTTTACTAAATGTTATTTCCTCTCTCAGAACTTGTTTCTGTCGAAAATAACAAGATACAGAATTCAAAAATGATCATTATCTTTAATCAGTATTCATTATTTTTCGTTTCTTTAGACCTTTTTCCCACTAATGATATATATACCTTTATTATATAAATATATATTCCTTTTCATATGCACATATGTGTGCTTTTAATTACCTTATTTGGTAGGCAGTCTCCAAAGTATGTGTGTGTGTGTATATATATATGTATATATAATCTTAAATATTATTATTAAAATTATTTCCTAACTTGGAAAAACTGTAGGTGAAGTTTTGTTATTGTTGATTGATTTAGATAGGTAAATCGACCAATTGTCAATTAATCTATATTTTAACTATAGAGACTACCTACCAAGTGAGGTAATTAAAGGCACAGACTCCTTTTCAAGCAAGGATATTTTCCACTTAAATGTCTTCATGGTAAAGTGTTTCCTCCTTGAATAACAGAAGGCAACCTCACAGAAGACTTACCATGGACTCTCAGTGATAGACAATCTCCAGTGGTGGTTTGTCAAGCATAACATGAGTAATAGGATAAAAACTTAAGTTTGAACATACCCCAACCTGCCAGGTCTCTGTTAGGAAGGCATCTGTTACCAAAGCTTTGTCATTCCCACCCTCTGTATCAGTCAAATTGACTCCCGCTGTCTGAAATTGTAGGAGGCTTCTTTGGTTAATTCAGATTCATCCTCTTTTTTGAAACTACTTGTATAAATAGGCCAGGATACTGAGTAAAGGTGAAAACAAACAAACAACCTTCTGTGACAGTTTGATTCTCATTCACAAACACACAAGTCAAGGCCTTATTCTTACAAAAGACAGGCAGATCTTGGATTGCACTCCATTTAGGAAAATGACCACCTGACACTAGTTGGAAAAGTGACAAATCTTGGAAGTTTTATAGATAACAAATCAAGTCATTTTTTTAAAGCCTAGATTTTACTCCTATTGGAGGCACACTGAAAAACGGTACGATGGTGTGCAGGGTTGTTAGCCAAGTGCATCTAACTGCCAGTAAGCTGAAATCTCACCTCACTGTTGCAGCCAGCAGGACTTCTCCTGGCCACCCATGGCTGTTAAGTGCAGACAGAATGGAGTCGCACAGCCAGCTTCTCCCCATGGGGTAAGGAAAGGGCTGTGCAGAGGTAGAGTGCAGAGTGTAAGTGCTTTAGGAAATGAGCTCTAACTCTATCTCTTCTTTATTGAATCAACATCTAAATTACATGTAAAATCAAACACCTACAAATTAATTAGATGCTCACAGAATGAAAACATTGGAGATTAATAACCAATGTCGATGAAGGGCTTTGAAGTCTTATGAGGGACAGTTCACAAGTTTATTATTTTTGGAGGGGAATACATTTATATGATGCATGATAGTTAAAGAAGAGAGTTTAAATGCAGTAGGCACGTGTTATGTTACTCAGTTTTGTTCTGCAAAACCAATCCCCAAATACAACTAGCGCATCTTTCTTTCTCATATATTTACAGGTGGACTGGGGTATATCTCTGCTTTTGGCTACAGTCTGGGGGTGGGCATCTTCTTATCTGAGGCATCTTCTCCTGGTAGAGGACTGAAGCTCCTAGATGAAGGTACAAATGAGAGATGCTACTTGAAGCCTTGGCTTGGGACTCTGACATAAATCACTTTTCTTTGCTTCAAATTTTATTTATTAAAATATAGTTGGCATTTAATGTTAGTTTCAGGTGTACAACATAGTGATATCATAGTGATTCAACAATTCCATACATTACTCAATGCTTAACACAATAAATATTGTCACCAACTGTCACCATACCTCATTATCACAGTATTAATACTATATTCCCTATGCTGTACTTTTCAACACTGTGATTTACTTATTTTAAAACCAAAATTTGTACTCCTTAATCCCCTAATCCCCCTCTTAATCTCCTTGTTGCCCTTCCCCTCCCCTCCATTCTGGCAACCACCAGTTTGTTCTCTGTATTTATGAATCTTTGGGTTTTGCTTGTTCACTCATTTTTTAGATTGTACATATAAGTGAAATCATATGGTGTTTGTCTTTCTCGGCCTGACTTATTTCAGTTAGTATAATACTCTCTAGGTCCATCCGTGTTGTTGCAAATAGCAAGAGCTCTTTTCCTTTGACTAAGTAATATCCCATTTCATATATATACTACATCTTTATCCATTCATCTATGGATGGGCATTAAAGTTGCTTCTGTATCTTGGCTATAGTATATAATGCTGCAATAAACATAAGGGTGCATATATTTTTGAAATTAGTTTTTTCATTTTCTTTGGGTAAATACCCAGTAGTGGAATTACTGGATCATATGGTGTTTCTATTTTTATATTTTTGAGGATGCTCCATACTGTTTTCCATGGTGGTTGCATAAATTTACATTCCCACTAACAGTGCACGAGAGAGTGTCTTCTCAGGCAAGGTAAACAAAAACAAAAATAAACTATTAGGATTATACCAACTGAGAAGCTTTTGCACAGTAAAGGAAACCATCAACAAAATTAAAAGGCAATCTATGAAATGGCAGAAAATATTTGCAAATACTGTATCTGAAAAGGGGTTAATCCAGAATATATAAAGAGCTCATACAACTCAACATCAAAAAAAAACAACAAAAAAAAACCCCAAAAAAGATTATTTAAAAATGGGTAGAGGACCTAAATAGACAGTTTTCCAAAGAAGACAAATGGCCAACAGACATGAAAAGATGCTCAACATCACTCACCATCAGCGAAATGAAAATCAAAACCACAAGGAACCATTATCTCACACCAATCAGAATGGCTAGTATCAAAATCACAATCCTGTCTTTCCACATTCCTCTGGCAAGCACAGCTCCAACTCAATAGAAATGTTTGCCTCTTCACTGAGATGGGGAAAGAGAATGACTATTTGCAGAACAATGAGCTAATCTGACACATCTCCCCTCCCCCCTTATAATTTAGAAAATGTCAGTAAGACAGAAAAAAATAAAAATTACTGGTTAAACTATCATCCAGAGATCATCAGTGTTAATCTTTGGTATACATTCTTCCTGTCTTCTTTATGGACACAGAGTAAACTGAGTGGTGGGGAGGCATTAACAAAGGGATCTTGCAGAGAGACAGAGGGGGAAGCCTGGGGCAGTTCCCACAGGGATATTACTTGAGACTGCCAGTGTTTCTGTGCCTATCTCATTCAAAGTAGCTATATAATGGTAGGTGTATCAGTTAGCCACTCTGAACCCCAGTTTTAATCTGTAAAATGGTGCTAACAATTGTGTCTATCTCATGTAGTAGGCATGAAGATTAAATGAGTTACTAAATGTAGATAGAACTTGCAATACGATAAATGCTCAGGAAAAATTAGCCACTATCCATAAATATAGTGTATCAGGTGATGAAGGATGGAGCAAGCTGAGAGCAAAATACAGGCTGGCATTCCCCCTTCACCCTCCAGCGGAATATGTGTGATATTCTTTGACACTCCTGGCTATGCAAGAACAAAGGACAGGGTTTAAGTGCTTGCCATGGTGATGTGGGAAACTAAGGCAAATGAAAAATTAAATTCCCTTATCACCTACAGCCCACTGACAAGTCCTTGAAACTGGCAGAGTGACCTCCCTTTGAGGGCTCAGGTACCTTGATGATGATACTTCACTATGGGCAAAAGGGAACCTTAGCTTAACATGGTGGCAATGCAACCTCGAGGATCCTGTAAGTCTACTTCCTTTATCTCAACTGCCTCAAGATATATGCTGGCAATCACACTCCAAGCTCACGGCCCCTCAGTATACATCTGAAGGATCTCATGACTGAGGTCATGAGGTCATATTAAATGGTGAGATGTGGCGTTTCCCTAGCAACAGCTAGCCCCTCAAGGTCCAAAATACCTTAGAGACTTACTCTATCTCTGCCCCCCGCCCAACCTGAGGGTATATAATGAGTTTTTCATCACAACCCCAGTGCACCTCTTCCTGCCCATGGGTCCCTTCCCCGTGCTTTGGTAAAATCACCTTTTTGCACCAAAGACATCTTCAAGAATTCTTTCTTGGCCATCAGCTCTGGACCCCATGAACCTCCAATCACCCCAAAACTTCACCAGCAGGATTTTAAGTAGTGGCCTATTTATTTTCTATTCATTACCCATACTTTGTTCTCTCATTGGCAATCCAAGGGTCTCTTTTCCTGCCTAAAGCATAAATAAATGATTCAAACAGAATATGGGCAATAATGCAAGAGAGAAAGATTTGGATGCTTGCTCTCAGAGTGGCAAGAGTCTCCCAGAAGCTCTCAAAGCCTGAATCAATGGTTATCTAGTATTTCCTAAAATAATATTTGGAAATCTATGTATCCTCTTGCACATTTTTAACTTCATGCCAAAGATTTATCATAATGAGTTTAAATGGAAATAATTCCTGGAATTTGATAAAAATAGGGGGATAGTACTCTTTTAAATATCCATTGAAATTTAAATAATCAAAATAATTCTAAACAATACATTAACATGTTCTTCCTGGACATTCAGGAATTTGAACATGGACTCATCTTTCAATTCCATTTTAACCATACAGTTTTATCCTAATATAATCTACTTTTTATTCTCGTAAGACTTTTATTGATAATTGCATCATTACTCTTTGTAAAGAAAAAATACATACAGTAAGGGCAAAATTTCTTTGAAGGGTTATAGACATTCAAAATTTTTTCCAGGCTGAAGCCATTAGTATTAGTAATGTGCATAATAAATTCAGTATTAATATATAATTATCAAACATTAAATTTAATTTTAATGTTTCTTATTGAGATTAGTGATTTTTCTTTCAGTTAGCTCTTGTCTCTGTGAATGAACAGGAAATTGCTAGAGTGGACAGAGTTCTGCATAAATTAGATTCCGATTTCTTTTGTTTTGTTTTTAACATTTTTATTTATTATTGAGAGACAGAGACAGAGCATGAGCAGGGGAGGAGCAGAGAGAGAGGAGGAGACACAGAATCTGAAGGAGGTTCCAGGCTCTGAGCTGTCAGCACAGAGCCCGACACGGGACTCGAACCCACAAACTGCAAGATCATGACCTGAGCTGAAGTCAGACGCTCAACCCACTGAGCCACTCTGTGCCCCCGATTTCTTTTGTTTTTATAGATGTGATCAAGAGAAATTATTTTCACAGAAATCAGTAGATAGTAATGGAAGGAAGTTTTATTTCGTTTTCATCAATGTGTCACTCAGTCCCTTAAATTCCAAAATTCACAGTGATCTATTATCAAAAATCATTTTTAATTATAGACTGTTTGACATCTCTTTGAATGCTCAAATCTCAATGATATATTACCAAAAATTATTTTGTCACTTTTAATTCTCGTTTCAAATTGGCAAAAGCAAATACTTGGAAACCTCCTGACTTGACACATGACTTGCTGTCCATCATTACAGTCCATACTGTTTCAATATCTGGGATGAAAACCAAAAAAACTTTACAAACACATACCAAAGGACTATAAATCATACCAGTTACTCTTTTATGTATAGGCACCTTATTTAATCCAACACAGCCAAAAAAGGTAGGAAAAAAGTCAGAATGTTACTATACTCTTTCTAATACAATACTTTTGTGTTAAATTCCTTTTATCCTATTATACGCTTTAAATATATTTTACCAATACTTTGGGATTGTAGAATTAACTTATTAAATTTATGGAGAATGTCTGTCCTATAATCTGCATAGAATCTCCAAGCTATTTAGACTTACAATTGGTTAGAAAAATTTTGCTTTCAATGTTTCAATTCAAACAAATGTATCAATTCACTATTCAGGTATTATTATTAAAAGCTTTGAGGAAATAAATTATATGTAAAGGGATTGCCATAAACAGTCATGAGGATTAAAATGATGTCAATCATGAATTATGACAATAATGTAATAAACCAGTAAGTCATTGCTTATTGCTTAATTTGTAGTAATTTAGTGAAATGTTCAGCTAAAACTGTAAACTCGTTATAAAGCTGGAGGAATGGGATAAGATTTGGAGCTCCTTCACTATATATAAAGATTGATCCGTTAGCTGTTGATACAATACGGTTCCAAAATAACCAACCACATAGCATTAGTGTCCTATAACAATAAATATTTATTTCTCACATTTATTTCCATTGTCAGCTGATGTAGGCTAGTCTGGACTGGGTTGCTTTTCCAGTCTTAGTGAGACTCCCTAATTTGTTTATGAGTAGGCTGGGCTCATAGGAGTGGCCCAGCTTGTTAGCATATGTCTCTCAACTGTTTTTTCTAAGATAAGCAGGTTAGCGTGGGCATGTCCTTCATAAGCTGAAGGCAAAATTAAAAAAGAACAAGTGTTTTCAAACACTTAAGCCTCTTGTGGCTTATGCTAGAAGTTGGCCTATTGTTTCTCACTTTATTGGTCAAGGCAGGTCTCAAAACCAAACTGAGTAGGGAATCATGCCCAGTCATAGAGAGAGCATGGCTAGGAATGTGAATACAGACAGGAAGGATTGGAGAATGGGAGCAATAATCCAGCCCATCACTGAGTGCAGGACAAACTCTGGACTTCGGCTTTTGGAAATATTTAAACGTGAGTCAAATATAAATATCAGACATAATTCGATTGAAGTCATTAGTTACCATGATTAAACATTTCCTATATGCCAAAAAAAAAAAAAAAAAGGAAAAAGAAAAGCACATATTGTCAAAATGTAATCAAACTGGGAACTGGCATGTAGTTTTATCTTTTGTTAGTAGGAGATAGAGAATATTAAAGATTTTATAACATGAAATAAGCTCAGGATCACCAGTAATTGGGATATTTCCTTTTTACAAAAAGGTTTGAAATATCTTACTGAATAAGGAGTGCCAAATGTGAAATAAATTGTGTTCAAGTTTTACTTTTGAGTTTTAGCCAATATACATTGAAAACTTTGGGTTATCTGAAAATTTTTCCAGTTAAAAGAACCAACATCACTCACCTAGGTTACTTGGTTACATGTTGGTTACTTACCAACATCACTACTTAGGTTATTTGAAAGTTACTTTTCTTTCCAACTAAATAACAGGTTTTAGGGATGAGTGTTAGAAAAAGAGTAGGAAAAAACTGCTTACATGTGTTAGTGTTGTTTTGTACTTTTCTCATGGATGGTCACATTGCTTTGCTCACAGACCTTTCTCTCTCAGTGGTGATGCATTCTTTAATACTGGTGGGGGAATAAGAAGGAAGTTCCTAAATAATTGTCTTTACTGCACACACCCCAGTCTATACATAGTTGAATTCTGAACATCCCAACATGAGTTCGAATACCTATTTCTTAAAGAAACACATGTAAGAAGACTGGATGCATTGTAACTTTAAAATGCAGTTTAAGAGGTGCCTATGTGGCTCAGTCCGTTAAGCATCTGACTCTTGGTTTTGACTCAGGTCATGAACTCATGTTCATGAGATTGAGCCTTGCGTTGGGCTCTGCACTGATGGGAGTCTGTTTGGGATTTTCTGTCTCCATCTCACTGTCCCCCTCTTTCTCTGGCCCTTCCCATATGCACTGCACATGCACCCTTTCTCTCTCAAAATAAGTAAATAAACATTAAAAAAATAAAATGCAGTTTAAAAAATATCAGACATGTCTCCACCCCTTGTATTTTATGTTTCTTTACTCAAATATATTCTGTATAGTTTTTTTCCTCCTATGTGAATCTTTTGATCATTTTGTCAAATTCAAGCAGTATCTTTTAAGATTTGGCTTGAAATGTGTTTAAATATGTAGATTCACTTGAGGTAGCTATCACAACTTTGCCATATTGTTATACGGTTTAGGATTATGACATCCACATATTTATTTATTAAAGAGTCATTAATAGTCACAAGCTAAACATTGCCTCCTTCCCAGAGCCCTTCAGATTTCCTTCTTAGGTTATTATTTGATATTTTTATTTCTACTCTTGGAAATGAAAATTGTTTTTAATTATAATTACTGATTCTTTTTTTAATAGAAAAGAAACTCAAAACATATATTGTATGGGTTGTTAGTATGTAAATGGATGATGGCCTCGGGATTTTTACAGTTAGGGAATTTTCATTAATGTTTAATAAAGTAAATATTAATTATACTTTTGAAATGCAAATAAGTTTTATCTTCATTTATTAAAATAGACAGTTTTTTTTATGTGAACTTTAATGTTTTATTTATTTATTTTTAGTATTTTATTTTATTTTTTTTTTATTATTTATTTTCTTTTTTTTTTTACAAATAGTTTATTGTCAAATTAGTTTCCACATAACACCCAGTGCTCATCCCCACAAGTGTCCTCCTCCATGCCCACCCCTCCTCCCCACCACATCCACCAGTCCTCAGTTTTTGTCAGCATTCAAGAGTCTCTCATGGTTTGCCTCTCCCCTTTCCCCCACCATTTCTGCCCTTCTTCTCCCCCTTGGTCCTCTGTTAAGCTCCTCCTAATCCTCCTATACGTGCACACATATGATATTTGTCTTCTCTGCCTGACTTATTTCGCTCAGCGTAACACCCTCAAGGTCCATCCATGTTGCTACACATGGCCAGATTTCATTGTTTCTCATTGCCATGTAGTATTCCATGGTATAGATAAACCACATCTTCTTGATCCATTCATCTAGTGTTGATGGACACTTAGGCTCTTTCCAGGTACATAGAAAACCCGACAGACTCCACCAGAAGCCTACTAGAACTGATCCAAGAATTCAGCCAAGTTGCAGGGTACAAAATCAACGTACAGAAATCGGTTGCATTTTTACACACCAACAATGAAGCAACAGAAAGAGAAATCAAGAAACTGATCCCATTCACAATTGCACAAAAACCATAAAATACCTCGGAATAAACCTAACCAAGGAAACAAGAGATCTTTATGATGAAAACTATAGAAAACTTATGAAGGAAATTGAAGAAGACACAAAGAAATGGAAAAACATTCCATGCTCATGGATAGGAAGAATAAATACAGTTAAGATGTCATTACTACCTAAGGCACTCTACACATTCAATGCAATTCCAATCAAAATTGCACCAGCATACTTCTCAAAACTAGAACAAACTATTCAAAACTTTGTATGGAACCACAAAAGACCCCGAATAGCCAAAGTAATCCTGAAAAATAAAACCAAAACGGGAGGGATCACCATCCCAGACTTTAGCCTCTACTACAAAGCTGTCCTCATCAAGATAGTATGTTATTGGCACAAAAACAGACACATAGACCAATGGAACAGAATTGAGAACTCAGAAGTGGACCTAAAAGTATACAGCCAACTAATCATTGACAAAGCAGGAAAGAATATCCAATGGAAAAAAGACAGCCTTTTTAACAGATGGTGTTGGGAGAACTGGACAGCAACATGCAGAAGAGTGAAACTAGATCATTTTCTCACACCACGCACAAAAATAAACTCAAAATGGATAAAGGACCTGAACGTGAGACAGGAAACTATCAACACCCTAGAGGAGAAAGCAGGAAACAACCTCCTTGACCTCCACCGCAGCAACTTCTTACTTGACACATCCTCAAAAGCAAGGGAATCAAGAGCAAAAATAAACTGTTGGGATCTCATCAAGATTAAAAGCTTCTGCACAGCCAAGGAAACAACCCAGAAAATTAATAGGCAACCAACGGAATGGGAAAAGATAGTTGCAAATGACATATCAGATAAAGGATTGATATCCAGAATCTACAAGGAACTCACCAAACTACACGCCCGAAAAAAAAACAACCCAATGAAGAAATGGGCAGAAGATATGAACAGACACTTCTCCAAAGAGGACATCCAGATGGCCAACAGACACATGAAACGATGCTCAGCATCCCTCCTCATCAGGGAAATACAAATCAAAACCATACTGAGATACCACCTCACGCCAGTCAGAGTGGCTAAATGAGCAAATCAGAGAACATGAGATGCTGGCGAGGATGTGGAGAAATGGGCACCCTCCTACACTGTTGGTGGGAATGTAAACTGGTACAGCCCCTCTGGAAAACAGTGTGGAGGTTCCAAGGAAACTAACAATAGAACTCCCCTATGACCCAGCAATAGCACTGCTAGGAATTTACCCAAGGGATACAGAAATGTTGATGCATAGGAGCACATGTACCCCAGTGTTCATAGCAGCACTCTCCACAATAGCTAAAACCTGGAAAGAGCCTAAAATAGACAGTTTTAAATTACATTCAGACTTTTAAAATTATCCACTGCTAAATTTTTGTATCTGTTGTTTGAAAGATCTCTGATTTCTAATTATTGTTGGGTGTAATGCACCATTTAGAATTTCAAAGATCTAAGCCTATTCTCTAAATTAATTAGGTACAATTGTATATGTTTGACTGGTTGCTATCTCACTGAAGTAAAATTCCCTTTGTCCATCCTTATAAAGATACTTTTAGCAATTCACAATAAGAAAAAATATTCTGAATAAGATTTCATTAGAAATCTCCAAGGAATACAGAAAGAGTTTATCTTTCTGTTAATTTCTTTCAAGATTTCTCTTCTACAGCAATAATAAATTAAGTGTCACAGGCATATATTTTGATATACCTGGAAAACTCAAATTTATAACTTCTGGCTAGAATGGGGAAAATTTATATATTTGATGTGGATCTAACTATAAAAAAATATACGGGTGATTTAAGCAACTGTTATACAGAGATACAAAGGACAAAATTTTGCTTTAATTTTCTTACAGAAAAATATATGTTATTTTAAATTATTTTTAGTTCAAAGATTGATGGGATCGGCAGTTGTTCAAAAAGTATTGTCAATCCTCTGAAGTGAACCACAATAATACAACAGAAAGAAGCATAACCCATTAACAGTATCACTAGCTGTCACCTTACTCAGTGCCTACTGAAAATTGATGGCCAAAATAGAGAATGACTCCTTTAATTTACTCACATTCATCTTGAAAGTCGAAAGAACAAATGGATTATTTGCAAAAGATGGGAATAGGTAATTTATCTTTGTTCATACAGGACAAAATATCTCTGGCCGTCAGCCCCTATACATAAAGTAAATAGTATAAAGAGTGTGCAGGGTGAGGGTAATGGGAAAAAGTGACAATGTTGGGGGGATAATAAGTTTTTAATTAAGGATGACAGAATAGTATAGATAAAATTAAAAAAGGAAGAACAAGACTGAGAAGGAAAATCAAAGGAAACAGTAAAAGAAGAATGAAATAAACAGGCATATTGTAATGAACCAGAGACAAATATAGTCACAGTAGAAGTGGAAATATGTAGAACTCAAAAAAAGAAATAGAGTGTTATTATGGTTTATATTTCAAAACCACTCATATTATTGGATTATAACCCATAAGTAAAATAAATACCTGAAAGTCCATACTGATATAAACTGAAAAAACAAATCAATGAGAAGAAACAGATTTCCTTATTGAAAAACTCCAATTAATAAATGTAGACAGGTAAAGGAAAAACAAAATTAACATTGGGCAAATACCATAATCATAAAAATTGTTGCAGACATGATCCACATCAATGGATGCTAAAATTTGTGAAGGAGGAATTGAATATTTGCATACTCTCAAATATTTTCCCCAAGGTATTTATTAACTACAAATGGGAAAGAGTAACTTACAGTTACTTGAGAAACTCAAGACCCAGGGCAGAACCTTTAGTAATATTACCAATAATAATACTTATTGACATAATGTACCCTCTGATATTCCTTGAGAAGGGCATAAAAATTACTGCTGTGTCTTAACAGGTTTAACCTCATGCAAATCACATCAGACAAACCAAATGAGGAATACTCTATAAATTAAGTGACTGATGCTCTTCAAAAGTGTCAAGGTCTTGAAAGATAAAGACTGCAGAATAGTCACAGATTGGACAAAGGAGACAGGAAAACTAAACACAATGTGGAAAACCTGGTGAAGCTTGAATAAGATCTGTATTCTAATTAATAGTAGTGTACCAGTATTAATCCTGGTTTTGATCATTTTGCTGATTTATAAAGGATATTAACACTAGGGGATGTGGGGTGGATGGCATATGGAAACTACTAATTTGCAGCTTTTCTGTAAATTTAAAATTATTTTAAATAAAAATTTAAAAAAATTCAGGGCCTCAAGCAAAAATTTTAGACAAGACTTTGGTTGTAGGAATAATGTACTGATACATTTATTTGTGTTTGTTATTTACTGGTCATTTTTTTTTGATATGTCAGGTGGTGTATTTTTCTTCAGTATGTGCATCCTTTATATGGAGTGATTATGCTCCCTTTCTTCAAGGGTGATTGCAAGGCGCTGAAATCCTCAGCTCCAACCAAGATTCTGAATTCCAAGCTTGGCAACATGACAAGAACATAGAAGAGCGACAACCTCCTGGTGACTCTGTGGACCTGGGTAATTATTAAACCAGTAGCAATCATAACAGACTCATGTGAAGGCCACCTGCCTATTCTCCTGGTACCAGGGAATTCTGAATCCCTATGTTATGATGGGGGTAAGGAGAGGGCAATAACCCCCAAATTTACTTACATTCCCATCAAATGTCTGAATAGAGGTTCCAATCAGATTACATTGATTTAAAGAAAATAATACATTTCTTGCATCTTCAAGATTGTTGATTAAGATTTGTACTCTCTACATCTCCTAAATCCTCTATTGATTATTAAATAAATAAAATCATTATGAAGAAATGTGCTTTTCTTTTTTTGGAATAACATATAAATGAGAAGTTATCTGATTGGAAATAATAATATTTTCAAATACTTCTGCTCCAGACTTTGGAAAAATCCTACTATTGATTCGTAGGCTCAAGTACCTATAAAATATGGTATCTACGTGCAGTTTTTTTTTCTTCTTTTGAGATTTGAAAGAACTGGCAATTTTCATGATGGGTTGCCATTTCTGTTACTTTGAGGTTTAAATTGGTATGCTTTGTGGTAGCAGATTCAGAGAAGGCATCTGACAGGCTCATCAAATAGACCATGAAATATTTCAGTAACCACTTTCTCTGCTTAGCAACCAAATGAATCTCTCCCTCTTGTTTGGTTTATACAAGCAAGCAACTGTGAATTTACAGAGGACTTTGATATTCACTTGATTCTTCTAAAGTTCAGAAAAGAAGTTCCCAGGGTTACATTCCATCACTACCAATTTCTTTTTCTCCATGGTATGTTGGTGCATTTCATTGGGAAAGAAGAGCTTGATAGAAGGCTTATCCAGAAAATAAATAACACAGTGTTTGCCAATCGCTGCTGTCATTTATGCCTGGGTAAACTAGATTTGCATTAGAACCCAGCCACAATTTAACAACATAATTTATGGTGTTTCTAAAAGATCTGCTTTTTTTTTCTTTCTTTCTTCTTCTTTTTTTTTTTTTTTGGTTCCCTGCTCTGATCATCCAAGTTCATTCTTATTGTCTCATTAGTGACTTAGAGGTTTCTATTTTCCCTTGAAATTGTCGATTTAAGAATTTATGGTTGTATCCAAAGTAAATATTCTTTAATTCAGCACAAATAGTCTATAATGACATTATCCCTGACTCACATGGTTTTCACTGGGCTTTGGAGCCAGATAAACTGATTCTCTGATCAGTACTTAGAAGGCATACTAACCAAAAACTTAGGGTTATATGTTTGTCTTCTGAGATTTACAAGGTAATATAAACACTATGGGTTAGAACATGGGTTGTTAATGACTTAAAAGAAAGGACTGAAGACTTGGTCACAATACTTTTCGGTAAGTAAATTAAATATCTTAATATCTATATAAGAAAGTTCATCAATCAGAATGAAAGCACAGGTATCTTAAAGTGAAAGCTTGAGTTATCTAATATTTCTTCCTCAAATTTCATGGTCTCCAAACATGTCCATGATTTCCATGTTGATCTATCTTTAGTTTTTTTTTTATTCATTCATCATATAGAACTAACAATCTAGCATGAGAGAATATATTGATTCTCCCATATTTCCACACCTCATGACTGTGATTTCGCTTGGTAAATAAATAAAACGGCAACTGATTTTTTTCCCCAAAGTGCCTAAGATCAGGGAGTATTATTGTGAATATTCCCAGAATATATGTACAGTTATTCATTTGTTTACCCATAATCTGGCTTTCTGGAGTTTGCCTCAGTGAAATGTGAATCTGATCTAGCCAACCCTGGGTACTGAAAGAGGAAATCTTTGGGGTCTTCAAAGCAGTAATTGAGCCCCAGTCACCCTTACCTGAAATCATAACTCTATATCACTTCCAAGTTTATTATTTTATTTATTTGTATGGAATAACATCTCTGTGTTATTTACTAGTTGTGTGATTTTAAGCAATTTATATAACTTCTTTAAGCGAATTTTCTTTAATCCTAAATGAAGCTAATAATTTGTAGCTTGTAGTTATATTGTTTGGATATATTATAATACTTAGAAAATACATGGCACATTTCTTTGGGTATATAATAAATGATAATAAGTGATAGTAAAAATAAAATATAACAAGTTCTATATAATTAATGTTCTTATAACAAATCTATCACCTTTTACTGTCTTAGAGGTGAGGACAAATGTAAGGGCATAGCCTCAAAAAACCTGCATTATAATATCAGGAATACCTCTTATTTGCTTTATAGGAGTGCTATTCTCCAAACCTGAACACTGAAGGCAATATTATGGGTCATCTGGTCCAATTTCATCACAAATAAATCCCTACCAGAACTTCACTTAGATTATTAAAAACCTTTAAGTGATTGAGAACAGAACCTTTATAAAACCCATTCCTTATTCTAATTTTGGATAAACCTACCCATGAAGATGAAATGTGTCTTTGTAACATCTGTCCTTTTTTTCTGTTAGCCTCTAAGTAACAAATGATAAAATAATTCCTCTTAAAATTTAACTCCTATCATGTTTCTGTTAAGTTTTTTTCTAGGTCAAGCATCCAAAGTTTCCTCATTTTTCATATTTCATAATCTCAAAGTTTTTTTTTTACCATCTTTTAAATGTTAGATTAGCTATCTCCACTTAAATAGTCCTAAGTGTTCTGACAATGGCAGTGAACAATGGGAAAATGGATCTATTGATTTCACTGATCCAAATACTGCCCTCTTCCTCTTGTCGCTTAATAATAAATTACTGTGTATTACCTTGTTTCAGCATCCAATCATAGTTTTTTGTTCCCTTGTTTCAGCATTCAATCATATTTTTTTGTTCACACTGAGCTTATAGACAACTAAAATCTTTTTTTTTTTACAATAACTGATATCAAAGTTGATCTTTCCTAAGCACAGTATCAGCATGATATTTTTAACCCTGACTACAGTCCTCCATATTTTTCTCAAACACAAACTCTTTGATTTGTTTTCATCCAATCTAATATTTATTCCTTTTAGACTTATTATGACATAGGTATGATACTCATTATAGTATCAAGCAATTCACAACATATTAGAGAGAATAGGAAAGTTGACCTGATAATCACCAACCTGTACAGTGGATTTGACTTTAAAGAATTTATTGGTAATTGTCTAGGTAAAAATTTGAAAAGAGATAGAACATAAAATTATTATACTGATTCAAATAAAAATAGTCCAATGCATCCATGGTCTAGACTCAGCAATTTATCAGGTAGTAGTGTCATTTACAAAATTTGAGTGTATAAGTCAGATAATAACTAATACTTTTATTTTAAGGTTACCTAGCTCCTTCCAGCAGCGTCCAAAATATTAATGAGCAATATGTTAATCGCAGCATAGTAATAGAAATCTATTTACTACAATTGTATTACTAAATGCTCTTAGGCTTCATTCCATGCAATAATTCTTTTATGTTAAACTATAAAATAAATACAAGTCCTGTCCCAAACTGTAAGGAGGGCTCAAGCTAATAATAAATAAATAAATTTCAAGCTAATGGTATGCCCTAGCGGGCTCCTTCTCTATGTTAAATCTTGTAATCATCCTAAGTGAACAGACTTCAAACATTCTTAGACCAAAATTAAAATACAGCTTCTATGTACATTAGCTCCTTAGTCCAGAAATCCTTGGCCTGTCATCCTTAGAACTGTTTCTCTGTTTCCTCTAAGTATTCCCCAGGATGTGAAATACTTCTAATCACCTTCTCCAACTCTATACTCACATTTTAAAAATGTTTATTCATTTTTGAGAGTGAGAGAGAACATGAGTGGGGAAGGGACAGAGAGAGAAAGAGACACAGAGTCTGAAGCAGGCTCCAGGCTCTGAGCTGTCAGCACAGAGCCCAATGTGGGGCTCAAATTCACAAACTGCGAGATCATGACCTGAGACAAAGTCAGACACTCAACAAACTGAGCCACCCAGGAGCCCCTATACTCACTTTTCAAGGCTTGGTTTAGATGCCAGCTTACTGGACAGACTTTCCTGGGGCCCAGAAGATTCCCCCTCTGGCCTCCTGTACTACTGTGGATAATTCCATTACTGTTTTGTATCCCTCACTAGTTGCAACATCTTTGATGTAGAGACCCTGAATCATTCATCTTTGTGCCCTTTATGGTATATAATACGGTGCCCAACAAGTAAAAGGTGCCCAGTGAATTTGAATGAATGAAAAGAAAAATGCTATGTTTGATAGGACAGGTAAAGTCAGAGCATTGAAGAAGTCTGAAAGAGAGAGAGAAATGAATTGTGAATGGTGTCATGAAGTACATAACATTTGAAACGGATCTTGAAAGGTATGCACGGTTTGGAATGGCACCGTGATATAAGATAAGAAGATGGTACATTTCAGAAGAGAGATTTAATAAACCATGACTAAAGACCAAAGAGTTTCACTGCAGGAATGCATCCAAAATTAAACTAATGAAGGAGAACCTGGTAGAACAAATGAGAACAAAATATTCTTTAACTTCTGACATGGATGATAGGCCTCAAAGGATAACCAACAGGACCTAATTAGCTGAGCAAAAAGGTGTATTGGTGATTGAAAAAGAAACATTATCTTTTGCATTCATGGAGGACACTTGGGAAAGAACACCAAATTCAAAATTCCTTCTAAAAGAGAAGGGTTTTTTTTAAATGCAAATAATATATTGTACATATGAGTAGTACTAGTTATATTTTTGTGTTGGTAAACTGATGAATAGATACAATCATATGTAAATAACCTAAAAATACTACATATGAAGACATTAAAAATGG
The DNA here is from genome assembly GCA_017311185.1 of Proteles cristata cristata. Taxonomy (NCBI): domain Eukaryota; kingdom Metazoa; phylum Chordata; class Mammalia; order Carnivora; family Hyaenidae; genus Proteles; species Proteles cristata. The sequence goes on along the minus strand of JAESUZ010003619.1, from coordinate 1,492,604 downwards.
TAAATGCTGGACAATCAACAATTATTGAGCTACTTCCTTTTCATTACTGTGGAAGATACAACTGAAGTAGAAAGTAAAACCCTATACCTTAAAAAGCTTAAAATCCAATTAAAGAAAGTAGATAAACATAAAAATACAAAACAAAAATAATAAATTCTAACAAGTAAAACCTACAAATATAATTTTTGTTTTTAAAGGATGTCCAGGGAAGGCAGAAGTCAACCTAGATATGAGTCTTAGGTGGAAGGAAGGCATTCCAGGTTAAAATGCTACCTTTAACAAAGGCATTGATATTCTGTCAAGTACAGTGGATGCACAGAATGTCGAGGATGCAGAGGAGGGTCAGTGACAGCGAGGTAGTCACTGTGGTGATGAGAACATCAGGAAGAAGCCTACAAGACTTCTAATCTGCAAGACAGGTTATTTTAGATATAAACTGATAGATAATGTGAAGGTTCCATAAGATCTTGAAAGGGGAAATCAGGTGAAAAAAATGTCACCAGTGTATACGATTATGTGGGCCATGCATTTAAGTGGGGGAAAAAGGTCCATAGAGTATTGTTACACAGCCATTAGTTCATTTCTTTACTCCTTTTCTCTCTTCCCCATATATATGCATGTGTGCACACTTTTACACAATCTTATGTTTTTCAATCTTTTATGTTTTTAATTTGCTTTCCTTGTAAATGTTCTTACAAACTATTTTGGATTTTACTCCCGGGTCTGTTTATGCATCTATCCTTGTGATAGTATGTCTTCTAAACCCCAGTAGAGTTTATGTCTTTACATCTCTCCTCTGTTTTCATCTATGGTGTGTAAATAGCATCAAAAAGAACCACCAAATTCTTTTTTTTATTAATTTTTTTTGAGAGAGAGAGACAGACAGACCATGAGTGGGGGAGAGGCAGAGAGAGGAGACACAGAATCTAATCAGGCTCCAGGCTCTGAGCTGTCAGCACAGAGCCCGATGTGGGGCTTGAACTCAGAAGCTATGAGATCGTGACCTGAGATGAAGTTGGAGACTTAACCAACTGAGCCACAAGGTGCCCCAAGAACCACCAAATTCTAAATCTTCCAGTAGGCCTTGCAGTTCAGTTATCCCTAGCATCTCCACTCCAACATATGAAACACAATGAACTTAGTTTTTTGTTGTTGTTGGTAACTAAAGAAAAGAAAAACAAAAAAAGGAAAAAAGAAAGAACAAGAAAAAGAATTGACAAGTAATACAATGTATCTACAAACAATAACTACAATTTATTGATGCATTGCTACATGCTAGACTCCTTGCAAAAAATTTACCCACATTATTTAACTACATTAATGATCTTATTAGGTAGGCATATTATTATTTATTTATTTTTTAGAGGGAGAGAGAGAAAGAGAGAGCACGTGTATGAGTGGGGGGAGAAGGTCAGTGTGTGGGTGAGAGAGAGAGAGAGAGAGAGAGAGAGGAAGCGAGAATCTTAAGGCTCAATCCCAGGGGGCAGGGCTCAATCCCACGACCCTGGGATCATATCTGAGCCAAAATCAAGAGCCGGACCCTATTCCAACTGAACCACCCAGGTGTCCCTAACGTAGTCATATTATTATCCTCACTTGACACTTGAGGAATCAGGGAACTGGAGATGTGAAATAATCCACCAAAGGTCACACGGGCCATCTGTAATAAAGCAGGGATCCACACACTGGGCTTTCAGACTTTAAAACCCCTATTTTGCATCATTACATTACACCGTCTCAGCCCAGATTTGTATCTTCTCAAACTTCATCAACCAGTATTTTTAAAGAGTACAAAAAATAAATAAAATTAACCAAAGATGTCCTTTTCAAAAATGTTACTTAAAGTTATGAAATTATGATTTCTACCATGTATGCATACTACAAAAGAGTATAGAGTTAAAAAAAAGCAACCTCCTAAAAATACTTAATTTTTTTAATGTTTTAATTTATGTGGTGAATATGATAGCAAATTTCAGAAAGCATTCAGACAAAAATGGATCTTTTACTTAGTCCACTCATTCAAAAGGGGATTTGGCTCAGAGAAGAAGATGAGGGAGAAGAAAAAAGAGGAAGTAAAGGAGGAGGAGGAAAAAGAGGGAGGGAAGGAAGGAAAGAAGGGAAGGAGGGAGGGAGGGAGGGAGGACAGACACGGATGAGAAGGAGAAGAAAGAGGAGGAGGTGGAGAAGGGGAAAAGGAACAGGCTTACTGAAAAAGAATGACTCGTGAATTGGTTAAATGACCACATGTAAATAAAAAATAGTACAAGTTGAAGATAATTGTCACAGAAAGCTTTAAGAGAAAAAATTAAAGCCAGAATCAGAGCAGATTCAAAAATATACAAACCTGTGTCAGGGAGCAAGAATCTCCTGTCCCCTTCAAGGTCTTTCTAGAACTAGACTAAGAATCAAATTGATTTGAGATTTACATGAGAAAATAAAATTCCATTTTCGAGGTACTGGGAATCCACATGGACATGGAAGTTCCAAAGACAGACAAAATGAGGTCTATATGTCATCCTGAACTAAGGCCAAAGGGGTAGGGGTCTGAGACCTCAGACAGAAGGAATGCAACTCACAGGAAGATGAAAGAGAGTGAATGCTTGGTAAATACATGTTTGGTGGACCACTCAGGAGCAATGGGGCACAGATGACTTTGATCAAACAGGCCTGCCTGGGTTCCTCACTTTCTACCTGGCTGATTCATAGCAGTTATCCATGGTGATAGCTCTCTTTCTAGAACAAGCCCTTTATCTAAATTGATTTTAGGCAGTTGTGGTAGAGGGAAAGAGCTTTTCCTGAACCTAGTGTGTTCTGACTGCTTTTTTAACTCAACAGAATCTTCAAGCCCATGTGACCCATCTTGGCATGGCCGACCCTGGGTCCCTCCCTACACCTGCATGGAGCTTTCAGTATATGATGCAATGGGGTATTGTAGTTGGGGTAGGTTCAATGAAAATATGCTGGGATTAAACAGAAAGACTTAGGAAGAAGAATACAGAATGAAGAATAATTAAAATCACTAGAAGACTGGCCTTTTACTATTTCTTTCTTTCTTTTTAATGTTTATTTATTTTCAAAAAAGAGAGTATAAGAGGGGAGAGGGAGTGAGAGAAGGGGACAGAGGATCTGAAGAAGGCTCAGCATTGACAGCCCAGAACCCAATGAGGGCCTCCAACTCAAGAACTGTGAGATGATGACCTGAGCCAAAGTGGGATGCTCAACCCACTGAGCCACCCCGGCGCCCTTGCTATTTCCTAACTTCATTGAAGTCTGAATGTTCTGAATAAATCTATTGTCCCCATACTTCTCAACATTCTGCGGTCATTCCATAGTTTCCATCCTAGAATAATTCAGTTTCCTCTATTTACTCAGAAAGATGTATCCCGATTATACCGATGGGCTTTGCTTGAAACCCATGGTCATGTCTAGCAAGGAAGTCTGTCTTCCTCACTAGCCTGGCATTTGCCATCATTTGTCAGCTGAAAGGGTGAGAGCCGTGTGTAGATGTTTTTCTTTCATTGAGGCCTGGCATACAATGTGTAGTGAGAGTTTTACCAGGAGTTTTACTCTTGAGAAATGGAGGGAGGATGGAAAGTTACATTCTGGCTTTCCTAAAGTCCTCAGCAATGCATAGAAATAAACAAGAGATTAGAAACAGACAGTACATTTTGCAGGAAATGACTTGTGTTTCTGTGGAAAAACTCTGCTGCATAAACAGGGCACAAACGCCCTGGAGAAACAAAGACCCCAAAGAGATAACCAGGAATAACAGCCCTCAAAGGTTAATTCATGCAGAGGGGCTGGGAAACATCATATTTTGTAATGTCAGTTTCTCTTATGTCAGAAACTGAATAATGTCAAAATATAGAATAATCAAATAAAAACTCAAAGCTTTAAATTATTTAAATAAATCTAAATCATTCTAAAATCTCTCAGTAATCATGTTACTGTCATGAGTTTTCTATCCTCTTTCTTTTAAAAGCCTTAAAATATATCCATTTCAAAACATTTTGCAAGAAAGTACACAAGAGCCTTTGACCCCATTTAACATATGGAGAATTTGAATCATAAGGAAATGAAAGGCTTTATCCAAACACAACAAAACATCACCTGACAAAATGAAGATAATTTCAAGATCTGACTCCCTTCCACTGGATTATAAAATTCATGTTGCAGTGAAGAAGCAGGGAATTCCCACAAACTGCAAGATGAATCGAGTGAAGCCTCCATTATTGTCAAAGCCTATTTCTTTGCCCCCAAACCGTTTCCTCATCCATTGTGGGATGCACTAACTTTTAAAGAAATATTAAGATTGAGAAAATAAATACATATTTCCCCAAAGTAAATGATTCCTAAACTTTTGGAGCAATAATGCCCTTCACTGATTTGTATGACACTCTATATATTCTCAAAGTTCTGCATGGATGACATTTTTTAAAATTTATTTTTATTTTTAAATTATTTTTTGATGTTTATTTATTTTTTGAGAGAGAGAGGAGGGATGAGAGCAAGGGAGGGGCAGAGAGAGAGATAGGAAGACATAGAATCTGAAGCAGACCCCAGGTTTTGAGCCTTCAGCACAGAGCCCTATGCAGGGCTCGAACCTGCAAACCAACCTGCGAGATCATGACCCGAGCCTAAGTCAAATGCTTAACTAGCTGAGTCACCCAGACGGATCATAGATGACATTTGTTTTAAAGTCATGTGTCATCCTTTTGCAAGGGTTCCAGAATTAAGTAACTTATTCTACAGTTTATATTTCCCTTGGGGCATAATGTATTTATTAGTTCATTCACTTTCTTTCTCTCTCTCTTTACCTCCTCCTACTTTTGACTATTATTCTTGTATGCAATTCCCTGAAACTAGAATGTAAACAGTTTATTTTTAGATTTGAAGTAGATTGACGTTGGCTGTATTTTGTACGACAGCATTTCAGAGGGGTTCATCGCACACTCTAGAGTCAGACTCCCTAAGTTTGATTCCCTGCTTCCCCATTTATTAGCTGGACAGCATAAACAAGTCTCGCATAAGCAAGACCTTTCTTTGCCTTGCTCTCCTCATCTATAAAATGAATACAATAATAGTACCAAACTCACAGGATTCTGTTTAAGATTAAATCAGCTAAGACATAAAAGCACTTAGAGCGGTATCTGACATATATTATTCATTGTGTAAGTTTTAGCTATTACTGTTTTTGTTTGCCTGTTCTATCACTTTGCTAAATGGTTAGGAGTTGATCAAAAGCTCCAAGCTGCTTCTAGTCATCATATATTTTCATGTCAGTCACAGAAGGAACCCTACCAGAGTCTAACCCAGAAAATGTGACTCCTTGAGACACGGATTCTCTGGCAACCACCGGCATGCGCGTGGTCTTGGCTCATTCAAAGACCCCTTGTTGATTTTGCATCTGGACATAGTGGGCCAACATTGTATGATGTACAAGGTGTCAGTAAAGCCTGCAGGGGACCCTTCGATCCTAGGAAAATGACAAGTCTTATTGTTCCTGTGAGGGAGCAGACAAAGAGACCAAAGGATTTAACTCTTTCAAGTGAACAATATCTTACTTTGAATTCTGTCTTGGGAGGTGAGCTTTCCTGAGCTAATCAAATAAAACTGTATTATTAGTAAAAGCCCCTTCAGATCTTCACCTTTTCTCTACGATAACAAGCATCACCTTCTCCATTAATCACCTACACCAGGGTTGAGATTAAGGTTAAGTCTTTGTTATCCTCACAAAGTGTGTGTATATTAGCTGCTCAGAAGTTACATCTGAATCACTGCTTTTAAACTTTTATGTTATCAGACCACCTTAGAAAGTAATACGCCATGTTTTTTGTTTGTTGTTTAAATTATGCCCATTGATGTCCTATATAGAAAAACAAAGTGTTCTTGTATTAGAACAATGTTGTTGCCATTGAGGAAGTTCCAGAGAGAGATTATATGCAGATTCTGCCATCCAGAGCCATGCAAAAGCATAAGTTTTTTAAATTAAAAAAATTAATGTTTATTCATTTTTGAGAGACAGAGAGTGAGTGGGGGAGGGGCAGAAAGTGAATGGAGACAGAATTCAAAGCAGGCGCTAGGTTCCAAGCTGTCAGCAGAGAGCCCTACACAGGGATTGAACTCACAGACCTTGAGATCATGACCAGAGGTGAAGTCAGTAGCTTAACCGACTGAGCCACCCAGGAGCTGCTAATGCTTTTTTTTTTTTTTTAAAGGCACTTTAAAAAAAAAGGCACTATCTTTATCATAATAAAACAATGGTAACAGTTTCCTGTACATATAAAACATGATTTATGAGACTTCTACTCCATTTCAAGCATTTTTATATGAACAAAAACAAAACAAAAATGATTGTATATAATCTTACAGAAGAACCCTGTCACCCACATGAACATGAGTCTAGTGACCCCTCACCAGGACAAGGTTTATTGTGCGGTTCTGTAAATTTAGGAAAGACACTCTCATATTCAAACTTGCATCTTTAAGAGGAAGTGCCTAGAATAATGTAGATGCTTAACAAATGCTTATGAAATAAACAAGTGAAAAAAATCTAGGTTTTAATACAGCTGTACTTAGAACCATTGATCTAAAAACACTTAATGCTCTCTTACAAATTATAAGCAATGCCCCTATTAAAAGAGTTTCCGTAAGGCTATGACTCCTGAAATCAAAAACAAAAACTATTCTTACTTACATTTTTGAGTGACTATATACTAGAGCATTTATATCTGTATAATCTATATACAGATTATACTACTTCCTCAACCATATCATAGCAAAGAAAAATTATCTATAATCAATTCTCATTTCAGAGAAATACAAATACCCAGGAATAATTGGGGAGGGGGAAATGTTAGCATAAAATGTGTTCAAGTTAGCTTATGGTTTAAAAAACAAAATTGCTTTGTCATGAATCAGAAGCAATTCAAAAATGATTTGAAACATTTTGATTAATGTCAAGGTTTCCAGTGAAGAAGGAGCTCACAAATGTGCTGGTTTCGATGAAAGATGAAAATAGAATAAGAATCACAGGATGAATAATTTGTATCTATAATGTATCCTGATTTCTTGTTTTGAACATGTACATGTCTAGGTATCAAGAGGGAACTCATCTGACCTAGAGGAGACAGTGCTATTTCTGGCAACTTCCTTCATCCTGTTTGAAAGAACTATTTTGTATTACGTAGTGAAAACCAAATAAATATTTAAATGCTATAATCAAAGCCCAAAATAATGATAACTGAAAGATGATTTATGAAAAACCATTGTAAATTGATATATCTCACTTCAAGAAAAAGTGTGAACAGAATGGGTAAGGAGGGGGGACGGAAGGAAAAGGAAGCTGTAAATTATAACTTCCATATGCTGATAAAGGTTTAATTAATTTGCAACACAATCTGCTGGAATTTTTTAAAGTTTTGCTTAAAGTTATAGCACCAAGCATTCTCCAGTTTTGGACAACTACCACCAGTGGTCTGGACCACATTTTTACTTTTGGAAATGTAGTGGTTTATGTTCAGTGTCATGTCAAAACAGATACTTTTCTCACCATCTCAAGCTATGACAGGGTGGGTGGTTGTTTCAGGATACAAGGAAGAAAGATGGGGGAAGAATGATTGTCAAGTTACTCTTCATCTCCATCTAATGCAGTGTTTTTGACATTGACTGAACTTTGGAATCACTTAAAGAGTTCTGAATATTATTAATGATTGAGCATCATCCCCCAAATTCTCATTTAATTGATCTGGTTGTGGCCTGGGGATAAAAACCTTTCAAAATTCCCCCAAATAATTCTAATATGCAATGCATTTTAAGAACCAGTAATCCAAAAGGAACTAGGAAGAAAATGTAAGGAATGGCTAACAACTCAAAAGCTTTCTTTTAGGGGTGCCTGGCTAGCTTAGCTGGTAGAGCATGTGACTCTTAATCTCAGGATCATGAGTTCAAGCCCCACACCGGGGGTAGAGCTTACTTTAAAAAAAAAAAAGAGTCTTCTTTTAAAAAAAAAACAAGCAATTCAGGGGCACCTGGGTGGCTCAGTTAGTTGAGTGGCCGACTCATGATTTTGGCTCAGGTCATGATTCCCTGCATCACTCAGCATGGAGCCTGCTTAAGATTCTCTCTCTTTCTCCCTCTGTCCTTCTCCCCTGTTCTCTCTCTCTCTCTAAAATTAAAAAAAAAATTCAGTTAAATTCTTTGGCTTCTTTTACATTGTCAGAGACCAGAATCTTCGCTTTTTATGCTCATTTTGGGCTTAAAGGAACAGATAGAACTGCATTGAAAGCAAGGTTTGCATGACTTATTAAACGATCTATTCAATTTTATTTAATTCAACTTATTAAATAGTGACTAAAGAACCTATTATCTGCAAAGCACTGACTTAGTGTCATAGGACATTCAAAGATGAATAAGATCTGATCCCTCTTCTCTAATAGCATACAGACAAGGAGAATGGTAGATAAGTCAACTAGAGTCAGATGTTTGCAAATAAATCAGACCTGGTAAAGAAGCTTAATGGCTTCTTGAATAGAAAATGAATATCCTATAAGTTCTGACACCACAATTACAAAATCAATTTCACAAACAGCATTAGCCCATAGACATATAGCACTATGTCTGATTAGGCCTAAGAAAGTGGAGAAACAAGCCATTAGCTGATGAATTAAAGCTATTTGTTGTTTGCCAAATTGGGAGGCTGAGGGCATGTGTTGTTTCTAAGCACAGGATCTGAGATATGATATACTCAGTTAAAAGTCTTAACAGTCCACTGGGCTTACCTGTGAAAGTGCTTCCTAGGTGCTGATTGGATTTCTTTTTTCAATTCAAATTAAGAATGTAATTATTCATAATCAGTTGAATACATTGTTTTTAGTAAAAAAATTAAGTTTATTTATTTTTGAGAAAGAGACAGAATGAGGGGGGAAGGGTAGAGAGAGAGGGAGAGAGAGAATCCCAAGTAGGCTCCACACTGTCAGCATGGAGACTGATATGGGACTTGAACTCCTAAACCGTGAGATCATGACCTGAGCTGATACCAAGAGTCAGAGGCTTAACCAACTGAGCCACCCAGGCACCCTGAGTATGTTGTTTGTAGATTGGCCTTGAGCTTGTCAGATGAGTGCTACCCAGTAAAATCTGGCTTGGTATCCCTGTACCCATTGTTTTCTGATGTGTAATGCAGAGATACACAGTGTATGTGTATGTTCACACATAGGTTTATGTGGCACATGTTTCCATGGCACAAGCTAGCTTGTTCAGTGCCACAATCTATAGTGACAGAAAGCTAATGTGTGGTCATATGGGTGCTGTGTGTAGAGTGTGACAGTGCAGGATTATGAAGGCAGCATTAGTAAACTTTTGGGGGAGATGCTTACTGTCTTGATTATGGTGATACCATAACAGGGATATACATATTTCTACTTATTGTACATTTTATTATGTGCAGTTTATTATATGCAGTAACACTTCAATAAAACTTTTAAAAATCACTAAAAAATAAACAGTTGTACTTTCTTATTCATTGTCATGAAACACTTCTCTCATTTGACATAGAAATATTCTCTTATGTTAACTTTTATATATAAGATTTTTTTTTAATTTTTAATGTTTATTTATTTATTTCTGAGGGAGAGAGAGAGAGAGATAGTGTGAGCAGGGAAGGGTCAGAGAGAGAGGGAGATACAGGCTCCATGCTCTGAGCTGTCAGCACAGAGCCCGAAGTGGGGCTGGAACCCACGAACTGTGAGATCATGACCTGAGCCAAAGCTGGACGCTTAACTGACTTAGCCACTCAGGCGCCCCTGTATTTAAGATTTTTATCCACTTATGTTTGGTGCATGAATAGTGGGCTTACAAATATACCTTTGTTTTTTCATATAAAAACAATTTTATTATTTTCACTTAAAAAAATAACCCAGTTTCCCTCACTGATCTGCAATGCCCCCTCAATCATTTATCTAGTTTCCATATAGGCTTGAGTGTGTTTGGGGTTCTAACTTTCATTTGACTGCTCTGTTTCCCTCTCTCTGCACCAGTACCACACTGTCATGGTTATTACCGATTTACAGTGAGTCTGTATCTGATAGGACAAGTTCCCCTTCCGGTTCTATTTGAATATTGTCTTTGCTACTCTTAGAGTGTTGCCCTTTGGCGTGAATTTAGAATCTTTAGAATTTGTGCGAACAAATACGCTTTTTGCGCTGGGTTTCAGAAAATTTGTGTGACCTATACCACTACAAATGATCACCATAGCATGACACCATCCTTTTCAATACTTGTAATGATTGCATTGTTTGGAAATACTAAAAACCTTGCCAATTCTGTGCAATACATAATACATCTCTGCATGTATACTAAATGCAAAAGCAGCTCATTGATTTTCCTATGAATGCGGACCAGGGTGGCAGGAGCACCAAAAAAGAACAGCAAAAACTACCTCAGAGCTTTGTCAAGGGTGAGAAAACAACAGAACAGTTTATTCCATGTTTGCCTCCAAAAACTATGCTTTTTGACAGAGATGAAATGAAATGATTTTGTAAATTAAGATTGTCCTTCACCTATGAAAAGCTTTTTTTCCCCCAGTTTTGTAACCTCTGGCCCCTGACACCCATCACTCTTCCAAATTTTAGAAAAATATAAAATACAAAAATAAAAATATAAAACAGATCAGATATGGCTCTGCACCATTTATCCTTGTATCACAAGAGAACTGTCAAGGGGCTCAGAAGGGTAAGAAAAGAATGATACTCTGTTTTTGAAAAATCACTCCACCTGCTGATCCCGAGCCTTGGGAAGCAGCTCTGAGAACCCACTGCCTTGTTTCTCCCTGAACTGTTCACTCCGTGAAAGGATTTAAATATTTCTGGCTCTAAAAATACCACAAACAAATCTGCACTCCCTTCCCCTCAGCTAGGAAGTGCTGAGAGACATAATCAGGGCCCTTACAAGTAATTTTAAAATTGTCATGTCTAAATGAGTGAGTTTTCAACAAACAGCAGCTTTTACAAACTTGTTTTATATGGCAGAAATGAAAACGCACAGGAAGCTTCGACCGGGTGTTTGCAAGGCTTGATGAGAATATAGGAATATTCTCAATTCTAAGGTCAGATGGGCTCTGGCAGTGCCTTAGGGAAAGCAGGCTGATGCCAGGGAAAGTAGGTTTGAGAGGAGAAAAGTCTACGGAATCTTTTGCGCCAATCCCCTCCCCCACCAAATCAGTATGTGCAAGAAACCAATGCACTGTTACCATTACCATTGCTTTCAACCTCAAAGAGGTAACATGTCATAATCAAGGTATCCAAGAGCACAGACATGAGAGTCAGGCGGCCTGGATTCAAGTTCTAGCTCTACTTCTTAGTATCAGAATGATTCACTCTCTTTGTGCCTCCATTTCCTCATCTGTAATATACGGAATCTACATTAAAGGGTTATCATAAGAGTTATTGTATAGACTAAGTTAATACATACAAAATGTTTAAATAACATGCACTATATGTGTTACTTTTTATCATTATTATTAGTGGTAGTACTATTCTAATTACCAGCACCCTACGCTGTGAAAGGAACTGAGGACGAGTTTACAATTAAAACAGTTTTGGACATAAAATTCTTTCAATCTTAACTTACAGGTGATACTGCAAGCCATACAAGCCATACTTGCAATGACTGCTTTACAAACAAAATGAAGTTCCTTATGTTATGAGATAGAAAAAGAAAATCAGCACTATGCCTATTTCAACAGTTTCATATAGCAACCTTCATTTTTACACTGTGATTAATCTTGGTCCTGATCTAGATCTATTTATTCACTCATTAATTCAGAAAAAAAGTTCATTCAATTTTCTTTATTCAGCAAATACTTACCAGTTGCTTAAAATCTAATATGTGCCAGTTACTATGTTTGCTGATGCAGACATCAAACACTTCTCTGCTACAGAAGACTTATAAAAAACTTTTATTATTTATGAGAGCATAATGGAATGATTATAGCAAGGGAGACATGGGAAGTCTTCATAAGAGAAGTGACAGTTGAGCTGGAATTTGAACTATGGGTAGGTGGGGAGGGCATTCCATGCAGAAAGCAAAGAATGTAGTAAGGGTCAGGAATAAGAGTGTGTCTTACTCTGGGCACAGACAGACATTTAATGTACTTGAAGAGAAAGTTTTGTGTTGAAGGAAAAGTGGAAAACAAGGAGGCTATGAAAGCAGATTGTGATTTCCTAGTAAAGAGTTGGCACCGAGGACTATTGACTAGGTTCTGAAGACAGAGTACAGGTAAGACTCCTTGGAGTACGAAACACTTCCACTTCATAGACTATGTGTTCTTTTCTGTGTAATAAATCACCAGAAACTCAGCGACTTAAACAAACAAAAATGTTATTTTGTAGTTTCCATAGGTCAGGAATCCAGCATATTTTGGTTGGATCCTCTGTGCCAGGCTGAAATCAATGAGTCAGCTAGGTTCATTTTTATCTGAAGCTCAACTAGGGAAACATCACTTCCACACTCCCTAAGGTTGTTGGCAGAATTCATTTCCTGCATGTATAACCGTGATGTTTTCTTGCTGATTTTTGGCTGGAACCACTCTCAGTTCCCAAGGCTGCTCTCAGATTCTTGCCATGAGGCCCCCTCCGTAGGCTCTCTCACACCATCGAAACTTACTTCCTCAAGGACAACAGCGGAATCTCTCTCATGCTTTGAGTCACTTTCACCAGGAAGAACTTAATTCCTTTTAAAGACTCACCTAATTAGATCAGGATTACTCAGGGTAACAATTTTCAGCTTCACTGAGGTGTAACTGACAAATAAAACTGTTATATATTTAAAGTATACAATGTTAAAAAAAAAGTATACAACATGATGATTTGATATACTTACATGTTATGACAGGATCCCCATGATAAAGTTAATTAATAACCATCACCTCGCATATTTACCTTTTTTTGTTTTTTTGGGTGTAAACATTTAAGTTGTATTCTCAAAGCAAATTTTAATTATGCAACACGGTTTTATCAACTATAGTCACAAGTCTAATGTTATACATTAGACCCTTAGAAATTATTCATCTTATAACTGAAAGTTTATATTCTTTTACTAACTTGTTTCCATTTTCTCTACCTCCCAGTCCTTAGCAACCGCCATCTTACCCTCTATTCTATGACTTCGACTTTTGGGGTTTTGTTTTGTTTGTTTTGTATTGTATCTGTTTTTAGACTCTACATGTAAATGATACCACACAGCATTCATCTTTCTCTGTCTTATTTCACTTGGCATAATGCCCTTCTGGTTCATCCATGTTGTTGCAAATGGCAAGATTTACTTCCTTTTTTAAGGCTGAATAATATTCTATTATATTCATATATGACATATTTTATATAGTATCGTATTTAATATAGATATAAAATAAATAAAACTAGATACTAGATAAATTTTAATTCTATATAATAATTATATATGAATGTACACATTTTCTTTATCTATTCATTTATTGACAGGTATTTTGTTTGTTTCCATATCTTAGCTATTGTGGATAATGTTTCAGTGAACAAGGAAGTACAGATATCTCTTTGTGACATTAATGATAATGGATTCCTCTCCTTTGGATGTATACCCAGAAGTGGAATTGCTGGTTCATATGATAGTTGTATTTTTAATTTCTTACAGCCTCCATACTGTTTTACATAGTGGCTGTACTAGTTTACAGTCCTACCAACAGTATGTAACTATTCTCTTTTCTCCACATCCTCGCCATTTGTTATCTCTTATCTTTTTGATAATTGAAATTCTAAGTGTGAGGTGACATTTTATTTGATTTGCATTTCTCTGATTAATGATGTTATGCACGTATTCACAAATTATTGACTATTTGAATATCTTCTTTGAAAAAAATATCCAGATCCTTTGTTCATTTTTAAAATTACCCCTATGTTGTTGTCTAGGAGATTTATGGTTTCAGGTCTTCCATTCAAATCTGTAATCAATTTTGAGTTGATTTTTGTGTATGGTGTGTGGTGTATGGGAGGGTTCAGTTTCATTCTTTCACATGTGGATATCCAGTTTTCCCAACACCATTTATTCAAGAGATGATCTCTTTTTCCCCATTGTATAGACTTGGGTCATTTATGTTACATTGGCTCCCTTGTCAAAAATTATTGACAATATATGCCTGGATTTATTTATGGACTCTCTATTCTATTCCATCTATCTGTATGTCTGTTTTTACGCCAATACCATACTGTTTTTATTACTCTAGTTTTGTCATATAGCTTGAAATGGAAGCATGATAACTCCAGCTGTGCTTTCTCAAGATTACCTTGGGTACATGGGATCTTTTGTGGTGCACATGAATTTTAGGATTGTTTTCTTCTACACCTATGAAAAATGCCATTAGAATTTTTATAGCGATTGTATGAGAACTGTAGATTGCTTTAGGCAATACAAATGTTTTAACAATATTAATTTGTATAATCTAGGAATATTACATATATATTTTTTGGTGTCTTGTTCAATTTCTTTCATCGACATCTATTAGTTTTTTAGTACACAGCCCTTTTACTTCCTTAAGTGTATTCTTAAGTATTTTACTGTTTTAGATGATATTGTCAGTGGTGTTCTTTTCTTAATTTCTCTTTCCAATAATTTATTGTTAGTGTATAAAAATGTAACAAACTTTTGTTTGTTGATATTGTATCCTGAAACTTTACTGAATTTATTACTTCTAACAGTGTTTTGATGGAGTCAATAGGGTTTTCTATGTCTAATATCATGTCTTCTGCAAACAGAGATCATTTTACTTTTTTCTTTCTGATTTGGGTGCCCTTTATTTTTCTTTTTCTTGCCTAATTGCTCTGGCTAAGACTTTTAGTATGACATTAAATAAAAGTGGTGAGAATGGGTAACCTTGTGTTGTTTCTGATCTTAGAGGAAGAGCTTTCAGCTTTTTAACATTGAGGATATTAGCTCTCATATATGACCTTTATTATGTTGAGGTACATTCTTTCTATACTTTGCTGAATTTTGATCATAAAAAATTTTTGAATTTTGTCAAGTATTTTTTCTGCACCAAGTGAAATGATATAAATTCGTATGACTTCTATCCTTTGTTTTGTCAATAAAGTGTATCACGTTGATTGACCTGTGGATGTTGAACCATTCTTGCACCCCTGGAATAAATCCCATTTGGTTACAGTGTATGGTCCTTTTGAGGTAGTGTAGAATTTGGTTTGCTAATATTTTGATGAGGATTTTTACATCTATGTTTATCAGGTATATTGGCCTGCAATTTTCTTTTTTTGTAGTGTCTTTGTCTGGTGGCTTTGGTATCAGGATAATGCTGGCCTTGTAAAATGAGTTGGGAAGTGCTCCCTACTCCTCAATTTTTGGAGAGAGTTTGAGAAGCTTTTGCATTAATTCTACTTTAAAATATTTTTTAATGTTTATTTTATTTTTGAGAGAGAAAGAGAGAGCAGGGGAGGGGCAAAGAGAGAGAGGGAGACACAGAATCCAAAGCAGGGTTCAGAATGAGCTGTCAGCACAGAACCTTACGTGGAACTCAAACCCATGAACTGCAAGATCATTACCTGAGCCAAATTCAGCACTTAATTGACTGAGCTACACACATGCCCCTGCATTAGTTCTTCTTTAAGTGTTTGGGAGAATTCACCAGTGAAAGCTATCTGGTCCTGCACATTTGTTTATTGGGAGACTTGTGATTACTGATTCAATTACTGATTCAATTCAATTACTAGTGATTGGCCCTGTTCAGATTTTCATTTCTTCATGATTCAATCTTAGTCGGTTGTAGGTTTCTAGGAATGTGTCTATTGTTTTCCTGATTACCTAATTTGTTGGCATATAATTGTTCATAATAGTTTTTTATGACTCTTAATATTTCTGCTATCAGTTGTAATGTTTCCCCTTTCATTTACGATTTTATTTATGTGAGTCATCTCTCTTTTTTCTTGTAAGTTTATCTAAAGATTTGTCAATTTTGTTAAAACAAATCACTCTTACTTTAACTGACCCTTTTTGTTGTCTTTTTAAATTTATATTTCATTTATTTCTGCTCTTACCATTGTTATTTCCTTCCTTCTAGAATAATCTCTGTTTTGATTAACTCAAAGCCTGCTGATTTAGGACCTTATTATATTTTCAAAATTCTTTCACATTTATTATATAATATGATCTAACCAAGTAAGTGATTATTCCATCATATTCTTTGATCTGACCATAGATAAGGGGAGAACATAGAGTGTATTCATCATAGGCTGGGAAACTTGGGGACCCTCTTAGAATTTTACCTAACAATAGACTTTCTGCTTTTATGGGTTACTGGGATGATTCTGACCTCCATAATGTCTTCTGAAAAGACTTATTTATGGGGCCTAAAAAAATAATTTTTCCATACATTTCAATCATGTTAAATAGAATATGTGCTAGACTGACTATACCCTGCAGTAAATTTTACTTTGTTTTTTCTAGTAGTGATTAGCTGTAACTATATTACCAAAGTCATTTTGTAGTTTTCTTCCTTCTAGAAAAGAAGAAAGATTTTGTAGTCATATCAGGCATGCACTAATATGTATATTTGAAATGATTTATTGAGTTCAAGCAAATATAAATCAAAATTCAAAAGACAAAAACTTAAATTACAAAACTCCTAATATATTCAATGGATCAAATAGCTTTTAATTTCACTCATAAGGTACATTTGTCATTTGTGCATCAAACACAAACATATACACACATTTTCCTAAGGACTAAGTTGGGGGACATATTCAATAAAATATGTTAAAAGATTTATAAGCTGAAGCTGTTTGAAAAGTTGTTTGAATCTTTAGTGCTATCTGTTCTTTGCCAGAGATAAGCCCAGGCGCACAAGGTTAAAGCTCTACTGTTCTGACATCAATGAGAACCTTGTGGAGACAGTTTCACCCAAAGGCGATGGAGCAAAATGAAAATAATGTGTTTCAGTGGAAACTAATTTGACAATAAACTATTTGTAAAAAAAAAAAAAAGAAAGAAAGAAAGAAAGAAAGAAAATAGAAAAAGAAAGAAAAAAAAATAATGTGCTTCCTTGAGTGTTTCTTTGTGTCTTTTTTGTTGCCGTGGAAGGATCTATGTTGTAGGGGTAATTAAGTGTTCCAAAAGAACACAAAGGGCTAGAGAACAGGCCTGAGTGATGTGAGAGAGCTTTGGTGTACAAGGGAGACAATTAAATATATTGGTGGGGCATTACATAGTATCTAATAGCTAATTCTCAGAAAAGTAAAGTGAAAGAAGAAAGAAAAGAAGAGATTGGCATTTGTGGATTACTTGCATGAAGCGGTAGAACAAGATTGGGGTCACAAATGTGTTGTTTCATCCACTGGAGGTGGGGCTCTTCTGTGCAGCCATTCCTCATGGTGATTACATTGGTGTAGATTTCCCTAAGTGAATGGGTTTTATAGACAATATTTTTTCCTGAATGTGCTTACTTGAATTTTATATCAGGGAACCAGGCTTGAAAGAAGATAAGGTGGGATATACTTTTTGTAGTCATCTTATATTCTTGGATATTTTGTGTTGCATTTTTAGTCTTTTTTTCTCTTTTCTTCTCAGTTTTAGAGATTTTTTATCAAGATATCCTCAAGCTTACAGGTTCAATCCTCTACCATGTCTAGTCTATTAATGGGCCCATCAAAGGCATTCTTCATTTCTGATACATTGTTTTTAATCTCTAGTAATTAAAAAAAATCTTTCTTTGGATCTCTGTCTAATGACATTATCCATCTGTTCTTGTATGTTGTCTACTTTCTCCATTGATACCATTAACATATTAATCATAATGTTTTTAAAATTCCTGGTCTAAAAATTCCAACATTCCTGACACATCAGACTGTGGTTATGATGCTTGTTCTATCTCTTCAAACTGCAATATTTGCCTTTTATTATGTCTTATAATTTTCTTGTGAAAAGGTGGGCATTATGTATTGAGTAAAGGGATTTATAGTGAATAGACCTGTAGTAATGCAAGGTTTGCAGGGAGAGGATGTGTTCTATAGTCCTGTAATTATGTCTCAGTCTTTTTGTAAGTCTGTGAGGCTGAAATGTAAATTTCATTGGTGCTTCTTAGAATGTTTTCCTTCTTTACATGGGACCAGTTGGCTAGCAACTGCTGGAATTGTATATTTCCCTTCCCCTACATAGTTTAGGTGCTAATAAGTCATATTATATTAGCCCCTGGTAAAATTGCTTCTCCTGAAAGCAGGGAAAACTTATCCAACTTAAGAAAATGAGAATGCTCAGGCAAACATCAAAATGGTTATTTTTCCTCTCCTCTGACAGAAGTATAAGGGAATTTTCCTCTGATACTCACTGTGAGGCTCCTGTAAGTAAAATTCACAGAAGTGTGGAGGCTCTCTGATGACTAGTTCTCCCTGGAGTTTTTAACTTTTAGACTTGTGCACACTGAATCTCTAGCAATTCATCAATTATAGTTCAGATTTTTCTACCCCAGTACTGATGCCTCCAGTGGTGCCTGCTTGTGAGTTTCTACTCCAGTAAGTCTGATTTTCTATATTTGCCTGATTGTCGCTCCAGTTCTGAGGATAGCAGTTTTTCCTGTGACCTCATTTCTCTGATGGACCTAAAAAGAGTTATTGCTATTTTGGGGTTTTAGTGTCTTTTTTGTCTGTCTGTTTGTTTGTTTGTTGTTTTTAGCTTTTTACTTGTTAAGATTCAGTGGTGGCTTCTAAACTAATATGCTAGATCTAAAACAGGAGTTTCCGAATATACTTTTTAATCAAACATAGTAATTCTTGATCTAGTGTTGCCTTGATGCCCAAAGTTTACTATTAATTTTACATGGGATCTACAAAAGAAATTAAATATACTCTGATTCAAAATTTGTCTGATGTTCATAGACTGATTTATATAAACTTTTATTTTATATTTATTATACTCTGGCTAAAATACTCTATGGTATGTTATTTTTTTAATGGGCACAGATGCCAGATGCCCATTTTTATTAGCGAGGCTGTTGATGTATGTGCACATCAAAATACTTCTTATTTTTTAATCTACATTTCCAGAGAACAATTCATATTCTGCTACCTTCTCTCTCAGAAGGAGACAGACTTGGCCAACTGATATATTATACTGCTCTTCGATTGGAACCAGCTTTCTGTCTTAAATACATTTCTGCAACATGTCATTTATGGTTAAAAATATTCAAGAGCTATCACTTTCTTATAGAAAGTATTTACCAATTGCTTCCAGCCTTTATTAATGATTCATGCAAAATTCATAAAGAATGTTTTTTTCAATACAGTTTTCCAATAAAGAGAAATGATAAATAAGGCCCAGGAATGAAATTCCATTTCCCTGCATAAATGCTACAATGCAGTATGTAAATAGGTAACTTTTAAAGATGATCAAATCTAGAAACTTAAAATAGAACTTGGAGGACATCAACCCAACTTCTCACCCAAATTTAGAATCTTTTTAGTAATACCCCTGGCAAATAATCATATTATTGTTTCCTGGGAAAACAGTAAGAAGCTTTCTTGAATACACAATAGATTTATTCCACACATTTACATGTATCATTAACAGACTGTTATGGTTGAACACTGTATATGGGTGGTAGGTGAAAGAAGGGAGGGATAAACAGACCTGGAACAACAACTCCTGTCTCCAGCCTCCTTGCCAGGTCTTCTTACCACAATTGGAGAAATGAGAAGGAATTAGCAAAAGGCACTGAGAAGGAGAGAAAGTCCTGGAAGCCAAAAACAGTTTCTTAGGAAAGGATCAATTATGTCCAAAGCTGCTAATATGTCAACCATGTTGAACACTGAGAGATGGGATTGGATTTAACTACATAGAGATGACTGGTGACCTTGATAAAAGTAGCCTTTAGTGGAGTGCTGGAGATAAAAGCTAGGTGGAATGGTTTAGAAAGAATAAAAGGAGAAAAATCAGAGACTGTGGGTAGAAAAACTTTTTGAAGAGTCTTGATATAAAGGAAAAAAAAAAAGAAAGGACTACCAAGTTTTCTTTTTTTTTTTTTCTCCTTTTAAAGGGGTGAGATAAGATGGATTTTCCTCTATTTGTGGGCATTAGAGAATTTATTTTTTTTAAAAAGGCAATTTATTTGAGAATCTATGTGCCAAATAGAAACACAAGATAATATAATCTTTGAAAGCATATTTTTAGGCCAGGAAAGCATTATTATTTACAACTAATGGTTGGTATAATTGCAAGAAAAGTAGTTTATAGTCCATAAACACAATATGATCTTCTTTCAAACACACTAAGCTTCTTCTTTCTATGTTTACAAAATATTAGAAACAAAACCCAAATCCTTAAATGAATTTTAAGGGACAAAAAGATTGAGACTGGTGTTTTAAGTACAAGAGAAAGCCCAAGGATATTGAAATTCCCTCATATATGGTTTGTATAAGTCACTCTGGAAAAAAATGCAGGCCTTCTCAGTTAAATAAATGTTTTCATTTTTGGAAGTTTTCACAAAACTTAAAAGGATACCTTATTTGGCATATATATTTTAATGAAATAAAATCTTCTCTGGGAAAAGAATGTGAAATCTCATGGTGTTATTAAGGAAATTCAATGATACTTTTGATAACAAGCAAAGGAGAGAAAACTAATGACTAAGTAATACCACCTATAGCTGTTACTAAGTCCTAGTGCCAAAAAAATGTGAACTAAAAGAATTTTCAGTGTGTGTGTCTGGAAGTTCAAAGACACGGACAATGGCAGGGAATGTAGAACAACTTAATATTATAGATTAAAGAAGAAATCTTTTTAAAATGTTGACTTATACCATTGAAAATATTAAAATAATTAGATATAACCACACACATTTTGGTTAGAGTTTTTCCATCCTCTTTTTTCCAACACACACACACACACACACACGCACACACACACACACACACAGAGTTAAAACAAAATCTCCTAAAAGCAATAATTTTAGCTATGAATGCAGACTAGACAAGAAAGGGAAGAAAGCACATTTATCCCCACACTGAAGAGGGAGGTTTTTTTTATTGTGAGAAAAAGATTAAGACCAAAAAAATAAAACAAGAAAAGAAATTACCAAGTGTTCAATAAACTGGAGGCTGTACTAAAATAGGATGCATTTTGTTGAGGAGAAAAAGTCACTCATAACTCAACATGAGCAATTACAATCTATCTCTTGTTTTTATCTCCTCTGAAATAAAATACATTCTGTATGTTCTCAACATGTGGGAAATGATACTCTATCAATAGAGAAATAATATGAAAATGGAAGCAGCATAATTATGCATGGAGGAAGATGGCAACATTCTAATCATGGTATATGTTGCACTACCAGATTTTCCACACTATTTTTTCAGAATATAAAAGCCATTGAAGTAGACTACAAATGTAAAATTAAATAGTGTGGAAAAGTTCAATTCCTTTAGAACTGGTATGCTACAGAATAAGTCCGGTTTATGAAAGAGGAAGTCTCTATCACTGAAATTTCTGTCAACTTTACTTATTTCACAAGTTACAGAAAATTTCTAGGTACAAATGATCATTTTAAATACCTATGCATATGACTTTGACACTTCATATATTCACCTTTTTTATTAAAAAATCAATAATTTTGGCAAAAAGGAGAACCATCTCTGGATAATTTTAGAAGAAAAAATACAATTTCTTTAGAAGGTGAGTTCTTAGTGTCCTTTAGTAAGCTTAACAAGGTGTGGATGGAAGTAGGATTTAAGTCAATATCTTGGATTAGCAAAATAATCCTGTTATGTCTCTACATAAAATATATGTTAATAGTATGGCAGTTAACTGAAAAATAAAAGTTAACTAAAAATAGTATATATTTCTGTTAATAAGTTAATACTCATTGTAGATTGCATGAAATAGACATAAGATGAAATACAAATCACCTGTAGTCAACACTCATGAGTAGCATTTAACATTTGGCATATGAACTTGAAGTCATTTTCTATTCATGTCATATCAACTAAATCAAGATCATGTTGTAATATGTAATATTGTTTTGCATCCCACTATTTTAATAATGCTTTGGAATGAATATTTGCCTTTATTTAATATATTTCGAAGAGATCATATACATAAGCAATAATGTATTTAACAACTCCTTTTTGTTGTCTATTAAGATGTTTCCTTTTTTGGCATCCTAAATGGAGCTGAGGTTAACACATTTATTGAGGTTTTAGTTTCAGTTTAGCGACTTTATCATTATATTCATATCTCAATACAATTCATCAATGATGGGTGAACGATTAAATATTTAATTAAATTTATTATGCCTAATACAACTTCAAATATTTTATGAGTATTAGTGCTTTTAGATGAAAATGCAATTAAAAATGAGAAGTGAAAAAGGAAGCAGAGTCAGAGGAAGACAAATGACTGAATACATGGCATAAGATCCCATACAGTTGATAGAAGTAAGTCATAATGTTTGGAGGTTCTGAATAGCCAAGCCAGAAAAGGAAATATACTGCAAGTCCCAATACCTGTGAGTACCAATTTTTAGGATTAAAATAATAATGCTATAGTTCACTTGTTCTAGATAATATGACTTGAGGAAACATTCCTCCTTGGATTTTCATGAAGACAAGTAAGGTTGATCAAGTGGGTTTTGTCTCCAATGACATCTTGTAACTTATTCTGACACAACTATTTATCATACTATCTCTCCATGTAGACCAACTGCCTAATGGCAAGATCAAATAACCTTCAAATACACATTAATGGGTCCTTATTTGTTAGCTAAATTTCTATTTGAAAAATTCTGTAAAACAGTGACCACTTGGCTGAATAAAAACTAACATGTGTGTCTATTTTCATTTTTAATTTAATCACATTTAGCTTTAAAAAGCCATAGAAAATACTTTGATCCATTTTTTGATGGGGGGAGAATATTTTGACAGCTGGCATAGAAGCTGTTGTTATAACAGAGATTTACAGTATATCATCTTGTTTCCAAAGAAGTGACTTTGTTTTTAAATTACATACTTTACCTAATTCTAAATAGAATGTGAGTTGGCTTACAGTCAAAAGCAAAAGTGCATAGAACCACTGACACTAAAATAAGAGTCATGAAATTAGGTTATGCGAGCCGGGAATATATACTTATACCAAAAAAAATTAGGGCCACGTGGGTGGCTCAGTCAGTTAAGCATCCAACTTCGGCTCAGGTTCATGATCTCAACGGTTTGCGGGTTCGAGCCCCGTGTTGGGCTCTGTGCTGACAGCTAGCTCAGAGCCTGGAGTCTGTCTTCAGATTCTGTGACTCCCTCTCTCTCTGACCCTCCCCTGCTCACGCTGTGTGTCTCTCTCTCTCAAGAATAAAAACGCTGACAAGAGCTGCTACATTAAAATCCTTGGCAATAACTGTGGCATAAATCTAATTAAATAATAATGGGAAATACTTCAGCTCATCTGGAAAAATAGACACTTTGTTACCATAGAATTTAAACTTAACCCTTAATTAAAGGCAGCACGAGACTTCCAGGTAAAAATGATAGACTTCTCCCTTCTTCAATATCTAATGAAATGAATAAAAAATAGAAATCAGGACCAAAAAAATTCATTCATCAATCCACGAACAAGGAAAGGGCACAAATGTAGTGTGGACTTTAACACAACACCACTTTATATAAATGGTATTGGGAATTGATTAAATATTGACAATTCTCACAAATACTATCAATTTTATTTTATCTTTTAATTTGAAGTATGGAGAACAGTAAGTAGGAGTATAATGAATAAGTGAAAACAGGTCTTAATGAACAACACATGGACTCCAGGTATCCTCCATAAACTGAAAAAATGATCTAAAATTCTGAGGTATATACACCCCTCTTCTCCAAATTCCTACCAGCTCTACTATGAAAGTAGGACTCCTGGTCTTTACCAGGTAAAAAAACATTTGTACAGGAGTAACAAAATTCTCAAAAGAGTCTTTTCTCCTTAAGATTGCATGAAACTCTAGTTGATGTCCCCTAAACAGGCAACAGAAAAGTCTCCTAAACAGGCAACAGAACAAAAATACCTGAAGCCTCAAAATGTAACTTGGCCAGAAATACTGACATGCCAGAGTCAAGATGGGAAGGAGAGTTAAGAAGTCATCCACAATATTTTAGGAGAAATGAACTCTCTAGATGCAGTGAGATTCAAAAAAATGGTCTCACAGGCATCCCAAAATGCTAAAGAACCCTTCTCGGAAAGAAATATAACACATGAAAGACAGAACAGTTTGGAAAAATATGTTAGCTCCAAAACAGAAAACATGTTCCTAGTAGTGTTTTACATCATAGGAGAAATTAATGACAGTAAGGATTTAATATACAAATGAACTCAAACATAAGATGATACAGCAACAGAATGAGACTTAAAAAAAAGTCAACAAAATGATTTGAGGCTCAAAATAATACTATTATAGAAGTAAAAGAAAATCAGAAATAAAGTATAGAATAAATATGCTTTATAATTGAGATAATATCATATTAACATACAAGAATGACTTGAGACAATTACAATGACTGCAGGGGGCGCCTGGGTGGCTTAGTCAGTTAAGCGTCTGACTTTTGCTTAGGTCATGATCTCGCGGTTTGTGGGTTTGGGCCCCGCGTCGGGCTCTGTGCTGACTGCCAGCTCAGAGCCTGGAGCCTATTTCAGAGTCTGCATCTCCCTCTCTCTCTGACCCTCCCCTGCTCACGCTGTCTCTCTCTCTCTCCTAGAAATAAATAAAAATATTTTAAAAAATTACAATGACTGCAGACAAAAAGACTAAACAATCACAGTAATTCAAAAGGAAAAAAATAGATATTGAGGCAAGGCAAAACTGAACTAACATGAAGATAAACTGGTGCTCTTAAGAGAGAATCCAACCAATTGAGCAGGAAAATGATTTGAATATATAATATTAACAAAAACCCTTGAATTGAAAGGATGTCTAAATTAACAGATTAACAAAACCCACTTACATCTCAGAAAAGATGGTTCAGAAGGATTCCTAAGAGCTGGTATAGTTTGGTGACCTGAGATTCAAAACTAATGAGGGAGAAGAAAGCGAAATTCTGAATGTTAGTAGTCTGGAGGTATTTAACAGGCAGATAAAGAATAACTTCCCCAAGTCATCCTATGTATAAGATCTGAACAAGGATTCTATGAGCCCAGAATGCTTTGAGAGTGTCCCAAAGGCTGTGAGATGTTAAGACAATGATGATCCAACAGACAATTTTCAAAATCAGAGTGAAATGATATGAGAGAGATACTGTGGGTTGGCTCTTTCAAATTCCTTTCCATCTTCCTTCTATTTGGAAAAGTTGGACAACTCTAAACAACATTCCAGAGGAATTCTGCTTCTATCATGCCCAAGTAACTGGTGTGAGGCTTATGTTCTTGTGATATACCAATAGAAAACTGAAAACAATATACAAAACAGCAGTTTTCAGATTTTGGACACGAGGTAGCGCAAGACCGTGATATCCAAGAAAAAGGGTAACAAAGGAAGTGAGTCCCACAGTCTTCCTGGTTTTCTATCTGGAGGCAACTTCCAGACTACAGTGTAGGAAGAGGTTCCCTAAATAAGTACAATCACAAAGTAAGCACCATCTTTTCCTTCAACCACAAGAAGTGTTCTCTAAGAAACCTGGTTCCTCTGAGCTTCAATTTCCTGACAAATATAATACCCTTGTTTAGAATTTTTGCAAAAATTACATTGTAATAGCTGGATATATATTGATATACTCCCAAATCCTGATAAGTGCCCAATAAATCTTAACTATTATTACTACTAATTAGATATCTCACAGTATTTGTATTTATAGTGAGGTTACCAGATTGAACTGAAGAAAATTTAGAATTTCATGAAACACAGAGTACTTATCACAAGGCCATAAAATTGGGAGAAGCTTTTCAAAATCCACATAATGACAAATCATAAGTGGAACTTTTAACAATTAGACTTTTCATGGGATAGAAGAAAATGGAAATATTAAAAAATGTTTGCAATTGTGTTGCACAATTTATGAGCTGAATAATGAGGGTGTTTACTTGCAAATGGAGCCTAACCAAAAAAAAAAAAAAAATTATACTACATCTTGAAACTAAACTGCATGATTTGGAACAAAACGCAGCAGCTTTGAGTCAAAACTTGTAACTGAAAACACCAGAGTTGAGGCACTTGTGGAAGATCTGTACATGAAGACTCCTTAGAGATGCCATTCCTCTTAATTAGCCCAAGGAAGTGAAGGAATGTCTTTTACATATTACTCTCAGGTGTTTGATAATGCTTCCTCGCCTGAAGAACCTAATCACATGAAAACTTGTATCTTCTAGGTGAGATCATTATCCTTTACAAATGGGTTGCTTGAGAGCAATATTTCAACATTTAATTGTGTTTTCTTTATTTCTCTTAAGAGATAAATCCAGGAAAATATGAATTGCATTGTTGTTGAAGTTTCAGCAGATAGTATCAGAATAATGTTCCCAAATGGCATGTTTCCTATGATTAGTCAACAACATGAGCTTTGAGTATTTGAGTGCAATGTTTATGAGACATGGTGCCAGAAGGTGGTACAGCTTTAACTCTGTACTCCCCTGTGAGGGTTTACCAGCTTTGAAGTAGTTCCATTCTCTGGAAGCAGCAGAGCTCACATATACACATATTCTGCTGTAGTGAATATGATCCCCAAACAACCACAGTTGTAAATTGCAAAATGGCTCTAATTATTTACCCCTTCCTGTGTCTGTGTCCATGCTCTTTGCCAAATAGCCTTGTAGGGTCCTTTCACCCTGACTCTGGGGTCAGGCAAGGGACTTGCTCAGACAAACAGGCTAGAAAATGAGTTGTCCAGTTGGGCTTGCTCTCTTGCTCTCTGCCATCCACAGGAAGGGCATATTAAGACTAATTTGCTGGGGGCTCCTTGGCGGCTTAGTCGGTTAAGCGTCCGACTTTCGCTTAGGTCATGATCTCGCGGTTCGTGGGTTCGAGCCCCGCGTTGGGCTCTGTGCTGATTGCCAGTTCAGAGCCTGGAGCCTGTTTCAGAGTCTGTGC
Source organism: Proteles cristata cristata (assembly GCA_017311185.1). Lineage (NCBI taxonomy): Eukaryota > Metazoa > Chordata > Mammalia > Carnivora > Hyaenidae > Proteles > Proteles cristata. The sequence goes on along the minus strand of JAESUZ010003619.1, from coordinate 1,465,528 downwards.
CTCCCTCTCTCTCTCTGACCCTCCCCTGCTCACGCTGTCTCTCTCTCTCTTAGAAAAAAAAAAAAACATTTAAAAAAAAGACTAATTTGCTGGAAGATGAGGTGTAGATAAGTGCTTTTTGTCTTAGTCCACTGATTTTTGGAGAAATGGGATATCCAACTTTTAGAGTGGCTAGCTTTCATCAAACGGAATCTCTGTCAATTAAATTAAATAAGAAATACAAGCAATTTTCTTGGGGTCTTTTCCATTTTCAGAAACCACGTTCCTGCATGCTAGCCTCATTTGCTTAGGTACTGATTGTAACTCAAACTCTCCAATAAATGATTTGGCAGAAAAAAAATGCATACTTCCTCTTCTATGTTTCTCCAGCTTGATTTAAAAATGTTTCTATTGGCCTAAGGAAATATTTCAAATGGGGTTAAAAAATAAGTTGGGTTAATTTGAAGAGAGCAGGGTAAAGTAAAGCTGAGTGATCTCAACAAATAATCATCAAAAATGGTAAAGAGTAAACTGGATGTCAAAAACAATTATGTGGGTTTTGGCATTAAATGAAAGACTTTTGTATCTAAGAGAGAATACTTTCTCATTTACAAGATGAAATTAAGTTTCCATTTCCAAAAATCTTGGGTAATAAATACATATGCCTAAGCAACCTATAGATATTTTGTAAATTTAAAAAAAATCTCAAAATTAATTGCTGTAGTTGAAGCATGGTACATGTGACTGGCCTATAATTTACATAATTTTAATACTTGATCTTAGAGTACTTAGAGTTTATTTTAAAAATAATTCTGGGTAGTTATCTTTCAAAGATAAGCCTGCATGTTATGTTCAGCATTAAAGTTAGAATATGTTTCTTTAGCAATTAAAAGCACAAAAATGTTTCTTAGAATTTGCATTCATGTCATACATATATAGGTTAATTTTATTCACTTTGATAGGCAATTAAGTTTCTCAAGTTTTTAAAAGTCTTATTAGTTTTCATTTCCTTACAGCTTCTTTCTTTCATCTCTAATATGGAAGTACTATTTTATCATCTTGATTTATAAATCACATGGCAATATAGTTGGTGCATGTCCAGCGTTATTGAAGATTCATGCAAGAGAAAAAATGTTTTCTTCTGGAAGTCTGATCATAAGTTAATTAATAAAAAATGTACTGAAACCCATAATCTTATATCACAACTCTTCAAGCTTACTTATTTGTTCATAATCATACTTATCCTTGCCTTTTCACTCCTTTTCTTGGTTAAAAAATACTGTGGCCTCCTTTGCCCCACCATCATGGTGTGTGTGGTTGAATGTTCCTCACAATGCCTTCTCATAAGACTTTCAGGATCAAGTGACTCCTGGCCAATAAACAAAGGCAGAATCATTCCATTCCCCGGTGGATTCAAATGAAAACTAGTAATAAAATCAGGTACAACTCCTAAAGGAGACATTGGAGAAGAACCAGGATGTGTCCATAAAGGATGACACCTGAGATGGCACGCATGTTTATACTGCATGGCCACATGTACCTTATCACTCTGTAAACATCAGTACTACCTGAACAACAGACATGTTTTATCAGGGAAATGTTTGCTCTCTGTTACCATACTTCTGTATCATACGTTGGTTAGGTAATAAATATGTGAGACCTTTAAAAAAATACTCCTAATATATGTTTCAACACTAAGTTATTCTCCATCAGTTTTCATAATCCCACATTTTTAACTACCACTCTTTAAATACAATAGAACTACATACCAAATAAAAGCATATAACTAATATTTTAGAAAATCTACTCATTTTCTTGAGTAGGTATACTGAAATAATTTGAGTCATGGAAAATATATATAAGAACATTGATCTAGAAGTCAAATTTTAATTTTATGTCATTATTTGCTAAATGATAACAAAATGTAAATGTACATCTCCAAGAAAAGGTACATGTTAAGGAAAGCAATGCTCATTAAACTTAGTTCACCTGTAAACACTACTTATAACTACCTTAACAGATAATACAATCAAAATCCTTAAAATATGTTTGTTAGGTATAGAGCCTTAAAGTTCATGAGAAATCTTACTTTTTTTAAAATGGAGATGAAGGTAGCCATCTTTCTTTCATGCTTTAGACAATAATTTTCCCAAAAGAATTGTAAACTACAAAGTTTAAATCTCTGAAGAGGGGCCTACAAATATCCCAAAATTTATGTTTCTTATAGATACATGACACTAACCACCACCTACCCAGAACAACATCACATATTGGGCAGCTTATCTTTATAGCTTAAAATGCAAGTTAGAGCAGATATATATGGTGGAACATATATATGGTGGAGCATCCAAGAGAGTGCATACATTGATATACCTGGTTAGCTTGTCTCATGGTGTGACATACTTGGCAATCTACCATTTTGGCCAATACAAACATACAAAGCCAGAGCTAATTATAGGCAAGTCTTCAACATTTCTGAACCATTTATCAGAATGGTTCTATGGGGGCTGCCATAAAAGATTATTAAAGAGAAAATTAAAGTTGAACAGGAGGGAAGGTGGTCCACAATGACCCTGCTAACGGATAGGACAGAATCTCAGTTTTTAGAACTTGTAGGGAAAAAATCCCTTAAAAGAAAATTTAGATTATATCCAAATATGTACAGAAATGAGGGGTATCATAGATGTGGTACTTCAAACTGGTGTGTGGGGTGGCAGGGGGAAAGGAACGGGCTATTCAGTAAGAGATGTGAGGTCTACTGGGTTCCAGTAGAAGCTAATTTGAGAAATTAAATTAATTTGAGAAATAAAATCTGGATCCAAACCTCTTTTCATGTAGGTCTCAGGTCTATCAATAACCAATGCTGTGGCTGGACTATCCCTTGTGGTTCTTATTATGATTGTGGCATGCACTCGGCAATAACCATCAGAAAACTTTGAAAGAGACCAGGTTACTTACAGAAACTGGAAACTACACAGTATACCCGGGACCAGCCACACAGTGAGGTCACAGGGGTTAGGGGAAGACCATAGACCCGGGGTTCTGCTTTTACCGGGGTCCAGGGTAGGGGCCTAGGGTTTCACAGGCTTACTCTGTATTGGTGAATTTAAAACATAAAAAAAGACAAATAATCATAATATTTACAGAAATACCATAGGTGCTGCTGCCTCAATATAAAAAGTTCCCACAAATTAATAAGAAAATGACCATAAGAGTAAGAAATGAATAAACAAAGCCTTCATAGAAATTAAAATAAAAGCAGTTCTCAAATCTATTTAAAGATACTCAACCTCATTAATAACTAGAGACATGTAAATAAAAACTATACTGCATCAAATTGGAGAGGATGATACAATTGGATGAAGCACTGTAGTGGGAAGACTATAGTAAATCATGGGTTCTCGTATACTGTTAGGAAATGTGTAAACTCGTAAGAGCATATATAACATAATTTGGCAATATTTTGAAAATTACCAATGTTCTTATCTATTGGCACACCAATGGATTCAGAATCTGTTATAGAAATATGCATACAGAGATGTGAAATCACCTATGTAGAGGCTATTCACTACATCTCATTAGTAATAGCAAAATATTTATAGCAAGATAGATCCATAGCAATAGGAGATTCATTAAATAATTATGGTAGATCTATGCAATGGAACACTACTGATATAAAAGAATGAAGAAACTTTTATGTATTGATATGAAAGAACACTCAGACATACATTTTCACATAAAAAAATGTAAGTTGAGAGTACCATCAGTGTAAATGGAGTGGAGAACTCCAGGGGCCCATCCTCCCCTCGAAACACAGAAAAATCTGAGAAAATGGTCAGAACCAACCTTACCAGAACTCTTGCACACTGCAAATCTGTCACAGATTTGCAGCAACCAGGTTAATGTTTCATCTGGAGAGCAATGTTTGAAGCACAGTAGACTTTTCTGGTGTTTTGACCTATTCCACCTCCTTCCCCAGCTTGGCAACCCACATTCCTGGTAACAGTTCTGGTTCTGGAGGGAGCACAGAAGACCTGGTTCTCAAAAAATTGTGTTTGCCTATTTTGAAACCTTGGGAGCTCCCTAAAGGACTAGTGCAAAGGACTTACTTTTATGTTACTTAACTCATTAAGTCTCAGGACTGAGAGTCTACTATGTAAGGGAATTCCTCAAAAACACTGAAAGGAAAACACACTAGCTATTGCCACCTAAGATAGAGGATATCAGTTGGGGCAAAAAATAAGATGTTGAAAAGTCTATCAAGAAAAGCTGTGGAATGAGATATTTGGAGGCATTAGGGTTTTGAAAGCCTCCCCACATATACTGGGGAATCTAGAAGGTCACATGCATACAATAGAAAAGCACCAAAGATAGATCTGGAACCTTTGTGTGGTGGGTGACAATTTAGGGTCATTAGGATATTTCATTATGGATTAGTAAAATGTCAGTGGTCAGAGGTCCTTTTGTTTCCCTGCTTGTCCATTTCTTCAAAGAACCTTACCTGAATGTCTTTGATATCTGTCTTTGCCATTAGACTGCAAGCTCTAGTCATATCTCAGCTATACAGCCACTGTCTAGCATAGTCCTTAACTCATGGTTCACACACACACATTTATGCAAAACAAACAAAATTGCAAGCATTAAACATTGAATAAAATAATGTGTTTTATTCCCTGGTAAACCACCTCTCAGTATTCACGGGTGAAGAATCAAAGGGAGGGAGATTCATTTATTACCTGACTCAGCCCTTCAGTAAAGACCCAAGAGATATTCAGCTACCTTTGAAAGCAGTGTAGGAAGTATAAATGCCACAACTATAGAGAAATTAAACTGGACCACATAAAACTACATAAACCTTGGAGTGGTTTTATTATCACAAAGTGATATCACAAAGTGATAATAAAAGGATAGAAAAAATGTGTAGGTATTTTTCATTATCAAAATAAAACTAAATGTACATCTAAATATTAAACAGAAGTTAGATTTTTTAAAAAGGTGTATAGAAATTTAAATATTTTCCCTAATGGCATATATTGAAGAAGAATTTAAAGCTGAAATCATGGTGTTTTAAGTGAAATCATAAGCAAAACCTTCAAGAAAGGGGAAGAATTAAGAAGAGCTTTGAGAAAGTGTAAGTTAAAAATTACAAATTTTTAATGCAACCCATTGGTTCAGCGTCTCAGAGAACCAGGTTACAGGATATGAGAAAATTTCAAATCAGTAGATTAGTGTTTTTCAGACATGGGGAATGGGCCGGCCATGTATCTCTTCCCAGCTTCTAATCAAGGATCTGAGGATGATTTCACCCCAGGAAGAAAGAACACAGAGCTGAGGGACTGTGGAAAAAAATCTACAAAGTATTGAAAAAAGAAAAAAAATTAAAAGATCAGAGGTCTAAGAAAAAAACCAGGGAAACCAAATATCATTCCTATAGATTCAGAGATAATAAAAAATAGACATCTTAGAAATATAAAACAATCCAGGTTGTCTTTAATAAATGCAATAAAGAGAGCCATTTCATAGGCATAAGAGATTTCAGAAAATAATACTGCTTGCATGTTCTTTTGGAAAGAAAGACATAAAACTGCATTCTAAATTACTGAAGACACAAAGAAATGGAAAAACCTTCCATGCTCATGGATTGAAAGAATAAATATTGTTAAAAGGTTGATACTACCCAAAGCAATCTACATATTCAATGCAATCCCTATCAAAACCACACCAGCGTTCTTCACAGAGCTAGAAAAAACTATTGTAAAATTTGTATAGAATGAGAAAAGACCCCAAATAGCCAATGTTGAAAAAGAAAACCAAAGCTGGAGGCATCACAATTCCAAACTTTAAGCTGTATTACAAACCTGCAATCAAGGTAGTACGGTACTGGCACAAAAACAGATGCACAGATCTAAGGAACAGGATTCAGAACTCAGAAATGTACCCACAAACATATGGCCAACTAAATTAGGACAAAGCAAGAAAGAATATCCAATAGAAGAGAGTCTCTTCGACAAATGGTTTTGGGAAAACTGGACAGCAACATGCAGTAGCATGAACCTGGTCCACTTTCTTATGCCATACACAAAAATAAATTCAAAATGGATGAAAGACTTAACTATAAAACAGAAAGCCATCAAAATCCTAGAGAAGAAAACAAACAACCTCTTTGACCTGAGCTGCAGCAATGTCTTACTTGACATGTCTTTAGAGTCAAGGGAAATAAAAGCAAAACTGAACTATCAGGCCCTCATCAAGATGAACATTTTCTGCATGGCAAAGTAAACAATCAGCAAAACTAAATGGCAGCAGATGGAATCAGAGAATTTCAGATAAAGGGTTAGTATCCACAATCTGTAAAGAACTTAATCAAACTCAACACTCAAAAAACAAATAATCCTGTGAAGAAATGGGCAAAAGACATGAATAGACATTTTTCTAACGAAGATGTCCAGCTGGCAAACAGACACACAAAAAGATGTTCAACATCGCTCATCACCAGGGAAACTGAAATCCAAAACACAATGAAGTGCCACCTCACATGTGTCAGATTGGCTAAAATTAACAATTCGGGCAATAACAGATGTTGGCGGGCTGTGGAGAGAGGGAAACCCTTTTGCACTGCTGGTGGCAATGCAAACTGGTGAAGTGATTCTGGAAAACACCACGGAGGTTTTTAAACAAATTAAAAATAGAACAACACATCAATTGCACTACTAAAGGTATTTATCCAAAGGATGCAAAAATGCTGATTTGAAAAGGCACCTGTATCCCAATGTTTACAGCAGTACTATCGACTATAGCCAAATTATGGAAAGAGCACAAATGTCCATCAACTGAAAATGGATAAAGAAGAGTGGTATATATACACAATGGAAGATTATTTGGCAATCAAAAAAAAAAAGAAATTTTGCCATTTGCAACAATGTGGATGGAACTAAAGTGTCTTATGCTAAGCAAAATAAGTCAGAGAAAGGCAAATATATGATTTCACTCATTAAGTGGAATTTAAGAAACGAAACAGATGAACCTAGGGTAAGGGAAGGAAAACAAAAAATTGAAAGCTAGGTAAAGTATAGGAGACTCTTAAATATAGAGAACAAAGTAAGGGATGCTGGAGGAGTATTGAGTGGGGGGATGGGCTTAATGGGGGATGGGCACTGAGGAGGGCACCTATTGGAATGAACACTGGGTGTTATATGTAAGTGGTAAATCACTAAATTCTATTCCTGAAATCAACATTACACTATATGTTAACTAACTTGGATTAAAACACACACACACACACACACACACACACACACACACACACACAATTATATTCCAAATAATTGAGATAGGAAAGTACTGAAAGTGCAAGAAACTTTGAATCTGGCATAGGAATCAGTGTAAAAAAATTATGAAAGCAATTTCAAAACTGAATTCAAAGATTTTACTTAAAAGAAAACATATGTGATAAAAATAGAATTTAATTTCAAAACATCCAAATGCCAAATAATACTAAGACTCACTGCAAATCATCATATTTACATGTGTTTATGTAAATATAAACAAAATTTTCATTTAAAAATAGAACACAGTGAAATTAGTAAATAGAGTAAAAACAACTCTTACATAGATGCATCTGAATTATATTTTGCTTGTATTACTTCAAATCAGTAGGAAGATTGATAACTGTTCTTAAATAGTGCTAGGAGGACTGATTAGTAATTTTAAAAGAAAAAAGTAAGCCAGATTCTTACTTTGTAACTTACACAGAAATATTTTCCAGTTGAAAATACTGAAATGTTAAGAAAACATTCTAGTACTAACAGTAATGTATTGGATATTTTACAATATTGGAGAATAGGAAACAACATTTCTAAATACATTAGAAACAAGCTGAAAAAATGTTTGTTAGTTATTCAAAAATAAATGTTTAATTTCATTAATAGCAAATATATTTTTAAATCAACACAAAACAGATCAGTAGGAAACAAAAAAGACTGAAGAGGAAATTCACACAAACTGACATTCTTCCCTCTCTCTGTTTCACACAAACACACACACATACACTCACACACACACACACACACACACACACACACACACACACACACACATACAGATTCAAGCATAAAGAAAGAAATGCCAATTATGAACCATGATACAACATAACTTTTAGTCAAAACAAAGCCAAAATGTCTAAGTGCTGTTGGTAACAGTCTGGGAAAATGTGATTTTACACCACTGGCAGGGAAATTTTGTGTATATTTTTCAAGGAACAAATGAACAATTTCCATTAAAAACTTTAGAATTGTGTATACTCTTTGACAAGCAATTCTACCTTTAAGACTTTGTCCTAAGAAGGTCACTGTGAACATATACAAAGGTTATCATCAAGGATATTCATCACAGTCTACATACCAAAGAATACAGAAGTGACATAACTAACGAATAACAAGAAATTTCTTTTTTAAAAGCAAATCCATGCAAAGGAATACTGTATGGATATTAAAATTATGTTGTACAAAACTAACAAATGATATGGAATAATGATTATCATCTATTTTTAATTCCAAAAAATTCTAAAATATACATTTGCAGTTTAACTCTCTTTTTTTATTTTAAATGGTAAGTATATAAAAATGCATGAAATATATGCACACATACTAAACTAATAACTTTTCCTGAGTCATGGGCAATATTTTAAAATTTTCAATCTTTCTTTGTATTTTACATTTTTTCTAAAATAAAAATATATCTTTTGTAAAAGAACTATAAGTATGGATATATACGTACATATATGTAAATTTATGAGTGCTTAATTTATCTCTTCTAGGCATTTATCCAGGAGAAATTATCAGAGATGTTGAGAATTACTTGGCTGTAATTACTTTTGTCATGAGATTATTCATAATAGCCAAAATTTGGATATATACTTAATCTAGGAATTTGTTACATAAATTATGCTGAGTCTATTTAATGGAAAATCATGGAGCTATTAAAGTTCATACTCTCTTACATTATTTCATGACTTTGAGAAATGCTAAAAAAAAATAGAGTAAAATAAATTATGTTATGTCACATTATCTCAGTCTTATATAAGAGGTGTGTGTGCATGCATACACACACAGAAGAAAACTTTGATGCTGAGGACAGGTGTGGAAATAAAGAATACAGACATGCTTTAAGTGAGTTTGGCATTCCAATCCTAATGATTTACAGGAGTCCCCCCTGATCAGTGAGGGATACATTCCAAGTTGCCCCAAGGGATGCCTGAAACCACAGATAGTACCAAACTATATGCACACACATATAATAAAGCTTAATTTATAAATCAGGCATGTAAGAGATTCACAACAACAATAATAAAATAGAACAATTATAAAAATAGATTGTATTAAAAGTTATGAGCCCTGAGTGTCATATGTAAGAGATGAATCACTGGGTCTACTCCTGAAGCCAAGACTACACCGTTAACTAACTTGAATTTAAAACAAAAAAGTTATTTGAAGGTTCTCTCTCTCTTTTGAAATACTTAATTGTATTGTACTCATCCTTATTCTTACGATGATGTGAGACGATAAAATGCCTATATGATGAGATGAATGGAGGCGAATGACATAGACATTGTAATGAAGTGGCAGGCTACTGGTGACCTTCTGACTATATGTTAGAATGAGGATCATCTGCTTCCTGACCACAGCTGACCGTGCGTAACTGAAACCCTGGAAAGTGAAACTGCAGATAAAGGGGGTTTACTGTACTTACAGAATGATGAAGGATTCTGCAGAATCATTCAATAAATCACCCAATGAAAGTAACTATCAATGATGAGAGAGATAAAAAATGCTAATGACTAAGGTGTATTGATTATTAATTCATTTATAACCTGAATAGAAGTGTCCGGCATGTCAACCACTTGTGGATTAGGCTTTGTCTCAATCTACTTCTTTATCAATAAGGTGTTCATTATTATATATTGTTTATTAAAGTGTACTTACCAAGTTTTCAGATGCCACAGTGCCAAGATCAAATACTGATATATAATTCTGATTTACAGTTTTCAATATACTGGAGCAATGAGATGAAACTAACAAAATTTGACAGATAAAAATATAAAGTTCTAGAATTAGACTTAACATACATCAGCACAATTGTATGATGAGGAAACCTATAACTTGCTGTAACAGCAAGTTGTTCCAATAAAAACCACTCAAGTACTGTCATGGGGTTCAACCCCAGTAGCCAACAGGATAGCAAGGCTTTTCCAAAGTGAATATGGTCTTATGCTGCATTAATAGAAATGGTGTCCACAAAAAGTCAAATCCTATAATTCTTTTTGATATCTAGAACAGCATGTTCTGTGCTAAAAATACCATCAGATGCTATGAACAAAGGATAGTCACCAGGATGATAAATGTTTAGGAAAACAGTTATCAAGAAAGATTGTAGGGGTGCGCCTGGGTGGCTTAGTCGGTTAAGCATCCGACTTTCACTTAGGTCATGATCTTGCGGTTCGTGGGTTGGAGCCCCGCGTCGGGCTCTGTGCTGACTGCCAGCTCGGAGCCTGGAGCCTGTTTCGGTCTGTGACTCCTCTCTCTGACCCTCCCCTGTTCACGCTGTCTATCTCTCTCCTAGAAATAAATAAAAACATTAAAAAAAAAAAAAGAAAGAAAGATTGTAGGGATTGACAGTGTTGAAATGGAAAAGAACAGCTTTATGTGCAATATGATCGCTATTTTAAATTAAAAGATATGTCCAATGACGAGAATGATAATACATACTATACAGCCCAGGACCAGCAGTAGAAAAATTGAAAGATCTAGAAAAGCTGACTTCCTTTCAGACTTGAGAGAAAACTTGGAGATTGAGAGGCTAGAATCTTACTGAATTCTAACTCTACCTCCATAATATTTCCTCATGCCCTCAGCTGCCAGATGCTGCAGGCACAATGACATGGTGATAAGCATAGATTAAAGGGATTAGGCCTCTTCCATCTGGAAAAACAACCATTAGAAGATGATATGGTCCATTTTAAGTTAACAAAGATGTGTTCACCAAAGCTTAAAATAATAGGACCTCACCTATGAACTACTAATTTTAAAGATAAAAAGTGATAGTTGTTAATAGAAAGCATTTGCTGAGTAAAGAGTATGTGTCAAGAACAGTTCTCACAAGAACTTAATGTGCTAAAAATTAACTCCATTTTACTGATTAGGAAACTAAAACCAAGAAATGTTTTAAACAACTGTTTTTAAGTTACCCTTGGTCATAAACTAGTAAGAGGGCTTCATTCCCAGGTTTGTGACTTCAATGCCTCCCTATACTTAAATGTTGTATCTTGTTGGCATGTAGGAGGTGGAACTAGAAAATATTACTGGCATAAGCAAAAATATGAATACAATTTTGAAAGAAGATAATGAAATTTAGAAAGTATATTAGTGATTTATTCTTTGCAAGAAATTTCTGGAGTTTAAGAAAGTGGCCTTGAGACATTTTCTCAGGAACTGCACATATAATTCTGTTAATAGAGCACTTCACATTAACATAAGTTTTTACATTTAAACTTAAAACATATTTCTCAGAAGACATGAAAACTCTGTTAACTAACACTTCTTCATGTTTATCACAATAAGCATGTTGTCCCTAAGGTTTCTGTGTGATATTGAATTGCCTTCTGAATTATCTCCAAAAAAATATAAATTAGGCTTAGAACAGGATTCTTATTAGATATATTTTATCATGCCTTTATGTCTTGAATGTGTGCGTAGTTTGACTTTTTCTTTGTAACCATTACTCAATTATACAAAATAACACAAAATTTCTCATAGCACTGTATCCATCAGAAAGCAAATAGTCCAGACTTCAAGAGGTAAAAGTGAAAGATAGCTTATAAAGAAAAAACATAATTAAATTTTAAGAAATATAGAAAAGTTCATACATAGAAGAAAAAATACATTGTAGTAGGCGACACGGCTATTTGAAATATATATATTTTAACTGAGGTGATTTTAAGGCAGGATGGACACATCCTTGGTCAGAGAAACAAAACTTGATTCCTAAAGCAGCTCAGACCTAAGTGGTTTATTCTTATGTTCTTATTTTCTCAGGTACTTGAAGATCCAGCCAAGTGTCAGGTCCTTACTACTGATAGACTTCAAGATCCTGGGAACACATCTGGGAAACTCTCACCTCATGGCTTCTAAAAGCAACACCATAGCAAACAACAACTGTTTTTGAGAATTCTTATCGAAAAGCCATAAATCCATACAAACGCTTGCAAAAACCTCCTTCAGGATAGATTTTCCCACTTAAGTGGGAGATGGGTTTTCATAAGGAGAGTCTCAGTTTCAGTTAAGGCCATCAGTTGGAAGAAGCATAGGAAAACGTTTTAACTATGATCAGAGAGTTTCATAGTAGAATATAGAGATCAGGTCTGGGAGACAGTGCTACGAGGAGCAACGTAAGGACAAATCTGGGGCAGGAAGCCTAAAATGTTCCAAAAGTGAGAATGCAAGAAATAGTAGATGGCTGGAGGGGTTTACATACTGAGTGGTGACCAGAGATAACAATAATATGAATCTTAGTGGGTTAAATTTACCACAGGCTTTCCAAGTGAATTGATTTCTGCAGCCTACTGGTAGGTGGAGTGTAGGCATAGGGAGTACAAAGGGTTTGCATCATCAGCTGTGGCCTTGCTTACCAGAGGAAACCCCAGTTTCTAGTGGACAGAGAGACTCCAATTTCCTTAGAAGGAGTCAGCAATGGTCTGGATTGACATAACTATTAATATTTTTATTTCCCTATTTTAGAAACAACATTGATCGTTCTCTCAACCAAAGGTAAGGTGAGAGAACATTATGCATTCATCTTTTTGCCTTTAGTGCTTTGTAGGTGCTCTCCAAAATATTTATTGAATACATCACCGAAGAAGAAAAAGAAGTAAGATGTGAAGAATTCAGAGAACCACCACTACTCATGCCAAGACTTCAGAAAATAATGACACTCAAATATAGGAGAGATTTTGAGAGTGTCCCAATAAAGATTTAAACATAATGTTAGAAGTCATAGTTTAAAAAGCTAGGAATAATGGTAAGTATTTAAAGGTATTGGCAGTTAAGGCTATGACATGATTTTAAAGAGAAGGTTGTTTGCTCTGGGAGATCCTTCTCCTCTGGATGGGAACTAATGTCAGAGAATGTACAACAGATCCCAGGGAAAGTTCCAAAGTCTAAGTAACAAACCAATTAATGCTGTGACAGTGGCTGGTAAGTTAGAATGGTGGATGAAGCAAAAATAAGAAAGTTTTCATTGTAGTTACTTTTTTCCACCTGATCTTGTCTTCCACCTTCTCCAAAGTAGCAACTGTTAAATGTGCCACATCACCCCACAGTTCACAGTTCCTAAATTCCTTTTTTTTTTAATTTTTTTTAATGTTTTATTTATTTCTAGGAGAGAGAGAGAGAGAGAGAGAGAGACAGCGTGAGCAGGGGAGGGTCAGAGAGAGAGGGAGTCACAGACTGAAACAGGCTCCAGGCTCTGAGCTGGCAGTCAGCACAGAGCCCAACGCCGGGCTCGAACCCACGAACCGCAAGATCATGACCTAAGCGAAAGTCGGATGCTTAACCGACTAAGCCACCCAGGCGCCCCTCCTAAATTTCTTAAATTTGCTTTTAGTAAAGCATGTCTGCCATATTTCTGTTCTCCCAATGGTGGTAAATACTTCTTGCCACTTCAATTCATAGATTTATATACAATCAGCCTCCAAAATAAGTGGGAAGTCTGTGTGATTCACTATAAATGACCCTGACAATACTGCTTATTAACAAGTGAATTTGAGCAACTAACAGATATTCAATTACCCTAAGTTTTTCTCAACTGTAAAGGAATGTTAAAAATACTTCCCTTCTCCCATATGAGGTCATATATGAGAAAAACGCTCAAGTGAGATCACATATGGGAATCACAGGGCAAAGTATAAAGAGTTTGAATATGTTAGCTACGATTATCTTTCTATTTACACTTTACCACCTACAGAAATGCTTGTTAATCCCTGTCATTCCAACTGTTAAGGACTCCAGATACTGACTATAGACACACATTGACTCTTGACCAAGAGTTTTAAGTGGAAAGTAATTCAGAAAAAAAAAACCAAACACATAAAACACCAGTTTTTATAGAACTTTGGGGACAATAAATGTTTTGTTCCCAATCAATTACTTGAGGTTTGCCATCTTTGCCACCGGCAAGCATGCAAACATTTAAGAAGTATCTAATGAGAGCAAGTGATTGCACAGACTCTGCACACTGCTCAATTGTTTTCTGATGTGCCCTAAATGTGCTGACACCAGCTTTCCTTCATCCGTGCTCCTCCAGGCCAGGAACCTCAGATGGCTCTATCAATAGAAAGTGCATTGTGCTGATTCTGATTCATTAAAGATGCACAGACTACAATTTGGAAGTAGTAACAAAGTATCTCTCAAGTGACAAGAAGAACATGGCAGTGGAAATATAAAATGACAGCCTGACCAACAAGCCTTTGATTGTTGTGGTTGGGATTTTTTTTTTTTTTGTATTAACATAATATCAACCATGAAACAAATTTTGAGGCAGAAAATTGACAAATCTGAAATGCTTATTTACTTGACCTCATCCTGAAACTCTCCATCATTGAACCACAGCATTTATCTCTCCTCCATAAATTTAATTCCATATACTGTGTTCATTTATTCATTCTTTTTCATTCATTTAAAAATTTCATTATTTCATTCTTTTGATTTTATGCATTGCATTAGTTGTAGTATGAACATCCATTAAGCAATTACTATATCCTAGGCATTATAATAAGGGCTTTACACTAGTTATCTTATTTAATCCTAATAATTTCATGTGATTGGCCCTTTATTATCCCTATTTTACAGATAAAGAAACTAAGACTCAGGGAAGTCACATTACTTATCCAACTTCACCCAAATAAGCTAGTATGTGGTAGGTCAGCAATTCAAACCAGGTCTGTATAGCTTCAAAGTCTGAGTTTTTAACTATTAAAATAAACTGCCTACGTGGCTGGGGCTCCAGGCACAAAGGGATATGATCTCACTTATTAATTATAGTGGAGAAATGCAAAGTAGGGGCTGGTGATATGGGGAGAATGGCTGAACCTCATCTGAGGTAAAGATTATCAGAAGATATGAGAGAGGTAGAGAGAGAGATCAAGAAAAACCTTAGTAGTTATGATAAAGAGTTTTGATTTTTTGATTAAAGTGATAGGGAAAAACTGAAGGATTAATCGTTTTTGTTTTTTGAAGGGCATTGTGACAGATTTATGCCAAACTGAGGAAATGGCAGGAGATATAGGAAGTAAAGGAGGCTATTGTGATAAACCAGACAAGTGATAATAATTTAGAGCAATGGCTATGAGAATAGAGCAGAAAAATGAGACTTGAGAGACATGAAGGAAGCAAAAATAGGATGCAAAGACTGGGTACAAATGATGAGGGAGAGGGAGTAATCTAGAATTCCTCTTGCTTGAGACACTTGGTGATATATTTAACTATAACATAATACAGAGGCACTGCAAATTTGGGGGAAATATGTTGTTAGCTAAGGAGTCTATGGCACAGTACAGGTGCTCAGAAGAAGAGGCAAGGCTTTACGTTTTGGGAGCCATTACCATACATATTCTTTTCAGATGTCAACTCCGATCCACTGATACAGTGGCTGCCTGAAACTCTGTGTCAGTCAAGATGGTGGGCAAGATGGAAAGAGGTGGTCAGTGACAAGCACATAGGCTTCTGTTTGGAAACAAAGAAATTGATCTGTCTAGAGAAAGAAGCACTTGAAAAATATAGAGAGTAGTATGAAGCCAACAATGCTAGAAAGTGATAGATACAGTGGAGTGGCCCCAGAATAGGACAGTCTGGGCTTAGATCTCTGTTCCCCATTTACTGTCAATGGAACCCTGGGCTAGCAACTGAATCTCACTGTGCTTCCAAGTCTTTACCTGGAAAGTGAACATAATTATATTAATATCTCAGAGAGTGCTGTGGGAATTAGATATCCATGAAAAGTGCTTTACCATGTGAAAAAAATCAATGTTGTTCATTTTATAAACAAAAATACATATATATGTATTGAGGATATATAGAAATATGGGGTGCCTGGGTGGCTCAGTTGGTTGAGTGTGCAACTTCGGCTCAGGTCATGATCTCACGGTTCATGGGTTTGGGCCCCACGTTGGGCTCTGTGCTGACACCTAGCTCAGAGCCTGGAGACTGTTTTGGATTTTGTGTCTCCCTCTCTCTCTGACCTTTCCTGCTCACGCTGTCTTTCTCTCTCTCAAAAACAAATAAAACATTTAAAAACTTAATAAAAAAAAGAAATATATATGAGGATCTTAAGCACCAGACAGAAATTCATAATATATGATAGAAAATGAGACATTAAAGACATTAACAGAGGACATTGAAAACAGAAGTCATTAAAAAAGACATTTTTCTTCATATAAGCTCATATAGAGTAGTATCAGTTCTAGAGATTGTTCAATTTTGTTTTCTTTAGACAGTAAATTTGAGGCCCAGAGACGTTCAATAACATAACCAAGGTCATACCCAATCAAGCTAGAGCCCAAATCAGCACAATTTCCTAATCCTCACTATGATGAATTTTTCACTACATGATGCTAGATAATAATCCTTTTAAAGAAAAATCTATCAGTTGAGTAGAAATCGTTATAACATTTGTGTCTCATTTTTTTTATCACTTATCAGAAATAGCTTGTGTCAAGTTGTTTTTAGGATGTAAACTCTCTGAAGCAAAGGATTTTACATTTCCAGAATTAATTTTTCTTAATAATGAACACTGTACTCTGGATGTAATCGGCAGCTTCACATATAATAACAAGCATTTTTTATGTGACAGAAAGAGAGTGAATGGGTATTTGTCCTTTGGTGAAAATCACAAACTGACAAATTTTAATCTCTTTGTTGCCTGTCTCTAGAAAGTTTGTATTTCCTGTAAGGCACTCTTTTGAAAATATGTTTATGGATGGGATAGCAAGACAGAAACAGAGGATGATAGATTGAGGATGAAGAAGACAAGTGAAAGGGCTAAAAACCCGTTCTCTCAGGTAATTGTCACAGGTCCCCTCTCTGCCCTTCACCCCCCCTTTCCTTCTTTCCCCTTCCCTTCCCCCCACTGAGATACTTCTACAGTTTGTGATTACTTCAGGTAGGAGTGCTTACTAAATATAGAATATGAAATTTCACCTTAATAAAGCTAAAATTTCAGATGCTCATATTCCTTATGCAAAGATTTAACTATATCTAATCAATTTCCATGAGCCTTGAGGGCAGCCTCACTTTCCCTAGGATACAAATCAAGTTTTTTTTGTGAATTTATAGAATGGAAAAACGCCTTTTTGCAAAATGTTTCAAAACTCAGTATTTAAACTACTTATTTTTACTGTCGTCTGTGGGGTTTGCTCTTTTTATTTTTTACACATTAGATTTACATGGTTATTGATAGGTTAAAAAAATTCAAGGATATGAGTACAAAGTCTTGGTTGGGCAGTTTGAAGACATAATATTACATATCCTTCCCTGTTCAACAGAGAACTTGAGGCATACTAATGGGGAAAGAAAAATGTAACCTGAAAACCCAGGATAATGATTCCAAGACGTTTCAACAGCCACTTTAATGGAATGACCTCTTAACACTTAGTGCTTTTCAGATGCTGTTTCAAGCAGTTATTAAACGAAAATGAGAAATAATCCAATTATGATATAATTCAGAATAAATGATAATGAATTAATAAAACCCATGATAATGGCCCTTGAATGCATGCTTAAATAATGAAACACTTACATTTATAGGAAAGGGTAGATTACTTCAATAAAATTGTTTTTAGATAATACTTAGTTGATACTTTGCATTTTAAAAGTGTGCTGTTATTATTGAATTGAAAAACGAGTTTCCAACATTTTATATGAATAACTCTCACCCACAGATTATGCGTGACTAGAAAGTACATGAAAAAGTTGAAAAAATGCTATTGGTAAGTTTCATTTCTTTGCTAAGAAAAAGATTGTGAATTTAAGGAACCGAATGTTGATTTTAGAAAACTATGGAATGAGGGCCAGGAGAAGCAAAAACAGATCTTTTCAATCGGATTACAAATAATGACACAGGAATCCATCTGCCTATGTTTTATGGTGAAGAATGCTGTGATTATTTGATGAGTAGGAGGGAAAGTTTAGTGGGATGAAAAGATGGAAGAAAGCCAGGGAAGCTGGCTGCCTCAAGTTCAACAAGAAAATGTCAAATTAAATGTGTGTTCTCTTCCTGAAAAATACCCGCCCTCATTATGCATCCATGTGTTGATGACGGATGCAAATGAATTTTTCAAGTGCTCCACAAATGAGATGCCTACTGATGTTAGCCTAGTGCGAGCAAATCCCTAGTAATATACAGAATTATATTTTTAGCATTAGATAAAATCACATAGACATTAAATGTTAGCAGCCTCAATCTTCCTTTCCTCTACTATGTTCCAATTTAACATAGTATTTAATGAAATACAAGAAGTGGGACATTTGTGGCTTTGAATTGGAAATTATTTGAATTCTGGCTATCATCATTTCATGGGCAAAACTAGGCTACTGGTACTTCCCTAAGGCAAACACATCTGTGACTTAAGCTAATCAGTCCCTGCATGTCACTGTTGCTTCATACAAATAGGGTGAAAATAACATGCCCTCACAATGAGAAGCTGTCATTTTAAAGAGAAATCATATCATTTTGAGTAAAGTTCACCTTAATGGAGGAGATATTTGCATATCAATTAATAAGTTTCCAACTGAATAAGTGTTTTAGTCAAGGAGCATATGGGGACATTTTCATATATTCTCCATCAGATATAAACTCTGATTACTATATTAATGCTACATTTTTATTTTATAAAACTAATGATGATTTTTCTTTTTAAAAATTTTTTAATTTTTTCTTTATTTCTGAGAGAGAGAGAGAGGGAGAGAGAGAGAGAGAGAGAGAGAGAAAGAGACAGTGTGAGCAGGGGAGGGTCAGAGAGAGAGGGAGACACAAAATCGAAGCAGACTCCAGGCTCTGAGCTAGAGCACAGAGCCCAACGCGGGGCTCGAACCCAAGAACTGTGAGATCATGACCTGAGCCGAAGTCAGACGCCTAACAAACTGAGCCACCCAGGGGCCCCTAAAGATGGTTTTTCTAAACAAACCTGAGAAAACCTTGAATTGTTTTTGCTTTAGTGATTCAAATCAGAAATTACCCTTTATCAAAAAGTAATTGTTATTTTAGTGAATACCAACATAAACACTGAAATACTAGCACCATAAAACACTTAACCTTTAACACAAAAAGGAATGTACGGAATAGGCATATCTTGGAGATACCGCAGCTTTAGTTCCAAACTACTGCAACAAAGTATGTCAAATGAATTTTTAGTTTCCCAGAGCATATAAAAGCTATGTTTACACCATACTATGGCTTATTAAGTGTGCAATCATATTAGGTCTAAAAAAATATACATACCTGAATTTAAAAATACTTTGTTGCTAAAAAATGCTAACCATTGTTTGAGTTTTGGGGGAGTCAAAATCTTGCTGGTAAAGGACGCTGATGGCAGCTGACTAATCAGGGTGGTGGTTGCGGAAGTTGGGGCGACCATGGCAATTTGTCAAAAATAAGACGAGGAAGTTTGCCATATTAGTTGAGTCTTCCTTTCACTAATCATTTTTCTGTAGCATCCAATGGTGTTTAATAGCATTTTACCCACAGGAGAACTTCTTTCAAATTGGAATCAATCCTTTCAAACTCCACTGTTGCTTTATCAAATAGGTTTGCATATTATAAACCCTTGTTATCATTTCAGCAGTCTTCACAGCATCTTTACCAGGGGTAGATTCCATCTCAACGCACCTTTGCTCGTCTACAAGAAGTACCTCCTCATGAAATTATCATGTGTTATCATGAAATTATAGCTATTTATAATCTGGAGGATAGTTGCTCAGAAGCATCTTCAAGCTTCCACTTCTAATTCTAGTACTCTTGCTGTCTCCACCATATTTGCAGTTACTTCCTCCACTGAAGTCTTGAACCTCTCCAACTCATCCATGACTATCTTTGCTAGATCTTCTGGATACCTCATTGCAACTTCTACATCAGCACTTGGATGTTTTCAAGACAACTTCTTTCCTGAAACCTCATGAACCAACCTCTGCCAGCTTCAAACTTTTCTTCTGCAGCTTCCTTACCTCTCTCAGCCTTCATAAAATTGAAGAGAGTTATTAGGGCTTTGCTCTGGAATAGGCTTTGGTTTAAGGGAATGTTGTGGCTGGTTTGATCTTCTATCCAGACCACTAACACTTTTTCTGCATCAGCCACAAGGCTGTTTTGCTTTCTTATCATTTGTGTGTTCACTGCAGTAGCACTTTTAATTTCCTTTACCAATTTTGCTTTGCATTTACACTTTGGCTAACTGTTTAGCTGAAGAGGACTAGCTGTCAGTTTATCTTTCAGCTTTGGACATGCCTTCCATACTAAGCTTAATCACTTATAGCTTTTGATTTAAAGTGAGAGATATGTGACTCTTCCTTTCATTTAAATACTTAGAGGCCATTACAGGGTAATTAATTAAGCTAGTTTCAATATCGTTGTGTCTCAAGGAATAGGGAGCCGGAGGAGAGAGAGAGAGAGACAGGAAATGGCTGGTCAGCAGAGCAGTCAGGACACAACATTTATTGATTAAGTTCACCACCTTCGGTGAGCATGGCTTGTGGGATCCCCAAACAATTACAATGGTAACATCAAAGATCACTGATCACTATAAGGAGTATGATAATAGCAATGAAAAAGTTTGAAATATTGCAAGAATTACCAAAATA
This sequence comes from Proteles cristata cristata, assembly GCA_017311185.1. Lineage (NCBI taxonomy): Eukaryota > Metazoa > Chordata > Mammalia > Carnivora > Hyaenidae > Proteles > Proteles cristata. Next base: position 1,444,652 of record JAESUZ010003619.1, on the reverse strand, counting down.
TGAGAGAGAGACCCAGAATGAGCAAATGTTGGGAAAAAATGACACTGAGAGACTTGCTTGACACAGGGTTGGGACAAGCTGTCAATTTGTAAAAAACAAAGTATCTATGAAGTGCAAGGAAGTGAAGTGCATTAAAAGGAGATATGTCTGTAGATAGTTCAGCAAGTTAATTGACTTGTTTTCAAATTACTAAATGCTTCTTAACTGGAGAAAGTAATGAAAACAAATACAAATGCAAAACTTCAAAGAAAAAAATTTTGGAACATTTAATCCAAATATTTTCTTTAAAATTGGAGTTTGAAATATTTTAAATGTTTTAATTCCAAGTTTACTCATAATTATCATCGTATATTTATTTTAATAATTTAACTATCATCCTTCTTAGCCATATATTTATGCTAATTATTGATGAAAATTACACAATAATAAAAATAGTAGCAACTCTAACATCAAATACTAATATAGCAAGTTGTTTAATCATAAGGATAAAAAAATAAGTTAATTTGTCTTGGATTCTTTTGTCCTTTTCTTCACAAACATACAACTAGTAAAGCCCTGTAAATGTAAATGCCAATAAAATAGTATCTCATTGTTCTTCATGGAAATTAGTGATGCATGATAATGCATGTCATTACTGGTCACGAAAACCATTGGAGAAATCATATTGCATTTTAATGAATGAGTTAAATGCCTGGGATTGTCAACTATGCTAGAAGAATAATTATCTGAAAAAAATTAATTCTGACATTTGGTAATTAGTAGCAGAAAAATTATAAATTTCACCGAAAGAACATTTTGTCTAAAATATTTTGTACTATCTGAAATGTGAAAGCCACAAACTACATTGCTTATAGAAAATATTTTATTACACAATCAGACTGTTCTGGGTCAAGGAATTATTTTAAAAGACTTTAAATCATCCTTTTCCAAGGAATAGTAGTGCTAATAATAACAACCACATTTCCTATCAGAGGTAAATATTCCTTACAATGACAAGATTACTTGAACAATTATTTTTACTATATATAGTTTAAAAATATATGTGATAAAACATGCTATTTTTTCTGAAGTTAAGAGGCCAGTAAAATGGCATTTGAAAGTTTACTCATCATAGATTTTCTTTTAAGCAGATTTGAGATTACCAAATATATGCAAAAAATTTTTACTTTTTTACTGTTTTGATGTTTGTACCAATTGTGCAAATCAGTGGTGGGCAAAACTGCTTGTGTCTTAGAAATCAAGGCAGTGCCACCAAAACATACCAGTAGCTGTGTTCTTCACTGACACATACACTTAACAGCAGCAACACAAAAAAGCTAGTATCTCTAAAGAATGTCCTAGGACAGCAGTAAAATGTATTAATTGTATTAATACTTGACACTTGAATATACATCCTTTAATAGTCTGCATGATAAATCAAGAAGTAAGTCTATGGTATTTTTGCTTTTATGCTACAAAGTACAATGATTGTCTTGAGAAAATTACTTGTGTGGTTGAGCTGAGAATAGAACTAGACACTTTTATCAGAGAACACCATTTTTACCTGAAAAACAACCAACCAACAAACTACGAGTATTTAAAAGTGGGTATTTGAAGAACCAAAACAATTTTGGAAAAATTGGAGGATTTTTCCAACAACAACAAAGTTGGAGGATTCACACTGCTTGATTTCAAAACTGTACCACAGTTTACAGTCATCAAGGCAGTAGGGTTCTGGCAGAGACAGGCTTATAGGGCAATGCCAGAGAGCTGAGAAGCCGTGGTTGCTTGGTTTTGACAAGGGTGTCCTGGAGGAAGATGAATCTTTTCAATAAATCGTGCTGGGAGAACTGAGTATCCAAACACAAAAGAATGGATCTGGAACTGGGTCTCATATCACACATCAAAATTAGCTTGAAATGGTTCATATGCTTAAATGTAAAAGCTAGAGCTGAAATATACTTGAAATGAAATACAGCAGTATATCTTTGTGGCCATAGGTTGGGAAAGGTTTCTTAGATATGACACCAAAAACACAACTGACAAAATAAAAAGTAGATAAATCGAACTTTATTAAAATTTAAAAATTTTGTGCTTTAGAGGATATCATATAAAAAAGTGAAAGGACAACTCACAGAATAGGAGCAAATATTTACAAATCATATATCTAATAAGGGTGTAGTATCCAGAATATATAAAGAATCCTTAAAACTAAACAACAAAAAGACAACTATCCCATTATTTTGTTTTTTTTTTTAATTTTTAAATCTTTATTTTTGAGACAGAGAGACCGACAGGCAGACAATGAGTAGGGGAGGAACAGAGAGAGAGGAAGATACAGAATCTGAAGTAGGCTACAGGCTCTGAGCTGTCAGCACAGAGCCTGATGCAGGGCTCAAACCCATGAACCATGAGATCATGACCTGAGCCAAAGTCAGACGCTTAACTGACTGAGCCACCCAGGTGCCCCAACTATCCCATTTTTAAAAAGGGCAAAGTTTGTAATTAGATATATCTCAAAAGAAGATATACAGATGCCAATAATGTCCATTAGGGAAATGCAGACCAAAACCAGAATGAGATCTCACTTCACACATACTAAAACAGCTACAATAAAACACAGGCATTAACAACTATTGGCAAGGAAATAGAGACATGGGACCCTCTCACATTGCTTTCTGGAATGGAATGTAAAACAGTATAGACGGGGCGCCTGGGTGGCTTAGTCGGTTAAGCATCCGACTTTCGCTTAGGTCATGATCTCGCGGTTCGTGTGTTCAAGCCCCACGTCGGGCTCTGTGCTGACTGCCAGCTCAGAGCCTGGAGCCTGTTTCAGTCTGTGACTCCCTCTCTCTCTGACCCTCCCCTGCTCACGTTGTCTCTCTCTCTCTCTCTCCTAGAAATAAATAAAACATTAAAAAAAATTAAAAAAAATAAAAATAAAACAGTATAGACACTGTGGAAAACACTTAGTCAATTCCTCATATTTTACACATTCGATTAGTATAACATTCAGCATTCCATTCCTAGCTGTGTGCCCAAGAGAATTGAAAATGTCTGTCCATGCACACAAAAATGCATAAGAATGTTCAAAGCAGTATTATTCATTAACAGCCCAAAGTGGAAACCACCAAATGTCTTTCAATTGATGGATAAAAAACAAAATATGGAATATCCATACAAAGAAGTATTATTCAGCCACAAAAAATTACATAATGCAGGCGTGCCTGGGTGGCTCAGTCGGTTGAATGTCCAAGTTAGGTCCAGGTCATGATCTCATTGTCAGTGGGTTCGAGCCCCACATCCAGCTCTGTGCTGACAGCTTAGAGCCTCGATCCTGCTTCAGATTCTGTGTGTCCCCCTCTCTCTCTCTGCCCCTCCCCTGCTCATGCTCTTTCTCTCTCTCAAAAATAAAAATAAACGTTTAAAAAATTCTCTAAAATAACCTACTGGATACATGTTACAAAATGGATGAATCTTGAAAACGTCATACTCCATGAAAGGAACCAGTCACAAAAGACCACGTATTATAGGATTCCATGTATATGAAATGTTCAGAATAGATAAATTCATAGAGGCAGAAAGTAGTGATTATCAGGAATTTGGGCTAAAATGGGAGGGACCACCGATTGTTGTGAGATTTCTTTCTGGAATGATGAAACATTGTAAAATGTACTGTAGTGATTGTTGCTCACTTCTGTGAATGTATTGCAAACCACTGAATTTTAAAATTTAGGGATGCCTGGGTGGCTTAGTCGGTTAAGCGTCCGACTTTCGCTTGGGTCATGATCTCGCGGTTCGTGGGTTCGAGCCCCGTGTCGGGCTGTGTGCTGACTGCCAGCTCAGAGCCTGGAGCCTGTTTCAGAGTCTGTGTCTCCCTCTCTCTCTGACCCTCCCCTGCTCACGCTGTCTCTCTCTCTCTCTCTCCTAGAAATAAATAAAAATATTTAAAATAAAATAAAATAAAATAAAACTTAAACTGGTTGGGGTGCTTGGGTGGCTCAGTCAGTTAAGCATCTGACTGGTTTCAGCTCAGGTTTCATTTCAGGTCATGATCTCATGGTTTCGAACCATTACAATTTTGCCAGCACAGAGTCTACTCTGTCTCCTTTCTCTCTGCCCTTTCCCCACTTGCGCTGTCCCTGTTTCTCTCAAAATAAGTAAATAAACTTTAAATTTTTTAAGAAACCACTAGTGGTTGCAAAAAAAATCCTTTAAAAATTTTAAATTGGTAACTTTTATCATATGTGAATTGTATCTCAATAAAACTGGTTGCAAAAATTTGAGTATCTGGCAGACATTTTCTCAAAAATGAATGAAGTGAGCCTGTCACTTTAAGGAAAACAACCAACAGGATTTGTTGCCAGTGCTACAATTAAAACTTTCAAGCAAAAATTTAAATTAAAAACATCTGCCACTATGTGCTTAACAGTTTCCCAGTGTTGGGTTTTTTCTATGGAGATTAGTTGGGATATTAAGAAATGTGGTTTTTAATGTTTATGAAATGTGTTAATACTTAGGAAACCTGCAAAACTCAGTGAGCCAATATTTTTCAAATGACCAATGAGTGATGTTATAAAATCACACATGCATGGGTACAAAATCCATTTAATGTGCAAAAGAAGCCAATAGATTTAAAAGTAATAGAGTAAGAAAAGTTTATTGACAGAGTACAAAAAGTTGATTAAAAAGCACAGCTTAAAATTCACATTACAATTAACCTTTAAGAAATTACCACCTACCGAGTTTTGGTATAGTTTTAAAGAGGAATTATCTGAGAAGACAGTTAAAGTACTTCTCTTTCCAATATCATGTCTGCATATGGTTGGATTTCCTTTTTATACTTCAAGCAAAACAGCATAATATAATGGGTTTTAAGAATCTAACAAGCATCAATAAACCATAAATTAATGAAATTAAAAGTAAAACAACCCAATTCTTCCCACCAATAAATTTCTTCTTGGAAAATATAGTTACTACTTTTCATTAAGAGTATGTTACTTATGTTAATATGTAATGAGTTTAATATTATGATTTCAAAATTTTCTCCATTTAATTTCTAATACAGTAGATATCGAGAGCTAGACCAAATCTAAACAAAAGCTCTATGAGATACTTCGTAATTTGTAAGACAGTAACAGGGTTCCGAAACTAAAAAGTTTATGAGCTGCTGCCCCAAGACCTCCCATCACTTCCTGAGGGGGAAACTTCATTCTGGGTGTTCGGTGGTGTTCTGTTTTTAATACACAGGTAGTGTGCTGAATAAACAGATGATGGAATATCTGGAAGCATGGAGTTTTTACAAAGTTTTAAAGTTCCGTGTTTATAAAAGAAAGTCACATATCTTCCCTGATAATAAATTACAAGAAGAGAAAAAACTTTCTCTCTTATTGCAGGCAGCTGAACATGTGGTTGAAAAAGCCGAGCCTCAGAGCCCAGTGAAAAGACAGAGAAAAGGGTCATTACAGAGACATTTCAAAAAGAATTTTGGAAAAATACAAGGAATTTTGATAGCATATTAACAAGAATTGAGAATTGACTAGGTATGGGGAGAAAGATGGATTTTAGCCTCTGGAAAAACCTTTGTCCCATTGGCAAATACCTTGTAAGGGGGAAGAACTGTTTTATAATCATGAGTTTCAGTTCGGTAGAAATTCTCATTGAAAATTGAATAATCAATCACAAGGGAAGGAGTAGACAATTAGGTGAGATACTCGGACTAGTATTATAGCCTGGACAGATGTAGGTTTCAAATATATATATATTTATTTAAGTAAAGCATAAATTTAATTGTAGGCCTTAGAAAATGTAATATATTACAGGTTATATATATATATATATGACCTATCTACGTTTCTATAAGACATATATATGTATAAACTTCCAAAGTTTCATTATAAAATACCAGATTTATTAAAAATTTACTATTTAATAGTCAACAGCTGAGATGAAAGTGGGCCACATACAATGGGAAAGCAGAAAAGACCTAGCGTGATTCTAAAAATAAGATGAGATATTGATATAAAAATTTTGGAAATTCTCAGAAAATGTTCCACTGCTATTTGGGCCTTTGGTATTTTAGGAAGACAAAACTAAATCTCAAATGTCTTTATAGTGAGAACTGGCATACTGATGAGGCCAGTCGGATGTTTGCGAAGGTGTGAGGTGAGTAGCTTAATATTTTTGTAACCTAATCTTGGGAGTGACAGCTCATCACTTTAGTCATATTATGTTTGTCAAAAGCAAGTCACAAAGTCCATGTTTGTGCCACAACAGGGCACAGACACTAGGAATCATTGAGAACCATCCAGAAACCTGCCTCCCACAGAGTTCAATTCTAGGTTCAAATCATTGTAAGAAGGTTTTCACCTACGTTATGTTAAAAGAAATGACAAAAGGCTGAAGAAGGTTTTCAGATTAAAGGAGACTAATGAGACATGACAACTAAATGTAGTACATGAGGTTGGATGAAATCCTGTACCAAATGGAAAAAAGTACTATTGAGATATAATTAGATCAGTTGACAAAACTGGAGTATGGATTGCAGATTAGGTACATGCATCAGTGTCAAATTTTCTGAGGTTAATAACTGCTCTGTAGTTATCTTAGAGAATGACCTTGTTCTTTGAAAATATACACTGGGGGCGCCTGGGTGGCTTAGTCGGTTAAGCGTCCGACTTTCGCTTAGGTCATGATCTCGCAGTTCGTGGGTTCGAGCCCCGCGTCAGGTTCTGTGCTGACTGCCAGCTCAGAGCCTGGAGCCTGTTTCACTCTATGACTCCCTTTCTCTCTGTCCCTCCCCTGCTCATGCTGTCTCTCTCTCTCTCCTAGAAATGAATAAAACATTAAAAAAAAATTAAAAAAAAAAGAAAATATACACTGAAATATCTACTCTAATTATTCAATATAACACTATATGCACATACATACATATACACAACACACATATAGATGTGTATTACAGGAAGAGAGCACACATAATAAAGCAAGTGGAGCAAAATATTTTAAAAATTAGTGATTATGGGCAAAAGGCATATGGGAATTCTTTGTACTAATATTGCAACTTTTGAGTAAGCTAGAAATTCTTTCCCAATAAAAGATTAATTAATAGTATTGTCAAGGATATACAGAGGGGTTATAAATAGCCCAGTAAGAGAAGGAAATGTTCCTTAATAATTTAGAGCATTTATTTTAGTACCAACCACACAGGGAAGGTAGTTAAATACATTGTCTTTTATGTGCCAGGTACTATGCAAAATGCTTTTTTATATCATTCAGTTCAAATTTAACCATGTTATTATGAAGTGAGAATTATCATTATTTTGTAGCATATTTCACAAATGAGGAAACTTGGGCTCAGAGAGGTAACTTGTAAAAGATTGTAAAGTTTTTAAGTGGACCAGCCTGCATTCAAACCTAGAAGGAGCTAACTCTAACCAGTAAGAAAACTATTTATCTAGTAAGTAAAAGCAAATTAGAATTCAAGCCTAGATGATTTACATATTAGTTCATTAAAGATCAGCCACTGTCATTGTTAGTTCACATGAGTTTTGCAAATAAAAATAATGCCATTTTCTTATAAATATTTTAAAGTCAGGAATTTGGTAATTTACATATAATCACCAATATTTTAGCAGAATTTTATATCTTTGAGCAAAATCTTTAAAATTCTCTACTCTATATTTTGGAAAGCATTTGACTTCAATCATTGGGAGAAAACCCCAGCCTAAATAATCAACCTGAAGATTAGTATCCAAAAGCAAGAGGACAAAGAATTCTCTCAAATGTACATAGGGAAGCTTCTCTTTCAATCTGTGCTCTTACATTTTCACCTTTGTATCTTTATAATTCCTCTCCAGTCCAGGACCAAAGAAAACAAGCCATTCGAGCCTGGTGCTGCAAACTGTGGGTTCTGGCATAGGAACAAGGTAGATGGCAGGAGGGCAGGAAACTACAGGCTTGGCGGATGTGGGATTGTCTTTACCAAGGAAGAGCTTTTGGGAACACCTGCTGTTGGTCCTGCCAGGGACTAACTTTCAAGGTTTCTTTTTTGACATTCTGCCCCAAACTCCATTTTTCACTGATGGAGAGAGAGGTGAATATAGATCAAGAATTCCTGCAGTGAGGGAGAACAAGTTTCTTTCTATAACAGTCTTGGAGAATATTTGCTGATATTGTTCTTTTGATAAAACAATATGGCCTTTTGAATATGTATCAAAAGTAATTATGATAGTCTGCCGATCAAAATCCTAAACTTCTATCATTAGCATTTACAAATTAACTGGCTTTGCTGAGCACTTGCTATGTGCTTGGCATTGCGCTAATCAATTACACAGGTAGTAATTCAAGTGACTGGGGTTTCCATACAATGTTATTAATGTCCACTTAATGATTAGTTTCTATTTCTTTCTTTGTGACAAGAGCCAAGAAGTATAGAAAGTTAAATTAGACATGGACAACAGTCTCAGAAAGATTACAATCAAGTAGAGGACTTAACATATGTACGTGAACAATGAAGATGTACAGTACAATGTCCTAAATGTCATAAGAAAGGGTTATGGGATTTTATGAGCACAAGTCATCAATTGCTATAAATGAGGTAAGATCTTATAGAGGTGGGAAAATTTGAGTTAGGATATTTCAATATCAGACATAATTAAATAAATGAAAATGTCATGCTCATTCAGAAAACTACAAGGAAAAAATGAGGCTGCTAGAAAAAAAAGAGACAAGTTTGAGAACAGCAAATATTTCCCTTTGAATGAAATACTGATTTTGTATAAAAAGTGAAGTTTGAGAACGTTCATGTAATTTACTGAATACCAGTTTAAGGTATTTTAATGGTACATTTTATGTAAAGCAAAGCTATTTAAATGTTTTGAGCAGAGAGGAGACATGGTCAAGGCGGTACTTGAGAATTGTAATATTCAATGCTGAAGCCAGCAGCACATGTAGTTACCCAAGTTTAAATTTAAGTTAATCAAAATTAAATAAAATGAAAACTTCAGCTCTCAATTGCATTAGCCATATTTCAAATGCTCAACAATACTCAGTACCTAGTAACTTCTGTATTAGACAGGAAAGATACAGAATATTTCCATTATTATGGTTCATTCTATTGGACAGAGCTGCTTTTAAAAATTAATCTGGTAGTGCATTATAAATGGATTGGACAAGGAAGGAAACTAGAAATGGGAAGTTGATTTTAACAATCAGGCTTAGAATTCCTTAGTAGCTATAGTCAATAGAATTTAGTTTATAAAGTGCACAATATTACCTTCTACCCTTCTGAGTTTTCTACAGATATTCATGATAAGGAGCATTTACTGTATTCTCCATGGATATCAGTCAGAATTTAGATTCCTTATATTCCTTAGCAGAAATGTTCTTTGGCACACATGAGAAAAGAAAAAAAGATGAAATGACTCACCAGATTATGAATAGCTGGAGATCCTAACTTCCATGTGGAAATGGGGAATTCCAGCAGATGAGTTTCCTGGGATTCATCTCATGTGGGGATCATGGGTAACAACTGTCTGGCTTCCAATTTGGTTTGAATTTCCACAGAGGTCCGAAATCATGCAGTTGCTCTTTAAAGTCTGTTTGTACACAGAAAAATACTATTAAGAATTTACACTCTTGATTTTCTTTTCTATTTTTAGTCTGAGATTTTCTGTAATCATTACAATCTGCAATAGGGGAATTTCTCACTTTTTGTGAAAGAAAACTGAGGACAAAATTAAGTGATTTGGCAAGATCACACAACTAGTTAGTTGCAAAGCTAAGGTAATAACTGGTGTTCTGGGAGTTTTCCCCTTTCTCCTTGGTGTTTTCAGAGTAACTTAGAACTTTATTTATTCATTAATTTCATTTTCATATATTCACAAGTGAGCAGTAACTGTATACTTATGGGTATAAATAGTGTCACATTCAATATATATATATTGTGTTGAGCATTTGCTTGAAATCGGAAGCATGAGGAATTAAATCTCTCTCATGGCCAAATGTGTTCATAGAACAAAAAAGTTTAATAACTCATGTTCTAGGTAAACTTGACTACTCTCTCCACCAGTGACTTCTTGAGTCCCCATAACACCCGATGGCCCTTACTTGCTTTCCTGCCTCATCCTCCACTAGGACAACATCTACATCATTCTTCCCTTTGTTCCCCCATGCTTATCCCAGTTCTCAGCACACAGAAGAGTTGATAAATAATTTATGAATGATGTACGAGTAAAGAGGTAATGTGGAAACGCTCCTTATGTCTCCCCATATTAATATCTCTTTCAACCTTTTCAACTTCCAACCTTTTAAGGTTTGCTAGGGGCACAGAGGAAAATCTGACCTGCCTCTCTGCTAGCACACCTCAGCAGCCAATTCAAAGCTGCACAGTGCAGCAGGAGAAGACTCTGCAGAACCCTATTCCTTGATCCCCGCAGAGAGTTACCAAAGCATTCGCCAGCATTTCTGGGTCCCTTTAATACAGGGCTCATTTTTTTCAAAGCCCACTTAATTGACTCTTCCCCTGGAAACGAAAGCCAGCCTGCCAAAGGTTCACAAGGGTGGGTCTGAGAACCTTTAAGGAATTCTAAGGAGTCTTAGGGGTCCCCTGCCACTAGGCGGGGAGCAAACTGGCTGTGCTCACCACAGTCCACAGTCATATGACTCCGTTCCTGTGCTGGCCAGATGAGTCAGAAGACAAAACTTGGTCCTACCATTCCTTGTATCTAGAAAGAGTAGGTAGAAATTTCAGTGACTTGATTCAAATAGTTTATTGTCAAATTAGTTTCCACATAACACCCAGTGCTCATCCCCACAAGTGCCCTCCTCCATGCCCACCCCTCCTCCCCCACATCCACCAGTCCTCAGTTTTTGTCAGCATTCAAGAGTCTCTCATGGTTTGCCTCTCCCCCTTTCCCCCACCATTTCCGCCCTTCTTCTCCCCTTGGTCCTCTGTTAAGCTCCTCCTAATCCTCCTATACGTGCACACATATGATATTTGTCTTTCTCTGCCTGACTTATTTCGCTCAGCATAACACCCTCAAGGTCCATCCATGTTGCTACACATGGCCAGATTTCATTGTTTCTCATTGCCATGTAGTATTCCATGGTGTAGATAAACCACATCTTCTTGATCCATTCATCTGTTGATGGACACTTAGGCTCTTTCCAGGTTTTAGCTATTGTGGAGAGTGCTGCTATGAACATTGGGGTCCATGTGCTCCTATGCATCAACATTTCTGTATCCCTTGGGTAAATCCCTAGCAGTGCTATCGCTGGGTCATAGGGGAGTTCTATTGTTAGTTTCCTGAGGAACCTCCACACTGTTTTCCAGAGGGGCTGTACCAGTTTACATTCCCACCAACAGTGTAGGAGGGTGCCCGTTCTCCACATCCTCGCCAGCATCTAGAGTTCTCTGATTGGCTCATTTTAGCCACTCTGACTGGTGTGAGGTGGTATCTCAGTGTGGTTTTGATTTGTATTTCCCTGACGAGGAGGGATGCTGAGCATCGTTTCATGTCTGTTGGCCATCTGGATGTCCTCTTTGGAGAAGTGTCTGTTCATATCTTCTGCCCATTTCTTCACTGGGTTGTTTGTTTTTCGGGCGTGGAGTTTGGTGAGTTCCTTATAGATTCTGGATATTAACCCTTTATCTGATATGTCATTTGCAACTATCTTTTCCCATTCTGTTGGTTACCTATTAATTTTCTGGGTTGTTTTCCTTGGCTGTGCAGAAGGTTTTAATCTTGAGGAGGTCCCAACAGTTTATTTTGGCTCTTGATTCCCTTGCTTTTGGGGATGTGTCAAGTAAGAAGTTGCTGCGGTGGAGGTCAAGGAGGTTGTTTCCTGCTTTCTCCTCTAGGGTGTTGATAGTTTCCTGTCTCACGTTCAGGTCCTTTATCCATTTTGAGTTTATTTTTGTGCATGGTGTGAGAAAATGATCAGCCAAGTTGTAGGGTACAAAATCAACGTACAGAAATCGGTTGCATTTTTATACACCAACAATGAAGCAACAGAAAGAGAAATCAAGAAACTGATCCCATTCACAATTGCACAAAAAACCATAAAATACCTCGGAATAAACCTAACCAAGGATACAGAGATCTGTATGAGGAAAACTATAGAAAACTTATGAAGGGAATTGAAGAAGACACAAAGAAATGGAAAAACATTCCATGCTCATGGGTAGGAAGAATAAATATAGTTAAGATGTCATTACTACCTAAGGCACTCTACACATTCAATGCAATTCCAATCAAAATTGCACCAGCATACTTCTCAAAACTAGAACAAACTATCCAAAAATTTGTATGGAACCACAAAAGACCCGAATAGCCAAAGTAATCCTGAAAAATAAAACCAAAACGGGAGGTGTCACTATCCCAGACATTAGCCTCTACTACAAAGCTGTCATCATCAAGACAGTATGGTATTGGCACAAAAACAGACCAATAGACCAATGGAACAGAACTGAGAACTCAGAAGTGGACCCAAAAGTATACAGCCAACTGTTATTTGACAAAGCAGGAAGAATATCTAATGGAAAAAAGACAGCCTCTTTAACAGATGGTGTTGGGAGAACTGGACAGCAACATGCAGAAGAATGAAACTAGATCATTTTCTCAGTGACTTGATTCAAATGGTTTGAAATTTAAACTATGTTTTCATGAACTCTAAAACCTGAACCAAAATAAAACACGATAAAAATAATTTGTCTTATTCACCTCCAGCATCAAGTGATGATGCCTAATATAGCAGCCCCACTTTGCCTCTTGGACCAACCTGGCAAAGGGTTAATGTGCATTGTGGATTCCCTCATGACTCAAAGGACAGTGATCCAGACACAGAGAGGCAATCTTATTCTTTGTTTGGGGCCCTGCCATCTCATCAGTGCTCCCCACCTCCCTCTTTCCCACACTATCAGATTCCTGGTGACATCTCAGTAATTAGATGCATAAGACACCAGGGCTCCTCAAGCTCCTTTTCAACTCTGTATCCAATTATTACTGTCGTTCATGTAATGCTAAGGAAGTTGGGGTGCAGACACTATGTTTTTTGCAAGACAAGCCTTTTGTGGCAATCAATGTTATATAAAGCCTGTTCTAAAACATGCTGTTCTTCATCATCATATTCCCATCAGATGACATAAACGAGCTTGTATCTTAGAGAACTCATTCTTCTGAATGAGTATTTTTCAAATGCCTAATTAAAAACTTATATCTACCCATCCCAAAGCATTCACGTTTTGCACCACTGCCTTAGAACTACCATTCTGTTCCTATGAGAGTATATTCTTTATTTGTATTACTGGATTTCAGGCAGTTTGAAATCCCTATACTAATATCCATGTTAACACGCTTCAGTACAGGCTGCAACGCTGTGTCCTCACCAAAGGGAAGAGGGAAGATCTTGTTAGAAGTGACATGACTTGACTAATTTAAGTTCAATGCATTTAACATGATCCTATATTTACAATTACTATGTCCACTGGATAGACACATAGAAAGTAATACTTGTTCTAAGCTTTATAATGTTTTATGCAAAGAGCAGTGCTACACATGGTAAAAAATTCAGAGAGTAAAAAAAATTCCTAAATACATGTGAATATGAGCTCAGTCATACACCTAGTAACTTCTAGCTTCTTATTTTATTTCTAATATGAAGCAAAGCCACACTTTATTTCAATTGCCTTGAGATACATTTTTCACGCAAAAGCCCTGATTGATTTTTAACAAATTTTATGTACAATTTTGTTATAATACAATATATACATTCCTGAAAATTGTTACCTTATGCAAAAATCTCACAATAAAAACCATAGGTAGGGCTTATGGGGGGTGATTTAAGAGCCCAACATTCACCACCTTTATGAGTGACACATATGTGAAAAAACAGGAGTCTTACAAAAGAAGAGCTTTTTATATACATTAAATGATTAGGAAATTCGTAAGTAGCATAATAGATACGACACTTTACTTTGAAAGTTATCTGGAGTTTGCTTGTGGAAACTGGAGGGTTCCCAGCTTGTAAATTTTTATGAAGTGCTATAAAGAGTATTATCTGAACTTGGAAAGGAAATGTAGTAGCAGATGTGGATGGCTGTGTCTCATAGCACAAAGAGAACTGAGAAATGATATGTGTGCATATGTGAGTTTTCCGTATTTGTACACAGCTTACTTCAGCTGCATGTAGTTTTCTGCTCTTACTTAATACGTAACCCAGATGAAATTGCACAAAAGCCAACATAAAATTTGAAATTTGCAGTATGCTCAAATTGGCCCCCAATATATCAATAACACAAGGAATAAACTTGTATTTTCAAAGCAAGTGTTATAGCAAAGCTGACTGTACCAAAGTTTCCGGAGCCATTAGCATTCCCTGGGGGCTCTCTGATAGCATCACTTTCCAGGTCTCTGTGGACAAACAGTGAAGCATGTCTTGGAAGAGGAGAGAACATCACATCCTGGGCCAATGGTTTAGGGCCTCTTAACTTATAGAACTGGACTTGGAATATTCGCTTTTCCCCATCTGTCTTCAAGACAAGTTCACTCAGCAGTTGAACTAATCAGATACTAGAGTCCATTTTGTTTCTCTTGGGCACATTTCACAGATTACAAAAATAGACCTTGGAAGATAAGTCTGGCTTAATGGAAATGGAAACATTAAAACTCTTTTGAAAAATTTTTGAAAAGGCCTCAACCCCGTTGGGTGTTTATGGTAGACAGGATCAATACCTTTCAGTGGCTGACATGATTTTTTTAAGCAGGGAGACTGAGAGAAACAAGACCCCACATTATTTGAGACAGGCCTGAAGCCAATATTATGCCTGAACAGTCAACCCCCCAAGTTCATAAACACTCCCTTATGCAGGTTTGAGCTGGATTTTCTGTCACCTGCCACCGATAGACTGACACACTCCTCCAGTCTGCTAAGATATCCAGAGAGAGAAGCTTCAAATGTAGACAAAATCCTCCCAGTGTCTCAGCCTGGCATTTCTCATAGATTCACTCATGATTCTTATATACTGAGCACCTGCTTCCCTGATGGCTCAAACAGGCAAATCTCAATACAGGCAATTTCTACTAGTGTTTGGGATCCAATGGCCATACTTCCTGGGCAACCTGAGCAGGACTTTAGGAGTACAGACTCCTCTCCCCCTCAAACTCACCCTTCATGGTAGCACTCAAGCCTCATTCTAATTCCACACTTCCCAGATCTCTAGCCAGAACAACCCACCAACCTGACTTCAGCCATACTCTCTACTCTCCAGGAAACAGGCTCTGCTTCTCAAGCTCCACACTTTTCCTCTTAGTATTCTTTCTGCCTATATATCTTTCTGCTTTGTTCAACTTCATCTTTCGCTTGTTGAGTATCTTACAGGAACAGAGCACACTGCCCTCACCAGGAGATGTGTTGGCTGATTCCTGTCCTGCTCATTGGCAATTTTACCCACTCTGAGAGCCTCCAGGAGCCTGTGGTCTGAACTGGAAGCAGATAACCATTCTGTAGAGCCATGGGTATCAGGATCCCCGCTTGAGCCTATGCTGAGCTACCTCGGGGGTCAGAGTAGTCCTGGCACATCTAGTGAGGCAACAGGGTTGGGAGGGATCATGTGACAATTTTCAAGACCTGAGGCTTCATATGCACCTTCTCTGACCTTCAATTTCCATATCTATAAAAGGTGGACAGGTAATAATAATAATACCTACCTCATATAGTTACTGTGAGGTTAAATGACATAATATACTCGTGACATGACTTTCTAATGCTATTATATACAGAACACTATATTAATAATAATTTTCATAATTTCTTGCATCTGCTTCTTGATTTGATTTTAAAAATTTTTATTGAAGTAAAAAATATGATCATAATTATATCACTCAGTAAGTTTTTACCAACTGATCATATCTGTGCAAACAGCATTCTGATCAAGAATCAACACAGTAGCAGAGCCCTATAACCTAAAAACTCACTCCTATCTCTCTCCATAGCTTTCTCTCAGCAAGAATAAATTAGTTATTATCTTTACTTCGAACAGTGTACTTTAGTTTTAAATTAAAAACAATTTTGTTTAAATGGGATCATTCAATATATACTTTCATGTCTGGCTTTTTTTTTTTTTTTTTGGCTAAACCTCATGTTTATATGTTTCATCTATCTTGTTCCATGTGGTTATGAATCTTTATTCTCATTGCTATATGGTATTCACTGTGTTGATATGTCACGATAGAGAGATTGAAAAAATATACTGTTGCCAATATTTGAACTATGTGACATATAAAACCAACAATTTGAACATGGTTCATACTAATATTAATCCACTCCACTATTGATAAACATTTTAGTTTTCAAACCTTAGTTAATATGAATAGTGCAGCTATGAACATTTTAGCACATATATTTAAATAAACATATACAGAATTGCTGGGTCAAAGGGTTCACCTATGTTCAGCTTTAGGAAGTACTGCCAAACAGATTTCCAAAGTGAGTGTACCAATTTATCTCCCAACCACATCATATGAGGATTCCAGTTGAGCCACACAATCACCAATACTAAGCATTTTCTCTCATTTAGATTTTAGCCTCCTGGTATATCTGTATAATTACGGTGTTATAGTTTCAATTTTGATTTCTCAAATGCGTAAGAAACCTGAGCTTGTCTTTATATGTTTATTTAGATTTCTCTTTTTGTTACAGATCTGTTCAACATTTTGCTCATCTGTTTTTCAGTGTATGATCTTTTTCTTATGACTTTTAAGATATCTTTACATGTTCTGGATATGGGCTTTTGTCAGATATATTTTATTTCTTTTTCTTATCTCTTTGCATTGAATTTTACCATTCTATTTTACCATTGAGTATAATTTTTGCTGTAGTGGTTTGGTAAATATTCTTTACCAGATTAAAGATCTACCTTTCTAAATATCCATTCTTGATTAAGACTCTTAGCAAACTGATTAGAGAAGGGAACATCCAAACAAAAAACAAACAAAAAAAGAAAAAGAACAAGAACAAGAAAGAAGGAAGAAAAGAAAGCTGGTAGATGTTTCCTCTGTTTTCATTTTCTGGGAGAAACTGCATAAACTAGATGTTAATTCTTCCTTAAATATTTGGAACAATTCTCTGGTAAAGTATTTTCTTTGTGGGAAGGTTTTTAATAATGGATTTCAAGTTTCTGGTAAGGTAATTTATTCTTTCCCCATTTTTGTTAACCATTCTGCCAGAATGTTTTATCAATTTTATTAATCTTTTCTAAAAATATTTTATCTTAGTTGTTATTCTTATTCTATTCCACCCGTTTCTGCTCTTATCTTTTTCTTTTTTTCTTTTTCATAGACTTGATATGTTGCTCTTTTTTAGTTTGTTGAGATGAAATTTTAAATTATTAATTTTTAACACCTTTTCTCTAATATATACGTATACATGTCCCTATAAACATGAATTTCACTATGCTTTATTTGTGTCACACAAGTTTAAATATGTTTTATCTTCATTATGATTCAGTTCAAACTAATTTTCATTTTTATTTCTTTATTATTTCTTTATTTTTTCTTTTATTTTTTTAAGTAGGCTCTATGCCCAACGTGGGCTTGAACTCATGACCCTGGGATATCTCATGCTCTACCTACTGAGCCAGCCAGGTGCCTCTCATTTTGATTTCTTAATTATTCATGTCTGACTTAGAGATGTGTTATTTAATTTCTAGACAGTAGGGCTTTTCTTGTTATCTTATTACTGACTTCTTTGAATTGCACTGTAATCAAAGAATAAATTCTAAACTATTCTGGTCTTTTGACATTTCTGGAAATTCTTTATGGACCATCAGATAGTTGATGTTAAATATTCCATGAGAACTTAAATTCTGCTCTTGCTCATTGCTTATGTTTGAGGTTTCTCAAGATGCTAATTTGTTGCTCCAGACCTACACACTGATGCAAGGTCTTCCCTCTCCCCAGCAAAGGTTCTGTACCTAGGCCAACACTGACCCTTAGCTCAAACCAGAACTGGCAATTCCTCTGCAAGAAAAAATAACTGGTGATTCAGAGCTCATTTGTATACAGTTTCCCTCTGTGATTTTATTTCACCTAATCCTTATTGACTCTATAGATTTCTCAAAACTCAAAAGTATGATTTTTTTAATGTTTCCACTTTTACCACATTGCTACAGGGGAATGCTAGTCTGCTGTTACCTACTACATCCTGCTTAGAACATGAAATCAAGACTCTTAAAACATTTGTAAAAATAAGTAAGGGATTTTTTTGTGAAAAAGGAATCATTCCAAGCCATTTTTGCAATGCAAAGAATAGAGCTTCTAGAGCCTTGATTTACTTCGGTGAACATTTACTGATTATCTGCTGGTCTTAACAAGTACTATACCATGTGGTGTGGAATTCACAGTAAGTTAGACAGTCCTGGTGCCAGATGATCTTCTAGTCCACAGAGAAGTCAGAAATGGAAACAGATAAATTGCTATGCAATGTAGCACATGGTATATAGAGAGTTAAGATTATCTCCTGGAACTCAAAGGAAGCAAGGACTGCCTATCCATAGTGTTCAAGAGAGAGTTTACACATAAATAAAGTTATACTTAATTCTTAAACCTCAGAAGAATTTGGAGGCATAAGAGGAGAAATCATATTCTAAACAGAGACAGCATTTGCAACAACTTAGTCTTTTGGAATGGTATGGAAAATTTATTGAAGAGTGGGACATGAATAATTAGAATAGAGTCACACACACAGGTATCTGTAGTTAAGGGGCATGTGCAAAAATAAGGCCAAAGGGCTCATTTCTGGTCAAATTGGAAGAAGCACTGAATGCCAAGCCAGAGGCTTTAGTGTTTATTATACTGAAGGCTATCTGGAATTCACAGAGATGTTTAAACAAAAGCAAATAACATGATTAGATAAATTATTTAAGAAACAGAATTCTAGCAGCAATGGAGAGAGTAGAATGAAAAGTGAAAGACCTAAGGAGAAGGGATGTTTGCAGGAATCTCAATGATGAATTTTTTCTACAATGTTATTTACAGAGTAGTTATGGATTTTGATACACTAAATCATAAAAATGATTGATGGAATTATCCTCTAAAATCTATTAATAGAGACCATAATTGGCCAAGCACAAAGCTAACATCATTCTCTTGTCATTAATGTGTGTTTTGATGCCACTAAGTAAGCAAGTTTCTCCCAAATGGAGTTATTTCTTTTTACCATGACTCTAATTTTCTTTTTTCTTAAATTTTTTTTATTTCTTTCTGAGAGAGAGAGAGAGAGGGAGACACAGACTCCGAAGCAGGCCCCAGGTTCTGAGCTGGCTCTCAGCACAGAGCCCGATGTGGGACTCAAACCCTCGAACCATGAGATCATGACCTGAGCGAAAGCCTGACGTTTAACCGACTGAGCCACCCAGGTGCCCCCCATGACTCTAATTTTCTTGAAGATCCTGAGAGACATCCAAAAAACATCTTTTTAGATCTCTGTTTTATATGCAGTGTTTCTTAGCATCATTTTCTTTTATTTAGCCAAACTCTTTCACTTAACTTCTCTATATATAAATTAAAAATGAGAGAGAAGAGAGAGAGGTTGGTGCAAGGGAAGGGAAAAAATGTAGGATTGTGATGTATTATGATACAGTAAAGCCCAATTTCTACTAGAAACTGGCTCTGTCTCTAGCATGGCCTTTCATCTTGTGCATTAGAAAGGTCTTGCCAGCAAGTTTCTGGAAGACAGCTCAGCTCCTTCTTTGGTATAATTGGGGTAACATCTATGCTGCCTAACTTTAAAGTACTATTCAATGCAAAACATTAGTACACAAAAGAAGTAAATAGAGATCTTTAACCTGTTTGTTTTTTACTTTTCTTCATGTAGCACAAAGATTTAAGCTGATTAAGTGATTTTGCACAGAGAAATACTTTCTGGGACTGAGTATGGCTGAAGTGAGAACAGATACAAATGCAGTCTCGTGGAGCTTCAGAGATCCCAGATCGCTGCAACCTATTACCACATCCCATACTGTGATTTGACTGTGGGAGTTATTTCAACCTGCCTCTTCCCTATTAAGTAAATACTTGGATGGTAGATAGCTTGGAAAGACTGGAAAATAATAACACACATTATTATGGTCATCTATAACATGAACCTCCCTTAAACATTCAGTGTTCACCTTCTGAGGCTGTTCCCATTTTACTGAGGAGGAACCAGAAGCCCTAACATATTTAAATCATTCATCCAATGACACATAAGTCACCTAGAGAGGATTGGATAAAAGAACTTTTTCCAAATCCAGAGCCTTTGGTTCTTTCCACATTTTGCTTCTCATAGGCCCCATACTCAACTACCTGAAAACCAGGTTAAACACCAAAATTTTTCCTAATTTTGATACATTAAACTCTCATTGTATGATTCTAATCCTCTCACAAAGAGAAGGCATTTTATACTGACTTTGTGTAAATTCATATTCAGCAGGTGTTGAATGGTGTAAATAGCATTAGTATTTCATATCCTCTAATCTATGAGTCAAACTCATATATACAAGTGTCATTTCTTTTGTACTTGAGCCCCGAGGTGATTTTATCATGAAAAGTGCAATTTTAAAAAGTCCAATCAACTGTCATCTGTCAGACCAGCAGCATTCTGCTGGTGTAAGTAATATCTAGAATTGTGCTAGCAGATTGTAAAGACCATATAACATCAACCACTTGCAAGCACAGTGAAAGCATTCCTAAGTTCTTTCCAAAGGTGTAAGTATTTATTTGTTTTCTAACACTGAAGTTTACTTGCTTGCCCTCTTTTCAGAATGAACCATATTCTTCAAGCCTTCCTTGACTTAAGCTTGGCTATATATTTTAAGCTAATTTCTTTTTTTAAATGTTTATTTATTTTTTAGAGAGGGAGGGAGGAAAGGGGGAGAGGGGGAGAGAGGGAGAGAGAGAGAGAGAGAGAGAGAGAGAGAGAGGAGGGGCAGAGAGAAAGGGAGACACAGAATCCAAAGCAGGCTCCAGGCTCTGAGCTGTCAGCATGGAGCCCCACATAGTGCTCAAACTCATGAACCATGAGATCATGACCTGAGCTGAAGTCAGACGTTTACGTGACTGAGCCACCTAGATACCCCTATATATTCTAAGATAATTTCTTCTTATTATTATCCTCCTCTTAGAAACATATGGAACCCATAAATTAACTTTTTAAAAGTCCCCGAGACTTCCAGTTTGCTGCTATCAACTTGTTCTCTACTATCAGAGAGGTAGACTCAAATCCTGCTCACAAAAATGGAAGAAAGCCCAGAGAACTAACAATACATCTAAGGAATCATTATTTTCTATAATTTCAAGTTTATATTTTCACTCAATTCTTGTTTTTTATCTTAACCTACATGAATCAAACTTTTCTGAGATGCTGGGGCACTGTGGGGGGTTATAGTCCAAAACATATGGCAAGTATTTTTTTCTTATTGAAGTATAATTGACATATAACATTAGTTTCAGGTGTACGACATAATGGCTCAATATTTGTACATATCGCCCAATGATTGCCACAGTAAGTCACCACACATACAAAACGTTTTTCCTTCTGATGAAAACTTCTGATATATTTGTGGTGACTTTTTTATACAGCAATAGAAAATCAATACAATATATTTCTCTAATTCTATAGGGATCTTAAACCATTTCTTTCCCTAAAACAGTAAGGACAACTTTTTAAGATTGGTTTGGAGTTTCTGATAGTGGAGCAGAATCAATGAAAATCAATTGGCTTGAGCATAAAGTAAAACACAGATGAGCATACCAGAGGAAAAATAATCAGCTCATCTGCAGAAAATTTCACGATCATTTCATTATCAGAATTGTTTAGAACTAAATAGTAGTTGGACCATGATCTCCACTTAAATAGGTTATTAGCTGGCAACTTCCATTGAAACATCAACACACTCAACCTGAAATAATTAGATTTTCCTTTTCCTTTATCATGACAGTCCTTGTTTATGAAAAGGGAAGCTGCAAATAATGTCATCAGGATATGTGATTTGTGAAGATTCTTAATAATGGTAATATGCTGTATTTATTTAGTCACACTCACTTACTGAGTCCCACTATATGACTAATCACAGGTACCCCCAAGCTGAAAAACCAGTAATAATTTCTAGCCTGAAAACAGAAGGTAACAAACCAACCTACATCTGAGCCAAGTTGTTGAGAATCACAGAAAACTGAATTACTTTACAAACCCTTGCTACTTAGGTAAGTGCTTATCAAATAGCTGCAAAATCTGTTCTTAGAGGGATACAATACCTCTTTTTAATCTCTTTTTAATTTTAACCATGTCTTAGGATTGCCAGATTTAAATCTGAGTTTCATAAATGACATATTTGGTTAGTGTAAGTATATTCCATAGAAAGGAGCTCAAGATCACATATTTTTTTTAAAAAAAATTTTAATGTTTATTCACCTTTGGGAGTCAGAACATGACTTGAGGAGGCACAGAGAGAGACAGAGAGAGAGAGAGAGAGAGAGAATCAGAAACAGGTTCCAGGTGATTTTCCATGGGGAGTTTGGGGAGAGCAGTGCACTCAGAGAGGGCTACCTCAAGAAACAAGCCAAAGTGCACAGGTTGGAGAGTCCCAAATACTACTATAAGTAGGGAAATAGAATAACCAAAGTCTCAACAAGAGAAGCCAATAGACACCACTCAAAGAACACTTCCTGAATGGACAGGCCCTGGATAGTCAAAGAGCCCTCTTTAATACAGCAGCACCCACAGGGTCAGAGTGCATAACAAGCTTTTAAAATTAACAAGAGATAGAAAGCTAACCAAAATGATGAAACGGAAGAACTCTCCTCCAAAGAAATTCCAGGAAGAAATGACGGCTAAAGAACTGCTCAAAACAGATATAAGCAACATAACTGAACAAGAATTTAGAACAATAGTCATAAAACTAGTCGCTGGGCTTGAAAAAGGCATGGAAGACAACAGAGAAACTATTGCCACAAAGACTATGGAGCTTAAAGATAGTTGTGATGAATTAAAAATGCTATAAATGAGATACATGATAAAATGGAGGCGTCCAATGCACGGATTGAAGAGGCAGAAAGGAGAATAAGTGATTTAGAAGCCACATTATAGGAAAAGAGGAAGCTGAGAAAAAGATAAACTGATCCAGGAACATGAAAGGAGAGTTTGAGAGCTCAGCGATACAATCAGACAGAACAATTTCTGTATCATAGGAATCCCAGAAGAGGAAGAGAGAGGGAAAGGTTCTGAAAGAGTCCTGGAACAAATTATAGCAGAGAACTTCTCCAGCCTGGGGAAGGAAAACCCCTGGCTTGAAACCTGAGAGGCACAGAGAACTCCCCTCAGACATAACTTGAATTGATCTTCTGCATGACATATCATAGTGAAACTGGCAAAACATAAGGACAAAGAGAGAATTTTGAAAGCAGCCAGGGATAAAAGAGCCCTAACATACAAAGGGAAACCTATCAGAGTGGTTACAGACCTATCTACTGAAACTTGGCAGGCCAGAAAGGAATGGAAGGAAATCTTCAATGTGATAAACAGAAAAAAATATGCAGCCAAGAATCCTCTATCCAGCAAGCCTGTCACTCAGACTAGAAGGAGAAATAGAAGTCTTTCCAAATAAACAAAAATTGAAGGAATTTGTCACCACTAAACCAGCCCTACAAGAAATCCTGAGGGGGACTCTCTGAGGGAAATGTTGCAAGGAACGCAATTCAACCAGACATTTAAAACAAAATTAATACCCATTCTTCTCAAACTATTCCAAAAAATAGAAATCGAAGGAAAACTTCCAGTCTCATTTTATGAGGCCAGAATCACTTTGATTCCCAAACCAGAGACCCAGCAAAAAAAGAGAACTACAGGCCAATATCCTTGATGAATACAGATCCAAAAATCCTCAACAAGATACTTGCAAATCAAATTCAACAGCACATAAAAAGAATTATCCACCATGATCAAGTGGGATTCATTCCTGGTTTACAGGGCTGGTTTAATATTCACAAATCAATCAATGTGATACATCACACTAACAGAAGAAAAGATAAAAACCATATGATCCTGCCAATAGATGCTGAAAAGGCATTTGACAAATACAGCATCCCTTCTTAATAAAGACCCTCAAGAAAGTTGGGATAGAAGGAACTTACTTAAACATCATAAAAGCCATCTATGAGAAGCTAACATCATCCTCAATGGGGAAAAACTGAGAGCTTTCTCCCTGAGATCAGGAACATGACAGGGATGTCCACTCTCACCACTGTTGTTTAACCTAGTGCTGGAAGTCCTAGCATCAGCCATCAGACAACAAAAGGAAATCAAAGGCATCAGAATTGGTAAAGAGGAAGTCAAACTTTCACTTTTTGCAGACGATATGATACTCTACATAGAAAACCCGACAGACTCCACCAGAAGCCTACTAGAACTGATCCAAGAATTCAGCCAAGTTGCAGGGTACAAAATCAACGTACAGAAATCAGTTGCATTTTTATACACCAATAATGAAGCTACAGAAAGAGAAATCAAGAAACTGATCCCATTTACAACTGCACAAAAAAATCCATAAAATACCTAGGAATAAACCTAACCAAAGATATAGGAGATCTGTATGATGAAAACTATAGAAAACTTATGAAGGAAATTGAAGAAGACACAAAGAAATGGAAAAACATTCATGCTTATGGGTTGGAAGAATAAATATTGTTAAAATGTCATCACTACCCAAAGCAATCTACACATTCAATGCAATCCCAATCAAAATCACACCAGCATACTTCTCAAAACTAGAACAAACTACCCTAAAATTTGTATGGAACCACAAAAGACCCCGAATAGCCAAAGTAATCCTGAAAAATAAAACCAAAACGGGAGGGATCACCATCCCAGACTTTAGCCTCTACTACAAAGCTGTCATCAAGACAGTATGGTATTGGCACAAAAACAGACACATAGACCAATGGAACAGAATTGAGAACTCAGAAGTGGACCCAAAAGTATACAGCCAACTAATCTTTGACAAAGCAGGAAAGAATATCCGATGGAAAAAAGACAGCCTTTTTAACAGATGGTGTTGGGAGAACTGGACAGCAACATGCAGAAGAATGAAACCAGATCATTTTCTCACACCATACACAAAAATAAACTCAAAATGGATAAAGGACCTGAACGTGAGACAGGTAACCATCAAAACCCTAGAGGAGAAAGCAGGAAACAATCTCCTTGACCTCAACCACAGCAATTTCTTACTTGACACATCCTCAAAGGCAAGGGAATCAAGAGCAAAAATGAACTACTGGGACCTCATCAAGATAAAAAGCTTCTGCATGGCAAAGGAAACAATCAGTAAAACTAATAGGCAACTGACGGAATGGGAAAAGATAGTTGCAAATGACATATCAGATAAAGGGCTAGCATCCAAAATCTATAAGGAACTCATCAAACTCCACACCCGAAAAACAAATAATCCAGTAAAGAAATGGGCAGAAGACATGAACAGACACTTCTCTAAAAAGGACATCCAAATGGCCAGCAGACACATGAAACGATGCTCAGGGCCCCTCATGATCAGGGAAATACAAATCAAAACCACACTGAGATATCACCTCATGCCGGTCAGAGTGGCTAACATGAACAAATAAGGAGACTCTAGATGCTGGCAAGGATGTGGAGAAATGGGAAACATCCTCCACTGTTGGTGGGGATGTAAGCTGGTGCAACCCCTCTGGAAAACAGTGTGGAGGTTCCTCAAAAAATTAACAATAGAACTACCTCATGACCCAGCAGTAGCACTGCTAGCAATTTACTCAAGGGATTCAGGAGTGTTGATGCATAGGGGCACATGTACCCCAATGTTCATAGCAGCACTCTCAACAATAGCCAAAACATGGAAAGAATCTAAGTGTCCATCAACTGACAAATGGATCAAGAAGATGTGGTATATTTATACAATGGAATACTACAAGGCAATGAGAAAGAATGAAATCTGGCCATGTGTAGCAACATGGATGGACCTTGAGGGTGTTATGCTGAGCGAAATAAGTCAGGCAGAGAAGGACAAATATCATGTTTGCACATATAGGAGGATTAGGAAGAACTTAACGGAGGACCGTGGGGGAGAGGGAGAGAAGCAAACCATGAGAGACTCTTGAATGCTGAGAACAAACTGAGGACTGATGGGGGTGGGGGAGAGGAGAAGGGGGGTGATGGGCATGGGTGAGGGCACTTGCTGGGATGAGCACTGGGTGTTATATGTAAACCAACTTGACAATAAACTATTTTTAAAAAATTAAAAAATAAAAATAAAAAAATAAACAAGCAAAAACACAAAAAAAAGAAATAGGCTCCAGGCTCTGAGCTGTCAGCACAGTGCCTGACACAGGGCTCAAACCCACTGACTGCGAGATCATGAAATGAGCTGAAGTCGGCCACTTAATCCACTGAGCCACCCAGGCGCCCCTTTTTAAAAAAAATTTTTTTAATGTTTATTCACCTTTGGGAGAGAGACAGAGCATGAGTGGTGGAGGGGCAGACAGAGAGACAGGGAGACACAGAATCAGAAACAGGTTCCAGGCTCTGAGCTGTCAGCACAGAGTCCAAGATTATATATTTGAAATAAGTATCCCAGGTGATTCATTAGAACTTTATTATCTAGGCTGTTCTGGGTGGCTCAGTTGGTTAAGCCTCCAACTTTAACTTAGGTCATGATCTCACAGCTGGTGGGTTTGAACCCATGCATCAGCCTATCTGCTGACAGCTCAGAGCCTGGAGCCTGTTGCAAATTCTGGATCTTCCTCTCTCTGTGTACCTCCTTCACTTGTACTGTCTCTCTCTCTCTCAAAAACACATAAACATTTAAAAAATGAACTTTAATATCTAATAACAAATGCACTTTATGTTAGGTCCTGTGCTCAGCTTTGGAGATGCAGAAATAATCTAAGTCTTTCCTCTAGAACTTCTCATTGACAAGTGTGGGGTATGGGGAAATACAAAAATAATTATCTGATCTTCTTTTCTCCTTTTACTGTCTTATAAAATATCACTAGCTTCCAATTTCATTAGTTTTATTATCAGAGTTTTACAGGATGGTATTGTTATCTGTGACCTTATTCAAATTTTAGAAATACAACTGATGTTTTTAAACACCTAGACTTACAGATTGCCAAGCAATTATCAATGAAGCATCTATTTCTTTGTTGTCTTCAAAATATCCTAGTTGCTCTGTCCTACTTTCTCTAAGTTGGTTATTATTAAAGATGAAAATGTCCCCAAGAAAGGAACATGCTCAAAATATTCTTAACAAGAGATTTTGAAATATTTGACCTGGCAGAAACAAGGATTTCAAAGGGTGACAGTTAAGTTCATCCAATTTCCACACAACTGATATGCCATCAAAATTCAGTACTACTGTCTACAGACTAAAAGCAGAAAACATTATACATAACACATGAAAAACTTCTTTCTGCTGATTTGGAGTCATTCTCTGCTTTCAAAATATTCATGTCCTTATTAAAATTGTTAGCATCAAAGAGAAGATTTATAACTAATATAATTCTCCCCGTCCTCAATTCCCCTTAGCCTGATGTATTTTTTTCCAGAGCACTCATGAACTTGTAACATACTATATCATTTACTTGTTAGTCATCTTTATTGCTCATTGTCTGTCTCTACTCGATATATAACCTTCACACAAACAGAGGATTTTAAAAAAACAAAAAAAAATAGTTTTGTGCACTGATACCCCTTCAGTTGAGAACTAAGTAACATAAAAAGGATTCTCATTAAATTTGTTTGAAAAGTTAACTCATAAAATAATATTCAATTACTCTCGGTACTAATCCATCTCTAAGAAATAAGGCCATTCAAGTTCTGCTATGCTGGGTTTCCTCCAATGTGCTAGAAAACATTTTAGAAGGTTAAAAATGTTTATCTCACAGAGCCAATAGTGGGTCCCACTCTGTGACCTCTTTGACTGTTGTAGAGCTGAGTTTATGCTGAGTCATTCCTATCCTTTCACCTGGAGATCATCTGACCAATGACCAAACTCTGAAAATATTGTAGTCATGGGTTATGTAGTCAAGGATCACGACAAGCTCAGTGGCTCACATGGAAAGTAAGGTCCCAATGTTGTCTTCATTAAAATCTATCTGCGAGAAGATCATGTTTAATATCATTACTTTTAATTCTTTTATTTTACTATTTTAGAGACAGAGGCATGCACACAAGCAGGGGAGAGGGACAGAGGGAGGGAGAGAGAGAAAGTGAGAGAGAGAGGGAGAAAGAGGGAGAGGAGAAGGGAGACGGAGAGAGACAGAGAGAGAGAGAGAGAGAGAGAGAAAGGCAGAGAGAGAGAGAAAGAATGAATCTTAAGCAGGCTCCATGCTCAGTACAGAACCTGATGTGGGGCTCGATCCCGTGACCCTGGGATCATGATCTGAGCTGAAAACAAGAGTTCGAGGCTCAACCAACTGAGCCATTCAGGCACTCCATTATTACTTTTAATTTTATGGGACTTATGAAGCCTGAGTTATAGTTAAAATAGAATCCATTTTCAAATATCTCTTTTCTACTAGGGAAGACATTAGATCTGTTAATAAAATCTAAAAATGCATATTTGGGGGGGGAACTATAATTTGGATCTCTTCCCACAGTAAATTTTTTTAGAAGTATATTGTATATCATACTTCGGTCCAGTCATACCCTCCCCTTTATGTGAGAGGCAAATGTGCTTTGGAGGTCAAGAGGCAGAGAGGATAAATAAGAAAAATATGGAGAACACAGTGTACAAATTGAGCCTTAGATAATTAGTAAGCAATACATTTACTTAACATAGCACTTTTGTTTTTTCACTTTTTCTCCAGTTATATGCACAAAGGTAAATATCTCATTAAAGTCACCATTTTAATGGCTCTCCAGCTGTGAGAAAGTGGAAGGAGCACTGGATTTGGAGTAGAATACAACTGGAATCTGAGCTCTGCTTCTGACTGGCAATGTTATATTTGCAAATTCCTTAAATTCTCTGAGTCTCAGTATTCTCTTTTGTAAAACTATTAGAGCAACACTTACTAGACAAGGTTCCTGGGAAAGCCCCCAGCACGGTTAAGTGGAACACACTGGATCCCTCCACCAGCAAACTGGATTCCAACCCTAATTGTCTCTCTAGGACTTTGCTCTAGCAAGTCTTTGTCTAGATACACACTCTTTGCACCATTCCATCAACTTACAAGCATACTTCCATTTCACTTCCTTAACACACACACACACACACACACACACACATACATATACTTCCATATTCATAGACGTTGGATTCCACAATCATTGAATCTCCCATCTTTCCCAAATATAATCATTCCCTGGGCGCACTCTTCCATTCCAGGACCATAAACACCATCCACACACTAATGATTTTCACATTCATGTCTTTAATCAAGACTGTCCTGGAGAGCCTGAGTCAGTTAAGTGTTTGCCTCTTGAACTCAGCGCAGGTCTTGAACTCAGGGTCATGAGTTCAATTCCCACTTTGAGCCCTATGCTGGATGTGAAGCCTATTAAAAAAAAAAAAATTGTCCTGCTAACCTCATGACTCAAGACCCAATTCCCTACCTGATTTCTCCTCTTAGATGTTGAGCAATCTCCTCTGACAACCTTTCTACAATGAGGTTCTATTCTACACATCAACCTTTGCCTCTCTGTAACAACTCAATCCTTCCATTAACATAGCTTAGAAAACCTTGTTATTACCCTTGATTCCTTTCTTTGGCCCACTTCCCATAAGTAAAACAAATACGGACTTTAACTCAAAGTGCGTCCAAATACTGACCATATCTCATGATGATGACTCCTACCCACTTAATCCAGGTCACCATCATCTCCTGCCTACCTAGCCTCCCTGCCTCTACCTTGCCTCATCACAATCTGTACTAGCATTATAAGCAAAGTGATCCTGTTTACAAATGTAGCTCAATGTATGTCATCTTGGTTCAACCCCCCCAAGGCTTCCCATCTCATTCATAGTAAAACTCAAAGTTCTTACAACAGCCTACAAGGCCTTACATGATCAGGTTTCTCATTATCTCTCTGACTCACTCCAGGTACAGGCACAACTGCTCCCTTGTTCCTGAAGGACTCCAGGCACACTCCTGTCTCAGGGCCTTTGCAATTCTTGTTCTCTCAGCCTAAAATGCTCACTCTCACTCTCTTGTAGTCTTTGTTCAGATGTGTCCTCTGTGTGCCCTTCCTTGGTTCAACATTTGAAATTGCAAACCACAGTGCTCGACACTCCCTCTTCCACTTCCCTGCTTAAATTCTTCATAACACTTACTAATTCCTAACATACTATTCAATTTCCTTATTTATTTTTTAATTGTCTTTTTCTGTCCATAAGAGTGGAGGCTCCATGGGGGCGGGTGTTTTGGGGTGCTTTATTTTCTGGTGTATCTATAGTGTCCAGAATAGTGCCTAACACATAGTAGGTGCCTAATAAATGTTTGTTAAAAGGGCATTAGACACGGGGCGCTTGGGTGGCTTAGTTGGTTAAGCGTCCGACTTTCGCTTAGGTCATGATCTCGCGGTTCGTGGGTTCGAGCCCCGCGTCGGGCTCTGTGCTGACTGCCAGCTCAGAGCCTGGAGCCTGTTTCAGTCTGTGTCTCCCTCTCTCTCTCTGACCCTCCCCTGCTCACACTGTCTCTCTCTCTCTCTCTCTCTCCTAGAAATAAATAAAAAAAACATTTTAAAAAAAAGGGGCATTAGACAATACAAAAAAATACATTATTAAAAAACTGACAAAAATCATATGTTCACCTACACAATTCAGTTTGAGTTTATAATTTAAATAAGCAAAATGTATAAATTCTTATATACTCTTACATATCTATTCAGTAAACATTAAAGCCAAACTCTGGGGAATATAAATAGGAAAGATTGTGTCACCTGAAGGAGTTCATAATTTAAAAGACTAAAGATATATTCATTAATAATAATACAATTATTACATATTATATATTTAAATATAGAAGAAATAATAACATAAAAGAATGTACTTAAATGCTTGCCAACTATAGAGGACTTTAAATTTTAATAATGTTACCACATAGAACAGATACCCAAAATAAGTTTAGCAGTACATTTATAAGCAAAATCAGAGACTAATAAATTAGGGAAACTCTGAATTCAATTAAATTAAAGAAAGTTGTTTTCTGTAGAATTAATTGGGATTATGGTAAGGTGCACTCTGACCCTTTAAGAGGAGAAATAGCCAAATTTAATATGGTCAAGGAGATAATTTGTTCTGTTTTTGGTTTGTTTTTTTTTTAAATCAAAACTAGTGTTCTGAAGAACATTGGAGCATTTGGACAGACTTCATTTTATTCTCATAAGTGACTCTGAATGTACAACTGAAAATAATATAACATTGTATGTCAATGATACTGGAAATAAAATAAAATTTAAAAAAGAATGTCTTAAAAAAGTGACTCTGACTTATTGTACATATATACTTATTCAGCAGAAGAGGAAACTAAGGTTCAGAGTGAGTAAATAAATTGTCCAAGTCACTTAGGAAACTCATAGGTTTTTTCAGTGAAAAATCTTAGAATAGAATATAGATTTTTTAATTCCTAATTGAGGAATCTTCCCCAACGTAAGAGGTATACCTTTCTTGGTGTGAAAATGCATATCCCTCTTATTGCACTTGCCATAATGTTCAATGATTCCCTATTTGTGAGACTTTCTTATCTATCACTCTGCTAGATCCTTGTGGACCATAGTTGTAATTCCTTTTTACATTCGTGACGCCTTGTATTGTGTCAGGCATGGTGGGAGTGTTCAATAAGTATATGTTGAATGAACACATATATGCATGTATGAAGGAATGAATGTATAAATGTATGATTGAATAAATCTTTTGATTACAAAAGTCTGCTTCTTTGTAAACTCATAAAACTTTTTAAAAAGATAGCTTTTGAAAAAATAAGACCCAAAACTGATAAGCAACTACTTTATCTTTTTCATTTCAAGTAGAACACTTTTGTGTTTAGAGTCATTATGTGTCATTAGATATAAAGAAAATGAGCAACAATGAAGGAAAATACTCTGAATTCTTCTCTGAAAGATTAGATCACTAAGCTCTCAGCCATTAAGACCTGGGTATGTTTTCCTCTCTGATATCCATGCTTTTCCTACCTCAATATGTGCTTTGCTTTTTTGGAATAGGTTAAAATCGAATTTAACATTAATCAACTAATAAGTACTAAGGTAACTAAAAAATACAACTTGTATTATAAGGTATTTCATATGAATGTTAATTTTTTTATTTGGGAAGATTATAAGATATTTGTATATTTTTTATGTGCACTTAGGTTCAGAAAGCTAAAAGATGTCAGGTCCCCATATTAAATATAACAATTTGGAAAGATTTCAAGATCTTCCTTACAAAAAAAGCTTGAAGTCACCTCATAAATTGATTTGAAAGTAGTATGAAATATATATGCCCATACAAAACATGTTCTAAAAAAACCTTCTTTATTAATGTAATTTAAAATTAGAAAATGTGGATCTTTTTAAATAGACTTTATGTTTTAGCACAGTTTTAGAGGCATAGCAAAACTGAATGAAAGGTACAGAGATTTCCCACACACACCCTGACTCCACACATGCATAGCCATCATCAACATCTCTCGCCAGAGTGGACATTTGTTACAATTGATAAACCTACACTAACACATCATTATTATCCCCTCAAAAACGTTACTTTGACTTCCTGTACAGATATATTTATTTAACAGAGGAAGAAACTAAGGCTTAGAGAGAGTTAGTAAATTGTCCAAGGTCACTTAGGAAACCCACAGGTTTTCTAATCCATAGTTTACATTAGGGTTCATTCTTAGTGTTGCACATTCTATGGTGTATGCACAACCTTACTAAATTTCCCATGTATCCAGCATCATAGTTATCGTTCAGACAAGTTTCACTGCCTTAAGTATCCTCTGTGCTCCACCTAGTCATCCCTTCTTCCCACTAACCCTTAGTAACCACTGATTCTTTTGCACTCGCCCAAGTTTTGCCTTTCCCAGAAGGGCATATATTGGAATCAAACAATATGAAGTCTTTTTAGAGTGGCTTCTTTCACTTAGGAATATGCATTGAAGTTGCCTCCATGTCTTTTCATAGCTTGATAGCTCACTTCTTTTTAGCATGGAGTAATATTCTGTAGTCTGGATATATCACAGTTTACTTATCCATTCACATACTGAAGGACATCTTGGTTGGTTTTAAGTTCTGGCAATTATGAATAAAACTGCTATAAATATGTGTGTGCAAGTTTTTGTGTGGATGTGAGTTTTCAGTTTATTTAGGTAAATACTAAGGAGTGTGATTGCTGGATCATATGGCCAAACTATGCTTAGTTTTGTAAGAAACTGCCAATCTGAGCTAGGAAATATGCCCTCAGATTCTATGTTCTGAAAGAGATTATAGAGAATTGATGCAATTCCCCCCTTAAATGTCTGTTAGAATTCACCAGTGAATCTATTTGGGCCTGGTGTTTTCTGTTTTGAAAGGTTATTAATTACCAATCCAATTTATTTATTAGATATAAGCCTATTCCAATTATCTATTTCTTTTTGCAAGAGTTTTGGCAGATTGTGTCTTTCAAGGAATTGGTTCATTTCATCCAGGTTAGCAAATTTATGGGCATAGAGTTGTTCACAGTATTCTTTTATTATTCTCTTAATGTCCATGGGATATATAGTGATGTCTCCACAGTTATTTCTATTTTTTCTCCAAGTTTTTAAAAAAATTCCAGTTAGTTAACATACTGTGTAATATTAGTTTTAGGTGTAGAATTGAGTGATTCAGCACCTATATAATACACATGGTTCTCATCATAAGTGCCCTCTTTAATACCCATCATCCATTCAACCCATCCCCCTGCCCACCTTCCCTCTGGCAACCATCAGTTTGTTCTCTATAGTTAGGAGTCTGCTTCTCAGTTTGTCTCTCTTTTTCCCCCCTCTATGTTCATTTGTTTTGTTTCTTAAATTCCACATGAGTGGAATTATATAGTATTTATCTTTCTCTGACTGACTTATTTTGCTTAGGATAATACTCTCTAGTTCCATCCATGTCATTGCAAATGTCAAGATTTCATTCTTTTTAAAAATATTTAATGTTTATTTAATTTTGAGAGAGACAGAGTGCAAGGAAAGGAGGGGCAGAGAGAGAGGGAGACACAGAATCCAAAGTAGGCTTCAGACTGAAGCACAGAGCCTAACCCGGGGCTCAAACTCACGAACTGTGAGATCATGACCTGAACCAAAGTCCAAGACTTAACCGACTGAGCCATCCAGGCACCCCCAAGATTTCATTCTTTTTTGATAGCTGAGTAAATTCCTATTTTATATATATAATATAAAACAAATATGTATAATACCACTTCTTTATTCATATATTAGTTGATGGGCATTTGGGCTCTTTCTGTAATTTGGTTATTATAGATAACTCTGCCATAAACATTGGGGTGCAAGTATCCCTTTGAATTAGTATGGCTGGATTATAGAGTAGTTCTATTTTTATCTTTTTGAGGAACCTCCATACTGCTTTCCAAAGTGGCTGCATCAGTTTGCATTCCCACCAACAGTGCAAGCAGATTCTCACCTGTTGTTTCTTGTGTTATTGATTTTACTCATTCTGACAGGTGTTAGGTGATATCTCATTATAGTTTTGATTTGTATTCCCCTGATGATGAGTGATGTCGAGCATCTTTTCACGTGTCCATTTGCCATCTGTGTCTTCTTTGGAAAACTGTCTATTATGTCTTCTGCCAATTTTTTAACTAGCTTATTTGGTTTTAGGTATTGAGTTCTATAAGTTCTTTATATATTTAGGATACTAACCCTTTATTAGATATGTCATTGGCAAATATCTTTTGCCATTTTGTATGTTGCCTTTTCATTTTGTTGATTATTCCTCAGTTATTTCTAATAGTATTCACGTTTGTCCTCTCTGTGTTTTTTTGGGGGGTTTATTTTTGTTGTTTTTTTTTAGCTAGCCTAGCTAGAGGCTAATTATTAATGATATTAACCTTTTAAAAGAGCCAGCTTTCAATTTTGTTGATTTTCTCTACTGCTTTCCTTTTTTTATTTTATTGGTTTCTACTCTACTGTTTATTATTTCTTCTCTTCTTCTTATTTTGGACTTAATTTGATCTTCTTTTTTTTTAATTTACTAAGGTGAAAGCTTAAATGATTGATTTTAGATCTTCATTTTTTAATATCTGCATTCAATGCTATAAGTTTTCCTCTAAACAGTGTTTTCATTGGATCCCACAAATTTTGTTAAATTGTTTTTATTTTCATTTAATTCAAAGTATCTTTTAATTTCTCTTGAGATTACTTGTCTCATGTGTTTTATGGAAATCCCTTGCTTCATCTCCAAGTATCTTGAGATTTTTCAGCTTCTGTTACTGATTTATAGTTTAATTTAATTGTGGTCTGAAGTCAGACTTTGTATGATTTCTATTCTTTTAAATTTCTTAAGGTGTTTTTTCTCCCCAGAATGTGGTTTATTCTGGTAAATATTTCATGTAAGCTAGAGATGAAAATATATTCTGCTGTTGCTAGACAAACAGTCTAGAGACATTCATTATATCCAGTTGATAGATGGTGTTGCTGAGTTCAACTATGTGTCTTCTGACTTTCTACTTGCTGGATCTGTCCATTTCTGCTAGAGGAGTGTTGATACATCCAATTATAATAGTGGAGTCATCTACTTCTCTTTCTACTTTGATCAGGTTTTGCCTCACATACTCTGCCTCTGTTGGTAAGCACATACATATCAAAGATTATTATGTCTTCTTAGAGTATTGGCCCCTTTGTCATTAAGATGTGTTGGTCTTTATCCCTGATAACTTCTTTTTCTCTGAAGTCAACTCTACCAAAATTAATATAGCTACTCCTGCCTTCTTTTGATTACTGTTAGCATAGTATATCTTTCTCCATTCATTTACTTTTAATCTATATGCATCTTTATATTTATGTGGGTTTCTTATAGACAACATAAGGTTCGGTCTCATATTTAGATCTGTTCTAACAATTTAAAAAAAAATTTAACATTTATTTTTGAGAGACAGAGAGACAGAACATGAGCAGGAGAAGGGCAGAGAGAAAAGGAGACAGAGTCTGAAGCAGGCTCCAGGCTCTGGGCTGTCAGCACAGAGCCCGACGTGGGGCTTGAACTCATGAACAGCTAGATCATGACCTGACCCAAAGTCTCCACTTAACTGACTGAGCCACCCAATTTTAATCTTTTAATTGGTAGATTTAGACCACTGATGTTTGAAGTGATTATTGATATAGCTGGATTAATATCTACCATATTTGCTATTGTTTATTATTTGTTGCTATTGTTCTTTGTTCCTGTTCTTGTCTTCTACTCTTTTTTCTTCCTTTTGTAACTTTAACTGGGCATTTTATGTAATTCCATTTTCTCTCCAGTCTTAGTGTATCTAGTTTACTTCTTCCCTTTTTTTTTTAAACTTTTCTTACTGGTTGCTTTAAAGTTTGCAATATACATTTATAAGCACTCCAAGTCCACTTTCAAATAATATGATGCCACTTCATCAGTATAACGCCTTTTAATAACAAAATGATCCCAATTCCAGTCTCTTATCCTTTGTATCACTGATGCCATTCATTGTACTTATATATAAGCACACATAGGCATATGTAAGCATAGATAGTACACATATATATACATAATATGTATGGACATGGTCAAATACATTGCTGCTATTAATATTTTGAATAAACTATTATTTGTTAGATCAATTAAGAATGCAAAAATAGGGGCACCTGGGTGGCTCAGTCAGTTAAGCATCCTACTTCAGTTCAGGTCATGATTTTACAGTTTGTGGGTTTATGCTCCATGTCAGGCTCTTTGCTGTCAGCTCAGAGCCCACTACCAGAGAGCCTGCTTAGGATCCTCTCTCTCCTTCTCTCTCTGCCCCTCCCTGACTTACACACACTCTCTCAAAAACAAATAAACATTTTTAAAAAGTATTATAAAAGGACACAGTTGTTGTAAATTCCTGGTCTAATAATTCTAACACCCTTGCAGTATCTGAGTCTGGGACTGAGGCTTACTCTATCTCTTCAACCTGTCTTCTCTTTTTTTCTTTTTTTTTTTTTTTTCATGACATGCAAGGTAATGGGAAATGCTATAAATAGACCTTTAGTAACTCAGTGATAATATGTTGGGGGAGGGGGAAGCATTCTATAGTTCTATAATTAGGCCTCAGTCTCTTAGTGACATTAGGACTCTGGACTCTGAACTACACAAATGTTTCTCAGTTTTTATCTCCCCTCTTAGAGGTACAGAATGCCTAATTGGGCTGGAATTGGGTATTTCTCTTCCCACAGTTCAGTAAGGCTCTGGTAAAACCACGGCACACTGGACTCTGGATAATTAACCTCTCCTGAAGACAAACATTTTCAAGAGCAGAGTGCTCTGGTATATTTCAAAACGGTTTTTTTACTCTCCCTCTGCAGGAAGCAGAAAGGATTTTTTACTCATAATTTTTACTATGAGAACTATGTGGAATTTCTGGTGCTAAACTCAGTAGTGTCGGGCCCCCATGTGACTGGGTGCCCCTGGTGTCTTTGAGTCTCAGAGTTGTCCACAACTTGAGACAATTTGCCAATTAAAATTCAGATTTTCCTTCCCTGGCACTGATTCCTGCAGAGATTATGGCTTGTGAGTTCTGCGCTAGTAAGTTATATTCTCTGTTTGCACCTGTTTGTCCAGTTTGGGGCGCAGCAGTTACCCCTGTGACCTCTCTTTGTTATGAATCTAAAATTGTTTCTTTTTTAGTTTCTTTAGCTTTTTACCTGTTATTAAGACAGAGGTGACCTCCAAACTTCTTATATGCCAGACCAAATTAAGAGGGAGGTACTTTATTAAAATGACATCAGAAAAAAATGTACTATTGACCTTTGAAAGTTTCATGTAAAAAAAAAAGCAGGAATGAAAGAAAAGTCAACTTAGAGACAGGATTTAAAATTGGCTAAATAAACTCATGCTGAGATTAATATAAAAGATAATATAAAATTTCATTGTGTTATTAACCAAATATAGCTACATATTAAAAGGATTCTGATTTTTCACATATTTGTTCCACCTGTAAAGAAATCTACTTGAGCAAATCAATGCACCCAGAAAGTTCTGTGCTCCTTTTTCTCTCAAATACAAAGATTTTGTATCCATGAGTTAGTAGACGGTTTAAAAATAAAAGGTATACCCCAGATTTCTTTAGAAAACGTAGACATTGCTCCTTTATATTTTGGGAAATACAGATTGCATTCAGGAAAAAATCCAAATACTGACAGATGAGTAGAATAGATCTTATCTAGGCACTTCTAAACAGTGACTGGCCTGTTTATTAGTTATCAGTTCTTTCTTCTGGTAAAATTGAACAAAAATACAAAGGGAATAAGAATTCTAATATGCACTTGTAAAGTACTTACTTGTTGGTTGACATTACTGAGAGCAGGGAACTCAAACTGAATCCATTAAAAATATTTATACTCTCCAAGTCTTATCCTGTTGAAGAAGGATCCTGAGTCCTTCCAAGCATGTCCAGGGCTGACTGCATGGAATTTTAATGCTTTCTAGTCGATATGGTCCCTGGACACAAGGCACCATTGGTTTCAAATACTTGTAATGCCAACAGCACTAAGCAATCTCCCTCGGGTTTTTCATGCTGCTCTTGAACAACTTAGTTTGTTTTTCTTAAACTACCATTCAAACTTAAACAGCACCCAATGTCCAGCTGGTTATCCTCATCCAAATAGGAAGTGTTGTTCCCAGAGATGACTAGGTATATTTTTGATTAAAGACTACTTTTACACATCCCAGAAAACAGCACATTTAGCTGTGGAGACATAGAGTGTGGCCCAGAGGATTAATAAAGACCAATGAACACTGACAAATGAAGCTTATTTGTTCTGTTCCTATTATTTACTCTTACTCTTTGAGTAGAAAGGCCGCCCAGCATCAGCAGAAATTGAAGTTTCGAGGGATGTAAGCATTAGCCAGACATTGCAGGAAAGAGGAAGAAGAAAGAGAAAAAAATCAAATCACTGCATAGCACAAATACAACTTTTACAAAGAATTAAAAATTATTATTTATGGAGATTTCACATATATATGCTTCAAAAATCAGCATGATAAAATTTCAAATGCAAATGTGCTGTATCTTCTTACTAAAAGCAAATTTTTATATCTGTCCTAAGCAGCATAATAATTACACTGAATCTTATCATTATTTAGTAATATTTCAAGTCTCTTTCAATGTGTGCTTCCATCAATAGTAATTTTCAATAATTCATGCTACTTTTAAAACTCTTTGTTTTCTGAGAAATTAACCCATGATTTCTTCTAAACTTGTAAACAAATACTTGTGATATTATTTAGACCTCCCTTTTCAGTCCTCTCTTTCAGAGATTTTAAAACTTGGGTATAAGGAAAGGCTCTAGGGGATATCTAAAAACATTTTTGGGCAAATGGGTATTTTTCTCAGGAGTGTCTCTACCATTTTCTAGTTCCTCAAAGAAGTCTAAAGCAAAAACAAAATGCAAAAATGAACAAAAACATCAAGAACGTGTTTAAAAAATTTAAATTGATGTTCATTTATTTAAAGCACTTGGTCTGACTCTCAAGACAGTGAACTAGAATGACCTACTTGTTTAAGAAAAGAAAAAGTTCTTATTTGCAAAAATAAGTCCTTGTCAGTTTAAAATCATTATTGTAAATTTAAGGTTAAACATGGTATTCTACTCACTCATTAATTTTTATTCAATATTTGAAAATATCTCAGAAGAACAGAGGTAGAGTAGGTGTGTGGGCAAAGTAAAGGCTTTAAGCTTTGCTAGGGCCAGCCTTAAACTATGCAAAACATATGATCCATCCTTGGGTTAGTAATTTAATCAGACAAATTTTCAGCTTCCTAATCTAAATTGCATCTATCATAAAATAGATGTGATATATCATACTTGCTAACTATCTAATATATATTAGTTTCAGTCTTTTGTTTTCTTTCAATTTCTGAAAGAGTACATATTCTTATTTCTATTTATTTTCTCAGAAGTGACATTTTAGTTATTAGTAACAGAATGTAGTGACTTTCTCTATTTTTCTCATAGTCTTTAGAAACGTACAAGTGGGGAGTCAAGATGGCAGAACAGCATGGAACTTTTTTGTATCTCTCATCCACAAAATGAAGCTAGATCAACACCAAACCGTCTTGCACATATAGAAAATTTATCTGAGGATTAACACAACAATCTGCACAACTTGAACCACAGAACTCATTAGGTACGTGGCATGAAGAGGCAAACTGGGGGAGAGAGAAGCTGTGGAGTGCAGGAAGCTGTTTTTGCTTGCAGAGAGAGGGCAGAGACAAGGGGGAGAGTATAGGAAAAGCACTATGCCCCAAGAGCAGCTGGAGAGAAAGAGAAAGAGCGGACTGACCAAAAAAGGAAGAAAGGAGGAAAGAGAGGGTTTAAATTCCATTAAGACTTTATGAACAAGGGGAGCACAGAGTCTGAAACTCTGTAGGTTGATACCTAGCGGTGCTCTGCTGGGAAGGCCGAATCCCAGGAGCACACAGGAAGGTCCGAGGGGTCTCCAGGCCACATGGGTGATTTCTCTGCTGGGAGGACATTTGGTAGAGGCTGTGTGGCCTCCCCACAGGCAAAGGTACCAGCAGACCCCAGAGAACAGCCACATTTGCAAGTTTTGTAACAAGGACATTAACAGTTCACTGAAGTCTGTGCCAGAAGGGTATTGCAATTTACCATAACCCCTGAAACGCTGCTGCTATATGATCACGCAAACGTTTTCTGGAGCAAACTGACACACAGGTGCAGTCTCTGGGCATCAGCAGCAGCACAATTGTGCAAACATTTCAGGGGGCAGGCCGGCACTGGCCAGTGCTCAGTGAGACCCTCCCTCAGGAGGTATGAGCAGGTCAAAGCCGCAGGGCCCTCAGAAGTGAGGGGTTTGGAAACAGCCCCATCTGAGATAAAACTTTGGAGGA
The DNA here is from genome assembly GCA_017311185.1 of Proteles cristata cristata. NCBI lineage: Eukaryota > Metazoa > Chordata > Mammalia > Carnivora > Hyaenidae > Proteles > Proteles cristata. Next base: position 1,403,563 of record JAESUZ010003619.1, on the reverse strand, counting down.
AGGTGCCTCTGGTAGTCTGACGGCTTGGTCATGGACAGTATAGAAGCAAGGAGTGGATGAAAGCTGGAGGCAAAGGAGGGGTGCTTGATTGCTGCCCATCCAGAGCACAGAGTTCTAATACTAGAGACTGTGTACTTGGGTGATGCCATTTTCAGCCCTCCCAAGCATGGGCATACACACCTACACACACCACAACTATCCACCCCAGTGAACTACGCAGCGCCATCTAGTGGAGAACAGAGCAGTTACACCAAGCTCTGCAACTGGGCCACCACGCTCTAGTGGACACTACAAATCTCTCTGCCTGCTTAGTTTATGGATTTATAAAGTGCTTCATAGTTTTACTTCTATGTAAGTTCAATCACATTTTATTCTCTTCACTGGTCCATCTATCCAATTTTTTTTTTCTTTTTCTTTGCTTATTCTTCAATCAGGAAGAGAAAAATTATTTTTATTTTCCACTTTTATAAAAATATTTTTAATTTTTTTCTACTATATTTTTTACTTTTTTGTAATTTTTTAAAATTCTATTTTACTTTAATCATTTTATTTTATTCTATTTTATTATACTCATTTTTAAGTTCAAACATTTTCCTTTTTTGCCCTTTTCTTTTCATTTGCTTTTTTCTTTAATCTATCAAGCTTCTTTCAACAATCAGACCAAAACACACCTAGGAACTAGCATCCTTTGTTTGTTTTTTTCTGTCGTTTTTAATTTTTTAATTTAAATTAAATTTTTTTGTTTTATTAACTTTTTCTTCCTTCAAAATGATGAAATGAAGGAATTCACCCCAAAAGAAATAACAGGAAGAAGTGAAATCCAGGGATTTAATCAATACAGATACAAGCAAGATGTCTGAACTAGAATTTAGAGTCATGATAATAAAAATACTATCTGGGGTTGAAAAAAGCATAGAATCCCTGTCTATAGATTTAAAAGAAGTAAAATGTATCCAGGAAGCAGTTAAAAAAGCTATAACTGAGCTGCAATCTCGAATGGATGCCTCAGTGGCAAAGATGAAGCACAGCATCGAATCAGTGGACAAACTTATGGAGAATAATGAAGCAGAAGAAAAGAGGGAAACTAAGCAAACGAGCACATTATAAGAATCAGACAACTAAGTGACTCATTAAAAAGGAATAACATCCGAATCACAGGGGCCCCAGAAGATGAAGAGAGAGAAAAAGGGGTATAAGGTTTGTATGAGCAAATCATAGCGGAAAAGTTTCCTAGTCTGGGGAAAGACAGAGACATCAAAATCCAGAAAGTACAGAGAACTCCCATTAGATTCAACAAATGAATGAGCTAATCAAGAAGTTAAAGAGGAAATAAAAAGTACATAGAAGCCAATGAAAACGAAAACACCACAGCCCCAAAGCTGTCATCAGAGGGAAGTATACAGCAACCCAGACTTTCCTAAAGAAGAAAGAAAAGTCTCAGATACACAACCTAACCTTACACATTAAAGAACTGGAAAAAGAACTGCAATTGAAACCCCAAACCAGCAGAAGACAGGAAATAATAAAGATTAGAGCATAAATCAATGCTATTGAAACAAAAACAAACAAATAAATAAAAAACAAAGCAGTAGAACAGATGAAATTAGGAGGTGGTTGTTTAAAAGAATCAACAAAATTTATCAAAAAGAAAAAGGAAAGGACCCAAATAAATAAAATTATGAATGAAAATGGAGAGATCGCAACCAACACAGGAGAAATACAAACAATAATCAGAGAACATTATGAGCAATTATACACCAATAAAATGGGCAATCTGGAAGAAGCAGACAATTCCTAGAAACATATAAGCTACCAAAACTGAAACAGGAAGAAATAGCAAAGTTGAACAGACCCATAATCAGTAAAGAAATCGAATTAGTAATCAAAACTCTCCCAAAAAACAAGAGTACAGGGTCAGATAGCTTTCCAGGAAAAATCTACAAAACATTAAATGAGAGGTAACACCTATTCTTTTGAAGAGGTTCCAAAAAAAGAAATTGAAGGAAAACTTCCAAACTCATTTTATGAAGCCAGTATTACCTTTATTCCAAAACCAGGCAAAGACCCCACTGAAAAGGAGAACTAGAGACCAATTTCCCTAATGAACATGGATCCAAAAATCCTCAACAAGATATTGGCCAACCAGATCTAACAATGCATTAAAAAAATTATTCACCATGACCAAGGGGGATTTATACCTGGGATGCAGGGCTGGTTCAATACCTGCAAAACAATCAATGTGATACATCACATTAATAAAAGAAAGGACAAGATCCACATGATCCTCTCAATAGATGCAGAGAAAGTATTTGACAAAATACAGCATCTTTTCTTGATAAAAACCCTCAAGAATGCAGGGATAGGTGCACCTGGGTGGCTATGTTGGTTAATCAGCCCACTTCGGCTCAGGTCATGATCTCGTGGTTTGTGAGTCCGAGCCCCATGTCCAGCTCTGTGCTGACAGCTCAGAGCCTAGAGCTTGCTTCAGATTCTGTGTCTCCTCTCTCTGCCCTCCTCCCATGCTCACGCTCTGTCTCTCTGTCTCTCAAAAAAGAAAAAAAAAAGAAAAAAAGGAATGTAGGAATAGACGGATCATATCTCAAGATTATAAACGCCATATATGAAAGACCCACTGCTAATATCATCCTCAATGGGGAAAACTGAAAGTGTTTCCTCTAAGGTCAGGATCCTGACAGGGATGTCCACACTCACCACTGTTATTTGACATAGTATTGGAAGTCCTAGCCTGAACAATCAGACAACACAAAGGAATAAAAGGCATCCAAATCAGCCAGGAAGAAGTCAAACTTTCACTCCTCCCAGACAACATGGTACTCTATATGGAAAATCCAAAATATTCCACCAAAAAAACTGCTAGAAACGACCCATGAATTCAGCAAAGTCGCATGATATAAAATTAATGCACAGGAGTCGGTTGCATTCATATACACCAGCAATGAAGTAACAGAAAGAGAAATTAAAGAATTGATCCCATTTAAAATTGCACCAAAAACCATAAAACACCTAGGAATAAATCTAACCAAAGAGGTGAAAAATCTATACACTGAAAACCATAGAAAGCGTATGAAAGAAATTGAAGATACACCCAAAAAAAAAAAAAAAAAAGCAAAAACATTCCATGCTAATAGATTGGAAGAACAAATATTGTTAAAATGTCAATATTGTCCAAAGCAACCTGCATATTCAATGTAATCCCTATCAAAATAACAACAGCATTCTTCACAAAGCTAGAAGAAATAATCCTAAAATTTGTATGGAACCAGAAAAAAACCCAAATAGTCAAAACAATCCTGAAGAAGAAAAACAAAGCAGAAAGCATTACAATCCCAGACTTTAAGATGTATTACAAAGCTTTAATCATCAAGACAGTATGGTACTTGCACAAAAACAGACACTCAGAACAATGAAACAGAATAGAGAACCCAGAAATGGGCCCACAAACGTGTGGCCAACTAATTTTTGACAAAGTAGGAAAGAATCTTCAATGGAATAAAGACAGTCTCTTCAGCAAATGGTGCAGGGAAACTGGACAGAAACATGCAGAAAAAGAAATCTGGACCACTTTCTTACACCATACACAATCATAAACTCAAAAGGGATGAAAGATCTAAATATAAGACAAGAAGCCATCAAAATCCTAGAAGAGAAAGCAGGCAAAAGCCTCATTGACCTTGGCTGCAGCAATTTCTTACTCAACATATCCCCAGAGGCAAGGGAGACAAAAGAAAAATGAACTAGATAAAAATCTTCTGCACAGTGAAGAAAACAATTAGCAAAACTAAAAGGCAACTGATGGAATGGGAAAAGATACTTGCAAATGACCTATCAGATAAAGGGTTAGTATTCACAAATCTGTAAAGGACTTATCAAACCCAATGCCCAAAAAACAATTTATCCAGTGAAGAAATGGGCAATAGATATGAATAAACATCTCTCCAGGGAAGACATCCAGATGGCTAAAAGACACCTAAAAAATGCTCAATATCACTCATCAGGGAAATACTAATTAAAACCACAATGAGATACCACCTCACACCAGTCAGAATGGCTAAAATAAACAACTCAGGCAACAACAAATGTTGAGACAGAAGATCTCTTTTGCACTGCTGGTGGGAATTCAAACTGGTGCAGCCTCCCTGGAAAACAGTATGGAGGTTTCTCAGAAAATTAAAAATAGAATTACCCTATAATCCAGCAATTACACTACTAGGCATTTATCCAAGGGATACAGGTGTATTGTTTCAGAATGGCACATGCACCCCAATGATTATAGCAGCACTATCAACAATACCCAAAGTATGGAAAGAGCCCAAATGTCCATTGATGGATGAATGGATAAAGAAGATATGGTGTGTGTGTGTGTGTGTATTACTCACACACACAATGGAGTATTACTCAGCAATCAAAAAGAATGAAATCTTGTCATTTGGAACTACATAGATGGAACTAGAGGATATTATGCTAAACAAAATTAGCCAATTAGAGAAAGATAAACATCATATGACTTCACTCATATGAGGAATTTAAGATACAAAACAGATGAACATAATGAAAGAGAAGCCAAAATAATATAAAAACAAGGAGAGGACAAAACATAATAGACTCTTAAATCCAGAGAACAAACTGAGGTTTGCTGGAGGCATTGGGGGGTGAGGTATAGACTAAATGGGTAAGGGACATTAAGGAAGACAGTTGTTGCGATGAGCACAGAATGCTCATAGGGGATGTATCACTGGAATCTACTACTGAAATCATTATAGCACTATATGCAAACTAACTTGGATGTAAATTTAAAAAATTAATTTAAAAAATGGTCTATGTTAATAGTCAGAGATGATATCAGCCTGTGGCATGGTGTTCAGTGAATCATATGCTATGATTGACATCAGCCCAAGTCTTGGGAAGCATCTTTATTGTTCAGGAGTTAGGTAAACAGCATGTTAATTGTATGACTGGTTGTTTTCATCATCCTTAATGTTGCCTGGCATTTATTTATGTGAGCAGTGTATAGTTTTGAAAGGTGCTTTGAAATTTCTCAGGGTAAATGATGCTGTATGAATGTAAGTCACCACAATTATTAAAAATGTATAGGTTGTATTAAACTAAAGTTAGAAACAAACATAAGTACAAACTACAAGTAATTATATAAAGTGATTATGTAAAGTGGTTGTGAGAGAATTAGCCATCTGAATAGGGAATGATGAGAGGCAATTTCACTAGGAAAATTGAGAGCAACAGTTTAATAAAAAAATTTTAATGTTTACTTGGTTTTGAGAAAAAGAGAGAGAAGTAGGGGAGGGGCAGAGAGAGAAGGAGGCACAGAATCTGAAATGGGCTCCAGGCTCTGAGCTGTCAGCACAGAGCCCAAAATGGGGCTCGAACCCATGAACAGTGAGATCATGACCTGAGCTGAAATTGGATGCTTGACTAACTGAGCTACCCAGGAGCCCCAAGAGCAATAGTTTAAATCTCTTGGAATAAGTATTCTAAAACACCAGTACTAAATATTAGGTGACTAAGCAGTACACTATGACCTTAAAAGAAATGTAAGATACAGTGGAATGAATATTACATATTTACACTCTAGTAGGATACATTATGTTCTCATGAATGGCATGTATATGTGCAACACGATTTTAAATAACTTTAGAAGTAAATTTCAGGAGGATTTACTACAATCCCCAGCTGCTGCTCCTCCTATTGTCGATATTTTACTACAACTTGTGGCATCAGAATACAAAGGGGGTGGGGGATAACTTATCTACTTTTTCAATAAAACTGTTTCCAAAAGAAAAAAAAAAGTTTTTACAGACTGCTGAAAGCAAATCACTTGGGCATGCCTAAACCTCATTTACATTCTAGATATAACTACACATGGACAAAGTAGAAGTTTTATTCTGAGATAGCCCTGAAGGTATGGCTCAAGAATCTCTGGTAAAGGAATTGGAATTGTGGTAGTTCTGCAATGTGGGGTGCTTTCTGGAGCCATGGGCTCAAATAGATCAGGTCAGTAGGGGTCCTGGGAACAAGAAAAAGTTCGATGTCAACGACAAACTTGCAATTTCTCAGTGTTGCCCAGAATAGTTTCCCTCAGGTCTAGTCCTGTGAATGGCTATTGGGAAGCTGATTCTAATCTTCACGAAGTTTTACTGTCTATGCTTAAATTTTAATATTGTATGATTCTCTTACCAATAATGACATTGCCAAAGTTCTTATAAAGATCAAAACAACATGACAGAATTTCCGAGAAATACCAAACAACATAAATATATTAAAGATAGTTTCTTAAAAATTGAAACGAGTATCAATGTTGTTATTGGAAAGGATTGTATGCCCTGCTGAGGTAATTATCTAAGGTTGTGATCATTTATACTTCTCCCAATTAACCCACTGCAGTTCACAATATATGCATCCTATTTATAGACAGAATCCAATCTAAAGATGAATTTTAATCCTAAATACCTTTTGTGCATATAAGTTCACCATGATATGTTGAATAATTACTTTGCACTTTTTTCTACTTGACTTTCATTAACTATATTTCTTGACATGGAAGTTATAATGCTCAAACCGTATAAATTTCATTATGGAGAAAGCTTTACAATATAAAACTGTTTCTTCAAAACATTGCCGTCTGTACCTAACATATTTAGTGTCATTTTAAAAAAATAGTTTATTGCCAAGTTGGTTTCCATGTAACACCCAGTGCTCATCCCCACAAGTGCCCTCCTAATGTCATTTTTTATATTACATTTTTATTTTTGTAATATGAAATGCTTTATGAAGATGCAATTTTTGTTCTATTACTAAGGAACATAGAATGTACAATAAATCTATTATACATAAAGCTAATATAGTGTCTACCACTCTACACAGGAAAAAAATAAAATTATCCTGTGTCTTGAATATTTCCAGAAGATCTGCTATAATTATTACACTGAACTTTATCAGCAACAGTTCACCTTATGAAGGCTACTAGCCTAACAGCAAGTTAACTGAGAATTGGAGACTTTCAGAACTACAAAAATGTATCCTTATTCAAGTGGGATAGGATGTCCGAAAACATAGGTTTCAATCTTGATCATAATAGCTAAGAATCCCTTCAACAATATTTTCTAATTTGGGCTTAAGACAATTAGCCTCAGGATAAAATTTATAAAGAAAAGCAGAGAAAAAGTAATCTTTCTCTCTTCTCTTTTTATTTCTTCATGATATTGAATTAGGTGGAAGGAATGAGAGGGAAGAGAAAGCCCTAGTAGATTTCCAGAAACCAAGGATGTAGGCTTGACACTGCCAATTGTAGGATGATACTGCCAATGGAAGAAAGCTCTGGGAAGATTGGCCAGCTACCAATACAGGGGCCAAACCCTACCCACAGCAAAGAGAGCAATTGCACATGACTGGACTAAAGGTAAATGCACTGCATCCACAAGAGTAGGGAGCATGCAACACACATAGGAAACACCCCTGAAGCACAAGGTTTTGGTGAACAGGGAACATTGCTCTGTAGGGCACTACAGACTCCTTCATAAGGCCACTACTGTCATGAGTAGGAGACACTGCTAATTTTCTTAACATATAGAAACAGGCAGAGATAGTTAGACAAAATGAGGAGACAAGGAACACATCCCAAATGAAAGAATAGGACAAAATCACACCAATAGAGCTAAACAAAATGGAAGTGAGTAATATGTCTGATAGAAAATTTAAAGTAATGGTCATAAAGATACTCACTGGACTAGAGAAAAATGTGAAAGACTTTAGTGAGACTCTCAGCAAAGAGATAGAAAACATAAGAAAAGAACCAAAGAACCAGTCAGAGATGAAAAACTTAGTAAGTAAAATTAAAAATACATTAGATGGAATAAAAAGTAGACTGGGAGAAGAAGAATGGATCAGCAACCTGGAGGAGAGACTAAAGGACAACAATCATGCTGAAGAGGAAAGAGAAAAAATAATAATAATAAAAATAAAAATAGAATTAGGGAACTCAGCAACACCAGCAAGTGTGACAAAATTCACATTAAAATGATTCCAGACGGAAAAGAGAGAAAAGGGAGCAGAAAATTTATTTGAAGAAATAATAGCTGAAAACTTCCCAAATCTGGGCAAGAGAACAGAAATCCACATCTAGGAACCTCCCAGTAAAATCTACCCATGGAAGTCCACACCAAGACACATAGTAATTAAAATGGTCAAAACAAAACAAAACAGTGATAGAGTTAGAATCTCTATCTAGAGCAAGAAAAAAGAAAACAGTTATATACAAGGGAATCCCCATAGGGCTATCAGTGGATTTTTCAGTAGAAACTTTGCAGCCCAGACAGGAGTGGCATGATATACTCAAAATGCTGATAGAAAAAAACTTGCAGCCAAGAGTATTTGATCCAGCAAGGCTATCATTTAGACTAGATGGAGAGATAAGAAATTTCCCAGACAAACAAAAATTAAGGGAATTCATGACTGCTAAACCAGTGCTACCAGAAATGTTGAGAGGACTTTCAGTGATCATGACCTCACAGTTCATGGGTTTGAGCCTATGTTGGGCTCTTTGCTGACAGTTCAGAGCCTGGAGCCTGCTTTGGATTCTGTATCTCCCTCTCTCTCTGCCCCATCCCCCACTCATACTCTGTCTCTCAAAAATGAATAAATTTAAAAATTTTAAAAACAAAATGTGAGGACTCTGAGTGAAAAGGAAAGAATATAAGCAGGAGTAAGTAAAGTAGAAAACACAAAAGTAGTAAAATTAAGTATATCTATAACAACTAGTCAAGGAATTCACAAAATAAAAGGATGTAAAATATGGCACCATATACCTAAAATGGGAGGGGAGAGTAAAGAATGGGTTCAAACTTAAGTGACCATCAACAATATAGACAGCTATATGCATAAAATGTTATGTATAAATCTAATGGTAACTACAAATTAAAAACCAGTAATAGATATGCAAAAAATAAAGAGCAAGGAATCTAACTACATCACCAAAGACAGCCAGAAAACCATAATAGAGGAAGAGAAGAAAGGAAAGAAGAACTACAAAAACAACCATACAAATAACCAGATAGCAGTAAGCACACACTTATCAATAATTATTTTGCATTTAAGTAAACCAAACATTTTTCCTATAGGAGCCTCCAGACTGAGAGGAGTGAGGCCCTCTTCTCTCCCTAGGATGGCAACTGCCTGTCCATTGATATCGGTGTATTCTGAAAAGGGGACATCATCTGTCAAAAATGTTACTTTGCCTGCTGTGTTCAAGGCTTCCATTAAACCTGATATTGTGAACTTTATTCACACCAACTTGTAGGAAAACAACAAATGGCCATATGCTGTCAGTGAACTAGCAGGTCATCAAACCAGTACTGGCAGAACTGTGGCTCGAATTCCCACAGTTTGAGGCAGTGGGGCTCACTGTTCTCGCCACAGTGCTTTTGGAAATATGTGTCATGGGGGCCGCATGTTTGCACTAACCAAATTCTGCCACCATTGGCACCAAGGAGTGAACACAACACGGAAGCAATGTGCTATCTGCTCTGCCCTGGCTCCCTCAGCCTTGCCAGCACTGGTCACTCTAAAGGTCCTTGTACTGAGGAAGTTCCTGGACTGTCTCTGGTGGTTAAAGATAAAGGTGAAGGCTACAAGGAGACCATGGAGGCTGTTTTGCTTCTTAAGAAATGTAAAGCCTGGAATGATATCAAAAAGGTCTATGCCTCTCAGCAAATGAGAACTGGCAAGGGCAAAATGAGGAACAGTCACCGTATCCATTGCAGGGGACCTTGTGTCATGTATAGTGAGGACAACAGTATCATCAAGGCCTTCAGAAACATCCCTGGAATTACTTTACTTAATGCAAGCAAATGTAACATTTTGAACCTTGCTCCTAGTGAGCATGTGGGACGTTTCTGCACTTGGACCAGAAGTGCCTTCTGCAAGTTAGATGGTCTGTATGGCACTTGCTGTAAGGCTGCCTACTTCAAGAGTAACTACAACTTTCCCTTGCATAAGACACTTAATATAGAGCTTAGCAGAATCTTGAAAAGCTCAGAGATCCAAAGAGACCTCTGAGCACCATGAAAGAAGATTCATCACAGAATCCTAAAGAAGAATCCACGGAAAATCTGAGAATCATGTTGAGGCTAAATCCATATGCAAAAACCATGCACTCTAACACCATTTTACACCAGACCAAGAATCACAAACTTTGGATGGATAAGGCAGCAATAGCCTTGGGAGCCAAATTATATAAGAAGGGGGTTCTAGGCAAGAGGCCTCTGGTAGGGAGGAAAGGAAAGAAGGCTGTTGGTTTAAGAAGCATATGAAACCTTTAATAGGCAAAAAGTCTGCAGCTACTGAGAAACCAGCAGCTGAGAAGAAGCCTGCTGAAAAGAAACATACCACAGAAGAAAGGAAACCACTTTAAAGTTGCTTTTTCTGTAAAAGTCAAATCATTAGGAACAGCTAATTTTGAATAAAGACCTGGTCAAAGGAAAAACAAACAAACATAAAACCCCCACACCAAAAACCAAACCAAAACAACAAAATAAATAGATAGATAGATAGATAGATAGATAGATAGACAGACAGACAGACAGACAGACTAAAGGTTCCAATCAAAAGACATGGTGATGGAATGGATTAAATAGCAAGACCCACCTGATACTGCCAATAAGAGACTCATTTCAGACCTAAAGAGATATGCAGATTGAAAGTAAAGAGATGGAAAAGCATTTATCATGCAAATGAAAGTGAAAAGAAAGCTGGGGTAGCAATACTTATATTGAACAAACTAGATTTTATTTTATTTTTTTTTAATGTTTTATTTATTTCTAGGAGAGAGAGAGAGAGACAGGGTGAGCAGGGGAGGGTCAGAGAGAGAGGGAGTCACAGACTCTGAAACAGGCTCCAGGCTCTGAGCTGGCAGTCAGCACAGAGCCCGACGCGGGGCTCGAACCCACAAACCGCGAGATCATGACCTAAGCGAAAGTCGGACGCTTAACCGACTAAGCCACCCAGGTGCCCCGAACAAACTAGATTTTAAACCTAAGACTGTAACAAGAGTTGAAGAAGGGCATTACATAAAAATAAAGGGAACAATCCAACAAGAAGCTATAATAATTATAAATATTTATACACCCAACATGGGAGCACCCAAATACATAAAGCAGATAATAACAAACATAAAAGAAGTAATTGATATTAATACAATAATAGTAGGGGATTTTAAAACCCCACTTACTTCAATGGATCAATCATCCAAACAGAAAACCAACAAAAAACAATAGCTTTGAATAACACATTGGACCAGATGGATCTAACAGATATATTCAGAACATTCCATCCTAAAACAGCAGAATACGATTCTTTCCAAGTGCACATGAAATATTCTCCAGAATAGATCACATATTAGACCACAAAACAAGTTTCAACAAATTCAAAAAGATTCATGTCATACCACGCATCTTTTCTGAACACAATGTTATAAAACTAGAAATCACTACAAGAAAAAATCTGGAAATAGTTAAAATACATGGAGGTTAAATATCATGCTACTAAACAATGAATGGGTCAACCAAAAAAATCACAGAGGAAATCAAAAGATATATGGAAGTCAATGAAAATGAAAACACATCCCAAAGTCTTGGGATGCAGCAAAAGCTGTTCTAAGTAGGAAGGTTATAGCACTAGAGGTCTACCTCAAGAAGCAAGAAAAATCTCAAATGAACAACCTAACCTCACACCTAGAGGAGGTAAAAAAAAGAAGAACAAACAAAGCCCAAAAGCCAGGAGAATAAAGAAAGTAATGAATATTAGAGCAGAAATAAACAAAATAGAAACTAAAAGAGCAGTGAAACACATCAATGAAACCAGAATCTCGTTTTTTGAAGAGATAAACAAAATTCATGAGAATTTTAGACAGACTCATCAAAACACACACACACACCAAACCAAAAAAAGGGCTTAAATAGACAAAATTAGAAATGAAAGAGGAGAAATAACAACTGACACCATAGAAATAAAAAGGGTTATAAGAGATTATAAAAATCATATGTTAACAAATTGAACAAACTGGAAGAAATGGATAAATTCCTAAAAATATGTAACCTCTCAAAACTGGGTCAGGGAGAAATACAAAATCTAAACAGACCAATTACCAGCAATAAAATCAAAACCATAATAATAAAAAAAACCTCTAAACAAACAGAAGTCCAGGATCAGATGTCTTCACAGTTGAATTCTACCAAAATTTATTTATTTATTTTACATTTATTTATTTGTGAGAGACAGAGAGAGAGATGGAGCACAAGTTGGGGAGGGACATAGAGAGAAGGAGACAACAGAATCTGAAGCAGGCTCCAGGCTCTGAGCAAGCTGTCAGCACAGAGCTCAACACCTGGCTCAATGTGGGGTTCAAACCCATGAACTGTGAGATCATGACCTGAGATAAAGTTGGACACTCAACACACTGAGCCACCCAGATGCCCCTCTATCAAAATTTAAAGAAGAATTAATATGTATTTTTTTAAAACTATTTTTAAAAAAAAGAAGAGGAAGGAAAACATCCAGATTCATTCTATGAGGTAAACATTACCCTGATACCAAAACCAGATTTAAAACACACACACACACACACACACACACTACAAAAAAAAAAAAAGAGAGAGAGAGAGAGAGAACTACAGGCTAATATCTCTGATGAACATAGGTGCAAAAATCCACAACAAAATACTAGCAAACTGACTTCAAAAATTCATTTTAAAAAATCATTCATGATGATCAACTGGGATTTATTGCCTGGCGGCAAAGGTGGTTCAATATTCACAAATCAATGAACATGATACATCACATCAATAAGAGAAAGGACAAAAACCATACAATCAATTCAATAGATGCAGAAAAAGCAGTTGACAAAGTACAACACCCGTTTATGGTAAACTCCCTCAACAAAGTAGGTTTAAAGAGAACATACCTCAACAAAAGAAAGATGATATATTAAGAAAAACCCACAGCTAATTTCATACTCCATGGGAAAAAGCAGACATTTCATCCTAAGATCAGGTACAACACAGGATGTCCATTCTCACCACTCTTATTCAACATAGTATTGGAAGTTCTAGCCACAGCAATTAGACAACAAAAGGAATAAAAGGCATCCAAATTAGTAAGAAAGAAGTAAAATTTTTCACTATTAGAGAAAGACTACTAGAAATGATAAATGAATTCACTAGGCCACAGAATACAAAATCAGTATAAAGAAATCCATTGCATTTCTATACTAAAAATGAAATGGCAGAAAGAGAAATTAAGAAAACAATCCCACTTACAATTGCAGCAAAAATAATAAAATAGAAATAAACTTAACCAAAGAGATGAAAGACCTATACTCTAAAAACTATGAAACACTGGTGAAAAAATTTGAGGATGACAAATAAACACAAAGCTATTCTATTCTCATGAATTGGAATAAAATATTATTACAATGACCATACTATCCAAAGCAATCTATAGATTTAATGCAATCCCTATCAAAATACCAATAGCATGTTTCATAGAACTAGAATATCCTACAATTTGTATGGAACCACAAAAGACCTATAGTAGTCAAAGAAATCTTCAAAAAGAACAAAAATGTTCAAAAAGAACAAAACTATTACAATTCCAGATTTCAAAATATACTATAAGGTTATAGTAATCATAACAGTATAGTACTGGCACAAAGATAGACACATAGATCAATAGAACAAAATAGGCTAGAAACAGACACATGACTATATAGTCAGTTAATCTTTGACAAAGAAAACAAAAATATGCAATGAAAAAAGACAGTCTCTTCAAGAAATGGTATGGGGAAAACTGGACAGCTACATGCAAAAGACTGAAGCTAAACCAGTTTTTTATGCCATGCACAAAAATAAACCCAAAATGGATTAAAGACCTAAATATGAGACCTGAAACCATAAAAATCCTAGAAGAAATCTCAGGCAATAATTTCTCTGACATTGGCTGTAGCAACATTTTTCTAGATATGTCTCCTGAAGCAAGGAGACATTTGTAAATGACATATCTGATAAAGGTTTAGTATATATAAAAAAAGCTGATAAAACTCAACATGCAAATAATCCAATTAAAAAATAGGCAGTGTTCATGAATAGATATTTCTCCAAAGAAGACATCCAGATTGCCTACAGACACATGAAAAGATGCTCAATATCACTTATCATCAGAGAACTGCAAATCAAAACCACGATGAGATATTACCTCACATCTGTCAAATAACTAAAATCAAAAACACAAGAAACAATAAGTGTTGGCAAGGATGTGAAGAAAAAGGAACCCCCATGCACTGTTGGCAACAATGCAAACTCACATAGCCACTGTGGAACACAGTATGTATGTTCCTCAAAAAATTAAAAATAGAATTACCATATGACCCAGCAATTCCACTACTGGATATTTACCCAAAGAAATGTCAAAAGATACATGTACTGCCATGTTTGTTGCAGCATTATTTACAATAGCCAAGATACGAAAGCAACATAAAGGTTCATCAATAGATGAATGAATAAAGAAGATTTCGTGTATGCATGCGTGCGTGTGTGTGTGTGTGTGTGTAGGCAAGTGTGTGTAATGGAATATTACACGGCCAGAAAAAAGAATGAAATCTTGCCATTTGCAACAATATAGTTGACTTAGAGTATAATGCTAAGTGAAATAAGTCAGTTAAAGAAAGACAAATACAATACTTCACTCATGTGGAATTTAAGAAATAAACAAAGAGTAAAAAGAGACAAATCAAAAAACAGGCTTTTAAATAGAGAGAACAGAGGGTTTATGGGGGGGCAGAGGAGAGGGGAGAATGGGTGATAGGCATTGAGGAGGGCACTTATTGGGATGAGAACTGAGTGTTGTATGTAAGTGATAAATCACAGGAATCTACCCTCAAAACCAAGATCACACTGTATACACTGTATGTTAGCCAACTTGACAATAAGGTATATTTTAAAAAATTTAAAAATATATATATATGCAAAAACAAACAAGCAAACAAACAAACAAAAAATAGGTTCTTAACCTATAGAGAACAAACTGATGGTCACCAGAGAGGAGGTGGGTGGGATGATGGGTGAAATAGGTGACGGGGATGAAAAGTACACTTACAATGATGAGCCCTGAGTAATGAATAAAATTGTTGGACCACTATATCTGTACACCTGAAATCAATGTACATTTATGTTAACTATACTGGAATTAAAATTCTTAAAAATTAGCAAATGAACAAAGAAAAAGTAAAAATCCCTGGGGATAGGGTGAATGAAAGAACTTTTAAGACTACAGATGTTCAATTTTAAAATATTTGATACTGGCTATATAATTGCCACCATTATGCCCTCTTCCCCTCAATTTTACCAAATGTTTAGTAAAGTCTTCTATACCCATAAGCTTTGTGAGACTGACATTTTTATTCAATTTTACCTACCATCCCTCCCCTTCACTCCCACCATCAATCCCAAAATTCACATTTCCAATTTTGTCTGGCATGGTGCAGAATGGAAACACAAAGGGTGGAACTGAGAAGCATTTTAGTAGAAATAGAACTCAGCACTAGGGAAACTATTAAAATATAAGTTGTACAAAAACCTGCAGGGATCTTAAAGGGTACATTAGAATATTCACATGTTGCAGCATTGAATTTTTATTAAATCTTAGGAGATCTTAAATATCAGGTTGGACTAGTAGTCATGTTATGATGCTGTGGTGAGCAAAATAAGGGTCCCCAAACATGTCTATGCCCTAATCACTGGAACTTGTGAATATATTACTTCATATAATAAAAGAGATTTAAGGCTGAATATGCAATTACATTTGCTTATCAGCTGGCCTGGAGATGTGGAGATTTTTCTGGATTACCTAGCCCATGGATGAGTTCCATCTGGACCAGGTATCTTTCTCTGAACAATTAGCTAAGGACAGGAATGGACCAAGCTATATCATGATTATAGAAGCAAATATATTACTAGTTCATAAATGGGTGTTAAGTTCTGGTCAGATACCCATAACTTTGTTGTATCACGAAACTTAATAATGGGTAACATGGTAACTCCCATCTCCTGTTCCCTATGCCCAAATGTCTCAATTATCCTTAAAATCCTTATCCACAAGAACCTTCCCTCCCTGCCATCAGGTTTTCCATTCTTATTCCCAGCCTGTGAATCCTGCTAAAAATGGTTACATAGACATATAGACCAGTATCACTAGAAATTTATAATATCTAATTTTTACTGGACTTGCTCATTCTACCATTTCCCAAAGGAACAATACCAAGCACCTATCCACCTCTCACTGCTCAGGATGTCTTTGTCCCATCATCTCTGATCTGTGATAAACACTAGAAACTATAAGTCAAGAAGACCTCAAGGCTCTGTCCTCTCTCCTCAGTAAACATATGTGTGTATCTACTTCTTTTTTTAGTTTTTTTTTTTTTAATGTTTATACTTTTTTTTTTTTTTTTTGAGAGAAAGAGCATGAACAGGGGAGGAGCAGAGAGAGAGGGAGACATAGAATCTGAAGCAGGCTCCTGGCTCTGAGCTGTAAGCACAGAGCCTAATGTAGGGCTCAAACCCACAAACTGCGAGATCATGACCTGAGCCCTAGTCAGATGCTTAACTGACTGAGCCACCCAGGCGCCCCCTGTGTATCTTCTAAAGTCTTTGCAGTCTCCAAAGAAAGTGGCTTCCTTCCCTCTATTCAAATACTATCCATCCATCCATCTGATCTCTCAAAACAAGTTTTTAAAAGACTTTCTTCTCTCTACTCCATTATCCATTTACTTGTCCCCTGAACTTTTTTCTTTTAACTGATTCAGGCTTCTGAATACAATATGTGTAAGAAACTCCCATGTTAAAAAATATATTATCTATCCCCCATTATGTCCATCTTTATTTTCTATAATTAATGACTCAGAAATCTTTATCTTTTGCTAAGATTAGGCTAACTGAATTGTAATTTATTTGATGATTAATTTATTAGATAGTTTTAGGAGATTTCTCTCTTACTTTACACTCCAAAATAAGGGCTAAATCCAGGACATACTGCTTTTTACATATCTTCTGAATCGGTACACTTCTACCTCCATGCACTAACTTGATATAGACCATCATTTCTCACCTGGACTATTGTAATTGTTTAACTATACCAACATAGGTGCATCGGTACCCATAAACATTTTCCCTCTTGTTGTAATGGCTAAATTTGTCTATGCTTCTAACATTAAATTCCATTTTATAATGGATCCTATATCCTCTAATTACTCAAAGCTTTAGATCATCGTTATCTCTTGCATTATCAATTTGCCTTCTTGAAAGGATTATTTCCATCAGCATACAAGCAAGCTCCATTACCTTCCATTGTAGAAACTAGAATCTCCGCCAGACACCGTCTCTATTCTCTTTTAAGAGCAAAGCTCTACCTCCACTTCTTCGGACATCCTTTCTTCTTCCTCTTTTTTAAAATTTTCTCTTGAACATACTTCAAACAGGTTGTTGTCCCCACCACATTTTCAAAGTGCTGTGGTCAAGGTCACAATCTACAAGTATAAAATCAAATGTTTGTGGGTTTTTTTTCTCATTTCTTCTCTTCCTCATCTATCAATAGCATTTAATGTAGTAGTTTGACTCTTTCCTTTCTGAAACATGATCTTTGTTTGATTTGTGAAGTGTGTGTTTCTCCTCTTGCCAGTAACATTAGCAATTCCTTGTCATGCTCCTTTGCCTGATCCTTTTTTTATTTCCAACCACCAAATGTTGGAATGCTATGGTACTTTGTCCTTGAGTCATCTGCTCAATATACACTCATTCCCAAGGAAAATGGTCCATCTCCTTGGTTTAAAAATGCTGAGTGGTGCCTGGGTGGCTCAGTTGGTTAAGCCTCCGACTTCGGCTCAGGTCATGATTTCACGGTTCATGAGTCTGAGTCCCATGTGCGGCTCTGTGCGGACAGCTCAGAGCCTGGAGCTGCTTCAGAACCTGTGACTCTCTTTCTCTCTCTGCCCTTCCCCTGCTCTTGCTCTGTGTCTGTCTCTCAAAAAAATAAACATTAAAAAAATGTTTAAAGCTGACAATTATCAAGTCTGTATTTCCCCAACCCAGATTTCTCCTCCAAATACGGTCTCATAAAAACCATTTCTACTCATAATTTCCACCTAGATGCTTATAGGCATCTTGACAGTCACAGTGAAACACATGATATGACCAACTCCTCTTCCTAAAAGGGTCTCATCAGCATCTCAGAGAATAGTGGCTCCAGTCTTCCAGTTGCTCAGGGCAAAAACCTTAGAGCTATTCTTTCAGTCATGTTAAAATCAGGAGCAAATGCTCTCAGTTCTGCATTAGAAATATATCCTGAAACAAGTATTCCCCTCTCCTTCACCATCACTACAGCCCTTGTTAGCATCACCAATACCTCTGTCCTGGATAAGTGCATTAGATCTCCAACTAGTATTCCTGCTGTCCTTTCCCATGTAGTTTTTTCTATACAAGGAGATAGAATTATGCTTTGAAAATGATATGGATCGTGTCATTCCTTTGCTCAAACTTTCCATCTCAGCCAGAATAGAAGCCAAAACACCTACAATGACTAAGGGACTCTGTGTGATCCAGTTCAACTCCACTTCTCCTGTCTTGGCACATCTGCTTGAGCAGTCTTCATTAAGGAAAATCTGTGCATGTCACTCCACTGCTTTGAATCCTCCAGTGATGGCTCCCTATCCCTGCCTTCAAAATATGACCAGATTTCCTAGAAAAGCATTAGTGCTCTTCAGTACTCACTAGTCTCAATTCCTACCATTTCCTTTTCCAAGGGCACCCTAAATCCTAACCACACTGAACTTCTTGCTTCTTGCTCATTAAATAGTATATTTATGCCTCCATTTTGTTGCTGTTCCTTCAGTTTCAGATAACCTCAGCACAGAATTCCGTTTACCACCTGCCCATGATGGCCCTCCTTTGACTGAATAACCACTTTGTTGGATGCCCTTTAAATTTCTAAAGAGTAACTTTTTATTCTCCTAAACTGAGGTCCAGTAGAATTTTGATTATAGAGTTTACATTTTTATCACATTGTTTACTGGGAAGAGAAGAAAGAGCCTTAAAGTAGTTCTTTAATTAATCTCAATTAAAATTAATCACTTTTTATCATATTGTATTAAATTTTTAAACCTATTTGCCTACCTCTCTGAAATGTGAGCATTTCATATATTCATCAGAAGTGATGGGAAGCATATCTTCCTTATCCTTAAATACTTAGCATTTAGCACAGTGCTTGGCATATGACAAGTTTTCAAAATCATTGAATGATATTATCAACCATACTGAGTATAAGTATGACTATGTAAGGTTAATGACATTCTTTGACATTTTAATCATTTAACTGTTTAATCATTTAACTATTTGACCACTTATTTTTTAATCATTTAATCTAATTTAACCAAATTCAAGTGAAAAGATGGTAGTCTAAGAAAAAGTAAAGTGTAAGTAACAGAGTGATTTATAATTTGTTTTGTTTTCATTTTTAACTCAGTATATGCACAAGACAATATATTTATATACTGGGTTATTCTTATCTTTAAAAAGTATTCCATTTAATAATTAAGAAATGAGAATGTCTGAGTGAAATCCTTCAGGAAACTATAACACTCTCTGCTCTCTTCCTGAGAGTTTGTAATCACCAAACTACTACATAATCTTCAATTTTATCTTCCTTTAATCCAATTCTAAAGCTATACTAGATAATACACAAGAAATCAAATTAAAAAACACCAGCACCCATTGATAGGTTACCAGGACTGTTTTACAATCCTTTTTAGCCAAGAAAGGATTTGTCTGACTTCAAATGTCACAAAACCACCTCAGTTTCTCTTAACCCAGTGCTTCCCTTTTCACTGTGATAGACATTAGGTTAATCGTGAAAGAGAAAAGGGGGAAAATTTTTTAAAAGGTCATTAGCCGATAATGTGGCATGTGCTGCCTTCACATTGGCATCATAATGCTTTAAACCACTACTCCTGCCCCTTTGGATATAACTGGAGCTATATCATTTCCTAAGATCATGAAACTGTGTAGATAAGGTAAATGGTTACTACAGCAGCAGATGTCAAGACTTTCTTTTGTCACCTCTCAATTCAGACTAAGTACTAAGCCATTCCTGTCATGTTTTCTTCATTTTATTCTTCTTTATCCCTCATCTGATATGCTCCTTCCATAACAATACTTTCTTTCATTTACA
This sequence comes from Proteles cristata cristata, assembly GCA_017311185.1. Taxonomy (NCBI): domain Eukaryota; kingdom Metazoa; phylum Chordata; class Mammalia; order Carnivora; family Hyaenidae; genus Proteles; species Proteles cristata. The sequence continues at coordinate 1,383,265 of JAESUZ010003619.1, read as the reverse complement.
TGACACTTTCCTGTATATAAAATACTTCCACACAAATTATCTCACACAGCCTCATGACAACCCTAGGTGTAGGCTGGGCTTGCATTCCTGCAGAAGTTTAATAAATCACCAAGGTACTATTAGTGGCTATCATTTATTGAAAACTTTTTTGATACCAGGCACTTTAATAGACACTTTATACTTTACTTAATCTCATGAACACTTTATTTTATAGTTGAAGACATAAAGGCTAAGCAACATATCCAAGGTAAAACAGGGCTTTTTATGGTAACATATAGCAGAGATGAATACACATAGGTACACATATGTATATGTGTATATTATATATGCAAATGCAGGCATGGGTCTGTTTGTTTGAATATATATTTACTCTGGGTTCTGTGTAAAGCTTTCCAGGGCTTTTAACAAATTCCTAGCTTAGCACAAATTTTACTCTATCAGAACTAGAAGGCAATTAGCTTTGACCCCTAATAAAACATGACATGAGGTGAGATTCAGGACAAAGCAAAGCAAGGCATTTCTTTTCAGGGGTCACAAGTCTGGAAAAGGTTTTATAGTGGAAGATATTTTAAAAAAGAGCATGCTGCACCCTTTTCATCTGACATAGTGTCATTTCTGTTAATTCATGGAAGTGACTCAACTTTCAGGTGGGTAAACCTTGACTTCTTCAGACAAAGTTACAGACAGCTGGAGGTCAAGAATAGAACTGCTAAATTTACTAAATTGGCTAGAAAGCTTCCAGAGTTTTCTAAGACATATGTGTCCTTTTTCTTTGTGATGCTAATAGGCAGGACTGCTGAGAAGAATGAAGAATGGAAGCACATCTCTTCTAAGATTAAAAAATTAGCGAGTGACATAAAACACTCCTCCATTCTTTTGCAACTCAGAAAATCTCCACAATGTCCACTGAACCTAAGGGTGTTTAGTGCTGAGAGACTTTTGATATTTTTGAAAGATTCAGAGTGATGATTCTGACATCATATTTCATGGTAATCATGGAGAAACCTGCATGTCTCCAGAAGTGCGGCTTCAGGAGACATGCAGGAAGGGTTCTCCCTATTAAAGAATCTGCATCTTGCAGAGCTCTTCATCCAACAGGATGAGACGAGAAATCCACTAGGAATCCAGGATTAATTAACCTCTAACCCATCCAGCTCATATATTTTCAACAACCATATCTATACAAAAATATTTTGAAAGGTAGAAAAATTACCTTATATTTTTATTGTATTAAACATTAATATTGTTTTGCCATTTGGTTATGATAGTCTATCTTCATCATTTAGGTTGTGTAGCCTTAGACATTCTATGAAAAAACTTTAGAACACTTTCAGTACTAGAGACTAGTATTTAAAATGGTTTAGGGAGCATATTAAAAGTCATGTCATCTCACTGTCACTATCCCCTCTCCAAGGTTTTTTGATGTCCAAGAACACTAGATTTCCACTATGAGTAGATGAATTTCAAACTAAGTAAGAGTGATATGGACAATTTTCTAAACTTTTGATAAATTAGCATTTCTTGTAATTGAATAATTCAACATCAAACTTGTATGGCCTAAGAAGAAGTATAATTTTGATGCATTACATTGTTTTTATAAGGAATTTTAATTCTCTATTCTGGCAAACATTCAATATTTCTCCTCAGTTCTGCATAAACCCTGGATTGGAGGGTTCTGTATGTAATCTACTTAGAGACAATCTCCCTTTTAACTCCTTTAAACAAGAATGCTGAATTTATTCTTTTTTTTTTTTTTCTAGGAGAGAGAGAGAGAGACAGCGTGAGCAGGGAGGGCCAGAGAGAGAGGGAGTCACAGACTCTGAAACAGGCTCCAGGCTCTGAGCTGTCAGCACAGAGCCCAATGCAGGGCTCGAACCCATGAACCGCGAGATCATGACCTAAGCAAAAGTCAGACGCTTAACCGACTAAGCCACCCAGGCACCCCAAGAATGCTGAATTTATTCTAAAAGTGGCTTTATGTTTTGAAAAGACATTGATTGCACTGAGCAATAATCTTTGTCTTTAAATTGAATGATTAAGATAAAATAAATATATAGCAACTTAATCGCCAATAAAAATAGTTACCCATATTGAGTCACTGTTCCCAAGGGTTTTTCAAAATTCCATGCCATGGACAATGTTTTAACTAATGGCTGGATCTACAGACACCAGGTAAGTAGTAAAGCTTCTGTGGCTTTTCCACCCAAAAAATTGGGCCTACTAGTAAATGGTTATCTCCATTATCTCTTTCAATACAATGGGCTTTCCTCCATTAAACACTATTTAAAATGTATTACCTCAGTGAGGAACTAAGTCATCAACTGTAGTTTTAAAGCGTGTATTAAGGTCAAATATTTGACCATGTGCTGAAAAAGCTTACTATCTAGAGGAAAACAGTACCAAAAGCTGTCTGGTGAAGGAGAAGCAGAAAAATGAGGATAAATCTAGATTTAATAACACAGCCCTGGAAAGCTAAGAGCTCACTCAGAATATAAACTAATAATTGATTCTAGAACATGGAGAGAACAGAGTGGAAGTAGTGGTGAAGCTAAAGGAGATGAAGAGCAATCAGCAATTCAATTAGTCAGTGAGACATTTATTAAGGGTCTATAAATTAGTCTTGAATATGTATAAAATTTGAACAAATAGGAGACTATATCCACAAGAGTTTGGTTTACAACATAGCCTTAAGCTGGCTATATACAGGTGAAACACAATTGTAATGAGTTTCTAGTAGTACATTCAATAATAAAATCCTTTGGATGGAATCCAAGGAAGATCTGCCCTTACTGAATCATAGCTTCTCATTTGTTAGAGAGAAGATGCAGCATTTTGAAAATGCATTTTAGTCACTGAAAATTTAAATGAAAGAGCACTGACAAATTCAGGGTCCACCAAACTTTACCATGAATTTTAATATTAGCACTTTTCTTATATTAATCTCAAAAATTTTGTATATTATAGAACTGTTTCACAAAAATTACTTTTATATTTTGCCATTATTTCTCATGATGCAACAAGAAACTATGCTTGACATTTTTGCTAGTTTGCTAGTAACTATCAGTTTAGGTTTTGAGTAACTAAACTGTGTATGTGTGTATATGGATATACATACATGTACACATACATACATATACATATAGAAACACAGGATAGAAAGAAAATACATATGTGTTATGTGCATACATATATACTTATAAAAATACATGATGATAGAAAGAAAATACATGTGTTATTTTATATATGTATGTGTGTGCATAATCATCTCAGAACCTCAAATCTTTTTGAAAGCAAGACAAATAATTCTTAATTTCATTTTTACATTTCCTTACAAGAAATACCACAGTCAATATCAGATTGTTGCTAGATAAAATGCAGGAGTATAAAGGTGCTTATCATTAGTTTAGTCATATATTTTTGTTAAATAAATTATACACATACCAAACAAGAACACAAAAGGAGCCTTCCCTTTTCACATTGGAGAATGAAGATGGTGTTTTCTTATCATTGTTTCTTATGGAAGATAAAAGGACTTTTACCTCACAGAGTTTATTTAATTTCTTAATTCATTTCATATTTGTTACTATTTTATTAAATATAATAGTAACTGCCATCATCTAGCAAGATATATTTTAAGTGAATTTCCAAACACAAAAGTTATTTTTTATTCTAATTTTTATTCTTCTTATCCTAACCTAAATATAATATCTAAAATAATATAAATAATCCCCTGAAAAACAAGATTTTGTATTTAAAGCTTTTGTTGACTATTCCTTTACCTATTGACATAGAAAATGTCATATCATAGAAAATTTGCAAAATATAGGATTATATAAAATATTTCATTGTTGTTAAAGTACTTTTTATAAGTAAATATTATATTAATCAGGGCAAGCAACATTGTACCATACTAACAAAGAACCCCAAAATTTCAATGGTCTCAACCAACTGAAGTTTGTTTCTCATAAACTCCATGTCCAAAGCAAGTTATCTGGGATCTCTTTGTTAAGGACTCAGGTTGGTTAATGTTTTGTATAAGTCTATATGATGCCACAGGGAAGCCACAAGTCACATACAATTATTAAACACTTGAAATGTGGCTAGATCAAATTGAAATATGCTATAAATATGAAATACATATCATATACTGATGACCTAATACTAAGACAATAAATGAAAATATCTCATTTATAATTATTATATTGATTATTTGTTGAAATGTTTGAGACATAGAAGTTAAATAAAATATATCATTAAAATTAATATCACCTTTTCTTTTCCCTTTTATAATGTCACTACTAAAAATTTTAAATTACATATATGACTCATATTATATGATATTTAGGTAGTGCTTATTTAGATATCATTTCCATAACTGCCATAGCAGGACAAAGATAATATAGTAAATCATGCACCACTTGTTAAAAGCTTTCACCTGGAAACAACACTCATCACCTGCACTAACATTGCACTGGCCAAAGAAATTCTGAAGGTCATGGATAGTTTCAAAGAGTTGGAGGAATAGAGAAATACAGACCTACCATGTGCTTAGTAGGGGAATAACTTTGAACATGACTACAATATAGATCCTCATAACTACAATATATATTCTTAATCCGTGCATACAAATTTGTAAGCATATTAACATATGTATTTTTTTTTAAATTCCATTTTAATTGCTTCAGTGCTCACCATGACCTTCCTATCCTTGATTGCCTAGCTTCATTGATATTTGATTGGTAAATTACAGTACTCTCTCATTGAATTTTATAAAGAGCAGCATACTCCTTATAGGGGTATCAGACACTAACAAAGGAATTTGTTAATGTTCCTGAAAAGTGAGAGGGATAGGAAGAGTGGAAAAGTGAGAGAGAGAAAAAGAGAAAAGAAAATTCAGTACAGAAGAAAGGAACTTTGGGGGTGGGAAAGTCATTAAGTCATTCTTAATTAAGTCATTAAGTCATTCTTAGAAAGAAAGGGAGAAAACACTCTAAGAATTCTGATGAGCAAAAGTTTTCTACTACATTACATTAGTAACCTAATTTTCTCCTTCAATGATAGTAGGAATTTTAAACTGCTTCTTTATTTGCTTTTTAAATGTTTATTAATTTATTTGAAACAGAGAGAAAAAGAATGAGAGCACATACAAGCAGGGGAGGGCCAGAGAGAGCGAGAGAGAGAATCCTAAGCAGCACAGAATCCAACGTAGGGCTCAATTTCACAAATCTCACTAGATCATGACTTGAGCTTAAATCAAGAGTCCAATGCTTACCTGACTGAGGTATCCAGGTGCCCCACACTTTACCATTTTTAAAGCTAACTTCCCTTTTCTTTTAGCCTCTCATCTCCAAATTACTTTCTGTGTTTCTGTATAGTACAGCAATGTCTACCAGGACTATCTGCTATCATGGAAATGTTCTACATATGTAGATACAGTAGCCACCAGCCACGTGTGACCATATGTGACTGGAAGATGACTAGTGAGACTGAGAAAATAAAATTTTAATTTCCTTTAAATTTAGTTTAAATTTAAAAACCACATATAGGCAACATCAACACAGAATCCATGCTTTCTCAAATATTAATGTCAGAAAATACTTTGAGCTCCTTTAGTATACCATTTTCAGAGTTATGCTCCTCCATTTTTCTGGATGATATTACCATCATCTACTATATTTTGTTGTAGCCTTCATATTGGATATTTCCATTTAATCATCTTGGAATGAAGAGGCTTCAATATCTGGTATTTGCTAAGAGACAAGTATATGAATTATTATTATTATTACTTTGTTTACTGTCTTATAAGAGTGTGGAATCCCCTCAGACTTACAGTGATATGTACAACTAGGTATAATGGGACAGTACCTAACCCAGTTTCCAATGTCTAGAGCATGCATTCATTGGGTATGCTCTAATGAAATATGTTAGTGTCTTCTTTTTACTTCACTATCTGATCACTAATGCTCAAACTTAATGAAATGCTTGCAAATTTAGAATTTCTAACATAGACTTTTTAAGTTTCTACTCCTCTCTAGAATAATTAACATATTGGGATTAAACCTCCCAGAGTACAGTGTGTCATGTTGGTTTACCTCCCTATCTCTACATCCCTACTACTTGTTTTGCTATTTTCTGGGAATTGGTATCTTCATGGCTTCTGAACTTTTTGGGACATGCTACTGTTGCCTTCTGATAGGACAAGTTGCTCAAAATTCATATTGGATATTTCTTGCCTCAGACAGAATCACTAATTCTCCAAAGAGCTCTGATGTCTTTTAGTGGGAAACGGTACTAGGAATGCTCATTGCTATTGCACCGGCATTGTTTCCTTGGCCTTTTCGGTGGACAGAACTGGCTTATTGCTTATTCCATATTGCATACACAATAGCCATCACAACAGCCAAAACTGTCATCAACAACATAACTACCAAAATATCTGATTTAGGGAGGGTGTTATTTTTGGCCTTACGATACCTTACCAGGACTGAATAGCCATATTACTTCATTTTAAGTTCACTTAGAACAACCTTATCTCGGGGCGCCTGGGTGGCTTAGTCGGTTAAGTGTCTGACTTTCACTTAGGTCATGATCTCACGGTTTGTGGGTTTGAGCCCCGCGTCGGGCTCTGTGCTGACTGCCAGCTCAGGGCCTGGAGCCTGTTTCAGAGTCTGTGTCTCCCTCTCTCTCTGACCCTTCCCTGCTCACGCTGTCTCTCTCTCTCGCCTAGAAATAAATAAAACATTAAAAAAAAAATTAAAAAAAAAAAAAAAAAGAACAACCTTATCTCTGACGCTATTTTACCACTCGGTAAAAATCTAGGTCCTTGTGTTTTATTTTACTTTACATCTTTAGTTATTTTAAATTTTGATTTTATTGTATAATTATGTAAAACATAGTACCTTAAGGAAAATAGAAATCTGTAACTCTTCACTGACATAAACCAATAAATGAGTAAATAAATGGAAAGTAAATCTTCAAAGTTTCCTCACAGTAGAATGCCAACTAATAATGTAGAAATAATGGGAACCAGAAAATTAGTATTTAGCATCATCACAGTAATAATTAATTCATGCATAAAATATCAATGGATGCTAAGACTCAGGTGAAAGTAGGAGGAGAAATACAACTTTTGAATAGTCTGAAAATATCTATCCCTCAAAAAAGCTTTAATTAAAGAGGGAAAATGGAAAGTAGTTTTATAATGAAAAAAAACCTGACAGATAAACTTCCTTAATCAAGTGATCAAAACCACAACCACCAGTCATGCCCATCATCATCATGTGCTACCACTAAAGAAGCAATGGAAAGAACACAGCAACACTTCTGTGACATTCCAGCCCAAACTACATAATCTATGTCTAATCATAAGGAAACATTAGACAAACCCAAACTGAGGGATAACAAAGCATCTGACCTATGAGCTTAAAAAATATGTCAAAGCCATGAAAACAAGGGAAAGAGTGAGAAACAATTAGTCTTCAAAAAGAGATACTAAAAAGACATAACCAGGTAGAACATTTAATACCTAGGTTGGATGTTTTTTGCTATAGTGGATATGATTGAAACAATATGAGAAGGTTGAAGTGAGTCTCTGGAAGAAAGCTATGTGAGTGTTCTTTATAATACCTTTACAACATTCTTGTAAGTTTGAAACTGTTGTTTGGTTGGTTGGTTGGTTGGTTTTTTAATTACATGGTTCCAAAAGTCTGATATACAGAACTCAGTTCTTTTAGCTTTATCTTTGATTTCATAGGTAACTTGGTAGAAATCTGAGAGAATACTAAGAACCCATTTTAAGCCAGAAACTGAGTTTGTGAACATTCTTTCAGAAATTTGTCTTTTGCATGAACAAAGGCATATGGCTATATTTGCAAACTACATTTTTGATGCTTCTTAAATATGTATCTCACATAAGAAATACGAATCTGTGGCCAAAAAATTAGCAAATATGAAAACCATTCTTTAGTATTACTAATAAAACAGTGACAAAGAAAGCTTAGGACAATATTGCAGAAGTCTCTACAACTTAAATCAAGGTGGAAGTTAAATTTTAGTAAATATAGTTCAAGAATTAAAAGAATCAGAATCAGAAATTTTCCATCTATCGACTGACTGACTTGATGATAAGCAAGAATTAATATATTTCCAGAACCCAGACTCCCCCAAAGTATTATCTCCAAACAGATGAACATAATTTAAATCAGTAACATTCCCTAGGAAGTCAGTTAAGCAACCTCCTGCATTATAGGATTGAGGTCATAAATATTAATCTATTAACCTGATTCAAGGATTTCACATTATAGGATTCCCTTCTCTAAGAGCTTATACTGTTACTCAACCCTTTTTAAAATGATCAGATTTTCATAACAAGACTTGAAGAAATTATTTTTCTGTCTAGAATTTTAAGTTGATTAATCCCTTATTTTAAGATGAATAATCATAAAATTGATTCATCGTCTTCCTAGGATCTGCCTTTATTTATTCATAAATGTTTGGTATCACTCCTTTCTACTGTCATCGAGTTTAACTCATTTTCTCACTCATTCATCATAAAAGCTTCTATTAATTTATACTTTTTTCTAATTGCTTCCCCAGATTTAACTGTAATTTATTTATGGTTTAATATAATACTCAAAAAAATCAAAGAAATTGGAAAAATAATATAATAATTTAGCCATTCATGTTGAACTAAATTCTCAAACTCTTGGAGAGATTTATTATATGGGCTTATGCTTCCTTAGCTAGAACCTGTCAAGTAAATTAATTGGGCTGATTTTATTTCATTTTTCATTTTAATAGATTTAAAATAAGGTTTCCAGCTTACAGATTTGCTTATATTGAACTAACTCCAATTACAGAATATTAAATTAAAAGCTCAGAAATGTTTAAATTTGGAAGCAACTCTTTTAAGACTTGGGTGCTAACTCCAAAAACTCATTATTGCAATAAAATTATGCAATTTGGGGAAAATGTAGATAGGACATGGATTCAGATCTGAGGTGGGTCTTGGGTCACCTAACTCACTTTAGGAGAATCACTTAATCACTTTGAGAAGTTCCTTGTTTATAAAGTAAACATATTAAAATGTCATACACGGATTTTTTCAGGAGCCAGCATGGAAGAAGTTCTTGACTCTGTCTAATCTCTGCCTCCAAATTTTGACTTGCAAAAAAGTTTCCTGGAATAATAGGATACTCCCATAGGGTCGGGGATGAATCAATGGGCAAATATCCCATTCCAGACGAATACTAAAAAGTGACAGAGAATTTTCTTCCTCAGAGACGCTTGAGTGGCTCAGTTGGTTAAGCTTCCTACTCTTGATCTCAGCTCAGGTCATTATCTCATGGTTTGAGTTTGAGTCCTACATTGACGTCTGCACAACAGCATAGAACCTGCTTGACATTCTCTCTCTCCCTCTGTCCCTCCCCCACTCGCTCTCTCTCCTCAAAATAAACAAATGAACTTAAAAATTAATTATCTCCCTCCTGTTTATCTTTAATAGGTAATAATCCCTAGAATATTTTAAATGAGTATAAAAGTTTACTAAACACCCAATATGGGCAGGTCTCATCTGAGACATTGTAATCATGAAAAAGAAGGTTATAAGTTGGGGTTAATAAGTGCCTTCAGAGAGACCAATCCTCTAGGGTTAACTGAATTGGAGTGTCACATTTTCACAAGAAATATTTCCCTTTGGGTGGGAAGAATGACTCTTTAGTGTTTATTTTTGAGAGCGAGTGACAGAGAGCACAAGCAGGGAACAGGCAGAGAGAAAGTTAGAGAATCTCAAGCAGGGTCTGGCTGCCAGCACAGAGCCTAATGTGGGGATCAGACTCAGGAGTCCTGAGATCATGTCCTGACCCAAACCCAAGAGTCAGATATTTAACCAACTGAGCCACTCAGGTTCCCCAGGAAGAATGACTCTTTAAGCAGAGCTTTGATAGGAAAGGCAACGGTATGAAAACAGCACTACTAGGAGAAGAGGAGAGAGCCGTGGATTGGTGGACTGGCAGTGGAACAGACACAAAAGAATATATTGACTTCTCCAACACCCACATAGGATAAAAGCCAAAATGTAACAAAAATATGAGGCAGGAGTTAGAACTCATGTAAAGATTGGGAGTCAATAGAAGTTGCTTCAAGGTTGGTGCCAGTAACTTATATCAAGTAAAATATATTCTGTATTTAAACTGGATGAAATAATATAAATTGAATAAAAAATGAGCTTCTCAAAACATTTAGATATTCACTGTTTGTCAAGAAATGCTCTCTTGTTTGTGACACTGAGGTGCCTTGGCCCAAAAGCTAAAATTAACAAATGAGAGGGAAAGAGCGGGAACCAGAATCATGTTACTTGCTCATACTTTCATTGTAAGATGGAGCACATATTGATATTAGCACTATCTTTCATTACCCTGAGTTGCAAATTTGGGATGAATAAAGTGTTGAGCCTCAGAAATATAGCTTTGCAATGCATGAGTAGTCTCATGTCACTATATCGAATATTATTGGAATATACATGGAATGTTATTGGAATATTCCAATTCTGTTATTTCATTTCATTGGACTGTAAGCCTTTAATGATATCTGGAAACTTATTTTACAAATCATTGTTCCTAAGACTCTGTTCAAGCATATGCTATATTCCAGGTACGCTTTGTGTTCTTTTGTAAACTATTATTTTTAATCCTCAAGCCAATAAAATGTTTATGTAAATATATGTTTTAAATATAATATTTGTTTTATTTAATAAATGCAGCTGTTACTTTGTGGTTATATAAGAACTCTACAAATACTAATTTATTTGATCCAGTTAGCAATTATATATAGTCTGTTATTATCTCTATTTTTCCAATGAAGCAGAGAAAGATTAAGTGACTTCCACAGTGTCACCTGTGAGTAAGTGGCAAAGCCTTCTGGTATTAGAGTCCATGTTTTTAACCACAAATCTATGCTGTGAGAATTATTATCCTAATATTATTTATATAGAAAACGAGGTCCTAAATAGTTAAATCATCCAAAATGCTCACTAAACATTCCTGTGGTTCTTTGAAAAAAAAAAAAAAATAGGACTTTCTAGTTTTCATGCAGATTTCAAAAGGTAGTCTTGGAACTCTGGGAAACCCACAGGTACTTTCAGGGAGTTAAAGAGATCAAAGCAATCTTCCTTTTAATATTAAAACATTAGTTGTCTTCTCTTGTCTCATGAGGGTACAGTTGAACTTTGCAGAGGATACATGACTTAGGATAGTGCAACAGTTTGAATGCAGAAGGAGATATGAGAATCCAGTTGTCTTGTTATTAAATCAGGCATTAAGATATCTACACAATGTCACTCTTCTCACTAATTTTTTTCAAAAATAGATTTTTCCATAACAGTATGTTGTGTTAACCTATACGATAGGTTTGTTAATTTTAATTAAATATAAAAATTTTTAAACGTCTTAGTTTTAATATTTTATATAGTAAATATCAAGAAATAAAACCCATATGAGCAAAAGTTCACTGAGGTCTTCAATAATTTTAAAGAGTGTAAAGGTGTCCTAAGGCCCCAAATTTGAAAGACACTGTTCCTTAGAATCATTTTATTATATGCCACCTGGCCCAATAATGCAGTGAGAAATGAGATGAACCTGAATTTAGAATATCCAAGTTATTATCTATGTTATCAGGATAAGTCATTTGGTTTTTGTGGCCTTAGTTTCCTACATGCTCAAGAGATTCAAGAACCTAATATTTATGACTTTCTTAGTTAATTTTCAAACCATATAACCTAAAGCATTAAAAACAGCTAGCCTTTATGATTTTCATTTTTATCATGGCATTTGATTACCTATTTCATAGTTTTGGCTCTTAAAAATGTAACATTAAGTAGAGACCAATAAGCTCACTTACGTTAAGTTTCCACTGCTTCTAATTCTGAGTTTGTTTTCCCTTTTGAACTGAGTTAGAGGATATGGGAAGAGCAAAGTCTGAGAAATAATATGATGAAATTAGTGTGAGGCATGCAGAGTGTCGATGCCTGTGGACATTTGTACGGATCTCTTGAAGGCAGCTGGGGAAATTAAGCTGAGCCTCAAAGAGATGTCAATTCTACAGCTCTAGATTTGGAAATTTGACCCATGAGAATACATGAGTTTAAGAAAAGAGCACAAGCATGTAAAGACTGACAGGAACCAAGTTGTAGGGAATGCCAGAAAAGGAGGAATCCTTGAAGCAAACAAGAGCTAATCCTTAGAGAACTAGGAGAAAGTGGTATCAGGACACATAAGAAGTAAAGAATATCAAGGAGAAAACGATCTTAGAGTTAAATACAAAAGAGAAGTCCAATATACCATTGAAAATATGACTTGCAAGAAGCTTCAGGTATCTGTAGAGTATCCAGCGCAAGGCCAGATTACAGTGGGTTAAATAGAAAATGGGAAGTGAGTATGTATGAACCACTCTGTCTAGATGTTGAAGCAAAATTAAACTAGGAGAGAACAGGGACAAGAAATCTCACGTATTTTTAATTAAAACATAAATTTAGAACTCAAATGTTCTATTTAACACTTAACTTGCACAAAATTTTAATTCCTCCCAAATTAGTTCCACTTACTAATCAGCTTTCATCTTCTAACAGAAACAATCACAGTGAACCACTTTAACTTCATTACCAAACACCCAAGCGATCAAGTGATTCCCTATGCCTCTGTTGTTAGGGTGCCCATACAGAAGTTCCATGCCAGCTGAACAGTTAAGTGACTTTCTGAGAAAGGTCTCAGAATCACATAGAATATGGACTTCGCACTGAATAGTGAAATGAGAAGTGATAAATTAGTTTCAACTTTCAAATTCAAATCCACATTAATGATTTATTTTCCTATCTACTTTTAAGCCTAACGAATTCTCCTTTTCAAGATCTAAGTGATAAAACTCTGTTTTGGCATTAATAGCCCTTGAATAAAAAACATTATACACATAATAAAGAGCCACATTGTAATACTAACTTAACCATTTCACATTCCCTCCATTAAGGATTTATTTACGGCCTGTGCTACATTTCATCTGACCCTGAGTTCCATTAAACCTTTTAAAATTACCAGGCATGTCAGTGTTTCTTTATATCAATGAGTTCTGGTTCAAGATGGTGACATAGGAGGAGCCTGGGCTCATCTCTTCCCACACTGTCTGTACCTATATATGGAACAACTTCCTCTGGAAAAAAAATACACACACACCACCACCAACAACAATCTAAAAACTGTTATCTGAGCACCTGGTAGGCCTCCAACTATAGAAGGCTCACAGAGAAGGTAGGAGAGGCTGGGACACAGTCTCACCATAAACCCACCCACAGCGCCACAGGGACTCACAGTCAGGAGGGAACTCGAATCCCAATCCTGGAGCTTCTCCCTGAGGACTGAAGGGTTTGAACCCACATCAGGCACTTCCAAACTTTTAAGACTTGCACTTGAGAGAGGAGGCCCCCAAACATCCAGCTTTGAAACCCACAGGGCTCTAAGGACCTGAGAAATAGCTTAGGCACTAGAACGCACCTGCTCCAGGGATTGGCCTAGAGGTGGCCAGCTGAGAGGCTTGTTAAGTTTAAAGTGTGGGCCTGAAGCACAGGCATCTAATTTAGTGCACGGTGAGAGGTCAGCTAGCTGGTAGGTACCATCTTTACCTTTCTCTTTGCCTCTCTCTTGCCATCCAGCCACATCCTTTTTCTTTTCTTTTTTTTTTTTCCTGGTGGGCACTATCTATACACTCTCCCTCTGCCTCGCTCCAGCTCCCTTCTGCCAGCTCCAGAGCACCCAGTCTTCGTCTTAGGATGGAAGCTTTTACATGCCTCCTGTGCCCAGTTTTTATGCATGGAGCCATGGTTTTTGCACCTTCAGCCCAGGGTACCCCTATAGAGTACCTAGCACTGGTGGTGGCCGGCAGGACTTGATTGTTGCCCCACTGTCTATATATGCATACTTTATTTTTTTTAATATTTAAAAAAATTTTAATGTTTATTTTTGAGAGGAGGGGCTGGGGCAGAGAGAGGGAAACAGAATCTGAAGCAGGGTCCAGGCAGGGGAGGGGGATCCCACAAACCTGGAGATCATGACCTGAGCTGAGGCTTAACTAACAGAGCCACCAAGGTGTCTAGATTTGCATACCTTAAAAGCTGCTGCCTCAGGGTCTGGCTTCCAATCAGCCTGAATCCAGGTGCTGACAGAGAGTATCCCCTTCAGGTCACTGACAGGTGTTAGCACACCCTCAGCCCCTGGGAGCAATTAAAGATAAAATTGGCTGCTCGGATGATCACAAAGATTTAAGGGACAGCCGAGAGGTAGACTAGAGTTTAACGGTAAGGTTCATCTCCCACTGGAGGCCACTCCTTCAACTGAGGTGGCTGTTTTACCTAATGCATGGAAACCAGCACAGAGAGTGGAGAGAGAAAAAAAAAAAAAGGAATGGGTTCGAAATAAAATAAGATAAAACTTCAGAAGAAGAAAGCTTTAATGAAATGGAGATAAGTAATTTATCTTTATATCCATTTTCTCAGTACTCTGTGGATCTTTGATATCCTGAATACATAAGAAGCAAATTTCTCCGACAAAGTTGTTTTTTTAATTCTCCAAGAATACATCTCATTCCTTTGCATACACTTTGCCATTCTCCACAGAAGGAATAATCAAACAAACCTTACTTTTCTATATAGATTTCCACAGGCTTTCTAGATTGAAAAAATAGGTAATAATCTAATAACACAGTGAGTACTAAAGTGAGTACTAAAGTGCTCCTATCTTCTCATGACATGTCTTATCTAGAATGACCATAAGCTTTATCACCCAGACTGGGACATTCAGGAGAGTGAAAAGAGGGTGTTACTCATAGTCGATACAGGCATTGACTAGGACAGCCATAGAAACCTGGGTATATGGTCCCTCAACTTTCAGCTATCCTGTACCAAGAAAAAAAATAAATACTGAAGGAATTTGAACAATGATGGATAAGGAGTGGGGACAGTGAACATTTGTATCTTGCTTTTACAATCCCTGTGATTGTAAAAATCTGTGTGATTTTACAACCCCAATCTCATTTTTTTAATGTTTATTTATTTTGAGAGAGAGAGAGAGACAGAGGAGAGAGAGAGAGAGAGCATGAGTGGGGGAAAGGGAGAGACACAGAATCCAAAAAAGCAGGCTCCAGGCTCTGAGCTGCCAGCACAGAGCCTAATGCAGGGCTCAAACCCATGAGTGAGATCATGACCTGAGCCAAAGTCGGCGCCCCAGGCGCCCCAACCCCAGTCTCATTTTGATGTGCCCCTAACACTTCAAAAATAATACTGGTGTGGTACTCTCTGAAGATATGACTGACCTCACTTGTAAACGACGGTATTGGCCCAATTGCTTAAGTCACACTCCAACTTTCTCTTTTTTCTTCTCTCTTTTTCTCCAGCCTTCTGACTTCATTGTTTCTTTTTTCCCCATTCTTGGCCTTGCTTCATTCTTTGGTCTTGTTTTATGTGGTACTGGGTTAGTTTTTCTTTTTTTCCTCCAAAAAGTGGTTTCCTTTCAACCACTATTTGCCCAGACTAAACTGAGTTCAATTCCAACATAAGACAACAAGAAATGCTGAAATTACCCAACTTTTCAGTATTCTCTCATCAGAGAAAGATGTGTGGGAGCCAAAATTACTTCATTTCAGTGAATTCGAATGTCATAATTCTGGGTTAAAACATACTCTTCTCTCAGAATATAACCAAAACAGGTATATTGTTAAATATTAATATATTCTTATCACTTCCAATTTTAATTATTTCAACAGAAAACAGATGCAGACAGATCATTTTATAAGCAGTCATCAAACCCATGGAGATGACATTGGTTGCTAGTTTAGAAAACAAGTCATTAAACCTTCTTCCATTATTATTTAAGTAGCTCTATAATAAATGTGTCATATGCAGTCTGAAAGAGTTGGTTGGCAAAGGTGAGTGTCATCCAAGTTTATTTTAAGTCAGGGCTTCCAGGTTTAGAGTTTTCATGTAAAGCATCTATTTATGACTATTCTTTTATTTTTTTTTGTTTGTGCCAATGGGAACGGAAAAAAGTTGACTGTATGTCTTTGTTTTAATGCACCTAGGAGACATACTACAAATTTAGATGACAGATGGGAAGAACCACTATTGACTTTGGGCAATTCAGAGAGGGTTTCCAAGAGCCCATTAATTTCATGTTCCAGAAATTTAGGCACCAGCTTGAAAATAAATTAACTATGCTAAAGTAATGAAACAATTCCTTTGCTTTTGTATAATGAGAAAAGGCACAAATAATATATGTCTGTTTATTAACATACAACCAAGTAAGTATTTGGCCCTTTTTTATTCCCTAGAAGTTTATAAATTCTGATGCTTCCACTCTGAAGCAGGAATGTATTACAATTAAGAACATTTGGGATTTATTCTAGTTCTCATCATGATATAAAGTTTCTCAAATCTGAGGGAAGAAAAACAACATACATTTCCTGCATGCAATGCTTATTCTGTAGCTAGATCCAATCTTGCAGGACCAATATTCATTTGGGGTGGATTAAATGTAGGAGATGATAAAGGAGTGGTCAGTAGGGTGAGATATCCTAGCTAGGATATGCTAGGAAAATACTGCATAAACTGCATTTAACATAATCGATGTCTTCTATAACTAATCAGCAACTTCTCAAACAGCATTTATTTTATTCCCCAAGAATATATTTATTTTTTAAATCCACAGTTTGCATGAATTTATTATTGAGGAAGTTGATCTGTGGGCCTTTCTGATGTATTACTTGAAATTTGAGTCACACTCTGTAGAACAAATGTTTCATACAATTTATGTTGAATAGATGTTAAACATAATTTCTGAAATCTGAAAAAGACAATTACATTTATCAAAAGGGAGATATGTTTTATTGTTGTTCATTGAAATTTTACCATATAATTTGTTCTTTTAAGATAGACAAGACTCAGAATTACCAGATGAATTTTTACTTGTTTCCCTAAAATAAAACTTATGAACAAATTAAGTATACAAAGAGGTCTCCTGGAGTGTGTTCAACTCTAGACAACCTCCCCACCCCTCCCACCACCCCCAGTGACACAGATGTAAGGAGTGAAAGACTCCAATTTACCTTTGGGAAGAAGGTGGGAGGGAGTTTAATGCTGATAAGGCAGGAATAGGAGATTTCAAAATAAAAGTCCAAATGTTCCTCCACCTAGGGATCTCAATCACCATCCAAGCTTACAAGAGCTCTGCATGTTATTTACGAATGTTGTAGTTATACCCAACAAAATTAAATATAAATTGTGCCATATATCAGCTGTATGTGTATGTGCACACATGTGTACCTATCCATCTTAGAAAAAGAACAATTGTAAAATGTGAAATGCTAAGAGAGTTCTCTCATATTTCCCCTAAATAGCTAATCAAAAGGATAATGAAAGGAGAATAAAACCTAACTTCAGTAAAGTTTGCATACAGTAAAAGCAAATGAAAATTGTAAATTAATCTGAAGAAAAGTTTGGCTCTTAATTCTTAACTCCCCTCCAGAACTGCAAAAAATTAATTTTATTATTTATAAGATATTAGCTCATGGTAGTATGCTACAGCAGCCCAAGTGGACCATGACAACAAATTACCCCAAAATGTATCAGCTTTAAAAAATGAATATTTATTATCCCTTTTCTGTGAGTCTGGAGTCTAAGGACAGTTTAGCTAGGTGCCTCCAGCTCAGAGTTTCTCACAAATTATAGGCCAGGATGTAGTCATTTCAAGCCTCCATTGAATATACTTTCAAACCACCTACTTGGCTGTTGACAGCCTCAGGTCCTTATTGACTCTTGATGGGAGATATTAGTTCCTTGTCATATGAAGCTACCCATAGGGCAGCTCAAAACATGGTAGCTGACTTCCTTCAGAGCAAGTCAGTTAGAGAGAAGGAAGGACATGGAGAATGGCAGCCACGATCTCTTTGTAAGCATATCTTGAAAATGGCATCTTAACCACTTTGCCATATTATGCTCTTTAGGAATAAACCTCCATGTCCTGCTTACACTCAGGTACATCAAGAGGCAAGTGTGGATCATTGAAGTCCATCTTTTTTTTTTTAATGTTTATTTATTTATGAGAGAGGGAGAGACAGAGAGAGCACAAGCAGGGGAGAAGCAGAGAGAGAAGGAGACAGAAGATCTGAAGCAGGCTCTGAATTGACAGCAGACAGCCTGATGCAGGGCTCAAACTCACAACTGCAAGATCATGACATGAGCAGAAGTCACTCAATCAACTAAGCCACCTAGGTGCCCCATTGGAGTCCATCTTAACAGCTGCCTAATACTCATGTATAAAGTGGAAATAATATTGCCTGCCACACAAGATGGTTGGTTGTAAAAGCATAACATAAATATATTCCCACTGGCTTATTTGCATATAATTTATTTCAAGTCTTTGTTATAAACTGTGGAACTATATTAGTAAAATCAACGAAATAGCTCCCGTGCAGAAGAAAAAGATTTAAAGGGAATTTCTCAGGGCACAGAAATTACTGTTAGAGTTATGAGCAGAATTCCAAGGATAAAATGTCATTCTGTGCCATACCCACTTATTTATGCTTTGATTTCTTCATCCGTAAGTGGTGCCAAGTAGTATTTTTTAATGCATCCTCCAACAAAATTCTAGATGCCAAGTATAATTACTCTAAATATTTAGAATCCTTTTGGGAAAATAAATATACTTCCAGCATTAAAAATTTAATGAGCTTAGCCACAGATTAACTCACAAAGTTAAAGTAATCATAAGCTTTAGAATACATAAGTGATCTGAAATACTTGCTGAGAAATTAACTCTAAGAAATTAAACTATCATACATTTTCACATCGAAAACTAGTTTATAGACATTATTTTAAAAGAATGACCATTTTATTCCATAGAAATATTAAATAGTCCAGATTTTCTAGAAAAAGTTAGGGCAAAGTTATTTTCTAAAAGTTCCTATAAGAGTTAAGAGCCTGGAACCTTAAAAGTCCACAAGAGGGAGAAAAAGGGGGATCCTGGGTGGCTCAGTCAGTAAGCATCTGGCTCTTGATTTTGGCTCAGGTCATGATCCCAGCGTCATGGAATTAAGCACCATGTTGGGCTACTCACTGAGTGTGGAGCCTGTTTAAGACTCTCTTTCTCTCCCTCTGTCCCTTACCCCTGCTTGCTCTGTCTCTCTCTCTCAAAAAAAAAAAAAACAAAAAAAAAAAAGTTCACAACAGAAAAACCTAAATATCATAAATCTAGGACATTTTCATTCACAATCAAGTCACTACACTTTTCACTTTAGTGTGCGAGCACACACACACATACACACACAATATTGTGAGTCTCTTTGCCCCTGTCTTCAGGCTCCCTAGCCAACACCTCCAATTCTGTTTAATTTTTGTGTTTACTTTGTCCGTCACTGATATTTATTCCTATAGTCTTACATTTTCTCTCCCAAGCACTGAAGCATTTCCTTAACAAGACAGTGTTCTCCATGGAAGAAATACTGGTTCCAGACGCTCAGAAAATAAACTTTTTGCCCTTTCACACCATTTTATGTAATGAGAATACTTTTATGGTTCAAGAGGAGAGAGAACCAAGAGGTTAGCCAGAGTAGGTAATAAGGAAAATCTTCAATTTGGTGGTAGCATTGTAGTATTAAACAATCTATTGGATAGGCTATCAAAATGGTGGGAGGAGGGTGCCTTGGAACATTCCAAATAAAAACAGGGCGAGCATAATCCATACTGACATGCCAATAAGGAATATGCTATTTATAGGGTCTTGTGCAATCTAGATGCTCTGAAGGGATTTTCTTTCATTGTAACTTTTGTCTTCTCTGGCATGATCCCTGAGAACATTATAGGAAGGCCTTAGTATGTGACATTATTTGCCTTCAGTTCTTTATAACTAGCTTAATAGATATTTGTCAAAATATATAAAGAGGTCATCTCAGATTTTAACTTGAATGTTGGATTGTTTTACATGTGGGTCTTAAGCAATTTGTATGCAGGAGTAAGACAGAGTATAGAGCTACTTTAGCTTAATCAGAGCTTTAGAGTATTAACCGCTGTCTAAGACCATTTCTAATACAGCCCTGAATTGTAGAAGTGAATACTCACCCCAGATCTGTATTTATTCAGTTCTCCTATTCTCCAATTAATTTAAATCAGTGAAGCATTATGTCATAAGCACCTTGCATCTTAAATTGGGCCAGATCTCATTCATTGCTATACACTTCCTTCATAGATCAGTATGTGTGGGGTCTGAAATGATTCTTCACTCTCCTTAGTGACAGTAGTGGGTAAGAGCATACATTACGGAGTTAGGCTTCCAGGGTTTGTAACTCTGCTTCTGTTTTACTACCTGCATTTCCTTGGGAAAGTTACCCTTTTTGTGCTTCAGCTGGGTTTTTTTCCTTTTTTTTTTTTATCTCTATATGTTGAACTGCAGACATAGCTTTAAATAACACCTTCATATATATATTTATGTGTAATCCCATAATCCACTTTTTCTCTTTGTATCTTTCCATCAATATTGACAAATATCCTTTTCCATTTTGTCCTAAAATAATATTAATAATGTTTATTGTTGCCATTCATTCTAAACTCTACATCTATGCTTTTAGTTGAATTGCTTATGATCATTTTCTAACTTAAATTCACTTAAATTTATTTTATCCAAATTAGCCAATAATTCTTAGACTTCAGCATGTGTAAGGGTTACCTAGATTGCTGGTAAAAATTACACATTCCTGGCCACCATCCTGATATTCTGAATCAGGAGCTATGAAACAGATCTCAAGGATAGTAACTACCACCTTGAAAGACTCTGACATAGGTGGTCCACAAGATGCACTTTAAGAAAATCTGATCATCTTCAGTGATAAAAACATTACACAGCATTGATTTAGTTCTTTCCTCTAAGGAATACCATGAACACTGTCTCCTTAGTTTGAAAATGATTCATAGCAATTACTTCAAAAAGATAAGATGATAAGAAGATGATTTTATCTTAAAATAAGATTTAAAAATATAAGTATTAAAAATGATAAGATTTTAAAAAATAAATTAAATAAAACGATGATTGACAAAAAAATAATTTGTAATTTTTTTCTGGAGGTTGGGGAAGGAAAAGACAATGTTAGGTATAGATGTATATACCAGAATGAAAAGCTTAGTATACAGACGGATTTTTATTTACATAATTCATTGCTGAATTCATAGCACCTAGACTAGTGTCTGGAATATGGTAGGTCTTAATACACATGGAATTGTTAAATACTATAGCAACCAGTATAGATTCAAAAAGGTTAAGTCATGTGATTATTATAATTTTGAGCCAAAAACAATAAAAGCTAAATATAGAATATGAAAAAAACAAGTAGTGAAGTGTTTAAAGTTATGTTATTTTCTTAATATGGTAGGGAAGGGAAATATTAAAGGCTAAATTCAAATTAAAGGCAAGCCCCCACTGATTCCTCTATAGTATACCATTGTACACATATGACAATAATCTCCCTATTACTAGCAGTAATAAATTACAGGAATGTTCCTGAGGAAACTCAATTTCAAGCTAGCCAGAGTCTTCTTCAGAAAATTGAGTCTTATGTTAGTTTGTTCTCCGGTGTATTCTTTGTCAAAATCTGATGTTATCCTTTAGTGGCAACTTTCCAGGAGCCAAAATCACTCTGTTCCTTCTTAACCTCATGAAATTTTTATTTATTTATTTATTTTTAAATTTTATTTCTAGGAGAGAGAGAGACAGCGTGAACAGGGGAGGGTCAGAGAGAGAGGGAGTCACAGACTGAAACAGGCTCCAGGCTCTGAGTTGACAGTCAGCACAGAGCCCGACGCAGGGCTCGAACCCACGAACCGCGAGATCATGACCTAAGTGAAAGTCGGACGCCCAACCGACTAAGCCACCCAGGCGCCCCAACCTCATGAAATTTTTAAAGTGTGTGTAAAGCAGAGGGCTTGGGAAGAATGCCTATCTCTTAACAAAGTTACCTTCTATGGAGATCGAGATTTCATTTTATGGCAAAAAATATCTGACTCTGACATCACCCTCTGTTCAAAAATTAGTTTATGGAACAAACAGTTGACAGTCTAAAATATTTCTCCACTAGTAACAACACTGTAGACATTTGGTAGAATACATGACACCATTTAAACACATCAGCTACCCAAAAAAAGGGAACTTGGGGGGAAAAAGGGGGCTTTGGCTTCGTACAAATATCCTGGTAGAAACACATGATGTATGTGCCTGATTTCTATGTTTTGATTGTGCTGTTTGTATTGTAAATGAATGTATTTTCCTCCAGTCCTTGTTCCTCTGACCTTTAGAGTCTTAATGAGACTCCAAAAGCAGCAATCAAAAGCACAGTGTTTCATTTCTGGAAGCATTCAGAAAGCAATGCACTTCAGATAAATTTAGTTGTAGCATTCAGAATTTAAAAACATGTCTGATCTTCTTCTAAGAGACACACAGTGACTGAGTGAAGACTCACTTTTGATTTTAAATAAGTTGGTCAAATATTAGTTGCTTCTTCATGGCTCACTCATGTAAAACAAGAAAGAAGGGTCTCGATGTGGGATAGTAACAAAAACTGACCCGGCTAAGGCATTTGCAGCTAGGCGTGCTCATTTTGTAGGACACCAAACAATAGAAACTTTTGTGTTCATTTGAAACAATTCTGGCTCAGAAAACACAAATCACAATCAAAATTGAGGCAACAAAATTGGAAGCCAAAAACAGTGAGAATAGCTCATGTTAAAGAAGTATTGTCTTCTTTATAGAGAATTATATTTGCTAAAAACTTTAGAGAATAATTCAAATTTATTTTTTTAGAAAAAGGGAGAATCAAACTTCAAAGTAATATTTCATGTCCTACATGACAACATGGGAAATATACATCTTTAAGAATTCAAATGTTTATTTATTTAAGCAATAATTTGACTTTCAGGCATATACTGTTTATGGTACCTAGTCAGCAATCTTTCTTCAAGGTAACATAATCTAAGGAAACACATCAAGCCACAGAAATTCAGTTCTTTGGCTCCACAAAGTTCAGTTCTGACTATGAAAAACTGCCACATAAGAGAGACCAGATGCGATTTGTAACTCTGAATTTAACCCAAGTGTAACCTAGCCTTCCTCACTGGAAAATAAATTTCTCTTTAATTTTATTGTGGAAAGAACACTTAACATGAGATCTAGCCTCGTGTATAATACAATATTGTTGACTGCAGGTGCAATGTTGTACAACAGAGCTCTAGAACGTTTACACCTTAACTAAAACTGTATACCCATTGATTAGTAACTCCCTATTTCCTCCTCCCTCCGGCCCCTGGCAGCCACCATTCCACTCTTTGATTCCATAAATTTGACTTTTGGTCACCTCACATAAGTGGAATCATGCAGTATTTATCTTTCTGTGATTGGCTTATTTCACCGAGTGTAATGTCCTCAAGGTCAATCCATGTTGTAGCATATTGCAAGATTTCCATTCTATGTATATACCACATTTTCTTAAGTAAATAAAAAGCAGTTCTCTCAGAATTTACAAAATTGTAAATGAAGAGAAAAGCCAGTCTGATGTCTGATACAATAAACCTCTGGAGACACACTAACCAGCAGTGTCAGAATCCAGTGTGGAATGAGGAGGTTAAAAGGAACAGAATTGAGGGGCACCTGGGTGGCTTAGTCGGTTAAGCGTCTGACTTTCGCTTAGGTCATGATCTCGCGGTTCGTGGGTTCAAGCCCCGCGTCGGGCTCTGTGCTGACTGCCAGCTCAGAGCCTGGAGCCTGTTTCAGTCTGTGACTCCCTCTCTCTCTGACCCTCCCTGCTCACGCTGTCTCTCTCTCCTAGAAATAAATAAAACATTAAAAATTAAAAAAAAAAAAAAAAGGAACAGAATTGGGAGAGTTGTTCCCTCTTCTCCTCTCCTGCCCACATGCCCTTGTGGATCAGGCCTCATCTGCAGGGTAGTGTCAGTGGCTGCTCAAACCTGCTGGAGGAAGCAGCTCTGGGGAGGAAAGGGGAGGAGTGTGAGAAAGACGGGAACATTAGAGGGACATGGAACTCAACAGACCCGTGTATGTTGGTTGAGATAGGATTAAAGCCATTTCCCAATCCCTTCTGCCATGTCCCTCAACAAATAGGACATATATTTCCACTCAGCTGTACAAATGTCTGTTTGATCATGTGTAAATCGAAAATTCTGTCTGTAATCTTAGCAATTTAATAAGTTGACCATAATATTACATTATGTGCAATACGTGGAGAAGCCAAAATGAAACGAGGTTCAGCTGTCTTTCAGAACCTTGTTCTTTCTACCTAACTGCGGCCATGAGTTCCTAATAAAGAACAACAGAAAGGGTGTGGTGTGAGGAAAGCCCACAACATGAAGTCTAAATAAAACAAGCAGAAACCTCACCAACCTCATACAAATATGTAAGGGCTTCCTGAATTAGATAGTGTATGATAATAAAGCTCCATTAGGAAAAATTCTGGAAACAAACTAAGATATCAATGCATAACAGGTGTGCAAATCAGAACATAGATACAGGAATATTATAGATAAGAGCTGCAATTAGTTCTAAACGGAGTCTTC
The DNA here is from genome assembly GCA_017311185.1 of Proteles cristata cristata. NCBI lineage: Eukaryota > Metazoa > Chordata > Mammalia > Carnivora > Hyaenidae > Proteles > Proteles cristata. The sequence goes on along the minus strand of JAESUZ010003619.1, from coordinate 1,358,622 downwards.
TGGCATAGCAGTTTTAATTCAGGAAATGTTCTAATTTCAAAACCATCATTTCAGAAGTCAGCAAATTATGAACATAAATACAGAGAAATTGGAGCTAGGAAATCTTCCCCCATTCCCCCAAACCACTGAAGTGTAGCTATAGAGAAAACATTTACTTGTAAAACGCTAAGAAATAATTATGAGTGCAACTCAAAACCTTGATAAGATTAAGTATTATTATTTGGGATATAAGTGTTTGCACAAGCAAAAATAAAATGTATTAATGAAAACAGGATGAGTTCAGAGAGATTGTCTAAATTTGGGGGAGGTATGGTCTTCCATCACTTCAAACTAGACTAGAGCACAGAGCTTAAGAGTAAACAGTCTGGGAGTTCCTCAGAAGATTAAATAGAATTACCATGTGACCCAGCAGTTCCATACTTGGGTGGTATAGATCCAAGAGAAGTGAAAACATATGTCTACCACAAAGCTTACCTGAATGTTCACAAATGCATTATTTGTAACAGCCAAGAGAGTAGAAACAACCCAAATGCCCATCAACTGATGAATAAATAAATAAAATCCACACACAGAAATATTAGTCAGCAATAGAAAGGAATGACATACTGATACACACTATGACGTGGATAAACCCATAAAACATATGCTAAGTGCAGGAAGTCAGTCACAAAAATCAAACATTGTATGATTTCATTTATATGAAATGTCTATAGTGGGTAAACCTCAACAGACAGACAGCAGACTTTTATAGAAGTGGTGAGAAATGGGTGTGGGGTTCTTTCTGCTATGATGACAATATTCTGAAATTGATGGTGGTGATGACTGCACAATTCTGAATATACTAAAAAGTATCGTATTGTGTGTTTCAAATGGGTGAATTGTATGGCAAGTGAATCATACCTCAATAAAGCTGTTAAAGAAAAGAGCAGGTTCTTTGGGGGGCCCCTACATGGCTCAGTTGGTTAAGCATAGGACTCTTGGTTTTGGTTCAGATCATGATCTCGTGGTTAGTAAGTTCAAACCCCATGTAGGGCTCTGCACAGACAGTGTGAAGCCTGCTTGAGATTCTCTCTCTCTCTCTCTCTCTCTCTCTCCCCCTCACCACATCTTGTGCTCACTCTGTCTCTCTCAAAATAAAGAAATTAATTTTAAAAAAGGCCAAGGGCTGTGAAGCTGACATAGGACTCTTTCACCCACAGTTCACTGGTTATGAAACCATGAATAGTTCATTATGCCTTTTTAAATCTAGTTTTAAGCTTTATTGCCTTTAAAATGAAAATAAGAGAATTAGCTCATTGCATTCTTGTTGGATTAAGCTAGATAATGCATGTATGTTATGTAGAAAAATGCCTGGAATATAGTAAGAACTCAGTCAATTTGGGTTTGAATCATTGTTTAGTTATTTCATCTTCAACGAGACATTTAGAAACACATAGCAATAAATCATTTTGATTCAAATAATCTATCTCACATTCTGCCTCTGAGTATATAACCAAAGGGCATTTTAGGGGAGAACATAGTCACCCTCCATGCCTCAATATCTTGATATGGGGCATGATGGAATTGATCCAAGCTGTTATTTTGATAATAATAATCAAATGGTTATGACTAACAATAATCACAGTTTCTGTAAGGTTTTCTTCTTTACATAGAAAAGTGTCTTGTGGGTGCCTGGGTGGCTCAGTTGGCTGAGCATCTGACTTTGGCTCAGGTCATGATCTCACAATTCGTGGGCTCAAGCCCCAAGTCGGGCTCTGTGCTAACAGCTCAGAGCCTGGAACCTGCTTCAGATTCTGTGTCTCCCTCTCTCTCTGCCCCTCCTTGCTCATGCTCTGTCTCTTTTGGTCTCTCAAAAATGAATAGACATATTTTTTAAAAAATAAATGTCTTCTTTAAAATGTGAATAAGTGGTCACTTTAGTGGCACATACACTCAGCCTGGAACATTACAGAGATGATTAGCATGACACGTGCTCAATGATGGTATGCAAATTCATAAAGACTTCCATATTATTATGAAAGAGTTCTGGACATGGATAGTGGTGATGATTGCATAATATGAATATATTTAATACTCCTGAGCTGTTCATTTAAAACCAGTTAAAATGGTAAACTTTATATGTATTTTACTACAATACAAAAATTGGAAAAAATGTATATTAATAGTGCTTCATTAGGAGGATCCTGAGACCATAAAATAGTGGCCCTTTGTCAACAATTTTACATATTTGAGTAACAGAATAGCTAAATTGCTGGTCCACTGTTACTCAGCAAAGAAGAGACAAACACAGCATTAAAATTCTGACTATTATAATTTGAAGAAACTAACTAGAGCAAGCTGTTTTTTGTTTATTTATTGATGATTACTTTGGAACAGTTCAGAAGAATAACTATTTGTAGAATCACCTATTATCATTAAATGTTCCACTATTTTGTTTATACTTTTAGAGAGACATGCAGGATGGGAGATAGTAATCAAAGCAAAACTATGCTTCAGATTGATGCCCAAACAGCAATTTAAAACATTTAAATGTTCTTATGTTACTTTTTTTTCCTGCAAAGAATTGTCTAAAAAGCTTTTCTAAGGGTTTTAATTACTGGTTTAAACAACTTAAAGCATATTCTGAATATACTAAAAACTATTGTATTGTGTGTTTACTTACCCAGTAAGTAGTAACAAGCCCTATTGCAGTTTCTATTCTTCCATCATCTAACATTTCATCAAGCAACAACTATGGTAATGGATGATTATTAATCCAAGATAATGGATTCTTGCTTTTCATATCAAATTGATCTCTACCTGCATCTATACCCTTAAATTCCACCTTCCCTACTGCTATGGTGGATGAATTGTTTATGTTCCTAACCACAGCCTCTTCTTCCCTTTGTGGCTAAAACTAGTGGAAATACTTGTTTCAACTTCCCTGCCTCCTACTATCTGCTCAACCACTCAGTCAGTTTACCAATACTTCCATCTTGCTCTGTCCTGGGGCCAGTTCTAAAACTTCATCTCTCTCAACCTGCCAGCAGTGTTTGACACAGTTATCACGTCCTTATTGACGGGTTTTGTTTTTGACACTCTACCATGTTATTTTCCTGCTTCTTCAGCTGCCTCCCCTTCTCAGTTTCTTTTGCTTGTTTCTTTTCCCCCTCCTGACTTCTAAATGCTAGAGGGCCCAGGATTCAGGACCACGGCTCCATTTTCTCCTCTATCAATACCCTTCCATAGTCTTAGCTAGTTCCTGCATGTAAATATCATCTCTCTGCTAATGACTACCAATGACCACCCAATGCATATATCCAGCCCTGATCTCCTCTTGAGCTCCAGGCCCATATATGCAACAGTTTACTCATCATCTCCCTTGGGTGTCTGTTAAGCATGTGCCCAGAGCAGCAGCCTTAATCACCCCCTCTAGAGACTTCTCCTTCCATCTGCTTTATCTGATTCAGTTGCTAAGTCAAAAAACCCAAAAGTTATCTCTGAATTCCTTTCCCTCTCCCCTACAATAGATCTATCTGCAAGTCTAGTCAATTTGCATATATCAAAACGTTTCCTAAAGCCAGTCACTTTTGCTGCCTCTCCTGCTACCATCCCTGTCATCTACACTTACCTCAACTAGTGCAACAACCTGCCCACTGTTAACTTCCATTCCCTGCCCTCCTCCACCTCATTCTCCACAAAGCAACAAGACAGAGCTTGTAAAAACTAAGTCAAATTATGTCACTTCTCTACTCAAAAGCCTCCAGAGTGTAGGCCTCACACTTAAAATAAAATCCACACTGCTTATTTCCTCCCACCCAGTCTGGCTCTGGCCACCCTTCTGATCTACCTCGTACCACCCTCTTCTCCCATGCCCCACTGCTCTCAGCCAAATCGTCCTCTTTATTCCCCAAACATATCAACATGTTTCCCTCCAGCAGGATATTTACTGATATACACTAGGTTATTTGGTCATTATTTACTGGCCAAACTATTTTAAGTAGGGTATATTCCCTTCTCCACTCTCATTATGGTTTTCCGTTAATTTATTATCACGTCCCATACCCACTTTGGTACCCACTCTGCATTATAGCCAGAGGGAGGAAAAATATCTATATCTATATCTATATCTATATATAGATATAGATATAGATATCAGTATTATTTCAGAGTTACTCACTGTGGGTTACTCAGAGTGTTTCTTTTTCAAGTGAGAAACCTAACCAAAGGAGTGTTTGGCTTGATTTAAGGCAGCCTCAGAGCATGTCTTTAAAAAAAGTTACTCAAGATGATTCAGTTCTACAGATCTACCGTATTGTACACTTAACCATTTATCAAGAGGATAGATATTATGCTAAGTTATTCTCACAACAGTAAAAAACTTACACTATCAGACATGTTTGATAAGCTTGCTGAGACCTCAGGCAAGGAGGCCTTGCTACTTCTGTAGCTGAGATTAGAGCCAGCCTCTAATAATTTGCAAATGTATGAACATCACATCTATCTTTTTATGAGGCAGATTCAAGATCTGATCAGCTTTCACCACTGTTTTCTGCCCCCTCCCCATATATCTTCCTGAAATGGAGTAAGGCTAAAATCTAAGAACCAGACTTGGTTTTCTCTACCATCCCTTCAAAACACCAAGAACTTCACATACTCATTCCACAAATGTTAACTGAATTCTTCCTTGATTCCAGGCATTATCTTGTCTCTGGTGACATGAAATGTATTGCAATGGACTGACCTGTGCCTGTATTACTGCAATTCCCTTGAGTTTCTTGAAAGAAAATTGCTATATAAATCTAAATATTTTACAAACTCTAACTTACTGTGTTTCCCAACCCTTACCCTTACCCTCTATTTTCAACTCAACTTCCTCCCTTACCCTCTATTTTCCTATCTTTTAACTTTCTACCACATTTTCACTGCATACCATTAGATCTCAGTAAATGATATCGACTGGCATCTTCTGTTATGTCCCTTTTCTTACATTCTTCAATTTTGCATCTGCCAAACTACTTTCTACCTCAAATTTAAAAGCCAAACCAAATTTTGATTAAATTGGAAGGCTAGGAAGTCTAGAAAGACTATGTGGCTGAGCCAGCTATTAAAGGGCTTCAGGGAAAAAAGTCCAAAAGCACTGAGAGAGATGCAAAATGAATAAAGCCACTGCCCTCAGCATCTTACTATCTCGGGAGTGGACATAAAGTAAATACCCTGTGAATATCATATTATGACATAAGGAAAATCATAAAATATGGATATTCTGTACAGTTAACTCACATAGGGCTTTTTGGAGGATGCATGCACATAGGTGGTTAAAAGTGAAGAGGATTTCAATAGATGCAAATAATTGAAGTTCCAGACAGAGAGGCCAGTATGATATAAGAGCAGTAGGAGAGGAAGGATCCTAAATGATGATCCCTCTATCCGGTGGCAGCAAACGTCAGAAGCATCTGTGCTTTCTGAACTCTCATTCAGCTGCAGACAAGATTATCTGCCACTCTGTTTAATGTTTGTTTGATGATACTAATGACAGGTTGACAATATAGACTCACTCTTATGGGTCAATATATGAGTGCCGTTGACACTATCAAGACAAGGTATCCCTTCCTCAAAGGGAATGACAGAGAAAAACCATACAAACACAGGTAGAAGGTGTTCTTCCAAGAAAACATGAAGCTATGGTAAGGCAGTTTCTATCTGTGGCTAGAAAATGCAACAGAAGACAGACTGCGTTTCTCTGAGTTTTAACCACAGTAACAGAGATATGGCTTATTTGAGCAGGAGGAGAAAGCCAACTAACTCCTAGACAGCAAGGCAGAGCTACATAACACACGCACACACAGAGGGACGAAGGCAGGTTCTAATGTTTATTTTCATAATGCCTTTCAGCTCTGTGGGACTCCAAATATGTGTAGACACTTGGTCCTAAGCAGGGTGTGAAGGAAGCTAAGGGAGTTTTTGTCTTCCATATGCTCTACAAGAGTCCTTCTATCTTCTGGGAAGCTACTTCTGTAGCTTCTTTTCTTTCCTTTTTACCCATACCCTTGAATATAAATAGTCACTTTGAGTTCAAGTTCTTTCCCTGAAGCACACCAAAACAATAGCCTACTCTACCTGCTTCCGTACTCAGCCCTAAAAATTACATGTCATAATTATAAAAGAAAGAGTGTATTAATTTTAAAAAGAAGGTAAAGATAGAGAAAAGCAGCTGTATGTTTTAACAGGGGACTGCGGTAGGGCCCAAAGTATTTCTAAGGCAGTTGAATACTGTGATGTGAGTCACAGCTCCAAGGGACCAACTCTTCAGAGCGTAATTCCTTCTGTTGCTATACGACACTGTCACACACTAAAGAGTGTTTTGTTTTGTTTTTTTTTTCCATGGGAAATGTTCAGTGTAAGGCAATCTGTTCAGGAGGCATCACCTAAGAGAGGGATTGGGAGAAGTCACATAGACTGGGGACAAAGGTTCTTAGTTTAGCCTGGAGGGCTGGGGGTGGGTCTGTGACTGGGCTGTAGAACTTCTGTGAACTCCTGAAACTGGATGTGGTATGTAAAATTGCAGCTATTTGCATTTCTCTTGAGAGGCCCTCCATTGTTCTATTTATATTTTCAAAAGGATATGTAACCTCCACAGTTATAAAGGTCAGTGCTCCAGGGAAAGTGTATTAGTTGGTTAGGGCTACCATACCAAAGTGTCATAAACTGTGTGGCTTGTGAGTTCAAGAAATACCTTGTCTTTTTGGTTCTGGAGGCTGGACGTCTGAAATCAACATGTTGACAGGCTTAGTTTCTTCTGAGGGTTGTTGAAGGAAAGATCCGTTCTGGGCCTCTCTCTTGGGCTTGTAGATGACTATCTTCATGTTCATGCGGATTGCTCCCTGTACATGTATGTGTCCATTCTCTCCTTTGGATAAGGACACCAGTCATATCGGATTAGGATCCATCCTACTACAGTATGACCTCATCTTTAGTTATATCTACAACAACCCTTTTTCCAGATAAGATTGTTGTGGAAATCTGGTCTGGATCACTGGTGGAAGAACCAAGTGGCACTCAGAGATTTTGGAAGGGAGAAGGTTTATTTTACACCGGTGGGCTCAGAGGAGATCATTCTCCAGAGGTCTGAGCCCAGAGCATCAGTAGAGGGAGTAATTTATAGTCTGTTACTTCTGCATTCCTCATTAATGCATGAGACAAGCAGTGTGGGAAGAAGAACCTGGAAGACAGGGCCTTTGATCAGGGACAGGTAGTTCCTTATCAGTCCTGCCAGTCATCTTATAACAGATTTTTCCCTATCAAGATCACCTCAGGTATTGGGGGTCAGGACTTCAACATAGGAATGTTGAGAAGACACAATTCTACCCATAACAAAAAGCATAGCAGTAGGGTGTAAGGTATCTTTTGTCCCATTTCAAGCCTACATCCCCCTGTTTCTAACATGGGGAGACAGATAGTATCAATAAGACTACAAGAATGTTGTGGGGCGCCTGGGTGGCTTAGTCGGTTAAGCGTCCAACTTTCGCTTAGGTCATGATCTCACGGATTGTGGGTTCGAGCCCCGCGTCGGGCTCTGTGCTGACTGCCAGCTCAGAGCCTGGAGCCTGTTTCAGTCTGTGACTCCCTCTCTCTCTGACCCTCCCCTGCTCACGCTGTCTCTCTCTCTCTCTCCTAAAAATAAAATATAAAACATTAAAAAAAAAAAAAAAGACTACAAGAATGTTGTAACTTCTCTATCCCAACATGACTCTCGTAATAGGAAAACCGGTCATAATAGGTTAAATAGTTTAATATATGTAAAGCTCATAGATCAGTCCTCAGCACATAGTATATGTTGGATAAACATTGACCATCATTTATACACATTCACTCATGGTTTCCTATTTCACCACTTTCCCCTTGTCACTGACATCTGAACCAGAGATGTTCTGGATTTCCCTGATTTTCTCCTCCTTTCTCACTATCACAAGTTATACCTTTCTCAGGAGATGGAAGCATCTGGTATCCTGTGTATATCATGCTGCCCTAAATTCAATAGGAACCTTTATCCCCAAGGATACCCTTTCATAGTCACCCAATGGGGACCACAAGGCCCATAACACAGATGTGACCTGCTGAAGAAGAGGTCAACAGAAGGCTACAAATCCCTTTCCCTACAGTTCTTTCCCCTCCATAACCAATGTCAAGTGCATATTTTGAAGCCTACTTTTTTTTCTTTTCCTGACTCAATAAGGGATAAAATTTATTCCCAATTAAAAAAATTATTTTATCCACTTTTTCAGAGGATTTTAACAGTTCACATTCTTTTCATGTTTCCAAATATACTTGTCCTTGTAACTTTCTACAGCATTTATTATAGCATGAACATCTGTACTCCCTCCTAGAAATGTACTTATTATTTTCAACCTGCTGTTCTAGTTCAAGAGTGACCATTGATAAATCAGCTTTTTTGCTTTTTAAACAAAAGTATTTACCCCCCTCTAAATTTTAATCCTTTTATGCACATTTTCCTAGATATGTAATGTTACATCAGAAACCTCATATAAGTCCAATTAAATAACAATAAACATATTGATTTAATTCCATTGAATAATTACTGAATATCCACCATGTCCTGAACACTGTGCTTGTCACCAGAGATGGGGAAAAAAATGAAACAAAGCAAGACTACAGTTTTCTAGGAAAGAGGGATAGTTGAGGGGAAACAGTAGTTTTTAGAAATTAGAAGTCATCATGTCATGCATTGTGTGGAGAAATTTATGTGTTATATTACTTAATATTATGATATGAGAAAACAGGGGTACCTGGGTGGCTCAGTTAGTTCAGTGTCTGACTCTTGATTTCCGCTCAGGTGATGGTCTCATAGAGCCTGTTTGGGATTCTCTCTCTGTCTCTTTCCCTCTTTCTCTGCACCCTGAGCACCTGCTCATGCCTTCTTTCTACCTCTCAAAATAAACAAACATTAAAAATTTAATAAAAAATAGCATCATATGAGAAAAAAGAGTAAAAGACTAAAAAGATTTATAGAAATTGTATTTCTAATGGAGTGGCAAAATCTAACCGCAAAACTAGACCCCTTTTTTACTTTATTGCACTGCCTATTCATTCTACAAATATGATCAAAAATCTACTATTAATGCCAATTAGATTGTTGGGTACTGTCAGAAAAATAATTAAAACACAGCCATAATCATTACCCACATGAATCTTGGAGTCTAATAAAGGATGCACGTTAATCAAATAATCAGTCCAATTCATTTAATATTGCTATTTTAAAATACAAGAGAAATGCATTCTTCTATGAGAGCTTCTGATAGTCAAATATGTAAGTCCTAAGGGAAGTGAGAGAATGGTTCCCAGTGGAAGGGATTATGAGCTAAGATCTAAAGCATAATGGAGATTTTAAAAAGCCAAGGGTCATTACCACTGCTGCAAAGATGAAACAGGCATATATTTTCCTATTATTTATGCTAAGTATAACTAAAATTACTAGATATATATATTAAACAAACATCAGAAGACTGAAAGGTGGAGAGAAAAGGCAGTTCATCTAGGAACCACAGGACCCAAGGAATGAGAGTGGGTTTTCTTTTCCTGGGATTTTTTTTTTTTTTTTTTTGCCTCATATGTCCTAGACTTATAGCCAAAGTAGCTGGTAATCCAGAAACATTACGTTAGTGAGTACAGACAAAAGAAATCTCCCCCCAAAACCCTGATCTCTCTAGCTAAAGGATGAGGAAAAGGAAAAAGTAGCAAGACAGAAAACTTACAGACAATAATCATTCCACTCTAGCCAAACACCACAGAAAAACTGTGCTCCCATCCATGCTGATGAATGCTGGGTGGGGAACTTACACATACACACTCAGGAGGCTTGTACCAAGTGCCCCAAATATCTGCCAAGGTAGCATCAGCATAGGTCAAATAGGGAGATAGGATTTCCAACCCCAGCATTCAGTTTAATAAGTACCCACCACCTCCAACTGTACTACTAGAAATCACAAAGGGAACTAAGTAGATGGTCAGAATGTTCACGATCACCCAGAGATAATGAAGTCACTATCATGTCGGTGGAGACGGCCTGTATAACAGCTCAGCCCGGTCAAGCAGTGACAAGGAACTCCTGCCCCACATCTCAGATGTCGGGACGTGGTCTGGGAAACCTGAATTTTCACCTCAACATGGCAATAATGAGGTGGTACTCCTTCTTCCCCTCCTTCTGGAATGGAGTCAGAAGGATAAAAGTTTAAATAAGGTCCAGAGTCTCAGAGCATCATATGAAAACTGTGTACATTTTAATAAGAATCACTAGTTATGCCAAGAATCAGGAAGATCTCAAAATGAAAAAGACAACAGATGCCAACAACAGTATGACAGAGACATTAGAATTATCTGATGACCATGTTTAGACATGCTTCAATGTGTGATTATTGGCAGGCCTGAAACAAATGAAAAAATAAAAAGATTTGTTAAAGAAATAGAAATGTCCAACAAAAAGAATATACAAAAAATTGACAACTGGAGATTTTAAATCTGAAAAATATAATAACTGAAAAAGAGGTCAGCAATTGGCTCAAAAGCAGAATAGGGAGAACACAGGAAAGATCAGTGAGCTGGAAGATAGAAAAACATATATTATATAATCTAAAAAACAGAAAAGTATAAACTGGGCCTTGAAAATCTATGGAAGTATACCATGTGTTTAGAGTCCAAGAAGAAGGGCACAAGGTTAGGGCTGGAAAAACATGAGGAGAAATAACAGATTGAAATTTTACAAATTTGGCAAGAGGCATAAACTTACAGATTCAAGAAGTTCGGTGAACCCAAACAGGAAAAACCCAAAGGAACCCATACCAAGAAACATCATAATTGAACTTCTGAAAACTAAAGACAAAGAAAAAATATCGAATGTATCCATAAAAAAATGACATCTAACCTATAGAACAAAACCAATTCAAGTAACAGCAAATTTCTCATCAGTTACTACAGAAGCCAGAGGAAGTGGCATGGTATTTCTCAGGTATTGAAAGAAAAGATATGCCAAACCAGAATTCCGTACCCAGTGAAAATGTCCTTTAGGAATGAAGAAGAAATCAACACATTGTCATGAAAGAAATCTGAGAGAATTTATCACTAGAAGATCTTTCTTAAAAGAATGTAGGAGAGCAACTGTATTTCATTAGTTTTTTTTTTTTTTTAATTTTATTTTTATAGTTTATTTATTTTTGATACAGAGAGAGACAGAGCATGAGCAGGGAAGGGGCAAAGAGAGAGGGAGACACAGAATCTGAAACAGGCTCCAGGCTCTGAGCTGCCATCACAGAACTTGTTGCAGGCCTCAAACCCATGAACAGTGAGATCATGACCTGAGCTGAAGTTGGACGCTTAACCGACTGAGCCACCCAGGTGTCCCATGGGCAACTGTATTTCTATATCCTAGCACAAAAAGATTCAGACAACAAAACATACAATACTATTTAAAATTGCTCAAAAAATAAAATTACTTAAATATAACTCTAACAATATGTATAGGACTTATCCGATTAAATTTAATCACTGACGAAAGAGATAAAAAATTTGAATAAATGAAGAGACATTCATGGTTTGGAAGGCTCAACACAGTAAAGATATCAATTTTTCCCAAATTAATATATAGGTAGAATGCATTCCCTATCAAAACCGAAGTAAGAAACTGAACTAAGTCAGTCAGACAAAGACAGCTATATGATTTCACTCATATGTGAAATTTAAGAAACAAAACAGATGAACAAAGGGGAAGGGGGGAAAAATAAGATAAAAACAGAGAGAGAGGGAATCAAACCATAAGAAACTCTTAAATAGAACAAACTGAGGGTTGATAGAGGGAAGTTGGGTGCGGGGTGGGCTAAATGAGTGATGGCCATTAAGGAGGGTACTTGTTGGGACAAGCACTGGGTTTTATATGTAAGTGATGAATCACTAAATTCTACTCCTAAAGCCACTAAAAAATAAAATAGAATAAAACAAACCTAAGCAAAATTTTCATATTGATCTAGATAAAATTATTCTACAATATATATGAAAAGGCAAAGGAACTAAAATAGCAAAAATAATTTTGAAAAGAAAAAGTGGGAGGAATCCACCTACCCAATTTCAAGACTTCCCATATGGCTATAGTAATCAAGGCTGTGTGGTATTCCTAGATAAATAAACATATAATCTGTGGGAAAGAATAGAGAACACAGAAATAGATTCCTATAAATACACCCAACTGATTTTTTGACAAAGATTCAAAAGCCGTTTAATGGAGGTAAGTGGTCTTTGAACTTATTACTAGAGCAATAAGATCTGAATAGGCAATAAAATAAGCCTTGACCTCAGTCTCACAGCTAACACCAGACTAAGAACGGATCAAAGACTTAAAAGTAAAATGTGAAACTACAGAACTTTTAGAAAAACCATGAGAAAATCTTCAGGATCTAGGACTAGACAGAGTTGCTAGACTTGACACCAAAAGCATGATCCATAAAAGGAAAAGTTAATAAATTGGACTTCATTCTGGAAAACTTCCAAAAACATGGAGATTAAAGAACACCCTTCTAAAGAATGAATGGGCCAATCAGACAATTAGAGATGAAATTAAAAAATATATGGAAACAAATGAAAATGAAAACACAACAATTCAAAATCTATGGGACGCGGCAAAGGCAGTGCTAAGAGGAAAGTACATTGCTCTCCAGGCCTATTTCAAGAGATTAGAAAAAGCGCAAGTCCAAAATCTAACAGCTCACCTAAAGGAACTAGAGGTAGAGCAACAAGAATGCCCTAAACCCAGTAGAAGAAGAGAAACAGTAAAAATTAGACCAGAAATAAACAACATAGAGACCAAAGAAACAATTGAACAGATCCATGAAACCAAGAGTTGGTTTTTTGAAAAAGGAAACAAAATTGACAAACCTCTAGCCAGACTTATCCAAAAGAAAAGAGAGAGCACCCAAATAGACAAAATTATGAATGGACTTATTACAACCAACCCCTCAGAAATACAAGCAATTATCAGGGAATACTATGAAACATTATATGCCAACAAATTGGACAACTTAGAAGAATTGGACAAATTCCTAAACACGCACTCACTACCAAAATTCACACGGGAAGAAATAGAAAACCTGAACAGACCCATAACGAGTGAAGAAATTGAATAAGTGATCAAAAATCTCCCAACAAATAAGAGCCCTGGACCTGATGGCTTCCCTGGGGAATTCTACCAGACATTTAAAACAGAATTAATTCCAATTGTGCTCAAGCTATTCCAAAAAACAGAAATCGAAGGAAAACTCCTGGACTCATTTTATGAAGGCAGCGTCACTCTGATTCCCAAGCCAGACAGAGATCCAGCAAAAAAAGAGAACTGCAGGCCAATATCCTTGATGAATACGGATGCAAAAATTCTCAACAAGATCCTTGCAAATCGAATCCAGCAGCATATCAAAAGAATCATCCACCAAGATCAAGTGGGATTCATTCCTGGGTTACAGGGCTGGTTCAACATTCGCAAATCAATCAATGTGATTCATCATATCAATAAAAGAAAAGATAAAAACCATACGATCCTGTCAATAGATGCAGAAAAAGCATTTGACAAAATACAGCATCCCTTCTTAATAAAGACTCTCGAGAAAGTTGGGATAGAAAGAACCTACTTAAACATCATCAAAGCCATCTATGAGAAGCCTTCAGCTAACATCATCCTCAACGGGAAAAAACTGAGAGCTTTCCCCCTGAGATCGGGAACATGGCAGGGATGCCCACTCTCACCACTGTTTAACCTAGTGATGGAAGTCCTAGCATCAGCCATCAGACACCAAAAGGAAATCAAAGGCATCAGAGTTGGCAAGGAGGAAGTCAAACTTTCACTCTTCGCAGATGACATGATAGTCTACATAGAAAACCTGACAGACTCCGCAGAAGCCTACTAGAACTGATCCAAGAATTCAGCCAAGTTGCAGGGTACAAAATCAACGTACAGAAATCGGTTGCATTTTTATACACCAACAATGAAGCAATAGAAAGAGAAATCAAGAAACTGATCCCATTCACAATTGCACAAAAAACCATAAAATACCTCGGAATAAACCTAACCAAGGAAACAAGAGATCTGTATGATGAAAACTATAGAAAACTTATGAAGGAAATTGAAGAAGACACAAAGAAATGGAAAAACATTCCATGCTCATGGATAGGAAGAATAAATATAGTTAAGATGTCATTACTACCGAAAGCACTCTACACATTCAATGCAATTCCAATCAAAATTGCACCAGCATACTTCTCAAAACTAGAACAAACTATCCAAAAATTTGTATGGAACCACAAAAGACCCCGAATAGCCAAAGTAATCCTGAAAAATAAAACCAAAACGGGAGGGATCACCATCCCAGACTTTAGCCTCTACTACAAAGCTGTCATCATCAAGACAGTATGGTATTGGCACAAAAACAGACACACAGACCAATGGAACAGAATTGAGAACTCAGAAGTGGACCCAAAAGTGTACAGCCAACTAATCTTTGACAAAGCAGGAAAGAATATCCAATGGAAAAAAGACAGCCTTTTTAACAGATGGTGTTGGGAGAACTGGACAGCAACATGCAGAAGAATGAAATAGATCATTTTCTCACACCATGCACAAAAATAAACTCAAAATGGATAAAGGACCTGAACGTGAGACAGGAAACCATCAAAACCCTAGAGGAGAAAGCAGGAAACAACCTCCTTGACCTCCACCGCAGCAACTTCTTACTTGACACATCCCCAAAAGCAAGGGAATCAAGAGCAAAAATAAACTGATTGGGACCTCATCAAGATTAAAAGCTTCTGCACAGCCAAGGAAACAACCCAGAAAATTAATAGGCAACCAACGGAATGGGAAAAGATAGTTGCAAATGACATATCAGATAAAGGGTTGATATCCAGAATCTACAAGGAACTCACCAAACTACACGCCCGAAAAACAAACAACCCAGTGAAGAAATGGGCAGAAGATATGAACAGACACTTCTCCAAAGAGGACATCCAGATGGCCAACAGACACATGAAACGATGCTCAGCATCGCTCCTCATCAGGGAAATACAAATCAAAACCACACTGAGATACCACCTCACGCCAGTCAGAGTGGCTAAAATGAGCCAATCAGAGAACTCTAGATGCTGGCGAGGATGTGGAGAAACGGGCACCCTCCTACACTGTTGGTGGGAATGTAAACTGGTACAGCCCCTCTGGAAAACAGTGTGGAGGTTCCTAGGAAACTAACAATAGAACTCCCCTATGACCCAGCAATAGCACTGCTAGGAATTTACCCAAGGGATACAGAAATGCTGAGGCATAGGAGCACATGTACCCCAATGTTCATAGCAGCACTCTCCACAATAGCTAAAACATGGAAAGAGCCTAAGTGTCCATCAAAAGATGAATGGATCAAGAAGATGTGGTTTATCTATACCATGGAATACTACATGGCAATGAGAAACAATGAAATCTGGCCATGTGTAGCAACATGGATGGACCTTGAGGGTGTTATGCTGAGCGAAATAAGTCAGGCAGAGAAGGACAAATATCATATGTGTGCATGTATAGGAGGATTAGGAGGAACTTAACAGAGGACCAAGGGGGAGAAGAAGGGCGGAAATGGTGGGGGAAAGGGAGAGAGGCAAACCATGAGAGACTCTTGAATGCTGACAAAAACTGAGGACTGATGGATGTGGGGGGGAGGAGGGATGGGCATGGAGGAGAACACTTGTGGGGATGAGCACTGGGTGTTATGTGGAAACTAATTTGACAATAAACTATTTGTAAAAAAAATAAAAAATAGAAAAATAAAATATAAAACATAAAAAACACACACAATAAATAAATAAATAAATAAATAAATAAATAAATAAATAAATAATTGGACTTCATTACAATTAAAAACTTTTCCTGTCCACAAGACCCTGTTAAGAAGATGAAAGGACAAGATAGAGTGGGATAATCAAACCACATTTCCAACAGCGTATCTCAAATATGTAAAGAACTCTCAAGACTTGTTCAGTACAAAACCAAATAATCCAAGTTAAACATGGGCAAATGACATGAAACATTACATAGAAGACATACAGATGGCAAATAAACAAATGAAAGATTATTCAATGATCATTAATTATTAGGAAAATGCAAGTTAAAACCACAATAAGATCTTTTTTTTTTTTTACAGATAGTTTATTGTCAATTTAGTTTCCACATAACACCCAGTGCTCATCCCCACAAGTGTCCTCCTCCATGCCCATCCCCCCTCCCCCCACATCCATCAGTCCTCAGTTTTTGTCAGCATTCAAGAGTCTCTCATGGTTTGCCTCTCTCCCTTTCCCCCACCATTTCCGCCCTTCTTCTCCCCCTTGGTCCTCTGTTCAGTTCCTCCTAATCCTCCTATACATGCACACATATGATATTTGTCCTTCTCTGCCTGACTTATTTCGCTCAGCATAACACCCTCAAGGTCCATCCATGTTGCTACACATGGCCAGATTTCATTGTTTCTCATTGCCATGTAGTATTCCATGGTATAGATAAACCACATCTTCTTGATCCATTCATCTTTTGATGGACACTTAGGCTCTTTCCATGTTTTAGCTATTATGGAGAGTGCTGCTATGAACATTGGGGTACATGTGCTCCTATGCCTCAGCATTTCTGTATCCCTTGGGTAAATTCCTAGCTGTGCTATTGCTTAAAACCACAATACGATCTTACACACACCCATCAGAATGACTAAAATAAAAATTAGTGACAAGACCAAATGCTGGTGAAAACGCTGGGAAACTGACTCACATTAATGGTGGTAATGAAGAATAATACAGCCACCCTGGAAACAGTTTGGCAGGTTTTTGTTTTTGTTTTAACTTAACATGCAACTACCATGTGATGCAGCAAGTGTACGTATGGGCAATTATCCCAGAGAAATGATGATTGGTGTTCACACAAAACCATGTACCTGGATGTTTATAGCAGCCCTACTCATAATAGGACAAAACAAAAAACAAAAACAAAAACAAAAAACCACAAAGACACCTTTCGGCAGATGAAGGGTTAAACAAAGTGGCACATCACAATAAGAAATATCAAATTACTGACACATGTAGCAGCCTGGATGAATCTCCAAAGAAATATACTGAATAAAAATAAGTCAACCCCAATAGGTTACATATTTGACAATTCCATTTCCACAATGCTCTTGAAATGACAAATCAAAGAAATTGTGAACAGATTAGTGGTTTCCAGAGATTAGTAGGGTGTGGGGCACTGGAGGGAAGAGAATGCTTATAAAGGACAACATTAGGGATCCTGATGCAAACATTGTATATCTCGACTGTATGAATGTCAATATCCTGGTTGTGATCTTCAACTATAGGTTTGCAAGATGTTAGCACTAGGGAACGGGATGAACAATAAACAGAATTATGTCTATATTATTTCTTAAAACAGCATGTGAAACTAAAGTTACTCAAAATGCAAAGCTTAATTTAATAAAAGACAAAGAGTGATGGCTAGAAACAGATTATTTCAAACACTGGAAACAGTTTATGAAAAGGACGGGGCAGGAAGACCTATTGTATAACTGATGAACCACGGAAGGCCAGTGTGGCTAAGAAGTGTGTGTGTGGGATTAAGGGCAGGAAGGGAGGGGCATATGTGTGAGAGACTAGGTGTAAAATGCATATGGAGAGGTAAGTGTACTGTGCAGAGAATGGGGGTTACCCTAAAGACTGTGGTCTCCATCTAAGAGTGTGAGGAGTCACTGCAATGTGTTAAGCAGAGAATTGGCTTAATTGGAATAGTGTTTGAAAAAATCACTGCCCGCGATGTGGAAAATAGAGGTGCAAAAGTGGTATCTCCTCCATATGCTGCTTACAGTTCAATTATCCTGCTCCAGCTACAGAGGTTCAGTCTGTGGTAGAGAAGCCGCCTAGAGAATCATGTCATTGATTAATCAGTTGCCTTGAGCTAAATTCTCCTCTGATGTGTTCACGGGAAAATTCCCATAGAGTTGAAAAGGCGAAAACATTTGAAAACTGTTTTGATGTGTGACTATTTTAATTCATCAATCAGGTAGGCATGATCAAAAGCAACCTGAGCATCCATTGTGACCTCTACCAAAAGAAAGAAAAGCCTTACTTCAGCTTCTAAAATAAATCATTTTAGAGACATTACAAATATCAGTGGTAACAGGATTCTCTTTAGTATTTGCTAGAGATTTAATGCATTCAGACACATTAAAAGACTTGTTTATGAAAACTTACAGAAGATGAGAAATGATGCTATGTCACAATTTATTGTGCCTCAATAGGTCACCTTTTCTGAAACAAAAATATTAGCGCCTTTAAATACAGTTTTGGGATTCATCGCCCTACTTATTTATTGCCTACCTTTTACTTAAGGATACAATCCATGCCAGTGGTTCTAAATTATGATTTATCTACAGTAAGCAGCCAATTGTTTTTGTTTCCATCTTATAAAAGAATTTACTCTATTTTTCCTCGCTGCATTGAATAAATTGGCCCTTATCTTAGTGTCATGAAGACAATGGCTAAATGGACAACTACCAGTTTTCCATAAACCATCTTTTATTGAGCATCACTCGTTTTCATGATCACTGCCAGTTTATGGAAAATTACAAACATCAGAGTCAAGATTTGAACTCCCAACTCTTCTAAATATTTAGCTACTAGCCATTTATGGCTGTAAAGCTCTTGAAATGTGCTGGTCCAAATTGAAATGCATCGTAAGTGTAAATTTCACTCTCGATTTCAAAGATTATAAAATATCTCATTAATATTTTTAAATATGGACTGCATATAGAAAATGATAATTTAGATATATTGGGTTAAATTAAGCATATTATTAAAATTAATTTCACTTTTTTTCCCTTTAAACCTAAAATTATACATGGGGATCACATTATATTGCTATTGACAGCAGTGCCCCAAATCTTGTCAGTGGAATCTCCTACATGTGTCTGATATCTAGGCTCCTCTCTCCATCCCCACTGTGAACACCCCAATTCAGGCCACTGGTCTTATTCCTAGAGAATGACCATACTCCTCATATTAGCTTCGTCTGCCCGTCCATATTCTGCCCTTCACTGCGGCCAGAATGATGTTTTAAAAATTATAACCATATCACACTACTCCCCAATTTCAATCCTTCCAGTGAACACCCATTGTTTTTTCAGTTGAATTTAGCATTCTCACCTTGGTGTATGAGACTTTATGAATAATTTCTGCCCTTATCCAGCCTCTCTTCTCCCATTTCCAATATGCTGAAATTTTCTCAGTGAGACAATTCAGGTTTGCTTCTGCCTTAGGCCATTTGTCTATTTGTTTACTTAGACTCTCTTCTGCCATCTTCTACTCATTCTTTCGACCTTAAGCTTAAATAGCACTTTCTCATGACTCCCCACAACAGGATACACTTTCCATCAGAGTCCTCGTAACACTTACACTTTTTTAATATTCATCTTCTCAATAGACTGTAAACTCCATTAAGGCAGAGACCTTTGGTCTCATCTACCACTATTTCCAGCACATGGCTGGAACTATGCTTGTCACACAGGGAACTTTATACTTAGTATCTGGTGACCAACTGACATTCCAAGGTATTGTAGCCATATTAAGAATGAGAAAGCCAATTCTTCTCACAAGATAGTTCTATCAGTCAAATTACAAAATCTACATGGTGGTTATAGACCAGAATTGGGTGAGTAAAAGCCATTAGTAAACACAGACAACTTCAGTTTTCATTTATTTGTTTTTTTTTTTTTCATTCCCAGTTCTGTCAGAGAAAACAGAGAAGAGATCAAGAAGATCTAAAGATAAACAATCAATGCCTGAAAATTTGGAGCAAAAAGTCAAACTTGTAAAGATTTTTTTTCAAAAAGTAAATGTGCCTAATTCATAACCGCATGCAAATTTTTTTCACTCTACTGAATAATGAAGAGCCTTCAGTAAATACACTTACTATATATAATATCTGGGCACACATGCCAGCCTTTTATATTTATCACCTGTTGCTTCAATGTGTTCTCTTGTAGGACTTTGCTCCGGAATCTTTTGACATATATTCTTAGACGTCCTTCAAAAAAAAAAAAAAACCACCTCTTTGTTGAACCTTGCTTTCTCATCTAAGTCCCATTCAACACACAACTGTTCCTTTGCCATCAACCTTAATACTTAATGTGTAGAGAGCTTGTGGTGTGCAGAGCCCTTCCAGTCTGTGCTAACTCCTAGCAATAATTCTTTGACTTTCTTCTTGGTGCACTGCTCTCCTTTCACATATAGGACTGTTGACATTCACCAGAAAGTCACTCTTGACTTTCTCCTTAGCCAATCTACTTTACTCTCTGCAGGATTTGATATCTTCGGAAAATACCTTTCTATCATTTCTACAATTTTTACATGTTTTTCAGACTTAAAAACAGTACATAGTTTTTCAAGAAAGTACCATAAATAGTCACCCATAATCTCATCACCTTATAACTATCTGAACATTTGACATCATTCTTCCTAGTCTTTTTCTGTGCTAGTTTCAGAACTTTTTTTATTTGAAAAGTCCTTACTACAAATATCATATGTGTGCACGTATAGGAGGATTAGGAGGAACTTAACAGAGGACCAAGGGGGAGAAGAAGGGCGGAAATGGTGGGGGAAAAGGGGAGAGGCAAACCATGAGAGACTCTTGAATGCTGACAAAAACTGAGGACTGGTGGATGTGGGGGGTGGGGAGGGGTGGGCATGGAGGAGGACACTTGTGGGGATGAGCACTGGGTGTTATGTGGAAACTAATTTAACAATAAACTATTTGTAAAAAAAATAAATAAATAAATAAATAAAATAAAATAAAAAAATTAAAAAATAAAAAAAAAATGTCCTTACTAAGTTCAGACATAAATATTCCTCTTGTAATTAAGAACATTACAAAATATAATTTTAATTCTCTCTGTAATTTATGTCACATGTGATTTAATATTAAATGTTTAAACATTTTCTTTCTTTTTTAAAATTTTTTTAATGTTCTATTTATTTCTGAGAGAGAGAGAGACGTGTGATCAGGGGAGGGTCAGTGAGATAGGGAGATACAGAATCTGAAAAAGGCTCCAGGCTCTGAGCTAGCTGTCAGTACAGAGCCTGATGTGGGACTCGAACCCACAAACTGTGAGATAATGACCTGAGACGAAGTTGGATGCTCAACTGACTGAGCCCTTGTTTAAACATTTTCTATTCCCTATTACTGGAGACTTAAATTATTTAAAAAATTTTAATAATGTAAGCTGAACTTTATTAAATATTTTTATATATTAATACTTTTCATTATTTCAAATTATTAAAATGGGATTTCCCAGAAACAGCATTAATAGATCAAACACTTGACATTTTTGTTTTTTGTTATAAGCTATTAATTTCACCAATACATCCCCGTTAGCAATGTATGAATGGGCCTTTTTCTCTACACATATATCAGCATTCAACAATATATATTTTTAATTACTGATTTTGAAGGCAAAATATTCCTTTAGTTAGCATCATACTAATATGGTTAAATTATCAATATTAGACATTGTTTCCTCTTTTTATTTTTTTAAATTTTGTTATATTTATTTATTTTTGAGAGAGACAGAGAGTGAACAGGGAAAGGACAACAGAGAGAGAGGGAGATACAGAATCCAAAGCAGGCTCCAGGCTCTGAGCTGTCAGCATAGAGCCCAATAGGGGCTCAAACACACAAACTCTGAGATCATGACCTAAGCCGAAGTCAGACACATAACTGACTGAGCTATCTAGGCACTCCTGTTTTCCTCTTTTAAAATTGACAGTTCATATCCTTTGTATAATTATTTGTGAAGCCTTTGATTTTTCTTATTAATTTTTAGAAGCTATTTATAGTTTCAATTAATTTTTTTACAGCAGTTTTAGGTTTACAACAAAATCTAAAGGGAGATATAGAGATTCCCCATAACCTCCTGCCCCCACACGCATACAGTCTCCCTCATTATCAACACTGCTCACAAGAATGGTATATTTTTACTGCAAATAGATCTATATTGACACATCAAAATCACCTAAATTTCCTAGTTTACCTCAGGGTTTAAACTTGGTGTTGTACATTCTATAGTTTTGGACAAATATATAATAACATAAATACATCATTATAGTACAGAGTATTTCCACTGCCCTAAAACTCCTCTGTCCTCAACCTATTCATCCTGCTTCCCCACCCCCACCAACCACTGCTATTTTCATTGCCTCCACAGTTTTGCCTTTTCCAGAATATCATATACTTAAAATCAAAAGACTACAGTGTGTAGCCTTTTCAGATAGGCTTCTCTCAATAATATGCATTTAAGTTCCTTCATGTCTAGTCATGGCTTAATAGTTTATTCTTTTTAGCACTGATGATATTCCATTGTCTAGATGTACCACTGTTTATTTATCCATTCATTCACTGAAGGACATGTTGGTTGCTTCCAAGTCTTAGCAATTATGAATAAAGATGTTACATTTTTTTTAAGTTTGCTTGTTTATTTTAAGAGAGAGAGAGAACGTGAGCAGGGGAGGGGCAGAGAAAGAGGCAGAGAGAATTCTAAGCAGGCTCCAAACTGTCAGCAAAGAGCTCCATACAGGGCTCAAACTCATGAACTTTGAGATCATGTCCTGAGCTGAAACCAAGAGTTGGACACCTAACCAACTGAGCCACCCTGGTGCTCCTGAATAAAGATGTTATAAACATCCATGTGCAGACTTTTGTGTGGACATAAATCTTCTACTTCTTTAGATAAATACCAAGAACAATTGCCGTATTTTATACTAAGAGTTTGTTTAGTTCTATGAGAAACTGTCAAACTATCTTAGAAAGCGGCGGTACCATTTTGCATTCCATCAGCAACACGTGAGAGTTCCTTTGCTCCATGTCCCCAAAGCATTTGGTGGTGTCAGTTTTCTGAATTTTGATACCTCACTGTTTTAGTTTACATCTCCCTGATAATATTAGATGTGGATAATCTTTTCATATGCTTATTTGCCATGTGTATATCTTCTTCAGTGAGGTATCTGTTGAGGTATTTGGCTCATTTTTTAATTGTGTTGTTTGTTTTCTTATTGTTGATTTGTAAGAGTTCTTTGTATAGATTTTTTAATTTTTAAATGTTTATTTATTTTTGAGAGACAGACAGACAGACAGAGTGCAGGTGGCAGAAGGGCAGAGAGAGAGGGAGACAGAATCTGAAGCAGGCTCCAGGCTCTGGGCTGTCAGCATAGAGCTCCATGCGGGGCTCAAACTCACGAACTGTGAGATCATGACCTGAGCTGAAGTTGGACATTCAACCAACTGAGCCACCCAGGCGCCTGTATATTTTGATAACAGTCCTTTATTGGATGTGTCTTCTGGAAATATTTTCTCCCAGTCTGTGGTTTGTATTCTCCTTCTGATATTGCCTTTGCAGAGCAAAAATTCTGAATTTTAATGAAGTCCAGGTTATCAATTATTTCTTCCATGTATCATATCTTTGGTGTTGTATGTAAAATCTAAGTTGTACCAAGGTCATCTAAGTTTTCTTCTGTTATCTTTGAGGAGTTTTATACTTTTTCACTTTTACATTTAGGACTATGACCAATTTTGAATTAATTTTTGTGACAGGTATAAGGTCTGTGTCCAGATTCATATTTTTGCCTTCAAAGTTTCCCCATCTCTATAATTCCATAGTACTTTGTATATTCCTCATAATACTCGGTATAATTTTCATTATACAAGAGCAATTTTAATATGTATATGAGTTACTATATATATATAATTTATGTATATGTACACATATATATTTCTTTCTATTCTTAGGATAATATACTCTGTGCTTATATAAAAGGCATTTTTTTTATTTGTCTCAGTATATAGTAGTTGTCACTACTGAAATGAACTAGCAAAGAAACTGAGGTTATTACTTCTGAAGAAGAAATTCTGATGGATTATTTAATAGTTCTCATAGAAGTGAAAGAGATTTAAGCAGATGGCAATGAACAGCTGTTCTCCATTTTTGCTAAGGACCAAACAAGAAACTACAACAGAATTAGAGGGATGAGAAAGTTAAGTTAAATACATGAAAAGCTTTGTTACTGAAAACTTTGCCAAGTAGGATACTCTAGAAGCCATTTTTCTGTCATCTCACAATAGAGATATTCAGCTTAAATGAAGGCAAACTCGAATAAAGTTACAGAAATAAAATGGAAGAAGCATAGAGCTGCTTATTTACTGAGACCAATTTGGAGTAACAAATCCATTTGATCTCAGGTTCACAACTTTCTCAACTCACATGAGATCATTGGTGTCTTTTAGTTTCTTACCTGCTTCATATACAAAATAATAAGAAAGTTAAGGAAAAGTGGAAGCCAAATCAACAAATCAGAGTTGTTTATGAATACCTTAATCTGTAAGTGAGTCACAAATAAAGTTCTTACTGTTTAAAACTATGTATTTGTAAACAGAAGAACATTTAGGTATAAGGTAAGTGGTTAGTTAGTATGCATTAATTAAAGTTTTAAAAAGTATGTTTCATTTAAATGTTTTTGTTTATTTAACAAACATTTATTACAAACTAACTACATGTTCTGTGCCAGCTAGTAGAAAGGGGCATTACCCCTTCCCTCACAGCATAACACTGTAGTTTACTTGTACCCTCTTACATAAAAACCAAAATATAATTGGACAGTATGTTGACTGATTCAAAAAAACACAAACTAAAGCAGTATATCAGTTTAAAAAAAAAGAGGGGTATTTCTGTAGAAAATTATTTCTGTGGAATGTGAAAAGATATTATTTGGGGGGTGGAGGAGGAAGAATTCCATGGCCAGACACACTGGGGAATTCTAAGATAAAGTTTCAGATTACTTTATAACAGTTTTCTCAGAGTGTTTGTTTTTATTTTATTTTATAAATCTTTGCACAACAGTATATAATAATTTTTCAGTCAAAAGACTTTCAAAACGCTAACTCATTCAGTCTTCATAATAATCCCAGCATAAAGGTATTTTTTTCTCCCTCTTTTATAGATGAGGAAACTAAGACTCAGAGAGATTAGGTAACTTGCCCAAATTCACACAGCTCCAGAATCAATCTTCTTAATCCTCTATACTGCCTTCCTACCTCCTAATGTTCATTATGAAACTCTAAGATATAGCACACAGGGTCACTAGAACTTATTTGATTATGACACACATCCCTTACACACACAGGACATTTTTATTTGGCAAATTATTTGTAGTAATAGTGGCATAATGAAATGTCCTATGTTTGTGAGGTAATTGCTCCAGCTCCTCCTCAAACTGGCTCTCAGTTTCGATGATTTCATAGTTTCTTCTCAGTGATTTTGTTTCTTCTATACAGTGAAGTGTCAAGATCAAAGATAATCTATGTGTTCATGGGTTAGCATTAAAATTTTAGTGGGATCAAGACTGTTTAGAAGTGTCCTCAGGGATTTATTTCTGAACCATACCATATCAGGTAGGTTGAATCAGAATAAAAGATGAGTTACCATCTCCTAAAGTACATTTCTCTAAGACTAAAGTATTCCAAAGTTTCATTTGGTGGCCAAATTATTTTTAGTAAAATCTGATTTTTAAAAATTTGGTAAGACCAAAGACTTTGTGATAAATAATAAGAGAAGTTAAAGTAGAAAACTTTGAAGACCACCGGATAACTTCCCTGTATCTTCACCTGAAACTCTATTGCACAATCTGATAAATTCCATGCTCTTGCACACAGTGTCTAAAGTTAAACCATCAACTCAGTTAGCAATACCCAACACTATCTTCCCCCATAATAATTCCATATACTTCCTAAAATACTTACAGAATTTTCTTTAAAATTTTTCCAGGGATATCTCTGGAAATCACTTACCTCAAGAAGCATGATTTCAGAGTTTTATGATGTGTAAAAAAATGTTTGGGACATGCAAAGTTAGCCTCATGGTCTTGTGGGCTCACTTTAAATGTGCCTTTTAAATTCTCAACCAAATACTATTTGTTCATTATGAAACACTGCATGATCCCAGACTCCTGAACCAGATGTACCTTTCTTTTCCATCTCATTAGGAAGCAGAACAGTCCTAAAGCACTGGTAAGGAAGCCAGAAGACTATTTCTAGAACTGTCACTGATAGCGTAATTCCTTTATCCATTTAAGATCTTTATTTCTATTTTAGAATAATTCTTTTCATTTTCTGCTAAGAGGTGGAACAAAGGTTTTTAAACTTTTAGCAGTAGACACTGTGGTAAACTAGGAAATGCATGATTTCAGTACAGTTTCTTCAATTATTGCTTCTCAACAAACGAACCCTGCAGCCTACATATTAAAGCACAGTTTCAAACACATTTGTCCTTTTGAAACAGGAACTCAGAACTAAGATTCAGCATAGGTTTTGAAGTGGGTGGTAAAGCTTTATTTATCTTGAAAATAAGTATGCACCTGTTTCCTAAAATTCTTTTGACCATAATTTTAAGCAAAGAAGAAATTAAAGACTGAGTCCCTTTTATCAGTAGAACATATTAACCATAATAATAAACACTGAGTAAGATAATACTATATTAAGTTATAAACTGCAGTAGTAGTGACAGGAAGCAAGATTAACAACAGGTTGCTTCAGCATTACTTTCCCTTGGGTAAAATGTACATATAAAGTTTCTTCCTTTTTAGTCCCACAAGGGATCTTCTTATCTCTAATAACATTATAATTATACTTTCCAAATAGGCTCCCAATTTCAGAATGAATGTGGAAATGTATTGTTTGTTTTTATGTTTTACCTCAAGGAAAACTACTTTTTGTTTTCTATGATGAATTTCCTTTTTCTATGATATGATTCTCTGTAATGTAGTTATCTTCCATAAGATTTCCCCCCAAATTTATGCTAAGTGCTTCTCAAGTGAGTTAAAAAAGTGCCTAAAGTCATTGAGACCTATGCTAATTTCCTGAGAAACAGAAAAACTTATAAGGGAAATTAAGGCTGGAAAAGGTCAATATGCTTATTTCTTTCAATCACTAATGTTAATGAGCATAGACCATCTGAACATTTTTATTTTTAATATACATTTTTTGTGATGCACTATCTTATTTTATCAAAGCTGTTGTATCTTAAGCCCTTACTAGATTTTAAGCTTCACAAGGTCATTCCTACAACTTGTGTTTTTTATTCTTCCATCACCTAGACTGGGACTTTACACATTGCTGATGTAGTGTTCACTTCCTGAGATATTACAACACTTGCTTCAACCTAAAAGATATCTAATCCAAAAACATGGACTGTGGCAAATATAGTGGTTGTCTACTCAGTATCTACTTTCCTCTTCATTGTAGTTTACAGAACCCCCTGTTTTTCAGGTTGGCTTTGTGTCCAGGTAAAAGGCTGCATTTCCTGGTCCCTTTCCACTTGGGGAGCCATACCATTACCACCAGGGGACACTAGGGGCCAGTGACATAGGAACAAAATTCTGCTTGGGATTTCTAGAAGTATTTCTTTTTGTTATAAAAAAAAAATCCATACTTCTTACTAAACATGTCTTCTTTTTCTACCCATTGGAAACACTGATATGAGGTTAAAAGTAGAGAAACCATATTGTACCAATGAGGCAAACCTGGATCCTAAGAGCAATATGGTAAGGATCACCAAATACTAAGATACGAGACCAGGACATCAATGACAGGGAGTTGCTGGCTCTGCCTTGGATTACTTCTGTATTTCCTATTATGTTAGAATATTAATTGCTATTTTATTAGACCACTGTGTAGAATATTTATTGTATAAAGCCAAGATCACTATGTGACCTCACATAAATTGCCACAGCCTTTGGCTTAAGGTTTCTTGGTGGATTGTGCTGTAGAAGCATACAACATTTTCTTAGCTGAAAGCAGAAGCTTGTGTTCTTTGATTCAGCCTGACTCAGATAATTTAGTCCAACTGAGTCTACAGTATCCATAGTATCCTGCCCCTTCCCCATTCCCAAACAAACAAACAAAAAACCCAAAATTGACTGCTTTAGTAATATTCTCACAGTCAGCTGGTAGAATACGTATCATACCAACACTTCCCAGGTACAGAAATCTAAGACACCGAAGGTCTACCTACACCTTGTGGCCTGGGCCAAAACTGCAGCAGCCTTCCTCAGTCTATGGACAGATCCTATTTTTAAGCATCTATCAATATCCATCAGGTGAGTAAAACTCCCACAGGCTAAACATCATAGCAATAATAATAAATTAAAAAGCTGATATGATGCCAATAGAATGGTTGCTATCCATGTACTAGCTATGCTGTTCATGTAGAAGTGTCTGGGCAAGTACATCATTTTTGTACTTCACATCTGTCTTCACAGGGTTGTTGAGACTTCAGTTAGTTGATACATGCAAAATATATCACAGTTCAGGTATGAAAACCTGAAGTAACACAGAATTATTTATTTTTTTAATGTTTATTTTTATTTACTTTTGAGAGAGACAGAGTGTAAGCAGAGGAGAGGCAGAGAGAGAGGGAGACACAGAATCTGAAACAGGCTTCAGGCTCTGAGCTGTCAGCACAGAGCCCGACATGGGGCTCAAACTCATGAGCCATGAGATCATGACCTGAGCCAAAGTCCAACACTCAACTGACTGAGCCACCCAGGTGCTCCCAGAATTATTTTTATAATAAAAATTTAGTTACTTTAATATATTATTCAGAATTTGTCTTTCAGTTTAAAAAACAACCAAAACTTGATCACTTTTAGGAGAAGATAAGCTAAAGCATAAAGAATATATTACTTTAATGTAATAATAATACACTCATAAGTTTATGTTCTCATTCACTTGCTGTCTATGGTCATTCAAAAGGCATCCATTGGATGTCGACCCTTCTCCAGGAGTAGTAATAGAAGTCATCCTCATAATAGGCTGGGTTATTCTGCCTGGACATTTTTGAAGCTGGTCACTTTTTGAAATTTGGTTTATATCAAAGATATAAATACCTTTGACAAAATCCTCTGTAAAGAGTTAGAAACCATTAAAACAAATAACTACATACAACATTTGGTTGATCGAGTGTGTTCCTTAAGATGAGGGAAAAAATCAAGAGATTGAATTGTCTTTTGATCACACATAACACAATTAGCTGCTAGGTTCATGCCAGTTATAACTGTTTTGCAGTTCTTTTGAAAAAAA
The DNA here is from genome assembly GCA_017311185.1 of Proteles cristata cristata. Classification (NCBI taxonomy): domain Eukaryota; kingdom Metazoa; phylum Chordata; class Mammalia; order Carnivora; family Hyaenidae; genus Proteles; species Proteles cristata. Next base: position 1,329,398 of record JAESUZ010003619.1, on the reverse strand, counting down.
AAAAAACAATATTCTATGTCACTTAATTGAAAAAAATACTTCCAACTGACTTAAAATAAGGCTTTAGCAAACCATGGGGTTCACTTGGAGTAAATCATATAAATTAATGAGGTATGAAAAAAAGTTAAAGCCAAGTAAATAAAAATAAGGTGGTAACAGGGTGACATAGGTCATCAATTTTATAGGAAAGTGAAAATGTTAGTCATAAGACATTTAGCCAATAATATTCATTTGTATTTCTTATTATCTAGTGCAATATGTTTACTTTTAGATTTCAGAGATTTTATTGGTTTAGATTGCATGGTTTGCTTCTAGAATTCCTTGGCAGAATATAAACATACTTCAACATGACAGCCATTCTAATATCCTCAAAAACTGATATCAAAACACTTCTATATTGAGACTCATCACCATCAGGGTAATTAGAAAGTAGTTGACTGTGTGGAAACTCCACATGCCAAACTTGTTTGCTGCAATGAGACACTTGATTTTTTCAAGCAAATAAAATATTTTTTTAAAGGCAGCAATCATTCATCACTTAAAAGAAAAATTTTTTAGGAGATAATTGGAAAACAACAAGTTACCTCAAACGGATTTTATTTATGAGAATTCTAAGTTCAGAGTGTTGGAATTAAAAGAGTTCTTATATTTAAGAAATCTTCAATTCCAGTGGCTCCTAAATTTTTTATTAAAAAACCCTCAGATTATTTCCAACTTTTGTGGGAAGAACTCAGAACTTTTAGATGTAAAAGAGAAACACAGAACTGCTATAAAAAAGGCAGACAAGGACTCATGGAGTGTATTTTAAGAATACTGTTCACTCATCCCTCTCTCTACTCCAATTAAGTATCCTTGGAGCATTTGAAAATTTGAAAATTACTACAAAGTCAGATTATTTCTATAGCTTATTTGCATAATTTGTGGGAGTTATGTTTTATAAAGATGTTGCAAATGCTAAATTAGCAAATACTGACCCTAGGTCCCAGCAGATACACAGGGTTGTGTTCCTATGAGCCCCAGTCACAATATTTTCACCAACCTGGGGCGCCTGGGTGGCTCAGTCAGTTAAGGGTCCGACTTCAGTTCAAGTCATGATCTCACTGTTCATGGTTTCAACCCCCGCGTCAGGCTCTGTGCTGACAGAGCCTGGAGCCTGTTTCAGATTCTGTATCTCCCTCTCTCTCCGACCCTCCCCTGCTCACACTGTCTCTCTCTCTCTCAGAAATAAATAAAACATTTAAAATTTTTAAAAAATATATTTTCACCAACCTATTGAATATAACCTTGTTTTATGTGTGTTTCTGCATAAAGACACCTTATTTAATATATTTTTCATAAAAATATTTAGTGTTTTTTATTTAAAAACACTAGCCAAGAAGAGTTTAACATTTTCCTGACCCTGGGTAAGGTGGCCATAAGTTTCTTTGGGTTTTGGACTCACAAAAATTCACTTAAAAAAAATGAATTGTCATCTCATGAATCCATATTTGACCACTTTCTATCTTTTCTATGAAATGTATCATAAATACATTTCACACTATAGATATTACTTTAACCCTTTCTGGGGTGGCCTCACACACAGATCAACACATTTCATCTTCCTTTCTCTGAATATATCCTATTATTGATTCACTAACATAGAGCTCATGGCCAGTGACATTATAACTCATACCTGAATGAAGCTTATCTAACACATGTATTTTCACCTAAGATACATCACAGCCTTCCTGTGCTTACGAATAATGGACAGCATTTCATCACTATCCTTAGGGGTCATTTTAAACAGTGAAATCAGCAACAAAAAGTACAAAATTTTAAAAAAAAACATGGAACAAAATAAACTGCAAAAAAAGACTCTTGTTTACAATATGAGAGCTGGAATAAGGTTATCAGATCAATCCAAAGCAAAATGGGACAATGAATAACTCTGAGAAGTTTTCTCAGAAAGGAAAAGGAATTATCACCATAATTTGCCTTAGAGTTATCTCTCATTATTGTTGTTTACAATATTCATCCATTTGTTTCTTCAAACATCAGTGGATATTTATAGAGCGCTTATTATGTACCAGGTAATGTAGCTACAAAGGCATAAGACATAGTGCCACCTCTGGCTGACTTTATAATCCACCTGGGATATAGGTAGGTAAATTACCACACAATGTGTTGTGAAAAGCAAATTAAAGTACTATGGGAATATGTGGTGGACTTCACCTAACCCTATCTTAAAGAGCAGGTACAAATGTTCTTTTTTTTTTTATTTCAATGACCATTCTTTAAACTCAAGCTCAAGGGTCACCTTCAGAAACCTTTTATGGGCTTCTCCCAACCCCTCCCTAGTTTAGACTAAGTTTTCCCTGCTCTATGTCCTCATTTATTGCAGGGAAACAAGAATGAAGGCAAAGACTATTTTAACAGCTTCTTGAGGTATTGAAAAATCAGTTCTAAAGACCAGAACTAAGAAACTGGCAGCACTTTTGGAGAAAAGAAAAGAGATCTGGCTGTGACTAAGCAAAGGGAATTCCCAGATTTGCCATAAACAAGATACAAATCCTCTGACTCATTGATGAAATGAAGAGTTGGTCAAAATAATATTACTTAAGACATTTTGTAGACTGAAAATTCTATGAGAGGTACAAGGTAAATAAAAATACATAATATTACAAGTCATTTTGCCATGGCAAGTAATACTTAGCCTTGTAAGTCTGTTTTCAATCTTCCAAATTAATCCAAATTTAATTTAGAAATTAGTACTTTAAGGAAAATTCCAACTGACTAGACAGCATGATTTTTGAACGATTTTTAAGGACTTCATTTTTGGAGGAGACAATAATTAAACAGAAAAAATACTGGATTTATTCTAGAATTAACCAGATCTACATTACTGTCAATATTCGTAATAGCCTAATAATACTTCTCTAGGTAATATGAGAACAAGACAATAAAGTGACTTCCAAGAAATTGGAAAAGAGAAAAATCAGGTTGCCTTTTGAACTTTAAACTAGAAAAATTCAAAAAATATATGTGACTCACTAAATTAACTGAAATTAACTAAAGAACTGTCTTTAAATGTGTGACTTAAAAGTTTGGAAACAACAATGAATTTTATTTGGATGTAATCACAGGAAGACTGGTCTGAAATGGGTTTGCAACTACTAAGCAGAAAAGAAAGAAACCACATTTTACCCCGTCTGGAGAAAGACTGAACAAAAACAGGGATGGCTAGTCTCAAACATATAAAGGGGAGCTGAAAGAGAAGGCAGTTGGCAATGTCTATCCAATGCTGTGCAGGGGAAAGAGTCATCAAAAAGTTGCCTACTGGTGAGGAGGTGATGAGAATTCACTAGGTGTATCATGGCTTGGATAAAGTATCTCTTAGAAGAACCACCATGCTCTTTAAGCAACCATGTAAGATTTACCATTGCTGCAACCTGAATATGGTTTGGGCAAGAACCCTCAATGAATGATAAATGGGGATAATGTTTAATGAGGAGCAAAATTGAGTCTTAAAGTGTCTTCCCACAGATTGCTTATGAGTTTCAAAAAGAAAATAGTGTCTACTCAGGAGAGAAGCAAAGAAACACCTTGATCAGGAGATCAAAATTAATTATCACCGATGAAGGGTACCTCCACATAGGACACACTAAGAAGGGCACTATTATCAGTAGTGGCACATAGATTCATGCCTGACACACATAACCTGAGTCCAGTCATGAGGAAACATCAGACAAACCTAAAACAAGAAACATTCTCTGAAGAAAAAGAGGGAGAAATTTAGAAAGAAGAAAAACCTGGTCTATCTTCATTAAAAATTTCAATGCCATAAAGGACAAAGACTGAAGAACTGTTGCAGATTAAAGGGGACTAGAAACATGACAACTAAAGGCAATACATGAGCCTTGACTGATGGGGGAAAAATCATTAAAAAGTTTATTATTAGGGCAATTGAAAATTTGAATCATTAATAGTATTGTATCAATATTAAATTTCTTGAATTTGATAACTATGCTAAAGATTATGTAAAGGATATCCTTGTTCTTAAGAAATATATACAGAAATATTAAGGGATAAAGGTCATGATGTACATAACCTACTCTCAATGGTTTAGAAAGAATCTTATGTACATATGTATGTGTGTGTAGAGAGAGAACGAGAATAATAATTTCAAAAGATTAAAACAAAAAGAACCACTGCACTCTAATGTATTGTGTAAATGAAGAAAGTCATTTCCTCTTTACAAGGTTTCCTTGCCTTCCTTTTACAAGGATCTTGCCTGATAACCAGAAAGTTGATGTTCTAAAAAGGGAATATGAACACTTTGATTTTGACAATTTAGGAATTTTTTTCCTGGTTTAGATCAGCAGTTCTTGAAAGTAGTTTTTGTCAGTCAATTCACCTGAGTTTAATTAGTGTGAATTTCTGCCTGTGTGAAGGTGGAGAGCTAAACCCTATATCGTGGTGAATTTATCCGTGTGCTGAACCTTGAAGGACCATCCCTGGATATACACCCTGTATCTTCTGTTAAGTATCCCAATATCATCATGAAATTGTGTAATACTTTATAATATAAAGATGTTCTTATATATATTATATATTACATATATTACATATATATTATATATAACATCTTTATATTATAAAGCACCTGGATGCTCACAGAGCACCTGGATGGCTCAGTTTAGCATCCAACTCTTGGTTTCAGCTCAGGTCATGATCTTACAGTTCGTGGGATGGAATTCCACATTAGGCTCTGTGTAGATAGGGTGGAGCCTGCTTGGGGGTCTCTCTCTCTCTCTCTCTCTCTCCCTCTCAAAATAAATAAATAAAACTTTAAAAATAAAGAACATCTTCACATAGATCATCTCCTTGACATTGAGAAATCCGATAAATAAATGAAAACAGGTATGATCTCTATTTTACACACCTGTAAACTGAGAGGCAGAAACCCTAAGTTGGCTAACTCCGTTGCATGGAATTCAAATACAAGTCAAATACAAACATTTATTTGGTTATCTTATACAATAATACTTTCCTGTTATATGCCATCATTTATGTTTAAGATGATGAATCAGAAACAGTTAAGATCATATAACAAAGAAGCGTTAAATCGCCCCTATCATTATTATAGTAGAAAGGCAAACTAATGTATTTTAAATGATTCTTTAAGATCTAAAGGCAAATCTATGCTTACTTATGAGTTAATTAGAAAATGTTCATTAGCATATTTCTAGAATACTGGCTTTACAGAATGTTTGCTTAACGAGGGAAATCTATTTCATACTTCCTACATTTCTAGAGCTCACACTGTTTGGATGGGAGGCAGCATGGAAGGGAGCCCATGGTCCTGGATATTACAGCATACTCAGTCTCTAACCATCTGGGTTACTTGTAGAAAAGACAACCAATCTTCTACATCCTCAGTCTAAAATTATTAACATTAAAAGACTGGACTAGATGATTTCATGTTTCTTTCAAGTACAACACTCTCCAACCAAACAGCCATGCTTAAAAACAAAAAAAGTTTATTCACTTTTGAGAGAGATAGTGTGAGTGGAGAAGAGGCAGACAGAGAGGAGGACAGAGGATCTGAAGTGGGCCCCATACCAACAGCAGTGAGTCCAGCGTGGGGCTCAAACCTACGAACTGTGAGACCATGACCCAAGTGAAAGGCAGACACCCAATTAACTGAGCCACCCAGGCTCCCCAAACATATTTTTTGAACTCTGATTCTGGTTCTCTTGATGATCTGGGGTTCAGATAATAAAGTGATAACAAAAAAGTGTTTTATTAAATTATGTAGTGGTGAATTGTGTCAGTATTCTAGATACATAAAAGGATTATTTATTTATTTTAGAAAAAGAAACTAAATGGAGAAAGAAAATCATGGGGATAGAATAAAAACATATTTTGGCCTACAATTTAGAAAAGTGGGCAAAAAAGAAGCTTTCAAATAATGCCACTTAAAAGGTTAAAGTCTTTTATAAAAGCACATTTGGTTCAATACCACATATTTAAAATAAATTACTTAAAATAACTGGGAGAGAAAAAATTTCCAGACAGTTGTAGCCATACTGAACTTACTTTATACTTCATTAAAATTATGTGGCCCCAGAGAGATGCCCCTAACAGAAATTTTACAGTTTCCTCTTGAAATGCTAAAACTAGTATATGAATTCCTGGGCCAGGAAACCTTGAGAGAATAGAGAAGCAAATCTAGAGGAAAAACAACATTAAGAAATCTGAAATCTTTTTATAATTCCTTGGTATCATATTAGCTCACAAAACACCCACTCAGGCTTATTGTCTGCAACAGACATAGTATATGATAGTATTTTTTTTTTTGCAATGAAAGAATATTAAACCTGTTTCTCAAGTCACTAAGCACACTGCTGCTTTAAAACCACAGCTATTCCCAAAGCATGCATAGACATTCTGCTGTACTTTAATTTTTTTGTCTACCGTTAATTGCTTTGCCAATACTTTATCCTAGAGAAGAAAGAAGTGATATAGAGATCATAGTTTCCAACAGAGGAAAGACAGTAGGGTCATGTTCCTCATTCATCTTCTTCATCCTTCAGCCAACGTTAGCTATGGTTCAGACACTGTTTCATATATATCCTAATCTGATCCTCACAATGACCCTAAGAGCTGAGCATAATTGTCATCCCCATATCACATTTACTATATAAGAGGGAAAGGATTCTGATGGGGTTAGGTTCTAGGAGATGAAAAAGTGCAAGAGAAGATGAGGTGCCATAGGAGGATAGAAGCCTTTTCTACTTTAACAAGATGGAAGAAAAGAGAATGTGTGCTGACGTGATAAGTCATGGAGGTTCAATAGGAACTGAGGGAGTTTATCTCTAACTACTTCAATTTCTTTGTTTTCCTTATTTGTAAAATTGGGAAAAATAAATCCTCCCATAGTGTAAGATTACTTTGAGGATAAAGGGACATTATATTTAATAAAAAAACAAACAAACAAAAAAAACACTTAAGATCTCTGGCCTGGACTAAGGGTCAAAACTTAAAATAGCTATTATTATTGTTATACATTGATTAATGTGTATTATATATTGTTGCATAACTATAGCTATGTATATAGTATTATGTATAATACTATTATTGTGATTGTTATAACTATTATTATATCTAAACTAAAGGCTAAACTCTATCTGATACCTATCTAGTAAGTATCTATTGAAAGTCACTTGGAATTACACCTGAAACTAAAGTATATTCTAATTAAGAGAAAATTAACTCACTTGGAATATATTTTTAAAAAAGAAACACAGAAAAAAGAAAGTCACTTGGAATGAAGATGCCACAATTTATTATGACAGAAACATCTCTAGGGAATAATCAGAAGAATCATACCTATAGATCTTAAAAATGAAGTTTTAACATAGAAGCCAGTTCCTATCAGTGTCAATCTCAAGAAACCAAAAAATTATATGCACTCAAATCCTAATGAAAACACCTACTTTATTTTTTTCTCTCTGAATTCCAAAATCGCTATTGGAATGGACTTGCTGAGTATGTGAACATATGTTTCTTCAAAAAGGTAGCTTCAAAGAAAAAAGCAAATCTGACAATATTTCATGCTGGTGTATTTGATTTCATATATATCTAATTAATTAATGTTGTTATCACTTCCTTTTTGTTGTCAAACATTCAAGATGCATTTGGCATGCACAAATATGAAAGTCTTTGCCCCAGAGGCATTTGATGGAAGCTGACCCCTGTGATCCTGAGTCCCATCGACTGCACAGGCTTCTTTCAGTGCTTTCCTTTGTTTCTGTGTCCAAGTACTATACCTTGTGGCACTTTCCACAAGCAACCAGATATGTCTCCCTTTCTCTCAATAATACAAGTACTGAATGTCAATGAGATAGCCTTTATCATTCAATTAGTTGTTCCATTGTCCCAACTATTACTATAAAAAACATTTCAGAGTTATGCAATTAATTGCCATCTGGAAAGGGAAAGAACAACTAGTAATTTCCTACAATATCCCCAGTTAAATGTCGCGTAAATCTATTAATTGTTTACTTGGGTAGCAAATTACACCATAAGAGAGGTAAAAAGAAAAACTCATAAAACCACGTTTTAATTTAATGAGCACGTTTGCATTGTATGGTCTTGCACTTTCCTTCCTCAGAGCCATGCTCAGCCAACTTGAGAATAGCCAGGGACATAAATACTAGGAAATATGATTTTTTTAAAAATTAGTGTTTATCAATTGGAATTGAAGTGTGTCCATATTCCTTTACTTAAAATTTTAAGATTCATGCTTGCAGAAAAAGGCCTCTGTGTTTTTCACTCAGGGTACTTTTCTTCATCTCCATTTTGTTCCATAGACTGCAACACAGATTCTACAAGAGAAGAAAAATCTAGTCTCCAAATCTTACAACACATCTTTTTGTTGGTTTATTGTTGGAACCACAGCTTATTCCCCATTCATGTAGAGATTTAGCGAATCTCTAAAATGTAGCCAATAGCTATAACATTAAGGAAATGTTTCTCAAGATAGTTTTATCTTAAGTCCTAAGAAAGTAAGCCCTCCCATTCCAGGGTGGGATTCATCACAGACTAAAGATTTTGAAAGTCGTGTGTCCTGTGTTCCATGTCTTTCTGTGTACTCTTCTCTTCTAGGGCATCTCTCAGGTAGAACTCTCTCACTGAAATGCTTGGAGCCATCCCACGACCTGGAAACCCTGCCTGAAGCAAGAGCTATCCAGTGGTTTGCCTTTGCTCCCTCTCCCTAAAAACATACATCACAGAGTATAATTACCACACAAAACAAGAGTGTCATTCTGTTGGTCCCAATCATGATTAAAATTAACATAATTATAATTAATCAGACCCGTTTAACCTGTTGTGAGATTTATGGGCTTTATTCAGTTTTAGTTCCTAGCTATAATCCTGTCTCTTCCCGAACTCCTGTACCAACTCCGTCCTGGTAGTTGAGGTCTTTGGAGACCTGCCTTCTTTTGGCAGGTCTAGAACTGGAACCAAAAGCTTAAAAACAGATCTTATGAAGGGGGGGGAGGGGGTGGATGGTGTGCTAGCTGACTCTTCAGTACCAGCCATGATTTTTCCCCAGTTTTCTGATTGAAAGCAAGAACTGGATATACATGGAGGCCGTATCCCAAAGGCTGTACTTCTACACTTAGCTTCTGCTATTGGGTCAGTTCCATCAAACTTGGCACTCGGGCTTCACCCCAGGCATCACATAGTGCCCTTTGTTCTGTGCTCCACAAACCCGGCCTTAACTACAAGGCAGGTGAAGCAGCTACAGGAAGTGGTCCATGGAGCTTGGAAGAAAACCCTCATTTCCTCTCCCATTTAAATACCACAGAATTCCCTCAAAACAGACCAAACGAGACCATTACATATACATGTGACTTGTATAAATTTGGGACATAGAAAACATTTTGTGAGTCAGGATTGTAAGTTTTAAAATTGAATTGGAAAGGACTGTTTCTCTCGTGATTTCCAAAAAAATGAATGAACACAGGAAAGAGGAAATATTCAACTATCAAACTGAACATTTTAAATCTCAATTTCTAGGGGAAAATGTTTTCTTCAATCATAATCTGATGTGCAAATTACAGTTTTAACTATATGGATGCCACCTAAGGGAAATTTTGCTTTTATATCTGTTTTAAGTGGAAGGTCATCAGTATAAGAGGCTCCTCACAGAGGCATAAAATTACGACTCTTATTTTGTTTTTGAATAATTATATAAAGATGTAGCAGTAAACTACCCTGCAGTTTTCAAATGAAGGTTTTAAAAGCCTACTCAAAAGATGGAGTGTTTTTCTCCCATTTTCTTAGTACATAGTGATTTCCTCCTCGATGCCACTTTATGAATTTTGCCCTAGCAAAAGGCTTTTGAACAACTTCCCAAGAGTCGAAGGCAAGAACGATTAATTATCCACACCAACTTCTCAATTTGCATCCAAGAAGGAATCTGCCAATGGGATGTCAAAAATATTTACAGGAAAATCCTGACATTTCTGACAGTTGGTGAAGGAAGGTAATTTGGACTAATATAATCTTATTGGAGTCTAGTATGGTTTGGATACATTAATTTAATGAAGGGTTGTGAGAGCTGAAGTTGTGTTCTCACAGGCAGCCTTTATGTAGAAAACTTTTTCCATCTTGAAATAAAGGTTATTCACTCCAGTTCCAGACTTAGTGGACAAATATCAAGACTTTAGGAACTGCCATTTAAGTTGTTAAATCATAGTCAAATTAATAGTTAAATCATAGCCTGCAGGATTAAGTTAGTAGACTTGTTAAAAGTTTATGAGTCTGTAGGTCTGAGTCTATATCTCCTTTGTAAGACCAGGAAAAGTTTTTCTAGGATAGGAGCTATGAAAGTCCAACTGGTCTTTATACTTAAGAAAAATGGCTTTACTGTTATTCTTTAAAGTAATAAGTGCGTAGAAAATGAAATTAATTAAATGAAGTATACTTGGTGTTTAGTACAGTATCTAATATAAACGGATGCTGCAAAATGCTAATTATCCTCCCTTACCCTATGTTGTTTTTAAATAATGGAAAATCAGTCTCTACTATTTCCCTTTTACAGGCTCCAATCTATGATCAGCTAAAGGAATGGTATTAACTAATGCAAACAGGGATTCAAATCAGACTTGCATTAACAGATTTGATACAAATAGACTCAAGAATTCCAGAAATACAAAAAAAAAAAAAAAAAGACACAAACAACAAAAACAAAAAAACAGACTCTTCAATACAGAGAACAAACTGGTGGTTGGTAAAGAAGAGGTCGGTGGGGAGATGGGTGAAATAGGTGATGGGGTTAACAGTACACTTAATATGATTAGCACTGGGAATCACTGTTACCTCGTATACCTGATACTAATATAACAATGTATGTTAACAATATTGGAATAAAAATAAATACATATTTAAGTAAGTAGATACGTGGGTAACTACATCAATAAGCAAATCAATCAATAAATTCGATGATTGCCAAGGTTTCAGGGCAAGAAAAAAAGAAAAAATTCCAAACATCAAAGAATCTAAACCTTTTCTTAAAGATGGAAATCTATCCCTCTGAGCAGAATAAGAGAAAACTAGATATACTTATATAAATAAACAAGGCCTTAAACAAGGAGTCTGATGAAATTGCATTTAGTAAAAGAAGAACACTTTCCTATGACTCAATGAATATAAATTTTTACCACATAAGTCTATCGCTTTTCTAACTGCTCTCTAGGGGGTTAACAATGTGAGGAATGACTTTCTAGTGGCCTTAGAAGCAAGAAATCATGGAAAGTAATGAAGACGTCAGTGGGAGAAACCAATTTTTCCCCCGGTCATTCATTGTGACTACAGCTGTCCTGGGAGATGTCAGGATGACTTGGTTATTGCTCACATATGCAGGACTAAATAGAAGATATTAAGGTCAGACAGGCTCAAGTATCCATAATGCCTTAGGTACTTCATCTCCTAATAGGAAATTCAAGATCTTTTCTGCTAACAGAAATCTCCTAGGGAAGGATTATTTAAATTACTGACTTTTTTTCTCCAGGTGTTTTTTAAGGAAGCTCCATTCAGTGAATTTCATGAACTTGGAGCTATGGTTACCCCTACTAATTCTATTATTTCAATTATGAAAACGAATGGCTTTCCCCGTACTGTTCAAAGGGTCTAAGCATCACTGTACTCTTTATTTAAACAAAGAATTTTGGAATTCAGTGTAAAAAAATGTAAATATCTGAGGCCAAAGTTTTCAGTGGTCTCAAGTAAACTTTACATCTTGGTTTTGTACACTGACAGCTGAAATTACAACAGTTAATTGTGGGCAGATCTAGCTAACTGAGCAACACAATAAAATGGCAAGTGATCATTTAACACCTTCATTTGTATAATTTAAAAAAATTGCTTGTGTAACAAGAAGGCACACCATGGTAATTGGCCCATAGATTATCCTACTACCTAAAAAGAAACAGTATATATGAGACAGAACATGGATATTGAGTTATAGTCAAATTGATATCTTCATGTCACAGGGAAAACAATGTCATATCTGAGGATTACTGAAGCATTACTACATTCCTAGCACTTGTCTATGCTCTTTAGAATAACTTGCTTCATCCTCACAGCACTCTATTATTATCAACCTCTGTCTAAGGAAAAAAGTCACAGAGAGATACAGCATCTTGTTCCAGGTCACACAGCCAGGAAGTTGTAAAGCAACGATTTAAATCTAAAACTTTTGAGTCCAGAGACTATAATTTTAATTAATTAATTCATCCACACATCCATTTAGGTACTATGCATGTACATCGGTCTTTATATTGCATTATAAATTATATACAGTGAAACACACAGATATTAAGTATGCAGTTAAGTATTTAAAAAAATGTATACATCTGGACAAACCACTGACTCAATCAAGATAAAGAATATTTCTATCATCCCAGAAAGTTCCTTCAATCCATTTTTAATCATTTCTATACCACAACCCCACCACCAAAGGCAATTACTATTCTAAGTTCTAATATCATAGTTTAGTGTTTGTAATCTTCCTGTAATGGACTGTTACAGTATGTACTATTTGTTTCTGGCTTCTGTCACTCAATATAATGCCTGTCAGATCCCTCCCTGTAATAGTTCTTTTTTCTTTGTATTGCTGAGAAGTATTCCATTGTATGTTTATACCTCCATTCATTTACCCATTTGTTTGTTTCTTTTTATTGCTAAGGAGCAGTCTATTGTTGCTTCAATTTGCTTGTTGATGGACGTTTGGTTGATGGACACGTTTTTATTGTTATAAATAAAGCTGCTATTAACATTCTTGCACACTCTCTTTTTGGAAATATTTTCTTGTATGTTGAATAAATTATTGCATGTGGAGTCAAATTGCTGGGTAGTATATGTTTACCTTTATATGAAACTATCAAGCTGTTGTCCAAAGTGGCAGTATCATTTTACATCCCCTCCAGGAGTGTGTATGAGTTCCAGTTTCTTCATATCCTCAATAACATTTGGTACAGCACTCTCGCAAAACGATCCTACTGAAAACATGGAGTGAGATTATACATGAACATCAAAAAATTAAGTCAAGGAAAATTAAGCTGGTGAAAACAGCTGTGACCATCTAAGCTTTACTAAATAGCCTCATTCCAAATCTTTGTTTGACATCTATGCTTAGTCACCCACAAATTAATTTCTAATTCCCATCTATCTTAAAAATTCCTAGACAAAGAAAAGAAAAAGAAGAAAATTTATGACCCAGTTATGAAGCACAATTTAGGAGTTATTTCAAAGTTACTGACTTGAAGCAGCATTTCAAAGGCAGCATTGCTACCTCAACACTTTTTGCACAACGATAAAATGAAGCTCAAATCAACTGAGGATTAGAAAACTCATTCTGTTAAGTAGCAGAGTAGATAATCAACCAATGCAGCATAAAGATATAGGGGGTAAAATATATATTTGAAAATTTTTGCCTCAGAGGGAGACACAGTTTGAGTACTGATTATACAAGTAGTTTGGCTAATAATACATTTGACATAAGACAAAACTGGGTGTTCAGATTCCCATAAGACTTTTAGTCACAGGTAAGAAATATAATTGTCTCATATGAGTGTTTGCTTTGAATACATCTAAATAAATTTGGCTAAAACATACACTTTTGTAATTATTTCATAAAGGAAATGACTACTAGGTGAAATTTTTGCCTAAATTCAACCAATTCTACCCAGTAAGAATGATACATGGATTGATAGAGATGGTTTTCTAATTATGTCAAAAAACCTTCAGAAAACCACTATGATTTTTCTTTCCAAGGCTCAAAAGAACATAATTCAATTCTGGCAGCTAAAATTTTGAAATCAATTTGACAAAATCATTTAACTAGCAGTTAATAATCAATGACAGGCTCTTTGAATCTTCCTAATATCAGTAATAAAAGGATTTTTCTCTTAATTGACTGTATTATAACATTCTTCCTTTTTATAGAAAATAGTAACATTTTAGCGATCTTAGTAAAAACGTTTTTATGTTACACACACCAAAACTTCATAAGAGATTAATAAGTTTTAATGTATTACATGTATTCTTCCTATCATTCGCTTCAAATTCTCAACAATACCAAAGGAATAAAAATAATAGTTTCCTATACCGTCTGATTTTCTAGCATATGCAATTCATGAGTTATGCAAATGACTTAGTACTTACTAATGATGTTTTAACAATCAACAGTGTAATTAGCAAAATAGTGTTTCTGACCAACCAAAGCAGTAAGCCTATTTTAAATACCTGACTTGCCTTTTAAATTAGAAAAACCTTATTATATTTTCAGTATCCTGGGGCATTTCCTGAACCTGCCTCACCCTATGGACCTTGCTAATTAGCCCCTAAAGGTTACAACGATTGAATCTACAACTGTTTACTCAGATGGAATTCCCATTCATCATCTTTCTCATTTTCTTTCAACTGTTTATGTTCTCCTGTGGCCTCACTGACATTTATGGTTTCTGTGCAGCCCATATTTAGTATATATCATGGCATCTGAATACAGAAAACTGTTCTTTTTAGAATAGTGATTACCATCTCTATCCCTTGTATGTCTGTGTGAATGAAACACTATGAAAAGATGATGGCACAGACATTCCTACCTTTGTATTACCGTTCAGTTAGGTCAGCCATCCTTAAAGAGTGTAGCTATGAAGTGGTCATATTATATTTTTATTTAATTGATGAAGGGTCCTTCAGGATATCTCATGTTGAACAATAATGGAGAGTGTAAAAAAAATACAAGCCCATACAATTTTCATCCATCTTTCCCATACTAAAAATTCTACTTTTTTAAAACACACTGAAATGGGTGGAAATTTTATTGTTTACTTGCTTGTTTTCCTAGAGACGGAGATGGAACTTGCAGGGAATTGCTTTAGCCATCATTGACAATAAATTGAATGAGACTAGTGTTCTGTTTATACCAGGATGTAACTAGTGGTTCATTGTTCATATTAACTGCCTGAAGGTCTTCTGTAAAAATATGTTTATAAAGGTCATGCTTAATGATTCTGATTCTGAATAACTGGCAATGAGACCCAAAAATCTGCATCTTTAACAGTCTCACATGTGATTTACACCAGGGTTCACTACTATATATATATATATATATATATATATATATATATATATATATAGTATATATACAAATATATACTATATATATAAATATATATATATTTGGTTTCCAACCGTATTTGAAAACACTGTTTTATCTGTGGTATTGTGTTCTGTAACAAGACAGTATATCTACAAGAACTAACTGGATATATATAGATATAAGGGGTTGGCTTTAAGAAGTTATTATGATGCCTAGGACATCATTATGGATTCTTCCAATCCTCTCTCTATTTCTGATTCACTTTCCTTTTGCCATGCTATAAATTTACCATCCCTTGTGTCTTAAGTAGGGGAGATTAAGTAGGAAATATCTCAGGATGTGTGCTAAGTGGTGAGATTAGGAAACAGACAAAAAGCACCCACTTTGCGATAAAGGAGTGGTTATGACCATTGGTGGACACACAGATATATAGTAGGTTGGGGGACAGAGGATGAAGATGCAAACATCCCCATATGGACTGGTCAGATAGAATAGGCAGGGGGTATCACCAAGGGGAGTCTAGTAGCTGTGACTCCTCAACTGGGCTGCTATGCTGCATAAGTAAACAGAAAACTATCATACAAAAGGAGTGAGCTATATCTACTTAGTATCACAGTTAGCATTTGACCATAATTTCGTTTCTCCCATAATTTGATTTCTCCCAGACCTCATTTGATTTTCAGACCCCATGACAGTAAAACTATATAAATATAGTTTTAAAATATAGAGTGGCAAATCCTTAAAATGACCCTTAGGTCTCCTAGCTGAGTCTGTCACCACCATTCAAGTTAACGCACCTGCCATCCAATTAACACCACATTTAACTATACACCTGAGGTCTTTGCTTCAGAACTGTATTTTGAAGCAATTAGCCCTCTACTGAATACTATAGTGTGATTATAATTAGGTGGGAGACACAAAGAACACTGTGATTAAGACTTTTCTGAAAACCCTTAACAGAAGTGGGGGTCACAATAAAGAGAAACAAATGAAGTTAGGATAAGGCACCTTTCTTTTAAAGGATAAGGCACCTTTCTTTTAAACTGTGGGATGTTTTGGTATGTAGTATTACTTACATTACTTATACTGCTTTTATCAACTCATAGCAGTGAATTACTTATATATTACATTCTCCCAAGAATGAGGACCTGTAATATGTCCCTTGAAACTATTATCGTATATTTTGGTCAAACAAAAACCTGTAAATAGCTATACCTCTGAATTTCAATTTTACCTAGAGACAACTGGGATTATTTGTAATTAAGATACTGCGATTTTGGGGCACCTGGGTGGCTTAGCTAGTTAAAAGTAGGCTTCGGCTCAGGACCCGATCTCACGGTTCATTGAGTTAGAGCCCTGTGTTGGGCTCTATGTTGACAGCTCAGACTTGGGGCCTGCTTCAGATTCTGTATCTTCTTCTCTCTTCTCTGTCTCCCCCACTTGCACTCTGTCTCCTTAAAAATGAACATTTAAAAAAAATTAAAAAGTAAAATACTGTTTTTATAAATCTGAATTTTACATATAAATATGAATCTAATTTTCCCTGTATATTTGTAAAACCTACTAATAAAAAACCTACATATCTGCATTTTCACTCCAACATGTAGTTTTTTATTCTAGATTTTTATCATACTAAGCCTTTCTAGAAGAGTGTTTCTCAAACTTTAATATGCATGAAAATTACCTAGGACATGTCTATAAAAGCAGATCTGATTACCAGGCTTGGAATGAAGACTTTAATTTTGCATTCGTGAGCTCCTGGGCAAAGTTCATGTTGCTGGTTCAAGGTCTCACCGTGTAGCAAGGTGCTGTCTGGAAGTGGTCACAATAGATTTTTATTGAGAAAATTTCTTTTCTGTTTCAAATTTCATGTTTATGAATTATCACTGGAACAGAATTAAGACTAAGTTTTCATAGCAGAAACAGATACATTCTAGTCCTTTGAAAGTTCATAAACTTTATGATGTATGGTATCTTCAACTGACTTCAATTTTTTCTAGCATTCTATACAAAAAGGTCTCTTTTTGTATATTACTCTTGCATTTTAGATGAGATGTTTAATTAGTATTCATTAAGGAAATACAAATAACTTGACCACTCATCCCCTCACTCCCAACCTGGAATCATCTCAACAGTAAAAACCCATAAAACATTTATTTGATCATTGAGGTGTATAAATAAGTGAGGATAGGCCCTTTTTATGGTCCTTAAATTTGCTAGTAGTGAGCACAGAAATATGTCTTTTCTGGAGAAGAACCATCTCAAATGAGCTAATTTATAAAGGGTAAGACACTTTGTTAACTCGCTGATATAGAAAATGAATAGCAAGAGAGAGAAAAGAGGAAAATAACCCACATGCGGTCATAATAAAGGAGAGGGGGGGAAAAAAGGAAGAGTTAACAAAAGAAGCCAAAGTGATAGCCAGTGAAACACATAGGGTTTCTGACCCCACTGGACGCACACAGATGCACAGATAGGAGGCATAGGAATGAAGAAACTTACTCTACTTTCTTTATCCTGAAGAAATAAAAAAACAAAGGGGAAAAAAAACTCTTTTCTTCAGCGACCAGGAGGGTTTAGGAACAGAGCTTAAATCTGGTTCAGAAGTGAAACAGACAGCATCTAGGAAGACATAGTTCAAAGGAAACCAAGAAAACCCGGGCTTCATTTGGGGAGAGGCAGGACTTCAGTGAATGAATGGCAAGGTTCCCGACTGGAGATGCCAGGGAGGAAAGAGATTGTGCTGGTCTTCCCTCGGCAGATCCACTCTGTATCAGTGTGTCATCAGTTAACTAATTCTTGGAAAATCATACCACTGATAAGGTGTAAAATCTTGGCGCAGGAAAATACATTCAGTATCGCCCAATCCAATTCTTCCAGTATGTAACGTAGTGGAACTAGTTCCCCTCCCAAAGCCTAGATGACTGGTCAGATTTTAGGCAGAGCTGATTTTGAACAGATTGGTCAGATTTGGTCAGATTTTAGGCAGAGCTGGTTCTCCAGACTCTACTCGGGCATAAGATGAAGGCAGAGGAAGGATTAAGAAGAGAGAAACACATTTGCAGGAAACCCCTCAGAGTGTTCCCCACCCCTCCAACCCCCACTGTCTTAGAAAGAGCCCAGAAAGGATGGCCTGACATAGCATGTCATCTTAGTGTGGCTTCAGTGCTTAAAAAGAAATGTAATTAAAGAAATGGAAATACAACAATTAAGATGAGCTTCTATCATCTTCTGTTGTCCTCTTTTTCTCCCAGATTCCGGTCAGATTTTAAACCATTTTACATACTTGCAAGAGTTAGACATGAATTTATATATGTATACATACCAGCTTTGCTATTATTTTGTAAGATTTTTCCTTTACAGAAAAAGACTTCTTTGACAATATGATCAACACTTTTGACAATAAAGGTATATATTTCATTTCATGAAACATTCTTACTTCCAAAATGTTATACATGAAACATATAAATGTACAACTTATGAGAGTCCTAATCAACAATTCAAAAAGCAAAGCCTTGTTTCAGTATGCTATAAGACAGAGTGTATTAATAAGGGGGATATTTGCTTCCTCGAAACAATAAAAAGCTGTATTTATTTTTAACACAATTGTAAAAGAAAGTCTAAATTACAGATTAGGGAAATTTGAGGCACAATTTTTATCCAAAAGACAAAAGTAATTATTCTATCAACAGCAATTTATTAAAGGCATATAAATTTGGATATTAAACTTTAAAGTACATTGTAGGCTGCATTTTTTTATTCAACTTACAAGTTTACTGACTAAGCTTAAGGAAACTGCAAACTTTAGAACTGTTGTTTAGCCTATTCAGGGTTTGACAGTCAAGTTGTAGTTAGGATATCTCTCTATATAGGTATTAAGTATGAGTACCTCCTACCTTTCTATAATGATTTCATGTACTTTACCATCTATTAAATCCTCTGAAAAACCAAACCCTCTGAAGAAAAAATTTTTCATCAAAATTTAGCCTCAGAGAGTTCAAGTGGCCTTAGGTGACCGAAGTATCCTGGACATTTCCTCACTATACTCATTTGTGAGTACTGATAAATACACTGGAACATTCAGTTTATATACCAAGAACAACTGCCTTCTCGCAAATGTCAATTTTTCTTGCCTGTACTAACAGGCAGAAATTGACCAGCTGGATTTTTCCATGAAATAGCCAGCCTTGGGGAAAGGTAAAAGAAAGACACTAATGGTAACAGCTAGAAGAGAATTTATACAAACTAGGAAAGAATAAACCACAAGTTTAAAGGTATATTGAGCTTTACCTACAAGCACACAGGAGGTTCACAGGTCAATAAAAACCATATTCTGATGGGTCCAATATGGCAGTGCCATTGAAAAAGAAACAATTATACATTTGTAAAAATCTAGTAGTTGTGCGATGCAGGATAGCCTGGGGTTAAAGATGTGTTCCTTGGAATCAGATCTCTGGTTTAAATCCCAGTGATGTCACCATTTATGTGACTATGAACAAGTTACTATGCAGAAAATCACAGTACATACTTTCTACTATTAATTACCAGAATGATGTTCCCCCAGAAGATGCCTCATTCTAATCAATGATACCAGTGACCATGTTACCTTGGCAAAAGGACTTTGCAGATGTCATTAAATCAAGGATATTGAGATGAGAAGATTATCCTGGATTAGGTAATCACAAGAGCCTTTACAAAAGGGACGCAAGATGGTCAGAGAAGGAGATGGAAAGGCCAAAGCAGCAGTTAAAGTGATGCAGGTTCATAAGCCAAGGAATGTGGACTTCTAGAAACAAATAGGCAAGGAGATGGATTCTCCTCTAGAGCCTATCAAAGGAAGCCAGTCCTGTAAACACCTTGAGTTTAGCTCAGTGGAACTAATTTCTAACCTGCAGAATGGTAGAATAATAAACATGTTGTGTTGTTTTAAGCCACTAAGTTAATGGTAATTTGTTGCAACAGTAATTGGAAAATAATATACTACCCTGTAGGGTAACAGATGTAGTAAATATGTGTAAAGCACTTAGAATGGTGCCCAGAACACGGTAAGTGCTGTGCAGTATCAGCTATTAGTAACATGAATCAGATTATTTCACATTTCTGCTTAAAAACCTGACCTCTTTCCCTAAATGCTGTGAATGAAATTAATTTGCTGAATTATATCCTCTAAAGTTTCTGTGTGCTTCAGTTCCTGCTGCCTTCTCGAAACCTTTCCTGCTACCTTCCACCTCACTCACCCCTGCCCAGCCACACACTAACTTTTCAGTCCCTCTAAAAGTCAAATGCCTTTGAACCTCAGGATCTTTGTAACTGCTGTTCTCTCCACATGGGGAGTTTTCCCATCCTGCTTATCCCAGCTAAATCCTACCTACATTTCAAATTTATTAAAATTCCTTGTTCTTAAAAAGGCCTTCTGTGAAAGCAGAAACCCTTTCAGAACATCTTCTACCTAATGGCCAGTAAGCACATAAAAGATGCTCAATATTAATAGTCATCAGGGAAATGCAAACCAAAACTGTAATGAAACATCACTAGATAACAATAGGGAAGGTTAAAATAGAAAATACAGACAATAACAAGTGTCAAGGACTGAGAAGGATTAAATAGAAAAAGACAGTAACAAGTGTCAAGCAAGGACTGAGAATTGGAACCTTCATATATTGTCTGTGGGATGGTAAAATGGTGCAGCCCCTTTGGAAAACAGTTTTGCAGTCTTTCAAAGTGTTAAACATAGAGTTACCTTCCATAATATATATAATTGTTGAATCACTATGTTGTACATCTAAAAATAATATACTATTGTATGTCAGCTACCCTTCAATAAAAAAAGTAGTGTAAGCAATGATCCAGCAATTCTACTCCTAGGTGTGTACACAAGAGAAATAAGAACACGTGGACACACAAGAACCTGTACATGTATGTTCACAGCAGCATTATTTGTCACAGCCAAAAAGTGTTAACAACCCAAATGTCCATCAACTGATAAACAGATAAACCAAATATGGTCTACTCATACAATAGAATATTATTCAGCGATAAAAATGAACAAAGCACTGATTCATACTACAACATAAATTAACCTGAAAACATTATACCGAGTGAGAAAAGCCAGTCACAGAGGCAACATATAGTACAGTTTCGTTTACATTAGATATCCAGAATAGGCAGTAGACACACCCACAGTGGCACAAACTTGATTCATAGTTGCCAGGGCATGGGGGGAGTAGGGACTGGGGAGTGGCCGACAACAGACACTGGAGTTTCTTTATGAGATGACAAAAATGTCCTCAAATTCTGGATGTTTGCAAAACTCACTGACTATACTAAAAAATATTGAACTGTATATTTTATAAGGGTGAAATCCATAGTATGGGAAGTAATCTCCATAAGGTTGTTATTTTTTTAGATTTAAAAAAATCTGTCTTCTGTATCATGGCAGCAATTATCATAATTTGAAATCAATGTAAGTTCTAAAAAGCCAAAACCATGTCTGGTTTTTCTTCTTTGCTGTGTTGTACTGCCTCTGCCTCTTATTATGCCAAGTAGATGGTAAATGGTCAATATTTGCTGAGTTGGCAAATATTGGGTTCTGACTGGCATGAGTAAATGACATATGGGAAGCATCCATCAGTGTTCGCCTACATGAGGAAACTAAAAGTAACCTTGAAAACCAGCTCTGTTTCTACTTCTTTTGAAATCAAGTTCATTTGCTGTTACCTGATTTCTATAACAGCCAAGTTTACCTGCAATGTTCATTTCTGAACCAGCTTCAGAAAAGCAAAGAATGTCATTTATGGTCAGAGAATAATTTGGGGCATTACTATTTTCATAACATCACTGGTGAGTACATTAGAGCCTCAATCTTCTGGCACAGTTCTTAGCTTGTTACAGAACACAGAAATGGCTGGGTCTTTGCTGTTCATCAAGGTATCTTTTGCTCTTTCTCATATTTACTCACTCAGCATTTGTTTCATACACTCTTTTTCCAGGTGATAAAAACATAAAAATTAAAACCATCACATATGCCCTCAAGAAACCAAAAAATGTCATAGAGAGAGAGAGAACAGAGATCAGCTTCTTAATAGAGTGTCCTATTGGAATGTGGAGGGAGAAGTGCCTTGGTAGTTTTGCCACATGTACCACGTAATTCCAACCAAGAACAACATACAATACCATTTATTTATGATTTAAGATATTTTATTAAAGTCCTACTGTTTGACAGGCACTGTTCTGCTGGATATACAAACAAAAATAACAAAATCCCCTGATTGAGTTTACACTGCAGTGGTGGAAAGAGGGTCAAAAAAGTTAAGTAAAATATATTGTATTCCAGATAATGAATTCAGCAGGAGTGGAAAGTAGACAGAATGGGCATACAAATTAAATGGATGATCAGGAAAGACTTCCATGAGAAGGAGATATTCAATGATCAAAGACCTGAAGAAAGTGAGCTGGTGGGCATGGTGAACCAGATGGGGGAGCACTCCAGGCAGAGAAGGAAAAAAAAAGAAAATAGGGCAAAGTCCTGAGGTGGAAGTGTTCTCTTGTGTTAAAGGAACATCAAGGAGGTGCAAGTGACCAGTGTAAAGTGAGTAAGAGGGAGTTGAGTAGAATAGGGTGCAAAAGTTATGGAGGGGATTCAATCTCACAGGATACTCACTTTACTCTGAAGAAGACAGAAAGGAGTGGGACATTTCAAAGAGTGAGTAGATCTGTTACTTTTCTGTTGCCTTGTCACAGATCATATTGTTGTGTGAAAATAGGTGTAGGGGAGAGGGAACATAATGAGGGAATGAAGCGGGAGACAATGTTGGGAAGCTATTGCAATGATCCAGGTGGGTTATGATCCAGGTGACTTGGACCAGAGTGAAAGCAACAGAAATGATATAAAGGGATGAGATTTGGGATATAATGTGAAGCTAGGTCCAAGGGAATTTGCTGATTGAGTGGATGGGGAGGTTACTGGTCATCTTAACATGACAAATTTTGTGGGAATGGAAGGAACAAATATCTGTTTACAGCAGGTTTAAGAGACATGGGGAGGAAAGGACTTGGACACAGATTATAGAAAACACTTCTGAACAGTTTTGCTTTAAAGTGACAGTAGATGGAGAGAAAGTAGGGTCAAGAGACCCTACTTGTTTGTTTTTTAACAAGGAGAAATCATAACGTTTTTTATATTGATGCAAGTGATATAGCACAGTGGAAAATCTGATATGAGGGGATGGGAGCTAGAACACAACAGAAACAGTTGTTCAATTAGGTGTGGATGTGAATCCATAGTGATGAAGACAAAGGGTGTAGGCTACGATAATGTACATGAGTAGAAAGAGCCATGTAGTGTTAAAAAGCTGTCTTCTTTCTGTTCCTGTTAACTCATGAAATGGGAAGCAAGGTTTTCAGTAGAGGGTGAGGGTGGTGGAAGCAGAGTCGGCCATGTGAAGAAAGAGGTAATGGTAAAAAGTTGTCATCTAGGGGCACCTGGGTGGCTCAGTTGGTCAAGCATCTGACTCTTGGTATCTGCTCAGGTCATGATCTCACTATTGGTGGGATACAGCCCAGCAATGGGCTCTCCACTGACAGCACGGGGCCTGCTTGGGATTCTCTCCCTCTCTCCCTCTGTCTCTACCCTTCCCCTGCTCACACTGTCTCTGTCTCACTCAGAATAAACACATAAACTTAAAAAAATAGTAGTTATCTAGGAGAGAAAGAGAAAGAGAGAGAGAGAACTCAAATATCCAGGTGTAAGTGTGGGAGTAAGTAATTAAGACTGTGTGAAGGACATTACTGATGGACAGGACGTCAAGGAACTGAGAGGTCAGAACATCATGTATGCATATTTTGAAAGCAGTCAACAAAAATCATAATAAGAAAAGTATTGCAAAAGACAGTAGGCTAAAGCTGAAATCTTCAGGTTTTACTAAACTGTTGACTTGTTTAAACCTCTGCTTTCATTTTTACTGAACATTCAGACACAGTTTTTAAAATGTTTACCTTTTATCAATTATTTATTTGCTTTTTTAAACCAATTAAACAATTAAGAATGAGAATTTATAGGGGTACCTGGGTGGCTCAGTGGGTTAAGCATCCACCTTCAGCCTAAGTCATGATATTGCCTTTCTTGGTTTCAAGCCCTGAATCGGGTTCTGTGCTGACAGCTCAGAGCCTGAAGGAGTCTGTTTCAGATTCTGTGTCTCCTTTTCTTTCTCTTTGTCCCTCCCTCACTCACACTCTGTCTCTTTCTCTTGAAAATAAATAAACATTAACCAAAAAAGAATGGGAATTTATATAGGGGAGTTGTCTGTGCCTCTTGGACTTCAATGCCTATTTCCTTCCCCAGATTAGGGAAGTTCTCAGCTATAATATGTTCAATTAAATCTTCTTCCCCCTTTTCCCTTTCTTCTTGGGGGACTCTTATGATACATATATTGTTTCATTTTATGGAATTATTAAGTTTTCTAAGTCTCCCCTCATGATCTAATATTCTCTTTCCCTCTTCTTTTCAGCTTCATTATTTTCCATAACTTCATCTTCTATATCACCTATTTTATCCTCTGCTTCTTTAATCCTCATTGTGACTGTATCCAGTCATTTTTGCATCTCAGTTATAGTTTTGTTTTTCTACCTCAGCCTACTAGCTTTTAGGTCTTTGATCTCTATAGTGTGGGTTTCCATGGTGTCTTCTATGGTTTTTTCCAAGCCCAGCTAGTAGTCTTTTGCCTGTTGTTCTAAATTCTTGTTCAGATATATTGCTTATATCTCTTTTGAGCAAGTAAATATGATACACCATATCAATGTAAGAAAGGATAAGAACCATATGATCCTTCCAACAGACACAGAAAAAGAATTTGACAAAAATACAGCATCTTTTCTTGATTAAAAAAAAACACTCAAGAAAGTAGGGATAGAAGGAACACACCTCAACATCTTAAAGGCCATATCTGAAAGACCCACGCTAATATCATTCTCAATGGGGAAAAACTGAGAAAGCTTTCCACCTAAGGTCAGAAACATGACAAGGATGTTCACTCTCACAACTGTTGTTTAACATAGTACTAGGAGTCCTAGCCTCAGCAATCAGACAACACAAAGAAATAAAAGACATACAAATTGGCAAGGAAGAAGTCAAACTTTCATTATTCACAGAGGACATGGTACTCTATGTGGAAAACCCACAAGATTCCATCAAAACACCGTTAGAACTAATACATGAATTCAGCAAAGTTGCAGAATATAAAATCAATGCACAGAAATCAGCTGCATTTCTACACACCAATAATAAAGCAGCAGAAAAAGAAATCAAGGAATCTACTCCTTTACAACTGCAACAAAAAACATAAGATACCTAGGAATAAATCTAACCAAAGAGATAAAAGATCTGTATGCTGAAAACTGTAGAGAGCTTATGAAAGAAATTGAAGACACAAAGAAATGGAAAAATACTCCAGGCACATGGATTGGAAGAACAAATATTGTCAAAAAAATGTCTACACTACTCAGAGCACTCTACACATTCAGAGCAATCCCTATCAAAATAACACCAATATTCTTCACAGAGCTAGAAAAAACAATTCTAAAATTTGCATGGAACCAGAAAAGACCCCAAATAGCCAAAGTAAAATTGAAAAAGAAAACCAAAGCTGGAAGCATAACAATTCCAGACTTCAAGTTGTATTACAAAGCTGTAAATATCAAGACAATATGGTACTGGCACAAGAACAGACACATAGATCATGGAACAGAACAGGGAAACTAAAAATGTACCCAGAAATGTATGGCTAACTAATCTTTGACAAAGCAGGAAAGAATATCCAATGGAGAGACAGTCTCTTTAGTAAATCGTGTTGGGAAAACTGGATGGCTACATGCATGAGAATGAAACTGGACCACTCCAGTTCTAGGAATATTACTAGAAGTCAAAAAGAATGAAACCTTGCCATTTGCAGCAATGTGGATGGAATTTCAGTGTATTATGCTAAGTATAAGTCAGTCAGAGAAAGAAAAATAAAATATGATTTCACTCATGTGTGGAATTTAAGAAATGAAACAGATGAAGATAGGGGAAGGGAAAGAAAAAGAAGAAAAGAGAGGGAGGTAAACCATTAGAGACTCTTCAATATAGAGAATAAACTGAGGGTTGCTGGAGAGGAGGTAAGTCAGGGGATGGCCTAAATGGGTCATGGGCATTAAGGAGGGCATTTGTTGGGATGAAAACTGGGTGTTATATGTAAGTGAGAAATCATTGAATTCTATACTGAAACAAGGACTACACTATATGTTAACTTGAATTTAAATAAATAAATAAATAAATAAATAAAATGAAATGAAAAATAAAAAGAATGGGAATTTATAGCTAGCCTGTGACTAGTATGCATGTGAATTTTTAAAATTATAAAGGATATAATGAATATAAGCATATACCTACAATGAATCCAAATCTGAAATAGTCATTCAAAGATTTATACCTAGAAAAGAAAATTTTCCTTTTGATAGAGAGAAAAATATCAATTTTATTTCTTTGATATATAATTTTAGAGAAAAGAAAGTTTTAAAAAGATGTGGCGAGTAAATGTGCACAAATTTTAAATGTTGCAATGATTGAGTTCAATGGCTCTAAATGGTGAATGTCTATAGCCAGAAAAGAATATTAAGTGAAATAGTCCAAAAACAATCATAAGTGAAAGCCGTCACAGACCCATCATTTCACATTGGGCCATTAATCTTCTCCAAGATGCCAGCTGTGAATCACATGAATATCTGGATGTGAGAGGGCATCATCTATAATACCCACTGTTAATAGAAAACTGTCAGACCCAAGCACAGTTGCCTACTGGTGATGATCATTGATCTGTTCTTATGGAAAGACAGAGACTTATTAATTTTGGACACCATTTTGAAGTAGGTTTTCACACGCTACCCCATCAGTCAACTGCAGAATATTAATCAAATTCTAGCTTTTTTTAGTTTAAGATGGTTCAGTCCTTTTCAGATTAGATACTGGGAAGGGATATGTAAGATTAATGAGGGACCTAAATTGATATTAAAGTGCTAAAAGCTATACAGAACAGGGATCCAATTACTTTGGGCTATATCCAAGTTGTAAGCCTATTCCCTCACATGAGAAACAAAAACAAAATAGAGTAATATTTATTAACATTTGAAGACCCCAGTGACCAAAAGAATTCAAATATCTTTGTAAGCGATCTCAAAGCATGGACAATTGTACATACTGTGAAATTTCTAGCACTAATTTTTTTTCATGTTTATTTCTTTTTGAGAGAGAGGCAGAGTGTGAGCAGGGGAGGGGCAGACAGGGAGGGAGACACAGAATCTGAAGCAGGCTCCAGGCTTCAGGCTCGGAGCTGTCAGCACAGTGCATGACAGAGATCTTGAACTCACAAACCTCGAGATCATGACCTGAGACGAAGTCAAACACTTAACTGACGGAACCACCCAGACACCCCTCCAGCACTAATTTTTAGTTCATATGTAGCAATCACTCTAAATCTGTTTAAAGTATTTTCACTTGCTATTTTTAGAAAAGAAATATAATGTGAAAGAACCTGAGATCATTTTAAGATATTAATGTTTAAAGAACCAAATAGAAATTCATCAACCTAAGGAAAAACAAGAGATTTGGGAAAAAGGAAGTTTGAAGAACAAAATAAATATGTGTGAATATGGGTGAGAACAAGCATAAAGTGGTTTACAAAGTTTGGAATATTACAATCCACCTCCAATCATTTCTATCTGCACTACAGAAAAAACTGCAAAGAGAAAATCACCTGATGTTTTAATGAAATCTCAGTAAAATTTATCAGTAAATTAAAAAGGTCACCACGAATAACACATTTTCCCAGCTGTGTGTGAGGAGCCTAAAGTTATGCATGAGTGGCATGTGATGTTACACATTTGCGGTATAGCAACCTGACTTAGTTTGGGCAGCTGTAACAGTTTACCATAGACTGGGGTGCTTAAACCAAATTTATTTCTCACAGTTTTGGAGGATGCAAGTCTGAGATCATGGTGCCAATACAGTCAGGTTCTTGTGAGGGCTCTCACCTGTGTTCCAGATGGCTGACTTCTCATTGTATCCTAACATGGTAGACAGATGAGGGAGCTAGCTCTCTGCCTTCAATTTATCAGTGCATGATTCCATTTGCGAGGTCTCCACCTTTATCACTTAATTATTGCTCAAAGGCCCCACCTCCAATACCACTGAAGCAATGGGGATTAGATTTCAACATATGGACCCAAGCATTTAGTCCATAACATAGCTGTTGACTCATGAGAAAAATAGGGACAAATATATATTGGAACCAAGGAGAAAATCAGAGTAAAAATGTGAACTAGAACAAAGTTACTGGAGCAAGAATGTTGATGTTTATCTTCCATATAGTGGATGAAGAGGAACTGAGTGAACCAAGAAAGAACCACTAGAAGAATGGCTTTTGGAATTTAACCTCGGTTTGAAAGATAAGGGGAGAACTGACTGTGTTGCTCTTCATGTAGAATTCACAGTGAGGAGCAGTTCAGTTTTATTTTGTTTTGTTTTTTATTGAAGTTGAGCTTATAGGTATAGAAATAATAGTACTATTTTGAAATAGTTGTTATACTGAGAATTCAATCAGAAAAGGACCTTACTTTTTCACCGAACACTGGTAGTTAAGAGAAGTAGACAAGTCTAACAGAGAAAGAAACATATAATAACCAATAATTCAGAAATTTAGTTGATCTCTGCAGTTGTACTATCTGTCTATATGCTTGCCTACCTTGATGAACTCTGAATACTAACATTTTTCCCAGCGATTCTCTCCAATTCATGAAAGGCTAAATTTATGATCTTATGAAGATACTCCTGGGTAGTTGGTAAGAGGAGACTGAGGGGAGTATGCAAATTACTACTGAACCAGACTATTGTCTAACTGTCCGCCACTACCTCTCAAAATTTCCTAGTATCATCGTTCTGGATATATTAAGTAATTATATTTTCTTACCTCCTTGAGGTTAGAAATGGACATATGATTCAAAAAAAAAAAAATAGAATGCAGGTGGAGGTGATATGTTTCACCCCTGGGCAGAAGTATTTAATTGCAATTGGAGACTTTTCAGAATTTTCTTCCTTGGCTACTGCAATCACAGAAGCAGATGTTGATATTGAGATGCAAAGCTGGGCTATCATGTGGAGGACAGGTGTCTGGAAGGTTACTGGAGGTACAGTGCACTCTGAACAAGATTTAAACCTTTGTTTTTAGGCCACTGACATTTGGGGGTCATTTGTCACTGCACAAAAACCCAGCCTATCCAGACTAATACAAGCTCCAAGTTCCCCAAAGATTCAGAATAAACAAAAGAAACACCTTAGTTCTTTGGAATCAAAGCTGGCAGACAATGATGTTGGCAGGTAACTTTATGTTAGAAGATTCATTTGCAACTTTATCACTGACATTTACAGGACTGCCTTTTAGTAGTAGGTATTTATTAAAACACAGCCCTCAGTGCAACTATATACTGAAAATTGTGTGCCCAATAAAATTAGTTACAAAACAACTGTCCTGTTGAATGCATTCCATATACCCACTCACCTCTACTTACTAAGCTTTCTTTGAATTGCAAATCTTTTAAAGGAAAGCCAACCTAGCCTAAGACCCTAGGATTTCTTCAATGTCCTTTAATTTAGATAGAAAACAGGACTTTATTTTATTTTCCACCTTTTATTCGTTTCATAGGACTTCTTTCTAAATACTTTTGCTATAGATCTGGGGTCAGAAAGATAAATGAGCAAGGTAATAAATGTTTTCAGTTTTGTGAACTATATGATGTCTGTTAAAACTTCTCAATTCTGGCATTGTATCAGGAAAGCTTCCACAGATACCAAATGGATTCCCTATTCACAAAAATTAACAATAGGCTGCTTTTGGACCACAGATAATAGTTTGCCATATTGTGCTTTAGATGTTACTTCCAGTGTATGTCACATCCATATAATTCCATATTATCAGCTATCATTATGGCTTATTTTGGGACTACATTAATTAAATTGCCATGCCATCTGACAATTTATCTGATACTCTTCACAATCATGAAACAAAATACATACTTTATTTATGCTCTGGGCTTAATATCTTTTTAAGAAAATAATTTCATGCAATACTAGTTCTGGAAGGGTAGATGTAAAAAAAGAAACTAAATAGTATATCTTTGTAGGATATTCACAAGTCATTTTTGCCCAATATTATATTTTAAATGGACATCTTTTATGGAAACATTTATTTTTCCCTCATACGGATACCAAGAGATAAAAATCTTGGTGAGACAAAAGAAAGAAAGAGATGACAGTAGTCAGTGCAGAACAGAATGGATTTGCAAAACTGTTTCAGAAAATGAAATCATGACTGACATGATCTAACATCTCTCCCTCAGGAAAATACTAGCCCATATCAATTTAGGTCTGTTTTTATTAGTTCAAAATAAAATATCTCTGTTGTTGGAGACTGTTGGAAAGAAGAGGAAAGAAAGAGAAAGAAAAAAAATGCATATATACCCAAGTCTCCTAGAAGGAAAATAAAATAGTTTTACTCTTTTTAATTTCAATCTCAAATTAATTTATTTTAATGCAATATATATATTTTTAAGTTTCTATTTGAATTTCAGTTAGTTAACATAAAGTGTAATATTACTTTCAGGTGTAGAATATAGCAATTCAATACTTCCATACATCACCCTGTGCTCATCACAGCAAGTGCCCTCCTTAAGCCCCATCACCAAATTTACTCTTCGTCCTATTCACCTCCCCTCTGGAAACCATCAGTTTGTTCTCTATAGTTAAAAGAGTTAGTTTCCTGGTTTGCCTCATTTCTCCTCCCCCCCCCCCACCCTTAATGCAACATATTTTGAATTGCTGGGGCAAGGAAGTAAACAAGGAAGCCAGCTATAGCAAATGAATTCAAGCACAAAGTTATGTAAAAAGAGGAATTATGCTAAGACCCAAGACTATTTTGTTTTCTGCCTCAAATAGCATGCATACGGGCAGGGGGAAGGGGGAGACATATATGTATCACACAATAGTGCAGGGTCTCAATGAGCACATGCAGAACACTAATTAAAATAAATTTTATTGGCTTATAAAAGATATATGAATGAACTTTGTCTTTTAATGTACTTCGTTCGTTTGTTCCTGTATAAACCCCTGAATATACTCATCAGTTGATTTCTAAAGAAACTGGGATAAGTTCTCCACCTGACTGCTTCATTGCTTACTCAGGATATAACCAAGGACAAGACCTCCTTCAAAGGGAAGAAAATAGATTGGTGCAGACTGGAATGGTTCAAGCATGAAATAGATTGTAATGTGCCCCTGTGTCCCCAAAAAAAGTGGAAGCGCTTCTTTGTTCAGGTTACTCTGACTGCAGTGTAAGTACCACATAGCTGGAGATGTCACTGAGACTGAACAGGACTGAACACTGAACGCAGACTGCCCAAAAGATGTGTACACAGTCTTTGGATCAAACGGACTCATCTACTACAAACTGTATGAGCTTGTGCAAATTAATCATTAAAAGTTTTGGCTTTTCAACTATTAGGTTGAGCTATATAAAACTGCCAATATTTGACTTTTAATCTACAAAATTAGCAATTTCATGATTCATCATCTGCATCTGCATCATTCTATG
This sequence comes from Proteles cristata cristata, assembly GCA_017311185.1. Lineage (NCBI taxonomy): Eukaryota > Metazoa > Chordata > Mammalia > Carnivora > Hyaenidae > Proteles > Proteles cristata. Next base: position 1,297,568 of record JAESUZ010003619.1, on the reverse strand, counting down.
GCTGTGATTAAGTAACATGTTTCTGTAAATGTACAGGTACAGTATAAATGCATTTGTAATTTTTCTACTTCCTCTAAGAAAAACTATTGATTAGAAGTTATTATTTAATAATAGCTACAATTCATTTTAATTGATTTATATACACATATTAATAATTGATAAGTATATATTTGTCATTCAAGAAATAGAAACTGTATTGTAGAAAATTAATTTAATAATGTGTATAAACCTAAAGTTTACTTCATCATTTTTTTTAAAGTTTTATTTATTTCTAGGAGAGAGAGAGAGACAGCATGAGCAGGGGAGGGTCAGAGAGAGGGGGAGTCACAGACTGAAACAGGCTCCAGGCTCTGAGCTGGCAGTCAGCACAGAGCCCGACGCGGGGCTCGAACCCACGAACTGCGAGATCATGACCTAAGCGAAGGTCAGACGCTTAACCGACTAAGCCGCCCAGGCGCCCCTAAAGTTTACTTCATCATTGGTAGAGCCTTTGTCAAGAGTCATGTCATCAGACTAGACATGTCCTATGCAACAACATGCTCCTCTGTAATGGTTTGATACACCTGTTTACACCTGCCTTATTTCAGGTTAGCAGGCATTTGTAAAGTTACTTTAATAATCCTGGCAAGCTCTGTCAAGATGTTGCAACAGTGACTTCACTTGGACCTCCGACTGCATGAACAAGCTTCCAGAAATATAGCAGAGCTCCATTATTAATTGAAATGGGATCTGTACCTTACACAGACATTCAGCTCTGATAAAGTCCAGTTATACAACACTGAAATGCTCAGAAGATGTTTGGCTTAAAAAATACACACATTCATAAAGTTATTTAATTCTTTTGCTGAGGGTATATTTGGTATATTTGTGCATTATTATAAAACCTGGGAATTTTGGTCAAGGACCCATTTGATAGATATTAATATTAAATAAATCCAAGGTGAAGAATTTAGAGTTCATATGGGGAGAAGACTGAAGCAGGACAACAGAAAATGGTCACTAAGTCTCTAGGGTAATTAAGGAAGCCCAAATGAGTTCTTTTAGAACTGAAGAAACAAAGATTATCCATAATTAATAATGAGATGTGACAGATTGGCTGGTAATGTTTATAATTACAATTAAACCACAAAAGGCACCTGACTTCCATTGGAATGTGGCAAGTGCTTTGTGGTTACAATGCATCGCCTACTCAAATTTCTCAAAATGTTTTTAGATACTCTATTAGGTTAAAAACACTCAGGAAAAACATTTACAGTCATAAAAACACATCACCCTTCTCCTCCTTTATATCTGGAGTTTACGGAAGGTGACGTCAGTGAGAGAGGCTATACACCTCCACAATTTCAATCATACTCTACAAACTAGAGGATGTTGAATATTCTACTCTTTCATCCTCACCTATTTCACAAGTCTCGGACTGTTCTGGAAATAACTGGAGAACACTAATGAATTTTCTGAACCATAAGATCCATTGGAAACGAGGCTGAGACTAAAAATCTTGGCCAAATTTTAAAACGTATGTTCATTGACTTAATTTCCCATCAGAGAGCCTCTTCTTGTGACCTTGTGAACTTCGCCCACTTCCTACATTCCCAAGGTCCTTCTTATATCTTAAGCAGCCATTGTCCAGAATAGGGTAATTTAGTATCCATTTTTAATTTTACAGATTATTCTTTAAATGTTTATTTGAAAGAGTGAGCGAGTGTACACGTGCACACGAGTGGGGGAAGGGCAGAGGGAGGAGAGAGAGAATCACAAGCAGGCTCCATGGTGTCAGAGCCTGATGCAGGGCTCAAACTCAAGAATCATAAGACCATAACCTGAGCCCAAATCAAGAATCGGACGCCCAACCGACTGACTCACCCAGGCACCTCTAGTGTCACAGATTATTTTATCATGATTTTATAGTTTATAATTATGGTAGTTAATAGAATAACATTCACTTTTTGTAATAATTACATTTTACTTTTAAGAGAAAGTCCAAGAGTCACGAATGATGTAAGTTTTAGGTTTTAGGCTCTAATATTGGATATTTATTGGTAGACATTTTGAGAAATTTTTGAAGCATCTTAGTGATATGGCCCTGTATTTCTGACCTATGTCAGGTCACTCCTGTTACTAATCAATCAAGAAACACTTATTTTGTACCTAGTAGGAAGGTATATGCTGTAGAGCATTACAACATAAGATAAAGTTCGTCTGAAAAATACCTGATTTTTCTTGAGCCTTCTAGGTATCATGGTGTCATTTGAGAATGCCCAGCTGCTGGAGGAAAATTGCCCAGAGGCCAAAAGTTGCAGCTTGCAAAAATCTAACCAAAGTACAAACAGAGCCTTTGGCGTTAGCCACTGAGTAAGACTCCAGAAGTGATCTTACTCTGAAAGCAGAAGTTCCCCAGAACAGCTTTACCTTGAGAAGCACAACAAAAAAGGAAGGAAGCATGTGTCACAAAAAGAAAAAAAACTGGATTTTACAGTGTGTCTCTTGCCAAATATTTTGTGGAATAAGCATTTGAGGAGATTTACGGGGGTGGGGAGACAAGTCCATTTTCCTCCTTTTTCCAAAAACCCTGTTCTGCCTGCATTTCTGAAGGTAGTTGAGCTTGGTAGTCTAAGGTCTAAGGAATAAGTATGGCAGTGCGAGTCATTGCCTGAGAAAAACCCTCCCAAGGCCACCTTCTCCTTCACACATCCCTCTATGACTAAATTCATGCTAAAAGGAATGGCAATAACAGGATGAGTGGGAAAATAATGTAGAAATTGCTGCAACCCATGCAGTGTACAACTGTGAGTAAAGTGAACTTATTTACTGGCAGTGAGGTTATAGGCTGATGGCCTTTGGAACAGGGATGACAAACAGACTGCCTGTGGGACAAATTTAACTGATAAAGGGGATTTAAATGTGTTTATTTTCTCAGATATGTAATTAAAAGCAGACATATTCTTCTGAGAGAATATAAAAATTGTACCTTCCCAGACAGCAGATTTAAGGCTTAAATGTTTGCCTTTGCAATCATTTTTAATATTCATTTTTAATATAATATTCATTTTTAAACCATCATATCTTTAATTTATTTCTAAGAGGGGAAAAACATAAATTTTATTTTATTTTATATTATTTAAATATAATTTATTGTCAAGGTAGCCAACATACAGTGTACACATGTGCTCTTGGGTTCAGGAGTAGATTCTCATGATTCATCACTTACATACCATACCCAGTGCTCATCCCAACAAATGCCCTCCTCAATGCCCATCACCCATTTTCCCCTCTTCCCTGGACCACCCCTATCAACCGTCAGTTTGTTCTCTGTATTTAAGAGACTCATATGGTTTGCCTCCCTCTCTGTTTGAAACTATTATTTCCCCTTCCCCTATGCTCTCTGTTAAGTTTCTCAAATTCTACATATGAGCAGAAACATATGATATCTTTCTCTGACTTTTTCACTTAGCATACTACATTCCAGTCCCATCCACATTGTTGCAAGTGGCAATATTCCATTCTTTCTCATTGTCAAGTAGTATTCCATTATATACATAAATCATATCTTCTTTGTCCATTCATCAGTTGATAGACATTTGGGCTCTTTCCATAATTTGGCTGTTGTTGAAAGTGCTGTTATAAACGTTGGTGTACATGTGTCTCCATAGATCAGCACTCCTGTATCCTTTGGATAAATTCCTAGTAGTGCTATTGCTGGATCATAGGGTAATTCTATTTTTAATTGTTTGAGGAACCTCCATACTGTTTTTTCAGAGCAGCTGCACCAGTTTGCATTCCCACCAACACTCCAAGAGGATTCCCTTTTCTCTTCATCCTCTCCATAATCTGTTGTTTCCTGAGCTGTTTGTTTTAGCCATTCTGACCAGTGTGAGGTAGTATATCAATGTGGTTTTGATTTGTATTTACCCTGATGATGAGTGATGTTTAGCATTTTTTCATGTGTCTATTTGCCATCTGTCTTCTTTGGAAAAGTGTCTATTCATGTCTTCCACCCATTTCTTCACTGGATTATTTGTTTCTCAGGTGTTGAGTTTGGTAAATTCTTTATAGATTTTGGATACTAACCCTTTATCTGATATGCCATTTGCAAATATCTTCTCCCATTCTGTCAGTTGCTCTTTGGTTTTGTTGATTGTTTCCTATTCTCTGCAGAACCTTTTAATCTTGATGAGGTCCCAATAGTTCATTTTGCTTTTGTTTGCTTTGCCTCTGGAGACATGTCTAGTAAGTCGCTGCAACTGAGGTCAAAGAGGTTGCTGCCTGTTTTCTTCTCCAGGATTTTTGATAGTTTCTTCTCTCACATTTGGGTCTTTCAACCCTTTTGAGTTTATTTTTGTGTATGGTGTAAGAAAGTGATCCAGTTTCATTCTTCTGCATGTTACTGTCCAGTTCTCCCAGAACCATTTGCTAAAGAGACTGTCTTCTTTCCATTGGATACTCTTTCCTACTTCGTCAAAGATTAGTTGGCCCACATTTGTGGGTCCAATTCTGGGCTCTCTATTCTATTCCATTGGTTTGTGTGTCTATTTTTGTGCCAATACCATGTGCCATACTTGATGTTTACTACAGCTTTGTAGTAGAGGCTAAAGTCTGGGATTGTGATGCCTCCACTTTGGTTTTCTTTTTTTAACATTACTTTGGCTATTTTGGGTCTTTTATGGTCTGGTACAAATTATAGGATTGTTTGCTCTAGCTCTGAGAAGAATGCCAGTGCAATTTTGATTGGGATTGCATTGAATGTGTAGATTGCTTTAAGTAGTATTGACATTTGAACAATATTTGTTCTTCCATTTCATGATCATGGAATGTTTTTCCATTTCTTTGTGTCTTCTTCAATTTCTTTCATAAGTTTTCTATAGTTTTCAACATACAGGTCTTTTCATCTTTGGTTAGGTTTATTCAAAGGTATCTTATGGTTCTTGGTGCAATTGTAAATGGGATCAATTTCTTGATTTCTCTTTCTGTGGATAAATTATCATTGTATAGATATGCAACCAATTTCTGTACATTGAGTTAGTATCCTATGACTTTGCTGAACTCACATATCAGTTCTAGCAGTTTTTTGGTGGTCTTGTGGGTTTTCCATGTACAAAATCATGTCATCTGTGAAAAGGGGAAGTTTGACTTCTTCTTTGCCAATCTGGATGCCTTTTACTCCATTTTGTTGTCTGATTGCTGAGGCTAGGACTTCCAACACTATGTTAAACAACAGTAGTGAGAGTGGACATCCCTGTCATGTACCTGATCTCAAGGGGAAAGCTCTCACTTTTTCCCCACTGAAGATGATATTAGCTGCGGGCTTTTCATATATGGCTTTTATGATGTTAAGGTAATGTTCCTTTTATCTCGACTTTCTTGAGGGTTTTTATTAAAAAAGGATGCTGTATTTTGTCAAATGCTTTTTCTGCATCTGTTGACAGGATCATGTGGTTCTATTCTTCTATTAATGTGATGTATCACATTGATTTGCAAATACTAAACCAGCCCTACATCCTGGGAATGAATCCCACTTGATTATGGTGAATAATTCTTTTAATATACTGTTGAATTCGATTTGCTAGTCTCTTGTTGAGAATTTTTGCATTTTTGCTCATGAGGAATATTGGCCTGTAATTCTGCTTTTTAGTGGGGGGTCTCTCCTTTTAGTGGGGTCTCTGGTTTGGGAATCAAGGTAATGCTGGTTTCATAGAATGAGTCTGGAAGTTTTCCTTCAATTTCTATTTTTTGGAATTGCTTGAGAAGAATAGGTATTTACTCTGCATTAAATGTATGGTAGAATTCCCCTGGGAAGCCATCTGGCCCAGGACTCTTATGTGTTGGGAGATTTTTGATAACTGATTCAATTTCTTTGCTAGTTACGGATCTGTTCAAATTTTCTATTTCTTTCTGTTTGAATTTTGGTAGTGTGTGGGTGTCTAGGAATTTGTCCATTTCTTCCAGGTTTTCTAGTTTAATGGCATATAATTTTTCATTGTATTCTCTAATAATTGTTTGTGTTTATGTGGTTGTGATCTCTCCTCTTTCATTCACGATTTTATCTATTTCGGTGCTCTCTCTTTTGTTTCTAAGAAGCCTAGCTAGGGGTCTGTCAATTTTGTTTATTCTTTCAAAAACCAACTTTTAGATTCATTGATATGTTCTATTTTTTTTTTTTTTTGGATTTTATATTGTTTATTTCTGCTCTGATTTTTATTATTTGTCTTCTTCTGCTGGCTGTGGGATTTCTTTGCTGTTCTACTCTACTTCTGGTTCCTTTCGATGTGTGGTTAGGTTTTGTATCTGGGAATTTTTCTTGTTTCTTGAGGTAGGCCTGGAATGCAACATATTTTCCTCTTAGGAATGCCTTTGATGCATCCAAAAGGGTTTGGACTATCATGTTTTCATTTTCATTTGCTTCCATATATTTTTTAAGTTTCTTCTTTAATTGCCTGGTTGACACATTCATTCTTTAGTAGGATGTGCTTTAACCTCCATGCATTTGGAGACTTTCCAAATTTTTCTTATGGTTTATTTCAAGTTTCATAATGTTGTGATCAGAAAACATGCATCTCAATTCTTTCATATTTATTGAGGGCTGTTTTGTGACCCACTATGTGATCTATCTTGGAGAATGTTCCATGCACTTGAGAAGAATGTGTATTCTGCTGCTTTGGGATGAAAAGTTCTGAAAACATCTGTCGAGTCCACCTAGTCCAGTGTATCATTCAAGGCCACTGTTTCTTTATTGATTTTCTGCCTAGATGGTCTTTTCATTGCTGTAAGTGGAGTATTAAAGTCCCCTGCAATTACCATATTCTTATCAATATCCTTGCTTATGTTTGTGATTAATTGATTTATAAATTTGGGTGCTCAAGTTGGGGCATAAACATTTAAAATTGTTAGCTCTTCTTGATGGCTAAATGCAATCATTATTATATAGTGCCCTTCTTCATCTCTTGTTACAGCCTTTAGTTTAAAATCTAGTTTGTCTGAAAAAAAAGTATGGCTACTCCAGCTTTCTTTTGACTTCTAGTAGCATGATAGATGGTTCTCTATCCCCCCACTTTCAATCTGAAGGTGTCCTCTGGTCTAAAATGAGTCTCTTCTAGACAGCATATAGATGGATCTTGTGTGTGTGTGTGTGTGTGTGTGTGTGTGTCTGTGTGTGTGTGTGTGTCTGTGTGTGTGTCTGTGTGTGTGTGTGTTTCTTTTATCCATTCTGATACCCCATGTCTTTTGATTGGGGCATTTAGTCCATTTACATTCAGAATTATTAATGAAAGATATGGATTTAGTGTCATTGTGTTATCTGTAGGTTTCATGCTTGTGGTAATGTCTCTGGTCCTTTGTAGTCTTTTTAGCATTCCACTCAGAGAGTCCCCCTTAGGGTCTCTTGCAGGGATGGTTTAGTGGTCATGAACTCCTTCAGTTTTTGTTTGTCTAGGAAAACCTTTATCTCTCCTTCTATTCTGAATTATAGCCTTGCTGTATAAAGGATTCTTAGCTGTATATTTTTCCTATTCAGCACATTGAATATTTCCTGCCATTCCCTTCTGGTCTGCCAAGTTTCAGTGGACAGGTCTGCTACTACCCTTATGTGTCTACCCTTGTAGGCCAAGGTCGTTTTGTCCCTAGTGGCTTTCAGAATTCTCTCTTTATCTTTGTATTTCACAAGTTTCACTAATATGCCATGGAGAAGACCTATTCCTGTTCAATCTGAAGGGAGTTGTCTGTGCCTTCTGGATTAGGATGTCTGCTTCCTTCCCCAGATTAAGGAAATTCTCAGCTATAATTTGTTCAAGTAAACCTTCTGCCCTTTTCTCTCTCTTCTTCTTCTAGAACCCCTATGATATGGATATTATACATTTCATTGAATCACCTATTAATTCTCCCGTCATGGTTTAGTGTTTTCTTATCTCTTTTTCTCAGCTTCATCATTTCCCATAATTTTATCTTCTATTTAATTTATTCTCCCCTCAGCTTCTTCCCTCCTTGCTGTCACCACATCTAATTTATTTTGCATCTCATTTACAACATTTATTTTAAAAAATTTTTTTAATGTATATTTACTTTTGAGAGAGAGACAGAGGTGTGAGTGGGGAGGGGCAGAGAGACGGACACACAGAATCTGAAGCCGACTCCAGGCTTTGAGCTGCCAGCACAGAGCCCAGTGCAAGGTTTGAACTCACAGACTGCGAGATCATGACCTGAGCCAAAGTCAGACATGTAACCAACTAAGTCACCCAGGTGCCCCTCAGCATTTGTTAATCCATCACAACTATTTCTTAGTTCATTGATCTCTGCAACAATAGATTTTCTGCTGTCTTCTTTCCTTTTTCAAGCCCAGCTGTTAATCTTATGACCATTATTCTAAATTCTTGACCAGGTATATTATTTATATCTGTTTTGGGCAATTCTCTAGATGTCATTTCTTCCTGGAATTTCTTTTGAGGAGAAGTCTTCCTTTTCATCATTTTAGTTAGTTTTATGTCTTTTAATAGCTTGTTATATGTCCTGCATCTGAAGTACTACTATATTAAAAAGGGCTCATACACTGTCCAGGGCCTGGCCCTTCGAGAGGTATTTTTGGAGTGTATTGCATGCTCCCTGTCTTTGTGACTCTGGTCGCTTTTATCTCCCTACTCATAGTGGTGGTTTGGACCTTCCACCAAGGTATGCTTTGTTTGTTGATGTAATGCTGGAAAAAAATTTAAAAGAGGGTAGTGGTAGAAGAAGCCTCATCCCATACAAAGAGACAAATGACAGGTGCAGGGGAAAAAGAAAAGAAGAAAAAAAATTGAGAGGGATACAAAAGAGTAAATAATCAATAAAAAGAATGATTAAAAATGTCTGCTTAAGCAAACCAACAATCAGACTAGAGAAGGGAAGGAAGAGGAAAAAAGGAAGAAATATATATATAATATATATACTATATATATTATATATAGTATATATATTAATATATATAATATATATGTTATATACAATATATATGTTATATATATAATATGTATAATATATATGTTATATACAATATATGTGTTATATATATAATATATATAATATATATGTTATATACAATATATATTATATATATAATAAGAATTGAACAAGAATCAAATCAAATCAGAAAATGCAAAACCACTGGACAGAGATCAGATGGTACCTTGGAACTGGTGACTGTGCTGATCTGGCAGAGGGGCCACCTGGTTAGGTCAGTGTCAATCTTGCTCTGTTAGATACACATTTACCAGGCATGGAGGGGTGTGGTTTGGTGTAGGTGGGTCCCGCCTCCACTGTGAGCCCTTTTCCGTTCCCTGAAGCCCCACCTTGTTGGTGATGGGGGGAAAATGGCGACACCCCAGTGTCTCCTCCCCGGATTGGGTGACCTATCCCACTCTGTTCAGGCTGTCCTCACAGTGCTGCAGGAGTACAAGCACACCAGTCTGTCCCACTCCATAGTCTCCCATGCCTCCCAGTCAGTGGGATTCAAATCCTAATGGCTTAAAGAACCCCACTCTGCACCCTAGTTCCGAGGCAATGCCTCTCCTCCCAGTCCACTGACCAAGGGCCTCTGGCTGGTGGGAGCATGCAGGATCTTTTGTCTTTGGAATGATTATATGCCTTCTTCCCACAGCACTTAAGGGAGAGGACTTCTCTCCCTGACTGCACCTCTGAGCTCACTAAGGACCTAGGACCGGCTCCCCCTCCTCCCCAGTCACACATACAGGGTGGCAGGCCCAGTCTGGAGAAAGCCCGCCAATCCTGGATTGAGTTAGAAACTGGTTCTTTCTCTGGTTTTTCTGTTCTCCAGTTCATGGGTTTTCTCTTATCCAAATACAATCCTACACTTCCCCAGCCTCTCTTTCTCTTCCTTTTGTCTCTCCTTAGAAGAGGATCCCACCCCTCCATGGCTATACTGCCCGTTTCATCTCTCCCAGTTCACAATCATGCACCAATGGACCACCAAGTTGTCCCCGTGGGCCCCTGGAGATGTTTCTGTCACTCAGTAGTCCAGATTCCTGGAATTCCAAGTCTTCCGGCCTCAATACCTACTGTGTTTGAGGAAGGAGGGAACTTCGGGTCCCCCTACTTCTCCACCATGTTCAAAAAGAGTAATTCTAAAATACTAAGTGTTAATGCCCAATTTTATGTATAAGCATTATGTGACCTGAATCTTTGAGAAGGTTGTTTGAATTATATGGTAGGAATCCTGCCAGTAGAATTTTGGATAACTTTTTTAAAATCCTCCTCCACTAGCTTGGAGAGAAAAAACAATATTGTAGTATAATACAAGCAGCAAAAATAGTTTAAAATTAAGCTTAAAATCATGGCCCACACAAAATTATTGGGGAGGGGGGGAGTCTTAGATAAAGAAACAATTTGTATGGGGAAACAAAAACTATAGAAACTAATGAGGGTTTTTTTGTTTTGTTTTATAATATTTTACTAATATGTTTTTTGAAATAGGTTGGAGGTAATTATATACTTTTATTATTGAAGATTTTAAAAATACCTGTACTTCTGCTCTTTTCAATATATGATTACAGTTCTATCTCAAGTGTGATTAAAAAGTTGAAAACCAGTAATTGCTGATGTTAGTAATAATCCCTTTTACTCCTAAGTAATGTTTTCCTCTCATTATTTCCTTACACTGCCTTGTTAATTATCACTTTTTACTGTTTAAAAGTTTTTCCTTAGGGAAAATAAAACAAAGGGAGGAAGAATTTAGCTTGAAAGTATAATTCCTTATTTTTCTTCTTCCAAACGTTGACCTAATTTTATGACACCCATTTTGCAAACTGTAACAAAATCTAGTTCCTTAGTTACCTGAAATACCAGATGGAAGTGTACAAACATGGCTCAGTCCATGGCATTATGTTCTTCATATATCTATATGCTCAACTTATTTGATTGCTTTAAATTAAATGTATTAAAAATGGGAGCATGAAAAGGAATGTAATTGCCATCTTTAGAAAACATCTAAGTCAGTGTCTTTTATTTGGTGTCTATTCCTTTCTCCTTTGAATTCAGAGATGTGTTCTCTTGAGGTTCTTCTTGTTTTCTCATGCTAGACATGAAAAAAAAATATGACAAACATGCCCTGTTCTGCAATAGGACAGAACAGCCTTATTGGTCTAGAGTTTTTCTGGGTCCTGGTGTTAGCAAAACTTTTAAGAGTAAGATGGACACCAAGCTTGTGCAATAATCTAAGCTTAAGTGACCTGCCTTCCATTTGATTACCCAGCAAATATATAGCCCAAAGGGAAGATTTGATTTGGTCCAGGTTGCCTTACTCAATTCCAGGATGTCCTTCCTGGAAAAGTTTATGCTAGGTCAATTCACTGGTGCTATACTTCTGTTGTGATATACCTTACTGTTTAGGTTTGCCTTTGTGACAATTGTGAGTTTGTTGCTAGAAAGCCAAACTATTTTATTCCCTACATGTTTCAAATATCATGATATAATATACCAAAAGGAGCTATTTGGAGTGTGTATATGTTAAGATTCTTCAGGTGAAAATAACAAAAAATCCATCATGTTGGTCTGAACTCAGTGAAACACATATCAGAGTTCAGGTCTACAGAACTGTAACAGAGTAATTTCATATTGGATAAGTCATTAAAGTTATGGTAATTTGCTATAGTAGCCACATAATACTAATATACTGAATGAGGACACATGGGTTGGACAAATTTAGACCCACTGCTGAACATATCACATTAGCAAGGGAATGGCTATGAGATGGTCAGCTGAGGTACAAGTTAAGTAACCAAACAAAATATTCTGGAGAGAAAGATGGGGTAAGAATCAATGAGTCTCCCTTTGGAGCTGGGAGAAGCAATCCACATGATTCGTGGCTGTTTAACAATAAAGAACAAATGTGGATGAGAAGTCTAGAATATGTTCTTTAGTACACTTACCTCAGAAGGGACGTGAAACTGGCAGGTACTTTAAAAACTCAATGGTCTGTTCAGCTCAAAGGTTATTCAGAAAAGTGGTTCTTTCTTTTCTTTCTCAGAGGGGTATGGATTAATTTTTCTTCCATGTCTTACAACTTCTCTTGATCAATGTATTTTTAATGTCTGAGGAGGCTGTAATTTGTCACAGGATCTGTCTGAAATGAGGTGAATGATGTTTCATGCTTGGAGACTGCTTGCTCAGTGCCTAATGGAGGAAAGAATGAGTCAGTGGAAGAAAAATAAGGCTGAGACACAACTATGACCAAGTGTTTACGGGAGTACAATGTTTTTTTTAATACGTAGAACAATATAAGATCATAAACTCATGAAAAATATTATACCAACTTATTTAAATTTATTATATAATTCTTAGTTCACTGAGGTATTTCAATAGTTCCTTAAATGTGTATTAACAAAGACCTATTTTCTAACTTTTAATGCTTATTTCCATTTCTGCCAAACACTAAATGCTCTATAAATATTTGTTGTCATTAATGCTATTTTATCTATATGAGTATCTGCAGTATATAAGATGACTCATTTCTTCCTGAGTCATCAGGACGAACTTCTGAGATGTGAGGAAGACTATTTCCCTCCGAAGGTAAAATTAATGTAAACCCCAAATAGGAAGCAATAGATCATTTCCTAGACACGTGGGAACAGGAAACTTGGCTACAAACAGCACTCAATTTAACCAGTGAAGTTAACACAGAGGTATATAGAAGTAAACTCTTGCAACTTATCTACCACTGTCCATAGGATAGAGAATCAGAATCTGAAGGACATGGGTATTTCAGTCCTGAAAGGACATCTGCCCAGGCACCTTCATGGACTAGAGGAGCTAGGATTCAAGACCTGTTATTTTCTTTCACTACGGTTACCAATGCAAATCCTCAGATTCTTTGACCTTAGGACACAATACCATAGAGGCTTTGAGAATATGCTTACATGGTCCCAAAAATACAAATTAGTTTATATTCTTGTCATATCTGAGCCAGTGGCCTTCTCTACCCAGTCACATTGTCTTGGGTAATACTGAAAGAGTTCAAGGCTGAAAAACAGATTTTGGACTTCAGCAAATTCAACTCTATAGGGTTTCTTGGCTGATGGCACACCTCTATGAGCCTTTGGCCTTTCTAGTCAAAAAACTCTACAACTTGTTCAGTAAACCTTGGAGATGCAACCTAATTGTTTCTATGGAAAAGTGTGTATAATATAAGTAACTAATTTTTAAAAATGTAAATGCTTTTGGAATATTTTAAAGGCAGGAGTTGTCTATACATACTCTATAGTTTTAGGGCTGTGTGTTAGAATATGTGACTTTTCATGTTCTAATTTTTATAACACATGGTAAACTATGAATGTGGCTATGTCTCTGTATTTTTTCAAAATAGTTCAGTAATCATAACATCTTACCATGGTTCTCAGTTGGGTACCACTCCACAGTTTCTCAGAGTCATTTGAAAATGTGGGAGGTAGGGATACAAAGGGAGGAGTTTTCTCTTGTCACCTCTGTTAGGGGAGGGTGGTATCTAGGACCTCATGGGTCAGATATAGTCAACTTGCTGCAGCATTGGGACAGTAACACATAAGAAAGAACAACAAAAAACTGCCTTGCCCCAACAGCAATTATATTTCTGTTGAGAGACATTTCTCCTGTTGTTGTTTTTTTCTGTTTTGTTTTGTTTTTTGTTTTTTTTATGATGTAAGGATTGACTGTGACTTTCTAAGGTTATGATTTAAAACAGAAAGACATTGGAGGTCTGAGTGAATTTCCCAATATTAGATCAGGAAATATTATTATCAGCTTGACTTTTTACTCCCATATTATTGTACACAACATTGGGGTTGGGGAGGTAAATGGGTGTGGGTATAGCTGGCTTTCTATGAGTTTCTTTACTTTTCAAAAAGCTCTAACAATAAAAAATAGTTCTTCTCCTTTTTCAATGGCTGAAGGCTGATGACGTAGTCCTTGGGTCTATAGGAAATGAAAATCTTCTACACTTTCTAGTTAATTTGATCAATTGAAACAGCCAAGTCAGATACCTCACCTTGGTGACAGGGAATTGCAGAACTGGAAACAAAGTCCCAGTGCTCACTCAGCTTGGCATGGATCAGTCACTTTGAGACTTAACACATAATTATTCACATAACACTTCTTTCCATTAGAAGAAACCATCCAAAGGTGACAGTATAGGGGAACCTCTGATCACCCAGGCATTTTCTCAACCAGATCACAAAGACCAGCATTATATGCACACTTTGCTGATGTAGAAATAGGTTGAGTTACAAATAGGGACTGATCAAATATCAGAGCAGGGCTGACCATTTACACAAAGGCATTCATTCCAGAGACAGATGCAGCTGGTCTCACAGGCCTGCCAGAGACAAAGGCTCTTCAGCTAAAATCCTTTATGAGTGAGGTTTAAACAATCATACAATCAGTTGGCATTACAGCATCCAATCTTTTTTAACTCGGTGACCAAAGATCAGTCCCAACCAGTGAACTTTCTAATTGTTGTAAATGTCATGTTAATGCCTGGCTTGTCCTGCCCCAACATTTTCAGGAGATAAAAGTTAATTCAGAAACAAAGTTCTCTGGAAGTCAGAGAGGCCTTTTAAAGAAACATTGAGAATTTGTAATCTCTTGCCAAAATGAAGAAAAGAAAAAGTTACATTTCTGTCCAACAATCTCAAAATCAGCAAGACAAAGAAAAATAATCCAACCCCCAAAGCCAACAAAAGGCCCATTTACTATCTGACACCCTGGGTGGACTTTGAAGCCACACTTCCCCAACAATCACTGCATTATGTCCATAGAATAATGCCAACCTATTAATGTGGGGTTTGTTCAATCAATTTGGAATTCAAATCAGAGTAAATCAGGATAGAAGGCTGCCCTAACACCAAGCCACTAAAGCTAATCAAATGTAGAGACACAAAAAACAAACAAATAAAAAAAGTCTTCATTCCACGAGCAAGGAAGGCAAGATTAAAACTTAACAGAACTAAAGATCTGTCCACATTAACCTAACCATAGGATACAAAAGCATATTTTCAAAATAAAAGAAAACATGACCTTCATGACTTTCAGGACTCAGATGTGACTCATGTTGTCCCTCCTGTCCTCACACTAAGTCACAAAAGAGCATATTCATCTTTACAAACTGTTCTTAAAATGTTTAGACTTTAAACTTGAAATGTCAATGTGATACAAACAAGCTGTAGAGAGACTTTAAATATGTCTATATGTTTGTTTTTAAACAAAAACATAGATGCATTTTTAGAATGTCTGAAGCACATCTCAACACAATTTCCTATTACCAAAATGTTTCATGACTTAGGTCACTGTAGTTAGGTCATCTTTGAAGTGCTGGTAATTAGAGCCCACTTAATTGGTAAACAGAATTAGAACAATAAGATATTCAGGAATAAAAGTCATTAGTAGAGGAAGAAGATAGAAGAAAATTTTGATTATATCATTTTTATAAACTTTGAAATCACAAATTCTTCTAGATATTTCAAATGTTCTCTCTCTCTCAGAGGCACTGTTCCCATAAACTTCCAAATTCTGTCTAAAGTAAACTTTCGAATTTTATCAAGTTCAAAATATTTAATTAGGGAAAAGAAATCCTGGTCGACTTAAATTTCTAAATACATTATGAACACAAATACAAATAAGAAGAATAAAATTACAAAAGACTATTCTTCTTAAAACTCAGGAAAATAAATGGTTAAATAGAAAATTTTAAATATGTATAGTTATGCTTAAATTCAGCATATAAAAAGTATGAAACAAACAAATCACATGCCTGTTCATATAGCAAGACATTCAGTGTGGAAAGTTTCTATGGATGTCACAGAAGGTATTAAAATATGAGTTATTTATGTCTCTTAAACATTTAAGAAAAAATATTTAATTCAGTTTACAGAATTGATAATAATTGGACTAGTAGGGAGGTGAAATGTCATTTAGTAGCTATATGATTGATTATAAAGTATTATTAGCTCAGGAGAACACTCACTTTGAGATTGATTAAGGAAAACTGTTTTTTTAAATCGGTCTTTAAGTTCTCAGCCCCTGAGCCAAAAGACTTCTAATCCTCTACAAATGTACAGAATGCAATGGAGAACTGATTTAGCACCAAAGTTCTAGGAATCAAAGATATCATAACTACGATAGTAAATAATAATTATCTTCTACTTATACCAATACAATCTCTTCAATCAATGAATTATTACCCTATTTCAGATTGCAATATTCGGGGTGCAAATGGGGAAACGTAGTTCAGCAAAATGTAATGAAAAATCAAGACTGAAAATTGTGAGGCTGTTACATTCAAATATATAGGAAGTCAGTTTTCTGATCACAGTGATCTCCTATGAACCACAGAAGGGCAGTCTAAGGTTGATAAAGTGAAGTTATTCTACCTACATGTAACAGGAACCCACTGTAGATGAACAGTTTGCTTCATACAAATCCTGGTCTCAGGCTACTTTCTAGTGCCTTGGCTTTCTGCATGTCAGCCTTCTTTGGCCTGTCTCAGTTCTTGAACTGGCTCTGTTCTGTCTCCACAAGAAACCTTAACACTGTAGAGCAGTTCCCCTTTATTCATGGGAGATATGTTCCAAGGCTCCCAGTGGATGCTTGAAATCATAGCGTATATACACATATATAATTTTATATAAAATGTATTTTACATATAATATATTATCACACATATGTACATATATTTTATATATCAATATCGTAGTTCATATATACATACGTCTATGCTGTGATTTCAAGCATCCACTGGGAACCTTGGAATATATAAATATATATATATATACACACGCACACACATATATATGTACACACCTATCATAAACACACCTATACACCTATAATACACACCTATAATGAAGTTTAATTTGTAAATTAGGCACCTCAAGAGATTAACCGCAATAATAACACAGAACAGTTATAAACCATATACTGTAATAAAAGTTATGTGAAGTTGGCCTCACAGCGCATATTCGCAAAATACCTCGCTGTGCTGTCCTCACCCTTCTTCCGCGGATGACGAGAGACGGTAAAACGCCTACGTGCAGAGAAGCGGCGTGGAGAACGACGTGAGCGCGCCCGACTTCGCGTTAGGCTACTATTGACCTTCTGCTGATTCGTCAGGAGGATCATCTGCTTCTGGAGCGCAGTTGGCGGGAGGAACCAAAACTCGAAACTCTCGAAATGCAGACAGAAAGTGAAACTGCTTTGCTCCCTCCACCCAGGCCCATCCCCCTTCAGTCCTCTCCTAGCCCTGCGTCAAGGAAGCCTTTTCCAACATGACCCGTAGGTAGGTCTGTTTCCCCTATTACATACTCTCAGAGCACTTTTCTTTCGGAACTTTCTGTCTCAGCATTATTCATGCTCTCAGTCAATATTTAATTGAGGAAATAATGTTTAATACCTGTAGGTGCTGCCCGTGGTGTAAACTCCAAAAGGGTCCGAATTGTATCTAATTCATATATTGTTCGGTCTCTAGGATTTAGCACAGTGTCTGGAAGCTAGGTGTTTAACTGAATGAATGGAGTGAATGAGGAAAGGAAAGAAATGGGCGAAATATTAAAGTGGCTTTTTATGGGGCACCTGGTGGCTCAGTGGGTTAAGCGTCTGACTTTGGCTCAGGTTATGATTTCACAGGTCGTGAGTTCGGAGCCCTGCTTCCGGCTCTGTGCTGACAGCTCGGAACCTGGAGTCCGCTTTAGATTCTGTGTCTCCTCTCTCTCTCTCCCTCCCTCCCTCTCTCTCTCTCTCTCTCTCTCCCCCCCCCTTCTCTCCTCTCTCTCTCTCTCTCTCTCTCTCTCTCTCTGCCTCTCCCCTACTCAGTTAACTTCTTAGAGAAGTCGTTCTGTATATATAAAGAAAGAGCTGGGAAATACTGGATGATTTTGAGTAAGGTAATTTTGAGATCATTTTGGGTAAGGTAACTCCAATCTATTATGTAAGCTCTATTTTGGGTAATTTCAAATGAAAAAAATGGACAGTATAAGTAGCAAAGCAAAACTGGATTTAAGTATTCTTCAACTGCATTCACTAAAAGACCAGGCCAAAGGAAATATAGCAAATATTTTTCTCCTCTCAGAAAGAGAGAGAGAGTACACACAAAAGATGACTGGGACATTGTAGAAACTTTAATATGTTTTTTTTTTCCTTTTTATGAAAAAGGTTAGCCATAATTAGATATGCTGGGAACATGCTTCGTAGAAAAAGAACATAGAAAGCCAAACCAACAGAAAGTAATTGAAGAGCACTTTATTATTTTTTTTTAGATTTTTTTTTAATGTTTTATTTATTTCTAGGAGAGAGAGAGAGAGAGAGACAGCATGAGCAGGGGAGGGTCAGAGAGAGAGGGAGTCACAAACTGAAACAGGCTCCAGGCTCTGAGCTGGCAGTCAGCACAGAGCCCGACGCGGGGCTCGAACTCACGAACCGCGAGATCATGACCCAAGAGAAAGTCGGAGGCTTAACCGACTAAGCCACCCAGGCGCCCCTGAAGAGCACTTTAAAACACAAGATGAATTCAAGTCATCAAGAAGAGACTTTAACCTGTTATCTTGGAGGATTCTTGAAGACTAGAAAAGGCCCATCTATTTTTTTTTAATTTATTTTTATTTTGATAGGGAGAGAGGGTGTGTGTGTGCCTGCCAGCATGGGAGGGGGTTGGGGGCTTGGGGGAGAGAATCCCAAGCAGGCTCCACACTGTCAGCACAGAGCCCAGTGCAGGGCTCGGAACTCAAACCGTGAGATCATGACCGGAGCTGAAATCAAGAAGAGATGCACTGACTGACCCACCCAGGCATCCCAAAAGCACATCTAATTTTAAACTTAGGGGCAAGGTTTGGAGAAGAATATTTACTGAATAGAAGTATCTTAAATGTTTCTCAGGGGAACCAAGCTCCCTGGCAAACATTTTCCAATTCAGGACCAGGTGTGATGATAGGGGAAAATTGGCTACATCTGCTGCTAATTGAGACATACTATTTGAGTACGGCATAAAGGGAGGGCAGGGCCTCTCCTGTAAACACAGGACATTTGGAATGCCAAAGACCTAAGTTTAAATAACTGCTTGTTCGCTGATACAAGTTTTAAGAATATGGACTAGTCTGCAGGAATTTAAGTTTGTGTTTTGAGTATCTGATGATAAAGGCATCTTCTGTAGGGTCAGACCAGTTCTTAACCCACATAGTCCTAAAATGGAACATTCTGGTTGACACAAATAATGTTAAGCATTCTTAAGTAACTATGAAAGTGAGGAAATACAAAGCCGGGGTTTGGTTGTTTTTTTTTTTGTTTTTTTTTTTTTTGAAGTTCATACTGCTGCTAGTACATAATAATAATATTGATAAGATACAGTAATGGTGGCTTATACTCAATGAATGTTATTCTACAAAAGACTGTTCCATGTATGTATTAACTCATCAACTCAATATTGTAGGTCCCTGAAAATATCAAACATGAGAGAATATTCGTATAATTATAAATTAGTCACATGTTCTCAGAAATTCTAAGGAATTGTAAAAGGCTAGAATGAACAGAAGAGGAATCATCACAGGTATTTGAAACATCTCGGGCCATGTTTCTCCAAGAGATGTCCTCAACAGAACCAGTCAGGTGCTTAGCCCACCATAGACTTAATCAGATTCAGATCCAGTGGCTCAGAATGAACTTGGAAAAGAGTGTCTCATGTGACAAATAATGGAGCCAAGACTGTTCACAGGATCAGGAAACTTTTTGAGTGTGATATATTCAGAGTCTGAAACAAAAATTCCTATATGAAAAGTCTGTAAGACTTAAGTGAAGGATTCAAATGTAATAATTGCCATACACATCATGAAAATAAAGTAGTATTTTAAAATCTCTCCACAATTTAAAGCCCAAATCAAGATAATTTTGCTCATGAGTTCTGCTGAATATTTAAGAAGAAATAATAGCAACTCCTCAGAAATTCTTTCAGAAAATTAAGAGTGGAGCATTTCCCACCTCATTCTTTAGAGTCAGTATTACTCAGATAATAAAACCAGAGAAGGATATCACAAGGAAAAACATACAAACTATAGACCAATATTTCTCAAAACACGAAAGAAGGAACAAATAAGTCACTGGCACTTACCTCCTTCTTTGGGTTTGCTTTCAGGAACCCCACCTAAAATAAAAGTAACGCTTCAAATTTGAAAAGAACCAAGAGAGAAGAGGAGAGGGATAGGGAAGGGAAGTTTTATAAAGGAAACTCCTAAAAAGGACATTATTGGACATAATTTGGAAATTTGAAAATGCACTGGATATTAGGAAATATGACTGTTTCAGTGTCTAATTTCTTGGCTCTGATAACGATGTGAGTTCAGCAAGCGAATGTTCCTGTTCTTAAGAGATACGTGATGAAGTGTTACAAGTGAAGCATCACTAATATCTGTAACTTATTTTCAAACAGTAAGGTAAAGAAAGAGAGCAGGTGTGGAAACTGCTAATAATTTGTGATTCTGGGTGAGGAATGAACATGTTCATTATTCTTTTGATTTTTCTGTTGATTAATTTTTTTTAATAAAATTGATTAGAGAAATACAAAAACCGCAGATACCACTACATACCTATCAGAATGGCTAAAATTTTTAAAAATTAAAAACTGGCAAGACCGATTACCACTGACAATATGGAGAAAGTTGGGCGGGCTCTCATACATTGCTGGTGAGAGGGCAGAATGGTATAGCAACTTTGCCAAACAGTTGGTCGTTTCTCATAGTTAAGAAATAGACTTACCGCATGACCCCAAATTTCCTCTCCTAGCTGTTTATCAGAGACATGAAAACTTCTGTCCACATAAAAAGCTATCCATCAATGTTTATAGTGACTTTATTCATAATAAACTGGAAACTGGAGACAGTGCAAATGTCCCTTAACTGGGAAAGGCATACACTGTGATACATCGATACAATAAAATATTACTTCACAATAAAAAGAAACTACTGATACACACAGCAACATGATGAATATCCAATATATTATGCGAAGTGGAAAAAGCTAGACTCAAAAGCTATATATTGTATAATTCCATTTAAATGACAGTCTGCAAAAGGTAAATTATGAGAACAGAAAACAAATCAGCAGGTGGGCTATGGGTGAAATCGGGAGTTGGCTACAAAGACACATGCCTCCATGTGTCTTTGGAGACTTTCTAGAAGGATAGAACTGTTCTATAGAACTTTCTAGAATGATAGAACTGTTTTATACTTTTGGTGGTGGTTACATGATGATATGTGCTCAGGACTAAATGCTAAAGGGGGTGAATTTAACTTATACCTTAATGAAAAATTATCTTAATTTAATTTTATTTTTTTTAAATGTTTTATTTATTTCTTGGAGAAAGAGAGAGAGAGAGAGAGAGACAGCGTGAGCAGGGGAGGGTCAGAGAGAGAGGGAGTCACAGACTGAAACAGGCTCCAGGCTCTGAGCTGGCAGTCAGCACAGAGCCCGACGCGGGGCTCGAACCCACGAACCGCGAGATCATGACCTAAGCGAAAGTCGGACGCTTAACTGACTAAGCCACCCAGGCACCCCAAAATTATCTTAATTTTAAAACTTAATACATAAATGTTATTTAAAGAGTCATGTCAGTCCTCTCTCTAAAACCATCCAATGGAGTCTTAGCCAGAATAAATAGCAAAGTCACTGTAATAGCTTATAAGGTCCTATATCATTTGGCATCCCTTTAGCTCTCTCATCTCATCTGGTACTTTTCTTCCCCTCCCTCAATCTATTCGAGCCACACTGGCCACTTCACATTCACAAAACCTATCAAGCATGTTTCCGCCTCAGAGCCTTTGCGCCTCACCTATTCCCTCTGCTCTTCCCCCAGATAGTGATATAACTTGTTTACTCTAATATCACCTTTACAGTAAAGTCTCCTTCATAATCCCACCTCACACTGGTACTCCTTTCCTCCATGTTACTTTTCATTATCAAACATATTATATATATATATATATATGTACATATAAATGTTTATATATATAATACTTTAAATTTTATTTTGTATAATTTATATCTATCTCAACAAGAGAGGGGAGGGCTTCTTCTGAATTTGTTAACAGCTATGGCACATGCATACACATCAGTGTTTAACATATAGTAGTACTATTGGTTGAATAAATGAGTTGAGATGTAATGAAAGAGTCATTGCTTCACCCACCCATGCTCTGCACTTAATTTCACTTGCATACTTTTTATAACACACTAAAATCAGTCTTACCATAATTATTAAGGAAGTGGATCTTTATTCTAATTCCACTTCTATGAGAAAAAAGTAAATAATGAGAAAGAATTATCAAGGATACATTTATGAAAACAAGTATCAACATTTCCATAGAATAAAGACAAATTCATCTGGATTCAGATGTAAATCACTTAGCTCTAAAATATGGAACCAGTGGTCATTTGTTCTTCCTCTTTGTGAAGCCTTCATCCCTATCTCTTTCCCCCGAGCCTCTGAGCCCTCAGAGTCAGTTCACTTCAGCTTCCTGCCATCCACTCTGTGGTTCATGCATGCTGCACTTGTCACACTAATTTTATTTGCAATAGCCCCTTTCAGCAAATAAACTACTTGATGGCAAGGATCTTATGGTTAAGAAATATTAGGGGTGCCTGGGTGGCTCAGTTGGTTAAGCATCTGACTTCAGCTCGGGTCATGGTCTCATCATTCATGAAATCAAGCTCCACATCAGGCTCCACACTGGCAGTGCAGAGACTGCTTGGGAGTCACTCTCTCTCCCCCCTCTCTCTGCTGCTCCCCCACTCGTGCATGCTTGTGCTTTCTAGCTATCTATCTCAAAAAAAATGAAAAAAATTTTAAGTTAAATTATGTGTTCTAACTCCCTAGCCTAGAACCAGGCATAAAGAATTTTAATAAAGATTCATTGAGTTGAATGTAAATGAGCTGATTTTTGAAGTCATAGATTTGAAGTCTTCAGAACTGTGAATTATCAAAGAAATGCTAAATTGAATTGGTTATACTAGCCAGTTATATATATATAATAAATATAGTGGAAAATCTATATCTATATAGACATACATCTAGGGATATAGATATTGACATAGATATTTTGAAAAGAATTTCACAGACTTTCCTGAAACCACAGAGTTGATTTGGTTCAGGAACTCAGACACCATTTGTAGAGTTTTCTGATCAATCAAAATTTTAGTAGACTTAATCTTAGGCATGAATTTCTCTTCTTAGGAAACTTTGAGGAGGGGGAAGACATGGGACAGGATCTGGATTAGAAAAAAGTCCAGCAAAAAGGTTAATAATTTTTTTAAAAGCATGCTGTAGGACTCTTATGAGAAAGCATTGATCAAGGCCATGAGAAAACTTCCAAGCACTTCACACTTGGGATGACTTCATCGGAGCTATCAAAGTTTCTACTTTGACAGAGATAGGATTCGACAAGAAGGCACATGTTTCAACAGAAAGTCAAAGATAACAGAAAAAAAAAAAGAAATTTGAGTCCCGACTGCCTCCTTTGGGGCCCAACCTTTATAATATTTTCCTAATTGTTTTTTCACTTTCAGACTCTTCCCAATAGCCTATTTAAACTGTTTTCAAATTGATCTTCCTACTGCAGAGTTGTGGCAATGTTTTTCCAATGCTCAAAAACCAAGCCACATTTCTTGAAGGACTCCATCTGAACATCTTTCAAAGCATGACCCTTTATAATATGGTCTCAGTGCATATTTTCATCAGGATATTCCATAAGGCTTCTATGCACACACAGCATGGGAACCATACTGGACTTATTCATTTATTCTTCAGTCATACTCCATGAGTTTTCTCCCCCTTCCTTTCTTTAGTCAGCCCCCTCCTCCTGGAGTGTCCACTCCTCGCATTACCTTTTATCAACCTTCTGACTGATAACCATCCAGTTATCGTACACAGCCTTTCATGATCTCTCCCAGTCTGGTGGGCTCTGTCTCTCTTTTCAGACCCATCATGGAAGTTACACCTCCCTAACAGGTCCCAGCTTAAACCATCACTGCACACCCATTTGTCTTATTCCTGCCTTCTCATGCCACCCCTGCTTGGTTTTTAAAATCTGACACTAAGCTCTGGTTACTTTTATTTACTATAGGTAATAACATAGAACATTTTCTACACAATATTCTCAATCAGTTTTTCTTTCTTTTTTTAAAAATGTATTTATTTTGAGAGAGAGAGGGGATGGGGAGGGAGAACATGAGTAGGCGAGGGGCAGAGGGAGAGAGAGAGAATCCAAGCAGGATCCTCACTGCCAGCACAGAGCCCACTGCAGGGCTCAATCCCACGAACTACCAGATCACTATCCAAGCTGAAACTGAGTTGGATGCTTAACCCACTGAACCACCTCAGTCAGTGTTTCTTGATTTATGAGGTTGGCTAAATATCAGGAGAGACACTGTGAAATCACAACTGTTGATCTGCTGAGTAGCCAAAACCTAATTTAGGTGTCCTCAAGAAGTTTTCCAAAGATTTATTATAGGAATCCGTAAGAAGACAATGGTATCTTGTTTTTGTTGTTTTTCAATCTCGAACCTCTTACAATACATATAGTGGGGCAGATGGGTGTGGGGTGGGGGGAAACCCTTCACAGAATACTGGACTAGGGAAAAGGAGATATTCTGGACATTGTCATTAGTTAATCTGAGTTTCATCTGAAAGATGAATGGGCTATATTAAGTATCTTTAATTTTTCTAACACTAAAGCTTAACAATTTAAATAACATCGTGCTATAATCTGGAAGAAAGAAGTCACCATTCGGTTATGCTCAATGTACAGAAATTGACAAGTTGAAACAGAGGGTGGCTTCTGGCCAGAAACTTGGTTTCCCTTCTATGCTGTGTCTGAAGACAGAGACTTACATCCATCACTAGGTCCCTGTCTCTGCCACCTGATTTAGACATGTGTTCTGCCTGGCAGACAGGCATTCTACACAACTGTCGGAGCTTAAGCTCCCAGGGGAATCTAATAATTCAAATAGAGAGGATTTGTTTTTTGTTAGAAGCTTAAGGAATATCAATTCAAAATAAATTTGAATATTCAAGTGTTCTAATCAAGGTATATAAATACTTTATTATTCTACTACTGTACTTTCATTCTATTTCAAGAAATTAAATCACACAGATTTAACCAAGTTCATTTTTTAAATGGAGAAAAGTTAGAATTCAGAGTGCTTCAAAGGTCAGTGTTTTGAGGAAATCAGATGACAAGTGCATTGTGTTTTAGTCCTCATTTCTGTTCATAATTCATGATGGGAAAAACTATAGCTCTATATGTTAGTTCAGAGGTAAATAATAATGATAGAAAAAGATACTTTCTTCCTACTCTGCTGTCTATTTATTCATATTTTATAAATACTTGGAAGTAATTTTACATCTGTATCTGAATATTAAAAATACAATTTTGTTTGACCATACAATATAGTTGCATATGAATCATGCATATAAAATAGTACTATTAGGAAAACTGCTTTATAACATAGTGATTACCTGCCTTAAAGGAAAATAGAACTTTAAAGCAATAAGGCTGATTTTAAATTGTGCGTAGAACCAGTAATTGTGTATTTAAGGCAATTAAAAGATTTATTGAATCTCAGTTAAAAGTAGATTGACAATGACATTAAAGAATAAAGTGTAATTTATTTGGTGCTACTTTGTGAATGCTCCTTAACTACAAATCATCTCACGATACCATATACAATATACTGTCGATCACAACTCAAACATAAAATAACCTACAAAATCACAGGGCTAACATCAATATACACTGATTATATTTTTAAAAGAAAGAAAGTTAGCAATTAATTAAGTTAAGGTGCAGTAACTTTTTTCAAATAAAATATTAGCACCATACCAGATAAAATGATCTAAAACTATCGGCCTCCTTATACATCTTAAATAACTAAATATAAACTTTTTTTCAAAGCACAAATATTAATTTGCAAAATCAGTTCTACAGTCGTTAATATTTCTCTCTTTTGCTCCATTTTTCCCCAGTAGGGAAAAATATGAAGTAAAAACGTTCACAGGATATGAAAATCAAACACATAAATCTAACCAAAGAAAAGGCTGTCCTTCAGCAATGAGTTCCAACAGAAGCGAAAGTGGACATTTCACGGCGGATGGTACTGAAAGGTGAGAGTTCAAGTTCTGTGGTGTATTCGTTGTCATTGTCATCGCTGGTCACTGTCGAAGACTTCTGAATGCACTCATCACAGCAACAGCAGCAACACTCCATGAAGGCCCGACTGAAGGGTTTGCAGAGACAGAAAAGGAGGACGGGGGTGACACAGGACTTGAAGAACAAAAGGAACTGGCTGATGATGTAAAGCAGGTCCATGGTCTGCTGGGAAACCCCCGTAGCCATGTAGGCAGTAACAATGTTGCAGATATTTTCAGGAATAATGCAAAACCCATATAAAATGGTCAGAGCCACTACTGTACAGTTCATCTGGCTTTCCAGCTGAATCTGTCGCTTATTCCCTCGGGTACAGGCTTTCTCCGCTTTGCGGATTTTCCTTGCAGTCACTAAAGAGCAGGTGATGGTGAAAAGTGTGGGCAAACAAAAGTAACAGCCAAAGTACCACCAGAGTCTCGCACTGTCATACGTAAGAGCTAGAACGTAGATGGTGTCCGGTAAGTCAGGGGAGACCTTGATGACACAGCGTTCCGCGGGAGCTCGGCCACTGAACCCTAAATCCTCCTTGCTCAGCTGGCGGAGAACAACTTCTGGAAGTGCTAGCAGGAGGGCACCCACCCATATGACAGCAAGCTTGGCAGTTGTGGAAGAACAGTTCTCGATCATTTCATAGTACATCTGCACATTGGTGGCTGCTCTGAAGCGGTCTATACACAGAGCACATAAGGTGAAGGTAGTGACCCCAAGGGAAGCAACCTGTGGGAGGAACACAGAATGCATTTATTCCGGGTGAGCTCTGAGAGATCAAAACACTAGACAATAAATACAAATTGGCAAAAGAGAAGGAAAAAACCCCAGAAACAGAACAATTTCCTGGAATGAGGCACGGTTAACTGGTTAACTGGGTGGGTGACATTTGCTGAATTATTGTAAAAATGAAAATAGGCAGGAAAGAAAAAGAAAAGAAATGTAGTGATTCAGGGTCATGGAGTCAAAAAAATTTATAGCTGGAAGGATCCATAAGGATCCACTAGTCCAATACCACTTTATTATTTAAAAGAACACAGACACCCAAGAATTTTAGTCACCACAAAAATGCCTGCCACCAGAAGATGTAGACAAAGAAGGATGGTTGAGTGTATCCCATTTTCATTACTGAAAAGGTGATCATGCTTTCCAGCGTGGGGGTCAATAGCACACCTCATACACAACAAACATTCAAGAGCTTATTAGAGCACCTGGATGGCTCATTCAGTTACATGTCTGACTCTTGGTTTCAGCTCAGGTCATGATCTCACAGTTTGCGAGTTCACTTTGCACTGACAGCATGAACCCTGCTTGGGGTTCTCTCTCTCTCTCTCTCTCTCTCTCTCTGTACCTGCCCCTCCTCTTCTCTCTCTCTCTCAAATAAACTTAAAATATACAAGAGTTTATTATTTCCAACAAATGAGATGAATAGAGATCTCCCCCAATTTCTCCTAATGCAAAATAAAGTATTTCAATATTATTTTCAAACAATACACTTAAGGAAAACAAGAAAGGCTAAGTTTCCTTAAGTCAAAGCAATGAAAAAAACCAATGTCCAAAAGGTCAGTGACCCCTCCCCCTGCACACTGCATACTTGCCCTAGGGACAGTCGTCAGCAATTGCTAGAGTTTCTGGTTGATTTCAGCCAGAGGGACAGGGCCAGGTACCCTGGTACATAGAGGTAGGAAACAAAGCTAGAGCCAGTGTATGTGGGGATTAGGTCAAAGATCCCCTTATGAATCTGGAATTCCCCAAATAGTGGCATCTTCATGGATATATAGAGGGAAAAAAATAAAGGGAAATAGTAGAGAAACTTGTCTGCATTACATGATTTGGATCTAGGTGAACTGGAGATAAAAAAAGATGAGCACATTCTAACCAGGGGCCCAAATTTACACTGGCCGAAGGCCAGAATGAACACCATCTATGTGGCTCAGAAAAACCCAAATTACAATTTTAAATTGTCCCAGGCACCTGGTAGAAGAAAACACAAAACCTCTCTGGAAGAATACACTTTAAAAGCGGGCCTCAGAGAACTCCACAGATAAAACTCAAGGGAACACGGATTCACAATTAAAAATCATGGTATGTACAGACAACCCGCCATTATGAACTTATGTGGCCAGAGAAGCAAGTTACAGAATCAGGCATAAAACAAGTACATTTATCATGAAATAAGTACATGAATCAAATTTAAAATTATATGATACTCAAAGAAATAGGAGGTATAAAAAGTAACATTGAAAATATGCAAAAAGGAGCCAGATATAATGTCTAAATATACCAGCCATCGGAAAATTTCAGATCAAAGAACCCTTTGATGTTGCCCACACAGAGCACTGTATTCAGATGCACATGGCCCAGACATCTAACTAAATCAACAATTACAGGTTAACAACCAAAACAATGTACATATTTTTTCACACAGATACTTTGTCAGGAATATAAATGCATGTTCCTAATGTAAACATACTATCATTCAGTTGTCTGTAAAATATTTACAAGCATCATACACTCTAATAGGGCACACAGGCATGTACTCAACACAAGCATACATTCATTGATTTCAATTCTGTGCCAAACATCCTGCTAGATATTGGAGATATAGAAAGGAACAAGAAACAGTTCTTTCCCTCAGAGAGGTCATAGTTAACCAAGAAGGGGAAGGTAGTTCTCACAGTCACAAGATAAACACGGTCATCATCTGGGAGCATCAAATTTACTCAACTATTCAGAAGAAATTGAAGTAATTTAATGTTTAATACATGTAAGTCATTATTTATATATTTAAATAAAGACAATGTAGGTAGAAAATGTTCATGAAGTTTAAGATGAAACATGAGATAAAAACTCCCTAGGTGGGAAGGATGTTTTCGGGGGTACCATGGACACTCAGTATGTACCTGTACCTGTACTCTCCTCTGTCTGCTAGTGGGAATATTTAAGAAGCACAGCTTCAGGTCATGCCTTGTCAAAGGGGCAGGGGAGAAAAAAAATAAAAATAAAAAAATATATATATATATATATATACATATACATAAGATGTTAATGTCTAATTTTTTAGAACTCAAAGGGATCATGTTGAAAAAAGAAAAACCAGTTGTCATAACAATCTGGACATTCAACACGTTGGTTGTTTATCTGCTACATTCAAGCTGTCACTCTCCCCAGTAACGATGGAAACTTGCCTTGCAGATTCTATGACAGTTCCAATGTCAAATGTTCTCCCCTTTTTTACACGCAACACATTGGAGTCTACTATTTCTACCACAGAAAATAAAGACATGGCATCCATGCTCTGACTATTCTAATAACTCTTAGTGGAGACAGTCTGAAAGATGAGATATAATGAGGGCTTAAGTGTATGAAAAACAAAACTGAAGAAAAAGTATAACTCCCAGTCCAGATCAGGGCAGATCAAGAAGCCTACATGGTTGAGCTTATAAGTACAATTCCTGTTGTGCAAAATCTTCAGAAAGTTTTCCACACATACCAGTACAAGGAATATCAGTCCAATATGACTGCCATAAAAAGTCATCTCTACATACACCTGTTTAAAATTAACCTTCAGGGCGGCTGGGTGGCTCAGGTCATGATCTCACAGTTCGTGGGTTTGAGTCCCATGTCGGGCTCTGTGCTGACAGCTCAGAGCCTGGAGCCTGCTTCAGATTCTGTGCCTCCCTCTCTCTCTGGCCCTCCCCTGCTCACACTGTCTCTCTCTCTCAGAAATAAATAAAACATTAAAAAATTAACCTTCAAATTAATTGTTCACTTTGATGGTAAATTTATTTTTCATCTATGCCAGAGATTCAAAACAATTCTAAAATTGTGGCCCCCACTGTGCAACTGTCTTAAGATCATTTTTATTTAATGTCAGTAACTGCCACACTTTGAATAGAAATCTGAAGACTTGCTCTTTTCTAAAGGTCTGTATCACACAGTATTATCTAGAAATTGCAGTATTTTATTCTATGGATTTTTGAAACATTACATTTACATATTAGTTTTTCAAATACTTTAATTTCTCTAGAAGAATGTAAAAAATAACAAAGAAAAAGATTCTCCAGCTATTGAAGGCACATAAATCCTGAGAGAGGCTTTCTGTGCCACCTTTACTAATGCAAACCTTTGTGCGTGTCACCCATGTACCCTGAGTCAGTCCACATATAAAACTGTGCAGGTTAATGCTGTGCATTCTTTTAAAATTATGAATAGAATTTCTATTAAAAGAAAAGCTTGGTAAGACAAAAACATGAGAGAATCGATGACAGGCAGTCTCTCGGAGGCTTGGAACATCTATTTGCCTAGTGGTTTTCTATCATTCTTTTCAAAGAACACATAACACTCAAGAGATAGCATCTTCTCCTCAGATTCATCTCCTTAATTTTAAACCTAGAGATTTAAGATCTGGACAAATTATCACAAGAGCTAGCATTTACATACCTAACTCCCAGTCTGTAGCATTTCATGAGAGGTAATAACCAATGAATGTGGATGGACATGTATTAAGAAGGGTGTGTTAGATTGCCTCTCTTTAGATATTTACGAACAGTGCTACATATTCACTTTTAATTAGAAGATATCCACTTGCTAGAAAACCGAAGATGTTCTAGGTTCTGTTTATTACATTGTACATGATAGCAAAAGCCAGAGCAAATCTGAAGCAAAATTTACATGTGCTCCTACTTTTGCTCAGGAAATCTATGGTTTTTTCTAAGTTTATTTGCATGTGAAAGCAGAGGAGGGGCAGAGAGAGAGAGAGAGAGAGAGAATTCCAAGCAGGCTCCATGCTATGAGCCTGGTGGGCTCAATCCCACCAAGCTTGAGATCATGACCTGAGCGGAAACCGAGAGCCTGGCTCTTACTCGACTGAGCCATCCAGGTGCCCCTCTATTGTATTTTATTTGCAGATGTTTAGTTCTTCAGCCATATTCTCAAAAGCTTTAGGACTGAGGACCAAATATGTTTAGAAGAACATATTTGATCTGTAGTCCTTTTGACCCAAATCACAGTTGGAGGGAAGCTTCCCAGGTTTCATACACAAATTTCAGGATGCCCCTGCACCCAGTTTCTTGTTGTCAAATTGTACCTCTCTCTGATAGTGTTCTCCTCGATTAGGATCCAGCTGAAGGAGGAAAGTCACACGAGCTGGGGCCTCTGAGGAAGACGCTGCCCCAAATGCAGACAGCGCCTACTACATAGTTGCCAACAGCAATCGCAGCCCGAAGGCCGGTCCTGGATGTCCTCTTACTGTCCTCCCTCTTACGGCCACTGCCTGCGGGGCTATCACTTCAGGTGTTTTTCTGTAAATTCACCTATGCCCTTGATTTTATGAAGTGAAAGAGCAAGAAAGGTACAAAGCCCCAGCTCAGTTCTTTCCCAAATTATTTATAGAAGGCTTTAAACACGTGTGAAGAGTCAACTTCAGAAATTAATGGATAAAAAGCATCTGGATCATGGGTGATGGGCTAATGTCTGCTATCTCAGATATGAAATCTCTCCATGCAATTAAAAATGCAAAATGTTGATGTAACATGAAAAGATTTTTATCACAATTTTCAAATATATTTGTTTACTTACAGCTCTAGAAATTCTAGTGAGATGAATAGTGCAATTATATGCAATTGTAAAACTGTATTATAAATGCTGGATCTTTTGCATTTAATGACCATATCTGATTGCTAAAATTCAATGTCACCAAGAAATATGCTCTTGGGAGTAAAGCTGGTAAGGGGTAGTTTTTAGAAGCAACATCCTGAGAGATGGAATGAGTAAGATGCAATCTCCTATTAATTAAACTGCAATGGGAGAAATAATTAACATCAACAAAAGCAGAGCTGTAAACACTTCTAATAGACAAGACTATTAATTTTGAGAATGGAGACCAGAGGGAAGCTGGAAGCAGAAATTTTTAACTATTTGGGAAAATGAGATATTGAACATTTTGAGGGTGTTGGGATCAAAATACACAAACAAGAGAATCGAAATGAACGATTCTCAAATCTTTCTCTCAAACAGCAAAGCTCTGCCCTTCTCCATCTCCCCGAGGAACAACAATAAAGCTCCTTCAGTGCCCACCCAGTCCACACCCAGAGTGATGAGACTTCTGGAAGCTGCAGCCACCTCCAGCATTGCTTGGAGGCACTGGTCAGTCATGAAGTTGGGACCAGAGTACTCACGTGGGAAAGCCACAGCTCTGGGGCCAAAGTGTCCTTCCCACTGTTCAAGTTCAAATTCAATACAAAAATATCAGACCATGAGAAAACCTAGGCCATCATAGTCACTTTTCCCATTTCCTCAAAATGATAGGAAGAAAGTACACACAGATGCTTTATGAAAAATGGTAAGGATCTTTGTAGGAAGATCCTTAGCTATTGTCTTATCTGTTGCTCCATTTCTCCAAAGCGTACTGCTGCAGACAGACAAATAAGAAATCATTTTGAGGGGCACCTGGGTGGCTCAGTCGGTTAAGCATCCGACTTCAGCTAAGCTCATGATCTCATGGTTCATGGGTTTGAGCCCTGTGTCGGGCTCTGCACTGACAGCTCAGAGCCTGGAGCCTACTTCAGATTCTGTGTCCCCTCTCCGCTCCTCCCCTGTTTATGCTTTGTCTCTTTGTGTCTCTCAAAAATAAATAAGCATTAAAAAAAGTTTTTAAAAAGAAATCCATTTTGGATGAGAGTAAGCTATGAAGGTACAACTCTTACCAAATAAATAGTACCTTGTGCTAAACTTTCTGATATAAGTCAGGAATGATGATGACGGGAGGGTGGGAAGACCAATGTACTCCCAAAACAAAATGTCTTTCATATGAAATTAAGTCTGTGTGCTTCAGCACAATGAATACGCTGATTTTTAGAAAACAGGAAATTCTAACCTAAGTCATGACAACTGTACTCTAGCCTAACTTATATTTTACCTCAGAAAGATGTTTAAGTAGATCTATTTCTGTGCACTCCTTTGTATACAAGTAAGTCACAAAACAAGGGCATTATTGTTAAGAAAACCCATTCATTTGGACCATGAATGATAATCTATTATAAGTCTGTGGTTACAGGCCTAACAATCAGTCAGGAAAAAAGCAGGAGGAGCCCAGCGTAGAGTTTCCTTTGAAACTCTAAATGACTTGAGCTTGTATGCCTTTGGCTTCCTCTTGCATTTTCCACAATCCTTATGCTTCCTGCACTTCAGGGCAACTTCTCCAGGAAAGAGACACCTCTTTGAACACCAGTCAGACTAGCATGTTTATCAGAGACTCTGTGAATAAGATGACCTTTATCAAGAGGTCTTCATTTCAGAAAGCATGCAAGTCATGATACTATGGTAGTAACACACTTCCACTTAGTGCTTCCAACCCAAAACAGAGCAAGTAGGAGAGATTTGCCGCATCCCTTCCAGGCATGCCTGGATCTCTAAAACAAAATAAAGCTATTTAGGGCCACTCTGCCACAGTCAAAGAGAAGGCTTCCTCCCTTTATCAAAATCACTGAAATTTAATCTGATACACCCACATATTATAAATATCCATTTATTTCAATTATACTCAATATATTTCATCTTGCCTGATTCTCAAGGTCATGGAAAAACAAAATAGTTGGAAGATATTGGCTATCACTGTTGTATCATTCTCCACCTCCCTCCCTTTTGCTTAGGCTTGGTAACACACTCTTACTTATCTTACTTATTTTAAATAAAATTGAGCTAACATATCACCCCCAAATCTGTAGATTTTATAAATCTTTCTTTACCTTTATAGTCCCACCTTGACATAAGGTTTTCTACTAGTTGTAACTTCTGACTTCTGTAGCACAGTACATTTCTGTGTACTATATATACATAGCATATATATATATATATACACACACACACACACACACATATATATACATATACTATATATACATAGCATATATGTGTATATATATATATATATATCTTACTACAACTTGTCTAAAATATTATAATTTCATTATAAATGTATCAATGCTCATTAGTATAAAAAATAACAATGAAGCAAGATTAACATCATTTATCTTAGGAGGGAAATAATCTATTGAACTCTACAGATGTTAAGGAATTTATCTATTCCATGTTTATTCTGAATAATTAGAAATTCATTTCAAAATGTAATATTTATCCCAAGCCCTTAGGCCTTGGTATTATTGTAATGTTTCTAATCAATCCTAAAGTCATCTGGAAGTTTTGTTGTTCACCTAGAAGTTCTGATGAGTTTCCAAAGAACAGTAATACATTTTCACCAATTTTCCTTGTCCTTAAGAACACTAGTTTGCATGACAGAAACCTAAACTAAAAACACGCTCCTCTTCCATTTGTGGTTGGGTAATTATGATTTGAATGACACCAAAAAACCAGAAATTTTGAAGACAAAATTTCTCTGCTCTTAACCAAAACTCCACCCTTAGTAGTGTGTTAAGGAAGTACTCTTTCTTCATTCAATCCTCCTATAAAAGGTATGTATCTCTAAATCTCTCATGTTGCTGTGAATGAGTTAACAGATCTTTTCCTATACATGAGAAAGTTGAACCAAGGAGAAGGCAGTGAAGGTAGGAGAAAAGGCACTTCGGGTGAGGAGTGATGAGCAGGAAGTAAAAAAATGGCAGCCTTGAGCACAGTCATAGACCTAATGAAAATGACTCATTCCAATCCTGGATCAAATCAGTGACCTTGGCCTTGTTAATGCTATGAACCATTCAAGAGTGATGACAAATACCATTGAAAACTATCATAAATTCACAAACTGAAAGTATTCATCTCAGGAATAAGCTTGGCACTGTGATTATATCCTGTGCTTCATGGAAATTATGTATACCTACTTTTTAAATAGAGAGACCCCATATCTGAAGTTGCAGCAACCCCATTCTCCACTCTATCTTGAAATTTTAGATGAGATCATCTCCTCTGGCACAAAGAATACCACTCTGATTAGGATACTTAAGAGTTAGTCTTGACAACAAGGTTAAGTTAATTATTGGACTTTGGCAGGTCAATTCTTGGAAAGTTAAAGGACAGGAGGATCCCAAGAGGATTGCAGAAGTGTAATGCCAGACACAAATCTCCCTGCATAGTAGCCTGCCCGTCCTTCTCCCCACACAGCCCACACCCCAGACACAGATCCCTGTGCTTCCAATGTGACGCTGTTAAATCTAGGTCAGCACATGGAAAGAGTTTCTAAAGGTGGAAACATTCTATCAAGGTCCATGCAGTGGAAGGGTGAAAAGGCATGGTAGATACACCTTCTCCTACTCAGCCTGGGAATCATAAACTCAGGTATATTTTGCTTTTGAAGGTGTATTTGCTTCCTTTTTGCTGGTGAAGGATGCTTTGTTGATACAACTAGTTATCTTGGTACTCTATGGAAACGCGGGATAAGCCCTCACTCAGAATTTTTCTTGCTTCAAAGATTAATCAAACTCTTGAGAAAGTCCATTCTTTCTGTTACTCTGTCTATAATAGGGTCTAAAGCATCTCCCTTGTCAGGCTTTCTTCCTAGTTCTCTAAGGTCAAATTAAATGAGAAGTACATTTTTGAGATTTTTCAGAAGAAAAGGACTCAATTCAGTGTACTATTATTACACGGTTAAAGAAATCATTCATTTAAGTTTAAATTTGATTTATATAATTCCTTATGGCCAATAAGTTCTCATAATTCCAAAGCAGAGATGGTTATCTCTGGCATTGTATTCTAAATAATAATTTAATATTTAGAATAATTCTGTGCTCTAAGTGAAATTTCTAGGGCTGTCCTATCTGCCCAATTATCTTGTCAGTCATTCTTATGGCTTCCTATCCCACAAAAGATTGAGAAAATAAGAAAGCAAGAATTAAGAGATTCTCATATCTGTATCTTTTCATCATGGGTCTAGGCTGTATAGAATTTATGCAGGTTAATAAGAATATGATTGAAAAATAATTACAGGGAACACAGTTTTCTCTTGTATTTCTCCATCTTTGATCCTCAGTACAACTGTGAGTGGACTCAGTCCAGGACCCATTCCTGACTTTCCATAATACCCTGTTTAAACATCTGTTACAGGGGCACATGGGTGTCTTAGTCAGTTGAGCATCGGACTCTTGATTTCAGCTCAGGTCATGATCTTGCAGTTCATGAGTTCAAGCCCTACATCAGGCTCTGTGCTGACAGAACTCTCTCTCTCTCTCTCTCTCTCTCTCTCTCTCTCTCTCTCTCTTTCCTTCCCCCACTTGTGTGTACACGTACACACACTCTCTCTCTCTCAAAAATAAGCAAATAAAAAATTTTTATATAAACTTGTTATAGCACTCATTACACTGTAGAACATTACTTTCTATAACTTTATCTTTTAAAGTTTATTTTTATTTACTTTGAGAGCGTGCATGTGTGTACACGTGCACATGAGCAGGGGAGGGACAGAGAGAGAGAGAGAGAGAGATTGAGATACAGAGAATCCCAAGCTCCTAAGCAGGCTCCAGGCTGTTAGCACAGAGCCTAACTCAGGGCTCGATCTCAAGAACCGTGAGATCATGACCTGAATGGAGATCAAGAGCTGGAGGCTTAACCAACTGAGCCACCCAGATGCTTCACTTCTCTATAACTTTAAAAGCAGTAATGCCTCTATGTTATTCATCTCTGGAAACTTTCTTCCTTTTCCCCCATGTGTTTTCCTTCCATCCCCACCTAACATGGTACCCAACATAGCAGAAACGACCAATGTTTGATTAATGAACAGATAGTAAATAAGTGAATTAATGATGACATACATGGAAAAGGATTATAGAAGATAATGAATTATTCAAAGTGTTCTTTAATCAGTTATTGGGTGCTTCTATTTTATATATAATCCTTCCAAACTGAATGCCAATGCATATCTCAAGAAGGGGAGTAAAGAAAAATCCATATTTCTGTGCATCTTCACTGACAAGCTTTAGAAAAGGATGGCCTTCTCAGTATAATCAATAGTTAAGGATATTATTTAAATTTCACCTTTGAATATCATAAAACTTTTACTTCTTATGTAGAACCTAAATTCAGTAACTTTGCCATACACTATTTATAAATGGCATTATAAATAAGAGCTCATTCTATAACTTTTTAAATCTTGTTTGTGAAAGTCATTAACTAAATAATTTTACTTGCATGGAAATGTAGAAAATGATTATAAAAAATAATGGGAAGTCATAAAATATTTGTTAAACACCATTCTCACACAGTGAGTTAATTTTCCCTGAGAATATTGTTAGTAACTTTCAAATTGCTCATAAAACTGTATGTTTCCACTTACAAGTCCACCAGAATACCTAATGTCTAATCCCATAACTCAAGCAAATTTACCATCTGCCATGAAAAGTGTGCTGTTACTTGAATGTGGGGTTCTAGGGCAATCCATGTGGAGTCGTGTACCTGGATGGTAAATCATCTTCAGCTTCCAGTATCCTTCCTTTCTTACCTCTCAGTGCTAACTACAGTCTAAGGCAATTAAAGAGCCATGTGTTTCACTCAGTTTAAAACCAGTATTTCTAAAGCCATTGGAGAATTTGGCTCTTTTCATCACAAAAGATTGTAGATCTTTCTCAAATCATCCCTCGTCCATGGGTCCTGGTGAGATGCATTCCCTTTATCCATCCTCTACCCTCACATAGGAATCTTGTATCCCCATAAAATAAAAATACAGTTTGATCTGGGATTATCTTACAACTCTTTGAAGGCTTCTTCCCTATCACACATCATGAAAGTGTGAGTTCTTTAAACTAAGGGAGAGCCTATATCATTCAAACCTTCCAATTAATGTCCCAACAGAAGTAAGTATTTGGCAGTGGATCTGAATCAGATGATACACTTAACTCTGGTTGGCTTCCATCAAACAATGAGCAATGATCTGTTCCGGTTGCCATATTCAATGCCTGAATTATTGGCTTTAATAATTTGTTAGATCCTTAAAGGAATAGTATCGTAGGAAACTCCTATACCATTCTCTTATTGCAGTCCATACCCAGACCTCCATATCCATCTTTCTCTCTCTTCCTCCCTTCTTCCCCCCCCTCCCTTACCCCTCTCTTTCCACATACAGCTATCATTTTCAGTATGGTTTTGTTTATTTTTTCTATGGTGACTATTTGATAAGCCAGTTTAAAATGTGTCTATTAGGATGACCATCATCCACTCAGATTCTCTTCTCTCCTATACCCTTTTCCTACCATTCCATTTGCCCTTGGTCCTTACAGGATTTATCACTAGGCCCCAAAGACATCAGAATCCTGGAATAGAAAGAGAGAAGTTATCAAGTACAACAGTTCCCAGTATATTCCCACTCATAGCAACATTAAGTATGATAAAACTACTTTCTAGCAACAGACCCTGGAAGCTGGCTACTCCCATCAAGCCTTATGCCTACAAAGTGAAATAAAAACAAGAGTTGATATAAATTGCAAAGATATGCTGGAGAAACAACTCCTGTTTTTCTACACAAGCCCAACTTTCCCTGAAATTCCACTATCTCCTTAAGATTGTGCTAATACTGAAGTTGTAGGGGGATAAAAAAGAACTATGGTAGAAGAAGAAAAGAAGGCAAAAGAGAAGAGGGGGAGAGAAAAATTTGTGAATACAAATTAACTGTGGTATATCTACTGTGGAAACAAGTATGGAGATTTCTCAAAAATTTAAAAATAGAATTACCATATGATCTAGCAATTCCGCTTCTGGGTATTTATCTGAAGAACATGAAAACACTAACTTGAAAAGATTTATGTACTCTATGTTCATTGCAGCATGATTTACATTAGCCGAGATATGGAAACAACCTAAGTGTCCATTGATGAATGAATGGTAAAGAAAATGTGGTATGTGTATGTATGTGTATATGTTTATAATGGGATGTTACTCTGCTACTAAATAAATAAATAAATAATGAAATCTTGCCATTTGCAACAACATGGATGGACCTCAAGGGCATTATGTTAAATGAAATAAATCAGACCAGGAAAGATAAAGACCATATAATCTCAGTTATATATGGAATCTAAAGAATGAAAAACCCCAAAACACACAAGAAACCAAGCTCATAGAAACAGAGAAGAGACTGGCATCTGCTAAAGGCTGGAGTTTCTGAGGATGGTTGAAGGGTGTCAAAAGATACAAGCTTCCAGTTATAAAATAAGTCATGGGGATGTAATGTACAACATGGTGACATGACTACTGCAGTACTACTACATTACATATTTGAAAATTGATAATAAAATAAAAAAGTAGATCTTAAAATTTTTATAAGATAAAAGAATGTCTTAACTATGTAAGGTGACAGATATTAACTAGAGTTATTGTGATGATCATGTCACTATTACATGATATTGAATCATTATGTTGTACATCTGAAACTAATACCATGTTATATGTCAATTATGCCTCAATAAAAATAAAAATTAATTGTGGATAAAATTTTAAACTAAGAAATAGTAAAAATAGGGGTGCCTGGGTGGCTTAGTCGGTTAAGCATCCAACTTCGGCTCAGGTCATGATTTCACGGTTTGTGGGTTCGAGCCCTGCGTCAGGCTCTGTGCTGACAGCTAGCTCAGAGCCTGGAGCCTGCTTCAGATTCTGTATCTCCCTCTCTCTCTGACCCTCCCCTGATCACACTGACTCTCTCTCTCAGAAATAAAAAAAAAAACATTAAAAAAATTAATTAAAAATAAAAATACTTGATATGGCAAAACTGATTACTATCTAAAAGGTAAATCATACATTATAAGTCAATAATAAGATGTATTGTGGGGAAAGTTAACAAATAAAGTAAATATAAGTAGGTAAAAAGTGAAGAGAAGGCAAAATCTAAATAAGAGGAGATAAAATTCAAATAATTTTTAGAAGTCTTGTGGTCAGGAAGAAAAAAATTTGGTGGGGGAAAGGTTTTTGAGAAACTTTAAATGAATGTAATTATTTATAGTGTGTTTTACCAATCTAAAATACTTCGTGATTTTGAGAACGTAAAATGTAACCTATATAACTTGATTTGATCACTAAAACAATCATGTTTGACACATTAAAAAATGCAATTGTCTCAGATTATTGCAGTTTGTTTTAAAAATTGCTATCAACAATTTTTTAAAAAAGACCTGCCAACTCTGGAACTTATTGTTTTGGGGTTTTTTTTTTTAAGGATTCATTTTTAAGTAATCTCTATACCCAATGTGGGCTCAAACTCACAACCCCAAGATCAAGAGTTGCATGCTCTATGAATGAGCCAGCCAGGCACCCCTGTAAATTTAAGACAAACAAGATGAAACCTAAGGATATAAGAAGCCATAAATTTCATCATATAGCACATGATGTTAACTGGGCTTATTTTTTTTCCCCTCCCTGCTGTGTATAAAAATCTTCTTTAAAAGATGTCAAGCAGCAGACGTAGAAAGAAAACACTCCCTGGACATTCTTGCCTCCTTGATGTTTGTCTAATAAACAAGCTTGCGACAAAATGTCTGGCTGCATGGACTAGGTATATATGCTTAAGATGATCATTTCTCCTCTCTGGATCTCATGTTTCATCCTTAAAACCAGAGGGTTGGATCAGACTGCCACCTGGTTCTAATTTAACATGATCATTCAAAAGCCACTGTAGTGCGGGCTGTGGTTCCCCCACGCAGACTGCCTCCCCACAAAATTCCTCAGGTATGAAGTGCTGATCCCAACCGCCGGGACTAGTGGTGACTGATGGGTCTTAGCTACATCCCTCTCTCGGAATTGCCCTTCAGGGAGATCCACCCAGCTCAAGGTTATGCCCTCTTCCTGGGAGCAACTTGCATCCAGTGACTGGTTCCTTAGGGGACATATAGTCTGGACCTTCTTGCCTCAATTCAGGACACCGTACAAGGCCCCCCGGCCCTGGAGCTCCCTGTGGTATCAGCTGAGGTCTCTGTGGGATCTGCATCACGGTTCAACTTGCCCCCCTGCCCAACCTGCTTCCTTCTTTCCCTACTAGGTACTGAACCTAAGCACACGCCCCAGTAAACTTCCTGCAAAGCAAGTCTCCACATCTGGGTCTGTTTTTTCAGGGATGTGACATGGAACAGGCCCTAAATCTCTTACTTCTTGGAGGCAGAAGAGTTTTATTTTGAGTTTTGGACTGTATATCTTATTCTCACGATCAGGAATTAAGGGGCTTATATTACTGTCCAATAATTATTTTCACAAAACATACTAACACATTATAAAATTATTTCAGAAGAATAGGATTAGAATGGAATGTAGAAACACTACATCTCAAGATACTCATTCATTACTTTAACAATTAAAAATGTATATTATGGTTTAATTTTTAGAGAAAAAAATGAGTAAATTTTTTTCCAACCTTTGCTTCTCTAGGGGAAACAAAACTTAGTATAACAAAAAAAAAATAGGGCTGTAAAGAAGAGGAATAAATACAGAGCAAAAAAAACCCAGTAGTTGTTTTAATAATAAAAGAGGTAAAAAAAAAAATAAGAAGCTGAGAATTAAGAAATGAAACACAAATGAAAATACACATTTTTAATGAATCCTCAGAATTAGAAAAACAATTAAAAGACATACATAATACCATCACTCAAAACTCATAGCTCCCATGAAACTAACAAGTTTTTATATCCTTTTCTGAATTTGGATGGGATTCCTTTCTTTTAAAGTTTTTTTTTTTTTCCCCAAGCAATTGGGTAATTTTTTTTCTTTTCTCAGTTTTTTTCTTTCTTCTTTATATTGTTTTTTCCTCTAATATAGAAAGGTTTCATCATGCCCAGTACATTTTAGACAAGTCAATACACTTCTTTTGTGTGTGTGGCAGGGTGGGGGGGAGGGGGTTAACTCTCCTGGTCACTTTATAGTTTACTTTTGTCTCATTCTTGCATGTCCATTTCTTCTGCATTATTCAAGCAAACAATCAGAGAAATCTTAAATCTTAGCCTTGAAGCTGCAATTGATAGGCACATTTCTCTTACATGAATTCAATTACCTCCTCTGCAATTCAAAAATGAACTACGAAATAAAGTAGATATTTCAGAGCTACTTGGATCCTGGCAACAAGAGAAACCCTAGGTCTTGGTGAAGTAGCAACAGCTGATTTAACCAGCATGGAATGATTCTGCATCTGATCTCTGCCAGGATAACACAGGGTCTTATTTACTGTCTCTTTTCTTACTTCTTCTAAGTAGGTACTGTTTTCTGTTGACTTATCCCCTAGCTTTAGGCCCTGGAACAATGTTGAACATAGTGTCACTGGCCCTGGTGCCAGACAGGATCAGGGGCTCTGGAATATTTACAGTTTCCCTTCTTCTGCTTCCATAAATGAAATGGGCAGTCTGAATGGAGGAAATCAAGGGCCAGCTGGCTGAAAACACAACTGGCAGCAAAGCACTTGGGCTCCTTCCAAGAGCTGGTGTTTAAAGAGAGGCCATTTAAAAAGCAAATTCCAACTACCATAATAACGTTTCAGGACACGAGCTGTAAGATGAAATAGTAAAATCTTACTCAGAAATATTTTTGTTTCCAAAGTTTGGAACCTGTTATATGCCCTCTTCTTCTTAAGAAATTTTCTAGTCTTAGTGAATCCCTTAAAATAGCCAATCCATACCCTAACAAATGACAAGTATATATTATATACTTTTGCAAATTTATGTCTATATATAAATTCTATGCCATGATGGCCAACATGTTATTCTTGCTTAAGTTCATTCACACAAAATAAATAAAACTGTTAAGAAATGGAGAAGGAAGGAGAGAAATAAAAAATGACATGGGAATTCAGATGGGATAGCATGCAGACAGCCAAAGACACTTAAACCAATTTTGGGAGGTTATTAATATATCATGAAGCCAACTGACAAAAGCAGATTTCCTTTGTTAAATAAGATAGTACTTGAATTTGTATATTTAAGGAAAAAATGCAATAATCTTCTTGGGGAGAAATCATGTTAGAGCCCTACTGGATAAGCAATGCGTGTTTTGTTGTTGTTGCTGCTGAGTTCTGATAATGACAACCATACACTGGCCACTTATTAAGCCTAGAATCTCTGATAGGTACCAAATAGAAAATATACATATAAATGCCATATGCAGAGAGATAAATTTAAGACCTAAACAATTCTATATATTATGAGATCATAATTATTTCATAATCCATAGAAATGAGTTTGAAGGTGAGTGAACAAAGCTGTCTCTCTCTCTCTCCCTTCCCCTTCCTCTCCTTCTCTCTAAATGATTGGCAAGAGAAATGGAGGAAGGTACCCAGAAAAAAAAGTGAATGGGGTTCAGCAGCCAGGCAGGTGCGTGGAGCAGCAGTTCTGATGCTATAAATCCCAGAAATGGGTAAAGCCAGTATCTTGAGACCCTCTAAAAGGCATTACCTCGATATAGGGCACAATCTTGCAAGAGAAGTCCTCCAGCAGCCACTTCTTCGTCAGCTCGTGAAAGATGACAAGCGGAAGGCAGAAGAAGATGATGAGAAAGTCCCAGAAGGCCAGGTTGGCCAAGAGGGAATTGGAGATACTCCGCATGTAGTAGTTGTGACACACGATGCACATCACCGCCAGGTTGCCAATGATGCCAGTCCCGAAGATCACCACAGACAAACACATGACCGCATAGGCGCCGTAGGACTCCTGGGTCAGCGGGTAGAAGGGGTTCTTTATTCTCAAGCGTCGGTTTGTGCTGTTTCCCCGGCGGGGACCCCCGCGTTCGTAGATCCCTTCGCCCGAGGACCCATTCTGGGCCAGCGCCTTGCCAGGGGGGGCAATTGTCCGCCCTTCGTACCCAGACAGTCCATTGACCGTCTTGGCTGGGGTGTCGTGGCGGGAACCCTGGAGTTTCCCGCTTCTCCTTGGCCAGTAATAA
Source organism: Proteles cristata cristata (assembly GCA_017311185.1). Lineage (NCBI taxonomy): Eukaryota > Metazoa > Chordata > Mammalia > Carnivora > Hyaenidae > Proteles > Proteles cristata. Next base: position 1,253,550 of record JAESUZ010003619.1, on the reverse strand, counting down.
AAGTCGCTGGCTCCAGGTTCCGTCCTCACACTCTGCTCCTGGCTGTGCCCAGAAATGCCAGAGCCTCTAGGACCCTTCTCTTGCCCCTCTGAGATCTGAAGGAAGAGTTGAAGAGCCTGGGGGTTCCCTCTCCCTAAAGTTCCAGGGGGCTCCTGACCCCGGGCACCTTTCCACCTCCAGGCTCCAGGCGGCCAGGCTGGAGGTCCCGAGGGTTCAGCGGTCAACGCCTCCGCCCCTCTGCCCACACCTGGGTCACTTCCCGGAGCTGCCCTTCTGTCCCTAAAGGGCGCCTTGCGCACCGCTGCCCCCTGCTCCTCCTCCCTGAGCGCACGGGTTAGCAGGTCTTCTGCAGAATTTCCCAGTCCCCAAGAGTCCCTGCTGCGACGGTGGCCCAGTGCAGGTGAGCAGTTTTCCCCCAGGCAAGTTTCGTTTCTTGGCGAAGAGGCGGACCCGAGGGCAAGAGAGGCAGAAACCTTGAGCAGTAGCAGAAGCAGCAGCCGCAAGGTGCGGGCGAGAGGCGAGCCCGGGGCCCGCATGGCTCGGTGAGGGCGCACCCCGCGGCCGCGGCTCCCGGTTAGGACCGACACCTGCTGCCTAAGTTGCTGCTGAGAGTTAGACACATGTCACATACTCACCCCCGCCCCGGCAGTGGGGGACGGGAGATTACGGGGAGGTTGGGGGATGGGTCTTGGGTCACAAACCCTCCCCCTCTATAATCCTTCCTCCTTTGGCTACCCGTGCATCCCTCAGCCAAATCCTCCCCGAGCGCTGCGTGTCTCTCCCAACGTTCAGAGAGGGGATCGTTGCTCCCGGCGGCTGACCTTGAAAAGTTGTAACCAACACCTGACTGCTGATTAATGTTGCGACTCGGAGAAGCCCGGACCAAGCCCCACGTTCCTCCCTGCCTTTGGGCGGTTGCCTTCTTGGTAACAGTTGCTCTGCCTATTTACATCCTTTCGATACCGCTTTATCCAGTTGGTAACAGTTGTCCTGCCTTGTTACATCCTTGCCGTGCCGCTTGATCCAGTTGTAAGCCGAGGTCGCTCAAGGGGGAGAAAAACAAGTTCCCTTTCTTCAGATGACTGGCAGCCACAATCCCACTGCTGGCTCGCTGGAAACAGGTTGCAAGCAGCCAGACGCCCCGCAGACGCGCCCGGGAAAGTCTTGCCCCACCTAACCCCAGCGACGTGCGAGGCCGCTGCTGCCGCGGAGAAGCGGGATTCGAAACCCGTGGTCACTGTCAAAGTTGCGTCTCCTCCAGCTCAAAGTTGACCAGGGGGGCGGCGCCGGCTGCTGGGCGGTGCGTCCTAGCGGAGAAGGGAGTCGGTGGCGGGGGTGAGGAGGGCGGGCGCCGCGCCTCGGTGGCCGGCGGCCGTAGGAGCTTGTTGCGGCGACAGCAGGCGCTACCCGGGCGGAGCGTGTGGTGCCTGGAGCCGCCGCGGGCGAGGCGGTGCATGGCCGGAAAGGGGGAGGTGGCCCGGCCTCTCCCCGCGGCTCCAGTCGCTGCGCGCGCGGGCGAGACCCAGCGCTCCGCTCCTTGCCTCCTCCCCCTCCTCCGGCTCCTCCGAGAGATGCTGGTTTGTGGGGAGACTGGATTCCCTGGTGGTTTACGACTCACTAAACCCACACACGTTTCATTCAAGCCCTTTGTCGCTGCTTTCACTCGTAGGAGCTGGAAGCGGAGAGGGAACAAGGGCGGAGGCGCTGAGCTAGTGATGGGCGGGACACGTTAATTCCCCAGATGTCAGAACCAGCTTGACAGGTCCCAGAGCCCGGTGGGGAGGAGCAGGGGCGAGACCCGGGCTTTCTCTTCCCATCCGCCGTGCGCCGGGTGCGCATGCCCAGGCCTCGGCCCCGAGAGAGTAGTAAGGTGAGCAGCCAGCGCACCCCGTTCGGTATTCCCAGGGGCTGAGACTCGACAGAAAGGAAGCTCAGAGGGTTCAGTCGTAGAGAAGGAGCAGTTCCGGGAATGGGACGCACAGTGAAAATGTTCAGGATGCATCGTTACCTTTAAATACCGAGTTAGGAGGCATGCTAACTGGGGTTACTTAGAATGCCCATTGTACAAAGAAAGTAGTTTTGTTTGATGAACTAGTGGGAAATGACAGGTGGGCGGAAATTAACTTGACATGGCTGACCCTGCCTTTCCAACGTTTAGCAGGAGCCCTGCTAAAGCTGTTCAGGGTATAGTTAGTAAGACAGACAAATATAAAATAGACAAACCGACTAAGAGAGAAAGTAACAGAGTAAGAAATAAACACATTTTGAAATGGAAAAAAAGCAACATCTAGAAAGAAGAGAAAATACAATGAAAAATATGATGCCAATTGTGTACAGAGTAATGGCCCTCCAGAAGATGTCCACATCCTAACTCCCAATACCCGTGGAAATGTTACCTTATCTGGCAAAAGGGACTTTGCAGATGTGATTTAGTTTAAGATCTTAAGATGGGAAGTCGACATGTCATGAATTATCATGCAGGTGGGTCCACTGAAATCACAAACGCCCTTACAAGAGGGAACTAGAAGGGTCAGAGTGAGGTGGGGCAGTGAGTCAAGCAATCTCTAGAAGCTGGAAAAGTCCCTTCTTGCTCATTCTAGACTTCTGACTTAAAGAACTGTAAGATAATTAATTTGTTGTTTTACACCACAAATTTGTAGTAATTTGTTTCAGCAGCAATAATAAACTAATATACCAATTAACCCGAAAATGTAGACAGCAACAATTTCATTAAAAAATATTAAATACCAAAAATAGCTCAAGAAGAATTTTTTTTAGAAACCTAAGTAGAACCTTAACATTAAAGAAATGAAATCATTCATCATGTTCTACTTATCAGAAAGCACTAGACATTATCAAATCCTAAGGAGTAATTATGCTTTATATGAAATGTTTGATAGCTACCCAATTCATTTTATGAAGCCGTAAAAACCTTAATATCAAAAATGGAAAATGACAGAAAATGGGATAAAAGGGGTTAATAGCACTCATTTATACATTAATTTATTCATTTACATATAATAATTAATTCTCTCAAGTTCATTAATCTAATGAACACATATTCTGCTCACATTATTTAGGCAAGAGCAGTTAACAAAATAAAGGTCTGCACCCTCTGATTTCATATTCTCTTGGGGGAGACTGATAATAAACAAATAAATATATAATACATCAGATGATGATAAGTGTTAGAGAGAAAAGAATGGAGAGTAAGGAAGGAGAGTAATGGATTAGGGAAATCTGTTATAAGATGGACAGTGAAAGCCTTTTTAATCTGGTGATTTTTGAATACTTACAAACATGTATCCAATAATCCCAAATAAAATCCTGGTGAATTCAACGGTATCTGTTTTATTTCTAAATATGGCATATAATAGGGTTTATCCCAAAAATGACAGGATAGCTTAACATTTCTAATATTTTTAATAATTTATGAAAATAAGCAATTTATGAAAATAAGGACAAAGACACTTATCTCAACAGATGCATGAGACGCATTTGGTTAAATGCCATCATCATTCATTATTAAAACTGTTAGCAAAAACCTTTAGAAAAAAACTTCTTTAATTTAACAAATGTAAATTTAAAAATACAGCAAACATTAATGTTGAAGTAATAGAAACATTCCCTTTAAAATGAAAACAAGACCGGATCACCTCTTCTATGAGGTGAAATACTTATCAATGATAAGTGAAAACACTTAGCAAAGAAATACTACAAGAAAAAGAAATAGTTGTAGTAAAGGAGTACAGTTGGTGTTGCTTGTAGATAAGATAGGCCTACACACAAAATTTAAAGCATATTAACGTTTATATAGCTAGCTGTAGTAACTTACCAGATATCAAGACTTATAAGGCTATAGTAACAAAAATGGCATGATATGGGTACAGGAGTGGGAGGCAAATAGATCAATGAAATAGAACAGAAAAGAGGGAAGATGCATAAAGTCATGTTAGAATTTGATATTAAGAGAACTGCCATTACAAATGGTTGGAATGGTTGGACTGGCCAATAAATGACACTGAAAAAAATTGACAATCCAAAGAGAAAAAATAAAGTTATATTTGTTTTTTTATACTCTATATAAAATATATTTCAGGGGCTCCTGGGTAGCTCAGTTGGGTAAGTGACTGACTTCGGCTCAGGTCATGATCACAAGGTTCGTGGGTTCAAGCCCCATGTCGGGCTCTGTGCTGACTGCCATCTCAGAGCCTGGAGACTGTTTCAGATTCTGTATCTCTCTCTCTCTCTCTCTCTCTCTCTGACCCTCCCCTGCTCACGCGCACTCTCTCTCTCTCTCTTAGAAATAAATAAAAACATTAAAAAATTAATATATATATATATATTTCAGACTAAAGATCTTAATATGAAAACCAAGTATTTAAAACTTTGAGAAGAAAATATAGGAAAATATCATTATGATATAAGCGTAGGAAAGATTTCATAAGATTGAAGAAAGAAAGAATAAAAGATAATAATGATCAATATAATTATCTTAAACTTTTAACAACAAGGAAACCATCAGCAAAGTTAAAATCAAGCTACAAGTGTGAAGCCGATTGTGCTATAAAAGGACTAGTAAGATCTAGTGCTGCCTGATAATGAGAGAAAAGTCTAGCTCCAGTGGGTCTTTTAAAGACACAAAACATGCTAATGTGCAGGTTTACAACTGCCTACCTGAAATATCTTATAAAATAATCACCCAGCACACTCACTCAAAGCTGAATTATTATAACACAAGTCATCATCACAACATGATATAATTTCTATTAATTTGCATGCACATTGATAAAACTCCTGGGAGGGTTTTCCAGGGTGGTCCCCCCAGCAGTATCCCTGTTTGGGGACAATTAAAAAAAATTTTTTTTAATGTTTATTTTTAAGAGAGAGACAGAGATAGAGCATGAGCGGGGGAGGGACAGTGAGAGGGAGACAGAATCTGAAGCAGGCTCCAGGCTCAGAGCTGTCAGCACAGAGCCCGATGTGGGGCTCGAACCCGCAAACCAGGAGACCATGACCTGAGCCAAAGTCAGATGCTTAACCAATTGAGCCCCCCAGGTTCCCCGGGGACAACTTTTAAAATCTTGCTCTAAGATAAAGAGGAGCAAATATGGGAACACTCATGAGTGCTGTAGGCTAGAGGTTATTTACTACCATTTTATCATTTTCTCAAATAATCCACATTCCACAGAGATTTTTGGAACTTACTTTTTGTCCTGCAACAGGACAAAGGATTGACCTCCAGCATCTACAAAAATGCCTATAAAGATAAGAGGAAAAGATTAATTTTAAAAAGATGGACAAAGGATGAGATCAAGAATTTCTCAAAGGAAGTGGGGCTCCTGGGTGGCTCAGTCAGTTAAGCGTTCGGCTTAGGTCATGATCTCATGATTCGTGGGTTCGAGCCCCGCGTCAGGCTCTGTGCTGACAGCCAGCTCAGAGCCTGGAGCCTGTTTCAGATCCTGTGTCTCCCTCTCTCTCTGCTCCTCCCCCACTCTCTGTCTCTGTCTCAAAAATTAATAAAACAAAGAAACAAAAAAAATTTTTTAAAGAATATCACAAAGGAAGAAACTCAAATGACCACTAAAAATGTGGAACTATAGTCATTCTAATAATTAGAGAGCTGCAAATTATAATAACAATAGGGTGCCACTTTACCTCTATTAGACTATTAAAGAGAATATCAATATCCAACTGAGAGGATAGGAAGAAATATAACTGTTCTTGGAAGAGAGAATATTTTGTCAATACCTTTAAAAAGCTGATGATGGGGCACCTGGAAGGCTCAGTCAGTTGGGCACCCAACTTTGGTTCAGATAATGATCTCAAGGTCCATGAGTTCAAGTCCTGGCAGCGCTGGGCTCTGTACTGACAGCTCAAAGCCTGGAGCCTGCTTCAGATTCTCTTTCTCTATCTTTCTCTCTCTCTCTCACTCAAAAATAAGTAAACATTAAAATTTTTTTAAAGTTGATGATGTTTATACCTTCTGAACATGAAACACTACCCCTAAGAATAAGCCCTGGAAGAGCTCTTGCACATGGGTATAAGGAACACTTTACACTTGTTTTTAAGAATAAAAAGAATGGAAACATTGAAAATGTCAATCAATATAGGAATGGAAAAATTAATTGTAGTATATTCATAAAAAGGACAAACCAGACTTAGACATATCAACAAGGTTGAGTCTGAGAAATAAATACAAAGGTCAGGGGGGAAAAGCAAGATTCAATGTCAACTATACTATGCTATCATTTGTGTAAGTCTTAAACAGAACACAAAACACTATGGTAAACCATACATGATATATCATAAAAGTATAAAACATATGGAGGAAAAAATACATACCAACTTCAGAATATTAGTTACCTCTGGGAATAGAGGGACGCGAATGGTATTAGAGAGAGAGAGAGCTTCTACTCTAACTGTAGAATTTTGTATTTTGCTTTTTCAAAAAATAATTCAGGAGGGGGTAATCTGGGTTAATTATGGAACAAGAAAAAAATAGTTGCCAAAATAAAACCAGAGATAGTGCCTTCCCTCTTATCTCATTAGTTTGAAGTTTGGGTCAATAGAAGTAAGATTTTTATATATTTTTTACTCTAGATCACAATAATGTGTCACTAATTTTCACCTCCACCCAGAAAGGAAGCCAAACTCACTAGGAAAAAAATCCCTTTGCACCCTTCCCAGAAACCCATTGTGATTCACACGTGCTTGCCCTGAGGTGGGCATCATTCTTAGAGTGGTAAGCAGCAGAACTGAGGTATTCAGCTTGGGGAGCTGCTTAGAAAATTCGGGCTGTCTTTGCTTGTCTGAGAGGATACCTCCTTAACCTACCAGAACAATAGTGCCTTTCTATTAAGATGGATGCCATGCTCTGGCTTCTTAAGTAAAGGCTTATTATAGTTGAGAATAAAACTACAGAGAGTTTCAGTCACCCTATTGGAGCCTGGGACAATGTAAATCATTTATCTTCTTGTAAACAATTTTCTTATCTGTAGAACAATGATATTCATACCTGTTCTCAGCTGTGCTACCCAAATCATTATGATGATTAGGCAAATATGAAGACACTTCATAAAATATACAATATCTGTCTTTGTTCCTTTTAGTATTCAACTATTTGTTGCTATTAGCAAAACTTAAATGACATCAGGAATACATAAGCTGTGAAGATCATGGTTGATAAAGGAAAGTCTGAAGTAATAGATTAAATTTAAAAAGCATTCACTGCAAAAAGAAGAAACAAATGTCTTTGAACTCTTTCCCCAAAGCTTATCTCATCTGTAACCATAATTTTTAAAATAGGAATAGGCACAACTCCTCTATTCCTGTAGTTTCTACTATAAAAATATAGATTAGAAAATATGTTGGCTAATCATTGTCTGGTTTACATCAGAGGTCATTTATCTGCACAAGAACTGATTTGAACATGGATTTTTCTGTATCAACATTCCACAGGGTTTATAATATATAATATTGATATTTTTAATATACAAAACAGAACATGTAAATTATTACGTGTCTTGGCATTTCTGTACAATCTATCACACTTTGTTTAGTCTTTGGTGTGCTGAAGTTAAGACACGTTACAAAATCAGAGGAATGACTATTTCAACTTTTAAGATACATCACTGAACAGAGGAAGTTTTCACTCAGCACCCAATTCACTTCTCAAATATTTCTTTCCTTTTGGCTTCAGAGTTCAAATGGACCATTTCTCTAAAAGAAATTGTAACAGGCAAACAATACATTTTATTTTCTGAGATTCAAAATCTCAGTTTGTGATTGCAAACTCTCTCTATCCCTAAATTACGAAATGTTAGCTTGCTAGCTTTTCTTTACTACCTACTCTGTCCCCACCCTTTGCCACACATGAGAGCTTACTTGTGAAGCCTGGCTAGAGGTTTGTCAATTTTGTTTATTTTTTTCAAAAAACTAACTTTTGGTTTCATTGATCTGCTCAACTGATTTTTTGGATTCTATATTGTTTATTTCTGCCCTGATTGCTATTTTTCTCTTCTCCTACTGGTTTTGGGGTGCTCTTTTTTGCTCTCCTTCTAGTTCCTTTAAGTGTGCCTTTAGATTCTGTACTTGCACTTTTTCTAATTTCTTGAAATAGACCTGAGTGCAATGTACTTTCCTCTTAGGACTGCCTTTGCCGCATCCCATAGAGTTTGAATTGTTGTATTTTCATTATTATTTGTTTCCCTATATTTTTTAATTTCTTCTCTCATTGCCTGATTGGCCCATTCGTTCTTTAGTAGGGTGTTCTTTAACCTCCATGTTTTTGGAGGTTTTCCAGACTTTTTCCTGTGGTTGATTTCAAGTTTCATAGCATTGTGATCTGAAAGTGTGCATGGTATGATCTCAATTCTTTTATATTTATCGAGGGCTGCTTAATGACCCAGTATGTGATCTATCTTGGAGAATGTGCCATGCGCACTTGAGAAGAAAGTGAATTCTATGTCCTGAGAGCTTAATTGCAATTAATGGAAACAAAGTACTGTTTGGGATAAAACACTAATATGATTATATCTATCTTAAAAATAAAATGTCGGGGCGCCTGGGTGGCTTAGTCGGTTAAGCGTCCGACTTTCGCTTAGGTCATGATCTCGCGGTTCGTGGGTTCGAGCCCCGCATCGGGCTTTGTGCTGACTGCCAGCTCAGAGCCTGGAGCCTGTTTCAGTCTGTCACACCTTCTCTCTCTGACCCTCCCCTGCTCACGCTGTCTCTCTCTCTCTCTCTCTCTCTCTCTCTCCTAGAAATAAATAAAACGTTTAAAAAAAATAAAATAAAATGTCAATATTAAAGTATGTAACATTTTAAATGAAAACTATGATTAAAATGGTCCTTTACTTATGCCAGAAAAAAATTATGTAGATGTTGGGCTACATAAAATATGTTTAGACCACTACATCACATTACATAACGAAATCTTTTTTTTCTAGTTGGAAAGGAACTTGAATGCAGAAAGGGATAAAATTAAAGATCATACAACCAAACGTTCCAACCTTTCACATCTCTTCACCAAGGTAATGCTTTATCAAATGCAAGAGAGAAAACAAGATACATGCACTCTCTGACAAGACTTCCATTAATGTGTATATTGATCTCCATGAAGGAATTTTACTTATAAGAGGATTTGGGTGCTAAAAAGAAACTAAACATCATTCATCTAGGACAATCTCCTTTGTTTTTGAAATAAGGAAACTGAAACCAAAATGGGTGAGGTAATTTCCCCTGTATCATGCAGTAAAATTGGACTAAAACCCAAGTTCTTTAGAGTGAAGACAAAGGATGACCAGTCAGTGGTTTAGAGAGGCTTCCTGATGAAGGTGGCTGGTTCAAGGGCAGAAGGGCCGGAGTTAGTTATTGAAGTGGGAGGAGGAAGAATCCATGCTGCAAGCAGAGGGGTTGAGTCCAGCAAAGATAGGGAGAACAGAGAACAACTGAAGTATATAGAACACCAAGCAGTTCAGGGTTGCTAGGAATAATGGATGAAAATTTGTGTTCTTAAGGAAAAAAGGTTAATGTCAATTTTACTTTTCGAGGGATGCTCAGTTAAGACAATGGTTAGGTGACATTTGACTTAGAGCTATTTATTCTGAGTCTAGCAATATTTAAATCCATTTAATCTTTTATTTATTCAAGATAAATATTAAACGTATTACTTACCTCCTCTATGCCAGAAACTATGTGTATACTAGATGTAGAATGGCTAAGTGAATTCACAGAAAACTTATGGGGGCATTTCCCATGACAGAAGGGGTTCTGAATGGGAAAAGTCATGGGTCTTCACTGCATTGACTAGCAAAGTTGCTGTAATGATGGAAAAGGTAATGCATGTAAAATCAAGGTGTACTTTGACATACACTCATAGTTGATAACTGTTATTTAACTGATTCATTTTAGTTGCTTAATATCAATGAAGAGATCGAAGTTTTTACAAGGACCCTTGTTCTGTCTTACAACCAACCACACACACTCTTCTGGGAAGTATGCCCACACAGTTTATTGTCCTCATACTGGTTCTTCCAAATTAACCAACATTTAGCCAATTAATCCCAGATCTGGAATTTTCCAACTAGGAAAGAAACAGAAAGAAAGTATGGGGAGTGTCTCCACTTTAGGTAGATCTTTAGGCAGGTGTTGCTGGCAGCCATATTTCCAATGAGGATAAAGGCACACAGAAAAGCAATCTATCATTAGGGAGACAAATGAAGGACATTCAGAAATAAGTTTAAATAAACCATAAATTTATGTTTTATAAAGATTAAAATATTTAAGGCATACATGAATCATTTTTTAATGATTCCTCACACTGTTTTTCAGTGATGTATTTCTTTAGATACAGTAGGATAAATAATATTTCTGGGACTCCTTTCCTGCTAGGCTTAGAAATGAACCTCCAACTCATCCTCCCTTTTCAAATTCTTCTTTAATTACCAACAAAGCATAGAACTCTAACAACCTGGGGGAAAAACAGCTGTAAAACAGTTATCTCGAAGTACCCATTAATAATCTGCTTTTAATCCTGGCTATTATTCTAATTAGTACTATTTTTTTTTAAGTTTATTTATATATTTTGAGAGGGAGGGCCACACATGTGAAGAGGGGAGAGGCAGAGAGAGAGGGGGAGAGAAAGAGAATCCCAAGCAGGCTCCACACAGACCCCAATAAGGGGCTCAAAACCACAAACTGAGATCATAACCTAAACTGAAAGCAAGAGTCAGACGTTTACCTGAGACATCCAAGTGTGCAAAATTACAGCTCTTTTTTAAGAGAATTCATTCTTGATCAAATCAGTCCATTCATCCAACTTTGTTATATGATAAAGAGCCAGGGATTATCACTCTAGTTTTGAAGATTAAAAAATAAACACTATATCTTGACCAAATGAAATGAAAAATTACTCTTTTCCAGAATGGTTTGTGATGGCAGAATATTAATTCAACAAATACTCACTGGTTATCTGTTATGCACAAGATAATGAGGTATGCTTGTATGTACATTTTTAAAAAAGAAAAAAGGAGGTCTTCTATAAGAAAATTTGATGTGTCTATGGTTCTAGCTTTAGGGAATATTTCTTTTGATCATTTGAAACCAAGAAGTATGAAACAGACTATGTAAAAAGCGAAGGGAAATCCAATTGTATAGCTAAAACATTCTCTGATGAACGTACACCTCCCTGAAAAATAGAAGGAGAAATGCATTAATGTTCAAAAGATGGGGAAGAAAAATCAAAATATAAAAATGGAAAGGGAAATTCTCAAGATTCAGGTTAAAGGTTGTTATTGTTTTAATCTATATTCAATATCCTGAAAATCTTTATACTTTTCTACTTAAACCTATACATTGAAACAATGCCTGACATTTTCTCACTGTGTGTCTTCAGCAATGCATGGTTGCTAATGACAGCATTTGCTCATGAGGCTTCCCTGCAGGAGAGCCTTTGGGGTGGAGAATTTTCTATAACAGCAGCCCTGCCATCGTTGATCAGTCAGGGGGAGTCAGACAGACATTCTGCTCCCTGAGGATGATAGGAAAACAAATAAAAATTAAACCAAATGCAAACAGTTTCATCAAAGGCATTTGACAAATTAGCAGGTGCCCTAAGGAATCAAAAACAAGGGCAAAAATAAATAACACTTCATTCACTGAAATCTTTTGATTTTAAATTCCAAACAGATAAATTAAACCATCTATTATGTCTTCTAATATTCAATTGCACAAATATATGGGATTGAAACTTGGCCAACATTATATGCTTTCGTGCACTACTCATACTCGTTTTTCACTCTTTCTACAAAGAGTGAAAAGCTTTATCAAGCTTCGGCTACTGCAAGGCACAGTACTGAGCACTGGGGGACTGACTGTTGCAGTGAACAGACACTGACAAATACTCCCTCACAGAGCCCATAGCTTAGCAGAGTCGGAGAGGCAGGCATAGCAATGAAGTGTTCACACAAGTAAGTGTGAAATTTTAGTAGAGACTAATTTGACAAAGGACAGCTATGTGATGCTTAGAATCTATGACTGGAGTGTTTTAAGCAATTCAGAAGGTATAAGATGGCTTCTATAAAGAAGTTATGAACAATTCTTAGAAGTCAACTACTCAACAAGGGGAGGGAAAGATACTCCAGGCAGAGGAAACATCCATGTCCTAAGGCATGTGATCAGCGGAGAGACTAAAAAGAGGTCACAGTGGCTAAAGCAGAGAGTGCCGATGTGCTGTGGCTGGAGATGGGGCTGAAGAGAGACAAAGTAGCCAAACCATGAAGGATCTCATTGGCATGATAAAGGGCTTACTTCCATCTTGAGAATCTATAAAGTCAGTGGAGCACTCAGTTGCCCGTGTGTGTGCACATGTGCTGAGGCGGGGGGGTGGGGGGTGGTGTCATGCTATTTGAATGGCAAAGTCAGGTTTGCTTTTGTACTTTATTTGATCACTTGTGAATTTTACCAACAGACAACTGTCCTTGCTAACAGTTTCTCATAAAGGTAATTGGAGTTGAATATAAAGTGGTTTATATCTAGATTGTGGAAAAACACAAATATAGCATCATATATAAAGAGAATATTAAGGGGTGCCTGGGTGGCTTAGTCGGTTAAGCGTCCGACTTTCGCTTAGGTCATGATCTCGCGCTTCGTGGGTTCGGGCCCCGCGTCGGGCTCTGTGCTGACTGCCAGCTCAGAGCCTGGAGCCTGTTTCAGTCTGTGACTCCCTCTCTCTCGGACCCTCCCCTGCTCACGCTGTCTCTCTCTCTCTCTCCTAGAAATAAATAAAACATTAAAAAAATTAAAAAAAAAAGAGAGAATATTAAGTCAGTAGACATAAAACACGACCACAAGTTTTGCATGTTTTTCACTTGTAATGTAACACAACTAGATGCCTCTTCTAAATGTATAATTCGTGTTCAAAAGTAGTATAATTTGCCATTCTTAAGACGAAGAGAATCAAGAAAAAACTCATTCTGAAACCAATTCAATGTTTGAATAATCACCTTTAAACATATACACTGTTGTTCTTGAGCTAAATAATGAATAAAACATTGGTTTTATTCAAAGGTGAACACTGTTCCTCTTTTAGAGAATTTACAACATAGTATATGCACAAGAAGTTGGGAATATGGAAAATCTGAATACAGTCTAAGCACTGTTTCACTGTACACCGAATGATAATATATAGAATAATACATTAATAGTAATATAATAACTTGCTGTTATGGTTGACAGTAGCAATAAAAAGAACCCAGATCACAGAATATTGTCTTTTCAACTCAATTTAATAATGCAGTAATACACCTTCAGAATTACACACATTATATGTCACAGAATTTCAGTTTTTAAATGACTGAGTGCCTGTTACATGCTAGGTGCTTTAAACATTTCCATATTGAATCTTTGTGAGCTAGTTTTTTGTAGGAAGGGCCCTCACAGAGATTGAAGCCCAGGCCTGCTGGAGCCTGATCCTGGGTAATAGAACCTCACTTCATTCCACCTCCGTATAAACACTCAGGAAGGTGCTAATTTTGTTTTGCACTAGTGATTTGCACCTAGTGAGGAGGCAGGCATGTAGCCAGAGTCTCCACAACAGCCTGGTTGATATGAATAGCAGGGTGTTGAAGAACCCTTGAAAATGGCAAGGGAAGCTTTTCCTACTTGCTGGGATCCTTACTTCCCTCAGGCAGTGTCATCCAAAGATGCACAATAGCCACTGGGACCCTTCTGTATGGGTACAGAAGCCATACCTGTGCCTCTGAAACCTGTGTTAACCTCCGCTTTATGTAACTGCTCTCCACGTTTACTATCTCTATCTCTGTAAACTTCCCAACCATTTGCCACTAAAACCTTTTATCTTTCTGTCGATCACATTACCATCCCATTGTGACAATGTGGAAATTATTACACTCTAGAAATGAAGACACGGAGTCTCTGAGCATTATAGTAACTCGTCCAAATTAACAAGCAATAGGGTTGAGGCCCTGATCAACAAAAGCATGGCTTTTGTGGATGCAGCTGTTAGAAAAGGCAGGAGAGCTGATGACACGGTGATTGGGGGAGCATTATGAAAAGAACAAGAAGTCGGTATCAGAAAAGTATCATTGTGACACTAAGAAGAGAAAATTTAGGTTGCATTTTTTTCATGTTGCACATGAAAAACATATTGTGATATTACAAATATGTTTATCTTACCATCAAACTGTAAGTTCTAGAGCCATGGGAAGTTTATTTCATTTACCTGTGTAAGGCCAGTATCAAGCAAAGGGCCACACATGTAGTAGACACGTAAATAATAAAATGTTGAATTTTCAAAATGCCTTTTAAGCTGAATTATTTCATTACTGAACTAAGGTGAAAAGATGTAGTTTGGTGATTTGGGGGATATATGCTAAGTACTGTTTCTGTGAGAGTGTTTTTAGATGAGATTTACACTCGAATTGGTGGACTTTGAGCAAAGCACCTCCATACTGTGGGTGGGCCTCATCCAATCAGTTAAAGGGCTGACTAGAACAAAAGACTGACCTTCCCCACGCAAGAAAGAATTCAGTGAGCAGAGGGCCTCCAGACTTCAACTGCAACATTGGCTCTTCTCTGGGTCTCCATTTTGGCAGCCCACCCTGCAGACTTTGAACTTCCCAACCTTCATAATTGTGTGAACCAGTTCATCAATAAATCTCTCTTTGGGTTTCTCTAGAAAACTTTAACTAATACAGGCAGTATTAACATAACATTTTAAGGATATAAATGTCTCAGTGGTGTATGGACTAATAAGGTGGGGTCATATCCAATATTTTTCCATTTATTTATTCATTCATCAAATCCTTCTTGAGCCTCTCTGATAACCTCAGCCACTTGATCAGGAACCGAGGGTACAGTGACGAATGAGATTGCTTAGTAAAGTTTATGTATTAGTTTCTGAAAAACTTTTTGAGTTAAGTAATTAAGTCAAAGTAATTCATTCAATTTGGAAGTGAAACAAGACTTATTTCTGTAGTATAGAAATATTTTACACTTTTTTCCTTTTAACTCAAGAAACTTGGAAACAACTTTGCCATGGAAAGACCAGAAGAGAATTATTATCCATGAACTATTTCTCTCCTTCTTTTGTACCTTTTACTTCTTATTTCAACATATTGCCTTATCGGGCCATTTTTTTGTGTGTGTGTGTATCAATATCTATCTATATCTACCATATATGTCTTATTTTTTTCTATCTGTATGTATAGACATATGCATATATCTACAATATATGCTTTCATTTTTTTTTTATACCATTTAAAGGTAAATAATTTTAACTCCTCAAATGACTATGCCCCATTCTGCACAGTTGACATCTCTGTAGCCTGAGACTCAGAGTAGAAAATAAACATTGCATTGATACAGTTAATTAGTGGTAGACCCAGGATCAGGTGTCTTCACTCTCCTGCTGTTTCTGCTACAGTCCACATTGCCTCCCTAGCCAAAGAGTTTATTGAAGAACAGCTAGATGTCAATTTGCCCATAAGATGTCATTTGTGTTCCATTTTTCTAACCTTTCCTTGAAAACATGCATAACTCCCCTTGACTGTTTTCTGAATGTTAGAAACCTTTGAAAGATGTCATCATTTCAACATAACTTAAGCTTACAGGTGATGTTTCCATTTATTTCTGAGAACAAATTTATTGTGAGCTATTTAATTCACCTATCGCAATTTAATATCAACCCTGCTTTAAAAATAGGCCTCGATGTTATCAGCAGATACTCAGTCTTCAGGACAGGCAGTATGCAATACTCCCTCTCATTGTTAACAAAAATAAGTGTTTCCATGCTATCGGAATGCTTTAAGTAAAGAAATGAGGCTCGTGACAAGCACAGTGCAAATTAAAGCAGAATAAAAAGAAAGCAGGAGGAGTCTGTTGAACTCCCAAAATATATAGCTAAAACCATTCTTTAAAGAGTGCAGAGGCAGTTCAAAATTTCAACCCTCCAAAGATCACAAACTTCTTTGTATTTCAGAACACTTAAAGGATATGTGAAAAAAGCAATCCAGAATCCAAAGTCAAAATCCACTGTCTGTATCAGAAGGCACTCGCCCACATAGTATAGCTTGGCTCCAGCACACTTTAGATTGTAGGCTGGGAGTGAACTTGAATGAACCCCTTGAGTTGAAAGCCCTCCATTTTTAGCTCTGAGTACACACCGTAACTTCCCTATTCCTCCTGAACCATTTGGAATCTCCGAAAACCTCAGTAGAATCCAAAACTGTCCTCCTGTTTTTGTGACAGATCTAATCATGTTTCTCAAGGTCTCCAAACACCGCACTGCCATGATGCTGCTCAAACCGGTGGGGTGTTTCCTCTGACTGGGCTGGCTTCTCTCTCGGGACATTAGACCAGGATACTGTGGGGAAGAGCTCCCTCGCCTGTCGCTAGAAGGTAATGCCACCGTGGGTGATTGCCAGGGTGGCTTCATTAACTGCCTCCTGCAGCCAAACTAGTTAATTTGATCACACAAAGTTTGCACTTTAGCTTGGCTAAATCTTTTCTATATTTATAGTATTTCATTTGGAAATCCAAGTTTCATGTATAAACAAATGTCTAATTAAAACATCAACTATAGATCATATGTATAAACAAAATGTATAATTTGCACATTGACTACAGATTTTCTCCAGAAAAACAATTATTTCAAATGAGGTTTTGGAATTAATAGGAATCTGCTCAGTTGTGATTTATGTGCATTTCCAATCTGAGATTGTTATGAAGGAAATTGTGGCAGTTAATCAACATGCAAATAACATGTTTATGCATGAGTTAAAATGAATTTTGACAGATGTATGAATACCAAATATTAAAATTTAATGCGCTAGTCTTGTAATGAAAACGACACAAACCACAGAAAGATCTGTCTTACCTGTAGACATACTCAAGGTCAAGAGAGTTTTAATTACTACCAGGTAGCTTTTCATGTGTTGGTAACACATGAAATATGAATTATAAATACTCAAAAGCCCAGAAGAAAATGCTCTTGTACTCAAAACTTTACCTGGCACCTCCATCACAATGTGTTATTGTAATATTCATTCCAGTAAATAGAGTTTTCAGACATGTCTTCAGAATTAAAATGAGTATATTTAAGTAACCATTCTGAGATTAAATTCTTTTTCTCTTTTCATAAATATTTGAAATTGTATTACAGTTTCTGAATCTTAATCATGAAAGTTCAACTTCTGTTAGGAAGGAGTTGTTATGAAAAAGTATAAGATTAAAAGGTAAACACAAAAGTATTTATTGTAATTTTCAGTAATGTCATTCATCTGTGCTTTACTTAATTCTCATCACTCATTTGGAAGATCATCAAATTAGTGTAACATTTATAGAGTGTTCCACAAATGTTAGCTACTCTTATGTACTGGGCATTATGCTAATTACAATACATTTATTACCCCTTTTAAACCTCAGGAATTTCAGGAAATCTAAGCAAACTGAGGCCGAGGGAATTAAGTATCTTGAGCAAGCTCGCACTGCCAGGAAGTAGTGAAACTGTGTTTTCAATCAAGGTCTGGTTCCAGACTTCATGTGCTTAACTACTACACTTAATCATTGACTAAGAGCTATGCTTTATCCCATAATCCTTTGCCTTTCCCGGGTACGGTGCTAGTCAATGAATGCAGTGTGAAACTAGAGTTGAGGCTCCACGACAGCACCTGTGATGCCTAGAAAGACTGCAAGAAGGAGAAATACTAGCTTTTGGTATGAGGGACAAGAAGTCAAAAGATGATTGCTAGAAAGAAGATAAATGGATCTGGTCAGGATCTGGGCAGAGATTAACGTAACAAGTGTTAGGGCTTCTGTGGGATAAGATGACACAAAGGAGAGAGTGGGATGGGCATAAAAAGTGAAAACTGACATATGTAACATGTCTGTTATAGAAATCTCATTATGAAGTGGAGGAGAAACATGAACCATTAATTGGAAAGAGGTGACGGAAAGAAGGAAAGGAGAATGAAAAGGGTGAGATGAAGAAAGAGAAATAAAATGTGTTTAGAATTCTCCATAGGATAAGGGCACCTGAGTGGCTCAGTCGGTTCAGCGTCCGACTTCGGCTCAGGTCATGATCTCATGGTTTGTGGGTTCGAGCCCTACATTGAGCTCTGTGCTCACAGGTAGCTCAGAGCCTGGAGTCTGCTTCATGTTCTGTATCTTGCTGTCTATCTGACCCTCCCCTGCTCACATTGTGTCTCTCTCTCGGAAATAAATTTTTAAAAAACATTAAAAAAATTAAAATTCTCCACAGGATAGGGATTTTTTTTATATGATTCACTCTGCTTAATTTTCATATTAACTGCTCCACTGTAAAATATTTTAGAATATTTTCCCTTATTTTTACAGATGAAGGTACTAAACAACATTTCAGAGAACATTCAGCTGATAGAATTTAAAGAGTCAAGACTTGAACCCACACCCTTTGATCCCAAATGCTGCCACATGTTTAAGTCTAAGGAGGGAAGGAGTTGATAAATGGAGATATTTGAGATGATTTTGAACGGCTATTGCTTGCTTGCTACATTGAAAACATTCTGCATATTACTTCTAGTTTTAGCAATTACACATACTTATTCAAAGAAATGGGAAATTTTTTCTAAAATTTCCTGTTGCATTCTTTCTACAAAGAAAATGTACTTTTCTTGCTGTGGACTGGAATATATTTTTGTGAGTTTAATAATGACCATTTTTGTTTCCATTTACTCCACTTTTTATTTATTAAAAAATTTTTAAATATTTATGTATTTTTGAGAGAGAGACAGAGTGCTAGTGGGAGAGGGGCAGAGAGAGTGAGACACAGAATCCGAAGCAGCTCCAGGTTCTGAGCTGTTAGCACAGAGCCTGATGTGGGGCTCAAACCCAGGAACCAGTAGATCATGACCTGAGCCAAACCAAGTGAGCCACCCAGGTGCCCCTCATTTACTCTACCCCTTTTTCTTTCTTTCTTTCTTTTTTTTAAAGGAAAGTCTATACTTGAAATGAGGTCCATCAGACCTTGGTACAGATCCCTGCCTGAATCTTTTGGGTGCAGAGGAAGAAAAAAGGGATAATTTAGGCTATCCATTTACTTGACCAGCTAAGAGATCCAACAGACTGAAGGTAATAACGAGGTGCACACTTCTCCTTTGAAGATACTAGTGTTTTAAATTTTATTTCGATTGGCAACCAGAAATCAGCTAAAGTAGAGCACTATTTTTGTGTGCACAATAAACTAGGATACATTTAATCTGAAGGATGCAGCAAACTCTTTGTGACTTTGTCACAGGCTCCCCAGTGGGTGAATATCAAGACTTTCTCTGAGGTGTTCTCCACTTATTCCCAGGGACACTTGGCTATGAGGTGGCAGTTTCTGTTTGCCCTTCTTTCTCCTTCTTGCTCTACATGGAGAAAAATCTCTGTTTCTTGAGAGAGGCCATCACTATTCTATATTTAACTGCATTAGTGAAGGGTTTCTTTTCTTTTTTAATTTATTTTTTTGGTTAAATAATACACCATTCAATTTAATGGCAGTCCACACAGAGAGATTTAGATACATGGTAATGTTGCCATCTTAAATCTCAGACACTCTTGAGGAGACTGTCTTCATACATTTTTAATACAAGTTAAGTCTATCAGGGGTGCCTAGGTGGCTCATTCAGTTAAGCATCTGACTCTTGGTTTCGGCTCAGGTCATGATCTTGCAGCTCATAGGTTCGAGGCTTCATGCTGACAGTGTGGAGGCTGCTTGGGATTCTCTCTCTCACCTTCTCTCTGCCCCACCCCTACTTGCTCTGCCTCTCAAAATAAATAAAACTTAAAAAAAAAATCAAGTCTTTCAAAAGTAACAAATGTATGTGGTATATCCTCCAAGTAATTTTGAGGTCTTCCTTCCTTCCTTCCTTCCTTCCTTCCTTCCTTCCTTCCTTCCTTTCCTTCTTTCTTTCTTTTTCTTTTTTGCATATTTGCAAACCTAGTGTATATCTCAAAGTACTTTCAAGTACATTGTAGTAATGCAAGAATCAGATTGAAAATGTTTTATTTGCCTTCAAATAAATAGATCTAATGTTTTCATCTGCCTTGTAATTATGTGTCACAAATTTGACTAAAATGTCAAAATGGAGACTGCCTGTATAGGAATCTAAACCCAGTGGGTCCTCCAACCTGTTGGCAGAGTTTACCGAAGACCAGGAAAAGTACTTTTTTTCCCTTTAGATATTTACTCAAATTACATGTTATTACATGTTATTTAAAGGATTTTGAAAAACCCATTTTAAAGAGTTATAAAGGAAGTCAAACCCTATAGAAACTAAATAATTCTGAACGAGTATTTACGGTTTGTTTCACTGTCCATGGGATGGTTACAGCTCTTTTCCTATTTGTTTTGTTCTATAGGACTAAGGAAGAAACATTTAAGCTCCCCGTAAATGGATAATCTGTAAATCCCCCCAAAGACTGGACATCATGTTTTCTGGAGCCGTGCCTAAACATTCCTACAACGATTCCAAAAGACACGAATATACACTGACAGATTGTACTTCCTTTCCTTTCTCAGGATTTCCATCTCTTTTCTCTCCTTTGACATCTTTTCATTTAAAAATTTTCCATTCCTCATCTTTATTTATTTCTTGGGTCTGTTTGTTTTTTAATTCAGATAGTCTCTTAGTTTTTCAAGCACATTCATTATGTTTTGCTCCTAGTCTTCCTTCCCTTTTATATTATCTGCATTTATTCTCCTGTTTTCGTTTTGCTCACAATGTTTCCTTCCACTTCTGTCGTCAAGCCTTATAGTCCACGTTCCCCATTTTCTCCTTCCTGACCTCAACCACCCACTTCATCCTCTGTCTTTTTCCCCAAGATGAAGTAACGCTATCATTTTACCTTACCTCCCGTGACAAGTTTAATGTCCACTCTAGTTTCTTTTGCTTTTATGGTTCGATTTTCTATGGAGTAAAAAGGAATCAACACTGAATTCATAGGCAAGATTTCTCATTTGCTTCATATTAATTATGCTAGGTATTTGCCTTCGAGTTTTAATAAAAGAGGGATTCTTTATTTGACCATATAATGTGCATTCAATTTATATATTCTAGAGCAGATCTCCCACTAAATTGCTGATGGGAAGCAATGTTTTTTTTTTCCATTATGATATAAAATTCATTCTTTCTGGATGGCACATGGCATGTTTGCTCAACACAAGCCGGCCTTCTCTTTACCATCACTGTTTTAGTTCTTGAGCTACTTCCGTGCTCATCAGACTAGATTCCCACTTTCTCCTGCACCAGTCTATGGCCTTGGTAACACTCTAGGCTGCCATTACTCCCGGGAACTTTTACTATCCACTCCGAGGAAGTTCAAACATCTTGTCTCTTTCAGTATCTGGCTTCCTCCTGCTTCACAGTGAACTCAAAGTCTTTCAAGTTCTATACCTTGAATGGTTCTCCTACTGAGACAACAAAAATACTAGATATAACATCAAAAATTCTTTTTCAATGCCTACCTGATCTGGCACAAAATTGAGGAATAGAGTTGAAATCTGAAGTGAAGGTGAGAACATGGGGAGGTAAGTGACAAAATTAGCTTTATTATCAGTGGTTTCTGACAATGCCATTGCAGCACTGGGTGGAAGGAGGCAGGAGGTAAAGGCTACAGCCTGAACACAGCACGGACCCCAGTATACCAAACTCTCCAGGTAAAGATGAATGAGGACTAAGTCCTCTCTTTAGAAGAGTACAACAAAGAACTTAATGTCTTCTCTGAGAATTGATAATCATTAGCAAGCTTTCACCTGAGCCTCTAGTCCGAAGTATCACCACTTTGGTTGTCTGAAGAAAGTCTGAGTGGAAATTTTAATTTAAAGCACTCCTGGTTTTAATTAAAAAAATGGAACTTTAAGAAACTGAGAAAGCAAATATTAAAGAAACCAAATGAAAGAATTATACAGCAAATGAATTGTTCAATGAATCCCAAGCAGAAAATTGGAAACTCATACTTTAGAATCCTGTAATAAAGTTGCAGGGACCCTTAAAGGCAAAGTCAAGATAATAAGTCACAATTTTTGCTTTCAATTTTCTCGTTGTTTGGAGACCTGTAAAAGGCCTTGCCTTCCCTATTTTATAGCATTTACTTTTGGAATGAGAGGACTTCATGATAAGTGTTTCTATAGATATGATTTTGTCTCCATCTCACTTTTGTTTCTCCCATGCCCCTGTTAACAGAAAGATTAACTCCTATGACTTTGTTCTGGTTCCAGTGAAGTCCTTAGAATCCAGAACCTCAAGCATAGTGGTCTAAAACAGTGTAGAGACTACACATCTCTCCTCTCCATGCTGCTCTTCATGATTCTCTAATTCTCATGTTTTCAATCTTTATCACTTGTCTATGCCCATCCTGACTGCATTGTGCTTATACACTCATCTCTATACTCCTGACGACATTTGTATACTTAGCTGATTTTTTGCATGGATTCATTTTCTTATCTTCCCAAAGAATCATCATTTCTATGAGCTAAAATTGGAGCACAACAACTACACGGGCAGAATGACCATTATCTTTGCCCCCAACCCCCCTCCCCAACACACACACACACACACGCACACACACACGCACACAAGCACACATTTCCAAGGATCTATACATGTTAGAATAAGGGAAACCACTGAAGTAGGACTCCAGGCAGACTCGGATTCAAGGGGATCCTGTAACAGTGAATCAGCAGAGGCTAAATGAAGTAAGATGTCAAAGATGTAACCAGGCTGTAAAAACAACCCTTCACTCGTCAGCTTCCATCTGGGAGACTTGGCAAGCTAGAGAAGAATGCCACCGAAGGAAATTTTTTCTGCCTGTTTCTTCGGAGTTATGTAGACAGGCTTGCTTACTATAATGTCATTCAGTCTATACTAACCTCTACTCCTTACTTCTGTCATCTTCTGAGTTATGGGTAACTCCCTCTCATTCCCTGAAGCCTTTAGTGTCTGACTCAGGGTTTTTATGTCAGCCTCAATTTTTGTTTTAAAATTCAAAAAAAAAAAACAAACAAACAAACATGTGGAGATCTCTTCCACTGCTACACCTACTGCCTCCTTGTCTCTCTGTCCCCCATGACCTTCATCTCCACTTAACTTCAGTCACAAGCTCCCAATTCCACATCTTGGGCTTTATCATCACCTGACATTCCTCCACCTCTGGGATCTTGACTTCAAAGTCCCACCCTGGGGGGAGGGGGCAAGATGGCGGAGAAGTAAGGAGCTCCGTACTTGCACTCGCCCCCATACATCACACAGAAAAGATCTGAAGCCATTAGAAACCTTACAAAACCTGAGAGATTGGCAGGAAAAGGATGCAGAATCCACTGAGAAAGCCTTCTAACGTGAGTGCGAACCGGGGAAGATAAAATCGGGCCAGGATCGGAGACTCCAGGGTGGGAGGTGATCCCCCTCTACCCTCTACGGGGAGTGAGAGGAGAAAAGGAGAGAGTCCGAAACAGAAAAACCTCCGCTCGGGGTGGAAAAAGCTCTGCTCGGTGCATAGAAAGACCGTACTTGCCAAATACCTGCACACCAGGTCCCCTCGCGACAACTGGTCCCGGGGCAGGGGGCTGAGCACACAAATTGCTTCTTTGTGCCACTCCTGGAGGTTGGATTTCAGAGCGGCGGTGGCGCGCCTGCCGCCATTGTAGCTCCCGGGCGGCTGGGACCCCTGAAAGAGACGCGCAGACACCGGGCGTCCGTGCTCCTGGCTGGCTGGAACTCGAGAGGGAAGACAAAGAGCTAAAACCTGGGATATTAGCCTGTGAGTTCATGTTTCGGGTGATGAGCCATAGAGAGACCCGGTTTTCCTCACTCCAGCGGGCTCGGGCTTAGAGCACCTGGCAGGCAAGCCCCCGCCCACGCTCGCCAGATCGACCCAGAGGAGGAAGCAGCGATTCTGACTCCGCCCCCAGAGCTCGGCAGGGAGCCTGGAATTGCCCCGAGGGGGTTGCCTGGGACGCTGTGACTAAGGCAACCTCAGCAAGGCGCGCGGACTGGGATTTGGAGATTGGAACTGCCCTGGGTTGAAGAGTGCAACAAACTTCGGCTGAGCCCCCGGTATGGGGAGTTTACACCCCCAAAAGAGCGAGGTGGAGCTCTTGGTTCAAGAAGGGACTGGAGCACCGTCACTCTCCTCCCCACAACCGCCAAAGCAGAGCTCCCGCCTGAGGCATTGGATCACACCACGCCCATCCCTGACTGAGAGCTGCCCTCCTCCTTTTTTTTTTTCTTTTTCTTTTTCCTTTTTTTCTCCTTTTTTTGTTTTTTTCTTTTTTTTCCTTTTCTTTCTTTTTTTTCCCTTTTTTTCCTCTTTCTTTTTTTTTCTTCTTTCTCTTTTCTCTCTTTTTTCCCCAGAACACTGACCTAACTAACTCTGGTCCCCAGCTTGCTTAAACAATCACGAGTCCATTCTGTAAATGTAAATTCTACACCTACCGACATTTTCAGCTCTTTCTCTCAGGAGTACTTAGACGATATAGTTTCTCTGGATAATTCCAGCATCCTTCTCTCACCTATCCAACCATATTCTACCCTTTACCTCTTTGAACAAAGCTTCTTATTCCTTCTGCCTGTTCATTCTATTTCCATTCTGCCTCATCCTGCCCTGCCTTCTCTCTCTTTCTCTATGCTCTTCAACCAGCACTGCATATACACGGCTATTTAACTGTAGCTGGGAAATCCAGGTATATGCTTTAAACCGTTCTTTGTCCATCGGTTTTCTTCTTTTTTCCTTTTCTTTTCCCCTTTTTGACCCTTTTATGTATTTTATACTCCATATTAGTCGCCCTCCTTGCTCCATCTTTTCTCTTAACTTTTTCGTTTTCCCTCTCGTTTTGCTTGTTAGTTGAATTAGCCTGTGCGTTTGTGTGCTCCTGCTCCCTGTGTGTTGTTCTGTCTGTTTTCTTTTCCAGGGTTACCTCAAGAAACAAGCTAGAGTACATAAGGTGGAGAGTCCCAAATATCACTACGAATAGGAAAATAAAATAACCAAGGTCCCAACAAGAGAGACCAAGAGATACCATTCAAAAAACACTCTCTGAAAGGATAGGCCCTGGGCAGTCAAAGAGTCTTCTTGGATAGAGCAGCGCTCATAGAAATAGAGAGCATAACAGGTCTTTAAAACCAACAAGAGCCGGAAAGCTAACTAAAATAACGAAACGAAAGAGCTCTGCTCCAAAGAAACTCTAAGAAGAAATGACAGCTAATGAACTGCTCAAAAGAGATATCAGCAGCATAACTGAACACGATTTTAGAATAATAATGGTAAAATTAATAGCTGGGCCTGAAAAAAACATAGGGGACATCAAAGAAACTATGGCTACAGACAGAATGGAAAATAAAAATAGGCATGAAGAATTAAAAAATGCGATCAATGAGATACATAATAAATTAGAGGCCTCCAATGCACGGATTGAAGAGGCAGAAGGAGAATAAGTGATTTAGAAGACACCATTATAGAAAAACAAGAAGCTGACAAAAAAAGAGACAAACTGATCCAGGAACAGGAAAGAAGAATTCAAGAGCTCAGCGATATGGTCAAATGCAACAATATCTGTATCATAAGAATCCCAGAAGACGAAGAGAGAGGGAAAGGTGCTGAAGGAGTCCTGGAACAAATTATAGCAGAGAACTTCCCCGACCTGAGGAAGGAAGTAAATGTGGAAATACAAGAGGCTCGGAGGACTCCCCTCAGACGTAACTTGAATTGATCTTCTGCACGACATATCATAGTCAAAATGGCAAAATATAAGGACAAAGAGAGAATTTTGAAAGTAGCTAGGGAGAAAAGGACCCTGACATACAAAGGGAAACGTATCAGAGTGGTGACAGACCTATCTACTGAAAATTGGCAGGCCAGAAAGGAATGGCAGGAGATCTTCAATGTGATGAAAGCATCTAGGGAGAAAAGGGCCCTAACATACAAAGGGAAACCTATCAGAGTGGTGACAGACCTATCTACTGAGACTTGGCAGGCCAGAAAGGAATGGCAGAAGATCTTCAATGTGATAAACAGTAAAAATATGCAGCCAAGAATCCTCTATCCAGCAAGCCTGTCATTCAAAATAGAAGGAGAGATAAAAATCTTTCCAAATAAACAGAAATTGAAAGAATTTGTCACCACTAAGCCAGCCCTACAAGAAATCCTGAAGGGGACTCTCTGAAGGAAAGGCTGCAAGGAACAAAGATACCAGAGACACCACCACAAACATGAACCCTACAAAAGATAAAAAGATTCTAAACCCACGTATTTCAAAATAATAACACTGAATGTAAATGGGCTGAATGCTCCAATCAAAAGACATAGGGTAGCAGAATGGATTAAAAAACAAAATCCATCTATATGCTGTCTACAAGAAACTCATTTTAGACTGGAAGACACCTTCAGATTAAAAGTAAGGGGATGGAGAAATATATATCATGCTACAGGAAATCAAAAGAAAGCCGGAGTAGCGATACTTATATCAGACAAACTGGACTTTAAATTAAAGACAATCACAAGAGATGAAGAAGGGCACTACATAATAATTACAGTGTCCATCCATCAGGAAGAACTAACAATCATAAATGTCTACGCACCGAATATGGGAGCACCTAAATATCTAAAACAATCACAAACAGAAACAAGCTTCTAGATAAGAATGTGCTAATAGCAGGGGACTTTAATACTCCGCTTACAGTAATGGATAGGTCAACCAGACAGAAAATCACTAAAGAAATAATGGACTTGAAAGACACATTGGACCAGATGGACCTGACGGATATATTTAGAACTTTACATCCTGAGGCCAGGGAATTTACTTTCTTCTCAAGTGCGCATGGCACATTCTCCAAGATAGATCACATACTGGGACATAAAGCAGCCCTCAATAAATATAAAAGAATAGAGATCATACCATGCACACTGTCAGATCATAATGCTTTGAAACTTGAAATCAATTACAGGAAGAAGTCTGGAAAACCTCCAAAAACATGGAGGTTAAAGAACACCCTTCTAAAGAATGAATGGGCCAATCAGGCAATTAGAGATGAAATTAAAAAATATATGGAAACAAATGAAAATGAAAACACAACAATTCAAAATCTATGGGATGCGGCAAAGGCAGTCCTAAGAGGAAAGTACATTGTTCTCCAGGCCTATTTCAAGAGATTAGAAAAAGCGCAAGTCCAAAATCTAACAGCTCACCTAAAGGAACTAGAGGCAGAGCAACAAGAACCCTAAACCCAGTAGAAGAAGAGAAATAAGTAAAAATTAGAGCAGAAATAAACAACATAGAGATCAAAGAAACAATTGAACAGATCAATGAAACCAAGAGTTGGTTTTTTGAAAAAGTAAACAAAATTGACAAACCTCTAGCCAGACTTATCCAAAAGAAAAGAGAGAGCACCCAAATAGACAAAATTATGAATGAAAATGGACTTATTACAACCAACCCCTCAGAAATACAAGCAATTATCAGGGAATACTATGAAACATTATATGCCAACAAATTGGACAACTTAGAAGAATTGGACAAATTCCTAAACACACACTCACTACCAAAATTCACACGGGAAGAAATAGAAAACCTGAACAGACCCATCACGAGTGAAGAAATTGAATCAGTGATCAAAAATCTCTCAACAAATAAGAGCCCTGGACCTGATGCCTTCCCTGGGGAATTCTACCACACATTTAAAACAGAATTAACCACAATTCTTCTCAAGCTGTTCCAAAAAATAGAAATCGAAGGAAAACTCCCGGACTCATTTTATGAAGCCAGCATCACTCTGATTCCCAAACCAGACAGAGATCCAGTAAAGAAAGAGAACTACAGGCCAATATCCTTGATGAGTACGGATGCAAAAATTCTCAACAAGATCCTTGCAAATCGAATCCAGCAGCATATAAAAAGAATCATCCACCAAGATCAAGTGGGATTCATTCCTGGGTTACAGGGCTGGTTCAACATTTGCAAATCAATCAATGTGATACATCATATCAATAAAAGAAAAGATAAAAACCATAGGATCCTGTCAATAGATGCAGAAAAGCATTTGACAAAATACAACATCCTTCTTAATAAAGACTCTAGAGAAAGTTGGGCTAGAAGGAACCTACTTAAACATCATCAAAGCCATCTATGAGAAGCCTTCAGCTAACATCATCCTCAATGGGGAAAAACTCAGAGCTTTCGCCCTGAGATTAGGAACACGACAGGGATGTCAACTCTCACCACTGTTGTTTAACACAGTGCTGGAAGTCCTAGCATCAGCCATCAGACAACAAAAGGAAATCAAAGGCATCAGAATTGGCAAAGACGAAGTCAAACTTTCCCTCTTCGCAGATGACATGATACTCTACATCGAAAACCCAACAGACTCAACCAGAAGCCTACTAGAACTGATCCAAGAATTCAGCCAGGTTGCAGGGTACAAAATCAACGTACAGAAATCGGTTGCATTTTTATACACCAACAATGAAGCAACAGAAAGAGAAATCAAGAAACTGATCCCATTCACAATTGCACAAAAAACCATAAAATACCTCGGAATAAACCTAACCAAGGATACAAGAGATCCGTATGAGGAAAACTATAGAAAACTTATGAAGGAAATTGAAGAAGACACAAAGAAATGGAAAAACATTCCATGCTCATGGATAGGAAGAATAAATATAGTTAAGATATCGTTACTACCTAAAGCACTCTACACATTCAATGCAGTTCCAATCAAAATTACACCAGCATACTTCTCAAAACTGGAACAAACTATCCTAAAATTTGTATGAAACCACAAAAGACCCCGAATAGCCAAAGTAATACTGAAAAATAAAACCAAAATGGGAGGGATCACCATCCCAGACTTTAGCCTCTACTACAAAGCTGTCATCATCAAGACAGTATGGTATTGGCACAAAAACAGACACATAGACCAATGGAACAGAATTGAGAACTCAGAAGTGGACCCAAAAGTATACAGCCAACTAATCTTTGACAAAGCAGGAAAGAATATCCAATGGAAAAAAGACAGCCTTTTTAACAGATGGTGTTGGGAGAACTGGACAGTAACATGCAGAAGAATGAAACTAGGTCATTTTCTCACACCATGCACCAAAATAAACTCAAAATCGATAAAGGACCTGAACGTGAGACAGGAAACTATCAACACCCTAGAGGAGAATGCAGGAAACAACCTCCGTGACCTCCACCGCAGCAACTTCTTACTTGACACATCCCCAAAAGCAAGGGAATCAAGAGCAAAAATAAATGATTGGGACCTCATGAAGATCAAAAGCTTTCTGCACAGCGAAGGAAACAACCCAGAAAATTAATAGGCAACCAACGGAATGGGAAAAGATAGTTGCAAATGACATATCAGATAAAGGGTTAATATCCAGAATCTATAAGGAACTCACCAAACTTCACACCCAAAAAACAAACAACCCAGTGACGAAATGGGCAGAAGATATGAACAGACACTTCTCCAAAGAGGACATCCAGATGGCCAACAGACACATGAAACGATGCTCAGCATCGCTCCTCATCAGGGAAACACAAATCAAAACCACACTGAGATACCACCTCACGCCAGTCAGAGTGGCTAAAATGAGCCAATCAGAGAACTCTAGATGCTGGCGAGGATGTGGAGAAACGGGCACCCTCCTACACTGTTGGTGGGAATGTAAACTGGTACAGCCCTCTGGAAAACAGTGTGGAGGTTCCTAAGGAAACTAACAATAGAACTCCCCTATGACCCAGCAATAGCACTGCTAGGAATTTACCCAAGGGATACAGAAATGCTGATGCATAGAGCACATGTACCCCAGTGTTCATAGCAGCACTCTCCACAATAGCTAAAACATGGAAAGAGCCTAAGTGTCCATCAACGTACGAATGGATCAAGAAGATGTGGTTTATCTATACCATGGAATACTACATGGCAATGAGAAACAATGAAATCTGGCCATGTAGCAACATGGATGGACCTTGAGGGTGTTATGCTGAGCGAAATAAGTCAGGCAGAGAAAGACAAATATCATATGTGTGCACGTATAGGAGGATTAGGAGGAACTTGATGGAGGAACAAGGGGGAGAAGAAGAGGGGAAATGGTGGGGGAAAGGGAGAGGCAAACCATGAGAGACTCTTGAATGCTGACAAAAACTGAGGACTGATGGATGTGGGGGGGGAGGGATGGGCATGGAGGAGAACACTTGTGGGGATGAGCACTGAGTGTTATGTGGAAACTAATTTGACAACAAACTATTTGTAAAAAAAAAAGAAAAAAGAAAGAAAAAGAAAGTTCCACTCTGTGTACAAAGTCTCCTTCTTCCGGCTTTCTCAATCTGTGACTTTCATTAAACGCAGTTTTACTTCATAGTGACCTCGGTTCTCTTGAAACCACTCCTATAAACTGCTTTTGATATTCATATCTTTTTTTTTAAATATTTTTTATTTATTTCTAGGAGAGAGAGAGAGAGAGACAGCGTGAGCAGGGGAGGGTCAGAGAGAGAGGGAGTCACAGACTGAAACAGGCTCCAGGCTCTGAGCTGGCAGTCAGCACAGAGCCCGACGCGGGGCCCGAACCCACGAACCACGAGATCATGACTTAAGCAAAAGTCGGACGCTTAACCGACTAAGCCACCCAGGCGCCCCTTGATATTCATATCTTTTATAATTTACAGTATAAATTATACATTCCAATGGCCCTTTTTTTTATATAGCAAGTCCTTCAATTCTACCATTTCAGTATTTCAGAAATCTGCACTCTTCTCTCTATCCCAGTCACCACCCCATTTCAAGTCACCATTACCCTGCCCACAGATTAACTAACAATATCCACGTAGATGTTCCCAACCATAGTCCTTCCAAACATACCCCCCCCCCAGTTCATTCTCTACACTGCAGTGTAGAGTGATCTTTCTACAATACAAACCTGACCATGTCATTCCCCATTTTAAAACACTGCAACAACTTGCATTTGCTTCAGGAATAAGCCATAAATTCCTAAATATCACTTCTACGTTTTTCATGGTCTAGAAGCTACTTTCTTCATGTCTCTTTCTCTCTCTCATTAATAAACTTTTTTGCTCTACCTCACTCCATATTTCAGGTAGACTGAGTTATTTTAGGTTTATTGAATTTGCCATGCCTTCTCCCACCTAGAGGCTTTTGCATGTGCTGAATTCTCTTTCTGGAACATTCTTCTGTACGTTATCCTCTTTTTCCATTTCTTCCCAGATGCCAATCGTTCTCTAAGTGTCACCTTAGAGATCATATCTCTCAGGAAGCATTCCCTGACTTCCCAAGTCTGAATTCCATGCCCTTTCCTACGTGCTTGTACTTCCTTATCATAGTGCTTAACACAATGCCTCATAACTCTAATTGTGGCACCTCTCATTAGATTGAGAGAGATAAGGATGGGGATAGTATCCCCTTGGCTGGGCACAGTCTAAAATACCTTAGCTACTGAATAAATATTAAGCGAATGAAAAAAAAATTCAAGGAGTCAGAAATAGAGACATTAAATTAAGTAGACCTACCCATAAATCAGGGTATTAAATTAAGAAACTAGAGGATCCCTAGGAGATTATGTACCTGGAAATATGGAACCTCATCTGCCCTTCTGGAAGACTAGTGGAAAAAAAAATCAGTATATCCAAAATGATTATTAAAATTGCCTTTATATTACCTTAAATAAGTATTTATATTCCAAGAATTTGACTTTTTTTTAAAAAAAAGTCCACCTTGAGTTTTGTACACATAATCTCCATGCTCAGCACATGTATATTACCACTGTAAATCATTCTCATGATTTCAAATCAGCACATTTCCTGAAGAGATTTCTTTTACATTTTTGCATCAACATGATAGAAGGTGACATCTAGGGCACAAGAAATAGGCTTATATCAAATCTCTCATGACCTGCTTGATAATGCACTGCACATGTCTCATTGGACTCAATAGCATTTCTGACAGATTCTCCATCTTTCACACAGCTTTGGTTTTATATAAATATAGTAAGTGCCACAGGCTTGTCTCCTTAAAGCCTCAGTGCCAAACCTGCTCAGGCCATAAATGTGTGAGTTGACAGAGAACACTGATACTGCCTTACAAGTCTCCTTTTCCCGTAAAAATGGAAGTGTCAGATTATGATAATTCTCTCTCCATCAAATGCCTATAAAAGGCAGACAAATTGAGGGAAGATAAAAGTTACCAAGTGGTACGTAAGAATAAAAGAAAATAGCAAGCTGTTAAGCTCTTCAAGGCTGTGGTAACTGCTGTCATTCTGATAACACAGTTCTTGTAGACCATCAGGCCACAGTCAGCTCCTTCCAGATGACAAAGTCTGAGGTTCTGGCTACTCTTCCAATTGAGTGATGTGTCTTCATGGAGACAATGGCCCAAGAGAGGCCTTATCCTTTCATAACCACAGGAAGGTTGGTGAAGTCAATCTACATCACTAGTTTCAAACCAAGTGAGCATCATATTCGGGGGAAGTAGGTGTTATACAAATTTCTGAACCCCACTCCCTAATTCTGATCCACCAGATCTATTTTTGTTCATTTTGTTTTATATTTTTTATGCTTTATTAAAGTAAAATTCTACATACAGTGAAATGCACAGATCTCTTTCTTGCCCTCCTTTGGGTTAGCTATTAATTATCGTTCTATTTTAAATCTTTTGGGCTTCTAGCTCTACCTCTCTGTTGATTTTTTTTAAAGTAATTTATCTGTTGTTACCACATATGTCTTTAAGTTATTGGTCTAGTTAGAGTTAAAGTTTTTCCACTTGACTTAAAATGCTAGAGCCTAAATACAACATGATCCCATTTACCCCATTTTCTGTTATTGCTGTTACTGTTTCAAACCTAGATACATTGTAAACCACAAGCTTATAATATTTGCATTAAACAATTAAATAATATACAAGCTTATCATATTTGCATTAAAAGGTAGTGGTCTTTTAATAAGAAGAAGTTAAGGGGGAAAGAAAAAGATAACTCTTTTGCATGTATATACATATTCATCTTTCCTCTTGCATTCCTTCCTAGAGATCTGAGTTTGCCAGTCATTATTTTTCTTCAACCTGAAGAAAGCCTGTAGCATTTCTTGTAGTGTACTGTCTTCTGGTAGGAAATTAGCAGCTTTTATTTACTTGAAAAGTCTTTGCCTTTATTTTCTAGAGATATTTCTTCTGAAGAAAGAATTCTAAGTTGAGAGGAATTCTTTTTGGCACTTTAAACATTTTCTTCTATTGTCTTTTGTTGAGATTTCAATCATCTCAATTCATCTTTGAATCAGTTTCCCTGTATATAATATTACACACACACACACACACACACACACACACACACACACACTTCTGATGCCTTTCAAGATTTTCTCTTTATTTTTTGTTATCAGCAGTTTGATTATGATGTATATACTTAAGGTTTTCTATGTATTAATTCTACTAGGAATACTCTAAGATTTTGGTTTTTTTTTTTAAAATTTTTAATGTTTTATTTATTTTTAGGAAAGAGAGAAAGATAGACAGACAGCGTGAGCAGGGGAGGGTCAGAGAGAGAGGAAATCACAGAATGAAACAGGCTCCAGGCTCTGAGCTGGCAGTCAGCACAGAGCCTGACGCGGGGCTCGAACCCACGAACCGCGAAATCATGACCTAAGCAAAAGTCGGACGCTTAACCGACTAAGCCACCCAGGTGCCCCGGAATACTCTAAGATTTTGAAATCTGAGGTATGTTTTCATACCTCAGTCATTATGTTTTTAATTTATTCTTTCCCATTTTCTCTTCTTGTCAGCTGGGATTTCACATACAGATAGATTGACAACTTGATATTATCCCACACATCTCTGAATGTTTGTTCCCTGTCTTTAATCTTTTTTTCTCTTTGTTCTGTAAACTGGATACTTTTTAATTGGTCTTCCACCATATTTAATGTGCTGTTAAATCCATCATGTGACATCTTTATATCAGATATTTTCATTTTCAGCTCTAAAATTTACATTACATTCTTTTTTACGGTCAGTATTTCTCTGCTGGCCTTCTCCACATGACCATATGACTCAATACGACCATCTTTTCTTTCAGCCCTTGAACATATTTATAAAAGAAATTGAAAAGTACTTTAAAATTAACTTAATTTAATTTAAATAAATTAAAATTATTAAAATAATTCCAGCATCTTATCCATCTCTGAGGCAGTTGGTCTATTTCTATTGCTCTTCCTCTTGATCTAGTGTCATGATTTTATTTTGCGTATTTAGTGATGTTCGTTTTTTCTAAACATCATGGATGGTACACTGGTGAGAAACTATATTCTATGCTCTTCTCTGCGTGCTACTTTTTTCCTCTAGCAGTTACTTTATTGGTTGCTCACCTTGAACTTGTAAATGCTTGTTTTTACATATTGTTACAGCAGGCCTACTTTTAGATTTGTTATATCTCAGGGAAAATCTCACAGGGGTAATCCTGCATTATAGTTTTTAGTCTGAAAGTTTGATGTTTCAATAAAAAAAACCAAGGTAGGGCAGCTGGGTGGCTCAGTAGGTCAAGCATCCGACTTCGGCTCAGATCATAATCTCACACTCCATGACTTTGAGCTCCGCATCAGGTGCAGTGCTTATACCTCAGAGGCTGGAGCCTGCTTCAGATTCTGTGTCTCTCTCTCTTTCTCTGCACCTCCCCCATTCAGTCTCTGTCTCTCAAAAATAAACATTAGAAAAATTTTAAAATTAACTTAAATTTTTTAAAAAAGGTATTTTTCAAGCCCTTTAATTTGCCACATGATTCTTGTTCCAAATGTTTGTCTTCCCTGTGGTGGGCAGCAGCTAACATCTCTACCTCTACTGAGCCTTTTAAACTTCCAAGCCATTGCTTTCCACTGATCTTGCATTCTCCTTTACACTTAAACAGTTACCAAGGAAAGTCTGAGGAAAGTTTATCTTTATAATGTGGTGCTCCCTCCTTTGTAACCCTTTCCTTACTGGGAAGAAATTCTCAAAAACTTAGGCAGCCTTGAATACTGCTCTCTGCGGAGTTCTTGCTGCCAAGAAGTGGGAAAGAAGGATAAGCACAGTTCCCTTATATCAAAGGTCAAATTCTGCTTTCGGTCATTCTCTAGTGGCTTCATTACTTCTCATTAAGGTTTTGTAATTTGGAACTATGTGAGGTGATAAATGTTAACTAAATTTCTTGTGATTATGATTTCATAACACATACATGTCGAATCATTGTGTTGTACACCTTAAACTTATACAATGTTGTATGTCAATTATATCTCAAAAAGCTGGAAAAAAAAAGATTTTATAATTGTTACATAAGGCCAGATATGGGGAATGTCAATCAAATACAAACCTACTCCACCATTATCAGAACCAGAATATCTATTTGGTCAGGTGGCCAGTTGGTTTTTAAATAAAGCTTCTCTTTGCTTCATTCATTAAATATTTATTTGCTAAGCACATCTTATATGCTGATGACTTTTCCGGGCTCTACAATGCAACAATGAACAAAGTAGATAAATTTCCCCATTTTCTGAGAGCTGAAATTCTAGTGGAGTAGGGAAAGAGAGAAAAAAAACAACAACAACAGAAAGTAATATCATATGGTGATAAGTTCCATAAAAAAATTTAAAACAGAATAAGGAGGTATACCTATTCCTCTTCTCCCTTCACATTACTGAAAAGATAAATCATCAAAACCTTTACAATAAAATTACAAATACGTATAATAAAGGCACAGAATATCATTTAAATCAAAATGGCTAAAAGCCATTTTGTAATCTAATGCTATAACTTAAAAACATTTTACTATAAATGTTTATATTATAAAAATACAAACTGTATCAAGCTATTTGAAATATTATAAAACCAACCGTAACATTATCTTGTTACTCTTATATTTGCAAGGAGACAATGCAAAGATCTCCAGTTCAAGTCACCTTTTAATTATCTAATATTCTAAAGTCCTTACTCCCCATAATTCCTGCTGGCTCACATGTGCTCCATGTCTGCTGTCAGTTTTTTCCCTTCCTCTAGGATTATCACTCGGCAGATTCCCCGGTCACTCCCCTGTCCACAGTGTTCTCCCTTACAAATCCATTCAGCGAGGCAAATATGTAATGAGAATTTATTATGCACTACCACTGTGATAATGGCCAGGGATTAAAACATAGAAAGGGAACATCCAGGTAGGTTCCATCTTTCAAAGAATCTAGTGGGAGATACATACATCACCACAATTCAGTATATTAAGCAGCATGAACTAAGTACTACAGGAGACAGAGTTATTGGGTCCACCTTCATGGATATTTGGTCACCCATGACCATGGTTACCATCATATCTCTTGCTCCTTTGTCCTTCAGCCTGCAAATGGTGGGAGCTTTGATTTTTGTCAATCTTTGGATAGCCTCTTTGGTTCTGGATAGCTTCTCAGCTCCTTCCATCACTCATTCGATACATTTCCTACAAAAATTCGTTATTATTTTATTTTATCTTATTTTAATGGTTTTTTAAAATTCATTTTTGAGAGTCAGAGAGAGACAGCCAAGCAGGAGAGAGTCAGAGAGAGAGAGAGAGAGAGAGAGAGAGATACAGAATCTGAAGACAGGATCCAGGCTCCAAGCTAGCTGTCAGGACAGAGCCCGATGCGGGCTTCAAACCCACGAACTGTGAGATCACGACCTGAGCCAAAGTCGGACGCTTAACTATGAGCCACCAAGACGCCCCCCAAATTTTTTATTTTAAATACTGAAAATGGTTTTTCTTTTTTTCATTCGGTCCCTAAACAATAGCACACAACTAGTAGAGTACAGTAACACTGTCTGTTTTTTTTTCTTAAAAAAATCTCTTTTTAAAATAGATCAGTAAAAACCCATGTAGACACCCATACTAAAAAGAGGTGATAACATTTTCTAAGACATTCTGACTAAAATGTTGTTTAAGGTCATTGTGCTCTGCTAACACTAAATTCTTTAACTAGATATATATAAGAAAGAAACTATGAGACCACAAGTATTGTGTGTACTGGATGAAATACATCTAAATCAAAAACAGATCTATAGAATCAAAGAGCTCAAACATAAGTTTCAGATTTATGGTCAGGTGAATTACCCTAATCATTAAGAGATTAAAGTTGCAACAAACAGGACAGTTTTCTTGAGATTTGTCTGATTCTTAAACTTGTCTGATTCTTAAATTAGTTCTCACATGTTAAACAGCTGACTGGTTTACAGATAATTAAATGCAAAGAATCTTCAGCGGTAAACCATATGAATCGGTGAAGGGATAGCTAAACCTTAAACAACTGCATGAGTCCCAGCTTGGAGGGGCCTGGAACCATTATTATGGCCATTCATTTTTTTTTTACTAAAATAGCTCTCTGTTTGCCTAAGTGGATTATGCGGTTGTATATTATTAACATTTCCTTTCTTTGTAGAGACAATCACACGATGCCTGCTACATAGGAGATACTAAAAGACATCTCACTACACATGATTCAATGGATGAACTTATGTGGCCTATTAGATACATATTCTGGTTTGCCTACAGTTGCTAAAAGAAACATTGCAGACAGTCCAGAATTGCAGTAAAACTATGTAAGAGCTTTTAAAGCTTTCAAGTTAACCAAAATCCCAAACTTGAGGTTATAAATGGGAAAAGAAAAAATGGATAGTCTCATAGACCCACTCCAGCTTATTGATGAGAGAGGAAGACAAGAAGACCTCATTCTTTCTTAATCATACTTTTAGCGAACATGTGCCACTGACTGAACTTTAACTAGAAGAAGCACAAGTTTTTATTTTTAAATCTGTAATTATAAAAATAAATTTGTAGATAGTCTAACACATTAAAAAACATCTATTTTCATTTATTTGGGGATTTTTTTGGTGATCCCACAAGACTTAAATGTTTAAGTAGTCACATTAAGAACTGTCTTAGCAACAGATCAGAATGCGTTACATAGAAAAATCACACAGCCTTATTTTAAGAGCCTCTCTTAAAAATCTCTTCAAAATCAGTGCTTGAAAACAGAAGAACTAAGTTTAAAAGAAGGCAAAGAACTCAGAGCACCTGGCTCTCATGGCACGCATCAGGCTCAAGATGGCAACATGAAGGCCTGTGTCCCTCTGCCCTCAGGAGTAGGGGTAACATTTATATATGTATGTATGTATGTATGTATGCACATATGTATGCTTTTCATTTTAGCGAGAGACTGTGATCGGGGGGTGGGGGGGAGGAGAGGAGCAGAGGGAGAGAGAAAGAGTCTTAAACAGACTCCACACTCTGCGCAGAGCCACACACAGGGCTGGATCCCACAACCCTGAGATCATGACCTGAATGCAAGCCAAGAGTCAGAGGTTCAACCAACTGAGCCACTCAGGTGTCCCTGGGGAGACTGGATGGCTCAATTGGTTAAGAATCCAACTCTTGATTTTGGCTCAGGTCCTGATCCCAGGGTCGTGGTATCAAACCCCATCTCAGGCTCTGTGCTAAATGTGGAGCTTGTGTAAGATTCTCTCTCCTTCACACTAAGTCTCTCTCTCTCTCTCTCTCTTCCTCTCTCTCTTGCCCGCTCTGCCCTTCCCTCCCCTTGCACACACATGCTCTCTCTAAAATAATTATAATAAAAAGACCACAATCCTAACCTGCAAAGCAGAATGCATAAAAAAGGAGGAAGAAGGTAGATTATAACTTTAGGCCTAAAATATCTTGATAATATACACTCTAAGGCACTCAAGCCTTGAGAACTCAAGTTCTCCTAAGTGTTATTCAAAAGTCTTTGGACAAAAAGAAGTCAGAACATATGACAAACCTTTCTGCTTCCTGCTCAGTCAATGCTCCCCTGAAGAAATGAAATGCAGAACTCAGATTTACTTAAATTGTGGATGGTCAGGATGTAGATAAAGAAGAAACATAAATCATAATCTTGAAACATTATCCAGCCTCAATGATATTTAAGAAAACTAATGATTTGAGGGTAATTAAATTTTGGTCTGCCAATTTACTGAATTGTTTTGATTAGTTCTAATACCTTTCTAGTTAATGCTTGGATTTTCTAATATCATAGAATGTTTTACATATATTTATATTTTGTTTCCCTTCTCTAGGTTTATACTAATGGGTCTGTTTCATAACTTAGTACATTGGCCATAATCTCCAGAATCTTAAGAAGCTATAGAGTCATGTCACATTCTTGTATTTTTTTAAATAAAACAAAAAGGTTTCATATAATTCTCTATTAGTTATAATGTTTATGATGTTGACCACAGTTCTGAAGGAGATATTTTTTATCATAAGAAATTGATAAAAAAAGAACAGAAACTTCAGTTATAGACAAAATATACAGGACTTTTTCTTTGTTTTTGTTCAGTATTTACACATGATAGATGTGGCATTCTAGCAAACTGGGAAAATTGCAGTCTTATCCTGTGTCTTACACCAAAATAACATCTAGGTGGAACAAAGATATAAAATGAAAGAATTAGACTATAAAAGTATTTGAATAAAATTGCAAATATGGTTTTCTTAGAGGTCTAAGAAATTTCTACATATAATAACCAGAAAGTATAAAAGAGATTATTAATGAATTTAACGTCACAATAAAATTATTTTGTATTACAAATAAAATAAAACCCCTGAGCAAATTGAAAATGACAAATGACAAATAGAAAAGAACGGAAGAGGTTCAGACCCATTTCTAATAATAGGAATGCCCTGATAGAAAAGTGGGCAACATTCATGATAAAGACAAATGCATTTGAAAAGAACTTCAGCATTGCCATAAATCAAATTTTAGCAAAAATGAGCTTCTTTTAAGACAAGGAAATTATAAAGTCATGAAATTTGGTAGTATGACTGACATTGTTTGAATTCTAGTATTGCCACTTACTAGCTATG
Source organism: Proteles cristata cristata (assembly GCA_017311185.1). Lineage (NCBI taxonomy): Eukaryota > Metazoa > Chordata > Mammalia > Carnivora > Hyaenidae > Proteles > Proteles cristata. The sequence continues at coordinate 1,213,629 of JAESUZ010003619.1, read as the reverse complement.
CAAAGTCGCTTAACACTTTTGTGCTCCAGTTTCTTCATTTGATAAATCCATTCCAGTCACAGAGGGATGCATCCACCCATATGCCGGTGTGTTATGTGTATATAGTCAAGTGTCACTTTCCTCATGGCTGTTATGTGGCTGAAATTAATGAATATATATAAAGCAGTTAGCACAGTGCCTGGCACACTGTGCCTCAGTTAAAGGCAGATAACCAAAAGATTTAAAGTTATAAACTGATTAGGAATGAATGCAGCTGCAAATAATAAAATCCAAAACAGAAACAAAATGAAAATAAAATTTTAAGCAAACAGGAATTCATTTTTCATACAGAACAGTAAATCCAGAGGGGGGGAAGTTAGTTCAGCTTCCCAAAGATGCAATCGGGGACGCAGGCTCTTTTTTGATGTTGTACTTGACAATCTTCAGTGTGGAGGTCTCTGTACTCATAGTTATTGCTTCATGATTATGGAGTGATGCTGTATCTTTGGGTATCATCTCTCCATTCCAAACAGGAAAAAGGGAGGAAGGAGAGAAAGGCATAAAATTAGAGTGTGGTGCCAGCTCCGCTTTTCTTATTAGGAAAGAAAACCCCTAAAATAGTAACTTCTACTTATATCTATGACTCAGAAATGTATCACATGGTCATCATTAACTGAAATCTTGCTGGAGAGAAAGGGCTAGTAGATGGCTATCGGGTCTACCAACCAGTTGTGTTCCTCATAAATAGCAATGGTGAAAAACAAAACAAAACACTTAGCAGTAGCTCTCACCTCTAAACTCTTTTTGAAACTCTTCACTGCTTCCCCTCCTCATATCTCCTCCCTACCCCAATATCTGGCAACCACCCCCCTCTTTTCTTTATCTATAAGGTTCTCCTTCTAGGATGCCTATAATGAGAGTATTACGTGTATCACGTTTGATGGTGTCACTGAGATCCCTAAGTCTATTTTCATTTTTTATTATTATTTTTCTCTCTCGTTCAGCCTGGCTGCTCTCCATTACTCTGTCCTTCAGGTCACTCATTGATTCTTCTGCTTCCTCTAGACTATTTCTTCTGTGTAGTGTATTTTCAATTTTACTCACTGGGTTTTTCATCTCTGGTTCTTCTTTGTTTCCTATCTGTTTGTTGAGGGTCTCACTGAAGTCCTCCACTCTTCTGTCAAGTCCTGTGAATATCTTCATGACCATTGCTTTAAATCCTGTATCATACATATTGGTCATCTATGTTTCATTTAGCTCTTTGTTGTGATTTTGTCTTGTTCTTTCATTTGAGACATAACCTATTGTCTCATCTTGTCTAACTTTCTGTGTTTCTGTGTTAGGAAAGTTGGCTGCGTTTCCTGATCTTGAAACTAGCAGCTTTATGAAGAAGAGACCTGTAGTATTCTGAAGAGCAAAGCTTCCTGTCAATTAGAACTTGACACTTCAAGGGTGTCTCCTATGTGTGTTGTGTGTACTCTGCTATTGTGGCTGAGCTGCCTATGCCTTCAGTACTGTCATTTTCAGTGGCTCTCTTTGCCCATTGTGGGCACTTTTGTTCCCCGTGCTAATGAGCCATTCTGGAGCCATCTTAGGCTTGAGTTTAGTCAGACCAGAGATGCAGTAGCACGGAACTGCAGGGCACTTTTCCTGTGTTGTCCCTTGAGAAATCTTCTTTGGTGCATGGGGCCTGCAGTCAGACCAGATGTTTGGCTCCAGCCCGCTGCTGAGGCCTCAGCCAGACTGGTGTGTGTGGTTATCTTCCCCTTTCCACAGGGCAGGAGTCACTTTGGAGCTGCACTGACCCCTGTCAGGGCTGCTTGGGTGCTGCCAGGCTGTGACACCGCTTTGGGTGGGCTCCGGCCACTGGTGTATTGGAGGGAGGACTAGTGGAGAACATGGGGGCACAAGTCTGCACAGGTGTGTTGTGGGAGGGACTTGGAGCTGCTTCAGAGAACTCCAGGGTTGGAGAGGTGAGTCCCCAGGAGAGCATGGGGGTGGGGCTTGTGGTGCCAGCAAGGTCCTTGCTGGTTTGCTGCGTGAAGAGAGAGCTCCCCCCAGGTGCGGGGTCGGAGGGGGCATGTCCACAGTACAAAATGGGGACAGGGAACACTGTTAGCAAGCCAGGTGGAGTGTGGTGGCACTGAGCTGCTTCCTGCAGGCATCTGTGTGTCCAGGCTAGGGGGTAGGGCAGGGAAACGGTGCCCACCAACTTCTTTGTTCCTGACATCTTCTAAAGTTCTGTGCCCCCCCCCAGCACATGTTCTGAGATTAGTAAATAAATGTCCCTCCTGTACAGCATGGGCATTTTTCAAACTACTGCTTCTATGCTGTATCTCTGAGGGGGCCGTTGTGCTCTCTCTTCGAGGGCAGGGACTCAGTTTCCTTTCATCCTCCAGGTTCCCCAAGTGCAGAACCTGTTCATTTTTAAAGTTCCACATGTTAAGCCTCACTGGTTGTTAGGCCCTTCTGCTTTTCAAAGCAAATGTCATGGAGGTCCATTTTCTCTGTGCCTGTTGGTGGCTGCTTTGAGGATTTTATCCAGCCCCCTCAATGCACATGTGGCATCCCTCCCTGCCACTGATAAGTCCATTTGGCTCCTGGCTGCGTCTCTGCCCTTCCCACCCACTTTGACACGGCCTCCCCTCTACACTTAGCTGTTGGGAGTTTGTTCTGCCAGTTTTCTGGTCGTCTCCTGAGTTATTTACACAAATATGGGTGTTTTTAGTTGTATCCATGATATGAACTTAGGATCTTCCTACTCCACCATCTTCCCTGGAAATCCTAATCTGATTCATTTTAATCAAATATTCTCTCATTTCTAAGAAATGGTCATGAAGGAAGAGAATGACATACTGGAGAGAGCCAGAGTTTCAAGTAAATACATTAAGAGCATGGAGAGAGGTCTCAATTGTTATGTGTGGTGAGAAACATATAAAGAGGACTTATTTGATGTGATGAAGGTGTTGACTAACACTATGGAAGTAATCATTTTGTAATATATAAGTGCATCAATATACATCGTACACCTTAAATTGACAGTTATATGTCTGGACTTTAAAAAAGGATGACTGAAGAGTCAATGGACAGCCATCAAACTAAATTAGTCTAATTTAGTGTTTATTTTGCTATTTTGGCCTACTACAACAGAAGCACAATATCTGGCATTTAGGACAAAGTTGCAAATAATCTTTGTTATTTTGACTGAATTTGTGGAGGGAATTTAAAGGTCAAATATATTTGCATGTGAGATCTGAAAATGAAGATTTCTAAATCTTGAGGAGAGTTTTCTACTGACCTTAATGAAAGTGGTTTGCAATAATTTTACAGCAAATAAATACTCTGACAAGCTTCACAGAAGCATCTTCTTTAATTCTTACAAAAGTTCACTACAGAAGACAGGTAGTTAATAGTGCTTCAAAAGATGACACATATATTTATATCTGAACCTGGAAAAACAATGCAGCACAAGGAAATAGAGTCATGTATGGTAGATCACACAATAAGTTAATGCCAGACCAGTAAGACATTTTAGTACAGCTGACTTTACTTAGTTAAAAGAACATTCTGGGCCTAGTAGAGATTTCCATTCTCTTTTGGAATCTCAGAGAGTTGTTCAATTTGCTGATAATCAGAGTGGATGATGAATTGTTATTCTGACACAGCAGAAATCCATGCATATCTGTTAAATGAAAGGACAAAAGAAAGACTCTCCTAAAGGAACTACATAAACTATTCAGTAAAATTCACTTTCGAGACTAAAACTATGAAAGCAAAGGTTCCTAAACTCATCAAAACTCATGCCTTGTCTTCAAATTTTAGACGGATGTTGACTTTCCAATAGATAATGTTTTTTGTTTATGTTGCTGTTGTTTTAGACTATTTGCTTTATCAGGGTAAGGCAGGGCAAGATCAAGGACAATTTGGTTTGGGTTTAATGCCAGACTAATCTCATAGATACTTTTATTTTTACTTAGATTTATTTGGGATCAAAAGGAGTTGCTCTCTAAAGAGATATGGATAGTGGCTATTCAGAAAAACTGGTTGTATTCTGACATTTTCCATCATAGTCATGACTCCAATATTATTCATCTGATACAAAAATCAGTATTTTAAAGCTTGAAGTCTAAAGCACATCTCCGTCACACGTGCAGTAAGTTTCTATGTAGCATTCACAAGCCCTAAATCCATCCTCTTTTCTTTTTGGAAAGCAATTTCAAATAGATTTCATACGGAGAAATAAACAAATGCAAAGTATACAAACGACATACATCTGATTAGAATCAGTGAAACAAAAATTTGAGTACTGTAGAAAAGATCTATCAATGAATTGTTTCCTGCCTATCAAATCCAAAACTGCTAAAGTGAAGGCAATGACATGTATCAATTATCATAACTTTGTGAGGAAGTCTTAAAAGGCCTACCTCAAGCAGAAATTTGAATTTCTTTGGTTGTTTCAAGTGTGTTATTTTCTCTGTAGCATGATTTTGATAGCTTTTTTAAGGTTGGAGCAAAATTTAATCATTGAAATCATGGCCCAGTCACAACTAAAAAAGGTAGCAAAAATTCCTGTCAAATCCTTTAACTATTAACTTGAACTTCTATTCATCCATAAAGTCCTAACAAAACTAACCTTCTCATCACTAAGGACATAATAATAAATTCTGCTTAATGTTAAGCTTATGAAAAACGTGACTTATTTTACATAATGCTAACTTAAAATCAGCGATTATTTCCTTGAATTATGCAATAAATTGAGAAGCCCAGTGGAATCAAGACTTTTTCTGAGGATAGTTATGAACTGATACTTAAACTATTTGGGATTTTTAGCATAATTAAAAGTGATAGACCATACACAGTATTCAACTTTTTGAATAGATATTAAATTAGTGATTTTACACAAATTCTGAACAGCCAAAGCATTAGTAATATTCTAGAGTTCTTCTATTTTTCTATCAATTCTCCCTAGAAACATTTGACTGAGTTTTAAAATAATGTCTCTCTTAATTGAAAAATGGAAAAACCAGACACCAAAGTGGTCTTTTCATTAGCTTCCCTCTTTATATTAGAGAGTAGCAACATGTTGTGAAGACTATCATAAAAGCTATGATATTTTGAGATTGCTTTTCTTAAGCTGCTTAAGAATATAACTTTTATTCTGCTAGGGTCTCTCCTTGAATATTCATGAAGTGAATAAAGTTACAAAAACATGTTTATGCTATAGTCTAAATATGAGTTGATACATGATCCTGATAGGATTCTCAGAAGTATACTCAGGTTTAAAAAAGGAAATAGACACCAAAATCCCAAACTGTTAGCATTCTGACTGGTTCTGCCTGTACTATTTGGCATGCATATGATTTTGAGAAAAGGGATGGTCTTATTTACTGCTGATATCCCAGTTCTCATCACAGTGCCCTGAACAAAGTAAATGCTCAGTGAAATCTGCTCATTGAATAAATGCATAGACATACACACTTAAGTGGGGTCAAACTGTTGATATACTTTTTTCATGTAACAATAAATAGAAGAATGCCCTAAGTATTTTTAAAACATGATCTTTGAAGTTTGCATCACACTCTTTTTTTTTTTTTTTTTTCAAAGGTAATCAGTAATTTATCTAATCAGCATTCTGGAGACATTATAATTGTTTCCATTTTTTAAAATATTATCTTTTTGGGGCATTACAGTCATTCTCAATTTTGTGTAATTCATAAAAGAGGAAAAACTGGCATATAGAGGACAATATTTTTAAAGTTTTAAACTTGTGCTACTAAATAACCTTACAGAAAAAGTTCAACCCCTAACACCATATGAAGGTTTTATTTAAAAATATATCTTCAGACAAAATTTCTAATACAAAGATAGGAACAAATGAGCACAATTTTTTTTTAAATCTATTGTCACTGGATGAAGGACCTTTTGAAGGTTTCCTCATAATCCCCTAAACTAGAAGAGGTAGACTCTAAATAAACATTGTAATATCATATTCATTTCTTTATCTATTTAACTCATACCACATTCCACAAGCATAGAATGGTACTTGTGAATTCTTACTACAAACAAAGAAAATCAAAGTAATTATTGCTCCAAGGTTGGAAGAGGTACATAGGAGAATCTAGAGCAGATCAATACCACCAATCTGGATTCTATATAAGTGCACTGTAAATTGTAAAGGGTCATTCGAATGTATATTATTATTTCTTTAAGTCTGTAATTTTCCATTTAAAATATCACCTACTTCCTAAATGAACTGCCGGGAACTTAAACAATATTAATGATTACATTTTGGTTTGCCAGAACACTACTGTTTGACCCACACACTCAGATTGAAAACAAGAGTAAGAGCAAAAAAAAAAAAAAAAAAAAAAAGGCAAAAAGAAAACCCCAACTCCATTCAGATGAAGGAGGGGCTAAGTAATTGATATTCCTCTTCCTTAAAACACTGAAATGACTGTGGACGACTTAAAGGTCTCCAAGAAAGATCTTACAGATGCCAGAGAAACTCTCATTTTGGAAGAGGAAAGAAACAGTTTCAAGAATCATCTGGTCGACTGGCTTACAATCTGAATTTCCAAACTACTGGAGGACATTAGAAAAGTAATAGGTAGAACATAAGATTCTTAAACTACTTTCAACATTACAAAAAGCTTTAAAAATTGTACAATCACCCATGAGAAATCTGTGCTGATTCCTTGCTTTTGCTTAGGATTAGATGAATTTAGTTATTAGCACTAGTTATATTAAATCAGACCCAGAGGTACACAGCAGGTTATGAACGTCTGCAGAGTTGGCTTCCTTTATAAGGGAAGTAACTGGATGATGCCATGTGGTCTAACCTCCTCTGCCATGATCCTGCGGGTGTAGTCTTGTCTGAAAGGTTTGTCTTACCACTACCTTAGGATAATCAAATGTTGTATCATCAAGACTAAGGAATGCAAGCAAGCCAGGTTTCAGTAAATTTTAAGTACCTAACATGTGTCTTCTTTGTAAAAACCAAACCTTATTTTCTGAGGCAGATAACTTATGGTATGTGTCACTTGCCCTTTTTGTGATCTTAGAGTAGAAAGCAATTTTGCACATTCAATACTGGAAATTGAGTACTTTCAAATAGGTGTCAGTTATGGTCTGTGGAACCATAAAATAAGCATTAAAGTAGCTCACCAAATATCCTGGCATAAAAAATGCATTTTGATTTGCATTTAGATTTAACTAAAACCAAAGGGACTCAATACTTGCAGTGTATTACATCATTATTCTTTGTTTAAATTTCTATTACAAAAAGAGACAGGTACATGGAGTCATAGAAGCCCATTCCAAAATTAGATCCTACCAAATATTGAGTAAAAACTTTCCTGATGACTTTCTGAAAAACAACTAACAGCTAGTCAATGACATTAAACATAACCACTTCTGCGTGACAAAAGCACTGGAAAATCCATAGCTTTACTTGCATTTTAGTTTCAAGTGACTCCAATAAAGAAATCAAAGCGACTTTTATAAACAGACTATACTGCCAAAGAATTTCCCCATGAAATTTCCCCAGGACATTTTCTTCCCTCTCTACCATTGTTTCAGAGCTGTGTTTTTTAAACAGAACAAAAATATTTTCATTCTCTTTTAGTGCTTGCACACTGTGCTATTTTCAGATTCCTCGTCTTGTTATTCAGTCAAGCTATCCCCTATTTAAAAATAAGTATCAGCCCTACAGGTACATAATGATGGATTTTTGAATTTCTTTTCTCTTATTTCCCAATAAGAATGAGATATTTAAGAAAATGAGATTTGAAATAATAAAACTATCCAAAATGACCATCTCAGGAAAGGATTTTTTGGTCAGTTGGTCCAATGCTATTCACTCCATTACGTTCACTCCATGTTTGTAGCAGCTTTGCTAGATTGGGCCTGAAATGATCCAAGGATGTATGTAGCTGTTTTCCTTTGTCACCACTGCAGCTGGGTTTGCTTGGAAGTTAAGGAATCAGCAAAGTAGCATAAAATAAATCTCAAATCTTCTTTGTAAGAGAATAGCAATAAAAATGATTAGTTTTTGTCACCAAAACTTAGTAATACTATCTAATCCTTTAAAAGGGTTTCCTATGGGCCAGATTCTAAGTGTTTTACATATATAATTTGATTTCATTTACCCCGGGATCCCTCCATGATGTTCTGAAAGGGGCACTATTACTACTCACAGTTTCCAAGAGAGGGTAACCAAATTGCCTAAGGTCAAAAAACTAGTGAGAGGTGTAGCCGGAGATTGAATCCATGGCCTTAAACAAGAGCTGAAGGGGACATCCCAGGATCTGATGCTTTGAGAGCTCTCTTCCCATATGATTCTAAGCCAGAGTTAAGAACCATTGACAGGTCCAGATTCTATATCAAGGTGCTTCAACTGAACTCCTTTCAGGATCAGGCAGGTAATATAATGTCTGAAGCAAGCAAATACAGATCCCATACTCTAATTTCTATAATAATGGTACTAAATCTTTCACCTGCAAAGGAATCACCTGTGGAGATTGTTAAAAATGCAAATTATTAAGCCTCGGCTTCATAAAATCTTTGTGCAATCTGCATCAAAATTACCTAGATTTTATTTTTAAAAGTAAATTTCTGTGTCCCCAATAACCACTGCTCTAAAATCGCCTTACATACGGGGCGCCTGGGTGGCTTAGTTGGTTAAGCGGCCGACTTTCGCTTAGGTCATGATCTCGCGGTTCGTGGGTTCGAGCCCCGCGTCGGGCTCTGTGCTGACTGCCAGCTCAGAGCCTGGAGCCTGCTTCAGTCTGTGACTCTCTCTCTCTCTGACCCTCCCCTGCTCACGCTGTCTCTCTCTCTCTCTCCTAGAAACAAATAAAACATTAAAAATAAATAAATAAAATCGCCTTACATGCTTAATACATTCTAGTATTCTCTGATTTTGAGCCTGGGTTCTCAAATATGAGATGATCACTTTTTATTCATTCTAGAAATATTTCCTGAGCATCTATTATAAAAAAGGAATTTCTAGGCACTGGGTAAAGATCAGGGAACAAATCTAATGCCTTCCTCAAGGAGCTCATATGCTGCTGGGGAAGGAAAACAGAGTACAAGTGAATAAATATGTTACATGAGTAAGTGCACTGGAGAAAAGTCAGTTGGGGGGGCGGGGATAATGGGATTGAATGGTCTTTTATATGGTCGGAGTAGACTTTCTGATAAGGTCACATTGGTACAAAGGATGTGAGAGAGTGAATCGTGGAACCTGGAATAGCTCAGCAATGTCCAGGCTAAAGTGACAACAGAAAGTACAAAGCCTGTGAAGGGAAAGTTTGCTGGTATGTTGAAAAAACAAGGAGACCAGTGTTTGGACAGAAGTGAGAGGAGAAAGGTTATAACATATCAGAGGTAGAAAGGTAATGCATCACATCGGGTGGTAGAGGCCATGGTAATCTCAACTCTGTATGACATTAGGAAACAATGGAAAATGACATTATCTGCCTTACATTTTAATGGATCAGCCTACCTACTGTATAGAGGATATAGTGTGTGTGGAAGCTGTAGGAGCAGGAAGATGAACTGGGGCACTAAGTCCAAGCAAGAGATGGTAGCATGGCCAGCATGGTGGTAGAGGAAGTGGTAAGAAGTAGTCAAATTCTGGATGTATTTTAAAGAGCGCATCGTGATGACTTTTCAGATGGATTGGATGTGGTCCGTGAATGAGAGAGAGAGAGATCAAGGATGACTAGATTTAATGTTTGGGCATTTAGAGTTTAATAAATGTGATATAGGTAAAATACGTTGCCAGCAAATTCCCACTTGGATACAGGTGTGAAGCTTGTTTTACTTAGGACTTAAGCAACACTTCCTGTGGAGCACTGAGGGTCAATGAAGGAGTACACATCTTCCAAATGACTGTGATTCATCAAAACCCATATTCTTCCTGACATGAAACGCTGAAAACAAGGTAATTCTTTCACTACCTGTAACGACAATAGGAAAAGGTAAGAAGTGCTTATTTTCTCAAGGATATTTACATCAGAATTTTTTTTTTTAATTTTTAAATGTTTTTATTTATTTCTAGGAGAGAGAGAGAGAGAGAGCGTGAGCAGGGGAGGGTCAAAGAGAGAGGGAGTCACAGACTGAAACAGGCTCCAGGCTCTGAGCTGGCAGTCACCACAGAGCCCGATGCGGGGCTCAAACCCACGAACCGCGAGATCACGACCTAAGCGAAAGTTGGACGCTTAACCGACTAAGCCACGCAGGCGCCCCTACATCAGAATTTTTTAGTACCAGAAAAATTTGTATTTTTCCTATACTAATTAATGCTTCGAATTCTTGAGTATGTGGAGGTATTGGAAACACTCCAAACTTTATACTTTATACTCATCTTTAATAGTAAAAACAAGAAAGTGTCTCAAAGAAGAGCCAAAAGGTAGATAGCCAGTGGAAAATTCCCGCTCTATTTCTTCCATCTTCAGAGTTTACATCTTGCCATTTTGAATGCAATTTCTGCATTTTTAAATAACTGCTACTACAAAAGCATTGTTGTTTAGTGTGCCTAACATAAAAACCCACCTTGTTACTCTTATTATTGGGCAAAAGGCTTGTATTTCCTAATAACATAATAACTTTGTGAATAAGAGCAATGTAATCTGTTACATTTTTGTGTATGAGTTTTGTTCAAAACCGATAGCATCCCTTAGGTTAGGGATAATGAATTGATTTAATAGCTAACTACTCTATTTAGCTCTTGTCTTCTTGCCCTATTTCTAAAGATTGTGTCCCATGTCTGTCTTTTATTGTAAACCACGTGTGCCCTATTTCTAAAGATTGTGTCCCATGTCTGTCTTTTATTGTAAACCACGTGAAATCCTTTATGGAGACAGATACTGTATGAATAATAAATGAATACAAAGGTATGAGCTGACTTTTAAATACATACCTATTTTGTACTCTGTATTTTTTGCTTAACCTCCATTCAAGCTTTGATCATTGTGCAGAAATATTTGCCAATGTTCCAAAATTTAAGTATTAATTTTATTGCTCCTAAACCTAATCTAATTGGAGTAAACACATAGAAATCCTATCCAACCAAATAAAAACCACCGTGTCTATCCACTGCAAGCTGTTTTCATGTGACTCACAAATGAATACTTTTGATTTCCAAATGTGTTGTCTTTCCTATTTACTGTTATAGAAGCTTGTGACAGAAAGTCATTTAAGAGGTAGCTAACCTTGGTACAAGATTTTACATTTTAAAAGGATTTTTCCCTCTAATGGAGAACAAAACTCTGCTGAGGAATACAGTCATATGTAAGAACAAATTGGCTTTTATCTGGGAGTTTATACATATATATATATGTGTGTGTGTGTGTGTATGTGTATACATATACATATATATATACACACACATACACACATACCATATATATATATATATATATATATTTATTAGTAGGCCTCATGCCCAGCCCAGAGCCCAATGTGGGACCTGAACTCATGACCCTGAAATCAAGTCCTGAGATGAGATCAAGTTGGAAATTAATCGAGTGAGCCACGCAGGTGTCCCTGGGAGTTCATATTCCAAAGGAGGGAAAAATCATTCTGAAGGTTTGGAAAAAAAAAAATTATATACCATAGATTCAGGGTTGTATATAAAAAGGTACTTGTTTAGAAATTAACAGCACTTGGGGCGCCTGGGTGGCTTAGTCGGTTAAGCGTCCGACTTTCACTTAGGTCATGATCTCGCGGTTCGTGGGTTCGAGCCCCGCGTGGGCTCTGTGCTGACTGCCAGCTCAGAGCCTGGAGCCTGTTTCAGTCTGTGACTCCCTCTCTCTCTGACCCTCCCCTGCTCACGCTGTCTCTCTCTCTCTCTCTCTCTCCTAGAAATAAAAAAAAAGAAAAAGAAAAAAAAATTAACAGCACTTGATGGACTATATTAACAGATGATAATAAGGTAGTTAATAAATACATGCTCCAAATCCTCAGAATGTTCTGAACAGATGAAATATAAGAAACTTCATTCAAGTTGAAAATGCGTTTCTTTGGTAGTTGTGGACTAGGTTGTTAGGAAAATTCTAATATAGTACCCTGCAAAGTGAATTCAAAGTACAGAATAAAAGCAAGCACGTGTGCTCACACACACACATGCACGTGCATTCAACCAATGTGCCTTTGTGGCCTAGATCTCAAGGGGAAAAAATAGACATTAAGATATTGCTACAGTCTAAAAATAGCAGAGGAGACTCTGAACTATCCACGTTTCACCAGCTGGAGCATCTGAGGGAAAGCTCCCATATACATTAATGCATTATCCTTATCACTGTAATTGACACCTAACACTTCTCAACCCATCAAAAGCAGTCCTAAATGAAAGGACATTTATCTCCATGTAAGATGACCATTGCTGCGAAACCTTGCATGATCTTAAATTTCATAACAGCTTAAATCACTTACTGCAGAGAAAAATAATACATGGTGCTACTAATTCATTTTCTGGCTGCCAAACCAAGATACGATCTCACATACTTGAGCACACTGCTGACTTCCTGTTTAGTGGGTTCTGATACTATTTCCAAATATCAGAGGGAAGAGAAGGAATATCACTAGGCCCAGATTCTACTAGCTGACTATTCTTTTTCCTGGAGTGGATAGAAGACTTTCACATCATCCAGAGATCCTGAAGGGCAAGCACAGGAAGAGATATTTGTATTTCCCCTAAAATGATGTTTTACAACTTTAGGGTGACTCATCATAGCCATCATAGTGCCTTTCTCATAAACAAAAGATAATATATATTATATAAATATATATATTTAGTCCTATAATTAGTCCTTTAAAGCATGTAAGAATCATTTCAAGACAATTGTGTCATGGCAGAGTCCTATCTGTACTAGAAGTTGGACAGGACTTCAAAATTCAGATCCCCTAAGAACCTCCAGTAGATGCAGTGAAACCAGGTCCCAGGGGCTTCAGATTTATTTAAAGGGAAAATAACACCAGACAAAACACAGCATAATAATGATAACAAAATATTATGAATAACTATAAGGCAACAAAGTCAACACAATCGGTAACAATAAAAATATAAAATTCCAAAACTTTCACAATAATAGAACACAATAAATAGACCAAAAACCATGACAAAAATAGAAGGTCAAATAATCGGAGAATTCTCACTAAAAAGTTACTTATGCCAAGTAATTACAAACAAGTTTCTCTTATGTGTATTGACATACAAAAACAAAGAAGTCTACTTTATAAAATGACAAAAGCAAGTTGCAAAAATATATTTATAGCATGATGTTATTTTTAAAACATATATACATATATTTACCCATTCTTAGGGAAAACAGTCTGGAAAAGTATACACCACATAGTTAAAAGTAGTTTGCTCTGGGGTACTAGTTAGAATCAGAATTAGTCCAACTTCATATACTTTGTATTGTTTCAATACTTAGAAACACATAGCGCTTTTATTTTACAAAACTCTGGATAAAAACAAAACTTGATGAAACACATGGTCGAAATTCAAAACAGTGAAAATAATCAGAAGAATCTAGCTATTTCCCCAGATCGCAAGGAAAGCTTTCAGAAAGTGTAGAAGAGAATCGGACGGAATGAGAGTCACAAGTTGTGACAATCTCATGGTTTGACTTTGGAAACCAAACAGCACAGCAGGTTAAAGATTCAGGTCCGTCCCTGTGACCTGTAAGCAGTGGCGGCACGGCACACACACGGACTCAAAGCCTGGGCAGCCGGTGCCCTAGTGCATGGAGATGGCTTTCTCGGGGAGACAGAGGTGTCTTCAGCTTAGACTTCATCAACACCAGTCTTTCTATATTCTTTCGGAAACAACTCCTGAAGTGCAACATGACCAGGGGTAAAAAAAGGAGGGGGAGTGAGGCATTGCATCTCGGCCTGTAGAAGGAAGCAGTATAATGAAGGGCAGGGACAGAGGAAAGGGCGTGTGAGCAGTGCATTTTTCATCACTGCATAACTGACTGCCTCAGGTTTTCTAGGCTACGCCCTCTCTTCCTCCCATGAAATCGTGCAGGGGCTACAAGAGACAATCTACCCATATCTAATGGATGCTACAGGGACTGGAAATTGAGCAGAGAAGCTGTACACAAACTACTTTCTTAAATTTATTTTGAAATAATTTTGAATCTGACCAGAAGGGTACCAGTATTCACATGGACAATAAAGAGGACATGGCTCAAATCAAGGCCCAGTGAAGTACTGTCTACTTGTTTCTCCAGAAATAGAATTCTCCTAGCATTCTGGATTCCTGATTCAGATATGGCATATACATCATCGTTGGACAAACACTAGGTGTTGACAGAACCCTTCTTGTTCAAAGCTAAGAAGTTAAAAAACAAATGATGACAACGTGGGGGGTTATTAAAAAAAGAGACAAGTGACCTATCACTGTGAAGATTCATGTGAGGAGTTTGACTTTATTAACTTGGAGGCAGCACTGTGACCTGCTCTACCTTCTGACCTCTCCTCTTCTGGGCGCTTCCCATAGAGAAAATGGCTCTCTCACCTTTGTATCCTCTGAATACCACTGGTACTGAAATCTATCTGCTCATCTATAGGGTTCTTTTTTTTTTTTTTTTTTAATATTTTTATTTATTTCTAGGAGAGAGAGAGAGAGACAGCGTGAGCAGGGGACGGTCATAGAGAGAGGGAGTCACAGATTGAAACAGGCTCCAGGCTCTGAGCTGGCAGTCAGCACAGAGCCCGACATGGGGCTCGAACCCACGAACCGCGAGATCATGACCTAAGCGAAAGTCGAACGTTTAACCGACTAAGCCACCCAGGCGCCCCATAGGGTTCTTAAAACTTTTCCTGGAAGATATTTTGACACAAATGTTTACATCTCCCAAAGAGCAGCCATCAGCTTCTTTCACCATCTCTAAAAAGCTGACAATTCAGTGATGGGAGATGGGTAATTATGTCAGGGGATGGGCGAATTTACTCAGGAACTAGAATTGAGAGTTATTGGGGCACTTGGGTGGCTCAGTTGGTTAAGCGTCTGACTTCGATCTCAGTTCAGGTCGTGATCTCATGGTCTGTGAGTTCAAGCCCCAAGTTGGGCTCTGGGCTGGGCATGAGGCACCATCAGTATGGAGCCTGCCTGGGATTATCTGTCTCCTTCTCTCTCTGCCCCTCTCTTGCTTGTTCTCTAGCTCTCATTCTCTCTCTCTCATAATAAATAAAAAAAACACTAAAAAAATTGGAGTTATTATAAGCATAGGAAATCAGGTGCTTGACCCTTTTTGCCAATAAAATGTTAAAAGTCTTTTCATCACATAAGGAAATATAAACTGATTCCTCTCATAATCTATTACCAGCGCTATTTCAAATATTTAAGGGAAGACACATTTGCAGAAAACCCCATGCTAGCTTTTGCCCCAGAATCCTAGTGTGGTTGGCAGTGCAGTCTCCGAACACAGATTACCTGAATGCGAGTACTGACTAGCATTTAATAACTGTGTGAACTTAGTAAAGTGAGCTCATCAATCTAGTTTTATCAGGAAATCAGTTTTATCAGGAAAATGGGTTGTTATGAAACTCAGTGAGGCAGTCCTAAATATATGTTATATTGACATTTCTGCTTTGATTCTTTACCTCCAATCATGCCTCACCTCAACACAGGGCAAACAAAGAAAACAGCTGAAATATGTGCATTAATTTATTCTTCACTAATACTGAACTAGGCAGACCTGTATGTCTTAGTCTTTACCAAATAACATACTCAAATCTATACATATATACAAATATATAGAACTGAATATTTTAAACTTCATGATTTTAAACTTCACAAGCACTGTCAGGTAAAAAGTGGACTATGATACTGAGGTAATATGTCATTTTGTGTTCGACCTGAAATATAAGTGCACGCTACATAAGATTATTAAAAAATGGAAATGTAAGTCACTAACACTGTAAATGTGACTGCTTTATTAGATCAAGGTGGAATGCAATAACTTCTAGTATCATGTAGAGAAATAAGCAATCAAAAGAACATAGTTCAGGTCTTAAAAAAATGTATTTATCCTAAATTGGTCAATAACACCGAAAGAAAGCAATTCTGCCACATATATTTAAAGTAAACCACTTCTTTAAGTACTCTGTAGCTCACTCAGAAGAGCACTTCTCAAAAAGAGTCCTTGTTTAAGCATATCCCTTTGTACAAAACAAAACCACTAGCTGCTACATGCCTCGCACTCAGTAAAAGCTGAGTGATTTAATGTAAGGACATTCTCTAACCCCACGCCCATGCATTAACATTGCTGATACAAAAATCAACGGCAGGAAAAGAAAGTCGGCCTAGGATGACGGCCAGCAGAGAAATCAGTGGCTGGCATGTGGAAAAACAAACTTAGATCAGGATGACAAAACAGTCTCTCTGAAAAGGCTGCAAGGGGTAAATGAAAACACAGTCCTGATTTCTTCCACTTTCCTGTTATATCCCCAGCAGCCATCATACTGGGAATTTTGAGCAACGGAAACATTTCTAACTTACTCACAGGAAGGCATCAATATAACACAATGTCTATTTGTCAGAAAAATTGTAAATTGTGGTGAAAATAGAAAATAAACTATACAGCTAAACCTTTATAATGATCTCACAGAAAATAATGTTTTCTAAAATTACAGTATTTTACATGTGCTAAGCTGAATGACAATATTAGATTAGATCTTCTGCAACCGTGGTGTCAAAAATCTGATAGCAAATCTGCTGCTCCGTTCCGCTTGTGACATTATATGACTTGATGAGGCATTCCAACCATGGGTATGCATCTATAGATGAAAAAAAGTGTTATTTATCCATTGAAACTAAACAAATATCTCTAAAATATGTATCTAAGCATAATGCTTAGCTAGAAAAATTAACATATTTAATTCAGCTGGAGAAGTAAATAAAATATACTTAGCAAATATATAATTATCTACCCTTCCAAATACACACTGGGTTCATGTTATTATCGTGTAACAATCCTAACTAATCTTTTTCCCCCAAAAGGAAACAATAATTAAATGTGGAGTTTCCCATATGTTTGATAGCAAAAGTAGCAGCCATCTCATTCCCAGCTTTTATTCTTTATTTCTGCTGATTGCTTACTGACCTCCTTTTTTTTTTTTTTCTTGGTTGACTAGAAAGAAAATGAACCCAAGTTCACATCAACTCAGGCCCTTAACACCTGTCTAGTTGAAACTCCCATCAGATTCCAAGCACTGAGTCCAAACAATACAGATGGTATTTCCAAGTTCTGATTATGACCACAATAAATCTATTTAAAACTTCTAGAAAAGTTTCTTAGTGCCTCTTCAAGTTCAAGTTTAAACATACTTAATATAGTCAATCTTGGCAAGAGTCAAGCAAGACCGGCACTCTCCTCCACTGCTGGAAGAACTATAAATAAGTAAAAATAATTCTTGAAAAGCAATCTGGCAGCATGTATCAAAAGCCTACCAAACCCATCCTTCTTGATATGGCAGTTTTTTTTTTTTTTAAAAGATTTTTTTTTTTTAATGTTTTATTTATTTCTAGGAGAGAGAGAGAAAGAGACAGCGTGAGCAGGGAGGGTCAGAGAGAGAGGGAGATACAGACTCTGAAATAGGCTCCAGGCTCTGAGCTGGCAGTCAGCACAGAGCCCGACGCAGGGCTCGAACCCACGAACCGCGAGATCATGACCCAAGCGAAAGTCGGACGCTTAACCGACTAAGCCACCCAGGCGCCCCTTGATATGGCAGTTTTATTTCCAGAAATCTATCCAAAAGAACTGACACCAAATAAAAAGTACGTAAATTAAACCTTCTTAAGATGTCCAAAAGTTATCTTTCTGGAATTGTTATAAAATGCAAACACTGATGAGGGAAAAATAAAGTCTGATTAGAAATAACCTATAAGGGGCACCTGGGTGGCTCAGTGGGTTAAGTGTCTGACTCTTGGTTTCAGCTCAGATCATGATCTTGAGGTCTGTGAGTTGGAGTCACACATCAGGCTCTGTGCTGACAGTACAGAGCCTGCTTGGGATTCTCTCCCCCTTTCACTCTGCCCCTCCCTTCCTCATGCTCTCTTTTTTTCAAAATAAACTTAAAAAAAACCTATAAAAGGCAAAGTGACAGCAGCTAAATCTGCAGCTGGTAAAATTTGTTACTGACAAAAAATTGTTAATAGTGTCAAACTAACTTACTATGATGGAGATTTGCAAATTTCAGTGTAAACAGAAATAATGACCACAAAAGGAAAACTCAGTGGCAGTAGATGGGACCAATACAATTTGACCTGAACTTCTAGTTGATGAATCAAATGTTATCCAGAGAACAACTAAAGCTGATAAAAATAATTGGTAAAATAAAAATGCATAAAATCTTAAACTAGTTAATATTTAGTAGAAAATTTATGAATGAGGGGCACCTGGGTGGCTCAGATGGTTGAGATCTGACTCTTGATTTTGGTTCAGGTCATGATCTCACAGTTCGTGGGATGGAGCCCCATGTCCGGCTCTGAGCTAACAGCTCAGAGCCCAGTTGGGATTCTGTCTCTCCTCTCTCTGACCCTCCTCCACTCATGCTCTCTCTCAGTAAATAAACATTTAAAAAAGAGAGAGAATGAAAATTCATGAATGAATTAAACTGGCTATATGTAGTCTATTACAGAAAATGTTTCTTGTCAAAATTACATCTTTGTTGGTATAATTTCAATAAAAATGTTGATACGCATAAACATATCAAATGTGCTTGTGATCAAAACTGCCTCCCCGTTATTATATTTCAAAATATTTTATAAATCTTTTCATTTCAGGAATTATGATTCTTACCTATCTTCTCCCTGCCAATGTCTGCATAAAAAGGCAGATCAGACAATAATTACTTAGTACTTAGTAAGAAGATTCAGATTTTAAAGTTTTTCATACCTCTATGTCTACAGATTAGATATGTGTTAGGTACTATTTCAAGAAAAAGAATGAATGAGATTGTTAAAATATTAATGCCTACCAATTTTTGTTCCCGAAGGACAAAACATATCCACGATCATATCCATACTTTGCTGCAAGTCATCATTGATTAGGATTTCTGATGCTGGGATCTGGAAGAATTTGTCCTTAAAAAAATTATAGAAGAAAAGGAAATTATATTAATCTTTTTTAAAAGCCATAATTAATATAAAGCATTTCCATATTATCTAATTAAAATAACTAAACTATTTCACTGTCAAGATTGTAGACTTCATAGAGTTCTAAACTCTAAAATCTGATTTACTACTTTAAATAGCCATTGATAAAGATATATCAAATGATATATATATATATAATATAATGATAATGAAACTAATAATTAGAAAAGAGTGAGGCTTATCATTCTTTGTGTACAGGAAAAAAATCAGTACTAAATTTAAGAGTATAACATATAGTGTATATTTAATTTTTCTCTCCTCTATCGGATTATAAGATTACATTTTTTTTTTTTTTAATATTTTTATTTATTTCTAGGAGAGAGAGAGAGAGAGACAGCGTGAGCAGGGGAGGGTCAGAGAGAGAGGGAGTCACAGACTGAAACAGGCTCCAGGCTCTGAGCTGGCAGTCAGCACAGAGCCCGACGCGGGCCTCGAACCCACGAACCGCGAGATCATGACCTAAGCGAAAGTCGGACGCTTAACCGACTAAGCCACCCAGGCGCCCCTAAGATTACATTTTCTTAAAGAAAAGGGATTTTGTTTGCTTAGTTCATTGTTATATCCCATCACATACAACAGTATCTGGCACAAAGCAGGTGTCATTAAATATTTATTCAATAAATGGACAAATGAACTAATTATGGAGGAGAAAAAATTCTCTCACATCCATCTCAGATTGTTTCCCAATGTGTGTAGTAAGACAATTTGACCTTACTGCTAAAAGACATTTAGTCTTTGCCCTTGGCTTCTGGAAAAAATCTCTATGCCCTTAGAATATCATGCCTGGTAGGAATATTCTTGTTTGTCACACTAGCTAAGTCTATCAGTGTGATTCAGGGCACAGAGTTTGTGGCATGTGGTATTAGCTTGCTCTTTGGAGGTACTGAAAACAGATCAGCCATATGGGATGGCCATCAACCATGACCACATGATGGAGCCCCAATAAAAACTCCAGCCACCAAGGCTCGGTGAGGCTTCCTTGGCTGGCAGTACCACGTGTGTACCCTTTCACATCACTGCTAGGCTGGTAACGCTGTCTGCTACTCCACAGGAAAGGACAACTGGAAGCCCCATGTCTGGAACTCCTTGGACTCTGCCCTATGTACCTCTTCCTTTGGAGGATTTTACTTTGTACTCTTTAGGTGTAACAAACAAAAATAGTATAACAACTCTCAGTAAGTTCTGTGAGTCATTCTAGGGGATTATCACAACTAACGGTGGTCCTGAGAATGCCCAAACTTGGAACTGCTGTTAGAAAAGAGGGAGATTGTGGATAGCGCCCTAGCTTCGTACTCTATAACCATCACTCTTCCAAAGTAATTTCGTTCCCTCTACTATGGAAATGTGGAGACTCCAAAAACCTGGTAAAATGCTGCTAGACAATGTCTAGAATGTGTGGCCATAATTCTACCTTTGGCTCCTGGAGTGAAACTTCTGAAAACTCTCTCCTCAAATTCCTATTCTTCGATTTTTCATTATTTGGATATTAAATTTACAGAGTCAGATCAAAACAGGATAAATATACAGACAATTCAAGATTTATGTGCTTGCATTTTATTTGTTCTTCTAAGTTGCCTTAAATCCTCTCAGTAATTAAGTTGGTATGAATAAATATATTAAAATTAAGAACATACTCTTAGAAATATCTACACTTCCTCTGATACTTACAGAATCCATGAGATAAGCTTCCAGTACCCCTGTTCCATCATCAAGAGTAAATGTCATTACAAACACATGTTGAAGAGGTACAATACCCAGCACTAGTGAAGGAAAAAAAGATCAAAGCATATGAATCTTCTATTCCTTATGATTAAAGTAAGGTAAAAATTGTTTTAGGATGTTGATTTTGTTTACTAAAATAATTTGAGATTAAAAAAATATATATGCTTTTTGTTCTCTAGTAGCAATATATTAAGCTTATTTAGCAAGTTCATTTTGGAATATTATACCACATCTCTGTAGTGACAATGACTCATGAGCAATTCTATCCTTTTTTGATGAAGTATTAATATAATGTATCCTTACAAGGAGTTGATAACTTGATAGAAAACATAAAAACTGATTCATGAACTATTACCCATTAAATGTTAGCCACAAGAAAGACACAATTAAAATACTAGAGTGTTCTAAAAAATAGCATGTGGTCCAAAATTTATGATTTTGTAAAATGTTTCTCCCCTTTATATTATAAACACAGGGATCACTTGTGTTTTAAGAGATCTCATCTGGTTGAATGTCCTAAAATGTGAGAATATGGATTTAATAATTTGCTAAGATGAGGAAAAAGAAATTGAAGAGATACTAAATTATATGAAAATCCATGGATTAAAGTATTACTTTGTGTTTGGAAATGGTAGGCAATTAATATTCTCCTCTGAGGAAGAGAAACAGAATAGTAAGGAATGTGGTGAATACCAAATGAAGTGAGGGTGTCTACCTGGAGAAAGAAAGACTCAATGAAGGCATGACAGATATCTTCAAATGTATGAAGTTGTTGATCTTATACAAGACCTATACGCTAATTCTAGTAGACAGAATGTGGGCCATGTTAAAATTTAAGTAGGTAGATTTTGCTTCACTGCTAAGAACTACTTACAAATTAAAGGGGATAGATATGTTGCTTTGCAATGTAATGAGTCCCCTGTCACCACAAGAGTTTTAAGCCAAGACGGGATGAGCATAGTTAACAGGATATAGAAAATTTCTTGTTGTTTCAACTAAAGATGTATATTGGGTGGAGAGTGTAATAGCTGCCTCTATAACTGTTTTGAATTCTAAGGTACTATGAACTGGAGGAATTTTTCAGAATCTCCTGTTTGTGATTAATAATTAATACTAAAACAAACTACTGAACATTAATATGTGAGCAATGACTAAATATACTGGCAGATGCCTGAAAGAGAGTTTTCAAGTATTTTAAACTATGTTATACTCTTATTATAATTATTGTGAATGGTTTTACTTAAGTAAAGTTAGTCAGCTCAGTCTTTGTCTGGTCTTACTATATACACAAACACTGAAATACAGTCAGTGAGTTCATCTTACATAAAGACAGTTGCAGACACAGAAATGTAGCTAACCTTCCGCCACAGAAGAAGGACTCCAAGGTGTTTTATCAACCAGGGAATTTAGATTTTGTATTGGTCTCAAAGTAGAACACTGTTTACATCTGAAATTAATGACAGGAAAAAAACCATATACATTTAAACACAATTATAACTCATTTAATTATAACTTATCCTTGTTCAAACACCCACAGTTTAAAAAGTTAATTATTAAACAGTGTTGTACCTTCTATATTATAATGTACATATTCCAAGTAGAATTAGAAAAAAAAACCAAGATTTTTACAACAGAAGCAATCACAGAGGTAGTATGGTTCAGAATAAACAACACTAAGTTGAAAATAAGAGAGAGGGTCCAGATCCAGATTGTTAATTAATTTGGCTGATTTCTTAATTTGGTAAAATGAAAAAAATTAAAGAGATGATATCTAAAGACTTTCATTTTATGGCTCTTTGATAATAGCTAACGTCTTAAATAATATAACCAATACAAGAAAATTATTCTCATTACAGAAGTGAGTAATAGCAAGACTTTGTATAATATATTCAGTAAGCATGTATTTAGAGGTTCATAGTTTATAATGCCTAATACTATACTTATCCTTCGTAATATAAGTCAATCTGAAACTACAGAATATACTAAGCATGCACATTATTTAGTATAGGTATTTTTCTTTATATACAAACATACTTTAAATACAAGTAATTATTTTTTATTGTATATTATCATAAGATTAGGCGATGTTACTAAGAAAATATACTTGAGTAAAAATATATTAAAAAATTCAATGTTCAAAAGGTTCATGTAAACTCCTTTTAATTTGTAATCTGGGGAAAAGTAGAGGGTACCTATATTAAATATTATACCCTTCCACCCTTCAAATACATAGAAATTTTTTCTTTAATGGGAAAAAGTCTCCTCAAAAACAGTGTTGGGAAAACTGGACAGCAACATGCAGAAGAATAAAAATGGACCACTTTCTTATACCATACACAAAAATAAATTTAAAAAATGGATGAAACACCTAAATGTGAGACAGGAAACCATCAAAATCCTAGAGACAAACACAGGCAGCAACCTCTTTGGCCTTGGCCGTAACAACTCCTCACTAGACATATCATCAGAGACAAGGAAAACAAAAGCAACAATGAACTTCATCAAGATCAAAAGTTTCTACATAGTTAAGGGAACAATCAACAAAACTAAAAGGTAGCTTATGGTATAGGAGAAGATATTTGATCTTCTGGTATCTGATAAAGGGCTAGTGTCCAAAATCTATAGAGAACTTAACTCAACACCAAAAAAGACAAGTAATCCAGTGAAAAAATGGGCAGAAGACATGAATAGACATGTTTCCAAAGAAGGCATCCAGATGGCTAGCAGGATACATGAAAATATGCCCCAAATCACTCCTCATCAGAGAAATACAAATCAAAACCATGATGAGATACCATTTCACACCTGTCAGAATGGCTAAAATTAACAACACAGTAAATATCAGATGTTGGCAATGATGTGGAGAAGGGAAACCCTCTTGCACTGGTGGTTGGGAACGCAAACTGGTAGAGCCAATCTGGAAAACAGTATGGAAGTTCCCCAAAAAGTTAAATATAGAACTATCCAAAACCAGCAATTACACTAGTAGGTATTTACCCAAAGAAAACAAAAATACTGATTTGAAGGGGCACACGTACCCCAATGTTTACAGCAGCATTATCAACAGTAAAACTATGAAAAGAGCTCAAACATCCATTAACTGATGAATGGATAAAGAAGATGTGGTACATATACACAACTGAAATATTACACGCAGCCATAAAAAAGAATGAAATCCTTCCATCTGCAATGATATGGCTGGACATAGCGTATATGATGCTAAGTGAAATAAGTCAGAGAAAGACAAATACCATATGATCTCACTCACATGTGGAATTTGGGAAACAAAACAGATAAACATATGGGATGGGGAAAAAAAAGAGAGAGAGGGTAACAAACCATAAGAGACTTAATGATAGAGAAAAGTCTGAGGGTTGATGTAGGGATGTGGATGGGCTAAATGGGTGAAGGGTATTAAGGAGGCACTTTCTATGATGCATGCTGGATGTTATTTGCAAATGATGAATCAATAAATTCTACTCCTGAAACCCATATTATACTATGTTAATTAACTAGAATTTAAATAAAATTTTAGAAAAAAAACCAAAGGCAGTAAAATGAAGAAATATTACTTTCTTAAAAAAGGGGTAGGATAGTAACTTTAGACATTGATAAAACAGGTATATAAATTAAAATTAAGTATATAAATTAAAATTTAAGGGTAACAAGTAAAAATTGAGTAGAGATTTATTACTTCCAAAACAGTAAAAGATGAACAAGGGGAATATAAAGAACATTTTTATAAATGAATCCAATAGAAGACTACAGGAAAAAAATAAGCTAAATAATAATAAAAAAAGGGTGAAGGGAGAAGGAAGGAGTAATACGATAAGTGGAAAACAACATAAGATGTAGAAATAAAACCTAAATATAACAGCAATTAACATATTTTAAACTTATCTATTAAACAACAACTAAAATTTGGTCATAATTTATTTATTTATGACTTCCTAAAATAGAACAACAAAGAAACATGAAAGCAAACCAGCAAAAGAACCTCAAAACGTACAAAGCAAACATTGACTGAATAAAAGATCACAAGCCTACAACCACAGAGGACATTAAGCACAGTCTCTAGGAAGCAATTAAACAAAGTTACAAAGGAAAAAGTTTTGAATATGTTAACAAGCTTTTCTAAGGGACATAACTAAACACTATTAAACACTAAATACAACTATTGGGGCGCCTGGGTGGCTCAGTTGGTTAAGCGTCCAACTTCGGCTCAGGTTATGATCTCACGGTTTGTGGGTTCGAGCCCCACGTCAGGCTCTGTGCTGACAGCTAGCTCAGAGCCTGGAGCCTGTTTCGGATTCTGTGTCTCCCTCTCTCTCTCAGAAATAAATAAAACATTAAAAAAAATTAAATACAACTATTAAAGAATACATGTTCTTTTTAAAATATAGGCAATATATACAAAATCTGAACAAACATATTTTAGGATAAAACGAAGAAAAATGAATCTCAAAGATCATTATGAAGTTTATCAAGCTTTTTGGTTAATAAGTAATCTAACTTAAACAGAAACAAACATAGCACCTAAAATGTCTGTGTGAAAATTTTAAAATACACAGGTAAGTAATTCATGGGCCTAAGAAGATACCACAATGAGAAACAGAAACATTCTGACAAACCAAAAAACAAAAAAGCACTACATATCAAATGCTGGGTTAAAGCTATGGCTATTTTCTCAGGGAAAAAATTATGGACTTAAATATGAACATTAAAATATATATTAAAATCAATGAATTAAGTGAGGTATGCATTCAATTGAAAACATTTGAAAAAAAAAAACCAAGGCAACCTAGTGGCACCTGAACAGCTCAGTCCATTTAGCATCCGACTCTTGATTTTAGCTCAGGTAATGGTATCATGGTTTGTGGGTTTGAGCTCTGTGTCAGGCTCTGCACTGACAAGGAGACTGCTTGGGATTCTCTCTCTCCTCTAACTCTGCCCCTCCTCTGCTCGTGCACACTTGTCTCTCTCTTTCTCCCAAAATAAACAAATAAACTTAAAAAAAAAACCCAAGAAATCTAGAAAAAGTAAATGCAGAAAATAAAGATAAGAACAGTAATAAAACAAGAGAGCATCAACAAAACAAAAACTAGTTATTTTAGCAAAAAAAGTCAAGAAAAAAGTGCCAATAATATTAAGTGGATTCAAGGACAAAGTGGATATGTAAAAAATCATCAAAAGTATGATGAATAATTTTATGTCAATAAATGTAAATTTACATAAGAAATGAAAACTCTAAAAAACGTAAAAGACGTAAAGGTACAACCTAAGGTTTCACAAACATTTTGATAAATTTGGTTATGTCAATACTTTAAAAATTCATAAAACAGAAGAAACCATAAATTAAAAAGGTATAAGAGACAGACTATAAATTTCTTGAAATGCATATCTGCTTCTAGCTCTTAATATTTACTGATATCTTCCAGTTCCTTAGTGGCAACTGATCTGTAACATCGTGGCACAGAAATTTTGGAATTCAATCACTTAACTTTTACTAGAATACAGCTCTAAACCTTTCTCTGTATTAGTACCTAAATCTTTATGATTTTATTATGAATGAATAATAATAATAATAAATGAATATTAACCTCTGGGATAGTCTTACACTTAGCACATTGTAGGTATTGGATATATATGCTATCAGAAGAATAAAATATATACCACAAAAATCTAGAATCTAGTGCATATAAACTGATATTCAATAAGTATCCATTGAATATACAGCAACTAGTAGGATAAAATAGTAACAATTACTCCTAAGCAGTTATTAATTCTCAAAATTCCCAGATGTGAAAGCATACCCATAGTGATGTGCTTTTCCTTGTATAAGGAATGGTGCTGAAAGATCAAGGACCTCCAGGTCATCATGCCCAGATTTCACAGGAATTACACTATGAAACTTGTTTGCAAGTCTGTAGATTTCACCGAGTCTTCCTCCTATGAAGAGAATAAATAAATCCTTCAGGTAGTACAAATATAATGAAGGCAAAATCAAGTGTGTATTTAAAGAAAAACGAGTAGTAAAAGACTAAAAGGACTGAAAGGAAAATATGATGAATTTAGATGATTATTACATTTATTTTAAAAAATAATAACTTATAAACTTAGTATCCTGCCCTGATGGAAAAAACCACTATACAGAAATGCCAAGATTTGAGCAAAATATAAGGCTTGTGAAACTTTAACCATCTTCCTAAATTTATACAAATTGCTCTTTTATCCCAGAACACTTTGGTTAAAGTATTCAAAAGAAACAGGATTGTCATTTTAAGTTTGCTATACACTAGTAATGTCTAGGTAAATTTAGTCCTGAGTTTGAAATAAGTCTTTTAAACTTTCAGGTTAACATTAAAGTTAAATATAGATGTGAACAGTTCATGTAATAAGAATTCATGTATAGTGTTTGTTCATTTTTCCTAAAAAATCATCACACTTCTAATTCTATGACAGAGTGGCCATGAAAGCCATCACGTTGGCTGAGAAGATATGCCCAATGGTGCACGACTACTAGAAGGCAGGATTATCTAGAATAACTCAAACCTACTAGTTTCTTTCCTGGTTTATTTTTCACCTAAACTGAACATTCTTCCTTCCTAGGGAAAAAGAATATGATTTATAAGAACACTTTTGTGTATTTCCTAAAATTTGTAACCTTAAATTCAATTGTGAGAGGGAAGCACTCCCAGCACAGCAGAGTAAGGATGTCCAAAAATACATTGCTCCATACAAGGAAAAAGAACAGCAGCAAGAACTGTCAAATTTGACTTTTTTTGGAACTCTAGAAATTAACCAAAGTCTTACAACAACCTAAAGAGTGTTTATTCAGAAAAAGCAGATAAATCTTGGTAAGAACAAGTTCTGTGGTGTTTTAAGTTGCCCAGCCCCCATTCCTCTTTCCGCAGCTTTGTGAAGCTAGAAGCCACAGTTCTGCCATGTCATGCTGCAGTTAGGTCCTAGCCCCTGCGTAAGGTTATGGCACTCAGAAATATGATAAAATAAAAATAGCTTGCATTTTGATGAAACCCTTTTAAATTTTAAAGTGCTTTCAGATATATTATCACATTTGGCTTTTGTTAAAAAGCTCTATAAGTCAGTGTTATTACTCTGGATATATTTATTTATTCAATAAATATTTACTGAGAGCCAGTTGCATGCCTAGTGTCCTACCCTACGTGCTAAAGATACAAGATTAATATGAACATGGATCCTAGTTACATTCTAGTAAGGAAACAGGTCTATAAACAGATATAATACAAATATAATACAGGAAGAAAAGTGATCTACTGAAAGTTCATACAGTATGCAATAAGAACAACTCAAATCTGCCTGGAGAATCAGAAGAGTGTTTAATAGGTGTAGGTGATCGTTAAATATTTCACATGTATTGTCGAACAAAGGAAATTAATAAGTTACTTATGAACTTTAGAGCAGAAATTCTCAGGAGGATAGCAATGGAATGGCAAAGAGGTACAGAGAAATATCCTGGGTTTAGAAATTGCCCCTGGTGGGGCACCTGGGTGGCTCAGTCGTTTAAGCATCCGACTTCGGCTCAGGTCATGATCTCACGGTTTTTGGGTTCGAGGCCCACGTCGGGCTCTGTGCTGACAGTTAGCTCAGAGCCTGGAGCCTGTCTTTGGATTCTGTGACTCCCTCTCTCTCTGACCCTCCCCTGCTCATGCTGTCTCTATCTCTCTCTCAATAATAAATAAAACATTAAAAAAAAAAAAGAAATTGCCCCTGGTTCAATATGCTAGAGGGTGTGATGGGAATTGAGGAATGGTAGGAGATGATACTGAAAGTTTGTGGGCTAGTGGTGATTAAAGATAGGATCAGGGGCTAAAGGTACTTCTTTAAGCTTCTTTTGGACCCCCAAGGTCAAGTTGACTTTAACACAGAATCTCTGGGAGGCAGTTCACAGGAGAACCATAGAGATATACTTGATACCCTCTTAGCTGGCCCTACAAGGACAATTCTTGTAGAAGGTGATAGTTTCAAAGCTTTATTTTATTTTTAGGGCATATGAATAGTCTTACTCCATTTTTTTGTGCGTGTGTGCATGTGTCTGTGTGCTTTGTTTTTATATCTACTTACTGGTAGAGATTAAAATATTGCTAATGGAGTAAGATACCACATTCCACTCATCAAAGTGGACACGTTTTTTAAAGTGCTAGTATATGATGATGAGGATGGGGGAAGAGATAATCTCATATGCTATGAAAGCATATGAATACTATGACAGCTTTACTGGAAAATAATTGGGCAACATTTACTTCATTCTTTGTGCCTCCCCACCCCCACAATTACATTTTATCCAGGAGGAAGAAACTTCATGACAGAGTTACTATGTCAAAAAACCGGAAACAATTCAGTTCCACTTACTACGTGTAGTGGGAAAGATCCACAACTTCTCTATGATTCAGTTTTCTCATATATAAAAAAGAGCTTATAATAGGATCAACTGAATAGGAATATTGTGATGATTAATATATAGAAATAAAAATCATTGCTGGCATGCTATAAATGTATTAAAGTGATACTTTAATGGAAGTGATATTCATGGAAGGATACCAATGGTCACATTCGTGTGTATTCACATATACGTATCTTCTAAAACAAGTTCGTATTACTTTTATAAACAGAAAAATGTCAGTAACAAAAGTGATCACATTCCATTGTAATAAAGATCAATTCATTTATAAAATAAAACTAAAGATTTATCTGCAAATTAAAGATGACGTTTTCCTTCTATTATAGAATATTATTAAGGAAGAAAAATATCAAGGAAAATAATGAAACTTTAAATTTGGCATGGGGAAAAATATGTGAGATATATATATATATATGTATATATATATATAGACACACACTAAATGTTAAAATCAGACAAAAAATGAAAGGAAATGCAAAATTATATTATGACTTAGTTTCTTCCTTTTAAAACCTGTCAAGTTATCTTTACTTGTTTCAAGGGTCCCTTCCTCGACTTAAATATCAATAGATGACTTTCACATTTTTTTTTTATGGAACAACAGTGACATCCAGAGGCCAAGATAACAGCAACTGTCCATAACAACCAGCCTCTTGGTTAAACACTGCTCGACAGTGAGCTTGAATCTGATTAAGATTATATCCAGAATTCAACAAGATGGACAAATGCAAACACTTGAGTTCAATATATGATTTTAAAATGTAATTCAGATTAATTTATATGTGTGTATGTATATATTTAAATCTATCTGTTATATATATTCTATTTTATGTAATTTAAAATAACAATATTTTGACCTAGGTTGCCTCTAAAATAATATTTAACAATCATTAATCAAAGAAAGAAAGAAGCAAAAGCTATATTCTAATGAAATAGTAACTCAGATACCTTACCTTCTATCAAAATCATACAGTCACTTGAAAGTGGGAGAATACCATTATTTTTCACAAAATGAACAACTACTTTTCTTTCTCCTTGATCTGTAGTGGTCCACATTTTAGAATCATATAATGATGTATTTTGTAGTTTGATATCTGGGGTTTTAGCTGCACCCTCTTGTAAAATTATATCCAAATCACCCTCATGTGGAACTTCTTCCCTAAAAATCATTGACAATGAAATAATACAAAACAATTGATACAAGCTTGGAAACTCAAAGTTAACAAATTATCCAGTTAAGACAAATTTGTTTATATGCTGATGAGCCAGCTACTTATTTTAAAATGTGAAGATAATTCACTTTGCAGATGAAATGACTCTTATTCACAGAAAAAGATTTGATGATACTTCACGACTAAGTAGATCCATATCATAACTATTTTAACTGCTAGCAATTTCCTTATCTAGTTTTGTGATACCAAGGATCTTATAACTATTTCTAACACAAATTCATTCTCCTCTGTAAAGAATGTTAAATTTCTCCATGGAAGAAAAAGACACAGCTTCCTGTTAAATATCTACTTCCCACCTAACTAATCTCACTTTCACAGGGCACCCACTTTACAAACCAACATTCCTTTCAATTCCTTTTAACCTAGACTAATAATTTTAAAAAGTCACATGGTAAAGTATGTATACAAAGGAAATGGCCTGATCTAGAACCAAAACGTTTATGTACTTGCCTCGGTTCTGCCACCAACCAGCTGTGTGACTGGAGGTAACACCTCTCTACCTTTCTGAGGTGATTTTCTTATTTGTTTAAAAACATGCTCATAGAGGGTAGTTTTGTCTGGCAAAGCTATATGATGTTATAGAATTTAACAAACTATAATTAAATAATTTAATAATACTTCAACAATTACCTAAAATCTGTATTTATATTTTAATTCCAACTATCAATTAAAGCTCAAATGGGTAGAAGATGGTCCCCCATTGTATTTAAGGAGGTCTGATGATCAAAAATGTCTACGAATAGTATTATACTTAGATTTTGGAGGGGAAAATATACGTATATAAATGTACACAGATACACAAATTATATTTATATATAAAAATCTACTGGATTATATAATTATGTAATTGATATATACACATGCGCACACACATACACACAAATATAATGGACATGTACTATATTTACATCTTATATGTTTAGAGAGAAGACAGTCAAATTGCATAAAAAAGAAAAGAGATTAAAAATAAATTCAGAATATGTCTTGAGCTAGTAAGTACATAATCATTCATTTAATATCTTATAAACTTATTTTATATAAATGTGTGTGTGTGTATATGCATGTATCAGAGCTACTAAACTGAATTTCAGATCTGAAAATAGTACCCACATTTATTTATTATCACTAAGAAATATCAGAAGAATTTAGCATTCTCTCTTAAAAATGTTACCACTTTTTCAAAATACAATATACAAAGTCACAATTTACTCACTGCCAGGACTTAAACTGATTTATATATATTAAAATGTATATTTACAAAATTATGAAATAAAAACTTCTGTTTTATTACAGAAAATACTTACAGTGCATGACATTTAGGACAATGAAGTTTAACAGACTGAAAGAGACTTCTGGGCTTATATGACCTTAATTTTGCTCGGATACGATACCGTTGAGGAGCTTTTTGTTTCAAAATAGCACATAGTGGGGTCTTCTCCAAATAGTAATGATCTGTAAGTACTAAAAAGAAAACTTTTAAGTAATAATCTATAAGAATAATAAGAATATTCATAATACGAATTCCCCTAAACAAGATACAATAAAACTGAATTATTTAAGTTATACTGTCAACCTTGTTAATATTTTGCCATATTTATCATCATCTCTATCTGTTGTTACCTCCCTCTCCATATATATCTCCTTCAGATTCAGATACACACACACACACACACACACACGAATCATTTAAGAATAATTTCCAGATATCATGCTCTTTTATCCCTAAATACTTAAGTGTGTATTTCAGAAGAAATTTCATTGGCATATTACAGTGCAATTTTCAACTTCAGAATATGTAACATTATCACTGAATCAACAGACATTATTCAAATCTTTCCAACTCTCCCTAAAATGTTCTTACTTATTTATTTTCGGGTCCAGAATCCAATCCTGAACCATGCATTGCATTTATTTTTCCTGTCTCTTTGGACTCCTTTAATATAGAATGGTGCCTCAGCTTTTCTTTGTCTTTCATGACATTGATATATTGGAGGAGTAGAGGCCATTGACTTGGGTGTGTCTGGTTCTGCTCCTGATTGGATACAGATCATGCACTTTTGGCAGTAGAGTATACTGTAAATGGTACAAGTGTCCTTCTCTGTCTCAATAACAAGAGGCATACATGTCATTAGTGTTTTCATTTCTGGAGATGTTAACTTTGTTCAGTTGGTTATGGTGGTGTTCAACAAGTTTCTTCTCCACTATAAATTTATTGATTTCCCCTTTATAACTAATAAGAAAGTACGTGGGGAAATAGTATCTCACTTCTCAGTAAACATTTAGGATCTATGGATGATTTACAACTAAATCAGTTACTACTATCATGGTTGCAAAATGATTTTTTCCCCTAACTTCATCATTCCTTTTACATTTCTTACAGTTGTCATTCTATTATAACTAGGAGCTCCCCACTCAATCTCACATATTCATTCACCCATTCATTTTTTTTTTTATTTACTATGCACACAGACTAATGGATTCCTACCACTATTCAGTTTTACTTCTAGTATAAATTAGGAGTAAATTTTTTATTTTGATGCTCAAATTGTATCAAATTTAACATGATCCATAATTAACTGAGAATTTCTTTACCTTCTGGCACAACAAGATGTTCTAGATTCATCTTGTAATTCTGTCCCAATCCTGCTATCTGCTGGATATCTGCTATCTCTCTAGGCAGCTCTGATTCTTTTTAAAAGAGAATATTATTTGTAAATCAAGATCTGTGCATGAAGTGCATCCGTTGCTATTGGGTGCCATTATTTTGAAGTCCTTTAACTGGACAGAAATAGGATATACATGCACATGTGTTGATACTTCCACACATGCTTCTGCACATGTATAAACGTGTATATATCTACATCTATTTCAGTGTCTATTTATAAAACCATGAATCCATACTGGCATTTCTTATTCCAATACAACACCACAAGTTTCTTTCTCCTAGCTTTCCCTCATTTCACAATTACATGTTCTTTCCTCAGTGAGAAACTCATATTTTTATAATAGTATATTACAGAACTTCATTTAATAAACTTGTGTTTAAAAATATTTTTTTCTTAATTTTTTTCATTTTAGCTGAACTAATGGAAAGACGGCATCTCACAGATTTACTATCAATGCTAACATTAAAGTTTTGGGGTATACTGCTTTTATGGGCATACCGCTAAATTCATAGTGTGAATGATAAAAACTATGTCATATATTTTATTACATCCTCAAAATGAAATTAGCCCCACTGCAATGTTAAATAGTGGAATATGTTTTATAAACCTTATACATATAGGACTTTTTATTCAATGTAAAAACATGTATCTTTCTGAGTTCCATTTTATGCCAGTTAGGAGGAGGTATGGAAATGAAAGATAAATATGTATATATTCTTGCCCTCATGGATATCTGCTCTCAAAACTAGGTACGAATAAATTAGTTGATAAATGTAAGGACAGGCTTTAGTATGCACACTATTACACCCTTATTTAAAAATGAAACATAGTCTTACTTGTAGCTGATAGTTGCTGACATCTTTCTACCTCATACAGTGATACTGATCCAGAACCTAGATGAAAGAGAAAGGAAGAATTATACAGTTTTAAAATCCCTGAAAAGTTCCATGTGGAATTGAAAACTATATAACATTGTTGACAAGAACTGAAGAAAATCTAAACAACAGTAAAATATGCCATCTTCATGGACTGGAAGGCTCAAAACTGTTAAGACATTAGTTCTCCCCAAACTGATCTGTAGGTTCAATATAATCCTAATAAAAATTGCAGAGGCTTTATTACAGAAAGACAGAAGATTCTAACACTTACGTGGAAACACAGAGAATCCACAACATAAAATATAATTCTGAGAAAGAATAAAACTGGCCAGCTTATCCTACATGACTTCAATACTTATAAAGCTACAGTAATCAAGGCAATATGGTACTGGCATAAAGACTGACAAGCATATCAAGAGAATTACATAGAAAGCCTAGAAATAAAGCTGCACTTACATGGCCACTTGATTTCTGAAAAAACAAACGAAACCAAAGGGAAAGCACGACCCTGGTGCGACAACAGCTGGAAATCAGTGTAAGAAGAAAAATGCTCACTTCACACCATATGACCAAGTATTTCTGACTGGAAAGCCCAGAAATAAATCCACATTTATATTCACTTGATTTTTGACAGACACCCAAGCCATCTCACAGAAAAATAAAACAAAAAACAAAAAAAACCCAAAAAACTAATGGTGCAATGACTGGAAATTCATATTAAAAGCAACGTCTACCTCATATGATACTACTGGGCATTGCAAGGGAACAAATTAACAATACATGCTATATGGATGAATTTCAAAACCGGTACATAAGAAAGCACAGTAAATGGTATTCCACTTATTTAAAGTTTTAGATAATTAATCTATGGTGGAAAAAAAAATCAGAAATTCTGGGGTTGGACTGAATGGTAAGGAACATGAGGGAACTTTCTGCAACACGGTGATGTTTTAGATTTTTAAAGGGATTGAAATTACACAGGTTTATGTATTAGCCAGAATTTGTGGAATGGTACACTTCAGTTGTCCACTGCAGTTAGCTTTACATCAAAAAAAAAAAAAAAAAAAAAGAATCCTCAACAAATACTGAATTCTAGCTAATGATGTTATTCTTAAGTTTTAAGGTGTATTTATTTCTGCAACTTAGTTTGACATGTATCAAAATATATGATGGGTTGACTAAAAGAGAGAGAGAGAAATATATGACAGAACAAAGAGAATCCAGTAAGTAGGTATATGAGTATTCACTGTGCAACTGTTTCAATTTTTCTGCATGCTTGAATATTTTTATTATTTTGGAAAAACACAGTGAAAAAAATAAATGGAGACATGAATAATAAACTTACTAAATTTAATATGATAACTTGATGAATACCATAAAATAGGATTTTACTTTAACAAGAAAGCAAAGGTAGTGAACACAGCAATAAGTTTTAATAGTGGTTTCTAAAATCAAGAATTTGAGACTAAAAGAGTACCCATATTTTGGAATACGTTAGCTTACATTCTATTGCATATTATATACAATACATTTTGGGGGGCACCTGGGTGGCTCAGTGGGTTGAGCATCTGACTCTTGGTCATCATGATCTCACAGTTCATGAGATCCAGCCTGATGTTGGGCTCTGTACTGACAGTATGGGGCCTACTTGGGATACACTCTCTCCCCCTCTCTCTGTCCTTCTCCCACCCTCTCTCTCAAAATAAATAAAATTTAAAAAATTTATAGTATGTTTTTATAATTTATTTTATGTGGCATCATATATAAACATGCATTAATTGTCCTTCTTCCTCAATATCACTAATAAATGGCATTAAGAATTCATGACAGGAGAACCTGATTGGACATTATAAGCTGACTAAGAAGAATTTTGCTGAACCTGATCACCTAGTATTAGCCATTCTGTATGAAATGAAAACATTTATAAAAACCTTAAAAGCAGCAGAATAATAAGAAAATCTGAGAATTATGCATAAAATATATACATGGTCTCTCAAAAACTGATTAAAAAAATTTTAAAAACCCAACAGAAAATCAGGTAAAGGATAAGAAGAGGTAAGTAAAAAGAAGAGGAAGTAAAAAGGACTGATACGGGCATCTGGGTGGCTCTGTCAGTTAAGTGTCTGACTTCAGCTCAGGTCATGATCTGACAGTTCGTGAGTTCGAGCTCTGCTTCAGGCTCTGTCCTGACAGGTCAGAGCCTAGAGCCTACTTCAGAATCTGTCTCCCCCTCTCTCTCTACCCGTCCTCTGCTCACACTCTGTCTTTGTCTAAAAATAAACATTAAAAATATTTTAAATAAAAAAGGGTTGATACAATATATAATATTTTCTATTTCCAAAGTACTCAAGGCAACTAAATAAGATATCACCTTATATCTGCCAAACTGTCAAAATGTATATATCCTGTTAACCTTCAGTTCCGTTGAGAGTGTGAGGAAAGGACATTCTCCTACACTGCTATTTGAATATGAATTCTATGCCACTTTGTCATATAATCTGACCACATCTATTAAAATAAAAGATGTGTTAATCCTTTGATCTGTCAACCACTCTTTCAGGAGTTCATTTTCGAGAAAGAAAAGCAGGAATGTACAATTGTTCAAGGAGAGCTATTAAACCATTATTTGTCAGAGCAGAAAACTAGACACCTAATAGTCTATCAAATGGAAAATAGGTAAATTTATAACCTTAGACTCACATTATAAAATATTATGCAACTATTAAAATAATGAATTTGAGTAAGATGGACTACCCCATAAGGAGAGCTATGATATACTGATAAAGAAAGCAACTGTGTAGTACATCCCATTTTTGTTAATATTTTAAACAGAGGGGAAAGTCACATCTGTTTATCTATAGAAATATTTGTCTGTATAAACACGAAAGTGTTGAAGAAGCCACACTAAACATTACCTCAGGAGTGGGCATAAAGGCATGAGGAAGCTGTGTCACTTGGTATCGTGACAGTTATTATTAACTTTATAAACAATTTAAAAATCTCTGTGAAAGGAGAAAAGAAATTTCAGAGTGTAAGTATAAATTATGCTGTCTCCAAATGACTGTCAATTGAAGTAAATTGGTGTCCTAATTGTAGTTTAAATAATCACAGATCAGTCTAAAATGCGATCACCAAGGTGCTAGGAAATGTGGAGAGTTTTAAGGCAGAAAGAATAAAGAAATAAATGTAAAATATGTACAAAAAATCAGGGGCACTTGGGTGGCTCAGAGTTGGTTGAATGCCAACTCTTGGTTTCAGGTCAGGTCATGATCCCAGAGTTGTGGGATTGAGCCCTGCATCAGGCTCTGCGCTGAGCATAGAGCCTGATTAAGATTCTCTCTCTTTCTCCCCCCTCCCTGCCGGGACTCTCTCTCTCAATTTAAAAAAAAAAAAAAATCAAATAATCTGCACTTGAATCTGACAGACTTTGCCATTAGTTAATAGCTAAGTAACCTTGGGTGAATTACATGACCCCTATCACTCAAAGCCTGTTTGCTTTCTATAAAAGGGACAAAGTAATTTCAACCTCAAAGGAATGCTGTTAAGATTAAATAATAATGCATGTAGGCACTTAGTAAGTTCCTACATCTAGCAATATATGTTAATTTTAATGCCTGTCATTACTGGTATAGAAAAAGAAAATACTCATAAAATAGATTATAAATTTATGTATACATACATATACATATGTATATGTATATAAATGGCATAGATTCTAGGTCCCAGAATGTACAAGGAGACATTAACACAAAATGGTAAAGGAGAAAAATCCTACAGAAATTTAGATTTTAATAGTATAAAATATAAATACAGAACTAAGTGTGTGTTTAAGATCATATAACTAGGTACTTTATTAACTTGATAAATTGATAAAGACTGGGACCTATATGCATGTCTAAAATATGTACGATCAAAAAATGACTGAACTCTTTGAAATAAACCAGCAAAAACAATCACTGTTCATTTTAGAAACTGACAAGGAAAATGGTTGCCTAGGAAATATAAGATTTTAATGTGTATATGTATATATACACATATGTACACACAAATACATACATATAAATACTACATATATCACAAATCAAGTAATCCTTACCATCCCAATTTGAAAATGCAATTATACAATTAAGGGAAGAATAATGTTTACCTTTGCATAGGACACAGATAAAGATTTAGCCTATTCCTTTACAATTAATATGTATTTAACAAAAAAGAGAAAGAGGCAGAGATGGGAAGATATTAAAAAAAGAGAATATGGATTGATAACGCCATTTTACTTAGCAGAGACTAAACTGTTAACATTAAAAACTGTCCTTACTTGAAAGAGACCGAAAGCTGTCCTCACGTTCTGACTGACATATACCATCAAAACCATGAATGGCTGTCAAATCTGCAGATTCTAAAACCCTATAAATGAAAGAATATAATTTCAAATCAAATTGCATAAAACAAAGTCAATGTGATCAGTTTTGTTCTATCCTTAGAAAACAAGAAATCATTGAAATTGTATAAAAATTATGTATATGGGTACACCTTCTTCAGGAAAAGGCCTATAGATTTCCTCAGAATATCTGAGAGTTCTAAAATCCCCCAAATTTAAAAAACCTGATTCTAGAAAGATACGAGTGATACAATACGATAATGAAATACGGTACACAAAAATAAACTCAAGAATTTCTTGGATGGGATTCTTTCAGAACAATCTTATTCCAGATTTGAAAAATGAAATACTATGCTCTATACATGGCAATATGAGAAATAAAGGAGTACAACCGATTGGTTATTAAAATAGCTAATTTAATTGGTTTTAAAAGTCATCCTATTTCAATATACTAAAACATTAAAATATTATTTCTTTGAACTTACTGAACAGGTCATTTTCTAGAGCTCTTTGAAGATACACAAAAGATTTATCTTTTATTCCTCTAGAATACTAGACACAGTTTCTGTACACAGGAAGCACTACAAACACTTCACAAAGAAGGAAACTGCATATGTAGCAGGACTTTTTCTAGGCACATTTCTAAGTTTTTAAAATATGACACTCTAAAACATCTCTGTTACCTATTTTATCAGTCCTAAGCACTACAGAAAGAGAATCATTTTTTCATGGCAGGATTAAGGACATTTGGGATTCTAGATATGTATCAAGTTTTCCAAACTTTAGCTCAGCTCCAGTTTCAACTGTTTGCTTGTGTACCTGGGGAATGTGCCCCATGGCAGGAGAAGAGCGTAAGCACAGAGTAGACAGAAGTGTACAAGGAGCTGTTGGAAACCTGACAATATACCCCTAGCTCTGCTACTATTTAGCTATTTGAATCTGCAAGCACTTGATTTCGGTTTCATCTGGTTCATCTATTTAGACAAATGGATAATGGCACAGTAGCCTATGAGAATCAGTTATAAAGAACATAATCAGATCCACCCACCCCAGCCCAGAACAATAGTATCTTGGAAATCAGCTTAATTAATACCTCACTAACAATTTCTAAATGGGTGTATAATATGCTTACTTTTTCAGTTGATCCACATCAGAGTTACTTTCTGGCAAGACTCTGATTCCCCGGCCATAACTGGTACCCCCATGGAGATGAAACTCTAGAGCTAACAATGTTGCTTGGTTCTCCAAATTCACTGATTGAAGTTTGGTATGGAGGCTATAAATTCTAAGAAAGCTTCCAACCTAAAGATAGATTATTCATAATTTTAAAAATGGAGAAAAATCAAACAATTTCTGATACATAAAATACTTAACAACGACTATGGGGCACAGACCAATAGTCTAAAGTGCTGACCTGCAGAAAATATACTGGTATGCGATGCTGACATGTACTGAATATCAGTCAAGGACACTGTATCAAAACCAAAACTTGTGCAGGGTGCCTGGGTGGCTTAGTCGGTTAAGCGTCCGACTTTCGCTTAGGTCATGATCTCGCGGTTCGTGGGTTCGAGCCCCGCATCGGGCTCTGTGCTGACTGCCAGCTCAGAGCCTGGAGCCTGTTTCAGTCTGTGACTCCCTCTCTCTCTGACCCCTCCCCTGCTCACACTGTCTCTCTCTCTCTCCTAGAAATAAATAAAACATTAAAAAAAAAATTAAAAAAAAAAAACCCAAAAACCAAAACTTGTTTTTGTGTGTGTGCACATGTGTATATACATGTACATGTTTGTGTATATTTATGGATGTATATATACATATGTATACATAGGCCCATGTATTTTTGTAGATGTGTATATGTAATATATAAGTACATGTATATATACATATTACATATCTATCCATATGTTTTTTCAAATGAAAGACCTAACTTCATTTCAGAGATACTGAAGTGTGAAATAAAACTGAATCTTAGCACTGATAAAATACACTAGTTAAGAAACCTATAAATTAAGTCAAACCAAAGCTCTCTACTTGATTTGAAAACCTGTTTAAGGTTTCTTGAAACAACTTGCTTTGACTACTTAAAGGTAAGATTTCATCAAATACAGTTGCTAAAATATTCTCATTATGAAAATACTAGAAAATATTTTTTTAAAAAAAATAAAATGTATTTTATTTAAAATACATTTTAAATATTTTTTAAATGTGCTACAATATCAAAATAATAAATATCCCCCTATTCCACAAGTTCTATAGAAAGAAAGCTTTTGTAATACACTTTGTCACCATAATGTGAAATACATTCTGTAAGTTCAAATACCAGACTAAGCCAATTATAATTTTTAATTAAATGTTCTATAATTTTAGATGTTTTATTTCATCTTGAAAATGTCTTTTAACTATGGAGTATTTGTTTAAGGGAGAAGACTTAAAATGACAGATGCAGAATGTTTATAAAATAAATTGACACCTACTCAGAATAGAAGCTATATAACCTTTTTCTAACCCAGTCATCATGTTTTTGTGAGAAGGAGATAGGGCATTTAGGTCTTTTTTTCTTTGACTTCTTCCACTGACATACAACTACAACTACAACATGGCAGGGGAGCAGGGTAAAGAGTCAAGAGAAAGAACACTCAGAAAGAAAAAAGAAAAGAAGACAAAACGACTTTTCCTCATGGTCTCTAAAGTAAGATACTGGAGGAAAAAAAATTTCTATTTACTTTTATCCCACCTTTTCTGAATGCTTATTATTCTGTGATTCTTTTTAAAAGTAGGTAATACACTAGTACATGCATATACAAAGCACTGAAAGAAAGCCTAAACACATGCAGCACCTGGCTGGCTCAGTCAGTAGAGCATGTAACTCTTAATCTTGGGGTCCTGAGCTCTAGCCCCATGTTGGGGGAAGAGGTCACTTAAGGGGGGGAAAAAACCACCTCCCTCTAAATAAAATGCTCCATGTAAATTAAAAAAAAAATCGTTTAAAAGAAGGCCTAAACATGGAGAAAGAGATCATACTCATATATGAGAAGCTTCAACATTATAAAGATAGTAATTCCCCCCAAATTAATTTTTAAAATCAGTATAATTTCAACCAAAATCTCTAGTGTCTTACATGGGATTTGAAAAGCTGATCTGAAAATGCATATGAACATGAACAGCAAGTCAGGTTTGGAAACTAAACTCCAAGGGTGGAGGGTGGGGGCAGGGAAGGTTTGCTTGATCTGTAGAATCATTTAAAACTAAGCCTATAATAATTAACACTCTCTGGTATAAATGAGGACACATGTATGAACACGGATATATCTTAAAAATATAAAAGGAAAAAGTAAATTACAGAATAATACATATACTTTATGCATTTTCCAGAGAAAAGTACATAAAATAAAAGCATAATAAACCTGGGTGTACATACCTACATGTTAGGATAAATAGAAAGATACTAAGGAGCAAAACATGAGAATGAGCGGAGGAACAGAGAAGATTCAACATGTAGAGATTTATGTCCTAAAAATTAAAAGGACCTGAAATTAGTGTGGCAAAACATTTAAAAATATTAAGTTTGGACGGTAGGCACTTGGGTATTTATTACACTATCTTTTCCACTACAGTATTTCATAATAAAACAATATTTAAAGACCAAGGAAGAATTTATTTATATAAATAGGCTATCAAGATGACAAATTGTTATTTCCAAAAATTCCTTCTGGAGGCAGCATTGTATCTTTTTTTCTGAGCTTGCTAAATATAACATGAAATGTTCCAGATGCTCTACCATAATAGACACATACTGCTTAGTCTTGTCAGTAATGTGATAAGATTCTAAAATTATAAGTGAGGAAGTCATAATCAAGAATTATAAAAATATACTTTCAAAAATTGTGATAAATATCCCTTTCAATAAATACCAAAAAGAAACTAAGGCAGGGGCGCCTGGGCAGCTCAGTCAGTTAAGCATACAACTCTTGATTTCAGCTCAAGTCATGATCTCACGGTTCATTGTGAGATCAAACCCTGTGTTGGGCTCCGCGCTAAGTGTGGAGTCCACTCAAGTTTCTCTCTCTCCTATCCGTCTGTCCCTCCCCACTAGCAAATTAAAAAGCAAAGGAAATGTAGCTATCCAGAAATCACTCTCACTTCAGAAATAATTTAAATCTTCCACATGAACTATGGACAAGTTCCCTTTAATATTTTTAATTACTTGTGTATGTCTGAAAATAACGAAACTATATAGCTCTTGGGTCACTGAAGGCCAAAACATAATTATGCCTATATATTTTTTATAATAATGTTTAAATTGTGTCAGGATAAGACTAGGGATTATAAATATACTGCTTTAATTTCTAGACAAAAAGTTTGTTGTGTGTGTGTGCATGTATATGCATGTGTGTGCATGAGTATGTGCCCCCGTTACATGGGTTTGTGCATGTGTTCTTGTGTAACCCTCAAAAAGCAAAATTTAGGAAGAATGTTAAGGGTGATTTCAACTGTAAAATGTACTGCATATAAAAGCCAATTATACTTAAAGATTGCCTTCACTGTCCTCTATTAAAAAATATTTCTTTCCTGGGGCGCCTGGGTGGCTTAGTCGGTTAAGCGTCCGACTTTCGCTTAGGTCCTGATCTCGCGGTTCGTGGGTTCGAGCCCCGCGTCGGGCTCTGTGCTGACTGCCAGCTCGGAGCCTGGAGCCTGTTTCAGTCTGTGACTCCCTCTCTCTCAGACCCTCCCCTGCTCACGCTGTCTCTCTCTCTCTCTTTCCTAGAAATAAATA
This sequence comes from Proteles cristata cristata, assembly GCA_017311185.1. Taxonomy (NCBI): domain Eukaryota; kingdom Metazoa; phylum Chordata; class Mammalia; order Carnivora; family Hyaenidae; genus Proteles; species Proteles cristata. Next base: position 1,170,386 of record JAESUZ010003619.1, on the reverse strand, counting down.
AAAAAAAAAACATTGAAAAAAAAAATATTTCTTTCCTATTCCTGTACAAAAATACATGCATTCCGTGTATTTCAGTATAAAAATTCAATTTCAAACAGCTGTCTTCAAGTGCTGATAAGAATTCATTTGTATTACCATCATCTGACTGGGAATTTCTTAAGTTAATATGAAATGGTAGAGAGGTTTTCTTAGAACAAATAAAATGTGATGTCAATACATATTAAATAAAAGCTTACAGTTACATTACTTACACAGAGACAATCCTTTCCATTTTTCTATTACATTGCAGATAAATCATGTAATATTATGATATCATTAGAAAAAGATTAAGTGCCCTATATTTTCTTAGCAATGTGCGCTCAGAGCACCCTCTAGTGGGTAAGATAAGGTAGACAAAAAGGGACCTGAAAAAAATTCAGTCCTTGATTTGTTCATTCACTAGCAGATACTATTTACTTCATCTTTGCTGTAGGGAGAGCACTGTGCTAGGTGTTGTCAGGACTTGGACAAAGAAATCAGGACAGGTGCGGGGTAACAGCAAGACTTGTAGGAGCAGCATAGGGAAGGAGAAGGGAATTAAATTGTGGAAGTGGAATCTAAAATAAAATGTAAATCTAACATTAAAAAAACTCTATATGTATTTTTAAAAAACTTTGAATTGACTCTATCATTACGTTTATTTTTGAAATAATGTAGAGAAAGTCAGGGAGAAGCATCAAAAGTGTATTTTCAACAGTCACTTTGATCTGTTAGGCAGGAAAACATGTATACACACACACACACACACACACACACACACACACACACACACACACACACAGGACAAGAAAGTTCAGTTATCATTGAACCCAAAATTTCAGCCTAACTTATTGATAAATTGGGTGGGCTTATTTGTAACACAGTGTTAGAAGAACTATTTCCTTCTTTAAGAACATTTATTTACAAAGGAAGGCTATGCATAAAATTCAGATCGAAAACAGCTGCAATTCACTTTTACTGTTTTCTTCCTATAAGGAGGCCATATAACTTTCTAAAAGCAGGCTGTATAAACTCCTTAAAGGTAGGATCGAAGTTATTTGCAATAAAGAAAATCATTTCCTTATACTGCCTAAAAGGACTGGCTCTGGAAACAAACACTATAGATTCACATCCTGGCTTCCCCCAAGTAGCCGTGAAATCTTGGGCTTAAGAGCTGACTACTCAGTTTTCTCATCTGTAAAACGGGAATGGTGACAATAGTGACTACACAGGATAGTGCTAAACATACCCAAAGTGTTTAACAAATGTTACTATTATCACTGTTGTTATAATGATGCCATTCATTGCTAGTAAAGATACTTCCAAATAAAAGGTACAATAAAGAAAAATATTCCCCAAAATATTAATAATCAGGAAGAGCCACACCTCAACAGTGTGCTTTTACCTAAACAAAAACAGTAACTCAAAAGTGGTGAGCAAATCTAATAAACTGTACAGTACAAACACACTATTACAGGTGGATCAACAATTTCTTAAACTCATGAGTACAAAGTTGTGGGCTACATTTTCAAAAACCAATTAAGAAAGCTTATTATAATAACATTATTATAGTTATTAACTATTATTAATAAGAAACATTAATAAATGTTTACGTTTACAAATATTTTCTACAACTGTGTACAAGAACATTTTTCCTTATTCCTTTTATAGTAAAGTTGTGTACAGTCTTAGAATATTCAGGAAACATTCTTTAATTTTTACAGGTTATTCAAGCCATTGTAATTTCATGAATCTTCTATTTTCCTTTTCTTAGTCATTTGTTTTAAATATATTTTACAAATTAAAAATTAAAGAAAAATAGAGTTTATTTCTAGACCTCAAATATCATCTATAAATGTGATTTACCCCCACATTTATAAAAACACAAAAGAGCAAACAATTGCTACTCAACATCACCTTCAGAGATTTTGCCACTTGAACATGATTATCATAGACTAAAATGTCTATTGTGAGATTCTGTAGCTGATGGATGTGACTTAAGTCTCCTTCAAGTACAAGGTCTTGTATTAAGACTCTCCAAGAGGGGAATGGGGTCCTGGTGCCATCCCATACCTGCCAAAAGAGGGTAAAGCAAACTTTAATGATCTTTTTGAGTAATGGTGGACTTTAAAAATTTCTGGTAATCTAACTTGAAAGTAATTAAATATATTCCCCCAAATATCTGCTAAACTTTAAATACGGTGTATATTCTGATTGTGAAAGGATTACATAGGTATAGGTCATATAGAAACTGTAAAAAAAAAAAAAAAAAAAAACACACACTACCTAGAAAAAAAGTACTAACATATTGTTTTTTTCTTCTGTGTATTTATAATATATGTCTTTTTCTCTTTTTAACTGGCATTATATTCTGCTTTGCATTTCTTAGTTTATTGAGCAATTTATCATCTAATGTACATATTTTTCTAAAATATGATTCTCAATTGCTTCATTCATTTTATGGTGTGAATATATAACAATTTATTAAACTAATCCCTGTACTGGTGATTTGAGTTGTTTCAAATCTTTTGCTATTTTAAATAACTTAAAATACACCTTTATGACTGTATCTGCTAATTTTGCTATTTTATTTTTTTAATGCTTTATTTATTTCTGAGAGAGAGAGAGAGAGAGAGAGAGGATAGAGAGGACAGCGTGAGCAGGGGAGGGTCCAGAGAGAGAGGGAGATACAGAATCTGAAACAGGCTCCAGGCTCTGAGCTGAGCTGTCAGCACAGAGCCCAAAGTGGGGCCTGAACTCATGAACCGTGAGATCATAACCTGAGCCGAAGTCGGACGCTTAACCGACCGAGCCACCCAGGCGCCCCAAATTTTGCTATTTTAAATAATTTAAAATCACCTTTATGACTACATCTGCTAATTTTCTTAAGTATAAATTCCTAACTTTTAGGAATGTATCCTAACCTTTGCTCATTTTTTCACTTTGTTTTAATTTGGAGAAGGGTTTTTAAAGTATACATAGGAACATCCTGTTTAAGTCAGAGGTTATGAATTCAAATGAATGAAAATTGCGGGTGCAGGAAAAGACATAATGGATTGCTATGTAAGCTACATTACGATGAGGATGGAAACGTGGGCACAAGAGGAGTAGGCACTACCCTCTCCTTAGGCTGTGAGCTAGCTGTGCTGTGCGAGGCGTTTAAGAGATGGCTGTGCTTTGTTATAAAAGGGTATGACAAAAGACATCTGGCATGAGACCAGAATGCCTCTGCATGTGAGAAATTTGGCTGGACAAGAGAAACAGGCTCTCTGAACAGAATACCCTCATTTCTATAGAGAAGCTGTCTGCCAGTGTGCGCTTACAATACTGGTGACTATGCCAAGTTTCAAATAAACAATCACTGAGTTTGGGTCACTCACTGTTCCCTAAATCATTCAAAGAGCCAGGACAAACACTTTGGGAACTGGTACAGTATATGTCACCAACATTTTTGTCCACCTGGAATTTGTTATTTCATTTTGGGCAAACTGTATTTGTGACTTTAAAATGGCTTTACAGATGAATCTCCCAGTCTTTGGGGGGAGGGGCTGAGAGAGTAGAACGTTGCTACGTTGCTTTTAGGCTTCAGTTCTAATCACCTAGAAGTCTGTCTTTTTTTTTTTTTTTAAATATTTTCTGAAACTTTTGTAATTCTGTATCAAAACTTAATCTGTTAGGAATTTGTATCTTATATACAAATTTGATTTGTTTTTCCAAATAGATAACAATCACCATTTAGCAATCTGTCTTCATCAATTTGAAATGTTGTTATTATCATGTATGTATTGAGTATACAGTGTAAGTCTGTTCCTAATCTTTTCCATTAGCTAGTCTTACTATAATCTTAATTACTATAATTTCATAATATGCTTTGATATCAGATACGGAGGTCCCATTGAGTTTGGTTTTTTTTTGTCAAGCTTTTCTTGTTTTATTCTTGATTATTTAATGGTTCTAAAAAAATTTTAGAATTAAAATCAATTTAGAAAATTTGGTTTAAACTAAAATGGCATTTTATTTTTTAAAAAAGCTTTAAATGAGAATAAAAAAATATTTTAATATGCTCAGTGAGGTTTTGTAATTTTCCTCACAGAATTTCAGGGACTTCTTTCATGAATTGGCTTGTTTTATGGTTGTTGTGACTTTGAAAGAACTTTTGTTCACTTCTATGTTCTATTTATTACTGATAGGTACCAAAGCTATATTCTACTAATGTTTAAACCAGTTATCTCACTGAATAACTTTATTTAAAAAAATTTTTTTTTAATGTTTTATTTATTTCTAGGAGAGAGAGAGAGACAGCGTGAGCAGGGGAGGGTCAGAGAGAGAGTCACAGACTCTGAAATAGGCTCCAGGCTCTGAGCTGGCAGTCAGCACAGAGCCCAATGCAGGGCTCGAACCCACGAACCGCGAGATCGACCTGAGCGAAAGTCGGACGCTTAACCGACTAAGCCACCCGGGCGCCTCATAATTTTATCATTCCAAATAGTTTTTCAATTCATTGTTTGGGTTTTATATCTTGTGACTACTCACCTTCTGTTTTTCTTTATTTTTTGTTTTTCAAAAATTTTTAACATTTATTCATTTTTGAGAGATAGAGTGCGACTGGGGCAGGGACAGACGGAGAGGGAGACCCAGAATCTGAAGTAGGCTCCAGACTCTGAGCTGTCAGCACAAAGCCTGACGCAGGGCTTGAACCCACGAGCAGTGAGATCATGACCTGAGCCGAAGTCAGACGCTTAACTGGCTGAGCCACCCAAGAGCCTCTCTTCTTCTTTCTTTTAAAAGAGTTATAGCTCTCATTTTTTTTTTTTTAGTGAACTTCTCAAGATTTCCTGAACAACATTAGGGAACTGAAAATAGTGGGTATTTTTGTCTGGTTCGTGGCACTACTAACTCCAAAATTTGAACACTAAATATTTTGTTTGATTACAAGAGAAATTGTTTATCAAGTTAAGGAGGCATCTTCTAATCCTAAACATTCGACATAATTTGCTAAAGATTTTCACAAATGTATTGAACATTTATGAAGAGGATTATAATTTTCCTAAAATTACCCTAAAATCAATTTCCTAAATTTCTGATTTCTAAAATAAACCATGGATTACAGTATATTACTACTTTAATACATTACTGGTAGAACTGGTATGATTACAATGAATTTATATCATAGATACTAATAAAGGAATCAATATTGGTATCGTCTCCATGTTGAGACAGGAAATAATTATGTTGTTACATTCCATGCTTTCCACACCTCGCTTGGAGTAATGGTTGTCTCCTTTTGTGCTTAAAACATAATTTAAAAACTTATTTCTGGTATATGATATGAAAATCAATTTCATAAAAAAATCACTCAAAATTCAATTTCCCAGCGGTAATGAGTAAAATATTGCTATATATTCTTAATATATTTTTACTATGCATATAATACATTTTAGTATATAAAACTGCATCAATCTCCAATAGAATATTATAAATGTCTATCTTAATAATTATGAATCTACAATGTCATTTTAAGAATGTTCCATAATACGTAAATACTTCGCACAATTCTCTACAGTTAGTATGAGTTTTCTAATTTTTGTTACTGGAATATAACAATATTTTTTAAAATCCATTTTCCACATTTATAAAGTAAATTTAGGAAATTTACAAAAATAAATTTACAAAAATAAAATTGTTGAGTCAAAGAATATACAGACTTTTGAGATTTAAATTGTCCTCAAAAAAGTCTTACATTCACTTCTGAATGCTGTGTTTTAAAATAACATCTACATAAAAGCTGTTTTCACTTATCTGAAAAGGCTATCTATAAAAATGGGATGCAGGCGTATGTTTTGCTGCTTTAAAGTGAATGTACATTCCGCCATGTCAGCTAAAAGGTGGCAGATTTTATCTCAGAATTTAAAAATTTTCTACACAGCAGTGGAAAGATGGAGTACATTCTGCACAGTATATTACTTGTCACTGGAAGTATTTAGTGCCTATCAAATGCTCACTTGTTAAGGATGCCACTTTGGGCATCCAGAGTGTGATCAGTATGACTGGCTGACCTATGATTTCTTCTAACTTTGGATGATTTTACTTTGCTTTAACTTCACCTGTCATACTTGACATCTTTTTTTACATCATGTACTTACTTTCCTCAGAGTATTTCATGTGTATATAAATGTGCTATTTTCAACTTTAAAAACTTCGTATTTCATTCAACAACTTCTATCTTCACCATTCCTTCATAAGGGCAAGGTATAAATGAAAATAATGCTAAACGCAATACCTGTCCAAGTGTCACTGTATGGCTTCTTGTCCTACTGTTTCAAAGAGCCAGAAGCTAAAGAAATAACCACAGGAGCAGAGCTGAAGCAGTCTGTTTAAATGCATCCTGATTAGGGTGGATAGGTGAGGTTAATATTGCACAAATGCCTTTTTCAGAAGCTATTCATGAGTAAACATGAATAAGGTAGGTGTAAACAAAGATTAGATAGGTCTTACTTTACTTTTTGAAATCCTGATTTAAAAACAAAACATTAACAAGAAATACAATGTACACTTCAAAACCATCCATGATCTATCCACGAAGCAGGCAATGAAATGACATGGGAAGAGAATCCAACATCAATGAGCCAAGAAAGTAAATGAGAAGCAAGGCTACCTTAACAAGGGAGCAGAAATATGCACACATAGAACAATAACCGAAATATAAGAGTAGAAAACAACTCCATATTTTATTAATACTAAAATAATAAGCACATAAATAAGCCATAAACTATATTTAAACTATTGATACTATTTTTCTTTGGAGGCATAAAAAAGAGAAGTTCAAGAGTAGAGCTGGATGAATATCTATGCTCATCAAAAATGGGAAGTTAGATTTAAAGTTCTTAATATAATAGGATACATATTTATTCCATCAGAATGCTGAAATATAAGCTCTGTATAGATATGGAGGTGGTGCTAACTTATAATTTCAAGTATTTAAAATACCTACCTTTAGTAGAAATGACGCTCCATCCACTTCGGCTTTGCCCAAGAGCTGACAAGTCAGGTCAAAATACTGCAGTGGTTGAACATCACACAATTTTACTAATGTCGAAGAAGGGGAAATATGAGTAGATGCCCAAACACGTAAAGCTTCTACCATTCTGTGGTCCTCTGCAGTGAAGTTAAAATACTTGCTTGAAGTACGAGGTATGATAGGAGCTCCCAAAGTTCCTTCAAATGTCAAACAGGCAAAGCCAGAGCTGGTGATACCTTGAGTCTCCTTTTTATAAACTTGGATCTAAGAAAGTCGAGCAAAGTAGAAAACAAAACAGCTTGCCAACGCAGAACCCAAAAACTAAAGACACTTGAGAATTTTTAAAATCTTGCCAGAATAATTCTTTATATATAATCATTTAATACATTTCATTTAACTAGCATATGAAATTATATGGCTATATAAGGCTACATCAAGATCTGCTGTGTAACATTTATTTCTATTTGTTAAAGGTCTAGGTGGTCAACTCCTTGATTTGATCAAGCTTGCACTTTTACACTTATTACTTTTCTTATTACAGTATAATTTACAAAAGGAAAAAGAATAGTGACAATTACTTATGAATGTTACAAGGAAAACTAGAACACTTAAAATATAAGACTTCAAAGTGAACAAAATACAAGAGGCTAAGGTTTCATCAGCCTGATAGAGCCAAGACAGTGAAACAGACTTTGGCTTTCAGGTTCTGAGGCTCGGCTATTAGATGCACAAGCATTTAGGATGGTTACATCTTCTTCATAAAGCAGTATTTTTGTCCTTATGAAATGCCCCCTTTAATCTCTAATATTCTGTCTGATATTAACATAGTGATTTCATTTTCCTTATGCTTATTGTTTTCTTGGTATATCTTTTCCACATTTTGCAACCTGCTTGTGCCTTCAATTCATGTAGGGAGTGGTATTTGTTCTTGCTTTTTAACTCAGTCTTTTTTTTTTCCTTTGGAAAGAGTGTTTAGTTCTTTTACATAAAATTACTGATACAGTTATATTTAAGTCTACTATCTTGTTTTCCTTTTCTAACTCCCCTCTTTTTGCTCTTTAAAAATTTTGTTCTTCTACTATTCCTTTCCCATCTTATTTTGACCTTATTAGTGTTCTGTTTACTTCTTCTGAGCTATGAATGAATCTTTATCTCAAAGTCTGTTTGGAATCAGTATCGTTCTATAACCTAATCCCTATTTTCCAGATCACATTTCCACTTGCCCGTGTCCTGTTTTACACTCTACTGAAAGTGTAATGACCTCTGAAGACAGTAACTTTTCAGTGATACATTTAACCATCTTTTGTACTATCATTCACATTTTTCTACATATTTTATAAACCCCATCTTCCAATGTTATTGTTTTTCTTTTATTTATTTTTTTAAATATTTTTATTTATTTCTAGGAGAGAGAGAGAAAGAGACAGCGTGAGCAGGGGAGAGTCAGAGAGACAGAGGGAGTCACAGACTGAAACAGGCTCCAGGCTCTGAGCACTGTGGCAGTCAGCACAGAGCCTGACGCGGGGCTCGAACCCACGAACTGTGAGATCATGACCTAAGGGAAAGTCGGACGCTTAACCGACTAAGCCACCCAGGTGCCCCTGTTTTTCTTTTAAATAGCCATTTATTGGTTAGTAAAATTTTCGGAAGAAATACAAAACATTATCTTTCGCATTTATTCACCAGTTTCTTTTTTAGTTTTGGTCATTTCCTAACTACCAAAATTTTCTGGTTGGTAACATGCTTCTATCCTGAATACAACCCTTTAGCATTTACTTATACTGAAGATATACTGCTGTGGATTCTCTCATTTTTAAAAAATATTTTCTTTGGATACAAAATTCCAGGTGAATACATTTTCTATCACCACTTTTAATTTCTCACTGCTTTGTTCTTCAGGTGCCATGTTTTCGGTAAGAAATCAAAGATGGCTGGTACTATTGTTTCCTGTGCGGAATGTGTTATTTCTCTGCCAGTTCATTTCAAGATTTTTTAAATGTTTTTCAGTGATTTCACAGTGACTTGTTTGGATGTGCTCTTCTCTGAGGTGCCTGCATGGAGTACACTGAGTTTCTCTCATCTGCAAGTCAATGTTTTCCTTCAAATTTGGAAAAATTCTGGTCCTTTCTATTTATTTTTATAAATATTTTTTTTCCCATTCACACGGTTTTCTTATGCATCTCAAATGACAGGTATTACCATTTGATATTGCTCCACAGGTCCCTGGGGCTCTGTCAATCTTTTGTTTACCCTTGTTCTTTAGATTAGATACTTCTAGTGATCTATCTTTAAGTAAACATAATGTATCTAATCTATTTAGCTTATCCACTAAATTTTTCATTAATAATAAAAATATTAATATACATACTCACTAAAACATATTAGACTGTTTGCAGCAGCATAATCCTCAAACTGAAAACTACCTAGATGTTCCAGAAAATATATAAATTCTGATGCATTCACACGGCGGAATTCCACTTAACCAATGAAAATGAACAAAGTAAAACTATAGGCAGTAATATGATTGAATCACATGGGCACAGGCCAGACATTAAAAAGAAAACCAAACCTAAAGTCTATTCTCTTTATATAAAGAACAAACAGGGATGAAACTAATATATGTTGTTTGAAGTTAGGAGAGTATTTATTCCTGGGGCTGGGCTAAGTGTTGACCACCCTGGATAGGGTATGAAGGAAGTTTCTAGAGTGCTAGTTACAGGACTATACTTACATTGTGAACTGAAAGATGTACAGTCTATTCAGTTAAACAACAATAAGAATAACAACTAAAAACATTAGGAGGAAGGAGTGCACTGCCAGAATACACATACTATAGGAAACAATAGTATGTGAGAAATGGTATGTTTTGAAGTTGGGATAAGCTTATAATATAATGCTAAGATGATAATATTTCTATTTCTCTTTTAACTTTACAGGTATTCTCTACTACTCTTCCATTCTCAGGAAAAAGGGATTAAGAGATCAAGATAGGTAATTCCTACCAAAACTAAGAATAGATCATACCCAGAATATTGTGCTCACTTATGAGGATCTCACCAACCATGAGGGACACAGATAAACTAGAGCATTAGAAGAAAAGCAACAATCAAGAAAATGAAAGAGTTGCATGGAAACCTTCATGCAACAAGAAGAAAAGATGAAGGGACTAAATTACTTAAAACTCACGGACTGAAAATATTAAAGTATTGAATTTTTTTAGAAATCACATTAATAGCTCTACCTTCACCTTAAAGCGTTTTTTTTTACTTTACTTGCTTAACTGTTAGCATAATTTTATAAGTACTGAAATATCATTTTCATGTTTTAATACATTTTTCATAAAGATCAACTTACTTTGATTTCATACTAACATCTCAATGCTTTCGCTGTACTTGAATTAACACAACCTCCCAATCTCTGTGTGATTTTTTTAATAAAAAAGTAAAATAAAACAAAACCCTATTGGCCTAGGGATTCTTTTTTTTTCTCACTCAATTCTACATGGAAAACCTTTAAACCATCAGTCTATATTTAGAAATGAGAAGTGAGAATGCAACTAGTCTTAATCATGGCATCTAATACATTTCTGTGGAAGGAAGGCAGACAGTTTGTCCAAATGAAGAGGTTTCCTAATATTAATTATTTGAAGTCTGGTATTATTTATATTTCTTCTTATCTCTTGAAATGCTTGATGCCATTTTCCACCACTGTGACCACATAATTAGTGGTAGTTAGTATTAGGGAAAAATACAGAGTTTCTTCAAATACATCTGAGTCTGGACAGTATGAATTTTACCTTCAGTCTGTGAAAGCGAACAATATCTCCATTTTTATAAATTATTGGTAGGGCTTCATAATTTCCACTGAAGAGCAGGCAGGTTAACTTTACATTTGTCTGGTCCACAATTGTTACGACTGAGCAATAATCTGGAAAACACAAAAATATTTTACCTTTCAATATTGCAAAGAATTTGACAAAATAAGAATATGGGTGAATTCAAAACACCAAACAAATTTTTATCCCTCATTTGAATTAAGCCTTCTGAGAACAGGATCAAAACATAGAGACATTTTCTTGGCTCTCAAAATGCACTGCCATATTATTTTGCGCAGTAGTCCACAAAAATTTTAGAAAATTTAGTAAAACAAAAATCCTAATTAATATAAATCATCTGGATGGGTATAACATATTATTTCAAAGTTTAGAAATCATGAAACAAATAAACACTCAAATAAAATATAATTTATAAAATAAACAAAAAAGTTAGGATGAAAACAAAAGACTAGAAGATATTTGAAGTAAATGTGATGAAGAATCAATATTCTGCCTAAAGATCCTATGAAAACTGATTATAAAACCCAGAATTTCACAGGGACTATGTAATTCAAATGAGCAAACAATTCTTAGAAAATTATATTGACAAAAACAAACTCAAAAGAAAAAATGAGGATTTGCCAGTTACTTACAGAAGATTACACATTAGAACAAGAAACTCGCAAAAAAATTAACTGGCTTGCTATGAAAATGAAAACTTCAAATACTGGTGGTAGTCAAAGCTGTAATATATGCTACCTTTGGATATGCACGTTTCAGAAAGTTGCACACTGAGGAAGTGTGTTGACTTCAGTCCTTCTCAGTAACCCAGTAATTACTGGCATAGGAAAAGAATAAACCCAGAATGTGAAGGAAGAGACGAGACGGGGAGCGAAGGAGCAGGGGAGAAAACAGCAGCATGTTCCAGGAAGACGGGAAAACAAATGGTTGGGGCTAAAATGAACAGGGAGACTGCGATCCAGAAGATAGTATAAAGCGGCTACAGTAAAGCTAGGAGTTACTGGGAATAAGGGTAGGAGTGAAAAGTAGAGCCAAAATCAAGATTAATTAAAAGTTTTCATATAGAACAATTGCTTTGATAACCACCTGTCCTGACCTCTATTGCCCAGGAAAATGACTTCAGGTAAGGAAGCATTGTATTTAAACCTAGCACCTCAGGGAACACACATTGCTTTCCAAGGGCATTTTTCATTGATTAACCAGAAGGTGCTAAGTCTTCCAACCTGGGTGTTATCACCCATAATAAATCCTTCCATATTATCACATTAGGGGGCTTACAGCCTGGTGGGCAGCTCCCTTTCCACCCACCCACCATCAATCAGCATGCCCTATACAAGTACTATCTGTCTCTGTCAGAGTTCCCATTCAAGGAGGAGGTCAAATTGGAAAAGCAGTCTTGAAAAAGAACAATCTAAGATTGTATCACAACGTCAGATTTCAAGACAGGCTACAAAGCTATAGTCATCAAAACTGTATGGAGAAACAAAGTACTTATATACAAAGCAAATAAGATAAATGTTTAAAACCTAATATAAGCCCTGCCTATGTTTTAAAATGTAGGGACACCGGGGTGGCACAGTCAGTTAAGCATCCAACTTTGGCTCAGGTCATGATCTCAACGGTTCGTGGGTTTGAGCCCCGCGTCGGGCTCTGTGCTGACAGCTAGCTCAGAGCCTGGAACCTGCTTCAGATTCTGTCTCCCTCTCTCTCTGCCCCTCCCCCATTTGTATTCTGTGTCTGTCTCTCTCAAAAATAAACATTCAAAAAATTTTTAAAAAGAATAAAGAACTGAGGAATTGTTGCCAACAGTCACTGGGAAGGAAAGTGACAAAGCCAGTCCCTTCACCATGATTAGATGAACCTAAAGCTAAGTGCAAAGAGAGCAGCACTTCAGATCCCACTGATAACGATGAATGTACTTTGAATAAAACACAAGTGCTCCAAAGGTTTTAAATTCCATAAAGTTTCATGACAGACAAAACACGGGGCAAAGAAATTACTAGTCTATCAAAATCCGACTCAGGTATGCATCATCAAACTTGAACTTTTTTATATTTTTTTACATTTTTTTGTTCCATGAAAGCTGCTGCAAACCACACATCACAGATTCACTTGTCACAGAATGAACAAACCCACACATCATATTTGTGCTGGAGAACTCTTTACTACTTACATGCATAATGTGATTTTAAGTTGTAGTCATCCTACATCACTCTCCTCACTTTAAACACTTCAAAAGGAGCCACTAATGTAAACTGGGCTACAGTGCAAAAATAAAATTGCACATTTAGCACGCGTAATTAAACATTAGCTAAGATGAACTGACACAGCACCGTCCTTGTAGCATATACATAATACTGAGAAATAACTGAAAAGTGACTTTGGGATTTTAATTTTTTAAAAAAGCTTAATCGAAACCTCAAAATATTGAAAACCTTCTCATTGTTTTGGTTTTCCTAAGAAAATGTCAGTTTTCTAAACAATGACTTGGTGGGCTTTGAAGGCCTCAGGTGACACTGCATATGCCCATCATCTATAGGGTCTTTCTAAGACCCCCACTAGCTTCTGCAGTGCCTTCCTGCAAATTAGAAAAAAGCCTCCCCTTTTCTCAAAAAGAAAAACTGCATGACCTGAAGACTTTCCAAAGGAATGTTACTGAGCTCAAGAGAGAAGCAGTCTTCACTGCACATACACATGCATCTGTATTCCAGTTTTTACACATAAACCCACAGAAAGAGGAACACATATGCCACTTGCAATGCACACATTCCTTCCCCAGGCCCTTCCCCTTCCCTGCTCCCAAGAAGTCAGGTCAGAGGTAGCGTGATTAGGGTATCCGGATTAGAGCTGGGCTGGGAATGGACAACGGAGAGAGAAAGCCTTAGGGGATGCCCAAAGAGCACTGCAACAGGTATGTGTCTGCCAGGTGTGCAGGTGTATGCTCAGAATTCTGAGTGGCAGATGAAATGGGTCCTCAGGCTGATAGAGATTTATGTAGAAGAGGGCACTCCTCAGCTGCATCAGGACTTGACTGGGGAGCCTGAAATATCCACACCTGCATGTTTTCATGTAAGTGGCTCCATGTGGATGAAAGTGGCATCTCCTTAGACCACACTGTGGACCACATATCTGAGCTATCATATGCCAAGTCCTCTTTCATTACTTTTTCTTTTTTTTTTCAAGTTTATTTATTTTGAGAGAGAAAGAGAGAGAGACAGAGAGAGAGAATATCCCAAGCAGGCTCTGTGTTGCCAGTGCAGAGCCTGATGTAAAACAAGTGCTATTTAAATAAAAAAAAAACCTGTTCAATAATTTTCCCTCAATTATAACAAAACAACAATCTAAATGAAATACTAAATAGCTTTCAAAAGCTTCTTTCAGGTAGCATGTGATTTATGACATGACTAGAAACCAACCTACCCATTTTAACAAATACTAAAGAGGCAAACTGATGTTTTATTTTACTGCTTCAAAGAAATGAAATGTCTTACCAAATATCCATCAAAAATGACTGTATAATAAAAATACTTTCCCCATGCCTCATTTTTAGCTTATTCCCAAATGAAGGAAACATAACTTGTGAAATTACAACTTACAACTTCCTATTTGAATAATAAAGTTACAAAGTCAAAAGAGAGTAGTCTATTTTCTTGATAGCTAACGCCAACAGGAAAGGTAGAAAGAGTAAAAAGAACTTTAATAAATCAGTATTCTTACCTTACCTAAATAGTACATTTAGGTGCTAATATAAGACTACAAATTCCCTTGGCAAAGGGGAAGGCAAACTTTCACTCTTCGCAGATGACATGATATTCTACATCGAAAACCCGACAGACTCCACCAGAAGCCTACTAGAAATGATTCAAGAATTCAGCCAAGTTGCAGGGTACAAAATCAACGTACAGAAATCGGTTGCATTTCTATACACCAACAATGAAGCAACAGAAAGAGAAATCAAGAAACTGATCCCATTCACAATTGCACAAAAACCCATAAAATACCTCAGAATAAACCTAACCAAGGATACAAGAGATCTGTATGATGAAAACTATAGAAAACTTAGGAAGGCAATTGAAGAAGACACAAAGAAATGGAAAAACATTCCAAGCTCATGGATAGAAGAATAAATATAGTTAAGATGTCATTACAACCTAAAGCACTCTACACATTCAATGCAATTCCAATCAAAATTGCACCAGCATACTTCTCAAAACTAGAACAAACTATCCAAAAATTTGTATGGAACCACAAAAGACCCCGAATAGCCAAAGTAATCCTGAAAAATAAAACCAAAACGGGAGGGATCACCATCCCAGACTTTAGCCTCTACTACAAAGCTGTCATCATCAAGACAGTGTGGTATTGGCACAAAAACAGACACATAGACCAATGGAACAGAATTGAGAACTCAGAAGTGGACCCAAAAGTATACAGCCAACTGATCTTTGACAAATCAGGAAAGAATATCCAATGGAAAAAAGACAGCCTTTTTAACAGATGGTGTTGGGAGAACTGGACAGCAACATGCAGAAGAATGAAACTAGATCATTTTCTCACACCATGCACAAAAATAAACTCAAAATGGATAAAGGACCTGAACATGACACAGGAAACTATCAACACCCTAGAGGAGAAAGCAGGAAACAACCTCCTTGACCTCCACTGCAGCAACTTCTTACTTGACACATCCCCAAAAGCAAGGGAATCAAGAGCAAAAATAAATGATTGGGACCTCATCAAGATTAAAAGCTTCTGCATGGCAAAGGAAACAACCCAGAAAACTAATAGGCAACCAACGGAATGGGAAAAGATAGTTGCAAATGACATATCAGATAAAGGGTTAATATCCAGAATCTATAAGGAACTCACCAAACTTCACACCCGAAAAACAAACAACCCAGTGAAGAAATGGGCAGAAGATATGAACAGACACTTCTCCAAAGAGGACATCCAGATGGCCAACAGACACATGAAACGATGCTCAGCATCCCTCCTCATCAGGGAAATACAAATCAAAACCACACTGAGATACCACCTCACGCCAGTCAGAGTGGCTAAAATGAGCAAATCAGAGGACTCAAGATGCTGGTGAGGATGTGGAGAAACGGGCACCCTCCTACACTGTTGGTGGGAATGTAAACTGGTACAGCCCCTCTGGAAAACAGTGTGGAGGTTCCTCAGGAAACTAACAATAGAACTCCCCTATGACCTAGCAATAGCACTGCTAGGAATTTACCCAAGGGATACAGAAATGCTGATGCATAGGAGCACATGTACCCCAATGTTCATAGCAGCACTCTCCACAATAGCTAAAACCTGGAAAGAGCCTAAGTGTCCATCAATGGATGAATGGATCAAGAAGATGTGGTTTATCTATACCATGGAATACTACATGGCAATGAGAAACAATGAAATCTGGCCATGTGTAGCAACATGGATGGACCTTGAGGGTGTTATGCTGAGTGAAATAAGTCAGGCAGAGAAGGACAAATATCATATGTTTGCACGTATAGGAGGATTAGGAGGAACTTGATGGAGGAACAAGGGGGAGAAGAAGGGAGGAAATGGTGGGGAAAGGGAGAGAGGCAAACCATGAGAGACTCTTGAATGCTGACAAAAACTGAGGACTGATGGATGTGGGGGGGAGGAGGGATGGGCATGGAGGAGGACACTTGTGGGGATGAGCACTGAGTGTTATGTGGAAACTAATTTGACAATAAACTATTTGTAAAAAGAAAAAAAAAAGAATACAAATTCCTTAAAATATATTTTAGAATAATAAAATATATATTTAAACTTTTGAGAAAGTCCGGACTTTAATGCTTTAGCAAGACTTCATGTGTAAACTGTTGACCAAGTATTTACTTTAACTTCATGTAACCTGATATAAATCTGGAGAAGAAAACAAATGATAAATTAAGTCCTATATTCTGCATTCTTGAGTAACTCACATAATTTCATCAGTATGATTAGGGGTAAACTGCCTTGGAGTTTCATTATAAGGGGAGGCTGGTACTTTAATTAAAGAAGGCTGCATGTATAAATTATACAATCCACAAAAAAATTCCTCCATGGAAGTGTTTCACCTCCTTCTTATCAACTACAGTACTGTTTATAAACCACTATCCGTATTTCAGTAAGTTTCCATCTGTATAAAAGTTTATTACTGAAACAACCAAATACAAATTATGAAAGCAAATCACTAAATCAACACAATATTATATGCTATGATATTACTTGTTTTACAAATTTACTCGTTTTACTGCACAACATTAACAGCACTCCCTTAATTATGCTGGTGTGAAGTTACACTAATTTCCCCTCATGTTTTAATTACACTGAAAAAGATAATGAAAGGCAGGAAAGAAAGCATAAACATTATGTTAGAGGTATATATAGTTGTATATTAGCACATATACAGATTACACAGATTAAATAGGTAGGTAGGTATGTAGGCTGATATTCTGTGAGTTCATATGTGGTATTCTGGAATTACATCTAGAGGAGTTTTACACTTTACCCCACATATCGAACAACCACAGTAGATATGGTATACTTAGGTGTACAGATTTATACGAAGACTAGCAATGGTCTCTATCTTCACAGCATTTGTATTTCAAATGAGAAAAACAAAACAATAGTAGTTTTGAAAATAACTATTAAAATGTATTAATACTCAGCAATAATAATGAATACATGCTATGACACGATTATACATTTTGATACATGCTACAACATGAATGAACCTCAAAATCATTGTTAAGTGAAAGAAGCCAGAAGCAAAGACCATATGTTATATGAATCTACCTATATGAAGTGTCCAGAAAGATACAGAGAGAGAAAGCAAATTAGTATGAATACTGCAGATATAAACAACATATTCTTGCAAGTCTTAAAAAATACTAAAATGATAAATGAACAAAAAACCATGATTAACAAGAAGACTGTATTTTTATATGAAAAATTAGAATGGAGATAAAGAATCTTACCAACCCAAACATCTCCAAAAAGTTCATGTGGAGATTATAGCAAATACTCTGCCTAATGATTAAACACTGGACATCTGAACAGTCCTACTCTTAATTAAGGAGAACCATAACAGTGTCACATATTGGGAGAAGAAAATTTAGCTGGAGTTCTCTGTTAGGTGTTGCTGCTCAGATCTCTATATACAAGAATACGTATTATATGTGACTTGCACATCACATTATTTAATATATGATTTTGAAACAACATGTAAGTTATCAGGAAAATGTCAAACCATTTCACACTACATACAAAACAAAGTTCCAGGTAATATATGCAATATCTGTTCTTAAAAATATTAAAGAATTTTAAGGGGTGCCTGGGTGGCTCAGTCGGTTGAGTGTCCCCAAATCTTGATTTTAGCTCAGGTCATTGTTCGGGGGATTCAACCCCATGCTGGGCTCCACGCACTCAGTGCAGAGTCTGTCTGGGATTCTCTCACGTGCCCCTCTCCTGCTTGTGCACACATTCTCTCTCTCTCTCAAAATAAACTTTAATAAAAAAAAAATTAAAGAATTTTAAGAAAATATAGACTAATATTTTTCAGATCTTATAATGAATGAGTAAGCCTTTCCAAACAAAATTATGACTCTAAAAGTATGTTAAACATTTGTATTTTGAAAATTATAAGCACTAAAACTAAAAAGTTGGAAACAGCATCTTAATACTTACGACATAAAAGATTAATACCATTAGTAAATAAGAAGCTTCCAGAAATTGTTGACAAGACTACAAAACCAAAAAAAGAAAATATATTTTGATTATCTCAATCAATGAGTGTAAAGTGGAAGAAAAGTAGTACACTGAAAAAGATCTTAAAAATGCAGATAGAAATCAAAGCAATTTATAACTTGAAAGTAATATCTGTGAACTTAAATATTACTAGAATTCATTTGACCTGGTAAGTAATGTAGCAAAGCATTCCACTGATGGCCACTTAAAACATTTTATTTGTAATAATTCTGAATAATCTTTCAAAGACCTACTGCCAACTGTATTACAATTCTAGCATAAAAATAAAGCTGCTGATTACATATATAATATACAAAAATTAGTTTTACCAAATATAGAAAGTTAAATACAGAGGTGTCTGAGTGGCTCAGTCAGTTAAGCATCCAACTTCGGCTCAGGTCATGATCTCACAGTTCGTGGGTTCGAGCCCCATGTCGGGCTCTGTGCTGACAGCCAGCTCAGAGCCTGAAGACTGTTTCAGATTCTGTATCTCCCTCTCTCTCTGACCCTCCCCTGCTCATGCTGTCTCTCTCTTTCTCTCTCAGAAATAAAATATTAAAAAAATTTTAGAAAGTTAAATACAAATAACACTTTTAAAGTTTTGATCTAGAATATAAACAAAGTGTATAAAATGAAAGTATTACAAGTCTTTAATAATGATCTGTGAAAAAGACGGCTAAAAGAGCATAGAATTATTCATCAACATACTACAGATATTCCATCGCTTAAAATTATATTTAACTTTCTCGCCAGTTAGCTTTTGAAATTGAAAGTTCACATTTTCATTATAAAAGTCTGACAACTTTTATTGCTATTCCAAAGTCTGGGATGTTGGCCTCTTCTTCCTCATCTATCAAAATCCAATTTATTCTCAAAAGTTCAGCTTAAATGCCATATCTCTTAGAAGCCTTTCCCCTGTTAGCATTAATCTCTCCATTCTCGCTCCCAAAGCATTTTGTTTCTTTAGTTATAGCATACAACTGCGCCCTAGCAAACTGATTAAATTTGAGTCTTCTTCATCTCCCTCATGATAAAACTCTCTGAGAGTCTATCATTTTACCACTATGGACAACAAACAACCAAGTCCAGTGCAATGCTACACAAGTCTGGCAAAGAAATTCTTTAATTGAATGAATAAAAGAATGTAACTTAAGTTTTAAGAAAGAATGAAGAAACCGTACTGATTTTTATGATCCATTAAAGCAATTCAAATTATAAACTAGTGAAACATAAGGACAATTCTCCAAATTAGCAAGCTAATAATTTGTTAGAAGAAAAGATCATAAAAGACAGCATCAGTTCTAGGATATGGATAGAAAGCCAGATAGAGGCCTTAGGCTTCATCGGAGTCATTTCTGAATATAAGCAAGCAAGCAATACAAAGGTTCAGTGAAATGGGAAGAAAAAATCTTTCTCCACCTTCATTGTCCCAGTGGAAACCTACTTCTTACTGGCATGGACAAAATAGCTGGAAATAGTTTTAAAGAGAAGTTTGAACTCACCTTTCCAAAGCCTTCAAGAGGTTAAGTGATGACTAACCATGCCCTAGATCCTTCCATTCCTGAAAGCAGGACAGCCAAACATTTGGGCAGAGTCTCGCCGCACTCACCTGGACATGATTTTTAGCTCTTGGAAAATGGAATACCCCATGCCTGCCCAATCCCAAACCTCCATCCTTTGTAACAGGTAAATCCATTATTCAACTTTAATACATAAACTCAAAAGCATGGTATGTTTTACAAAGAAGATTCCATCTTACATCTCCAACAATAAAGTGAATGAATAAAAGTGGAGTTTCATAAATTGAGGAAAGACTAAAAACAAAGTAAAATCATGAAGAATTATAATCATTATATTGTAATTATTATCTGTCTTAAACATTCCTTGAGTGCAGAAAAAATGACTTCTATATCTTTGAATTTCCCATGGCTAATATGATACATGGGATATAGAAAGTACTTAATGTTTATTGAATAAGTAAACAGATGAGTGAACCAAAAATCTATTTTAAAGCCATACATCAAAAATGTATGCTGTGGTTTTGATATCAGCTGAATATTCAAATAACATATGAATGTACCACAGATGAGGAGTTTGCAATCTGGGGTTCAAAGAAGTTCATGGGGGCATGAACTTCACGTGGTATGTTTAAGTCTTTAGACATGCATGGCACTTTTGTAGGACAAGTTCTATAGCGGTCCTCATTTTCATAAGGGTGCAGGACTGCAAAAGGGTGAAAACTTCCAAAGATTCATTATCAATTTTAAAAATTAAAAAAGAAAAAAGCGGGGGATGCTCCTGGGTGGCTCAGTCAGTTGAGCATCCAACTCTTGATTTCGGCTCAGATCATGATCTCATAGCTCACAAGTTTGAGCCCCGTGCAGAGCCTGTTTGAGATTCTCTCTCTCCCTCACTCTCTGTCCCTCCCCTGCTTGCACGTGCTCTCTCTCAAAATAAACATTAAAAAAAGTTAAAAATATAATTCAACATACATGTAATTTTAAATTGTACTAGATGCCTTAATCTCACTTTGATGAATCAGGTCTTATGTAACACCAATGAGTTATTATTTTGTAATTAATAATTTTTAACGATTTTAATGTAAAATATGGAGGAGTTTGTTACACTTAAAAAATTAAAAGATACTATATAATCATTTAACATGCAACAATATCACTCCTACAAAACAAAAACATTCAAGCAATAACGCTACTTGATATAAATGTATACATGGCAAGTCATTTATTCCTGTTAAGTGAAAATATTTTTACTCCACCAAAAATAGCATTCTAGCATTAGCTGGGATGTTTTATGGGAAGAGAAACTCCTAGGGCCCCATATCCTAGCACTCTATCACAAGAACTAAAGAAGCAAAATAGATTAGGGACTCTCAGAAGTCCAATGTTTTGGATACTCCTCTAAGAAATTTGATTATATACTCAGTTAGTGGTTAAAACAGGTATCCTTTTATAAGATAATGAACAGCAAATGGAAGATCTGCTTCTAGAAACACTGTAACATCTAAAACTGTTTGAAGGTAATCAAACCGCTTTCCAAAAATGGAGAATTTAAACGGGAGGCAGTAAACAAGTAATTCAGGAACATAAAGCATTCCTGAGGTAGTAAGCTAGGGAGCTACAAGCAACGTGCCACATTTTGTGGCACTAAAAGGGAGAGACCTGCAGGGCCCCAGCAATTGAAAAAGAAAAAAAAAAAAGGAGAGGTAGACAGCAAAACAGGATACAAGTATTCTGGTGATCCTCTCCCTTCCTCTGGACTCAACTATTAGAAAAGTAAGGACAAGCAGAGTTCCCTTCACCCCTCCCATCTGCTCACTGAGCGAGCAGACATTATGCTGTTAATAACAAGCAAGCACGAGTCGCCTACTATTAAGCCTGGAAGTGCTTTATGGCCTGCATACGTTTATTTTATTTAGTAAGAACAGACAATAAGAACAGAGAAAATGTGTCTCAAGTTTAAAAAAAAACTATGCTATTTCTTAAAATCTGACACAAAGCTAAAATTAAACTTCTTCAGAGGTGTTACCTAAAAAAATATAATCAACGTTATCTGTTTAAGGCAGAAAACATACATAATCTAACTCTGTCTAGCCAGCTCTCTAAAGCAAAAGTAAATGTGAGGCTTTCAAAGTTTAACTGCTATAAAATCTCAAAACCCTAAGGCAGCAGCAATGACCCTGTCTTCCTATACAAATGAGGGCATATTATGTACCTCTGATAAGTCATTATTAAAATCAATTTTGATGATATAATGATCTTTCAATATATAGTTTCCATAATCTTTCAGAAATTATCAGTTTTCATGATGAATGTTATCATAATTGAAGAATGTAAATATCTATTGTCCTTTTAGCAATAGGACTAAGAGGCTTCCACAAGAATAAAAAGCTACAACTTGTTCAAGACTGAATATAAAGCTTGAGAAATAAAGCATTTGCTACCAAAAAGAAGATAGCAGCATGCTACAGGTCATATGTAATCATTATTACTATGGAGAGGAGTGTAGTCAAGAAATTTTAAGTCAAGAAGCACAAATGCTAGAGTGCACCAAATGGCATCTATGGCATTGAATTTAACATTTATAAGATAAATTTTAATGAAAATTCTAGCTAATGATATATAACAGAATAAACTTTCCATTTACTAAATTTGAGTTGCATAAAGGTACTTTTCCTCCACAGCACTAGTTATATACATATGGATGTAGTACTGAAGATTGTAGCCCCATATTTGCCCAACAATGCTGCTGCGTGTAATATACAAAAGGTACAGCCATGGACTGTTCAGGGCCATCTCAATGGTAATACTAATGAAGTTGATCTTTTCCTCAACACAAAAAGTACTATTTTGTCTGACTCTCTCTCCTACAGTACACTGAAGGATGATTTCTACCAACAGAAATAAAAAGTGTAACTTAAGTTAGATAAGATAGATCATTTTAAAACTTTACTGCCCTGCTAGTAGTAAAGACATATCACCATACTTTAAAATATAATTTCAATATGTTGTAATAAAATTGATGACATTCATTTTAATTTAGTATCTCAGAAGAAATAGAGAAACATATTATCATTGTAATAACAGATGGTTTATTACTACTCATGATTTTTTTATTAAGGGGCTGGATCCAACTAAACATATCTGAGAGATATAAAATACATATGAATATATAATAAATATTATAGCTCCTCAAGGCTTTCATTATATACACGACTTAACAACACTGTCAAAAGAAAACATGATAATGCTAATAACAAATTAATAGTAAGTCATCAATGATATAAAAACAACTATCATTTTATTCTATACTACTATCATTTGTTATTTTAGAATGTATTTGCTGATTAGTAAAAATGTTCAATAACAAAGATTAGCAACATATCAAGTACATAAAATTTTTAAATTATACCTTCTACCAAGTCAGATGGACACACAGGGTAAGGCTTCACATTCTACGTTACTATGATAACAAAATACTCTGACCACATGAAAATAAAATGTTTCCCCCATTTCCCCACTAAAGAGTACACTTCAAGTTCACTCCACAATAATAAAATTTCCATATGTATAATTTAGTAAAATAGTTTGTATATATGAACTCAGTGGAACATCTTTGTGTTTCTAAGCATGAGCCACATGGGCAGGCATGCAGCAGATAAAGACAGTATTTCATCAATAGCACCATTTTGCACTTTTAACATCTCTAAAATGCGGCTACATATATAATGGACAGTGAAGCATAGTTCCATTGGCAGAGCTTTTCTGAATGATACATAAATAACGATGCCTTTTACAAATGTTGTTTCAGATTAAATAGATTAATGACTGTTAAATTTAGTCAAACTGAATTAAACCAAGGTAAAGGTGTATAGTGTGTTCACTATAGTAACTCTCAGGAAACTGAAATCCATATTTTTCTTTTCTATGTAATTCTAAAAAATGTAATGTTAAAAAATGATAAGGAGTAACCTAATTAATTCCATATAGTAATAGAAGTTAAGTTTTTTTTGTGTTTTTTTTTTCAATGTTTTTTATTTATTTCTAGGAGAGAGAGAGACAGCGTGAGCAGGGGAGGGTCAGAGAGAGAGGGAGTCACAGACTGAAACAGGCTCCAGGCTCTGAGCTGGCAGTCAGCACAAAGCCCGACGTGGGGCTCGAACCCACGAACTGCGAGATCATGACCTAAGCGAAAGTCGGACGCTTAACCGACTAAGCCACCCAGGCGCCCCATAAGTTAAGTTTTAAACTTAATCATTTTTTAACCTTAATTATCTTCAAAAACAACAAAAGTACTATGTCTTTTCAACTGGGGTGTTTTTACATTTAAAGTAATATTGATAGTGAAGGACTTATTACTGCCATTTTGTTAATTGTTCTGTCTTGTCCTCCTTTATATTTCACTGATTTTTTTGTGTGTAGTGACATACCCTGATCCTTTTCTCATTTCCTTTTGTCTATCTTTTGTAGGTATTTTCTTTGTGGTGACCATGAAGTTTACATAAAACACCTTACAGTTACAACAACCTACCTTAAGCTGATTAGAAACATCACATACAAAAACTATACTTCTACTCCTCCTCACATACACTTTATGTGATGTTATAATTTGTATCTTTTTATATTGTGTATTTTTTAACATGTGTTTACAGGTAGTTATTCTTTACACTTTTGTCTTTTTTAAGTTCCATAACCAGAATTAGAAGTAATTTATATATCAGGGGTACAGTATTAAAATATTCTACATTTGTTTATATGTTTACTTTTCCTAGCCTATTTTAAACTTTCATATGCTGTCATGTTGCAGTTTAGCATCCTTTTTTTTTTTTTTTAAGTTTCATTTACTTAAGTCATCTCTACACTCCATGTGAGGCTCAAACTCAAACCCTGAAAACAAGAGCCACATGTTCTTCTGAATGAGCCAGTCAGGCACACCTTACCATTCTTTTCTTAATTTAGTCTTTAGATTCTTAAGACCATATTTATTTTATAAAAATTGCCAAAACTCATGCATCCATATTGTGTAGCAATTACAAATCAGATGTGAGCTTCTAAGACTTAGGGTACTGAAGGAGCTATGATTCTGAAACCAATCAAGCAGTTCCAGCCCATTAAAACCTTTGCTAATTTTAATACCTACCAGTTCCTTTGCTCAGATATGGAGGCTTAAAGAACTTGACAACACCATAGACATTGACGATCGTACCGCCCTTAAGTTGATTCAGGGGTGTATATATATAGTGCGCCGTTGGAACCTAAGAAAGAGAAGACAGTGAATATATCGATATGAAGTACTTAGAATGATGTTTCGGTTAACTTTTTAAATTAGCAAATCTATCTAATTGCATTTTTTTTTCCCTTTGAAATGTCTAAAAGAGGCTACAGCATGGAAAAAAGGAAATACACAGCTTATAAAGGTTACTATACAAACCAACCAGTTTTTCATAGAAAGAACTTTGATTATAAATAGTGTAATTTGTAAACAATTCTAAGAAATGAAGTTTAAGAGATTTGGACTCTGGATTTTAATCTTAAGTAATATCAAAACTTGTGATGATACTTGTTTTTTTCTTTTCCTATATACTATAAAGATTTTATTTAGGCCTAAATAAAGCCAGGTTTTCATTATAAATGTTAAAAGACATTAAAAATGGTAATAATAGAGGGGCACCAGGGTGGCTGAGTCAGTTAAGCGTATGACTCTTGGTTTTGGCTCAGGTCATGACCTCACAGTTTCGTGAGTTCAAGCCCGTCAGGCTCTGAGCTGGCAGCACAGAGCCCGCTAGGGATTCTCTCTCCTTCTCTCTCTGCCCCTCCTCACTCGCACTGTTTCTGCTCTCTCAAAAGAAATAAACTTAAAAATTTTTAATGGTAATAATAGAAAGAAAAGTTTTCTTTAATAACTGTACAGATGTTTAAAAAGAAAAGGGAAAGTGATTTACAAGGACAGGTCTGCAGATCAGTCAAGCAATCCTTAAAAGAGGTCAGACATCTGGCCCTATCACCCACTCATCCTACCCACAACCAGAAATAAGGTTACCTACCACATTACTGAGTTAAACTTTTAAAAATCAAACCAAAACAAGTTAATTGGCTTTTTCAAGGAAGCTGATATCTCAGTTCAAACACAAGAAAAGGCAGGGCTTAGAAATCTCATCAAACCTTGATATAGAAAAAGGTGTAGCCCATCAATGATGAAATAAAACGAATGGTCAGCATATGGGACAGAAAAAAGAAGATATGTGATCAGCTGACAAACTAACTTTTGATCCAAGATATTATCTAAAACACTTTATCTCCCTCATGATGACTGGGGTAGGCCAGCACAACTCCATGACACTAACCACTCAGGTCATCCATGTAATGTGCTTGTGTTTGTGTTCATGAACAACAAACAACTTCTTGATTATAATTTGACTTTCCATGTAAATAAGCCAGCATATTGTGCACAGCATCTAACTTATATTCTAATATTCAGAATACCTGCACTCTCTGAAAACTCATTTTTGTCAATTTCAGAGGCTCTCTTATTTACTTCTTCCTTATATACAGATTGTATACAGGATGTATCAAATATCTGAAGCTGAGCAATCTAAAATAATTTTGAGAAATACTAATACCTGGGGCTAATTCATGCTTTTAAAAAAGTACATCACTCCTTTTATTGATTAGTTTCCCTAAATAACAAATTTAAATTATTCTACCATATAGTATTATTCAGAGCATAAAATCTATATCTCATAATCATTGCTAACCAAAACAAGGTCCCTGACTCTGCCCATTAGAAACAAAAGGTTTAAGAACATAGGTAGAAGGTAAACTTTATATTAAACTTCATCAATATATTACCCTTTTTCTAGTCTCAGCAACCGTACCTCACCTGTAAAAATGGAAACTTTCCTACAGCTATAACAACATTTTATAAAATATTGAAAGAAAGAAAAAATGTTGTCACAAGTATAATAAACTTCTTAAAATTAGGGGCACCTTGGTGGTTCAGTCAGTTAAGGGTCTGACTTCGGCTCAGGTCATGATCTCACGGTTTGTGGGTTTGCGCCCAGTATCAAGCTCTGTGCTGATAGCTCATAGCTATTCCATAGCCTGGAGCCTGCTTCTATTTCTGTGTCTCCCTCTCTCTTTGCCCCTCTCCTGCTTGTGATCTATCTCTCTCTGTCTCTCAAAGATAAATACACATTAAAAAAATTTTTAATAGAAAAATTTAAATTATTTTTCAAATCATAATTTGGCACCTGAATAATCTGCTTATAAGAAGAAACAAAAGAATTTGCCTGCGGTTTGAAAGTAGTACTAATTTAATAAAAATAAAAAGTATACAAAATAAATATAAGCAAACAAAAAAACAAACAAATAAATGTGGGCACCTGGGTGGCTTAGTCGATTGAGCATCCAACTCGGTTTCTGCTCAGGTTGTGTCCTGAGATCAAGCCCCATGTTGGGCTCTGTGTTAAGATAAATTCTCTCTGACTCTCTCTCTCTAGGGGTGGGAGGGGTGGGGAATACTAATCCCATTATCTTCACACAATAAAACTTTCTTTCCATTTTAATTTTCTTGTATATGTAGCATATACAAAATATCAAGAGATATTTCAGACAAGAGAACAACCAAGTATAAATTACTAGGTAAGTATATGACTCAAATTTAACATTTCTAGATATCAAAAAGGTAGAGATTATGTTTTCCCACTGTATTGACACTATTTTAAAATCAGACTATAAAGTGGATCCAAAAAATATGTATATGTATGCATACACATGTGTGCATTTTTATGTGTGTGTGTGTGTGTGTGTGTGTGTGTGTGTGTGAGGTGTGTGCATATTCTATATTAAACTGCAGATCTTACCAAAGTCATTGATTCTGTAGAAAAATCTCTTACGGATTTAACATAAACCTGAAAACAGAAAGAGGATTTACTTGTATACAAATAACCTCCAATGTGATTGCAGACCTTTAATTGCACTAAAGCTAAACGCCTAACTGTAAAATATTCAAATTCACTGGAATGGCATAAAATTATGTCTTACAAATTAAGACACATGCAAAGTTTTCTAAGCTAAGTTTCAGTCTAATTCATTAACTGCAAATCACAGAAAGAGCCCTGGCCTTTATAAGGCCCTTTCTGGATACTAGAGAAAAACAGGCTGACAGTGGCCTACAGGCACATGGCTTGGCCCAGCTCTACTTCTCTGACAGCCTTGACCAAACAGGTAGTCTCCATGTTTGTGCATGTGTGGGCATACACACACGAGGCTGTGGGGGGAGGGGTGAAGAGAGAAGCAGAGAATGGGCATCCTCATAAAGAATAAAATAAATGGAAATCAGTTTTACCTAAAAAGGAGCACTTGATCAACTTAAAGCAAAATCAAATACACCATCAAGAGTCTGATGGTATAACTGCAAAGAATAACATCAGGTCTAGAGAACCTATAAAGTTTTAAAATTTTCATTAATAAATAGTTATCTTTAAAGGATCTTTCCTTTCTTCCTGGAGTCATTCTAAACATAAAGCCAAGAAAAGAAATTCTACTTTTTAAACTTAAAATATTTAATTAAAAAAATTCAGTCAGACTAAATAGTTTATTTGCAGATTTACAGAAATACTACTCCTATTCCATCATCTTAGCTCACTAAAAGCACAATATGATTAGACTAAAAATTACACACTTACATATACGGTTGATCTGAAGTCCTCAAATGCTTTCAAAAATAAGCAATGTTTACCATCTCTGCTTGTAGATGAAGATGCTGACAAGACAGTAAATCCAGCCACTGCAATGGTGTCCTACATAGAAAAAATGGTTTTAAAACATCAAAATATCTGTAATTCTGAATGTCATGTAAATTCTTATTTTTATTATTTAAAAACAGAGTAATTTATATAAAATGGAAAACTGGTTAGCCTAAAGTTGTTTAATGCTTTCTGAATAGAAGATTGAGACTACCTCT
Organism: Proteles cristata cristata; assembly: GCA_017311185.1. Lineage (NCBI taxonomy): Eukaryota > Metazoa > Chordata > Mammalia > Carnivora > Hyaenidae > Proteles > Proteles cristata. The sequence goes on along the minus strand of JAESUZ010003619.1, from coordinate 1,141,275 downwards.
TCCTCTGAAAGGCATCAACAATGTAGCCACAGACTAGTGCAATGTCCTAACTCATGGACCAGGAAAACAGTAAATCACTTAAAAATTGGAATTTATTTAGTGGGAGTTCAAAAATCAATGTTTACCTCAATTTATATGTTTGCATAAATAATGAAGAAACAAGAGATGATCCAAGAGTAGTAAGAATGAAATTTAAATGAAACAAAATGTCAGTTGGGAAACGACATTGAGAAAGACAGGTCATTAGTATAAAATTTCCATACTGTCATAAAGCTAATGTATGTGCATATAAATCTAGGGTATAAGACATAAATAAGATATTTCCACTTATATACTAATATGAAAAAATATTTTCTTTCTACTTAGGTTTACAATAGTAATAAGAAGCCAGTCCCCATTTATTCCCGCTTCTTTCATTCTTTAGGTAAACCTCCTTATTTTCCAAATACTGTAACAAACACTCAATAAGTTTTGTCTTGATGCATTCCTACTCTTCTAATTTTAACACCAAAATCTGAAGATGCATAAAAATTCGTAGGCTTTAGGCAGCTTCCTTCAATAATCTTAATTTCTACCAAATGGAAGCCTGCTGCATTACCGACTTTTGCTCTGTACATACAAGGGAGGGTCCCGTGTCAATCCAAGGATTCTCAACTTAGATCTATTAAACAAGGCTGTGAACACCCTGAAGAGAGCAGTCATGTGTTTATTCGGCTCTGTAGTTATAGAGCTTGGCACAAAGTAGGCCTCCCATGAACAAACTGAATCAAAATACAGACCTTATGTTGCCTTTCTAAGACCTCTAGCCCTATTCAGGTGTTTTAACTCCAGAAATGTCTGCATTTTTTCCATTCTTTATGGGAGACTGCAAACATAATTGTGTCTGTGCTGATAATGCTAAATAAACACAACTCTTCATAGTTAAATGGGAGAAAATTATCCTTCTCACTGAATATTCTTTATGTTTTTACCATGTTTCTTTGGCAATTTTAAAGGGAAATAAAATAAACAGTAAGACTTTTTTCTGGAATATAAAAGCTTACTTTTATAAACTGAAAAATATGCAATGCATTCAACTTACTTCAGACCAATATATTCTGATTCAAATGAAAACTTAAGATTTTAGTCAAAGATTTAAAGTTGTTTAATCAAACTAACACAGGAAGATAGACAGAATCAAGGAATCATTGATTTATCAGTTCTAAATTTTCTTAAAAGCACAAAAAAATAACCTATCTCACATTCTTTTCTATTTTTCTTGAAAATATCTTAACCATTATATGGAAAGAAATATACTAAATGCAGGTGTTAGTGCCTCAGAGGAACATTTTTCTATTTTTATGTATAAACTCAAGAATAATGAATATTTAATAATGAAAACATTTTAAATTAAATCACTAAAAGCAGGACATTAACATTCATAAGAAACAATTTCTCAGAAGTAATGCATTTTAACACTAGCAATACAATTAATTCAGTAAAAGGTACACTAAAACTTTTCTTCTAGCACAAATTCAACATAGAAATAACAACCAAAAATTTTTAAGAAAAACAATGTGTTTACTATATTGATAAAGATGAACTTATATTTGAATACACACACACACACACACACACACACATACACACACCACAAATGCTAAAGGCCCTCAGTGGTTTCATCCCCACCAACATGGCATGTTTTATTTCCAGATACATCTATACAACGCCATACAAATTAGACTCTCTTATGTGTCTAGTGCTTTTGCACATATAATCTTTGCTTATCCTGAGCCTCCACTGATAATAAATAGTATTGTTCCCTTTTGCATATGGCTGAGCCTATCTATCTTTTAAAGCCTGGACTGTAAATGCTTCCTTCTTATGTGGTCTATCTTAGATGGTCTCTAAGAAAAAGAATTCTTCCTTCTTCTGAACTCTCTTCTGCAGTACTTAAATATTTTTCACTTGCGTGTTATTTACAAAGGTTTCTTAATGTTTTTAATGCTCTTAAAAGCCTATAAGCTCCCTGGGACTAAGAATGTCTTATCTATATATATATATCCCATACAAGTGACTGGAAGGGGCTTCTGTTCACAGTGAGTGCTCAAAAAAGTATATGTTGAAAAAATTAATACTGGTAAGATTAAAGACAAATCTAAACAAAAGAGGGGAAAAAAATGAATGGTTCTTAGGATCCAGTTCCCATGAATTTACAAATCATAACAGCTTTTAAATTAATTCAAACGCACAGAGGATAAGAAAGATAAACATATAATAGGCAGTATTAATTTGTACAAACACCCATTAGATTGAGTTGAAAATGAGATTTAATATGCATTGTTCTAAGTTCTGAGCTTCTGAAAAGAGCATACTGAGGTCATTCAGACGAGAATAGGAATTACACAGTTCAGTGCTAAGAGTATATGATATACAAAGCAGGTGTTTGTCTCAATGTGCTGAAAAAAGTAAGGCGGCACGAATGTTCTAAAAATGAAAACATATTTGGTATACCGAAAATCTGTGAACTTAACTCAGGATACTAAGATATCAACAAGTGGGTCATTTCCCTTTTGTGTGTGACCTACTCTGTCACAGTGCCTTAAAAGGAGCCTTTGTCATTAAACAATTTCCTTTTTGGTTTGGCCCATAAGAGTACATCTACCGCAAACCAGTTTCAGAGAGAAATCAATGAAATAAGCACGGCTGTTTTTAACATAAAGAAGTGTTATTTAATAATCAACAGTAAACCTAAAAAGAAAAAAGATCAGGCAACTTATTTGCATATTAACAAATGTGATTCTTATATGCTAGTATCTTATACTCAGTGGTAGAATAAGAAATATGTGACTAACAAAAATGTAAACTATAAGACCAGTGAATGCGCTATCTTTTAATAGATGGTATATCCAAAATTCTCAACCTGTTACACTTACTGAGTATAAAATGGACACAGAAAATATGAAAAAATTGATAGTCCAAAGAGAAAAGCACTTATTTGACTTTAAAAGGCATTAAGTAATTTTTACCATAATGACCTTGCAAATCTTGTTATCATACCTTAAAACACCATTAAAGAATGAAAGAGTACAGGAAGAAGCCAGGAATCTGACATCATTGGTAGGGCAGTGATTGACAGAAAATGTTTCTCTAATATAAAACACGTATTTCATGAGCATTAACATCTATTTGGTCACATAATACCAAGAACTTAATTGGAAGTAATATATGTCAGACTGGCATAAAACCCAAAATCACATATAGTGGTTCGCAAATCACTATATGATCTGACGGCCACCATGTCACTAGCCATATACTGTGTTACCCACTCTGGAATTTGGCCTTTTCACGATACTTGAACATTCCAGGATCTTCACTCAGGGCCTTTGTGTAAGCTGTTCTCTCTGACCAGCACACTCTCCTGGTGCCTGCCTTCCTTCCTTCTTTCTGGTATTTTTCTCATTCTACTACTCAATCTTCTTAGCTACTTATCATATCCTGATAAAATAATTACATAACAGTTGTTTAAGTCCCTCTACTCCCCTGAGCATTGTCCCACGATGGCAGGGTCCATAATCCTCTTATTCAGTTAAGAGGTTTCTGACATCCAGTGAAGAAGACTGAGAATACTCAACAATGCTTGGACAACTAAATGAATAATCAAATATGTGGGGGAGGGGGGGTTTATATAAAACCTTCATTAAATAAACTGTACAAGTACTACAAAACTTACTTCATAGAATCTTAATATTTCACAACTGAAAACAGGACTTTAGAAATCATATACTCAAACATGTTCATTTTTCAGATAAGAGCCAGAGAGGATAAGTCTAAGGTCACATACAGCTAATTAGTTGTAGATAAGAGGAGAATCTGGATCTCACTACTCTCTATCTTTCAGAACTAAATCTCACAAGGATGGAAAACAATGTATTATTGATAAACAACTATAATTCTGATGGTTTTGCGACAAGACTTTAACTTTCAAAATACTTTGAAAGTCTTTCCCCATATTTTGTATGCATATATTAAATGTTAAATATTAAAGGAAAGTTAAAATAGAAAAAAATGCCTCATGTTACTGCACATGTATTCCTGTAAAATGTACCATTAGTTTAGCAAAGCAAGGACTTTGTTAAAATTCATCTTAATGTTTTAGGATTTTTGTTGTAATCAAATATGGAGGCAACCTTAAGGGACTAAACAAGTGATGAATAAGAAGGTTTAAGAATCGAATTAGAAAATCCATTCTTTTAGGCAAAAAGTTTTACCTTTGATTTTCAACAATTTTTAACCTTAATACTACAAACTCTAAAATAAATGGCCTAATTAGACCTCCCAAATGATCAGCATTCATGGAATTTAAACCCAGAAAGATTTTAAATTGTGACCTTAGTCTTCACACCATTGTGTTTTAAAAAGGAGAAACTCTGACTTACCATTAACATCCCATTATCTGACAAGTACTAATTAGCTAGTGTAGTTCTATTCTATTTTAATGAATACCTGTTTAAAATATATTTCCATTGCAGAAAACACCTTTCATATGCCAGTTAGGCAAAATACTAATACCTCATACATTGTATATGTCTTGTAGATGCACTGCCCATGTTCTGCTAATCCATTATATTAGAACTCCTTTAGTTTGTTTCCAAAAAGGAATTTAATATAAGAAACTTAAAGGAGAAAGATGAAAATGTCTTTAAAATGTAAACAGATCGGGACGCCTGGGTAGGCTCAGTTGGTTGAGCGACCGACTCATGATTTTGGCTTAGATCATGATCTCACGGTTGGGGTGACTGGGCCACGTGTCTGGCTCCATGCTGACAGCATAGAGCCTGCTTGGGATTCTCTCTCTCCCCCTCTTCCTGTCTGTCCCTCCCCTGCTCATGCTCTATCTCTAACATAAAATAAAGTAAATAAATAATAAAATTAAAATTAAATTAAATTAAATAAAAATAAAAATAAAATAAAATAAAATAAAAATCTAGACCCCTAATATTCAATACCACATATTTATTTTTAAAATCTTTCTTCTCTAAAGATGTCCAAGATAAGTTGTAAAATAAAGCAACTCACAAAACATGAAAAATACTGTCATCTGATGAAAAATGTGCATATATGAGCTCATCTGTGAGCACACACAGATACAAACACAGATAATTATACACATACATGACAGCTGGAAAGACGCAAGGAAAAGCAGCACCACTGTGGTTTTATCTAACAAATGGATGAGGCAATAGGAGCGGCTTCAGAGGGAAAGAGGAAGCCTCGGCTTTCCCAGTTATACCCTTCTCCCTTTGGTACCAACTGAATGTTTTTTTAAAACAAAAAATAGTTGGGGAGAGGGAGGGAGGGAGGGAGGCAAACCATGAGAGAGTCTTGAATGCTGAGAACAAACTGAGGGCTGATAGGGGTGGGGGGGATGGAAAGGGGGGTGCTGGGCACGGAGGAGGGCACTTGTTGGCATGAGCACTGGGTGTTATATGTAAACCAGCTTGACAATAAACTATTTAAGGAAAAAACAACAACAACAACAAAACCATGACCAGACAAGAAAAACAAAATCTTCTAAACCAAATATTTACAAGATTTAATCCAAGTCCATATGATCTTCCTGAGGCAAGCAAAGAATACAGTCGTGGAGATAGAGTCATGACCCCGCTTACTACAAGTCATATAACAAATCTTAGCTTTACAGTGGTTATCTTCTTAAAACTACAAATGACCCTCACCACAGAAGGTTATTAAAGTCTCAAATGGTAAACATATATAGAAGCACTTTGTAATCTGTAAAATTCCATACAAACTTAATGTCCTAAATAAAGGATTAGGGGGGGAAAAAACACAACCGGTTAAACAGTAGAAGCTGGCTGTAATAAATGTATGAAAAAGAAACAGTGTTTTCTACTACACATTTCTTAAGCAAAATCTAGGTAACAGTCTCATAAGTATAGCCTGTAACATTTGCTATTGAACTGTGTAAAATAAACACAAAACAGTAGACACTGAAGTTCATTTTCCTTCACTAGAAATTAATATTAGCAATCTCTTTATATCATTGTACTTCAAAGCAACCAAATATGCTAGCCAGAAAACCTCTTTCAAAGTTCTAAACCACCCCTTTAAAAAACAAACATACACGTGGATATGCACACACATGCACAGTCACAGAAAAACCCTTGGAGTAACGAGGAAGCAGAAGACAGAGATCCAAACACTTACTGTATGCATAATAAATATAATACACACCTTTCTCATACAAACCATACCTAGAACATTTCCCTCAAAGATATACTTTTGTATTGTTTTTTAAAAATGTTTCCAAAAAACACCGTATTCACATTAGCACTTAACTTTCACAAATAAATTCTTCTAAGAATAATACAGGATTTTTACAAGATACTAATTTCTAATATCAAATCATTATTATTTCTGTATAATGTTGGCATATAAATAATTACTTTTAGAGTTCAATATTAACACAACTATGTACCATAATAGAATCGTATGAAATTCTGCCCTTAAAAAGCTGTTTCTTCATGATTGTGGGTTCATGGATCTCTCTGAGAATAAGAGTTTTTCCTTAGAGGGAGAGAGTACATTTACATACACATTTAGTTGATTCAAAAACCTCTTCTGATGATCTGTACACTGCTGGGGGTTCACTGAGAACCTCTGTACCCTAGACTACATATCTTCGTCTACAAACTAATGGCTCTTTCACATAAATTAAGTAGGCTTTAATTTTATAGCTAGTTGACTCTTTTAAAAAGATAACAGAGCCTCCCTCCTGATGATGCATTAAAATTTTCCTTTCTCTGCAGCAGGAATTTAAATCAGATACATTAATGTCTTACTTATTAAAAAATATCAGGAGGAAGAAAGGAAAAGGCAACTTTAATGATCTTAGCATGTTCAAAGGAAGCTGACTATAAATTCTGGCTCTGGTCTATGAAATCTCTAAAAATGTTAAAAGTATACCTCTTTGCAGATGGAAACAGTTCACCTGAAGAACATAAAACTACATATGTATTTCATATACATTATAATCCATGAAACTAAATATTACTAATTTAACATATTAGAGCAAACCTTGCCATGCACACCTAGTAGAATAAAACTGAGGAAGCTGTTAACAGCATTTCTTTGTTTTGTTTTGTTTTTACAAGGATGGAGAGTCACAAAAATTATCTGTTAAAGCTTAGTTTCACATGCAAATTAGTCACTGAACTCATATGTTTCATTTTTCCCTATCTAACAAAGTACTGTAATATACCATTTTCTAGTTCAGAGGAAAAAGGATATGTACGGGTTTTTTTTTCCCCCCAAATAAGTGAATCTTCCCTTGTTAAACACCTACTTAATAGTCTCACTTTCATCCATATTCTCCTTTCTCCTCCACCTCATCATTTCTGAAGAATATCTCCCTTAAAAAAAAGGCATTCAGACCTTCTTAAGCAATGAGTTTTTAATAATTTAGAACTGCCATCATGAATATTAATTATTTTACCTAAGCTGAAATAAAGTCCTGTCTTCAAGGGCAAGAATAATAATAATAACATGCCATTACCGGAGGCACTCACAAAACTGCTCTATCTAAACAGCTATTATAGAGCCACTGACTCCTACCCTACCTAAGTGGCCAGAAGCAGACGGTCAGGTAACACTTCTTTAAGTATATTTGCTTCTGGAACTTTGCTGTGCCACACCAACTAGATTAGAGCTATATATCTCAAGTTTTTAAAACTGTACCCACAATTATCCTATCATTCTAAAAAAGTTTGATGAAAAGTCCTAGGAATGTCGGCACATAAATTACACAGCAAATACCAGATTTCCTTAAATTCTAAAGTAAGACTTTAAAATATACCAGTGATTCAATCACAACTTTCACAGGAGGGAAAAATCACTACACTGATTCTCCTTCCCTTCTTTCAAATTATAAAGTAGGAAAAAAATTAACTGATTTACCACCTCTTTACAAAAGCTTTAGCAGAAAGACAAAACTTGAGTTTGGCAATCTATTCCCAAAAATGCTTGTAGAAGAAAAAAAAAAGGGTAGATATTTTTAAAATTTCCTTGAAACAGATCTTTATTCTAGATTCCAAAGACAGAATTTACAAAAATAGCACCATTTCTCAAGTCCATGGAATTATTTATACATCATCACTTTTGGAAATTATAGTACGCCAGAATTATTCAGAACTCTCAGTTAATCCAACATTCTCATTTCATATCTGATTAAATGTATACCTGGAGATTATCAACAGTTATTCAAAATCCAGTAATTAACTGGAAGCCACACTCTGGGGCTCAGACTCGCAGATGCCTTTCTCTATACTGCTCTTCATCATTGGGGCTACACCTAATCTCAGTAAGATAAAAAGTGGTAACAACAATAACAACGCCGCCATGTACTGAGTTTCCGCCTACTCCCAGCAGTAGTACATCTATCTCTAATCCATATGACAATCCAGAAAGGTAAGTATTATTTTTCCTACCTTAGGACTTATCTAAAGATTTTTAAAATTAATTTTTATTAATGTTTAACTTGAGATTTTTTAACAATAAAAAATTTGAAAGAACTTTTTAATCTCCAAAAATTAAAATTAAGAAAGCTCAATGGAGTTGAGTGTTTTGCCCAGTCATACCTGCTGGAATTTAGACACTCTGACTCCCTACTGTATCTGGAACATGTATTCATACTTCAGAGCATTTTTACTTGCATATTTCTGCTCTAAAACACTCTTAAAAAAAAAGTGTTTATTCAGTGAATAGAGAGAGAGTGTGACAGACAGAGTGCGAGCAGGAGAGAGGCAGAGAGATGGAGACACAGAATCTGGAGGAGGCTCTAGGCCATGAGCTGTCAGCACAGAGCCCAATGTGAGGCTTGACCTACAAGCTCTGAGATCATGACCTGAGCCAAAGTCAGATGCTTAACAGAATGAGCCACCCAGGCACCCTGCCATTTTAACCATTTTTAAGTGTCTAACTCAGTGGCATTAATTATAATCACAATGTATGCAATCACTATCTATTTCCAAACATTTTCATCATCCCAAACAGAAATTTCCTAACCATTAAGCAATAACTCCCCATCCCTTCCTCCCAACCCTAGCCCCTGGTAACCTCTAATCTACTTTCAAACACGATGAATTTGCCTATTCCATATATTCATAGGAATGGAAACACAATAGTTGCCCTTTTGTCTTTGGGGCTAGAACTTTTAGTAGAACATGGAAGAGCAACCTTGTTATGTTCCTAATCTTAGGGGGATGTTTTGATTCCTTTACCATGGAATTTGATGTTAGCTGTGGTTTCTCATAAATGATCCGTATCATGTTGAGAGTTTCCCTTCTATTCCTAGTTTCCTGAGTGTTCCACTTATAAAAGGGTGTAGAATATTATCAATTAAGACAACTATTTGTTTGTTCCCTTTGTTCTATCAATGAGATGTATTATAAGGATTGATTGTTGTGTGACGAGTCAAACTGTATTCCTAAAATAAATCCCACTTGGTCATAGTGTCAATTCCTACTAATATGCAATTGGCATCAGTTTAGTAGGATCTTGTTGGATTTAGAAGGCATGGATTTTGAAACAATTATCGGAAAATAATATAAAAATACAGTTATAGTTTATATTAGTTTTTAGCTATTAAGAATTATTTTTAATTAAGTGAGGGGAAAATGTACATATCTTTAAGACATCCTGTTGAACATTAAACACTAAAATGAAGTAAGGGAAAAATCTGTCTCCTTTTATGTCAATGATAAATTTTACAATCTCCTAAGAATATTGCAATTTAAAAAATGTTGCTTGAGTATCATTTTTTATATAACTACAAATATATAATGAAACTATTTCAAAAAAAGATCTACAGGATGAATATCAATAATTTTAAATCTACTTCTAAAACAACAAAATAATATGAAAATAGTTTACCCCTTCATAGAAAACTTTTGCACAGTCCTTTGCTAATTTTCCAAAAAATAATACATTGATGGTGTTGATCTCTGAATCTGAATTTTCTTGTTCTATAGAAAAAAAACACACATACAAAAAAAATTACATATAGTTTTATACACATAAGAAAATTGATGACAGCTATATTCTAAAAACAATACTTCAAAGTTCAATTATGGAGAATTAAAATTTTTTTCATTTACTTTTAGTTAACTTTAAATATAGCAAAAATAATGCACAGAATGCCACTAGGTACCAAAATCAAAATTATAACAAGTTTCAACTAGAATATATTATATAAACTTCTATACATATATTAACAGCACACAATAACCACTTTCTATTTATTTTCTGTTTATAATCAAAGAAATTGAATACAGTAATTATTCAATTTTTATACTATATAGCATATCATCCCAAAGTAGTTCACTTCTATTGAACTTCTAGTAATCTACAGTGTCCAGTACATTAAGTTTTATTCTAGAAAAGTGATTTTCTCCTCTAGCACTCACAAGTTGAAGAGTAAAAGAACAGAGTGATGTAAAGACCAAAGTATCTGTGACTTTGAAAATGAAATTTACTTGGGAAATAAGGAATGGATATTCTACAAGTAATGTCATTTGGATCTTCCAGGCTTCGGGAAAGAATCCCCACAGTCTTCCTTCTCCAGAGGTCACCTCCTACAACCAGTGCGGCAGGGCCAAACACTAACGACTCAGTTATATCATCGGAGAAAAGTCTCATTCTTATCAGCTTTCAAATACTCAACTACTCCAAGAAACTACCATCATATCAGATTTTTATGAATCTATAGAGTATATGAAAGATCTTTGCCAAATTGACAGTCCTGGGTGTGTGACTCAGAAGTCTGTCAGGTCTGGTGGCACTCATCAGTGAAACAACTACCACACAGCTGCACATCGCCTCCTTTCACTTACTCTTTTTTTTTTTAATGTTTTATTTATTTCTAGGAGAGAGAGAGAGAGAGAGAGAGAGAGAGAGAGAGAGAGAGAGAGAGACAGCGTGAGCAGGGGAGGGTCAGAGAGAGAGGGAGTCACAGACTGAAACAGGCTCCAGGCTCTGAGCTGGCAGTCAGCACAGAGCCCGACGCGGGACTCGAACCCACGAGCCGCGAGATCATGACCTAAGCGAAAGTCAGACGTTCAACGGACTTAGCCCCTCAGGCGCCCCATCCTTTCACTTATTCTTGAATCCACCTCCTCAAAACAAGTATATGCATAAATTGAAACACTAATGTTCCACAAATCCACAGTGGCTTCTAATCAAAATACAACACACTTGGTTAATATTTGAAATGATCTATCAGAGGTCTATTTCTGGCCATGATGGACTAATAGAGACTGGATGTATTCTCATCTTAAAACAACTAGAAAACTAAAAAAAAAAAAAAAAATATATGCAACAACAGTTTTCAGGTATCAGACAACAAGAAGTGTAGGAAAGCAATCTGGTTTTTTATTAATGTTTATTTATTTTTGAGAGAGAGACAGAGACAGAGACAGAGCATGAGCAGGGGAGGGGCAGAGAGAAAGGGAGACAAAATCTGAAGAAGCCTCCAGGCTCTACACTATCAGTGCAGAGCTTGACTTGGGGCTCAAACCCACGAACAGTGAGATCATGACCTGAACTGAATTGGGACAGAGTCCCCCAGGTGCCCCAGAAAGCAATCTCTTGGAGAAGGAAAATAAACCAATACCCTAGCTTACCTCCTGGAGAGTTTCCAGGAAACAGAAAATGGAGCTAAAATCCAAACAAAGCTCAACAACCTCACTGAATTCAGAAGAGTTCAGATATGAGGATACTAAGGTAGCTAGAATTTGCAGAGAAGAGTGTCAAGTGGAGGACAGCAGGCCAGACAGGGAGTGCTCTGGTGACCTGAAGATGGGTGCCTACAGGTCTTTGGTTGAATACTGACCTCCAAGTGCACGAAGTCAAGAACTTCATGAAGTGGAAGAACAACTTGAAAGGAATAGGCAGAACAATTCTGACACTCACATAGGGATAGGAACTGTTCTGGTTCCAACCAGACAGAATGGAATCCTCATATGGAAGGCCCAGAGTAGAATTGTCAGAAAGCTTATTTTCTTAGTGATAAGGCCAAATTAGCCTGAAAATAAAGGCTGTTCTATACACACCCCAACAAAGCTAACCACTAACCACACCGATTCTAAGAAAATTAAATATATCCGAAAATAAAGACAAATAGTATTTAAAGGATAGCAAATAAAATCAATATTAAATAATATAAAATTCTAAGTGTCCAGCATCCAGTTAAAAAACAAACAAACAAACAAAAAACAATTACCAGCCATGAACATGATGAGGAGAAAATGGAAGACATAAAAAAAAATCTCAAAATGAACTTTCAGAGTAGAAAAATATAATATTAGAATAATGGGGCACCTGGGTGGCTCAGTCCATTAAGTGACCGACTGCGGCTCAGGTCATGATCTCATAGTTCATGGGTTCAAGTTCTGTGTTGGGCTCTGTGCTGACAGCTCAGAGCCTGGAATCTGCTTCAGATTCTGTCTCTCTCTTTCTCTGCCCCTCCCCCATTCACACTCTCTCTCTCTGTCTCTCTCTTTCAAAAATAAACATTAAAAAAAAAGGTAATAGTACACTGAGTAGAGTTAATAGCAGATTAAAAAGAATAAAATGTTACACAAAGCTGAAAAACAGAAGAATCAATGAAAAGTTGACTTTAAAGATCAACAAAACACATCTCTAGCCAGAATGATCAGGAGGGAAAAATGACAGAGAGAATAGTCACAAATTATCAAATCAATAAATAGGATATCACTACAGATCCTACCAACATAAAAGTATATCAAAAATATATTAGGAATAACTTTATGCCAATATACTTGACAACTACGATAAAACAGATACATTCCTTTAGAAACACTGAAAAGCTCCATAACAAATGAAAAAAATTATTCCATTCTACAGTATTTTACACTACTGTGTGTATGTTACCCATTAGAAATTATTTTTGTGCCTTTGTGAGTATGAATATATATTAAGTTATCCATTTGTAGATTATAAGCAAAAAGTTAAGGAGAGATAATTTTCATCATACTGTATACCTTGTAGTGCAATCTTCAGAACAGCTGTTCTGTTTCCACCAGAAGTTAAAGAAGAGATAGTTGAGAGTTTTCCCTAAAATGGAAGAAAAATAGTTATACAGAAAAGCAAAAAGAATTTACTATAACACCAAGAAATAAGGAAAAATGGGAATAACTTTTTAAAAAGCAATACTTTAATTTAAAAAAAAAAGTACTGTGTTCAAGTCACCATATTTAAGACATGAAAGTGATTTTACTAGAGCAATGTCAGAAGACCTAATTATTTATGTTCACAATTTAATTTTTAAACAATCTTATTAATCAAATATTATCTGATTCCTTATTTTACAGATAAAGATGAACAGGCTCAACTTCAGTTCCATTTTAACCTAAAAAGTTATACTCTACTAAAGGAAAATGAAGAGTTTGCTCCTGGAAAGAAATAAACACTACACAGAAGAGTTAAGGGGTGCCTGGGTGATTCAGTCAATTAAGTGTCCAACTTTTGATTGGCGCAGGTCATGAGCTCATGGTTCATGAGATCAAGATTTTCTCTCCCTCTGCCTCTGCCACTCCCCAGTTGGTGCTCTTTCTCTCACTCTCACAATAAATAAATAAACATTGAAAAAATTTTTTGAATAGAGTTAAAATGTGCAGCATGGTCATTTCAGAAGAAAGGTCTGTGCGGATGATGCAATGGACAAAGGCCCACAGGAAGTTTAAGCCTTGATCTTCTGTAATGAACCAGCTGTCTGCTTAAAAAATTTACTTAATCAGAGTCTCTTAGACAAAATGAAGTAGTCCCTATAATTTCTTCTGGATCTAAAATTCAATGATTCTATGAATAAATATATTATAGGTCCTATATATAGGAAGTTTGAAAACTTCCATATAGAAATAAAAGTTTAATAAAATTTTTAAATGGATCCTATAAAACAGATCTCCCACACTAATATTCTAGACTTGAATGTAACCAACAACAACAAAAAGCTATGCGCATAGAGCAATTTTTCTTTAAGACAGGAATCCAAAAAAAAGTTAAAACAAGGTTATCAGTCATGTAGGATTCGGTCAAAAGTGCAAGTAAATAGTTCCACTTAGGAGGCAGAAAGCTGGAAAGAACAACAAAAAGGTGGACAATGTACACATTTCAACATCTTTCTTGACCCACCAGAGAACTGAAGTCAAAAGACAACCAACTAATCAAATCTAGGAAAAGAGAAGTACTTCCAGCAAGAGAAGGGCAAGAGGGAGTTGAGGACGCAAGGCAACCAACTACTCAGAAATGTACAGGGAAAATGTTCAAGGAAAGATGGGGGGCAACCACTTGCTTACCTGAGGTACATGGCAAGTGCTGCCTGACAGGTGTAAGAAAATTCATCTAACACTTTTTTTAAAATGTTTATTTCTGAACTAGAGAGAGTGCAAGTGGGGAAGGGGCAGAGAGAGAGAGAGAAGAGAGAGAGAGAGAGACAGAGAGAGAGACAGAAGACCCAAAGTGGGCTCTGCGCTGACAGCAGAGAGCCTGATGTGGAGCCCAAACTCACGAACTGCGAGATTATGACCTAGGCCGAAGTCAGACACCTAAGTGATGGAGCCACCCAGGCATCCCCATCTAACATTTTTAATAAGCTGCTAAGTGTAGGTAGTGAGAGGAAATGAAGCTCGTAGGAGCTGCAAACACTAGAGGAGCTCACCCACTTACAAGCTCTTCTCCACAAACCCAACAAAGTTCAGGCCAAGAAGGGGTCGGGGGCAAGGATGGTAGCAATTACTGTAGGAAAGGAAACCCTGCCTGCATGTTCCCCATCTTTCTCAGAACAATGTCCTTGCACTGCTGGGAGAAGGGCAAGAAACCTATGCATCTTACTAGAGCTTCAGTGAAAACCCACTGTAGGGGAAAAAAAACAACAACACTCTTTACTCCTTTTAGGGATAAGCAGGAATAGGTATACAGGTGTGAGGGCCAGACCTACAGCTAAGGACAGGGCAGAATCACTGAGAAGACCTCACTCACAAGACCGAGGTGACGTTGCCTGAAAAGACTGAGGCTAAACCAGAACAGAGAACATTCATTCATTGCCAAGACTAACAAAATGTCCAGACAAAATCAACATGATCCGCTACTGACACAAAAGCAAAAGAGATAGGAGAGAAACTTTAGCGGAGGCTGAAGACAAGGAAAAGATCTAAAACTAGACAATGAAAAAACCTGTCTGGTCCCGTCCGGCAGACCAGACCTCATACTAAATACAAAGGAGCTCTAAAGGAATTAAAGCTTGCAGTGCACTGAAGTAACCAGACAACAAATCCCCAACCTCTCTCAACTTCTCACTAGATTAACTCAACACACCACACAAAAGGTCTAGCAGAAAGGCCTGCACTTTTCCAGGAATAAAAACTACTGAATACGGTTTCCACTGCTCTTCTCAAGAGCCAGAGCTTTTTACAGAGGCATATGGAAAAGAACAAAACAGGAAAGAACACACTATCAAGACACAAAGCAATCAAGAGAACCTCAATCAGATTAATCAAACAACTCAAACAGATGCTTCTGTTACTCTTGCACCTAATCCAACTGGATGAAAGCTCTAAGCGAGAGTCCAGAATGATTGAAAAATGTGATTTCTGGAATGAGACACACAGGTCTATAACGATGGAGAGCAAAAAACTCAAGTAACCAGGGAGAAATGTCCAGCACTTGGGGAGGAACCCCACCCCCCCTTCAAACCTGGAAAAGGAACTCCTCACACATCAGGAGGTAAAGGGGAAAGAAAGCATTTTAATTTTTGTCTTTCATAAGTATTCCAGAAGACTTCCCCTCACCGCAAAGGAAAAGGTACTGGAGTTGCTCTCACAAACTATAGGGAACTCCGAAGAGTAACTGCGTCCCCCACCTGATGGCTCTAAGTAGGAGCCAGCAGGGCATGGCCCAGCCTGTACCTTCAATAGAAGATACTTCCAAACGTTTCCACAACCTATAGGGCAAATGAACTGGGCAAGTAGGCCACATGTAACGAACTGTCTTCAAGCGGTCTCTCTGGACACAAGGACTAAACTGAAGTACTAGGACTGAATAGAGGGCAGTAAGGCTTCCCAGATGGCAGACCATCTGTCTGGACAGATGGACCCTGTCAACCTGTATTGCCTGATTGATCCACATCCTTTCTGAGGACCCCTAACAACTCTGTTTCCAAGGGTAGCATGTATGCCCTTAGTATTGTGCTTCCTATGTGAAAAGCAGAAATCAACTAAAAACAAACAGTATGACTGGCTCCTAGAGATAGTTATAAAAAAATATTCAAACGTTTAAAAAAACACCCTCAGTTGACTGTGTGGCCCTCAGTTATATATAAAGTAGGCAGTTTTATTCACAGTAAGAGTTATTCCATTAGAAAGATAGTATAAAACTTGTTCCTATCTTCAGCTGAAGTGAGCAAAGAAAATTGGATGCTGAACTAAAAATTAAGCTTTGAAGTTTAAAGATAACTGTAAAGTGAGAGACTTTCAGGGGGGATTTATGTCCCCAGTTATGTTTACATTTCATTTCAGTAAGGGGTGGGTGAAACCTAGAGACATTCCTCTACATTGCAAATGATACGTACATTAGGGAGATTAGTTTCTCTCCGTCTCTCAGGAGGGGAAGGCAGTTGGATAGCTGTCCTATATAATCTCCCAGGTTCATGATTTCAAGGTTCCTTTTCTACAGCACAAGAAATCCCTTCTATACACACAGGATGATTTCTGATCCTCACTGTACTGTCTTGAATGAGGAAGACAGGATAGAAAACTGACACAGTCACTGCTGAGAGTAAAAATAATAGTCTGCTTATACTCCAGAAATCTCCTGTTAGCTTCCAGGATAAAAGTGAACTGGTGTTAGATATTAAAAATGTATCACCCTATTATAAGAGTGGGGTTTTCCTGAGGTCAGTGCCTCTCAAATGGGATACAAATGCTTTTGTGCACAGTAGGAGCTGAATCTGTTCAGCTCCCTGTCTCCTGACCAACCAAATCTACTGAACTGCAACACATCAGCCTAGAAGCTGGATTATACACTGTTGCTTAAGAACTATTTGACCATTTGACATTTACCCAAATAAAATAAATATCTATGTTTATGTAAAAATTTGTATGACCATTTATAGCGGCTTTATGTATCATCATAAAAAAGAAACTGGAAAGAATCCAAATACTGCTACACTGAGGAACGAAGGAATGGGCTGTGATGGAATTCTAGTCACCAATAAAAAGGAAAAGTGTTAATAAATATAGCAACATGGAGCGCCTGGGTGGCTTAGTCGGTTAAGCGTCCGACTTTCGCTTAGGTCATGATCTCGCGGTTCGTGGGTTCAAGCCCCGCGGTTCGTGGGTTCAAGCCCCGCGTCGGGCTCTGTGCTGACTGCCAGCTCGGAGCCTGGAGCCTGTTTCAGTCTGTGACTCCGTCTCCCTCTGACCCTCCCCTGCTCACACTGTCTCTCTCTCTCTCTCCTAGAAATAAATAAAACATAAAAAAAAAAAAGATTTAAAAATAAATACATAAATAAATAAATAGAGCAACATGGAAGAACCTCAAATGCATCATGCTAAGTGAAAGAAGCCAGTCTCAAAAGGCTACTTAGTGCAGGATTCCATCTACATGGCATTTTTGAAAGGCAAAAGCACACTGTCAGAAAATTGGTAAAAGTGGTTGCCAGCTGTTGGAATTGGGAGTAGCAGCAGACTATAAAATTTTGGGGGGGTGATGGACTGTTATACAGCTTAATTATGTTTGTGGTTATACATTCTTATACATCTGTCAAAACTTGCAGAACTGTATACTAAAAAGTGAATTCAGCAGTAAAATGCTTTTAGTAAAATTCAAGAAACATAAGAGATACTTGCAGGTTAAAAAAAGGTTATGTTGGGGTGCCTGGGTGGCTCAGGTGGTTTAGCATTTGACTCTTGATTTTGGCTCAGCTCATGATCTCACAGTTATGGGTTCGAGTCCCGCATTGGGCTCTGTGCTGAGCATAGCCTGCTTGGTATTCTCTCTCTTTCCTTTCTCTCTCTCTGCCCTTCCCCCATGCTTGTGGGAGCTTTGTCTCACTCTCTCTCTAAAATAAACTTTAAAAAATTTTTTTCTTTAAAAAAGAATTAAGTATTCAAACTGAGATCTGAAAAATAAGAGATTCATTCAGATAGATAAAAGAACAGACATCATACACTTTGACCTAACTTTAACAAATGAGCATTATTCATGAAAATGTGATACTCATGAATTAAATGAGAATTGTTCATTAAAATGTGATAATCATGAGAAATAAGTAAAAGGTATTTCCTTGTTTTAACCCTACTGAATACTAACATGTTCACTTTTAACTAAAAGGAATTATTGTAATAAAGGACTAACACTGAAAAATTGGGGGCACTAGGTGGCTCAGTTGGTTGAACATCTGACTTTTGATTTCAGTTCAGGTCATGATCTCACAGTTCCTGGAACTGAGCCCTGCACGGTTTCTATATAAAATATAAAAGAAATTACATTTTCCCTATAGCATAGTTGATTAAAATTTTATTTTTGTTATTGATAGTTTACAACAATTGTATTTAATTTCGCCACTCATTCTTAGTAACCTCATGTAAATTTTTAGGACTGTTGTCAAGTTTGAAAAAATTTCTATTGAGTCTCTTTCCTATTTTAGCTGTAAGATTTGTAACAATTGTCCTCAAAGCTTCAGATTCCATAGTTTCAGTACTTATTTTTGTCTACCAACTATATACACCCCACGCTAGGTGTGACAGTATATTTTCATACCCTGGTACAACTTCTGGCCCCATTATTTTTCTCCTACACTACCCAGTGAGCTGGAATGTTCCTGGGAAACATTCCTATATCAGGAGAGCTGGCATATCCTTCCTGCAAATGGAAGTAGCTGCAAACCACACAAACATATCTCACTAATACTATTCCACAAGTCAACTTCCCCTTAGCTACATTCCAAAACTGTTCTCAATCATTCCAAAGGCCACTTGATAAGACAGAAAATGCGATGGAGGGGAAGTCAAAATGGAAAGAGACACCAATCTTGACCACTCTAGGTTAAAACTTCCCATGTGCGTAAATTTTACAAATATGTAAAAATGTAAATTCATTTCTAAGACCCCTAATATGGTCTTTGAAGGGCTTGTTGAAGTAGTCTTTGAAACTTCAATGCTGCTAACTGCAAAATAATTTGGTCACTGGTCAATGGGATTATGGTACATTATTTTCACTGAAAACTGATACCAGGTAAAAGCCTTGCCCAAAAGCATTTGTTGATATCATTATCTTTACCAGCATTGACTAAATGTCTTGAATTTAATATTCATTTAATCTTCACTACATTTCTATGAAATGGGATATTATTAATTCCTAGCTTACAAGTGAAAAAAATAAGGTACAGACAGGTAAAATCACTTTTCCAATTACATAGCTAGTATATCGTGTATCTGTGCTTGAATTCGGCCAGCCTATCTTCAGGACTTCCACTCCTTTTTAGAATGCTAAACTCTTATAGGAGATAAGTTTGTGACCAGGGCCGTGAGTTTGAGTTTGAATGTAAGTGTGTTGGGGAAAGAGGGACAGGACAAGGGCAGAACAGAAAAGAAAAGGAAATGCAGATTAATTTTTAAAAATTGAATTTATTTTCTTTTACTTTAGTGCAGTAGTTATGAAGTTGATTTTAGGTAGCACAAAAGCCAGTCACTGTTAACCAAATGCAAAACTGACTTGGCTACAATTAAAAAGTCTTCCACTCCAATTTCAAGATTACAACTTACCATAATTAAAATATCAAAATACCACTACACATTCTTCAAGAGACATTTCCTGCTTTCACTTTCTCAACCCACATTCAATTCTCAAATCACTGAAAAGCTGACCGAGCAACATTAGTCTTTTAAATGATCTATACTTTCTTGGTTATTAAATCAAACAGATGTTTTCAGACCTTAGACTGAGTATCTAGCAGCAACATAATGCTCTGGTTAGTAGCAAAGACAATGAAAATTCAAATCCCACTCAGCCACTTACTAGCTAACCTTGGATCTAACCTTGAATGAATTAAACTGTTATCTGTTTTCCCAACTATAAAATGGGAATAATAATATCTATTTACAGGGTTCTTCCAAGGATTAAAAGTGGGATATATATAAAGCACTTAGGAGAGTGCTTACCAAACAGCAATTTATGTAAAAGTTACTGATATTACTCACTCCTTGAAACTTACTAAATATCCAAGACACCGCTCTCTCCTGGTTTTTCTTCTACACCTCTGGATCAACTCAGACGCTTATACATGCTACCTTCTTTCATTGAAATCCTTCAACACTCCTCATTCTATTCTTTGGACCAAATCTTCCTGAGTAGGGAACCCATTAAGCTCCAAATCCATTTGCCTACAGGATATTACCACTTGGATACCTCCAAAAACCTCTGAAGATATCCAAAACTGAACTCATCTTTCTTCCTAAATGTGTGATTCCTATTATCTTTCCAAGGCTGACAGGGCTTAAAAACATGGAAATTTCCTGAACTCCTCTTTACCTCTCTCACCTAATTGTTCTCCAAGACTTGTTGCTTCTGCTTCTTTATTCTGTCAGTTTGAAAGCGAAATGTCGAGATTCTAATGCCAACTCTACTACTTATTAGCTGTATCTCAGGCCAAGCCTTAGGCTTAACCTTTTGGAAATGCAGTATCCTCATTTACAGATGAAGAATAATAGGACCTAACTCATGGGGTTTTGTGATGATTAAATGAATCGATATATGCAAAACACTTAAAATACCACCTAACTTCTATAAAGAGCTCAAAGTTAACTTTTGTTATTACTATAATTTTATTATGATATTGTCTCTTTCCCATCCTCTGTCCCTGGCTCAGACCAGCATCAACTCTAGACTAGATTATTGCAACTATCTCTTAACTAATTATCCTTCCTCTAACCTTGCCCTCTCTGATATATTCTTCACACAGGAGGCAGAGTAATTTAAACTCAACGTGAATCATGTCTCTGTCCTGCTTAAAATTAAGTGTCTCCCACAGTTTTTAGGGTAACATCCAAACACTTCAATATGCAAATTAAGACTATCAGACCCGAAATAAAAGGTATAATGTCAGTCATCCTTTAATTTCCAGATCCATTTTCCAGACCTAACTTGTCAAAACCAAAAATTCCCTCCTAAATGTTCACATACCATGATTCTAATACCAACTTATTATAATTAGAGATTAGGTAACCTGTCCAAACCTAGAAAAAATCAGTCCCCTTTAGTTTAAGGACTATATCCACTCATCGCTGTACCCTCAAAATTTATTCCATTGTATCACAAAACAATTCAATGTCTGCTAAATAATTACGAACAACATCAAAACAGTCACTATGACACACATAAAACCACTTCTAAAACAACTCTTATAAGCTCAACATAAAAATGAGCATTCCCTTTTGGAAGACAAAAAGCATTCTGAGTTATGAAAATTCTTACCTGGATGTATTTTTTGCTATAATCACAACCTGGCTGTAGAGATCTGAAATCTACTTTGCTTAATTCACTTAGCAGCTCAACTTCAGGCACTCCATTCACTTCTTTTATTAATTCAAGGGGCATATCAGATCTGCTTCAAAATACTGTCCAAAGCAAATTCAACTAGGGAATCTGACAGCTTGCTGCTGAAAACAAAGACCAATGTTTTATCCAAAATGCAGTGAAGAATTGCTTTAAGCTTCTTTGACTTAGTTTTATTTTTCCTTTCCTTTAAGTCAGTAATCATTGTTGGCAGTGGGGTGGATTAGTCTATAATTTTATTACAAAGATCTATACGAGAATTCCCCTAAGACAGTGAAATTCCAGCCTTTTCTATTTAGTTTTCTACTTAAAGAACTACCTCTAAAAGCCCGTTTTAGGATCTGTGAAAACCACACTAACAATGTCCCTTACCAAAATTGTGCTTTAAAATATACAAGCTATTGGGGAAAAGAGGGGGATTGAAAAGTTTTGTTCTTTAAACCCCTTGGCCATTGTAATATTGTGTACGCAAACTGGACACCAAAAGCTTATTACTCCACGACATACCGGTTGCCTCCTCTCTCCAGCCCCTATACATAATCGAAAGAACTACTGAACTGATATTAACTTGTGCTTTCTAGGTTCAATCTTATTTCACATACTTCTTGACTAGGACACACACTAATATCAATATTAATTTTAAGGCGTACGCCCCAACCTTCCCCAATCCAGAGAGTTCAGTGAGGGCGGGGACTTGTATTAAGTCAGCTGCTCACAAAACGCCAAGCAGGCTAGTAACCACAGCCGACTCACGCTATATGTAAGTACGAAAGCTCATTCTGCAATTACTACACCCTGTTTTGATCTAAACTAAATCTGCCTCTTTGTCATACCCATCCAGAACCCGAAGCACCCTGCACTCACATAAGAAGCCGCAAACCCACTTAGAAATTCACTCACCCACTCTAGAGAAAAACAAGGAAGTTTAGAGGGCGCGCGCGTGACGCCACACGCACGCCGACGGCCCGTCTCTCACGCATGCGTACACGGTCTGCAGGGCTTAGCATACTGCTCCTACGCCGGCGGAGGACAAACTGCATGATGGTTCCCAGGTCTAAGATGTCCTGAGAGTTTCACGAAATACTCAGACGGCGCGGCGCCAGGGTAGCGTGGGGAGCCGGCACAGTATCCGTCCGGAATCTTCTGGTTCCCCGTAGCCCGGTCTCCGGTTAGGCTCCAGCGGTCAAGGCTGCAGGCGCGGGACAGGGAAGCGGGGGCGGTCCGCTGCGCGATTCAAACATCCTGCAACCAATAAAAAGTCTCCCCCAAACCCGGGAGAGATTTGAAATTAGAAGCCGCTGTGGGCAGGGCACTTTCTGTAACTACAGATTTTCCACCTCAGGAGCAGTCACCACAAAGGCAGGTTTTGCAAAGAAAAAAATTACATCAGTGACTAAGGCAATTTTTAGATAGATCAGCTTAACCTCCTCATTGGTCTATAGGTTTATAGTTTGGGGGTTCAATTAATAAGACGTATTATTAAATGTGACTTCCTGGCTAATCTCTGATTTCTATTTCCCGATCATTTTATAAAAGTGAAACCACCTCAATGCGAAGACCTGATGTAATAATTACATAAATATTTCCAAGGCTAATTTCGACTAAAATATCAGCTGTAGATACGTATTTGCAGGAAGAAATAGCTGCTTAAAGTAACTTTTTAGGAGGGACCAGCCCACCTTCGTTCCCTCACACTCATGTATTCACATACGGTGCATAAACCAGCGGTGACAGGAGTCTGAACTCGCAAGCTGAGCTGTCCGTTTGTGGGAAACTATACTAAGTAAGGTTTAGATCCTCTCCTTGTTCCTATCCTAGCTTCACCCAGCCCAGAAATACTGTTTCTTCTCCCTAAGGGAAGTTCTCCACCTTGGCTCTGGATTCCGGCCGCTTTTCATTTCACCTCCTACCATCCGTTATATAGTCTCTCTCAGCATATTTTCATCTTATTCTTTCCCATTGGCATTTAAACATATTCTTCCACAGCCTAAGCTTATTAAGGGCAGGGAGAATTGTTCACTATTATATGCTTAGAGCCTATTCAGTGAATCACACATTGTAGGGGCTAAGTATTTATTGAATGAACAAATGCTCAGGAAGAAAGTTCTCTTTCCTCACCTCCGGCTTCAGCCTCTCCATCTTGGTCCCACCTCCACGCCACTTACATTGAATCTGCTTTTGCTAATATCACTGAAGATCTCTTCGTTGCTAAGCCAAAGGGCACTCTTTACATGCTTTAGTGTTTCTTACACATCTTTCTAAACATTTTCATTTTGTTAACACATGTTTTGTTTACCTATTATCCTATATCAACTGAATCTTTTTTAAAGTTTTTCTTTTTTCATCTAGTTAACCTATAAATGTCCATATGCTACTCTGATGAAGATATCTATAACTGCTTTTTTGGTTGTGATTGTTCTCTGCTTCTCTAGGACCTAAATATTTCATACACATCCAAGTAACTTACCTTGTTTCTTCTTTACTATCTCCCAATTAGTGGTAGAGCCGGGTACGTCTGACTCCAGAGCCTATACTGCTTTCCCTCACATTAGCAATTAGTTTGTTCTACAAGTGAAGAAAATTAAACATTAAACATGGATATACAATACAACTTAAGATGAGAGAAAAAAACTGGATCAACTAGACGAGGCACTGAAATCAAATGTTAAAGCAATCCATTACTGTTTTCCTATGTCTATTGAAGCAGCATTTAAAAAATTCCAAAACTAACAATTAATATATTATCTATTACAAGTTACGATTTTTAGAGAGCAATGACTAAATTTTTGATACAAAAAAAGTGTTAACTTGAAAATAAGAACCACAACAAGAGGCAAATAGTGTTTTATTTGGGATCAAAGAATTGCAATTCAGGGAGCACAGAATCAGACGGACACTGAAATAGTGTCCAGTTTGTAGAGGAAAAGCAACTTTTTCTTTTATTGTTTAAACCATCATATTCTATTTTATTTTTATTAAATCCTAGTTAACATATAATGTAATATTGGTTTCAGGAGTAGAATTACTTATTCGTCGCTTACATTTAGGTAGGTGGCCCACAGTGGCTGCATCAGGAAGAAACAAAATAGGGGTGTGGGGGGGAGCCCCCAACCTGGGGAATGAAGGCTTTAATGCAGTCTTGCTAATAACTAGCAGGCCCAGCCATCAACTGCAATTTAGGGTAAAGCAGGCTTTCAAGCATTTTCTTTCTCCAATGACTAAGTAGGTTTGCAATTATCTCCTCTTGTAAAACCCCTCACACCTTTTTCCCAGCCACTTCCCGTGCTCAGATACCAACGAGTACTCTCCTAATACCCATCATCCATTTAGCACATCATCCCACCCACCTCCCCTCCAGCAACCCTGATTGTTTTCTATATTTAATTAAGAGCCTGTTATGGTTCGTCTCCCTGTCTGTTCTTATCTTATTTTTCTCTTTTCCTGTGTTCATCTGTTTCATTTCTTAAATTCCACACATAAGTTAAATCATATGACATTTGTCTTTCTCTGACTTATTTCACTTTACATAATACACTCAAGTTCTATCCACGTTGCTGCAAATGGCAAGATTTCATTCTTTTTGACTCCTAAGTAATATTCTATAGTATATATATATATATATATATATATATATATATATATATACACCACATCTTTCTTATCCATTCATCAGTCACTGGACATTTGTGTTCTTTCCATACTTTGGCTATTGTCAATAATGCTGCTATAAACATTGGGGTGCATGTATGTGCCCCCTTCGAACCATCCCTTCTATATCCTTTGGATAAATACCTATAAGTGCAAGTGCTGGGTAGCAGTGTAGTTCTATTTTTAATTTTTTAAAAAACCTCCATACTGTTTTCCAGAATGGCTGCACCAGTATTCCCACCAGCAGTGCAGCAGGGTTCCCCTCTTTCCACATCGTCACCAACATCTGTTGTTGCCTGAGTTGTTCATTTTAGCCATTCTGCCAGGTGTGAGGTTGTATCTCATTGTGACTTTGATTTGTTCTTCCCTGATGATGAGTGATGTCGAGCAGCTTTTCATGTGCCTATTAGCCATCTGTATGTCTTCTTTGGAAAAGTACCTGTTCTTGTCTTTTGCACAGTTCTTCACTGGATTATTTGTTTTTTGGTGTTGAGTTTGATAAGTTCTTTATTGATTTTTGATACTAACCCTTTACCCTATATGTAATTTGCAAATATCTTCTCTCATTCAGTTGGTTGACTTTTAGTTTTGTTGATTATAAGAGCTTTTATGAGGAAAAGAAAGGGAGCTGATTACATGAGTTAAAGATGGAAAAAAAGTTTTCAGTGGGTGTTAACCAGTTGTTCTAGGTTATCCATTGACTGACTACTAATCATATCTTCAGAAACCTCAAATCATTAGTTTGTTAATCAGGATGTCTGTTCTCAAGCGATTGCTTAGAACAATTTCTGTTTTGCTCAGTGCAAAGGTTATGGCCCAGTTCAAACAAAGGCAGGGTAAGCACTTTTTCTGCAGTGGCCACTCCAGCTCTATTTCAAAATGACTTCAGTCATAAGTTCAAACTACTATGTGAAATGTTTAAATTTTAAAAAATTTAAAATTAGATTCTCACTAATAAGTAATAAGCATTAAAAGTGGGTGGGTATTTTTATTAATAAAAGTGTAAATGTAAAGATATGGTGCTGTTTATAAATAATTAAGCAAAGATGAAAAGAATTAACCTGCAAACTTCTGGGACTTCTGTAACTGAGTCCAAGCTCCTTCTGTTTGCCACGCAATAGACCAGTAAGTCAAGAGGCAAGATGTTGGGGTAAGGAAAACAACTTTATTTGGAAAGCCAGCAAACTGAAGAGATGGTGAACTATTGTCCCAAACTACCATCTCCCCTGGCATGAAATTCCAGCTTCTTTTATGTTAGCAAAAGGGGAAAGTGGGAGGAAGTTGGAGTCAAAAGGTGACTGACATCAGTAGACATCCAAGGAAAAGTTGTGTGACTTCTTTGTCCTTGGTCAGTTCATCTTTGCATTCAGAAATCTGGTCATGCCATTTCTGTAAATCTTAAACATAGCATAGTCACTTCTGTTTATATTTCCTTATATCCTTAGATGAGGTAGATTTGGGGTAAAAAGCAGTTTTTATAAATCTTAGCTGTAACATGTCTATGTGCAGAAGTTTCTAAGCTATAGGTCACAGCGGCGAAAGAAATAGAAGCAATTTGGAGTCAGACATGCTAAGTAGTCTCCCTGATACATTTCTTTTCTCTTTAGCATGTTCAAATTGCTCTTTACTATTTACTTTTTACCTTGAAACTTGGGTTTACATGTTCTAATCACCCAACATTTTACATTTATTTTCCTTACAATAACTGCTGAATCATTAACCCATTTCTATTGTGATTTACTACCTTCCTGGAAGCTACTGTTGTCATGTTGCATCCCGACAGCTTGACAATATCATCTACTATTTTCTGAGATTTCCCAGCAGACTTCCTAGCTAGTCTACATTGGTTGGAGTTCATTTTCTAGTGATCTAATGGCATTTTTGTCCAATTCTATTGAACATTTTGATCAATGTATAAAATCCTATTTCAATGAAGTATCAACTTTTTATATTCTCTATGTTTGAAACAAGAGAATTCAAACATAAATTTATAGAAAATTTATGTGTAAGTTATAAATTTCATTTATGATTAAATGAAGTCAGTAATCAGGGTGTATTAAGAAGATAAAGATTTCTTAAAATCATAATACTGAATACCATAAATTGAGAAAAACATCAGTGTCTATCGAAGACTCCCCAAAATGTATGTATTTTAGTAGCAAATTTTAAAAATTTTACATGCATAACTTCCATTTTCCTTCAAATCAAATTTGGCAAAATGCCTTGTTTGAGAGGAATGATAAGGGACAAGCTAATACTAAGGGAAAAGTGAATCACTAACAACAGAAAATAAATGACTAAACACCCAGGTAGCATAATAAGGAATCCAAGAGTACAAAGCAAGGCCTGGACCCAGCAAGAAGGGCCAACATTTTCACGTGAAGAAGGAGTCATCCTCCTGTTTTGGACCATGCCATGTGGCACTTAGTGACTCACAGTGTATAAGAGGGTTAAGATAGGCTGACTCAACAGAGATAGCCTTCTGTTGAGTTACACCAATGATACATGTTGAGATGGGAAAAAACCTGGATTCACAAACATTAACAGGAGTATTAATTCAGAAAAAGATTCTCCGACAAGCTGGTTTATAGAAAAGAAATGAGACTCACAGGTGCCTATGTGTGAGAAGAACCATATTCCCTAAGAATATGGTTGATTCTTCAGGTTTCTCTGTGGAGGTGGGGACAAGAGAAATTGAGGAGGGCTCATCAAAAAGGTAGACGGTGTACACCCTCTGATGCTTGCTTGCGTTGTCCTCCATTCACCCATTCTGAAAAGAAAAAATAATCTCTAGTAAAGTTATTGAGCTCATAGTAAGGAAGTGAAGAACTTGGTTTATGTTCAGATTGATACAATTATAGTTGACGCAGCATACACAGAAGGGAGATGAAGAAAAGTAAGAGGGACAGACATGGATAAATTTGAGGATATTTCAACTTCTTAACACTATAAAAGTAAACATTTGTGTCTAGAGTTTAGAGTACCTCTTTTTCTACATGCCCTATATGTTATACCATGCGGGTTTCCTGGAAAATCATACAATAGCACATACAGAACCTTATTCTCTGCAAATTTGGATAAAATATTGCACTGAGGTCTTATTTGTTTTGGAAAGTCAATGGTCTAAAAGTTGAAGAGCACCATAGCAGGGAGCTCTTTGTTAGCCTGATATTTTTCTCTTTTATCCCTTCTTGTTTGAGTGACCCCAAAATAGGCACTTTTAAAACCCTTTATAACGAAAGGTTGTAAGTAATGGAAAATTGATTAGGAAGTTGCATATTTTTCAAACTCATCATGCTTATTTTGAATAATTGAGAACCACATTTACTTTAGGTTCAGAATGCATTTTTAACACGGAAAGACATTTTGTAACTTTGTCAGATCTTCTATTAGTTTAAATAGAATTTGCATTTATTCATTATATTCACACATTTTTTCAGGAAATGGAAAAATTAACATCACAGAGTTCCCTTGACGAACATTGAGGGTATTTTATTCATTTTTCACTTGTGTACAATAACAGTGAGACTTTTTTTATGGCTAAGTGAGAGTGTATCTTTTCTTCCCAAAACTTGCCCATCAAAGATTATATGTTGTTAGAATGATAAGGTTGTAGCTACGGTATTAATTAGAGGATAAAATACCATTTGTGTTGGCCCTACTTTTGTCTAGTTCTCAGTAGTAAAAAATTAGTCCAAAACATCTTTCCTATAATTAGAGCAGAATAGAAATGATTACCATATAATCACATTTGAAAAACTTCCATTTAATTAGGGTACATTCAACACAGAGTGCAGTGTCAGAGTCTGGCACAGCCGAAGGAATAGAACAGATGGATAAAAACAAATACTCTGCCCATTCCTACTTATTTTCATATTAATATGATGTAAACAGGTCTAGAGGCATGTTTGTTTAACATCTTTTAAGTGTATTAGAATTTTTTTAAAAAGATAAAAAGGAAATATATTCTTTTTTGTTTTATCACTTATATCTGACCATTAAGAGTTTTTTATGTACTCAAAGTAACCTGCTAATTCTATTCATATTAGACTTCCAAATACTAATAATATTAACCTTAATCCACCTCCTCTCTAATATTTCCTTATATTAGAAATACCTCTTCCCCATCCCGCTTTTCCGCCTGATTCTCTTCATATCAAATCATCTACTCCTCCATTAAAAAAATCCTATTGTCTTTGCCGCAGTTACAAGTTCAGGAAGGAACATGTGACCCAATGCAATCCGAAAAGAGATGAAGAGATATTTGCTGGAGACTACTGGGTGAGTTGTTTTTTTGTTTGTTTGTTTGTTTGTTTTTATCTCTGTAGAGATAACATGACACATCAGCCTCCCTTGTTCCTGGTACTAAGTGAGGAAACCCATAGACCAGTGACCCCTGACATCCATTCCATGACTGAAAAGGAACCAAATTTAAGATGAAGCCAGTCCCTACTGACTCTAAAGAATACCAGATTTTGTTTTTATTATGCAAACTTGATGATAATATTAAGCCCCTGAATCAACTAGCTCTGAAACCTGACATTTCTTTGAGTTCCTAGGTATATGAGCTAGGAAATTTCCTTATTGTTTAAATCATTTCAAGTTTTCAGTTTTTTGTTGCTGGCTGTCAAAAGCAGCCTTATTTCAGGTGAACACCTGAATTCATAGGTACAAGACATCTAACATCACTAGAAATCTCCCCTTAGCAAAATCCAATACTAAATGAGAGAATAAAAAAATAGTTTCTAAGGATTCCGATTTTAATTTCTTGTCCATCCACTGCCCTACAACACCTTGACATTCTATTGGTGAATCACTCCCTTCCCACTCTCAAAGCAGTTACATGCTCATGACTTCCCAGTAAACATGTCTGCTCTAGACATATTAACAAAATTCTTATTTCCTATGAATTCCAGACTTGTATTCTCAACTATCTCCACTCAGATGTCTAGAAGATATTTCCAACTTGCAAACCAACCATACCAAGCCCAAAAAAGAACTCTTGATTTTATAAACCCCCAAACTGCTCCTCTTTAATACTATACCTCCCTAACTCAACAAACACGATGAGCTTCATACAACTAATCACCTTAAGCCAAGCCACCTTGAAGGTACACTTAATTCCTCTTATAAAAGCCCATAGCCAATCTGTAAGCAAGTCATGTTTCTCTCTTCAGAACATATCCACCCCGGATCCAGCACTTCTCACCACATCCATTAGGCCAATTATCTCTCACTATTTCAAAGCAACAGCCTCCTAAACTGCTTTCCAAACTTCCCTTCTTATTCTCTTACATTTGATTCTCCACATAGGACCCAGAGTGAGTCTTTTAAAATATAATTCGGGGTGCCTGTGTGGCTCAGTCAGTTTAGCAGCAGACTTGATTTTGGCGCAGGTCATGTGATCTCACAGTTGGTGGGATGGAGCCCCACATGGTGCTCTGTGCCTACAGTACAGGCCCTGCTTGGGACTCTCTCTCCTTCTCTCTCTGCCCCTACCCCACTCATGCTCTCTCTCTTTCAAAATAAATAAACATTAAAAAAAAAAAATATATATATATATATATATATATAATCAGAAAATGACATTCCTCTATGTAATATTTTTAAATGTTTTTTTATCACACCCAGAAAAAAATAATCTTGCCTCCCACCACCTTCAACTTTGTATTCAAATAACCTCCACAATCTCTCTGCTAAATGGAGACTGTCTTGAGCACAGATGTGACTTTCAATGTAATGAGGCGGCTGACTTCAGGCCATTCCACAGAGCCATACCCCCTAAGATCTACCACCAGGGCTACCACTGGCTGAAGCCATCCAGAAGCCAGACGATATGGGATAGCCACAATACAGGTCTGTACCTGTCAGCCTTCTCAGGAAGATAGCAGGTCAAAACAGAATAGCAAGAAGGTCTGGAAGGACAAAGAGAGGATATATGGCACGTCCTTCTAGGAATCTTTCCTCCACTTTTTGAAGACTAATTTAAAACTATTTTCAAGATATGAATTAGGAGGTAAAGTAATTACCCTTTAGGGATTACTGAATAAAAAAGGACAAGACCAGACAGTGAGTGCCTGAAGGCAAAGCAAACTTAATTCAAACTGGTTGTTTTTCAGAATAAAGCAATCGGGGAAAAAACAGGAACAAAGACACTTTTCAGGACCTAACTGGGATTTGTGATCAATTCTTAATCTAATTCCAGTTTCATAGGACCCTTTGGTAAATACAATTATTTATCACAGTTTAGCACTATCATAAATCCTTGAAAGCCTATTTAAAAATTAATGTAAGGATGAAACATTAAAATGTTAAGACCCTTCCCAGAAATTTTACATGGGATAATTTCTATAAGCCTATATAAACTTTACCATTTTCTAGCTTTCTTCAGAAGCATATAGTAAAATACACAGTATAGCTAGAGTCATTTGTAGATTGATGGTTTAAGCATATTTCTAATTATAATTGCATAGTTGATTATATTCAGATAGCTCCAAGATTTAATATGATTTTCTAAGTTATCTTTGGCATATCCCCCATTTTTTAAAGCAAGAAAATGTAGGGGAGAAAATTTATCACCCTAAAATGTGTCTCTTTGGCATGTGGATTATTTTGGGCTGATTAGTTTTAAGAAACAGAAGGCTCAGGGTGAACCTTTCACCTTCTCCCTAACTGCCTAAAAGAATTCAGATACAGGACCTATTCCAAGAAGTGAGCTGTTACTATAAATAACTACAGTATATTATGAGCTAAGTGTGATAGACAGAAAGGAACTTAGCAAAATCTGTTATGATTTCTCTGTATGTCCTATTGTTTCAGAATGACCCAGCAACAATTTGATTATCAAATCAGCAAACATTTGATTACTTTTTTTTCTTCCTGTGAATTGCTTTCCTTCCCTTTGAAGTCCCAGATCCGTTACCCCCTTGACCTGAGTTGAGAAAGATACGTATATACCTCATTTTGCCTTACTGTCTTTAGAGTCTGTCAAGTTTATGTGGATTCCCTGTGTATACATAATTAAATTTGATTTTCTCCTGTTAATGTGTCTCTTGTAAATTTAATTCTTAGATTAGCCAAAAGACTCTTCAATGGTAGAAGGAAGTTTTGCCTTCTCAACACAAACAAAACCAACAGCCAGTTAAGTTGTAGTGCAAATAGACACATTTTTCATAGAATCGTCTGTATTGTGTCTGGTCCCTGATATTTTCATTCTATGGTGATGACTACCACAGAGATGAAAAACATAGGCACCACCAAACATGTAGAAGGCCCCAATAAGCTAAATCAAAAGTTTAAAAAGGCCCCTTTCAGGGCACCTGGGTGGCTCAGCCGGTTAAGCGTCAAACTTCAGCTCAGGTCATGATCTTGCTGTTCATGAGTTCAAGCCCTGTGTCAGGTTCTGTGCTGACAGCTCAGAGCCTGGAGCCTACTTTTGATTCTGTGTCTCCCTCTCACTCTGTCCCTCCCCTGCTTGTGCTCTTCCCCACCTCAAAAATAAATAAACTTACAAAAATAAAAAATTAAGTTTTAAAAAATAATTTTAAAAAAATTAGGAAAGGCCCCTTATAGTTACACCTGTTAATTAATAAAATATCAAATGTCATTCTTCAGATCTTTGTACCATGAATTATACATAAAGTAAAATCAGGTCAGTCTTCCACTATTACGGCCTTTATAAGCTGCCTTGTCTTTTTTTTTTTTTTTATGTTTTATTTATTTCTAGGAGAGAGAGACAGCGTGAGCAGGGGAGGGTCAGAGAGAGAGGGAGTCACAGACTGAAACAGGCTCCAGGCTCTGAGCTGGCAGTCAGCACAGAGCCCGACGCGGGGCTCGAACCAACAAACCGCGAGATCATGACCTCAGTGAAAGTCGGAAAGTCGGACGCTTAACCGACTAAGCCACCCAGGCGCCCCAAGCTGCCTTGTCTTTTAAACGGACAAGGAAAAACATTCTGCAAGTGACAAATTCCCTCAAAAAAAAGTGCCACTAAAGCAAACCTCCAGATTCCTAGAAAAGGTAAGTCTTTACAGATACTACATTACCTTTGTAGAAATGTTTAGCCCAAGCTACAGAAAAATAAAACCGGGTTCAAATCAGTTATCACAGAAGTGCTAAACAAGGACATTGGACGAAGATGGCCGACAAAACATCAGAACTCTCTCCAACCCAAATCACCTTTATTTTTTCAAGTTTATTTATTTATTTATTTTGAGAGAAACCGAGATAAGATGAGACAGGTAGGGGCAGAGAGAGGAGAGAGAGACAATCCCAAGCAGGCTCCGAGATGCCAGTACAGAGCTTGATGTGGGGCTCAAACTCACAAAACTGAGATCATGACCTGAAGCGAAACCAAGAGTAGGACACTTAACCTACTAAGCCACCAGTTGCCCCCCAAAACACCTTTAAGTGGGCCATAGATATTACAAAATAATAAATCAAAAGTTGTGATGGAAAACTAGAGTATCTTTTATCAATTAGGTCTTGTCATTTGAAGAATCCATTAAATACAGAAAACAGAGAAAAGAGGCTCATGTAAACCACAGCCCAAAAGGCTTACAGAAGGGGATTGAGGAGCAGATGTGAAATGGTAGCAAAGGTTGCTTCAAGCCCAGAGTAACACATTCAAACAGTTGGGGAGGCCCCCAGAGAAGGGATTATTTGGGTGAGTGAATGTCCAATAGCTGGACAGAGTCCTCTCCTTCCCTGGGCAGCAGCTACATTTGCCCTTGGAGCAAAGTGGCAAGGGTGAGTGCCTGCATCCTTGAAGCCAGATGTAATCAGACAAATTTCTGGCGTAGTCTACCAGCACTTTGCTCCTACAATCTCCTGAGGCCAGCTCTTATGTCAGAATGTACATCCACAGTCAAGCAAAAACAAATCATCAAACAAAAATATGGGAAATCATCAAACAAAAATATGGGAAGCTAGGGAAAAAATGCCAACATTTTGAGGAAAATATGTTTTAACAGTCACCAAACCCAATTTGACAAGAAATTAATCTCAAGATTTTAGAGAGCTAACAGTAGACTTTAAAAGGAATGTAATTAACACCTTTGAAGTGAGTCTAGATGTTACAAACTATCACAAATAATAAAGGGACCTATTGTAGAAGTAAAATGAGTATAAAGGACTTGGTGTAAAAATTACTTATAAATATGAAATATTTAATATGTAAATATGAAAAAAACACATTGCTACACAAACAATGGGCCAAACAAGAAATCAAATGGCAAATCAAAATGCCTCAAGAAAAGTATGTCTCAAAACAAAAGAAAAAGAAAACGCAATTTTCCAAAAACCTATGGAATGCAGCAGAAGTAGGTGTTAGAGTGAAATTTATGCTGTAATGTTTGTATTAAAAAAAAAGTTCAGGGGCACCTGAGTGGCTCAGTCAGTTAAGCGTCCAATTTTGGCTCAGATCATAATCTTGCAGTGTGTGGGTTCGTGGGTTCGAGCTCTGTTGTAGGGCTCTGTGCTGGCAGCTCAGAGCCTGGACTCCCCCACTTATCTCTCTGTCTCTCGAAAATAAATATACATTAAAAAAATAATGAAAAAATTTTAAAAGCTCAAATAAGCAACATTAATTGGTGTAAAAATTTACACCAATAATATTTAAAGGCTAAATGAAATGGATAAATATAAGGGGATATATAAACTACTCAGATTAGCTCTAGGGTTATAGAAACTGAATTGACCCATTTTAGATAAAATGGAAGAGACAAGAGAAGGACTACTCTTAAAAAATACACAATGAAGACATTTCACTTTTAAGCTGAAGGAGAAACAAAATCTCTGCCAACTTTTAACAAAGAAAATGATAAGTGGAAGTAGAAATGTTATAGTAGATGACATTAGCACACATAATCCCAAACTTTAAAATATTTTAATAAAGGACATGATGTGCATCGAATAGGGGACCAATCTGAGATAGAAGGCTGAGAGATCACAGACCACTTCAGATCACGAGCAAATCTATCAGAGCAGTAGCTTTCCAAAGCGGTTGGTGCCATCCAGTGGGAAATTAACTCGTGTTAGAAATCAGGCTCCAGTGAGTGGTCTGAAGAAGGCTTCCTAATCCTTCTTTGTTCCCACGGAATGGCAAGGGAGTTACAGTTGAAGGAAAAAAACTACGTATGTTCCATTTTTGCAACAAAGCAGTTTACCACACTCTTCTCTATGTTAGCCCAAAGTACTCATATGGCCTTTTCCCACTTCAAATTCTGTAAATAACTGGGGCCGGAAAGAACGTCTCACATTTACAGATGTGCAGCATTCTAAAAGGAACATACAGGCAAAAAGTCATTTAAAAAAACATGAAAAGTTAAAAAGAAAGCTGGCCAACAAAATATTTTAACATGGAGTAAGTCAAATTTTTGGCGAAGTATTTTCCTTTGGAATCAAATACCTTGAAAAAAAAAAAAAAACAGTTCCCCATGCATGAAGATGTCAAGACAGAAATACAGGAACTCAGAGAAGAAATAATATTACAACAAAAAAAAGTGTAAACAAAGAAACAGAGAGTATGGGCATGGTAGGGGCAGAGAGAGGGGGAGATACAGAATCTGAAGCGGCCTCCAGACTCGGATCTGTCAGCATAGAGCCAGACAGCCTCTCCGCCCCCCTCCCCCCACCCTCCACCCCCCAGCTGCTCTGAACTCCTCACAGATGGTGAAATCAAAAGTCAGACGCTCAACCAACTGAGCCACCCAGGTGCCCCCAGACTCATTACTTTAAAATCAAGCTAAATTCCTGTTCTATGCCAATGTATAATTCTATAGTAACGTTGCAGTTTTATAACATGATAGGTGAATTATTATTCATTTTTTACTGATAAAATCTTTGGCAGTGTTGTGAAATGCTTTTCTGTGTGTGTTTATGCTCAGAAATCTACTTTGCCAATTACTTTCATTAATTCCAAGAATGCTTTTTAAAATAGTAGTAGTTAAATAGCAGAACCTAAGAAAGATACTAAGAAATGAAAAGCTATTTCATTAAGTTTCCACAACTGATCTGAGCATTTTTATTTCGGAATATAACTGTAAGCACTTAAATATTCTGAAGTTAACACTTTATTAAGATAAATAGAGCAAAATTCACACCTCTCTCTTGGTGTTAACTTGTCCCAGGCCGTCTGGCTTCTTCTTGCTGTTTTATTATTTGGTAACTAGAATCTTACATTGTGATAACACAGCAAATCTATACAGAGAAGAACATGCCTGCACATTCTATTGTTCATACATAGAGCTCATGTGAAACAAAGTAAATCATCTCAAAAATGAAGTATTTTGAAATGAAAACAGAATCATATTTACTCTTACTTCTTATGGTTAGCCTTTATCTCGTACCAATCTTCAAAATCTTTCTGTCAACACATATATCAAGAAAACTGCTAAGTAAGCTATAACACCAATGAGAATCTCCATGGAAAATGTCAGTATAATAAGTGACAAAAACTTATGTGTTGCATTTGTACTTGACATTATTCTTGCAGTTTCTTCTAATTTATTCAAAATATTTAATAATTATTTTAGGACTAATTTTTAATGTCTAGGAAATGAAGTCATCATTTTCAAAATCTCTATTGGGATGGGTCAGATATTTAACTTTTCACTGTGAATTTTCACCTATTAAATATGAGTAATGCAGGCAGTCATGTCTTTTCCCTTTATCTTAATAAAAAAGGTTCTGAGATAAATACAGTGAGGGTCTTCTTCCTGGCATCTTAGGGAGAATGTAATTTTTATTAATCAATTACTATTCGATAGACTATTAGATCTCAAATATATATATAATAAAAAGCCCTTTATATTTATTTTATGGCACCATTGTTATTTGATCAAGCAACTGAAAGGAAACTTGCAAATAATGAATGATATAAAAGCAAATAAGCTACAAAAACAGATATTCTAAAAATAAAAATCTTATACTTTCACCTAAATGTGAAACTGAATAGATTACATTTCCACAGTGGGAGAGAAATGCTTTTCAGAAATTAATTAACATAATAAAACAATACTTCTAAAGATCTTAAAAGATTAAATTATGAGAAAATGAGATTAACATCTATTGGGAAATACAACAGCAAAACAATTCTTTATGAAATAAGTTCACATGGCCAAGGCAGACTGTATCTGCTGAGAAAGCATGTTTAAAGGTTCATTCTACATCAAACATATAGAATTATGGAAAGCCAAATATCTATTTTAATAAACTGGAAGTATGCTTAGATTAATTTTCATCCAAATCACAAGTTCAAAAATGTCTGAAATAATTTCAGCATTTTATATAAAATGAAACAGTTTTACATTCCGTAGACATAACCATATGATCCTGTAAAATCTTTGTGTTGAAGCTAGGAAAAATTCTGCTTATGCAATGTAGTACATATAGTATGAGATGTATAGCTTAGCAATTGTTCTAATTGATGGAGTAAGCCGTATTGATACATTTATTCAAAGGAAGAGGATTTTGTATCTTTGGTTTTGCTTGTCTTTCCTGAATAAGCCCATAGAAATCTAATGCAGATACCAAACTTGCTAGCTCTCTAGCCAAGTAAAATGCTGATAGTCTAAGGTGTATGACTAGAAAATATTCTTGGGCTATGTGAAGTCATCGGTGCTTTGTAAGAAAACCTCTGATTTGTAATTAATGTTTCATTAAAATATTTATTAGAAAAAGATAACTGTTGGTGTTAAAATGCTGATTTATTGCTTCTCAAAATGTATTTAACAGCATACAACACAGTAATAGCTTTCCAGAAATAGACATTTTGATAAGAAAAAATTGAAATGTTTAAAATTTTAGTTAAAAGACATATTTTGTAGATGAACTTTTTGAATAATGTCATCAATATGAAAAAATCAGAGCTTGAAAAATACTAAAAATATTAGAAATAAGTATTTATTTTATTGCTTCTTTATTAAAATGAAAGATGGATAGCCCATCCCCCCAAATTAAAGGTAAATGTTCTCAAGATTATTGTGGTTCATTGCATCATTTGAGTGCATTAATAATTGAAGTTGGAAAGTTTTCCATAGCTAATTATTTCTTTCAGTTAAAATAGTTAAAATTCTCTCTGGAACCTTTGTTCTGAGACGTTAAAAATCAATTATTCAAATCATGCATCTCTATGAATGTTTCATTGCAATGAGGGAGAAACAACATTTAGAAATTGTATGCTTCACTACACTATAACCTGCCTTTATATTTGACTAAATGATTTCAACTTCAAGTAAATATATATATATATATATATATATATATATATATATCTGTATATATATATATATATATCTTTTTTTTTCAAAATCCATTTGTAAATTAGTTATTTTGAACTCAGAATGCATTTTTTCCTATAAGGAAAGAAACATAATATTAAGTAACTCCCAAGGTAAATCAGACACACATGTAATTCAATGTATAACTAAATAATATTAACAAAATTAATATAATAATTTCATTTACTGAGTGGCAACTAACTTATGCTAATTACTAACACACTGGCTCAGACTATCTCATTTAATCCTGATAATAGCTTTGTATATTCAATATATAAATAATTTAGAGTATTCATGTTAATAGAATTTAGAGTACTTATTTTTTTGTTTCCATATATATAATCCATATTTGAACTTTTCATCTGTGTTTGCATTTTCATTTGTGGACCTTTGAAGTTGTCAAAAAAAAATAATCAGTATATTTGAATTCTGTTTCCAGCAAAGATGTTGACCAAAATATCTCTACTCCCATAAACACTTAGAAGACATAATAAATTACAACTCAAAGTGATATATAAAGATATAAATATAAAAACATATCTCAATATGTATGTTTGCAATGAATGAATACAAATTTGAAGTGTTAAAAATAAGTGTGATCAATTAAGAACACAAGTTGCTGTACATCTAGGAGGTGATTATCAAATTCAGATATGAGTTCCAATGCCCAAAGTCTTGAGTTTAATAGCCATGCAGAGACAGAGGTGAGACTTTTGGAAGCAATTAAGACCTGAAATTGGAATGAAGGCACCTGCACATATCTGGAGCCCTCTGATTTTTTTTTTTTTTTTTTTTTGATGGTAAAGGGATTACAAAATGTTTCCAGTGACCTAATGAATCAAATTATCATATGTATGTTTAAGTTTTCTGGCTAGAAGACAGAAATATCTCACAAGAATTCAAAGTCAAGTGTGTGCCATGCATGAGTTTGAAACCTGATCCTAAACTAATATTTCTATGCATGAATCCTGTATGTGTGAGTCCTGAAACAGAAACATAAATATTAAAATTCGTAGTTTGGGTTATGAGAACAGACATATAGATAAATGGAATAGAAGGAAAAGAATTGAAAGTCCAGAAATAAACCCTTGTAATTAAGGCCAGTTAAGTTTTGACAATGGTATTGTATCAGTCAGGGTTGTCAGGGTTCTCCATAGAAAGACGACTAGTAAAATGTATGTGTGTGAGTGTGTGTGCATGTGTGTATGTGTGTGTAGATAGATAGATAGATAGATAGATAGATAGATAGATAGATGATAGATAGATAGATAGATAGATAGATAGATAGATAGATAGATAGATTTGAAGGAATTCACTTACACAATAGTGGAGGCTTGGCAAGTCCAAAATCTTTAAGGTAGGCCTGCAGACTGAAGACCAAGGAAAAAGTTGCAGCTTGAGTCCAAAGGCAGTTTGCTAGAGTAATTCCTCCTTGCTGAGGAGGTGGGTGGGGTGGGAGGGTGGGAATTAGTCTTTGTTCTAAGAAAGCCTTCAACTGATTGGCTGAGGCTAATCAGCATTGTGGAGAGTAATCTGCTTTACTCAGAAGCTACCTGTTTAAACAATAATCTCATATAAAAAAACTCCTTCAAAGAAAAATCCAAAACAATGTTTCACCAAATATCTGGTTACCATGATTTAGCCAAGCAGACACATAAAATTCACCATCATAGATACCAAGACAAATCTAGAGCAAAGATTGTCTTTCCACCAAATGGTGCTGAAAAAAAACCGAATATCCACAGGCAGAAGAGTGAAATTGGATCCCTTCCTTAAACTAAATTCAAAAATAAACTCAAAGTGGATCATAGACTTAAGAGAGAACGTAAAATTCCTACAAGAAAATATAAGAGTAAAGACATAAATCTTCATGAACTTGGATTAGACAACGGTTTATTAGATTTGACACCAAAGCAACATGGACTAAAGGAAAAAATAGGTAAATTGGACTACATCAAAATTAAATTGCTTTTTCTGAGAGTAATTGCATCAAGAAAGTGAAAGGACAACCCACTGAATGGGAGAAAACATTTATAAATCATTCATCTGATAAGGGACTAGTATCTAGAATATACAAACACTTATAATTTAATAATAAAAAGTACAAATAACAATCAAAAAATGGGATGATCATCTTAATAGACATTTCTCGGGGCGCCTGGGTGGCTCAGTCGGTTAAGCATCTGACTTAGGCTCAGGTCATGATCTCACGGTTAGTGGGTTTGAGCCCCGCATCGGGTTCTGTGTTGACAGCTAGCTCAGAGCCTGGAGCCTGCTTCACATTCTGTATCTCCCTCTCTTTCTGACCCTCCCCTGCTCATGCTGCCTCTCTCTTTCTCTCTCTCTCTCAGAAATAAATAAAACATTAAAAAGAATTGAATAGACATTTCTCCAGAAAAGATATACAAAATTCCAATAGGCACATAAAAAGATGCTCAACATCACTAGCCACTAGGGAAATGCAAATCAAAATTACAATGAGATACCACTTCACACTCTCTAGATGGCTCATAATAAAAACAATAGATCATAACAAATGATGAGGAGGAGGAAAAAGCAGAACCCTCAAACAGTGCTGCTGGGGACACAAAATGCTGTAAACATTATAGAAAACAGTTTGGCAATTCCTTAACATACTAAACATAGAGTTACCAAATGGTGTAGTAATTCCACTCCTGGGTATATACTCAAAGAGAAATGAAAACATATATCCACACTAAAACTTATACATGAATATTCATAAATGCGTTATTCATAATCAAAAAGTGAAAAGCACACAAATGTCCATCAACTAAAGAAAAAATAAACAACATGCAGTATATTTATATTGTGGGACATTGTTTGGTGATAAAAAGGAGTAAAGTGTTGATACATGAATGGATTTTGAAAACATAATCAACAAAAGAAGCCAAAAGACCCCATACTGCATGATTCTATTTATGTAAAAAAAAAAAAAATCCAGAATACGCAAATCCTTAGAGACAGAGAGTATATAAGTGGTTGCTTGGGGAAAGGGAGGGGCTAGGGAGTAACTTCTAATGGGTACAGTCTTTCTTTTTGTGGTGATAACTTTTCCTAAATTGAGACAGTGATGACGGTTGCAGAATTGTGTGAATATACCAAAGCCATTGAATTGCACGCTTTAAACTCATGAATTTTATAGTATGTGAACTGTATCTCAGTAAAGATACTTAAAAATTATTTGTAGGTCAGTGTTTCTCCTGACACACCTGGAAAAAACAAATGTAAAACTACT
This sequence comes from Proteles cristata cristata, assembly GCA_017311185.1. Classification (NCBI taxonomy): domain Eukaryota; kingdom Metazoa; phylum Chordata; class Mammalia; order Carnivora; family Hyaenidae; genus Proteles; species Proteles cristata. Next base: position 1,099,464 of record JAESUZ010003619.1, on the reverse strand, counting down.
TCCAAGAGATATTCTATAATCTCTGCTGCACAAAATGCCTATGGAGTAGTTGATTTGCAAGATCACAACCAAATATTTAAAAAAATCACAAGGAAATTATCTACCTGAGATCCAGCAAATATAAGAAATATATTTGAAATGTGTAAAAGAATAATAAAACACTTTGAGACAGAAAATAAAATGAGTTTATTTAATATAATTAAACCCATCTATGAAGAGAAACCATAAAAAATGAATTATGCACAAGGAAAAAATGCACACTGATTTGAAAAATCATCACTTGAAACTTCTAAAAATTAAGCAATTTTAAGGATTCTTGAAATGAAAATGAGCAATGAGCAGGCCAAACAGTAGATGAAATAAAGCTGAAGAGAAAATGGTAGACTTGGTAGGCTAGTGAAATTTCTAAGGATGTAGCCCATGGAGATGCAAAGATTAGACAAATGGATGGGAGATTAAGACACATAGAGGACAGAAGAGAAGATCCAACATACATATCCATGTAAAGATATAAAGAAGTAGGAAAGGGACAGTATTTGACTTGAAAACGGTTAAGAGTGTTTTCCAGTTGAAGAAAAATAAGAATCCTTACAGTCCAGAAGCAAAATGATTTCTCAGCAGGCTACATAAAAATAAAGTTATACCAATAATATCTAGTTGAAATGGCTGGACACTAGAGGCAATGAGAAAATAAAGACAATCAGGAGAAAGAAGGTTACCAGGAAAGAAAAGGTAAGAGAGATGAAGAGATTAACTACACCGTAATAACATTAGACCATAGCAGGTATATCAAAAACAATAAAAAAGCTTAGAAAACAAAGCATAAATTATAGTCTCACAATGCTTTGAGAACGTAACTACCAGTTTAGAGTTCTATACCTCACTAAATAATTCTTTCACGAGTTGTGGGTAGAGATATTTCTAGATAGAGAGGACTTTTTGTTTGCTGGACTTTTTTTAAAAATTCAGCAAATACTTTTCATCACTTAAATACCACTCAGCAATTTACTGTAGGAAGAAGAAAATTACACATAGACGGTAGTAGCAGGATTTAAAAGGATGGTAAGAATGGGTGTTGATAAATATGAGAGAATCTAAATTAAAATTACTGTAAAGATAACTAATCGCATGTGGTTTAACAATAAGACAACTAAATTACTAGACATGAATTTACAGGGAAGGGGTTAAAAGTTACTTATCTTATGGGTGAGGAGTGAATATTGATTAATATCAGACTTTGTCAGCGTAGGTTACATATATTAGAAACTTAAGGGGAATTGTTCAATAAAGAAAAATAATGTGTAACTTCCAGTAGTTTAGAGGGAAAAAATGGAATAAAGACAGTTCTTTAGTCAGTGCAACTGGAGACAGTAAAGGAACAAAGAACATGAAAATATGAAGTAAGTGGGAAGAAATAAAACACTAAGAAACCCAGCAAAGGAAAATGCAATAAACTTAACATTTAACAGGTGAAAATTTGATGAATGGATTCCAAAATTTATAGCTGTATGCTATTTTAAAAAGACACATCTAAAACACAGTAACATGGTAAATTTGAAAGCAAGAGGAATAAAAATTATATACCTGAAAAATATTAACCATGAGAAGCTGGTGTAGCTATACAACTCCCAGGGAAAATAGTTTAAGGCAGAAAACATTAGTAAGGTTAAAGAGTCACTGTAAAATCATAAATTAAAAAAATACTTCACTAAGACAATATAATAAGAAAAGAGTTCTAGAAATCCATTTTCCTATTACTTATGCATGTATAATTCTCAAAAGGTTTAAAACTAGATTAGTCCTACTTGAATAAACTTCCTTTTATTCCTTGACATCTCTTCTTGAAAGCTTAGAACACATTTCTTTCACTAAGCCTTCCAGTATTGATTTTTTTCCAACCTTTTTCTGTCTCCCCTTTTGCTTTTACATGGCATATTGTAGATCGAGTTAGATGGGAAATCTCACAGGAGCTTTATCTTTTATGTGTTTGTAAGTGCCATGTACCCTTACAACTATTATAAATAAATAATCATCATCATCTTGGGATAAAAATGAAACATAAAAGTGTCAACCTTTCAAACAAAAATGAGTTACCTTTCTCTTTTTAACTATACCTTAGAGATATATTCTCGTAAAATTCTAAAAACTCTTTCAAGTATATTATTTAAGTTAAAAAAGAAAAAAATGTTTTATCAATCTAGGGTGAACAACCATCTTGGTTTGCCCGATTTTAGCACTCAAAGTCCTGTATCCCAGGAAACTCTTCAGGCACCAGGGATACTTGGTTGCTCAATAATATCACTTTTCTTTCGCGAAAGCCAAAGCATATACATTTTATACTTTTTATTGAAAATTCACCTAAGTAAATGTTTAGGCAAAAAAATGAAAAGTTAATATCCATAATGGAGAAAAATATAAACAGTTTTGCTTAATCTGAGTCCTCTATTTCTATTGTTTAAAAAATATTCATATTTTGTAGCCTATCCCTTTATAATTTGTTTTAAATGTAGGGAATCTATTAAGCGAAAAATTTGCAAAGCAGTGGAAAATGACTTTTCCTTTAAACTAAGATCTATTGTCAAGAAGTCTCTGGTATTCCTGGAATTTTTATTAAGTAAGTTATAGAAACTCACAATTATTTTCAAGCATCACAGCATCTGATAAGTTGAAGAAGGTGAAAGAATTCTAAGCCTAGTAACCAATTCTTAAGAACATATCAGAAATGTTTCTTAACCTTGAATATCCCTATATTGAATAACTTTTTTTTTTTTGTCAAACAGTGGATAAAACTGATTACAGAATTTAGGTAAGGAGAAAATGTGTAGGTAAATTATGATATATTTCCATAACCAAATATCATAAACCCTCTTGCCAGCTGAATTGTAAAAAATTATGTTTTCTACATCTGATAACTTACAAAATTTAAATATTCTCATGTGATCATTATGGCTCTGGAAACCTAATATTTTCTCAAAAGTACTCATTCACTCACAAAACCATATAATAAATGGTTGGGAGTTCCAACAGGAATATATGGCTCAATCTTTAAGGGACTCATATTTTATTAGAGATAAGAATTAAACAAATGAGTTTATTAAGGTAGAATGCCATTGTATATAGAAGGTGCCATCATTATAGCAAGAATGAAATTACTAAGGTGTATAGCAAAAAATTCACAAAGAATATAATGCTTGAAATAGATCTTAAATTCATAATTCATCCATTTGTGCATACATGCATTTATCAAAATTATTAAGCAACAGTTTTGTGCCAGGCACTGTGCTTACTGCTGACTATAGTTGTAAACAAGAAAGAGAGGCTCCTAACAATCATATCGCATACTCTCCATTAGATACAATAGACAATAAGCCCATTCAAAAATAAATAAAATACATTAATTTCAAATGGTTGCAAATGTTATCAAAGAAATAAGCAGATAATTGAAAGAGACCACTGGAGGAAGCTGAGGAATGAATAAGGTGTTCAGGCAGGTGAGGTGGGGTTAAACAAATGCATTCCAAGGGACATGCTGTCTAGCTCCTGTCTATAATACACAGTTGGCATTTCATTTAAGTGGTCAATGACATCCTTACATTTTTCTTGGTAACTGTCATAAAGACTAAATCCTAACATTATACCCACCACATTCTAATTTGTCTCTAATCTTTCACTCTTTTGACCTCACTTTTTTTTTTCTCTTTTTATTGCCTTGCAAGACTATTATTTAACACCATTTTCTTGCTTGCAAACTTTCCTTGATTCTGATTCCTATTCTTTCCGTGGCTTGGCCAGAGGTAAAGAGAGTCCGGGAACAAAGGATGAATATCAAATCCATTGTCTTCTGTAACTTCCAGGGCAACACATGTAGGAGCAGGAAGAGCTATATAAAATCAAGAATAGATCCCAAGGAAAAAAAGAAAAAAGAAAAGAGCAAGAAAAAAGAAGGTCCAGATATTTTGCCATTAACAGGGATGAAAGAACTAAAATTCTACCTCATTAGATAAAAATATAGGAATGAGTCAGCCTCAGATGAAAGTCCAGGACTTTAAGAAACTGCCAACCTTTTGGCACCAACCAATGCCATTACAAACTTGGAGACCAATTCCTGGTACTATAACAAATTGTAGGACCAATGAGCCAAAGCAACATTTACCACTGGAAATGTTTTATCAACGTAGGTCTGTTCTGGCTAAACAGCCCTTTGTGAGGTCCCTCAAGACACTTATGACCTGTTCCAACAACTAAAAATGGGGAGCTAGAGTCCTTGTATAAGGAGGGCTTATATTCCTCCTACCATAAATGTCTCCTTTAGAACCAATATCTGAAGAGAATAATCACCTTTCTCCTCTATGCTGTTTGGGTCTACCATGGCCTCACATTGAATAAGTTCCATTGATAACAGTTGGTTTGATGGCAAACTTTAGCAGGTTTTAACAATGATCACACACTTACTATGTTTCAAGGTATTACTGTCTTACCAGTTATTAAAAAATGGCTTTACAATGAGAAAAAAAAAACATAGCAATTTAAATAGAAGTGCTAAGTGATTCACAATCTCACCAATGCTCGTGATCCTCTTTGCCCCCATTTTCACTGTTAGTGTCTTAACTTCTAAGGTGGGTGAGAGATTGATTTGGAGATTGTCATTTTCTTTACATACTTTAAAAGAACGAGGAAGCATCTATTTAAAATGAGATATCTTGGTTTGGTACCCAATTATGCCTTCTTTTCATTTAGTGTTACACTAATTAGTTCAGAACTATCATCCAACTGTCAGATCATATTTACTTCAGTTAATTTCATTTCCACCCAACGCTTTTCCATAAAAGTAAGCAATAGCTTATTATTTGTTTTCATCAATAATCTGTCACAGTGACTGCTTTATATTCAGATATAATATTCCTTACCTTGGATATAAAAAATTTGGTACACAGACACAGACATGCAAATACCAGTTTGTTTATAAATTCTAGCAAAAAATAATTGCACTTACTTTGCTAATGAACTATCTCATAAAAAGGAGATTTTTATATAACGTTTTATGTGTCTTGTGGAATATTTCATTTTAATTCTCTAAGTGAAGGACGGTATAGGCATATGACATTTTAAAAGTACAAACCTAAAATTATTTTTAATACATGTTTACTAAGCATTTAACATTTTAAATATTTTCCCTGAATAGTTCTTTATAATATTCTTAAAAATTACATGTGGCTGTATAATCTGTGACATGACAGTTTAGTAGCCAATGAAATTTTGGAAGTTGGTGTTCTTTTAAAAGTGAAAGAAACAGGCGCAAAATAAACATTCTGTACTGAGCAATTATGAGTAGGATGTCTTTAAGGATGTAAAAAGTTATTTTTATGAATGCAATTTTACTTCCAAATGCTGGAAGAATTATTTCTGTATCTGTCTATGTAAAAGAGATTCGTATTTGAAAATATTATCAGATTTTTCCCTATTTGGTACAAATTTGTTCCCAAATGTGTTCTAATTCTCTCAGTGCATCTGGATAAAGACATTAGCCAGGAAAATAAGCAGACATGACTCCTAAAATAACTAACTTTTGGTCCAGAGAGGGATGAGGTTTGTTCATCTCCGAACCACTTTTTCTCTGCGGTTGGAAAATTCTTGGCTCTCCTCTGTTAATGTAAACGTGCACTCAGGATAGGCTTAATGTAAAAGGAATGTTTACATTTACATTTTACATTTTCGAAATCTCCCTAGTCTGCATGATTTCAAGGTATTATCTCTAGTCTAGCTTAAAGTTCAAGGACTAGGAGAGCAGTCCTTTGTGTCTCCCTAGGAATAAAGACAAACTCCATGACAATGGGATTGACAGGGCAAAGTCAATGGGAAGTGAGAGCCATAGAAAACCTAAAATAGGCAGGTTGACTATAAATGAGGAATGTTAGATTTGCTACAGATTTTTATTTTTAGAATGAATATTTAACTTTTACAAATTTTGACAAGATTTCCTGTCTTAGCATTCTTTAGGGTAAAAGTACATTCTTAAGGAACACTCTAGATCTTAATGCCACAAAAAGTACAACATCCTATTCTAAAACGTAACTTTTAAAAGAAAAGTTTAGGCTTTGAATGATTTACTGTGTCTCATTCCAATGTCTCATTGTTATGAGAGATGGGAAAAAAGTGTGATTAGTATTTTGGGCAGGTAGGAAAGAGCAAATATAAGGTGAATATTAGCAAATATTTCTAATGTTCATAGTTCATGGCATAATCATTCATAAGAGTGAAAAAAGAAAATAACCCAAATGTAGAGCTCTGAGATACCTGTTATAGATACCATGAGTATTAGACATTAAGAATTATTCAGTCTTTTGGGAAATGTTTAAAAATATATTAAATGAAAAAAATAATTTATGAAAGAGTAATCCGTAGATAATGTCTTGCAAACATTACATAGGTGACATGAGGACATGCCACCCAGATCCCTTCTTCAAGGATAGATTTCCTGCTCAGCCACAGGGAATGTAGTTGGCAGACAGCCTCCAGCTGTCCATTCCTTTTGGGTTAGCCTCTGCTTCAGAAAATTGCTTTGCCTCACCTCATTCCCTTCCTAGGGCAGCCCATACCCAGTGATTGATGCAGGTTGGGGTATAAGGACTTGACAATTTGGACCTCGCATAAGCCACTCTGAAAAATAAGATTTGCTCTAGAAGTCCTCCTTGGGTTGGCTGAGGTTTTTTAGACCTGAAAAAGCTTAATTTCTTCCTCCCCCCAAACCTGTTTTTCCCTTCCCTTTCACAGGTTAAATTCTTAAAAACATCTTCCATCCAAAACTCCATCTCAGCATCTTCTTCTGGAGAACTCATCTGTGGTACAATTCCTCCCAGAGATATCCATGTTGTAATCACAGGATCTTATGAATATGTTTACGTGCCAGAGTCCAGCTCCAGCTAGTCCAGGGTTCCATGAAGGATGGACAATGTCGGTGAGAGAGTGATGAAAGAGCCCTGAGATTCTTTCTGATCACCAGGCAGGCATCTCTGCTCAGTCTGGGTTCTCAATTTAATTTCTTTGTGAGGTTACAGGGAATAAGAAAAGTGGCATTTGCCTTAGTAGATGATGTTTACAATGTTTGCAGCATAGCCTTGAGAAAAACCTTTTACCAAGAAACAAACAGAATTGTATACGTAAAGGTCAATCTTTTATGAGTAAGGGTCATTAGCCTATTTAGAGCTCAAGGGAAGTGTTGAGGAAAACAGGACCTGCTGGAGATACAATGTCTGCTCTCACAACCTCAAAAGAGGATCTGTTTAGCATTAGCCACAGAGCCCATAGTTCCCACAACGATCATCTGTGCCCAGGAATAGTGTGTTACTCTATATGGTAATATTATTTTATTAATTGTTAAACTCAGGGTGGGATCTAACCTTTCGAAGTTATCAATTACTTAGTTCTAATCATAATTCCCAGGCTACTGAACATTAATGTCTCTCCGTATCACAAGTCCCTAACCAGGTGCAATCATCATACCAGGGCCAGAACAAGGGGACAAGCCATTCCTGATCTCAATCAACAAAGCATTCCAGTGTAAGGTGCTCAAGCAGAAACTCTAAGAACAAAGGGGCAGCTATTGGTCACCACCTGATGGTAGGACACCTCGCAAGCCTGCCTTAACCTCACAAGGAGTATTCTCAGCTAGTGAGTTCAGAATGGCTCCCAACATTTACATATATGGCAAAGGGAACTTTGTAGGTGTAAGTTAAGATTTTACAATGGGTCGAGACCATTTGGTGGGCCCAGTATAAACACAAAGATCCTTACCAGTGGGAAGAAGGAATATTAGATTCAGAAGAGAAGATATGATTTAAAAAAAAATGGGTCAGACTCAGAGAGATTCCAAGATGGTAGTCTGCTGGCTTTGAATATAGAGAAAGGAGCCATGATCTTAGGAAACCATGTAGCCTCTAGAAGCTAGAAAAGGTGAGGAAATGGATTCTTCTTAAGGGTCCTTAGTAGGAGCATGGCTCTGCACACAACTTGATTTCAGCTCAGTGAAACCCATTTAAGATTTCTGACATCCAGGAATGTGATATTGTACATTTGTCTTGTTTTAAGCCTCCAAGTTTGTGATAATTTGTTACAACAGCAATAGGAAACTAATTTATCACCCAACATCTCATTTTGTATGATCGCATTTTAGTGAAAAATATTTTCAGAGGAAAAAAATCCTGGGGCAATATACACTAAAAGGGGTATAGTATTTATCAATAGGTAGTTTTTCCTCACTTTGCTTATATCATTTTCAGATTTTCTAAAATACATACATGTTTCTTCTATAATGAGCTTTTAAAGCAGAAAAAGAATTGTTTTCATGATTTTAGTCAAGATACTCAAAAGTAATAATGGGACATACGCACTCTACTATTTTTCTAAAGAAAAAGTCAGAAAAGAACACTATTGATAATAGTAATAGAGTAATCCTTTCCAAACAGAATGGTGAAATCATATCAATGTGAATGGATTAAATAACAGCTTAATACATGCAAAATTAAGTCATTAATAAATTTTGTTTCATTCAATCATTCCTGTTCATAGTTTTTTCATGTTAGTTTTTTAAATCTTTTCTTCACTATTAACAATGCTACCATATATCTTTCTATTAGATTTTTATCTAGCTGTTTAATGCTGAAAAGATGAATTCCTGGATAGAGATTTTATAGATTTTTCATTTCTAACAGATGTTGTAAGATTGCTCAGCAAACATCTTACAGTTTAAATTTTCACTAGTAATACATAGCGACTATACATTCCCCAGAGTGCTCTTTTAAGGTTTTGCAAACTCAGACACAAATGATATTACTGAGCAGGCAGAACTTGCAGTAAAGATGATCTGAAACTTAAGATTTTTAGCTGGGAAATGTTTATACCTCTCTTATTTCTGATCGAGATTGGTCCTGAAAGCAGAAATTTCAGCTGTTGTTGCTAGCAACTAGCTTGGGTCATACATGGCCCACCTTTCCAGTCTCATCTCCAGTTAGGTCCCTTAGCTCTAATCCAACCACACTGAGGTGTACTGTTCTTGCTGTCCTTTAATGATTGATTCACAATTCAATTTTCTTCTGCCTGGAATGTTGCCCATTATCAATCTATGTTTATATTTGTAAGATGATGGAATCAAGTTCAAAATTCTGGGGCAAGATATACACATTTGCACTTACTCCAGTAATAATTGCTCTTCTCCTAACTTATCCTTTCACACCTAAACTTAAAACTGTATTAATGGGAAGCTTTTCTTCATATCTTCAGCTATCATTTTCACCTCTATTGGAATCTATAATACTTTGTTTGTACGATTATTAGAAGTTCAGTACAGCAAATACCTTCGAATTTAGGTAGTCTTCTTCTGAATTAAAATTTAAGTAGTCTTCTAAATTAAAACATTGCTGAAGGAATGAGTTGCCCTTATATGTTTTTATAAACTGTTGCTCCTAAAATAGTATCTTGTGATAAATAGAGATGTAAATATTTATTGAATAAAGTGTATGCCTGTTTATAGTATAAATGTGAAAGTATTTGCAGTTACAGCAAACAAGATAAACAACAACAAAACACCCTAAACCCCACTAATATACCTAACACAAAGACTTTAAGAAGTTTTCTTCTCAAAAAAAAAAAAAACCCACCCATATTTGAGGCAGAGAAATCATACCTATAGAAGCAGAGGTATATTTATCTGAAGTCAGAAATTCTAATAATTTTGAACAGTCCTAAAATTCTGCTAACAAATGTGACCAGTCAGCCTATGACCATTTGTTATGAATTTAAACATATGTTGAAATTTTAATCTCTACAATCTCAGAATCCAGCTTATTTGGATGTAAAGTTGCTGCAGATGTAATTAGTTAAGATGCAGTCATACTGGAGTCAGGTGGGCTTTTAATAGTGTCCTTATAAGAGGAAAAGAAGAAACATAGAGACAAAGACACAAAGAGAGAACACCATGTAATGATAAAAGCAGAGACTGGAATGAGTGCACCTACAAACCAGCACCTACAAATCACCAAGGATCTCCAGAAGCCACCAGAAGCTAAGAGAGAAGCATGGAACAGATTATCTGTCAGAGTTTCCAGTAAGAACAACTTTGTTGATACCTTGGTTTTGGACTTCTGGTTCCAGAACTGGGGGAGAATAAATGTTTTTTTGAGGTCCTTCAGTTTCTGGTAATTTTCCATACTGTCTTCTCCCTCATCCTTTCCTCACAGTGAAAATTTTAATTCAGTGCTTTTAAAAAGCCAATGGCCAATTGGTATTTGAGAAAAGATGAGAAGGTGAAAACTATTATTTGTGATTGCCTCTTCAAGCAGTGGACAGAGAAGCCCCTTGAAGAAGTATAATGAAGGAAGCCAAACACAGACAAACATGCTATGTCCCGGCAAGGGAAGTATCCGGTGCCCAGGTAAGTAGAATAAGAGACAAAGCAGAGCAGGAAGTACAAGTTTCATGTATTAATCAGGATCAGGAGATCTGAAGAAATTGAAGCACCAGTAGGAGATGGGTTGCTTAAGACTCTGATGGATCAGAAATCTTCATCAATTGAAGGAACAAGGGCAATGTAACTTGAGAACAGAGGCACAGCCAGAGGAATGAGAAAGAAAAGGAATTCTGAAGCTGAGACTGTTTCCCCAAACTTTCTTTATTCTTGTCTCAAAAAGATGAATTTCAGACCCAAGTAACTCTTGTCTGGATGCCTATAGAAGTATTATAATCTGAAAACAAATAGCCGAGTACTCTGGGATTTCCAGAACAGGGTGAAGACACAATTTTCTGGCAGAGGTAGTTCTTATATTGATCATTTAAGCCAGTCTCTTCATAAAATATTAACATTACAAGGCTTAGTTAGAGGATGTTAACTGCTGAGTGCTCTGGTGAGGTCTGAGTTTATGTTGGGTTGTAACTCCAACATAGTCTTTTTATTTTTTTTTTAGTCAGTAAACACAAAGATACATTTCCCTTTCACTATAGAGGAAACGTCAGAATGTTATTGCAAAACACTCTGCAGTTATGGCAGGGTAAAGAAACACTCCTCATTTTAGTCTAGCATCTAAAACCATACATAGATATAAAAGTATATTAAAATTATTGTCAATATCTCATGACTCCAACTTTAATTTTCAGCCTTCAAAATACAGTCAGTGTGATGTTTTGCCAGGAAACCATTGTTACTCCAAATGAGAAGGAATATGTGACACTATTAGAAATGAATATGTGATGCTATAATCAGATTCCAGGAGATAAATAAGGTAAGTCTGAGAATTTTCAAAGACATGTTATTGGTCTAGAATAATACTTGGGTGTTCAAATGGCAAAGAAGCAGGGGGTGTTTTCCCCTTTTATATAAAATGGAAAATCAAGGTCTGCAAAGCCCTTCTGAGGTTTTTGTTTTTGTTTTATACAGGATATTTAAATGGAACATCATCTGTGATTTGCTAATCTGCTAATTCATTCATTCACAGTTGACCCTTGAACAACATGGGGATTAGTGGCAATGACCCCTCTACACACTAAAAAATCCCATATAATTTGATTCTCCCAAAACTTCTAATACCCTACTGTTGACTGAAAGCCTTACCAATAACATAAATGGTTGATTAACACATTTTTAAATATAATATATATTGTACACTGTATTCTTACAATAAAATAACCTAGAGAAAGGAAATGCTATTAAAAAATTATAAGGAAGAGAAAATACACTCATAGTACTGTACTGTATTTATATATTAAAAAAAAAAACACAAAATCACCCATAAGTGGACCCATGTAGTATAAACCCACGTTGTTCAAGGGTCAATGGTAGTCAAATTCCACAAACCTTTCAAATATAAATGAGATACAAATTGATTAATATAGTTCCTGTGCTTTAGGACTAGATACAGGGAAGGGACAGATGTATAAAACTGACCATAATTTATGGTAGAATGTGATGAGTCAATTAGAAAGTCAAATTGAAATCTGTATATATTACAAGAGAGTATAATTCTCACCAGGGAATTGAAAGTGTTTTCTTGGAAGATATGAGATTTGTGTATTTGAATTGAGCTTTAACAGTTGGGTAAGCTTTCAGCAGTCAGAGATGGAGAGAGGAATTCAGGTAAGGACACTAGCAATGAAGGCTTTAGACAGTAAATGTAGACATCAGGTAAGTCTGGTGTGGCTGCCAGAATGTAGGGAATGAGGACAGACATATGACATTGAGATCACAGAGGGCCTAGAATGCCAAAGTTAAAGTAGTTGCATAATAGTCTTTGAGAAATGGCAAGTCCTAAAATTATTTTAGTGAGTGATAGAGTTGTTGTTTTTAATCACATTCCACTCAGCATGTCAACTATACAACTCTTTCTTGATCTCATTACCCAGCTGACAGAGTGCAGGGTTTTTTTTCTTTAATATTTTTATTTATTTCTAGGAGAGAGAGAGACAGCATGAGCAGGGGAGGGTCAGAGAGAGAGGGAGATACAGACTCCGAAACAGGCTCCAGGCTCTGAGCTGGCAGTCAGCACAGAGCCCGAAGCGGGGCTCGAACCCACGAACCGCGAGATCATGACCTAAGCGAAAGTCGGACGCTTAACCGACTAAGCCACCCAGGTGCCCCAGGTTTTTGTCAGTTTTCAGAGAATTACCCTTCTAACCCTATTCCCTGGCAGCTTTTCTCTTCAGATTCTAACTTTTGACATTTGATACATAAGCCTCTGAACAGCAGTGTTTGGTTGAATTATCTGATCAAGCCATAAGCTTGCATTTGTATATTATCAGTATTTGTTTTTAAACCATAGCAAAACCAACCTTACCCTGTGATAAAATTTTGGCATGGATATTCTGAAAACATTAGCTAAATGCTTCAAAACCAATCTGACTCACTTCATCCTGATTTTTAGCATGAGATCCATAGAGATTACTCATCTAGCATCAAAATATGATGTAGAAATAGGATAACTGAATTGACATGTATTCCTTAGAGCAATTCTATCCACTATTTCTTTCTCTAAAAGAGTTTTGACAGCTTGTCAAACATTTTCTTACAAAGAGTCATCATATGACTACCTTCATCAAACTACCTGTCGGTTCACACCCATTCAGGCTTAAAACAGAATCAGTGTTTCCCCAATTGTTTCTAGTGTTGTGAATAAGAATTGCTCAATTCAGCACATCTTGAGAGATAACATGGTCTAATGGATTGAACAACAGAGAAAATTTAAAGTTTGGGCATCTATTTCTGACCGGTTCTTATTTTTATTTATATATTTATTTTTGTATGTTTGCCATATAGTTTAGAGAATTTTATTTCACTTCTGTCTGTATTCCCTTGCACAGCTCCTCAACTTCCTCTGTGGTATTTGCTATCTGTCATTAAGAAGATGAGGCTGATGTCCAAGATATAATCTGTAGAGGAGAGTATTAATTCTAAAAGCTCTGGAGAAGACATTTATTGAGAAACACTCTCTGTTCTCCTCCAGTTGTAAGTTCTTGCATCCTGATCCACTATGCAGCTCCAAATTAAAAAGAATTCTCATTCACCCTTGTTAAAAATCTTATCACATTTTGCCTTTGGTTTTAAGATGTTAGTTCTGTCAAAGTGAAATGTTCCATATGACACTTCTGTTTCTTTGGGACAAAAATGAAATGTAAGCAATTTCTAAAGGAAAAAAAATTGACTTACTGGATGCTTGTGCACCGTCTCTCTCTCTCTCTCTGTCTCTTCTTCTCCTTCTCTCTTTCTTTCTCTATTTCTCTGTCTCTTTCATTCTTGAGAATGATTACAAAAATGTATGTTTTCATAAATTGCCCCTAGCCAGTTTTGGGGGATATATATTTTTTAACATTAATTTTTTTGTTGCTAAACTTATTTTGGAGTTCAATTTTACTTTGCATATGTGTGAAAAGTGGAAGATGCACCAATGAATTTGAATACAACTTAATCCTTAGTATCATGAAAGCAACTTCATTTAAGTTCTACACGCATCTCAACCTGTCTGTAAGAAACAAAATAGTATATGATGTATCAATAAGGACTTTAGAAGGATATCTGAAAAATGTAATCTCCAGTGTAAAATTGTTTTTCAACTACATGATGCCATGTATGTGTTTATTATTAACTGTTATTTTAAATATTTTTATTGCAAGTTTTCCAATGAAAGAAAGAAGTTTTAAGACTAGCTGTAAGGAATTAATTAATTAACTAATTTGTCAGGATTCATTTTAAAAACAGGAAGAAAAACAAATAGGAAAACATAAAATGGCAGCCATAGAAAAATGGTCAAAAGTGGCCTCCTAGTCCTCTTAACTGAATGGTGGGTGACCACTGGAAATTGCTTTGCAACTTTTGATATAATCATGCATCAATTCGATCCTCACCTTTTAAGAAAAAGGCAAACACTTCATATTTATGTAATAATCAAATTTTTTCTTTCATTGCACTTATTCATTCATAAGTGTATTGAGTCTATTAATACAACTGACTTTTGTTTCAAGTTTTTATCTAAATTCTAGTTACTTAACAGCTAGTGTAATATTGGTTTCATATAATATTGGTTTACATCTAACACCCAATGCTGATCCCAACAAGTGTCCTCCTAATGCCCATCACTCATTTAGCCCATCTTCCACCCACCTGCTCTCCAGCAACCCTCAGTTTGTTCTCTGTAATTAATAATCTCTTATGGTTTGCCTCCCTCTCTGTTTTTATCTTACTTTTCCTTCCCCTCCACTATCTTCATCTGTTTTGTTTCTTAACTTCTATATAGGAGTGAAATCATATGGTATTTGTATTTCTCTGACTGACTTATTTCACTTAACAATACAGTCTTGCTCCATTCATGTCATTGTAAGTGGCAAGATTTCATTCTTTTGTAAATGTTTATTTACTTATTTCTGAGAAAGAGAAAGAGAAAGAGGGCAAAGGGTAAGAGAGAGAAAAATCCCAAGCAGACTATATGCTATTAGCACTGAACCCAACTTGGGGCTCAAACTCACAAATGGTGAGGTCATGACCTTTGATGAAATTAAGAGTCAGACACTTAACCAACTGAGCCACCCAGATGTTTCAAGTTTTATTCTTTTTTATGGCTGAGTAATATTCCATTGTGTATGTATATATACTTTCTTTATACGTTCATCAGTTAATGGATATTTAGGCTCTTCCCATACTTTGACTATGGTTGATAGTGCTGCTATAAACATTGGGGTACATGTGACCCATTGAATCAGTAGTTTTGTATCCTTTGGGTAAATACCTAGTAATGCAATTGCTGGGTCATAGAGTAGTTAGTTCTATTTTTAACTTTTTGAGGAAACTCCACACCGTTTTCCCGAGTAGCTGTGCCAGTTTGCATTCTCACCAACAGTATAAGAAGATTTCCCTTTCTCCGTATCCTCGCCAATGTCTCTTGTTTCCTGTGTTGTTAATTTCAGCTATTCTGATAGGTATGAGGTGGTATCTCATTGTGGTTTTGATTTATAGCTCCCTGATGATTAGTGGTATTGAGCATCTTTTCATATCTGTTGGCATTTGTATGTCTTCCTTGGAAATAACTCTTTTCATGTTTTCTGCCTATTTCTTAACTGCATTCTTTGTTTTTTGGCTGTTGGGCTTAATAAATTCTTTTTTTGTTGTTGTTACAAATAGCTTATTGTCAAATTAGTTTCCACATAACACACAGTGCTCATCCCCACAAGTGCCCTCCTCCATGCCCATCCCCCCACCCCCCACATCCATCACTCCTCAGTTTTTGTCAGCATTCAAGAGTCTCTCATGGTTTGCCTCTCTCCCTTTTCCCCACCATTTCCCCCTTTCTTCTCCCCCTTGTTCCTATGTCAATTTCCTCCTAATCCTCCTATACGTGCAAACATATGATATTTGTCCTTCTCTGCCTGACTTATTTCGCTCAGCATAACACCCTCAAGATCCATCCATGTTGCTACACATGGCCAGATTTCATTGTTTCTCATTGCCATGTAGTATTCCATGGTATAGATAAACCACATCTTCTTGATCCATTCATCTGTGGATGGACACTTAGCACTTTCCATGTTTTAGCTATTGTGGAAAGTGCTGCTATGGACATTGGGGTACATGTGCTCCTATGCATCAGCATTTCTGTATCCCTTGGGTAAATTCCTAGCAGTGCTATTGCTGCGTCATAGGGGAGTTCTATTGTTAGTTTCCTTAGGAACCTCCACACTGTTTTCCAGAGGGGCTGTACCAGTTTACATTCCCACCAACAGTGTAGGAAGGTGCCCGTTTCTCCACATCCTCGCCAGCATCTAGAGTTCTCTGATTTGCTCATTTTAGCCACTCTGACTGGCGTGAGGTGGTATCTCAGTGTGGTTTTGATTTGTATTTCCCTGATGAGGAGGGATGCTGAGCATCGTTTCATGTGTCTGTTGGCCATCTGGATGTCCTCTTTGGAGAAGTGTCTGTTCATATCTTCTGCCCATTTCTTCACTGGGTTGTTTGTTTTTCGGGCGTGTAGTTTGGTGAGTTCCTTGTAGATTCTGGATATCAACCCTTTATCTGATATGTCATTTGCAACTATCTTTTCCCATTCCGTTGGTTGCCTATTAGTTTTCTGGGTTGTTTCCTTGGCTGTGCAGAAGCTTTTAATCTTGATGAGGTCCCAACAGTTTATTTTTGCTCTTGATTCCCTTGCTTTTGGGGATGTGTCAAGTAAGAAGTTGCTGCGGTGGAGGTCAAGGAGGTTGTTTCCTGCTTTCTCCTCTAGGGTGTTGATAGTTTCCTGTCTCACGTTCAGGTCCTTTATCCATTTTGAGTTTATTTTTGTGCATGGTGTGAGAAAATGATCTAGTTTCATTCCTCTGCATGTTGCTGTCCAGTTCTCCCAACACCATCTGTTAAAAAGGCTGTCTTTTTTCCATTGGATATTCTTTCCTGATTTGTCAAAGATCAGTTGGCTGTATACTTTTGGGTCCACTTCTGAGTTCTCAATTCTGTTCCATTGGTCTATGTGTCTGTTTTTGTGCCAATCCCATACTGTCTTGATGATGACAGCTTTGTAGTAGAGGCTAAAGTGTGGGATGGTGATCCCTCCCGTTTTGGTTTTATTTTTCAGGATTACTTTGGCTATTCGGGGTCTTTTGTGGTTCCATACAAATTTTTGGATAGTTTGTTCTAGTTTTGAGAAGTATGGTGGTGCAATTTTGATTGGAATTGCATTGAATGTGTAGAGTGCTTTAGGTTGTAATGACATCTTAACTATATTTATTCTTCTATCCATGAGCTTGGAATGTTTTTCCATTTCTTTGTGTCTTCTTCAATTGCCTTCCTAAGTTTTCTATAGTTTTCATCATACAGATCTCTTGTATCCTTGGTTAGGTTTATTCCGAGGTATTTTATGATTTTTTGTGCAATTGTGAATGGGATCAGTTTCTTGATTTTCTGTTGCTTTATTGTTGGTGTATAGAAATGCAACCGATTTCTGTACGTTGATTTTGTACCCTGCAACTTGGCTGAATTCTTGGATCAGTTCTAGTAGGCTTCTGGTGGAGTCTGTCGGGTTTTCGATGTAGAGTATCATGTCATCTGCGAAGAGGAAAGTTTGACTTCCTCTTTGCCAATTCTGATGCCTTTGATTTCCTTTTGTTGTCTGATGGCTGATGCTAGGACTTCCAGCACTATGTTAAACAACAGTGGTGAGAGTGGACATCCCTGTCGTGTTCCTGATCTCAGGGGGAAAGATCTCAGTTTTTCCCCGTTGAGGATGATGTTAGCTGAAGGCTTCTCATAGATGGCTTTGATGATGTTTAAGTAGGTTCCTTCTATCCCAACTTTCTCGAGAGTCTTTATTAAGAAGGGATGCTGTATTTTGTCAAATGCTTTTTCTGCATCTATTGACAGGATCATATGGTTTTTATCTTTTCTTTTATTGATATGATGGATCACATTGATTGATTTGTGAATGTTGAACCAGCCCTGTAACCCAGGAAGGAATCCCACTTGATCTTGGTGGATGATTCTTTTTGTATGCTGCTGGATTCGATTTGCAAGGATCTTGTTGAGAATTTTTGCATCCATATTCATCAAGGATATTGGTCTGTAGTTCTCTTTTTTTAGCTGGATCTCTGTCTGGCTTGGGAATCAGAGTGATGCTGGCTTCATAAAATGAGTCCGGGAGTTTTCCTTCGATTTCTATTTTTTGGAACAGCTTGAGAAGAATTGGGATTAATTCTGTTTTAAATGTCTGGTAGAATTCCCCAGGGAAGCCATCAGGTCCAGGGCTCTTATTTGTTGGGAGATATTTGATCACTGATTCAATGTCTTCACTCATTATGGGTTTGTTCAGGTTTTCTATTTCTTCCCGTGTGAATTTTGGTAGTGAGTGTGTGTTTAGGAATTTGTTCATTTCTTCTAAGTTGTCCAATTTGTTGGCATATAATTTTTCATAATATTCCCTGATAATTGCTTGTATTTCTGACAGGTTCGTTGTAATAAGTCCATTTACATTCATAATTTTGTCTATTTGGGTGCCTTCTCTTTTCTTTTTGGTAAGTCTGGCTAGAGGTTTGTCAATTTTGTTTCCTTTTTCAAAAAACCAACTCTTGGTTTCATTGATCTGTTCAATTGTTTCTTTGGTCTCTATGTTGTTTATTTCTGCTCTAATTTTTACTATTTCTCTTCTTCTACTGGGTTTAG
Source organism: Proteles cristata cristata (assembly GCA_017311185.1). Taxonomy (NCBI): domain Eukaryota; kingdom Metazoa; phylum Chordata; class Mammalia; order Carnivora; family Hyaenidae; genus Proteles; species Proteles cristata. The sequence continues at coordinate 1,080,788 of JAESUZ010003619.1, read as the reverse complement.
GGCGTTCTTGTTGCTCTGCCTCTAGTTCCTTTAGGTGAGCTGTTAGATTTTGGACTTGCGCTTTTTCTAATCTCTTGAAATAGGCCTGGAGAGCAATGTACTTTCCTCTTAGGACTGCCTTTGCTGCATCCCATAGATTTTGAATTGTGTTTTCATTTTCATTTGCTTTCCATAGAGTTTGGATTATTGTATTTTCATTTTCATTTGTTTCCATATATTTTTTAATTTCCTCTCTAATTGCCTGATAGGCCCATTCTATCTTTAGAAGGGTGTTCCTTAACCTCCATGTTTTTGGAGGTTTTCCAGACTTCTTCCTGTAATTGATTTCAAGTTTCAAAGCATTATGATCTGACAGTGTGCATGGTATGATTCAATTCTTTTATATTTATTGAGGGCTGCTTTATGTCCCAATATGTGATCTATCTTGGAGAATGTGCCATGCACACTTGAGAAGAAAGTAAATTCCCTGGCCTCAGGATGTAAAGTTCTAAGTATATCCATCAGATCCATCTGGTCCAATGTGTCTTTCAAGTCAATTATTTCTTTAGTGATTTTCTGTCTGGTTGACCTATCCATTGCTGTAAGCGGAGTATTAAAGTCCCCTGCTATTAGCACATTAATTGTTTTAGATATTTAGGTGCTCCCATATTTGGTGCGTAGACATTTATGATTGTTAGTTCTTCCTGATGGATGGACCCTGTAATTATTATGTAGTACCCTTCTCCATCTCTTGTTATTGTCTTTAATTTAAAGTCCAGTTTGTCTGATATAAGTATCGCTACTCCGGCTTTCTTTTGATTTCCTGTAGCATGATATATATTTCTCCATCCCCTTACTTTTAATCTGAAGGTATCTTCCCATCTAAAATGAGTTTCTTGTAGACAGCATATAGATGGATTTTGTTTTTTAATCCATTCTGCTACCCTATGTCTTTTGATTGGAGCATTCAGCCCATTTACATTCAGTGTTATTATTGAAATACGTGGGTTTAGAATCTTTTTATCTTTTGTAGGGTTCATGTTTGTGGTGGTGTCTCTGGAATCTTTGTTCCTTGCAGCCTTTCCTTCAGAGCATCCCCCTCAGGATTTCTTGTAGGGCTGGGTTAGTGTTGGCAAATTCTTTTAATTTCTGTTTATTTGGAAAGGTTTTCATGTCTCCTTCTATTTTGAATGACAGGCTTGCTGGATAGAGGATTCTTGGCTGCATATTTTTACTGTTCATCACATTGAAAATCTCCTGCCATTCCTTTCTGGCCTGCCACATTTCAGTAGATAGGTCTGTCACTACTCTGATAGGTTTCCCTTTGTATGTGAGGGCCCTTTTCTCCCTAGCTGATTTCAAAATTCTCTCTCTGTCCTTGTATTTTGCCATTTTGACTATGATATGTCGTGCAGAAGATCGATTCAAGTTATGTCTGAGGGGAGTCCTCTGAGCCTCTTGTATTTCCACATCTACTTCCTTCCCCATGTCGGGGAAGTTCTCTGCTATAATTTGTTCCAGGACTCCTTCAGCATCTTTCCCTCTCTCTTCCTCTTCTTGGATTCTTATGATACGGATAATGTTGCATTTGACCCTATTGCTGAGCTCTCGGATTCTTCTTTCCTGTCCCTGGATCAGTTTGTCTCTTTTTTTGTCAGCTTCTTGTTTTTCTATAATGGTGTCTTCTAAATCACTTATTCTCCTTTCTGCCTCTTCAATCTGTGCATTGGAGGCCTCTAATTTATTATGTATCTCATTTATCTCATTTTTTAATTCTTCATGCCTTTTTTTCCCCATTCTGTCTGTAGTCATAGTTTCTTTGATGTCCATGTTTTTTTCAAGCCCAGCTATTAATTTTACCATTATTATTCTAAAATCTTGTTCAGTTATGCTGCTGATATCTGTTTTGAGCAGTTCATTCGCTGTCATTTCTTCTTGGAGTTTCTTTGGAGGGGAGCTCTTTCGTTTCGTCATTTTAGTTAGCGTTCCAGCTCTTGTTGGTTTTAAAGACCTGTTATGCTCTCTGTTTCTATGAGCGCTGCTCTATCCAAGAAGACTCTTTGACTGCCCAGGGCCTATCCTTTCAGAGAGTGTTTTTGAATGGTATCTCTTGGTCTCTCTTGTCGGGACCTTGGTTATTTTATTTTCCTATTCGTAGTGATATTTGGGACTCTCCACCTTGTGTACTCTAGCTTGTTTCTTGAGGTTGGGCTTAATAAATTCTTTACAGATTTTGGATGCTAACCTTTTATCAGATATGTCATTTGAAAATATCTTCTACTATACTGTAAGTTGCATTTTACTTTTGTTTATTGTTTCCTTCACTTGTGCAGAGGCTTTTATGTTGATTAATCCCAATAGTTCATTTTTTATTTTGTTTCTCTTGCTTCTGATGGTGTGTCTAGTGAGAAGAGGCTATGGCTGAGGTCAAAGAGGTTGTTGCCTGTGTTCTTCTCTAGGATTTTGATCGTTTCCTATCTCACATTTAGGTCTTTCATTTATTTTAAATTTATTTTTGTGTATGGTGTAAGAAAGTGTCCAGGTTCATTCTTCTGCATGTTGCTGTCCAGTTTTCCCAATACCATTTGTTGAAGAGACTGTATTTTTTTCCATTGGATATTTTTCCCATTTTGTCAAAGATTAGTTGACCATATATCTGTGGATCCATTTCTGGGTTTCTATTCTGTTCCATTGATCTACGTCTCTGTTATTGTTTCAGTACCGTACTCTCTTGATGACTACAGGTTTGTAATAGAACTTGTAGTCTGTAATTGTGATGCCTTTAGCTTTGCTTTCCTTTTTCAAGATTGCTTTGGCTATTCAGTGTCTTTTGTGGTTCCATACAAATTTAAGATTGTCTGTCCTACCTTTGTAGAAATTTGTAACAATTCTAGTATATAGTTGACTTTTATATCACTATCGAAAAATATTATCACTTCAGTTGATTTGGGTTCTCTCAATGCCCATTTTATATTATTTTTTAAGTTTATTGATTGTTTATTTTGAGATAGAGAGAGCAAACACATGAGCAGGAGAGGGACAGAGAGAGAGGAAGAGAAGATCCCAACCAGGCTCCACGCTGTCATCACAGAGCCCAAAGAGGGCTTGATCTCGTAAACTGTGAGATGGCCTGAGCTGAAATCAAGAGTCAAATGTTTAACTGACTGAGCCACCCATGTGCCCCTCAATGTCTGTTTTATAACCTAAATTCAATTTCTATCTGGAGAGTAGATTTCTGAAAAGTTTAGACAGTGAGTTCTTCAAAAAATACTTAAGTCTCAGTAACAGAGAAGCTCTTGATTTTTTTTGGGGGGGGGTGGTCTTGAAACAACTATTGCAAAATAAATGGATTGCTTACAAGATTTTTGAGCATTGCTTTTTCTGTATTTTATTATATTGTATTATACTTACTTGATAACTTGTTCGGATTTCAAAATCTCATCACTATTTTCTTTCAGAGATGGAAATGCATTTCTCTCAGCAAGCAGAAAAATCTATGGCAATACAGTTTGTCACTTTTGAGTATGATTCACTGTCATCTTCTCACCAAAATCTATGAAAATTCAATATGGAAGATATTATTCTTTTAAGTGATGACATAATTCATACTCAAAATGATTCACTTCTATCTTATTTGAAACCTGCTTATTTTTCTGCATCCTAGAATGAAAATATTTTTTTTGGAATTCTCTATGACCTCTAATGCTATTCTTTTTTTTTTTTTTATAGTTTATTTATTTTTGAGACAGAGAGAGAGCATGAGTTGGAGAGGGGTAGAGAGAGAGGGAAACACAGAATCTTAAACAGTCTCCAGGCTTCTAATGCTATTCTTTAAGCTGGTCTTTAGATATAAAATTCCTCTATGGTTACACTTGTCTAAAGTTCCAAGTAACCAAGAGTTCTCAGGGAAAAGAAGATGCTAGTATAAGTAGAAAGATTATCATATCATAAAGTCCAAAGAACAATACAAAGAAACTGAGATTATGATGATTTTCCTCTCAAAATTCACCTAACATTATTTGAAGGCTTTAATGCTTTTACCAATGCTGCATACACATTAGACATTTGATTAAACCTTCTTCAGTAAATGAAATTAACTTTGAATAAAACTTGCATTTGATTTTTACTTTAGTTTATTTAATGCAATATTAACATATTTTACTACATCAGTTTACTATGTCCAGATGATTTTATTACTTTGTCGAGGAGAATATTTTCATAATTAATTTGATTTTATGATACACAGATTATGAATTCTGAGATATTAAATAATTAGCAATGAATTAAAAAAACTAGTCACTTTCCACAAAACACATTTTAAGCTAGTCCAAATAATTTCCCTAAAATTTTAATATTTATGTAATCTACTATTTCAAAACTTTTATTGGTACTCTAAAGACTAAACTAGTCAATATTTCTGCTATCTGGAAGGATCATAATGACAAAAGTTTATGACACTAATAATACAGAAAAATACTATGTAAAAAGGAACCCTTATACTGAACTAGTATTAAAAGAAAAAAGTGATATACACCTAGGGAAGATATCAATTGTTGTCCATAGACAAAATGTATTTTTAAAACATTCAATATTATGTCTAGTTATATACCATTTTGTTTCAGTGATGTTCTGTTATACATATCCTTTATTTCACTGATATTATGTATCCCTATTAATGGATGAGAGTCATTTAAAATTTCAGAATAAATTTACTTTTCTCAAGTTAAAAGTTATCAGGTTACTCACTTCATAGAAAATAATTATTTTATACCTTAATAAAACCTTAAAGACATTATAGCTTAACCCTTATGATCTCTTTTACCTTTTCTTTATCCTTATTTCATGCATAGATATTGAAGATGGAGGTGATTGAAGGCTATTCTATAATTAGTGACAGGGGAAGAACCAAAATATCTGACCTCCAATTTGTGTGATTTTTGCCTACTACAACATTCTATTTCTTCCCAAATTTTGAGCTCTTAAAATAGCAGTGACTTATGATGAATCTAAGTCTTCCAAGCACAATTTTCCATTAGTTTCTTTTAACCTCTGCATGAATAATGTGACCAAGAAATCCGGTTGAGATAAGGGGCATTCACAATGTTTAAGAGACTTGTTTAAGACTGTGCCATGTACTTAGCATAAGAGCCAGGATCATAAATCAAACCTAAGACTCTGTATTCAGTATATTTTTTCACTAAATCACACAGCTTTTCGTCTCAATGTGCATTCAAGCCAGAGCATATTGCCATGCTGGGGGAAAAAGCAAGAGAGGTTATGGTCATAATATTTAAATGAGCACCTGCTGAAGACCACCAGAGCCATCTGCTGCTTGGATTCTCATACTCATTTGCCGACCTCTTTATGCTAGCATTTCCCCTCATTTTACAGGATGCCAAGTGAAGGCCACATTCTCTAAAGATTTTAAGGCATTAGCAATCATTGAGATCACCTCATAATGAACGTGTTAAGGAAGTGCTTACTTGATTTAGTGTACTAGTGTCCTAAACTACTTGAATGCTCTGTGGGTCATTCTTAGATTGTGGCTTACAAAAATAGTTAAAGTTGACCTATAGATTCTCAGTAATTCATTCCAGTATTCGCTCCAGCATTAGCCATAACTCTTGATTCATGATTCTATGGTCCTTTAGAATCTAAATTCTCAAATCAAACAAATGTACTCACTAAATACTTTTTCCTAGTCTTACCGGTGTCTAAAAAAAAAGTCCTTTAGGAGATTGTTCAATAGATAGTATTTTATAAATAACACATAGTTAAATGGAAGAGTGGAAATACACAGAAAAAAAAACAAAAAAAAGAATAAAAGACACAAGTAACTACCACACAGATATAGTGTTTTTCATTATGAGTGTTGTGTATAATTTGTATGTAAATTTTAAAATATAAATAGTATTATTATTTATGCAGATTCAAAACATATTTAAATCATCCCAGGTATACAAATTTTACCAATTAACAATATACCATTAAAAATGTAGCCTGTTGTCCTACATTATTCTTCAAAATCATTTAAAACGGTTTCATAGTGTTTCATGATTCATAATGAATCATGATTAATTTAAACATTCCCCTTTTAATACTTAAGTTGCTAACATATTTTTGTTCAAATTACCTTCTATGAAAATCATTGCATAATATATCCAATTATTTCTTTAGATAAAGCTTCTCAAGGTGGATATTGTTGGGTCAAAGAGTATGAAACGTACTCCCAGCATACTCTTTTATTTTTAATTTGAGAGAGACAAAGCATGCAAATGAGGGAGAGGGGCTGAGGGAGACAATCTTTCTTAATCTTTCTTAAGCTCAACGTTAAACATGGAGCCTGCTGAAGATTGATCAAGCCCTCCCACCCCCATGTGGGGCTTGATCCCATGACCCTGGGATTATGACCTGAGGCACAATCAAGAGTTAGCCGCTCAACTGGCTGAGCCACCCAGATGTTCCCTTCTCCTGACATATTTTTTTTAAATTTTTTTTAATGTTTTTTATTTTATTTCTAGGAGAGAGAGAGAGACAGCATGAGCAGGGGAGGGTCAGAGAGAGAGGGAGTCACAGACTGAAACAGGTTCTAGGCTCTGAGCTGGCAGTCAGCACAGAGCCCAACGCGGGGCTTGAACCCACGAACCGCGAGATCATGACCTGAGCGAAAGTCGGATGCTTAACCGACTAAGCCACCCAGGCACCCCATCTCCTGACATATTTTTAAAGAATTTTATATGCATTACCCTCCTTTGTCACCGTAATTTCCATTCTCAGACATTTTCTATGGTTGAATACAGTTCACTTTACATGGATTTTCTTGTTTATTTAGTTCAACAAAACCCTTGCTGCTTACTGGTTACATACAATTTACAGATTTGGTTGGGTATAACTAAAATTTTAATAGTTTATCATATTTTTAATATGCTTTATCATGTCAGCAGTATATATCCTTATGTTGTATGCAATCTCATTTAAAAGCCTGTACTGTTAATATTTCCTTATCCTTTGAAGGTCTTTTATTTTCTTACATAGAGAGGCATAAACTAAAAAATTACCCTGCTCATTTCTTCATACATTTGTGACAAAGACCTTCCTTCAGCCAAATTATGGATACAACTACTTCCTACCATTCTACTCCTCATTTCCTTCCTTTCTGGCTCTTATCTCTAAGTCAGGTAGGTAACTCATAGGTGTGTGCTCCTTAGGAACTAGTGCATGGAGATGTTTCTCTTTCTGAATTAGACATTGATAAACAGAACTGACTTTAAAAAATGGATGAGAATTAAATTTATTACCAAATAGCGATACTATAGAGGAGAATCTGGGGAATGGGTAAGAAGTGCCTTTATTGAAACTAGTCATACTACATATTACATTATATGTGGATGATATAATGTGGTATATCACATACTTAAGACTATATAACCACAAATTTTTTGTAATGAGTTACACATAGTACCTTAGCTGGTAGTTCTCTTTTGACTAGCGGTACAGAATTCGGCAGAAAAGGAGTTCTGGGAATATGGTATTTCAATATTAAATCATTTCATTCTCTTTTTACTTTTTATGCTTCTAGTTTGGTTTTTAATTCTACTATGCTGGTAAGTTAGGCTACATATCTATGCTTGTCAATGTATAACAATGAATGTTTACTGGTGACTTCTTTACCAATAATAATGTTTTAACACAAATAACTCAATATGCTGTCCTTTCTATACATGAATCAATAAAAATGTAAAGTAGACACAATAAATAAGATTCTTAAATATATGCCTAATTTATGAAAAGTAGATAAGTCAATTTAACATTCTCAACAGTATTATTTACTCACAATTGTAAAAAATTATCACTTCTTTCACAATAATTTGAAAGACAGCTAAATAAAATTTTAGTCAATTTTCTTGATATTTCATCTTTAATCATCATGCTTCTCTAATTAAAAAAAATGCTTTGTAGCTCTTAGACCCGTAGCTATATTTTGTGGTTTATAATGTTATTTCATTACAAAGAACACTCTTCAAGTTATTTTCAACACTTTTAATAAACTCTAACCTTTTTTAAAAATATAATTTATTGTCAATTTTGCTTACCTACAACATCCAGTGCTCATCCCAACAAGTGCCCTCCTCAATGCCCATTACCCACTTTCCCCTCCTCCCCACCCCCTATCAATCCTCAGTTTGTTCTCTGTATTTAAGAGCCTCTTACGTTTTGCCTCCCTCCCTCTCTGTTTGCAACTATTTTAACTCTAAACTTTTAATAAAAGTAGTTTTCAGTTTGATTATCTAGATTTGTTAACCAAATGTCCCTGAAAGTGTAACGGAAAGCTTCTACGAGCTTGGAGAGGAAGGACATGCTGGCCGAGCAATTTATCACTTAGGCACGCAAGCCAAAAACCACTCTGGCTCCCATTAAAGCACTTTTGAGAGCTGCAGTCGTTCCCCCTTGTCCACAGGGCATCCATTCCCAAGCCCCCAATGGATGCCTGAAACTGCAGATAACACCAAACCCTATATACACTAAGTTTTTTCCTATAATACATACCCATGATAAAGTCTAAATTATCAAGTAAGCACATTAAGAGATCAACAATAATTAATAATAAAATAGAACAATTATAACAATATACTATAATAAGAGTTAGATGGATGTGGTCTCTCTCTCTTCCTTGAAATATCTTAGTGCACTGTACCATACTCATCTTTCTCATTCTTGTGATGTTGGGAGATGATAAAGTGCCTACATGATGATGAGAAGTGAGGTCAATGGCATAATGTTAGGCTGCTACTCACCTTCTGACCATTTGTCAGAAGAGGATCATCTGCTTCTGTTCTGCAGTTGACTGTGGGCAGCTAAAAGCATAGAAAGTGAGAATGTAGAGGAGGGGGTGGCTATACATTGAAAACAACCGGTTTGTTAGTGTCACAGGTATAGAAATCTCATCTTTTAATTCTGATATTTACTATTGGTTTTCCCAAGGACTTAGCAAAGTTACAGGTTTTATCCCGCTACCTTTTTATTATAGTATAATTTAACTGCTCCCTTTCCCTTTACAATTTTTCTGCTAGGAATTGGCCTGTACCAACAAATACGATGGCCTCATTTCTTTCCTGAAACCAGTTTTTCATTAGTTTTGTAGCAATCAAAACAAATTCCATTTTCACCTTATATTATATGTGCCATTTATACGATTTTGGGTTTAGTACTGAAAACCCAGGGATGCCACATTATTTTCCACTTTACTGACTTTTTAATTGTACCTAATTCATCAGAAGATTTTGGACCTTGCAAAATAGCTTATCAGAGTTGAGAGTAGCATGCATTCTACTGAAACCTACTGGGTTTGAAGTATCAGTTATCCAAGATCTCTCTCATGGAGCATCAGCTGTTGGCCCTATATTTTCATATTCCCAACAGTTGGTGTAGTCATGGGGAATCACAGAATAACTAAATTGGAAGAGAATTTTAGCAATCATTTGGTTCCAGCCATTTGTGGCATATTCCACCGTAACTCTTCCCAATTGCCATTAAGCCATGTTTCTAAATTCTCCTGTTTTGTTGATCTTTTCAGTGAAATAGTTCTTGCATGTTGCCAACCTATTGGTAACAGAGTTCTCTATCTTTATTCTACTCCATTTCTCAGCAGCATTAGATACAATTAACCACTATAGCCTTCTTGGGCCACTCTATTCTCTTAACTTCTCTGCCATCACACTCTTTAGTGGCTGCTGCTTCTCATCTAACTTTTCTGTTTCCTTCTTTTATGTCTGATTTCTAAACACTGTTGTGCCCCCAGGATCAGACTTAAGTCTCTTTTCTCAACACCGTTTCTCCATAGATAAATTCCTCTGGTCCCGTGGCTCTAAATAATATCCATATTACTTTAACTCTCAAATTTGTATCTTTAGTCCTGAATATCCAGAAACTCCAAATCATGTGACATGATCACTTCCATCTATCAATATAGACCTCTAATAGGCATCTGAAAATTTACATGTACAAAAAAAAATAATTGGTTCCCACAATCCTTTCCCGTACATTAGGAACTTATTCAAGCTACACACACAGTGGCAACCTTTGAATTCTTCATTTTCCCTTAAATCCCATACAAAAGTGCATCAACACAACATGTTAACATTACTAGCAACACTAATACAAAATTGTAGCAGATTTAGTATGTGTAAATTACCCCCTAAGTATGTCTCCAGATAAAAACCACATGACTATTTTTCTAGGCCATGAGAAATAAATGGTGAGCGAGTGCCAACATCTTTCAGAAACAAAATGTGGAGAACTGTTTTCTCTAAGGCAGGGATACTCGTGATCTTACTTGTTGATGAAAATGAAAATATCAACCAAATATATCAAAGCTACTGTGAAAATGAAAATATCAACCAAATATATCAAAGCTACTGTGGATTAGCTATGGACACCAAAGTTCAGCAAAAATCAACAAAATGGATTTTTCTCTCCTTGAGAGACACTGCAGATGAAAAGATTTCTCTGATTTCTGTGAGAATCTTCATAACCCGAGGTTGTAGAGAACAAAGAAAGATACTTCACTAACAGAGACATAGTAAGTACCAGGTGGCTCTAGAAAGCACATTTTTGTGGCAATTAGGATTATCTAATTTACAGACTTTTGGTGTTAGCTAACTAATGATGGGATTATGACTGAGTAAATGGGGAGCTCCTTGAATAAAGCGAATACTACAATAATAGCAAGTATGTCCTCTGAATATCTCTCCTAGCTTTCTACACAGGGACCTGGTCCATTTCCGGGGAAACTGTATGGTGGGAAAGAAAAATGCTAAAATTCTTGGTGACTTTAAATACTGAATTTCATCCTGTATGAGAGGAATGACACAAAGGCAATCAGTTAGAACAGGAGATTATAGAGATAAAGTAATAAAGTGAGTACTCACCTTAGTCCAAATATATGTTAAACCTAATAGATCCTAGTAGTCAGTTCTGTGCTTTTTTCTTTCTGAGCGGATGAGGGGGAAATAAATATACTGAATGTTTCAATTTGAGTCTCAAGGGCAAACAGAACACTCAAATTAAGATAATTCTAGACGTTTTATTTATTTGATTTTACACAGAAGCTAATTCCAAAGGCATATGAAGGATGTAAAGGAGCACAAATTAAGGGAAACAAGGGTTGGCAACAGTGTAGTTTTTAATCATCCCTAGGCCCAAAGAGGTAAGAGGAGGAAGGTGATATCAGAAACTGAAGGTAAGATGGGAGTTTAGATAAGAATGTCTGGAGAACAGCAACTTTTTAACAAGGAATATAGCTAGCATGACTTGAATTCACACAGGAAACCGGGAAAAGAAATACTCTGACTTCACTACTTTGCAGAGAATCACTAGCTAAAACCAACCAGACATTAATTAGAGGACTCAAAAGTTCATGATGTAATCCATACAGGTCAGCCTTGGGGGCAAAGATCAAGATAGAAAAGGATGGAAAGTGAATCTGGAGGGGAAATATCAGGTACATTCAGCACATGACAAACTCTTCACATTAGTTCCCTGACTTAAGAAGAAAGGGACAGTGTGGAGCAAGAGAAGACTCGAGAGTTTTGTTTTGTTTTTTTAAACAATGTATCAGAGGTAATATCTTTAAACATCTCTACAACTTTAAAGTTGTAGTTTGGTGATTCTTATCACATCCTTATTTAACCATCTGGCTTGGTAGGGGCAGGAGAGGGAGGCATTTTGGAGAATGTAAATTGTCATAAATGCTGTCAACGGTTGGTCAGATTGTGATTTTCTCACTGAAGATTTTGTTTCTACCTCTGGTGAATGGTAAGCAGATATTAACCTTAAAAATGATGTTTTGTTTTGCCCATTGTAGCTGAAAACTCCCAAGAGGAGTTTGATTACACTGAGCAGGGATAGTAATACAAATTCAGTCTTGTCTCAAGGATTTATGCCAAATAAGGCCAGAGCCTTCAAGTATCTTATCTCATCATGCCATAGGTTATCCCTTTGGCCCACTAACGACATTAGGTTGATAGGCCTAGAAGGCCAGAGTTTGTTTGTGCCTTCAATGCCCACATAGGACAAGTATGTACTGAAGGGTAGGAAATCCATGGAAATACAGGTTCCTACAACCTCAGTGGAGCTTTTGGGGGACCAATGAGCAGGGTGGCTGTCCTGCCCAAGGGATAAGTTGCTTCATCATGTATCACTTACTTTAAGAAAGAGGCACAATACTTGTTAGGCCACTTGTTATTTTGATGACAATTCAAAAGGCAAAAATTCAATAAATAAATATAAAAATGTGCATTTATCAATATCTTGAGATAGAACAAAGCCTTTTGCACAAAGGCTTTCTTTGTGCAAAAAATAGGCTTTGTTTTTCTTTCCTTAGATTACTAACAGTGTTTTCTGTTTTATATAACTGCATTTAAGTTAAGCTTTTCTAAACTGGATGAGAACTTAGAAGCACTTGCAAAACAATTTAAGTGCAGAGATCTTTACAGACATAGATTCCCCCATTGTTATTATTTCTCACGCCTAATTGATCATAATTTTAAAGAATTTAATTTTATTGAATATTTCCTTACATTTAACTTAATTTTTAAAGAATTAACTTTCTTTCCACATTTATATTTCACTACTTTATGTAATAGTTACTTAATTTTTTAATAATTAAAAAAATTTTTTAATGTTTTATTTATTTCTAGGACAGAGAGAGAGAGAGAGACAGCGTGAGCAGGGGAGGGTCAGAGAGAGAGGGAGTCACAGACTGAAACAGGCTCCAGGCTCCGAGCTGACAGCACAGAGCCCGACGCGGGGCTTGAACCCACGAACCGCGAGATCATGACCTGAGCGAAAGTCGGACGCTTAACCGACTAAGCCACCCAGGCGCCCCATTAATTATTTAAGCAATGTAGGTAGAAGCACAATATACACAAATAGGTATCAGAATAAATTACAAGGGAATTTTGACAAGCATTTAACAACTCAACTAGTAGATATAAAAGTGTATGTGTATATAAGAGTAATTGTCAATTATGCAAAGAGGTAAAAGTGAAGTGGAGATGGATCTAGTTTACCATATTTGTGTGTGTACTTACCCAAATCATCTAACAGGTGATTTGTAAGGTTACTCACTCTTAGTAGAAACAAGACCAAGGGAACGGTACTGTGTTAACAGCTTTACTTCTTGGCCCTTATGATCCAATAGAGCCAATGGTGCTCAGATTGTCTATGACAGACCAGGATACTGTACAGACTGTTAAAGAACCTCATATTTTAGTGGTCCAACCAGCTACCCAGTGGCAGGTTAATTACATTGGGCAGTTTCTATACTCATGAGAATAGATACTTATTTTGGATAAAATAGAAAATAGGGTACTGATACACAGTAGGAACAGAGGGGAGTATGAACAAAACTCAGCTGATTCCCTGGGGAGCCTCATGGTACTTGAAATGACCAAAGGTCTACGTTAAGGAAAGACTACTATAACCCTCTAGAGTTAAACCACCACATCTTAGGAATGAAGATATGATCACTATCCTGAAGGCATCCTAATCACCATCTTGACAATACTAATGAAACAAAAGCATCACCCCAAAAAACTGAATTTAGAAATAGATGTAAGAACAGATGAGACTCTGGCTAGAAGAATGTAAACATATATTGGGTATATTGGGAAGTCAAAGGGATAAACTCTATTGAATTCAAACATCTTTTGGTTGGGGACAGTTTCAAACTAGGTAGAAGTAAAGCCTTTATTTTTTAGCTTCTATCGAAGCTAAAACAAGGTACACAGACCTCCTCCTGGATTTCTGGCAGCTAAACATAGACTTCAGATAATAGTTCAGCTATAGAGATGCTCTTGCTTCAGGTATTTAACTTTGAGGATTTGGGGGAGGAAAATTTTTCTTCTACCCTTCAAAGATTCTTCCAGATGATCTATTAAGTTGATGAGAGATAAACTGGAGAAAATCAAATTGAATTTTGTACATACAGGAACCCCATACACATGAGCTAAAAAACAGGATGGGAGCCTGGGAGTTCAAAGGTGAGGAGGGCAATTCACACGGCACTAGGAAGAAGTACACATATCTGATGATTAGGTTTTACACAGTCATACATATGAACCACTCAGATAAAATTTATCTCTAGTAATAACTAATTCTGGAAAAGACCCTCAATTTAGATTCTTCTATGTAGTTAAGGGAGGGGCAAAATTTTCTCTTGAGCCCACAGAGTCTCAGTTGCCTTCAGCTCAAAATAGTCCACATGCCAAAGTGCTGTATTTTGGGAAAACTTGCTCTGAACACATGCACGGTTATAAGGTAAGGACAGGGACACTTGTTCGTGTTTATTCTTGCAGTGATGGCTGGTACTTGTGAGGCCAATGGTGTGGCAGTGAATGTTCAGTTATTGTAGCAGTGAGCAGCAGGAAGGCAGCAAGCATCCAATTGCAGTGCTCCTTGACTTCCTGTGGACTTGACTTATTTTCAAAACTTGCTTATTTGCATACCAGCTGATTCTTTGGGCTTTGGACTTTTACAAATTCCTCCTCTGGAAAGATTAGCCAGAGCTAGATTCTCTTGTTGACAACCAAGAACTCTGGCTCGGCAGTATATTGTAAACACATACAAACATATTTTGCCTTTCACAACAGGCATAGATGTAGTACATTTATATGGCAGGAATTCCAACTAAGCTGAAAACTCTTTAAAAACAATTTAAATAAGGGGCTCCTGGGTGGTTCAGTCAGCTAAGTGGCTGACTCTTGGGTTTGGCTAAGGTAATGATCTCATGGTTTTGTGGATTCAAGCCCCATGAGCTGACAGTACGGAGCCAGCTGGGAATTCTGTCTCTTTCCTCCTCTCTCTGCCCCTCCCCTGCTCACACTGTCTCTCAGAACAAATAAACTTGAAAAAAAAACCCACAATTTAAACAAGTATAGAATCATAAGTTCATTGGAGATTTTCTTTCCCTTATAAAGATAGTCACCTAGCCCATTCACATGCTTACAGGATAACTACTCTTAACAATCTTTATACATTAGCTACTATTTTTACAAATGTTTAGAATGAATATTTATAAAGTTGGCTTGGAGTTTTTCCTTTTCAATAATCTGCTAGAATTAAATATATTTATAACCTTGAAAATAAAAGTACACCTACTATTGCAAAAATGGCATACGATATACATTTCTTTCTCTTTTTTTGGCTTATTGATTTTATTTATTTATATATTTTAAAAAAACTTTTTAAAGTTTATTTATTTTTGAGAGAGCGTGAGTAGGGGAGGGGCAGAGAAAGAGGGAGGCACAGAATCTGAAGCAGGCTCCAGGCTCTCAGCTGTCAGTGCAGAGCCCGACGGGGGCTCGAACTCACGAACCATGAGATCATGACCTGCGCTGAAGGTGGATGCTTAACCAACTGAGCCACCCAAATATAATTTGAATTATATTTAAGTATTTTATTGTTTATTTTTCACACACACACGCACACACACACACACACACACACACACACACACACAGAAAGACAAAGCGTCACTGGGAGAGGACCAGAGAGAGAGGGAGACACAACTTCTGAAGCAAGCACAGATCTGTGGCTGGAACTCACAAATCTGAGCCCAAGTCGGATGCTTAACCAACTGAGCCACCCAGGTGCCCATGATTTACATTATTTTATTTCAAGCACATGAAGTGGAACATTGAAAACTGTTTACATTTAATTTTTTATTTTGAAAATTATCTTCAAAGTTATATACAGAAGATTTTGCATATGTTGCACATATTTCCCCCATTCTATTAGCCTCTTCAACTTATTTTTATAATTTTTGCCATATGAAAGTTTTATATTGTTATTTTAGTGAACACAGCAATACGGTTTTTTTTAATGTTTTATTTATTTCTGAGAGAGAGAGAGAAAGAGAGACAGCATGAGCAGGGGAGGGTCAGAGAGAGAGGGAGACACAGAACCAGAAACAGTCTCCAGGCTCTGAGCTGACTGTCAGCACAGAGCCCTTCACAGGGCTTGAACCTGCCATCCGTGAGATCATGACCTGAGACGAAGTCGGATGCTTAACCGACTGAGCAACCCAGGCACCCAGCAATATTTTCTTGTATTTTTCTCTTTTATTTTTGACCCTGAGCCTTGGTTACCCTGACACTCCCCTTTGTCCCTTAATCAAAAGGGAGTAATGGTAGTTTTCTGCTGTTGCTACATTTTGCATTTACTATATTGGTTTATCAGCTATTCCATCACAGGAAAAAACAATTTTCTGTATTAAGTTTCCTCTGTTGAAAATGTCTAGATTTGGGGTTGGGGGTTACTTTTAATTAACTAGAAAATCTCTGGAATTTGTTTCTCATATGAAAGGAATTTAACTTGATCATTTTCTTAACAATTTGACCAGTTACAAAAGCAGTTGTTTAATCATTCAGTGTTATAATGAAAATTAGAAATGCCACTTTAAAAAAAAATGAATAAATCTGTTTCTGTACTTTCCACCTGTTCCGTTAGTGTTTCTCTATATGTATGCCTTTCACAGTTTGTTTATAATCTTATACTATTTCGAAGCTTAGGATTGTCATTATTTGATGTGATCGTAAAATTACCTTTCTTATTTTATTCCATTTACATTACTTTTCACATAATTGCATTATATTATTCTCTCAGAAACTATCATTTTGTTAAGCTTGATAAAAAATCCTTTGGGATATTTGTAGGAGCAGCGTTGCTATAGAAAGAACAAACATCTTTATAATACCCTATTTTTGTAGCTAGGAACATGGGATGCTTTTCATTTGTTCAAGTTTTGTTTTAGATATTCAATAAACTTTTGTAATTTTAGTTACATAGGTTTTGCAGTTATTCCCAGATATTTACTGTTTTTAGCTAAAAACCAAAAATATTTTATTATATTGCCTACTTTTATTGATATTTCAGACTACTTATACTAAAAGATATTTAAAGTTTAAAGTACAAAAATGTGGAACTTATATGTAAAATCTAAAATAGAAGGCAAATTAACAAAGATACAAATAAACAAACAAAAAATATGACACTTAAATTCTGAGAATAAACTAGTGGTTACCAGAGGGGAGGTAGGTGGAGGAATGGGTGAAATAGATATAGAGGGGTTAAGATGTACAAACTTGCAGTTATGGAATAAATAGGTCACAGAGATTAAAGGTACAGCATAAAGAATGTAGCCAGTAATATTGCAGTAACATTGTATGGTGACCAATGGTGACTATGAGTAATGTATAGAATTGTATCAATATGTTGTACATCTTAATATAACAATGTATGTTAATTGTAAGTCAGTTAAAAATTTTTTTGAACTATACAAAAATCATATTATATATAAATTTAAAAAATTAAGTAAATTCATTAGCAAATTAAAAACAATACAAAAAATGGTTTGAAAATAGCAAACTAGGGGCGCCTGGGTGGCTAAGTGGGTTAGGCAACCGACTTCAGCTCAGGTCATGATCTTGCTGTTTGTGGATTTCAGCCCTGTGTCGGGCTCTGTGCTGACAGCTCAGATTTTAATGTGAATTTAAAAAAGGAGGGGCGCCTGGGTGGCTTAGCCGGTTAAGCGTCCGACTTTCGCTTAGGTCATGATCTCGCGGTTCGTGGGTTCGAGCCCCGCATCGGGCTCTGTGCTGACTGCCAGCTCAGAGCCTGGAGCCTGTTTCAGAGTCTGTGACTCCCTCTCTCTCTGGCCCTCCCCTGCTCAGGCTGTCTCTCTCTCTCCTAGAAATAAATACAAATAAAAAAAAAATTTTAAAAAGGAAATAGCAAACTAACTCCTCTATATCCATCACTCAGATGAAATGATTAGCAAAGTTTTATTGCATTTGCCTTCTCAATCCCTTTTGTTATTGTTGATACTACTAAAATATTGTAAAGCATATCCCAGACCTAATTTGCCCCTGCATGCCTCAGTATGCATTGTTTAAAAACAATTTTCTTAATATATATTAATGTCATTTTCATACATAAAGTTGTACTACATAGTATTCATATTAAATACAGATTCAAATTTCCCTGACTTTTTAAAATGTCTTTTTACTGTTGATTTGTTTCAATTAACATCAATGTGCCAAATTAGTGTTGTTTTTAAGACTTTTGAAAATCTATATTATTCCTCCTTCCCACTGCCTGCCTCCCCCCAACTTCCCTTTTAAAAACTTTTCTTTATACCTTTGGCTTGTAAAAGCGGAATCAGTTACTCTTTGCAAACAGATTCTGGATTTGTGTTTTCTTCTTTGTGGCTCATTTAACTTATTCTTCTTTGTCTCATTTTCTGTAACTGACTGTTGGCTCTCAAAGCTTGATTAGATTCAACTACTTGGGCAAGAATATTTCTTAGATATTGATGTAAAATGGATTTAACTCATATAGTTACAGCATGAATATAACCTAAATATGAGAAAAATGGAAGGGTTACAACCTTAGTCATCTACCTCCCCAGTAATGTGTGTTTACAATATGGGACTATACATCTACTTAATGTGAATTTAAAATAAGGGAATTTAAAATAATTTGGGTATTGCTCTTCTCACACAATATGTTTTTGGGCTAAGTCCATGCTATAATATTATCTAATTCATTTTTTAACAGTTTTATATATATCGCATTTTATATACCATTTCTTTACCAGTGAAAATTTTAGTGAAGTTTCTAGGTTTTTTTTGTACCATTCAGCAATAAACACCTCATTATGCGTATGCAAAGTGTTTTGTTAATATAGACACCTAAAAGTTTAATTGATCCATCATGAGATATGTACATTTTACTTATAACAGATATCATTAAAATGCATTGCTGAGTTGCATTTTTACAACTGTGCACTCCTCGCTTCGGTACTAGAGAGTACCATTTCTTCACAACTTTTCCAGTGCTCGGAAATATCAAACATTTTAATTTTAGAGAAACTATTTCATATTGGTTTAATTTGCATTTCTGTGATTTGTGTGTTGCTACAGGGACCATTTGGGTTGTTTCAGGTCAAATATAGGGTCAATGTTTGTAAATTTTCTGTATGCATATGTTACTTGCAGGTTTCTATGTATATATGACAATATTTTCTTATTCGTGTTATTCCAGGTATATATATCCTCGTTTAGCTCTGTTTACTTGATTTATTAATTTCCGAGCATTGTGATTGCAGGGTGGTCCTTTTCTGTCTGCAGTGCCGCCATTTTCCCCATGTGTTTCTAAGTGTATCCACATTTATGACTATTATATTCTTTTGGAGAAATAGTTCCTGTATCAACATGAAATGTATTTTATTATACCTACTTTCTTATTAAAAATACGTCTTGCGGGGCGCCTGGGTGGCTTAGTCGGTTAAGCGTCCGACTTTCGCTTGGGTCATGATCTCGCGGTTCGTGGGTTCGAGCCCCGCGTCGGGCTCTGTGCTGACTGCCAGCTCAGAGCCTGGAGCCTATTTCAGAGTCTTTGTCTCCCTCTCTCTCTGACCCTCTCCTGCTTACGCTGTCTCTCTCTCTCCTAAAAATAAATAAAAAAATATTTAAAAAAAAATACGTCTTGCATCTAATTCTTTTTTTCTGATGTAAATGTTGTGATGAAGTAATATAGGTATTGCCTTTTGTTTTTAACTTGGAATATATTTTATTTTTTTAAATTTTGTTAATGTTTATTCATTTTTGAGAGACAGAAAGATGCAGTGTTAGCGAAGGAGGCACAGAGAGAAGGAGACACAGAATCCAAAGCGGGCTCCAGGCTCTGAGCTGTGAGCACAGAGCCTGATGTGGGGCTCGAACCCACAAACCAGGAGATCATGACCTGAGCCAAAGTCGGACGCTCAATTGACTGAACCACTCAGGCATCCCTGAATATATTTTATTTTAAAATATTATATATATTTATTGAGAGTACATGTATGTTGATGAGCAATGAGTGATATACAGAATTTTGAATCACTATATTATACACCTCAAACTAACATAACACTGGAATTAAAAGAATAAAGAAAAAGAAAAAATAAAGAAACTCCTGGGAGTTGAAACAGTGTATTAGTAATCACTGCTGCTCCTTATATACTTTCCTCCTGACCTGAAGAAAGAAGAAAATCAAACAAATAATAACAATGTAATTATAATAGAACCTTAAATCTCTTATGTTACCTTCATAGAAAACTGTATGTAATAACAGTAATAAAAGTTTGTTGAGCACTTCCAAAATATTTTAAAAACTAAGTATTATATATTTACATATTTAAAGAATTTCTTTTCTTTTTTAAAAAAGTTTTCATTTATTTATTTTGAGAGAGAGTGAGAGAGCAAGTATGCGAACACAAGTAGGGGAGGGACAGAGAGAGAATCTGTGCTGTCAGTACAGAGCCTGATACAGGGCTCGATCTTACAGACAGTGAGATCATGCCCTAAGCAAAAGTCAGACGTTCAACCAATTGAGCTACCCAGGCACCCCAAGACTTGATTTTTTAAGAGCCATTTTAGGTAAATGGCAAAAATGACAGGAAGGTATAAAGATTTCCTGTTTACCCTTTGCCCCCACACACGCATGGCCTTCCCCCTCATTGACATCCCCTTTCAGGGTGGCACATCGATGCAACTGATGGGCCTACACATCATCACCCAGAGTCCATGGTTTATTTACATTATGGTTCATTCTTGGTGTTGTATGTTCTATAGGTTGGGGCGAATGTATAATGACATGTATCCACCACAATAGCATCTTAAATATACAGCATCTTAAATATACAGAACACACAGTTTATTCCCAAGTAAGCATGAGCCAGCTCTATCAATTCTAACTTTCCTCTATTCTTGACTTAAAATCTAAAATGAAATGACACTTTACATACTACTGAAACCTCTTACAAACCATTTGTCAATCACATTTTCCTTCCTCCTCTGCTCCCAGAAATAGTAACTCACTTGAATTTGTTGTTTATCAATCCTAGGCATAATTCATACTATCACTTTACATGTACTTATTCACCACGAATATATTATCTTGTGTGTTTTCACAACTTTTATGTGTCATCATACTATCTGTGTCATTTGTAACCTCTGTGTCTTGTTTTCATTTCAGAAGTTGTTTCTGCATTTAACAGGTATTATATCTTCATTTATGTCTGTGAAAAGCTAAATATTGTTATTTTAAAGTTATTACCTGATTTTTCTAATAACTCATGCAGTAAATTCATGATCTGATTTTTATTTTGATGGCTGGCTTTCCTCATGAGCATTCTAAATTTTGTCTGCTGATTTATTTGATTGTATTTTTTTTTTTTTTACGTTTTCATCTTCCTCTCCTTTCACCTACCTGTCAGCTTATCCCCTTTCTCTCCTTTTATCTCTCTCTTCACTTTAGAGGATTTAGAAAATTGCCATTGCTTTTACCTGGATCTTTGCTTCAGACTGGATCCTATTGTATCTCATAATAACGTTTTAACCCACTCCACCACCCCACAATGACGTATCAGTTATTATTGCTTTTGGCTTTTGTAACAGAATCAGTGGAAAGAGCAAAGGTCAGCTATAATGGTTTCATCAAATAGTGATTAGTTTTTCTCACATAAGAGAAATCTGGACGCAGGTTCTCCATGAAATCATAGGTGTCCAAACTTTTTCCAACTTTCTGCTTCCCTATTGTTAGCATGTGGTTTTCATCCTCAAAGACTCCAGAGAGCTCTTATACTTCTATCCTGAGGGATAGGAAGTGAAAAGGGCAAAGGTCAATAGAGCATGCCACAAATATTAATACTTGCATAAAAGTTGGGGAAATTCTGCTGAGTATTTTCCATATATCTTCTTGGCCTTATTATACATATGTGACAACTTTACATCCAAGGGAGTCTGAGAAAGCAAGTATTTTTTATGTTTATTTATTTATTTTGAGAGAGAGAGAGAGAGAGAGCATGAGAAGGGGAGAGGGAGAGGAAGAGAGAGAGGCACAGAGCTTGACATGGGGCTCCATCCCAGGAACTGTGAGATCATGACTTGAGCCTAAATCAAGAGCTGGATGCTTAACTAACTCAGCCACCCAGGTGCTCCAAAGGCAATTATTTTTAATTTATTTTTTCAGCTGAGAAACTGTGGGAATGTCTTGGTAAGGCAGGAGGGGAGAGGGAAACTAGCAGTGATTTAACAAAGCTGTGGGGTTACAGCAGACTCACCCATCAGCACAAGGCAGCTTGGCTTGGTGTCTGCTCACAGGCTGTCTTCTACTCTTCCTGCCTCTTTCAGGCCCACTCCCTATAGAGAAGGGTTGGAAACTCCTGCTGGCAGGATTTTTACATTTTTTAAAAGGTTGTTCAAAAATAGAAGAAGAATATGTGATAGGGACCCTCAAAGCCTAAGACATTTACTACTTTGTTCTTTGTAAAAAAAAAAAAAAAAAAAAAAGAAAAGAAAAAGAAAAAAGAAAAAAGAAAAAAGAAAAGAAAAGTTTGTGACCTTGTTTTAAAGCTCCAGACTCTACTCCAGTAGGCTTTTCCCTCATCTTCCTATTTAGCTAACTCTAGCTACTAAATATTGTGGAACAGTTTTATTTTGTCATTCTGTCAAGGAATTATGTTTCCTACTCTCACTTTCTGCTTTAGCTTCGAAGCCCAACATGCCTGAAACTTCATCCCACTCATTACGTTATACACACACATACACATCTACACATATACACGTTCATAACAAAATATACACCATGATAGTGAAGGACTCATGTATCCCAGCTCTCAATCAATCAGCAGATGGCATTTTTCTGGCTGCAGGAGCTGCTTCAATAGGGACCATGAGATCACCTTTTGGTTATTTCAGGGTAAGTGTTCTCACTAGTTAGATATAGAATAAGAAATGTAAAGCTCAAATGTTTCTTGTAGACATCCCATGATCACGATGAAATCCATCTTAGAGCAAAACTGACATGGTAGATGGGGTGTGGAGGACACAGAGTACACCAGTCACAGATTCTTTCTGCCTCTGGATTTTCTGTTTGTGCGAGTCAGGTATGTTCTTACTGTTCTAAGTTCTGCTCCTCAGAGTGACCCATGGGCCAGCAGCATTATGAATGTCTGGGAGCCTGTTAGATGTAGAGACTCTAAGGACCCATCCTAGACCAACAGAATCACAATCTATACTTTATCAGAATCTCCAAGTCATTAGCAGACACCAAAATTTCAGAAGTATTTCTATAGCAGTGGCTCTCTCCATATGGTGTGTGGATCCCTGGGGATTTCCAAGGCCTTATGTAGCATCTGTGAGGTCAAAAGTGATTTTATGATTATAATAAGACACGGTTTGCCCTATCAACAGTACCTACTGCTATATAGTCTTCCTATTTTTAGTGAGAAATAATGCAGAAGGAAGTTTTTCTCCTTCTTTATAGTAGGCTCCTGTCGTTTCTGTTTTTTTAGCATATTTTTCTCTTTCCCCTTATGCCAGTGATGTGATTATATTGGAAGAGCCCACTCTTTGTCCATGGAGTTTAGGTGTGGGTGGCTGCCTGCCCTTACTGCTCTCTTAGCAGGCCTGGGGAGATAACCTACGTTTGGCCAATGAACTCATTTAATTCTCTTGGCCTCAGTGATTGATTCATAAATCAGCATAGGACCCATGTTGGTGCATTCGGAAAAAATACCAACATTGTTTTTTTCTGGCGATATTGGGAACAAGAATCTCTCTTATCTTACTTTCTTTTTAAAAGGATGGGATAGACTAACATTGCCAGGAGTTCCAGATGGCTTCTCTGTTATAGCCAGGTATCAAATTTAGGTCTAAAATAATTTCATTTAGAGTCTTGAAGCATACGCTATGTTACTGAAGGCTGAGTCTGTTTTGTGAAGCAAAGGCAAGGTATAACATTAACTACAACCTTGGCAATCTACCAGTTCACATTCATTTCCTTCCAGACATTGGTATTGATTTTTATTCATCTTTGGAATTGATTATATTGAAATCACTATTTCCCACTTTATTTTCATTATTTTTGAGTGAAGCTTGGTTTCATGAATATCAAAAAACACATAAAATAAAAAAAATTTTAATATTTATTTATTTTTGAGAGAGAAAGAGTGTGTGTGTGTGTGACAGGGGAGGGGCAAAGAGAGAGAGACACACAGAATCCAAAGCAGGCTCTAGGCTCCAAGCTGTCAGGACAGAGCCTGACACAGGGCTTGAACCCATGAACCTTGAGATTATGACCTGAGCTGAAGTCAGACATTTAACTGACTGAGCCACCCAGGTGCCCCAGATACATCTTGAACTGAAGGTTCTAGCAACCCTTTTTTATTTACCTTTTAATTCTCGGTACCTAGCACACTGTCTATTTCATACTCACTACTGAAATTAAAAAGGAATATAGTCATTGTGACTTCAAATCCTTCTTTCACTACACTAAACTAGTATGTTGTTAATTTTGCAAGGAGCTGAAAACATTTTTTCAAGGCAGACATCCTATTACCTTACAAGGATCCTCAAGTATAATTTGACTATTACAGCTTCAAAGAATGCTATGAAAAACCTTATAGAAAATTATTCCTTTAATTTAATATTTGTTGAGTACCTCATATATGCAGGGCCTTACATTAGTTGAATAAGATACAATCCATCTTATCCATACTCAGAAAGATCCTATTTAGTGGTAAGATGGACAAAAGCATACTTTTAACTTGTGTTATAAGAGCAGCAAATGCAAAGCACAGAGTGTTACACATTATCTGTGACGATCAGAGTAGTGACATTGAAGTGCCTTACAAGCAGAGATGGGGGATTCTTTTTAAGTTTATTTAATTTTGAGAGAGAGAGAGAGATAAAGTGTGAGACTGGGAGGGGCAGAGAGAGAGATCAAGAAAGAGAACCCCAAGCAGGCTCAGAGTTGTCAGCATGGAACCCAATGCAGAGCTCGATCTCATGAAACATGAGAGGATGACCTGAGCTGAAATCCAGGGTCCAACATTTAACTGACTGAGCCAGCCAGGTTCCCCGAGATGGGGGATATTATAGGCAAAACAAAGGCATATTCAGATGCACCAGTATTTGATGCACCAATATTTGAGGGAAACTGTAAACAGTTTAGAATTGTTTGAAAGAGGGATGATAAGAGATGAGACTAAAGAGAAAGGCTGAATCCAGATCAAGAAAGGCTGTGTTTGCCACATTAAGGAACTTTGATGTTATTCAGCTGATCACTGCTACTTACTTTTAAAGAAAATCCACCTGAAAAACATATCCATCCTGATATAATTAGAGATTATAGTGTCTTGTGCATTCCTCCTTCTGTGGGAATCATTTACATAGATAAAGGGGATCCTTTAAAATGTCTTGCAGAAGATAGAGAAACACTCTGGAGACTGGAGATGTGGCTCTAATGATAGACTTGAAAGGTAGATTTAAGGTAGTGGCTGTGTGAGAGGAAGGCACTTTAATTTTTTTTTAACACTTATTTGTTTTTGAGAGAAATAGAGTGTGAGCAGAAGAGGGGCAGAGAGAGAGGGACACATGGAGTCAGAAGCAGGCTCCAGGCTCCGAGCTGTCAGCACAGAGCCTGACGCAGGGCTCGAACTCATGAGCAGAGAGGTCATGACCTGAGCTGAAGTTGGCCACTTAACCCACTGAGCCCCCCAAGCACCCCAAGGAAGGGCATTTTAAAAATAATTATTACTTGGTGTTTTCAGGGACATAACCAGTGGAATTTAGATATGATAATATATGTTATTTAACTTTAAAAATTTAGAGGCTATTTATAAAGCCCCTTTAGAGAATGATATTTATAAATACATGAAATAGAGGAAGGGGTTACCGCCTCACAAACTGAAATAATGAATTTATAGCTTTCTTTGAGACTCTTGACAAAAGATGTCCCCTCACTCCTCACTTTAGATTCAATGTCATATTCATGTATAGTTTTATACTCTCAGAAATAGCCTAAGATCTGTTGGTTCCAATTTTATACAGATAATATTAAATTAGTTTTGGTGACCGACAGTGAGTGACCTTTCCCTAAATTTCTTCTGCCTTTCATGTCTTTACCTTCATTGTAATTTGCATTTTTGGTTTTATATGTTTGGTTAGAGTAATACCCTTCAATTTCTTTTACATCATGACACACCTAAAAGTGATATATGTATACAGTACAAGAAAAGCAACAGATATGGCTGCTTGCTTTAGGAGACCACAAGCTCCAGCCTACCATACTTTGTTAGATCGCTTGACCCTGAAGGGAATTGCTATCTGTTTAGACCCCTGTAGCCTGTTCACATTGGTTGGAAGGTTCTGGGTTATGGAACGGAACATAAAGAGCTCATGACTATGGGATACATACCTGCATTGTTTAGCAAGTATTGTGATGGCATTGGACATAGCATATAACAAAAATACCAAGTGGCTCAAGGAACAGTTGCTAGTGGCCACATAGGGATCTTGCAACATGGTGTGTAAAACTCAGGAAAACCTGCAGTCATTTCAGAAAACATGACTGAAAGCATGTATTTGACTGATGAAGGCTCAGGAGCACGTGATAGGGTAGTATAAATATCCAATTCTTTTAGTTCATAAACAAGGGAGCTTGAGACTAAAGAAATGATGTGTCTTGACTTGAACAGAGGTTAAATGACTGGATCATAAGCTTTATGAAGTCAGGGCCATTGTGTTAACCGCTTATATCCTGTTGCTTAGTGGAGTTCATAGTACCTGTAAGAAGTTTTCTAAAATGTTGTTGACTGAATGAATGAATTGGCCAGGGTCACACAGGTAATGACAGTTAAAATGAGAATTACAAGCTTCAATCTCCCAGCTCAATATTTGATCCACTGTGTATTAGACTATGTCACATTTGTTATCAATGCTCTGTGAAGAAATCATTATGTGCCACAAGGCATAAAAGGTCATGAATACATTCTAGATGAATATTTTAAGGATTTACCTTTTCTTCTGTTTTGTAACTGTCCCTATCCATCATATTTATAAGTTAAACATGAAATATTTGGATTGTCATAAAGCTTATGCTTAATATAAACATACTTAGAAACAACAAAGTTGGTGTTATATGAATTTCCACAACATATTTTCCTCTTTGGTAGTTATAATATTTCATTATTTTCTTCAGTAATAGAATATATTCAGCTCTCTCTTTATTACCTATTAATCAAATGATGAAAGGCAAAATTTTAAATAAGTAATTACTGATGTGGGGCGCCTGGGTGGCTTAGTCGGTTAAGCGACAAACTTTCGCTTAGGTCGTGATCTCGCGTTCGTGGGTTCGGGCCCCGCGTCGGGCTCTGTGTTGACTGCCAGCTCAGAGCCTGGCACCTGTTTCAGTCTGTGACTCCCTCTCTCTCTGACCCTCCCCTGTTCACGCTGTCTCTCTCTCTCTCCTAGAAATAAATAAAATGTTAAAAAAAATAAATAAGTAATTACTGACGTGTCCTATATACATTAAAATCAAAATGAGCACTATCACTGAAAGGTTATGTCACTCACAAATTCATTAAGCATTCATTAACCTCACCTCAGGTATAGGTGTCCTTTTTTACATATTTCAGATTTGCCTACACCTGCCCTGAGCAAGATTTCAAAAATGTTTATGACCCTATGACTACCTTAGTGATGAATCCCCAGGTAGATATTTGTGAAATCCTCATCTAATGTGGCTTTTCCCCCCTCCACCAGGTCCTTTATGCAGTTCAATTTATAAGATGACACAAAGATAAAATGAGTTTTCTCTTTTTTAAAATTTCTTTATTTTGAGAGAGAGATAGAGAACACAAGGGGGAGATGGGCAGAGAGAGAGGGAGAGAGAGACTCTCAAGCACGCTCCATGCTGACAGGAGCAAAACTCAGTCTTACGAAATGAAAGATCATGAGCTGAGCATGAAACCAGAGTCAGATACTTAACCGACTGAGCCACCCAGGTGCCCCCAAACAAGTGAAGTTTCAGTGTGGGTGGCTCCATCTTCCTTGTAGCTGCCAAAGTCTGAAGAGACCTGGGGTAGAATGCTTAGTCATGGGGCAAGCTTCTGTGGTTGGCCTGGCAGATGGGGAAAGGAGAAGGTTTCCATTCTTCACCATCTGAATGACATTCTCATTCTCCAAAGTATGGCATTATCCCACTTGTTGACAATTGTGTTTCACAGAGAGACACCCCCCCCACCCAAAAGATATTTAAATTCTTTGATATGGTTTTTGTGATTATTCATGTAGAAATATTCCATGTGATTCTGGGGTAAGGCAGCACCACTGGAGACCTGTAATCTGGCAACTGGCCTTTGGGTTTGGTATAAATCTTCACTAGTTTCTCTTAGTACCAGATATTTTCCAACAGGTTACCAAAATTGCAGCAGGGATAGGCAGAGATGGAGGCACAGTGAGGCACCTTATAGATGATAGCCAATTCTTCAAGGGAGAGCTGATCAATCTTACTTGACACATAGATACAGTGGATATAAACTCTGTTTCCTTCCACCACGTCAGTGAGGTCCCCTACTGTGGTATCGCTATGCAGAGCCACACCGGCCAACCAGAATGCTCTGCACAATTTCAGCATCCAGCTCACTTTGAGGGCAAGTGGCTGTGAGGTTAATGCCTCCCTTATCCTTATTCTTAAAGCCAAAGTAAGAAGGGTTGTTGTTCAAGTGAATACTAAAGCCTTCCAGCTAATTTTCAATAATCTTTTATGTCTCGATGGTTTCAGGACATCAGGAACCAATCAGGATCAAGTTATACACACAGGCCACTGCAATGACTTCCTGTACTTTTTTCCATTCTTGGCATCCCCAGTGATAACTGGGAGGTCCAGGAGCCCCCATCTTGGCACCTTTGTATCTGATGACACCAGGAACTGTGGGTGGTGAGAGTAGTGAACACAGGCTGTCATGTCGGAATATACCCCTGCCAGGTTACTAAGTGGTGTTGGCTTCTCCAAGGATGGAAAATCTACAAACCCAATTTGAGCATCACTTGTCTTGACCACATCAAAATCTTCTCCCAGCACACTACCACCACCTTGTAAAGTAATGTGTTCTCTACAAAGCTTAGAAAGACCAGCCTTAAGCAGGTGGTGTGTTGTGGCCTTGTTTTTCTTGAATCTAAGCCATCTTGGCTTCGATATCCACGATCTTGGTTAATGTACTGCTCCTGGTGGCTGATCCCACGGGATGCAGTGGTCTCTATGCTGCTTCCCATCACACACCTGGTGCAGAGCAGCCACACCCATCAGGTGTTAATGCCGTGCATAGGCTAATACTTCCTACTTCTTTTTTTTTCTTAGTTTATTGTCTAGCTGGCTTCCGTACAACACCCCGTGTTCATCCCAACAAGTGCCCTCCTCCATGAGCACGGCCCCCCTTTCCCTCCCCCCCACCCCCATCAGCCCTCACTTTGTTCTCAGCATTCACGAGTCTCTCATGATTTGCCTCCCTCCCTCTCGTACTTCTCAGTTTTTAAGTTTGTTGTTGTGGTGGTTGTTGTTGTTATTGTCCGTATGTCTTTTCTTTATTAGGGAAGGGGATGCATCATTTACCATGGACTTCTGTGCTGGCCCCAATGTGCACACAGGTTCATATTGCCTAACTCTGCATACTGAATAAAACAAAGCAGAAAGACAAGTTTATTGCAACAGTTTTGACTGCAAACTGGGAAACTGAAGGCTACTCAGAGCTATGAGTTCTGAGTTGCTCACAGACTAAAGGGTTTTAATGAGGCAAAATGCAGAATACATTTAGTTTTTTCAGAATGATTGCCTAATGGTCTTCTTCCTTATTGGGATCAGAGCAGTGGAGTCAGTGGAACACGGAAGTTCAAAGATGACGTTAGCAGATGTGATGTTTGGGAACTGGCTGGCATCCTTTGCTGATTTCTGAGAAGAGCTGTAATTTAGGTAAGGTTGTTTTGTTTTTCTTTGATGTGACTGTACAGGCCATTCCATTTTGTCCTTAACATATGTGACTCCATTTTTGTTTTAGTTCTATAGTATACATATGTGTACATATACACCTGCAGGATGCCAGAGCTCTGGTGGATTGGGGACATCCAGCTCTTTTACAAGAGGGTATTAGAAAGAGGTGATTCTAATTGATGGGAAACTGTAGCCCCACCCTGGTGGGAAGCCATCACTGTCTGCATGCCCAGGTGCAGCTAATAATACCGGGGGTTTTTTGAGGGTAGGACCTTGGGCGGACAGAGCAGTCTCCATCCCTCCCACCCTGCCCTGGACTGGTGGCTTGGTCTCACTCTACCCTCAAGGTAGGTCTCTGGGCTCTGCAGGGACAGGGTTTGGAAGACCTTGAATGTTCCACAGGACCACTCCGTGGGCCCTTCTCCACACCATACTTGTCAGAGTTCATGACTCTTCATCTTTCATGATAATTTCTATCGATCAAATGTTTGCAGGTGAGGAATGATAAATTGAAATATTGATTATAATAATAGCAACTTGGCAGAGTGCTGTGAATTGCACTGTTTTTCCCTTTCACCTAGGCTCTGGCGTATGAGAAAGTGGATGCCAAAGTGGTGATTTAGCAATTGCCACATTATTTGTGATTTTTGAGACATTATAGAAAAACAAAAGATTACAGAATTTAGAGTAGGAAAAAACTAACAATTTGTGTTTTTTTAAAAGGTTTTCTTCTGAAAATTGTAGGTCATTCAATTTGTAGTTAATGTTAGAGAAGAGTCTGAATTTTGTTATGAAAGGGATGATTTATTCACACAGAGAAAAGGGTGTATTGATTGCTAGGAGTTACTATGTGGTGAGTTAGAATAAACTTTACTGAAAAAAACCTTAATTTCAGGATTTGGAAGAGTTTGGCTGGTATACCAGAAACAACATAACATGCTCTTTGCTAATCACTTACAGCTTTTTAAGACATGCGTGAAGGCAAAATAGAGACATGCAGACAAGATGATTCTGGAGATGAGTAAACTTGTAGCTTCTTATAAAAGTGTAACGGAAGATTCCTACAGAAAGTTGCACAAATAATTGGCACATTTCTGTTTGAAATTTATTAATGACTCAGAACACAGAGGAGTACTTACAAAACTAATCAACATTCATCTAGCAGTTCGCAATTAATAGCTCATGTAACCTGGAATAGAATCAGAATTCAGAAGTATCTCATAAGAGTGGAAAATAATGGGCTCAATTGAATAAGAAAATATTGATATGAAAAGTCCCAAACCGATAAATTCATAGAGACAGAAAGTAGATTGATGGTGACTAGGGCCTGGGAAAAGTGGGAAATGGAGAACAGTTCTAATGAATAGTTTCTTTTTGGAGTAATGAAATGTTTTGGAATTAATGTATGGTAGTGGTTGCATATTTTGTAAATATACCAAGATCTACTAAATGTATACTTTAAAAGGGTGAATTTTATGATAATTATATCTCAAAGTTTAAAAAGACATTTATGACTAATAAACTGGGAATAGAACAAAAACTTATGAAAAACAGAAAGAAACTGGGTACAGTAGAGTTTTTATCTTGCACATGTAGTCAGGTAAAACTAGTTGCATTCCCATTAACTTCTGTATTAAAACATGAACAAAAATAAAAGTGTATCGTCACCATTATTGTTTAGCATTGTTTTAGATATTCTAACCAGGACATATGTTTTAAATATTCTAACATGGTATATATCACACTTAAATACTGGAAAAGAAAAGGCAATGCTATATTCCATGCAGATGACTCGATTGTCTACATAGAGCACACAAAAGAATTAAAATAAAAACATTTATTTTCATTTTGTTTAAGTATAGGCGACACACATTAGTTTCAGATGCATAACATAGTGATTTGACAACCTTCTACATTATGCTGTGCTCACCACAAATATAACTACCATACAACACTATTACAATACTTGACTGTAACCCTTAACTATCATCACCATGACTTATTCATTCAAAATGAAAACATTTACATTTGAAATTGAAAGAATTCAGAAAGGTAGATGGAAGAAAAAATTGTTTTAAAAAATCAACAGGTTTCCTATATATTATAAACAAACCAATATAACAGGAAGTTAAATGGAAAAGAGAGCTTTCGTGATAACAGTCTAAATAACAAAATACTCAGGATTTAAATTCATAAGAGATGTGCAAAGATGAAATTCTTAAATGGGTCTCAGAAATGGATAATTGCAGGAAATTGATGAAAACATGTCATGGTAGAGAACTTTACTAGGTAGAAAAAATCTTTTTTTAGGTAGAGAATCCAAAATGTCCATCAGATTTTCAAATGGCTTTAACTTTAAGAAACAAGGTTTACATATCATTGTCTATAATAGTGTAATAAAAATACATTGAGAAATAGGTAGAAGAAGAGCTTGCTAGACAATTTGGAATTGACAGATAAACGGAACCATATAGAAAATTTAAAAATTATGGAGTAGTAGAAGTATTTGCTTTGTGATAAAGGTGACTTCTCTAATAGAAAAAAATGAATTAAGCACATGATTTTCAAGAAAATAGACAATTACTTAGAAAAAAATAATTATTTTCTACCTCCCATATACCAAAATTTCAGATTTATTAATGATTTTATAAGAAGTTAAATCTTAAAGTATTAGAAGAAAAAGTAGGTTAATTTTTATGTAATGTATGTCTTAAAGGCGTCAAACCATTATTAAGAAATGAATATTCTTTTGAATATAGGAAAATATAGGAACTTTATGTAGAGTTTAAAAGGCAAATAACAAATTGGAAAAAGCATGGCAGTATATATGACAAGGTTTAATGTACTTAATACAGAAAACTCTATAAAAAAAAAAAGCCTCAGAGTGAGATCAAAAGAAAAGTGACCAAAGGCCAAGAAAAAGCAATTTCTAAGAAGAAATACAAATAGCCAGTAGACATATAAAATGTTAAAATATACTAATAGTCAAAGAAATTCAAATTTAAATAACAGTAATACAGTACTGGCTAATATTAAGAAGTCTGATAATACCCAGTCTTTAAGCTGGAGTTAGGAAATAGGCTTTTCCATTCATAGACTGGTGATCAGGGTCAAAAATTGCCATCACGTTTCTAACTGGCAGTTTGCCAATATCTATATAAAAACCTTAAAAACATGGGTAAACTTGGGGCACCTGGGTGACTCAGTTGATTGAGCATCAGACTTGATTTCGGCACAGGTTGTGATCTCATTGTTGGTGAGATTGAACCCCATTTGCTGTCAGCACAGAGCCTGCTTGGAATTCTCTCTCTCTCTGCCCCTACCCTGCTTTCTCTTTCTCTTTCTCTTTCTTTCTCCTTCTCTCTCTAAATAAACTTTTAAAAATAAAAATTTAAAAAAATGTGGGTAAACTTTGACCCAGTAATCACTGTTCTCAGAAGATACCCTAGGGAAATGATTATGTAAATACTCACAAATGTGTATTTGAGAAATGTTTCTGCAGCATTTTTATAGTGGTGGCAATTTTAAAGATATTAGTAGGTTAAATGAATTGCAGCTGCAGCAACAGTAATTTCCCAGAATATTTTAAAATAATATTTCCAGTCCTGAGGCGCCTGTATGGCTCACTCAGTTAAGCGACTAACTCTTGATCTCTGCTCAGGTCTTGATCTCTGGGTCATGAGTTCAAACCCCATGTCGAGTGTATACTGGGCGTGAAGTCTACTTAAAAAAAAAAATTCAAGTACCACACACTCTTACTTAACCCAATCTCCCCCATTTACAGTTTGAGTCTGTTTTTCCTTGTCCTGAGTCTAGGTAGGACTTTGTAGCTCTCTTGCTGAGTAGAATATAATGAAAGTGATGTTTAAATGCAATATCTGTCTCTGTCTCTTTTGGAATTTTTCTCCCCCAAAACGCATGCTGTTCTGTTTCCATGTTGTGAGGAAGCTCAGTCTCCCTGGCAAGGTCACCTATAGGTTTTCTAGTAGCATCTAATGTTCATGTAAGCGAATGAGATTTCCGATGAAACCAGCCTCCATCCTTCCAGCCACTACAGCTGGTTCTGAGTTGAGAGAGAGGTCTGCTGAGCTCTTCCAAACTGCAGATTTGTGAGCAAAAGAATAATTGTTTTCAGTTACTTCGTCTTGAAGTATTTGTTACATGGCTAGTGTACCTTGAACAGTATTGTTACATCTACAACTGGCATATTGTAAAGCCATTTTACATGAAAATATAGAGGAATAAATATCTTAAAATTGTAAAGACCTTTACAAAGTTGCAACTTGGAAAAAGTTCATGAGAATATGTATAATTACATTTTGTATGCACGTACAAAAACATAAATATCCAGCCAGCATATATGTATGCATAGAAGAGGTTAATATTTACCAAAATGGAAATGCTGGTTCTCTTCAAATGTTTGAATGAAGGAATGATTTATACTTAATTTTTATTCTTGCTCATCTTGCTTACCTGCTGTATTTTCTAAATTTTCTTTAAGTAGATATTGATCATTTGTTCAATGAGGATGGGACAAATTTAGACTTAAATTACTTAACTAAAGTACAAAATATAGAGGAATATGGCTTAATAGCTGTTCATTTAAAAAAAAAGACCGGAGTTTTAGTTGATCACAAGTTCAAAATCAGTCAACAGTGTGCTGTAAGTGCCTAAATGTTAATGCAAAATTAGGTAGCAATTACAAAATTTGAGAGTCCAAAGGATCAGAAGCTATAGTCCTATTACATGACTTAGAGGTAGCCCAGTTTAAGGACTGAAACTGCATTTCTTCCAGAAGAAACTGACCTGGATGGTGGTAAGTTCTGAAGTAAGGTTATATGAGGGACAGTGGAAACAATAGGAACTCCTGTTCTTCTAGAAAAGAAACAAACAGGAGCCCAGTGGGTTGAGTGTCCCAGTGTCCCAGTGGGTTAAGTGTCCAACTCTTGATTTTGGCTCAGGCTTAGTTTGTGAGTTCAAGCCCCACAAAAGGCTATGGTGCTGGTCAAGTGGAGCCTGCTTGGGATTCTGTCACCACACTCTCTGACCTTCCCCCCTTCTCTCTCTCTCAAAATGAATAAACATATATTAAAAATATGTTGGAAAAGAAACAAATATAATTGATACAGGTCTAGAAAAGTGGGGCTGACTTTATGTGGATAATTTTAGAGAGCAAGAATTAAAGACACTGAGACGGATTTGGCTCAGTTGAAGAAAATACTTTCAGTTAAATCAAGATATTAAAAAACTGACCAAAGAATGTAGTGAATCCTTGTCTCTGATATTGAGCTTCCTGGATGTCAGGATGTTGAAGTAACTCTATACTTCGTGGTGGGGGTGGGGGTCTACCTGGATATCATCTAAAGTCCTGTCCCTGTCAAAATCTGCAAAAGTCTTAGTCATAGGATCAGAGCTCCAACAATATACTCTCGGGGCAATATTCTGTAAAGTCATTCCTTAGCTTACCTTTTTCTAACAGGCTAGTTTCTGAATTCCTAGTGTCTGCTAACTAGCACAGCTGAAACAAGTTTGGCAGTGGTTCTTCTCAGAAATAAGGACTCCTACTTCTGAAGATGATGTGTTTTAATGAAGTCTCCTCATTAAAACTTTCTAGCTTTGATTACCAGTGTGTCTCCATGCAGCACATAATAGATATTTGCCCATTTCTTATGTAATCTGATTAATGTAGATAGCTCATCCTAGTCATTCAAACCACAAAGTGAATTTTAAGCCTTCTTTTCCCCAAATAGGCTGAATATAGATCTGTTTCTTATGTACTTATTTTTTTAATTTTTATTTATTTATTTATTTATTTATTTATTTTTATAGGCTAATAATTGCTCTTTATTCATCAATTTTTTTCTGAGTTTTTTTTTAAACAAATAATTTATTGTCAAATTAGTTTCCACATAACACCCAGTGCTCATCCCCACAAGTGTCCTCCTCTATGCCCATCCCCCCCTCCCCCCACATCCATCAGTCCTCAGTTTTTGTCAGCATTCAAGAGTCTCTCATGGTTTGCCTCTCTCCCTTTCCCCCACCATATCCACCCTTCTTCTCCCCCTTGTTCCTCTGTCAAGTTCCTCCTAATCCTCCTATACGTGCAAACATATGATATTTGTCCTTCTCTGCCTGACTTATTTCGCTCAGCATAACACCCTCAAGGTCCATCCATGTTGCTACACATGGCCAGATTTCATTGTTTCTCATTGCCATGTAGTATTCCATGGTATAGATAAACCACATCTTCTTGATCATTTTCTCACACCATGCACAAAAATAAACTCAAAATGGATAAAGGACCTGAACGTGAGACAGGAAACTATCAACACCCTAGAGGAGAAAGCAGGAAACAGCCTCCTTGACCTCCACCGCAGCAACTTTTTACTTGACACATCCCCAAAAGCAAGGGAATCAAGAGCAAAAATAAATGATTGGGGCCTCCTCAAGATTAAAAGCTTCTGCACAGCCAAGGAAACAACCCAGAAAATTAATAGGCAACCAACGGAATGGGAAAAGATAGTTGCAAATGACATATCAGATAAAGGGTTAATATCCATAATATATAAGGAACTCATCTTATGTACTTATTTTAAGTGGGGTTCCTGACACACCTTAAAACTCTTAAAACTCTTTAAAACTAGTTAGCTACAGATACAATATTTTAGCAAGTTCTTTAAAGGAATAAGATGTATTTTCTTCTTTATCTACCAGCAATTATGAGAAACCAATTTAAATGGAACATTTGAAAGAAAAATAAATTTTTTTTAATTAAGAAAGCAAGAAAATACACCAATTCTATGGGTTTTGTTATGACCCATGCAATTTTCCTATCATGAGAATCCTTGCCCATGGCCCAGCTCTTCACTCATGTTTAGCTGGCACTGATGGACTTCAGGAGGTCTGTATTTATAATAAAATGTTACCCTACCTTACTTTGCTAAAGCATAGACACAGGTCTCTACACACTTGTTACTTGAACCAAACGGTCCTGCTTCCATTACCTCCCTCCACAGCTCTTCTTTGGTCTTGAAAACAAGAGGTCATGAGTAGGTTATGATATTAAGGGCATGTTCCCAGAAAATACATGGTTCTGTTCTCTCGACGTGCATCAGATACATTAAAATAAGTGGACCCAGCATATGGCACTGAAAGGGGATTTTACAGTATCTACAAAATAATTAAATTTGATTTGTTAAACTTATCTAAAATGAACTTAGGCAGCTCCTAATAATATAATTCAAACAAAATCTTCTATAATAGTGGGGAAACTCTGTGTATAAACTTCAGGAGAAAATAAAGACATTATATAAAATATACCTTACATATATTTAAATATTACATACATTAGAGATATTTAAATATTCCATTTATTAGAAATGGTGTCTCTTTAGAATATATCTAATAAAACCAAGCATTTTCTGTGGAAATATAAAAAGACAAATTCCCACTTAAAAGAGAAATAATAAGACAGAAGAGATCTATAAATGTATGAGATATCTGTCTTTACTAATAATTTGGAAAGCCTTTTCAACAAAAAGACATAGTGTAGACTATGTTCTGGTGATCTGTACTATTTACTATCAGCCAAGATATAAATCACTTTCAAATAAAATTATTCCTAGAAATAATCCGTATTTGGCTAACTTTTGCTTTACTAGCTGTAAAAATTCCTGAACTACTTGCTAAATTGGTGAAATGTCCTTTCCATTGCAGGAAAACCCATATAATGGTATACTTGGGCCAGGAGGACTTATCTTCTCAGCCCTCTTGAAAGGGACCCATTCAATAGGACTTATCACCCAGTTTCCACCAGTGAACTCTTCATTTGGTGGGCAGTCCTTGAATGCTATTACTTCTCATTGATCTAGCACCAGAGAAATTTTTATCTCACTGAAAGATACATAGAAACAAAAACAAACAATCCTACCCCTAAATAAAGGGGAAAAAAACCACCTACATTTTAGTTTAATAATGTTCTCTAAGTGTAAAGGATTAGAAGGTGAACATAGTAATAGAACCTGAAGTTTTCTTCATTTACCTGAATTATGCCTTGATTGTTGAGTTTGGGTGAGTCTCAAGTTCGGAAGTCAAATTTGCAGTCATCGCTAAACATATGATGAGAAGTCATGACTGTGTTTTCAGATCTTGCTACCTGCCTTGGACCTCTCCTCGCCCTTACTCTTCTTCTAGTACAGGTTATAGGAATGGTTGAGTATATGGGTTTGGGATTATAATGACCTGGATCCCATCCCAGCTCTATCACTTACCAGCATGTGAGTTGGACAAGTTGCTTAATGTTCTTCTATTCTGGATTTTTGATCTTTAAAGTAGGGATAGTAATCCTGCCTCATGATTTTGTGAAGATTAATAGACTAATTATAGTGACAAGCTTAGGGAAAGGTCTTGTGGAGGCTATGGTGTAGGACTGAATGATGACAGCCACTATTGTCATTATTACTTTAACAGTGTTTGGTGTACACAAAGGAAATAAATAGCAAATCATGCTCTTTGCACTGATTCTGTTTTCCACTAGTTTATGTGTTATTGAGCAGGAATTTTCTTTTCTGTGTGCTCTGTGGTTGCTACTGTTCATTTTTATACATTTCAGCATTTTGGGGGGGAAGAATAATATACCAATCTTGAAGGTTCAATACATGGAAGTGGCATATTCTGGCCATAGTCTGAAGAAACTATTCTAATTTACAAGAACCAGGTGTCTGAAATCTGAGAGGTATACTACTACTACAGGACTTTCTTTATAGGCATACCTCAGAGATATTGCAGATTTGGTTCCAGACTACCACAATAAAGTGAATATTGCAATAAAATTTTATTATTTTGGTTTTGCAGTCCACATAAGAGTTACAATATATTGTAGCCTATTAAATAGGCAATAGCATGCTGAAAAAACTATATACATGCCTTAATTAAAAAATCCTTTTATGGCTAAAATTGCTAACCATCATCTGACCTCTCAGCAAGTCATAATCACTGATCACAGATCAACATAAAAATATAGTAATAGTGAAAAAGTTTGAAATATTGTGAGAATTATCAACATGTAATAGGGAGACATGAAGTGAGCAAATGCCCTTGGGGAAAAAATGGTGCTTGCTTTACATAGGATTATCACTAACCTTCCATTTGTGAAAAACGGAATATCTCTGCAAGGCACAGGAAGACAAATTAGGAAAATAAGGTATGCTTGTATTTAGTGTAGTAGTCTTTGTCTAGTAAAAGTATTTCTAGTAGTCTCTGTCTAGTAAAAGTATTTCAAAGAAACAAAAGGATAATTTGCCTCTTCTGAGGAAATAATTTATACAGTATGATTTCTTTGGTTCTAAGAAAACACAAATGCCACTTGTAGCAAGATTAAGTGAAGAACCTAGGTTTGGCTATAAACTTGTTGATAAGCTCAGTGTTTCCCAAACTTGGTAGTTCATCAAGATACTCTGGAAAAACTTGTTTAAATAGGCCTTCTGTAAAATCATTCTTTGGGAGCTGATGAGATGCAGGAGGAGGTGGCAATTTGGTTGGTTACAGCGTGGCCTAGTGCAGATCTTGCACCCCAGACTGGAGAGTATGGGAATACCAGACAGAGACTACAGCTAAGAACATTTCAGTTTCTGAGACCCAAGGCATATCCTTCCTATTGCTCTGATGCTCTGAGTTTTGTACTGATTCCTTTGAATTTCCTTAGAAAGAAAATTTGGCAAAGCTGTAGACAGTTGCTCAGTGGCCCAGTGTGGTCATTAATTTTGCAGCTGCCACTAACCCATCTCTCCAAGGGTGAGAATCCTTAGGCTGTGAAAGTATTTTGCCTCAGAGGCAGCATGAGAGATCAGGAGACACAGGACCAAGAATAGGCAAATGTCTTCTATGTTTGGCCATTGGATTCAGGTGAGTATACCTGACGTGAGCATCTACTTTAAAGATATCTGCTTCACTCTGAGAAGATGGATGGGTTAGGGAGGACTTAAAGGATTATTTTTTTATTATCTTTTTAATGTTTTATTTATTTCTGGGAGAGAGAGAGAGAGACAGAGACAGAGACCGTGTGAGCAGAGAGAGAGGGAGATACAGAATCTGAAGCAGGCTCCAGGCTCTGAGCTAGCTGTCAGCACAGAGCCCGATGTGGGGCTTGAACCCACAAACCATGAGATCATGACCTGAGCCAAAGTTGGATGTTTCACCAACTGAGCCACCCAGGTGCCCCAAAGGATTATTCTAACATAGAAGGCCCATTTATACAACCTCCCAAACTGTTAACCCTCTTTGGTGTTTTTGAAGTCCTGATATGGCTTCCAAAGAAAATGTTTTCATAATCCTAAGAATATTTGAAGTCAGAAGGTAGTAGAATAACCCTTCTTTTGTGGTACTTGGAAAGAAGCTGTACTTCATTTAGTGCTCCTTGCTTCAGTAAATGCAGGATGATCATATGTTCCACTGTGCCTGGTGTTTATAGTATGCGAAATGGTGGTAATACTTTGCAGTAGCTCTCATGAAAAGATGGAGTCTGGTTTTCCATTCCTTAAATTAGGGTTGGCTTTGTGATGTTCTTTGATACATTGAATGCAGTAGAAATAGTGAGTTACAGGTCCTATGATTTATGAGCCTAGGCATCGAGAGGTCTTGTAGCTTCAATTTTTGTCACTTGTAGACCCCTGTTGCCACAATGTGAGTGTGCCAGCCTGATGGATAATGAGAGATCAGTGGCATATTTTCTCCAATATCCCTAGCTGACAGCATAGAAGTCTATAGTGATTCAAAGGCCACCTTCGATTACTCAGTCACCAACTGGCCTTTCTCCATTCTGCCTGTGAGACCAGAGGAAATCCTCTAAGAAGCCTCAGACCAAAAATTTCGACTCCTAGAATTGTGTGAGTTGAATAAATGTTATTGTTGAAATCCAGTGAGTAGTACGTTATGTAGTAAAAGCCAGGGGCACCTGGGTGGCTCAGTCAGTTAAGCGACCGACTTCGGCTCAGGTCATGATCTCCTGGTTAGTGGTCTTGAGCCCCATGGCGGACTCTGTGCTGACAGTTAGCTCAGAGCCTGGAGCCTGCTTTGGATTGTGTGTCTCTCTCTCTGACCCTCCCCTGCTTACTCTGCCTCTCTCCCTTGCTCAGAAATAAAAATAAAAAATAAAAAATAAAAAGCAAAAACAACTAATACACTGGAGACAGTCCTTGTTTAGATCTGTTGTCATAGAGTAATTATTAGTAATGCCTCCTTTTATTCTCAAAACTTTCTTTGTTTGAGTTAAAGCTATACAGTCTACATAAGGAAGTCATGCCACCATTTACTCACTGGCCAAGCAAATTTTACATTAAAAATGTAAATTAGAATTACTCTCTGGTTTAAACTGCCTAAGTGAATTCTTCCATTATTTAGAATAAACTTCAAACTCCTTTTACCATCTATAAAGCCTTATATAATTTGTCTGCATTCTCAACCTATGCAGACTTTACTCATGCAGTTCTTCCTCTTGTTCAACACTTCGGGGCATGGGCTTCCTTTTTGTTTCACAAACACGTATAGTTCTTTCTTAGAACCTCAGGGACTATGTCTTTCTGCTTGTAAGTTCTTCCTTCTGCTCTCCACGAGCTGCTGCTTCTGATCATTTAGTGCTGGGCACAATGCCACAATCTGAGAAGGAGGTCTTCCCTCATCCCTCTGCAAAAAGAGGCCACACTTTGGTCTTAATTATAGGATCCTCTTCATTTCCATCATATAATTTATCAACAAATAGTGTTATTTAAAAAAATAAGTTAGTCCGCTTGATAGCATCAGTCTCTCCCAGTAGCAAATAAATTCCTTGAGAATTGCACCCCAAGGTCTTTGAAGAACACCTTAATTATAGGATCCTCTTCATTTCCATCATATAATTTATCAACAAATAGTGTTATTTAAAAAAATAAGTTAGTCCACTTGATAGCATCAGTCTCTCCCAGTAGCAAATAAATTCCTTGAGAATTGCACCCCAAGGTCTTTGAAGAACACCTGGCAGAGAGGAGCTAAGTAACTATTTGGCGAATAAATGCTGTATGCTCAGTTCTGAATTTGGAATTAAGAATCCTGGATTTGCCTATTTCCTGTTCTGTTTCTAGAGTGTTTTGTTTCATTACTCTGGTGGCACTTGTTTCACCATCTTGAACATTTAAAAATGGGAATTAAATGTGACACTATCAGAGTGCATAGTTGACTGGAATGTGTCATTAAATGTGAGCTATTATTGTTAGCCTTTATCTCTGCAAATGATGTGAGGTTTTTTATACCAGACACTATTTATTTAAAATGTATTTTTTGATAGGGATTAAGAGCTTTCCTTGAGGTTCAGG
Organism: Proteles cristata cristata; assembly: GCA_017311185.1. NCBI lineage: Eukaryota > Metazoa > Chordata > Mammalia > Carnivora > Hyaenidae > Proteles > Proteles cristata. Next base: position 1,038,591 of record JAESUZ010003619.1, on the reverse strand, counting down.
GTCCTTGCTTGCCTGTATTTATCTCAAAAATGAAAAAAGCATTGCCAATCCCACCCCATCCCATTCTGTGTCTTGTGAATTATAATTTCTTTGAGTCTGATTGAGCTGAAGGCAAAATGGCAGTAGTGGCTCATCTTCCTAGAAGTCTTCTGTTATGTATTTCTTGACTGTCAGATTATAGTTGTTTTTTAGGGTTTTTTTTGTTTTTGTTTTTAGAAAAAAACACTCATTTTGAAAAAAATAGACTAGTTTTTGTTGGTTGGTTTCTTTGTTTTATAGATACTTTTCCCTTTCAACTGTAACAGTATCTTGGACTGGTATCTCATCTTGCCACCTGACTATAGCTTGAAAATGATGAGACTGGCCCCTGATTTGATGTTGACTGATTACACAACTATTGTAATTTCAAAACTATTGGATTATGGGGATCCAAAAGCTAGTGCTATTTTCAAAGAAATACTTCTGAGAATCAGTACTTGGAGATAGAGCACAATGTAGTTATTCTATTAATAAATAAAGTGACTAATGAGCCATCACACAGCACAGGGAGATCCACTTCACAAGGGCCTTTTAAAATGAATATATAAAACGATTCAAAGAAAAAGAAACAAATTATGTTTTGTAATATGTTTTTCCCAAAGGCATATGCATAACATTTATAAAATACATATTTCTTGTGTTTATAAATTATCCTAAATACCCGCTGTTAAACTGGCTGACCATGAGCAAGACTGTGATAGTGATAGTTTGGGCCTTGGCTTTCCTTCCTACAGGTGACATCCCTTGGCAAGTGGAGCATTAAATGACACACATTCAGGTTAGGTCATGTTTTCCCTTTTTGTTTTTAATTGAAAATGTAACATATGCACATAGCAAATCTTTCAGAAAGTATAATGTGTTTATAGTAAAATAATCAATCTTCTTCCTACTGTAGATTCTTGGTTCCCCCCTGGAAGTAACATCTGCTGAACTTCCTTTATATGTCCTTTCTATGCACATGCATACATGTTTTATACATATATTAATGGTGTTTATCTTAAGCATTAAGAGGAATCTCTTGTCCCCGAGATGGTTCTCTCCTACGGACAACTGTCTTGACCTTGTTTATCTCAGATGCCTCATCTATAATATAACTAATCCAACTCCATAGAGTTAATTTAGGATTAACTGGTTATTATTCATAAAGCCCCTGGAAGAGAATCTGGCCCAAGGGAGCCACTCTTTTTTAGCTGTTATCGTAGTCACATTTTTGCCCATGATCTTGCATCATTTATCAACATAATTATATTTTTATAGGGGCATTTAAATTTTGAATCCAAATGATTTCATCTCAAAATAAAAGTTCTATGGTACAGACTACAAGAAGATTCACACATAGAAAAATTCTTATCAAATTCAAGAGGATTAAAAATCCTTTAAGCATGAACTTAGAACATATAGTTTATTTACTACAGAGCAAAATTTAACTTTCTTTAGATGCCTTTGCTCTAATGCTAAATGCCACAGGAAGGAAGTCATATAGATAGGGACTTTCTTTGTCTTTACACTTTGTTTTTTTTTTTTAATGTTTTTTTTTATTTATTTCTAGGAGAGAGAGAGAGACAGCGTGAGCAGGGGAGGGTCAGAGAGAGGAGTCACAGACTGAAACAGGCTCCAGGCTCTGAGCTGGCAGTCAGCACAGAGCCCGACGCGGGGCTCGAACCCACGAACCGCGAGATCATGACCTAAGTGAAAGTCGGACGCTTAACCGACTAAGCCACCCAGGCGCCCCAATGTCTTTACACTTTGTATCTGACACAAACCCAGGTGAATATGTGGCAAATAAAATAATCACAGTCCATATCATTGTGAGGTTTACAGGATGGCAGGGACAAAGTTTATCAATGAAATAATTACATATATAATATTATAACAAAAGGTGAAATACAAGATGTGTTTGTGTGTATATATATATATAACCTAGTCCAGTGTAGGGTATGATGGAGGCCCTTTCAGTAGAATTTTGAGGGGAAAAAATTTTGATCCAAGGAATTTTATTTCAAGCCAATTTGTCATTCAATTCTGAAGGCAACTGAGAATTATTTTCTATTACTGAAAGGATTATAAGATATACCTCTCCTATACTTTCCTAAAACATGTTGTTGGATGATCTATTCCAACAGAAACTCTTTTCATTCTCTCCTTTTCTTGACAAAGCCCTTCTTCTTGTTGTCTGTATAGAAACTGCAAAATCAATGTGGAATATGTACACAAATTTTTATTTCATCTGATTTCTTACAAACTAGGGCTTATGTTAGTTTATGCAACTGTGCTTTTAGTTTTAGTGTGTATTATTAATGCTTATTTTAATTTTGTTAGGCTTATAGTATTTCTATGAAAATAAAGACAATTATTTCAGTAATTGTTCTCTCTCATATTATTACATATTTTGATATTATAAATGTAAACTCTTCCAGTTAGACAACATGCTGCAACAAATAAGTGTGTGGATCTATTTAATTGTTCACCTGTGCAAGTGCATCTGAAAAATGTCATATGTTGAAGTGCTGTGTCAGAGGGTTCAGTAATTTCAATAGTTATTGCCAATTTTCTGATCATAGTAATTGTAGCAATATATATTGCAATCAGCAATGTATGCAGACGCCTGTACTCCCATCATCTTGTATGAAATGTTTTCTCAACCTTCTAGTTTTTGCAAATATGATAAGATAAAATAGAAACTCAAAGTAATTTAATTATATTCTCATAGATGAATTTGAGCATCTGTTTATGTGTTTAAAAGTTATTCACATCTCCTTTACATTACCTTTGTCTAATTTTCATTTTCAAAATTCATTTTTTAGCAACTAATATATTCTAGCAAAAGTAGTCCTTTGTCTGTGATAGAGCTACAGATATTTTTCCTGGGTTGCCTTTTGGGTTTATTTATGGTATCTCTTGACATGTAGAATTTTTTTTAATGTAGTGAAAGTTATCAATCTTTTCTTTGAGGACTCAGGATTTTGAGTGATGGTTGGGACTTCCTTTCCTATTCCAGGTTTATATGTGAAGTTTATATGTGAAACTCCATAGCTTTTGCCACTTCTATAGTTTTTTTTCTTTACACTTAACATTTTTGCTTATAATTATTTCTTGTGAAATATGTCAGAAAAGAGTCTACCCTAATTTTACTTTAGACCTCTGGGGGAACAGAAATTGGAGTCCAAGTCCTATGAAGTCAGTTGGACTCTGGTAGATGCCTAGCTTTGAAGTCTCAGAGGACAACCGAAGAGTGAGGGTAAAGTGTACGTAAAGAGGCCTCTTCATAGAGACTGAAATTAGCCCTGAAGCATTTCCAGTTCTGGGAGTGGATGAGGATAATCCATGTTTATAGTGTCCCTGGCAGAAACGAAAGATAAATCACTTCTGAAAGAAGCTGATGTCATCTTAGGCCTCAAGTAAAATCAGTTATGCAATCAACTTTGCAAATGCAATGTCTGGAACAAAATAAAAAATATCCAAGATCTCAAGGCACATGAGGAGAAAAGACTGATTGAAAGAAACCTGAAAAACAAGCAACAGAAAACACTCATCAAAGACCCTGAAATAAGAAGTTTATTGGCCTAAAAGAGATAAAATATGAATTAAATAAATAAATTTAATTAAATTAAATAAATTAAAAATTTGGCAGAGATGAGGTACCTGGGTGGTTCAGTAGGTTAAGCATCTGACTTCAGCTCAGGTTATGATCTTGCTGCGGAAATCTGGTCTGGCTCACTGGCGGAAGAACCAAGCGGCACTCAGAGATCTTGGCAGGGAGGAGGTTTATTTTACACCGGTGGGCTCAGAGGAGATCATTCTCCAGAGGTCTGAGCCCCAGAGCATCAGTAGAAGGAGTAATTTATAGCCTGTTACTTCCGCATTCCTCATTAATGTGTGAGACCAGCAGTGTGGGAAGAAGAACCTGGAAGAGGGAGCCTTTGATCCGGGACAGGTATTTCCTTATCAGTCCTGCTGGCCATCTTCTAGCAGATTTTTCCCTATCAAAGGTATCAGCACAATTTTTTCTAGGCCTGGGAATCCTCAAACTTTTCCATATACAGTTGATCCTTGAACAACACAAGGGTTAAGGGTACTGAACCCCATGCAGGTGAAAATCTGCATCTAACTTTTCACTTCCCAAACCTCAAGAGGCTGCTGTTAACTGGTAGCCTTGCAGATCACATAAGCAAATGATGAACACATCTTTTGTATGTTGTATGTACTATACACTGTCTTCTCACAATAAAGTAAGCTAGAGAAAAAAACATGTTAAAATCATAAGAGAAAATGCATTTACAGTACTGTACTATATTTATAAAAAGAAAACATCTGCCTATAAAGGGCTATGCACAATTCGAAGCTACGTTGTTCAAGGGTCAGCTATAAATTAAAGGTAGTTGCTTCTTCACATTAGGCCACTTACTTTTAGAAAAGCTTTCATGGGAACCCTCCTTTCAGATAGTGGGGGGGACCTTACATCCAATGTGATCTAGACTACTGTGAAAACAGCTTTGGGGAGTCTTCAGGATTAATCCTTTGAGAGTGATATTTTAGGCCCTCATTCATGAATTCTTGCTGTTTTACAACATGGGTTGCTATTAACCTTTTTTTTTTCCTGTAACAGTTATTACCTCCATAAGACTATATTAATTTTTCCAATATTTCTGCTCTGCACTGCAAAATTCTATAAGGAATAACAGCATTTTTTGGGGTCCAAGAACTGTCAGCTAATTGCAACTATAATAGTATCCATATGGCAAATTTCCAGCCTGTCAGCTGCAATACAGCATTCAGGTTGGCTTGCTAGATCCTTCTGTTTGTTTCTTTATTTAGAGAAAGCACACAAACATTAACTAACTTATCATATTGATGTCACAAATGTCAATGTCTTGTTATAATTAAATCCTCTGAGTATTTCCTTTTATGTATGAAAAAGAAAACATATTTGGGCAACTGTAAACGCATGAGTTTTTTTTCTTTTAAGGATGGAAACTACAGCTTGTTTACTTAATTGATTTGGCAAGGAAAAAACTGTTAAGAGAAAAACAGAACAACTAATCTGTGGTTGCTTCTCATTTATCCTGTGTTTCCAAATATAAGCAGCTAATCCTTCTTGTAACTGAGGACTCACACCCAGTGAGGCTAGAAATTTGTGAATTATAATGAACTGCACATAATAGTGTGAATCCTTAGAGTAAAATCAGCATAAGAAAATAATCTGACAAATACCCGTTAAGCTGTTTTTTAAACATGTGATTCTGTTAAAAAACAAAGTGTTGTGAATAATGGAAATCTAGAGAAGGTAATACTTTATTCCCATAAATGTTAAATTCCAAGTCTCTCTAGGGTCAAACTGGGGAAACACAAAAGAGAAAACAGCTGGGAGGGAGATCAATGAAATTTACTCTTTTGATACTGCCAAGTAGGCTTTCTGTTTTTTCTGGTTTTTTTTTGTTGTTGTTTTTGTTTTTTTTAAAATTTTTGAGACAGAGACAGCATGAACGGGGGCAGGGTCAGAGAGAGAGGGAGACACAGAGTCTGAAACAGGCTCCAGACTCTGAGCCAGCAGTCAGCACAGAGCCTGACGCAGGGCTCAAACCCACAAACTGCGAGATCATTACCTGAGTCAGATGCTTAACTGACGAAGTCAGATGCTTAACGGACTCGGCCACCCAGGTGCCCCAGCTTTCTGGTTTTGACCTTGTTAGGTGTTTAAAGTCTTTATTCTCTTAGGTTCCTAATATATGGGGATACACTTTTCTCTCAGACTGGCTCCTACCCTCCCTCCTACCCATCTCCTAGTTTTATGGAGGTCGACTTTGCCTAGGCTTTTCTGTTTGTTACAAGTGCGTGCTAAGGGAATTCTGGAATTTGGCTGTCTGAGTTCAAATTCTACCTAGTTTTACCACTTACTAGTTGTGTAACTTTAGGCAGGTTACTTAACATCTTTTGCTTCAGTCTCCTCATCTGAGCGCGGGATGATAATAAATAGAACTAACTTCACAGAGCTGCTGAGAGGAAATTATATCTATCTACCATTCATCTGTCCCTCTACACCATGGAAGAATGTAACATTCATTATCATTATCATCATTTTCCCTCTAAGAGAATGTTCCTCTACTGATCCACAGGAAAGGCTCAGATGCCTCCTTTACCATGAGCAACCTCCTGAGGTATAAGCAATGCTTTATATGCAGCAACTTCTACATTGCTTATTTTGCACCTTTGGCACAGTTATCTTGTGTCTCTGCCTTTTAGACTTTCTAGCCAATTGTGTCCCCACTCAATCTCAGGAGACACATAACCTTAGGATTGTTATATCTTTCAGGTGAGTTAGTCTTTTCATTACTGTGATGATGAATTTTACCTGTCAACTTGACTGGGCCATAGATTCCCAGTTCTTTGGTCAAATAATATTCCAAGTGTGTCTGTAAGGGTGTCTTCGATGATTAACATTTCAGGTGACAGACTGAGGAAAGCACATTGCTTTTCCCCAATGTGGGTGGCTCTCATCCAGTCAATTGAAGTCTGAGTAGGGCAGGAATGCAGACCCTCCCCAGAGCAACAGGGAACTGCTTGCTTCTGCCAGATTGTCCTGGACCTCGAAGATGAGTGTCTTTCTCTACTGTGACTTCAGAATGGAACTGCACCAGTGTCAACTGTAGATCTTGAGACTTGTTTTCCTTCATAATTGAATGAGCTAATTTCTTATAAGTCTCTTAATAGATAGATCAATTGATCTATAGATCCTATTCTGTTTCTCTGGAGAACCCTGAATCAGTATGAGATATGTTTCATTTTCCTCCTTACTTTGATGTATATTTTGTCTGATATTAGCATTAGCTGTTTACTTTTGTTTTCTGGTAGACCTTGTGTGGCATACACTTTCATCCTTTTTTTCAAACTGCCTGTGTCTTTTCTTATTTAATGTGTGTGCATTTGAAGCAGTATACAGTTTGGTTTTGTTTTTCTATCCTGCTTGACAATCTTTTATTTATTTATTTATTAAAATTTTTTTAAGTTTATTCATTTATTTGAGAGAGAGAGGAGAGAGAGAGAGAGAACAAGTACGGGAGGGGCAGAGAGAGGGAGAGAAAGAGAATCCAAAGTAGGCTCTGCACTGCCAGTACAGAGCTTGACACGAGGCTCAAACTCACGAATCATGAGATCATGACCTGAGCCAAAAGCAAGAGTCAGATGTTTAACCAACTTAGCCACCCAGGCACTCCCAGCCTGACAATCTTTTAAAGAAATTTGGAGTATTTATTCAATTTAAATTTCATATAATTAATGGAGTAAGTACTGATGCATGTGCAATTTAAATCTGTTAACTTACCTGTTTTTCCTAATTTTCTATTTGGTTTTGTTTATTTTTTTGTCCATTCTTATTTTTTTAGAGTAACCATATAATTTTTAAATATTCTTTATCATTCTATTAGCTTTTTAATTATATACCTATATTTATTCTTTAAGTGAAATCTTTAGAAGATTCATTAGTCTATAGCTTATTAATATTTTTGCTCTTTCCTGGAGAATACAATAAACTTACATATTTTAAGCTTATTTTTCTACCTCCTGAGGTTTGTGCCATTGTTGGTATATTGCATATGGAAACATATACGTGCATATTTATGTGTATATTGGTATATACAAATACATGTACAGATGTATGATATGAATATGTGTATACATATACATATACACACACACACACACTTCAAACTCCACAAGATATTATTATCAGGACTGTCAGCATTCATTTAGATTTACCCTCATTTCTATGTTGGGAGCCATTCTGAGCCCACTAGTCGAGAAAACTCCTGGTGAGGTTAAAGCAAGTTTGCACGGTCTCTTACCAATCAGATGATGACCGATATCCACCCCCACTTAGTTATTTCTGCTTGAGCACTGACCCTAGGGTACCTTGTTGATCAATATCGAGAGTGACTTGTCCCTTTATTCCAGCCCTGGTATGATGACTGCGCCTTGCGAAGGAACTTATTGTGGGAACTTCTTGTTTTGATTATGGGAACAGACATCATATCTCCAGAAGGTTTCCCTGTTTCCCTCCATACTTTCCCTTAAGCTATAAACAGGCTAATGACCCTTACTCATAAAAGATTGACCTTTACATGTACAGTTCTGTTTCTACCATTGTGTTAGTCCAAGATGTTCATACAGCTCAACATGTAAACCAACTAACCAAAAATGTCTTTCATGCCCTAGCTATTCAAGAAATCATAAAAGTAAACACAAAAGTAAACGTACTTGAAGAGGCTATTCTATGTATTGGAAATGAGCTAAACTCTTTAAAGGTATGGTTGGCTCTCCGGTGCCCTAAAGCATATAACTGGAAAATCAAGTCTTGCCCGGAGACAAAGAGCCTAACTTAGAGAGAAGGAACAGATAAGGGCAGAAGATAAGTTACTACATACACCTTTGCTAACTGATGGTGTATAGCAGCTCCTTCCCTAAGGCCTGCATTCCACAAACACCTTCCCTTACCCTGGCAACTGTGATGAGGATGGATAAGAGTATCTACAAACCTATGACTTAATCTTAGCGTTATTAAAATGTGAACACCTTATTATTTTCTTACTCAACCTCATTATAATTGGAGCAGTTCTGCAAGAAGACTTCTGTAAAACCTGTTTCTGTACATTTTCCAAAAACATCTTATCACAAAGAGCTATCCATTGTAAAAATTCCATTTCCTGATGCCATGATAACATTTGACCTATAAATAAAGACACCAAAACCGACAAGAAGGAGATGCCTGCCTGATGATCAGAAAGGATCTCGGGGCTCTCTCATCCCTCCCTCGCTGACACCATCGATCCTTCAGGGACCCCTGGACCTGCCGGAGCCGGCCTCCGACATTTCTATACTTGGAAAACGTATTCATCCTTTTGCATTACTTTTTTTCTACTTTCTGGAAAATTACTGTATTATGTCTTTTAGTACGGTTGTCCTTGAAATGACTTTTCTCAGATATTATTTATTTGAAATCTTCATGTCACCTTTGTTTTATTAAGGATATTTTCCCTGGTGGATGGAATCTAGGTCAGCATTTATTTTTTTCAGCACTTTGAATCTGTCATTTCATTGTCTTCTGACTTGCATCATGTCTGCTCAGTGAGCTATCAGTCTTATTGTCTGTCGCACCTTTGAAGGGAACATGATGTCCTTTCTGCCCTTTTATCTTCTTTTACATTTTTCTCTTTTTCTTGTCCAGCAGGTGGACAGCTCATGTACCTAGGTGGTTTTTGTAGGAGCCCGACAGTGACCACGAGAGAGAATGGTTAAGGAAGCGGGGAAGTGCCTGCAAACGGGACTCTCTGCTTGGGCAGAGCATGCTTGCAAACAGGGTGTTCTGCCAAGAAGCCTGCACACAATATCCAAGGTTAATGATCTGCTCGCATACGAGGGAACATGGCCCCTTTAAGAATAAGGAGGATGCTGGAGTTCTGGGCAGGCTTCTTAGTAAACCTGCTGGGGTCACTTCCTCCTTTTGTTTCCCCCCTCCTTGGAATATGCTTGGCCTTTTGTCCTTATTTGGTAAAAGAATGCGTTTCTTAGATTTTGGTGCGTGTCCAGCTACTGGTGTATAAAAAATAAACCGCAAGAAGGCTCGGGGTACTTCTCCCTCTGGCCGGAGTTGTGTCTTTGTCTGTCTGTCTTTTGTGTGTCTTGTCTTTGTGTCATTTCATTCGCTACAGTTTTTTCTTTATCCGCCTTCATCTCAGGGCTTTTTGGTATCTTTTATGTTTGTTTGTTGCTGGCTAGTTTTCATCCATCTTGGAAAATTCCCTGTCCAATATATCTTTAAATATTCTTTCTTTCCATTCCTTCTTTGACTCTAATTTCATTCACGTTAAGTATTTTCAGTGTTTCCATATGACTCATTCTCTGTTACGTATTCAAATTTTTTTCCAACTTTGTACTTCAATCTATTAATTTTTCTACTGATCTGCTTCCTAGTTATTAATCTTCTTTAGTACAGTGTTAATCACTTCTTAAAATATCTGTTAAATTTATAATTTAACTTATTGCATACTTTATTAACTTTCAATAGATTGTTTTTAATGGATTCAGTTTGCTAGTAAAATTACTCATCTATTTTCCTGGATACACTAATTACAGTTATTATAAAGTCCTTGTCTAATTCTTATAATATATAAATGGACTATTTTTTTTCTATAATCTGGCTTTTGGTCTATGTGTGTACGTGTAAGAGAAAGAGAGAGAAAGATCTGGTGAATGCTACTATTTTTATGGAAAAACTTAGAGATACCAGGTGATGTTTTCTTCCTCTAGAGAGGATTTAATTTTCTTTCAGTAGGCAAAGAAATCACCTTTATCCATACATGGATTGAAACAATTTCAGAATTTCTGAATGCTATTCTAATTTCAGTTTGTCTTACAGTAAGATGTTGCCTTTTGAAAATCTCAGCTGAAAACCTTACATATTTACCATAGACTGTCCTCCTTGGAAAACCCTGAACACCAGATTTTTATAAATTTAGAACTGTGAGACTACCAAAATCTCTGCATAGCTATTGAACTTTTTAGCTAAAGCTTTTTCTCTTTTCTTGATTTTTCTCTTATGCCAGCTCTGATTAGTTCTAAGCAAATTTTGGGGAAAATGTAGAGAAGTATGTTATACTTTGAAGTTCTCATTTTTCTAGATCTTGGTCTTTACTATCATCATCATCATCATTTTTAATTTGAGAGAGAATGTAAGTGGGGGAGAAGGGCAGTGGGAGAGAGAGAAAGAGAATCTTAAGCAAGTTCCACGCTCAGCATAGAGCCCAAAGTGAGGCTCCATCCTACAACCCTGGGTTCATGACCTGAGTAGAAATCAAGAGTCAGATCTTGGTCTTTTTTTTTTTTTTTTTAGTTTTAAAAATGTTTTATTTATTTCTGAGAGATACAGCGTGAGCAGGGGAGGGTCAGAGGAAGAGGGAGACACAGAATCTGAAACAGGCTCCAGGCTTTGAGGTAGCTGTCAGCACAGAGCATGACATGGGGCTCAAACCTACAAACCGTGAGATCATGACCTGAGCTGAAGTCAGATGCTCAACCAACTAAGCCACTAAGGCGCCCCTAGATCTTGGTCTTTCAAATAATGCCTACCTTGCCTGTTGCCAGATAACTTCCCAATTGACTATACATTTGAGAAGATTCATGTAAATTTTTAATTCCAGCTACCTCCCAGAAAACATTATAGACAAGCTCTAGGTAAACATTCTTTAAGAAATTATTACTGTTTAAAAGGAAAAGACTTGAGGAGCCAAGGTGGCTCAGTTGGTTGGATGTCTGACTTAGGCTCAGGTCATAATCTCCCGGTTCGTGAGTTCAAGCCCCGTGTGGGTCTCTGTGCTGACAGCTTGGAGCCTGGAGCCTGCTTTGGATTCTTTGTTTCCCTCTCTCTTGCTCTCTGTCCCTCCCTTGTTTGCTCTCTCCCTCTCTCTCTCTCAAAAATAGATAAAACATTTAAAAGAGGAGGAAAAGACTGCTAAATTAGTTAGCTATTTGTGGGCAAAATAAATGCATAATGTCCTAAAACTGAACTTTGGAGTTGCTTTACTCTATCAAAAATAATGGTAACAACTTTAATATCAATTCCTAGTATAGTTTTTCTTAAAATGCACTGTGTGCAATATATTTTTATGTATATTTTACAAAAGAACAGAAGCACAGAGAATTTAAGTCACTTGCTCAAGGCCACACAGGAAGTGACAGAACTAAATTGATTCTAACCCTATACTGTTTTCTTTCTTCATGTAATTTTGCTAACTAACTATAATAATCTTTATAATCTTTAGTCATGCCTTAATTATTTTATAAATATTTAAGTATAATGAAGCTTATAATCATAATTGTGTATTAAATACTTAAGTATGAATGGAGATATCTAGAAAATATTTTTAAATATTACATTTTAGATTAGGAAATATGCTACTATGAAATTTCAAAGAAGTAGATTTTGAAGTCCTGCTTAGATGGTCTTACTGTGTGCTCTTATGCCTTCAGAATATCAGTTTCCACATATTTAAATGTGGGGATATTAACTGTTTCATAGAAATTTTCTGAGGACTAAATGATTTATATGCTTGTGCAGTTTTATGGAAAACTCAACATATTAATTTCTTAATTGATTTTATAGTAAAAAAATTTTTAATGTTTTATTTATTTCTGAGAGAGAGAGAGACCACGTGAGCAGGGAAGAGTCAGAGAGAGAGGGAGGTACAGAATCTGAAACAGCCTCCAGGCTCTGAGCTAGCTGTCAGCACTGAGCCTGACATGGGGCTTGAACCCACGAACGGTGAGATCATGACCTGAGCCAAAGTCAGACGCTTAACGACTGAGCCACCAAGACGCCCTGATTTCATATTTTTTTTATCATGATTTTCATTATTATACATGTAAAATCAAAAGGCCAGTGAGTTTGAAGGGGATCTACTAAGATAAGATCTTAGATAAGTGCTTACCTAAGAGCTCTATTATCACAGTTTTAATAAAAACAACTACTCAATTTCTTTTTTAGGTTCAATTCCCTGCATAATTTAGACTGAAGCTTCTTACACTCTGAAATGACTATGGTTCAAAAGTCTAGAAAGTTTTCATGAAGTTTAGTTACTTGACTTACAGACTGATTTAAGTTTATGACCCAAGAAATACTATTGCTATAGAAAGCCTAAAAAGTGGCCAGAATCACAAATTTATTAAAGAAAGCTTGTAAAAAACTACTCTTATCATCTTCTCTAATGTAATGATGGATTTATTAGATAAGGGAGTACTAGAGATCAATGTGCTATATATTATAGATTCAATAAATTCTTTGATGAAATGTCATATAGCATAGTACCAAAAAACATCAATTTTAAAATACCAGGACTTAAATAGCATTTATTTAAAAGGCAAGCAGGGTCAGAAGTAAAAATGATCAGATATAAAGTTACTGTAAGTTTGTTTGGCAGAATGTCCACCTTCTGTGCTTGTGGCCTATTGCCTGCATCTTTACTGTGCCATCAGTATAGTGAGTCAGACTTATCTGTTCTTTTGCCCTCCCCACTCTACTCCAAGATTTCAGATCAAAGGAACCATATTTATTTATCCCTGGATCCTCAAAGTCTAAGAAAAGAAAATACCTGGCAGAGATTAGAAATCCCTATTATTATTACCTAAAAATGATCAATTTCATAATTAGCAAAATATATTAAATTGAATCTTAAGTGAGGTCAAAATCCTCACTCTCCCAAGGTATGCAAATTCCCATGTGTGAAAGGTCAAAAAATATTTCTCTGAGAAAAGAAATATTGTACATGAAAATATCTGGTTTAAAATGTATTTCCTTAAATGAAGAGAAGCCAAAAGGACAGAGGTCACTTGTGAACAGTAGGGAAGGATCTTCAGTTCCTCGTCTGTAAAATGGGTGATTGAATGAGTCAGTGCTTCTAAAGTACTTTGTTTGGCTTTGAAAACACTTCTATGTGTGTCATAGATACAGTGCTCATGGGTACAGAATGGATTCCTAAGAGTGTGGCATTATAAGTCTGACCATAGGAAATGTGCTATTATTTGTTTTTAAAGAAAAAGATATGCATTTGAAATAAGATATTGTTGTCTTCTTGGTACGGGACTTCCTTAAAGTTAAACCTTCTATTACACAACAATTAATTGATCCATGAGGGTATATGATGAATACATATATTTAATGAAATCTGTCAATGTAATTTAGTATTAATTGCAAAGTTGCTTCAAGTATAATGGCTTCAGGTATATAACTAACTTGACTGCCAACTGACAACGGTTTATTGTATATTTTAGGAAACATTAGCAGCCACCTGCTGAGAATATAAATATAGAGAAAGTAGAGCAAGGGCCATGGGGCTGGGTGAATATAAAATATAACCTCTTCATGGGGGAATTTTGAAGAATCCCGAAAAGAACTAATATAAAAAAAACCTTCACTAATTTTTCTAAAGGTAGCTGTTTTGTGCTAAGAAATTAACCACACAAGAATAAATGTAGGAACTCTAGTAATCATGCACATCAGAAAAATGCATTTGAGGTATTTCATTTTTGAAATGGTATTTCATTCTTGTCTTCTTATTGAAACTTCCTGAAACTAATTATTTGACAAAGTTCTGTCTACTATGAAATGCTGAAAGTAAAACAAATGCAAATGTTGCTTCTTTTAAAATTGTAACTACAAATTTTCACTAAATCGCTCTTTTCTACATTCTCAATATAGAGTTAAAATATGGAAGCTTTAGAAGTTAAAATATGGATAAAGAAAATGCAGTTATTTATTTACTAAAGTATAAGTACTAGTCTAAAACCCGAGTAAGAAGTTATAACAAAATGTCAATGTAAGATTGAGATGAAATATTTGCAGATATATTTCGCACATAATGTGTGTCTGGTGGAAACTTTATGTAATGTGTTGCTTAAAATTGTCACCAAACATTGACCAGCTGGTTACCTAGGATCCTGATTCTGTAGAAGACTTAAAGCAGTAGTTCTTTGAAAAATTAATTCAGGGACTATAAATCACAAATAAGAGTTTTTGCTCATCTAATGTGGTTTTAAACAGACACTGAAACTTGTCTAGAATTTTATAACTCATTGAATGAAAGCTGGCTACGTTATATGCCATAGAATACCTTAGATTAGTGATGATTTAGGAGAAACACATTCTAGTTTTTCCCAACATAGAGGTAAGAACTAAAAGGCTCTATTGGGGTTTACTGTCTGCACATTGGATTTTTATGCAAAGCTTGAGATAAAGAGACAAAATAAATGGAAAGGCTTCTAGGCACTGATTAACAAAACCACAGCTGTTTAGTAATAGAGACTTTGGAGCACAGTTAAGAAGAAAAAGTAAAGGTAGGAGAAATTATAGGGGATACAGCCCAAGGGAAATAATCATTGGTGTTGTAATAGTGTTGTGTGGGGGCACATGGTAGCTACTACCCTTGTGAGCACAGCGTAATGTATAGACTTGTCTGATCACTGTGTGGTACACCTAAAACTAATTTAACATTGTGTGTCAACTGTACTTCAATTAAGAAGAAGAAATGATTAAAAACAGCAGTGGTAGGGAAAGAAAAATGAGAGGGAAAGATGAACAAATGAAAAAAAGTGAGCATTAAATAGGAACCGTTTTCAGCAAATTGTGTCTATTAATAAGTAGCTTTTACACCTTCTGAGAAATAGAAAATATAACTTAGGCTTCCCACAGAATTTAAATGTTATTTTCTTTTCAACATCAGCCACCATAACTGAGTCCTCTTTTATTCATTGCTAGTGCTCCAAACTGTCACATTGCAGGGTCTCCTAAAAGAAATCAACCAAATGTCATCTTTACAATGTATGGGTATGTAGGAAACTAGTATATATTGAATACCCATTAAAAACTGTTACCTCTGTGTTATCTCTCTAGTTTCTTACATCTTACAACCAAAAAAAAAAAAAATCAAACTTGAAAAAATGATTCAAATTCAACTCCAGCTATAAGGTTTATGATATTTTTGTTACTGTCTACTCTGATGTTTCTTTAGTTGTAAAAGGCAAGTGGATAATATTTAAGAACAGGAAATTAATTTCTGTACTGAGTAACTCATGTTAACCTTGCTCAGATGGTTAATGTGGTAAGGCTATCATTGTAAGAGAGACCCCATAGAGAATGTTGCAAGTTACTCAATCAGTGATGAAGCATTCTTGGGACAAGGTTGGCAATGATGGTGGTGTCTAAGATGAATACAGAAATGTTCTCAGAAGTGAGATTACACTGCAGATATGTTCTATTTACCCACTTAAACTCAAACATAGTTCCTCATTTTCCCCTCAGTTAAAAGTCTGAGAAGCATGGAACATTGTGTCTTTTACTTTCCCTTTACATTGTAAAGGACAAAGTAATAATAAGCAATAGATATTAAATTGGTATTTTCCTAATTGCCATCATAACTATAGCAGCGACGTTCTTCAGAACTTAATGACTGTGCATAGTGTAATTCTGCAGTAGCACAGGTATTTAAATTAGTTTTCCATACCAGTTTAAGTAACCATCCAGCAATTTTAAAAATCTTCATTAAATGATGGAGCAAATAAAGTTAGTCTTTAGCGATACTCTAAAATCTATCTTATTTTCCTCATATTCAAAGTGTCTACACTATTTTGTTAATTTTAAGTAGTGCATTGTTCACATTTTAGCATCTCTAAAATTGGAGGTGTGACTTTAAGTCAACATGATAAGAAAATCACCACAAGTATCATGGCTAATTGACATTTTTCTCTTTGTGGTAGGTAACAAAAAGGTACATTTTACAATTGATGGCATCTTAGATTTAGTGAAATTAAACATAAGGCAATAAAGTCATAAAGGCAATGTATCCCTTTGGAGATTTCTGAATGTTCAATAATATTTAGATGGATATTTTTAGGCATTATTTCTTTTAGGGATATACATATGTTTAAAAATCTTCTAAAGTGAAAAAAAAGTGAAGTAAGATAACTTTAGGACAGAGAATGACTTACTAAAGGTGGACTTTGAATCATGGTGATAAGTGGTAGCAAGTATATTTTTGGTCATAGCCTATTTCTGGCACCATTGATATCTGTTCCATTTGCTCCAGTCTTAGTTTTCTACACTCGTTATTCATTTGACCATGGCCAAAGATTTAGCCTCTTTTAATCAGCTTCCTCATCTGTAAATTGAAGGTATAAATGATCTCATAGAACTGTAAAAAAAAAAAAAAAAACCTACATGAAATGGCAGATATAAAGAAGCAGTACAGTCCCTAACACATAAATATTAATTTTTTTCTTAAAGAATGGCCATGAAATAAATTTCATTTTGAAAATTAAAATTTGTCACAGGTAGTAGAAATTATTTCTGATTACTGGCTTAGTCTGACTGCAAACTAGAATGACTATGTATTTAAACCAGACACTGGGAAAGCAGTCTTGAGGATGAATGTCCTCTACTCATTTTAGTACATGATTAGCAGGACACAACAGGATGAAGGATGGGGGAAAAAAACTCCTGTTATGAAGTGATTATACTCATCAATCAAAGGACTACCCCCAAATCTCTAAAACAGAAGGTATGTGCATCATATTGGGAGCATCTCACCATGAGGTGAGCAATGCAATTAAATATCAAAATACTTCTCACAGCATTTAACAGCAGGTGGCTATAGGCATCATCCCTGCATAGGTATATAGGTAAGTATTTATGAATTCATTCCAATCATCTCCTCAAACTATCTCAGAGTTTGAAATCCCTATCATTAGAGTCACTTTGGTTTAACTACATGATCTCTAGAAGGACATTTCATCAATGCACCACCATTATACAGAGGGGAGAGAGATTTCATTGATTAGCATATGTCAGTGTGTCAGAATATATAGGGAAGGGAATAGAAATAAAGCCAAATTAGTTTGATGAAGATGAGAGAAGTCTAGATATTCTCAGGAGAATAGCAGGCAAAAAGCAGGAAAACAAAGCAAATAATCTGTCCAGATGGGAGGCTCTAGGAGCTTTGTTACTAGGAAAAGAATAAACATAAAATTATAGTTCTGAAAAATAAGAAATATACTGGTATTTCACTGCTGTCTCTAGTTACTGGCACAGAATGTGGCAAGAAATAAGCCCTGAATAAGTATTTGTTGATAAGAGAATGAATGAATGAATGAACCTTAATTTTTTTTTAACATTCATTTTTGAGAGATGGAGAGAGACAGAGCGTTAGTGGGGGAGGGGCAGAGAGAGAGGGAGACAGAATCTGAAGCAGGTTCCAGGCTCTGAGCTGTCAGCATAGAGCCCAACACAGGGCTCGAACTCACTGACTGTGAAATCATGACCTGAGCTGAAGTTGAATGCTTAACTGACTGAGCCACCTAGTTGCGTTACAATTACTGAGATGTTTTTAAATGAAATATAGTTTTACTGTCTATGGATTGCTAAAATATCACAGACTATAAAGTGATTTAGATCCTTATGAACATGTGTAAGGCAAGAACATCACAGAGCATAGACAAATCATACTGTATCAGGCTTTTGTTGATTTTAAGAAATATTAGATAATCGGGGCGCCTGGGTGGCTTAGTCGGTTAAGAGTCCGACTTTCGCTTAGGTCATGATCTCGCGGTTCTTGGGTTCAAGCCCCGCGTCGGGCTCTGTGCTGACTGCCAGCTCAAAGCCTGGAGCCTGTTTCAGTCTGTGACTCCCTCTCTCTCTGACCCTCCCCTGCTCATGCTGTCTCTCTCTCTCTCCTAGAAATAAATAAAACATTTAAAAAAAAAAAAGAAAGAAATATTAGATAATCTATAAAATGTCTAAACCTATGCAGTAAAGGAATTATTTAAGATGGAAGGTTCTTGAGTATGTGGACCATGACTGTTTTCATCTCTGTAATCCCAGTGTTTATCATAATGCATGAATATGGGTATTCAATAAATGTTGGCTAAATTAATGGGATTCTAATATACAGTTAATTGTCCAAAAGCTTTGTGCATATTTCATCTAATAAGCCAGAAAATTGGTTGTATAGTTACCATGCAGGCATAGTCAATGACACGCCTCTCTCATCTACTGATGGGTTATAATTTGGTTCATTTAATTGTGTTTATGTTTTACTGTGTTGTATTTTCTTTGTGAGAATACTTGTTCTTCTGCCAAATTTTTGCTTAGCCACATTTACATGTGTACTGACAAATTAATATATTTCAGTGGCCTTATGTTTCTGTTGAACAGCCATGAGATGTTTTATTTGCAGCATCTGTGTATTTAAAATATCATTCTGCCTAGGAGATGCCAATTTTTCATGTAAACGAAGATGAAAAATTAGAATAAAGCATTGGTAAAATAAAAGTGAATCTGTAAAGTTTTCTCAAAATATGTACTCTAGTTCCTTCCTGAATTTTCTGATTTAGTTTTGTAGGAGGAAGGAGTGAGGGTTAGTGAAAATGGAATTTACTAGTTGATTGCAGTCTGTGGACTTACAGATCTCTTATTTCCACCCCTATTTTGAGACTTTGAAATCTATGAGGGTGGGGCTAAGCAGAATCTGGGAAAGGTACCCCTGCTTCAAAAAACTTCCCCCTCACCACCCATATTGACTTAACTCATTACCTTCCATTCTTACACCAGTGGAGAATTCCCAATCTCTTAACATTTACTAATATTGCTTTGTGATTTGAAAATATTTTAAAATGACAATTAATCCCATATTAATTGGTTTTGAATATTCTCAAGGAGATTGCTTCTGCTTTCATTATCTTGTTTCCAAATTCATTTGAAATGCACCCAGTGAATTTAGGGAAGAAATAGTGAGAAGAGTTTCAAAATCTAAGAGCAAGGGTGAATTGGTAAAGGTCTAATTGGGAAATCTGGGCTAACAGATTCTGCTTTAACCTATTTATGTCCTCTTATCTAAAAACTTTCAGACTTTTCTAAGTTGTTATATACACAAAGAAAAATGTTGTCACATGACTGAGAAATAGTGCTTTTTAAATGATCAGAAAACAAAGATCTTCTTGACAGTCAATAAAATTTATTCCTTTAGAATATTGACTACAACCCATACTTGCCCGCTCTTATTTTCTATTCTACAAAAGCCATGACAAATTAACTGGCAAGAGCAATATTGTTATCTAAAAACTGCTAATAAGTTGATTTTTTTTAAGAAGAAAATTGCTCAATTAATAATTTCATCAAGGAACTAAGATGGTCATTGTTGTAGGAAAGATACTGACATTAAAATAGGTGATCCTTGATCTTTGCAAATTTAGAGAACAAGGGGATTAGATCTCATCTGTGTATAGGCTATTTGGGGTATGACTAACATTGCAAAATATATTATGGAAAAATTTGGTATTAACACACTTATTGAGAATATAAACTCATGTATGTTTCTGGAGTTTAATTTAAAATGTTTCAGAGATCGACAAAAATGGAGACAAAATAGAAGAGCTAACTCCAGTGTCCAGAAAAGTGTCAATTACATATTTAGTGATCAATATATATTTGTTGAATGAGTAAATTTACAATAGAGTATTTTTGGCAGGTTCTAAGCCTTATACGCAGATATAATGGATAGTGAAGGTCCAACATTCTTTATCTTTCGTATGTTGTAGCCTATATAAACCTTTTTACTTTTAACCCTTTACTCTTTTTTTTTGTCTAAATATTAATGAAAGATGAAATAGAGACATTAGAATTTTGATATTTCTACAGTGCTAATGTTTTGATATTAGGCAACTTGGGGGCCAATATTCTTGTTCCTCGAGGGAAGTTTTGTCATTTCCAATGGTGATTGCTTTAGAAGGCTTCTCCAGTTGCTGATGAGGCATAGTGTCTTCAACTGCAGAGAGGGTACAGGAGAACTGAACATATCCATTTACTAAACCGGTATTAGCGGGATAGTTTTGCCTGATTTAGCTTGCTAAGAGAAAGTTATCTCACTATTCCAGATTCATTATTCCCCAACTTTATAATCATCCAAGAAATACATCCACACAAATTTGATGCATGGCTTCTCTGAAAATCAAGGATCACAGGTGATGTTTGTGGAAATTGTAGTCATTAATGATGTGTCATTGATTTTTATCTGGATGTCGTTAAATGAATGTTTTTCAATTAGAGTAGGATATTTGGAAGGGTATGGGTTAGGTATGTATCAGAAAGACTTGGCAGTTTGACAGTTTTGGAAAAATTCCTGTATGATTGTCATGGACCTCCTGTGAGTGAACCCAACAGCAGAAATTTGCATATGATGATGTGTTTTTGCTTTTTTTTTTTTTTCAAATTACAATACCCTTTCTACAACCCACTTTTTTCAATGTTTATTTTGTTAAGGTTTTTATTTTGGTTCCAATATAGTTAACATACAATGTTATATTGGCTTCAGGGGTACAATCCAGTGATTCAACAATTCTATATAGTGCTCAGTGCTCATCATGATAACTACTCTTTAATCCTATTATCTATTTCATCCATCCCCCTACTCATCTTTCTCTGATAACCATCAGTTTGTTCTCTACAGTTAAGAATCTGTTTCTTACTTTGTCTCCTCCACTCCCTACCTTTATTTGTATGGTTTCTTAAATTCAACATATGAGTGAAATCATATAGTATTTGTCTTTATCTGACTGACTTATTTCACTTAGCATTATACTCTCTAGCACCATCCATTAGTTGCAAATGGCAAGATTTAATTCTTTTTTTTATGTCTGAATAATATTCCACTGCATATATATACCATACCTTCTCTATCTGTTCATTTCTTGATGGACACTTGGGCAGCTTTAATAATTTGGCTATTGTAAACAATGCTGCAATAATGATAGGGTGCATATATTCTTTCAGATCAGTGTTTTTGTATTCTTTGGGTAAGTACCCAGCAGTGCAATTACTGGATTATAGGACAGTTCTATTTTTAACTTTTTGAGAAACCTGTGTACTATTTTCCAGAGTAGCTTCCCAGTCTTCATTACCACCAACAGTGCACAAGTGTTCCTTTTTCCCCACATCTTTTCCAGCACTTGTTTCTTGTGTTTTTAATTTCAGCCATTCAGACAGCTATAAGATGATATCTTAATGTGGTTTTGATTTGCATTTCACTGATGATTAGTGATGTTGAACATCTTTTCATGTGTCTGTTGGCCATCTGTATGTCTTCTTTGGAGAAATATTTGTTCATGTCTTTTGCTCATTTTTAATTGGATTATTCATTTTTTGAATAATGTTCAAAAAAGGCAATAGATTTAATTATCTGATTTTTAGAGATTATTTTGTTCTCTTTACTTTATGATTGTATCTTGGTAGCTCTGAATATTCATGGGCATAAAAGCAATTTTCCTTGTCCTTAACAGTTTTCAGTACATATGCATATCTGCGAAATCACATAGACCTGCCACTTTCACTTTACAGGTGAGGAAACCGAGGCTCATAAATCTTTCATAACTTAATTTCCACTTCATTGTTATTTATGGTAAAGTCTGTTGTTAATCATTCTCACCTTACATCCTATGCAAATGTGCCTGAACATGAATAGCTGCATCTGTGAAGAGAGAAGAGAGAGAGAGAGAGAGAGAGAATGATTTGGCTCCATTTCCCTCCCTTTTCCTCATTTATATCTTACTGCTTATTATTTGTGTCTTTCTGATGCACTATAAGGATCACATAGGCCATCCTTTATATTCATATTCTCCAAATTCCTAACAGAAGTTGAAATGTTACTATAACATATTAGGTGAAGTTATCTCGTAGGTAACATTTAAAACATAGCTATTCTTCTTATAAACTTGGACAACCATTGATATCAGGGCCTAAGTTTGCCTCTTTAGTATCTCTAGTACCTAACACTCATTAGATATTTGCTAAATAAATAAACTGATTATAAGCAAATATTTATTGCCATCAGTTTCCATCTTTTTAAATTTTGCATTACTTTATAATAAATAAATACCCATTCATATAGGCAATGTAGACTTTAGAGTTATAGAAATACTTCTCTATCATTGAAGCTATTTTACTATGGAAATGCTGTTCCAGTTTTCCTACGTGTCTACTCTTTCCTTAACTTCAGACTAGGTGTTGCTGGATTAGCAAAGAGAGCCTTATTTTTATTCATTGCCTCCAAGTAAAATCTGTGTAGAACTAAAGCCATATTGAGTTATTTCAGAGAAAAACAATTCAGAAGGACAGTTCCACATTTTCAGGCAACTTAGATCAGATGCCTTTGGGTTCTTTGCATGACTGAGTTAAAGAGCTAGAATGTATATAAAAGCTTAGTGAATTGTGTTTGCAGTTTCACTGAACAGCCATAGGTAAAACTGAACTTTTGGGGTTTCACATGTAATCACTGAAGTGGTTGGTTATGATTGAATTACAACTCTCTTGAAAAACATCACTGAAGATGGAGAAGTTGCTGGTATGGCATTTGTGGGTTACAGTTTGGTTTTGATGTTTATCTATATGAAGATTCTCTCTTCATAAATATAACCCTCAAATGGAAAATTAAGCTAGAAAATCAGATTGATTTGTTTTGAAGAAGAAAACTAATTGCTAACAAACAAAACTTCTACCTTTGATATATCCCAAGCCATTATTTCTTGATAGAAAATTTCCCTTAAAAATCAAAAGATTTTAAATTTATTATATTGATAAATTATCTCTGTAAAAATAATAAGAAACTTTTTTATTAACCACTGTGAGTATTTAAGGATGTCAATAAAAGTGAAAAATTTTAAGGCATAAATTCTCTAATTACTGTTGAAATCCAAATTAACATGAAATTATCAAAGTCTAAATAGCATTTGCCAATGTATCATCTGGAACACATTTTCTCCTGGCTGTGCTTCCTAACACTGCTAGATGAATAGTCAATAATTATTATTCGGGATCACACATTTCATAGAAACTGTCAGAACATGCAATTAGTCAGGAATGATAAAATGGCAATAAAAGAGTTAGGAATAATGAATTGGCAATATAAGTCATCAATGTGTGATACATACATTTCTTAAAATGTTTTATAGCCTACTGGTTATTAAATGTAATCATGACTGGTAAAAGCAGATGAAATTTGATTTAGGGACTCAAAGGTTTAACTCTCCCTTGAATGTGGACTACATTTGTTTGATTTACTTGGCCCTCACTATACAGTAAACCACTATAGAATCCTCTTTACAGAAATCTTGAGATCTGGGTCCATTGTCTGAGGCATATATTATAGAAAGTTGTCCAAATGCCTCAGCTATAATACAGTTTTGCAGCATTAATGCCATGAACAGTAAGCCCCCAGAGAAACTATAAAATGTTTGCAGTAGTTGAGCTCTGAGGTTAGAGTTTAAGACAGAATTGATTAGGGGCCCCTGGGTGGCTCAGTCAGTTAAGCATCCGACTTCAGCTCAGGTCATGATCTCATGGTTCATGGGTTTGAGCCCCATGTCGGGCTCTGTGCTGACAGCTAGCTCAGAGCCTGGAGCCTGCTTCAGATTTTGTGTTTCGCTCTCTCTCTGACCCTTCTCTGCTAATGCTCTCTCTCTCTCTCTCTCATAAATAAATAAATAAAACATTAAAAGAATAAAGACAGAATTGATTACAAAACTAACTTTTGATATAACTTTTAACTTATTATAAACTGATATAACTGATATAACTTAGCACACAACCTACATTGTCAAAGAATGCTAAATACACCACTTTTTTTTTTATTTCTTGAAAATAAACATACAGGTAACAACAAAAAGGGGATCTTAAACATCCCTCCTTTCACCAGTACCTTTCATGTTCTATTTTGTGAATATAGTAGACACAGATAGATATAGATATATAGTAGTCATCCTTATCCATCAGGGGTTAGTATTGAACCCTATATACATTATGTTTATTCCTATGTATACATATGTATGATAAAGTTTAATTTATTTTTAAAATATTTGTTTATTTACTTTTTGAAAGAGAGAGTGAGTAAGTAGGGGAGGGGTAGAGAGAAAGTGAGACAGAGAATTCCAAGCAGGCTTCACACGGTCAGTGCAGAGCTTAACACAGGGCTCAAACCCATGAACCATGAGATCATGACCTGACCAAAATCAAGAATCGGATGCTCAACCGCCTGAGCCACCCAGGCACCTCAATAAAGTTTAATTCATAAACTAGATACAGAAAGAGATTAACAAAAGTAGCTAATCATGAAATGGAACAATTGTAACAATGTATTGTAATAAAAGTTATGTGAATGTGGTCTCTCTCTTTCACTCTCTCTCTCTCAAAATACCTTTTCATAGTGTATTCACCTTTCCTGTGATGATGTGAGATGATAAAACATCTACATGATGAGATGAAGTGAGGTGAGTGACGCAGGCACTGTGACTTAGTGTTAGGTTATTATTGACCTTCTGATGATACATCAGAAGGAGAATCATCAGCTTCTGGACCATGGTTGACCACGGGTAACTAATACCATGAAAAGTGAAACTGCAGTTCAGGGAGTACTATTGTATGGCTCTAATTTAGACTGTGCTACTCCAAAAAATAAGCCACTGTAATTCTCATTTTGAAAAATGCTCCAGCTTACCAGGCATAATAACCTAAATCATTAATTAGTAAAAAGTGATGATCTGTTATGCTCCATTTCACCTTTGATTGTTGAAATCACACCCTAGAGGTAACTACATTATAGTGATGGATGAAGTATTTGGAAAATTTCTGTGATCCAGAACTTCTGGGATGCAAAAGAGTGTTTTATAGATGTGCAATCAAAAAAGAGTGGCTTAACATAATATTTCTCATCCTATAATTTGTATTACATTGACTAGAGAAAGATACCTGCTTATTTATGAGTTCTTGAAGGTGGTGACATCTGACATATATCTGAAATGAGAGACTGAATTCAATATACATAATTTTCAAACTTCATGTTTCCTTCTCATACTTGGCAATATCATACTGACATTACAGAAGAGTGGTACAGAACTTGCTGTTATGTAGCAGATTTTTTAAGGACTTTCATTTTATTTAATATTTTTATGGCTTTTATTTTATTTTTTATTCAAGTATAATTGACACATGACATTAGTTTCAGGCTACAACATAATGATTTAATATTTATATACAATGCAAAATGATCACCACAGTAAGTCTCATTGCCATCCATCACTATCCAGAGTTACAATTTTTTTTATGATGAGAATTTTTAAGATTTACTCTCAGCAACTTTCAAATATACAATACAATATTGCTGACTAGAGTCACCATGCTATACATTACTACTCCATTACTTATTTATTACATAGCTGGAGGTTTGTACCTCTTGATCTTCTTCATGCATTTTGCCCACCACCTATCCCCCTCCCTTTTGCAAACAACCAATCTGTTCTCTGTATCTATGGATTTTGTTTTTTGTTTGTTCACTTGTTTTGTTTTCTAGATTCCACATTTAAGTGAAATCATATAGTATTTGTCTTTTGCTATATGACTTATATGACTTATTTCACTTAGCATAATACTGTCAAGTTGCACTCATGTCACAAATGGTAAGATCTCATTCTCTTTTGTGGCTGAGTAGTATTCCATATATCACATATATGTCATATCTTCTTTATGCAGTTATCCATTAATAAACACAGGTTGTTTTCATATCCAAGCTATTGTAAGTAATGTTGCAATGAATATAGGCATACACACATCTTTTCAAGTTAGTGTTCATTTTCTTTGGATAAATACCCAGCAGTGGAATTGCTAGATCATATGGGAGTTCTATTTTCAACTCTTTGAAGAATCTTCATACAGTTTTTTATAATGGCTGCATCAATTTACATTCTCATCAACTGCGCATCCCTTTTCTCCATATCCTTGCTGACACTTTGTTATTTCTTTTGGTAATAGCCATTCAGACAGGGGTAAGGTGATAGCTATCTCATTGTGTTTTAAAAAAAAATTTTTTTAATGTTTATTTGTTTTTGAGAGAGCAAGAGATAGAGTGCAAGTCGGGGTGGGGGAGAGAGAGGGAGACACAGAATCTGAAGTAGGCTCCAGGCTCTGAGCTGTCAGCACTGAGCCTGACACGGAGCTCAAACCCACAAACCATGAGATCATGACCTCAGCTGAAGCCGGACACTCAACGGACTGAGCCACCCAGGTTTCCCTCACTGTAGATTTGCTTTGCATTTCCCTGATTGTTAGTGATGTTGAGATTTTTTTCATGTATTTGTTGACCATTTGTATGTCTCTTTTGGAAAAATGTCTATTTAGATCTTTTGTCCAATTTTAAATTTGATTATTTTTGGTATTGAGTTGTATGAGTGCTTTCTATATTTTGGATATTAACTCCTTATTGGATATATGATATGTATTGGAAGTGTTTCTCCCATTCAGTAGGACGTCTTTTCATTCATTGATGGTTTCTTTTGTTGTTTAGAAGCTATTTAGGTTTATGTAGTCCCACCTCTTTATTTTTGCTTTTGTTGCCCTTGCCTTTGGAGTCAGGTACAAAAAATCATAACCAAAACTGATGTTAAAGAGCTTACTGTCTATGTTTTCTTCCAAGAGTTTTAGGGTTTCGGATCTTACATTCAAGTCTTTAATCCATTTTGAATTAATGTTTGTGTAAGGTAGTAGTCCAGTTTCATTCTTTTGAATGTGGATGACTAGATTTTCCAACACCACTTATTGAGATCTTATCTCCACCACATATTCTTGTCTCCTTTATCATTAATTAATTGATCATATATGCGTAGGTTTATTTCTGGGCTCCCTATTCTGTTCCACTGACATATGTCTATGTTTTTATGCCAATAACCGTATTTTCATTACTATAGCTTTGTGATATAGCTTGAAATGAGGGCGTGTGATGCTTCCAGCTTTGTTCTTTCTCAATATTGCTTTGGCTATTCAGGAGCTTTGGTGGTACCTGATGAATTTTAAGTTGTTTTGTTCTATTTCTGTGAAAAATGCCACTGGAATTTGGATAAGGATTTCATAGAGTCTGTAGAATGCTTTGGGTAATATGGAAACTTTAACATTAATTCTTCCAGTCCATGAGTATAAGGTACTTTTTCATTTATTTGTTTCATTAGTATCTTATAGTTTTCAGTGTATGGGTCTTTCATCTTTTTGGTTAAATTTATTCTTAGGTAGCTTATTCTTGATGAAATTGTAAATGGAATTGTTTTCTTAATTTCTCTGTCGTTATTAGTATATAAAAATGTGAAAGATTTTTATATATTGATTTTGTATTCTGCAACTGTACTGAAATTTTCTAACCGGTTTTTTTAAGGAGTCTTTAGTGTTTTGTATATATAAACATATGTTGTCTGCAGATAGTGACAATTTTACCTCTTCCTTTCCAACTGGGATATCTTTTTTCCTACATAGTTGCTCTGGCTAGGACTTCCAATACTAAGTTTAATGAAAGTGGTGAGAGTGGGTATTCCTGTCTTGTTCCTGATCTTAGAAGAAAAGCTTTAAGCTTTTCACCATTGATTTCTGTATTACATATGGGTTTGTGTTATTAGCTTTTTATTTTGTGTGTCCCATATGGCCTTGATTATATGAGGGATATCCCTTCTATATCCACTTTGTTGAGAGAATTTATAAATAGATTAATTTTTTAAAATGTTTTTTTCTGTATTTAGTGAGATGATCATACATGACTTTTATCTTTCATTTTGTGGTCATGATAAAATGTGGTATATCACATTGATTTGTGGTGTTGAAACATCCTTGTATCCCTGGAGTAAATCCCACTTGATCATGAGATATGATTCTTTTAAAGAATTTCTCTTTTTGTCTATCAATATTTGCTTTATATATTCAGATGCTCTTATGTTGAGTGTATAACTATCAAAAATTGTTATATCTTCTTGTTGGATTATCACCTTTATCATTATGTAATGCACATACTTGTCTTTTATTGCAGTCTTTGTTTCAGTGTTTATTTTGTCTGGTGTAAGTTTAGTTAGCCTCACTTTCTTATGGTCTTCATTGCATAAAACATCTTCTGTGTGTATCCTTACATCTGAATGAGTCTCTTTAGGCAGCCAACAAATGTGTCTGGTTTTTTTTAACCCATTCAGCTAGTCTGTGTTTTTTAATTAGAGAATTTAGTCTATTTAAATTTAAAGTGATTATTGATGAAATTACTTATTGCCATTTTGTTAACTGTTTTCTGTCTGGTTTGTAGTTCTGTTAATTTCTTCCCTTGCTTTCTTCCCTTGTAGTTTGATGACTCTTCTGTAATGTCATGTGTATTTCTTTCTCATTATCTTTGGTGTTTCAACTACAGGTTTTTGCTTTGTAGTTATCATTAGTCTCACATATAGCAGCCTATAAATATAAAAATATACAGTTTATTTTAAGTTGATACCTAGTTAAGTTTGAATATATTTTAAAACTTTAAATTTTTACTTACCCTAACTCCTATGTTTCATGAGTTTGATGTTGCTTTTTACATCTTTTTTTTGTATAACCCTTAACTGTTATAGCTATTTTTACTACTTTTACTTTTTAACCTTCATATTAGCTTTATAGGTGATCTACTACCTTTACTATATTATTTAACTTCACCAATGAGATTTTTATTTCCAGATATTTTCTTGTTACGAATTAGTGCCTTTTGTTTAGCTTAAAGAAGTCCTTTTAATATTTCCTGTAATGCCAGTTTAGTAATGATGAACTACTTTAGCTTTTCCTTGTCTGGAAACCCCTTTACCTCTCCTTCAATTCTGAGTGATAATCTTGCCAGCTAGAGTATTCTTTGTTGAAAGGTTTTTTTTTTTCTTTCTTTCAGCACTTTGAATACATCATGCCACTCACTCCCTTCTGGCCTGTAAAGTTTCTGCTTAGATATCTGCAGATAGTCTTATGGAGATTACCATGTATGTAACAAATTGCTTTCAACACTCTCTTTAACTTCTGACATTTTAATTATAATGTATCTTGGTATGGGTGTCTTTGAATTCATCTTGTTTGGAACTCTGTTTTTTTAGATCTAGATTTCAGTTTCTTTTCCCTGGTGAGAGAAATTTTCAGGCATTATTTCTTCAAATAAGGTTTCTATTCCTTTTTTTCCTCTGTCTTCTCTTTCTAAGACCTATATAATGCAACTGTTACTCTGCTTCATGTTGTTTTATAGGTCCCTTAAGCTATATTCACTTTAAAAGAATTTTTATTATTATTGCTTTTGTTTGGATGAGTTTTATTGCCCTGTACTCCAGGTCGCTGATTTTTTTCCCCTTTGTTTTATCTAATTTGCTAATAACCCCTCTGGTGTATTTATCAGCTCAGCTATTGTGCTATTCAGTTTTGTGACTTATTTTTGGTATTTAAATTTTTTTTTCTAGTTTTTGAAGTTCTCATTGTGTTTATCCATTCTTCTCCCACATTTGGTGAGAATCTTAATGACCATCACTTTAAAATCTTTATCAGGGGCACCTGGGTGGTTCAGTCGGTTGAGCGACTGACTTCGGCTCAGGTCATGATCTGGTGGTTCATGGGTGCGAGCCCTGCGTTGGTCTCTGTGCTGACAGCTTTCTCAGAGCCTGGAGTCTGCTTCAGATTATGTGTCTCCTCTTCTCTCTGCCCCTACCTCGTTTGTGCTCTGTCTCTCTCTGTCTCTCAATAATAAATAAATGTTAAAAAAATTAAAAAATAAAATCTTTATCAGGTAAATTACTTATGTCCATTTCATTACGGTTTTTTCCCCCCGAGATTTTATTTTGTTCATTTCATTTGGAACATATTCCCCTGTTTCCTCATTTTGCTTGACTCTCTGTGTTTGTTTCTATTTATTAGGTAAAACAGCAATCTCTTCCAGGCTTGAAAGAGTGGACTTGTATAAGAGATGAGGCTTGTTTTTGACCTCTGCCCTAGCTCTTGGTTGTATCTCAAACCTTTGTGATTGTCTAACCAGCTTGATTTAGTCTTGATAGGTCCTAATTGTTCAGGATGTGCCAAGACCTGTGAGTGTTCCAGAGAGGAGCTATTCAGCACCTATTTTCAGATTCATTGGAAGTTAGTGCCTCAGGCAGCAGCAAATATATACAGTCCTGAGGGACCACAGTTATAAACTCTGCTAGCCTCCAGACCAGAAAATCTGGAGTTGTCCCCATCATAAAAGTTGCAAATATTGGGTTTCCAGACAAGTGTAGAAGCTCCTTTCTGTGAGGTACCAGTGAGCTATAGTGAGACCAAGGGATATGTAGCCCAAGAGTACTCCAGTGGCTTCTAGATGGTAAGCCTTAAGCCTGCCCTCAAACTGAAGCTCCTGGACAAAGCTCCTGCCTTTTTTACAGGAAAACTGGGAGTGTGTTTCAATCTCTTGTCTGTGCAGTGCTGTGGGGGGGGTGGGGGTGGTAGCCTGCCAGGAACTCTCTGATTGTTTTAGACCTGTTGGACCCAGAAATGTAACCTCCCAGTCACCAGAACTAGGTGGTCAATGTGTGAGCTGTGTAAGATTTCCAGCTTGGTAGGCCCATGGGAGAAACATAGAGGCAGGGCACCTGCCTGTTGGCCTTGGTGGGACTGTGGGATTGGTGCGAGAGCAGGGTGTGCCCACCAGCACTAGCAGGTCAAAGGGAGAGTGCAAAAATGGTACCTGCCAGCACCTCCATCCTTGCAGAGAATCCCAGCAGGCTTCTGTGCCTTTGGCAGATGCTCTAAGGTTAGCAAATAGATCTCCTTCATATCTAGTGGAGGTTCTTTACAAACTGGTACTTTTGCAGTAGGTTCCAGGGTGAATGAGTCTGCATGAGGTCTTTTTAAGAATGGAATCTCTGTTCCCTGCAGCCTTATGATTTTCCTGGATATAAGCCTCATTGTTTTTAAACCTAGAGATTTTGGAGGTTCATCTCTCTTGTGCAGATCCCAAGGGTTAGAGTACGTGATGTGGGGCACAAACCCCTTGCTCCTCAGCAAGAGGCTTCATATTTGTGAGATCTCTTCCAATTATGGGTTGCCATGCTAGGCAGGAGGATTTTGATGACACTTTGACTCTCCTACCTATCTTGATGTGGCCCTTTTATCCTTTGTCATGGAAGAGCTGTTTAGCTAGGTTTTAGCTCTTTTTCAGAGGAAATTGCTCTATATGTAGCTGTAGATTTTTTATGTTCATGGGAGGAGGTGAGTTTCAGGATCATTCTAAGCTGCTCTCTTAAACCTCATCTAGCAAATTTTTAAAGAAGCATGTTTCAAAGCTCCCTATGAAGTAATGGGTTAGAAATTGGCTTTGAATTCAACTTGGTTGGCAGCAATTATTTGGTACATAGACCTCATGAGAGAGTAGAATGCATTTATACAATTCTCTGAATTCTGCCGATTCTGCATGGTATAACATGACCATATTAAAGATAATTCTTAGGCTTTCCATCCATATCAAACATTTTTTGAGAGTTTACTTTGACATTTATGATGTAAGAGTAGAGCCTTATAGCACTACTGTGAAGAATGCAGAATTCAGGATAAAGCGGATGTGTTTTTGATCCTATCCAAGGGGATTTATTACTGGAAATACCAAAAGGATCTCATTGTACCAAGGTTTCATTTATAATAGAGTCCCATGGCATGGTCCTGTGGATAGCATTACACTATAGTTTCAGGTCTCCAAGACAAAGAAAAGCAGTTACATATAAAAGAAAAACAATTTCTTTTAGGGGTGTTTGATTATACATAGTAATGTCTTAGGAAAGTTGATTAAGTTAGAGATCCTGAGTACTATATTTGATAAATAGTTGATACACATTAACAACTTTGAGGTGTATCAGGCTATATAGCACATTCAAAATTCTGTTTCTGAGAGAACCAAGAGGGTGGTATTATAAGGCTTCCCAATTATTTTCTATTCTGCAAACTCAGAAGGTTGAGCCTTTTACTTCAAAAACCTATAACATATACTCACTGCTCATCACCTAGCTATTGTTCATGAGTCTGATTCTCTTTAAGTTTTTACTCACTTATATTTAATTTATTTTTAGCATCTAATATCTCTTACCTTCATTTACTGGAATATAAAGTGCTGTTTTCTTTTATATTACCTGCCACTATGTCATTCATTCATTATAGAATAATCCCAAAATTATTTGAGCCTGATTTTCTTCATTTGAAATAATAACACTAATAATTATTGTATTTAAATATATTTTATAATATTGTTGTATTATATTTATAATAAAATATATTTCTACTATATTTATATTTGTTATTATTATCATCACAAAATAGATGAATTTCAATAAAAACAATTACACTTTTGTTACAGAAGCTATTATTTCGATGGGTCATTTTCACAGTTTTATAGAATTCAATTACATTCCCTTTCCAATTTACTTTTTTGAGATTGATGAATCTCATTACATCATATGAGAATTTTTATATACTCTTGATTTCAGCTACCTTTTATTGTACCTTCTTTAAACCCTACACTGTCTTTTTTCAGGGATGGCATCAGAATCATACCTAAGAGTTTAAATTTTTAATCAACTCTTGTAATCAGCTTCCTCTATTTTTTTTTTTTTTTGCGTTTCAAAGGGAAAGTTAATTTTTGTTGAAATTGGAGGGAATGAAGAATTGCTCACTAACTATGTAATTGCTTCTCTTGCCATGTAGACTTGGAGTAGAAAGGGGACAGTGTCTGTGATGGTTTATGGTTGTTGTATATTCATCATCATCAACATTATTATATCCTGTATTGTGACAGATAAGAAAAAAGAGGTGACACATTGTTACTGTATTAATCTTTACATAATACCTCTTTTGTTTTTCATACCACTTTCATACCCCATGTCCTTGGAAGTTTCCTATGGACTGCAGTAGGATTCTCAAGAAGGTCTACCCAAGGGGCAGATGGGTCAGGGCTGGAAGATTCTGAGGGCAATATTTAGCAACCCTCCTCAAATCTTATTTCATATTTTAAAAATTCAACCTGCCATTCTTTTCTACATATGATCATATTTGTAATATTGAAATAATTGAAAATACTTCCTGATTAAATAACCTGACATTTCATTCTGAATCTTGAAGTAATTTTGATGTCTGAGAAGGTGTGTTATGAGTCCCATGCATCCAAGCATCCATGTAAACACCGCATTTTCTTGGAGATACAAGTACCCTCGCTTGAGAAATCAGATTAAATTCAAACTCTTGTGTTGGAATCTCATGATACTGCACAATCTATCTTTAACTCCCTTTTCCAGTCTTTCTTCCATTAGTTCCCTGCACAAATGTACACTGCAGCTAACCTGTTGCAGTTATTAGTTATAGACTAATTTCCCATGCTTTCCTATCTTTGTCACACTGACTTCCTTATCAATAACTTCTCCCTTCCTCTTCTGCTCCTCCTCTTCCTCTCCTCATCCTCCTTTTCTTCTTCTTCTTCTTGGCTTAAATACATTCAATAATGCATCAGGTTCTTTTTTGTTGATATAGTCTGTCTTACAGTACTTTTCATCTATCCTGTTACATTCTTGATTTGTAATCTTAATTTCTCAATTATAGTGCAGTTATGCTTCGTATAACTCCACAAAACATGGCTCTTAATATTTACTGATTTTTCTCATTTTTTATGTTCTTGAAAAGTAAAGAATTACAATTTGTCATTTTGGAAATTCTGTGTTCTAAATAGTAAATTATTATTTAATAAAATATATGAAATAAATAAATTCACTATTTAGAACATAGAACATATGAATTAATATGAATGTAAGCTTATCTATAATTTCAAAATGCAGAGAGAATCTGTGAATAATCAATGAATATCCATCCATCATTTTCCATGGGATCATAATATACATATTACTTTCTTTTATTTTCATTTTATTTTTTTTTCTGAACAATGTATTATGAACATCATTCCATTAATTAATACCATGGTATCATCACACAGAGACACTGCAGTTTATATATATATATATTAAATATATTAAAATATATTTTAAAATATCCTATTTTAAGACATAAGTTTCCAGCATTCTGTATGTTTGACAAAACAAAATTAATGACTCAAAATTTTAAGTTTTCTCTTTTACATATTTCTCACATGCTTGACTATTTCCTGGGAAGATATATACATTTAAAAATACCTTTGGTTCTTACTGCAAAGTAACCCTTCAGAAATACAGTATAAATTTATACTCATAAAGTAATGAATTCATAGCCTTAAATTTTTTTTCTCAAATTATAGCTAAAAACTGTTGCTTTCTTGTTTTTAGCTTATAGTTCATTGTGTATAAGCGTAAAAGTAGCTTTTGGTTTATTGGATTTTGTTCAATAGTATGCCTTATTTACAAAATGTTATTAATCTCATTTTTTCCTTTTTAAAATTTAAATCCAAGTTAGTTAATATATAGTGTAATACTGATTTCAAGAATAGAGTTTAGCAATTCATCACTTACATATAACACTCAGTGCTCATCCCAACAAGTGCCTTCCTTAGTGCCCATCACCTATACAGCCCATTCCCTATCCAACACCCCACAAGAAACCCTCAGTTTGTTCTCTGTATTTAAGAGTCTTTCATGGTTTGTCTCTTTCTGTTTTTATCTTATCTTTGCTTCCCTTCCCTTGTGTTCATCTGTTTTGTTTCTTAAATTCCACATATGAGTGAAATCGTATGATATTTGTCTTTCTCTGACTTATTTCCTTTAGCATAATACACTCCAGTTCCATACGTGTTGCAAAATGGCAAGATTTCATTCTTTTTGATTGTCAAGTATTATTCCATTGTATGTATATACCACATCTTCCTTGTCCATTTATCCTTTGATGGACATTTGGGCTCTTTCCATACTTATGCTGTTGTCAATAGTGCTGCTATAAACATTGAGGTGCATGTACCCCTTCAAATCAGTATTTATGTATCCTTTGGATAAATACCTAGTAGTGCAATTGCTGGGTCGTAGAGTAGTTCTATTTTTAATTTTTGAGGAACCTCCAAACTGTTTTCCAGAGTGGCTGTACCAGTTTTATTCTAACCAGCAGTGCAAAAGGGTTCCCTTCTCTCCACATCCTCATCAACATCTGTTGTTTCCTGAGTTGTTCATTTTAGCCATTCTGCCAGGTGTAAGGTGGTATTTTGATTTGTATTTCCCTGCTGATGGGTGATATTGAGAAGCTTTCATGCACCTGCTAGTCATCTCCATGTCTTCTTTGGAAAAGGGCTTATTCATGTTTTCTGCCCATTTTTTTCATTGGATTCTCTGTGCTTGGATTTTGATATCTGTTTCCTTCCTCAGATTAGGAAAGGTTTCCTCTATAATTTGCTCACCTAAACTTTCTGCCCCTTTTTCTCTTTTTCCATTTTCTGGGACTCCTATTATTCAGAAGTTATTCCTCTTTAATAAGTCACTGATTTCCCTAAGTTTTGTATCATGACCTTTTGCCTTTGTTTCCATTTTGGAACTTTGTTTGTTTTTTTTTTTTCTGCTTCATTATTCTCCATAATTTTGTCTTCTGTATTGCTTATTTACTGTTCTACTTAGTCTGTCCTTGTCATTGTGGCCTCCATTTGAGATTGCATCTCGGTTATATCATATTTAATTTTGGCCTGACTAGATTTTTTTAATCTTTGCAAAAAAGGATTCTTTGGTGTCTTCTATGCTTCTCTCAACCCTAGCTCATATTCTTATTATTGTGGTTCTACATTCTAGTTCAGACATCTTACTTATATCTGTGTTGATTAAGTCCCTGGCTGTCATTTATTCCTGTTCTTTCTTTTGGGGTGAATTCCTTTGTTTTGTCATTTTGGAGGAAAAAATTAATAAAATACAACACAAAAATTAAAAATTAAAAACAAAACAAATAATCAAATAAAGGATGCTGTATCTTGGGTGTGTTTTGGTCTGCTTGTTGAAAGAAGCTTGATAGAATAGAGAAAATAGGGAAAGGAAAGAAAAAAAGGTAAGAAAAAATAAAAAATTAAGAAAATTACATAATAAAATGTAATAAAATGAAATAGAATAAAAACTTTAAAATGAAAAATAAAGTAAATAAATTTTTCTTTTTGTATCCAAGAGAGAGAAGGAAAAAAATGGAAAAAAAAACAATTTAAGCAAAAACAGGAGTAAAGAAAATGAATAAATGAACCAGCAAACAGAATTTAACCTGAATGAAGTTATATCCAGTTTACCCTAAAACTGAAACTATAAAGCACTCTATAGTCCTTAACGCTAAGCAGGTGGAGTAATTCGTGCTGATCTGAGAGATGTGCTTGGAGGGTGCAGTTGGGCAGCGCTTGGTGTAACAGCTCTGTTCTCCACTAGGTGGCACTGCTTAGCTTACTGGGGTGGATCAGTGTGCCCGTGAGCATGCACCTGTGCTGTAGAGAGGTGGAAATGGCTTCACCCAGCTCTCTAGTCTCTTGTGTAGTAACTTGTGCTCTCACTGACCCACAATCAAGCACCCCTCCTTTGTCTCAGGCCTCCATCCACTCCCCACCTCTACCCTCTGTGTCCACTCTGTCTGCCTGCCGGGAAGCACCTCCCTCCAGAGTTTTATTTCAGGTGGGGTTGTATTTCAAAACTGTGCACTTCAGAGACACCCCCCCCCACACACACACGGTTTGGGTCCCATGCCAACTCTCTGGGAGAAGGGTCTTATTAGCAGTGGCCAGTGCAGGCTTGTCCCAGAAAATGTGCAGGGGATTGCACAGTGGCAGAGACTCAGAGATTATGGCAAATCACAACACACAGCTGGTGCCAGTTTTTGCTCCACTTTGACATCTTTGTCCTAATACCAGCAAGCATGGTTGCTCTCTGGGGGGCACTGGGACCCTTGCCTGTGGGGAGGCTGTATAGCCTCTAGCAAATTCACTCCAAGCAGGGCAACTGTGGCACATGAACCCCCCAGGCTGGGCTGCCTGCTCCTGGAGATTCACCCTGCTTCCTCACCAGAGCACTGCCAGGCACTGGGCTCTGGAACTTCAGACTCTGTGCTCTACTGTTTATAAAATCCTGATGAAATTGAAACTCTCTCCTTTCTCCTTGTCAATGGTTTTAGGGAACAGATTTCTTGTTAGGTCTCTTGTGAGTGTTTTCACTTTCTCTTTCTTTCCAGCTACTTTCAGGGGGAGTGTTTTCTTGCACTATCCTGATGCACCACACTCTCCCCTTTTCTCTTTCTCTCTCTGTCCTCTCTCTGCAAAAATAGCTCCTTACCCTCTGTGGCTTTCCTCTCCCCAATTCACCTCTCCGTGCCAAGTACCTGCTGAGTTCTGTGGCTCAAGTTATGCAGATTGTTGCGTTAATTCTCAGATCAATTTCCTGGGTGTGCAAAATGGTTTGGTGCTGATTTAGCTGCATTTCAGTTCTAGACAAGCTTAAGGTCTCCATGCTGCTCCTCCATCTTCTATTAATCTCATTTTTCTATTTTGATTGCTGTCTTTTTCTTACTGATTCATTGGACCTATTGACATATTAAGGAGGTTAGCATTTATCATTGATGATAATTATAATGATTACATTTTAGAGTTAGTGAGTCTTTTTCTTTCATACATTAAGAAATTTTTTTTTCAGTTTTTTCTTTGCATTTTAATTTTTGGTATAATATTTGGTATAATATATTAAACTTCTAGGAAAGGCCAGAAGACAAGGTTAACAAGTAGTAAATTAATATAACAAAAAAAATGTTAAGAAAGCTGTGTAGAATGCAATTCTAGACATTTGTTACAATGGATCAATTTTTCATTACATTCTTTTAATGATTTCAATACTTTTTTGTTACAAAACCAACTGCCCTTCTTAATATTTGCCAGAAGGTGGTGCTGTATTAATAAACTAAGATCTCTGTATTATAGGAAATAAATTTTTTCCAAGTATTAAAATAAAAACAAATCCTAGATCTTGACAAATAACTCTCTAATTATATGCTCACCTTATCTTTAAATCTGTATCTTAAAATCAAAAATTTTCTTTGTACTGTATTTAGAGGGGAAGGCTTAACCATAATTTTTTACTCAGTATAAATTTTTTTCTTACATTTTCACTCTTCCTTTTCAAATTATAAGAAAAACTTAGATATACAAATGTGGCTAAGTAGTGGATTTTAAAACTAAAATTATAGAACAGATTTGAATCATGTGAAGATTACACACTCACAGAACACACCAGCACGTGCACGCACATGCAACTACTTCTCTGCTGAGATTAAAAAAATTAACTGAAAGAAACCAAAGGCAAATTTTAACATTGTGATGATTCCGCAGGAATAAGCACAAAATAGTAGCTTCCGTGTTTATAGTTATTTACATTTAACAACAGACCACAAAAAGTTAGCTTTAGTGGAATGCTTACATTTTATTTTATTTAAATCAAGACTCAGCCATTCATCAGCGGTTCTGTAACAGAGCAAGGATTCCTTAAATCACTGCTGTCATTTAATGCCATTAAATATAGGTGACTTTTAAAAGGCAGCTAATTTAGTATAAGCTAAAATGCCTCAATATGTGCTAGTAATGGAAACTTTGTTTAGTATAAAAAATGAACCTTAATAAACCCCTTTCTTCCTGTATTGCTCCTGGCTCCAGAATTTTCTAATGAGTAGCAATGGGAGCTCAGCAACTACTATGTGGTTTCTTAACCTGACAGTAATTGTGTTTAATAAGTAGACCAGAGTATTCAACAGAAGCTCCATTGAGGTATTCAGTATTACCTAACTAATTCATACTACAGACTGGGAAACAAATGGTATGCATTAAGATTGTTCTTGAGGCCCTGGTTCAGGAGAAAGAACCATGGAGATAAATGTAGAACTTTATTAGTGAGCAGAAATAGCATCAGTAATGTTTTATTTTGTTGTGTCACTGATATGTGCCTTCCAAATCCACACAAATACATAGATCAGCAAAGTCTCACTCTGTTTTTAATAATACGTAACTCAATATGTACCCACTAACTTTACTGAGTTCCTTCTATGGGCAGTGTGTCTTCAAAGTATTCAGAACTGAAGAGTACATTAAAAAAGAAATAAAAAACAATGCTTTTCAGTAGCACTCATTTAATTAGGGATGGAAAAACATATTCATGCAGAAAATAGCAAAAGAAAAAGTTTATAGCACCAAATAATATAGTGTAAAATGATTGTGGGATTAATTAGTACCTACCTTGGTTTCTGATTAATGCTTTTATTAGACTGTGAAGAAAAAGTCTAAATATGTTGTTTGATACTCATCATATCATACTGTGTAGTTATGATTATCTTCTCTTTTTGTAAATGAGGACACTAAATCCTACAGAAGTTGACTAATTTAGCCACGCACACAGCCAATAGGCCGTGGGACAGGATATGAACTCCTCTGCTCTACACCCAGACCCTGAGACCTCTCCAATACACCAAACCCTTCCAGTATACTCCTGGAACCCAGCTTAGCCTCACAGTCATTTTGTCTGCCTCCTAATGTGAAGTTTTAGGTCTCCTGTCTTACTCTCTTCAAATAAAAATCCCACAGAAGATTTTTTGGAGTCAGAGTTGAGATTGATTTCTGTGATTCATTTGTCACTGTGAAAAGAGATTAGGGCTGAAAGAAAGTGACTCATCTGATAGCTCATGTTCACTGCTGCATGACTGGCAGCTTCTAGAACAGAAAAGCAGACTTTTCCTTTCCTTTGGGGGTAAGCAGAACAAAGACATTTAATTCAGTAAACCTGATGACAATTTTTCTTTAAATTGGATACCCTAATTCTCCCGGGATCACTGTATAGTAATATTCCTCTGTCAATAAAATTTGAAGATAATCATTTCGAAAAGGAGGTTCATTCTCTTTTTTTTTATTTTGCAACTATTTATATTGTTTGCTTCTCTTCTAATAATTTTCACAAAATTATCTTATGTATTTAGGCCTTTAGAAAAGAGAAGTTGTTCTCAGAAAGCTCTGAAAGCAGAACAATTAAATGTTCCTTCATGTGATTTGTCCCATTCCCTCTCAGCCTACTGCTTAAATCAGTTTGTTCTCAATTGTCCTCAGATTGTCTGTGTGCTTTGAAATTCTTTAGAATTTATTACTTTGCTAACTATTAAAAAAGGATGTATTTTTACTAGAAAGTGTTTTGCCTTATTTGCACTTAGATTACTGGTTATGATTCCTGGTTTTTAGTAATTGGAGTCCAAAACAGTTTGGTGTAATAATTTATGATTACTCTAGAAAGTTCATCTCCAAGTCATTGATAAAGCTATTTATTAATCAAGCTCTAGTCAACAATGTAGAAGCTTTGTGAGTTATGAATATATCTATACTGGAAGACAATATCACAGAGACATTGAAGTACATCTTTGGAGTCAGAAAAACCTGACCAGGAATTACAATGAAAGCTTGAATAAGTTAAATTCCCTTAGCTTTGATTTCTTCTGCTTTGTTTCTTCAAAGGCTTCTCATAAGAATTCAATGAAATTACATGTTTGTGTGTGTATGTACTATATATTTACATACCTATGTATTAGCATACTATCTGGCATTTAGTAAGTCCTCAAATGGTAACTTAAATTACTATGTCTTGATTTTTTTCATGTTTTATTTGTTTATTTCTTTTGAAAGAGAGAGAGAGAGAGAGAGCATGCAAGTGAGCATGCACGTGTGAAAGGGAGGGGAAGACAGAGAGGAAGAGAGAATCCCAAGCAGGTTCCATGTTGTCAGTATGAAGCCCGATGTGGGGCTCAGTCCCACAAACCATGAGATCATGACTTGAGCCAAAATCAACAGTCAGATGCTTAACCCACTCAGCCATCCAGGCACCCCCTTTTCATAGTTTTTAAGTCTTTATTCACAAACAGACATTTTTTCCCTACTCCTTTTATCAAAGATGCATTCAGTTTCTTAATTATAGAGAGAATGAGCAATAATCTATTGCCACAATAGTGCTGTATAACAAGCAAGCAAAATCCTATTGACACACAACAATAAACACTTACTTTTGCTTATAAGGCCATGGTTTGGTGTTTTTGCGGTGTTTTTGCTTATCTGGTGGGACTGTGCCAATTTCCACTGTGTCTGTGGTCAGCAGCAAATCAACTGGTGGTGGGTTTGTCTAGGATTTTCTCAGCTGGGTTACCTGCTCTCTGATCCATATGATCTCTCATTCTCCAACAGACCAGTCTGGGCTTATTCTTTTTCTTTTTTTTTCTTTATTTTTTTTATGTTTTATTTATCTTTGAGAGAGAGATAGAGACAGCATGAACAGGGAAGGGTCAGAGAGAGAGGAAGACAGAATTTGAAGACAGACTCCAGGCTCTGAGCTGTTAGCACAGAGCCTGATGTGAGGCTCGAACCCACGAACCATGAGATCATGACCTGAGCTGAAGTCAGACGCTTAACCGACTGAGCCACCCAGGCGCCCCCGGGCTTGTGGAGAATCCCAAGCAGGCTCCACATTGTTAGTGCAGAGCCCCACGTGGGTTTTGGACTCCTAAACTGTGAGATCATGACCTGAGCTGATCAAGAGTTGGACACTTAACTGAGTCACAGAGGCACCCCAAATTAGGGTTATTTTTATAATTAACCTACCTTAAAGACAAGGTGGCTAAGAAAAAAAGAGACTTCAAAAAGTTGTAACCTGTTTTTGTATCTGTTGCTTTCAACGTCTCATGATTTTTACCTTCGTGCCAGTGCAAAATACTATTTTATACAAAAAGAGCTAACCATTTTTGATGATAAACTAAGTTCTAGGCCTATTAGTATTTTACATTTCCTTTTGTATTTAAATTTCACAGCTACCCTTCAAGGTAGACAATATTATTATTATTTTATTATTATCATCTCTATTTTGGAGGTTAGCGGACCTTAGAGAAATAAGTAATTTCTTCATAGTCAGGATGGTAATAAACAGCAGAGCCAGAATCTTTATTCAGGTTGGTTGGAGTACAGAATTTGCATTGTAATACTGCCTTTCTCCCGTTTTCCATCAATCTTGTTTATTGATTCTTGAATGTGTTAGCCAAAACAAACACTGACCAGTTAGGTGATTTTCA
This sequence comes from Proteles cristata cristata, assembly GCA_017311185.1. Lineage (NCBI taxonomy): Eukaryota > Metazoa > Chordata > Mammalia > Carnivora > Hyaenidae > Proteles > Proteles cristata. The sequence continues at coordinate 996,107 of JAESUZ010003619.1, read as the reverse complement.
CTTTGTATTAAATACAAATAAATTAATTCATGCCAGAAGCTATAGTCTTGAGACATAACTCTTTTATATATAATTATTACAAGAGGTAAGCTAGAGAATACCTCGGAGGTCCTTTTTCCACCTGCAGTGTACATGAACTTAACACGTTCAGAACCTGTATTCTAATTGGTAGCTATGTTCCCATAGCAGAATGAACCAATTAACTGAGTTTTCATCCAGCTTCTTGCTAAAATGTCAGGACTAAAACAGGACTCATTTAAAGGCATCCAGTAATAAACAGGGTCCATTTAAAACAAGACACCCTAGGCTGTATTCCTAATTAGAAGATTGAAATGATCTCTATCCCAGAAACTGTAACATATTCTTAGTATTTACCTCATTTTGTTAGATGTTCTGATGTATAATATCACCTGAGTCACTGAGACATGTTTTGGAAACTTTTCTACTACATGAAATAACCTTCACACAGAATAAAAAATAATTGGCTTGGATGCATATGAACTGTATGCATTGACAGGATGACTATTACACTCGGTCCCTCGCAAACTTCCTTGGTTTCTCTCTTCCTTTTGCTTCTGCTATTCCCCACCTCTACCTCTGCTCCCCGCTCTGTGCCAAATTTCCAGTACACATGTGTAAATCTACAGATGAAATCTTTCCCATTTTCCCTCTTTGCTTCATGGTCCCTGCTACTGCCCTGGTCCTGACTCATCATCTTTCTTTTGGAACGCAGAGCAACCTTCTAACATTCTTATCTGTGTGTCTCTTTCTTTTATACCAATTCCAGTTAACACTTCAAGATACATATCCCCAAATTCTTTATTTTAATATAAGTGCTCTTATTAGTAATTACCCTCATCTTTCTAGAATCATCTCTCAGGTCCTTCGATGTCTTGGAGAAATCTGGGTGTCTGATGGAAAAATCTCCATCTCACTCCACTTTTAAGTGACAATGGGAACAGGGTGAGGGACATAGAACTAGGAAAGAGAAGAGTAGTCTTACAAGTCATTCTGATCATCTGTGTAGGGTATTGACTGCTATTCACAATTCTATTCAAGGGTATAGGCTATTGATGTAGCGATCAGATGACTATTGTAGGTCAGGTAAGCTGGAGACTAGATCTAGGGAAATAAGTTAATCTTTGGAAGGTGAATACCAGAAAATGTAGTTCGATGCAGCATCGAATCATGCAGCAGTCTGGGATGGATCAACTAGAGAAGCACTAGGTAGATGGTACTAAAGCTGAGCTCCCCCCAAACTCAATGAAAAATTGGGAATCTCTGAAGATCACAGGAAAGATGTAGGAAGTTGGTATAAAATGAAGCTGGATGGAACTGTGCTGTTGTGTGACTAGGTACCTATTCATCACTGGCTTCTTAGGGTGGTTCACTCATAGATTCTTCCTATATGATTTTAGCAGAGGAGAATTATATGTGGAATTTATTTCCCATTCTTTTTGGATAAAGCCTCATTAGGCTTAACTTCATAGAAAATTACAGAAAGCAAAGAAAAAAGCCTGATAGTGAAGAAGTTATTTAAATGATCAGTATATGTGAAAAATGTTCAAGCTTAGTAATAAAAAAAGAACTGGAATTTGAAATAATATAAACATTTTTATTGATAAAAATGACAAATATAAAAATGCAGGGGATCCCGAATGGCTTAGTTAGTTAAGTGTCTGACTTCGGCTCAGGTCCTGATCTCCTGGCTCTTAAGTTATAGCCCCACGTCAGGCTCTGTGCTGATAGCTCAGAGCCTGAAGCCTGCTTCAGATTCTGTGTCTCCCTCAATCTCTGCCCCTCCCTTGTTCATGCTCTGTCTCTCTTAAAAGTGAATGATATTTAAAAAAAACTTTTTAAATGTAGTCAATGTTTCTAAGAATGGGTGTAGGTATATATTTCTTGTGATTATTTAAGAGAATTCCTAACTATCCTTTGAAGTTTTGGGGAGTTTAGTACCACCTCCTTATACTGCTGATGATTTTAGTACAAAATATTAGAATTTGGTTTGATGATATGTATTTGAACCTTAAAAATATCTATATTGTTTCACTTAACATTCTACTCCTAATAATTTATTCTGCCAAAATAATTAATGATGTTTCTAAATATGTACAAATAAAGGCATTTATCACAGCATTTGGAGCAAAATTTAGTAAATTTGAGGCAACAGCTTAAATATACAGTGATATGGAATAGGTTAAGCAAATGGTGGTACACCATTAAAACTTACACTATAGAGTAATAACATGGGGTAACCATAATGTTTTATTATGAATATAATAGCACGTTAAACAACTGTGTTTCTATAAAACTTCAAATGTGTATGTCCTAACAGGAAGAATCTTATTAGGCTATAAACAAAAATGCTTTCAGTGATTACCTTTGAGGGCGAGATTACTAAGGTTATTTATTTTTTGTGTGTTCTTATACATTAAGATATTCTTTAATGTTTATTTTACCATCAGAATAAAACCTATACATTTTATTTTTTAAAAGTATTGACTAATATATTTTATATTTGCTCTTATTAACAAATAGGAAATTTTTTTTCTTCTTGTTTGTGCTTCTCTAAGAATGATTTCTATGAGGTCTATATTATTTTAAAATATATGTTGCTACATTATTTGAGTGACGTGTCACTATTTATTAACACAGTGCATTTCAGCAGCTGTAACACATAACATTTATTTAAATAGTAATTTGTTTAGTAGGAATTCAGTCAACAAAGATTTGATAGTTGGGGATTCTTCACAAAACAACAAAGATATCGCGAGGAAGGAGAAGCTACACAGGGAGGCATAATCACTCTGCTGAGGGCTTCTTAAGCTAACCTCCCAAGTCTCCCATCAATATCTGAAAAATCAATTTTCTTCTCTCAGATTTCTTCTCCGTCTTAAAGCTAAGACTAGCTTTATACTGGATGAGTTTGGAGGTTTTGGGAGATTACCTTATCAGGATATGTTTATCCAGTGGGTGATATGTGAAATTTTGCAAAAATATAATGGTAAACTTACAATTATAAAACTAGATTGGGATGTTTGATGTTTATTAATATAACAAAGGGGAAGTCATTTATCAACTCTGTTTATGCTATTAAATATTTACAAAGGTAAAGCTTCCAAAATAATTGCAGTCATTTGCAAAGCATTCCAACCAGATGGCATCTTCCATGCCCTGTTTAAACCAAGGGAAACTAGTAAGGTAACTTTATCAAGTTAACGATTATAGTTTCATCTGCAGGTGTAGCAGGCTTTGAAACACAGTCCAGTCTGAACTTGCAGGGAGTACACACTTGTAGGACTGCTTTTGGATGGCTTAGAAGAGAAATCTGGAGCTCAGAATGTGAGGCTTGGAGGCAGCAAGAGAGCGCACTGTTGCTGAGAATGCTGCTCACCATTACTGAATTTTAAAGAAGCAGTTAAGAAAGTTTCAAGATAACCATCAGATATGCAAAGCTATAGAAGCCACAGCTATTGATCGTGTCTTGATATCGAAGTATTTTTAAATAGATGTGAAATCCAAGCCTGTATTTCTTTGAAATTCTGCCTGATTTAAATTACTCTTTTGAACATAGCTTTTTAAAAATAGGGAGGTCAAATTAATAGAAGCAAACTCCTAAAGTTCAAGGTATAGTTGAACATTATCATCAAACTGAAGTCAAAATCCTAATTTGGTACTTAAGAAGGCTTTATTAATTTCTGGTAGTATCTTGTCATCTTTGGTTAACTTACCACAATAAAGCAATATCATACATACAATTATGCTAAACACATAGAATGCTGGACAAGTTCACTTATTTGTTATTTTAAAATAATAAAACATGGGGGCTGGGTAGCTCAGTCAGTTAAACATCTGACTTTGGCTCAGGTCATGATCTTGCAGTCTGTGAGTTTAAGCCCTGTGTTGGGCTCTGTGCTCTCAGCTGAGATCTGAGAGCACAGAGCCTGGAGCCTGCTTCGCATTCTGTGTCTCCCTCTCTCTCTGTCCCCCACCCCCACCCCTCAAATATAAATAAACACTTAAAAAATACTAAAACACAAATAAAAGAAAATAAAATGTATTTTATTCTAAATATATCAAGGAATATAGTTTTCTGGAATTTTTTTGAAAACTTATTGAAACACAGTAAGTAGGAAAATAATCATAGGCATTTAAACAGCTTTTTATGGTTAAAAAGGTTAAATACACACTTTTTAATGTTATAGTAGAAATGAATATACTTTTCCAGACATCTGACCCACTGATGGTATTATACCATGATATTCAAGTAAGTCTTTACTTGTACAGTATTAGACTACTAATAAAAAATATGATCTTTATTCTTATGCAGACCACAAAGTAAGATCCAGCAATCCTTCCAAACTTCTCAAAACCAACCCATTCTATTGTTTGTTGAAGAAAGAAAGCATGAGCTTCCAGTTTCTTCTTTATCTGGGTGAGTGGCTACTTAATGTAGCACAAATTGCAGAGGACTTTAATCAAATGATAACAAGTTGGGGTTTCGTAATGGGGGTGAGAAGCCCTATCACATTCATTTTCCTTTTTAAGGTGTTACATTAGCCTTTAATACTGAGTGTCCTGCTAACAACAAAAACCCGTTGAGACAAGTATGCATCCAGCAGAGCTGGGCTTAACCAAGCTTCCCTGGCAGGCAGCCCTCCCCATATTTCAGAGCTTTCTCTACCGAATCATATGGTCAGCTTTGCCGTTTGCTGTCATGGTGCTCTCCTGAACGCTCAGCTTATGCCACATTTAAATATGCTTTGATGGGTATTGCCACACTCTGTCACCTATCATTCAATTAAAACTTAATCTAATGAGCCACCTAGACATATAGGTCCTAATAAATTGCCTATATAAACAGAAAAAGCTTCTAGATAATATTTCATATATTAGCTGCACACAAATGAAAAAGTCCTTATTATCTTTGCATAATACATCATTATAGTTTTGGAAATTTCCATCTGATTGGTAGACTAAAAGATATTTTCATATAATCAGCTATTTGACACATACATGCATATATAACAGACACATATATAGATATTAACATAGATACATAGATTTAGTACCTTACTGGATGTCAGGCATGGTGTTACTATCAGGAATGTGTTGGGGAACAAAAACACACTATTGTCTATAGGGAATGCACTCTCTGGGGTTGGGGAGGCATTAATTAGATGATATAATAATGAACATATACAAGTGGAGTAAGTGTAATAAAGACAAGCTTACGGGTGCTATGAGAGGATATGGTTGGAGGTTTGACCTAATTAGGAGTTGTGCTGACTGAATTCAGAGAAAAAGAATGTTTAGATATTACCCAGGCAGAAAGTGGGTGAGGTGAACATGCTCCAGGCAAAGGAATGAGATAGGGTGGAGTTTCCTTGAAGACTGTCTTAATGAATCACCTCCACTTTATACTCTCTGAGAGTTAAAGGCAGGGACCAAGGTATACCATTCTCTTTCCTTTATATTCCGCAGTTTTTCCACAAGCGGCACCAACTCTCAGCTTATTTCCTGGGTCTGTGCCCTAAGACTGAGGGACACAATGGAAAAAAACAAAACAAAACAAGCAAAATCAACCAAATTATTTGTAAATTAACTAAGGTAATTAAGAGTGCAATTTGCTAGCTTCTTTAGGTAAATAAAGATCTTTAGCAATTTAAATCCCTGTAATCTGATGCTGATTATTTCTTATTTTTAAAAAGTTTATTTATTTTGAGAGAGAAGGAATAAGAGAGAGCTAGAGAGTGCGTGCATGTATCTGTGCGCAAGCAGGGGAAATGCAGAGAGAGGGACAGGTAGAATCCCAAGGAAGCTTTGCGCTGTCAGCACCAAGTCTGATGTGGGGCTGGATCCCAGGAACCATGAGATCATTACCTGAGCTGAAATCAAAAGTCAAACACTTAACAGACTAAGCGACCCAGGTGCCCCTGATGCTGATTATTTCTAATGATTTAACAGTAAATCATTTAAATGAAGTATTATCAAAGACTTTTAAAGCTACAAAGCAAAGATCCATTTAACCTACATGGAATTTAGATATTTATCAATAATATCATGATTAGCCTAAATGCATTTGGATACTTAATATTGCCTTGCCATTTTCCACATAACAATTGTTTTTGAATGAACAAACAATTTAGAGAATGAAGAAAAAAAGGTTATAGGTCTTTGGCCACAGAAATTCATTAACTCTCTGGCAACATAAGTTGTTTAATCTGTCAAATGCCTTTTCTCTTTTGAAACAATACTACATTCCAAACAAATACTAGTGGTTATCTTTTCATGTCATACCTGCAATATAGTACATTCCATATCACAACTGCAGGTAAGATTCTCCCAAGTCCAAGTCAGGAAGCAGGGCATTTCAGAGTCTTGAAGAACAGGTAGATGCTGAAAAAAGGAATCAGTAGTGATTCTTCAGGCAAGATAGGGGAAAGAAATAAGAAAAATAAAATAACATGTCTACTATGGAAATCACTCTAGTGGATAGACAGTGTATTTATATATATTCAATCTCTCTGTCTATTATATATATTCATATCTGTCTGACCAATAAAATGATAAACATATATATATACATGCATATATATATATATATATAATTACAGTGATAAATAACATCAAAGATTGTCAGTACTACATATGTTATTACTTGAAGATGAACTATCAAGGTCTAAAGATAAAAGTGATAAACACAAATTTTTGCATCCCACAATATATTTCTCCAATACTATGAGACTATCTATTCTCTTTAGAAGCAATTTCACAATAGACTTCTAATGTGTGGTTTAGTTCTATGGTCCTAAATAAGACAGTCACATAAAAGTCCTGGCCAACCAATCTTGAAGAACACCCTGTGTATTAATCATAGCACAGGCCAGGTAGGGATTTTCAGTAAACATTAAAATGTGTTAGAATGATAGTATATACTTTCTTGGCATATATGCTACAATAGACCATGAAGGTATATGTCTTTAGGGCTTGGCAAATAATATAAACGCAGAAGTAGTATAAGACAATGGTTGTCAAAATGTAGTCTTGGGACCAGTAGCATGAGCATCAACCAGGGAACTCATAAATGTAAATTTTGGGGCCTCACTGAAGACCTGGAAGATCAAAAACCTAAGGTGAGGCCAGCAAAAATGTGTTTTGACAAGCTCTATAGGTTGTTCTAATTCATGCTCATGTTTGAGTACAATCACTGTAGAATAATGGGGGGTTATGGACTATAATGTATTTGAGACTAAAGCATTCAAGTCCAATGTCAACAAACTGAGCTGTTTGAAACAAAGCACAAACACCATATAGGAGAAAAAAATTTAACCTGTAGTAGAACAGTTTATATCTATATATTTAAAGGGGTTTTGACACCTTTTATTTCTAGAATGCTCAATTTGTAGTTGGCCATAATTGAACTATCTAGAAAACACTCCTCTCTGGTTATCCACATTGCTGTCCCCAATTATATGCCCTCTAAACCACAGTCTCTACTATTCAAATTATTTGGAGTCAGTGAAACCTCTTCATAAAGTAAAAATGGTATAACGTGTATGCACATTTTATAAAATGGAGTGATCTGTCTCAAGTGGCTTTCTTATTGATTTGAAAATCTGTAAAACTCATAAAAAGGCTTTCTGAACATCTAATCCAACCTGTTTGTTTATTTTTTCCAATCTGTTCATTTTATAGCTGGGTAATGTGCTGAAGAGCAAAGAGTGAATAGATGTAGGTTGTAGTAGTGGTTATGACGAACAGTCAAATGCATGTATCCCACACACTGAAAAAGCTGTCTTCTTTTTGCAATAAATACTCATATTTATAAATTATGAATATATAACATGTAGAAAACAAAAATTTATAATAAGAATACGTCTATAAATTTATAATCAAGACCAGTGAGAATGATTCAGTATTTGCTTCATTAGGGAGTGGTATGAGAATTCTTAAGTATTCCTATTATAATTAATATACTTAAATATTACAAGTATAGCATGCAGCATAACAAAACAACTGAATTTTATTAACTCTGATTCTTTTATCCATTCATCATATAGGTTAGAGTACCATATATACTTGGAGCTCCCCTCACTAAATAAAATATTTATAAGAGAATGGTTCTTGTTTGCCAAGTTTCTGTTGTATCCTATTTTCCAGATTCTTGGCACACTGTCAGTACTCAATAAATATTTGTTGAATAGATGAAAGTGAAGACAAGTTATTTAATTTTGCTGCCTACTCATATCCTTTTTTTCTGAAATTATTCTCCCATAGCCCTAACTGTGTGTACTATGGGGCTTGTAACCCTTTCACCGTGGGATGTATATGGGATGTATAACTGATGGGATCAGGATGAATTTAGCCATTTACTTCTATGTCCTGAAAATATGGAATTGGGACACAGAGCCTTCATGAAACTGTGCTCTGCATTTGAACTGGGTGGTATTGGCTGGCTATTTTCTGCGACTTTTTCCGTGAGCAAGTAATGATGGTCCACCTATACTATGTCTGAGGTGACAAGATTACTTCAATCAATGATGCATGCCCTTATGCTTACATTTATTGGGATGTACAGATTATTAAAATAACTACAATATAAATAATGTTGAGAAATTAGTGTCATGAAGAAATATAAAGCTGGACAAGGCAATAGATAGCAAAGGGGGTATGTGTTATTTTCAATAGTCAGGGACCGACTCTGAGCTGGTAGCATTTGGTCAGACTTGCATGAAGTGAAGGGCAAATCACGTGGATAGCTTGGCGAGTAATAAGCCAAGCTAGGAAAACAACACATAAGCTCAAAATGCAAGAAGACCAGTTTTCTGGGCTATAGTGAGGGAGATAGGAGATGAAACTAGAGATATAGTCAGTGGCCAAATCCTTCGGGAGGATAAGATCAATGGAATTTTTTCTAATGGCACTGTTAAATCTTTTTAAGAGTTTTAAGGAGAGGAGTGATTTATGTGGTTCAAAGATCATATCTTGGGTGACAAAGAATGGAAGCAGAGAAACCATTTAAGGTGTGTTAACACCGGTCAAGCAGTAAGGTGGTAGTAGTAGATGTGCTGATGATTAGATTCAAGATATATTTTGAAAGTAAGCTGAGAGGATTTGCTAAAGATCAGATTTACTGGGCGACTCCCCTAGGTGAACGTGGTGACCTTTATGGAAACAGGAACACTTGGGGGAGAAGCAAGTTAGTTTGGGGTTTCAGTGGCAACAGAATCAAGAGTTTGGTTGTGAGCCCATTAAATTTGGGGTGCCTATTAGACATGGAAGTGAATATACTGAGTGGTCTTGAGCTTACATGTCTCAAGTTCAGCACAGTGATTGACAAGAGCAGTTTTACTAGATTAGAGGGACAAGAAGATGTGCAAGGTGAGGTCAAGAGTGAATAAGAAGCAAGGAAGTATGAAGACCGCAGATGTAGGCAATTGCTACAATGAATTTTTAATAAAAAAATGGAGAATTAAGGTACAACCTGTAAGGGACTATAGATCAAAATATTAAGATGGATACTTTAAAATATTATAACTTGAGGGTATATATGACTATGGAATGAACTAACAGAGAATGGAAATATGTGACGAGAGAGGGTAATTATAGAACAGACATTTTTGAGTAGATGGGAAGGGAAGTAATCTAGTCCATTAATGAAAGGGTTGGCCATAGACAGAGAACAATTTCTCTATTACAACAAGAATGAAAGCAGAGTGTATGAATATGGACACAGGTCATTTGGTAGGTATGATGACAGGGAGAACATGTAAGTTCTCTACTTTTCATTGATTATGAGCTAAGGTTCTCAGCTGAGAGTGTTTTATGGGAAGGGGTGTTGGAGAGATTGAGAGAGAAGATGTGTAAAATTGTCTTTTCAAAGTATGTAAGAGTGAATTAATTAGGGAAATATTTTGTGCATGAAACAAGAGTAAAGGAGAAGGAATCTGAAATCTAGAAAGAAGACCAAATGGCACCATGGTCCTCTTGTCTTTGGGTATGTCTCTTTTCCATAAGTCCATCCCTCTTCCCAGCAATTTGTTTTGTTTTGTGTTGCTGAAGCAAGTTTGAAAATATTGTAGTTGTTTTTTAACCATCTTTGATTCTGATGAAAACTCTGCATAAACATAACAAGGTATTATTATGATATACTAACCAACCTCTATTTGATCCTGGTAGGTTCTTCAAAGGGTTTCCCCATTCAGTCAGCAACAATCATTGCCTCAAAAAGCAGATGACAGAAGAGTTAAGTTTTTAGCTTTGGAATTACTAAATAATCTCTAAAGGACACAAGGAATGAAGTTTATGCCATTAGAAAATAATCTTGAAGAACATGAGATCAGTAGGAGTCCATTTGTTTGTTTTGCTGGGTTACGAAGATGGAGATAGTTGAGTGAAATAGTCCTTCCTTGTGCAAGTGATGAAATTTATAAAAATTTGTAATATTTGGAAAGGCAATAACTGTGGTCATTCTATTACCAAGCTATAGTCCCAAGCACTGAGAGAAGCAAACCTTATCACACCTCGGACCCATTTACCACACATATGTGCTGTGGTACATCCACTGGGAAAGCCAGTAGAAGGAAGAAGAGGGCACAGATATCGATGGACTCTAAAAAATTGAGTTACGATTCTTCCACACTTACATCCTTGGCCTGAATATTGGGTTTCTTTTTTGTTTTTTAAGGGAGAAAGAACATTTTATAAGTTTATGGAGAGGAGAGAGAATCTGGCTTCTTGTTTCTCTCTCCACTGCTTCTATTTTAGGATTGGACAAGGCAGTTTTTCCTTCCTTTCAGGATGCTGAGTATTGATGTATACGATCCCATGAAAGGGGAGAACTGAGAGTTGTAGATGATATATGAAAGCAGCTAGCCCACAAGCTTGGGATAATTTCTGCTTTAGAAACTTGTGGAATTGATTGAATGACTAAAACTTTAATGAGTAGAGTAGCTTAAAAATTCTGATTCAGAGTGTCCTGAATCTTTGGTTTGGTCCTGTTAACATGGGTTTGAGCCTCTTCCTGTTGAGTATGGCTTTTTCTTTCTGGGTAATTTAAAAGTGTGGTTAAATGTAATCATAAAACTGTTAAGGATCCAGAAGCAAGTTAATTACTTCTAAAGTTGAAATTTCTGGGTTTTCCCCCTCTGAAATGTTTTCTCTAGGCTATGAAGTAATTTGAGTGAAAATTATGAACATTAAAAAAGTTACGTGTACAATTGATGCCATTAACACTAGAAATAAACTTTTTTCAGGGTCCATTATCAGTTAAAGAAGACATGTGATTCCCTGAATGACTTATAATAGGTGCCTGAAATAAATCATTCCACTTGACTGTATGGAATTTAAGTAAGAAAGAAGCATAATTGGGTCAATATATTAGGGGTCCCAATTTGGGGATGATAACTCCTAAGAATTGTAATCTACTTAGTATACAAATTACTCTGAGGAAGTAGACAAAAGAGAACAAAACTAAGAAGAGGACAAAAAAAATCTATGTTTATAATTTTGTATTGATTTTCCGTGGTATATAAATTAAAAGATTGGACTGATTCTGTATGTGAAAAGATTTAAAAACAAAACTCTAGACCTTGTAAAGAACACAGTTATGATTCCCAGAAGCCTGGGACACACAGCCAGGGCTCAGACACACATTCTCATGTATAGGCAGATGATTATAGGCAGAAGTGTGAGTGTTCGCATTTGTGGGTACAGCAAGAAGCTGATAAAGGATTTGATTTTAGGGACATATTCAAGATTTGTACATCTTACTCTTAAAAATATATTCAATTACTTAAGAAATTTGAAGAAGAAGTTTTTCTATTTTCTTCCCATTAATAGTCAAAATATGAAATTTAAAAATATTTTTATACACAGCCCATATGCATAAACTACAATCACTTAACTATCTGTTTTGCTAAACTGTGACAATCTGTTGTTGCCTGACTTGTGTTCTGTTTGTTTAATGTGAGGATGCAGACAGCCTTCTGTTCTTTTGTTTATGAGGTCTCTTAATTCTGTGGCTCCCCTGGGAGTAATTTTTTTTTTTTTTGCTAAAAGGTAACAGAGTTACAAGTACAAAACATTTATTTAATTTGTTTAAATTTATAAAACCATGCCGGTTCTCTAGGCCTTTAGGGGCATGAACTAAATAAGAACATATGGCATCATCTATTATTTTCTGAACTCTAGTTATGTAGTGAGGCATTGTTTAAATGTCAATGAGGAAATCTCGGATTGCTCTCCTTGGAACAGTGATTTCTTGGATAATGTTCAGTTGCATTTAATAAAGGGACATTTTATTTTCTTTAAGTAATCCACCAAGACCATTGTTTTCAATCTTTTAAGAATAATAGGAAACATTGAGAATTCCTTTCTACTCATGGAAGTCCAACTAACCCAATTAGCCATTGTTGTAGGGCATATTATTTTAAAACATATCTTAGTCATGTGCTGTAAGTAAATTTACAGTGTATTCAGATTGCCAACAGCCATAGCATTTTTTTTTTTTTTAGCACCAATAGTCTTAATTCCTAAGTGAAAAGAAAGTTAAAAATGTGGCAAATCAGGGGCGCCTGGGTGGCTTAGTCGGTTAAGCGTCCGACTTTTGCTTAGGTCATGATCTCGCGGTTCGTGGGTTCGGGCCCCACGTCGGGCTCTGTGCTGACTGCCAGCTCAGAGCCTGGAGCCTGTTTCAGTCTGTGACTTCCTCTCTCTCTGACCCTCCCCTGCTCACGCTGTCTCTCTCTCTCTCTCCTAGAAATAAAATTAAAAAAAAAAATGTGGCAAATCAGGGGTACATGGGTGACTCAGTTGGTTAAGCATCTGACTTCAGCTCAGGTTTTGATCTCAGGGTTCCTCAGCTGGAGCCCTGCATCGGTTGTCTGCTGTCAGCACAGAGCCCACTTCAGATCCTTTGTCCCCTCTCTGTCTCTCCCGCACTCATTCTTTCTCCCTCAAAATAATTAAATAAACTAAAAGAATGTGGCAAGTCAAGGAATATTCTTTTAAAGAATATTTTTTTATTTACAATAAGTTTATATTTCTGTGACTAATGTTGGCAGAATGGTTACAATTGTTTTTTAAAAATTTTTAATGTTTTATTTATTTCTGAGAGACAGAGAGGCAGTGTGAGCAGAGGAGGGTCAGAGAGAGAAGGAGACACAGAATCAGAAGCAGGCTGCAGGCTCTGAACTAGCTGTCAGCACAGAGCCCAACATGGGGCTCGAATCCACGAACTGTGAGATCATGACCTGAGCCAAAGTTGGACACTTAACCAACTGAGACACCCAGGCACCCCTGCAATTGTTTTAGACAGCATGAAATGACTATACTGAACAGGAAAGAATGGATAAGTTATACCAGGCCAAAGTTTCTAAAAGTCAAAAGTTTTTGGTTGGTTGGTTGGTTGTTTTACCAGAAGCCAAACCCAAAAAACATAGATTTAAGTCTACCTAAATGGTCAACATAATAGGCAAAAGGATGTTCTATTCTAATCCTATCAGTAAGTAGTTGAGAACAGATCTGAAACATTGACTACCTTTTCTCGTTTCTTTCTACTGCTTTCCTCCAAATTTTCTGCTGGTGTATGTATATATGCATATGCACTTGCACAACCTTCCAGGTTATTCCGTGATGGTAGGGTGGATGAATAACTGCTTTTTCTTCCAATTTACATCTTGGCTTTTATTAACATTTTTATTTGAAAGGTTTTGCTCAATGCCTGTAATGCTCATATGTTAGGGATTTGTGCCTATTTTAGCTGGAAAAATTTAAAGCCATCAGAAATCTTCAATGTATTAGAATTACATTATTCTTCCTCTGCTATCTTGGATAGGACCAAACGGCCTATTAAAAGTCTCTGAAGTGATCCTATATTTGGAGAAAACTCCATGTTATATACTATTAACATAGAATTTGTCCAGAAATATGATATAATTTGGATGGATAGAGCATCAACCTCTTGAATATTGCCCTACATTTTTTTTCACTTAAAAACCAGCACTATTAACATTTAACATTTAAAAAACAAAATTTGGTTGAAGTTAGAACAAAATAACAAAGGAAATATAAGACTATTTCTTTCAAAGAAACTGGAATAGATGTTTGCATTTCTAGTGGTTAATCTCTGTTTTTAAATTTTTCACTAATGACTTTTAATCTATTTATTTGGATAATAGAATAAATGAAGGATCATGACCCTACCTTTCATGTGATAATGAATTTCATGTAGGCTCAAAAGATTTTGTACCTAAAGAGATATTTGCCTAATATTTCACAACCAAATGCTAGAGCCACATGCTGATGCCTTACCAAGCACTCCTTCTAGGAGATCTCCTTCTTGGGCTCCAGATCCTGGCTGATCATTACAACTTGGGCATTACATAGACAATTTACATTCAGTAAATCAACAGTAGATCTAATCATCTTGAATCTGCTTACTCTTGTATCCCCATCTGACAAAATATACACTTAACTTCTTCCTCTTCCTCATCACCACACTAAATCCCTGGGAAGTCTTTTCCAGTTTTGTCTTTCTATTTCTCTTATATATAATCAATGTCCCTATTTTCTCTACTTTAGTCTAAATACTTTTTCCTACCCCTACGTTATGGCAACACTTTGCAGCTCCTTTTCCTGCTGATAATTTGCAGTCTCCCAAACCTTGACAGTAATTTTATGAAGTGTCAATCTGAGAATGAAACCCTTAAAGCTGCTTAAAACCCTTTGATGGCTCCCTATTGCCCCCATTCTTAAACCCAAACACCTTAGCATAGGTCATGAGGTCATTAGTGATTTATCTTTGACTTCTCCACAGCCATCTGTTAGTCTCAAGCCTCAGTAGAAGCCCTAACTGGGGTGGTTTAGAGACTGGCCATAATGATGTTTCACCTGTTACATAGGGGATGGCCTTACACCCCTTAGACAACCTTAGATGGCGTCTAAGGTTTCTACTGTGCTACTACTTATTAAGGATGAATGATATGATACCTGAACATTTGAGTACCATATACTTTGCCTTGTGGAGTACTCTTCAGTATTAAACAATCATTTGTTTTAGAGAATATTTATTTGCACTTTAATTTTATGAAGAAGGGCATACTAAATTTTGGAACTTTTAAATTTTGATATAATTTCCAACTTACAGAGCAGTTGGAGGAATAGGAATTTCCGTATACTTGTTATGTAGTTTCCAGTTCACATTTTTCTCCATTTGCTTTATTACTATCTTTTCTCTCTCTTACTCTCTCACATACATGCACCATTTTTTCTTAAACTTTTGAGAGTATATTGGAATACAATCCTTCAACACTCCTAAATATGCCAGTGTGTATTTCCTAAAAACAAGGATATTTTATTTCAGAACACATTGAAACAAAACTATTTTCTAATTCATAGCCTATATTAAAAATGTTCTCAATTGTATCAATAAAATCATACAGCGTATACACTAATTTGTCCAGTTTATTTTGCATAGCAAAATGTGAGAGTCACCTATCTTGTGCAAGATTTTTCCCCTTTTTATTGTTGAGTAGTATTTCACTAATATACCACGATTTGTTTATTCATTTTTATGATAGTAAATATTAGAGTGTTTTCATTTTTGCCAATTATGAGAAATCCTATTGTGGACATTCTTGTTCAGGTTTTTTGGTAAGCCAATGTTATGTTTTTATTTCTCTTGGGAAATACCTAAGAACAGAATCACTTGGTCATACTGTAGATTTATGTTTAACTTTGTAAAACTCTTTCCCAAACAAAGCACCTACACCATTTCACACTCATTTTAAGAATTGATGGGTGCTCCAGTGTCTTCATATCTCACTAATATTTGTTGTTATCCATTTTAATTCTAGGTATATTAAATATTAACTATTAATAACTCATTGTGGCTTTAACTAGTATTTCCCTAAAGATTAATGGTTGAGCACCGTTTATGTGCTTATTAGTCATTTTATTCCTTCTTCGTTAAGCATCCAAATCTTTTTCCCTTTCTTTAGTGAGCTATTTTTTTCTATTGCCAAGTTGTAAGAGTAATTTATATATTATGAATATATGCCTTTGTCAGTTATACGTTTTTCAAGTATTTTCACTTAATGGAAATTCTCTCAGTAAAAAACCTCACAGTGTGGCTTGCCTATCCATTGTTTTCATGCTATCTTTTGATGAGCATAAATTTTTCATTCTAATGAAGTATAACTTAGCATTTAAAACCTTTCTGGGCTTTGCTTTCTGTTTCCAGTCTAAAACATCAGTGTTTAACCCTGAGGAAGATATTCTCTTATGTTTTCTTCAGGAAGTTTTTGAGCTTTAACTATTAGATTTAGGTTTATGCTACGCCTCAAATTAATTTTTCCTGTATGTGAAATAGTGGCTGAGGTTCACTTTTTTTTTCCATATGAATATTCAATTATCCCAGAAACATTTGCTGAAAAAGCCTTTCCTTTTCCAATTTAATTACTTTGGCATTTTTGTTGAAAATCAACTGAATGAGGTTTCTGCTTCTGCCTAGCATGTATAAAACTAGAAACATGCCTTGTCCATTCTAACAATCCTATATGGCTGGATAAACTAGAAAATCAACTTCTAGAGACTATCAAAGAGGCAAAGCAGCAGGACAACTGAATAACATGGAACACAAAGTGAAACAGCCTCTCCAGGGAGTAACAGCACATGCAAAGTGGCTTATCTGTAGCAGAGCATGGGGGGAAGGGGTGCTACCAGACAGGCAGAGAAGAATCCGTTAAAAATGTAGCATATCATTGGAAGCCAAGTATGGGCTGCCATGTGTGATTATTGTGGCCCCTGCATGCAGCTATTCTCTGTGAAGCCTCATAAAGTTTCACCCTGGGCAAGCACAGCTTAGCATATGATTAAATACTGAAGGAACCCACACAACATGTCAGCAGCTTTTCTTCTCTAGTTATCTGGCCTGCAGACTGCAGCCTCCTCAGCCTCCTGGATCTCGGGTACTTGCCTAGACAGCTCGGCAGGACCCCTGTGCTCTGTTTGGGTTCTACCTCTGCATGCAGTCTAGAAAGCATCCCCAGGAAGAAACTGAGAGATCGTTCAGCTTATACCTGTGTATTTCCCTACCTGCTTTCCTCTTCCCTGCCTGTTGTCCTCTGAAAAGAATTGCCCCATGTAATTTACAAAGTTTCCAGTTGTTTTTGGGCTAAGAGCTATCTGACATCAGTTGCACTTTTGTGTCCAGATTATGTTCTTTTTAAGACCTGTATGTATTAGTCAAAAGGCCAAAGATATACAAGCTCACAAACACACAATACAAACACAGAGGAAAGGTAAACAAGGGGGAGAACTGATAAAGTGATTTCAGCCTTAATAAGCCCTATGAAGTATGGATTTTGAATTTGTTTTTTTTATTTTTTTTATTTTTATTTTAAAGAAAGGAGAAAGAGAGAGAGAGAGTGAGTAGGAAGAGGGGCACCCACATACACACAGAGAGAGAGAGGAGAAAGGGAGAGAATCTTAAGCATGCTCCATGCACAGTGTGGAGCCCAACAGAGACTCACTCCCATGACTCTGGGATCATGACCTGAGCCAAAATCAAGAGTTCGATGCTCAACTGACTGAGCCACCCAGGGACCCCTGGATTTTGAATTTGTAAGTTTTGTCTTAAAAATTGTTTCTTTTTATGTATTTAACTTTGTTCTGTGTCTTTACACTATTTCTAGTCTTATAGTCTTCTTTTTTCTCTTCTCTCAATAAAGCAATTTAAATCACATAGTAAAATCTCTCAAACTCCAATAAGAGAGATGGCCAGTCCAGAGCATCCCCTACAGTATATTGGCTCTAGTCTATATAAACAATATGAGTAAAAAAGTGTTACAAAATTCAAGGGCCCTTGTGAGGTATAGTGATTTACTGATGACAATTTACAACTGCAGGTAGAGAACTACTCATGCATTTGTTTATTGTCCAATCAATAAAGAAGCATAAAAATGTCTTCATAGTGTCCAGGCACCACCTCCTCCTGTTCAACTCCAGGAACCATCTTATTTTTTAAATTTTATTTTCAGCATCATATCTCCTACCATAGCGTGCTAAAAAAAAAAATGCTATTCTATCTCCCCATGCTCTGGCTCTTTGGAACCTGTTCATATTGAAATAACACAGGTCTTTTTGCCTCCATAGTTAGTTCCTTAGTACCATTTATATAATCCTGATTATATCCGTATTCATGATGCACCATCATTTCTTGTGCTGCTTCTGAACACGGGCTTCCAATGACTCTTTCAGAGGTAGTTGGTGTGTTTCATCGATGACAATGACAAGTGTCAGTCTTACCCAGATTATGCAAGTTAAATCCTAATAATTCATTTCCTGCTAAATTTAGCATTCAAAATTTTATAGCTAAAAGTAGAATGCCACATCTTTCAACCATGTATTCTTTGACTCTAATCTTTGCATTCACTGCATTTTTAGAAGGTGATCTTTCAGTGTTAACTACACCTCTCCCTTCCACGTACTGTCTCCTAGATAGGAACAGTGACCCATGGCAGGATAGGCAAGAGACTCATGGACAGAGCAAGAGTAGTCCCTGTCTGGCACAGCTGAGATTATAAGATTACCACATTGATTATAAGAGGGAGGACTATTCAGAAGGAATGGTGTTGTAAGCAAGAGTCTCTAAAGCTTTCATGGGAAATATTGCCAAAGCCTGCTCAGGGAGTGTGCAGCCACACCCCAGCAGACTCTAAGCCAAGGATGAGTGATGACCCAGGGAGACTGAAGAAAAGACTCAGGTACTGAAGGGGATGTTGGATTATTGGGGGGACTTCTCTATAGGCACTGGGAAAGGCAGCCTGGACAAAGCATCTGGTGCTGGGATCTACATGCAGCAAGCTTTAGCCTAGCAACTCTTTATAGCTTTGCCTCTCCTTGCATGGCCTGTGTTCCAAGATCAAAGCCCACCACCTGGACATTCCGTGTTACTAAGAAGATGCCTCAGGTTGGCCACCCTTAAAGTCCCTGATCAGAAACATTGAGCAACATGATTTTCTTCCTATCTTGATTGCAGGGAATAACAGAGAGAGCATGAGATCTCTACATTATCAAGATAGTGATTAACAGGGGGCATTCAGAGTGTGCTTACACAAACCAGCCATCTGGCACTTACCACACAGATAATCTCCTTGGGTATCAGCAGCAAGGGCACATATAGTAAAAGTCACCTGTTACCTAACCTGGCACCATTATGCACTAAAGACTAGAGGTGGCACTATGGTTGGAACAAGGGCAGGGGCTAATGCATCGGCCCATACATGTGATTCAACCTCAAGAGTCAAGGTGGTCCCTTGAACTTACCCTATGTCCAATATGAGTGAAGTCACCCAAGTCACCCAATCTATACCATTACAGTAGCTCAGTTTTGGGAGATCCTACAAAAGAAATAACTTGCTAAGCACCAGGGCAATCATTTTGCTAGACTATCTTCCCAGACCTGGGGCTCAACCATGAACACCTGGGAAAACTACGTGGTTTGAGTGAGTCCCAAAGCTCCTTAGTGCATCTGGTTGAGCCCATGTACCAGATGGAGGGTCAGAGAATGCTCCAAGTAGATAAATAGGCACAATGGCTCATCTGGTCCCCATTCTGGTCTGTGGAACTATGCCCAGATGACATTGTAGGCCCTGGGCTATCCCAGAGACAGGACAATTTAGAGCATTTTGAAGAAAGCTCTTAAAGACATGCATCCTCTAAGATGCAGAGCCTAAGGCAGAGGCCTCACTTGTCTAGCTCTAAAGGCAATACTAGGTCAGCCCTTGAGTAAAATACCCAGGTCATCAAACTTTCAAAGTGCTTGAAGAGAATAATTCATAAACTGAGCTGAATTAATTAAGTATGAATGGTAATTTTTGACTATTCAATGTCACATATTTAAGTATTCACAATAATTTAAGAATTAATAAAGCTGTATATATGCACATACAAATTGTCCCTTTTACCTGAAGCTTTGTAAATATGTGACATTGTCTCCCAAAGGGAAGGAAAAAAGAACACCAAGGGATATTATGCATGAAGAGATGTTTTCTTTCCGTAATATTACCTGCAGAAGTTATATGGCATAATGCGGAGCATTCATGTATTTGTCGTAAGTAAATGCCCTCAGGATTGAAGAAATCGGAAAAAAGTTCTAGTACTCTTGAATTTGTGCATCAAACATGTGCAAAGATATTATCCATGAGCTCTGTATTTTCAGAAATGTCAAGGAGCTGCAGTCCTTCGGAACCATATACAAAATGGCATAATTATTTTTTAATGTTAATAAAATAACTTTTAAAATCTCTTGGTCATTTTTTAAAAACTTTTTAAGAAGTCAACTTTATTTTACTTTTCATTTTTTGAAAGAGAGTACATGCATGTACAAATGGAGAAGGAGCAGAGGAAGGAGGTGAGAGAGAGTCTTATGCCCAGCATGAGCTCCATCCCGGGATGGTGAGATCATGACCTGAACAGAAATCAAGAGTCAGATGCTCAACCAACTGAGTCATTCAAGCACCCCTTTTTCTTTTTATTTATTACAGAACTCTTTGATGTTTAATAATTTCTTTAACATTAGGAATTGCATACTGCAAAGTAAGAAGTTTTTTTTCATAATTTTAAAATATGACTAAAAGATCAATTTTTATCTTCTAATTTAAAGCTTTTCAACTTGAGAAAAATTGAGGAGTGTGAAATCTTTAGTTAACTTTGAAATACAGGGTTTCTTGGGTTTGTAGTTAACATTTAAATAATTAAGATTCACAGAAATCCTGCATCTAAAAATTCTGCTAAAAGAACTGGCAGAAGTGAAAGGTTCAGTAAATCCAATTAAACGCTGTTAACAGACCCAAACTGACACAAGACAAACAAAAATATATCTAGGTACCAATAGATATTTTAAATGTTAGCACTTCTGAGCCCTGCTTTTAAGAGGATAAACTTAGTGAAACTGAGGGTATATTCCTCCATAAATTAAGATGAACTGAAATTTTCAAGGTGACTAACTCCTTAGTCTAAAGAATTTGATGCTTGTCAGAATTTGTTAAGAAAATCTGACTCACTCTACGGGTGTCTTGAAATCTTAAAAAATATTACAAAAACTCTACCCAGTGCCCGAGATATGTAATATAGATGTCTATAGAAAATGTAAGCAGATAATTGTTAGTGATTATGAATTAGAAAATGCAAGAAACTTCAAGAAAAAGAACCATTCCATTAAATAATTACTGGCCTCAAGAACGGAGCAATCTTCCTGGACCTGTACATGTAGGTTATCTATCCATAGAGCTGACTTATCAGGAAATTTGTTTCTAAATGTATTTTTATTAGTAAAACTTAAGTTCCCTAATAATTAGATGGTAACCCAGAAGATGGATAATACACTCAAATGGACTGATTTACCCTGCTGCAATAACATTCCAGTTTAGTATGTGACTGTTTATGTTAGTGTGCTCAACCCTTTTGAAATTAATCTCCAACTCTTCCGTTAAAGGATATGACAATAAATAAAAATGGGAAAGTCTGAGAAAAATAAAAATAAAGACTGATTTACCATTAAAAAATCACCAAAAATATAGACTGTCATTTTGGTTATCTGGTATTAGTAATTACAGTAAAGTGAACATCTAAATAGAACAGCATGAGCTCTGAACACAGTAGAAGAATCAAAGACTTAAAAAAAACCCAGGCTTGAAGAGAAAACTAAATATTATTTGCCTTCTCCTTTTCCTTCTTTTTCTCAAATATTTCTGCCATGAGGGGTAGTAAGAATAATAAAATTGAGATAAAACATTATCTTCTAGACTGGTTTTGACCAGCGGATAAATGGAATAAAATTAAAACAGTCCACAAACTGGGAACCATTCCTCTCTTATCGTACACCTCTTAAGTCCTCTCATCCCTTTTTATCTTTCTTCCCCCTTTTTCTCCTTTGTTAAGCTTCCATGAGAATTTGGTGATCTTGTAAGCCTAAATTTCTTAACCTCAGTTCTATTGACATTTAGGGCCAGATAAGTCTTTGGTGTGGAGCTGTCCTGTGCATCATAGATTAACCACATCCTTAGTTTCTATTCACTTGACACCAAGTAGCACATCTATTCCTCATGTGACAACCAAAAATGTTCCAAGACATTGCCAGATGTCCCCTAGCAGGCAAAAGGATTCCCAGTTGAGAATCAATGCTATAAAGTAAAATAATACAAGATTTAAAATTTTCTTGTCAAACGGTAGAAACTGCAGAGTATTTTTGCTTTATCAGAAAGGCAAACGTCTTCATAGGTAGAAAGAGACACAGAATGTTACGATTGCTTATGTTTCACTGTTTATGTCTATAGAGCACAGAAGTAAGACATTTAACACTGAATACATCAACAAATGCATATTGTTTAATCCAACAGAGATGATCCTGCATACTATAGTTGTTTGTTTCTTATTAAATTGGATTTGTTGCTAGCATGTAAAATTGAAATTATTTCAATAAAATACCTGTTATAACTTCTGAAAATCGGAAGTTCTACAAAACTATCCTTTAATTCCCCAAAGAATAATTCACTGTATGTTGCCCTCTTTAGATAGGACAGGTGCCTTCTATTTTATCACAACTTTTAATTTACAATACATTACCTACGTTGTTCCTATAATCATTTGACCTTGAAATCAAATAAGTCATCTAGCATTTAATCAAAAGCCCAAATAATTTTTTTTTTATTTCACAAATAGCTTATTGTCAAATTAGTTTCCACATAACACTCAGTGCTCATCCCCACAAGTGTCCTCCTCCATGCCCCTCCTCCCCTCCCCCCACATCCATCAGTCCTCAGTTTTTGTCAGCATTCAAGAGTCTCTCATGGTTTGCCTCTCTCCCTTTCCCCCACCATTTCCGCCCTTCTTCTCCCCCTTGTTCCTCCGTCAAGTTCCTCCTAATCCTCCTATACGTGCAAACATATGATATTTGTCCTTCTCTGCCTGACTTATTTCGCTCAGCATAACACCCTCAAGGTCCATCCATGTTGCTACACATGGCCAGATTTCATTGTTTCTCATTGCCATGTAGTATTCCATGGTATAGATAAACCACATCTTCTTGATCCATTCATCTGTTGATGGACACTTAGGCTCTTTCCATGTTTTAGCTATTGTGGAGAGTGCTGCTATGAACATTGGGGTACATGTGCTCCTATGCATCAGCATTTCTGTATCCCTTGGGTAAATTCCTAGCAGTGCTATTGCTGGGTCATAGGGGAGTTCTATTGTTTGTTTCCTGAGGAACCTCCACACTGTTTTCCAGAGGGGCTGTACCAGTTTAAACCATTCCCACCAACAGTGGAGGAGGGTGCCCGTTTCTCCACATCCTCGCCAGCATCTAGAGTCCTCTGATTGGCTCATTTTAGCCACTCTGACTGGCGTGAGGTGGTATCTTAGTGTGGTTTTGATTTGTATTTCCCTGATGAGGAGGGTTGCTGAGCATCGTTTCATGTGTCTGTTGGCCATCTGGATGTCCTCTTTGGAGAAGTGTCTGTTCATATCTTCTGCCCATTTCTTCACTGGGTTGTTTGTTTTTCAGGCGTGTAGTTTGGTGAGTTCCTTATAGATTCTAGATATTAACCCTTTATCTGATATGTCATTTGCAACTATCTTTTCCCATTCTGTTGGTTGCCTATTAGTTTTCTGGGTTGTTTCCTTGGCTGTGCAGAGGCTTTTAATCTTGATGAGATCCCAGGAGTTTATTTTTGCTCTTGATTCCCTTGCTTTTGGGGATGTGTCAAGTAAGAAGTTGCTGCGGTGGAGGTCAAGGAGGTTGTTTCCTGAAAAGCCCAAATAATTTTAAGGGATAGATTAAAGCTCTAAGTTAGGAATAAGGGGAGAAGCATTAGTGGAGAAGGGCTCTTGGTGAGAGGAGAAGATATAGCTCCCTAGCATATTAGCTTATTAGGAAATCCTTTGAGCTTTTCAATACCTCTTTACTTTGAAACTTATAGTAAAATAACCAAGACAGCATACAGTAATTATTATCTGGGCTGCAATCATAATACTGAAAAGATCAGAAGCATCAAGCTGTGGGTGGTAAGACTCTTCATCTTTGTCAGATAGAAACTGGGAGTCAATTCTTTCACATCACTCAAGGAAACTTTATTTCTTTCTGAAGATCTATAGTGAAAGATTTATAGTATGAATGTATATTCTCTAACCAGTAAAGAATGTGGTATAAATCACCACCAGCAATAGGTCATCTGCTTTTATTTATCTTATTTTGTATGCCAATCATGGATAATTGTGCTTAAATAATATATGCTTTTTAGTATTCCTTTGAAACTAAACACAATTTAGTTTGGAGTGAGTATAGAGTGGATAGAGTAGTTTAGAGTTTAATTTCTTAGTATGACTCTGGAACACTGCCTTTTCAATCATAATAAACAGCGATCTTTTATTGACTCAAACTGGGACAAGGTGGTTCAAAACAAGCATGAAATAGTATTTAAAGAACTTTAAAAAATCTATTTTTTTGGGGATCAAAGAACTCTGAGAAAATAATATTTTGTTTAGGAAAAGTGACTATGGTGCAAGTTTTAAAATAATATAAGTTCTTATCTATACACTACAGTTTAATCATCCTTGGATAATTTTACTTTTGATTTAGCACATGTCTGTCCTGCTTCAGTAAAGAAAGCTAAATAATGTGCTATTTGAAATAATTTCAAAGAGGGGCGCCTGGGTGGCTTAGTCGGTTAAGCGTCCGACTTTCGCTTAGGTCATGATCTCGCGGTTCGTGGGTTCGGCCCCGCGTCCGGCTCTGTGCTGACAGCCAGCTCAGAGCCTGGAGCCTGTTTCAGTCTGTGACTCCCTCTCTCTCTGACCCTCCCCTGCTCACGCTCTCTCTCTCTCCTAGAAAAAAAAAACATTTTGAAATAATTTCAAAGACACTTTGTTGTTTTCATCTTGTTATGAAATGCAAGCAAATAAAATATATCTTGGAATGTTTCGAATGTTAATATTTTCAAATCATTTGAAGGCAAAGGTAGTCATTCATAGTTGGAAAATCATTAGCTTAATGAGCAAATATTTAAAGTGAGAATACTGTTTACCAATCATTAGCTTTTTGCGTTAGTGTTTTTTTTAATCAAATAGACATTGGAACTAACTCATGAAACTTTTAGTGAGGAAGTATTCTAGTCCCTTTGGGGGAGTGGTTAAGAAACACATTTACTTTAAGAATTGATGTTTTGGGGGAACCTGGGTGGCTCAGCCAGTCAAGCATCTGACTCTTGATTTTGGCTCAGATCATGATCTCACGGTTCATGACTTCAAGCCCCTCATCAGTCTCTGTGCTGACAGCACAAGAGCCTGCTTGGGATTGTCTTTCGCTCCCGCTCTTTCTGCCCCTCCTCTGCTCATATTCTCTATGTCTCTCTCTCAAATAAAATGAATAAACTTTAAAAATATTTTTAAAAAGAATTGATGTTTTTAAAAGTTTTAATGCACGCAGATTTTATACCTAACCAAGAAAAATAGTATTGCTTAGATGACATCTTTAATATTTATAGTAGACTCAAAACTTTTTAATTACTTTTTGATTAGCATTTTTAGTTATCACTGATTTCCTACATGGAAAGAAGGCACAGTATTCTAATCTGGTGTTTTATCATTTTTCATTTTTTTAAATACATTAATATTGCTTAACAGTGGGTTCTACTATGAGATACAGGAACTTTAGCTAATAGTAACTTAAATAAATGAGGCATTTTTTCCTGTGCAAATAACTCAAAAGGAGGCAGCAGCTGGCCTAAGTTCATTTTTGTTGGTAATTCCTTTGTTTGGATAGTGATGGATCACTTCTATATTTAAGGCAAAAGAAAGAAGAAAATGTGCCAGCCATATTTCCCTCTTTTTATTAAGGGTATTAAAGCCTCTATAGTCTTCCTTTTGTGTCCTATAAGTTAGCGCTATGTCACAGGGCATTTCCAGCTGTAAAGGACATAGGGAAATTGAATACTTACATTTCTAAATCTTTACAGTTACAATCAAACCAGATTAGGAGACATTATTGGCCACAATCTATGCCTAACTAATAATTTAATTTGATCATAGATCATGTCAATGGAATGGAAGTATCAATATTTTAAAGTTGCAAATTTTCCCCCAAAAGACTCCAATCAAATTTCTGACAGGCTTTTTTTCTGGAAAATCAAAGGCTGTGAATAACCAATGCAATCTTGGATAAGAACAAAACTAGATGCTTTACAAACCAAATGCAAACTTTATTATTTAACAATGGTAGTTAAGACTAAGGCATTAGCAAAATGATAGACAAACAGAGCAATGAAGCAGAGTAATTTGCAAAAAGCAACTGCACCTATATTATCTTCTGATTCATAACAAAAGGTGACATGATAGTGCAGAGGGAGAAGGATGATCATTTCAACACATGGGTGCTGAGTTAGTTAAAAATCTTGGTGGAAATGAAAATAAACAGTGATTTCTACTTTATAACACAGGCAGAAAATCAGCTCAAGATAGATTGTAAATTTAATATGAAATCTAAAACAATAAAGTTTTAGGGAACTTTTTGAGTCTCTGTCTCTTTTCTTGCGTTCTTTAAGAAGTATCTAAAAATTCAAGTCCCTAGCCATTTGGTTAGGAGGGACTAGGGATTTGGTTTCTTGGAAGTTGTATAGTTAATTGCTTGTGTTATGACAGTTGGGTAGATCTTACAGAAATGAGCATAATCAGATCTCTAAAGTCAATGTATCAATTGCATGCCTGCCACTTCCGTTCTTTTGCTCTCATTCCATCTCCAGGACACTGTAAAGGAGACTTTTGTAGTATTTGTGTGGCCTCAGTTGGTAGTAAATGTCTGAAGCTGCTCAGGTTTCTTTAGCCCATCTAAGGTTTTATAACTGACTGCTTAATTCAAAAATTATGTTGAAAGGAACCTTTCTTATTTATTTTTGTCCCCTGCGTTTCATGGGCAGGATACAAATGTATAGGTGTTTCCGGTTCATGTTTTCCTAGAGGTTTTCTTAAGCAAATGTCATTCATTTGTTCATGAGATAAGTACTTTTTGTTTAAATATACAAATAACTAAAGCTCCTTCTTTAGTGCTGTTATCAGAGTGATAGAGCTGCAATGCTGTGAGTATAGAGGTTAGGGATGGGGGAATTCCTTCCAGCTGAGGGATCAGGGTAATTTTGTGGAGACATTCTCAAGAATTAGTTAAGGGTTAAAGACATGTACCTAGAGATAGGTAGCAAAGATTTGGAACCACAGAGATGTAGTATGAGACATTGACAGTACCATGAAATAGACATTTTCTAGTCACCAGGTATCATTTAAGGAGTTCAGTAAACTCATGGGAATTATTATATAGGAAACTCATGGATTATTGTAACAAAATTACAAAAGCAAATGGGAAACTGACTTTTTGGAAAAGGGAAAGGATCTAAACCATCTACAACCAATGAAAACCCAGAATTTCTGTGATTGAACTGCTGAAAAAAAATAAAGGTTCACATCATTCACACTTCTTAAAACATGACAAACTGCTTAGATGGTATTCTTTTCACATCCTGCCTGTTAAATATAATCTGCAATGCAAAACTCCAGTACTTACATATCACAATAAAAATCACACATAATCTTATATAGCACACGTGTTGAAACTAGTGTGACCATGTGCTCCAGTTTCTCTAATAAGAATCATCCAGAGAAATTCAAAGCAAAAGTAGGTTGTGTAGGATGAATAGGTATTTCATATTGCCTGACACTCTCTCTTTCAGTAACTTAATTTTATTTTATATGAAGTAGGTCATTTTGTACAGATATAAACTTTCTGTTATGCACTGTTCTCCCTTGACATCCATGTCATATTGGCTGCTTGTTGTAATATTTTTCCTCTCATTCCCAGCAGTCTGTCTGCCATCTCACTTTGTAGAGCCAAGGAGTTTTACCTCTGTTATGTATTACAGATTCATACTAGCAATGATCGCCTATCTATAATTGTCGATTTTTAATACTCAAGACATCAAAAGGAATTTTTCTTTCTGTATTTTCTTCAGAGCATATTAAAACAACATATTTATTTATAGCATTGTATCAATTTCATTTTATGTAAAAATTCATGAAGTAGGTCAAACAGGAAAGAGAAACAACTTGATAAGAAGTCTAAAAATAATGAGTTTAACGAAGGATAAATTGTATAGAATTGACTGAAACTCAACTATTTTATTGTCAAGTTTTTTAGCTTAATTTTTGTTTTTGTTTGCTTATTTGCTTATTTTTTTCCATCATTGTTAGAGAAATATAACGAAGACAGAAAGATTTTGGTATTGATAACTGGTGCCCAGGCCAGTATGAGGGAAAATAGAATTTGTGAGAGTTAATCTTGAAAGGAGAGTCTTGCATAGAATAAGATGTCATTTGGAGATTAAGATTTGCACACTCTCTTTTTATTCCTTCTCTCTTTTGGAGAAATGTAACAGGTTAGAAGTACAGGTGTAATTAGGAAATTAGTTGGATGAGGGCCATACATAGATAGAGTTTGTATATACAGGAGGAAGTCACATCAGAGCTCCTGAAATTGTCATTTTCTTGTATAGTCTTTTTGTTTTCCTAGTGTGCAATAACTGTCTCTGTTTTTCTTTGTATAATTTTCAGTGTACATATTACTTAGCCACCTCTAAACTTTTCACCAGGACTCTAATTTCTTAATGTGTTTTAACTTTCAGTTTATGTCCGTGGAGCCTCCCTTTCTCATCATCTTGGGATTCGGGTTTTATTCTCTCCTTGTGGCAGCTTTAGTTTTCTGGATTCCTTCTTGTTTCATTTCTTCATTTTATTGAAACATATTCCTTAAGAGGTTCCTGAGAAAAAGCACAGGAGATGTAAATCTTCTGAAAACATGAGAAATACATGTGTAAAGATGTATATATCCTATCCTACACTATTTTGAGAGCATGATTCAGCATAGAATGCTAAATTGAAAGTTATTTTCTTTTGGTGATTGAAAGCGTCATCCATTATCTTGCTTCTAATGTGGCTGTTGAAGAATTCAAGACCCTTTCTTTCTTGAACTTTCATAACAACATGCTTTGCCATGGATCATTTTTCCATCTCTTTTCCTGGACACTTGCTAAGTTTTCTAATCAGAAATCTCATATCCTTCAGATATTCTTCTATAATCTTCCTGGAACTAT
This sequence comes from Proteles cristata cristata, assembly GCA_017311185.1. Lineage (NCBI taxonomy): Eukaryota > Metazoa > Chordata > Mammalia > Carnivora > Hyaenidae > Proteles > Proteles cristata. The sequence continues at coordinate 966,906 of JAESUZ010003619.1, read as the reverse complement.
TTTCTTGATAATATACCCCTCTTATTTTTTCTGTTCCCTATTTCTAAAACTGTGCTTATTCAGATGTTGCATGTTCTGAACTGACCTGCTTGCCATTCAGTTTGCCATCTTTCTTTATCCCCTAGTTTTTCAAAGATTTCCTCAACTATATCTCCTAACTATCATTTTTCTTCCGTCATAGTCATGACTTTTACTCTTAGGGATACTGTACTTCTAAAAAAGTTGTCTTAATTTGTTTTAGATATTTTCTTCTGAACATTCCTATAACAAAAATAGAATAGATCACTAAATTGTGTATCCATAGAGGTGAGTACTATATAATAAAAAAATGAGTAAACAGTAGCCAACATAGCTATCATGTGAAGACTTTGAGTTTTAATAACCTGGACCTATTCTGTAAATTTGTTGTATAACAGACATATTCCCAGAAGAATGCATATGGTATAATTTCATGTGTATATATTTCAAGAAGGAACAAAAGTTAAACAATAGATTGGTTTGATTATTATTCACAAGCAGTATAATTAAAAAATGGATAGGAATCGGGGCGCCTGGGTGGCTTAGTCGGTTGGGCGTCCGACTTTCGCTTAGGTCATGATCTCGCGGTTCGCGGGTTCGGGCCCCACGTCAGGCTCTGTGCTGACTGCCAGCTCAGAGCCTGGAGCCTGTTTCAGTCTGTGACTCCCTCTCTTTCTCTGACCCTCCCCTGCTCACGCTGTCTCTCTCTCTCTCTCTCCTAGAAATAAATAAAACATTTAAAAAAATGGATAGGAATCATAGGTACATGAGAGGTAGTAGCTGCTTCTGAGGGAATATGACAGGAATGTGTATAAAAGGAGTTTTAAATTTCTGTTCATCAGGAGGTAAATACTTGAGAATTCATCATATTCTTATTTAGTTGAACAGAAATAGTGTAAACGTTATTTTGTTTACATGATTTTCTTAAAAATTAAAACAAAGAAACTGAGCAGCCAGGATGTTGAATATTTCATGTTTGAGAAATAGATATAAAGGAGTTAAAGGAGTGAGAAAAAAAAAAAAAGGACGGAGTCCAGGCTCTGATAAAGAGACATAAGTGAAGAAGATGAGAAGGAAACTTCCAGAAGAAATGAGCTACAAAATAGGAGAGGCTTTGTCTGCTGTGGTCTGCACAATTGAATAGAAAGCAAGAACATTGACTCCATCACCTGATACGAGGTGAGAGGGAATAAATACCCATTTGAAAATGCTGCATGGGAAAGCTGTGTCATCAGGGGTATGTTTTGAAAGATTAATCAGTCATATGATTGGGCAAAACATATGGGGATAATATGTTCAGAGATAACGTATAGGAGGTGTAATGTTTTATTCTAGAATGAGGTAAATAACGCTAATCCTTAAAATCTGTTCCAGGACAGTATTCAATTGGCTCTAAAGAGTTTAGTTCATGACTGACAATGTGGCTTGTATTTAGGTGCTAGGGAAGGTAAACATTTCTTTCTCTTGTGGTTAGTGTGATGGGAGTGAACGGTAGCAAAGTGACCTCTAACCAGATGGTTCTTTCTGTGAGGAAGGATGAGTTTTAGCTTAAGTGCAAAGTGGATGAGTTTGGCCTTTTGACTTAAGTATTTATTCTTTATTCCTCATAGTCCCAATGGCCTGGTGATGCTAGTAGGTTCCTATTTCTGACACTGGGCATCTCTCAGAATTTGCAGCCAACATACAGTAACGTGAAATGATTTCTATTGTCACAGTTGTGATATAAACTACTTGGATATCTATAAGAGCGCACTTGATTTGGTCACTTTTCTGCCCTCTTGTAACTTTTTATTTGAGAATAGAGGGAAGAATTGTCAGTAAAGTATTTTCCTTACCTCTCTACTTGGCTAAGTCCTGTTCATCCTTCAGGTTCTAGTTTTTACATGACTACACAGAGGAAACCTACCTTAGTCTCTCATATCTGATTTAGATCCTCCTCTTAACTTGCCCGTCAGTGCCCTATCCACTTTCTGTCAGAACAAAAATCTCTCTAAACCGTAATTTCTGGCACAGCTAAAATTTACATGCTTGGTCAATTTCCTCTAGATAACTTAAAATATCTTTGGCCAATAGCCATGATCTTCAGCAGTTTCAGGAAACACTATTATCCAACATTTTATTGATGCTCATCTCTGCACAATGCTGTATGAGGTCAACTTTACCATATACCACATGAAAAGTTTTCTTTTTATGATTGGCAGATAAAACTGACAGGGGTTAACCAGTCCGCACTGGCTTGTTGAAAGAATAACTTTATCTTGAGCTGCCAAGAAGAGGTGACAGGACTGTGTTTCCACACTGTTAATATGTTAAGAAAGGGCAAGTAGGATTTTCTTCCCAGCTAAGGCAATATAACTAAAATACTAAAACTGTCAGCCTAAGCTAAGCAGGAATAGGCTGGGTCAGTATTTGGTGATGTCTCTGAGGAACACCTTCTGTAGAATAGCTTTTTAAAGAAATAATTCAGCAACAGGACTATCTTTGAGTCAGTTCTGAGCCAGCCTCTGGCTAGAGGTTCAGAGAATGCTACAACAGTGGAAATGCTCTCTTAAGGATGATTTGTTATACTTGTGATTATTATTCATCATGGGAGACTTGATTTTTCCAAGCAGGGTGAGTCAGCAGCTACAGTCCTAGAAGCAGGAGGTACTCAAACTGAAACCTGTCAAGAGAACACAGTTTACAATTTAGTCAGTAAGGGCACAATTTATACTTCATTTCCCCCCCCTCTCCCAATACCTGAGATGCTCTAGAGAAAAGAGGACAGGCAGAAGAGACTACTTGCTTCATACCAGAATGGTAGGGGTATTATATAAAAATCATAAACAAATGCTAACAGGGAAAAAATCCATTAAACTGAATATTTGATATCCCAAGGGGAAAAATAAAGTAGAAGTAAACTTTGTTCTGAAAAAAGTGAATGGGACAGTTTTAAAATGAGCCAAATATTTAATAGTACACTGTTAATGATCTTATAGAAATTATATGGACTACAGTGTTAAGTAGTAATTTATCTTCGTGTGTGTGCCAAGGGCGGAATATTATATGTAACCATTTAAAACATCCATCCTTCTCATCCAGGAAGGTTCTTGTATGTATTTCCTTGACTCCTTCACTTTTGTTGTTGGTTTAGATAATGGACGAAAAAGAGAGAACATGGTTAGATCTGGAGCAGCACCGATAAGTCAATGACAGATAACCTTTTAGGCCAGTGACAGGAGGGTGAAGACATGTTGGCACAGACTAAGCCAAAAAAGATTCCATTGGTTAATATTAAGAAAAGAACGTCTTTGCAAGTAGGTATAGTGGGCAGGAGTGGAGTGACACTACATGCATAGACCCAGAAGAGCAAGAGTATATGCAGGACCAGAAAGTTTGGGAGAAATCAAAGGAAAGATTTGAGATTTGGGAACTGCTTTTCTAATGAGTAGATAGTTGAAGAGATTGATGATTAATGGCTGCACTGTAGAGTGAAGTTAATGATGATTTTTAAATATATTTTGGATGTCAGACTTGTGGGTAAGCTTGTTTGTCTGTTGTTCTTAAGCCAACAGAAATATTTTCATTTTATGTATTACATGATCCATATTACATTCCTCACAGCCAATCATTAGGAATTTGAGGCCACAGAATTAAATAAAATTATATTAACCCCCGGGTGCTCTGTTAAGGTGCTTCATATAATTGAGAACAAATGTCAAAGAACCTGAAAGCATAGATAATCAGGTCTGAATTTTTATAATTCTGATTATTTTTCTGCATATCAAAAATGTAAACGTATAAAATGTGGAGAAACGGGCACCCTCCTACACTGTTGATGGGAATGTAAACTGGTACAGCCCCTCTGGAAAACAGTGTGGAGGTTCCTAAGGAAACTAACAATAGAACTCCCCTAGGACCCAGCAATAGCACTGCTAGGAATTTACCCAAGGGATACAGAAATGCTGATGCATAGGAGCACATGTACCCCAATGTTCATAGCAGCACTCTCCACAATAGCTAAAACATGGAAAGAGCCTAAGTGTCCATCAACAGATGAATGGATCAAGAAGATGTGGTTTATCTATACCATGGAATACTACATGAGAATGAGAAACAATGAAATCTGGCCATGTGTAGCAACATGGATGGACCTTGAGGGTGTTATGCTGAGCGAAATAAGTCAGGCAGAGAAGGACAAATATCATATGTGTGCACGTATAGGAGGATTAGGAGGAACTTAACAGAGGACCAAGGGGGAGAAGAAGGGCGGAAATGGTGGGGGAAAGGGGAGAGGCAAACCATGAGAGACTCTTGAATGCTGACAAAAACTGAGGACTGGTGGATGTGGGGGGGAGGGGGTGGGCATGGAGGAGGACACTTGTGGGGATGAGCACTGGGTGTTATGTGGAAACTAATTTGACAATAAACTATTTGTAAAAAAAAAAAAAAAGTGGTTATTGGAAAGGTCATTAATAGACCAGTTCAATAGCAAATGAAGATTTACGAATTTTTTTCTTGGTATTTTAAAAAAGTTTCAGTAGTCTTGAAATAAGGAAAAAGTGTTTCTTATTTGGCTTAAAATAATGTAGAAGAAAAGAATTTTCCAATTATTAACTGATAAATTAACATGCTAATCTTTAAAATAAATTATTTTGAATGAAAACTTTCCATGTGGTATTGCAACAGGTTTTCTTTCTTTAATTTTTTTAATGCTTATTTATTTTTGAGAGAGAGAGAGAGAGCACAAACAGGGGAGGTGCAGAGAGAGAAGGAGACACAGAATCCAAAAGCACTCTGAGCTGTCAGCACAGAACCCGATGCAGGGCTCAAAGTCATGAACAGTGAGATCATGACCTGAGCCGAACCCAGGCGTCCCACAACAGGTTTTCTAATACTTAAAAATTTACTATTAATAAGAAGTTTTTGAGAAGGAAATTAGTGGCATCTTGTCCTAGAGGAAAGATATAAAATTAATATTATAATGAAAATTAGAGTTAACTACTAAATTAGTAACAAAAAAATTTAAATACATGGTGATTCAGAACAAAACTTTGTTTCTTTTTGAAAGACACTTAGTTCTGTGGATTTAAGTATAGAACGTTGGGCCTGTATTGTTCTTAAATTTTAATAAAATCTATTTTAGCAAGCAAATAAAGAATGATATTAAAACATAATATTTTTGTAAAACAGTGGGAAACATTGATAAGAAATATTTTATGGCTAGTTACACATCGGGATGTGGCATATTTTAAGGGAAAATACAATTCTGAAGAAAGCAATTCAGTATATGGGGGTTCTTATTTCCATGTCTGAGCTCTAAAATTCGGTGGATACATAAAGTAGCCCTAAGTGCTAACTGATCATCATAAAATATTGGTAAACAAAGATAGGAATATAAATTTTGACCTTTCCTATCATTTATGTGGGCTTGATTATTTTGCCAGATCCTACAATTTGTTCTACTTTTAAAGATCATGTAACTGAGGTTTGAGCAAGCTACCACTGGATGATGTGTGTGTAGAATGTAAATATAGCAAGAGAGAGCAGTTTTTCCCACAAGCCATCCTTAATAGGTTAGGGTAAACTCATTCATTAAAGTGTAACTCTGAAATTCACAACTAATTAACTTTATCTAAAAGTAAATTTCCTTTTAGGGAAAGAATATAGGACACACAGCTTGTCCTTTTGACATTTGTACTTACCTTCTGTTATTTCAATGTATATAAGCATAATGAAAGCTAGTACCAAATTCTGATTAAATTCTTGATTCTTTTCTGAGCCACAGTTAAGCACCTACTCTGTTAAGTACTCTTAATTACTTACTGGCTTCAGGCTTTAATCAGTAAGTTGACGCTTGGTGGTATGGTGGTATCCTTATATTTAATTACAAACTGCTTAATTTTTAGATCAAGGACAGAAGTTAGAGGCATCATAATGAAAATACTATCATGAACTATATTTCTATGAAAGACTGGTAATTTTTTTTATCATACAGTATTATTATTTTTTTTTACAAATAGTTTATTGTCAAATTAATTTCCACATAACACTCAGTGCTCATCCCCACAAGTGTCCTCCTCCATGCCCATCCCTCCTCCCCCCCACATCCATCAGTCCTCAGTTTTTGTCAGCATTCAAGAGTCTCTCATGGTTTGCCTCTCTCCCTTTCCCCCACCATTTCCCCCCTTCTTCTCCCCCTTGTTCCTCCGTCAAGTTCCTCCTAATCCTCCTATACATGCAAACATATGATATTTGTCCTTCTCTGCCTGACTTATTTCGCTCAGCATAACACCCTCAAGGTCCATCCATGTTGCTACACATGGACAGATTTCATTGTTTCTCATTGCCATGTAGTATTCCATGGTATAGATAAACCACATCTTCTTGATCCATTCATCTGTTGATGGACACTTAGGCTCTTTGTTTTAGCTATTGTGGAGAGTGCTGCTATGAACATTGGGGTACATGTGCTCCTATGCATCAGCATTTCTGTATCCCTTTGGTAAATTCCTAGCAGTGCTATTGCTGGGTCATAGGGGAGTTCTATTGTTAGTTTCCTGAGGAACCTCCACACTGTTTTCCAGAGGGGCTGTACCAGTTTACATTCCCACCAACAGTGTAGGAGGGTGCCCGTTTCTCCACATCCTCGCCAGCATCTAGAGTTCTCTGATTGGCTCATTTTAGCCACTCTGGCTGGCGTGAAGTGGTATCTCAGTGTGGTTTTGATTTGTATTTCCCTGATGAGGAGGGATGCTGAGCATCTTTTCATGTGTCTGTTGGCCATCTGGATGTCCTCTTTGGAGAAGTGTCTGTTCATATCTTCTGCCCATTTCTTCACTGGGTTGTTTGTTTTTCGGGCGTGTAGTTTGGTGAATTCCTTATAGACTCTGGATATTAACCCTTTATCTGATATGTCATTTGCAACTATCTTTTCCTATTCAGTTCATTGCCTATTAATTTTCTGGGTTGTTTCCTTTGCTGTGCAGAAGCTTTTGATCTTGATGAGATCCCAGGAGTTTATTTTTGCTCTTGATTCCCTTGCTTTTGGGGATGTGTCAAGTAAGAAGTTGCTGCGGTGGAGGTCAAGGAGGTTGTTTCCTGCTTTCTCCTCTAGGGTGTTGATAGTTTCCTGTCTCACGTTCAGGTCCTTTATCCATTTTGAGTTTATTTTTGTGCATGGTGTGAGAAAATGATCTAGTTTCATTCTTCTGCATGCTGCTGTCCAATTCTCCCAACACCATCTGTTAAAAAGGCTGTCTTTTTCCATTGGATATTCTTTCCTGCTTTGTCAAAGATTAGTTGGCTGTATACTTTTGGGTCCACTTCTGAGTTCTCAGTTCTGTTCCATTGGTCTATGTGTCTGTTTTTGTGCCAATACCATACTGTCTTGATGATGACAGCTTTGTAGTAGAGGCTAAAGTCTGGGATGGTGATCCCTCCCATTTTGGTTTTATTTTTCAGGATTACTTTGGCTATTCGGGGTCTTTTGTGGTTCCATACAAATTTTTGGATAGTGTGTTCTAGTTTTGAGAAGTATGCTGGTGCAATTTGGATTGGAATTGCATTGAATGTGTAGAGTGCTTTAGGTAGTAATGACATCTTAACTATATTTATTCTTCCTATCCATGACCATGGAATGTTTTTCCATTTCTTTGTGTCTTCTTCAATTTCCTTCCTAAGTTTTCTATCGTTTTCATCATACAGATCTCTTGTTTCCTTGGTTAGGCTTATTCCGAGGTATTTTATGGGTTTTTGTGCAATTGTGAATGGGATCAGTTTCTTGATTTCTCTTTCTGTTGCTTCATTGTTGGTGTATAGAAATGCAACCGATTTCTGTACATTGATTTTGTACCCTGCAACTTGGCTGAATTCTTGGATCAGTTCTAGTAGGCTTCTGGTGGAGTCTGTCGGGTTTTCGATGTAGAGTATCATGTCATCTGCGAAGAGGGAAAGTTTGACTTCGTCTTTGCCAATTCTGATGCCTTTGATTTCCTTTTGTTGTCTGATGGCTGATGCTAGGACTTCCAGCACTATGTTAAACAACAGTGGTGAGAGTGGACATCCCTGTCATGTTCCAGATCTCGGGGAAAGCTCTCAGTTTTTCCCTGTTGAGGATGATGTTAGCTGAAGGCTTCTCATAGATGGCTTTGATGATGTTTAAGTAGGTTCCTTCTATCCCAACTTTCTCGAGAGTCTTTATTAAGAAGGGATGCTGTATTTTGTCAAATGCTTTTTCTGCATCTATTGACAGGATCATAAGGTTTTTATCTTTTCTTTTATTGATATGATGTATCACATTGATTGATTTGTGAATGTTGAACAAGCCCTGTAACCCAGGAATGAATCCCACTTGATCTTGGTGGATGATTCTTTTGATATGCTGCTGGATTCGATTTGCAAGGATCTTGTTGAGAATTTTTGCATCTGTATTCATCAAGGATATTGGTCTGTAGTTCTCTTTTTTTGCTGGATCTCTGTCTGGCTTGGGAATCAGAGTGATGCTGGCTTCATAAAATGAGTCTGGGAGTTTTCCTTCGATTTCTATTTTTCGGAATAGCTTGAGAAGAATTGGGATTAATTCTGTTTTAAATGTCTGGTAGAATTCCCCCAGGGAAGGCATCAGGTCCAGGGCTCTTATTTGTTGGGAGATTTTTGATCACTGATTCAATGTCTTCACTCGTGATGGGTCTGTTCAGGTTTTCTATTTCTTCCCGTGTGAATTTTGATAGTGAGTGTGTGTTTAGGAATTTGTCCATTTCTTCTAAGTTGTCCAATTTGTTGGCATATGATGTTTCATAGTATTCCCTGATAATTGCTTGTATTTCTGAGGGGTTGGTTGTAATAAGTCCATTTACATTCATAATTTTGTCTATTTGGGTGCTCTCTCTTTTCTTTTTGGTAAGTCTGGCTAGAGGTTTGTCAATTTTGTTTCCTTTTTCAAAAAACCAACTCTTGGTTTCGTTGATCTGTTCAATTGTTTCTTTGGTCTCTATGTTGTTTACTTCTGCTCTAATATTTACTATTTCTGTTCTTCTACTGGGTTTAGGGCATTCTTGTTGCTCTGCCTCTAGTTCCTTTAGGTGAGCTGTTAGATTTTGGACTTGCGCTTTTTCTAATCTCTTGAAATAGGCCTGGAGAGCAATGTACTTTCCTCTTAGGACTGCCTTTGCTGCATCCCATAGATTTTCAATTGTTGTGTTTTCATTTTCATTTGTTTCCATATATTTTTTAATTTCCTCTCTAATTGCCTGATTGGCCCATTCATTCTTTAGAAGGGTGTTCTTTAACCTCCATGTTTTTGGAGGTTTTCCAGACTTCTTCCTGTAATTGATTTCAAGTTTCAAAGCATTGTGATCTGACAGTGTTCCCGGTATGATCTCAATTCTTTTATATTTATTAAGGGCTGCTTTATGTCCCAATATGTGATCTATCTTGGAGAATGTGCCATGTGCACTTGAGAAGAAAGTAAATTCCCTGGCCTCAGGATGTCAAGTTCTAAATATATCCGTCAGATCCATCTGGTCCAATGTGTCTTTCAAGTCCATTATTTCCTCAGTGATTTTCTGTCTGGTTGACCTATCCATTGCTGTAAGTGGAGTATTAAAGTCCCCTGCTATTAGCACATTCTTATCTATAAGCTTGTTTCTGTTTGTGATTGTTTTAGATATTTAGGTGCTCCCATATTCGGTGCGTAGACATTTATGATTATTAGTTCTTCCTGCTGGATGGACCCTGTAATTATTATGTAGTGCCCTTCTTCATCTCTTGTTATTGGAAAGACAGGTAATTTTTAAGAATCACATTGACCTAGGGGCACCTGAATGGCTTGGTTGGTTGAGTGTCTGACTCCTGATTTCAGCTCTGGTCATGATCTCATGGTTCGTGATATCAAGCCCCACTTCAATCATTGCAGAGCCTGCCTGGGGTTTTCTCTCTCCCTCTCTCTCTGTCTCTCCCCTGCTCTTTCCCTTTCTCACACAAAATAAATAAATAAACATGAAAAAAAGTAAGAATTAAAATAAAATAGAAAAGAATCACATTGACCTAGGCTGAGAGCAATTCCAATAGAAGTCTGATTTTTGAAAATAATACTTCCAAATTTCGACATTCAGTTTCAATATTCCCTCCTATCTCAATCTTAATAATATCCTAACTTTAAACAAAACCCTAATCCTATGGTTTTATGAAACAAAGTAACAAGGAAATCTCTTGACCATCAGCCATCAATTCAAACTGGGTTCTTTTGGAGCATGACTTGGGAACTTTTGGTGAAGTGGGAGCTCCTAGAAGAGGATCTGGCCTGATTAGATACCTCATGCAGAGAATTTAGCCTCCCCTTTCCTTCCTAGAATATTCTTCCACACTGTCAAAATTCTGCCTCACTCTCCCACTCCAATTGCTTTCAATTGGAGGGTTTGGCCTACTATATCTTTGAACGTAGGCTGCATAGTTTTTGATCCCCAAATGAGAGGAAATGGCTCTTGTTACTGTGACTATTTCTTGCCTCTTTCTGTAAGAAATAATCATTAAAGAAAGAGTGCTTTGTTCTTCCCACTATCTTTGATACTGCTTTCTTCTTTCTACACGTATTTGATATTTGAAGAATCTATTCTTCCCTTAATTTTTATATGCTGCCAGAGGCAATAGAAGATTATTGCAAGAGTTAATCACTGGCCTCTCTTTTGTAATATAGTACTCAGATAAAGTTTTCTTACTAGAAAAAAATGAACTAAACGCACTTCCTACTGAGAAAAAGATTTTCACTTATTTCTTATAGCTGACACAAGTCCCAATAATCTCTACCCTGCGATGAGCTGTAATGTCATACACATGAACAGTATAGGAGGTATATGCATACATCCGATAGTCTCAAAATGTGAAGAAATGTTTACCAGTGAAAATAGAAATTATAAACTAGAATTATGCCAACGACATCATAAGTTCTGCATTGCACGTAAGGGATGCTTGTTCAGGAAAAACCACTGCTGAATGTGGTTGTGGGGGCATAGGTATGTATAGTTAGGAAAAAGTCAAGAGTTAAAGTACAAAAGGAGAAGGTGGCAGGGTTGAAGAGTAAGTCTAGAAAGAATCTGCTGAGACTAGGGTTGGGGCAAGACCTATTGTCGGCCTTCAAATATGTTAAGATTCTCTCTAGAAATTCTTAAGTAGTGGCCATTGGAAAGAGATGCTTTTCCGATAGAAATTTTTGCTAGGGTCAGTGTTACTTATTAAAAACATTTTCATTTAAATATATTCAAAGTGTATTCAAATACACTCATTTAAATACATTTAAATAAATACATTTACCTTGACCAAATATCAGTGTAGACATTAGGAAGATTATCACTGAAACATCACTCAGACTAAACTTGCGTATTTACATAGAATTTATCTATATGTATATGGTGGGATTACCTTTAGAGATTGGTACCTTAGACATTTCTAACTAAATGGACAACATATCTTGAACAGTTTGATATTTAAAAAATTAAGCCTTGTTAGAAAATAACAAAAGAATATTTCTTTTTGAAGGTCCTTAAGGTAATGTAAATAGTGTAGTATATGAAATAACCATGGATAAAGCCAGATGTATGAAGAACCTGGAAGCCAGAGTTTGTTTATATGATCCTCTCTGCAATGGAATAACAATAAAAGCCTAGAGATATTGTTAAAAGAAAGGGTTTAAAACAAACAAACAAACAACAAAAACATATGCAAATACTTAAGCATCAAAGACATGGAAGGCCCTGCCATGGAGGGGATGTTTTGGCTCCAGCAGGGCCCAGTTGTTATTGGATCCTGCAGCTGTGAACAAGTGAGCCAGAACAAGGAAGGAAGCCTGGGAGCAGAACTGGAAATAGGAGGAAACTGAATACCCTTGGATAGGACCAAGGGGAATTAAAGGAGAAAGGACAGATGGAATAACAAGGCCAGAAGATGAGTATAAGTGGCAGCAGTCTATATCTGTACTGAGCAAACTAAGAATTCTGCATAAATACTTTCACTGAAGCCCTGTATTCTTCCTCATTCATCACTAGCTCTATAAATATAGCCATGGTATCTTGTCTTGGTGAAGAATAACAACTGTATTGATTCTCAGATTCCTTTTCTGGACAGACACATCAACATATTTGGACATGTCCAGATCTAATATTATGAGGCCAAATCAATCAAATTAACAAATATCTTAGTCAAATTGACCTTATAACAGTGACTACATAAGTTACAAGTTTGCTTATTTGATACTCTTTGCAATCAAACAACATGAAAAAGCTAGAGATATTGTTAAAAGAAAGGGTTTAAAAAACAAAACAAACAAAAACCTATGCAAATACTTAGGCATCAAGTATTTTGTAGCTCTTTAAGCCTATAACACAGGTAGGAATTTCCTGGAGTTTGCCCTGGATAATCGCCAGAGTAAGGAAGTGGCATGCAATTACAAAAACATCTTTTAAGTATATATAGACAAATATACCCTAGCCATCATCCTTTCTTTTCACACTAAGTGATGGCAGTACTTTTATTTTTTTTAATGCTTATTTATATTTGAGAGAGATAGAGACAGAGTACAGCTGGGGAGGGGCAGAGAGAGAGGGAGATACAGAATCCAGGCTCCAGGCTCTGAGCTGTCAGCACAGAGCCCGACAGGGGCCGCAAACTCATGAACTGTGAGATCATGGCCTGAGCTGAAGTTGGGTGCTTAACCAACTAAGCCACCCAGGTGCCCCAGTACTTTTATTTAAAAAAATTTTTTTCCATGCTTTGCTCAATTTTCCAGTCAAAATTGACAGATAGGGGTACAAAATTCTAGGGACATTATGATTGTGTTTAGTCAAGGACATCTTTGTAGGGAACCAGGGTTCTGCTCTTGGGAAACTTTAAGCACAGAATTGCTAGAGCCAAGAGCTGGAGAGAATCAAAGATTACCTAGTCTAGTTCTTATATTATTGGTACCCATCCTTCCTGCAACACACACACACCTTCGTCATCTTTGCAATTATTGCTACAACCTGTGGACCTTGTGGCACCATAAAGAGTACATTCATTCCTTAGTAAGCAGCAGACGTTCAAATCACTCCTGATTTTATTTCATTAAACTTCATATAAATTTCAGCTATATCCCTAAAGATCACAAATGTTTATGACATACTCTGAATGGTTTTATTTACTCCTTCTCTCCTTATAGATATACATGCAAGTTTCTAATTTGAGTATTTTAATGTTTGTTTATTTTATTTTATTTTGTATTCTTTTTTTGTTGTTGTTTGTTTATTTATTTTGAGACAGAAAGAGAGCAGGAGAGGACCGAGAGAATCCCAGGCAGGCTTCGTGCTGACAGTATAGTTCAATGTGAGGCTTAAACTCATGAACTGTGAAATCATGACCTGACCAAATATCAAGAGTCAGATGTTCAACTGACTGAGCCACTCAGGTGCCCCTATTATTTCAATATTTTAAAATTATATAAGCAAACTATTAAGCCAGTCCAGGAGTGTGGAGCAGCATAATGCTATGTGCTTTGAGTAGTACCCAGCTTATTATTTTTTTTAATGATTAAAAGATTATAATAACATATTAAAATAAGTATATTTGCTTAAATGAAGAATATAAAAAAGAGTTGCAAAAAATTTGCATTTGGTGTCATTGAAAGTAAAAAATAGGGCTGTGAAATAAAAACAAACTTGTAGAATAAAAATATTCGGTGTAAATGAAGTGTGATAGTGACCTAAACTGAGTATAAATCAGTGTTAAAGTGAAAAACCACCTGAATGAGATGACCCAAGAATCAATCGATAAATTGCTTCAGAGGTTTGTAGAGTTGGACAAAATTACATATCCATATGTGTCTGGTCAATTGTCATTTAATGTCTATTCAATTAATTTTACTATTAGAAACTCAACTGGAAATTTAAAAGCTAATAATGGAGAAGAGATGAGAGAGAAAAATGAGCAGAGTAGGGAGGGGAGAGAAAGGGAGGAAGGGAGAGAAGAAGGAGGAGTGAGAAAGATTGTGGGTCAAGAATGCCAAATTGCTTAGTTTATACTCAGTCAAATCTGTTTTAACATCAAGTTGAAAAATAATAAAACAATAAAACAAAAGTCTAATAAGTGGTTGAATGTTTTACTTCTCAAGGTTTTATTCAGGCTTCTGCACACATGCCTGGAGGAAACTGAAAGAAAGCAGAACCAGCTATTCCTAAAATAAAATCAGTGGGAAGACATTAGACTATAAACCCATAGAGAATTGGTTTATTATTTTATCTTCATGTATTTCTTCTTTCATGCTCTTCCTTCCATTATGTAGTGTTTCTGACCTATATTATTTTTCTTCTCTTTAAAGACCTTTTAACCTTTCTTGCAAGGCAGGTCTACTAGCAACAAATTCTCTCAATTTTAGTTTGGCCTAGAAAGTCTATTTCTCCTCCACTTTTGAAGAATAATTTCATAGGATTCAGAATTGTAGGTTGGTAGTTTTTTCCTTTCAATACTTTAAATATTTCACTTCCCTTTCTCCTTGCTTGGACTGAGGAGAAGTTGGATGTAACCTTTATCTTAGTTCCTCTACAGGTGAAGGAGGTGTTTTTTACCCTCTGGGTTTTTTCAAGGCTTTTTTTTTTTTCTTTCTCTTTGATTTTCTGTGGTTTGAAAACAAAACACCAAGGGGGAGATTTGGGGGGCATTTATACTGCTTGGTGTTTTCTGAGCTTCCTAGATCTGTAGTTTGGTGTTTGACACTAATTTGGGGACATTCTCGTCATTATTGTTTTTTTAAAATTTTTTAATGTTATTCATTTTTGAGAGACAGAGCACGAGTGGCGGAGGGGCAGAGAAAGAAAAGGAGACACAGGATCCAAAGCAGGCTCCAGGCTCCACGCTGACAGCGCAGAGCCCAATGCGAGACCTACCCCACAAACCGAAAGATCATGACCTTGAGCAGAAATCAGACATTTAACTGACTGAGCCACCCAGTTGCCCCTCAGTCATTACTGCTTTAAATATTTCTTGTGTTTCTTTCTTCTCCTTCTGGTATTCCCATTATGCATATGTTATACTTTTCATAGTCTGCCCATAGTAGTCAAATATTGTTTTTCTTTTCTTTTTTCCCTTCAGTCTTTGGTTTCTGTTTGCTTTTCAGTTTTGGAGGTTTTACTAAGACATTCTCAGGCTCAGAGACTCTTTCCTCCACTGTGTCTACTTATTAGTAACCCACTAAAGTCACTTCCATTACAGTGTTTCTGATCTCTAGTTTTTCTTTCTTTTTTTTTTTTTTTGCCTTAGAATGTTTATCTCTCTACGTACATGGTCCATTTGTTCTTATATGCCGTCCACTTTATCCCTCAGAGGCCCTAGAGTATTTATCATAGCTGTTTTAAATTCCCAGTCTTGTAATTCCAATATCTCTGTCATGTCTCATTCTGATGCTTGCTCTATCTCTCCAAATTGTGTCGGGGGAGGGGGGGAAGTTTGTTTGTTTTTGCCACTGGAAATGCCTTGTAATGTTTTCTTGATAGCCAGAAATGATGTGTTGGCTAAAAGGAACTGCTGTAATGTAATGTGATGTGATAAGTTGTGGGATATGGCAAGTATTCTATAGTCCTGTGATTAGGTCTCGGTTCTTACTGAGTTTATGGCTCTGATCTGTGGGCTTCACAGGTGTTCTCAGTCTTTTTTTCCTCCCCCTTTGGGTGGGAGATGATGACTGTAGTGGGCAGGAGTTGGCTATTTCCCTTGTACCACATGGAATGCTAGAAGGGGCTGCAGTTGGGTGTTTCTTTTCCCCCAGATCAGTTAGGCTCTGATAATAATCAGCTGGTTAGACTTGGATAACTAGTTTCTCCTGAGGCCAGTCCTTATTAGAAGAACATAGTGCTCTGGTGTATTTAAAAATGGTTCCTTTCGGGGTGCCTGAGTGACTTGGTGAGCGTCTGACTTTGGTTCAGGTCATGATCTCCTGGTTTGTAGGTTCCAGCCACATGTTAGGCTCTGTGCTGACAGCTCAGAGTCTGGAGCTTGCTCCAGATTCTGTGTCTCCCTCTCTTTCTGCCCCTCCCCTGCTCGTGATCTCTCTCTCTCTCTCCCTCCCTCCCTCTCTGTGTCTCAAAAATAAACATTATAAAAGGGAGAAATTTTATTATTATTATTTTTTTAATTTTTGAGAGAGAGAAACAGAGTGCAAGCAGGGGGCGGGGCAGAGAGACAGAGGGAGACACAGAATATGAAGCAGGATCCAGGCTCTGAGCTGTCAGCATAGGGCCCGATGGCAGGCTCAAACTCATGAACCGTGAGATCATGACCTGAAATGAAGTCCAAAGCTCAACTGACTGAGTGACTCAGGCTCCCCAGCTTTGCTCTTATTTAAAAAAAAAAAAAAAAAAGTATTCTTTCTCCCTCTCCCTGACAGAAACCTGAGATTTTCCGATATTTACTGTGAGAACCTAGTCAGGCTCCTGGAGGTAAGTCCCAAGAAATTGTGTGTTTCCATATGACGGGGACCCCTGTAGTTTTTAGGTCTCAGACTTGTCTATACTGAGCAGCTCCTGAATTTACAGTTCAGCTTTTCCTTCACAGCACTGGTTCCTGGGTCTCCACCCCTGCAGCTTCGCTCTGGTAAGCAATGATTTCCTGTTTTACCTGCTGGACTCTCTGATCTTGAGGGCAGTAGTTTACCCTGTATTTACCTTGGATGGATCCGGGATGAGCTGTTGGTTTTTCAGTCTGATTAGCCTTCCACCTGTTGTTAGGACAGAGTGGGAACTTCCAAACTCCTTACATATAGAACTCAAACTGGATATTGATGTTATTTTTTACTTTTTTTTGCTCATTTTAGTGTTGATTTAACATTTTATTGAGCTGCTATGTGATAATGTGTTTTGCTATATAAATGTAAGCATGAAGAAATGCTCTCAGTCATTTGCAATGAGCCCCTACCTCATTTTAAAGATACCTAATCACTAATGAGAAGTACATCATTTTTTTCTCTGTTAGGAGAGAAGCATTATATAGAAAGGGAAAATGATAAAAGTAACACAGTTCAGGAACGTAGTCATGATTTACTTATTACTGAACCTTTTGAGTTATGAAAAATAATATAAGTAAATAGGGAACATTTTTTGGGGTTCACACTTATACTATCATTTTGAAAATCAAGATATAGTTAACCATAGCCAAAAGTTAAGTGGACTAGAGTTGTTCTACTTAAGTCTTTGGTTCCTCTGTTTTTCCCCTTTCCCTTAAGTGAGGTCTCCTCTCCATCCTGCAAGGTGCTGGTCAAGCACTTCTACATCTCTCTTATGGCACTAATCTCAATCCAGTATATTCGATGCCTCTGTCTGTCAATCTCAGTAGGCTGTGAGCTCATGGAGAATAGTACCTACTTATTTATGATTATATCTTCAATGTCTATAAACATTATCAAGTGAAGGTGAAGTCTCTCCCAGCACCTTTAAGCTAAGGTTAGAACTCTTCGGGTATGAAAGCTATACCACACAATAACTAAATAGTGAACTTTTCACAAATGAACTTGCTCTTACCCAGTTTGTGCCAACCAGATAATTCACTAAGTGTTTATTGAACATCTACTTGGGTCAACCTCCAGGAACCAGAAATAAATGTCTGAACAAAATTAGCCATGGCCCTGACCTCATGGCACTTGAATTCTACTAGGACAGCATAGGAATAAATAAAGATATAATAATACAAGAATAAACATAAAGCAGGATAAGAACTTAGATTGTGATATGGGTGATATTCTGGTTGGGAGGACAGATAAGGTTGAATGATCATTTTTAGAAAACTTGATTTTTTAAAAATGGATTTATATTGCCATTTAATATCTTGCCTTTTCTGCCTTTTTAGATGATCAGTTTTGTAATTTTGGCCCTTTTCTATTGCTTTCTTTTGACTCTCCTCTGGCTATTGAGACTTAAGCTATAGGACAAACTACCATCACATCTAGTTTGACCTACAGTTAGAACACCGTATCTCGAAATGGAGGGAGTTGGAGCTCGAATGATGGGGTGCATAGTGGCAATTTACTTGTGACTCTACCTAGTACTTACCATTTTTTTTTTTGAGAGTTTCCTTTGCTCTTTAGGGATATCCTCTCCTTTCAATCTAAGTATGGCTTCTGTTAAGAATGAATTTATTGCATCTGACTTCCCCAGGGCAGTCATAGGACAATTACACAGGTTGAGCTAATCATAGGAATCCATCTTTCTGGTTGCAGTAATTGGTATGGGAGTGAGCATTGAGCTCAAATTGGGTCAGAATCATTACACAGCACTTTAAAACTAGAACCAGTTGGTAAGATTTTTTTTTTCTCTGATTACAAAACCATAGGGATATTATATCATTTAAGATTTAGTCAGAAAAACAGAATGCATTTTATGTATCCTGGTGCTAAGGGTTTTAATACAGAGAATTAGGAGCTTACCCCTGTGGGAAAAGCTAAGGATTTAAAAATCAGAAAACCACCACTGACTTTCTTAGCTGTGGCTCTGCAGCCACTCTGCAGTTCACCCAAAAGCTACTGTAATTATGGAGATTCTGGGAATTTGCCACTGGTTGCTACAGTGGACTGCAGCAGAGTGGCAAACCAGGAGACAATGAGTCTTATTCTGTCTGTGTGTACATCTTCTCTTCCACTTCCAAATTTTGTGTGTCTGTTTCTCTATTGGCAAATTACAACTCCTACTATACAGCACAGGAGATTCCTGAAAATGTGTTTTCTTTGGTTTTCTTCTGTCACTGCAGTGTCCTTATAAGACACTGTACATTACAATAGTTGTAATGTACAAGGGAACAGAATCCAGCTACTGTGATTCTTTATTTCATCGTCTTCTTACTTTTTTAAAAGTTTTTATTTCAATCACCCAGTGCTCCTCACAAGTGCACTCCTTAATCCCCATCACTTACTTCACCCGGTTCCCACCCACCTCCCCTCTGGTAACCATCAGTTTTCTATAGTTAAGAGTCTGTTTCTTGGTTTGTCATATTTTTTTCCCCATGCTCATTTGTTCTGTTTCTTAAATTCCCCATATGAATAAAATCATTAGGTATTTCTTTTTCTTTCGCTGACTTATTTACTTGGCATTATCCTCTCCAGCTCCAACCATGTAATTACAAATGAAAAGATGTCATTCTTTTTTTTTTTTTTATGGCTGAATAATATTGTATTGTGTGTGTGTGTGTGTAGCACATCTTCTTTATCCATTCCTCAATCAATGGACATTGGACTGCTTTCATATCTTGGCTATTGTAAGTAACATTGCAAGAAATGTAGGTGTACATGTATCCCTTTGAATTCTTTATATTCTTTGAGTAAATACCCAGTAGTACAATCGCAACTTGAGGGTAGTTCTATTTATAACTTTTTGAAGAATCTCCATACCATTTTCTACAGTGACTATACCAGTTTGCATTACCACCAACAGTGCAAGCAGGTTCCCCTTTCTCCACATCCTTGCCAACGCTTGCTGTTTCTTGTTTATTTCTTTATTATTTTATTTTTACGACTGTTGTATGGTGATATCTCATTATAGTTTTTGATTTGCATTTCCCTGATAAATGACTATGAGCATTGTTACATGTCTGATGACTATCTGTATATTTCCTTTGGAAAAATGTCTGTTCAAGTCATCTGCCCATTTTTCAATTTAAATTTGATTATTTTTTTCTGGTGTTGTATAAGTTTTTTATATATTTGGATAGTAACCCATTATCAGATATGTTATTTGCAAATATCTTCTTCCATTCCTTAAGTTGTCATTTAGGTTTTTTTGGTTGTTTCCTTCACTTCGAAGAAGCTTTTTATTTTGATGTTGTCTCAATAGTTTATTGTTGATTTTGTTTTCCTTGCCTCTGGAGACTTATCAAGAAAAAGAGCTCTTCTTTAGGATTTTGGTGGTTTGTTGTCTCACATTTAGGTCTTTAATTCACTTTAAATTTATTTTTGTGTATAGTGTGAGGAAGTGGTCCAGTTTCATTCTTTTGCAGGTCACTGACCAGGTTTCCCAGCACCTTCTGTTGCAAAGTCTGTCTTTTGCATATTCTTGCTTCCTTTGTCAAAGGTTAATTTTATTGAGATTTTCATAAATCATTTAATTGTTCATATTTATGTGCTGTTTATTATTTCTTCCCTCTCTTTTGTGATTTTATTTAATTGGGTTCTTTCTCTTTTTTCCTTGCTAAATCTGTCTAGACATTTGTCAATTTTCAGGGTTTTTTTCAAAGAACCGGCTCCTGGTTTCATTTATGTATCCTATCTTTTTTTAGTTTCTATATCATTTATTTCTGCTTTAATTTTTATTTCCTATCTTCTGTTAGTTTTAGGTTTTGTTTTTGTTCTTTTTATAGCTCCTTTAAGTGTAAGTTTAGATTGTTCCTATGCTTCTTCCAGCCTGCTTTTTATTCTGGCACTCATAGTTCTCATTGCATTTATTGGGTCCTTTATTTCTATGTTATTCCTAATCTATATTGTTGTTCTCACTGTTGTCCTCTACTCTTTTCTCAAGTTCAGTGAGTATCTTTATGATCATTACTTTATTTTATTTATTTATTTTTTAAATATTTTTATTTATTTCTAGGAGAGAGAGAGAGAGACAGCGTGAGCAGGGGAGGGTCAGAGAGAGAGGGAGTCACAGACTGAAACAGGCTCCAGGCTCTGAGCTGGCAGTCAGCACAGAGCCCGACGCGGGGCTCGAACCCACGAACCGCGAGATCATGACCTAAGCGAAAGTCGGACGCTTAACCGACTAAGCCACCCAGGCGCCCCTTATGATCATTACTTTAAATCCTACATCAGGCTTATTAGTTCTATCTGTTTTGCTTAGATCTTAAGCCATGGCCTTGTCCTGTTCTTTCATTTGGGACAAATCCCTCACTTTTCATTTATCTAAATGTCTGTGCCAATTTCTCTGCTACAAAAGTCAGGCACCTCTCCTGTTTTTAAGGGTAATGGCCTTGAGGAGAGAACCTGCAGTGCCCTGCCATATGGTGTACCCTGTTCCCCAGCCACTGGTCTTCTGGGAGTGTCCCCAGGGTGTGCTTCATATGCTCTGCTGTTGTGTCCTGGCCACTTTATCCTTCAGACCAGTCATCTGCAGAGGCTCTGACTACCCGTTACAGGCAATGTTTGGTCTCTGGGCTGAATGTGGCATGTATTAAATCTGAGCACTCTTTTCTGCTTGTGAAATTAGACCTGTCACTACTACCACTGGAACCAAGGCCTTACAAAACTCCTGAGTCAGGATGTGTGGTGTAGGCAGGGGTTTGGGCCAGTCTTCTGGGGGGAGTGGGCCCACAGTAGTGTAACTGAGACAAGCATGACTAGGAAGGGCATTTTCTCTGGAGCAGAGGTTGAGGGAGATGGTGTAAGCAATGCAGGTAGCAAGTGTGGGCATAGACTTGCTTCCCATTAGTGGCCCTGTGCTTATGCTGAGGGGTGGGGGAGGGAAATGGCACAGTTCCTTTGTTCTTGGATGTGTCTCTCTGGGAACAGTTTCTCTATAGGGTAGTCTCCAAGATGAACAACTTACCTCTCCACTTTGTGCCTCAGGTGCTTTGCAGTATTTCCAAGCTGTATATCCATGGGCTTTTTGCCCTGCCTTTTCTCCAAGAGAGGCCCCAATGTTCTCTAAACTCTTCCAGAGCCAAGCATGCTGACCATTAAAACCTCAGGCTTTAAGCAACATTGGTTGCAAGAACTTATGAAATTTTGGCCCTCTGGCTTTCCAAGCCAATTGGTCTGGGGATTTGTCTTCCTTGTGCACTCACCTCTATGCTACTCTATCTCTCACCCTTATCCATGAAACTGGCTCCCTCGCCACCACAGTGTCCACAATCAGTTTCTCTCTCAGACTGTGTCTGTGCATTTCCTACCTTCCCCAGTGTGGCCTCTTCTCTACTTTTAGTTGTGAAGCTTGTTCTGTTAGTCTTCTGATAAGTTTCTGAGGTATTTAGGATGCTTTGTAAATTATCTAGCTGTATTTGTGGATAAGGTGAGCCCAGGGTCCTTCTACTCTTCTTCAATCTTCCCCTTACTTCCAAAGCCACATTTGTGATTCTTTTTTTTTTTTAATGTTTATTTATTTTTGAGAGACAAAGACAGAGCACGAGTGGGTGCAGGGCAGAGAGAGAGAGAGAGAGAGAGAATCTGAAGTAGGATATAGACTCCCAGCTTTCAGTGCAGATCCCAATGTGGAGCTCAGACTTACCAACTTGAGATCATGACCTGACCCAAAGTTGGACGCTTAACCAACTGAGCCACTCAGGCACACACACAATTGTGATTCTTAAGTGTTTTCTGGTGTTTACCCATTCAGTTGAGAATGGAAACAAAATAAGCTGAATGAAGTAATGGAAAAGGGATGGAAGGGAATAACCAACTGTGCATATCTAATCAGGACAGATATCCTGTTAATTTAGAGGGGATATTTAAATCTTTTGAGTCTCTTTTAATGTAAAGATTGCCTCATTTCTCTTTTATTCTTAAAATCTGTTTAGTGATGGAACCCAGTATATTTTGATCCAAGATGTTTCCCACAGTCTATTTGGGCTTATTTCATCCCCATGGGATATTTCAATGTGCTCCTCTATTCTCTATATTGGAAATTTTATCTAGGGGCTTATTCTACTTACATTAAATTTATTTGGCAAGACCACTTCATAGGTCTATTATATTCTTCCGAAGATGCCTAACATCTTTTGTTTTCTCCTTTTGTGATGTATTAGGCATAGATGCTCAATGTCTATGACATTTACTTCATTAAGGATATTTATTAGTGTAATACTTAAAAGGAAACCCTCTCTTGTATAGGAATGGCAGAATAAATATGTGATAACTAAAAATTATTTTAAAAAAGTATTGATCTCCTTTGGAGGAAGACAGAAAGCCAGTTTTTTAAAGTATGAATTTTTAAAGAATTTTCTCAAGAAAACTTTTGCATACATTCATATACAAAATGCATGGTTTTTTTTTTTAATTTTTATTTATTTTTAGGAGAGAGAGAGACAGCGTGAGCAGGGGAGGGTCAGAGAGAGAGGGAGTGACAGACTGTGAAACAGGCTCCAGACTCTGAGCTGGCAGTCAGCACAGAGCCCGATGCGGGGCCCGAACCCACGAACCGCGAGATCATGACCTAAGTGAAAGTCGGACGCTTAACCGACTAAGCCACCCAGGCGCCCCACAAAATGCATGTTTAAGACCAGATCAGAAAACCTATAAATAAATCAATATTATTACTACCTCATTAAATATTTTTTGTTGGACCATTATTTTCACAGTCCATATTTTAGTTCCTTAATCACTCATAGTGAACATGTGATTGAAAATCTTCTGAAAGGTATAATGAAAATGATACACTAAAGGGAGAATTTTTTTCTCAGTATAAATATTTGTTTTATTCAAAAATCTAAAAAAGGGTTGAATATGTTTGAACCCATAGAACATCTTTATATTCAGTAAAGGTATACTTTTATTTCTAAAGTTTATTTATTTTGAGAGAGAGAGAGAGGCAGAGAGGGGGGAGAAAGAGAATACCAAGCAGACTACACACTGTCTGTGCACAGTCCAACATAGGGCTTGATCCCATGAACAGTGAGATCGTGACCTGAACTGAAATCAATAGTCAGACACTCAACCAACTGAGCTAGTCCAAGATATAGTTTATTAAATAGTCCAGTAAAGTAGCTTCATAAGAGTGTTAATTTCATTATAGGAATAGCATTGTGCTTCACTAAAAGCAATGTGACCAATATAAAGAATTTTGACTGTAATATGGAATTTAATTTGGAGGAAAGTTCCAAATGGATAGTTTAATGTAAACTACAGGATACACAGACCATGTTTGTTTTTGTTACTCTGTGGCTTTCTATCTTTTCAGATCATTCTTAGATTAGGAATTTGGAGAAAATCAATGCCTATGACTAAAATCAAGGATTCTACCTTCAGAATAGCACCAAGTACAACTTTGAAAGTTGGGTTTTTCTATTTTGTTTTTTCAGCCTAGGATTTTTTTAGGGACTATTGCATGTTTATATCCTAAAACCATCCACAAGTGTTCTTAAGAAACAACTCTGCCACATAGTGTCTCTTGTAGCTTTCTTGAATTGTTTTGTCAACACTGCAGGATGCAATAAAGAAAAAAAGAAAAGGTAGATAAGAGGACATCTTGTTATCTGTTACTATCCAAAGCATCGAAGCTTAAAGAGAGTTTTAAAGCAGATGTTAGGAAGTTAGTACACAGGATGATTAGCTTGTATAGTTTGCTACCTATCACCTAAAAGTATACTGAAGTGTTTAGAAGAGAGTTGGGTTTTATTTAGCTTCTTGCTAAGTATTTCACCAAATCAAAGATTTTAACTTGTAAGAAAATAATTTTACCTACCAATGAATCTTATTTATAAAGCAGAGACATAGCACATTTAAAAACTTGTAAATGCAGATTCTTTTCGGATGTGAGGAACTTTAACACTACGCAATGATTAAATGATCACATTACAGATATTTAGGTCAACAATATTGATTTTAAAAATGTGAGGGGCACCTGGGTGGCTCAGTTGGTTAAGCGTCCAACTTTGGCTCAGGTCATGATCTCATGGTTCGTGGATTCGAGTCCTGCATCAGGCTCTGTGCTGATAGCTAGCTCAGAGCCTGGAGCCTGTTGTAGATTCTGTGTCTCCTTCTCTCTCTGACCCTTCCCTGCTCATGCTATCTCCCTCTCAGAAATAAATAAAACATTAAAAATTTTTTAATGTGAATATTGGTAATTCTTGGCTGTAAACTTTAAGAATATTTTGAAACCTTAAACATGTGGTAATCTTAATTTTTCTTTGTGGACAAAAACACAAAACATGGATTGATTTATGTATAAATGCTTAAAATAATACATAGACAGGCGCTAATAAGCACACTTTGCTTTATACTTCTTGTAAACCAGAAAATGTGTTCTTTTTAACTTAGCACCTGAACATTTTCAGGCTGGTGGATTGTTCACCAGGCTAGAACTTCATGGTCTGGTTGAGCTGGCATTTCAATAAGACTCTTGTGGGAATCATGCTTTCCAGAGGGGGAGATTTATTTTAAGTGCACGAGAATATGAGATGTATAAGTGCAGCTTCAGAAGTCCTTGTATGGGTACCATTCATTTGAGTAGAATAGTTTGATGCTATAAAAATGTTTACTTTCTTGTGAATTCAAAACAAGATACTCTTGAGTTTGGTGGAAATATCCTTTATCTGCACATCACAAACACAGTCTGAAGCTTCATGGGATAACAAGTGTATCTAAAACTAAATCAAGTTTTTGGGTGGAGGAGTCTAATTTTTAAAACTTTATTTTTTAATAAGTAATGAGTGCACTTGTTTCTATGCTTAGATTTTAGTTTATTATATGGTTTGCTTAATGGAATTCCAAATATTTTTTACAATATAAGCTACATCTTTTAAAGATAAATAGATCATAAAATTTAAAAAAATAATGGAAATGATCTTTTGTTTACCATTTAAGAATGGTTTGCTCTCAAATAACTTATTTTCCTATTACATTTAAGGTAATATAATTTACTGAAATTTGAGATGAATATTACTTTTCAGGAGTTCAACTAATATATTAAGCAAAGTAGTCAACTTATATAATGCAAATATCAACTTAAATCATTTTAAACTTTTTGAATTTATTTTTTGGTGTTAATATATGATTATACACGGCAGGGTGACTTAGACAAAATATTAATTATCGATAAATCAAACAGACTTCTTGTTAAAAACAAATTTAGTCCTAAGTATACTTTTAAACACACATTGTACAAAACTATAATTTATTAATGAATCTGGTTACCATAAATTATCCTGGAGTTTCCATATAAATTTCTGAGTCTTAAATCCATAGATATGACTGTTTCTTACTTATGTTCATGACCATTAGGAATAGGAATGCCTTAGTATATTTTATAACAACTTATATAGTGATTGGATAGTTTGCTCACTGTTTGATTTAAAAGAGCTTAGCCATAGAGATTATGAAAACAGGAAATGCGTGACTGCTTTATAACATACACCTGACTGAGGATTTTCAGCAGAGATTATGCCTGAGTTTAAAAATATTTCAGCAGAGATGGGGCGCCTGGGTGGCTTAGTCGGTTAAGCGTCCGACTTTTGCTTAGGTCATGATCTCGCGATCCGTGGGTTCGAGCCCCGCGTCGGGCTCTGTGCTGACTGCCAGCTCAGAGCCTGGAGCCTGTTTCAGTCTGTGACTCCCTCTCTCTCTGACCCTCCCCTGCTCACACTGTCTCTCTCTCTCTCTCTCCTGGAAATAAATAAAAAACATTAAAAAAAATATTTCAGCAGAGTAACAAATGAATGAGTAAAATCATAAGCTACGTTTTAAGAATAAAATAGTCATCCCATTGCCTTGTATTGCTTCCCTGTAATGCTTATCATAGAAAATTTGGCTTTTGGTGAGTTACATGTCCGCTTTTCCCTGAAAAAAAAAATCTGTGTTATTTAATAGATTTTACTAGATTGGTGAATCAAGCAAAGAATAATCAAGAATGGTATTAACTCTGGTCACACATCTAGTTCTCAATAAATAGTAGCCATGAGCTGTATCACTCAACAATATAATTTTCCCTAACAGAAGTTATCATGGAGTCACGAAGGTCAGCTCAGTAATAGATTGGAAGTATAAAAATTAAGAACTAGAAAAATTCATGTATACTACTCTGAGATACAGAGTACAGGAAAGAGCTGGAATTATTTTCTAGTATCTCAACTTCACCTGACAAAACTATCTAACCTGGAGAGGAGAAATCAGGGTAGAAGAGGGGGATGATTCATTGTAGTATTCTGTTCACTCCTAGGAGTCAAAAGTGAAAATAGCAATTTTACTCCCTTATAATTTTGAAGAGTATACTAGCAGACTTTATTTTCCTCTATGTAATAGATTTTCTACATGCACTAGGACTTGAATAATACCTTTGGGAAAAAATTTGAAAATAAGCTGCATTATATATTATTCCTATATTTACACTAATAGTTATTTATTGTGGTTTTTTTTGGTCCATGACTGTAATTACAGATGATTTCTTTTCTTTCTTTCTCTCTTTTTTTTTTTTTTTTGACAAAAGGCCAAGGACAATTCGATGCCACCATTTCTTTTGGATCAGTTACCATTAGTGACCTATAAATATAGTGAAATAAGTTACTATTACCCTGAGGCAGCAAAGATTTTTATGACTCAGACTCCTTTCTGCCCTTCGTCCTCTCTCACCTGAATGGAACGGAATGCCTCAGTACATTTTGTGACAACTTATATAGCTTGATGGGTTAGTTTCCTCACTGGGTAATACAGTTGCAATAATTCACACTTCGTATTGTCCTACAAACGTCCTGGCCCTGGGCCCCACTACACATACTTTTTCACATGAACTTCCAAGGCCAAAATCTATCTTCAGATATTCATAAGCCATCCTCACCAAACATTATTAAACAAATACTCATTTGGGGGTAAGGAACTATCTAGGCATTTACCTTTTCAGAAAAAAACAGATACTGTGATTACAGTGAATTTGCAAATTGTTACCTAGTCAATGCCAGCTGTCACACTGAAAAGATTTTATTTTAGATCTGGATTGTTTCCATTCAAATAAATAAATCGACAAACACATTTTGGTGCCTCCGTCTTTAAGTACTGTACTACAGTATTATTACTAAGGTTGCTTAGCAACCACAAATAGTGAGATAGCAGGATTGAAGAGCCCAATAAAATAAGAAGTTATATTTTATATACTTACAGTGAAAGGAATCATGCTGGTTTGGTCAGCCTTCACACCTATGAAACTTACACCATTCATTGTTAAAATTGTGGACCAGTTTTACAATAGTATCTTCAGTCATCCTGTCCAGTTGGATTATAGCTCTGAGGAATACCATCTGCTGATTTCCTATTTAGTCATTCATTATACTACTCAGTCTTTGTAAAGATTTCAAAAAGCGGTTCACTGTTAAAATAGTGTGTAAGAAAGATTCAAATAGACTTCCCAATTATCCTTTTTCAACTACATAACATTTTATAGTTATATGCAGGATTCGTCGGTGTGTGTTTATTTGTTTATCTCCTTTCATTTCATGAATTGTCTTAGTGGGTTTAAGTGAAAAGTACTTAATGAAATCTGTTTTAACAGACACAAGTGAAGTTGGTATTTATGTAGGCAAGAAATAAAATATCCTAGGGGTGCCTGGGTGGCTCAGTCAGTTAAGCATCTGTCTCTTGGTTTTTGGCTCAGGTCATGATCTCACAGTTCGTGAGTTTGAGCCCCACATCAGGCTCTGTGCTGACAGTATAGAGCCTATTTAGGATTCTCTGTCTCCCTTTTTCTCTGCCCAACCCTCACTTGCTCTTTCTCAAAAATAAAAAAACGTTAAAAAAAAGGCAAGCACTTTCATTAAAATATATATTTTTTTGTTTTCTTTATTTTTGAGACAGAGAGAGATGGAGCACGAGTGGGGAAGGGGCAGAGAGAGAGAGAGAGGGAGACACGGAATCTGAAACAGGCTCCAGGCTCTGAGCTGTCAGTACAGAACCCAATTCAGGGCTCAAACCCACAAACCATGTGATCATGACCTGAGCCGAAGTCGGACGCTTAACCAACTGAGCCACCCAGGCACCCTGGCAGGCACTTTTAGAGATCAACCAATGTGACCTAGAGTGTCTGAAACCTAGATTGGATCATGTAGAATGGAAGACACATCACTAGAAAGGTAGATTCAGTTCACCTGGTCTTGTAGAGAAATTTATTCTGAAAAAGAAATGTTAAATAGAATGAAATAATATCAAGAATAGGTCTAGGGGGCTTGGCTTTTCTCCAAGCTTTCATCCAGTGATAGGTTTTTCTAATCTTCCTTATTTGCCCCTCACCAGCTATATCAAATATGCTGAACACTTACACAAAGTGATTCATACTTTATACAATTTCTGAAATTTAATTAGCAAAGAACTGTCCATAATGAATGTCAGCCTTAGTGTTTCCACAGCTGTCATCCCCTCTAGCAAGGGATATTCTGAAAATCTGCCTGTCTATGTCCACATTTCATATTTCTATCTTTACAAGTTTCCTACTGCTACTACTTCAAGAAATATGTAGCTAACAGCATATTAGCAACTTAGCAAGATCTGAAAATCTTTTCTTATTAATTTCACACAAATTCCCTGAACTAATGACAGAAAATAACATTTGATTTTTCTTTGAGTATCCGGTCTCAGCAGGAAATAATGATACAATCAAATTGGAGAAAGTCGCAGTGAATGTAATGAAGGGCTGTTACAAAAGTGTGGACAGGACATGGGGAAAGCACAGGGGCAGCTTGGTACCCTGGGGATAGTGGGAAAAGGATGTCAACCCCATGCCTGAAGTGGCAAGCAGGGTGACTATTTTAACAGTCCATGGAGAGAAACCTTATAAAAAGACCACATCACAGGAGCCATTGTAACCACCAGCCTCAGAGGACCTGACAGGGAGGAGGCCTAGGAAGTAAAACCCCCAAGCTTCTTTGCTCCTTCCTTCTAATCTTCGGCTAACCAGAAGCCAGAATATAAAGGAATCTGAAATGCAGACCATAGACGGCAGGCACAGAATAATGTAGGAAGGGTGGAGAAAATATACTCAGGGACAAATGGAAGATATCCAGCAGAATTTGTTTAGAGTAGTTTAGCTTCCACTCATTTACATTGTTACCATAACACTCAAATGGTGAGCTAAGGTTATTTGAGGGACATAAGTAGTGATCTGCTACGATCCCCTACTAACTCCCAGAGAGCTGAACTTGAAGTACTGAACGATTTTCAAAAACCTAAAGGTGGGTGAAACAGGAAAGGAGTTAGGACAAAAGGCAGTGGTGTGGTGGATAACCAAACGAACAGTTTTAGATCTGGGGTTTTATACTCTGTGACCTTAGTCTGCCATAGATCTCAAATTTTTGCATTTCTATAGTGACCAGGTTTTAATAAAAATCATCATGTACAATTCTAGTCACTAAAGGAAATAACATTCTTATATTCTTAACTCTCAGATAATGCTAGTCGCTTTTTCAGTGTTTTTGCTAAGACATATATGGTGATAGTATCTTTATTCATACTTAAATATTAAAAATTTATGCAGCCTCTTTCCCAGTTTAATTTTTCCTATAGAGTAATTAAATCTTTTTTTTTTATACCAACAATGGCCAGGATAATTGTGTGCATTAATTTCTTAGTGTTCGTCCTTTTATTGTTTTTGCAATGATTACAAATATAGCACATCTTGCATTGTGTATGTCATTATCTTTTTGTATTGAACTCCTTTGGTACTTGTTATTCCTTAATATGACTTAAAGTTTCTCCCTTTTAAGTCCAATTATGCAATTCTTAATTAAATTCCAAATTTCAGTATCTTTAGGGAGATTTCATTTAATTTGCCCTGTAAGGTTCTTGGGTACCTTCTTTAGGAAGAAGTGATGGCCCTTTCAAAAAAATAAAACAAAAAAACAAAAAACAAAAAAACCAAAATAGTGAATACGTCAGTCAGTTTCATATTTTGACAGAACAAATGTATTTGTTTCCATGGTCTTAAATTTGCTCATTAAATTAGTCCCACAGATACACAGAACATGAAGAACTTAGAAGGCACACACTAGAAGATACTACCCAGGAATAGCTCTACTGGGGTGGGGAACACATTTGAAAAGAAATCCTGGGGGCGCCTGGGTGGCTTAGTCGGTTAAGCGTCCGACTTTCGCTTAGGTCATGATCTCGCAGTTGGTGGGTTCGGCCCTGCGTCGGGCTCTGTGCTGACTGCCAGCGCAGAGCCTGGAGCCTGTTTCAGTCTGTGATTCCCTCTCTCTCTGACCCTCCCCTGCTCATGCTGTCTCTCTCTCTCTCCTAGAAAGAAATAAAACATTTCAAAAAAAAAGAAAAAAAGAAAAGAAATCCTGGTGCAGTTTATCCAGTCAGGCAGATAATGTGAATGTTGGTTGGCCATCTGGAGGAGAGATTCTTATCAACAGGAAGGGAAGTGAAGATTTACTAAGTTAGGCAGGCAGTGAAGACTGTGGATATTTACGAGTGTACACAAGGAATCCAGCCAAGGACAGGAGTTACTGAAGAAAGCTCTTAGTGGGTGAAACGAGTGAAAACTTAACAAAAAGAAAGGAAGGTTCTAAGCTCAAAATGCTCTTAATGGGAAGGTGACTAAGGAAAGGGATCAAATCCATGGAAATATGGATGGAAGAGAACTCTTTGACATTTAGACTTTCATGTCACTGTCTGCCAGTTTTGTCATACTCATTCTGATATCTCTGCTGTTCACCTTGTGTTAAGTCTTTTCTCTATTTCTCTCACTAATCTACATCTCCTGTTTATAGTCCTATCTCAGTCACACAGCTTCCATAAAAATGTCTCCACAGTGTTTAGATCCTTTTTGATTGCTGATCTGTCAGGGCATTTTTCTTGGTGAAGCACATTTTTATTCTTTATTATATATTACTTGTATATTTTCCTGTGACAAAAAGCATTTTTTTCCTCAACTAAATTGCATGCTACTCAAAGTTGGGGGTCCCTGTTATTGGTATCTCATGCATTATCCACGGTGCTTAGAGGAGCATTAGACACCTACAGTAAAGATTCCATGAACATTTGTAGGATTATGTAAATATAATATTTACTGTTTGTCATTGAAAAGCTAGCTTTTAATGAAACTTGTTTCCTAAGATTGTTAGGTTAGAGATTGTGTTCCGGATTTCTTCTGCTTTTTAAAAAATATTTGTTTACTTAGAGAAAGAGTGAGCTGGGGGAGGGCAGAGAGAGAATACCAACAGGTTCTGCACTGCCAGCATGGAGCCCAATGTGGGGGTCAAACTCATGAACTGTGAGATCATGACCTGACCCATAATCGAGAGGCGGATGCTTAACCAACTCAGTCAGATGTCCCTGTATTTCTTCTCCTTAGACTAGTTATATTGCCTAGTTCCTGATGCCATGTACCTCTGCCTCAGTCAAGCTGATCTCTGAATGTCAGGATTTTGGGGGGGTTTCTTTATAGTGGCATACAGGGATAGGGACATATACGATACTCTACAAATATTTGCATTGATTGTCATTTTTTTAGAATGGGTTTGAGTGCCTTAAAACAGCCACAATTTAGAGAGCCATTTCACTTACATACACAATCCTACTTAGAAAGTAAGATTGAATTCTTCTGTTATTTATTTGACTTTCCAGGTTGACTTTTTCTCATGTTCCATTAAAGTTTTGAAGCGGGATCACTGGGCACTGAAACTGTATTCAGAGTGACTTAGTTCTACCAAGCTGACAAATGAAATAGAAAGATCCATGTAAGACAGAAGTGTAGTCTGAGAGCTATTGGCATGACAAAGCACAGACCAGCAACTGTAAGCAGTTGAGCAGTATAGAATAGATGACAAGAATACCATGAAACCCTTCACTGCTTGTCTCTAAGCAACATTAGCATTTATTCCTAGGGAGTAACAGAAACAGATGGATCACAGGGACCTTGAAATAAATGTATCATGAGTCCAGAGAATCAAGAAAGAATCGTATATGATGGGAGTGCAGGCCACATCTGGGCTGTATTAGCCACACTCCTATACTATGGAAGCCCTTTTAGCATCAACAGTAATTTCGTAAATTTGGTAGCAAAGGTCAAAAATAGAATATTGACATACTTCTAATGGGTTCTAAAAGAGGGAGTTTAGGAAGAAAGAAGATGGCTCTATAGATGACTCTAAATAATTCACCTTCCTGAGTTTGAATACTTGCATCTGAGACATAAATGAAAATGACATCTGTTCCCATTTTGAATGGGACATTAAACCTCTTTTGAAAAAGTTATAAATTTACATGCAATAGTGAAAAATTAATACAAAGGTTCCCTGCACTCTTTACCTGGTTTTCCCAATGGCAACATCTTGCAAAACTGTAGTACAACATCACAGTCATGATACTGACACTGATACAGTTGAGTCAAGGAGAACATTTTTATCACCACAGGAGCTTCGCGTTGCCCACTTACAGCCAGAGCTGCTATCCCTACCTCCCACCTTAAACCCTGACAACTACTAACCTATTTTCTATTTTTACAATTTTGTCATTTAAACAATGTTATATAAATGGAATTGTAGACTATATATGGATGTTTTTAATCAGCATAATTAGGTTGTTGTATCCATAAATAGTTCTATTCTGAGGCATCAATGTAACACAATTTATATAATCATTGAAGGACATCTGGATCATTTCCAGTTTGGGACTATTATGACTGAAGCACCATAAACATTAATAAACAGGTTTTTATGTCTTTGTTTTAAGCCTTCATTTCTCTGGGATAAATCCTCAGGAGTATAATTGCTGGGTCATATAGTAGTTACATATTTAGTTTCTTAAAGAAATGTCCATGTGTTTTTCCAGGGTAACATTTTACATTTTCAGTAGCAATGTATTTGTGATGCATTTCCTCCATATCTTGCCAAAATTTGGTCTTGTCGTTATTTTTTACTTTAGCCATTCTAATAGATATATAGTGATATTTAATGAAAATATTTTGAACATCTTTTTATGTGATTTTTTGACATCTATATGTATCCTCTTTGATAAAATGTCTTTTCACATCTTTTTACCTACTTTCCAATTAGATTAGTGTTTTATTTTCTGTTGGGTTTTGAGAATTCTTTATATATATTTTAGATACTAATTGTTATGCAAAATTTTCCTTCACTTTGTAGCTTGTGTTTTCATCCTTAACATGGCCTTTCACAGAGTAAAAACTAGTTTGATAAAGTATAATAATCAGTATTGCCTTTTATGGATCATAATTTGATTTCAAGTTTAAGAACTCTGTCTAGCTCTAGTTCTTGAAGATTTTTAAATGCTTTTTTTTTCTGTAAATTTTTTCTGTTTACTTTTCCCCTATGAATGCCAATTCCCAGTACTCTAGGACCATTGTTTATAAGGCTCTATTGAATTATATTTGAACTTTGTCCAAAATCAGTTGGGTCTGATTATGGGACTGATTAGGATTTTTGGGTTCTGAGTCTATTCTACTGACTGTATGTCTCTCAGCCATTTTTTTCTTTTATTTTGATGGAGGTTTGTCAACTTTATTTGTATTTTCAAAGAACCAGTTCTTTGACCTATTGATTATTTTCTATTATGTTTTCAATTTCATTAGTTTCTATTATTTATTATTTTCTTCCTTCTATTTGCCTTGGGTTTATTTTTCTCTTTTTCTAGAGTCTTGAGGTAGGAAGTGAGATTACAGCTTTGAGAATTCCTCTTTTTTAATATGTGCATCTTAGTGCTGTAAATTTCCTCTAAATAACTATATCACACACATTATGGTATGTTGTTTTTTTTTTAATTTTTAAAGTTCATTTATTTTGAGTGAAAGCACATGGGTGAGGGGCAGAGGGAGGAGAGAGACAGACAGAGAGAGAGAGAATCCTAAGCAGGCTCTACACTCTCAGTGTGGAGCCTCACGAACTCATGAACTGTGAGATTGTGACCTGATCCAAAACCAAAAGTCGGACGTTTAACCAACTGAGCCACCCAAGCACCCCAATATGTTGTATTTTAATTTTCACTCAGTTTAATGAATTTTTTTAATTTCCTTTAAGACTTACTCTTTTACCTATGGATTTTTAGAAGCAATTTAATTTAATTTTCAAGCATTGAAAGATTTTTCCTGCTATCTTTCCATTTCTACTTTGATTCCATTGTGGTCAGAGAAGGCACTGTGTATGATAATCAATTTTGCAAAATTGTTGAGGTTAGCTTTATGGTCCGAGATATGTTCTATATTAGTATATGTCCTGTGAACACTTGAAGCGAATGTTTATTCTGCTATCTGGATGGACTATTCTATAAATGTTGAATTGACCTTTGTATTTGGCAGGATTATTGGGTTTTTCTACATTCTATTGATTTTCTGTCTAGTTCTATCAATTGTTGAGAAAAGGGTGTTGAGATCTTCAACTATAATTGTGGATTTGTTTGTTTTTTCAGTTCTATCAGTTTTTGCTTCACACACTTTGCAGCCCTGAGGTTGGTGCATACACAATTAGGATTGCTATGTCTTTTTGGTGAATTGGCCTATTTATCATTTTTATTGTTTTTCTACTCTGAGATGAGACTCT
Organism: Proteles cristata cristata; assembly: GCA_017311185.1. Classification (NCBI taxonomy): domain Eukaryota; kingdom Metazoa; phylum Chordata; class Mammalia; order Carnivora; family Hyaenidae; genus Proteles; species Proteles cristata. The sequence continues at coordinate 931,725 of JAESUZ010003619.1, read as the reverse complement.
GGGTCTTATCTAAACCTTCTATTTTTTTAATTGATTTTGGTTTTTAGAGAAGTTTTAGATTTACATCTAAAGAGGGTATCTGCCCCTACCCAGTTTTCCCTAATATCTTATATTAGCATGGTGCACTTGGTGAGCTTCTGTTAATATATTTTATTATTAACGAAGTCCTTAGTTTACATTAGCATTCTTTCTTTTATTGTATAGCCTATATGGTTGGCAAATATATAATGATATTTATCCACCATTAAAATACCATGAAGACTATTTTCACTGTGCTAATAATTCTCTCTGTTGAACTTCTTGATCTCTCCCTCCCAACCTTGAAACTCTGGTAAGACTGATCTTTTTTACTGTCTCCATAGTATTGCCTTTTTCAGGATGTCTTACAGTTGGAATCATGTAGTATGTAGTCTTATAAAATTGACTTCTTTCTTTTAACAATATGCATTTAAGTTTTCTCCATGTCTTTTTGTAACTTGATAGCTCATTTCTTTTTGTCCCTAAATAATATTCCATTATCTGGATGTACTACCATTTATCTATTCATCTATTAAAGGTCATTTTGGTTGCTTTCAAGCTTTGACAATTATGAATAAGGCTACTATATACATTTGTGTACAGATAATTATGGGAACATGATTTTTCAACTCATTTAGGTAAATACCAAGTAGTGCAATTGCTGGATCATATGTAAGAATATGTTCAGTTTTGTAAACTGCCTTCCACAGTGGCTGTACTGTTTTGCATTCCACCAACAATGAAAGAGTGTTTCTGTTCCTCTAATCTTCACCAGCTTTTGGTGGTGGTAGTTTTTTTTTTAGTTTTTTTTTTTTTATTTAGGCATTCTAGTTACGTATATAGAAGGTATATAAAACCTTGTTAATTTGTCAGTCCCTAATGACCTATGATGTTGGGGATCTTTTTATAGTCTTATTTACCATCTGGTTCTCTTCTTTGGTAAGATGTTCAAATCTTTTGCCCATTTTTAATTGGTCTGGTTTTTTTTTATTGTTGAGTTTTAAGATTTCTTGGTTTATTTTGGAAGGTATTTTTTTTTTATAGATATTGGTTTTGCAAAAGTTTTCTCACAAACTACACGTAGTTTGCCTTTTTATTCTTTTAACTGTGTCTTTTGCAGAGCAGGGTTTTTAATTTCAAGGAAGTCCAATTTATCAATTATTTCTTTCATGGATTGTGTCTTTTCTTAAAAATGTTACCACCAGGGGTGACTGGTGTCATAGTCAGTTAAGCACTTGAATTCAGCTCGGGTCATGATCTCATCACGGTTCATGGGTTTGAGACCTGCATCAGGCTCTGTGTTGACAGCTCAGAGCCTGCAGCCTGCTTTGGATGCTATGTCTCCCCTTCTCTCTGCCTGCTCGTGCTCTGTCTCTCAAAAATAAATAAACGTAAAAATTTTTTTTAAAAATGTTACCACCAACCCAAGCTCTTTTAGGTTTTCTCCTATTTCCTAGGAATTTACAATCTTGCATTGTACATTTGGGTCTGTAATCTATTTTGAGTTCATTTTTGTGAAGGGTATAAGGTCTGTGTCTAAACCCATTTTTCATCATGTGAAGGTCCAGTTGTTCCTGCACCATTTGTTGAAAAGACTCGTTGCTTCATTGAATTGCCTTTGTTTATTTTTCAAAGATCAATTGACTCTATTTGAATGTACCTATTTCTGGGTGTTCTATCCCATTCCATTGATCATTGTCTCTTCTTTCACCGATACCACACTGTCTCAATTTCTATACTTTTCTGCTAATGTACTACTAATCTGATTTTTTTCTTCAGTGTTGTGTTGGGGATTTTGGATGTTTTGCCTTCCACATTTACTTTACAATTAGTTTGTCAATGTCTACAAAATTACTAAACCTTCTGTTTTACTTATTTTCTCTGATACCATTCTACAACCTTTTTACTACCTACTGGATACAGAAATCCAGGCTTGTCACTAGAGCTTTATTGACACCTGCAGTTTGGTCTTTTTGTTACTGCTAGTTGTGGGTGAGAACTTTGTTTTCATTTGGTCTCCACTGGTACCATTTTGTGGTATGTGACCTGGCTTTCAACTTAGCTTCCTTTGACCTCATCCTGGCAGGACTGCTAAGGTACCTTATTATAGCCCCATGAATGTGGAGGTATATGCTCTCCATTCAGTCTTTGCTGGCATGGAAGAGGGTGAGGCCACACTTTTTTTCTGTGTTATTTGCCAGGGATAGTAGTACAGTTATTGTCTGAACACTTTTGTCTTAGTAGGTTGACTTTTTCAATCCGGCTTTTCTTAGGGAATTTTTCCTCCTATGACTGTAGGTGTTTTTAGGTTCTGGTTTATTTAGCTGTGAGTATGGGCTTTATGAGGCAAAAATGAAATCAAGGGACCTTACCACTGTTGTTCCTTGAGTCTTGGGATTCCTAGATATTCTCTTTCTTTCTCCCTTTCAGGGTCTTCTTATGTTTTATATGTAATATTTAGGGTTTTTCTTCATATTTAGTGGGAGGAATAAGTAAATGTGTACCTATTCCATGTTCTCTTATAAATGGAATTCTCTCCCTCTGTATGTTCAAAATGTTGCATGATCATCAGTTGCTAGACAAATGTGAGCTAAATTTGGTGGGGGGGAGAGCTTTGTATGTTATGGAGCTTCTAATAAACTAAAAATTAATGGAATAAAAAATTAATAGAATCCACTGTAGAATATGGAAAAGAGAACTGATGTGACCAAGTGGTATTTTGTAACTTTTTTTTGGCTGCCATGTTTAGACTACAGGGGCCCTAATGGGAGGCCAGAAGACCAATTAAAGAGCTTTCAGAATAGCCAGTTCATGCAGACTTAAATTAGGATGGTGGAAGTGGTGAAATGGGGGGAAAAGTGAGCTCCAGTAATATTTTATCATTAATAGCATCAATAAACATGTATCGTACATCTGTTATGACCAAGGTAATAATAGAGATAATGAACATGAAAAGAAGAAAACGGAGTTTTTATTTTTTTTCAAAATTTTTTAAACTAGCAGAGAAAATATGTATGTAAGAATAATGGACAACTTGGTGATAGGTCAGTAGATTGAATTGTGAAGTAAAAGATAAAAAGGGAAAGTGATGCATGGGGAAAAATAGAAGAATTATAGTGAAAGAGTAGCTTTTGAGAGAGAAGTCAAGTTTGGGATATGTTGAGTTTGATATCATGTGAAATATCCAAGTGGAGATACTGTAAAAGCAGCTACTTGATAAAAGACTGAAATTTAAGTTAGATGTGATCATTAGAATTATAGTTTAAAGAAAATACTTTTTTTTCTTAAAACGTGATTCTGTATAAGCTCTTGGTCTAAGAATTTTAAAACAGAGAAGATCGACACTATGATTTACTGGAACTTTGAACAGAAGCCTTCATGGGGTAGAAAGGACATGGATTTTGTAGTCAGAAATCAACTTTTATTTAGACCTCAAGCATGACTCTAACTAGCCTAAATTTATCTTAGAGCCTAAATTTCACCTGTCAAATGGGATTCCAATACTAAGTAATTAATGTTATACAGTTAACAATGTATTAAAATGTCTGACACATAGAAAGAACTTACAAATATTGATTCTCTATTTATTAACCTGAAATTTATACTGAAAGTAAATGCCATATCCAAATTTGTGCTGTGCTTTTATGTTTTCTTTGATGCAGTTCCTGGTTTTCTATGGCCCATAATTATAGTTTCAGACAAAGGCAATAATGAAAAATTTATCAGCTATTCTTGGTCTATGAATGCTCATTATGTGAAAATCCCAAACTATAATTTAACAGCATCAATATTAAATAAATACTTTATTTTAAAATTTTTTAATGTTTTATTTATTTCTGAATGAGAGAGAGACAGCATGAGCAGGGGAGGGTCAGAGAGAGAGGGAGACACAGAATCTGAAACAGACTCCAGGCTCTGAGCTAACTGTCAGCACAGAGCCCTACACGGGTCTTCAACCCACTAACCATGAGATCATGACCTGAGCCGAAGTCGGATGCTTAACTGACTGAGCCACCGAGGTGCCCTATAAATACTTTATTTTAAAAGTTAATCACAGGTAATCTACACAGTATGCAGATATTTTTTGTCCATTTTGTTCAAGTATTATGTTATTGGCATATAACACAGCAAACTTTTTTGTCAAGGCTCAAAATATTGAACTCAAAGTATTTTGTACAACGAACAGAGAAATGGACTGGTAGCTTGAGGAGGACCTGGGATCAAGGAGGCCTTTTATGAGATAAAGGATATTTGCGCTGCCTTACTTATTCTCTTGAATTTGTCACCTCTCATCCTCTCTTCAGTACAATAAATTAGGCTTTTATTCTGTGGTTCTTTGTGTTTCCCAAATATTCATGTTCTCTTAAATATCTCAACTTCCTTGGCAAGTTGTGATTCCCAAGGCACATGTGATTGGATTATGTGCATGAAAGTTATGAAAACAATATCCTTGCAAGGTCTTTAAAAATATCAGTAAAATATAGTAAAAAATATAGTAAGGTATATATATTATATGTAGTAAAATATATAGTATATATACTATATAGTAAATTACATATAAGATGAATGAGGGCCGCCAAACTGGAAAAGGGCCCAATTAGTGATTTATCCCTGGACATAGCAAATTTAATGAATAAGCCTTAACTGGGCTAAGCCACTGATACTTGAGGGTTTATTGTTACTGTACCTTATCCTAACTGTTCTTCACTAATAAATATCTTCATCTTCATGAACATGCTGCTATAGCTCCTGCCAAAATCATCACTGCTCTTCATTTTGCATCTGTCTTCATTTTTCTTATTTCTCAGGATTCAATACAGTTATCTACTCGCTCCCTGAACCATTTTTTTCCTCCTGATTTTCATGATGCCATACTTCTCTAGTATTTCTCCTCTTTCACTGGTATTCTTTCTCAGCTGCCTTTGCCGTCTCCTCCTTTTCTGATAGACCTGTTAATGTTGGAGCATCCCTGGGCTTTGTCCTCTATTCCCTCTCCTTATATCATTATCCAGTCCCATGGCTTTAAATAGCAGCTATCTCTATGACATTTGCATTTATATGTTCTGTACCTCTAATTTATACCTTTTTTGAGCTCTAGACTGGTATATTCAACTTCCCACTTGAGATCTCTATGTGGATGTCTAATAGATATCTCAAAGTTTACATTGCAGAGTAAATCTCTGATAACCTATCTTCACAATTTGTTTCTTCTTAGTTTTTTCCATCTCAGGCAATGGCTGCACTATCCACTCATTTAGTCAGACCAGAAACTTAGGGATCATTAAGTTTTTCCTTTCCACACATCACTTTACAGTTCAGGTCTCCATGAATTCTCATGTTTCTGATCACATCTGCTACTATCACTCTCTTACAGTCACCATTTTTTCTTACCTGAAATGATATGATTCCTTCAAACTACTTTCATTGTTCCTTTTACTGGTTTATCATTTTTATTAAAAGGTTTTCTTTTAAAATAATATTTGCTTATTTTGAGGAACAGAGAGAGACAGAGCATGAGCAGGGGAAGAGCAGAGAGAGAGGGAGGCCAGAATCCAAAGCAGGCTCCAGGCTCTGAGCTGACAGCAGAATGTCCATCATGGGGCTTGAACCCATGAACCACCAAATCATGACCAGAGCCAAAGTCGGATGCTTAACTGACTGAGCCACCCAGGTGCCCCATCCTTTTTACTGGATTATAATCCATCTTTCATTCTGTAGCCAGACTACTACTCTTGTTTAAAGTATAAATCAAATCATGCCAGTCTCTTACAATTCTACATTTGTGTCCTACTGTATTTAAAATATAATTTCCTTATGGTTTTCAGGTCTCTGACCATTTGCTTCCTACTTACCTTTCCCACTTCATCTCTGATACAATCCCTTTGCCCTCTATACTCCAGCCACACAGATAGTCTTTTTTTCTCAAACACACTCGACTAGTGTTTGCTGTGCCTGGATTTCTTTCTTTAAGTTTATATATTTATTTTGAGAGAGACAGAGACAGCATAAGCACGGGAGGAACAGAGAAAAAGAGGAAGAGAGATAATCCCAAGCAGGCTCTATGTTGCCTTCATAGAGCCCAATATGGAGCTCAAACCCACAAAACTGTGAGATCATGACCTTAGCTGAAACCAAGAGTCAGATGCTTAATGGTGACACCCAGGCTCCCCTGTGACTGAATTTTTTTCATTTACTATATCCCTGTGTGAGGCTCCTTGTTTTGTGTTTCAGGCTGAAATTTTATGTTATCAGAAACAATTCCCAGGCCCATTCTTTTTATGTTTATAGTCTTCACAAGGTTTATAGCTATGTGAAATTATCTCATTCACTTAGTCATCAATAAATTTATGTTACCTATTTCGCCTTCCTACCCCTCCAAGAATATAAAATCTACATTGAGGGCAAGAAGTTTGCCTGCTTTTTTCACTTATGTACCTCAGTTCCTGGAATAGTGCTGGACACATCTGGTACTCAATAAACTGATGAACTGATAAATAAATGAAGGAAAGTTTGAATGAATGAATAAATGAATGAAATGTTGAATGAATAAATGAATGAATGAATATCATTATCCTTTGCAGAAAGGTTATCGTTTAAACCTACATGGTTCTGTGGGCTATATTTGGAAGCTTCGAGTCTTTGAAACTTCTTTAAAATAATTGTTTCTCACTTATATATGCATTCTTGTGCTGGGAACACTTCATCAAGTTCTCAGTAGCCTACAAAAATATGTGGAAAAGAAGTACTTTCCTCCTTTGTGTCTTTAATTTTAGGGCTGTGGTATCACCAGTTTTCTGACATTAGAAATCTCAGGGAATCTTATCTCTTAGCTCCTTACCAGCAGAGACCATTTGTCAATAGAACCCAAAGGGAGATGCTCTCTAACAGGCATAAGAGCCTCGGTTCTCCTCAGGAGACTAATTCCTGCATTGTGCATGAAAGAATGTTAAATCACTCCAAACAAAGGGGCACAGCTTACCTAGGAATCTGTGGGCCCACAATTAAAGCTTCTTTTTAAGGTTCTCCCTTTATGTGATTTTTATCCAATATTTACTAAAAAAACAACAGTGCTTGGAAAATGAAAACAAGAAATCTGAATGGTTTTTCCCTTTATTTTTATAAAAAAAAAGATCTTTATCATTTTGTCATTTCTTTGCAGAACCTTTTTTACTTTGAGAATGAAATGCTCGGTAAGAGATGAAAAAGCTTAATAGAAATTGGGAAAAGGAAGTAAAACATTTTCTGGGATGAATGATTTTATTGCTTCTATACAAATCAGTTTTAGAATAATTTATATATTCTACTCCTCTGGACAGAGTGCAATGCTTTGACTCATACATATATATTTTTAAATCTTTCACTCTAACAAATGGCTTTGTTTCATTGATGACCTTTGCTGAGAGCCTTTGATAATAAGGTTGAGAATTAAAATATCGCCAGACAGTTGTGCACAGATGGGCTTCAGCTGATACTTTAGAAAAATAATATCTTCATCCTCCAGCTATTTCCCCATAAATCTAGCCACCTTACTGTTTTACTATTTCACACACACACATACACACAAACATGCTTTTTAATGCTACTGCTACTTTTTGCCATGATTAAAAGTTGTCTTAATATTTCTGCCCTCCGAGTAACTGTATAAATAAAAAGCATGAAGTGGAAGTAACTGAAATCTCATAAAAAGGGAAATACTTTGTTCAGATCAAACCTACTGATGTTTTTGAGGGTCACTTTATGTTTCCAGAGAGCTTCTTTACATTGTGCTGCCACAGGTCCGAAAATGAATTAGTGGCTGCATTGAGTCTCTGCAGGAAATTAAGTTTATGTGTTTGTGCTATCTCTGGGATTTGAGCAATAGGTTTCATTTCAGTTGGAAGGAAACTATACTACTAGAAATAAGGTTCTCCCTACCATTTTTTTCCTGGAGCTATTTGAGGTGATCAAAAATAACTAATAAACTAGGAAAGAAAATAAAACTACCTCAGTTGCTCAAGGCTCTAAAGAAATTAGAGGAAATCATGGAAAATCAGTCAGTGGGATAGAAAACAAATGTTTGGGGGTTCTGCATGGCTCAGAAGTGTTGAGCATCTGACTCCTGATTTTGGCTCAGGTCATGATCCCTGGGTCATAGGGCTGAGCCATGTTTCAGGTTCTCCACCGAGAGTATGGAACCTGCTTAAGGTCTCTCTCTCTCTCTCTCTCTCTCTCTCTCTCTCTCTCTCAAATAAACTTTAGGGGCACCTGGGTGGCTTAGTGGGCTAAGCGTCCAACTTCAGCTCAGGTCATGATCACACAACTTATGAGTTCGAGGCCCTGTTGAGGATCTCCACTGTCATCATGGAGCCTGCTTCAGTTCCTGTCTCCCTCTCTCAGCCCCTCTCCAGCTCATGTTTTCTGTCTGTCTCAAAAGTAGATTTTAAAAAATTAAAAATTAATTAATTAATTAAAGAAATGTTTGAACCCAGTCTACTCTCAATTTTGTGTATGTGTGGGTGTGAATGTGTTATTAAGGAGGCAGGATGAATACCTTTATCATATCCATAAATCTGGTCTCCCCAAATGGCAGAATAAACAGTAGTCTCTATGACTGAGTGCAGAAGTTCTAGGACAGACCCTTCTGCCCCTTTTCCAAATCCCCTGTACCTACTTACTCCGTGAGTTCTGACACCTTTGTAACATGTTACAAGGCATTTAATTCTGCTCTTAGATTTCAGGATTAAAATGTAAAACCATATTGATTTGGGTTCAAGTAAAGGTATAACATAGTCTGTGTTGATATCCAAGGAGATCGAAAGGGTAATGGATTTCACATATGTTTTGTGGCAAGTATATGATGGACATGTCAATATTCATTATCTCCCTTAAGATCTAAAATAAATCTGTGAATTAGATAGTATTGCCTTATTTTCTCTAAGGATATTAAGATGAGATGTTAAGTGACTTTTCTAAGATCATAGAGAGTCAGAATTGATGAAACAAGAAATCAAATTGGGTCCACCTGACTACAGTGCCCCTAGCTCCCTGGCCTGTTGCCCTGTTGAGCTTAGTTAGAAAATCAGGAATAGCTATGGGAAGGGAAAGAGGAGAATCTGCTGAATTTAAGGGATGCTTGACTTCATAATTTTAAATAAAGGTGTATATTCACTGAAGCTCTATTTATATATGATAGACAAATGTGGAAGTATTTTGGAGTTTCAAAAGCTGTGGGTTTGTGTTCCATTAATGAGTTACAGTTTGTAAATTTTAACTCTCTCTCAGGTTTTAGTACAACTTGTTACACAAAAGTTGGTTCCAAACATATTTTGACTTTTTAGTTCTAGAAGAGTCTAGTTCATGGTGTTAAACATTTAAGTCCTTGATATTTTGGGAGGGATACCAATTGCCACTCTTACATTCATTTGCATATGCTATTTCAATATTTAATGTGTTTATATGCACATATGTGTGTATGTGTGTGTGTATACATATTTCTACTCTGTAAGTAATCCAAATAGAATGTTGTGACATATGTCTCCACTGGTAGGTCTCTGCTCATAGACCAGGTTCTACCTTCTGGCTCTATGCTCCTATACTTCCCTGTTCCCTCTGTGACCTCATCACATGTGTCCTTACTGGTTGAACATCAGTCCTCTGCAAAAATGTTATTTCGATGAAAGCAAGGCCAAGACTATCTTGTTCACTGTCATATCATTAGCCCCTAGAGAAATGACTAAGCATATAGTAAGAGCTTAAGAAGTATTTAATAAACTGAATTGAAATTGAAATTCAGTATTCCCTTTATAAAAGGCAACTGTCCTTGAAATGAACAACACGCTAAACCATGTTATACTAAAACTATGTATTTTCCAGAAATATCCTAGAAGGCAATACTGGACAAGAAAATTATGTCTAAATGGTATAAAGAGGCTTCAAAAAGTAATTTCCTGAAATTCCAGTTTTGCTTAGAACTAGCTCCTCTTTGTAATATTATCCATTCTCTTAGAAAATATTTTTCTTAGGCATTCTGTTAGATGCTAAAGATTGAAAGACAAATAGAATAGACTAATTAAGGAAATTCTTAGGAAGGTCAGAAGGACTTTATGAAAATGCATATTAGGTCGGAGGTCTTAAAATTTTTGCTGATGTACTCCCAATGAGTATTTTGAAAAAAGTGTGCATTCCTTTACATGTTTTAAAATCAGTTTTGAAATTTTCATTATATGTTTAAAATGAAGTAAAGAGTATAATTCCTGGCTTATTTTAAATAATTTTAAAAATTAGGCATGCCTGGGTGGCTCAGACGGTTAAGCATCTGACTTCAGCTCAGGTCATGATCTCACAGTTCGTGGGTTCGAGCCCCACATTGGGCTCTGTGCTGACAGCTAGCTCAGAGCCTGGAGCCTGTTATGGATTCTGTATCTCCCTCTCTCTCTGACCCTCCCCTGTTCATGCTATCTCTCTCTCAGAAATAAATAAAACATTAAAAAAATTAAAAATGCCACGTAAATCTTTTGCACTTTAGATTTCAGTGAAATCTAAATACCATAGCACTTTAATATCCACAACCAGCCATTTACTAATTTCATTATCAAGCTTTTCTTTAATCCTTAGAAATTTGATAGCTTATCTTTTATTCTTTAACCTTATTTACAATTTCATTTTCCCTAGAGACTTTTATCCTAAAGTAATATATTTCTAAACCCATATCTCTTTTACTAATTAAGTACTAAAGTGTTTCATACTTCTCTGTAAGAAAACTCTGTTTATAAATTAAACTTGTATTTTTATTTTCCACAACTCTAAGATTTTATTTTCTTATTATTTTTAAAATTTATATCCAAGTTAGTTAACATATAGCACAACTATGATTTCAAGAGTAGTTTCCTTAATGCCCCCTTGCCGATTTAGTCCCCCCCCCAACCCCTCCAGCAACGCTGTTTGTTCTCCATATTTAAGAGTCTCTTATGTTTTTGTTCCCCTCCCTGTTTTTATATTATTTTTGCTTCCCTTCTGTTATATTCATCTGTTCTGTATCTTAAAGTCTTCACATGAGTGAAGTCATATGATGTTTCTCTTTCTTGACTAACTTCACTTAGCATAATACCCTCTAGTTCCATCCATGTAGTTACAAATGGCAAGATTTCATTCTTTTGATTGCCAAGTAAACACTCCATTGTATAGATATACCACAAGTTCTTTATCCATTCATCCATCTGTGGACATTTGGGCTCTTTCCATATGACTATTGTTGATAGTGCTGCTAAAAACATTGGGGTGCATGTGTTCCTTTGAAACAGCACACCTGTATCCCTTGAATAGATACATAGTAGTGCAATTTCTGGGTCATAGAGTAGTTCTATTTTTAATTTTTTGAGGAAGCTCCATACTGTTTTCCAGAGTGGCTGCACCAGTCTGCATGCCCACCAGCAGTGCAAAAGGGTTCCTCTTTCTCCTTGCCAGCATCTGCCACAATTCTAAGATTTTAAATGGTAACTGTTTTCCTGGAGGCACCTAGGTGGCTCAGTCCGTTAAGTATTTGACTTTGGCTCAGGACATGATCTAACAGTTTGGGAGTTGGAGCCCCATATCCAGCTCTGCGCTGTGTAGAGCCTGCTTCAGATCCTCTGTTTTCCTCTCTCTCTGTCCCTCCCCCACTCTCTCTCACAAAAATAAACGTTAAAAATGTTTCTCCTGGAAGGAGTTATATTTGTAATTACTATTAGTACACAATGTCTTATATACTTTTGCCTTGATCAAAGCAACAAAAATAAATAAAACATTTGACAAGTCATTATTAACTGTGTAAAGAAAAATGTTGTTATAAATGCTCCTATTAATAAAAAAGGGACTATATGTTTCACATAGTTCATGTGTCCAAAAATGATTCTGCCTTATTCATAACAGTGGTCAAGATTAATTTTATTTCCATATTCACTGATGGTAAGACTGAGAAATATTTTTTACATATTAAGAATTTCATCATAGACATGTCACATATTTTCGTAAACTTCTAAATTTTTAGCTACAGATTGCTATGTTTTATCATTATTTTTGTTGCTATAACAGCTGATGATTCAGTTAGGTTTTGCATATTTTATGAAAGGAACGACTAGCCATTTGACTTTCATAGGACACCCTATAAGTAGAATCATCAGCTTCCTCAATGTCTGGAAAGTATATCGAAAGACTTCATCAAAAATTATCAGCACCTTAATTCACATTTTGCTCCTTAACTTAGGGATACCTTGTTTAACCTGACATACTCAGAAAAGGTTGGAAGAGTCCAAATGTTATTAATTTCAGCATAATTTTGCAAATATGATATTTTTATAAAAATATTTTGTCTTACAATTTTTGAATATATTATTTTCAAAAGCTTGGAATTGCTGATTTACCTTATTCAACTTATGGAAAACAGCCATAATAAATTCTAATGGGGAAAGTCAGTTCCCATTGCCAAATTAATCAGATTAGAAATATTTCTTATAGAAGAAATGTGACTTCATTTTTCAGTCTAAATGAATAATGTGTTTCCTTGTAACAATGATCTTGCTTCTGAATTTCAAGATAAATACATAGATAAGGCCCAAACTCTGTCTTGAGTATGTTGTACTCCATGTGATATAAGACTCTGTGGCTCTTACTATGTTTTACCAGTGCTCCTTTTGTTTTTCATAGGCCAGATTCTCTTGCAGGAGAAATGCATGTAAAAGATTAGAAAGGGGAAATTTAAATGACAACCTGATTTTAGTGAATTCCAAGCAGACTGGTTTTTTACAAAAGAGAATATGAACTTAGAAATCTGAATAGTTGTCCTAAAATTTGTTTACTTGTTACTCCTTGGAGAACTTTCATGTAATCTCATTTGCATTATTCTAGGTTAAATGATGTGCATAAAGTCACACAACTTAAAAGCGAATGAGATGAGGTTAGAACCCAGGTCTAACCCAGAAATTCAGGAACCGATTTTGCTTTATGTAATGTTTTATGATCTCCAGAAGGAAATGAGTGGTGGCTGTAGAGAAATCTGGGATGTAAGATTAGGAGATCATTTTTTCTCTCCTCTCCTCTCCTATTTTGACTTTTTCTTTCTTTCTTCCTCCCTTTCCCTACCATAGAGTGGAGGAAGAACCGTTGTAAAAGAGAAGTTTAAAAAATAGACATGGTATAAAGCCTAACTTCAAGGTCTTTTTCGTACATATTAGTTTCAGGAAATAGCATCTGAATGTGAATCAGTTCAAATTCCTTGCCTGAGTACAAGTCTTCTTGAGTGTCTAGCAGTGTGCATCACCTATATGGAATAGCACTGAGCTAAGAGAGGAAATGATGCTTGAGGCCAAGTAAGATGTCAGCCATAGTCTTTTTTTTCTTTTAATTTTTTTAAACATTTATTCAGTTTTGAGAGACAGACAATGAGTGAGGAAGGGGCAGAGAGAGAGGGAGACACAGAATCTGAAACAGGCTTTGAGTCGTCAGCACAGAGCCCGATGTGGGGCTGGAACCCACAAACCGTGATATCATGACTTGAGCTGAAGTCAGATGCTTAACCGACTGAGCCACTCAGGCGCCCCAGCCATAGTCTTTTCTCTTTAGTCTGTTAAGGCAATGTTGGTTCCCAGAGTAGATGGTCCTCATTTTGGAGAGACCATTCTGAAGATGGTGGGTAAATCTTTTTTTTTTTTTAATTTTTAATGTTTTTTATTTATTTCTGAGAGAGAGAGACAGCGTGAGCAGGGGAGGGTCAGAGAGAGAGGGAGACACAGAATCTGAAACAGGCTCCAGGCCCTGAGCTGGCTGTTAGCACACAGCCTGATGCGGGGCTAGAACCCACGAACTGTGAGATCATGACCTGAGCTGAAGTCAGACGCTCAACCGACTGAGCCATCCAGGCGCCCAGGATAGTGGGTAAATCTTGATAGAAGGAGCAGAGGTGGTAGTTGGGAGGGAGGTGATTCACAATTCTTATACGATCAGGCCTTGATAATTGGGAATACCGGAGGGGCACAGTCTGAAAAAAGGATTAAATGGAATCCACACTGAGACCTTGGAAACCAATACAAATGTCCTGAACTAGAAAATGTTGTCATAACCTGGTACATAGTGTATGGATAACACCAGGTCCCAAAATTTCTAGCCCATGCAAAACCGAGTGAAGACTCTTAGTTATATTTTAATTATAATGTAAATTTATTCATAGGGAGAAAAGCCAAAGAAAATACAACTAAGAAAATGTGTAAATGTAAAACTTCACCTCTATCACCTCTATGTAAACATTTTATTTTGATCAACTTTCTGCTCTCAGAATTGGCTGTTTCACCCCTCCCCCAACCCTTGCATTGTTTCCAGGGCACCCCTCCCTCCACTCTGGCATTGTTTCCAAGGCTGATCAGTCAGCTACGGTTATAAATTGTCTACACTGTGTTATATGCAAACCGTTACGCTTCATGCTGTTTGGCCTTTAACTTCAAGCACTGAAAAAAGAAAAAAATACCTTCATCTTCAGTATGTGACTGGAACAAGTTAACCATCCTGCCTTTTCATTACATAAATCCTTAACTTCTTAAAACAAACAAACAAAACCCTTAAGTTCTCCAGGAGCAACAGAGATGGTATTCATACGTCACTTAGAGGTCATGTCACGTCACCTTCTTTCCCAAGTCTTTTTCCAAAGCTGACTTTTTTTTATGAATCCCATGCAAAGGAAAAAAGCAATAGGTCACAGAGACATGTTGCTACTTCCATTTGTGTGCTTTGACATAGATGTGGTTTTGATAAATATCTAAATGAAAAGATAATGGTAAAGATCTTATGAAAAGCCTATGCTTATGCCCGTTGAGTATGCAATTGGCTCGGGACTTTTGTTCTGCGGATTTCTGAGCAGAGTAGTACAAGAATGTCTTCTATTTCTATTGCAACTTAGACATCTGGAAAGGAAGCTAACAAAAGAATTCAGTTGAGCATGATTCTCAGTTTCACTTATTCAGAATTAAAAGTAAGTTGGGCAGTGGATTAGGAAAACAGCCTATAATCAGATCAGTGACCCCCGTGAGACCCTGTCATTAAAACTTTAGTGTTGAGCCTGCAAGCGTCTGCTCCTCTGATTAGGCAATTTACTCTATTTCCACTCTTCTGTCTGCCAAAACATTTAGTTGCACAACGCTTTCTAATTCTCCAGACTCATAAAATGTTGTTCTGAGAAAAAGGAAAGGAGAATGGATTATCTTATTTAGCTACCTATCATGATGCGATCAGAAAACAGGAGGGATTTGTAGCTAATAGTATAAAGAGACAAAAGCAGCCGATTTCATTTAGATCGCCAGAAGGGCAGAGACGCCTGCTGAGGCCTAAAAGCCCAACATGAGTGCCTTCGTTCCTCATGTGTGTGGGTCACAGGGATTACTTCTATCAGTTAGCAGCATGGTGGACAAACTGGGGCTGCATTTTCACGAAGTTGATTATTGCTGAAGATCACATGCATCACAATGTGCAGTGACTCAGTTTCCACATCTGCATGGTGTGAATAACAATTCTTTCCATTACCTTTCAAGTTTATTTTGATGCAGTAATTGCTGGGGAAGTGTTTTTAAAAGTTTTATATGAACAAAAGATAGTTATCTAACTTATAAATTGGGACTGGTTTTTAATTCAGGTCTAATTCTATTGGGGGTTATTGTTACATACGGCCACTATGTATTTTATTTCTTGTTTAAGAATGATACTGATTTAAAAATTACAGGACCATATCTAATGGAGTCATTGAAGTATTTCTATTTATATCTTTTGTGAAAATTCCAAGAGATTACATCCTACTTTCACTAGGGATGATTGGAGACACCAAAAAAGACTTTACCGTACATCTCCTCTTATTTCTAAACCAAGGTGGGAAGTCACAAATAGAAACACCAAAATATAATGTGCTATCAAATTTCTCAGATGTGTGTCCTGCTCATTTGATTTAGACGTATAGCCAGGATTCTGACCCCAGCTTGCTCGTAGCTTGATCCCTGAATGTAATAATAGATTTTCCAATCATTTGTCTTAATAATGCAAGTAAAACCCACCAATTTCCTACTTGTTAATCTGATTAGATGCCACACCTTAATGTCTCAGAGATGTCCCAGTGCCTGTGAAGACTGAGTCGTAGTAAAAGAGATGAAGCCTGCTTGTAGAACACAGAGAACATCAATAAGGAGTTGGGGAGAAACACAGTTGAGAGAGATGACAAAGGAATCACTGTGTAAAACACGTTTTCCTTTCCTCAGACTAAGGGCATTCTAAATTGTTTTATAGAAGCCTTAACCTTTCCCACAAAGGTGTCTGTAAAAATAAGTGTTTTTGCAACCTCATTCGTGGTGATTCTGTAAATCAAGAAAATATCTTCAACAATGGAAATGTCACATCTGCTTATGAACCATGTTTAATGGAATTTGTTTTCCAGGCTTTTTAAATCAAAGAATTTGCTGCTCTCTCACTTCACTTCTGAGACTGAGCACAGCATTACATTGTGAAATGTTAGGGAGGTTATTAGTAGCAACAGTGTTACTTTTTTAAAGTACAATGAAATATTTAGTGTCTTATGGCTGGCTCTGTGGGATGAAGTTTTAACATGAACTAAAATGCCAGCATAATGTATTTTAAACTGAAGAGTTCATTAAAATGGACATTATAAGATGTAATTTGTTTTAACCAAGTCATAAGTTAGTTTTCCTGACAATTACTTCAAAAAAGAGCAATCAGGGACAGTGGGGATCAGAAGACAAGTGTGTGGCTTTAATAGTTTACTTAATGTGCTCTTGAATATTGAGTAAAAATGGCATATTCCTCTAGTGCCATAATTTTTGTATTTAAGGAGGAAAATACACTTGTATACTTTCTCTTTTTATACAGTATATATTCTATGGAAGAAACGGTTAAGATGTGAATATAGATACCAAAGTGATGACTTCCCATATTAGTCCTGCTTAACTTTCTCCAATATTCATAAGTCTCCCCTTAACATACACTCAGATGTTATGAGAAGAAAATTATAAAGGAAATAAAAAGAAAAGTATAAAATAGTCATGTTGATGTGAAAGCATTAAATTTATAGAGATATACAGACAAAAGAAAAATGAGAGTATTTGGGGTAAGATATATCAGTAGTGGTATAGATTTGGGAATCCCCCCCCACACACACACACACAACACACACCAGCCATTAAAAATAAAAAAAATAAAAAAAAAAAACAGGACTAGGCTGACAATTTTTTTAAGTTTTGTTTATTCATTTTAAGAGAGTACATGTACAAGCAGTAGGAAGGGCAGAGAGAGGAGAGAGAGAATCCCAAGCTGGCTCTGTGCTGTTAGCGCAGAGCCCGATATGGGGCTCCATCTCAAGAATAGTGAGGTCGTGACCTGAGCCAAAATCAAGAATCGGATGCTTAACTGACTGAGTCACCCAGGTGCCCCTAGGCTAACAATTTTAAAAGCACATAGTAAGTATCCACACACACACACACACAAAAACAACCCATATTGTAATAGCAAGAATGCCAAATATAATTATGTTGGCCAACTCACCAGGAGCAGTAAGTCACATTTGGTATTAGCAGCTGTGTACAAGAAAGAAGAGGAAATAAAAGTAACTTCTGATGACTTTATAGCGGGCAAAACTATGCATCTAATTGACAACATGAAATGCAGCCCAGAATCCCAGTTGGCTGGAAAATTCAGCGGGCCAAATTCAGAAAAGTTGCCTAAACTAAGGGACAGGGTTCTCAAGCTTCAATTCAGGAATGAACACAGAAGGCCTACATAAAGGCTCATTGTTAAAGGTCAGACTAGATAAGTAAGCTCCCAAACTAGCCACCTGATGCTTTTTCCCAGTACCAAGCCCTACAATATAGAAATGCTACTGAAACTGGAATATGACCTGAGAAAGATAGGAGCAAAGGAAAGATAATGTCCAGAAAATATGGGGTAAGAGAGCAAATGAGGCAGATTTCAAAAATCCTCAAAACCATATTTTTTAATTTTTTACTTAACTAAGAGTACAAAATCATAAATATTGGAAAGCTGTTCTTGTCTACCTTCTATTATTGGTCAGGAAAATCTATCTTGGTAAAATATAAGCAACATAAAAGGATTATAATAAAATCCCACCCCAAATTTAGAAAAGTAACAATAACCAGAATAAGAACCATAAAATGTTGAAATAGTCTTTCAGTATGAGCTAAAATAATTTAAGAAGACAATGACGGCTATTAAAAGAATAAATTTGTGTTTAGATAAACACAGAAAAGAGAAAAAGAGATGTTTGAAGAAAGGGAAGATTTCTAAAATAATCTGATATAACTCATGAAAGAATTAAAAATATAAAATCATTTAGGAAATAAGTTCAAACTAGAATTCAAAAAAGAGCAAATACTTTGGATAATACCTTGAGGTAAACACAAAATATAATACATAAAAATTTTAAAATAGGCTAAAAATATTAATGAGTGTTATATGTGGAAGTTTGGTAAAAACATAAAACATGCATTAAATGACTCCTCCCATAAGAACCCCAGCATTGGACAGATCTGAAACTGAGAATTCAATAAAAAAATTTAAGCCTATATATTGAAAAAAGTGTACAATGTACTTAGGGAAAGCAATAACAAAATAATTTGAGATATAATCTAAAAAAGATACACTGGCAGTCAAGCAAAATACCCAAATCATTTATAAGAGAAAGATAAGCATTTATCAGACATTTTGATATCATGTTGTGATGGAAGAAAATGGCAATCCATTTTTAAGATCATCAAAGGAAGGAAAATGGAAGTTAAGAATTGTATATCTGGCCAAACTGGCCTTCATATATAAAAACAACAAGCTGATAAAAGGATTCAGGAAATAAATGTTGATTCCATGAGATCTACCTTTAAAATCCTGTTGTGAATTTCAGACTACCAAAGTGACTAGAAAGCATCTACATAAATTGTGATGGTGAGAGCCAAGTATATGTTAACCTATAAAACTAAGATATGGATACAAGGGAGTTGGTATAGAATATAAAGGTACATGCAGTAAAAATACAGACAATGATTAAAAATGAGAATAGAAACAGTATATGGAAAGTAGAATAGGCTCACTTATTTATAGAAATTAATAAAGTAAAAGGATATGACTATAAATTAAATGCCTGAAAGAGAGAAGGTTTACTAGTTAAATTTCCTATCACTTAGAATAGGGAACCAATACAGAATACCTAAAATAAAAGGGACAAAGGATACCATATAAAGGTACCACTACATATCAATTGGAAGAAAATAAAAAATCTTTCTAGAATAATAAAAAAAATACCCCCTTCCCCCAAAAAAGACAGCAAGTAGATTACAAAGAAATACAAGACAGAATAGGACAAATTGTCAACAAACATAAAAGATTCAAATAGATATACCATGCAAACACTAAACATTCAAAAACTGATACTCTTTTTTAAAACAATTTTTAATGTTTAGTTTTGAGAGAGAGACAGAGACAGAGAGCATGAATGGGGGAGAAGCATAGAGGAGGAGGACAGAATCCAAAGCAGCCTCCAGGCTTCGGGCCATCAGCAGAAATGAAAATCTACACGTGGATTTAAATGTTCAAGATTTAAAGACTGGCTATAGAGCAAACTTCAACTTTAGAATGTCTTTAAGAAAAACACTGTAAGGACATGGAATGGCCTAAATAAAATTGTGAGAAATATATACAATGTAAACATTAACCATAAGAAAGCTGGGGCAGCTATTAATATGAGACAAAACAGATTTCAAAACCAAGAATATTATAGAAGATATGGTGGGCCATTACAAATTGATAAAAATGTCAGATTAAGATATTGATATTTTTTAGATCTTCAATATTCTTCTGAATATATATGTAGGCATATATACATATTCATACTTATATAGAAAAATATAAATAACTTCCAATTCAATACTCAAAAATGTTCAAGATTAGACACTGCACAAAAATTGCTACAAAAATGGTCACTAAGCATGTGAAAAGATACTCAATTACTCATCAGAGAAATGCAAATTAAAATCACGAGTTAGCATTTCTCACTCTCTAGAATAGCGAAAATGTAAAGATTGATAGCATGTGCAGGTGAGAAATCTCACACATTGCTGTTAGTAGTATAAAAAGGCAAAATCGCTTTGGAAAAAAAGGTTGTTCCCTCTTGGTAGTTACAAATACTCTTTGTTTGACCTAGCAATTCCAAATTACTTGCCCAAGAGAAATGAAGACTCAATGTTTGTAAAAAAGACATGTGTCTCATTTTTCATAACAGAATTACTCGCAATATTCAAACCAGAATCATCAATTGCATTGTCAAACTGTCCATCAACAAGTGATAGAATATATAAACTGCCTTATGTCCATACAATGAAATAAACCTCTGTAGTGAAAACAAAGAGAACTACCGATGTGCTCAACAAAATAGATGGATATCCTAGGCATTATTGTGAGTGAAAACAACCAGACACAACAGTTTACTTTGTAATTTCATTTAGTTTTTTAAAGTTTTTTAAATGTTTATTTATTTTGAGAGAGACAGAGCATGAGTGGGAGAGGGGTAGAGAGAGAGGAGGAGACACAGAATCTGAAGCAGATTCCAGGCTTCAAGCTGTCAGCTCAGAGCAAGATGCGGGCTTGACATCACTAACTGTGAGATCATGACCTGAGCTGAAGTTGGATGCTTAACTGACTGAGACACCCAGGCACCCCTACTTTATAATTTCATTTAAATGAAATTCTTAAACTAGCAAAATAAAACTATAGCGTGCCATGTCACAAGAACTCAAGTGTCAACGCGATAGAGGCTTCCTATTAGGCAAAAATGGGCACTGAGGATAAGAACTGCTGTTACCTGGAAACACATCAAATATATTTATATACAAGAATTTATAATACCAAAAACAATCTTGCTTATGATTTGGAGAATGCTAAGGAATAAACTAGTGAATTTTTGTGAACAAAGAGAATCAAGCATTTATTCTGCCTTTTCTCTACCATCTGCACCAAATAGTTGATAAGAGGAAGCTCCTTTTCATAGAAATATTCTTGAAAAAAATGAAAAAGTTATAGGATTAGAAAACCAATTACCATTTTGCAACCTTTGCAGGAGTAAAAGATCTTGACATTGAACATCAATGACCTCTGGTAATGCATACAAGCAAACAGAAGACAGCCAGATATTATGTGCCTCTCAGTGGATGTGTACCCTGACACATATGAAGTATACTTGACAAATATTATAAACCCAGATCTGTGTGACTTTTGTATCTAATTATACATTTAAGAAATGCAGATAACAGAGGAATATGTTAAATGGTACTGCAGGATTGCTATTCACCAAAATTCAGTTTCTGGAAAAAAAAAGATTTTATTTCATCTACATGTAAATTGTAAAGATTAAGGGGAGGTAGAAAGAATCTATAAATTAAAATAGACTTAAGAGGCATTCCTATTCATTGCAGCATATGGACTTTATTTGGATTCTGATTTGAACAAATACTTGTTAAAATCCTGTGAGACTATCAGGACAATCAGGAAATATGAACAGCGTGTGTTTGTTCATATTAAGGAAACTTGTCACATGTTTAATTATCCTAATTGGATTGTGCTTATATTTTTGAAAGAGTTCTGATGTTTTCCAGCAAAAATACTGAAATAATTATAGATGTCATGTTTAGGATATGCTCCAGAGTAATCTGGTCAGTATGGTATTGGATCTAGATGAAACCAGATTGCTAATTATTGCTAATTACCGAAGCTTTGTTATTGGATAATTTGTGGTATTTTTATATAACTTCATACAACTTCTGGATGTGGTTGACACATCCCACAGCAAAGATATTTAAAAAAGAAAAACACAGTATCACTTTATTCCCAAAGTCAGGTATGAATTTTAGTCAGTGAATCACTGAACACCATCAAAGCAAAATGGTGGCTGGTAATAGATTACACTATTATATATTGCTATCTAAGTGTACCACAGATACTTGATTTTGATCACTGCATTTCCTGGACTTGTAGCACTGGCTATAATCTTGTAGTGACTAAGCACTGCAAGACAATGGAAGCTCACTGAAGAAATAGTTACAAAAAAGCATAGTTGTAAAAATTCAAGATGATAAATCCTGTATGTGGTTTTAATTTTTGGACCAGGAAGAAGGTGGTTTTGAGGAGCGCAGTGGGTTCTCATCACTATTTACATTCTGTAGTTCTTATCTCTAGTTTATCATCCATAGAGACCTGATCTTAATTTTTAAAATTGTCTTTGCCCTTGCTGCTATTTCAGTGATCACAAAGGGCATCACATATGCCAAACTTAATTACTTCTTCACGGTAGTTAATCTAGTCAATTCTGAACATCCTTTTCTTGAAAGAATATCTTCTCCATTTTCGTAAGAAACTATTCAGTCTAACTTAATAGCTTCTCTCTCTTCTTTACTAAACCTTGAAATATAAGCATTAATCTAGGAGTTTACACAGGCAGTGCCACTGACTAAGCACTGCAAGACAATGGAAGCTCACTGAAGAAATAGTTACAAAAAAGAGTAGTTGTAAAAATTCAAGATGATAAATTCTGTATGTGGTTTTTATTTTTGGACTAGGAAGAAGGTGGTTTTGAGAATTGCAGAGGGTTCTCACCACTGAGGTCCAAAAATTTTCAGACATTGAATGAATGTGGAATGAAAGGATAAAAATACAAAATAACTGAGGCCCCTGGGTGACTAAGTCAATTAAGTATCCACCTCTTAATTTAGGCTCAGGTCATGTTCTCACAGTTTGTGAGATCGAGCCCTGCATCATTGGTCTGTGTACTAATAGAACAGAGCCTGCTCGTTACTCTCTCTCTCTCTCTCTCTCTCTCTCTCTCTCTCTCTCTCTCCCTTTGCCCCTCTCTCCACTCATGCCTGTGTGCACTCTCTCTCTTTCTCAAAATAAACTTTAAAAACACAAAGTAATTAATAGTTGAAGAGTTACATAAATAGAAGTATCTACTGGAGTTTTTGTTTAGATGGGCCTCAAGTGGTTGAATAAACATCAATTGAAATGAATTGAACTACCAAGACCACTATGAGTAGGTTGGTGGGAATGGAGAGCCAATCACATTGGACTGAGGAATGATCAGGGGTTGAGAAGAGACATTCAGTTAGTAGAGCATGCAACTCATGGTCTCAGCATGTTGTATGTGGAAACTTCTTTAAAAAAATAAATAAAATAAAAATAAAATAGGCTAAAATTATTTAAATTTAAAAAGTTGATGTTTTATTTATTTCTGAAAGAGAGAGAGAGACAGCATGAGCAGGGGAGGGTCAAAGAGAGGGAGACACAGAATCTGAAGCCAGCTCCAGGCTCTGAGCTAGCTGTCAGCACAGAGCCTGATGCGGGGCTCAAACCCACAAACTTGGAGATCATGACCTGAGCTGAAGTGGGACACTTAATGCTTAACGACTGAGCCACCTGGACACCCCAGGCTAAAATCATTTAATGAGTCAGCTTCTCAACCAAGAATATTATCTATAGGTTAAATTAAATTTACATCTATAAATATATTAAATTTATGTATACATATCCAACCCCAAGTCCATTTTCATTGTGAAACATTTTTTTTAACTCCTTCAGGTAAGATAGATTTTTTTCCTTTGATCCATCAAAGATAATTGCTTATTGCTATTTAGTCTTATATTACTTTCCCTTATACACATGCTATTTACTATCTTACTAAGTAGGGATTAATTATTTTGTGTATGGAATATATTTAACACTGTACTAGGTGTCTGAGGAAATAAATTATAGAAATTTTATGGCTACTAAAATTCTCCTAACTTCAAGGTCTCAGGTAAGGAAATTTTACAGTTTCCCTTAAAGTAAAGGAAGTATCTAATGCTTCTGATTTTCTACTTCTCTGTTCATAAGGAAGCTTGATAACAGTTGGTGACTGTTAAGTAATGGCCTGTGAAAGAGGACACTAATTGCCTACTACATCCATTGTCTTCTTTCTGAGTAACAGAAGCTCTGTATTGTTTGGAATGGTGATGTACTCAATTAATTACAACAGCAACTTTTAGGTTCTCTTCTATAGGGTGGTCGAAGCCTAGGGCGAGGGTTAGGGCCTGAGCCCGGGACGCGCCAGGACCAAATCCTCTCGCAGTGCCGCGCTCCCCCAGGTGTCCTGAGTTGAGGGCGCCTTGTGCGGTGATGGCCAGCACATATAAATTGTGCTTCTATAAATTAGGCTTGCATGAGATGTAGTTTATAAGATAAATTAAATTTGGAAGATATAATGTTTAGCATGGTGACTATAGTTAATTCTGTATTACATATTGGAAAGCTGCTAAGACAGTAAGTCTTGAAAAAACTCATCATAAGAAAAATTGTAGCAATTTGAGGGGATTAGTGTGTTAACTAGACATTGTGGTAATCATTTCACAATATATACATAGATCAAATCATTATGTTGTACAACTAAAACTAACCAACTGTTTATGTCAATTATATATGAATAAAGCTAGAAAAAATGGTTAATGGAGCATCTAAGAAAGCACACTTTGTTCTTCCTCCTACTTAGGCTGTAGGTGTCATGACTGGAGCTCAAAAACCATCTTATTACTGTGAGGTAAACTTAAGGATAGAAGCCAACCACAAAGAATGAAGGATTATTTTATATAAGAGAAAAATAAGCACCATGTTTAAGCCACGGTGCTGAGGGGTCTCTTTCACTATCCACTAAGTGTAATTCCTGGCTAATACACCTACCATATTCTAAAGATTTTCTGAATCAATTTAATTTTCCTTAAAATGATTTCTTTCAGTTATTTAAACCTTAAATTCATGAGTAATTTACTGTCAATCATCACTTCTAAGTCTGTTCTCAGAGACTATTTGAATTTCTTGTTTTGATTACTATAGAGTAACATAACAATATCATAAATCTGTAACATAGGAAAAAGTGAGCAAAATTATATGATGAGGTTTTTTTTTAATTATCATGGACGGTATGGATAGTTATGTTATTTGCTACCCAGGAGTACAAGAAACTTTGTGTAAACCCATAAAGACTAAGAGAAAAACTAATACATTTTTAAAGGTAAGGGCATAAAAGTGTGCAATTTCACTAAACATATATTGAGTCTTAGAGACTAAATGGAAGCAACATGAATTTGGTTCATGGTTACAAATCTTGTATTATTTCCTTTTAACGGAGGAGACCAGAATTGGAGGCAGATGTTCCTAAATATCTCTCCTCACTAAGCATTCAGAAAGATTTTTGCATGTGTAGATGTTGTTGTTGTACTTTGAAGTTAATTAGTTTTTTCTGTACTGAAATAAACTGTATTCTGAAAACACATAATTCAGATTTTTTCCCATTAACTCAGACTAGCCAGTTCAAGTATTAGTTGGCATTTAAGATGTTTTATAAAATAAACTATTAGATTTTACACAAAATATGAGAGAGAAAATGAAATGTAGAAGGAAAGAGAGAAAGCAAGAAATCCTTAGGCACTAGAGGTAATAAATAGACATTTAGAAAATAGACTGTTTTATCAGTGGTAATGTCTGTTCAAAATTAGATTTGCTTCTTTAGGTGCAAACTACTTTTATGGGGTCATTGAGAAGTCAATGAAATCTACTAATGATTTTCATGTCTTTAACAAGGATGACATGGTTCTATTTCTATTAATGGTCATGCTTTTGAATTTGTATATTAAACATATTTTAATATCCCACTTGATGTAGGTCACTTAGGCTTCATTCTTTTAATTTACAATAGAGTTCTCAAATATTCCTTCTAAACCTGCCTCAGCAGGCGATTTTCTGAGAACATTTTTGCTCTCTGTTAGTCAGCATTGATGATTTTAGCATTCCCACAAAATGTCTTTTATTCTCCTGAAATTGTAGGCTTAAAGATCTTTGGAAGAAAATCAAATGTATAAAGTAAGAGTTGAGTTGACAGCTGGGAAAGTTGCAGTGGGGGAAGGGGGTTCAAATCTGCCTGAAAACTTGACAGGGAAGGGTCCTCCTAGAGAGTTAATATAGATAGACTTATTTTTTTCTTTCACTTTGGGTTTTTTTTGTTTGTTTGTTTCCACTTTTCTAAGTGGAAAGTTCTGTGCCAAGAATTGGCCTACAAACCTGAAGACTTAGAGGTTAAAATACATGACTGTAGTGGTAAGCTTTATTCTTTTTTAATTTTTTAAAAGTTTATTTTACTTATTTTGAGAGTGAGAGAGCACAGGAGGAGCAGAGAGAGGAGGAGAGAATCACAAGCAAGCTCCACACTGCCAACCCAGAGCCCCCTATGGGACTTGAACTCACAAACCATGAGATCATGACCTGAGCCAAAATCAGGAGTCAGATTCTTAACCGACTAAGCCACCCAGGTGCCCTGTTTATCTTTATTCTTAATGGTTTGCATTTTACAACATTGATTATATACTCTAAACTTGTTCACTCAAGTTTTCTCAAGTGTTGTGTCAAAACTTGAACATTTACCATAGGGAAAGGCATGTAACTTAAGCTGCCTTTCCCTAGCTTTCATGTAGCAATTTTTCAACAGCTGTTATCACCAATGCAGCTTCTCAGATGTACATCTGAGTTTACAATTTGGGGACAAATCAGAAAGAGTTCTGAGGTATTTATCCTTAAGATGATGTGGTTAGTTATGCTTCCATAGAGCCAAATTAACCTGAAAATACTCACTAAGCATAAAATACTCCCTTGAATCTGATATATTCCATCAAATAAACCCAAGTTATTTTTGTTCATCTCCATAGCAAGTAGGGGGAAAGCAGTGAGGAACTCTAGATTTGGAGCTTTGGGTCCTGCATTCAAGTTCCTACTCTTGCAACTTGCCACTTCTATAACCATTGGAAAGCTCTTTATGTCCTGTGTTGTTCAATTTTTTTCATCCATACAAAGGGCCAATAATTACATGTTTTGGGTACTTGTTGTGTGCCAGGCATTGTGTACATTGCATGGATTATTCAGTTAATTCTCTTAACTGCACTTTGAAGTAAATGCTATAATAATTTCCACTGCAAGTGAAGAAGGCTGTGACTAACAAGAGTTCAGGTAACTTCCCCTAAATCACAAAGATTACAAGGGCTAGAGGTGAAATATGTTCCTGGGAGTTTATCCAGTCTGTTTCCAGAAACCATGCTTTTAACTTACATATCATGATACAATTTATAAATATTTAAAGTCTACAGAAATGTAAAGTGGTAGCATTTTATTATAAAAACGTGAACTGCGCAACCATGAATTGGTTAGTAATGGAGATTGCTTGATGTTGGCAGGAAAACCATGAACTGGGGGGCCTTTTGGATATTCAATCTGTTTATATTCCTCACTTAGGAGACCTGAGGCAAAAAGACTGAATTAGTGCCCTCTAGATGACTCCACCCTACAATCTCTAATTCTTGAGAGTACCTAGTGGAACGTACAAAATTTGATCAAAATATTTGGTCAAAACATATGAAGTACTACTTTTTCTCAGCATAATTCCTATCTGAAAGGGAAAGATAGAATACTTAATAGCATACAATCTATATCTTTATTGTTCAAAAGACCATGAGTATTTTGTTTGTAAAATTGCTATTAAGAATATTGAGTTTTGTGTAACAATAACTTGAAAATTTAAAAATTGCTTTCTGAGTTACATCTTAAGCTTTGGCTGTACATGCATCTCAGTGATCTAATACCTATGTGCTAATTTTCTCATTAATTAGTATGCCCCTGGCATCTGGCACCATATGCTGCAATGTTCCAAAAAAATTGCCATAGCATAACTTTATTACTGCAAATCATAACATTGGTGATGCATGATTTAGTAAGCACAGTGATATTTGACAGAACCTTCAAATAATTATTATGGCATATTTAGTATGCACTTCATCAAAGCCTTGTGTATAGTCTCAGAGATGGTAACCCAATATAGATGTACAAAAAGAACATTAAAATCACAACAAATATTATCAATAATTTCAGTGAATAAGTATATTCTATGTGATGCTTTAAATGTTTGTATCTATATTTTCATATAGCTTTCTT
The DNA here is from genome assembly GCA_017311185.1 of Proteles cristata cristata. Classification (NCBI taxonomy): domain Eukaryota; kingdom Metazoa; phylum Chordata; class Mammalia; order Carnivora; family Hyaenidae; genus Proteles; species Proteles cristata. Next base: position 903,651 of record JAESUZ010003619.1, on the reverse strand, counting down.
AAAATGATGCCCTCAGAAATATAAGATCACTCCCAAACACAGAAATCAATGAAATATATATTTCTAAAACCATTTACTTCCAATTTTGTACATATACTTCAATTACTTAGCATGTATTTAAACGTTTCATAAAAATATATTGAGATATTAATTTCTTTTCTTCAAAAGGCTTTTTGTCACATATATGTGTTTTACTATAGACAGCCACCCCTATATTCTTATTTTTCAGGTATAGATGTCTTCAGTTGAGATTAGTTGGATATGGTTTCTAATTAAAAAGTTAAAATGTTGTGAAGAGGCGAGAGTAAATAATGGCATTATATCACTAACCACCAGCCACCATCTTTCAGACTGGTAAGTCATTTTGGTGTCTTGTTTCAGTGACTTGAACCTATTCCCCAGCAGAGGTCACAAACCTACTGAATTTCTATATGTTGCGATTTATCCATCTTGTTAAGTTTTCTGTTAGAATAAGAAAATATTGGCTTTTTTGTGTGTTTCTATAACCTGAGGAGAAGTAGAGTACTCTATTCAATAACTTTTAAACATAAAATCTTTGAAACAAAGTTAAAAATTATTTTAAAGGAGTAAAGGTTATACACACACGTGTGTGTGTGTGTGTGTGTGTGTGTGTGTGTGTGTGTGTGTGTAAATGGTCTTAGGAAATATGGAATTGACCTTGGTAATTTTATAATAGAAATGAAGGACAATGAAGTCATTTTATATACCTCAGAATGACAAATTTGGGAACTGGATGTGTTCTGTCTAATGGTACTCTTTGGACTGTGTCAAAGTTTTATGGTTCACTATGGAGGGATGGGGAGCAGATAAAGATTATGGGAATGATTTTTTTTTCAGTGGTTAAGGGAAACAAAGTGTCCGAGATAATATCTCTTCACTTACTGTCTGTCACTGGAACTCTCCCTTTGAATATAAAGAATGGGAATAAGTTTTCTGTGGCTCTTTATCAATAAATTCAGGTAGTCACCTGCCTTTCCTGCTACACACTAGTTTGTGGGAATCATAAAGGCTCAGTGTGACAGCAACAAAAAATCTATTAGGTGTGTTTCTATAAGTTTACACATTGACTAAATGTACATGAAATTATAAAATAATAACTAGGCTCAATTTAAAATACAACAAACTTGGATACCAATATGTATTTTCAAGCTAAATGTAAAACTGCCACAATGATATACTAGTAGAAGAGAATAGAGCCCAGGAATGTATGTATGTATGTACATATATGTATACACATACAAACACACATGCAAATACAGTGACCCTTGATTTATGAGAGATGTAACCGTAAAAGAGTGAGGATAGTTTATCTCAGGAAATAGTTCTGGGGCAAGTGTATATGAAAAAAGGTGGGGAGGAAATCCTCAACCCACCACTTGGACGCAATTAGATGAAGTTCTAATTGTGAATTTTATGTCTAAGTATCAATGGTAAACAATAAAGCTACTTAAAAATAATAGAGAATTTTAAATGAAAGTTTATAAAATAGTATACGAACATCATTAAAAAGCCATTAGTAATGTTTCATTAAAATTAAAAAATTCTGTTTATCAAAATACACTATTAAGAGAGAGAAAAGTCAATCCATTGAGTAGAGGGAATATATTTGCAATATATATAAGAGTTGGAAGATTCATGTCCAATATACATAAAGATCTCCTACAAATAAATAAAAGTGAGATAGATGGTTCAAAACAGAAAATGTATGAGAGGATTGGGCTACCTTTTCACAAAGTAAGATATATAAATGGCCAACAAATGAAGATGCTCAACCTTATTATTCAGCAGGGAAATGCCATATAATAGATCTACACGTTAAGTGTAATGGCTAAATTTTAAAATACTGATAATACCAAGATCTCACAATGTCATAAAACAATCCCATTTCTGATGGGACTATAAATTATATAATAATCTTGAAATGCTTCTTTGTAGTGTTTACCCCATAACCTAAGAATTCCGTTTCTAAGTATATTCCCAACGAAATATGTGCATATGTATACCACAAAGCATGTACAAAAATATTGAGTGTTCAAAATGGAAACCTCCCAAATGCCCATCATTAGTAGAGTGGATAAAGTATAATATATTCATATCTTAGGATATTATATAACAATAAACATGAAATAACCACTGGTAAAGCAATAGTATAGATGAATTAAACAAATATTTTTGGGTGAAAGAAACTGCCAAAAATATATATTGTATGCTTTTATGTATTTAAAGTTCAAAAACAGGAAAAATTAATCAAGACTGTTAGAATTCAGAGTGGTGTTTATCTTTTGGGAGAAAGTAAGGGTAGCGATTGTAAAGTAGCATGAGGGAAGCTCCTGGTGTAGTATTAATGGTATATTTTTTCACTTTTGTGGTGTTTGCACTTGTATGTTTATTTTGTGATAACTCCTTGCACTTTGTACATATGATTTGGACCTAGTTCTATGTATATTCTACTGTTTATTATAAACAATTATTTTTAATTTGTTTAAAGTTTTTATTTAAATTCCAGTTAGTTGAAATACAGTGTAATATTAATTTCAGATGTGCTATATAGTGATTTAACACTTCATATAACACTCCGTGCTCATCACAGAAAGTGAACTCCTTAATCCCCATCATGTATTTCACCCCTCCTCCATCCACTTCTCTTCTGGTAACCAAGAGTTTGTTTCCCATAGTTAAGAGTCAATTTCTTGGGCATTTTTTTCCCCCTTTGCTTATTTGTTTTGTTTCTTAAATTCCATGAGTGAAATCTTATGGTATTTGTCCTTGTCTGACTGACTTATTTCACTTAGCATTATACTCTTTAGCTCCAACCGTGTCATTACAAACGGCAAGATTTCATTATTTTTTATGTCTGGGTAATATTCCAGTGCTTGTATGTATGTGTGTACACATCACATCTTCTTTACCCATTCATCAAACTTGGGGTTTCCATAATTTGGCAATGGTAGATATCACTGCTATAAATATCAGGGTTAATGTATCCCTTTGAATTAGTATTTTTTAATAACTTATTTATTTTTGAGATAGAGACAGACATGAGCAGGGGAGGGGCAGAGAGAGAGAGGGAAACACAGAATCTGAAACAGGCTCCAGGCTCGGAGCTGCCAGCACAGAACCCGATGTGGGGCTCGAACCTACAAACCAAGAGATCTTGACCTGAGCTGAAGTTGGATGCTTAACCAACTGAGCCACCCAGGTGCCCCATGAATCAGTATTTTTATATTCTTTGGGTAAATACATAGTAGTGAAATTGCTGGATAGTAGGTTAGTTCTATTTTTAACTTTTTGAGAAACCTCTATACTGTTTTCCAGGAGGGATGCATGAATTTGCTTCCCCACCAACAGTGCAAGATGGTTCCCATTTCTCCATTTTCACACCAACAGTTGATTCTTGTGTTGATTTTAGCTATGCTGAGAGTCATGAGGTGATACCTCATTGTGGTTTTGATTTGAATTTCCCTGATGAGTGATATTGAGCATCTTTTCATGTATCTGTTGCCCATTTGCATGTTTTCCTTGGAAAAAATGTCTACTCGTGTCTTCTGACCATTTTTAATTGGGTTATTCATAAGGCTTATCAAGAGAAGAGGACTTAGGGGGGCGCCTGGGTGGCTCAGTTGGTTAGGCATATGACTTCCACTCAGGTCATGATCTCATGGTTCAAGTCATGATCTCACGCTTCATGGGTTCAAGCCTCCACAGGGCTCTGTGCTGACAGCTAGCTTGGGGCCTGGAGCCTATTTGGGATTCTGTATCTCTCTCTCTCTCTCCCTCTGACCCTTCCCTGCTCATGCTGTCTCTCTCTCTCTCTCTCAGAAAAAACCAAAACAAAACATTAAAAAAGTTTAAAAAGAGAAGAGGACTTGGGTACTATTTTCAGACTACTCATAGACTCTTAGGCTTATGATCTTTTCTTGTTTTATACAATTTTAAACTAAGTCAAACTTTGATTTCTGTCTACATTATTTATAACCATACCTTATATAAAATTAACCCTGTTGCTTATATTTGCTTCTGCCAGCCAATTCATGGGATCTCTGATATTTGTAACATAGAGAAGAAAGTAGATTTTCAAGGATTCCTAGGAGGATTTTTGTTTAGTTGTATTTATGTTGCTTGGAAAAGAATATCATTTCTCTACTAAGTCATGTATATGAGATGATTGAGGTCCTAAATGCATTTAACCAGATGGCTAGATTTTTTAGTCCCAGAAATCCAATATACTTGGAGATTTGAGAGTGAGTTGAGAACCTTATTTCTAAAAGCTTTATTAATTATGAGGCTTATTCTTTTGGCCTTGGCTGACTAGTTGGTATTGGGAAAATGGCTGAAGGAAATGGCTTTTATTTACTTCTGATCCATCTATTCCTGAAATAGAATTAAGATATTTATATCTCCAGGCATCTGGAAATGATTTCTATGAAATAGCACCAGGCAAAAATAAAGTAAATGCTCTTTCTTTAACTTTTCCTTCTCAAGTAAACAACCCAAATGCATACAGTTTATTGAAGGAGCCATCAATTAATATATGGACAAATTTTGAATACCTGAAGTAACTATTTTCTAGACAAAATAAGATATATTGGTATATATTCCTAATGATATGGTTAGAGATTTCTAATTTTACTTTGAAGAGTTTCAGAGTAAGTGATACTTTTTTAATTTTTTCAATACTCCACATTTGCTTCTAAGAGTGAGTTCAGTTTTATATTTGCTGAATTTGTGGCAAGTACAGAAGTAATTATTAACTTAATATAGTTTATGTAGTCCCTTTTTGCTGCTTTATATTTCACCCTTCACTTCATCCCACCTGCTAATTCATACTTTCTATATTTCTTCACTCCATGTTCTCTACCACAAAAGTGATGTTTTTGAACAAACAAATATAATGGCACACAATCAAGCTGGTGTACAATAATCTATGTTTTGGTGCTGTATTAGAAATACATTCTTGTAGAAGTAGGGGGCAGTGTCCTATTCTTAAAAATGAAAAATCTCAATATGTATACTTGCAAATACCTATTCAAGGACATGGGTTGATCAAATATTTGAATACTGCATTTGGAAGTTTTATTAAATAACAAGTTAGTATTGGTATGTGATACACATAGAAATAAAGTATACATAAATTATTATGGAAAAATATTTGATGAGGTCTTATGAATATAAATGCAATTAATGAAGTTATATCACATTCCTGAAATAATTTTTTATTCATTCATCTGACATCTTATCAACTATAAAGTATACAAAGAACAATAACTAAAGAAGAATAAGATGTTTATTATAGGCCAATTCAACTGAGCTTTTCCCACTGCAATGGTAATAACATTAAAGCCTTAGTCCAGTGTTTGAATTTTTTTGTAAAAGTCTGTATAGGTTCTGTATCTTTAACTTATTACTCATATTTAAGGGCTTTTAATCATTGCATAGATGAAAGCATAATGTAAAGAAAAAAAGCAAAATCATGGCTCTCAGGTAAATATAAAATAAACATGTCAAAGACTTTAACTCATTAATTAGTGAAGGGAACTGGTAAGATATGACTTGTTCAAAGAACACTTAAGAAGTTAGGGTATTTGTGGGCAATTTATCAAAGAAACTTTAGGGTAAAATTGCTGAGTTGGATAAAATACTCTCTAATGTTTATTAGGTTATAAATCTTTGGAGTTACATATTCTTGCAGAGAGAAATTATTTTCATTGTTATTGGATAGAAAAATCTACAAATTAACAAGTAACTTCACCAAATTTGGGATCTTTAATTAATAATAAATAATGCAATGAACTAAGCACATTTTCCTACACCATCCTTGGATGGTTTTGCCCCCTCAATATTGAAAGGATATGTGTTTTAACTTATTTGCCTTCTTTCCAAGTTTTAGAAAATTTTTCTGATACAATATAGATATGCAACTTATGTTCTTATAACATGCAATTTGAAATTGACAAATAGTTTTCCCTACTTAAAACCATATTGCCAGAGGGGCAAAATTATCCCCTAATTCAAGTACCAGGCTACAGGTTATTAAATACCAAGAAGGAAGAAATGTGCTCACAAGAGGTGCAAAGAACTGTGGGTGTTTATACTTCAAGTAATGCGATGAAATTGACTGTAACTAATAGAGTGTGAAATAGTCTCCCAAGGAACATAATGAAGTCCTAAAGAAAATAGCTTAAAACAGGAGTGGATGGAGGTATCGAAAATACAAGCAAGGAAAATCACTGCTGCATTGGAAGGTGATTTTTAAGTTATTACAAAGCGTTATGCCTCTAATTTTGTTATTTTTATCCATGACTGGTCATGTGTCATTTTAGGGTTGATTTACCTAATTTATATATACTCCAGAAAACAAAATAGAATCAGAGAATCCAATGCCTTTAAATATCAGTAAGATACAGCAAATATTTCCTCTGTAGATAGTGCTCTCTGGAAGTACGCATTATGGGGAAAGTGGATAAACTCGTTGCCTTAACAGATCTCAACACTGATTTTGTGCATCATTGATATTCTAGTCAAGTTTCTTGTTAAAGTACTAGATGGCATAATGGTTTTGTGGTCTGGACAATTACTCCTGAGGGTCTTCACAAGAGCCTACACTATCTCAGTAACCAACATAGTTAGATATAACTTTTTAAGCTTAATATTAATGAAAATAGATAAACAATGAATTTTTAACAAATATAATATATAGACATTCCCAAGGATTTTAGAGAGAGAGGAAAATCATAAAAGATTTTCTTAACTTTTATTTTAGAGAGAGAGTGTGAACTGGGGAGAGGCGCAGAGGGAAAGAGAACCAATCTTAAGCAGTCTGTATCCTCAGTGTTGTACACAGGCTCTGATACCACCACACTGGTCATGACCTGAGCCTATATCAAGAGTTGTTTGCTCAACCAACTGAGTGACCCAGGTACCCAGAGAGATTCTTAACTATAAACAATAAACTGAGTGTTATTGGAGGGAAGGTGGGTTAGAGTGGGCTAAATGGGTGATGGGTAATAAGGAGGGCACTTGTGATAAGCACTGGGTGTTATATGTAAGTGATGAATTCTACTCTTAAAGATAATACTACACTATATGTTAACTAACTTGAATTTTAAATAAATCTTGGAAGAAAAAATGGCAAGTTTTATATTTAGAGGTAGATTTATGTTAATTATGCTTATTATTAGCACTTTACCAATATGTTCCTAAAAGGATGATTTCTGTCATACATCATTGTTTTTCAAGAATGAATGTAATCATCAGACCATTTCTTCATGCTAAAATTTAAGGACTCTTTTTCATTTTTACTAGTTTATCTCCCCAATGTGGGTTTGATGGATATTCTAGCTATAGTTTTTCTTACTTAGGATGATTAAAACATCAAACGTTGTCTACATTTAATTCTATTTGACCACTGATGTTGCAATTTTGTAGTAATTTCAAGAAAGTTTGTTTTTATTGTTTGGTTTACATGTTTAACTTAGGCTGCTTTTAACAGAAAAATGTAGTCATTCCAATTAAAAGGTATTTAAACCCACTCCTTTTTTTCAAGTTTATTTATTTTGAGATGGACAGAAGCAGAGTGAGCAGGGGAGGGGCAGAGAGAGGGAGGGAGAGAGAATCCCAAGCAGGCTCAGCACTGTCAGCACAGAGCCCGATGCAGGGCTAGAACCCATGAACTGTGAGATCATGATCCAAGCCAATCAAAGCCAAGAGTTGAACGCTTAACTGACTGAGCCACCCAGGTGCCCTGACCCCACTCATTTTTTTAAGGGAATTATTTTTATGCTACAAAGAAACCATTTGTAGAGGTACCTCAATAACATATATACCACTAATATTAACCAGTCAGGGCATATGGAAGTATTGTTTAGAATTTTTATACTGTAGAGGAAGAAGGATCCACTCTACAAATATTTTTGTTCCTAAAAATAATAGTCACTTTAAAATAAAAACTAAAACACCTTGTTGCAATTTAAAAGTTTTGTGTTCAACAGAGATAAGCACATGCTGATATTTACATTTTATTTGTCTAAACAAACATTGACATTCCATGTGTTTATTTTTATTTTATTTGTTAAATTATGAAATGCAATGATTTAAGATTATGAAAAACAGGTGTGTTCATATTTGCTAGTTTTTTCTATTTTCAACATACTTAAAACTTAACTATAATGACAAAACTATAGCTAATCAACCTCCAAAATGTGTAATTATCACTAAATGAAATAGGACTAATTTGAGATGACTCACCAAAGAGATGAATAAATTGAGCCTGTGATGATGTTATATGTCTATTAAAAATGTTCTAAACTTGGCTGCATATACATTTTAACCAGTTCTCAGGAAATTTTTATAATGGATGTTTGTGGACATGTGAGCATATCTCTGTGTGTGCATACTGGTTTTTCCAGGGAGCTGTTTGTGAAACATTTATGATTATAGGCATAGACCTTTCTCTTGACCACGAGAGGAAAAGCAGGTTCTTAGTGATCCTTCTCTCTACAGTTCTTACTTGAGCGAGGCATGTTCATTTCTGGATGTTTTCCCTAAGACAACCATTGTTCTCAGGTGACTTCAATATTTCCCTCACTTCTTTCTTCTACTTATTTTAGTTTCCATTATCCACACAGCAGCGAGAGTGATCTTTGTAAAATACAAAGCATGCCATGTAATTTCTGTAATTAAATCTTTTAAGGGCTTCTCACTGCACCAGGAACAGGACCAGAAACTCAGCTTTCTCTAACCTTCTCCCTGTTAAAAAAAAAAAATCAGTAGTATATTTCAGCTTGTTGATATCTAAGGAGTTCATTGATATTATCTTTCAATTTGTTACTAAGTCATAACTGGGTGAGGCTATCGGTACACTGATTCAGGAATCAAAAGATCCAACTCTGACACAAACCGTACAACTTTAAACAAACCAAAACACCTTTCTGTGCCTCAGTTTTTTAATCTGAAAAATTAAAAACTTGGAGGTAATGACCATTTAAGAGATTCCTTTCAGCTTTAAAAAAGCTACTCTCATGAAATACTTTTTACCTCATGAGATATATGCTGAAGCATTTAGGGTAAAGTATAATGATGTTAGCAACTAACACAGCAATGATTCAGAAGTGTGTGTGTGTGTGTGTGTGTGTGTGTGTGTGTCCATCATCCATCCATCCAGAGAGAAACAGAAACAAGCAAAAGCAAATGAGGCAAACTACTAACAATTGGTGAATATAAGTGGAAGGTATGCAAATGCATAATATTCTTGAAACTTTTTTAAAAGTTTGAAAGTTTTCGAGAGAAAAAGTATGAGAAAAAATAACCCTGTTACAAACATAAGAAACAATATCAAAACAGCATAAACAATAAAAGTGTTTTGGGGATTAGTGCCAAATACTTCTCTCAATGCATGATACACTAAACCTTGGAAGGGTGTGCATATCTCTGCCTATGAGATCACATCTATATGGTGAGTCTCACTCAACTATGGTTATTTATGTGGTAAGGAAGAAAAAGGGCTAGGCATGAGGAAAAGACCTGCTGATGGAATTTCCTGACTTGTGCAAACAATATTTTGTCCAAAGAATAGAGGGGGCCAGAGTATGGGCTCTTGATTTTTAAATAAAGCATGGCTTCATTTATAAATACAACCGAGCTAATCTTGTACATTAGCATTATAACCTCTTGAGGAAGTGTGAGAAAGAAGATAGGAATAAGAGAGCAGAGATCACCTTCTCACTGCATAGTCTCAGGATGGGTGAATAATCTTCTGTGTTAGTGCAATAGCAAGTGTATTAGTCTGATGGATGGATATGCAGTGTATGTGAATATAACTAGAAAAATTGCTTAACTTGAAAACTTTGGTGGGGGGGTGCCTGGGTGGCTCGGTTGGTTAAGCATCGTATTTTGGCTCAGGTTTGTGGTTTCAAGCCCCACATTGGGCTCTTCACTGATAGCTCAGAACTCAGAGCCTGCTTCAGAATCTGTCTCTCCCTCTCTTTCTGCCCCTCCCTGCTTGCACTGTGTGTCTCTCTCAAAAATAAATAAACATTAAAAAAATTTTTTTTTACTTTGGGAATTTTCTGCTTTCTACTCTAGCCTATTAGTTTATACTTTTAGTATAAAGTCAACTTTAAATTTATATTTTTGACTCAAGCTACTTAATAAATGAAATTCCCACACTAGGTGACCCTTTGTCTTTTATACTCATCTCTAGCTTCTTAATGTATCAGATTAAAATTTATTTCTAGAATACATTTCTCTGAAGTTCTGAAGATTTCTGTTTTTCTGACTTTGTAAAATTTGGGGGAAAGTCTATTTTTTCCCTCTGGCTTAATTCTGTTAGAAAAAAGTTATTAGAAACAACTTTAACTGTACATTTTTTAATGAAGTCTCTTTGAAAGTATGTTGTTACTGAGATGGATAGACCAGTTACAGATTATAGATGGTTGATTGCAAAAGTTCTGTATTTCTAAAACTAAATAATTTACAGATTAAATATACAATTTTAACTACCTCAAATTTTCAGAGGCAGTTTCTTATATCTTATTATAATGAAATCATTAGTATTTTGACTTCTCAAAGGAATCCTTCCAAAAGTATTTAGGTTGCCCTTAATATGGAAAGATACCCAACATAGGATGCAGGAAAGTGTAATATGCACTGGGCATGGTTAGTGGAGGGGTACTAACATGCTGATGTTTCTGCAGTGAGTTCTTTTTTATCTGAATATTGTGCCCTTAAGTTAACATTTCAATAACTGAAAGAGAGGAAATAAGTCATAACTAATACCAGATCACATATTGGTTCAAAAATTTGAATTTTCTGCATGTACAGAAAATGAGGATTTTTGTCAGCCAAAATCTAAAAAGGGCACCAGAATAAAAATGATGACTTTTTTGTTTTTAAGAGCTGTAACATAATTCCAACAGTGGGAGATTCTACATTTGGGAAAGAATAACCAGGGACATACCCATCTAAAAGCATATGCCAAAAACAATCTGTGTTGAGGGGCATAATTACAGAATCAATGGACTGAGTTGTTATGAGTGTAGCTTGGTAATGATCAACATAGATGCAAAATTTCATGCATATGAGAGGCCCACTGAAGCTGCTAATAGGATCTTTTGAGGTGCAGGGATACCATTGGCTTCCTTAGTCTTAAACTGAGGACCAATCTGAGATGGTCTCTGAGATCTCTGAACCGTAGGAAGTCATAATGACCAAGGTAAATAATAGTTCAGGTGGGTGATATTTTTTAATACATGATCTTATTGTATATCCAGTTAGTAATATTTGGAAGCAAGTTTTATTAGCTCAGTTTGTCATATTAGGACATTCAGACTCAGAGATGTTAAGATACTTATCCAAATTTATACATTAAGAAGGCCTCATGCCTCAAGTTCAGACCTACAGCTTCTAAGTCCAATTTCAGTGCTCTTCCTACTACATCAGAAGGGGGAATGAATACCTTTCAGGTGTTTATACTACATGTGTTTTAGTTTTCAGTTCGTTAGAACACTAAATTATCCAGGATGCTTCAGTCCTTCATAATTCTGTTTGGTAATGATATTTTTTCTTTGTAACTATTCAAATTTTGTTTGAAGGACATCATTTTAAGATATTATCTTTGAAAATACTAAATATTTAACAGTGTTACATAAATGTTCTCCCAAGGCCAGCTATCTGAGGCACTGTCTATTAGTTGTGTGGGGGGCGGGGGGGGAAGCTCAGAAGTTGGTGACAAGGGGCACCTCAATGGTTCAGTTGGTTAAGTGTCCGAGTGTTGATTTTGGCTCAGATCATGATTTGCAGGTCATGTGAATAAGCCCCACATCAAGCTCTGAGCAGACAACGTGGAGCCTACTTGGAATTCTCTCTCACCCTCTCTCTGCTCCTCCCTGCAGTCTCTCTCTCTCAAAATAAATAAACATTAAAAAAAATTAAGGTTAGTGAGAAAGTAATTCAGTTGTACTTAGGAAACCATTTTATAACCTCTCTTTACCGCTATACCTCCCATTCCTATTCTGAAGTACTTTAATTCTGGTTTAGTTTTAATTTAAACTAATGTGTAAGAGCTTAAACATTACTCCAAATTCTTTTGGATGCACATCTTCCTGTAGCCACTGTTGTGGTACACAGTTCTTTGAAGATATCCCTCAACCTCACACAGGTGAAATCTGACAGTGTTTCACCTTGGGCAAAGCTGCCTGTAGCTTCCTGCTGCAAGGCGTTTTTGAGAACCCAACTTAGAATTCTTGTAGGGATTTTAGGTACACTTATGGAGGGACATCTGGGGTGGGATGTCAATGTCTATGGGTTACACTTTATCAATAGGGACAGAAGTTATTGGAAAAATAATCTCTCCTATTCCCCTCTAGGCTACGAGTCCTGACATTTCATAAACCTACTCAGAATGTCCTGCAAGATCAAATACAGGCATCCCAGCCTTGTCGGTAATGAAATAATGCCTCTTTTGATTCAGTGCCCTTGTTTTCCTATTAAATTCTCCTCACCTTCAACTTCTCAGGATTAGCTTAGTTGCTTTGCTAGTCTTTGTCCATGGCTCTACTTTTGAGGAAACTCAAGCTAATGAGACAACGTACAGAAAAGTAGCTCGATTTTCTCCAAATCTAGTGCACAATTTCAATTGTGCTGAATAGAGAGACTAAAGAATTCAGAGACTGGGGCTAGTAATGAACCTTTAATGAGCCCTGGCACTCATTAGACATGGAATCCCAAGAAGAACTGGCTAAAGTTTCTGCCCAATAGGATCACAAGTTGGTAAGTTTCCTGACCCAGCGTTAAGCATCTAGAGGGTAATAGAATGTGGATCAGAACTCTGTATTCCCTCCTGTCCCCCAGGCACCTGCTCCCTCCTTTGCTCCAAGCCTTCTAAGATTGAATTGTCTGACTGAATTTAATGGAAAACTCTGCCCTTGGAACTGAATCTCAGAGCCAAAAGCAAAGCTAGTAATGAGCCCCAGGTGGTATGTCCATTTGCTATTCTGCTTTGCAAGTTAACTATAGCCAAAGAATTTTATCGCGTGCTTTCATGATGTAGTTTTTTAAAACACAGATTTACTCTACAACTAAACTCTATATTTTTTTCTAATTTTTCCTATGGTGTATTTAGATATAAAACTACCTGCTTTCCCTATAAAGAATCCTAATGCAGTTCCAAACTTCTACTCTAATGACCAAAGTAATGTTCAATTTCATTAAAAGCAGCAATTACATTACATACATAAGGGATTATGCTCAATTCATTTTTCAGATTTGCTTTAATTTTTACCTTTGAAAGGTATAATTCCCTTCATCAGAGATGATAATGATTATTTCTAGTGTTCAGGTTGCTAGTAAAATATCAAGTAGCAAATATTGAAAATAGAACTTTTTTAAAAAGTTTTTTTTTTAATCTATATATTTACTGGTAATGAAGAAAAAATCTGGGACATTAAGCAAAAACATTTTCTACAGTTAGCGACAAATAGAGAAGTACATTATCAAATTAGTGTCATTTTAATGGACCAACTGACATATCTTTAAGAATATTTTAATATTCAAGCATTTCCTTCCCTTTAGCTGGATCTAAGTGAGGTGGTTAAGGCTTACTTCAGAGTAAAATTGCTGATGAATCTATTTTTCATTTTTTCTGAGAGCTAAAACATCTAGAAGGTAGACTCTTTGATATACATTCCATATCTAGTTGAAAACTGGACTTTATATGCTGACCTTCAAAACAGAGAATAGAAATTTGCTAATTAATTCATTGGCAGCTTAATTGCATTTTCAATGTCACAAGCCTTAAAAATGTATGCATATTTAAATTGCATATGGATTTGTTTATTGTCAGTAAGGACAAACAATACATTGAAATATTTTAATATCTAAGATTATATTGTAATTTTTTTTGTACACTACACTTTTGCAGCATGTGCTTAGGCTAAGTCAGCCCTTTATTATCTTATCACTTGTCAATTTATCATTTTACTTAACCTAAATATTTTTGACATTCAATGTAGACAGTCAAATTTGCTTCATGGATTTTCTTATAGTGCTTCTTCCATGTTCATGTCAGCTATTCTCTAATCATTTTCTGTTAACATCCATATATAAAAAATAGATTTTAAGCTTAAGGGCTGCATAATGTTAAACTACACAATATTTAAATTCTTATGGAAACTGTTTTCAAGTTCTTTAAGTTTTACTGAACACAAAACAACTAGCCCTAGACTCCATACTTATTACCCTAATATAATTTTAATGGTAGTTAAATAGAGTGCTTATGAAACATATGTCACATGTTCAGTCACTGGAGTGGTCTCGTCTCACAGAGAAAGACACTAACCCACAGCTACCCACTGCACCTGCAGGTGTGAAAAACACATTGCTTATGAAGGATATTCCTGAATAGGAAAGATTGTGTTATGTAATCTAATTTATAGAGAAGTAAAAGAAAGTAACATGGTCATAGGCAGTATACTCATCAACTACTTCATTTTTCCCTTTAAATTTCCCAGTCTTTGAATGTAGAACACTGTCAGTAGTAATAGTCAATGGGCTATGAACAGAGGTGACATAAGTCATATACAATCCCATAGTACAACTCAGCCTGAGTGGATTTCAGGAGGACAGTTTTTACGTAGAGTGGCTTGGAGACGCACCAAATTTCATGTGAGAGGGAAAAAAACTTTTGTTGTAAACTTTTTGTAGTTTTGTTATAAATCCCCCACTAAGTTTGGGAGTTGTTAGCTCAGAATAATCAAGCCTGTCCTGACAGATGCTGATATTGGAACCAAAGTTGCAGAGAGAGCTTTCTTAACAAAAACCTAAAATATGGGGCAGCATGAAACTGATATCAAAGGCTAAAAGAGATGATAATCTTTAAGTAGTAAAATATTTGGCAAAATGCACACCTACAGGGGTTCAGAAAGCAGATGATACACCTAAATGCAAAGAAAAATGAAACACCACCACCAATAATAACAACAAAAATGTATGACTTTAGGGAAAGAGAGGTTAAATTTTTAAAATTTTGAGTAGTTATACCTGGTTGTGTCTGGCACAATATTATGAGGAGGTAATAGTTCAGGTTGACTGATCTCTAAGCAAAAATGAATAAGTATAGTGCACAAAACCTAGTTCTCTCCGGATTAAGAAATCCACTGTTTCTGGACTCTCACAAATAAAAATAAGATGAAGAAACCTTTGAGAAATAAGTTCCAGTAAAATCTGTAAACTATTTTAATTGTCTCAGAGAAAAAAAAATCAGACTAAGGGTATGAAGCCAGTAAACACTTTCAACTAAATAAAATGACTTAGGGCAAAAATATGATTGGGGTCCAGAAAAGAACACAGCCTCAAAACATCCTTATTTAAATTCACAGAAATGTATGGGGACAAGAAAGCAAAAATTGTAGTGAATCTAAAACTTCATTGGAAAGACCAAGATTAGTTTTGGGGAGGTATCACATCTTAGAGCAAAAACATTGAGTCTAAGACTCAAAATCACTCT
Organism: Proteles cristata cristata; assembly: GCA_017311185.1. Taxonomy (NCBI): domain Eukaryota; kingdom Metazoa; phylum Chordata; class Mammalia; order Carnivora; family Hyaenidae; genus Proteles; species Proteles cristata. Next base: position 888,131 of record JAESUZ010003619.1, on the reverse strand, counting down.
TAGTTTCCTTTTTTTCTTTTTTAAGTTTCTTTTGAGAGAGAGCATTCATCACTACATGTATTTCACTCTAACTAACCTAATTGAGATAAGAATTTTAAGTGCCCATGGTGTGAAAAAGAATTATTTTTCACTGAACAAAAATTCCCCTCAATAGTAAAAACTACAAGCATTTATATAGCATTAAGAACATCACTGGGATTTTGAAAGCTTGTGATATAGGCTAAATATAATTATTTGGTATTCAAAACTCTATGAGTAGTTACAAAGTATCTTCATTTTACAGGTGAGAAATTGAACATACAGAGGGTCTAGATAACTTGCCCAAGCTCACATAACTAGCCTTGGAACAGTCAGTTGTAGTCCATAATCTGTTTTAACCACTATATACTACTGCCTCAAATCAATATTGAGTCTCAGCTATTTGGAATGGATGCATAAAACTTTTAAACTATTGATACACAGATTAGTGCCTCTTTAAAACCAATTATTTAAAAATTCAATTTAACAAATAAAGTGATGATTTATTAACATTACAAAACATATTTTTAAAGAGAAATATTCTCTTGCACCATTTGATATGTGATTTCAGTTATAGAAAATTCATGCTTGAGATCAGGAAGCAAGGTCTTCCTGCATAACTGCATAGAACATAGAGATAACACTTATCATAGGGAATCAATGGGCTATAATCAATAGAGGCAGTGGTGAAAAGTAATATCATTGGATATGTCATTTCTTTTTTCTATTTTGCCAAGAATAGAAGTACAGTTTGGTATATTTATGTGCAAATATCATAATTTGTAATGTTTGGATATCTTTCCATCTTCATCTATAGATTATTCACCTGTGTTTTGTGGTCAACACTTGTTTTTAAAAATTGTGTTTTGAGGACATTAGTTAATTCATCATATTAATTTGTGTGGCTATTTATATTATGTAATGCTCTGGCTTCTTTTTTTTACATTTTTGGCACATGCATCTGTGAAAAACTAGAGAAATGTAGCTTAAGAAAACATTCTAGGAATGATTTAAGATATAGAATTCTTAAAGATAATAGTTTACTGAGTAAACTTTATTTTTCAAGCACAAATGTCAGTAACAAAGTGTTCATCATTGTCTTCATAAAGTACTGTCAAGCAAATGTTGCATGAAAGCTAAAAAAAGCAAGGAAGACTTTATTCAAGGCTATTGCAATAGGTTAGGGAAACCAGAGCTCACGCTAAGCTGAACTTGAGTGTTTAGGAGCTGATGTGGGGCGAGGGATCAAAGGCCATCTGTGTTTGTTAATTGGCTTCTGAATTAGAAAACGTCTGTATTTCTAAGAATGGGTTCTATGCAGATCGCTGATATAATGATTGTTATCTTTTCACAGATTTTTGTGGAGGGGAAACATTCTTGGGGAAGGGAGGATTAAGAAAGTATCCTAGAGGAGGTGTGAATGAGGAGAAAGAGATGACTAAAGCAGATTTAGTTGTATTTTTTTCCCATGAGATAATGCAAAGTCTAAACCAGCATATATTCTTCAATACTCCTGTTGTATACCCCCCAAAAAAGAAAGGTGGTTGCATTGTACTCCAGCATACTATGCTATAAGAATGATTTTCTTTCGGGAAGACTGAGAATGTAGAGTTGAATATTTGTTGGGAGTTGTGTGAACTTTTTATGATATGGATGTTTAAACTGTCCTCTTTCTACTCACTGAATAGAAATGACTGATATGTTTAAGCCTTCAAAATACTTGAACTATTGTATGCATTACAGTGCAAATTTTATATAAAAATCCTACCTTCTTTCCAGGAACCCTTTCTATTTTGCTAAAATGATCTCAACAGATTCTCTGTTGGGGCAATTGTTTTTATGGATTAGATTTAATACAATATCTGTGCCAAAAAAACTTCATAGGAATCTGTGCCTGCCTTAGGAATCCTTCTACTGTATATAGAGAAAGACTGAGTATTTTCCTCCTAAGATTAGGACCAACACAGGGATATCCATTTTTACCACTTCTATTCAACATTGTACTGAAGTTTCTAGCCAGAACAATTACGGAAAAAAATAAGAAAAAGAAAGAAAAAGCATCCAGACTGAAAAGGAAAAAGAAACTATCTCCAGTCATTGAAAACATAATCTTGAATATGGAAATCCTAAGGAATCTACACCACCCCTCCACCAATACTGTCAGAAGTAATAAGTGAGTTAAACAAATTTGCAAGATATAAGATCAATATAAAAAATCAATTGTATTTCTATATAGTGGCTATGAGCAATCAGAATATGAAATTAAGAAAACAATTCTATTTACAAAAACATCAAAAAGAATGATACCAAAACCAGATAGTCTCGGTCAGGGCACCTGGGTGGCTCATTTGGTCATGCGTCCAACTTTGGCTCAGGTCATGATCACACAGTTTGTGTGCTAGTTTGTGCTAACCATCATTATGTATTTTGATTTTTAGTACTTTTGAGTGACTCAACCAAAAAATTTAATTAAACATATTTTTAAGACTTTAAGTGTATGTTTTATGAGCACCTAGCAATTTTCAAAGGAAATTGAACCAATTAACAGTTGATGCTAAGATATCCAGTAGTATTAACAACTGTTTTTAGTCCTTGTCATGGAGAACACTGAAGTTGTGGTATATGTAAAATTTACATTCGTTATTAATTATTTCTTTCTATAATGAATCGTGCATTTAGTTGAATGTTCATTTTTTTGTAAACTGCCATCTCCAAACATATTATTTTTTAAATTAATGTTTATTTATTTGAGAGAGAGATAGAGCATAAATGGAGGAGGGGCAGAGAGAGAAGGAGACACAGAATCTGAAGCAGGCTCCAGGCTCCAAGCTGTCAGCACAGAGCTTGATGCAGGGCTCAAACTCACAAACTGTGAGATCATGACCTGACCCAAAGTTAGACACTTAACTAACTGAGCCACCCAGGTGCCCCAACCAAACATTTTATTTTAATTTCACTGTGTATTTTGTTCTTTGTACCCAGAGATGGAAAAAGCAGGGGGCTTCTACAGAAATCAGTTAGAAATGTAAAATGACATGAACATGGGTAAAATATTTTAGCAAATGAAAATTAAAAAAAATATTTTTTGCCGATAGTGTGTCATTATTTCACGGTCTTTCTGGATGCTAACAGACTTTAATAATTAACTCATAAAAGATCAGGAAATAGAGGAGCTCAATTTATGTAACAAATATTTTCTTATATCAGTCTATGTGGAAAGTGCTGACCTAGTAAATTAAGAGGAAGAAAAGTCACCATTGTTATTTCCAAGGAAATTCTATTTAATCTGGGAAGACAGAAGACACACACATAAATAAGATGAAAATTTGACTGTACTTGACAAGTGCCAAGTATATAATGACATTCTGACAGTCAAGAAAAGAGATGAATTACTAAGAATAGAAGTAGTTTACAAAATCTTCAAAGAGGTGAAGGTTTGAGCAAAACCTTGAAAGACAATATTGTTTTTTTCTGGATACCAAAACTGAGGCTCACAGGGTTAAATGACTCACCTTAAACTCTAGTAAATGACAAATCTATATTTAGTACGAAGTTTGCAAACTCTGAGTCTGGCAGAATCCTCTCTGATTTCCTACTGGCTGGAATTTTTGGCCAGTAGTTTACTAATGCATGTTCATGAACGATAAACAGCATTTAGACACTGGCTGTTGAAATACCGTATTTGATCTGAAAGGAGAGACACTACTGTTAGAAGCTTATGCTGAAGGAAGAAGAACCCTTCAGAGTGGAAGACAGAATCCCAGCTGAAATCATGCTTCCCTACTAAAAACCAAGAAAAAACTCTGGCATAGTCTTGAAGCTCCTTGCCTAGAGGACATTTCTTCTGGGAACTCTCTCTGGTTTCCACAGGTAACTATAATTCTAAAGTGACATCAACATCTCCTAAACACACTACGCAGGAGCAATGGATGAAGGCTGTCTATGAGATTTTGGTGGGAGCAAATCTCAGCCTTGTCTATCATTTGGAAATGTACATGGGGAGACAGCTGCAGTGGCAGCAGAAGCTGCAAGAAGTCAATAACTATAAAATTTTACTGAGCGCCATAAAAGAAGACTGGGCTAGAGCGGCATTGCATGTTTCTTGATGGAAATGGAATCTTGTAAATATCCAGGTTAATCCCCCCACATACCAATTAATTTATGAGTTAAAGTCAATTGCAAATAAAATGTATTTTGGCTTTTTTTTAATTTGGCAAAAAATTCTTTAAAATTCCAAGGAAGAAAAAAATACTGAAAGTAACCACCAGCATTTAGAGAAAGGAAAATGCGAGATTCTTGTCTACTAGATATTAAAATATATATCAGCACCATAATCATCAAGTCAAATACTGCCTCCCAAATGAGAATAGCCCATAGGATATTGTTTGAATGAAAACACAAATTACAAAGCAGTGTGTGTGTGCGTGTGTGTGCGTGTGTGTGTGTGTGTGTGTTTAGTATATAAGCAGATTTTAAAGATTGGTAACTAATGTGTTATTTTTGATAATCTCTGTGTAGTGAACTTTGAAGTGTTTTTTTCTTCTTTATACTTTTCTGTAATTTGCAAAGTATTACCCATTAATATGCATTATAAAATATACACTTATTTTCATTAAATTATAGACAAAAAATTAAAATATTAAAGGAAAATACAAGCAAATATACATGTAATTTTACAGTAGGAAAAATCTGTCTTTGCATGACTCTATTATTCAAATGAATTAAAATGTGATAGAACTACAGCATTAAAAATTCTTTATTATAAACCAAATTAAAAGGTAAATGACAAATTAGAAAATATTTTGAACATATGTAACAAAGCATTAATATTAATACCCAAAGAATACTTTTGTAGATTTTTAAAATTAGGAATACCAAGAAAAACAGGCAGAAAACATGTATAGGAATTTCAGAGAAAGAAGAAATAGAAATGACCCTTAAGGATATGAAAGTTTTATTTAACTTCACTAAATTTTAAAAGTGCGTACTATGGCAACAATGAAACACTATCTTTCTAAGTATGGCATCCATTTTAATTAAAAGGAATGAAGATATCTAATAAGAAAATGGATACTCCTCTGCTGATTGGAGGTTAATTTTTTAAAATCCTGTATCATTGTTTAACAATAAATATCAAAACTTAAAAATGTGCTTATTCTTTAATCAATACATTTCACTTCTACCCTTATATCCAAAGTATATAGTGAGGAAAGATGTATATATAAATATGTGCATCATAGTATTATTTAATATTCTTATAATTTAGGAATAAACACATGGGATTATGCACAACTACCTGTGATTATATAATAACATTATACATGGGGTGTCTTGGTGGCTCAGTTGGTTAAAGGTGACTTTTGGTTTTGGCTCAGGTCATGATCTCATGTTTCGTGAATTCAAGTCCTGCATTGGGCTCTGCACTAGTGTGGAGTCCACTTGGGATTCTCTCTCTGCCCCTCTCTCCCTACCCCGACCCAACTCTCAAAATGAACTTAAAAAAATTAAAAATTAAAAAATATTATACTTACCCACATAAAAATGTTATGCAGCAAATAAAAATGATGCTATAAATCAGAGATATTTATTTTAGCTTCTTTAGGAGAAGCTAAACTGGATGGGCTTCAAAGGATTTGTGAATCCCATGATAGTTTACTTCAAGTTTGTATGTAGAAGTATATGTGTATTTTTGGAGGTATAAGGTCATAGGGTCAGTAGCCTTTTAGAAAATGTTTTTCAGGGGCGCGTGGGTGGCTCAGTCTGTTAAGTGTCCAACCTCAGCTCAGGTCATGATCTCGCGGTTTGTGAGTTCAAGCCCCGTGTTGGTTTCTGTGCTGATGGCTCAGCCAAGAGCCTCCTTCAGATTCTGTGTCTCGCTCTCTCTGCCCCTTGCCCCTCCTCTGCTCATGCTCTGTCTCTCTCTGTCTCTCAGTAATAAATTAAACATTTCTTTAAAAATTCCAGACAATTCTGTGGCCAATAGTACAAGGAACGCTGGATGCAATGTTCATAATTTATTGTCAATTAATGGCAACAGTTTGCCATTATGTTATTGTTTTGTGTCTGACATGTTTATACATATATACTCCTTTACACATGAGATGTTGGTTGGTAGCTTATGATTTTTCATTTTGTTTATATACATATTGCCTAATTTTTCCATAAAATGCTATATTATTTTTTCACAAATATTAGTATCATAAAAATACTGTTACAAACTTTCATAAAAGAGCTTAGATGTGCAAGGTGACTAAGTGAACTGTTTTACCGTGGAGATAAGCCCCTTCCCCTAAATATTTCCTTGCCTATTGCTTTAATATATAAAGTTTAAAAATTTACATATGGCACTTCATACAGCCTTGACTAGAATTTGGTGATATTAGAAAGGCTTGTAAATGTCCTGCTCCAACTGATCTTTTGCCAGTCTCCATTTGTTTTTGTTTGTTTGTTTTATGTTTACTTTTGAGAGAGAGAGACAGAGTATGAGCCCAGGGAGAGGCAGAGAGAGAGGCAGAGAGGGAGGGAGACAAGGAATCTGAAGCAGACTCCAGGCTCTGAGCTGTCAGCACAGAGACAGACATGGGTATCGAATTCACAGTGAAATCATGACATGAGCCAAAGTCAGATGCTTAACTTACTGAGCCGCCAAGATGCCCCTGCCAGTCTCCATTTGCAACTGAAATTCCACTAGAATGATATTTTGATTAGTGAGTTATTTCAGAAATCCCATATTAAAATGCATATTGCTGGGGGGGGGGAGGGGGAACAAGGGAATCCACTATAACATTTGCATGAATCAGAGCCCATCTGCTCAGACTTTAAGGTGAACTTGAACACCCCTCTATGAACAGGAAGGACCACCAACCTTTTGAAAGTCCTTTAAGTCATATGATCCAAAGTTCCTAAAATTTTATCTATATATTCTGAGGATATTGATATTAATTCTTTTTAAAAATCAAAACAACATATATCCTTGCTTAAATAATAAACCTCAAATTGCTCCATGAAAAAGAGTTGTGTCATTTTATATGTTCAGCCCCTATGTTGATTCCTATATAATTTATATACTCTGAACTTCTATTAAGATTTATTATTTATGCATCCAATTTTTCCAAATGCTTTTTTTTTACAAGGTTATGCTATCACCTGAAATGGACATTAATTTTTACTATTTAAGACCCTAGTGATCCACAAGAAGAAAAATCTATTGTTATGATGTTCAGGTTGCTAGGAAAGATTTTCACCTTTTCTATTTAGTTGGCAACACTGGAATTTATTTAAAGTTGAGTCTTGATTTTCTTCTCACTTTCTCTTTTTTTCATGTGTTATTCTGTATTATTTTAAAACAGAAAATCATCAGAGTTCCTGGGTAGTTCACTTGGCTGAGTGTTGGATTCTTTGATTTCAGCTCAGGTCATGATCTCACCATTTGCGGGACTGAGCCCTATGGCAGGCTTCATGCTCACAGTTTGTGGAGCCTGCCTGGGATTCTCCCTCTTCCCCTCTCTCTTCCCCCTCTCTCTTCCTCTCGTCCTTGTGCTCGCTCTCTTTTCACTCTCTCAAAAATAAACTAGAGGCACCTGGGTGGCTCAGTCGGTTAAGTGTCCGACTTCGGCTCAGGTCATGATCTCATGGTTCGTGGGTTCAAGCCCTGCGTCAGGCTCTGTGCTGAGGAATAGCTCAGAGCCTGGAGACTGTTTCAGATTCTGTGTCTCCCTCTCTCTCTGACCCTCCCTTGCTCACGCTGTCTCTATCTCTATCTCAAAAATATATTTAAATAAATAAATAAACTAAAAACAATAAGGTATTATCTGGTAGTGATATTTCTCTTCTTCATGCTCTGGCAGGAAGAATGAACTTAGGAAAGGTCTACCTGAGTTCTGCAGTAAAACAAAAATATTTTCAGAAAGTATGTACTTTATATTCTCAAACTTTTAAAGTTTAGTTAATATTATTAAGAATAAACTTTTTAAGGTGTCCAGATGATCTTTGCTTTAAGAGAACTCTACATCCTACATCTGTAAAAAGAAAAAAATTAGCATGGTAGATTAAAAATAACAACAGACCAAAAGCTGTTACTAGCAATACAGTAGAGGCAAGACACCTGGGTACTAGTAATAATTCTCATATTAACTTCCCCTGAGCCCCAAGGCTCATAGCATATGAGAGGGTGGATAAGTCAGGAGTTGTAATATTCTCCCTCCACTATTTTGTTTTGTTTTAGCACAGTTGCCTTTCAGGATCTGATGAAAGCTATAGATCATTAAATAAATAAGGAATTTCACGTACAAATGACCAGGACCAACTTCATGGCACACAGCCTATGGAGTCCTACAGGACCCATGCATTTGCTTTGCTGTTCTACTTTTACCATCTTGGAATTCTTAATTTTTAAATAAGTGACTCCACATTGTCATTGTGTCCTGGATCCCAGGAATTATGTAACTAATGCTTCCTGAATCTCTTGAATCTGGTTATGAAGCTTTGGTCTAGATGCTTTCTAAAAAAACCCAAAATACAAAAAAACCCTCTTTAAGGTGTGGTGTGGTGCTACTTCTAATATACTGTAAATCCTTATTGATGTCCACAATTGCTCTTGACCTGTGGAAAGAAGAATCTTTTTTAACCCTGTCCCTTAAAGATTGTGACTGTACAAAGGTATTTGTTCTATGGCCCAAAGAAAGGGATTATGAAGAGGGATGACTTGAATTTAGACACTTCTATTCAGTAATGGTAATATCATTTTAATTACTTTTTCTGGTTTTGTTTTTGTTTTTGTTTTTTTTAATATTTTTATTTATTTCTACGAGAGAGAGAGACAGCGTGAGCAGGGAAGGGTCAGAGAAAGAGGGAGATACAGACTCTGAAACAGGCTCCAGGCTCTGAGCTGTCAGTCAGCACAGAGCCCGACGCGGGGCTTGAACCCACGAACCATGAGATCATGACCTAAGCGAAAGTCGGACGCTTAACCGACTAAGCCACCCAGGTGCCCCTACTTTTACTGGTTTTGAATGAGAATTTCCCATATAGAATGATGTGCTTAATGATAATTTATGTAGACAGCTGTCACCAAAATTAAAATAAGACTTATTTTTCATAGAGCAAATTTAGATAAGCTATACCTAAAATGATGCCATTTTATTAATGGTAAGAATCAAATCCCAAGAAAGCATATTCTTTTTTTAAAAAAAGGAACACTTTTATACCTTTTATGATTAAATAAGCAATTTCCTTTTGTAACATTTTTTCTACTTATTTCCCACCATATGTCTCAACCTCAGAAAACTTGGAAAGGTACAGAAGTATGATATGAAATCAAATCTTTATTCAGAAATTTATTCCTTGATTGCAAATGGGATGTCAAAGCAAACTTTCTTTAAATTCTGCAAGAACGGGTGTTCAAAAGTATATAATTAATGTACCTATGATTTGAAGGTTTTAAAAATTTTTTTTGACTCCTAAATCCCAGCTGATTTAGTAATAAAATACAGAACTACATATAAGAAATTGAATGCCAGTAATCCATTTGGTTAATAAAATCTTTTGGACATAGCTGGGAAAAAGAGCACATGGTTGTCAAGTTTAGAAAGAGATCAAAGGGGTACGTCTCTGGTAGTCATGCTGTTGTATTATGTGGGGCATTTAAATGAGCCTTGAGGAAAGATTTATATTCACAGCTTGATATCTAAACTGGAGGGGGCCATATTACTGGGGCTTGGCACTGTTGATATGGAAAGTGGTCTGACTGTCAATGTCTTAGGAATAGGGGAAATTTTGAGTTTTTGTTTATCTTTCAGAAATCTGTTTCCTTGAAGTTCTTAATGTTTTGAAGTCACATTTATGATGACAACATGGGAATTTTTAAAAAGAAGATTTATCCAAACTCCATGGTCCTAATTTTTTTGTATTTTACCTTTTTAAAATTTAAACTTCTATTCTGCAATCTTTGATATTTCTACTTACCCAATGAACCCTCACTCTTTTTTTTTAATGTTTTTAACATTTATTTATTTTTGAGAGAGAGAGACAGAGCATGAGCAGAGGAGGGGGAGAGAGAAGAGTGAGACACAGAATCCAAAGCAGGCTCCAGGCTCTGAACTATCAGCATAGAGACTGATGTGGGGCTTGAACCCAGGAACTGTAAAATCATGACCTGAACCAAAGTCGGATGCTTAAGTGACTGAACCACCCAGGCACCCCCCTCACTCTTGAATAAATGACCTTCCAAATTTAAAATGTTGTTTCTAAGGACAACTAGGTAAACTTATCAAGTTAGTTTGTTATTTAGTTAGCTTAACTCTAATCCAAAACAGATATTTGAGCCAGTTTTTCAGTTCATAAAGAAAACATTAGTGACAATAGGTATTTTAATGACATGAGTTCAAGTAACCTTACTAAACAAAATGAATAGCTTAGTAGCCTGCATTAAGACTGTCTTAACCTCAATCCATTGGCCTGATAAGAGATCAGTTTACCATCACATTTTATTTTATTTTTTGATCTTTATACTAAGATTGAGATAAACTTTAGAACACCCTTGAGTTATATCCATATTTTCACATATGAATAGATACTGTATCAATAGATAACTTTTTATGATTGACCATTTAACATCATTCTGATAAAAATTCAGATTTTACTATTAAAAGGATTCTATGAACTCCCTTCCCCTGAGGCAGAATTAATAGACTTGCCATATTATAATTCAGAAACACTAATGCTCACCACTTAGAGGGTTAGATTGTCTTATAATAGAAACTCATTATGGAAAATACTTCTAACTACCTTCAATTGTCTCTTTTTTGTTTAAGCAGAAGGACATAATTAAATGCAATATTTGAAAGTGTAAATATGCTGTGATTAGAGTACTCATTGTTCTCTATTTTCATAAAGTAAAAAGATAAAATGATAGAAAATATTCTCACTTTTGAAGCATGAACTTTCTCTAGTATATACATTTAGAGACACTGTGATTCTATATTTAAGCCAGTTCTCCAAAAATCGAAAGAGCTGGAAAATGGAGCTATTAGTTACAATTGTGCAGAGTGCACACTACACAACTCAAGTGATCACTATTCAAAGTGATCACCATTCATTTAGCCTATACTATAAATATGTTTCCATTGTGCAGGAAATAACCTGAAAAATATGCATAAACCTTGATTAGATATACCTTTTCTTGTCCTAGGTAGGAATATTTTCACTTTAAATTTTTTCATAAATAATTTAGTATTTATTACAGTATTACATTGAGGGCCTTTCTTTATGGAATTGGCTTATAAATGAAATGAATTTTTTAGCTTCAAAGACTAAGCCTATTCAGATAGAGCTAAGACAGTGTTTCTCTATACTTGTTCTGGTGTAGGAGGTAGATAGCAGAGATCAATCTCAGTTTCATATAACTTGATATCAAAGTTAGGGTATCAGAGTCCAGGCACTGTTATAGGGTAAAGGACTCAGGGTAAGTGGGAACCAACAGGTAGATGCTGGACTCGGACTCAGATGTGAGCAGATTCAAGGACATATTCTATTGACCCAGGCAGCAAACACAGCAGAGGATTATAAGGAGGTGAAAACTAAAAGGCAAAAGCTCGAAGCACAGCTTTGAGGTAGTAAACTTTTACCAGATAGTTTCAAGATAAAATTGATTGGGAAGCTTCAGGGTTCACCATTTATCCTATGTCACACACTCTACTGGTACTTTTCATAAATTATATCATTTAATTGGAATACTCACAAAAATGGTCTGATTGTCAGAGAACTTATATGAGTTTTCAAAGATAGTTTAAATACCAGATGAATCTGACCAAAAAGTATGTGATTTTCCCACTTAGACATACTGCTAAATAAGATGGAGCCTTCATGCTCTTAAAAAGTCCAGGATATAGTTCAAGGATGATTAACAAATGTTCATGATTGGTCTGTAATCACTCATGAACCCTTAAAGTTTGTATTAAAATGTTGAAACTAATCTTTCAAAATTAATTTCTTTTTTATTTGTAGAGCCATACTGTCCACTTGTAGAATAAAATTCTGGCAATGTTTAGATCTTATCAGTGCACACACATTCTTTTACCCAAAAAGTATTAATGATGCCAGAAATTATTGTTTTTCAAAGAAAATTTAGAGATTGTTAAAATATAGCAAATTTAGTCTATAAAAGTCTGTGATACAATCAAAACACTATAAATGCAGAGAACTGATGGGAAACTCAGTAGCTACCATTGTCTCTCCCCTTGAGAAATTTCTAAAATTTGCTAATTTCACTCTGGTTAAAAGAAAGCAATCATTTGTGTCTGATTTTGGAGGGTTAAATTTGACAAATTATTTTAACTTACTGAAGATTTATTTATACTGTACAAGCTTGCTAATAATTCCAAATAGAGTAATATGAAATAAGACCTACAAACAAAAGATTCCAGGAGAACTAAACCGAAAAGCAACAGATCTATCATTTTTTATAGTATATGGTTATTGTTAATACTGATATAGTAATTTAGGAATATTTAGTTTACAGATATTAAAGTCATCAAACCATTTTCTTCACATCTCAGAACCAAAACAGCACTATCTTGTTGTTACATTTTTTTATTATATTTTAATATAATTTATTTTCACATTGGTTTCCATACAACACCCAGGGTTGATGGGGGATAGGGGAGAGGGGAAAATCGGTATTGGGCATTGGGGAGGACACTTGTTGGCATGAGCACTGGTATTCTTAAATACTTCATTTAAGCATTCAACAAAAGGATGAGAATCTTTCATTGTTTTCCAAGTGCTTTTCCTAGGATAATAGACCTTGTTCATTCCTTAGTTATCCCATTTATTCTACAAATATTTATCATTTATAAGTCATTGGGCAGTAGGATGTGGAATCCTCAAAACAACCTGGTAGGCCTAGAAAAATCAAAACAATCTTGAAGAACAAAGTTGGAAAAGTCACACTTTCCAACGTCAAAACGTATAATAAAACAGCAGTAGTAAAGAAACTCTGCTACTACCCTTTGGATAGACTTATATCAATGGAATAGAAGCACAATTCCAGAAATAAACCCATATGTCTTTGGGTTAAGTTATTTTTACTAAAGATGCCAAGACCATTCATCAATAAATAAGTAGTCTTTTCAGTAAATGGTGCTGGGACAGTGGATATTCACATGCAAAATGTACTCCTGGGGTGCCTGGGTGGCTCAGTCGGTTAAGCATCTGACTTCGGCTCAGGTCATGATCTCACGATTCGTGAGTTTGAGCCCCACATCGGGCTCTGTGCTGACAGCCAGCTCAGAGCCTGGAGCCTGTTTCAGATTCTGTGTCTCCCTCTCTCTCTGACCCTCCCCTGCTCACGCTGTCTCTCTCTCTCTCAGAAATAAATAAAAAATATTTTAAAAAAATGAACTCCTACCTCACACCATATAAAAAGATTAATTCAAAATGGAACAAAAACCTAATTTTAAGAATGGAAACGATAGAATTCTTAGAAGAAAGTATAGGAGTAAATGTTCATGACATTGGATAAGGCGATGGCTTCTAACATATGTTACCAAAAGCACAGATGACAAAACAAAAATAGGTAAGTTGGACTTTATCAAAATTAGAAATATTTATACTTAAAAGGGTATTACCAAAAAAAAGTGAAAAAATCCACAGATGGGAAAAAGATTTATGAATCATATATCTGATAACTGTATCCAGAATACATACAGATGCTTATAACTCACCAAGAAGACAAATAACTCACTTAAAATTGGGCAAGGGATCTGGATAAATATTTCTCCAAAGAAGATACCCAAATGGCCAATAAACACATTAAAGGATGCTCATCATTTATCATTAGGGAAAAGCAAATGAAAACCACAGTAAGAAAATACTTAACCATTAGGATGGCTAAGACACACAATAACTAGTATTCACAAAACTATAAAGAAACTGGAACCCTCATTCTTTGCTGGTAGAAAAGTAAAATGGTACAGCTACTTTGTAAAACAGTTGAGCAGTCTATCAAAATGTTAAACATGGAGTTATAATAAGATCCAGAAATTCCACTTCTAGGTATACACAAGAGAAATGAAAGCATATATTCTCACAAAAATTTGCACATGGATGTTTTTAACTTCTTCATAGTAGTTAAAAGTAGAAACAATACTAGTATATATATCCATTCACCACTGATAGGCATATACATATAAAATATAAGTGTGTATATGTATGTATACACATATATATTAGGCCTATGAATATAAAATTAATATATATGTATATACACACCCTTACAGGATTTTATTGTGTATTTTATCTCAATAAATATGCTATATATGTATATGCACACACACATATTCATCTCAGTGAAGATATATGTGGGTGTTCGTATGCACAGTTGCCCTGGCAAATGTTAGAGGAAAGAATAAAGCTGAAGGAAGTAAGCACTCTTGAATTCATGTATTATGCTCAATCAGCTGACCCAATGATCTATAAGATTATGTTCTGTAACACCTACCAGAAGCCATACCATCTACCAAGTCATCATAAATATAGTGGTAAGAGGGATACCAACATAGCTAAGAAGTTCAGTGGTTCCATCTTCTACAAGCTAGCTGGTAAGGATGGCAAAAAAAAAAGATAGCTACAAACCTGGTCTAATTTACACCTAAGAATAATGGGGTCCTAAGTAATAAGAGCCCAGTAGTGGCTCCATCTTGCATTCCATAGTGCACACCAAAAGGAAGCACAGCATGTGGTAGTCCACTTTGGTTCTGAAGGCAACACATTCCATATCTAGGAATACTGTTCTAGCCAATTTATTGAGTGGCATAGAGGGCTTCCAGCTTTGAGTGTTGACTAGAGCCAGAAAGTTTGATGCATTGGTTCCAGGTCACAGTGCATTCTGTCCTACCACTTGGGTCTTACCACCTGGCAGACATATGGTGTTGGAGTATCAGTGGTTAGAAGAGATGAAATTAAAGTATATGGCAAGCTGCAGTGGAATGACAACATAGGCCCTTTAGATTCTGTAGCAAAGCCATACCATCTGCAGTAGATAATTGCACACTCTTTCTGAAACAGCTTTTGGTGTGTTACTGGGTCCTGGTAGAAATGGAAAAATTGATCATGGGACAGCAACTCATTATGACTATTATGAGATGGGTTCTGTCAGATATCTCAAGTTAAAATATTGTACAGGCCTTACAACTGTCCATTGTAAGACGGAAATGGCATATCCAGGAATAAGCTTGTACAGGACCAAAGGGTGTTAATAAGCATCCCAGCAGATAACTCAGACCGTCATATTTCTCTCAAATCTCACACCAGTCCATTTCTCCATCTGCATCTATTCCTATACATGGTTTTGTAGGAAAAATTGAAAGAAGAGAAAAAAGCCTGAGCCTGGTTTCTAGATAAATTGACTTAGTGCATAGGTAAGTGCAAGCCAAAAATGGATGCATTACTAACACTTTCAGAATTGACCCTGAAGGACAATGGAAAGGGAAATATGCATTCCTGGCTATTGGCCAGTTGCCTGCCTGTCTATTCAGGGATCTGGAAAAGAAAGGGCTGTGAGATTGGAGACAAGGAATTCTGGGGTAGAGGCATATGATGTAAATGGACAGATAAGAGTGGAAGTTCATATCACATATTAAGCCCATAAAAAACATTTACCATGGAAAAGGCACTGAACAACTATTAGTTCAAGAAATGGCCCAAATGTCAGAAACAACCAAGACAAAATGGCCCAGACCTCATCATTAGCCATTTCAGGGATAACACAATGGAGTGGCTAATATAACAAAGATGGAGACCATATACCAATATGACAGCATTGTCTCCCGTATATTACTACAAATTTACCTACTTCTGCAACTAAATATACAATTCATAGTAATACAGTCCAACAGTAATGCCCCAATAGTATACTATTCCCTAGTGTGACTAATTCAACCATTTGGGGGCAAGTTGACTACATAATCTTCCTTCCATTCTTGAAGGGCTACTGGTTTATCCTTTCAAGGATATATACCTATTCTAGGTATGGGTTTATTTTTTCCTGCCACAGTAGCACTGTTGTCTGGGGGCTTTTGGAATACCTCATATATAGGCATAGAATTCTATAAAAGCAGAGTATCCAAATAGGGGACCCATTTTACAGCAAAGGAGGTACAGAAATGAGCCTTAACTATCACACCTGCCAATCAAATTGAACTTGTCCATTCAGAATTTAAATTTATAAAATTCTCAAAAACAATTATTTCTGGTAAAAGTTTCTCCTTCATTTTATAGATGAGTCCAGAGAGTTTTTGAGATCATTTAACTAGTTGAATTGGATTTGAATCTAGCTATTTCACATCAAAGTTCATGATTTTTATACAATATTATCTATGAGGTTCTCTCACAGTTATTGCCAAACACATTCATGTTAATAAACTCTAATAGAAAAACATACTCTTAAGCAGGTTAAGATAGCCTATGGCTTCAGGTAAGAAAATATGTGAATGACCAAGGTTGAAACTTAAATTGCTATTTGTCATTTTTAGCAGGCACATTCATAGTCCTATATCCTCTGTTATTTGAGATATTTTTGTTGGTCTAATTTCCAAGTCATTTATAAAGGTCCTGCTGAAATAATTATTGAGTAGTTTTCCAAGTCATGGTCATGTTGGTGAAGAATAGTTTATAGCACTGCCTTTTTTTCCTTAATTTTTTCTTTAAATTTATTTTTGAGAGATAGAGACAGAGCAAGCAGGGGAGGGGCAGAGAGAGAAAGGGAGACAGAGAATCTGAAGCAGGCTCCAGGCTCTGAGCTGTCAGCACAGAGCCTCACGTGGGGCTCAAACTCACAAGCTGTAAGATCATGACCTGAGCCAAAGTTGGACGCCCACTGATTGAGCCACCTAGGTGCCTCACAGCACTGCCTTTTAATAGAATCAAATGAATGACGTGTAAAAAGTGAGTAATCCTACCATATAGCACTCAAATGATATGCAGACTGAGAAAAATATGTAATTGAAACTAGTCTTACAGGACTCCAAAGCTAGGAATAAAACATTTAGAATATTTGAGGTTGCATAGAATTTTCTATTCATACTTTATTTTTGGTTTTAATTCCCTTGCCTCAGAAGACACATTTAGAAAGATGTTGCTGTGTCCAATGTCAGAGAAATCACCACCTGTGATCTCTCTTATGATTTGTATTGTTTCAGGTCTCACATTTAGGTCTGTAATCCATTTTGAGTTTATTTTTGCATATGGTGTAAGAAAGTGGTCAAGTTTTATTCTTTTGCTTATAGCTGTCCAGTTTTTCCAGCACCATTGTTGAAGAGACTGTCTTTTTCCCATTGCATTCCTCCCTCCTTTGTTGAAGACTAATTGGCCATAGAATTGTGGGTTTATTTCTGGGCTTGCAATTCTGACCCACTGATATCTGTGTCTATTTTTGTGCCAGCACCGTATTGTTTGGATGACTATAGCTTTGTAATATATTTTGAAATCTCGGGTTGTGGTAACTCCAGTTTCGCTCATTTTCAAGATTGTTTTGGCTATTTGGGGTCTTTTGTGTTTCCATATACATTTTAGGATTATTTGTCCTAGATCTGTGATAAATGTTGTTGGTATTTTGATGGGGATCCCATTAAATCTATAGATTTCTTTGGGTACTATGGACATTTTAACAATACTCATTCTTCTAATCCTTGAGCATGGAATATCTTTCTATTCACTTATTTCAATTTCTTTCAGAGTACAGGTCTTTCACCCTTTGGTTAAGTTAGTTCCTAGGTATTTTACTAATTTTGATGTAATTATAAATGGAATTGTTTTCTTAATTTCTCTTTCTGCTGCTTCATTATTGGTGTGTATAAATGCAACAGATTTCTGTACACTGATTTTCTATTCTGAGAGTTTACTGAATACATTTATCAGTTCTAACAGTTTTTTGGTGGAGTCTTTTGGGCTTTCTATATATAGTATCATGTCATCTGCAATTAGTAAAGTTTTATTTCTTCCTTACCAGTTTAAATGCCCTTTATTTCTTTCTCTGGTCTTATTGCTGTGGCCAGGGATTCCAGTACTGTGTTGAATACAAGTGGTGAGAATGCACATCCTTGACATGTTCCTGACCTTAGGGGGTCGGTTTTTTCCCATTGATCATGATATTCAGTGTGTATTTTTCATGTATGGCTTTTACTATGTTGAGGTATGTTCCCTCTAAAACTACTTTATTGAGGGACTTTATCATGAATGAATATTGTACTTTGTCAAATGCTTTTTATGCCTGTATGGAAATGAGCATATTATTTTTATCCTTTCTCTTATTGATGCAATGTCTCACACTGATTCATTTGTGATACTGAACCATTCTTGTATCCTAGGAATAAATCTCACTTGACTGTGGTGAATGATATTTTTAATGTATTATTGGATTCGGTTTGCTAGTATTTTGTAGGGGATTTTTGCATCTATGTTCGTCAGAGATATCGGCCTGTAGTTCTCTTTTTTTGTGATATCTTTATCTGGCTTTGGTATCAGGGTAATACTGGTCTCATAGAATGAATTTAGGAGTTTTCTTTCTTTTTCTATTCTTCATAATGTTTGGTAAAATTCACCTATGAAGCCATCTGGTCCTAAACTTTTAACTTTTGTTTGTTGACAACTTTTTTTTTTTTTTAATGACTAATTCAAGGCCATTGCTTGTAATCAGTATGTTAAAACTTTTATTTCTTCCTGATTCTTGGGAAGTTATATGTTTCTGGAATTTTGCCCATTTCTTCTTGATTGTCTAGTTTGTTGATATAATTTTTCATAACATTCTCTTATTACCTTCTGGCCTTTGTATTTCTTTTTTTTTATGTAATTTTTTTAATGTTTTATTTATTTCTAGGAGAGAGACAGCGTGAGCAGGGGAGGGTCAGAGAGAGAGGGAGTCACAGACTGAAACAGGCTCCAGGCTCTGAGCTGGCAGTCAGCACAGAGCCCGATGCGGGGCTCGAACCTACGAACCGCGAGATCATGACCCAAGCGAAAGTCGGACGCTTAACCGACTAAGCCACCCAGGCGCCCCTGCCCTTTGTATTTCTGACTGTCAGTTGATTTTTCTCCTCTTTCATTTCTGACTTTGTTCATTCGAGTCCTTTTTTTTTTTTATGTGTCTGCCTCAAGGTTTATCAATTTTGTTGATCTTTTCAAAAAAACCAGTTATTGGTATCATTGATCTGTTTATTTTTTAACTTTCTATTTCATTTAATTATGCTTTAATTATTTCCTTCTTTTTAATGGTTTTAGATTCTGTTTGTTCTTCTTACTCTAGCTCCAATACATGTAAGGTTAGGTTGTTTAGTTGAGATTTTGCTTGCTTCTTGTTGTAGACCCTGCTGTAAACTTCCCTCTTTGAACAGCATTTGCTGCATCCCAGAGATATTGGACCATTGTGTTTTCATTTTCATTTGTCTCCATATACTTTTTGATTTACTCTTTGATTTCTTGGCTGATACATTTATTGTTTAGTAGCATGTTATTTAACCTCCATGTATTTGTGTTGTTTTCATATTTTTTCTTGTGGTAGATTTTTAGTTTCATAGTGTTGTGGTCAAAATAGATGCATGGTATGACTTCCTTCTTTTTGAATTTGTTGAGACTTCTTTTGATGCCTTACTTGTGATCTGTTCTGGAGAATGTTTCATGTTCACTTGAAAAGAATATTTATACCATGTTTTAGGATAGAATGTTCTGCATATATCAGTTAGATGGATCTAGTCCAATGTGTCATTCAAAACTCACTGTTTCCTTATTGATTTCTGTTTGAATGGCCAATCCATTGAGATGAGTGGGGATTAAAGTCCCTTATTATTATTGTATTACAATCATTGCTTCCTTTATGTTTGTTATCAGCTGCTTTATGTATTTGAGTGCTCTTTTGTTGGGTGTACAAACATTTACAATTATTAAATATCCTTGTTGGATTGTTCTCTGTATGATATTATGATGTCTTTCATTGTAGCTTGTTACAGTCTTTTTTAAAAATCTATTTTGCCCAAAGTATGTATTTCTACCTCTTTTCTTTCCACTTCCATCTGCATAGTAAATATTTTTTTCATTTCTTCACTTTCAATCTGCCTGTGTCTTTATGTCTGAAATGATCCTTTCATAGGCAGGATATAGATGGCTCTTGCTTTTTATTCATGTCATCACCCTTTGTCTTTTGACTGGAGCATTCATTCCATTTATATTTTAAGTAATTATTGATAAGTATGTACCTTTGCCATTTTGTTATTTCTTCTTTTGTAGTTCTCTGTTCTTTTCTTCTCTTGTAGTTTGCTGGCTTTCTTTGGTGATATACTTGGATTCTTTTCTCTTTATGTTTTGCATATCTATTATCAGTTTTTGATTTGTGGTTACCTTTTAGTTTATAAATAAAATCTTCTGCATATGGCAGTCTATTTTAGAAAGTTGATGGTTGCTTAAGTTTGAACACATTCTAAAAGCACTAAATTTGTACTCCCCTCAGCCCCACACTTAGATATATGGTCATTCTTAAATCCTTTTATTTTGTGAATTCCTTGACTGAGTTTTATAGATATACTTAATTTTATTGCTGTTGTGCTTTCTACTTTTCTTACTCCTGATTATGGCCTTTCCTTTCCACTCAACCCCTTTAACATTGCTTATGAGGCTGGTTTACTGGTGATGAATTCCTTTAACATTTGTTTGTTTGAGAAAATCTCCCCCTCTCCTTTTTTTCTGAATGATAGTCTTGCTGGATATAGTGTTTCTGGTTATACGTTTTTTTTTTTTTTTCCTTTCAGCACTTGAACATTATCATTCCTCTCTTTTGCCTGCAATTTGCTGAAATATCAGCTGATGCTCTTATAGGATTTTCCTCATGTGTAACTGTTTTCTTTTCTCTTGCTGCTTTTAAAATTCTCATTTTATATTACTTTGTGTCATTTCATTACCATGGGTCCTGGTGTGGACTTGCTTGGCTTGATCTTGTTGAGTGTTCTCTGTGTTTCCAGGATCTGGGTATCTGTTTCCTTGTCTAGGTTTGGGAAGTTTTCAGGTGTTAATTTCTTCAAATAAAATTTTTGCCCTTTTTCTCTCTTCTTCCAGGATCCCTATACTGTGAATGATATTATGCTTGATGGTGTCATTGAGTTTCCTAAGTCTATTGCCATTTTTTCTTTTTCTGTTTTCCTTCTCCTGTTTAACTAGATTTCTTTCCATTACTTGGCCTTCCAGGTTGCAGATCTATTCTTCTGTTTCCTCTAGTCTACTATTTATTTCCTCTAGTGTATTTTTAATTTCAGTTATGAGTTCTTTGTCTCTGATTGGTTCTTTTTTATATTTTCTATCTCTTTTTTGGGGGGGTCTTGCAATTCTCCACTCTTTTCTCAAGTCCAATGAGTATCTTTATGACTATTACTTTAAATGTTCTATCAGGCATATTGCTTATCTCCATTTCATTTAGCTGTCTTGCTATAATTTTGTCCTGTTCTTTCATTTGGGACACATTGCACTGTCTCTTCATTTTGTCTAACTTTATGTCTCTTCTATGTGTTAAGAAAGTCAGCTATATCCCCTGCTCTTGAAAGTAGCAACCTTATGAAAGAAAGGTTCTGTAGTATCCTGCAGTGCAATATCCCCTGTTCACCAGAAACTGGCACCTCATGGGTGTCTCTTATGTGTTTCATGTGCCCTATTTTGTGGCTGATCTGCCTTTGCCTTCAGTTCAGTTGTCTGCTATGTCTCTATTTGCCTATTTGTGGCAAGGTTTGGTCTCTGTGTTGTTAATGTTCCCTCTGTTGTTAATAGTCTAGGGCCACCTTAGACTTTAGTCAGACTATGTGTTTGCTAGGAATGCAGTAACACAATACTGCAGAGCACTCCTTTATTGTCTGCTAAGAGATTTTTGTTAGTCGGTAGGGCTTATAGTCAGACCAGATGTCTCCTCCCAGCCCACTGCTGGGGCCACAGTGGACTGAGTAGGTATGGTTATCTTTCTCCACCCCAGTAAGAATCACTTTGGAATGGACTTGGCCACTGTCAGGGATGCTTTCACAATGCTGTGCTTCTGCTGCCCCTTAGGGTGGACTCCTGTTGAGGGCAAGATGGATGGAACAGGCCCACAGAACACAGAAGCAGGCATTTGATATGAGCAAGGTTTGGGTTGGTCTGCTATGGGAGGGGAACTATAGCTACATTAGAGAACTTCTGATGGTGGGTTGGGGAGAGCAGGCCTGTGGAAGAGCACAGGAGTGGGGCATACTATCAGAAAGCTAGGTTGTGAATGTTTGCATTGGTTTATTCCCACAGGTATCTGTGTATCTAGGCTGGGGAGTTGGGGGGAGGTAATGGTGCCTTCCAACTCTTTAGTTCTTGGACAAGCCTCCTAAAGATACCTGCCCCTCCAGCGTATATTCTGAGATTAGTAAATAGATCTACCCATGCATCCCAAACATTTTTCAAACTGTTGCTTCTGTGTTGTATTTCAGCAGGGTTGTTTGTCGTTTCCTCATGCCTTCTTGCTTGCTGAGAGTAGAGTCTGCTGATTTTTAAAGTTTTTGGTGTTCAGATCCAGCAGTTGTAAAAACTCTTGAGGTTAATCCCCTGTGATTTTCAAAGTGAAATGTTATGGGGATTAATCTTCCCAGTGGAAATCTCTGTGCCTGGGTGCCTGGTATGCCTGATGTGGGGTCTACTCCTCTCCATTCTCTGGATTTTGGGTGGCCCCCCCGCCTGTGGTCAGTCTTGTGAGTCACTTGATTCCTGACCTCATCTCCACCTTTCCTACTGTTTGAAGTATAGCCTTTGTCTAAAATCAATTGTGGAGAGTCTGTTCTGTCAGTCTTTGGGAGGTTTTCTGGGTTATTTACACTGATGGGTATGTTATGTAGGTGCACCCTTGGGATGAGGTGAGTTTATAATCTTTTTACTCCAACCTTTTTCCTGGAAGTCTGATATGCTTTTGAATTTTATGTATATAGAAAATTCAAATAATGTTAAGCAGGAAAATAAGAATACAAAATTGTAGATACAATTAATTTTTTCAGAAAATTACAGAAGTATTTTCTTTACAGAAGTATTCATTCTAGAAAAATATAGAATGGAGGTAGTATCAACAGAAGAATTCTTTCATATGTCAAAAATATAACAAACTTCTGGTTAGTTAAACAAAGTAGAGATAAGCTATAGCATCTATATTATTTCTATGGCTATTCCACTTGCAAATAGTAAAGATTATTTATGCCTATTATGGGGAATAGATCAGCCATTGAGCTATGAGGATTGCTCAGTTATATAGAGCATTGGTTTAGAGAAAATGTACTTTTCAGTGGCACTATTACTTCTGATTCTGAACCCCACCTCTTTGGGGGCTAAACTATAGGCAACAAATAGTTTTCCTATAATCCTGTGGGAGAAGAAAAGGAATTTTTCCTCTACTCTTGTAGGTTCTTTGCTGAGACACCCCTGTAATAAAAAGATTAACCGGAGAAAAACAAATCAAAGTTTAATAATAACATGTATACTTCTTATACCTAGGAAAACTGAGTAACTCCCTAAAATGGCCCAAGCCACCACATTAAATACCATTTACAGCCAAAGAGATAAGATATTGTGTGGAAGGGCAGCTAAAGTGTCAGGAAAGGCGCTGTAAACAAGGTATGTAGTCATGATGCAGATTTAAGTTTCTACCTTATCCATTGATAAGACTTTCTAGAGATAAAGAATCTGATAGATAGATGATAGATAGATAGATAGATGATACAGATTGTTATAGAGTCCTTTTCCTGGTACATATAGAGAAGGAGACATACTTACAAATGGAGATTTGCCTTATTAATATAAATGTTCCTTACACAATGGTAACTTCCACATTTTAGAGCTTCTCTAAAGTGTGTCTTCTATTTCTTAAAAATAATCAGCTGAAGATAATCTTTATGCCAAAGTGGCGTATTTTGAGATTCTGCTTCTCAACAGTCTCATTCTAAGATCATTGGCATGCAGAATATTCTGCCATGTTTTAATACTCCTCATTTGTGAAAGTACATAATAAGAGGAACAGACAATGACTAATAGGACAAAAAGAAATTAGAATATTACAACATCTCATAAATGATATGATTATCAACATTTCCATTGAATACATATAGGGTAGGTTATAAAGCAAGTAGAATCCTTTTGTTTTCTCAGAATTATTGAAACCTTTATATTTCTTCCTACTTTGAGATGCAAATAGAAGACAATTATTAATCTGATGACTACAATAAATATATCTTATACTCCTTAATGTATGAATTCAACTAAAATTCATAAATATCTTTTGATTACACAATGTGGAAGGCAAATGATATACTTAATCCAACAGAAATAAAATGTACCCCCAAAACTTCTAATGAATGCTTTTGCTTTCTCAGCCATTAGTGAAAATAATTACTGACCAGGGAAATATACCATCCTTCTCCTTGGGCTGGCTTTCATATCCTCATAGAAGACTAAAGTCTCCCCAGGGTGATCAGCCTCACAGTTTGAAGAGCTCTGTCCCAGTTAGATAGAAAATCAGATAATTGCAAGAACAATTTGCAATCTCCAGGTGATTGAGAAAACAGAAGTAGACTGCAAGCTATATTATTATGTAAAGTGACAAAATATAATTACTGCATAGGAGGTCTTTGTTTTTTGAGACTTCAGTCTTTAAAAAAATACAAGGGTGAAGTAAATCACACTCAGTTTGCTTTAAAATGTCTGCTCCTATACTTGGGTTTACCCTCTGTGATCAAACTGAAGTTGAGAAATAATGTTCATTTTTATGATCTAAATCAGGAGTCACAGTAAAACAAACATCGACACTTTGTATCAGTAAATCTGTTGGAAATTTGTATTCTACACTAGCAGGAGGACTTTGTATGTTGCTAGTAATTTTGGTGAACAAACAAACAAACATGGTCATGTTGTGGAGGAAGAATTTTCTCTGCTTTTCAGGGTCCTGGCTGAACTAAAAAACAAATTGACATGAGACAGATGAATAGGAGAAAATAAAATTTAACTTCATATGTAAAGGGAATCCAAACAGACATGAAATTCCAAAGGCAGGCAACATGAGGCTTGTCTGACACCCTGAGTTAAGGAGAGGGCAGGGCTCTAAGGATTTAAGGGGAAGAAGACCATTAGCAGAAAGGCTAGAGAAAGTGTTTGGAAAGTAAAGGTTACCCTGTTATGCAGATACATTTCTTAGGTAAAGAGGAATCTCTGTTGATAGCTCTCCTGGTACAGGCAAGCAGTTGAGAGAGAGGCAGAGATTTCCTGAATCTGCTGGGTTTTGATTGCTTCTAACTCAAAATAGTTTTAATGCCAAAGTAGTCCGTCTTGGGGCAGCCTACCCATAACCCCTATAGTTAACCATGTAAACTGATCACATGAATTTTTGTAATACTTCTTGGGTATTCAATTACAAAGGGGTTAATTATAATGTTGAGTATTCTGACTCCAAATCTCATGTTTAGTTTGGAAATAAGCTGTTTTGGAACTGGGTTCATCTGGTTCATCTTGTCTTATTACTTACTTAACTGTTCCTGCTTTGTAGCTTTGGCCTAGATATTTTCATATGTAAAAGAAATGTGTATTGTGTATGGAACTGAGTAATGATTTCCAAGAGGAATCTGAAGGAGATAGCCTTGGTGTTTTATACTTGATATTTTCAAGTTTGTGTAATTATTATATTCGAAGTTTGACCTGGAGCCTCACCATTGAAGTTTGTTTGCTGGGGTCCAAAATGGCGTATGTGACTTGAAGACTATTGAAGTACATTGTTTAGGGTTTGGTATGGTAAGATTTTATTCTTAATTAATTTCTTATCTCCTCTTACCTACTTTAAGAGACAAGGTTTATTAACAAACAATTCTTTATTTGAAATATTTAGTAATTTAACTAGAAAATGAAATGCATTGTTTTAGAGATAACCTACAATACTTGTGGTAGCGTAATACTTTCAGCTGAATAAATGATTTCTATACCTATCTTCGGTGTGACTACTTACGTGCAAAGTTACCAAACAAGCATTCCAATAAAATATAGACCTTCATCTTTAAACTGAACAAATGGATGAAATATAGTGATGGGTAGAATGGGATAGCAAAAGAATGCAGAATTGTAGAATTAAGTAATTAAGATAAAATATAATGCTGCCAGGTTGAATTAAATAAGGACAAAATAAATTTCACATTATTTTTTACTTTTAACTTTTATTTTTCATATTTATACATGTACATAATAAAAAGAATTAAAATGCCCTCTAAGTCCTAAAATCACAAAGCTGCATTAACCCTGTGCGTCTCCTCACCCCAGATTCCTGCTTTGCAGAGCCTTGACTCTTTAACTGTATCTTTTTGTATTTACTTCTTTACACATGAATGAAATAGTTATATGCTATTTCTTTATTTTTCAAATGTAGACAATATACAATTTTAGTTGGAAGATGAGGATTTCTTTTTTCTTGTATCTGCATCTCCCCCAACTCTCCTTCCTCATCTTCCAGTATAGTTATATTACAATTATTTGTCAGACCAATGTTTCCTGCTTACATTATTGTGACTTTGTAGATATTGTTCACATAAATCCTATAATATACTCTGATTACCTTTCCTTTCTTGTAGAATTCTTTGCTTTTTTTAATGTTAATGACTTCTTTTCCAATTGCCTATTTGTCTTTTAGAAGCTTTCGAGGCTTTTCTCAAATATTCAGTGATATTTGCTACTTATTTATAATGAAGAGTAGGACACTCAAATGGTGCTGGAAACCTTGTACAGAACCCACTGTTTGCTGAGTTTCACCATAAGTTGATGAGCTATATACCCATATGTTTAGATAGGAATTTATATTGGATAAAGCATGGCTAGCTTCTATAACAAATAGACTTTAAAGTCTGTTAAGGCTCAAACACAATTTTTTTTATTCACCTTTCTGGTTAATGGGTGATTTTTCTCTCTATAGAGATTTAGAAACATAGACTCTCTTTATCTTGTGATACTACTCATTCCACGGTCTTGCAGCACCCAGATGGCAGAAAGGGAAACAGAACTTTAGAAAGAGCACATTACCTTTAAAATCCTTGGCCTGGAAGTAATACTCATCATACCCACTCAAACTTGAGCAGCCAGAACTAGATAAATGCAAAGCAGGCTATGTAGGGGCCTAGGGGAAGCTGCCCCCAAATAGGCCAGTTTGTCATAAAGTTTGTTTTGAGCTAATAGCAATCAAGACCCTGTAGTCTTAGAAGAATCTTTTGCCCCTCCCTTAACTACATAGAAGAATCTAAATTGGGGACCTTTTCCAGAACAAGTGTTATTTTCAGAGGTAAATTTTATCTGAGGGACCCTTCTGTGTGTAGGGCAAGCATCTGATTTGCAAATATCTGCTCTTTTTCTTATTGCCCTGTGAATTTCATTCCTTTCCTCTGAAGTCCCAGACCCTGATCCCCTTCTCCTTTGTTCAGGATGACATATATACCTCATTTTGCCTGTCTTTGAAACTTCATGTTTCAAATCAGGGGACTCTAGATGTTGACAAGGATGTGGAGAAATGGGCACCCTCCTACACTGTGGGTGGAATGTAAACTGGTGCAGCCCCTCTGGAAAACAGTGTGGAGGTTCCTCAAAAAATTAACAATAGAACTCCCCTAGGACCCAGCAATAGCACTGCTAGGAATTTACCCAAGGGATATAGAAATGCTGATGCAGAGGAGCACATGTACCCCAATGTTCATATCAGCACTCTCAACAATAGCCAAAACATGGAAAGAGCCCAAGTGTCCATCAACGGACAAATGGATCAAGAAGATGTGGTTTATCTATACAATGGAATACTACATGGCAATGAGAAACAATGAAATCTGGTCATGTGTAGCAACATGGATGGAGCTTGAGGGTGTTATACTGAGCAAAATAAGTCAGGCAGAAAAGGACAAATATCATATGTTTGCATGTATAGGAGGAACTTAATGGAGGACCATGGGGGAGAAGAAGGGTGGAAATGGTGGGGGAAAGGGAGAGAGGCAAACCATGAGAGACTCTTGAATGCTTAGAACAAACTGAGGACTCATGGGTGTGTGTGGGGGAGGACAGAGATGGGCATGGAGGAGGGCACTTGTGGGGATGAGCCCTGGGTGTTATGTGGAAACCAGCTTGACAATAAACTATTTGTAAAAAATAAATAAATAAATAAAATAAAAAGGCACCAAAGGAAAAAAAAAAGAGAGAAAGAAGAAATTGAGAATACAGTAATTTCTACAGATCAAAGCAAAAAAGTTTTAGGAATTGTGAAGGGGAGAAGGGTGGACAGAAAATGGGCTATAGAGCATTCTGAGTATTGGAATCTGGAGAATGGGGAATAACCTGGAGAACTGAGCTTTTGGTGATTGATATAAAAAGAGATGAATATTACAATTAGTTTAGTCCTGATGATTCCAAACAGATAGTAGTGGAGTTCAGGAAAACAGGGGAAAAGGTTAGAGGCTGGGTCACATCAGGACAAGTTCAGGTCCTCCTGACTGACCCACATTGATGAAGGTCTACAGAGGGAAGGTCTAGCTTTGTGTGTGTCAAGAAAATTTACCAAGGAAAATAAAATAACATACCTGGCAGGGAAGGAGAATGTAAGTAGGCATACAATACAGAAACTCCCCTTTTTGTACTCTTACTGTACAAAGTATACATTTTTTGGTTTGTGTTTGATATATTTTCTGTACGTAGGTTGATATAACAACCTGGTTTTTTTTATTCCTATTTTTCTCAATGTGGTTAATTGTTTTACATAATACTGGTGAATGGTTTTGAAAATAGCATGACACTTCTTTTTTTTTTTTTAATGTTTTATTTATTTTTAGGAGACAGAGAGAAAGAGGGAGAGAGAGAGAGAGAGAGAGAGACAGCATGAGCCGGGGAGGGTCAGAGAGAGAGGGAGTCACAGACTGAAACAGGCTCCAGGCGCTGAGCTGGCAGTCAGCACAGAGCCCGACGCGGGGCTCGAACCCACGAACCGCGAGATCATAACCTAAGAGAAAGTCCAACGCTTAACCGACTACGCCACCCAGGCACCCCAGCATGACACTTCTAAGAGATATGTAATCCTGTATAAAATATAAGCTGCAAATCACCCACAACTTAAATCAAAGCTGATCCATCATTGTATACTGTGAGTTGGTTAATAAATAAATCATAAATTCTGTGAGCAAAATTAATAACAAACATAAAGGCTATAGCAGGAGCCAGACCAGCCTCTCTTCTGATTAACTGAAGGAGATTGATTTAAAATTTATACCATCAAGCAAAAGGCAATTTCTGTATTATACCCAGGCAGTTACACATTGGTGAGAAACAGCCATGCACCAAGTCTCTCCATTATGCACACTTACTTTCAAATTGTTAGTTCATTTCATCATCAATCATCCACTCTTTCATTCAGGAAACATGAGCTAACAGCGCAGTTCATTTATGGAACACTATTTTCATACTTAGCAATGTGTGAAACTGAATTCTTCCCCTTGTTAAATTCAGCCTTATTTAGCACATGGGAATTGTAGACACTTGTAGGGACAGACACCAAAGTGCTGAACAGGCAGAGGATGAACATAGAAATTACTCTTTAGAATCTTCTCTAAACACAAAGCTCTGAAATGATGATTTTTTAACCATTAACTGTCTTTTCATTTTCATCTAACGTAAAGCTAACTAAGATCAGAGTCCCTCAGCATTTAAGATATTGAAGTTGAGATATTGCTGAAGAAGTAATCTCTCCTTTCCTCTTTATCATTTGTAACTACTTCTAAATTCAGTTTTCTAACAGGGGCTTCCAAAGCACACAGATAAATAAAATGAGAGTTTATGTAAATTCTGGAACCCTTAATATCTTGGGTAAAGGTAGAATATTTTAATTATGTAAATAGCTTCCATCATTTAGGGGCTCAACCGCTTCTAGGCAGCTTTTTCATCAAATGGCCCTACCTTTTAAAACATTCCAAATAATTTGTGCACTTGTAAATTTAATCACTAGTTTGACAGAATTTGAAAATAAGTATATTCAAGTCAAACTTGGATGTGGGGTGGGGGGGGCGTTTCCAAAGAACCAACAGAGAGGTTTTCTTTTTTTTTAACAATTGCTTTATGTTGAAGTTCTTTCCTGTGTTGCAATTTCTTTTCTTTGCACTGCTGATCTAATTGTCTGCTGACATATCCATTATCTTTTATAGTCATTTCAAGTAGAAAAAGAATTAGTTGCGTATGATTTTTTTGCCACTTCACTTGGACTTGCAACCAGTTCTCCCTGATTGCTTCATTTTAATAGCCTACATAACGCAATTAAAAAGCTCTAACACCACTTTTGGTGTAAGATGGCTGTGACCAATGGAGAAGGCAAGCTAAAAGACCTCAAAAATGATATTGTATATACAAAACAACAAGAAAACCTAATTTCCCTGGGGGGGTGTTGATGAAAAAACAGTAATACCACAATGTCCAGAATATAGGAAGGCATTCTAAAAAGGAAAAAAAAAAAGCAAGAGTTTTTTGTTTTGTTTTTATTTAGACCTATGCAGTTCTTACAAAATGTTCAGTGTTCCTCAGTCAGTTATATAGGTAAGATTGTCAAACATTTTCAAGGGCCAGAAAATATTTTTATTGGTATGTCTTTCTATTTGAATAGAATTTTGTGTCTAAAGCCATACCTTCCTTGATTCTAGCTGTAGAACCTGGAGACGCTTCTCAGGAGACTAACCACATTTAACATAATCCTGCATCCTTTTTTAAAAAATAGAGCAACCTCATAGGAAAACGTCTTCCTGAAGCCAAAACAAATGTTTTTACTCTTTTTTAATTTTTTAAATGTTTATTTATTTTTGAGAAAGAGAGAGACAGAGTGCAAGTAGGGGAGGGGCAGAGAGAGAGGGAGACACAGAATCCGAAGCAGGCTCCAGGATTCTGCTGAGCTGTCAGCACAGAGCCTGATGTGGGGTGGGAACTCAGGAATCAAATTGCAACTCATGACCTGAGCCAAAGTCTGACATTTAACTGACTGAGCCACCCAGGAACCCCAAATGTTTTTGGTTTTTAAGACCACAAACAAATAAGGCTGTTTGATGTTATGCTGATATTAGTAGATTGCTGTTGTTGTTTTTTTGTTTTTGTTTTTGTTTTTGTTTTATTTATTTCTAGAGAGAGAGAAAGACAGCGTGAACAGGGAAGGGTCAGAGAGAGAGGGAGTCACAGACTGAAACAGGCTCCAAGCTCCAAGCTGGCAGTCAGCACAGAGCCCGACGCGGGGCTCGAACCCACGAACCGCGAGATCATGACCTAAGCGAAAGTCAGACGCTTAACCAACTAAGCCACCCAGGCGCCCCTGATTGCTGTTGTTTTTAATCTTTTCTCTTTCTTTCTCACAATAAAACATCATCTAATTCACTTTTGGGGAATGAACTAAAGGACTCCTTCCCTTAGTGATATATTAAATCTTTTGAGACTTAATGTCATATACTTTTTCCTTAACTGGCCTAGATGTGCAGGGCTCAAAAGAATACATTCACTGTCTTCTATATATGCAAAATGACTTAAAACTGGTTTATGCCCAGTAGAAATCAAAGGTTATATCAAATACTGAAAGATATGTTTGATGGTTAATTTTATGTATCAACTAAATTAAGCCATGAGTTGCCCAAATTAAGTATTATTTCAGGGTATGTCTGTGAGGAGGTTTCTGGATAAGATTAAGCATTAGAATCCCTGGATTCAGTAAACAGAGGCTGTCTTCCCTAATGTGGGTGGGCGTCATCCAATCTTTTAAAGGCCTGATTAGAACAACAAGGGATGCCTTGCCCACTTATTGCCTGCCTGGTTGAGCTGGGACATTGCCCTCCCCTGTCTTTGGACTAGAATTTATATCATTGGTTTCACTGATTCTCAGGACTAGTACTGGAATTAATCACTTAAGCACTGGCTTTCCTGGGTCTTGAGTTTGCAGAGAGCAGATGGTGGGAAAATATTTATATTATTATATATATATATATATATTCTATATATATATATAGAATGTGTATGTACGTATGCAGTTCTAGTTCTATTTCTCTAGAGAACCGTAATTAATATAGTACATTTTTCACTTCTGAACATTTTTAGTGGAAACACAAGATCCTCAAAATAGAAGGGAAGAATCTTTGATGATATGATCTATTCTTTTTTTAAACTTTATTTTGAGAGAGAGAATACACACTTAAAAGCAGAAGAGAGGCAGAGAGAGGAGAGAGAGAATCCCAAGCAGACTCTGTGCTGTCAGTGAGGAGCCTGATGTGGGATTTAATTTCACAAACCACAAGATCATGACCTGAGCTGCAATTAAGAGTCAGACATTTAACTGACTGAGCCATCCAGGCACCCCAATATTATCTCTTCTTTTTTTAAATGCTTATTTATATTAGAGAGAGAGAGAGAGAGAGAGAGAGAGAGAAAGAGCATGAGCATGGGTGGGAGGGGGACAGAAAGAGAGGGAGACACAGAATCTGAAGCAGGCTCCAAGCTCTGAGCTGTCAGCACAGAGCCAAATGTGGGGCTCCAACTCACAAACGACAAGATCATGACCTGAGCTGAAGTCTTGACACTTAATCGACTGAGCCACCCACATGCCCCACAATATAACCATTTTTGAAGCAAGATTAGAAACTTTTCAGCCTGGGTGAATAAAGAAAATGTAAAAGTATATTTTAGGGAGGAAAAGGAAGAGAATGAAAAAAAAATCAGAAGAAATAATGGAAGAGGAAAATGTAAATGATTATTTTCAGTGCCATGATGAGGGCTGACAAAAAGTCTCATGATGGAACATGGACAAAAGCCACTGATATCACCTCATGCATTTCTCTATGATAGCCGTTCTTTCACTCACATTTATGGTGAAATTAGTATTTGGCTACCTCTTTGTATCAATGGCAAGAGCTTCATTTCTAGGCTTTTCAGCGACTGCTTGGTGAAACAAAAATCATACAAACAAACAAAATTCCCAAGGTAGACAAGAGCAAAGCTTAATAATGCTGAAAGTACAAGGATTAACAGTGACTGGAGATCTAATTTAGGATGAGTTAATAAAAACATAACTAGGAATTGTTCAAGTCAAAATTTAGAATGTAATCAACAAGATAAGAGAAGATGGACTCAGAGCCCTGTGAAATGAATAAGAACTCTTTAAGCTGTGTGACTTCTTAGAAGAGAGCACGATTAGCATGGGAAGTCTATCGTCAAAGTTGAAATTCACCACTCATGTTCCACCAGCTAGTAATTCTTTCAAGAAATTAAGAGAACTTGAAAGAAATAAAAAAGATTTAATGATTGGAAAGTGAAGGATTCATTGGACTCTCTGATAACATCTAATGCCTTAATTAAGTAATTGGAAAAGGGGACCTTCACTTCCCTGACAATCAATGAATTACCTGATGTACTTAAAAAAAAATAGCAAATCTCTTCTAATTCCACCTAAGAAACTCTTTTCAATTCAAACACCATTTTAAGTGACCATTAAGAATTTTTAATATGGCAGAATAGCATAATTTACAGAAAAAAAAACTTAGAAATAACCTAAATCAATTTATCAATCCAATATTAATTAAATAGCTTCTATATAATCAACTCTTTCCTTGGAATTATAAGATAACTAGCCTATTTTTCTAAGTTCCAAGAAAGTAATAGAAGATTTATAATTTACTATAAAAGTGAGTGGATATTTTGAAAGCTTATCTTTGTTTTTTGTTTTGCTTTATTTATTTTTGAGACAGAGAGAGAGACAGAGCATGAGTGGGGGAGAGGAAGAGAGAGAAGGAGACAGAATCTGAAATAGGTTCCAGGCTCTGAGCTGTCAGCACAGAACCCGATGCAGGGCTCAAACCCACGAACCCTGAGATCTTGACCTGAGCCCAAGTCGGATGCTCAACCAACGGAGCCATCCAGGTGCCCCTGAAAGCTTATCTTTGAAAGAAACTCTTTTGGTTAAATATTAAATCTCAAAACTCAAAATGTAATTCTTTTGTAAAATAATTTTTTAAAATGTATTTATTTATTTTGAGATACAGAACACAAGCTGGGGGAGGGGCTGACAGAGAGGGAGAGAGAGAATTCAAAGCAGGCTCTGAGCTGTCAGCATAGAGCCTGATGAGGTGCTCGAACTCACAAAGTACGAGATTATGACCTGAGATGAACTTAAGTGTCAGGTGCTTAACCAACTGAGCCACCCAGGCACCCCTCAGAATATAAATCTTGAAAATAAGTAAAAATTGATAAATATAAAAATCTTCATATTGAATCATTTCAGATAAATGTTATCATAGTTAAAAGCCCTCACTATACTCATAATTTTGTTGTGTGACACAAGTTCTAAAGAACGAAGAAATAATATTAGTAATAAATGGAAGCCCCATATATAGAAAAAAGGTATTATGTACACTTGGCAATGTGATGATGCCCTCATTTAATGCTAGTATTTATAGACAGTTTTAGAGACCATACATTTAGGCAGTTGTCCTAATTAGAAGAGTTTGAAAATAGTTCTGTCCAACACGCAAAGTAATCCCCCTGTACAGTTGTAGATAGTCTACAATTTACCAGGTCAAAGAACATGATATTGAAATATGCAGTCTGTGCTCTAATCATTTAGCTAGAATCCCAGGTTTTCTCTTTTTTCATTTTCTCATTTGTTTCATTTATAGAATTTGAATTACAAGAGAACTCTCCCCAGTCTTATTGTGGTCGCTAAATGAATCAAGTCTGTAGTTTGAATGGTAAGCCAAGAAAGCTCTGAGTAAACATTTAAATATTATTATGTGAAGTAGGAAAGCCATGCTATAAAGGTAAAGGGAATTCTGAAAAATTTCATGTTGGCACTTATAAGTTCTTTGTGACATGAAATATAAGAGTTTTGAGTCTTCTCTGATTACCGGTCCTGGAATCCTGAGACTTCTGGTATACACTTCTTTTAATTTAAAAGACACCCCTGGGACCTCAGGTTTTTCTTCCATTGCCATCAAAGCAATGAAGAATTAAGTTACTATTTCCTACTCCTCTTTCTTCTTCATTCTGTAATACTCAGTAGCACTGTCACTTGGGGGTAATTTAAACTTCAGG
The DNA here is from genome assembly GCA_017311185.1 of Proteles cristata cristata. Classification (NCBI taxonomy): domain Eukaryota; kingdom Metazoa; phylum Chordata; class Mammalia; order Carnivora; family Hyaenidae; genus Proteles; species Proteles cristata. The sequence goes on along the minus strand of JAESUZ010003619.1, from coordinate 852,983 downwards.
CCATTCAATCCCATGAGAATAAACATTTTTATAACCTTTAACTATCTCCTGTTAACAAATGTTCCTGAGAAAACACAGTGTCACATTTGAATAATTTGCATATATCAAGACGATGCCAAGGTAAAAAAAATTAAGTTGTTACTTTAAGCAAATAATAGCTGATGTGAGTCTTTGTCATATCCTCTATACAAATGTTTAACTCAGTTGTTAAATTTTGTCAGTGATTCTGTTCATGCTTCTGTTCAAATGCTATAGCAACTTCTATATATCCACTCACAAGTCATAATTTTGTAGGACTATTTAGAAAGATTAAAATTAATTCATAATAACTTATTAGTCAACCTGAATTCTTATCTCTCCATTAAAGTTGATATGAATCTTTTATGTGATATTTGTAATGTTTCTTTTGTTGTTGTTGAAAGGCACAGTGAAGAAAAATAGATTCCTTGCTAAACACAACAAACTTATAAGAAAAAGAACTTTTGTGTTAACAGGCATGGTGTCATGTGTTGACTAGTAGTTTTGATAAATAAGAATCACCTATAATGAGACATTTCTATATAGTCCAAAATCTATTTGATGTTAGATTGTAGCTATATAAATCCTCTCTAAAATGCTTATAATACATTCTAAAACAGTGTCACTGAAACATCTTAGCTTTTACTAAAATGAGGCAAACTTAGATCAGGGGATTGTTTTAGCACAGAAAGTAACCCCAAAAATCAACTTTTTAATTTATACATAATAAATTTGTACACTAATGATGAGTAACATAACATTGCATCAGCTGTTCTCAGCAGTGTACTGGCTTAGTCTCACGGCTATCATTAGACATTTAATAATGCTAAATGTCGATGCATATAAAATCTAATCCCCATTCTTAATTTTTACTTAGTTTACAAATTGGCTGTTTAGAATACTTCTATTCTCTTAATTTAGTTCTATCTGACTCAACTCACCTAAAAGATCCAGTTGATTGGCTATGCATGGGACAAAAACCTGAGATTTGTCCTTTTTGGTAATTTTGAAGACTTAACACAGTGGTTGTCAAACTGTACTGTGCAGATCCATCAGCTGGAAATGCTCGTTATGAATGTTAAAAATACTTCCCATAGTCTCTAAGTTGGGCTTGTGAGTCTGCATAGTAACACACACCTATCAGGGTGTTTTGATGCAGGCAGTTCCTGGGTAAACATGATAACATCAAGAGTGATTCGAGCTGAAGAGGGGAGTACAGGGGATTTGCATAGTGTGTTGTCAACTAAGAACAGAAATTAGTTGTAGAGGCCAGAGACGAAGAGGAGAACTAAACTGTCTGAACTGGAGAGGAAAAGCCAGTAAACTCTGATCCAGGTAGAAAGCAAGAGGAGGACCAGTGACTAGCAGAAGATAAAGTAGGAACCCATTTTAATTTTTTTTTATGTTTTTTTTTCTTTATTTCTGAGAGAGACAGACAGTGTGAGCAGGGGAGGGTCAGAGAGAGAGGGAGACACAGAATCTGAAGCAGGCTCCAGACTCTGAGCTGGCTGTCAGCACAGAGCCTGACGCGGGGCTCGAACCCACAAACTATGAGATCATGACCTGAGCCGAAGTCGGACGCTTAACCGACTGAGCCACCCAGGCGCCCCAGGAACCCATTTTAAAAGAGAAGTAAACATGGCTGCTGAGGGAAACCTTACTTAGTAAGGTAGAGTTTAAGAATGACAGAACAGTATTAAGCCAGCATTCCAGCATTTTCTTTTTTCCAGTTCTTAGAGCAGCTGGCAATTTTGGACATTGAATGTCCTTGCCTGCCGAAAAAGCAATGTTTTATGTAAAATTTCATAGATGGTTTGTCGCTAAATTCTAACAGAGTAAAGCTATTCCTTACAGGTAAATTATTCTAACTTAAAATAAGAACTTGTCTTTACCTTCATTTTTTCCTCCTCCTTTGTCTTTTACTTTTCCTCCCTCTGGATGATCTATTCGAGTATCCTTTCCAAAGGAGCTCCTGTTAGAACAGTCTTCTGCCACCTCCCTTCTTGGTCACATTTAAAGAAGAGGGTCTTGGGCCCAGTCTTTTGAACTGCTTTCCTCACACTAGAGATGCTTTGTGCACCACTTGGCATCAGAGAGAGTATCAGTGTAAGGACTGAGCCCCTCCTGAACTGTAATGCCTGAGCCATCCCTGCCTTCAGGGCATCAGGAGCTTCTTGCTGGCTCTCAGTAGAGCATCAAGGGAGCTCATGTTCTATGTTTCACAAAGTGGATGTTGGCTCAGTTCAAGTTACTGGCAAGTACAACCTCACCTATGACATGGTGTGCTTGATAGCCATTCCTGAACAAGCTACAGTGACATTTCCTCTAGAAACATATTGCTTTCACAGCAGTAATGTATTCTTTACACTAACCTTGTACAACAGTTTCTGAAAGAACAGTTGCCAAACAAATTCTTTTCCTCTGAGTTCTTCTGAGGGGACCCTTTCAGATATAGGTGTATAAGAAAATCCTGTTTTAAAACTCATCCTAGGGGAGCTCCTGGGTGGTTCAGTTGGTTAAGCATCCAGCTCTTGATTTCTGTTCAGGTCAAGATCTCATAGTTTGTGAGACTGAGCCCCATGTTGGACTCTGCACTGATACTGTGGAGGCCTGCTTGGGATTCTCTCTTTCCCTCTCCCACTCATACTCGCTCTCTTGCTCTCTCTTTCAAAATAAACAAATGTAAATAGAATAAAATTCATCCTAAAGTGAAATTCATAGTAAATTAGACCTGTCTAGATTCTCACAAAAAGAATGTATGAAATGTCAAAATAATCTCATTCTACATTTCTCCTGTATTGAAGTCCCCCAGAGCAGATTGCACAGAGCATTGCATTATAGAGTGTTCACTACTCTGCTGGAGTACATTTGCTGATTGCATAAACTATGTGAGAGCACCAAATTATTTGTATCTGTGATTTATGTGAATCGATAAGAATCCAAAATACAAGCAAAGTGAGACGCAAAGCCATAATGAGATCAAAAATAAAAAAAATAAAAGCAATTGTTCTCAGTTTGAGGAAAGTTATTTTTAAATCTTCATTGAATAGCCAAATACTCGGGTCATATTACAAAGCATTAGCACTGAAAATCTGTAACTGAACTATATAAATTACAAATTGATTTAGACTAGCTCTAATGTCCAGCACACGTGATGTGTTGAAGGTGTGTAATGACCCATGCTCAGGTGCAGCAGAGGAGGAATTAACAAAACTGGCATTTGCTTTTATTAGATCTCACATAGTCAAAAAGCATTCATCTGATGTGAAGAAAGGACTCCGTGAATTGTCCAACAAATAGATGCTCTGTGTGTGTGTGTGTGTGTGTGTGTGTGTGTGTGTGGTGTGGTGTGGTGTGGTAAATCTCTTTGGATTTATAATGGCTCATCAGAGAACATAGCAACCTCTAAAATTTTGTTGCAAGGTGAGAAAATACCAGGCAGAGACAAGTTATTAAAAAGAAGGAATACATCACTTTGAACTTTAAACACTTGTTCTTAACACTTGATGCCTCTATAGCAACAAATAACATGACAGATATATGTGATTTATAATTTTTTTTGTTCAGAAAAACAGTGATAAAATTAAGTTGATGGATATAGTAGCCATGAGACAGAATCATTCTGTGTCTATGTAAGCTGTATATAATAAACACTCTAAAATAATGCCCTCTATTTCTAAAACACAGTTGCTGATACTATTTATATTATTCAGTCATCTGGCAAGAAAATCTTCTCTCAATACTCTGAAAACCTAAATCATTACAGCTGATATTCAGGAAATTGAGGAATATGATGGCTAACTCAAAGAAACATTTCAACTATATTTTTTGGAATGTGAACAAAAGAGGTGGTGTGGTAGATAGAAAAATGACCCTGCAAATATACCCATGTCCTAATCCCTGAAACCTGCTAATAAGTTGCCTTACATGGCAAAAGGGACTTTGCAGATGTGATAATTAAGGACCTTGAAATGGGGAGATTATCCTCATCTACCTGAGTGATCCCAGTGTGATCATAAGGGTCATTTTAAAGAAATGTAGGAGGGGCAGAGTCAGAGAAGATGTCACAACTGAACCTGAGGTTGGAGTGACTTTAATTTCTGGGTTTTTTTTTTCTTTTTTGAAGATAGAGGGGGTCATAAGACAAAGAATGGAGGTAGCATCCAGAAGCTTGAAAAGGCTGGGAAACTATTACTCCTCTAGAGCCTCCAGAAGGAATTCAACCTGGCTGATGCCTTAATCCTAGTCATTTCTATAAAAGCCATTTCAGACTTCTGAACTATAAAATAATTACTTTTGCACTGTTTATTATTGTTGTTGTTGTTGTTTGGTCTTCATGATAAGTGTACTTGTTGATTCCCATCACCTGTTTAACCCATTCTCCTACTCACCTCCCCTCTGGTAACCAACAGCTTCTTCTGTGTTGTTGAGTCTTGTTTCTTGGTTTCTCTCTCTCTCTCTCTCTCTCTCTCTCTCTCTGTATTTGTCCCCTTTGCTTGTTTGTTTTGTTTCTTAAGTTGCACATATGACTGAAATGATATGGTATTTGTCTTTGACTGACATTTCACTTATCATCATACGCTAGTTCCATCTATGTTGTTGCAAATGGCAAGATTCTGATCTTTTATGTGGCTGTACACACACACACACACACACACACACACACCACTTCTTCTTTATCCATTAATCAATTGATGAACATGTGGTGTGCTTCCGTAATATGGCTATTGTACATAATGCTGTCTTAAACGTAGGAATGTGTGTGTCCCTTTAAATTAGTGTTTTTGTGTTTTTTGAGTAAATACCCAATATGTAATTCATGGACCACAGTGTACTTCTATTTTTAACTATTTAAGGAAACTCCATACTGCTTTCCACAGTGACTGCAGCAATTTTCATTCATACCAACAGTGCACAAGGGTTCCTTTTTCTCCACATTCTTGCCAACACTTGTTATTTGTGGTGTTAATTTTAGTCATTCTGACAGGTGTGAGGTGATAGCTCATTGTAGTTTTTATTTGCATTTCCCTCATGATGATTGATGTTGATCATTTTTTCATGTGTCTGTTGGCCATTTGTATGTCTTCTTTGGAGAAATATCTATTCCTGTCTTCTCCCATTTTCTAATTGGATTATTTACTTTTTAGGTATTGAGTTGTAAAAGCTCTTTATATATTTTGTATACTAACCCTTTATTGGATATGTAATTTGTAAATATCTTCTCCCATTCCGTAGTTTTAGTTTTGTTAATTATTTCCTTCACTGTACAAAAACTTTTAATTTTTTTTTAATGTTTTATTTATTTCTAGCAGAGAGAGAGAGAGACAGCGTGAACAGGGGAGGGTCAGAGAGAGAGGGAGTCACAGACTGAAACAGGCTCCAGGCTCTGAGCTGGCAGTCAGCACAGAGCCCGACGCGGGGCTCGAACCCGCGAACCGCGAGATCATGACCTAAGCGAAAGTCGGACGCTTAGCCGGCTAAGCCACCCAGGCGCCCCCAGAAACTTTTAATTTTGACGTAGTCCCAATAGCTTAGTTTTGCCTTTATTTCCCTTGCCTCAGTAGACATATCTAGAAAAATGTTGCTATGGCCAATGCCAGAGAAATTACTGCCTATATTTTCTTCTAAGATTTTTATGGCCAGTCTCACATTTAGGTCTTTAATCCATTTTGAATTTATTTTTATTTATGGTGTAAGAAGGGGGGCTGGTTTCAGTCTTTTGAATGTAATTGTTCAGGTTTACCAGCACCATTTGTTGAAGAGAGACCATCTTCTTCCTATTGGATATTCTTTCCACTTCTGTCAAAGATTAACTGATCATATAATGTGGGTTTGGTTCTGAGTTTTCTATTCTGTTCTATTGACTCTAAGTGGTTTTTGTTTTCGTTTTTGTTTTTGTTTTGTGCTGGGACCATACAGCTTTGAAGTCTGGGATTGTGATACCTCCAGTTTTATTTTTCTTTTTCAATATCGCTTGTTTGTTTTGGTTCCATACAAATATTAGGATTGCTTTTCTCTAGCTGTATGAAAAATGCTGCTGATATTTTGATAGGGATTGCATTAAATCCAGAGATTGCTTTGGGTAACATAGACATTTTAACATTATTTTAACCCATGAGCATGGAATGTCTCTCCATTTCTTTGTGTCATTTTCAAATTTTTCATCAGTGTTTTATAGTTTTCAGAGCACACGTCTTTCACTTCTATGTTAAGTTTATTCCTAGGATTTTATTATTTTTGGTGCAATCATAAATGGGGTTGTTTTTTTAAATTTTGCTTTTTGCTGCTGCATTATTAGTGTATAGAAATGCAACAAATTTTTGTACATTAATTTTGTATCTTAAGACTTACTGAATTTATTTATCAGTTCTAATAGTTTTTTGGTGGAGTTTTTAGGGTTTTCTATGTATATTATCATGTCATTTGCAAATAGTAAAGGTTTTACTTCTCTCTTGCCGATTTGGATGCTTTTTATTTTTGTTCTCTGAATGCCGGGGCTAGGATTTCCAGTACTATCTTGAATACGTATGGTGAGAGTGGACATCCTTGTCTTGTTCCTGACCTCGGGGGAAAAGCTCCCAGTTTTTCTCCATTGAGTATAATATTTGCTATAGACATTTCATGTAATGCTTTTAATATGTTGAGGTGTGTCCCCTCTGAACCTACTTTGCTGAGGGTTTTTATCATGAATGTATATTGTATTTTATCAAATGCTTTTTATGCATCTATGGAAATGATCATATGATTTTTCTTTTATTGATGTGATATATCATGTTGATTGATTTGTGAATATTGAACTATCTTGCATCCTGAGAATGAACTCCACTTGATCATTGTGAATAATTTTTTAATGTATTGTGGGATTTGGTTTGCTAGTATTTTGTTGAGAATTTTTGCATCTGTGTTCATCAGAAATATTGGCCTGCGGGTGTGTGTGTGTGCGTGTGTGCGTGCGCGCACGATGTCTTTATCTGACTTTGTTATCAGGGTAATGCTGGCCTCCTAGAATGAATTCGGAAGTCTTCCTACATTTTGTATTTGTGGAACAGTTTGAAAGGAATAAGTATTAACTCTTCTTGAAATGTTTGGTAGAATTCACCCATGAAGCCATCTTGTCCTAGACCATTGATAGTTGGGAGTTTTTAAATTATTGTAACAGAGAGACAGGTCCCAAAGGTGTGGTGACAAAAGAATTAAGAAGCAGGGAACTAAGACTCTCCCGGAGCCAAAGCATCAGTCTCCTGACTCAAGCCTCTTTTATTTCCTATTTGTCTGATAACAGCAAGCACATACAGCATAGAATTTGGCATCTTGACAGGTCATGCACCTGCAGTGTATTCCATACTTGGTCACAAGTACACCTGATTCCAGATGAAACACTCCTATCCCTGGCCTGGCGTCCATATGATGTCCTTCTGGAGAGAACTAGCAGTCCTGGTGGCTTTCTGAGCTGGGAATGGAACTGCTTTCAGTTCCTTGGTGGTCTGTCCCATTCCTTCAGGACATTCCTACAGTGCCTCCAGCTTCTTGTTCTCCAATATTATTGATTCAATTTTATAGTTGGTAATCAGTTTGTTCAAATTTTCTATTTCTTCTTGTTTGAGTTTTGAGAGGTTATACCTTTCTAGAAATTTATCCATTTCTTCTAGGTTGTCCAGTTTGTTGGGATATAGTTTTTCATAATCTCTTTCAAATGTTTGTGTTTATGTGGTGTCAGTTGTTATTTCTCTTCTTTGATTTGTAGTTTTGTTTATTTGAGTCCTCTTTCTCTCTCTCTTTTTTTTTTTGGTAAGCATTTTTTTTGGTAAGTATTGCTAGAGGCTTATCATTTTTGTTGATCTTTTCAAATAACCAGCTTCTGGTTTCATTGATCTATTTTTTTGTTTGTTTCTATTTTGTTTACTTAATGTCTATTCTTTACTCTTCCCTTCCTTCTAGTGGGTTTGGGTTTTGTTTGTGCTGCTTTTTCTAGTTCCTTTAGATGTAAGTTTAGGTTATTTATTTAATTTTTTTTTTTTTTTTTTTGCTTTTTGAGGTAGACCTGTATTGCTATATACTTCCCTCTTTTAACACCTTTTGCTGCATTTTAACACCTTTTGCTGCATCCCAAAGATTTTTGGACTTCTTAGTTTTCATTTTTATTTGTCTCCCTGTAATTTTTCATTTCCTCTTTGATTTCTTGGTTGACCCTTTCATTGTTTAGTATTATATTACTTAACCTCCATGTTCTTGTGTTCTTTCCGGTTTCTTTTTTCCTGTGGCTGATTTCTAGTTTCATAGCATTGAGTTTAGAAAAGATGCATGGTATGACTTTGATCTTTTTTAATTTGTTGACATTTGACTTGTAGCCTAATGAGTGGTCTACTCTGAACAGTGTTTCATGTGCACTTGTAAAGAATGTGAATTCTTTCTGGATGGAATGTTCTGAATATATCTGTTAAATCGATCTGGTCTAGTGTCATTTAAAGCCCTGTTTCCTTATAGATTTTCTGTTCGGTGGGTCTGCTCATTGATTTAAGTGGGGTGTTAAATTCTCCTATTAATATTGTATGAGTGTCAATTACTTCCTTTATGATTATTATTAACTATTTTATATATTTAGATGCTTACATGTTGGGTGCATAAATATTTACAGTCATATAATCTTGTCTTTTTCCTTTATTATTATATAGTGTCCTTCAGTGTCTCCTGTATATTTTTTCTTCTAAAAATTTTTTTAAGTTTAATTATTCATTTTGAAAGAGAAAGAGTGAGTGAGAGAGAGAGAGCAAGAGAGAGAGAGAGAGAGAGAGAGAATCCCAAGCAGTCTCCACACTGTCAGCACAGAGCCTGACATGGGCTGTGGGATTATGACCTGAGTTAAAATCAAGAGTCAGATGCTTTACAGACTGATCCACCCAGGGGTCCCAGAAGTCTATTTTTTTCTGAAAGAAGTATTGGTGCCCTGGCTTTCTTATGTCATCCATTGCATGATAAATATTTCTCCATCCTCTCATTTTCAAATCCAGATGTCTTTAGGTCTGAAATGGGTCTCATGTAGGCAGCATATAAATGGGTCTTATTCTTTTTATTATTCTGTGTCTCGCTCTCTTTCTGACCCTCCCATGCTCAAGCTCACTCGCTTGTGCTCTCTCTCTCTCTCTCTGTCTCTCAGAAATAAATAAAACATAAAAAAAAAGATCTACTGACAACATTCTACATATCTGACAATACAGAACAGAAACAAAATGTTTCAGATGTATTCATGTTTTCTGAAAAATAAACAAATGTCTTTATTTAAAAAAAAAAAAAAACTCGGGGTGCCTGGGTAGCTTAGTCAGTTGGGCGTACGACTTTCGCTTGGGTCATGATCTCATGGTTCGTGGGTTCGAGCCCCACGTCGGGATCTGTGCTGACTGCCAGGTCAGAGCCTGGAGCCTATTTCAGAGTCTGTGTCTCCCTCTCTCTCTGACCCTCCCCTGCTCATGCTCTCTCTCTCTCTCCCCTAGAAATAAATAAAAATATTTTAAAAAACTCAAAAGCAACTTTTAAGAACACATCAAAGTATAACTATAAATGTGTATTTTCTATGGCTTAGCTAAACAGATTGCAATTAATGAAAAATAGAATATTTTTTTACTAAACAATTTTAAAAGCTATAAAACACATGGCAATAAAGCAGATTCTTTTAAAAGTCATTAGATGAGTGTTCTCAAAATACGTGAAGAGAAACCATTCTAGAATCTCATTCTAAAATGGGGAGATTTATGTTTGGAATCAGTGCATACTACAGCTTTGCCCTCTTCAACTTCTATATTATGTCACTACTAAGACCTGCCATAAAGAATCATAGTCAAATTTAAGCTTTTCCCCTGTTTGTTATTTAAATATGGGACCCATAAGGGGCACCTAGGTGGCTCAGTCAGGTCATTACCTCATGGTCTGGTCCATGAGTTCAAGCCCCATGTCAGGCTCTGTGCCTACTCAAACTGTGTCTCCCTCTCTCTCTCTGGCCCTCCCCTGCTCTCTCTCTCTCTCTCTCTCTCTCTCTCTCTCAAATCAACAAACATTAAAAAATTTAAAAATAAATATGTGACCCATTCATTAATTGCAAAGGGAATGTTGAGGCAAATGAGTATCAAATTTATTCTACAAAATCAGGGGTATTATAATGTATTAATCAACTTTGAATTGGGGGAAACACTTAAAATTAAGGTGATGGAGCTTAATAATTTCTATTAGTTCTAGCCTTGTTCCTATCCGACAGAGGTCAGAGGTTAGATGTGTTACATAACCTGTCCTTAATTATCTTACGCTTAAGTGGTGGAAATAGAATCAATAGAAATAAGCTAGTCTATTTTTTGTGTGTTAAGGTATTCTGCTTTTCTGATATTTTGAAATCTTTATCTGTCATCCTAAATTTTTCAAATTATAGGAGTAAGAAATATTCATTTTATCTCAGAGCAAATGTTTCAGGGAGATCAGAGAAACAACATATTGTGCTTTTGGAGGTTTATTTGCATCCCCCCATTTCCCCAAAATAGTACTTTCTGTATAATAAATTAGAGACGTGATGAATTAGTGGTGACATTGAACAGAAAATGAATAGCATATTGAGCAGTAATAATTCATAGACTCTAAAAAAATTGACAATCTGATAACATGCTAGGTATACTGCAGAACTGAAGTATCTGTCTTGACACAATTGAGTGATTTCTAAATTATCCCTTTCAAATAAAAATAAATTCTTATATTGGCATCTATTGATTCTGTCAAATTTAGTATTTAATTGCTCAAAAAGAATAGACTTTAAGAATCCATACTATATGCCCCCCCAAAACAGTAACTTTTTAATATAATTAATTTACATTTTCCCTATGATTTAAGGGTATTAGAGTGATACCCTGCTTGCAAAAGGTAACTGTGGACTAAAGCCTTGAATCTGTTTTCATTCAGGTCTATCAGTCATATTAAGTTCAGGAATGGTTATAATAGTTAAGAGTATTTAATATCAGGTGACTTTATTTTTATACACATAATGCTTAAAAATTGTGCGCTTCTTTATACAGTAAGAAAACTTGTCATGTATAAGGTAGAATTTGTTAATCATAAATAACCACTTATGTAAAACAATATTATCATGGTTACAGTATATAAAGAAGATACTTTCCATAATGTGGTGCTACAGGCACAGTTGCTGAAAGTAACCCTGAACACTTTGTGTTGCCTGCATATTAGCCAGCTCTGACTGTGGATTCCTTCAACCAACTTTCTTTTCCCATAGCACTGGGGCTTCCTCTCTCAACAAGGGAATATGCCTTCAGATTTAAGATCTCCAGGTATTGAAAGACAAGTGTTTCCAGAACAATTTTAAAAGTAGATGGGCCCAGGGCACCTGGGTGGCTTAGTCGGTTGAGCGTCAGACTTCCGGTTAGGTCATGATCTCGCGGTTCGTGGGTTCGAGCCCCGTGTCGGGCTCTGTGCTGACTGCTAGCTCAGAGCCTGGAGCCTGTTTCAGTCTGTGACACCCTCTCTCTCTGATCCTCCCCTGCTCACACTGTCTCTCTCTCTCTCTCTCTCTCCTAGAAATAAATTTTAAAAAAAACATAAAAAAAGGTAAAAAAAAAAAAAGTAGATGGGCCCAAAATTCAAGAGGTTGTTTATTCTCTTAATGTAAGAAAGCTGCTTTCCTATTCTTGTCATATAAAAAAGGATGGAGGGCTCAATGCTTCAACAGAACCAATGCTTCTGCACACCTCTCTGTGGAATGATGGGAGTATCAAGGGCTCCTAAAAAAAATCACTTGTTGACCTCGGCCCTTTGTAAGTTTTCTCAATATATTCCTTAGCCCATGTCATATAAAATTCATTTTGAATCATACTGTACAGCAGATAAAGGCTAAGAAGGGATATGATTTGCATTGCAAGCTTCTTCATGATGTTTCAAAACTTACTTAAATTATAGTTTCTATGTTGAGATATAATTATGCACTGACTTTTATATAAAAATAAATCATTGAGAAAAATGATAGTTCATCATTTTTAGCATTAGGGAATAAAAGAAAGTGAAGACCAATACTTAAAAGTAGCACTTTGTCATTTTATTCAGGGAAAATTAACATAATATTAAATATTATGACAACTGTAGATTCACAAAATTCACAAAATTTTATACTATGCTTCATTTTATTGGATAAAAGCATCCAATATTTTCCCAATATGCAGTTTATAATCTTAGTTATTAAGCTTTATAAAATCCTCTTCAGTGCTTATATACATTTTTCTAAACCTTTTAGATTAAATCTATAAAGATGAATACATTTTTACATAATTAAATTCAGATTTTGAAAGCACAGTGCTCCAAATACCACCATACTATATACAAACGACCAAATATAATGTAATGTTTAACATGGTGACTGCACATTTGGTTTGCCTGAGACATTTCTGGTTTATGTCTATTGTCCTGTCATCCATCTAGTTTAGCATTTGTCCCAGATTTTTAAAATTTATTAACCAAATATTTATAGAGTTGTATTTATAAATAACATGGGTATGATAAAACTCAAAAATATTTCATTTCTAGTTTCTGTCACATCCTCCTAATCTACCTAAAATTTTTGGTTATTTGAGAAGATGACACTCAAAAATGCAGAAGGTACATTTATGTATCTTTCAGTAAAGCATGCCTTTTCATAAGAATCACATGTCTCCTCTATATTAATTGACTTGGTTACTCTTTAAGCATAGTTAAGTTTTTCCAATGTTTTTTTATTTTTAATGTCATCAAACGTTTCTGCTATTGATTAATTGAGAAAAAAATACAACCTTGGAAGTTTATTTTGTTAAAAGTGAAACAAATAATATGTTACTGAAAGTTTAGTTAAAATTTGACATGAATGACACGAATATTTTAACCAATTTTGGTGAAGCAAAGCTTTATGATAAAACAATATTCACACTAAATTAAGAAACCTACAGAGCAGAAATGTACTTGGAATTGCTTTGGGATTATACACATAAATTGTAATTATACCCAAACAAGATGGGTATTTCTGCCAATGGAAATAGAAGCTTAAGGTTGTCAAAATTTAGAATTTTTGCCCTTACACAACTAAAGTAAAAATTTTATGGCAAAACCAATTTTGAATTGCACATAAGCAAAAACTCAGACTAAGAGTGCATGTACCCTTCACTTTTCATTTTCTACATTACATTTCAGAAATATTTGAGCTGTAAAATTTTTGTAAGCCCATCTAAATGCACAAAAATAATTTTTTGTAAATACTTATACTAAATTTTTACTTCTCTGTGTTAAAAATAAAGGACATCTTTAATAAAAAAAATAAAGTGATAGAAAATATCAGATTTAAAGACTAGCAAATTGAGATGGATTAAAATAAAACTTGCAAACAGGAAGGCACTTAAATTTATACCTATAAAATCAAGAACAGAATTAACTGAGAGTTCAAGTTATTTATAATATTTAATATAGAAAATCTATATTTGTGCTTTGAAATATCTCAAACTGTGGAAACAATCTTTTGATAGTTCTACTTTTAATTGGATGAATTGATAGTCTTGTGCCCTCTTAATCTTCAATGCCTATCTTAAAATTTTTAATTTATATTTATTGAAATATTTAAAGTAACCTTAGGTAAGAACAGTTAATTTCATGGGTTTTGTCTTGTGCAATATTTATTAAAGAAGAAACTCTGTTTGGAAACAGAAAGACCATAGCTGATAATATCCTGGGTTTAGTAAACTTTATTTTGAGCTTATAAAAGACTTAAGCACCTAGAGTGAATATTTTCATTAAAAAAAATAGAATCTTCAGTAGAATCTAACAATTTCAAATTTGTTGACTATTAAAGGCAATTTTAAAGAATATCATAGAAAACTTAAAAAAAAAGACCGTATTTGAAAAAAAAAAACATTTTACAGAAGCCTATTGACATAGTTTTAGGAACAGATACAGCTAAAAAACATATTAAAGTATGTGAATATATGCCAAGAGTAATTTATTAATTATAAACCTTTCTAAACTTTATTTATTTTGAGAACAAGTACAAGTGGAGGGTAGGGTAGAAAGAGAAGGAGAGAGAGAATCTCAAGCAGGCTCCATGCTGTCAGCACAGAGCCTGATTTGGGGCTTAAACCCACAAACTGTGAGTTCATGACCTGAGCTGAAATCAAGAGTCAGATGCTTAATCAACTGAGCCACCCAGGCTCCCCTATTATTTAATGGTACAGAAAAATAAATGAGACTATAACTTAAAAAATATGTGTATACATATTTTAGAAATATTAACCTTAAAATATTTTTGATATAAATTAAAAAGAGCTAGCAATATAAAATAAGTAGTCAATGAAATTATATTTTAAAATTTTTAGTAACTCCATTTACTGTCCAAAACTTTCGTTAGGAAGAATAATCACCCATTGTTGTATATCCTTCCAATTCTTTGCAATTATCCTTACCCCAAATTTGGTCATTCACAAACCATACCACTGTTCTATTCTACTCCCCACTGATTTCAATATCCTTATAATTGATATATATTCTAACTCTATACCAAGTATGTGGTAGTGATAAACTTTTCCATTACTTGAAATAAAATATCATTATACATACTCTTGAATGATAGTTGAATTGGGCACAAAATTCTTAGGTGACATATATATTTCCTTAGAACTTTTTTTTTTTTGCTTTATTTATTTCTGAGAGAGAGAGAGACAGGGTAAGCAGGGGAGGGTCAGAGAGAGATAAAGAATCTGAAACAGGCTCCAGGCTCTGAGCTGTCTGTCAGCACAGAGCCCATTGCAGGACTCGAAACCACAAACTATGAGATTACGACCTGAGCCGAAGTTGGATACTTAACCAACTGAGCCACCCAGGTGCCCCATATTTCCTTAGCACTTTTAAGATACAATTCCATTGTCTTCGAGTCTCTGTCCTTACTACTGAAAATTGTCTGTTCTTTTTAACTAACTGAACTTTAGAGTTGCTTTCAACACTTTTTATTCAGATTTTGTGGGGAGCAACTCAACTTTTAACAAGGTATCTATTTTTATTCTCAAGTTAGTTGACATACAGTTTAATCTTTGCTTCAGGAGTAGAATCCAGTGATTCATCACTTAAATATAACACCCAGTGCTCATCCCAACAAGTGCCCTCCTTGCACTCACTTTCTTTGGGAATAAGTGCTTGATTTCAATTTGATAAATGCCTTTACTATATTCTAGTTGATATCAGCCATTTTCAAATATTGCTTCCGTGACATGCCTTCTATTTTCTTCTTTTTGAAGTCCTCCTAATGAATGTAGCTAACTCTACTGCCTGGCCAGTCTGCACCATCCCCAGACTGCTTTCTTCTTACACACTTTTACTGAAAAGACTGCTAAATACTCAGTTTACGAGTTTCTCTTGAATAAGGGTTTGACAAGCGGCAGTTTTAATCAAAGAGGTGGTAAATGGAATTGTTAGCATTTCTGAGGAAATTCTTTCATGATGAAAAGGGATATCCAGCTACTGTTTGTCCTTTCCTCTTCCTTCTTCTTGTCACAAATTAAAATCCAACGAGAGGAGGTTCAATGGTCTTCATCTGGACCTAAGTAAAAGGCTGACATAGAATTAGAGAAGGCATCTGTGATGTATGAGGCACAATTTTGTTGCTAATTAGATGTCTCCAAATTTCTATTTCTAATTATATAATAAATTACATTCTAATTAATATTATTTCCAATTATATAATTAACTCAGTTTCTTTAGAGTCTGAAGAAAGGATTTAGGTGGTGATACTTGACTTGAGAGAAACATACTCAGGGAGGAGAAACAAAACAAAGAAAGATACCAAACAACGTAATGCAATGCATTATCACCCTGAGTACCTGTTCACCAAGAGACACAGAGAGATACAACAGGTTCTCAGTAAACATATTCGCTGGGCACATGAAATATTTTTATAATGATGAAAAGAGGAACTTTACATAAAAGTAGTTAACTGGGGAAATATTAGAAGGTCTCCTGCTTCCTATGAGATTACAGAAAGGGAAACATGGGCATAACTTGGTGGAATCTCTTGTATTTCCATGTCATGATGCACAGTTCCATGATGGCCATTTATTAAACTATATCCCATACTCTGTGGCATAGTATTTCATCCAGTCTAAAAAGACTGGAGAAGAGGTGCTCCTGAAGGGTGGTTTTGGACAAGAGAGAAGAAAGGAGCTAATTGAGAGCATCTAAGAAAACACAGCATTTTCATACTTAAAATTCCAATACTTAACTTGAGGTTCCTCATGTCTCTTCCTTTATTTTCTATCATAGAACTAGAATATAGTTATATTATTCATGTATCTATTATCTTTCAACCATTAATAGTTCTAATACTTTCTAAGCTCCTGACGACAAGGATTTTTGTCTGTTTTGTTTTTGTAGTTAAGATGCTATATTCAACCACCAAGAACAATAATCTTCTGGTGTACAATATGTGAATAATTGCAGCCATGATGTCTTGCCTAAATTCTTGGATATTAATATGAAGGTGAACCAGGTTCATCTTTTGGTGTTTTGGACAACTTGGAGTTATTCATATTAGACATCCCCTACATTGCAGGTGATAAGATTTGACCTAGTGTTCTAATGGTTAAGAATATTAATTTAAGGGGCGCCTGGGTGGCTTAGTCGGTTAAGCGTCCGACTTTTGCTTAGGTCATGATCTCGCGGTTCGTGGGTTCGGGCCCCGCGTCAGGCTCTGTGCAGACTGCCAGCTCAGAGCCTGGAGCCTGTTTCAGTCTGTGACTCCCTCTCTCTCTGACTCTCCCCTGCTCACGCTGTCTCTCTCTCTCTCTCCTAGAAATAAATAAAACATTAAAAAAAACTTCAAGAATATTAATTTAAAATTTTTTATTGTTTATTTTTGAGAGAGAAAGAGACAGAGAATGAGCAGGGGTAGGGGCAGAGAGAGAGAAGGAGACACAGACTCTGAAACAGGCTCCAGGCTCCGAGCTGTCAGCACAGAGCCCGACACAGGGCTCAAACTCACGAATCGTGAGATCATGACCTGAGCCAAAGTTGGACGCTTGACCAACTGAGCCACCCAGATGCCCCAAGAATATTAATTTTAGATTCAGATTGCTTGGATTTAAATTCTAGCTCTTATACTTTTATAATCTTGTGAAAATATTTAAACCATTTTAACTTTTCTCTTCTGCCAAATAATTCTATAATATCTTTCTTATGGTCATTGTAAGGAATATATGCAGACTCATACATAATTTTAGGGGTGTCTGGGTGACTTGGTTGAGTGACTTCAGCGCAAGTCATGATCTCACGATCAGTGATCTCAAGCCCCACATCAGGCTCACTCTTGTCAGCACAGAACCCAATCCAGATCCTTTTCACAGACATGCCACCCCACCACTACTGCCTTCACTTTCTCAAAAATAAACATTTTAAAAATGTTTTGAGATGTAGTCCTCTGATGGTGTTCTTATACTCAGGGTCTAGCCACAAAAGCAGAAAATACTCAAAATATTTAAAATGGAGTTTAATGTACATTTGTTACACAAGTGTACATTACACAAGGTACTCCAGGATCAATAGTAGAATGTAGCTACTGTGTAGACATTAGGCATAAAGGGGTATGGTAATGTCATGTGAACTCCGGAGCCAGAGTTATGTGATTGGAAGCTAGTGCCTTGAAGGGGATGCAGCCACTGCTTGATGACCAGGGTAGGATGACGCACAAGGCCAAGATAGACAATATAGTCTGCTTCCTCCCTTCTTCCACCTTTCCATCCTCCCATATGCAGAGCCCAATTGTAAGCCAACTGACCAGGGATTTTTGAAAACAGTTTATGGGATCAGATCTCCCAATTTCACAGAGCAAAAAGGAAAAGGGCAAGAAAGGGGTATGAGGGCAAACGGGACAATGTTCTGTTCCATGTTAGCTGTCATTATTAGAATCATCTTTGCCAATATGTCAGCCTCTCCCAGCTCAACTGTTCAATGTAATTCAAACCATTTTTATTTAGGATTACCTATAAATTGCTTTCTAGACTGTTGCATTTGAAAGCAGAAATAATACTTATAATCCACATTACAAAAGTACCTTTTTCATGAAAGATACTCAAGTATTCAAGTAATAAATGAGATTGATTTTATAAATCCATATTAGGACTTTACAATCAAGACTTGACCAGTTCACTTCTAATTTCATTTTATGGTTTCCTTGTAGAATAAATCACAATTTTTATGCAAAGCAAATGAATACCCCATTTTCATTACCAGCTCTCAATACTAGAGAAATCACATGATCCAGGGCAATTGTCATGATAAAGAGTTTCTAACATTGTTTTCTTTATGCTGTATGATAGTTTTAATCAATGAATGATTCATTGTATCTAAACATTGCTCTTTGTTTCTCAAAGCCAATTAGTTTTAGCATTAGTGAGTCATATTTTCTTAACTTTATTTGAAATATCTGTGAATCTAAATTCTGTCCATTTAACAAATGGTAAGTTTTAAGAGTACTTCCTCTCAAAAGTTGTTTAATTCATGAAATTCCATATCACTTTTGTAAAAAGAATACCTTAATTTTATAAAGATACATTGGAATCTTTTTCTTTAAAATTTCTTCAAACTAATGTATATTCAAATGCAATGCCATTTATATACAGGATATCCTATTATAAATCCTGTTCCTTGCCAGCTATACATAGAAGTCAGTTTTAGAAAAAGATATTTTTATTATTTAACTTATGCTATTTCTAAAATTACTCTGCTTTTCAAAGTGAACACTCCTAGGTACTTAAAAAGGTTTTAAGTTTATTTATCAACATCGTGCACTCTCCCTCTGGCATTTAGACACACTTTACCTTTCTCATTGCACAAATACAGTGTTTGGAACTGAAGCTTTTCTGTGATGTACCAGATACAGAATTTAAAGAATAAAGGAGTAGGAATAAATGGCTCCAATTTCTCATAGTAAGTTGAATAAGATACTTTGTTAGAATAGCTACAACTCCTACCCATGCACTTATTATAAATGAATCTCTCTCTAGTTTGTGTCTTTCTACTGAGATATTTATAGAACCAGATGTTTTGAACATTTCCTGAAAATTGTACCATATTTCAAAAAGTATTGGTAATTAGTGGTTTACAGTGCAATATATTTCATCATCCTTTCACTACTTCAATTATTTCACTACTTCAATCACTACTTTAATCCATAGGGTATAGAATATGAAAATTGCCTAGTCCCAAGGGTAAGGCTGTGGGGATTGGGACTGTCGCTACTAAAGTTATGGAGAAAAGAATCTAGGTTTAAAGCAAGGCAGCATCATGAATATGTACCAGAGTTAGAATTTATCTCTGCTCCCCCCACAAAACTGATAGGAGATAAAATCTAGAGAGGAAATGAATATATATAGTTTAAAATCAAGAACATGCTTAAGAGTCAGGAGATCAATAACAACTATTGGAAGAGACTATAAGTAACTATGTTGTAGGTTGACATGATTGTGAGATTTTAGCCTTTTAAAGCATGGTTAAAATTCTCCCTGAAGCATTTGTAGATACATGTAAGTCTACAGAATGATATAGTTGATATATACCTGAAGTAATGAACTTTGTTAACAATTGAATGTATGTATTTAGAATATGATGTTTTATACAGATTCTGCCAACAAGAGGGTCTGGATCTAATTTATCCTGGTATTAGTTGAGGACACTTAATCTAAATCCTGCTTTAAAAAGGTAATTTATAACCTTTTTGAATTGTATACTCTCAAGTGTGTAGAAACAGTGCAATAGAAATATAATGTGAGCCACACATGTGAACCTATTTAATTTTAATTTTTCTGCTATGATCTTGCTTTCTTATTGTCTATTTTGTCTTATGGATATATTGCAAATATTTCTCCCTATCCTGTGATTTGATGTTTCCTTTTCTTTAGGGTATTCTTTTAATAGAAAAAAGATTTCAATTTGATACAGCTCCATGTATAATTTTCAAAAGTTTACTATGTTTTGATCTATCTCCCAAAATTTTACAAAATTTTGTATATTCTTCTATAAGTTTTCTGGTTGTTTTTTTTATATCTGTGTTTTAATTTGTATTGTTCTTTGGTATGGTATAGATAAGGCAAATATTATTTTCCCAAATGGATATTAACAATTTATGGGTAGGTTTGTTGTTGAATCTTTCCACTGATCTATAAATATATATTTCACAAATATTAGCTTTATAGTAAACCTTTAAATTTGGTAGTATTTTCCCTACTACATACAATTTTTTTATTCATTCATTGATGGACATATAGGTTATTTCCACATCTAAGTTATTATGAATCAAACTGCTATAAATTTGGGGTACAAATTTTTGCAGAAACATATGTTTTCATTTCTCCCAGACATATACCTAGGAGCACAATTGCTGGATCATACAGTAACTCTGTTTAACATTTTTTAGAAGCTGTTTTCCACAATGGCTACATGATTTTACATTCCCACCAGTAATACATTAGGATTCTAAGTCCTCACCAACACTTGTTAATTTTCTTTATATTCCCATCCCTTAGGAACTATCAAAGAGCTATCTCATTGTGGTTTTGATTCACATTTTCCTAGTGACCACTGATGGCAACCATCTTCATGTGCTTATCGGCTGTTTATGTATCTTAATTGGAAAAATGTCTATTCAAGTCTCTTTCCCATTTTTTAGATTTAGCGGTTAGAGATGGAAGTGTTCTTTGTATTTTCTTAATACCAAGCCTTGATCTATGATTTGAAAATATTTTCTTCCATTTTATATGTTGCCTTTTTATTTCCTTAATAATGTTCTTTAAGGCACATTGTTTTTAAAGCTCACCTTCTGCATATGAGTTTTTTGTTGCTTTTGCCTTTGGTATTAAATCTAACAATCCATTGTCAAATAGAAGAAAACAGAGATAATTCATGATCTCCTGAGAAGACTTTTAGCTTGTACATTTAAGTCATTGATCCATTTTGAGTTGATAGGGGTCCAATTTCATTTCTTTGCATGCAGTTAATTCTCTCCTTGTTCCCCACCAAGTGGTCTTGACTTCTTTCTCAAAAAGTAAGTGGCCATGGGTTTCTGGGTTCTCAATTATATTCCCTTGATTTGTATATTCATCCATATGCCTGATATCAATTCATATGCTCATGGACCCATATTTTCATTTTCCTTAGATAAATACCTAGGAGTGTAATTGCCGAATTAAATAATACATATACTTTTAAAGAAGTTAGTTTTAGTTTTTTCCTCACCATGTTCAGTATCCTACAGCTGGGTTTATTGACCCTCTGTACAAAATTGAGACTTCTGGGGCACCTAGGTGCTCAGCTGGTTAAGCGTCAGACTTTGGTTCAGATCATAATCTCACAGTTCATGAGTCTGAGCCCCATGACAGGCTCTGGGCTGACAGCTCAGAGCCTGGAGCCTGCTTTGGATTCTGTGTCTCCCTCACTCTCTCTCCTCCTCCTCTCTCTCTCAAAAATAAACATTAAAAAAATGAGATTTCTGTTGGTGAAAAAGAAATGAAGAGTGATTAGTCAATAGAATGTATCTGTCCCAGTGTATTTCACCAGATGCTGACACAGTCTAAGTGATGAACTTTGAGCCATTCTGGAGAATTATTTTGCACCCGTTATGGAACAAGAATTTCCTGTCCCCTTCAAGTTCCTTCTAGCTGTGCTAATAATCAAATTGACAAGAGACAGAAGGTAAAATTTAATTTTGTGCAATAACACAGACTTGGAAATTCCAAAGAGGTCAGGCAAAATGAAGTATACATGTCATCCTAAACTAGGGAGAAGGAGGTAGGAGTTTGAGCCTTCAAAGTGAAGGAATGCAATTAACAGGGCAATAAGAAGAAAACATATATTTAATAATTAGATTCTTGCCCTTCCATACACATGCTATGATTATAACCCTTATTCTGAAAAAGATCCTCAATGTAAATTCTTTGTGTAGTTGGGGCGGGGGGGGGGGCAAAAGTTTCTCTTGAGCTTGTGGGATCTCAATTGCCTTTAACTCAAAATAATCTTCATGCCAAAGTGATCCATTCTGGGAGTGATCTGTTTCCCCCCTTCCCCCATACTTTCCTGCTCTGAAATTTCCCTGAAGTTTTTAGACATTAAAAGTTAAGCTGGTAGGTGGTTACATCTCATTGAAGAGCCCCTTAGTCCTGAAAAACTGAGTTTAGGAGGTGGTGATGCAGGTGTAATCCCAAAGTTAGACCTGCAGTTCAATTAATCAGGCATTAAATAAGGCATTTATACAGAAACAAAAGAGAAAACAATAGTTAGTGAGTGAATCAAATTATAAGCCAGTTTTTGAGTTCTGAGAGTAGCCAGTTGAGAAGATGTCTAGCTGTCAGGCTTGAAGATTGTTCAGATATACTGAAGACAGGTCATGGCACCCTGACATGTATACTTTGTGGTTCAAATATTGATCTTTAGTGACCCACAGAACAGGCATGAAAATTATCTATACATGAGCTATTGTGGCTATTTCTCAGAAGTTTCCATCAAGTGGTTTATATTCAATTTGCAGGGTCTTCAGGAAAAGGGTGGTTTTAGTTCTCAAATGATTCCAAGTCAGAAAGGTAGAATAAATATAAATATTAGTTTGTAGAGTTGTAGCCAAGCACTGGAGGACACTAAAAGAAATCAGGATCTAGTACAGTTTATAAACAGTATTAAAATCTAATATTCACAAAGGTGTGTTACTGAAACACTTTTTTGTCTATAATCATTCTCATTTTTAACAAAGAAAGCCAAGTTAACATCAACTTACAACAAATATAGTTAAAACAACAACATGGCCCAATTATTTACAAAAGCATGGCAAGAATAGCAGCTGATCAGAGAGGCTCTTTGCTGGAACTTTTTATAAGGAATCTTTAAATTGAACTTTTACCCAACTTCTTGATGTCAGAAGCCAAATACTTGACATCAGACTTCACCTGCAAAACTTATGGATCTGACTGAATCTCTGTCTTTTTAAGGTTTCCAAAAAATCTGCCAGGAAATAGCCTTCTTTATTAACTTAGCCAAGCTGCTATATAGCAAGGTACCAGGGGATTGATATTTCTTTAGAGCCTTCATCAAGTCAGTCAACCTTAGTTCCTCGGAGCTATCTGGTCATATCTGAGTCTATGTCTGTTTTTCTCATATATGACATTCCAGGAAAAGGCTTGGAAATATAATCAATATTTCCAATTATGTCTTGTCATAAAGAGAATAGCCTCCCCTGTAAACAATGTTTCCCATATAATTTAGCATGCCAAATAAGCCTAATTAATTTTTCTTGAAAACATTTTTTTGAAATAGTCCAGGAGCCCTCTGGAAAATTTCAGTTAGATTTTGGATGGAACACTTTAATTTAGAATTTGTTTTTGGAAAGTATGTAAAAAATAGAACTACGGGTTTGAAATTTGATTAGTGTTTCACAATGATCTGTGATCCTATTTAATTATCCATTTAACCAAATGACACTAAAATATATATTAAAGGCAAATATAGAAGATTATATAGGAGTCTTCTATAATGTAAAAGTTAGCTTTTTTCAAATTTTAAATTTAGATTTTAAATTTATTGAATTAACATACAGCATTAATTTCAGATATATAACATAATGATTCAACAATTATATTTCTCATTGAAGATAAGTGTACTCTTAATCTCTCTTATCTACTTCACCCCTCCCTCCACCCACTTCTCCCCTGGCAACCACCAGTTTGTCTTTTTCTTTGTTGTTCAGTTGTTTTGTTTAATAAATTACACATATGAGTGAATCATATATTTGTTTTTCTCTAACTTATTTCACTTAGCATTATGCCCTCTAGGTACATCCATTTGTCCATGTTGTTGCAAATGACAGCTTCTCATTCTTTTTCATAGGTGAGTAATATTTCACTGTGTGTGTGTGTGTGTGTGTGTGTGTGTGTTTAAATGTACCATATTTTTTCTATCCATTTATGGATGGACACTTCCCTAACCTGGGGAAGGAAACAGACATACAGTTCCAGGAGGCACAGAAGGCCCACCAAAAACTAATCCAAGGAGGCTCATGCCAAGACACATATTAAAATGGCAAAAAGTAGTGACAAAAAGAATTTCAAAAACAGCAAGAAAAAAAGTTACATACAAGGGAAACCGCATAAGGACATAAGTTAATTTCTCAGTAGAATTTTTGCAGCCTAGATTGAGTGGCATAATATATTAAAACTAATTAAAGAAAAAAACCTACAAGCAAGAACTCTACCCAGTACAATTATGATTCAGAATACAAAGAGATATGGACTTTCACCAACAAAATAAAGTTAGTTACCACTAAAACAGCTTTACAAGAACAGGAAAGGGAATTCTTTGAATGGAAAGAAAAGGCCATTACAGCAAGAGAAATCAAGGAAAACATTTATGTTTAAAATTGAACCAAAAAACCCCAAACAAACAAAATACCTAGGAGTAAACTTAACCAAGGAGGTAAAAGACTTATACTCTGACAAAGGAAAATATATTCCATGCTCGTGGACTGGAAGAACCAATATTTTAAAGTGTTCATACTACCCAAAACAACCTACAGATTTAATGCAACCCCTACCAAAATACCAGAAAAATTTTTCATAGAACTAGAACAAATTAATCCTAAAATTTATGGAAGCACAAAGACCCCAAACAACCAAAGAAATCTTGAGTAAGAACAAAGTTGGAGGTATTACAAACCAGATTTCAAGAAAGATGACAAAACTGTGGTAATCAAAACAGTATGGTACTGGCACAAAAACAAACTCATAGATGATCAATGGGAAAACACAGAACCCAGAAATAAACTCACTGTTATATGGTCAATTTAAGTATACTTTCATCTCCGTTGTCAATGGCGGAAAAGACAGTTGCTTCAACAAATAGTGATGAGAAAAATGGACAGCTACATGCAAAAGAATGAAACTGGACCACTTCATTACACCACACAAAAATAAACACAAGATGGATTAAGGACCTGAAATCATAAAATTCTTAGAAGAAAACACAGGCAGCAATTTCTTTGACATTGGCCACAGAAATATTTTTATAAATATGTCTCCTCAGGCAAGGGAAATGAAAACAAAACTAAACTATTGGGCCTAAACCAAAATGAAAAGCTTTTATTTTTCTCTCAACTAACATCTTTTTGTTTGTTTCAAGCTTTATTTAAATTCTAGTTAGTTAACATATAGTTTAATATTGGTTTCAGGAATAGAATTTAGTGATTCATCATTTACATATAACAATCAGTGCTATCACAAGTGTCCTCCTTAATATGCATTTAGCCCAACCCTCATCCATCTCCTCTCCAGCAACCCTATTTTTGTTCTCTATAGTTGAATCTCTCATGGTTTGCCTCTCTCTTTTTTTCCTTTCCCTGTGTTCATCTGTTTTGCTTCTTAAATTCCATATATATATATGTATATATATATATATATATATATACATATATATATATATATATATATATATATATATACACATATATATATACTAAATCTCCCACATCTTTATCCATTCATTAGTTGATGGACATTTGGGCTCTTCCCATAATTTGGCTATAAATGCTGCTATAAACATTGGGGTGCATGGGCCCCTTTGAGTCAGTATCATTATATCCTTTGGGTAAATACCTAGTAGTGTAATTGCAGGGTCACAGAGTAGTTCTATTTCTAACTTTTTGAAGAACCTACATACTGTTTGCCAGAGTGGCTGTACCACTTTGTATTCTTACCAACAGCGAAAGAGTGTTCCCCGTTCTCTGCATCCTCACCAACATCTATGGTTTCCTGTGTTGTTAATTTTATCCATACTGACAGGCATAAGGTGGTATGCACAGTGAAGGAAACCATCAACATAAGGCAACCTACTGAATGGGAGAAGTACTTGCAAATGATATATCCAATAAAAGGCTAATATTCACACTATATAAAGAGCTTACATAAAACCAAAAACAAAATAAAGAAAATAAAACCAAAACAAACAATCCAGACTTCAGGGAAGATGGTGGAGTATATGAATCCTAAGTTCACCTCATCCCAAAGATATACCGACATAGCATCTGCTTCATTTTAAATAACTCAGAAAATAACCCAAACACTGGCATAATAGATTCTCACAGCTAAATGTAGAGAAAGGGCCACATCCAAGAGGGTATGAAGAGAGGAGATATGGTCAGGAGCCAAATGGACCTGGGGGAGTGTCCATGAGAGGAAGTCCTTAGGCATGAAAAGGGGAAAGAAAGAGACCTGCATCCCAGGCATGGAGAACCTGCACAGGGAAGGCAAATCCCAATAACATTGGAGCAGAGAATGCAATAACCAGAGAAGCATAATTTTTTTTTGAGTTCTTATAATCAGCAGACCTTAATACCTGGAACTGTAAAAATCAGTAAGGTTGGCTCTGAGGAAGCAGGGAGGGCAAAAAAAGACTGAGTCCCCTCCCTTAAAGAAAGAGTACAACAAACAGCCCATCTGAGATACAGCAGTTTGAAAAATGCCTGGGGTATACCAGAGAGATATATTTTTACTACTCTCAGAGCCTGTATTGGAGGGACAAAGATGACTGGGAGATTTCTCCAAGAACAAATGAGCTGGTGGGCACCATTTTCCTCCTACACACCTAAGCCAGAAAACATGACCACCTGCAGGAATGAGCGAAGTGTCAACACTCTCCACCTAGCTTGTTAACAGTATTCCCCACCCCCTTGTACCTAGCTTGACTCAGCAAGAGTTTTGGGCAGCTGCAGGTTCCCTCCGACACCCAAAACAGACAACAGTAGACCTTGCTGGCACTGTGTACCTCTCTCCAGTGTTCCACTGTTGATTTGGCCCCTCCAGCCCTGCAACCAGAATTTCTAAAGTAGCTCCAGTCCTGCCACACAACCAGCAGACCTGAAAAAACCTTGCTACCACCACCACAGTCTCTTGAAGACCTGCCCCCTCCAGTACACCCTTGGCCATTGTCCATCCAAAACGATGCCACAATGCTGGCATTGACTTAAACATCCCTGACAGAGGCCAGCACCACTCTAAAGTGACCCCATCCCAGAAAGAGGGGAAGAAAATCACACATACCAGTCTGACTGCTGCCCCAGCAGTGGGCTCAGGCCCCACCCATCAACACAAGCTTCTCATGGGACAACACAAGTAAAATGCCTTGCAGTTTGGTGCCACTACATTTCTGCAAACGCCTATCTTTATTCAACTCAAGCCCAGTAAGGTCTCAGACTCTTCCACTAACAACACAGGGCTCAAACCCTGCTCTGAACAGACAAAGAACAATTACAGATAAATGGACTAAAGGCAGAAGCAGCACAGCCACAGCAGTAGGGGACATGAAACACACATAGGAGATACCCATGAAATGCCAGGTTCTGGTGAATAATGGACATTGCATTGAAGAGCACTATAGGACCTCTTCTTCATAAGGCCACTACTTGCAAGAGCAGTAGATGTAGTTGATTTTCCAAACACATAGAAACAGACACAGAAAGTTAAACAAAATAAAGACACACAGGAATCATGTCCCAAATGTAATAACAGGACAAAATCACAGCAAGAGCTAAATGAAGCAGAGATAAGTAATATGGCTGAGAAAAATTTAAAGTAGTCATAAATTTAAAATAGTCATAAAGCTACTCATTAGATTTAAGAGTAGAGGAAATAAATGAGACTATTAACAAAGAAATAGAAAAGAAAATAGAACCAATCAGGGATGATAAACACAATAAGGAAAAATTAAAAATTCCATTAGATGGAATAAATAGTAGACTAGAGGAAGCAGAACAGATCAGTGACCTGGAAGACTAAGGAATGGAGAGCAACAAGCTGAACAGGAGAGAAAATAAAAAGTGAAAATAGACCTAGGAAACTCACTGACACCATCAAGCATAATAACATTTGCATTATTGGATCCCAGACAGAGAAGAGAGAAAAAGTGTCAGAAAATTTATTTGAATAAATAGCTGAAAACTTCCCAAATCTGGAAAAGGAAACAGAAATTCACATCCAGGAGGCCTAATAGGCCCCAACAAAATCAACCCAAGGGGATCCACTCCAACCCACATAGTAATTAAAATGGAAAAATATAGTTATAAAGAGACAATTTTAAAAGTGAAAAGAGCAAAGAAGGCAGTTATATACAGGGGAAACCCCATAAGGCCTTCAGCTGATTTTTCAGCAGAAACACAGCAGGCCAGAAGAGAGTAAGTGGAATGATATATTCCAAGTACAGAAAGAAAAAAAAACCCTGTAGCTAGATGACTTTACCCAGCACGGTTATCATTCAGATAGAAGGAGAGATAGCTTTTAAAACAAACAAAAGTTCAAGAAATTCATCAGCCCCTAACGCAGCCCCAAAAGAAATGCTAATAGTGATTCTTTGAGCAAGAGAACATTAATGAGAGTATGAAAAATAGGAAGCACAAAAGGTGTAAAATGAAATATATCTATAAAAGTAAGTCAAGAAATTCACAAAAGGATATAAATATGATATCATATACTTAAATTGTGGGACGAGGGTAGTAAAGAATGGGATAGAAAGTCACTTAAGTGACTAATGATATAGACTGCTACATACAGAAGATGCTATATATAAAGCTACTGGTAACAACAAATAAAAAACCAGTAATAGATATGCAAAGAATGGAGAGAAAGGAATGTAAGTATATCACCAAACAAAGCCAGCAAAACACAAGAAAGAGCAAGAGAAGAAGAGAACTGAAAAGAGCTATAAAAACAACCATAAAAACAATTAACAAATGGGCAAATAAATGCAAACCTGTCAATAATTACTTTGATGTAAGTAAACTAAATCATCCAATCAAAAGACAAAGAGTGACAGAGTGGATAAAAAAAAAAAGAGGGGGGGGCAAGATGGCGGAGAAGTAAGGAGCTCCGTACTTGGCACTCGCGCCCATACATCACACAGAAAAGATCTGAAGCCATTGGAAACCTTACAAAACCTGAGAGACTGGGAGAAAAGGGACGCAGAATCCACTGAGAAAGACTTCTAATGTGAGTGCCAACCGGGGAAGGTAAAATCGGGCCAGGATCGGAGACTCCAGGGTGGGAGGCGATCCCCCCCTACCCTCTACGGGGAGTGAGAGGGGAAAAGGAGAGAGTCCGAGACAGAAAAACCTCCGCTCGTGGGGGAAAAACCTCCGCTCGGTGCATAGAAAGACCGTACTTGCCAAATACCTGCACACCAGGTCCCCTCGCGCCAACTGGTCCTGGGGGAGGCTGAGTACACAAACTGCTTCTTTGTGCCGCTCCTGGAGGTTGGGCTTTAAAGCAGCGGCATCGCGCCTGCCGCCACAGTAGCTCCAGGGCAGCTGGGACCCCTGAAAGAGCCGCGCGGACACAGGGCATCCACGCTCCTGGCTGGCTGGAACTCGAGAGGGAAGGCAAAGAGCTAAAAACTGGGAAATTTGCCTGTGAGTTCGTGTTTCGGGTGACGAGCCATAGAGAGACCCGGTTTTCCTCACTGCAGCGGGCACAGGCTACGCGGACCCGGCAGGCAAGCCCCTGCGCATGCCCGCCAGCCCAACCCGGAGAAGGAAGCAGCGATTCTGACTCCGCCCCCAGAGCTCAGCAGGGAGCCTGGAATAGCCCGAGGGGGTTGTCTGGGAAGCTGTGTCTAAGGCAACTTCAGCGGGGGGCGCGGACTGGGATTTGGAGATTGGAACTGGCCTGGGTTGAACAGTGCAACCAACTTCGGCTGCGTCCCCGGAACGGGGAGTTGACACGCCAAAAAAAAAAAACGAGCTGCAGAGCGGGGTTCAAGAAGGGACTGGAGCACCTTCACTCTCCTTCCCACAATCGCCAAGGCAGAACCCTTGCCTGAGGCATCGGATCACGCCACGCCCATCCCTGCCTGAGAGGTGCCCTCCTCCCTTTTTTTTTTCCTTTTTTTTTCTTTTTCTTTTTTTTTCCCTTTCTTTTCTCTTTTTTTCTTCTTCTTTCTCTTTTCTCGCTTTTTTCCCCAAAACTCTGACCTGATTAACTCTGGTCGCCAGCTTGCTTAAACAATCACAAGTCCATTCTGTAAATGTAAATTCTACACCTACCGAATTTTTTCAGCTATTTCTCTCAGGAGTAATTAGACTATATAGTTTCTCTGGATAATTCCAGCATCCTTCTCTCACCTATCCAACCATATTCTACCTTTACCTCTTTGAAAAAAAGCTTCTTATCCCTTCTGCCTGTTCATTCTATTTCCAAATCTGCCTTATATCGCCCTGCCTTCTCTCTTTTTCTCTATGCTCTTCAATCAGCACTGCATACACACGTCTATTTAACTGTAGCTGGGAAATCCAGGTATATGCTTTAAACCGTTCTTTGTCCATCGGTTTTCTTCTTTTTTCCTTTTCTTTTCCCCTTTTGACCCTTTTATGTATTTTATGCTCCCTATTATTCGCCCTCCCTCCTCCGTCTTTTCTATTAACTTTTTCATTTTCCCTCTCGCTTTGCATGTTAGTTGAATCAGCCTGTGCGTTTGTGTACTCCTGCTCCCTGTGTGTTTGTCTGTCTGTTTTCTTTTCCAGGGCTACCTCAAGAAACAAGCTAGAGTACACAAGGTGAAGAGTCCCAAATATCACTACGAATAGAAAAATAAAATAACTAAGGTCCCAACAAGAGTGACCGAGGGATACCATTCAAAAAACACTCTCTGAAAGGATAGGCCCTGGAAAGTCAAAGAGTCTTCTTGGATATAGCAGTGCTCATAGAAACAGAGAGCAAAACAGGTCTTTAAAACCAACAAGAGCCGGAAAGCTAATGAAAATGACGAAACGAAAGAGCTCTCCTCCAAAGAAACTCCAAGAAGAAATGACAGCTAATGAACTGCTCAAAACAGACATCAGCAGCATAAGTGAACAAGATTTTAGAATAATAATGGTGAAATTAATAGCAGGGCTTGAAAAAAACATAGGCGACATCAAAGAAACTATGACTACAGACAGAATGGAAAATAAAAATAGGCATGAAGAATTAAAAAATGCGATAAATGAGATCCATAATAAACTAGAGGCCTCCAATGCATGGCTTGAAGAGGCAGAAAGGAGAATAAGTGATTTAGAAGACACCATTATAGAAAAACAAGAATCAGACAAAAAAAGAGACAAACTGATCCAGGAACAGGAAAGAAGAATTCAAGAGCTCAGCGATATGGTCAAACGCAACAATATCCGTATCATAGGAATCCCAGAAGAGGAAGAGAGAGGGAAAGGTGCTGAAGGAGTCCTGGAACAAATTATAGCAGAGAACTTCCCCGACCTGGGGAAGGAAGTAAATGTGGAAATACAAGAGGCTCAGAGGACTCCCCTCAGACGTAACTTGAATCGATCTTCTGCACGACACATCATCGTAAAAATGGCAAAATACAAGGACAAAGAGAGAATTTTGAAAGCAGCTAGGGAGAAAAGGGCCCTCACATACAAAGGGAAACCTATCAGAGTGGTGACAGACCTATCTACTGAAACGTGGCAGGCCAGAAAGGAATGGCAAGAGATCTTCAATGTGATGAACAGTAAAAACATGCAGCCAAGAATCCTCTATCCAGCAAGCCTGTCATTCAAAATAGAAGGAGAGATAAAAACCTTTCCAAATAAACAGAAATTGAAAGAATTTCTCACCACTAAGCCAGCCCTACAAGAAATCCTGAGGGGGATGCTCTGAAGGAAAGGTTACAAGGAACAAAGATTCCAGAGACACCTCCACAAACATGAACCCTACAAAAGATACAAAGACTCTAAACCCACATATTTCAATAATAACACTGAATGTAAATGGGCTGAATGCTCCAATCAAAAGACATAGGGTAGCAGAATGGATTAAAAACAAAATCCATCTATATGCTGTCTACAAGAAACTCATTTTAGACGGGAAGATACCTTCAGATTAAAAGTAAGGGGATGGAGAAATATATATCATGCTACAGGAAATCAAAAGAAAGCCGGAGTAGCAATACTTATATCAGACAAACTGGACTTTAAATTAAAGACAATCACAAGAGATGAAGAAGGGCACTACATAATATTTACAGGGTCCATCCATTAGGAAGAACTAACAATCATAAATGTCTATGCACCGAATATGGAAGCACCTAAATATCTAAAACAATTAATCACAAACAGAAACAAGCTTCTACATAAGAATGTGCTAATAGCAGGGGACTTTAATACTCCACTTACAGCAATGGATAGGTCAACCAGACAGAAAATCACTAAAGAAATAATGAACTTGAAAGATACATTGGACCAAATGGACCTGACGGATACATTTAGAACTTTACATCCTGAGGCCAGGGAATTTACTTTCTTCTGAAGTGCACATGGCACATTCTCCAAGATAGATCACATATTGGGACATAAAGCAGCCCTCAATAAATATAAAAGAATAGAGATCATACCATGCACACTGTCAGATCACAATGCTTTGAAACTTGAAATCAATTACAGGAAGAAGTCTGGAAAACTTCCAAAAACATGGAGGTTAAAGAACACCCTTCTAAAGAATGAATGGGCCAATCAGGCAATTAGAGATGAAATTAAAAATATATGGAAACAAATGAAAATGAAAACACAACAATTCAAAATCTATGGGATGCGGCAAAGGCAGTCCTAAGAGGAAAGTACATTGCTCTCCAGGCCTATTTCAAGAGATTAGAAAAAGCGCAAGTCCAAAATCTAACAGCTCACCTAAAGGAACTAGAGGCAGAGCAACAAGAACGCCCTAAACCCAGTAGAAGAACAGAAACAGTAAAAATTAGAGCAGAAATAAACAACATAGAGACCAAAGAAACAATTGAACAGATCAATGAAACCAAGAGTTGGTTTTTTGAAAAAGGAAACAAAATTGACAAACCTCTAGCCAGACTTATTCAAAAGAAAAGAGAGAGCACCCAAACAGACAAAATTATGAATGAAAATGGACTTATTACAACCAACCCCTCAAAAATACAAGCAATTATCAGGGAATACTATGAAAAATTATATGCCAACAAATTGGACAACTTAGAAGAAATGGACAAATTCCTAAGCACACACTCACTACCAAAATTCACACGGGAAGAAATAGAAAACCTGAACAGACCCATCACGAGTGAAGAAATTGAATCAGTGATCAAAAATCTCCCAACAAATAAGAGCCCTGGACCTGATGGCTTCCCTGGGGAATTCTACCAGACATTTAAAACGGAATTAATCCCAATTCTTCTCAAGCTATTCCAAAAAATAGAAAGCGAAGGAAAACTCCCGGACTCATTTTATGAAGCCAGCATCACACTGATTCCCAAGCCAGACGGAGATCCAGCAAAAAAAAAGAGAACTACAGGCCAATATCCTTGATGAATACGGATACAAAAATTCTCAACAAGATCCTTGCAAATCGAATCCAGCAGCATATCAAAAGAATCATCCACCAAGATCAAGTGGGATTCATTCCTGGGTTACAGGGCTGGTTCAATATTCGCAAATCAATCAATGTGATACATCATATCAATAAAAGAAAAGATAAAAACCATATGATCCTGTCAATACATGCAGAAGAAGCATTTGACAAAATACAGCATCCCTTCTTAATAAAGACTCTCGAGAAAGTTGGGATAGAAGGAACCTACTTAAACATCATCAAAGCCATCTATGAGAAGCCTTCAGCTAACATCATCCTCAACAGGGAAAAACTCAGAGCTTTCCCCCTGAGATCAGGAACACGACTGGGATGCCCACTCTCACCACTGCTGTTTAACATAGTGCTGGAAGTCCTAGCATCAGCCATCAGACACCAAAAGGAAATCAAAGGCATCAGAATTGGCAAGGAGGAAGTCAAACTTTCCCTCTTCGCAGATGACATGATACTCTACATCGAAAACCCGACAGACTCAACCAGATGCCTACTAGAACTGATCCAAGAATTCAGCCAAGTTGCAGGGTACAAAATCAACGTACAGAAATCAGTTGCATTTTTATACACCAACAATGAAGCAACAGAAAGAGAAATCAAGAAACTGATCCCATTCACAATTGCACAAAAAACCATAAGATACCTCGGAATAAACCTAACCAAGGATACAAGAGATCTGTATGATGAAAACGATAGAAAACTTTTGAAGGAAATTGAAGAAGACACAAAGAAATGGAAAAGCATTCCATGCTCATGGATAGGAAGAATAAATATAGTTAAGATGACATTACTACCTAAGGCACTCTACACATTCAATGCAATTCCAATCAAAATTGCACCAGCATACTTCTCAAAACTAGAACAAACTATCCAAAAATTTGTATGGAACCGCAAAAGACCCCGAATAGCCAAAGTAATCCTGAAAAATAAAACCAAAACGGGAGGGATCACCATCCCAGACTTTAGCCTCTACTACAAAGCTGTCATCATCAAGACAGTATGGTATTGGCACAAAACAGACACATAGACCAATGGAACAGAATTGAGAACTCAGAAGTGGACCCAAAAGTATACAGCCAACTAATCTTTGACAAAGCAGGAAAGAATATCCAATGGAAAAAAGACAGCCTTTTTAACAGATGGTGTTGGGAGAACTGGACAGCAACATGCAGAAGAATGAAACTAGATCATTTTCTCACACCATGCACAAAAATAAACTCAAAATGGATAAAGGACCTGAACGTGAAACAGGAAACTATCAACACCCTAGAGGAGAAAGCAGGAAACAACCTCCTTGACCTCCACCGCAGCAACTTCTTACTTGACACATCCCCAAAAGCAAGGGAATCAAGAGCAAAAATAAACAGTTGGGACCTCATCAAGATTAAAAGCTTCTGCACAGCCAAGGAAACAACCCAGAAAATTAATAGGCAACCAACGGAATGGGAAAAGATAGTTGCAAATGACATATCAGGTAAAGGGTTAATGTCAAGAATCTATAAGGAACTCACCAAACTCCTCACCCGAAAAACAAAAAACCCAGTGAAGAAATGGGCAGAAGATATGAACAGACACTTCTCCAAAGAGGACATCCAGATGGCCAACAGACACATGAAACGATGCTCAGCATCCCTCCTTCTCAGGGAAACACAAATCAAAACCACACTGAGATACCACCTCACGCCAGTCAGAGTGGCTAAAATGAGCCAATCAGAGAACTCTAGATGCTGGCGAGGATGTGGAGAAACGGGCACCCTCCTACACTGTTGGTGGGAATGTAAACTGGTACAGCCCCTCTGGAAAACAGTGTGGAGGTTCCTCAGGAAACTAACAATAGAACTCCCCTATGACCCAGCAATAGCACTGCTAGGAATTTACCCAAGGGATACAGAAATGTTGATGCATAGGAGCACATGTACCCCAATGTTCATGGCAGCACTCTCCACAATAGCTAAAACCTGGAAAGAGCCTAAGTGTCCATCAACAGATGAATGGATCAAGAAGATGTGGTTTATCTATACCATGGAATACTACATGGCAATGAGAAACAATGAAATCTGGCCATGTGTAGCAACATGGATGGACCTTGAGGGTGTTATGCTGAGCGAAATAAGTCAGGCAGAGAAAGACAAATATCATATGTGTGCACGTATAGGAGGATTAGGAGGAACTTAACAGTGGACCAAGGGGAGAAGAAGGGCGGAAATGGTGGGGGAAAGGGGGAGAGGCAAACCATGAGAGACTCTTGAATGCTGACAAAAACTGAGGCCTGGTGGATGTGGGGGGGGAGGAGGGGTGGGCATGGAGGAGGGCACTTGTGGGGATGAGCACTGGGTGTTAATTGGAAACTAATTTGACAATAAACTATTTGTAAAAAAAAAAAACAAACCATTTTTGGTGCCTACAAGTGACTCATTTTAGACCAATAGACCTATATATTGAAAGTGAAGGGATGGAAAAGAATTATTCATGCAAATGGAAATAAAGAGAAAGGCCAGGTAGAAATACTTATATAACTCAAATACACTTCTTAAGAGAGAGTGAGAGGATGAAAGGGGGAGGGGGAAGAGGAAGAGAGGGAGAGAGAATCCTGAGCAGCTCCACATTCAGCTTAGAGCCTGACTTGGGGCTCAATCTCACAACCATGAGATGATGACCTGAGCTGAAATCAAGAGTCAGATGCTCAACTAACTGAGCCACCCAGGTGCCCCTTGCTCCAATAGACTTTAAAACAAAGACTATACCAAGAGAAAAAGAAGGATACTATATAATAATAAGAGGGACTATCAAACAAAATATAACTATTGTAAATATTTATGCAATGTGGAGACACTCAAATACATAAAGCAGCTAATAGCAAACATAAGGAAGTAATCAATAGTAATGCAGTAATAGTAAGGGACCTTAATACTCCACTTACATTAATGGGTGGATTGTTCAAACAGAAAATCAACAAGAAAACAATGACTCTGAATGACACATTGGGCCAGATAGATCTAACAGGTATATTCAGAACATTCCATCCTAAAGCAGAATACACAGTCAAGTGCACATGGAATATCCTCAGGAATAGATCACATATTAGGCCACAAAATAAATCTCAACAAATTCAGAAAGATCAAAGTCATACCATACATCTCTTCTGATCATATTGCAGTGAAACTAGAAATTAAACATAAGAAAAAATCTGAAAAGACCACAAATACATAGAAGATAAATAACATGCAACTAAATAATTAATGGGTCAACCAAGATATCGAGGAAATAAAAAAAATAGGAGACAAATTAAATGAGACTGCAACCATCCAAAAATCTTTGTGATGCAGCCAAAGCCTTCCAAGAGGGAAGTTTATACAGGTTTACCTCAAGAAGCATTTTACACCTATAGAAGCTAGAAAAAGAAGAATACCCAAGCCCAAAACTAATAGAAAGAAGAAAATAATGAAGATAAGAGCAGAAATAAGCAAATTAGAAACTAACAAGAGAACAGATCAATAAAGCCAGGACCTAGTTCTTTGAAAAGATCAACAAAATTGATAAACCTTTAGCCTGCCTCATCAAAGAAAAGAAAGAGGAAAAGGAAAACTCAAAGAAATCAAATGAAAGAGGAGAAATAACAACTGACATCACAGAAATACAATTATAAAAGAATATTATGAAAAATTACATGCCAACAAATTGCACAACCTAGAAGAAATGGATAAATTTCTAGAAACATATAACCTCCTAAAATTGAAACAGGAAAAATTAGAAAATTCAAACTGACCAATTACCAGCAAAGATATAGAATCAGAAATCAAATAACTCCCAACAAACAAAGGCCAGGATCAGATGTCTTCACAGATGAATTCTACCAAACACTTAAAGAAGAGTTAACACCTAATAGTTCCTCTCAAACTATTCCAAAAGATAGAAGAAGAATCCAAATTCATTCTAGGAGGACAGAATTACCCTGATACCAAAAAAAAAGGACCCATGCCAGTATCTCTGGTGAACATAGATGTAAAAATCTTTTTAAAAAATTAGCAAACTAAATCCTACAATACATTTAAAAAATCTATAATCATGAACAAGTGGGATCTATTCTCATGATTCACAGTCAGTTCAATATTTATAAATCACATCAATAAGAGAAAGAAAAAAAAACCATATGATCATTTCAATAGATAAAGAAAAGCATTTGGTAAAGTACAACACCCATTCATAATAAAAACCTTCAACATGGGTGCCTGGGTGGCTCAGTCAGGTCAGCATCTGACTCTTGATTTTGGTCCAGGTCATGACCTAATGGTTCATGAGTTTGAGCACAGCATCTTAACAGTGCGGAGCCTGTGGCATTCTCTCTCTCTCTTCCTCTCTCTCTCTTTCAAAATAAACCGGAAAAAAGAAAAACACAAAAAACCTTGGGGTGCCTGAGAGGTTCAGTCAGTTAAGAGACTGATTTTGGTTCAGGTCATGATCTCACAGATCATGGGTTCGAACCCCACGTCCTGATCTGTGCTGACAGCTCGGAGACTGGAGCCTGCCTCAGATTCCGTGTCTCCTTCTCCCTCTCCCTTCCCCCACTCATTCTCTGTCTCTCAAAAATAAATAAATGTTTACGAATGTAAACCCAGAAATAAACCCACTATTGGATAAGCAGTTAATATTCAACAAAGGAGGCAAAAATATGTAATGGCAAAGAGATAGCCTCTAACAAATGTTAGGAAACCGGGACAGCTGCATGCAAAAGAATGAAACTGGATCACTTTCTTATATCGCACACACAAACAAATTCAAAATGGCTTAAAGATCTAAATGTAAGATCTGAAACCATAAAAAATCCTAGAAAAGAACACAGGCAGTAATTAATTTGACACCAGCCATAGCAATTTTTTTTCTAGACAAGTCCCCTGAGGCAAGGGAAACAAGATCAAAAATGAACCATTGGGATTATGCCAAAATAAAATGCTTCTGCACAGCAAAGGAAACAATCAACAAAACTAAAAAGCAACCTACAGAATAGGAAAAGATATTTGGAAATGATGTATTTGATAAAGGATTAGTATCCATAAAATATATATTACTACAACTCAACACCACAAACACAAATAATCCATTTTAAAAAATGGGCAGAAGACATGAACAGATATTTCTCCAAAGAAAATATACAAATGACCAACACACACACATGAAAAGATGCTCACTATCACTTATCATCAGGGAAAGAAATGCAAATCAAAACTATAATGAAATATCACCTCACACCTGCCAGAATTTCTAAAATCAAAAACACAAAATCAACAAGTATTGGGCAGGGTGTGGAGAAAGTGGAATCCTCTTGCACTGTTGGTGGGAATGCAAACAGGTGCAGCCATTCTGAAAACCAGTATGGAAGTTCCTCAAAAAGTTAAAATAGAACTCTCTATGACCCGTAAATTGTACCACTAGGTATTTCCCCAAAGAATAAAAAAATACTAATTCCAAGGGATATATGCTCCCTGATGAAAATAGGAGCATTATCTACAATAACCAAGTTATAGAAACAGTCCAAGTGTCCATTGACTGATGAATGTATAAAGACGTGGTACCTATGTGTACAGTGGAATAATAGTCATAGAAATGAATTAAATCTTGCCATTTGCAATAACATAGATGGAGCTAGAGAGCCTTAGGCTAAATAAGTCATTCAGAGAAAGACAAATACCATCTGATTTCAACTCACGTGCAATTTAAGAAACAAAACAAAAGAGCAACTGGGGAGGTAGGGGAGAGGATAGGTGAAATAGGTGATGGAGATTGATGAGTACACTTACCATAATGGGTGCTGAATAACAGAGCTGTTGAATCACTATATTGTACACATGAAATTAATACAATACTGTATGTTAGGTATACTGGAATTAAAATTAAAAACATCTCATCAGAGATCTATAACACACTGAAACATCATATTGCAGTTTGTTAGTAACATTTAGAATAGCGTTGATGATTCTGAGTGTGTGTTTTCAAAATTATCCCAGTGTCAACAAATTTTCATTTGTTTCACTTCACTTCTTAAATGAATGTTTTCTGAGGTTCTAAACATGTGTCCTCTTTCAGGTTACCATACTGTTCTGTATTATAAGCAGGTAGTTTGCAATCCAGTAGGTCAGAAAATCTACCACATGATTATGCCACCATGATAGGAAATCGTCCTTTGGCTCATGATTCAGTAGTAATAAGCTCTCCTATGTACTACCAAGTATTAATATAGCCCTTCTTAGTTTCTAGAGCTGATCCTAAGGAAAAAGTGATGTGAGTAAAGTCTGTCTTCATTCCACATGTATTTAATTCCTTGGGTTATATTTTCTCTCTTTCCCTCATGAAAACCTTTCTGGAGAACTACTCTGAGGAGCCTATCAACACTAATCACTTTAATTATTATTCTGCCAAAGGGAATTTACGTTTAAGAGAGGTTAAAGGAATAAAGCACTAGTAATAGTAGAATTTTAGCATTTGAAAATTAGTTGGAGAAGAGCTCTTTGGGAAAAAGCGTGCAAAAAAGGGAAAGAGGATGCTTTTAGAATCATGTCTTTAAGGAAATTCCCCCATTCTGACTAAGCCCATTCAAAATGATCCCTAAATAGGACCACTTACTCAAATCTTTTTTTAAAAACTCAGAAAACAAAAATTGATATATGCAGAATTAAATGGAGTGCACGGATAGAAGTTATTTTCATTTATCTATAAAAGGTTTTGCATAACCAAAATTAGATCAGATATAGGTCAGCATTTGCATCTGATACAAGGTGGTTAGCCCTCAGGGTAACTGGGAGCTGGCTGTACATTAGATACATTGATGAAAATCAGAATACAAAGTAGAGTTCAAGTCATAATGTACTACTTTAGTGAAGTTCAATTATATATCCTCTTTACCCAGGAGAGCTTGATAAATATCACTAATAATTTTATCTTAAAAATCATTTGGACATATCAATATTAAAGCTTTTGACATTAGAGGGCTCGATGAAAAACTCAATATTAGAAACCAATCTGTTATGTTTACTAAACTATCAGTTTGTTAAAACATGAGTTTCAAAATACAAGAATGTTAGAATTTATAAATAACCTGGTATGTATGTCACCCAGGGGAAAAAATAATTTTCCCCTATATTTAGTACACAGAGAAGTTAAGAATTTAATTGAAAACCTAATGTTCTGATATTTCATTATATTCCTTAAAAATGATAATTTGGGATTCCTGTGATTTATTTCAAAACACATGTGGATGGATCATGAGTAGAGCACACACTCCAGTTATACAATATTCTGACAACATTCAGTCCAAAATAGTCCAAATTGCAAACACCTTCAACACAAGTAAAATATACTGAGATATATCAATATAAATAAAATGTGTATAGCAATATACATATTGTTATGTATGAAACAGTAAACCAAAGGATAATAGTTACTGAGTAAAGCATTTTTGCTGTTTTCTGTGTCAGTATCCAAGACTGTCCAATATTTTGCTGATGGCAAAAAAAGTACCATCAAGTGTTGGGAGCCATTCTGAGCCCACTAGTCGAGAAAACTCCTGGTGAGTTTAAAGCAAGTTTGCACGGTCTCTTGCCAATCAGATGATGACTGATATCCACCCCAACTCAATTATTTCTGCTTGAGCACTGACCCCTAAGGTACCTTGTTGATCAATATCGGGAGTGACTTGTCCCCTTATTCCGGCCCTGGTATGATGATTGCACCTTGTGAAGGAACTTATTGTGGGAACTTCTTTTGATTATGGGAACAGACATCGTGTCTCCAGGAGGTCCTGTTTCCCTCCATACTTTCCCTTGAGCTTTGAACAGGCTAATGACCCCTAGTCATAAAAGACTGACCTTTAGATGTACAGTTCTGTTTCTACCGTTGCGTTAGTCCAAGATGTTCATACAGCTCAACATGTAAATCAACTAACCAAAAATGTCTTTCATGCCCTAGCTATTCTAGAAATCATAAAAGTAGACACAAAGGTAAATGCACTCAAAGAGGCTATTCTATGTATTGGAAATGAGCTAAACTCTTTAAAGGTATGGTTGGCTCTCTGGTGCCAGAAAGCATATAACTGGAAAATGAAGTCTTGCCCGGAGACAAAGAGCCTAACTTAGAGAGAAGGAACAGATAAGGGCAGAAGATAAGTTAGTACATACACCTTTGCTAACTGATGGTGTATAGCAGCCCCTTCCCTAAGGCCTACTTTCCACAAACACCTTCCTTTACTCTGGCAGCTGTGATGAGGATGGATAAGAGTAACACTTAATCTTAGTGTTATTATAATGTGAACACCTTGTTATTTTCTTAGTTACTCAACTTCACTATAATTGGGGCTGTTCCGCAAGAAGACTTCTGTAAAACCTGTTTCTGTACATTTTCCAAAAACATCTTATCACAAAGAGCTATCCATTGTAAAAATTCCATTTCCTGATGCCATGTTAACATTTGACCTATAAATAAAGACACCAAAACCGACAGGACAGAGATGCCTGCCTGGTGATCAGAAAGGACCTCGGGGCTCTCTTACTCTCTTTCGCCAATACTGTCCATCCTTCAGGGACCCCTGGACCTGTCGGAGCCGGCGCGGCCTCCGACAATCAAGGATTTTTGAAGGGAAACTAATATATATATTAGACATGCACTTTTCTCTAGGAAAAGCGGTGACCACTTATTGTGCATTTATCTGTTCGAAGAGTTATTTACATGTGTAAAAAGCAAAAGGTTAAATGGTAGCCTACTGATTTGTTGGTGATGAATCTTAATCAAGACAATGGTCTTTACTGATGCCCAGTAAAAAAATGAATGTATAAGGGATCGATACTACTCAGACCTTCTGGCAGGGATTTCAGGACTGACAAAAAGTCTATGCATAGTAAAGAAAATTACCCAAAGAAGAAGGACCCTGTCAACCGTTTAAGTCCTTATGGTGCTATTGTCTACAACACTGACATTAGCCTCATGTTCAATTTGTGTATGCAGTCTTTTTGTTCCAAGATGGGGAGTGTGGCTGAGTAGATATGTACCTGTAAAATGTCCAGAGATAACAATTTCACAATGACTACAAAAATGAAAAGCAATGAGTAATAGAAGAACATTGACTTTGGGAGAAAAATAGAATCATCCTTGTTCCTTTCACTTAATTGGATGGCTTATCAGATTATCTTGGCAAATAAAGAATCAGAGTCAATCTGCCAGGACAGAAGAATCATGCTGATAGCAGAATTATTCCAACCAGGATCCAAATGCAACCTAAATGGAAAGGTTTCTCAGCTCAGCTGAACCTGCATACTTACTGCCTACAGGGAGGAAACATACAGAGTAGAAACTTGTCAAGTTGCCCTGACTAGTTACAATTTATATGTAACTTGGTTATATTTAGCTAATATTATTATTCATTGCACAAAGGATTATTATTCATCTGAGAACAGTCTACAGGATGGCATTTAGAAGTAACAATTCTGAATTAATTACCTGATATTTCTCAAGCACCATGGTGTAAAACCATCCGGAGACTTCGGATTTAGCACTTATTTTTGGATTTACTGGGAGTCAAACTTGGAAAAGTATTTCTCGGTGTCTCAGTTTCCTCAGCTGCCATATGTGAATAATTTATATTCCCATTCCTGAAGAAAAAAATGTGATAATAAATTTAAAACTGCTTTTTAAACCATAGGGTGATGTACAAATGTGAGGATTTGTCATCACCATTATCATCCTGCAGACATAAGTATTTCCTTTATGCCAGTCAGAGGCTACAAAGAAGTCTCCTATTCCCTTATATTGCTCATAAACTTTCTTGCCTGGTAGGTGCTTCAGCACTGTCACCTGTCATGCATGGAGATTAGAGAAATTCCACATGTGTGGTAAGGGAGAACCTTTGTGGTCAGAGTTAAGCAAGCACTTAATGTAGGTGGTCCTCAGTTTCACATCCTGTGGAGTGTGAGATCCATTCTATTACTAGAGGAACACCCTTCCACCTGTCAGACTCCTCATATAGGGTAACTCCGAAGAAGGGATCTGCTTACGGGGAAGTAAGCAGGCTATTTGACGTAGACAGCCTCTATGAGAGGGTGCTGCTTACAGAGTACCCGAAAAAGCCAGGTACCTTGTACCATTCGCAGGGGACTGCTGGGAAACAAAGTCTGTGGTGGTTACAGGGCAGGTAGAGGGAGCAACTAACCCTGTGGAAGACTGAGCTAGGTTCCTCCTCTAGTTGGGATAATGAGGAGTGCCCTGAGATCCAGCTAGCTCATTGTTTAAGCATTGCAGAGTGAATACCCAAGGTCTTTTACAAATAGCACAGATTCTGGTACAATACTGACTCCCTATCCCCATTTTTCTTTGAGAAAGGCCATTTCATTCCTTCCTAATTCCCAAAAATTGGATCCACAGGAAAATCTATTTCTGCATCACACCTAACCATTTTTTAATAAAGTTTTTTAGTGTTATTTATTTCTGAGAGAGACAGCATGAACAGGGGAGGGTCAGAGAGAGAAGGAGACACAGAATCTGAAACAGACTCCAGGCTCTGAGCTGGCTGTCAGCACAGAACCCGACGCAGGGCTGGAACCCATGAATGTGAGATCATGACCTGAGCTGAAGTCAGACGCTTAACCACACCTAACCACACCGGCACCCCACACCTAACCACTTTATAAGAGGCATTTGGGCATGTGCAGTGAGTTCACAGGATCTGGAGCCAGTCTGTC
The DNA here is from genome assembly GCA_017311185.1 of Proteles cristata cristata. Classification (NCBI taxonomy): domain Eukaryota; kingdom Metazoa; phylum Chordata; class Mammalia; order Carnivora; family Hyaenidae; genus Proteles; species Proteles cristata. The sequence goes on along the minus strand of JAESUZ010003619.1, from coordinate 808,804 downwards.
AGGCCCCAAATCCCAGTTCAGCCTAGGAGTTCTAGAACCATTGGCATGTTAGTATTTCTGAGTCTCAGTTTAGTTACCTGGAAAGCACAAATAACAAATTACCTGTCCCAGGGGCACCTGGGTGGCTCGGTCAGTTAAGTGTCCAACTCTTGATTTTGGCTCAGGTCATGATCTCACGGTTCATGGTTTGAGCCCCGCATTTGGCTCTACACTGACAGTGCTGAGCCTGCTTGGGATTCTCCCATTCTGCTCCTCTCTGCCATTCTCTCTCTCTCAAAATAAATAAACTTTAAAAAAACCTGTCCCATAGATCCCTACAGATAGCAAAGAACTGAGACCAGCATCTCTTAGATATAAAATACTCAATAAATTTGCTATTTCTTGGACCTTTAAGTTTGATTGCTAAGCATTAAAGATCTTAGAAGCAACACTTGCTGACTGAGGTAAGGAAAGGAAATTTATTGATCACACATATTGATCCCCTACACTGCTCCAGGCATTTAATCCTCAAATAATCTAAGGTTTAGAAATAGCCAAAGTAAAACCAACGAATCACTGAAATACTAATTAGTAAAAATGTATTATGCACATACAGAAAAAGGCAGTTTGCAAACTGGGATGCTCAAACCAAAACATGGAATGAGGCTCAGGAGTATATTGTTATAAAGCACCTTATATAGTGAGACAGCATTGTCTATTCCTCACAGTGATTGGTTATAATGTTTGAATTCTCTTAAATGATAGGAAATTGGTCTGTTGTTATCTCACATCAACCTTTGGATAGTTTAAGTTTTGTTTGTGATTTTCAGAGGCATAAGCAAGAACTGACCCAGGTCAAGTTAGTCTCACAAAATAAGCTAAATTAAGCTTTATTTATATTGAGTCAACTGGTTTTGCATATTCAGGGAATTTTCAAGGCTGGTCTTCATTTGTTTTTTGTTTTAACAAATCATAAGTTTTGCTTGTTTACAGATGAGAAAACTGAAACCCTGAGTAACTGTCTGAGGTCACGCAGCAGGTAGCAGATGGAGGAGGAGATCTCAGGACTCTCTGCCTCTATGACCTTGATGCTTTCTCTGTTTTATTCTATATCCAAATCTTCATTCCTCCATTAGCTTTCTCTCTCACCCACTTCCCAATAAGAATCATTATAAAGCACATGTATACATAGTTCATATGTACATGCCGAGAGGCACTCTTGGAGAGAGATAATTAACCCAGAAAAAGATGTGCATATCTTTTTCCTCATAATCTTCCATATAGAGACAGAGGAAAATTTATTGTAAAAAAATTCTTATTTCTTCCAGCATTTAAATTCCATGGCAGATGCTCACAAAAAGATAGAAACAGGCATCTCTCTACTCACTAACATGCATAGACACACAAGCATAGTAGAAATGACGTTGTGGGCAGACTGGCATACAAAGCCAAAGATCATACTATTATAGTAGTAAAGTTGCAAGGAAAATTATAGAACTCAAACTACGTGGACATAGAAAATTAGTTTTGATTCTAAAAATTAGTTTGAATCAGTTTGCTGCTTTAATTTTGAAAGAAAAAGAAAGCCAACCAATAACTGTAAAAGGTAGGAATAAAAATTGGTTACTGGGAGAGACTGTGGAGTTCTATGGTAAGTTGGGTAGAAGAACAGACATTGCTCACTAGTCTAAGAAGGTGCTAGAACAAAACTCTGAAAAATGAAATGAAGCAAACAACAGAAAAGGCTTGTCTATGGCAAGGTATGTCCTGAGTTGGCATCTAGGTCTAATAGGGTAATATCTTTGAGGAGAAGGGAAATGGGGATAAGGACACAATGTGTCTGTTTAAGGAATGGTGTGTGAACCATGCTAGGGGCTCCATCCTGGCAGGACTCAGGGGCAGCTAGCCACAGGGTCAGTTAAGCATGTGCTGCTGTAGGAATTCAGTGCCTACAGTAACCAAAATGGAAATTAGCTCTCTTCATAACCAGTAGCATCCTTGGATGGCTGACATGACAGTCCATTGACCCCTCCCCCCAAGTCATAAAGGACCCAGAAGATGGTAGCTTTAAAGAAAATATAGGGACTCTCTCTGCCCTATATCATTAGTCACTGAACCAAAGCAAAGGAGTCATTGTATAGGACTGGTGTTCCTGGGGCCTAGATACCAAGAAAGGAATTAAAAAAATTTTTTTTTAATGTTTATTTTTGAGAGAGAGAGAGTAGGGGAGAGGAAGAGAGAGAGGGAGCAGAGAATCCAAAGCAGGCTCCACGATATCAGTGCAAATCCCAAAATGGGGCTCAAACTCATCAACCATGAGATCATGACCAGAGCTGAAGTCGGCCACTCAACCAACTAAGCCACCCAGGCACTCCAGGAATTGTTTTTAAATAACTCATTGACTTTATATCCAGGTTCTTACAGCCTGAGAGACTAATTTTTATAAGCATGTGCATGCACACAGAATTGTTTATTTTACACTGCACCTGAGCCAAGGGTAGAGAGTTCTTGTACTAAAACTTAGAAACTGTCCTTGGAGAGCTGATAATCCAGGCCTTCATCTGAGTTCATGGGCTATGGTTTCTTTTAGAATCCTATGCATTTCATTGTATTCAGCTAAAATCAGTATTCGGAGAAGGGATCCATAGGCTGCACCCAATTATCAAGGGGTAATGACATTAAATAGGCAAATAATGCAGATGCAGTTCCCACCTTAGAGCTCTAGACGGGCAAGGTAGGGCAGGATTCCTGACCAGAGTGGACATGTGCTGTAGTAACATTATTCCTGCTTTAAAAGGATGGTTGGTCCCACTATAAAAATATTCTCTATTCTTTAAAAACATATATATGCTGGAGAGAGGGGGGCAAGATGGCGGAGAAGTAAGGAGCTCCGTACTTGGCACTCGCACCCATACATCACACAGAAAAGATCTGAAGCCATTGGAAACCTTACAAAATGTGAGAGACTGGGAGAAAAAGGACGCAGAATCCACTGAGAAAGCCTTCTAATGTGAGTGCGAACTGGGGAAGATAAAATCGGGCCGGGATCGGAGACTCCAGGGTGGGAGGCGATCCCCCTCTACCCTCTATGGGGAGTGAGAGGGGAAAAGGAGAGAGGCCGAAACAGAAAAATCTCCACTCAGGGGGAAAAACCTCCGCTCGGGGCATAGAAAGACCAAATACCTGCATGCCAGGTCCCCTTGCGCCAACTGGTCCCGCCGGGGCTGAACGCACAGACTGCTGCTTTGTGCTGGCTCCTGGCGGCTGGACTTCAGAGCAGCGGCGCGTCTGCCGCCATTGTCCTCCCGGGCATCTGGGGCCCCAGAAAGAGCCGCATGGGCACCGGGCGTCCACGCTCCTGGCTGGCTGGGGCTCCAGAGGGAAGGCAAAGAGCTAAAAACTGGGAAATTTGCCTGTGAGTTCGTGTTTCGGGTGACGAGCCATAGAGAGACCCGGTTTTCCTCACTCCAGCGGGCTCAGGCTACGCGGACCCGGCAGGCAAGCCCCCGCGCATGCGCACCAGCCCGACCCAGAGAAGGAAGCAGCGATCCTGACTCCGCCCCCAGAGCTCAGCAGGGAGCCTGGAATAGCCCGAGGGGGTTGTCTGGGAAGCTGTGTCTAAGGCAACTTCAGCGGGGGGCGCGGACTGGGATTTGGAGATTGGAACTGGCCTGGGTTGAAGAGTGCAACCAACTTCGGCTGCGCCCCCGGTACGGGGAGTTTACACGCCCAAAAAAGCGAGGTGCAGCGCTTGGTTCAAGAAGGGACTGGAGCACCATCACTCTCCTCCCCACAACCGCCAAGGCAGAACCCCCCCCTGAGGCATTGGATCACGCCACTCTCATCCCTGCCTGAGACGGCCCTCCTCCCTTTTTTTTTTTTCCTTTTTCTTCTTCTTTCTCCTTTCTCTCTTTTTCCCCAGAACACTGACCTGATTAACTCTGGTCGCCAGCTTGCTTAAACAATCACAACAAGTCCATTCTGTAAATGTAAATTTTACACCTACCGACTTTTTCAGCTATTTCTCTCAGGAGTAATTAGACTATATAGTTTCTCTGGATAATTCCAGCATCCTTCTCTCACCTACCCAACCATATTCTACCCTTTACCTCTTTGAAAAAAATCTTCTTATCCCTTCTGCCTGTTCATTCTATTTCCAATTTTGCCTCAGCCCCACCCTGTCTTCTCTCTCTTTCTCTATGCTCTTCAACCAGCACTGCATACACACGTCTATTTAACTGTAGCTGGGAAATCCGGTTATATGCTTTAAACTGTTCTTTGCCCATCGGTTTTCTTCTTTTTTCCTTTTCTTTTCTCCTTTTTGACCCTTTTATGTATTTTATACTCCCTATTATTCGCCCTCCCTCCTCCGTCTTTTCTCTTAACTTTTTTATTTTCCCACTCACTTTGCATGTTAGTTGAATTAGCCTATGCGTTTGTGTGCTCCTGCTCCCTGTGTGTTTGTCTGTCTGTTTTCTTTTCCAGGGCTACCTCAAGAAACAAGCTAGAGTACACAAGGTGAAGAGTCCCAAATATCACTACAAACAGGAAAATAAAATAACCAAGGTCCCAACAAGAGAGACCAAGAGATACCATTCAAAAAACACTCTCTGAAAGGATAGGCCCTGGACAGTCAAAGAGTCTTCTTGGATATAGCAGCGCTCATAGATATAGAGAGCAAAACAGGTCTTTAAAACCAACAAGAGCCGGAACGCTAACTAAAATGACGAAACGAAAGAGCCCTCCTCCAAACAAACTCCAAGAAGAAATGACAGCTAATGAACTGCTCAAAACAGACATCAGCAGCATAACTGAACAAGATATTAGAATAATAATGGTAAAATTAATAGCTGGGCTTGAAAAAAACATAGGGGACATCAAAGAAACTATGACTACAGACAGAATGGAAAATAAAAATAGGCATGAAGAATGAAAAAATGCAATAAATGAGATCCATAATAAATTAGAGGCCTCCAATGCACGGCTTGAAGAGGCAGAAAGGAGAAAAGTGATTTAGAAGACACAATTATAGAAAAACAAGAATCAGACAAAAAAAGAGACAAACTGATCCAGGAACAGGAAAGAAGAATTCGAGAGCTCAGCAATATGGTCAAATGCAACAATATCCATATCAAAGGAATCCCAGAAGAGGAAGAGAGAGGGAAAGGTGCTGAAGGAGTCCTGGAACAAATTATAGCAGAGAACTTCCCCGACATGGGGAAGGAAGTCAATGTGGAAATACAAGAGGCTCAGAGGACTCCCCTCAGACGTAACTTGAATCGATCTTCTGCACGACATATCATCGTAAAAATGGCAAAATACAAGGACAAAGAGAGAATTTTGAAAGCAGCTAGGGAGAAAAGGGCCCTCACATACAAAGGGAAACCTATCAGAGTGGTGACAGACCTATCTACTGAAACGTGGCAGGCCAGAAAGGAATGGCAGGAGATCTTCAATGTGATGAACAGTAAAAATATGCAGCCAAGAATCCTCTATCCAGCAAGACTGTCATTCAAAATAGAAGGAAAGATAAAAACCGTTCCAAATAAACAGAAATTGAAAGAATTTCTCACCACTAAGCCAGCCCTACAAGAAATCCTGAGGGGGATGCTCTGAAGGAAAGGTTGCAAGGAACAAAGATACCAGAGACATCACCGCAAACATGAACCCTACAAAAGATACAAAGACTCTATACCCACATATTTCAATAATAACACTGAATGTAAATGGGCTGAATGCTCCAATCAAACGACATAGGGTAGCAGAATGGATAAAAAAACAAAATCCATCTTTATGCTGTCTACAAGAAACTCATTTTAGATTGGAAGATACCTTCAGATTAAAAGTAAGGGGATGGAGAAATATATATCAGACTACAGGAAATCAAAAGAAAGCCGGAGTAGCTATATTTATATCAGACAAACTGGACTTTAAATTAAAGACAATCACAAGAGATGAAGAAGGGAACTACATAATAATTACAGGGTCCATCCATCAGGAAGAACTAACAATCATAAATGTCTACGCACCGAATATGGGAGCACCTAAATACCTAAAACAATCACAAACAGAAACAAGCTTATAGATAAGAATGTGCTAATAGCAGGGGACTTTAACACTCTGCTTACAGCAATGGATAGGTCAACCAGACAGAAAATCACTAAAGAAATAATGGACTTGAAAGACACATTGGACCAGATGGATCTGACGGATATATTTAGAACTTTACATCCTGAGGCCAGGGAATTTAATTTCTTCTCAAGTACGAATGGTACATTCTCCAAGATAGATCACATACTGGGACACATACTGGGTCTTTTATGGTATGAATATTCTATTTATTTCAAATAAAAAGCTTTTAAAATTGCCAGTTTTTGTACTATCATATCCACTTACTAGATTTGTAAGAGCTCTCCAGAGATCATTGAAAGCATGCCATGATATTAATTTAAGCATCTACTCTTTTTCCACACATGTCAAAATAAGTTATATCAGGGAAAATAATGCACATTTCTTACCTGATTATAATTTCCAGTGTCATATATCATCTTCAGTAAATACTAATTGCTACTAACTGGCATTTGATTGAAGCGGTAAAGAGGTGGATCCATTCTGTTTCACTAATTGATTCAAGTTGGATTTTGGCCAAGTCTTATAACCTAAATGTCCAATAAGGGAATGATTAATTGAATCTCAGTACATCCATATGACAGAATAATGTGAAGCCATTAAAATGATATTTTAGAAGAATACTTAGTAAAATCAGGATATGCTTATAATTTGATATCAGGACCTTGGAGAATAAAATCTAGATTCATCATCCTGGACTCTAAGGTCTTACATAATTGGGGCCCTGCATAACTATCCTTCCCATCTTAAACACCCGTCTCCCTCAATCATCATACTTCACACTGGTCTTTATTCTATTTCTGTAACATTTCAAAGGCTTGACCTGTCAAGACTTTGCATTAGCAGCTCCCACTGCTTTTCATATCTTCACCTGGACAGTTCCTTGTCACCGGAAAGGGCCTTTCCTGACCCTCAGTTTTTAGTATATCAGCTAGTACTTCTCACTATCTGTGTCTTACTTATTTTTAGTTTCTTTTCCTACACCTTCTACTAGAATGGAAATGCCTTGAAAACAGGGACTTTCTCTGTCTTGTTCATGGTTTTATTCTCAATGCTTTGAAAAGTGCACTTAGTAAATATCTAGTATATATTTGCTAAATGAATAACTCAAGAATCTTTTTACTTCTAAAGTAAAAATTTTAGAAAATTTATTTTAGAAATCTTTAAACATTTAAAAACTAGAATATAAAGGACCAGTCATGATTTCATCCAGATACAATTATCGTATACATGCTGGTACATATTAAGACACAGATACATAAATATGTGACAGTTGAGGTCATAGAATTTTATCCCCTCTTTTGTTCTCCTCTTTTCCTTATTACTTACACTTTTCTTTCTTCTCCTTCTGTGAAATGAATTTCCCTGATAGACTCCCATGTAACAGTTTAGTGATAATTTTAATTTCCTAGGAATCACTCTGCAGAGCTTATCAGTGTATCTATTTGTCCCTAAATAATGCTCTTCCAAAGAAGAATTTTTGTACTTCTATTTTTCTGCACTTCTAAACTATGGAATAGAGCACAATGATAAGATAGTGAGGAGTGCTGTGGGATATACAGGAGACATAACCACTTTTTCCTTTGTGGTGGGTTGGGGAAGACCTCAGGTGGAAGTAACTTCTCAGCTGAGACCTGAAACTGTCCAAATCAGTCATACTGAATTTATGAGGCAGGAAACCTAGAAAATGGGAGAGCCAGGGAATCCCAAACAGAGCTACTATATGCACAAAGGCCTTGAGGACAGAGAACATTGAACTTCAGGAGGAAAAAGTTGTTCCATGTTACTAATGCATAATGTGTTAGGGGACTTTTGATGGTGGTGAAGGAGGCGAAGCCAGATGAGGAAGGGCTCCTTGTTAAACAGTTTATCTTGAGGGCAATAAGAAGACTTTAAGTGCTTTCAGCACAGACATATGAGTTTTATATTTTACAACAGTCATCCACACTGCTTATGGAGAAATACAGAAAGAGAAAAACTGTTATAACCTGTGTGCTTGTACAAACAGAACATTAATACTCTTTCATACCTAGAGAGAGAAGACAAGAATGTCTATGTGTGTTGTAGACTTACTCCAACCATCCAGGCATCAAGCAACAGAAAAAGGAAACAAGGGTAAGGTGTCTTTAGTGGCTGCTTCTAGTGAAACCCTTGGAGATCCTTATCATGTTCAAAGTTATCTTTACTTGTTATTTTATGATCACTAAACAAGGATCACCATGATTTAGCTGGCATGGTAGCTATCATGAGGAGGCCATAAATCCAGTCTTTCTTCAGGTATAACAGGGCCATCTGTAGATTCCTTTTTTAGATGGTCATTGCATAGTCAGGAAGCATTAGCAGGATCTCTATCTGCAGCCCTACCCAACTTTGCTCTAAAAATATAAGAACTAGTGATTTATCCTGGTGACTGTTCCACATGCTGACCAGAGATAGTCTTCCTGCACATAAGACCAACTGCAGATTGGCTGGCCTTCCCTTCCATCCGCTATTCTCCCCACTGTAAGTTTCAGAATTTATTTGGTATCTCTGGCATGTGGATGGTGCCCTTCTCTCCTTTGTGTTACTTATTTGCCTCTCTCTCTACCCCATTTTCACAAATATCCCTTTAATCTTTTTGAAGATTGTGTTGGTAGAAGCAGGGTTTTAAAGGGATAGGTGAATAAATTCATGAGTATAGAAGTCGTGTAATGTCTTAGAAGTTTACATAGCTTTTCACACTACGGAGATAGATGGTCTGTTATTTGAGGAACATTTCTAACCCTTTGTAATCCATCAAATATTAAATATATTTAAGCTCTTATTATGTGTGTGTGTATATATGTATATGTGTGTGTATATATACACACATACACACATATATGTGGTTGTGTCCCCTGTATGTCCTTTATGTGTGTGTATATATATGTAATTAATGAGCAATAATCTATATATATTCATAATTAATGGGGATCAATGATAATTTCTCCCAAAATACAAATACATAAAAAAGCCATTCCCCTTAGTGTGGTACTCATTCCCTCACAGCTACTCAAAGACTTTACCATTCTTATTAACTTGTATTAGTTTCCTGTTGCTGCTATAACAAATTACTAAGAACTTCATGACTGCAAACAATATAAATTTATTATTTAACAGTTCTAGAGGTCAGGTATGAGAAAGACATCTATGGACTAGAATCAGAGTGTCTTCAGCTGGGCTGCATTTCTTCTAGAGACTTCAGGGGAGAATCCATTCATTGCCCTTTCTAGCTTCCAGGGATGGTCCATTTTTCGTGGCTTGTGGTCACATTGCTATAGCTTCTGCTTCAATACTCATCTCCTTCTGTGACTCTGACTCTCCTCTCTAAGGACTCTTGTCACTACAATGAGCTCATCTGGAAAATCCAGGATAATCTTCCCATCTCAAGACACTTAATCAGATGTTCAAGTCCCTTTTGGCATGAAAGATGACATAATGTACAGGTTCTGGGGAGTGAGGCATAGGCATTTCTGGGAAGGAGCATCATTTTGCCTACCACACTCCTTCATTTTCAATTTACAACAAATCTAGTCTTTGTTTTTTTCTAATTTATTTTTATGTTTTTGTATTCTCACTTGAATAAGTAATAACAGTTGTACATACCATCTAGGGTTGTCATGAAGAATAAATGCTTAAAGAGTCTGGCACAGATCACACATTTAAGAAGCTACTCTTACTATTGGGAATAAAAGAATTTACAGCCACTTTCATGAGGTTAAAAATACCACCATCCACATGAGTTTATGATAAGTGGTAGGACTTATGAGGCCATATATGAGAATTTAATAAGATATAATACTTTAGTAATTGATTCTGGGAATGCATACACTCACTTTATGAACAATATCATCTTTGAATTACCCTTGAAGAATCATCAATGTTTGAGGAACTGTAGCAGAAAATTATGAACAGATTATTCACAATGTTGGCTTCTTTTCCCATCTGTGACAAGGTGAAAACATGTACATTTGAATATTTTCATTCTTCTTTCCTGTATGTCTAGGAAGATTGCATGCTGTTGTTTTCCCATTGAGCTTCTCCATCCTCACCCATATTTAGTGAGTATTGCCTTTGCATAGCTATTTCTTTAAGTCTTTGTGATGCAGTTTTAAGATAACAAATAGAGGTGCACCAAAACAGAGCACCATGAATTTAGGACAAGTGGAGAGAATGATTGACAAATTGAGTATCATAGGAAAGGGCACTGTCTACTCTAAAGAAAATAGGAAAAATAGCAGCTTAAATAAAAGAAGTAGGGGTTTAGAATTATCATTAGGGAGGGAGATTTTGAGACAATCAGTCATAATTCTAGGGACGGATACTGATAATGACAGAAATAGAAAACAGTTTAAAGATGTTCAGAGCAATGAGGTTGTTTTTTTTTTTTTTTTACCCTTTGACATTCTTTGAGAGATGCCAGTAAACAGTGATTTCTTTTCATTACCTTCAGTCACTAGGTTCTGGTTTGTTTTTTTTTTTTTTTCTTTTTCAATCCAACTCCAGTCTTTGACTGGTCATATGAGGCTTAGTTTTTGTTTGAATTATATCTCACCCGATAGATATATTACATTCTCTTCAAATTGCTTAAACACTTCCATGTCAATCATACTTATTCAACAATTTACAGTTCATCTGTCTTCTCCCCCAACAATCTTTGTCACTCTCAGTTCCTCTTCTAAGAAGGAACTGACCCTTCCTTCAGTATAAGTTCACCTTTTCCACCTGCTCTAACACTATCATTCTTACCTTCAATTTATAAACATGTCCTCAAAATACACAGTCGCACATACTTTATCAATGCTACATTCCTCATGAGCAAGTGTTCTCATTTTCTCCCTTTTACAAACTTTGTTAAAGACTACAAAAACTACCAGTTCTTTCCTATTTTGCTATTAAACTCACTTTGATCTGATTTTTTATTTTAATAAGATAGAAAAGGCACTTGTAATAATCAAATCCAGTGACTGCCCTCTATTTAACTTGACTACTCCATAGCTTGATAATATTGATCATGCTTTTCTCTCTGTATGATAATACCTTATTCCCTTTTCTCCCTTCAGCTCACTATAGTTATTCTCCTTCTGGATTTTCTCCTGCTCCATCCCTAACCGTGGGTAAATCCCATGGTTACGTCTTTGACACTTAACCCACTAGACAGGCTTTTGTATTTGATACTATCAACTTATGCAGATTTTATTAATACCTGTGGACATTCCCAACTAAGCAAAATTTAAAAGGCCACATAAAATTTGTCTATAATGCCTCTCATGTTCCCTGTGTCTTGGAAATAAAAGCAGTGGCATTACTATTAATGGAAGTGTCTAAAGTTGAAAACTCACACATTCTGGCTATGCTTTACTGCAACCCCATATGATCTGGCTACAAAGCACTCACTGAATATGCCTGTGTTAATTATGAAATTCTTCCCCTTCCTCCATAGCTCTATCAGTTCAGATTTCCTTTCTGAATTCTCTCAATTATTTCAAGTCACTGAGCCGAGCCTTCTTGCAATAATTCTTACTCTCCGGTTTATCCTTTTCACAGACTTGCACATGCAGTCCCTATTTTAACACTTGTTTTAAATCTTGGCCAGAAAAGGATACAGAAGTCCTTTAAAATATGACGACAAACTCCTCTCATTCACTCACCAAGCCACATCTCATTTTTAATTCTGTTAACTAACTTAAAATGGTACACAGAGGGGTGCCTAGGTAGCTCATTTGCGTAAGCATCTGACTTCAGCTCAGGTCATGATCTCATGTTCATGAGTTCAAGCCCCACATCCAGCTGTGTGCTCACAGCTTGGAGTCTGGAGCCTGCTTCAGATTCTGTGTCTCCCTCTCTCTGCCCCTTCTGTCCTCACATTAGGTCTCTCTCTCTCTCAAAAATAAATAAACATTTAAAAAGGTTAAATGGTATGCAGAGCTGAGGAGCCCTACTACCAGAACATCAGGAAGAAACTCTCTAAAGGCACACAACACAAACTCATCTACCCTACTTTTCATTCACATAGAACAAGAACAATTTCTGTGTGCAAATTACCCAACAGGGAGCTCTTATTTATTTTGTCTGTGGCAGATGGTATTTTCCAAAGATGGCTACATAGTATCTCTCATCTCTCATGTGTTTTTTAGAACTTGCAACTTTCCTGTCAAGAGGTGGAGTTAACTCACCTCCCCCTAATTCTGAGCAGACTTGTGAGTCATGCATTTCTAGGAGAGTGTGGCAAAAATTACGCTCTATTAATTTAAAGGCTGGCCTTAAAAGGGTACAGTATCCATGTTGTTAACTGAAATCTTCACCTTTGGGTTTGTAGGCTTCAAGGTGGACAGTCTAGTTGTCTAGAAGAAGAACAAAGTAGCCCATATAGAGAAACTACAGGGTAAAGCCCTGAAATGACATGGAGACAGAAATGCTTCCAGTGAGTTTATTCATTTGCTGTTCCAGTTCCAACCCCTTGGTTATATGTATTGACTATAATCACATGATCTTTTCTGAGCCAAAAGTGTCCAACTGACCCAGAATTCCTGAGCCACAATACATGTAAGAGGTTAAAAAAATTGCTTTCGACAATAGATTTTGTTCATTTCTCCAACAGCCAACTCTATTTTCTCTCAAATTTAATTGAAGTTTTTCCATTCTCTGACTTGTTTTAAGAACAAGCACTGTTTAGACATGACTTCATCACGCCCAATACGAGCCAATATTTTCTGGGAAGCTCTGAAAAGGAATTAAACGTGTACTAAAAAATGCATTTTCTTCCACTAGATATCTTCTTCAGAAATGGTGTTAATCTATAAAAACCACATTGGGAGTGACAGAATATAAAGAAGGAACTTGGATCCCTCACATTGTTGATCGAATGAATTAGCCAAACCTGCAAATGCTTTGATATCTCTTGTATATAGGGAAATATATTCCGATTTAGTTAAGAAATTTGACTTGAGTTTTCTGTTATTTGCTGCTTAAATCATCATAACTTTTTAAATACCTCAATATAAATGCATGTGGTAGTCAAGGATTATCACTATATCCCTTGCATTATGATTTAGGAATAAGAATGCTCAGAATAAGTTGGGAAAGAAAAACATTAAGAAGTTGGCAAAATAATCCAAAGCCAAAGCAGAGAATTGGTTATAAAAATTTACCAGGCTGCAAACTGACTGGACATATAAGAAGCTAGTATCAACATATCTGAAAGAAAGGCAGTGTCTTTTAATTGGGAAAGCCACCAGGAATCATCCAAGAGACATGGCTTTTCTGAGGGTCCTGGGTCCTAGGGAGACTAATAGAATAAATTATAAAGCATACACAAAGGTAACATTCTCATTTTATGGAACAACCTAAAACAGGGCCAAAGTGATGGATTTATGGTGAATTAACTGGAGAAAACTAACTCAAGACATTTACCACATGATGGTAATATGGTAAATTACCACATTATGTAATTTATACATGAATTATGTTCAGACCATGAAAAACTTATTATGCTAAATGAAATCAGAGAAAGACAAATATGATTTCACTGATATGTAGAAGTTAAGAAATAAGACAGATGAACATATGAAAAGGGAAGGAAAAATAAAATAAAAACAGGGAGGCAAACCATGAGAGACTCTTAAATATAGAGAACAAACAAATGGCTGATGGAGGGGCGGTGGGCAAAGGGATGGACTAAATGGATGATGGGCATGAAGGAATGCACTTGAAATGAGCACTGGGTGTCATTTATTGTTTTAATTTGTTTAATATTTATTTTTTAGAGAGAGACAGAGCATGAGTGGGGGAGGGGCAGACAGAGAGGGAGACACAGAATTTAAAGCAGGCTCCAGGCTCTGAGCTGTCAGCAGAGAGCCTGACATGGGCTCAAAATCACGAAATGTGAGATCATGACCTGAGCCAAAGTTGGACACTTAACCAACTGAGCCACCCAGGCACCCCAAGCACTGGGTGTTATATGTAACTGATGAGTCACTAAATTCTACTCCTAAAACCAATACTACACTGTATGTTAACTAATATGATTCTAAATTTAAAAAATTAAAAGTAATTAAATTTAATGAAAGAAATGAAAGACCAATGAGGTAGCTATTAGTACAGACCACATGAGTAGGCAATAATAACTAATCCTAGATTAGTTATTATCTTGTATTAGGCATTACTGGAAGGACTTGACATTTACCAACTCATTCAATTCTCAAGAAAGTCCTTTGAAGCATGTATATTAATTCCTCCCTAATTTTCAGATAAGTAACAGACCCAGAGAGTTTGGACAGCTTGCTCATGGTCTTATAGTTTGTTAAGTACAATTCTGAGATTTGAATCCCATGCACCCCAGCCCTAGAGCTTATGTTTTAACCACTGTGCTGTATTTTGAGGATGATTTATGTGGTGAAGTTTGCAAGAATTCATACTGGTTCCTTTAGGTTGGCTCAGGAGCTGGGATGAAATTAAGCCTTCAGGCAGTGAAGATCACTGATCAAACTATGAGACAAAAACTCCCCTGCAGTAAAAATGAAGACATGCTGATATACTAGGGGACTTTTCTTGCTTTACACAAATCCATTTTAAATATAAAATCCCTTATAAAAAAAAGACCTTGTTGTAACAAGGATTTAGACACTGACATGTCTGAAGTGTGATAAATAATATATGGCAGAAAAATTTATTTATGTAAGAAATATTGGGGGGTAAAGTGTCATTTTTTTTTTAGTTCCTGGAAACCTCACAGAGATACCTTGCTCTGACTAAAGATAGCTCTGACTAGTCTCTACCAAAATCCTTTTACTTAGGGTAGAATTTTAAGCTACTTTCAGACAGATAGATAAATTGTCTACATCAGCATCTTTTTTTTTTAAACCACTGGAGACTTTCTTAAAAATGTTTGTTTATTTTTGAGAGAGAGAGAGTGGAGCAGGGGAGGGGCAGAGAGAAAGAGAAGTAGACGGAGGATCCAAAGAGAGCTCTGGACTGATAGCAGACAGCCAGATGCAGAGCTCAAACCCACGAACATTGAAATCATGACCTGAGCTGAAGTCAGACACTCAACCTACTAAGCTACCCAGGAGCGCTTACAGCACCTTCTTCAAATACATCCATGTGTGTAGGAGGGATTAAAAATGATGACTCATGTAAATATATTGCTTGTCTTTAGAAACTAATCCTGGAAAGACTTTTAACAAGATACATCTATTGAAAGAACAGAAAATGAGTGCTGACAGAAAAGAGATATGCATGGTGACAGGTATGAGAAGCCATAAAGATACTTGTGAAAAAGGGAGTTGAGTAGCAGCAAAAGCCAAAAAAATAACCTTGGCAACAGAAAGTTTAAACATTAAGCTAGGAAAAAAAGAGAGAAAAGTCATAGTAGCTGAAAACAACAGATGCTTTAGAGGACAGTATTTTTCACACATGCACTCACAAACATGCTCAGAATAGGATATCTGTCCAATAATTTCAACAAAAGACTACAAAATTTTGTGTTAAGTCTGAAGGATAAAATGCAAAAATTCAATTCTAAGCCATCGATCTTGGAAAAACTGTTATAAAATCGAAATTCTACTTTTTCTTTTGATTCTTATAAAAAGAGAACTCTAGTGTTAGAACTTGACCTTCAGCTGCATTGTGTTATTTTACCTTCACAATTACAATTTCAGTAATCTTACTAAATTTTAATGACCACCAATTACATTATAAGAAATTTGCTCTTAAATGACTCTAGGCCTTGGCATAGGTCAGGATCCTCCTTGCTTTGGGCAGCACAACACCCCATTGGGGATTTCTCTGGAATCTGATTATCATCACAAAGAAATATTCTCATTTTTATGGCCAGAGAGAATCAGGGAGGGAAATTCCTGCCAGAAAAATGTATTGCAGCATCCCAATACATGAGGTAAAGAGGAAGGCGGAGGAATACTTTTATTCTGACATTGTCTCTGGCTTAAAAGTTTATGCATTTGTAGTATATCTTTGGGTGTTCAAAACCATCTAGCAAAGGCAAGGAAAGCCTTAAATGATGGTAGAAGTAGGCCACCTGGTCTACTTTTGTGCCTGCTAGAAGTGCATATCCTTAGCCTTTGAAAAATACATATCTAAAGATTATAAATTATTTGCTTATCATAGCAGAAATTTGTTAAATAATGTATCAGGAGTTAAAAAAAGAAAAAAATTACTTGCAGAAAATGAGTGTCCTCCAAGATGCTAGCAAACTGAGTGAAGCTTCCACTTGACATCAAATTCAGAGCCATAAAAAGCAATACTTGAAATAAAAGTTCTCATGGGGTGCCTGGGTGGTTCGGTGGGTTAAGCATCTGCCATCAGCTCAGGTCATGATCTCACGGTGTGTGGGTTTGAGCCCTGCATCAGGCTCTATGCTGACAGCTCAGAACCTGGAACCTGATTTGAATTCTGTGTCTCCCTCTCTCTCTGCCACTCCCCGCCTCAAGCTCTGTGTCTCTCTGTCTAAAAATAAATAAACATTAAAAAAAAAAAAAGAATTAAACGTTTTCTCTAGCTTAGAGGCATGAATCATCAGGGACGTACCCAGTTACTGTGACCTCTGAATCCTGTTTAGGATTACAAGACCAAGCTTTACCACCTGGCCATCACACTTGACTCTGTTTAAGATTAGAGGGAAGGAATGGGGAAGAGGCTCATCCCTACAACCAGAAGTGAAAGGACATCTGCATAAAACCAAGCTGTGGATAACTAGTTTGCCATCTCATCACATACAAATAAGCAAACTTTTATTTTAGATGTTTAAATAATGTCTTATTTTATATGACGTTTTATACACACAGAGAGTTTCCACTTAAACAATTGTCAAGGGCCCTGAATCACTTACTTTAATTATGCTAACACAAATGAATGTGGTCAAGAAATTACAAGTACCTAATCTAATAACTCAATCCAATTCTTACCCTTTCATGACCCATCTTAAGAGTTCCACCTTGGGGGCACCTGGGTGGCTCAGTCGGTTAGGTGTCTGACTTCAACTCAGGTCATGATCTTGGTCCATGAGTTCAAGCCCCACAAAGGGCTCTGTGCTGACAGCTCAGAGCCTGGAACCTGCTTCAGATTCTGTGTCTCCCTCTCTCTCTGACCCTCCCTGCTCATGCTTGTTCTCTCTCTCAAAAATAAATAAACTTAAAAAAAAAGTTTCACTTTGAAAAGTCACTGTAAAAGTTTCCTCTTTTTCTTTGTCATGTAGCAGAAATGTGCTATTGGATACATCACTAATTTTAATGTTTTTCTTTAGGAAAAGTCAAAATAATACTTCGTCCTGTCTTTAAATATATATTAATGATGTGTGGCAAACAAGACAAAATTTATAAACTAAAAATGCCACACAAATGGTAGTTTTATGTCTTTTGTTCTGTTTCACTCTGTTGTCAGGAAAACCAGACATATATATTGTAAATATTTTGATAAAAAGTAAAGGTACTTGTTGAGTAAGGTCCAAGTTTATATTACAAGGGTGAGTTAAATGATCCTTCATAGGCATTTGGCAGTTAAGTTGATTTTTTTGGTTACATCCCTCTCACTGAATTAGCCCTTTTATATAATGTTATGTATTCATCATTACAATATCATACAGAAAAGTTTCACTTCCCTATAAATATGCTCCTCATATTCATCCCTCCCTCCCTATTAACCCCTGGAAACCACTAAGCTTTTTCCTACCTTAATAATTTTGCCTTTCCCAGAATGTCATATAGGTGGAATCATACAGTATGTAACCTTTCCAAATTTGCTTCTTTCATTTAGTAATACCCATTGAAGTTCCTTCATGTTTTTTTTTTTGACCTGATAGTACATTTCTCTTTATCACTGAGTAATATTCCATTGTATGGGTATACCAACTTGTTTATACTCACCTTGTTTATATTCACCTATTAAAAATATTTTATTGCTTTCCATTTTTGGCAATTGTGATTAAAACTGCTATAAACACTTATGTGCAGGTTATTGTATGTAAATTTTCAGCTTACTTGGGTAAATGTCTAGGAGTGAGATTGCTAGAACACATGGTAAGATGATGGTTAGCTTAATAGGAAACTACCAAACTGGCAAAGTAGCTGTACCATTATGGATTCCCGCCAACAGTGAAAAAGAGTTCTTGTTGCTCCACATCCTCACTAACATCTGGTGGTGTCAGTGTTTGGGATTTTAGCTATTTTAATAGGTATATAGTGGTATCTGTTTTAATTTGCAATTTCTTAAAGATGTATGATGCTAAGCATCTTTTAATATGTCTACTTGCCATCTTTAGATCTTCTTTGTTGAGGTGTCTGGCAGATCTTTGGTCCATTTTTAATTGAGTTGTTTTCTTAATGTTGAATGTTAGAAGTTCTTCATATATTTTGGATATAAGTTCTTTATCAGATGAATGTTTTACAAATATTTTCTAGTAGTCTGTGGCTTATTTTTTCATTATTTTCATAGCATCATTTGCAAAGCATGAGTTTTGAATTTTGTTATTAATGGAAAATAATACCATTAATAATAATTAAATGATTTCCTACTATGAACCAGGCACTTATATAGTCAGACCTTTCCAGTCATCAGTCTCCCTTATCTACACAGACGTATGTCAACAAAGAAAGGATTTGGACACTGTGAGTAAATACTGTTAATGGATTTTTGAATACATGAATAGTTCCATTTTAGAAA
Organism: Proteles cristata cristata; assembly: GCA_017311185.1. Taxonomy (NCBI): domain Eukaryota; kingdom Metazoa; phylum Chordata; class Mammalia; order Carnivora; family Hyaenidae; genus Proteles; species Proteles cristata. Next base: position 790,003 of record JAESUZ010003619.1, on the reverse strand, counting down.
TAATCATAGATTTACCTAAGATAATATAGACTAAATTTTCTGAGAGTTTTTACCTTCCATTTAAAAAGATGCCATTTCCTGTTTCAGCTTCAACATGACAAAAGTTTGGATGTCATCATTCCTGTCCTTAAACAAGAAAAATCTTGATGAACTGAAAAACAACAACTTTTCTGAGACCAGTCAGAAAATTGAGATTGTAGGTCAAACTACCATCCCCAAATCTATAGAGACATATCTATATAGAGAGTCACAGTTGAAATGTGCTTATCTGGAGCAGAAGCTGAAGTCATAAAATGTTCCTAGTACCTTATACAGCACATCTGGCTTTCAATAAAATGTTTCAAAGCATTCCACAAAAATAGGTAAGATCAACAAAAGCAAAAGCTGGTTCTCTGAACAGATAAATAAAATTAATAAACCTGTATCCAGACTAATCTTGAAAAAAATAGAGAAGATTCAAACTTCCAGTATCAGAAACAAAAGAGGATCCATCACTAGAGACCCCCTAGACATTAAAAGGATAATGAAGGAATACTGCCAACAATTCTATGCACACAAATCTGGTAGTTTAGTGAAATGGACTAACTCCTTGTAAGGTACATTACTAAAATGGACACAGGGATAAGCAGATAACCTAAATAGCTCTATTAGTATTAAGGATATTGGACCAGTAATAAATAACCTTCCCAAAAAGGAGAACAACAGGCCCAGATAGTTTCACTGTTGAATTCTATCAAAACCTAAGAAAGAGATAATACCACATTTCATAATCTTCCAGAAAATTATAGGAGAGGAAGTACTTCCTAACATTCAATAAGGCCATTATTACAATAGCACCCAACCAGATAAAGACAAAAGACATTACAAGAAACAAAAATTACTGAGCAACGTCTGTCATGAATATAGATGCAAAAATCCTTAACAAAATATGAACAGGCCAATTCTCTTTATTAATGGAATTATACCAGGTATGCAAAGTTGGTTCATCATTCAAAGATGTAATCCATCACATTAACAGGCTAAAGAAGAAAAATCATATGATCATATCAATTGATGCAGAAAAAGCATTTAATATTCAACACCTCCTTATGTTAAAATGTCAACAAACTAGGACAAAAGGGAAAATTCCTTAACATAATAATGAATATACACAAAAGCCCTACCTACAGGTGAGAGCAAACTTTATGGTGAGAGGGAGCAAAACTTTTCCCCGAAGACTCAGAAACAGGTAAGGATGCCTTTTCTCACCATTTCTATCCTGTATTATCCTGAATGTTCTAGTTAGTGCAATAAAAAAAAGCTATAAAAGGCATAGATATTGGAAAAGGAAATATAAAACAATCTTTATTTATGAATGTCATGATTGGCTATCTATAAAATTCCAAAGAAAAGACAAAAAAATCCCTGAACTAATAAATCAGTACATCAATATCACAAGATGTAAAGTTAACATTAAAAATTTAAGTACTTTTCTATATACCAGCAATGAGCACAGAGATTTTCAAGTTAAAAAAAAAACCACCTAAATGGAACAAAAAATGAAATAAAGGTATAAATCTATAAATATGTTGATAAGATCTCTATGGCAAAACCTGGGAAGAAACGGATGAAAGAAATCATAGAAGATCTAAATAAGTGAAGACATAGTCTGTAATTAAGGATTAGAATATTCAGTAATGTTAAGATGTCAGTTCTTCCCGACTTGCTGTATAGACTCAAACTCAATCAAATCTCAATCAAAATATCAGCAAGGTATTTTTAGATACCAACAAACTGATTCTAAAGTTTATATGGATAGGCAGTTGAACTAGACTAGAAAAATATTGAAGAAGAAAATTAGAATATTCACACTACCTAATTTCAAGATTGTATAAAGCTATCACAATTATACAGCATAGTTTTGTTAAAAGATTAAACATATAAATCAATGGAACAGAATTGAGGCCAAAAATATAGTCAGCTGATCTTTGACAAAAAGCAGAAGCAATTCAATGGGAAGAATCTGCACCTTCAACAAACTGAACATCTCTAAGCAAAAACTGAACCTAGACAAAAAACTTACATATTTTACAAGAATTATCTAAAAATGGAACATTAGCCTAAACATAAATGCAAAACCAAAAAACTTGTAGAAGAAAACATTAAAGAAACTTTAGGTTACCTTGAGTTTGGTGATAGTTCTTAAAATACCAAAAGCTGATCTATGAAAGAAAAAAGATTGTAAGTTGAACTTTATTAAAATTTAAAACATCTGCTTTGGAAACAACAGTGTTAAGAAAATGAAAAAGATTAACCACAGATGGAAGAAAATATTTATAAAACATATAACTGATAAAATTTTGCATCTAAAATTATACAAAGAACTCTTACAATTTAACAATAAGAAAAGAAACAATTTTTTAAAATAGGCAAAATAAATTATCCAGACCAAAAATCAACAAGGAAACAGTGGCTTTGAATGACACATTAGACCAGAAGGACCTAACAGATATATTCACAACATTCCATCCAAACTTATAAAACTGAACACCCAAAAAACAAATAATCACATAAATATGGGCAAAGACATGAACAGACATTTCTCCAAAGAGCACATACAGATAGCCAGATACATGAAAAGATGTTCAACCTCACTCATCATCAGGGAAACGCAAATCAAAACCACAATGAGAGATCACCCCACACCTTCTAGAATGGCTAAAATCAACAACATAAGAAAAAAAAAACAGGTGTTGGCAAAGATATGGAGAAAAAGGAATCCTCTTGAAGTGCTGGTGAGAAAGTCAACTGGTGTAGCCACTGTGGAAAACAGTATAGACATTCCTCAAAAGTTAAAACTCTCCTCAAAACTTCAAAATAGAACTATCTTATAATCTAGTCATCACAATACTGGAAAATTATCCAAAGAATAAAAGAACACAAATTCAAAAGGATACATGAATCCCTATGAACATGGAATTCTTCATAATAGCCAAACTATGGTAGCAGCCCAGTGTCCACCAATTGATGAGTGGATAAAGAAGATGTGGCATATATTTGGCTGAAAAAAGAATGCAATCTTGCCATTTTCAATGAATAGAGCTAGAGAGTGTAATACTAAGAGAAATAATCTAGTCAAAGAAAGACAAATACCATATAATGTTTCACTCATATGTAGTATTTAAGAATCAAAACAAGCAAAGGGAAAATTAAGAGAGAGGAAGAGAGACAAACAAACCAAGAATCAGACTCTTAACTGTAGAAAACAAACTGATGGCTACCAGAGGGGATAGGAGGTGGGGGTGGGTGAAATAGATGATGGGGATTAAGGAGTGCACTTGTTGTGATGAGCAAACAGTGATGTATGGAAGTGCTGAATACCTATATTATACACATGAAACTGATATAACACTATATGGTGACTAACAGGAATTAAAATTAAAACTTCAAAAAAGTTAATGAGAAAAAAATAAGGTCATATAAGAAAATCCCAAAGCTAACCTCAACACTCAATAGTAAAAAACTGAGGGCTTTTCTCCTAAGGTTAGAAACAAGACAAGAATGTCTACTCTAACCACTTTTATTCAACATAATACTGGAAGTCCTAGCCATAGCAATCAGGCAAAGAAATAAAAGGCATCCAAACTGGTAAGAAAGAAATAAAACTATTTGCAGATAACATGATACTATATAGGGAAAACCCTAAAGACTCCACCAAAACTACTAGAACTCATAAATTAATTCAGTAAGGTCTCAGGATACAAACTCAATATACAGAAGTATGTTGCATATCTATACACTAATAATGAAGTAGAAGAAAGAAATCTTAAGAAACATTTCCACTTATAAGTACACCAAAAATAAAATAGCTATGAATAAACTTAACCAAAAGGGTGAAAGACATGTACTCTTAAAACTATAAAACACTGATGAAAGAAATTGAAGATGAAACAAACAAATGAAAAGATATTCCATGCTCATGGACTGGAAGACCAATAATGTTAAAATGATCATGCCACCCAAAACAATCTTCAGATTTAATGGAATCCCTATCAAAATACCAACATTTTTCACAGAACTAGAACAAATAATCCTAAAATTTGTACAAGTACAAAATACCCTGAATAACCAAAGCAATCTTGAGTGAGAAAAACAAGGCTGGAGGTATCACAATCATAGATTTCTTTTTTTTAAATGTTTTATTTATTTCTGAGGGAGAAAGAGAGAGACAGGATGAGCAGGGGAGGGTCAGAGAGAGAGGGAGACACACAATCCGAAGCAGGCTCGAGGCTCTGAGTCAGCTGTCAGCACAGAGCCTGACGCAGGGCTCGAACCCACTAACCGTGAGATCGTGACCTGAGCCCGAGTCGGACGCTTAACTGACTGAGCCACCCAGGCACCCCCCAGATTTCAAGCTACACTACAAAGTTACAATAATCAGAACACTGTGCTACTGGCACAAAAACTGACACGTAGATGAATGGAACAGAATAGAAAACCCAGAAGTATACTTATGATTATATCACCAATTGATCTACAACTAAGGAAGCAAGGATATGCAATGGGAAAAGTCTCTTCAACAAATGGTGCTGGAAAAACTGGACAGCTACATGCCAAAAAATGAAACTGGATTACTTTGTTACTATACACAAAAATAAACTCAAAATGGAGGTTCCTAGGTGGCTCAGTGGGTTGAGTGTTCGACTTTGGCTCAGGTCATGATCTCATGGTTTGTGGTTTTGAGCCCTACATCTGTGCTGACAGCTCAGAGCCTGGAGCCTGTTTTGGATTCTGTGTCTCCTTCTCCCTGATTCTCCCCAACTCACACTCTCTCTCTCAAAAATAAAGAAACATTAAAAAAATAATAAACTCACAATGGATTAAGAACCTAAACATGAGACCTGAAATCATAAAACTCTTAGAAGAAAACATAGCTAGTATTTACTTTGACATTGGCCACAGAAATGTTTTTTTAGATAGGTCTCCTCAGCCAAGGGAAAGAAAAAACAAAATCAAAGTTTTGGGATTACACTGAAATGAAAAGCTTTTGCACAGGGATGCCTAGGTGGCTCCGACGGTTAAGCATCCAACTCTGCTCAAGTCATGATCTTGTGGCTCACAAATTCAAGCCCCATGTCCAGCTCTGTGCTGACAGCTTAGAGCCTAGGGCCTGCTTTGGATTCTGTTTCTCCCTCTCTTTCTGCCCCTCCCCTACTCTTACTCAGTCTCTCTCCAAAATAAATAAAACATTAAATTTGTTTAAAGCTTTTGCACAGTGAAGGAAATGATCAATAAAATAAAAAGGCAAACTACTATTTAGGAGAATATATTTGCAAATGGTATATCCAATAAAGAGTTAATATCCAAAATATATAATGAGCTCAACACAAACCACAAATAATCTGATTGAAAAATGGGCATAATAACTGAATAGACATTGTTCCAAATAACAATGGTGAACAGACACATGAAAAGATGTACAACATCACTCATCATCAGGGACATACAAGGCAAAATCACAATGAGATATCATCTCACATTGTTAGAATGGCTAAAATAAAACACACACACACACACACACACACACACACACACACACACACGAAATAACAGGTGTTGGAGAATATATGGAGAAAAAGGAACCCAGTTCCCATTGGTGGGAATGCAAACGATGCTGCAGCCAATATGGAAAACAGTATGGAGGTTCCTCAAAAATTAAAAATAAAATTCCATACGATCCAGTAATTCTACTACTGAGTATTTACACAAAAAATTTAAAAAAACAGTAATTCAAAAAATATATGCATCCTTATATTTATTGCAGAATTATTTACAATAGCCAGATTATGGAGGCAGCCCAAGTGTCCATCCACAGATGAATGGATAAAGAAAGTGTGGTATGTATACACACACACACACACACACACACAAACACAAAGAGATATTACTAAGCCATAAAAGAAGAATGAGATCTGGTCATTTGCAACAACATGGATACACCTATAGGATATAATGCTAAATGAAATAAGTCATGGAAAAACAAATGCCATTTGATTTCACTCACCTGTGGACTTTAAGCAAGCAAGCAAACAATAAAACAGACTTTTAACTTTAGAGAATAAATGGCGAAATAGGTAAAGGGGATTAAGAGTACACTGATCCTGATGAGCTCTGAGTTATGTATAGAATTGCTGAATCATCATAGTGTACCTGACACTGACTTAACACTATATATTAATTGTACTTCAATAAAAATGAAGAAATAATGTTCCAAACAACAACATAACAATAAAAACACTGCCAAAAATGGTGCATATTTGAAAATAAAAATCAGTGATATAGGCATTTACCTATGTATTTGCAGCACCTATAAAGCAATATAATTATTTTGAGTTTTAACTAAATTATGTTGGAAAGTTTACTATACCCTATTTTGAATAATATAAGATTTTAAACTACTTGCCAGGGGATTTTCAAATTCCTCTTAGTTATCTCTGACACTTTTTAATAACAGTTTTAATACAGAAATGTCTGTAACAGTGACTACAGGAGTGATTAAGATTACAGAAAACTGAATATGAGGTTGCTGATAAACTACAGTCATACCTTTGAAATATTGTGGGTTCATCTCCATACCACCACAGTAAAGCAAGTAGCACAATAAAGTGAGGCAAATGAATTTTTTGGTTTGTCTCTGCATGTAAAAGTTATGTTTACAATGGGCATCTGAGCGTCTCAGTCGGTTGAGTGAACGACTCTTGATTTTGGTTCAGGTCATGATCTCACAGTTCATGGGACAGAGCCTTGTCTAGGGTGCTGCCTGCTTGGGATTCTCTATCTAACTCTGTCTCTGCCCTTCCCCCACTCACTCTCACTCTTTCTCTCAAGATAAAAAAAAAACAAACTTTTTAAATAAGTTATGTTTACCTCATACTGTAGTCTATGGACTATGTGATACATCAAGTCTAAAGAATACAATATACATACCTTGATTTAAAAATACAAATGTTGTCTGAATGGCTCAGTGTGTTAAATGGCCAACCCTTAATTTTGGTTCAGGTCCTGAAATCACAGCTCCTGGGTTCAAGTCTGCATTGGGCTCTGTGCTCACAGCATGGAGTCTTCTTTGGATCCTTTGTCTTCTTCTCTCTACCCCCAACTCATGCGCACATGTGCTCTCTCTCTCAAAAATATATGAATGTTAAAAAATTTTTAATAGAAAATATAAAAATAAGGATAAAAAATTCTTTATTGTAGGGGCACCTGGGTCGCTTAATCAATTAAGCATCCAATTCTTCATTTTGGCTCAGGTCATGATCTCAGGGTTTGTGGGTTGAAGCCCCACATTGGGCTCCATGCTGACAGTGTAGGACCTGCTTGGGATTCTCTCTCCTGATCTTTCTGTCTCTCCCCTAATCCCTCTCTTTGTCTCTCTCTCAAACCAAATAAATCTAAAAAAATACTTTATTGAAAAAAAAATGGTAACCATCATCTGAGCTCTCAGTGTGTCACCATCTTTTTGTGGGTGGAGGGTTTTGCCTCAATGTTGATGGCCACTGATTGATTAGGGTGGTGACTGCTGAAGATTAGGGTGGCAATGGCAATTTCTTAAAACAACAACGAAGCTTGCTGCATCTATGGACTCTTCCCTTTAGGGAAATTCCTCTATAGCATGTGATGTTGTTTGATAACATTCTACCCACAATGGAAACTCTTGCAAAATTAGAGTTAGTCCTCTCAAATCCTGCCACTGCTTTATCAACTAAGTACTCTTCTAAATTCTTTGTTATCATTTCAACAATCTTCTCTGCGTCTTCACCAGGAATAGATTCCATCTCAAGAAACCACTTTTTTTGCTTATACACAAGAGGCAACTTTTCATTCTAGTTTTATTCTGAGTTTGCTGAAATACAATCACATCTCCAGTCTCCAAAAAACCAAATGAGCAAAAGATCTAAAGAGGCAGCTTACCAAAGAAGATCTACAGATAGCAAATTGGCCTATGAAAAGATGCTTGACATCATTTGCCATTAATGAGCTGCAAATTAAATGAAATGAGATACTACTGTACACCTATTAGAATAGCTCATTGTTTTTTAACTGACAATACGAATTGCTGGGTGAGGATATGAAGCAACAAGAACTCTCATCTATCAATGCTGAGAATGAAAAATAGTACAGCCATTGGAAGACAGCTTGGTAGTTTGTTACAAAGTTAAATATAGGCTTTTCATACAACCTAGCAGTCTCAGTGCTGTTTATTTAGGCAATACCTATAATTAAAATACTTCATAGGATTGACAGTATTCGAATGGATTCTCCTATTTTCAAATTAATATTATTAATTCCACATTATTTTAAAGGTAGACCTTTTATCACCAGCTTTTGTATCAGTAAGGGAGATTCTAGTTTTGGCAACAGCCTTAAGTCTGACTTTAACATAGCCTAAATGATGGTGATAGTCTTTCATCTCAGCAAATGAAATTTTCATCTGTTTTTGAAGCAATCTACAGAATATTTATCTCTCAGCTCACTTCATAAAAAAGACCTCCCAGGAGGCAGTATGAACTATTTCCATACTACCACAGTGAGATTTAATGACATTTTTAATAAATAACAATATTTTGTTTACATATAATAAAGTATTACCATTTACACGGTTTCTGGTGTAGATTTACAAAAATGCACTAAATCAGTGATGAGAAACGTAATTTATAATTGTTCTATTACTATTTCTGAAACTATTTATGGTAGGAAAGGTTAGTGACTGCTGCTGGCGAAGTGGTAACAGAAAGCTAATGATTCTCTTGTCTTTTAGTAGAATTAGACTGTGGTTCATATGCAAAAAGCACCTCAAGGCTGTGCTTTAAATGCTTAGCTCATTTATCTCTCATCAGTTAGGTAAATGAGATGCAGAAGTGGTTCCTAGTTTCTAAATAACTTTTTATACACTACTGAAAGACTTAAAGGGTCCTAAAACGCTTTCTCTTGTTAATGAAATTTCAGTCATAGAATTTGTTCCTTAGTCTAGAAGAGTCATTTTTAAAGCCTCCAGGCAGGCTGCTGAATTTACACTGAGTATGCCAATGTTCATAAGCTTCTTTTATATATATATTTACTTGTTTTTATGGGGATAATTTCAAAATATATGTACCACAGTTACATAAAATGTTAACATTATGGATAGATAATGAAGGATTTACTGAGACTCTCTTTATTGTCTGCAACTCTTAGGTAAATCTGAAATTATTTGAAAACATTTTTAAAAATATTACACATTAAAATACATACTTGTTTAGCATAAATTTTGAAATGTATAGTTGAAAAGAAATTGACATAAAATGCTTCAAATGTAGTGATAGCCCAAAGCTCCAACTGGCGGTATTTCTTTCTCACAAATGACTATTGACACTATGGTACCTGAACGCAGAAAATAAATATCATTGAGTTGAAAATCTCTATAATCTACACTGTGATCTTCTTTGCCTTTTAATAAAACTGGTTACAGAGTTAATTCTCAGAAAGGCAGAAGACAAATTCTTGTGTTTTCTCTTTTTGCTTGTCCCCAACCTTTGTTTCTCGTGCCACTGAAAAAAAAACTCTCAGACAAAGTAGAATTGTTTTTCTGTCCTTTACTTAGATAAGTTCTTAGGGACAAAGGAAATGCCTATGATATATATTATAAGTAATAATATATATTGGCAGAACAGTGACTGACTATAAATGATTGAGCTGTACTTTCAGAAACACAAAACTGTTCCAAATATAAGACCCACCCCTGTTAGGAGGGGATTAATAATTTGGATTGTTATTGATGCCAAATGTATGTTTTCTGGAGGATATTAAATAGCATCCCAGCACTGCACTTTATTTTTTCATTACAAAAATTTTTAAACTAAGAATCCTATTAATTAAATGAAAATAACAATAAGCTTTTTTATAGACGAATTAAATATATTTGATGGTAATAGGTCTAAGACTGTACTGAGTTTTTAACCAAAGATGAATTCCAGTTTGGTCTTTGTTATGATTCCTTTGAGAATGTGTTATGCCATTGATTCACTTGAAAGTAAAACTCATAATTCCTAGTCAAGGATTTTATGGCCATTCCATCTTTGAATTAATAATAAATTTATAATTTATAATTACTCTCCTCCTTTCCCCTTTTGTTTCATCTATGATCTTCCTCTGGCACAGCAATAACTGAGTTTTCCCAAGTTTATCTCCTGACTCTGTAAATCTAGGTGGACAATCTTATGGGCTTCCATACTAGATTCTGGTGCTCTAGAAATTCTTGTCTAGGCTATTGAGTTCCCATATTGGTCATCCTGTTACCTGCATGGGTTTCTGAGGTTATCAAGTTTACAATTTATTCTTTTTTGTTTCATCATTTCAATTATAGCAGGTTCTGGCTAAATTAGCCTGATTTTTGTTACCTCCTTGTCTGAACACCATTCTCAAGAATAATTGCACCTCTAGGCTGGGCTGAGCCCAGGAAGTCAGAATTAGTGCAAAGTGGATGGACTAGTATCCATAGACCATGAAGTAAAGGAAACTAATGGCAGACAGGCAACTGTGGGCTCTTGAACCAAAATGCACTTTCAAAAGTGACCAAATGAAATCAAAGTTGGAGGCACAAGATAAAAATCAAAATCTTAGACACAGGGAAAAAGGATTTACAATGACCTTTCAGTGACACTGATCAGAAAGGATCAAGAGTGCAAATGAAGCTGATTCATTGAGATTCTCTGACAAAAGAAGCCTTTTACTCTTCCATGGACCCTGGGAGAGAAGGGAAGATTGACTTTGAAAATAATTATATTAAACACTGACCCTTCTAAAATACACATCAAGCCCTAATAATGGGCTGGATTCACACTCATTCGGACGTTTGAATTTTCCAAAAGCAGCAACAAATAAAAGCAATGAATAGAGGTAAAATCAAAGAACTAGGAGTATCAAAAATATACATGAGTATATACCACTTTTTATAGTTTTCCTTAATAAAGTGTTAAAGAAAAGAGAGTTACATTTCCAGAAGCATACAGATTCTTTGAAGATACACCCCTAATTAGAAAAAGAATGGACAAACATGTTAAATATAGAAGATAATTAATTTAGGCATCTAAAAATATTAAGTGTTTATATATCATTAATTTAGTAAAATTTGCTACTATGCTCAGGCATATTAGCCCTATTAAATAGTGCATCTTAAAACTATTCACACATTTCAATAAGTGTGAAGAGTTAAAGGAACTTTTTTTAAAAACACAGATGACAAAGATAATGAAGTAGCACAGTTATTGTTTTAACAAAAGGTTATAACCATAGTGTTATTGTCACTGTTGTATAGTTTTGGAATTCAGAATAGGAAAATATCAATGTGAAATAGTAAAGTTTACTTCAATATTTTAAAGTCATGCAAGCTTCATTATGTAGCTATTAAAAAGCAATTTTTGTTCATATTGCTTTGACCATATCACCGTAGGCCTTCCAAGGGGGTTATCCTGCCAAGAAACAAATTAAGCATTTATTAGAGGTCACTAAGGCACCATTACAGGAGTAATAGCTCACCACAGGTTGTCATTAGTTCATTTATTACCCTCTCTGTCCCTACAAGCTTTACAGAATCATGGGTTTTTAATAAGTCTTGTGCTCTGTGGTGATCTCTGGATTGTTACTGTTCATAGAATTTGTTTCCTTTTTGATTATGACAGCTTGTTGTGTACAAAATAATAAGTTCCCCTTACAAGAAATTCTACAAAATGGTTTGAAAGATGCTATAAAATTGACAATTTAATGCAGAATATCAATTAATGAATACTATCATTTCTGTGATTCTGTTACCTTCCTTCTTCTCTTCTCATTTTCTAACTTCTAATGTTAGGTATATTATGTATTTTAATAAGTAAACCTCAATGAAATCTGAAAACAATGCCATTAATAGGTTTATGCTGTAAAGCTTCTTCAGGTGCTTCCAATAGTACATCAATATAGACACTGTCTAAAATGGAACTTTCCATCTCTATCCCTTGATATAAAGGTCATGTCACAGTGGTTCAGACAAAATCTTGGGACACTCCAGTCCTGGCCTTAAAACAGAAGCTACAAAATACCCATGTTCCAAATGTGTCCTTATGTTTCTTTTTCATATTCCCAAAAAGAAGTATCATTGCCTTTGCTTTCACAAACAAGGCTGTAAATATGCAACTAATTTTTATAGGAGAATGATGTCCTTATAGTCAAGAATCTTTTCATACAGATATAATCAAATGAGATAAAACTATAGTTTGCATTCTCACTTTCTAAGTCATTAATAATATTGTGTGATAAACAGTGTCATTCTATGTGAATATTATAATGCATAAAAATGTTTTAATGACTTCCCCTAAATTTCTTGGTGTATAGGACTAGCTGTAATGTAAAAGAAATTTGCATGGATAGAATAATGAGTTTATTATTAAAATTTTGTGTCTTTCAGTGCAAGGAAACTCTTGCTGTGCACTATATTTTAGAGCATAACACATTGGAATGCCTGCAATATTGGTTGTATGTACTTATATCTAAAGTTTCTCTTAGGAAGTCTCTTTCTCAACTAGAAAAGTAAACAGCTATATCATAACTTTGATTCAAGTAGTGTACATGGTTGTGCTAATTGCTGTTCAATCAGTTATGACTGGTTCTCCTTCCCTGCCCTCTTACAGTTGAGAATGGCCATGGGGACTGCTCTGACAATGAAATGTGAGCTGTGACTTGTGTCATTGTTTAACTAAAGCATTTTTTTGGGCTGGGGCAGCATATATCCACTACACTTCATCTTTTCTCTGTCAGCAACTAGCCATATTTCAAGAAATGGCTTCTTTGCCAGCCTTAGTCCAAAATGAGTATGACTAAGAGCAGAGTTTGCAGCTGCCCAAAGAGGATATATGTGAGAAGGGATGAAAAATTAGCTTTTATTGGTTTAAGTCGTTACCTAATTTGAAGAAGCTTCCTCTGCATCGTAACCTGATAATCCTGACAGAAATGAATGCTGCCATAAGAGGAAACCACTTAGAAAACTAATGCTTGCTGGATATTGGAAAACATAGAATCTGTTTATGTATCAGTTGTATAATCACAAAAAAGAAAAAGTTGTAAAATTATTACTCAGAGATTAAAATCTAGGTCAACTCCTTTTTATTAAAAAAAATAATGTTTATTTATTATTGAGAGACAGAGGCAGAAACAAAGCACAAGCAGAGGAGGGTCAGAGAGAGAGGGAGACATAGAATCTGAATCAGGCTCCAAGTTCTGAGCTGTCAGCACAGAGCCCGACGTGGGGCTCGAACTCACAAACCGTGAGATCATGACCAGAACCCAAGTCAGACACTTAACCAACTGAGCCACCCAGCTCCCCCAGAACCCACGTCAACTCCTAATGAGCTTGCAGCCCTCCTGAAGAGGTTGGAACACAGTGTTAGGAGCATATGTTGGTTGCTGCTGATTGTGTTTGGCCATGTACAATACATGAGAAGGAGATGAGAAAATAATGACCAGTTTGCAGTAGTAACATAGGGCATAGAGAGTTCACAAAAGTAGAGTCTCATAGGTTTGGAACAGGTACTGCTTTGTAGCTACAAAGTAAATAAAATAAGATAAAATAAGATAAAATAAAATAAGATAAAAGTGACAAAGTATTTAAAACACATTAAAGCAACATTGAGAATGTTTTTGAATAGTGACTTATTTCCATTTGAAAATGGAATATTTCAAAATAATAAAAAATAGTGAAAACAGTTTGAGCATTAAAGGCTATTTGAAACTCAGCCCTACTACACACATCAAATTACTGTTATAAGCACGATACTGGCACCTTAGGTTTTTTTTTTCTCTTTGGCGGTTTAAAACTTGTAATGTTTTAAGTGATATCTACAGGATCCATTCAAAATGGCTCAGGCAAAAGAGACCAAAGCTCTATTTTCCCACTGTATTGATTTCCTCTTGCTTTATAACAAATTACCACAAACTTAGTGATTTAAAGCAACACAAACTTGGGGGCTAAACCTTATTAGCAGGTAATTAAAACTTTACTGACAGAACTATGTTCCTTCTGGAAGCTCCATGTGAGACTCTATATGTTGCCCTCTGCAGCTTCCCAAATTCTGTGGCTTACAGTCGGTCCCCTTCTATCTTCAAACCAACAATAGTTAGTGGATACTCTCAGTTTACGTGGCTCTGACCTCTCCTTGCATCCTCCTCTCCCATTCTCTAACTGTGCCTCTCCTACCTCCCTCTTTCAGATATAAGGAGGGATGTGATTACATTGGGTCAATCTGGATAACGCAGGATAACATTTCTATCACAAAACCTTTAAGAAATGACATCTGAAAACTCCCTTTTGTTATCTAAGGTAACATAATCACAGATTCTGGGAATTAGGATGTGGATCTCTTTGGGGGAGTTATTATTCTGCCTATCACAGTTTGCTCTCCGGCCTCCAGAGATTTTTGCTCATCTCGCATGCAAAATGCATTCACCTATTCCAACATCTTCAAAAGTGTCAGCCTATTCACAGAATCAACTGAAAGCCCAACATGTCTCATCTAAATCTAATCAGCTCAAAGTACCAAATCTCATCATCTAATTCACGTAACTCAGGTGTGGGTGAAACACTGGATTTAATTTATCCACAAGACAAATTCCTCCCCATCTTTAGATTTGTGAAACTAGAAAACAAGTTATGTGCTTCCAGAATGCAATGGTAAGACAGGTCTAAGACACCAGTTATAGACATTCTCTTCAAAAAGGGAGATAATGGAAGTTGGGGAGGTGAGGGGAGGAATCACAGCCCCAGAAACTCCAAACTCCCACCAAGCAAACCTGACTGGGTTTCAAGGCTTGGGAATAACCCTGTGTGGTTAGTGGCCCTGCCTTCATAGTCATCCTCCCTCCTACTTCATGAAGGGCAGCACAGTAACTGAGTAATTTCACCAGTCTGTCTCCTCTCCTTCAGGGAGTCCAACACACTTTTTTCCCCCATTACATTTTCTTTTTGTCTCTTTCAGCCAAAGCTAGCAGTGTTTCTGATGGTTTAAAATTCTTAAGAACTTTGTGGGTATCTTGTTCATGTTGTGGACATTAACCCCTTTGGATAACAAATTTCTTCACAGTGCTTTCATAATCCTATCTCTATTCCTGGCTCCTGCTTGAGATGACTGGGCGCATCCATGAGTCACCCACATAATCGTGCTAAAGAACCCTCTATGTGACTGAATACTCCGACCTTTTGATTCTTTCAAGATACTAACAAAAGGTTATCTAGCTGCACACTTGGCTTCCTCTATGAGATATCCTGACAATGAGTCTCCTAATTTTAACACCTTTTTTGGTCTGAATAGATGGGCAGTTTACCAGATCATCAAGCCCTGGTTTCCTTTCCTCAACTGATCTCTTTCCTTCCAAATTTTACTATAGTCAGCAAGAAGGACCAAGCTGTACCTTCAACACTTTGATTCCAGATCTCCTTAACTAAGCATACAAGTGTATCATTTACAAGTTTTGCTTTCCATGTAACTACAGAGCACAATTTGGCCTAGCATTCTGCCACTATGTAACACTAAATAACAACGATCTCTTTTCCTCCACTTTTCAACAAGATCTTCCTTATTGCCATGTGAGCTTTTCCCAGCAGCACATTTTAACATTCCTATTTCTACCAACTGTCTTTGGTGGCCGTTTAAGTATTGTGTAAAGTGATGCATATTTTCTTTGCCATATTTCACTTCATTCTGAGTCCTCACAAGCAGATTCATTAAACAGACAATTCTGCAACCAGTCTGTTCAGGGCACTCTAGGCTTCTCCTACTACACTTCTCAAAATTCTTCTGGCCCCTGCCCATTGTCCAAATCCAAAGCCATGTTTACGCTTTAGGTATTTGTTGCAGCACCCCTCTTTTGGCACCAAAATTGTTATTCATTTCCTATTACTACTGTTAGAAATTACAAGTTACAAATAGCTTAAAACAACAGATACCTTGTCTTCCAACAAAGTTATCTACCAGTTAGATAGCTAGATTGGGTTTTACTGGGTGCAAAGTGTCTGCATGACTGTATCCCTTTCTGAAGCTTCAAGGATAGAATCTATGTTTTGCCTATTTTAAAATTTAAAATTTAGAGTCTGCCCATAGTTTGTCTATCCACTTCCATCTCCAAAAGCAGCATTGGCCAGCTGAGTCTTCAGATTACTCTTTCCTATTATCACATCTCCTTCTCTGACTCAGCTTCTCCTGCCATCCTCCTGACCCTTGTGATTACATTGGGCCTGCCTACATAATACAGGATAATCCATCTCAAGGCCTTTAATCACATCTGCAAAATCCCTTTTTGTCCTATAGAGTAACTTGCACAAATTCTGGGAATTAGGACATGAACATCTTTGGAAGGGTTATTACTCCAGCTGCCATACTCACCAAAATTAATAGGCCCAGTTGACTTAAGGTTAAATGAAGGGATAAAGAGTCAAATGGATATAAAGTGATAAAATATAACAAGTCTAAGAAGTAGGTCTACAGGGGCGCCCAGGTGGCTCAGTCGGTTAAGCGGCCAACTTCGGCTCAGGTCATGATCTCACGGTTCGTGGGTTCGAGCCCCACGTCGGGCTCTGTGCTGACAGCCAGCTCAGAACCTGGAGCCTGTTTCCAATTCTGTGTCTCCTTCTCTCTCTGACCCTCACCTGCTCTCCTCTCTCTCTCTCTCTCTCTCTCTCTCTCTCTCAGCAATAAATAAAACATTTAGAAAATTTTTTAAAAAAAGAAGTAGGTCTACAAAAGAATTCTAATTGGGGTTGTTGGCCTATGGTGTGCTTAGAGTCACATTCTTAAAATCACTGTTCATATCTGGCAAATCAAAAAGGAAAAAACACTCGAAGGGCAGAGCCAGGCCATGATACACTGGGAGCATTTCAGTTGAGGACAATCAGGGCCTAATTATGATACATCTCTTAACCCAGTGTGGGAGACCTTGCGACATATGTGAGGGGGGGAAGGGTTCAGATTTTTTGTGAATAACTAACTGTTGCTTCTTCCATTATTCTCCTATTAAGTGGAACATTTATTATCAGTTTCCTTGTGATGTTTAATCATGGTATATTGGGTGTATTTGGAACAGATAATTTTTATTATAATTTATAAATTTCTGGATTAGAGGAATGATACCCAAATTGAATGAGGAAACAGCTAGTCATCATGCCCAGATCATAGATGTTGTGCTAGATTCAGAGAGTGGGTGGAACTTTAGGTTTGTCATGGTCTTCTGTAATATGGAAAGAGGCAAAAATTGGGGCACCTGGTTAGCTCAGTCGGTTAAGCATCCCACCTCTGCTCAGGTCTTGATCTCATGGTTCCTGGGTTTGATCCCCGGGTTGGGCTCTCTGCTGACAGCTCAGAGCCTGGAGCCTGTTGTGGATTCTTCCTCTCTCTCTGCCCCAGCCCCACTTGTGCTCTGTCTCTGTCTCAAAAATAAATAAACTATAAAAAAAATTTTTTTAAAGAGGCAAAATTGTACATTTGGTGACCCAGGGTTGCCAAAGAGCACATTTTTATACCTCATTCTATTAGCACATATCAGTGAAAAGTCTCATTTTATTTTTCATGTGGGAAAACAAAAATAACTGGCTTTTCTTTATTAATCATCTTACAAGGCTACTTTATTAAAAGCTAACTCAAATTGATTTGAAATCTGATAATGAACTGAAAAAAATTAATATTTTATATACATGATTTACAAAATACGTTCCATCGATTACATATCTATTCTCCCAACCTGTGTTTATATAGCTGCCTTTTTTATATCCAGTTTCTTACAGAGTCTGAGGCACCACTCTGTGTAATAGCACTTGTAGGATTTACCTAAATAAATACATTTGCAATATACATTGACTTCATGGAATAACACAGTCAAAATGTAATATTTTGTATGTATCCTATTTTATCAATTATTTTTAATATGCTTTTTGTGTTAGACTTTGCAATCATTGACACTTCCCCACTCCACTGATTTTGATAGCTGGAAATAAATTACCAGTCTATTATTTTCTAAGTAGCTTCTTATCTGTTAAAAGACACTAATTGACAACATTATTGTGTTACCCATGAATTCAACCTGTACTTCAGAAACATGTGATTCAACTCTCCAGTTTTCCTACCCCCAAGCCCTGGCAACCACCATGTTATTCTCTGCTTCTGTGGGTTCTATCTTAAATACCCCATGTCAGTGAAATCGTAAAATATATGAGGAACTGCTGGTCAACAGGAATAAAATTTCAATGATGCAAGATGATTAAGTTCTCTCCAGAGAAGAATGTATGTGTATTTAACTATATTGTACACTTGAAATTTTAGCAGGGGGGCATATTTCATGCTAAGAGATCTTATTACAATAAAATATGTGATTCAACATGTTTAATTTTTTATTTGTGAAGCTAATATACTTTTGAGGTTAATGATAGTAATAATATTTTAAAGAAAACTCTTAGTTTTGCAGCACCTGGGTGACTCTTTTGAGCATCTGACCTTGGCTCAGCTCCTGATCTCACAGAATGTGGGTTCAAGCCCCATGTCTGGATCTGTGTGGACAGCTCAGAGCCTGGAGCCTGCTTCAGATTCTGTCTCCATCTCTCTCTACCCCTCCCATGCTCATGCACTCTGTCTGTCTCTCTCTCTCTCTCACATACAAATAAACATTAAAAAATAAAAAATGAATTTAAAAAAGGAAACCCTTAGGTTTGAATAGAGGTGACAAGATTTGTTATAGGAATTATCCTTACTCTACATTTTCTAACACATATTCTCAAACATGAAGCACATGACTTAGTATATTTAACATCGATCACTACTATTAGAGTATTACAAATGTTTATTATAAAGTACTTTAGGGGCACCTGGGTAGCTCAGTCAGTTAAGCGTCCAACTTCAGTTCAGGTCATGATCTCATGGTTTGTGGGTTTGAGCCTTGTGTCAGGCTCTGTGCTGACAGCTAGCTCAGAGCCTGGAGACTGTCTTCAGATTCTATATCTCCCTCTCTCTCTGACCCTCCCCTGCTCACACTGTCTCTCTCTGACTCTCAAAAATAGATAAAAAACATTAAAAAATTAAAAAATAAAAAATACTGTATTTCCAGAGTTTCTGATTATAGTCTAAAAATAGCTAGTAATTCATATGATTCCATAATCTGTCTTGATAATATTTTTTAAAGGCATTATAACCTAACATCCCAGTCACTGTAGAACATAATACTGAATTTAAAAACTTTAAGAACAGTAATTTTTGAAAAGTAACAAATAGCATGCATTAATATTAGGAACATATGACTGGGTGTTGTATAGAAACCAACTTGACAATAAACTATTTAAAAAAATATTAGGAACATATGTGCCAACTTATTTTTACATAGAAATAATAAAGAGGGGGCACCTGGATGGATCAGTTAGTTAAGCATCTGACTGCAGCTCAGGTCATGATCTCACAGTGCGTGGGTTTAAGCCCCATGTTGGGCTCTGTGTCAATAGCTCGGAGCCTGGAGCCTACTTAGGATTCTGTGTCTCCCTCTCGCTCTCTGCTCCCCCCTCAACACCACTTGTGCTCTGCCTCTGTCTTTCAAAAATTAATGAACGTTAGAAAAAAATTTTAAGAAAAAAAAAAGTAATAAAGAAAGAGGAAAGAAAATCTGACTTGATAGTCTGAATTTAGAATAAAAAGTTAATTTCTTCAATCTTGTAACTCCAATTTGCCCAAATCAGTATTGATAGATTGGAAATAAACTTTAAGATACAGATAGAGGGATGTAAAAACTGTTTATAATTAGCATTTCAAATGATGGACTATGAATGAATCCTTCAAATGTGCTTAAAAACAGTTTCCCTAAATCCACTGGATTCTTTTTTCTAAGGTTATTCTTTATTTGATCCAAATCATAGGGTGATCATTTTAAATGAATAAATTGCTACAAGAGAATTAAACCCACAAACTATCATTTTGGTTTTGAAATATTTTTTAAAATAAAAATTGTATATATTGAAGGTATACAACATAATAATTGGATACACACACACACACACAGTGAAGTGATAACGACAGCCAGGCTAATTAACACAACTCCACAGTTACCATTGGGTGTGTGTGTGATGAGAGCACCTGAAATTTACTCTTGCAGCAAATATCCAGTATTTAATATGGTATTAACTTTGGTCATCATGCTATAGATACCCAGACTTATTCAGCCTGCATAACTGCCACTACATACCCTTGACCAATATTTTCCCATTTCCTCCTCCTCTCTGCCCCTGGTAACCACCATCATACTCTGTTTCTGTGTGTTTCAGCAATCCTGTTTCTGGGAATATAGCCACCAAAAGGGAAATCAGTATCTAAAAGAGATATTTGCATTTTCATGTTAATTGCAGCATTATTCATAATAATAGCAAGAATTAGAAATGTAAGTGTCCCTCAATGGAATGAGTGGATCAAGAAATTGTAAGATGCATGCACAAACACACGCAAACACAAGACTATTATTTAGCCTTAAAAGAAAAATGTCCTGCCATTTGCAACAAAATGGGTGAGCCTGGAAGACGTGCTAAGTGACATACACAGCCAAACACAGAAAACAACAAAAAACCCTACATGATCTCACTTGTATGTGGAATCTAAATCCATTGAATTAATAGCATTTTTTCATAAAGGTAATTTAAGCCACATCATCTGAATTACTAAATATTTTAAATCAGCATTGCCTGAATAGTTGTTTTCATTTGAAGTAATGCAATCAGAGAAACTTATCAATAACCAGGAGAATGTAAAATTGCAGGTGTCTACACTGATGATTAAATTGTGATGCGACCATAAAGCTTACATGGAACAGTTTGTTTTGATGTCATTCAAGACAATGAATATGTAAACCATTAGGATCTCTTTAAATAGTTGATTGTAAGAATATTGAGATTGAAGTTTTCCATGGAAACTAGTATATTCGAGTACAAAAGATCTGAACATTTTTTAAAGTAACTATCATGTTAATTTCTGTATTCAAACTCTTGCTTGCCATTATTAATTAGAACATATTTTTAGGTAGGAAAGTAGAAATTTCACAATGCAAGATTCAGTAGTTGCAATTTCGATCTTGCTGTAAGAACCTAGAAGTTCCTCAGTAGTAGAGTAGGACTTTGTAAGGCAATGAGGTGAGAATTTAAAAAATCTACAGTGGGGGCTTTTGTTGTTGTTTCAGCCTGATATTAAGCTTAAGTGAATGCCATATAAGCCCATCTCAGCACACTCTTCTTGTCTTAACACTTATCCTTACATAGTGAATGTATTAAAATAAAAACTTTGTAGGGGCATCTTGGGTAGCTCAGTCTACTGGGCATCCTACTCTTGGTTTCAGCTCAGGTCATGATCTCGGTTTGTGAGGTAGCACCATGTCTGCTTGGGATTCTTTCTATCTCTCCCTCTCTTGCGCTGCATTCTCGCTGCTTGCATTCTCTAAGTAAATAGATAAAAACTTAATTTTTTAAAAATAAGAACTCTGGAGATTCCAGGTTAATATTTCTAGAGAAATAATAAAATTTCATATACTGTATTTTAGTAACAGGGTTTAATAGGTTTATAAATGACTTCAGTCTTGCATTTGCATAATAATTCAAGATCTGAATGGGATACTTAATTTTTCAACAAATTTTTGCTGCATTTTGTGAGAAAATTATGAATTACACATAAAATCAAATATATTTCATCTTTCTATATGGCAACTTGCATATAGGAAATGAATCTAGAACTCTTCCCCCCCCATTATGATCATAGATTACATTATGAAAGGGTCCATTTCTTAGAAAAATCATGTCACATAAAAATTGTTCTTACCCTACATGAGTTATGTTCAAAAATATCTTTATATTTATTGAGAATTCCAATTGTGTGTTCCAGGAAAAAGAGGCATATTTATGGTACTGGTAAACACAGGTCTCAGGACAACTGTCTAAAACTTTTTCCTCAAATCATTAGTGTTTCCGGAATTATTAATATGTATAACAGAGAAAAATAGAATTTCATGAGTAAATGAATTGATTAATGCTGAGGCTGAATGAATTAAACACGTTCTCTTACTGTAAGACTCTTCAATGCCTTTAATGCTAATGTGTATTAAGGTGTATTATAAAATACCATATTTCTGAAATGCATTTCGGTATAAGACTTTTAGTGCTTTTTAAAAGTTCCTAGGACAGAAGTGCCTGAGTGGTTCAGTTGGTTAAGTGTCTAACTCTTGATTTCAGCTCAGGTCATGATTTCACAATTCATGAGATTGAGCCCTGCAATGGGCCTCTGTGCCGACAGTGTGGAGCCTGCTTGGGATTCGTGCCCTCTGCTCCTGGCCTACTACTGTGTGCATACACATGTGTGTCCTCTCTCTCAAAATGAATAAACTTTAAAAATACTAATAATAGGGGCGCCTGGGTGGCTTAGTCGGTTAAGCATCTGACTTTCACTTAGGTCATGATCTCGTGGTTCGTGGGTTCGAGCCCCGCGTCGGGCTCTGTGCTGACTGCCAGCTCAGAGCCTGGAGCCTGTTTCAGTCTGTGACTCCCTCTCTCTCTGACCCTCCCCTGCTCATGCTGTCTCTCTCTCTCTCTCCTAGAGATAAAAATATTAAAAAAAAAATAATAATAATAAATAAAAACTCCCAGGACATGTAATTTCTTTTAAGATAACAAACAGTGCTTATTAGGTCAAGCACTATTTGGACTACTTCATACATATTAACTTTTAAAAAATTCTGTGTGCAATATAGAAAAAAAGATTTTGTTAGTTATTTCTGAATATGCATGTTGGTTTTAATATAAAAAGAATATTTTCAATAGATTGTTATTCAGTGGACTTGTCTCACATTTATCCTGTGACTTTTTGAAAACCCTTGCATGTGACCATGTCCCTTTGCAAAGCCCAGTTTGAAAAATGCATAAAATTGACTATTGTAACTTTACAAAGCATGAAGATGAGGTTTGGAAAGGTTCACCACCTCTAGGCTTAGGGACCTGTAAAGGGAAGAGCTGAAATTTGATTTTAGGATCTGGTGGGTAGTGATAAAGAGAGTATCTGATGTCTGGAGATCGTATACCATAATATTTCCCTGGAAGTGGGCTTCTGCTTTCTACCTCTCTCAAGTGCTCCTTATTTTCCATTTGTTTTTCCTTTGTTTTCTATCTTCCTCGTGTTTAATCTTTTTTTACAAATTTTTAATGTTTTATTTATTTCTGAGAGAGAGAGAGAGAGACAGTGTGAGCCGGGGAGAGTCAGAAGGAGAGGGAGACACAGAATCAAACAGGCTCCAGGCTCTGAGCTGTCAGCACAGAGCCCGACGTGAGGCTTGAACCTACAAACCGTGAGATCATGACCGGAGCTGAAGTCGGAGGCTTAACCGACTGAGTCACCCAGGTGCCCCGTGTTTAATCTTTATTCTTATTCAAAGAGTTATCTTTCTTCTCTTTTTCTCTATGGCTCTTTATCACTCCTCAGCCTTTTACTGAAAATGAGTCTTAAAGCATTCACACCATCACTAATAAAAAACTATTTGTTGGTAGTTTCTCTCTCTCTCACTGGATTTTATTAAAATCTACAAAGATTTCTGTTATCTTGAGATGATATTTAAAAAACAATCATTATATACATATTGTATATAACCTTCCTTTACTTGATAATCTTACCTTGCAAAATCAGGAACCAATTTAAATATTTCCAAATATCTAAGGCAAATTATTTCTTATTCATCTAAAAAATCATATCTGAGATAAATATAGTGTGACTTCATAGCCCATTTTTCTGTTGCATAAATGGCAATGCAATTTTAAATTAAATCACATATAACAACTATATTTTAATATTTTCTTCATTTGAGAAGTCTATAATAATTTAAACTGAATTATGGGTAATTGAACCATGATGATTTGCTAATGACCTTATCTTGTGCCACTAATCATTTTGTATATAAAATACGAACTCCAAATCATTAACTTATTCATGTAAGCTTTAACTTTTGTTTCAAGTTGTATTTTCATGGAGTCACAGGTATCAAGACTTACACCACATTTGTATATTTGGATTTCAGGCTTCCTCCCAAAACGAATCACTTGCAAAATGCAAAACATGTGAATGACATAGAGCTAGAAGTCTCTGATGATAGAAAGCTCTGATAAATCAAACAAAGTGATGTGCCTTAAAAAAACAGTATAGTCTTCTAATATCTATGCCATAGTAATCCTGTGTAGTCTACAATCATTGGCAATATTACATTTTTACCCTTGCAGAAATGGGAATGAAAATATTTAATTTGGGACTTAATGTGAACTTGATACCAAAACATCAGGCCTGCTATTTGGATTTTACCTAGTTTGGGAAGATATAGGACAGTGACAGGGACACTGTGCTCAGAAACAGTAACTGACTCACTAAATGCTCACAAAGACCAGTAAGTGGAAAAGTTCAGATTCAGATTTTCATTTCCTAGTACATTACATTTCAACAGTTCCTTTTATGTGGTAATAACTAGATGGAATTAGAAAACTTTCATATCAAGGCATATTTGAGAAGACTACAAAACATGCTTTTTCTCAGACTAAATCATTTAAGATTATTTGAAGGAGTGACGAAGAGAAAAATAACTTGGAGGTGTAATTGATTAAGGGATATTTAAGGAACTACAACTTGTCAAACAGGGAGACAAAGTACATAGCATACAATTTCAAGTAAAAGATGGGAAAGACAAGAAAAAAATCACTTCTCTTTAGGGAAGACTGGAGTGAGCCTTGTATATATACTTTGATAAGAAACTGGATACAAACTTGAAACAGTGAGGAAACAGAGAAAGTTTCTTGCTCCCCGAAAAGGTGTAAATCTATTTGCAGTGGTTGTGTTAGATTGTTTCGAAGCAGACAGGAGACAGGAAAATAATTCTTTTAAGCAGCAGCATAAGGAATTGCAGGATTCAAGGCAGATCCGTCATCAGCAGGGAAGTGACTGAATTCCCTACGGGACTTTCAGGCTGCATTACTAAATAAAACATGTATCTAATTTAAATTAGTAATATTTATGTGCCCTCTGTTGTGATAGTTGTTTTGACATAAAGTCTTTGATGAAGAAGATATTTGAAGTGATGGTTTAGAAAATTTGGGGGAGATCATGGAAGAAGTCTAATAAGGGTTCCTGCAAGTCATGAACACATGGAACAAATTAATAGCATGTAGTGGCATCATAGACAGTACCACAGTTATTAATTGCATCTGAAAACAGAGTTTTCCAACTGATGGCACCATGTCAAATTCTGGTTCAGAAACAAGTGGAGTTGGAGACGAGTTGGAAGGTAGCTGAGAAAATAATGACAATATAACAAAGTGTGAAACTTTGCAAACTCAAGAGTAAATGAGACTTGACTTTACGATGCCACCAGTTACCCCTTTGTGACAAACAATAAAAGAAAAATCAATATGTGAATGCTTGGTTTTACAGTACTTTGAACTATCTGATTTAGTGTCTTGAAAATAATCCATAGAGGTCAGCACTGTCAAAACATTAGAGAAGAAAAATTTAGAAGCCTTATATACTCATGCTTTCTATTTACAAACTTCTTGGGGAATGAGGAAGGGGAAGGAGAAGAATTGTCAAAGGGGTAAGGACAGCAACTATCATAAAAGTCAAAATCCACTTTCCTTAAGTTTATTCACTAAATAACCATATATAATTAATTAATATATAATGCCTCTCACCTGGAAAATCACCCATCTTTGGCCAATAGGTCTATTTATACCTATTTCTATGTTTCTATTACTATCTCTATTATTTTCAAATATTATTTCAACTAAACTAGTATTTTTTTTCCTATTCACTAACTCTTATAAAAGTCTTAATATTGAATAAAAGCAGCTAATCAAAAATGTTGATGAAGCAAAGACATGAAGCTAGCACCTGGATGTTGAAAGCCAATGGGATAATAAATAAACATATAGGTACTTTAAAGTCAAACATGTTAAAATTTGTGAAGTTATTTGAATTAAATGCAACCTCCTTTTAGACATAGAATTTCCATAACTTCACATGAATATGATTATATCGTGAATAAAACATTAGAGCTACCACCCCAAGAATTTTAAATATATAAAAAACTTGCATATTCTGTATATTTCTTACTTGTATTTTTTAACAGAAAAGTGACTTTGTATGGGTCTTTTTCTAGCTACTACCTTTGTGGAGTTCCTTCAAGGCAAACCTTTCACAGTATTATATCAAACTTATATTTTTATTTAAATAGCACTGTATAGCATGAAGTTATGGAGTGATTAGGCCATGGTCCAAGTTCTCTGGAAAATGATTTACTCCATTCTCCAATCACTGTAGAAAGAAACAAAGGACTCTGTGAACCAAATATCAGGAACTAATATAGATATAGCTGAAGCGTGCCTTAGGCACCATGTTATGAATGACAGTAAAGTCTTTGTTCATTTATTTCTTTTCATTTTTTTGCAAATATAGTTTTTAAACATAAGAAAACTAGACTTTAGGGGCGCCTGGGTGGCTTAGTCGGTTAAGCGTCCGACTTTCGCTTAGGTCATGATCTCGCGGTTCGTGGGTTTGAGCCCCGCGTCGGGCTCTGTGCTGACTGCCAGCTCAGAGCCTGGAGCCTGTTTCAGTCTGTGACCCTCTCTCTCTGACCCTCCCCTGCTCACGCTGTCTCTCTCTCTCCTAGAAATAAATAAAAACATTAAAAAAAAATTAAAAAAAAAAGAAAACTAGACTTTACTAGGAACTGAATTGAAGCTATCATGATATTTGATCCTCTCTCATGACTTACCTTGAAATATATTCAGAAAAATACATATTTCTCTTGGGAAAAAGATCAGGCATAATATCAGCTTAAGGGCACAAGATAAAATGAATTGTTACATCTTTGTTATCTTGCACTTATGGTAACTATATCACAAAGTTAATTGTTACATGTTTATTTTCTTAAGATTCAACATCACTAATGAAAAAGTCACCATTTGCTAGATGTATGCATTACTTAAGGTTATTTGATTACTGTTAAAGCAAATGTAATTCTTGATATTTCTGCAGTGTTTATAGTGCCACTTAACAGGTTGCTATTGTACATATGTACATGGACACATACATACAAAACTTCCCTAGCTCAGTCCACTTGAGGGCATGAAAACAGCAACATTGCAAAAGAAGTAAGAACACCTAATGTGAGATCTTCTATTATCATCTCTACCTAAAGGAACCAGGGCTCCTCCATCCTGGGTTGTCATAGGAAAAGTGCAAAATGAGCCTGGAATTCTACTTGTTCCAGAAAGCAAAGAAGCAAATCAGTGAGAGGGACTTTGTCCAAAATATGCCAGGAGAAGACCTCACCATTTGGTTGAGATATAGTAATAGGAACTAGATTTACTCTCCCACTTGATAAAACTAATGAATGAATAACAAAGCATATGAAGCAATGGTTTTTAAGACATCAGATAACATAGGACAGTAATCCATGAAACATGAGAAACAAGCAAGGTGGACACAATGACTGTCCCTACTTAGAGCTTGGGCAGAGCTTCAAGGTTATGGTGAAGAGAGGGGGAACCCAGGCAGAGCCCTGTGGAATGCTGCAGGTGAAGGAGATGGAGCTTTCAGGCTTGGGAGGTCCAGATGTCTGTAGTTCATAGGACAGCATATTAGAAGCAAGAGAGCTGGGCAAAGACAGAAATCTGGAGATCTGCAGAGGGTACTTCCAGTTATTTCATCTGAGTGCTGAGTGAGGAGACTATCTGGGCCAGGAAATTAAAAAAAAAAAAAAAAAAAAAAAAAGAGCACCCATGAGCTGTGGGGCAACCTGAAGTAGCCTAATACATAAGAAATTGCAATCCCTGAAGGAAGAGGAGCATCAGAGAAATAATTGAAGTGATAATGGCTGAAATTTTTTCTAACTTAATGAAAACAATTAACTTACAGATCCTAGAAACTTATCAAAACCTAAGCCCAATAAGCATAAAAGAAACATATCAAGATACAGCATAATTGCTCAAAAACAGCGATAAAGATAAAAATCTTAAGAACAGCCAGAGAAAAAGACACATTATTAGGGAGGGACAGAGATTAGGATAATAACAGGCTTTTCAATGGAAATAATGTAAGTAAGAAATAATAATTGAACAATATATTTAAAGTAGATTCATTAAAGTCTGGCAAGCTATAATTCCATACCAAGTAGAAAAATCTCTCAAAAAATGGAAAGCAAACTAAAGACTTGTTTAAAACTACAAAGACTGAAAGAACTAATCCCCATAGATTCACAGTCTAGAAATGATGAAGGAAGTTCTTCAATCAGAAGGAAGATGATACCAGATGGAAATCTGCATATGCACAAAGGAATAATGATGCTGCCAGTGGAAATCAATGGGATTTTTTTTTTCATATTTAACTATCTTTACAAGACAACTGTTGTTTCTGAGGCCCCAGGAAACACCCTCAGTCTTGATGATTTGTTACACGTACTCACAGGACTCCAAAACCTGCTATACTTATGGCTACAGGTATTTAGAGCAAAACAATACATTTTAAAATCTACCAAGGGGAAAAGTTGCATTGAAGAAGTTCAGGAGATACCAGCCACAAGCTTCCAGGTGTCCTCTCTCAGAGAAGTTCCATGATGTGCTTAATTCTCCCAACAATGTGTGTCAACATATGTGAAATGTTCTCAATCAGGGAATCTCACCTGAACCTTGGTGTCCAGGATTTAAAAATTTTTTTCAGTGTTTTATTTATTTCTGAGAGACACAGAGAGAGAAACAGTGTGAGCAGGGGAGGGTCAGAGAGAGAGGGAGATACAGAATCTGAAACAGACTCCAGGTGCTGAGCTAGCTGTCAGCACAGAGCCCAACGCAGGGCTTGAACCCATGAACCATATGATCATGACCTGAGGCGAAGTCGGACGCTTAAGAGACTGAGCCACCCAAGCACCCCGGGGTCCAGGATTTTAATTAGTGGTCAATCATATAATCACTGAGCCACTACTTTTTGTTAGTCAGACATAGTTTTCTGTTTCAGACCTTTGTACAAACATGATCTTCACGTAGGTTATGAATAGGTTTATTCCATATGAGAAACACGCATCTTTCAAAATCCAACCCTCTCATCTAGTTCCAAGAGTCAGCAACAATAGCAGTTTTAGTTGCCTGTGGAAAGTTAGAGGTGGCTCCTACTCAGGTTCTTCCAAATAATCTCATGATGTGGGCAAAGCCTGGTATCTGCTGGACTTAGCAACCGGACTCTGTTGGTCATGAGGGTCAACACTGCATTCAAATCAGTCCTAGGTTATTCTTCACTTTCTGATACTAGCATTTTATCACCAAGATAGTGTATTTTCACACTCAGAAGCTACTAAATCCAAACCCTTCTACTCATAGGATGACAGTAAGCATGTGAATGCAAAAAACTCTGTGAATACAGTAAATGCAAAGTGGGATCATTCACACATGAAGGCAAACTGTTGTTGGCTCCTTTCCAAGCTTGAGATGGAGGAAAAAAAGTATTTGCAAATTCAATCATGAACAACATTCTCCTTTAGTCTGATGTATATTTTGCAACGTTGAAACCATATCGAGGACTGCTGATGCTATATGTGGTACTGTTTTATTAAAGTCTTGGTAATCTATGTGGTTTCCATGAACCATTTATGTCATGAGCCATTCATAAACTATTGTATGTATGTTGATATTAGTACTCCAACTTCTTTCTTTTTCAGTTTTTTAATGTTTATATTTGAGAGAGAGAGAGGGAGAGAGAGAGAATGAGAACAAGTGGGGAAAGGCAGAGAGAGGGGGAGACACAGAATCTGAAGCAGGCTCCAGGCCCTGAGCTGTCAGTATAGAGCCCAGTGCAGGGCTCGAACTCACGAGCCATGAGATCACAACCTGAGCTGAAGTTGTGATCAGCTGTGTGTGGGTTGGACGCCCAACCAACTGAGTCACTCAGGCACTCTAGCACTCTATCTTCTAACATGTCATTAATTACAGTCATAGTTTAGTTCCTAGAGCTGTTATAAAAACAGTACCAAAAACAGGTGCTCTATGTATTTTTTTTTGATCTTACTGCTCTGTAGACTTGAGGTCCAAAATTAAGATGTTGCATCTGTGGTCTGCTCAAGATTAGATCCAACTGCCAACTTGTAGGACATACAGAGGGTAGAGGAACATACTGAGCTATATCATGAGTGTGCAATCAGCAATGTTTAGTCTGTGAGGATTAATGGCTTGGATTAATTTATATAAAATGTAAAAGAACAAGGATGGATAGAGAAAGAGTTGTACATTAATTATTTTACACATGTGTCTTAAAATTTAAAAAAATTATAAACATCACTGGTGATAGAAGTTTTGGCATATTTTCAGTTTTCTCACTGTTTAAAATGTTGACAGTTTTATTTTTCAGTATTACTTTGGCTATTCGGGGTCTTTTGTGGTTCCATACAAATTTTAGGATAGTTTGTTCTAGTTTTGAGAAGTATGCTGGTGCAATTTTGATTGGAATTGCATTGAATGTGTAGATAGCTTTGGGTAGTAATGACATCTTAACTATATTTATTCTTCCTATCCATGAGCATGGAATGTTTTCCATTTCTTTGTGTCTTCTTCAATTTCCTTCATAAGTTTTCTATAGTTTTCATCATACAGATCTCTTGTATCCTTGGTTAGGTTTATTCTGAGGTATTTTATGGTTTTTTGTGCAATTGTGAATAGGATCAGTTTCTTGATTTCTCTTTCTGTTGCTTCATTGTTGGTGTATAAAAATGCAACCGATTTCTGTACGTTGATTTTGAACCCTGCAACTTGGCTGAATTCTTGGATCAGTTCTAGTAGGCCTGGTGGAGTCTGTCGGGTTTTCTATGTAGAGTATCATGTCATCTGCGAAGAGTGAAAGTTTGACTTCCTCTTTGCCAATTCTGATGCCTTTGATTTCCTTTTGGTGTCTGATGGCTGATGCTAGGACTTCTATAGAAAACTTATGAAGGAAATTGAAGAAGACACAAAGAAATGGAAAAACATTTCATGCTCATGGATAGGAAGAATAAATATAGTTAAGATCTCATTACTACCTAAAGCACTCTACACATTCAATGCAATTCCAATCAAAACTGCACCAGCATACTTCTCAAAACTAGAACAAACTATCCAAAAATTTGTATGGAACTACAAAAGACCCCGAATAGCCAAAGTAATACTGAAAAATAAAACCAAAACGGGAGGTATCACCATCCCACACTTTAGCCTCTACTACAAAGCTGTCATCATCAAGACAGTATGGTATTGGCACAAAAACAGACACATAGACCAATGGAACAGAATTGAGAACTCAGAAGTGGACCCAAAAGTATACAGCCAACTGATCTTTGACAAAGCAGGAAAGAATATCCAATGGAAAAAAGACAGCCTTTTTAACAGATGGTGTTGGGAGAACTGGACAGCAACATGCAGAAGAATGAAACTAGATCATTTTCTCACACCATGCACAAAAATAAACTCAAAATGGATAAAGGACCTGAACGTGAGACAGGAAACTATCAACACCCTAGAGGAGAAAGCAGGAAACAACCTCCTTGACCTCCACCGCAGCAACTTCTTACTTGACACATCCCCAAAAGCAAGGGAATCAAGAGCAAAAATAAACGATTGGGACCTCATCAAGATTAAAAGCTTCTGCACAGCAAAGGAAACAACCCAGAAAATTAATAGGCAACCAACGGAATGGGAAAAGATAGTTGCAAATGACATATCAGATAAAGGGTTGATATCCAGAATCTACAAGGAACTCACCAAACTACACGCCTGAAAAACAAACAACCCAGTGAAGAAATGGGCAGAAGACATGAACAGACACTTCTCCAAAGAGGACATCCAGATGGCCAACAGACACATGAAACGATGCTCAGCATCCCTCCTCAGGGAAATACAAATCAAAACCACACTGAGATACCCCTCATGCCAGTCAGAGTGGCTAAAATGTGCAAATCAGAGAACTCTAGATGCTGGTGGGGATGTGGAGAAACGGGCACCCTCCTACACTGTTGGTGGGAATGTAAACTGGTATAGCCCCTCTGGAAAACAGTGTGGAGGTTCCTCAGGAAACTAACAATAGAACTCCCTTATGACCCAGCAATAGCACTGCTAGGAATTTACCCAAAGGATACAGAAATGCTGATGCATAGGAGCACATGTACCCCAATGTTCATAGCAGCACTCTCCACAATAGCTAAAACATGGAAAGAGCCTAAGTGTCCTTCCCCAGATGAATGGATCAAGAAGATGTGGTTTATCTATACCATGGAATACTACATGGCAATGAGAAACAATGAAATCTGGCCATGTGTAGCAGCATGGATGGACCTTGAGGGTGTTATGCTGAGCGAAATAAGTCAGGCAGAGAAGGACAAATATCGTATGTGTGCACGTATAGGATTAGGAGGAACTTAACAGAGGACCAAGGGGGAGAAGAAGGGTGGAAATGGTGGGGGAAAGGGAGAGAGGCAAACCATGAGAGACTCTTGAATGCTGACAAAAACTGAGGACGGATGGACGTGGGGGGAGGGGGGGATGGGCATGGAGGAGGACACTTGTGGGGATGAGCACTGAGTGTTATGTGGAAACTAATTTGACAATAAACTGTAAAATAAAATAAAATAAAATGTTGACAGTAAATTAAAAAGTAAATAGACTATAACAATTATACAGTATAATAGGACTCAGGGTTCTTCATCACTACTGTTGGAATAATCTTGAATACTCAGGAGAATTAGTGTCAATTAAGTTCTTTATTCTCCTAAAATAGCATATAAGAAATGTGTTTAACTCCTCTATGCTGATAAATACATTTTTGAAGTAGATAATTCTACAGACTGATAATACTGTTAAGAATTCCCTGTCTCTAAGCCAACTTAAGCCTGATGAAAGTTAGCTATTCAATGTTAATGAATTATTTTCTTGTCAGATACAATAAAACAGGAAAATTTTCATTCTTGAACCATTCGATCTATCTGTTATTCTATTTTTATGCCTTAGTTGCGTGATCTGGGTACCCTACACCCACTGTCTTTCCCATAGCAGCAAAGCTACATGATTGGGGTTTAAAATGGATATGAATCTCTATTTCAACCTCAGGGTAAGAAACTTAACCTCAAAAACAGGTGAGACAGTCATGTGTTATATTCTTTCATTAGCTCATTAAGGCATCGAGTAAATGTGAAAAGAATAATGTTTTGGGAAGAAAAAGATATATAATTTCTTAAAGTTAGAAATTAAAAAAAACTCTTGCCAATGATTTTAATATCATTACAATAACTGATGTTCTTCCTTTAGAATCAGGTCACTCTCTACACGCAAGAGCTCTCTTTAGATAAATGGACCGCTGGATCCACCTTGGCTGAACTTTGCATCTGGCTGTCCTCCATCAATGCTCAGATAAAATAAACTCTCTTTAATAATGTCAGCATTAAGTTTGCTGCAATTGATATAATTGGTTTTATACTGTTTTTCACCTTTGGAAGAGTTGCATTCTTATCTTACACAGCTTGTCCCTTATACTTGAGAATAAGAAATTTCAGGGTGAACTTCACAAAATTTGATATTCTAAAGTTATCTGTCTTTTCCTTTTGACAATGATGAACAATGAAAAAAAGAAAAACTTCAAGTTCCTAAATGACATTGAACCTAAGATTTGGAGAGTTGCAGAGACATGTTTTGATTTAGAAATTGAATAGAACATGTCAGATGAAAGAAAATGAGAATATACACATGCCAAAATGTCATTTTCATAAAATACCTGTTTGAAAGATATTTCATTTTAAGTAAGCCTATAAAGAAATAACTAAGACTCCTTTAAAACACTCAAGATCTTTCTTTGTGTGTATTTACATTGTAGATTTCAAAGGTCATTATCTCTCCTGTGCCAGAAAAATTAGGTATTTGTGATATAGACTGCAAACAGATCAATAAATGGAATCATCAAAAATATTATACATTAATCACAGATACAAGTCTAAGTAAAAAATATATGACCATTTCATAAACTATTAATAGCAATGGTCATATAGATTGTATTCAAGTTCATAGAAAGCTTTGGAGCTTCCTAACACAAAATAGAAGTCTGACAGAGCAAATATAAACTCTCCTAACTTCAGCTAAACTTGACAGAACAATGACATTTAGGGCTTCATGTCATTTTTAATTAGTGAAATAAATTTGGTAAAATAGTGCTTTTTGGCACATGGTTATTAAATTTAGCTAAGATTATAGGCAACTTAAAGCTTAATTATCAATTTTCTTTAAGCCATATTAGCAAGTTTTAAATCATTTTTAATCAGCTAATTACCTTAACTCTTTCAGATCAGCTTATTTCTACCTGCAATGTCATTAATTTATGGCTAACTACCCTTATGCTCCATCTTTATTGATAAGAAAGATTATATAACTGCCCTTTCCATCTAAGTTTTGCCTTTTCTGATCCCTACTTTGCTCTGAGGCCAAAGTTATCCATGTAGTGTACACATTACCTGACCAATTCTTGCTTAAAGCTCTAAATCAACAGTTGCCTTTGGAAAAATATACAATCTTAAAATAGCTGGAAGTCTTTCATGACTTGGTTCCTTCTTACTTTGCCAATGCCATCTCTTATTGTTCTCTAACTTTGCGCTTTTTATGATCCAGACATGCTGAACCAATTGCACACTATCCCCTCTCAAGGACCTTTGAATAAATGTATTCATCTGGCCCACATATAACAATCCACAGCCAATGGTACCTACTCTCCTTCACTAACTCAACAAGTACTTACTGATCTCTTTTAGGCTCAAAAGTCTGACTTACCCATCTGACGTATCCATTCAGAGTTTTATCAACCTTCTTCCACCTCTCCCAGGCTCATTTAGCCAAAAGATCTACTTTAAGAGATATGTCTAAGTGTGCAGCTGTGGGTTTCAGAAACTAATTAGACCACAGCATTCAGGAATGAGAACTAGGACTGTCTGAAGGAAGTTAAGGCTTTAATGGAATTTAAGCAGTCATCCAGCAGGAAAAAAATGTCAGGTTATATCAGAATCTTGGCAGCAGTTAATGGTGGAAATGCAGGCAAGGTCCTATCCATAAGTAGCAAAATCCTGTATCCCTGAGCAAGGCAGATGGTAGAGTCTTAGCCTTTGTTTAGGACAGGGTCTGTCCAGTTAAGGTCAGGAAGTTTAAGGTAAGGAATGAGTTTTAGATCTAATGAGTAGACTCTTGGCCAAAGAAAAATTAAGAGAAAACCACCATCTCTCAGTAGTCTACTAAGTGTTTACACACCTTTCAAATGTATCATTTCCTTCCATCTTTACAAAATCCCAACATGAGAAGCTAAGAAAACTATCCAAGGCCATTTAGATTGTAAACTAGCAAAACTAGTTTTCATAACAAAGGCTGGTACAAAGACATCACACAAATTCTTTTCAACAGAAGCCTCATCAGAAGAAGAAAGAATGGATAGAAATTAGAAGCAATAAGGGAACTGTTTTGTGTGGGTCCTAACCTATCAGTTTTAGTGCTATCAGATAGAAGTGTCTGACGGCACTCACCTGGGCCCTGGTGAGCTTCTCATGGATATCTTCCCTTTCCAAATCAATGTTAAGACTGGGCAAACCCTTGTGATTCTTATTACGATTGCAAAATGCCTTTCAACAACAATCAGGAAACAAACAAACAAACAAAAAATAAAGACTTGGAAATTACATAGCATACCTGGGGCCACACAGTAAGTTATGGATGGAGAGACAGTGAGCACACATGATAGTGAGGACCTGCATGTACTACGGGTTCAGCATTTCTCAGGGTCCTGGGTGGGGGCCTAGGGTTTCAAGGGCTTACTCTTTATTGGTAAATTTAAAACATAAAGAGTAGGAATTTAAAGCATAGGAAGAAAAAAGACAAGTGGCCAAATGGTCGGTTATCGAAATCAACCAAAATTTCTACCACAGAAGAGCCTCAGTGTAGGAAGTTGGCCTGTTCTTTAGTTAAGTGGCTGCCAATGTGTTTATCCAAAAGAGGCATCATTAAAATGGATGCCCAGGTAATCAAAGCTTAAGGCAGGAACTTATATCACAAAAAAAGAAACAAAATAAAAAAACAGAAAACCTGTCTCAGGGCCTTACACTATAGGGATCTACAACTTGTTCCTAAAGTCACTAGTGGGAAAAGCAGCAAATCAATTTATAGAAGAAACCAATATCAGTAATTGTGTCCACTAGATCACTACTATGGTTTTTAATTCTATTTTTCACCAGAAAACATTTTTTTTCTTCTATATGCCTTTTGTATATGCTTCTTCTCACAAGATAAATTCTGCTATTGGGGTAGGAGTAAGTCTAAAGTGGTTAACATAGGTGTTACTAGTCACAATGAAAAAGTAAAATCAGAAAGAAAAAACAGAATGAGTCTGCATCAGTTACCTTATTTAGGGTCTGTGCATCTATGTGTCTGTCATATGTAGATCTCTGCAATGTGTGCTCAACAGGGTCTTAAATGTCCTCTGCATTTATTTCATGCTCCTATATTGTATAGAAAAAAACTGTCCATATCAATTAAAAAGTTTTTAGACATGTGTTGCTATTAGGTTGTCTTCCTCAGACTATCTCACCATTTAACCAGTTCTCTCTCCTTACATTGCCCCAGAGATTTATGATCATCTTTTATAGCATGATGACCAGAAGCTTCATGGATCAGAACCTCTCTTGGAGTTGAGTTATTGAGCTGGACGAACTTATGACCGTTCCAAGAAATCAAGTCTTAATTCCTGGAACATGTAAATATTACCTTATATGTAAAAAGGATCTTTGTAGTTGTGATTAAATTAATATTATACTGGATATCTGGATCACAAATAGCATGAGAGAGACAGAAAGAGATGTAACATCCACACAAAGGAGAACGTGATATAAAGATGGAGCAGAAAGATTTAAAGATACTGCCTCTAAAGACTGGAGTGAAAACCAATGAATGCCAGCCAGCCCCAGAAGCTGGATGAGACTGATTCTGATCAATCAATGAACAGATTCTCCCCTAGAGTCTCTGGATAAAGTGCAGCCTTTGTACCAAGTGATACCTTGATGTCAGCCCACTGATAACAATTTCGGACTTTTATGCTCCAGAATTGTGAAAAAATATTTTTTTGTCATTTTAAGCCACTAAGATTGTGGCAATTTGTGTCAGCAGTCACAGAAAACTAATACATTTATATTTTTACTTTACTCTTCACATGATTTAATATGTTACTTGATTATCTATCTGATTTAGCAAAAACAACACTGGATTCGTGGGATTGTTCAACAGCTATTGTCTCTGTAGGAAAGCCTGTGTTTCCCCTGCCCATTTCCTAAAAACTCTCCTTTTGCCACATGTTGGGGTTAAGTATTCTCCTTCTGAAATGAGTATTCTCATTTCAACATAATAGTTTTTCTTTAAGAATGGATGGACTTTGGGTTGCCTGGCTGGCTCAGTTCGTTAAGCATGTAACATCAGCTCAGGTCATGATCTCATGGTTCATGAGTTTGAGCTCTGCATGGAGAGCCTGCTTGGGATTCTCTCTCTCTCCCTGTCTCAAATAAATGATAAATTTAAAAAAAATGAATGGATAGACTTTCCATATTAAGTACATATTAAGTTCATATTAAGGAAATTAAGTAATTTCCACATATTAAGTACATTATTGTAAGTCGTTTAGACAATACTATGGTTTCAAAGCTAATTTAAAAAAATCCTCAAGCTGTAAAGAATTCCCTTTACGTGAGTTAATTTTTTAAAATCCTAAGTAATTTTATTTATGCAAAATCTTCTCATTAATACATTAAGTGCTTGGAAACAAAACAAATATATGAACATTGAAAATAATCTTGTGTGTTTTGGTTTGGTTTGATTATATTCTTTTTGTTGTTTTGTGGGCTGGGAAAGTCCATTGTCTGAGAACTAAAAATATGAATTTCCAATCACACTTCACTTTTTAAATAAAAATCTCAGCTATACATTCCCCGGATGTTATATAAAGCCTCAAATTTTAGGGGCGCCTGGGTGGCTTAGTCGGTTAAGCGTCCGACTTTCGCTTAGGTCATGATCTCCCGGTTCGTGGGTTCGAGCCCCGCGTCGGGCTCTGTGCTGACTGCCAGCTCAGAGCCTGAAGCCTGTTTCAGTCTGTGACTCCCTCTCTCTCTGACCTTCCCTGCTCACGCTGTCTCTCTCTCTCCTAGAAATAAATAAAAAAAACATTAAAAAAATAAAATAAAGCCTCAAATTTTATTTCTTTTTGCATTTGAACGCATGGTAAAAGAGTCTATATCTAGTATTATAAAGTTAGGAATTGGCTGACACCTATATGCATTAGAATTTCCATTTCCCTTCTTTCTCTATATATTTTTAAATATAAACCAAACTGGACAAAGTACAATAGGCAAACATGTTGTTCATGCCCTACTGTAGAGTTAAAAGGGAGATGCTTCTATGACTCAGTCATAGTCAGGTGGTGTCAATGTGTAATAGCAAAGAGTCATTAGTGAAAATATATGAAATCACTATTCCAGGATATCATTTATTAAGGAATAAAGTATGGATTGTTTGAAAACTAAAGATTTTCTGCACACTTAAGTCCCAGGCCCTATGTGTTCTTTTCAATTCTCCCAGCATCACAAAATTTTCATCACTAAACATGTGCCCTGTTATCCTATCCTATTTTCGTATTTTCCCTCTGTAAGACTGAGATACTGTAAGATTCAAAGGCCAATTTCAATATTTTTGAGAAGATGTTAGGTTTTTAAAAGTTATATTCAAAATTAAAATATGACATATATAGCCTTCATTTTGTTTATTCCTGGTTATTACCCAGATTGTTAAGACATTCTTACGGGTGTTTGGTCTGAGTACACTCAGACCAAAAGCACAGAGCCATGGGCTTTCTCTAGAAGCTCTTTTCATAAATCAATTCATGATGTCTTTACTATGGAGTATCCAATTAACTGTAAATAAAACTTCAGACATGCTTAAAAATTGTTTCTTTCCCCAAGAAATGATGGTTAGACATAGTTTCCTGATAGCAATTATTACTGGCTTTTACTATTTACTACAAAAGGCCTGACCATGGTTAAAAGGTTTAATTTTTATGTTTCAATGGTCACAAAGTCAAAAACATGCATTTATCTACAATGGCAAGATAGTTATAAATTGTATTACTGGTGACGGCAATTTTTCCTCAGATACCTTAGGCTGAATGCAACTTTATGGCTACTTCTAGGAGGGACTTAGAGGCAATTTCCATTTCACAGTCACTGTGAGTTAAACTCACAATCCCAAGGAGCAGTCACTGCAGAATGGTGCATAATTTAAAGAAAGAAATGTAACATATGGACTGTATTTTCCACCTGCACTTGCCTCTGTGTTCTGGCTGCTTAATCTTCTGCCACACTAGCCAATCAATACATCTGGCCTGTTGGGGTCAGATTGACAAGGTGCCTGCTGTGCCAATTTTTATATTGCATCCACTATTATCTTCACGTAGTGTTTTTACATGTCCCTGGTGGGGGGACTGTCAGGATCAAAATGCAGCTGACGTAAATAGTTTGTATGGAATCATTTCATAAATGAGAAGTCAGTATAGACCCTCTAACAGAGAGAAAAAATGGCATGATAGCCACTCTTTTCCCAGCAAATATCAAGGTCTGCAAAGAGTTTATAAGAATGGTTTTTGGATATCAGATTAATAAACTCACATATCTTGGCCATATTGTAAAGAACAAAGTGGCATTTATATAAAAAGGTTTATAAATTTATGTTTATAAATTTGTTAGACTGTTTATATACAGAACAAGACTATGATGCTTTCCTTTCCAGGTGGATATGTGACAATATCAGCAGAGTAAATATCCCAACTGAAAGGCTCTGGGTTATAAAGACCCTTAAATTTGTTATGATAGTAATACTACTACTTAGGAAAACCTCATCTATTCTCTTAAAGCAGATATTGGAAGGTATAGGATAATCTCAATGTAGAAAGAACTTGTAATATATGCTTATATTATGTAAAATTGTGACACTATTCAGAATATTTAAGTTACTTACTCAAGATTAGACTGCTACTAAGAGTTTAACCAGAAATGTCATGGATGCTGATAAATAACAGGACTGGGACCAGAACCCAGAAACATATTGATATTGCAAAAAAATCCACTTATAGGTAAGCCTAGTTTATTTGTTTCCTTTGGTTTTAACCATTACTTATGTTAGATAGGAAGGATTTTTAAAACACAGACCTCTGTTTAAAAAATGACCTAAGATAGTCAACTTGTCAGTTAACCTAAACTTGTTTCCCATCTTTATTGCTGTATTCAAACCAAATATAAAGATACAAGGCAAATTAATTTACTCAACCAGACATTATTTTACTTCATTTTTCCTGACATTTGGTATAAATGACATTTATAAATGTATTATATGTGATCTGCTTCTGTAATTTAATTCAATATTTGTGTCATGTATGGTGTTAAAAGCAGATAACAAACAGATGTGCAAACATATGAATGGTGGGACAATATTGAGGAAAAACATGTTTATAAAATTCAAAATTAAAAGCTTTAATTAAAAGTTCAACAGATGCCCCAATCTGTTCACAGAGCTTTGTTCTTTTTACTTCCTTCAGATTTTCAAAATACTAAATTACTTTTCATCTTTAAGAGGTTTTTATGGCAGATATGTGTAGGTATAACTTTACATGGTGCATTTGGATATTTTGCCCTATTTTAAAATGTCTCATTTTATTAGTTTTTAAAAATCTCTAAATTGTGGTTCCCACTTGTCTTTCTAATTTGTATGTTATCATCCTACATGTATAACCCATTAGATAGAATTGTGTATCTCATCAAGTAGATACTCAATTAATGCCTCTGGAATCTGCTAAAATCTCTCCCTACACACCTTATGCTTTTATGCATATTAACTTACCCTTGTACCCCACAGTGGAGAATGCTTGCTAAGAATTTCAGCCTTGGAGATGCTAGAGCCAGACTGCTTGTGTGCAAACCCCAGCTCTATTGCCACATCTTGTGACCTGAGGCAAATCTTTAAATTCCCCTTTTCCACAGCCTCTTCATCAAAAAAAAAAAAAAAAAAAAAAGTGGATCTGATGCTTGTAGCTTGCACCTAGGTCATTTAATTGTGCCTGACATTTAGTAAATGCTCTGTATTGGTAGTTATTATAATTATGAACCTGGTGTTTACCTTTCATAACCTTTATCAATTTTAAAATGTAGGTTTAATTTCCTTTAATCAATTTCCTATCACCAAACTGAGCTGCATATCTGTTCTTTTGTACTTTAGAATTTAATTTTCCACTTGCTCATTTAACATTTATGCAACGTCTAATATGTACTAATACTTCTGCTGGATAGTTGTATAGAAATTAAGAAGTTTTCTGTTTCAAAAGGCTCACAATCTGCATTAAGTAGGGAAACAAAATGGTCAATTCTGGTAGAGTTCAGTGAGCCTAAATTGAGGAAGAAGGAAGAAGTATCAAGGTAGATAAATGCAGTTTAACAGATGACTATGGGAATTTTTTTAATGCAGATTTAAAAAAAATCAAAGGACATCTTATTAGCCAAGTGCCTGTCACCTACAGGGGAGGGTCAGAGAGAGGGAGACACAGAATCTGAAACAGGCTCCAGGCTCTGAGCTGTCAGCACAGAGCCCAAGGTGGGGCTCAAACCCACGAACCGTGAGATCATGACCAGAGCTGAAGTTGGACACTTAACCGACTGAGCCACCAGGCACCCTTATCAACATCATCTTTATCTTCCAAAATTGCTTAACAGAAGCTTAAATAAAAGTGTCCTCAATACCCTTCCTTACTTGCCCATCCATACTGATAACATACATATGTACACACATCCCACAAACACAGGTCCCTTCTGCACACACACTGCTCAGAACTTTCCTACTTCAATAAATGTAGATAATAAGGACTTGATCTAATCTTCATAATCCAAACAGGAAAATATATTTAAACATCCACGTGATAAATCTATTTTAAAATGCCACAGAAATACCAAAGCAGAAAAAAGACAAAAGAATAAATAGTAGGATACTGATCAACTTATGAATGTTATAAGTCACTCTTATATGGGTAATAACTTAATTAGAATGTCCAACAAATACTCATTGTGTAAAAACCTACAATTGCTAAATCTCCCCTTAAGATCTGGATCAAATACAAAGATGTCTTCTCTCACCATTCCATAGAACATTTAACCTGATGGCCTACCCAGTTAAATAAAGCAATAAAATAAAACATATAATTGGGAAGTAACTAGTAAAACTACCTATTCACAAAAGATACAATTGTTCAGTTAAAATCTTAAGGAACATAGGGGCGCTGGGTGGCTCAGTCAGTTAAGTGTCCAATTCTTGGTTTCACCTCAGGTCTTGATCTCATGGTTTGTGAGTTCAAACCCCACATGGGGGTCTGCACTGATGGTGCAGGGCCAGCTTTGGATTCTCTCTCTCTCCCTCTCTCTCACTCTCTTGTCCACCCCTGCTCTCTCCCTCAAAATAAATAAACATTAAAAACATTTTTAAAAATCTTAAGGAACATAGAAAGAAATTCCAAGAATAAGTGATCTTGGCAAGGTATGCAGTTTAAGTACAAAGATCAACACATTCTTCCTCTATTAGCATTACATGATTAGAAAAATGAGGAAAAATTATTAAAATATTGAAATAAAATAGGAGCAATCTTAATAAAAGTTATGTAAAACATCTACATTAAAAACTAAAGTCAATAAAAAAGTATTCCTGAGAAAAATTAAAGTTCTAAATAAATGAAAATATATATTTATCATTAAAATATTCAGAATTAAAATGTCCATTCTTCCCAACGTGACCTACATATTTGAGGTAACCCAAGTCATAATCCCAGCATATTTTTCAATACAAATGGATAAAGTGACTCTAAAATTTATGTAGATATGCAAAGGACCTAACATATTCTTTTTCTCTTCAAATTCATATTTAAATTTCAGTTAACATACAGTGCAGTATTGGTTGTAGGAGTAGAATTCAGTGATTTATCACTGATTTATATGTACAACAACTACTGCTTCCCTAAAAAGCGCCCTCTTTAATACCCTTCACTCATCTCACCCATCCCCCAACCACCTCCCTCCATCAAACCAGAGATTGTTCTCTATTTTTATTTTCAAAAACATCTTTATGGTTGTGATTTTATAAGCATCTAAGATTACTTTCTTTAGAAAAATTATGTGGCATTTATAGGTATGTAAGATTCTGATATTTTTCACATCTATGTCTAAAATACTCTGACAGAATTATTTTTATAATGCAGGCTTTAACAATAGTTTTAATCTTTTCCCACAGGTTTATCAATACTGAAAGTTGATATTTAAAAACTGCTTCTCAATAGAAAAGAACAATGAAACTAAAAGCTGTTTTTCTGAAAAGCAAAATGGATAGACTTTTAGCTAGACTCATCAAGAAAAAAAGGACTCAAATAAAATTAGAAATGAAAGAGAAGTAACAAACAATACCACAAAAATACAAAGGATTATGAGAGACTACTATGAAAACTATGTACCAATGTATTAGACACCTCGAAGAAACAAGTTCCTAGAAACACACAGTCTTCCAAAAGGGAATCTAGAAGAAATAGAAAACCTGAACAGACCAATTACTGGTAGCAAAATTATATCAGTAATGAAAACTCCCACCAAACATAAGTTCACAACTAAATGGATTTGCAGGTTAGTTCAACTAAACATTTAAAGAAGAGCTAATACCTACTCCCATAAAATTATTCCCAAAAAAGGGGAGGAAAAGTTTCTGAATGCATTCTTTGAGGCATTACTCTCATATCAAACCAGGTGAAGACACTACAAAAAAATAAAACTACAGGCCAATATTCCTAATGAACATATTT
Source organism: Proteles cristata cristata (assembly GCA_017311185.1). Lineage (NCBI taxonomy): Eukaryota > Metazoa > Chordata > Mammalia > Carnivora > Hyaenidae > Proteles > Proteles cristata. The sequence continues at coordinate 745,982 of JAESUZ010003619.1, read as the reverse complement.
GCAAGAATCCTCAACAAAATAATAGCAAACCACATTGAACAATACATTAGAAGGATCATTTACCACTATCAAGTGAAATTTATTCCAGAAATGCAAGGGTGGTTCCGTAGTCACAAATCAATGTGATACAGCACATTAACAAAATGAAGTATAAAATCATACAGTCTCAATAGATGCAGAAAAAGCATCTGACAAAAATAAACATCCATTCATGATAAAAAAACAAAACTCTCAACAAAGTAGGTTGAGAGGGGACATACCTAACATAATAAAGCCATTATATGAAAAACCTAAGCTAGGGGCTCCTAGGTGGCTTAGTCGGTTAAGCGTCCGACTTTCGCTTAGGTCATGATCTCGCGGTTCGTGGGTTCGAGCCCCGCGTCGGGCTCTGTACTGACTGCCAGCTCAGAGCCTGGAGCTGTTTCAGTCTGTGACTCCCCCTCTCTCTGACCCTCCCCTGCTCACGCTGTCTCTCTCTCTCTCTCCTAGGAATAAATAAAAAGAAAAAAAAAAAAAAAAGAAAAACCTAAGCTAATATCATACTCAATGGTAAAAACACTGGAAGTTTTTCTTTATAGATTAGGAAGATGACCAGGATGTCGACTCTCACCACTTTTATTCAAAACAGTACTGCAAGTCCTAGCCATAGTTATCACACAAGAAATAAAAGGCATCCAAATTGCTAAGGAATTAAAACTGTCACTATTTGCAGATGACATGATGACTATACATAGAAAACCCCAAACACTCCACTAAAAATCTTTTTAAAAAAATGTTTTCCAATGTTTGTTTATTTTTGAGAGGCAGACAGAGCATGAGTGGGAGACGGGCAGATAGAGAGGGAGACACAGAATCCCAAACAGGCTCCAGGCTCTAAGCTGTCAGCACAGAGCCAAATGTGAGGCTCGAACTCACAAACCGTGAGATCATGACCTGAGCTGAAGTCGGAGGCTTAACCAACTGAGCTACTGAGTCACCCTAAAACTTTTAGAATGAATTAATTCAGTAAAGTTGCAGGATATGAAATTAACATACAAAAATGAAATTCCATTTCTATACAATAACAACAAAGTAACAGCAAGAGAAAGAACACAATTTCATTTATAATGCACTGAAAAGAATACAATGCATAGGAGTAAACTTAATCAAGATGGTGAGAGACCTGTATTCCAGAAACTATAAACTATAAAATACTGATGAAAGAGATTGAAGATGGAACAAGCAAATGGAAAGGCATTCCATGCTCATGAACTGGAATTAATATTGTTAAAATGTCCATACTACCCAAAGCAAGCTCCAGATACAATCCCTATCAAATTACCAACAGCATTTCTCAGAGAACAAATCATCTAAAATTTGTACGGAACCACATAAGACCCCAAATAGCAAAAACAATATTGAGAAAGAAGAACAAACCTAGAAGTATCACAATCCTAGATTTCAAATAAACAGGAGAAAAAAAATTGTATATATAGAAGTTCAATAAAATTATAAGACAAAGGCAGTCAGGCAATTGTGACATACACTATTCTGAGCTAAGAAGAGAGTAGGAGTCTGGGACGTCTAAGGGTAGGAAAACAATTCATAGGAAGATGAAAACAACATGGGGCACATGGGTGGCTCAGTTGGTTAAGTGTCTACTTCAGCTCAGGTCATGATCTCATGGTTCGCGAGTTCAAGGCACACATTGGGCTCTGTGCTGACAGCTCAAGCTTAGAGCCTGCTTCAGATTTGTGTCCCCTCTCTCTTTCTCTGCCCCATCCCCGACTCAAACTCTGTTGTGTTCTCTCTCTCAAAATTAAATAAACATTTTTTAAAAGATGAAAAGAGCAAATGTTTCGTCAACAAATGTTTGCTATGCCACACAGGTATTTCTGATATAAAGAGTTATATCTGGTAATAGCTCTCTTTCTGGTACAGCACCCCTCACCTCACCTAAATTCTTTTAGGCACTTAAGGAGATTAAAAAGCTTTTCCCAAGTATGCCTGGTCCTAATGCCTTCAGCCTCAAAACAACCCACATGCCAAAGAGTGTATTCTCTTCCTCTCATCACATAAAATTCTGTGTGTTCTGTTCTACCCATATCTCTCATTTGTAGCATTGAGTAGATTTTTGTGTATGGTCCAGTCTGAAAACTAGCATTTTGTTTAATTAATTAATTCAGCCCATATATATATAAATTGAAAAATATGATTGACATATTTATTCCATTCTATTGATTTTTTAATTTTCTTAGGATTTATTTTGAAAGAAAGAAAGAGAGAGAGAAGTTATGAGTGTGTGCATGCACAAGGGGAGGGAAGAGAGAAAGAGTCCCATGCAGGCTCAGCACTGTCAGTGCAGAGCTCTACACGGGACTCAATCTCACCAACTGTGAGATCACAACCTGAGCTGAAAATAAGAGTCGGACTCTTAAATGAGTTCCCCAGGTGGCCCTCATTTCACCATACTGATTTTAAATAACACTGCATATTTTTAGTCAACATTGGCTATCCTGTTACTTCTTAATTCCCTAAAACACTTTTTTAAGTTAAATTTAATTTGAGAAAGAGAGAGAGAGAGAAAGCATGTGGCATGAGTGGAGTAGCGACAGAAAGAGAGGGAGAAGGAGAAGGAGAGAGAGAATCTCAAGCAGGTTCCTTGCACTCAGCGTAGAGCCTGATACGGGGTTCAAACTGATGAACCATGAGACCATGACCTGAGCCAAAACCATGAGTCAGACCCTCAACTGACAGAGCTACCTAGGTGCATCTAAAACTCTATTATAATAGTTTGTTAGTTCCTCCACATGACCAATGATAAAATAAGTCTAATACTTGCCCTCTATCCTGTGACTTCAGTTTGAATTTGTTAAATTTGTGTTAACCTAACCAATAAGCTTCTGATTTTGTTACTTAATTTGCCCTTCATGTATCATCCGACTCTAGCAATTATAAGTAGACATAATTTCCTTATCTTTAAGATTTTCCCCTTTCTGCTAGAGTATTTGTAGATATGTATTTAGATTTATCAGAGCTTATATTTATAAACATTATACTCTTAGTCTTTGCCCCACTGGAAAAAAAAAAATTTGATGCTTATTGCTTTTCTTTTTGAAAAACTTTTCCACTGTTTCTTGGAAGTTTCTTTCCTAGGAAAATATCCTTCTAGAAGAATTCACAGAAACATTCTCTAAGTTTTTGCATATCCAAATTGTTTACCTGCTACTTAAACATTTTTTTAAATATTTATATTGGGGCACCTGCGTGGCTTAGTCGGTTAAGCGTCTGACTTTCGTTTAGGTCATGATCTCGCGGTTTGTGGGTTCGAGCCCTGCGTCGGGCTCTGTGCTGACTGCCAGCTCAGAGCCTGGAGCCTGTTTCGGTCTGTGACTCCCTCTCTCTGTGACCCTCCCCTGCTCACGCTCTCTCTCTCTCTCCTAGCAATAAATAAAACATTTAAAAAAATATTTATGTTTAATAGCAAGAGAGACAGAGCATGAGTGGGAAGGGGCAGAGAGAGCTGACAGGGGCTCTGTTGGCACAAAGCCTAATGCAGAGCTCAAATCCATGAACCGTGAGAACAAGATCTGAGTCGAAGTTAGTGCTTAACCAACTGAGCCACCCAGGTGCCCCTACTTTTATATTAAAAGTTTTCTGTGTAAAACTCTTAGAACATACTTTAGTTTCTTGTAAACTTCAGTTTACAATGTATTTTAGTAAGTGCATCTTGAGGATTTCTAATGTCAGCCTAATTTTTCCACCATTATACCTTCATAACTGATGCAACTGTTTGGTATAATTCCTAAAAGTATTTTTTGTTTTTCAGTGTTTCATTACATCTAAATCAGTGCAGATCTCTATTTTCACCATTCTTGGTCAAATTTACCTAAGGAATAGGTATGAATCAATATGAAGATTCAAATCTTAAAGTCAGGGAAATTTTTTTGAATGATAATTTTAAATATTTTTTTCTATGGTATTGGTTTTAATTTTCTTAACCAAGGACATTGGTGATATATATGGTTGATTTCCCTTTCCTGATTTCAACAGTTTAAAATTTTCTTTTATTAAAAGGTAGTTACCATTTTCTTTTACTTAAACTCTCTCATTTCTATCCTCTGGGGCATTTGCATTGTTCAGGTTTTTCTTCTCTCCTTAGTTTCCATCTCAGTTTCGTCTCCTAGTTTCTAATGTTTTTTTTCTTTTCCTGAGCTCAGTCCACTCATGTTTTACCTCCTTCTGCAATCTTTTCTATATTCTTAAGCATTTCTATTTTTTTGCTCTCACTCTATGAAGTCATTTTCTTTATCTGTCTTCCATACTCTTGGATAAGCTAATTGTTAGAGACCTTTGTTGGAGAACTATACTAGCCATTATTCAGAGGGACTAGATTTTCATGATGCTGATCTTTGTGTTTTGTATTTGGTATTTTCCACCCAAACAGGGGAGACTATCTTCCTGAAAATGTGGCTTTCAAGGCGATTCCTTGTTTCATTGTGTCTTCTCTGCTTCCAGGTGAGTCTTTCTTACTACATTGTATTCTCCCTCTACACTATTAAAAACAAGAAAATGAGTTTTTATTCAATAATGATGCCTCTCAACTCCAAGAATGTTCCTTGCCTATTCTTTCTGAAATATGCAAAGCAGGCATCCTCTGTTTCCATCCTGCTACTGGTGGAGGGTTATGGGCTAAATTTTGCCCTCCCCACCAAATTCAAATGTTGAACCTCTACCCCAAGTACCTCAGAATGTGAATGCATATGGAGATAGGCTTTTTAAAGCAAAATTAAGGAAAAATGAGGCCATTAAGGTGGGCTATAATCCAATCTGACTGGTGTCTTCATAGACAGAGAAAATTCAAATGGAAAACAAGACAGTAGGGATGTGCAGACACACACTTAGGAGGCATCTGTAAGCAAAGGGGGGAAACCTCAAAAGAAATCACCTGTGATCTCAGTCATCTAGCTTCCAGAACTGTGAAAAGATAAAACTTCTATTCAAGCTACCCAGTATGTAGTACTTTATTAATGGGAAACCTAGCAAACTAATTTAGTCACATTTTTAAGTTAATAGTTGTAAAAAGAATTAATAGAGTGTCTGAAAATTAAGGTGCATTCAAACTATGATCATGTGTTAGCTATAAACATAGCAATCTTCTTTGGTCTATAAACCATTACAACTAAAAAGGTCAGTTCGTTTTTAAAAAGGTATACGTATAAATATAAAATTTTTTAATATTTAATAACCATTAATAGTTTACATTAGTGAAATGCTAAGCTACTACTGTTATGTATGACTAAGTAGAAACTATTTCTGATTTTAAAATACTTTTTTCCAGGGTGCCTGGATGGCTCAGTCAGTTGAACATCCAACGTTGGCTCAGGTCATGATCTGATGATTCATGGGTTCATGCCCCACATTGGGCTTTGTGCTGACAGCTCAGAACCTTCTGTCTGCCTCTCTCTCTGCCACTCCCCCACTCATGCTGTCTCTCAAAAATAAGTAAACATTAAAAAAATTTTAAATAGTTTTTTCCAATCCGTTTTCTTAATTTTAAAACAAACTCATGAGGCTTTACTCAGGTGGTTCTACATGGAAAATTCAATTATTTTTCACTGTCTCACATGGAAAATTCAGTTATTTTTCACTGTCCTGAGAAGAATACTACAGAATCAGTGAAATCACTTTGTTAAATCTGAACTCTGAACATAAAGCATAGTGGGAACATGAAGAGAGCATTCTAGGTCAGGTGTGTGCAGTGTTACTGACACCTCCCTTACAGATGAAGGAAGTGGACATTGCCTATTCTTCCTGCTCAATGCAAACTACATTTGTGGAGTCCTTAGCACCACTAGGACCATTTACAACAATGGTGAGCCCTGCAGTTTGTCAGCAACTGTGCCCACAAATAGATATCAATTTAGCCAATGAAAATTTGTAACAAAGAATATCTGTGGTTGTGGAGACAAATATAGCAGCCAATGAACATAAAACATCTAAAAGGCTGGTGGCAAGCTACAAGCAGCTTAGCACATGTTTATTCAGCAAACAAAGGGACAGAGTTTAGACTCGGCAGGCTTTTTCTGTAGAAAACCTCATGGGCTCTTCCCTTCCACTATTCCCTAAATAAAAGAGCAGAGCAGTGCTTCTGAGAATGGTGCTCAACCTTTAAAATTTGAAATCTTATTTTTTAGATATAAATCATCTTTCTTTTTTACTTCATGATGAACTTGTAGTTAATCAGGACACACATATATAGAGAAAATTGTCCTGCTCTAGTATTGATAATGTGGACTAATTCTTTGAAGGATTGCTAATGTAAGGAATTAATGGAATAATTCATGGGCAATAAAAATTCACAGCACAGACAAGAATACAGGAATATCTGTGGCAATATCTGTTAGTGAAAAACATCACTAATATGTCAATTGATAGGCTCATTGACTTTCTACATCAACAATCAGATCATCCCTCATTTATTTAAAAATTCTGTCAGATTTAGTAGTCTTTCATAATGAGTTTATTACCCTGCTGTCTCATCAGAAGAGCCCAGAATGGAGAAAATAAAGTTTATGTTCTTGTATTTCTACATCTTCCACAATTGCTTATCAGAAGCTTAAAGTTGTACTCAACATCCATCTTCCTCATTTGCTTACTCATACCACTAACACACACAGGCACTCACACATCCCACAAACCCATGTCCCTTATGGATACACACTGCTCAGATCTTTCCATGCCTCTACTTCAGTAAATATACAGCTAATGAGGACTTGGTATAATCTGTCCCAATACAAATTAGAAAGCATATTTAAAACTTAGTGTGATAGATCTATTTTAAAATGCTATAAAATATCAAAACAGAAGAGAAAAGAATAAATAGAAGGATGCTGATCAACACATGAACGTTATAAATCACACTTATATAGAGACAATAACTTTAATAACTAGAATGTCCAACAAATACTCATTGTGTATGAACCTACAATTACTAAGTCTTCCCTTAAGGTTAGGATCAAATACAAGGATGTCTCCTCTCATCATTCTATAGAACTAACCTGATGGCATATACAGTGAAATAAAGCAATAAAATAGAAGAACATATGATTAAGAATGAACTAGCAAAACTACTGGATCACAAATAATATAATTCTTTAGTTAAAATCTTAAAGAACATAGAAAAAACTTTTAGAATTAATAAGTGAGAGTGGCAAGGTATACAATTTAAGGACAAAGATCAATCTCATTCTTCCTATATTAGCATCAATATACTCTCACTCCTAGGTAAGATTAGAAAATAAGAAAAAAATTATTAAAATATTAAAATAAGATTAATCTTAATAAAAGAAATGCAAAATATCCCCATTAAAAGCTAAATCAATGAAATAAAAAATTCTTGAGAAAAATTAAAGCTCTAAATATATATTTATATATATAAAATATGTGTATATATATATATATATATATATATACATACATACATACATATCATTAAAATATTCAGCATTAAATTGTCCATTCCTCCCAATGTGATCTACAGATTTGGGGTAACCCAAGTCATAATCTCAGCATATTTTTCAATGTAAATGGACAAAGTGACTAACACTTACATAGTCATGAAAAGGACTTAAATTTTTTTTCTTTTCAAATTTTTATGTAAGCTCCAATTAACATACAGTGCAGTATTGTTTTCAATAGAATTTAGTGATTCATCACTTACATAGAACACCCATTCTCATCATAACAAATGCCCTCCTTAGTGCCCATCACTCATCTAGCCCATCCCCCATCCACCTCCCTCCATCAACCCTCAGTGTGTTCTCTATTTTTAAGAGTCTCTTGAAGTTTGTTTCCCTCTCTCTTTTCCCTCCACTCCCATATATTCATCTGTTTTGTTTTTTAAATTCCATGTATAAGTGACATGATGTGGAATTTGTCTTTCTCTGACTGATTTATTTCACTTAGCATAATATACTCCAGCTCCACTCATGTCATTGCAAATGGCAAGATTTCATTCTTTTTTATGATGGAGTAATATTCCATGTATATATGCCTTCCTTTTTAAATTTTTTTAAATGTTTAGTTTTGAGAGAGAGAAAGAGAGAGAGAGAACAAGTGAAGGAAGTTCAGAGAGAGACACACACACAGAATCTGAAGCAGGCTCTACATGGGGCTTGAATTCATGAATGAGATCATGACCTGAGATGAAGTCTGATGCTTAACCAACTGAGCCACCCAGTGCCCCTAAATCACATCTTCTTTATCCATTCATCAGGCAATGGACATTTGGCTTCTTCCCACAGTTTGGCTATTGCTGATAATGCTGCTATAAACATTGGGGTGCATGTACCTCTTCAAATCTACAAGTAAATACCTTGTACTGCAATTGCTGGATAATAGGGTAGTTCTATTTTTAATTTTTTGAGGAAGCTCTATACTGTTTTTCATAGGGGCTGCACCAGTTTGCATTCCCACCAACAGTGCAAGAGTGTTCCTTTTTCTGTGCATCCTTGCCAGCATCTGTTGTTTATTGTGTTAATTTTAGCCATTCTGAGAGGTGTGAGGTGGTGTCTCAACATGGTTTTGATTTGTATTTCCCTGATGATGAGTGATGTTGAGCATCTTTTCATTTGTCTATTAACCATCTGGATGTCTTCTTTGGAAAAATGTCTATTACGTCCTCTGCTCATTTCTAAACTGGATTTTTCTTTTTTGACACAGAGAAAGAGAGTGCAAGCAGGGGAGAGGAGCAGAGGGGGCGGGAGCAGGGAGCAGGGAGCGGGAGGGTGGGAGGGGGAGGGAGGGAGAGAGAGAGAGAGAGAGACAGAGAGAGAGAGAGAGAGAGAGAGAGAGAGAGAGAGAGAGAGAGAGATTGAGAATCCTAAGCAGCCCCCATACTCAGCACTAGAGCCTGATCCAGGGCTAAATTCCACAACCCTGGGACCATGAGTTGAGCTGAATATAGGAGTCTAATGCTCAACTGATTGAGTCATGCAACAGCATCTGGATTATCTGTTTTTTTCGGTGTCGAGTTTCAAAAGTTCTTTATAGATTTTAGATACTGACTCTATCTGACGTGTCATTTGCAAATATCTTCTCCCATTCCATAGGCTTCCTTTTGTTGATTGTTTTCTTTGTTATGCAGAAGCTTTTTATCTTGATGAAGTCCCAAAAGTTCATTTTCAATTTCGTTTCCCTAGAGAAGGCAGCAACCTCTTTGACCTTGGCTGAAGCAACTTCTTAGTAGAGATCTTGCTGGAGGCAAGGGAAATAAAATATTCTTTAAAGAGAATAGGGGTGCCTGGGTGGCTCAGTCAGTTGAACATCTGACTTGATTTTGGCTCAGGTTTTAGGATCATGGGATCAAGCCCCATGTTGGGCTTGATTCTCTCTTTCCCTCTGCCCTTCTCTCCTGCTCACACAGTCTTCTCTCTCTCTAAGAAAGGGAAGGAGGGGAGGAGGGGAGGGGAGGGGGAGGGAGGGAGGGAAGGAAGGGAGGAAAGGAAGGGAAGGAAGGAAAGGAAAAGAAAAAGAAAAGAAAAGAAAGGAAAGGAAAAGAAAGGAAAAGAAAAGAAAGGAAAAAGAAAGGAAAAAGAAAAGAAAGGAAAAGAAAAGAAAAAAGTAATAAAAAGCAAAGAAAAAGAACAGACTTTGTTCCACATGGCCTACTGCTCATGCAGCAAACTGGGAATCTAATGAACTTCGGCAGGAGGTGGACCCCAGAAGGAGAAGTGGCCTGAGGGATTTTTGGTGGAGATTGGAGGATGGTTCCTAGGTGAGATGCTTAGTTTAGAGCTACAGGAAATGGAGCTCCTTGAGCTCTTTGCTCCTCATAAAATTGTAGTAAAGCACTCTTACTCGTTTTCACAAGTTAGGAGTTACCACTACTCAGTGCACTTAACTTGGCATGTAAGTATTCAATAAATCTTAAGTGCCACATCCTCTCTGCTCCCATCACCCTGCTTAGTTAGAAGATCCTAATAAGTACAATTTTTTAAAAAAAGAACAAAGCTGGACATCAAATATGTATTAATATTATAATTTAAATGATGTAATATGCAATAAAGTAAACAAATAGAACGGGAATAGACTCACATATATGGTCAGTTCATTTTTTTTTTTTGAAACGTGTCACAGCAACTCAATGGGAAAATGCAAATTTCTTAACAAGTGGTACTAGAAAACTTGGATATCCATTTAGAAAATAAAACACAAGAAATAAGCCACATGCCCACCTCAGGTCACACATAAATGTTAGTATGATGTGGCCATTTACCTAAATGTAAAAGCTAGATATATAAAGCTTCTGGAAAACGGTAAAATAAAGTCATAAATTAGAAGTAGGTAATATTTGTTTGATATAACCATAAAAGACACAATTGATAGGTTAAATTATATAAATATTAAATACTTCCTGTTATCAAAGTATACTATTACAAAAATAATGAGACAAGGCATGAACTGAGGGTGGAAATGTAAAATATATATCTGGTGAAAAACTCTTACCATATATACAATGAAATTTTCTCAGGTCAGTAATTAAATGACCAAAACTCCCATAAGGAAATGATCAAAAGACCTGAATATGCACTTCCCAAAGTAAGTGAAGGACTTCAAAAACATGAATCAAATCAGGAACATGTGAATTAAAACAGTAATGAGATACCACTACACAAAGAGAAAGAAAACGACTGACATACAAAGTTAGTAACTATGTGACACAAATGTAACTCTCCTATATTACTGGGGAGCGCTTTCTAAGAAAAACAACCTTATACCTAACATATTACATAAAAGTACTCTCCCAAATAGACATCCAAGAGAAATAGAGAGATGTACACAAAAAAGACTGATATGTGAATGTTCATAAAAACTTTACCCATAATATTATAATACTCTTAAACTCAACATTACACAAACGTTCACCCACAGCAGAACAGAAAGCTAATTGTGCTGTATTATTATAATGGAATATTAATCATAAAAATTAGTAAACCCACTGATCCATAAAACAAAATGGGTGATTCTAGAGGCTTTATCTAGTGTGAAATAGTTGGGGACAAACAAGAACATAAGGTATGCTTTCATTCAGATGAATTTCTAGAATAGATAAAAATAATCTGTGAAGGAAACTTTTAAATATGGTGACCTCTAAGGAGATATTTGTAAAGGACAGGAAACAAAAGAAATTTGAGAGGTGATAAAAATTTCTGTATCTGGATAGGAGTTATTATGATCTATTCGTGAAAAATATGAAGTTAAACACTAGAGATACATATTTTAAGGTACTTAAATTTTATTCCAAAGAAAATATGTAAGCAAAATTGAACTCTAATTTGTAAACATGCTTTTCAGTTTTGTTATGAATTCTGAAATGCTTTCTGTATATTTGAGCAAATACATAAATACACTGTGGATAATGGAAGATAGTTTATCACTACTTACAAAGAGAATTATACAGAGAGAAAACCAGACTAGATTATACCACGTGCTCCATGATGCGTGGATTAGAATGGATTAGAAACTAGGATAATTTGAACATTAAAATAATGAGAGGAAGGATTACAACTCACTGCATAAAACAGAAATCTATGAGCTCACAGTCATGAGTAAATGGTGAATAAATAAATGGAGAAGAGGGAAAACTCTTTTAGCTAGAGCTAATTAAAATATATAGCTGGAATGATGACATTATAACATTGATTAAGGGAGGATAGAAACTCTTGGGTGAAAATGTAATGAAGACAGGACATTTAACATAGTCTCAACATTTCTCTAAAAACTGTTATTAATTACAAATGGGGAAAATGAATTAATTATAAAGAAAACTGGAAGATCCATCATAACCAAAGCTAATATAACTATCCAGACAAACCTACATCATATGCCTCCTAATACGAGGCACTGAGAATGACATAACATTAGTTATGTGCTTTTCGTGCCAAAAATGCATAGTTTGAATCTATACTGTATGACAGAGAAGAGGTACCGTAAAAAAGCAAGTGGGGCAGCATGGTAGCAACTGGCTATTTTAGATAAAGACTCTCCTCTGTTTACAATGGGGTTACAACCCAATAAACCCATCATAAGCTGAAGATATAAAAAGTCAAAAAACATTAACTACACCTAACCTACCGTACATCAAAGCTTAGTCTAGCCTACCATAAGAGTGCTCAGAAAGGGTGTCTGGGTGGCTCAGTCGGTCAAGAATCTGATTTCAGCTCAGGTCATGATCTCATCGTTTGTGGGTTCAATTCCCATGTTGAGCTCTGTGCTGATAGCTCAGAGTCTGGAGCCTGCTTTGGATTCTGTGTCTCCCTCTCTCTGCCCCTCCCCTACTTGCAAACTCATGCTGTATCTCAAAAGTAGATAAACATTTAAGAAAAAAAAAAAAAAAGAGTACTCAGAACAGTGACATTAGCCTGTAGTTTAGCAAAACCATCTAACGCAGAGTATTTTATAATAAAGTATTGAATATTTCATGTAATTTATAACATTGTACTGAAAGTGAAAAATAGAATGGTTGTATGGGTATAGAAGAGTTGTAGGAGTATTAGTTGTTTACCCTGTGATTGCGTGGATGATCAGTGGCTGCTCCCTTATTGCTATAGTCTCTCAAATCACTAGCCCAGGAAAAGATCAAAATTCAGAATTTAAAGTATACTTCCTACTGAGTGCCAATCATTTTCACACGGTCACGAAGTCACACAATCATTAAGTTGAGCCATCTAAGAATTCACAAAACACCCATTAGCCTTTGTTTTTAGGGAACTTGGGTTGTGTAAGGATAAGACCAAAAAAAAAAAAAAAAGAAGAAAAGAAAAAAGTCAGTAAACTATACAATTCCAAGGAGGATAATTTCTATCAGAGGCAGGAGGAGAAGATATAAAAGAGTAATGGATATTCTTGAAAGAATATCATTCTAACTTGGTTAATATCTCATGTTTTAGGGATAATTTGGTCTCTTTGTCTTCATGCCAAATATGTTATACATAGTTTCTATCTGATAAAACTTAATTGGTGCACCTGGTGGCTCAGTCGGTTAAGCGTCCAACTTCAGCTCAGGTCATGAACTCATGGTTTGTGGGTTTGAGCCCTGTGTCTGGCTTTGTGCTGACAGCTAGCTCAGAGTCTGTATCTCCCCCTCTCTCTGACCCTCCACTGCTCACGCTGTCTCTCTCTTAGAAATAAATAAAACATTGAAAAGAACTTAATTGAATTAAATGACAAAAGGTAATGTGCCTTAATATTCTAGGAAATCATTAACAGCACTTTGAATGAACCAGGAAATCCTGTCAGAATACCATTCTAAAAAAATTTTAAAGTCTGCATCCACCATGGATGCTGTACCATAGGAAAACACTCTTTCCTAATTTACTTCCTTGTAAATTAGGAAAACCCTAGAAAAAGCATTCTTAAGTTTTAAAGAAATCATATATTCTACAATGAAAAATTATGCAGAAACTTTGGGAAAAAAAGATTATTTGTTCCCAGGCCAACTCCAACTGGTACAGGACCCTACTTAAATGAGATCTCATTGTTTCCTGTAAATGAATAGTATGAATGACTGTGTAAAAGTCTGGTAGTGGAAGACAGATTACCATTGGTTTAACTTGCCATCTGCTGGCTAGAATATAATGAAGGGAAATGGGAACAGAGGCTTAAAAATATTGCACATAAATATGTGTATAAATAGGTGGTTAGGTATAGTCATGGAATCTTGAAATAAAATGTATAAATATAAATTAAATCAGGGTCTTTTTATGTGCATATATATTAGATCAGTTTTATCTTTCAAATTTCCTACAGACTAAAAATGTCAATATTTACAGTGAACTGAAGAACAAAGCAGAAACTCAAATTAAATCCTCTCTCATAGGTAGGTGACATTACTACCATCCCCCTAATGAAATGCTGTTGCAAATAATATCTTCCCACTTTATTTTCCTCATAGGAAAAGAACTCAACACTATGGAAGTTACAGAGGGTGAGGGATGGTGTTCTTAATAGATACTGAACTTCTTTTTTAACAAGCAAATGATACAGAGTTTAAATTGAAGCCCAAGTATATTAAGTGATGAATAAATTATAAGTTAAAAGGTGGAAATGTGACATATTACATTTATGAAAAACAGTGGCTAGGATGCTTTATTTTCTACCTTGTCAACATTATGCAACTGGAAACTATGCCAATTGAACTTTTATTGATTCTAAATTCTATTATCCTTCCCTTTATTACATTTTGGATACTGGAGGAGGTCAGATCTACTGGTCAATGTACCTGCCTACCTGTCTACCTACCTACCTACCTACACACACACACACACACTCACACATTCTGTTGTTTAAAAAAAACAAGAAGAAATTAAAAGGGAAAAGTTATTTATGGTTTGGTTTTGGGTCATTTACTGCTCTGTGCATGAAGAGAAGTTGAATAATGCTATCTGGAGAGCATATTGTCCTGCAATAAAGCAATCAGATTTTAAAAAACAAGGTATAAAGAAATTATAACTAAATCATACTTATTCTAATATGCACTTTTTGTAATTCTGTAAGCGTATGCCAGTAGAATTATTTCAAAGGGTCACAGACTTTCATACCACATATTTAGGGTTTAGAAATTTTATTCCAGGGGTCCCTAGGTGGCTCAGCTGGTCAAGCATCCCACTTTGGCTCAGGTCATGATCCTGTAGTTCATGAATTTGAGCCCTGTGACTCGCTCTGTGCTGACAGCTTAGAGCCTGGAGCCTATTTCAGATTCTGTGTCTTTCTCCGCCCCTCCCCATTTACACTCTGTCTCTGTCTCTCAAAAGTAAACATTAAATTTTTTTTAAAAATTTTATTCCATATAATAACAGAAAACGTAGATTCAGAATTTGGGAATAATTACTGTTCTATAAAAACAATGAACTCTATTGCATTGTTGACTTCAAACACTTCATTTTTATGTAAAAAAAAAAATCCTTTTTTACCAAAGGATAGCAGAAGGAAGGTTAAATCTTTAACCCAGTTAGAATACAAAAGAATAAATTGCAATATGTTATCAGCATTTCTCAGCTTCTTCTTGAGGCTGTTTTTATAGCCCATTGTTTAAATTTTCAAAAATTTTTAAGTAAAAAATTTTAATTGCAAATGGTTTTACATGGTTTGAAATATAAACTAGGTTTAATTTGGACTTGGAAAAGTAAAAAAAAAATCCTTCTGTTTCTTATGTATTAAATGTGTTGTTATTATAGTAAGTGGGATTTTGGATTGATACATGTATTGCCAATTACAGAACATCTTTTGTTAGTTTCGGGAAGAGAAAGGAGGTGGGAACCTATTCTGGCAAAGCCAACTTCAGAGTCCTCTTGGACACAAATAGTTTGCCCAGGTGACCATGTCTTAATAAGTAAAGTGGATTATATTTGCCATGCCTGCTAGTTCCATCTTTGCTTTCCTTCAAGGAGCTGTGACAGACAGTATATGGCCTGTGGGGGATTGTTCGTATCCTCCCGTTGGTGATATCTGTCAGTGTATCTTGTTCCTGTTCCCTGGCTTGACAGGAATTCTGCATCAGGGTTGTGAATCATTGGAAACCTAGCCCATTTATGCCTGTCAGCCTCATTGACAGGTAGACATTGGAGCTGCTGCCTTCAGTGTCATCTAGCTCAGTTTCTAGGCACACAAGAAGAGGGGGGGTTTCTTTCCCAATGAACAAAGGAAAGCCCATGACACAAAACTGTGACACTTTATTGTCATTCCATTCTGGTTTGTTGCTTGAACAGATGGTCACTCTAACCACTCCCAGCTTGGATCAGCACTTAACTAGAATGTAAATATAAATTAATCGTTTTGATTAAAGAATAGTGAGCACTTTACACAGTGTATACATATCCAACAGTTAAAGGAATCCTCCCAAACTTATCCCATTATTAGACCCCTGTCTTAGCTCCGGCCGCTATAATGGGGCGTCTTAATCAAGAGATACTTAACTTCTCAGAGTTCTGGAAGCTGGAAAAGCCAAGATCAAGGTATGTGCTGATTCAGTTCCTAGTGAGAGCCCTTTTCCTGGTTTGCAGGTGATAGCTCTACTCCTTTTTTTTTTTTTTTTTTGTGAAGACACTAATCCCATCCTCATGACCTCTTCTAAACTTAATTACCTTCCCAACCCCACCTCCTAATATCATTTGGGGAATTAGTATTCAACATGTAAATTTGGGGGAGACAATCAATATTCAGTCCATAACACCCACACCTTAACTTGTTAAAATAAGCTGATTTTAAACTATTCATCTCTTGAAATTGACATTATTATTTAATATATTTATCTTGTGTAAGGATATTAATTATTGGATCATGGCAATTCAATTCTGTTTTTGTAAAATGAGCTATTTGCTTATTATTTGTATTCAGTAGCATAACCAGCATTCTTTAAAATACTCAGTTATGAACGTGGCAGAGTTGATTATCCTCCAGTTTTTATCACCTTTGCAATGTGTATATTACAATATAGCTTTTGTTATAATAAATTTGCATATTGTTTACATGTCAATTTCTGTTATACTTGGAGCTACTTGAAGACAAACAACTTATTAATCTTTTACCACCTCATTTACAACAATTTGTGAACAAAGTAGGCACCCAGTTAATGTCTATTGAGTGTTGAGTGAATATAAAATTTATCAAATATATAACATGTGAAAAAGTAAAGCATGGAATTTATCGTAGCTTTATCATAATTATGTAAACTATAATCATGATTGTATAAAATTTATGTTAACATTTGAAAGAACAGCAGGGAAATGTGAACAGCATGAGTTGTTGGAGATGGTAAGAATGATTTTTCTTGTGTTTTTGATTTCTATTTATAATATTAATATATTATTTTGGCAACTTCCAATATATAAGAGAAATGCTAGATATGAATATTACAGGAGCTATAAGAAGCTTCCTCTCTGTATCATTTAACTGTTTCTATTTCTGCAAGATCAGCTGGGTATAATTTTACTCGTGATCACCCTAGCCAATGAAATTGTCACTACCTAATACAGATATAAATATTTATATTAAATATTTATAGTGACAGGTAATGGATTTTAAAGCATAATGATTTCCTGAGTACGTATATAATTGTTAAATTTAGAAGTTCTATAATACTTATCTATAAAGATAAGTATATATTTATTGTATAGTCTGCAATGTGGGAGCTCAAAGATAATCTTTAGAACTATCCATTGCATGATTTTACCTTAATGTAACATGTGAAAATAAATATTTAGGGGCGCCTGGGTGGCTTAGTTGGTTAAGCGTCCGACTTTCGCTTAGGTCATGATCTCACGGTTCGTGGGTTCGAGCCCCACGTCGGGCTCTGTGCTGACTGCCAGCTCAGAGCCTGGAGCCTGTTTCAGTCTGTGACTCCCTCTCTCTCTGACCCTCCCCTGCTCACGTTGTCTCTCTCTCTCCTAGTAATTAATAAAACATTAAAAAAAAAAGAAAATAAATATTTAAACAACTATATGCATTTTTAGAATTATTTAACATAATCCTAACATATAATATTGCTTTGTTCTATAATAGACTAGGGATAAGAATTCAGTAAATCAAATAACTACAAAAATGCTACCATGATTGAAAGGTTTTCCTTAGCCTTCTGAGTATGACAACTATTCTATTTTGAGAGCTACACTATGGTAGGAGAAAGAACACAGGAAGAAATCAGTGGACAGATACGAAGTTATAATTCAGCAATGATATGCACACCCAGGAGTCCTAAAATTAAATCACATTGTGTGACAACTTTCCTTCAAGAGTTCTATTTTTTAACTCAATTAATATTACATTTAAGGAGAATGAAACTACTAATTTGCAGGTAGAGAAGCAAGATTAAGAACATACACTAATATTTTATTAAATATTAAGATATAGGATAATAAAATATGTCATTCTAACCCTTCAGCTCTTCTGTAGGTAAGTACAATGCTACATTTATTTTTGAGGTAAGAAATATGTTATTTGGAGTAGATTCTATTCATATAACTCTGAGTAAAAGTAGAATAAAGTATTAAATAAACCTTTTCATCCAAATATTCATATTTATGGTTATGTTTCTTCCTCACATATCTTCTAATGATTTTTATTTAATATTGCAGGATACGTATTTTTACCATTAAACTTTTAATAATACATGTTTAATATATTACATAATTATATAATATTAAAATATAGCATTATTTATGTAATATATAAGAAATGTGTAGCATTCAAAATTATACCTAATTGATGCCCATTTATATATTTTTGGTTTTTTAATGAAGTCAGCTTAATAATCAACTGTAGCAAAAAAAAAAAAAACATTAACTTTTTTAAATTTTTAAAATTTATTTCTGAGAGAGAGGGACAGCGTGAGCCGGGGAGGGTCAGAGAGAGAGGAAGGCACAGAATCTGAAACAGGCTCTGAGCTAGCCCCGATGTGGGGCTTGAATCTACAAACTGCCAGATCATGACCTGAGCCAAATTTGGACGTCCAACCAACCGACTGAGCCACCCAGGCATCCTGAAACATTAACTTCTTTACACTTTTCCAGCTCTACTGATAATTTCAAAATCTTATTGACCTTTTCTCAAGTCACAATTATTTCAGGAATCAGAACATTTACAGTTTAAGGGTGATTTTGATCAATTACCTGACCAATAAATAGGGGATTACAATAGGGGAGTACATGCATGTTAATAAATTCTCCAGCCTCCCTCCTCATCTGCCACCTCACAGAGATCATGAAGGCATCAACACTGGCACCACAGGATGTGGTTGGAGTGATTTCATGGCTCTGCCCCAATAGTGGCTATCATTCTACACAGGGATTACCATGCCACTGAGAATAATAACACAAACTTAAAGCAACTCACATGTTCAGCCCATGCAGTAGTGAATGAACATTTGGGATTACTCACTGGAATTCAGAAACAAAATATAATGGACAATTTAACTTCTTTATATAAAAAAAATTTACATGAAACAAAAACAGTACATGACACATAGAAATCCACTAAAGTAAAGAGAAATGCTACCTTAATTACCGTTTTCTTCTATGATCTCAGCATCGCTTGAATTTCATGTTGATTTTTTGAAATATATATTTATGTGCTAATCAATGACTAAGTAGATAGTCATTATTAGTTCATTCAATTTTATTTTGAGTACCAAGCATTGCTCCAGCTATTGAAATTACTCAGCAATGAAAAAAAAAAAAATCAAGAAACAGACAATCCTTGCCCTCATGGGCCTTACAATAAACTATAAGTAGAAATAAGATGAATCCTATGCATCAGGGTTTGATTTGCTCTATGAAAACAGTGAAACAGGAAAAGGACATAAAGAGTGACCATATGTAGGTATGCAACTTTATGAAAAATAATCAGGGAAGATCGCTTTGATAAGGTGATACAAACAGAAGTTTGAAAAACATGACACTAACCAAGTAGGTCTCTAGGGGAAGAAAAATAGCAATAAATCCAGTGTGAATTGAGCAGAATGAGTGGGAGTTGGTATAGGAGGTACGGTCAAGGGCTAAGTGACTTCGATTTTGTAGGTCAGGATAAAAACATTGAATTTTACTCTAAATGAGAAAGCACGAGCTTTACTTTGGTGTAGAGGAATTACAAGGAGGGATAAAACTGTAGCATGGAGACAAGTTAGTGGTCTGATCCAGTAGTTCAAGCAAGATACAAAAATGGCTTAAACCAGACTGATAATATGTTTGACATGACTATTAAATAGGCCACTGGAGGGGCTGAATAGGCAATTCACTTTTTTTGTTAAAAATTCTGGAGTTAGTAACAGAGGGCCATGCCAGAGATATAAATTTGGAGGATTTTAAAAAAGAGACAGTGTTGGGGCGCCTGGGTGGCTTAGTCGGTTAAGCGTCTGACTTTCGCTTAGGTCATGATCTCGCGGTTCGTGGGTTCGAGCCCCGCGTCGGGCTCTGTGCTGACTGCCAGCTCGGAGCCTGGAGCCTGTTTCAGTCTGTGACTCCCTCTCTCTCTGACCCTCCCCTGCTCACGCTGTCTCTCTCTCTCTCTCCTAGAAATAAAACATTATAAAAAAAAAATAAAAAAAATAAAAAAGAGACAGTGTCTTAATTTGAGTTAAACAAAAGCATATTTGCAATAATTCGGTTAAAAGGGACCTCTGGAGGTAGAGGTAGCAGTAAGAACGCAGGCAGAGTGAGACAGAAGAGGGAAAAACTCAAAAATAAATGTTCATTATTTACAGTTTTTGCAAGTACTGGGAATTTGATTTCACAAGAACCTCTAAGGAAATGCACACATATTTTCTAGAAATTTCTACCATAATGATAAAAGGTTGGGAAATTGATCTTTTAGCTCATCATTATTTAAGAGTTGTTCGTAGGAGTTTTAAGTCACCTCAGACATGTCAGCTACCCTGTGGGTCAGATGTACTCCTGAAGATCTGGTGAAGAAAATAGTGCTTAAATGAGGTGGTACACTGTCACTGTAAGGATTCTGAGCTTGCATGGAACTATCCACAATAGGCACATCTGAAAAGAGGTGGCCTGAAGGAATGAGACACAGGACACATGAGACATCCAATACAATTGTTAGATGAATATAGGTCGTAAGAGGGCATCTGACTCTGAGGACTAAACAGAATTAGAGAAGATGCATGTGGATATCTCCAATATTTGGATTTTGAGAAAGTATGGAAGAACCAGTAAAAAGGACTAAAAAGGAACCATCAATTAACTGATGAGAGAGAACCAAGAATGGGTGAAACCGAAGTAAAGGAAACAAATTAAGAAAGCGTTAGTTTTTAAGAGTCAAATGCAGCTGATAAACTAAGGGTTGAGCATTCATTACTGGATTAGTGATTAATGATACTGAAAATGTGGCCCACAGTTCTGATTCGGAGTAAGTTTAACTGAGAATAGAAAAATAGAATGTGAAAAAGAAAGGAAACAAAAAAAAATTCTTTCAAGGGGGGTTAGTAAAAGGGTGAGGAGGTGGTGGTGGTACCTTGAAGAAGATGTGGCATCAACAACAATATTTTGTTAATAGTTTTCTGAGTCAAGTGTAATGCAGCTAATGCAGTAAGCTTACTTTTGTGGTTGAGAACTAAAACGGACTAGAAGAATCCAACCCTGGTTGAAATGTGTTGCTTGTATATGGCTTGTCTGGTAAAACAGAATATACTTCAAAATAGATATTCAGGGTGACATTCCTTCCATTCATCATTAAGTGGTTTTTTCCCCCTTTTCTTTCCTTTTCCTTCTCTCAAGTACTTTTTTTTCTTTCACTACTTACCCTCCCACCACTCACCAGTCTCAAGCCAAAAGGGCAATTGTATAAGTAAAAGATGTTGTATAGCCTGTTTATCCTTTATATTATAAGGTAGGCATATGTATAAATAACCTGAAATTTGGGGGCCCCAATCACAATGTCATTTAAGCAAAAACCAAACCAATCCAAACACAGCATAATTTCCAGTCAATAGCCTGTGGTAAAGAATGTGAAGTGAGATGAGTGCAAAAAGTTCTCTCAGCTAACTATGTAGGAACATTCACGAGGTGAAGTGCCTTTACTATTCTAAACCTGTGGTCAAATGATACAATGGGTAAGGAAAGCAATTAAACAACATGGTCTTTGTTAATTTTAAACATTTTAAATTAATTGAGTGGGACAGTTAATGTCTATGAATATTATAGATTTCGGTCAATGTTGCCAAGAAGTTGCTTGGTATTATTTCAACTTATAAGGTGAGGTGCTCAAATCAGTAACATTCTATTAATGAACTAAGACCATGTTACATGTTTACATAATAATTACATTGTTTAATAATATTTAAAGCCTACTGGTAGGAATTATCACATAGTGGTCATTAATGCAGGCACTGGGTGTTCTAGTCTTGGATAGAAATAATTTTCTTCCTCAGGAAAATAAATACTATTATAACATGAAATATAAAAGAATATAGTATCGATAAAAAAGTAAAATACTCTTACCTGTTTTTATCTTTGCAACTCAGACTACATTTATATAGGATGTCAAGACAAATGCATGTTACTTGTTGACTCAACCTTTATGCTATTTGCAAGATAGGAAATTAACATATTACTTGCTTGAAGATTAAAACTTAAATATCATTAAACCACTAGAATATGCAAAGATGTTTCACTGCTCTCTGTACAAGTTTAAGAAACAATTCCCTGTTCACTGGAGTTAATGTTAAGCAATGGCCACATCTAATTTCAGATTTTTAGTAAATTAAATATTTACTAATTATGTAAATGGTGCTATGAGAGTAGAATTTGGATGAAATTTAAAACTAGAATTATTCATAGCCCTGGAGTTTCCTTTCAATGTAATCTCTGGTCTCAGAAGATGTTGGAATGCCACACTTTCTTCCTTAAGTTCTTAAGGTAGTTAACTTAAATTAAACCCATAGTTAACCTAGATTGTAACTATACTTGTCTAGAGCTATATTGTTGAATTGGTAGTCGCCAGTCCCTTATGGTTATGAGTACCGAAATATGAAGAGTCAGAATTGACATGTGCTATAACTGTAAAATACACATTAGATTTCTAAAATCTTGCAAGAAAAAAAACAAAGTATTAAAAATTAGATCCTTATTACATGTTGAAATATTTTAGATATATTGGTTAAAATATATATCATTGAATTTGTTTACCGATTTCTTTTTATATAGTTATTAGAAATTTTGAATTTTAAAAATATATGAACTCTGGAAGTCTGAAATCTAAGAGAGACTAAAAGTTCCCAGCCTCTGATATACATACACTTTCCAGTTATCCAATTAAGGAATGATCTAGATGCTGTTGTGAAGGGAATGTACAGGGGTAATTAAGACTACAAATCTGCTGGCCTTGTGATGGGAGTGCTTGAGCCCCTAATTTCCTTCACCTGGTCACAGAAGAGGATGTCAGAGATGTTTTTTGGCTGGCCAGAAAAAGAGCCAGCACCCTTACTGTGAAATGCCCATGGGGGTGTTTTACCTCAAGGTACTAAAACAAAATACCATAGATCAGGTGGCTTAATGGACAGTTTTTCACCATTCTGGCAGCTGGAAGTCTAAGATCAAAGTGCATGGTAGGATTCTGGTGAGAACTTCCTTGCTTGCACACAGCAAGACTTTTTATAAGGCTACCCATCCTATCAGATTAGGATCTGACCCTTATGGCCTCATTTGACCTTGATTACTTCCTAAAAGCCCTATCTTCAAAACTGCCACATTGGAGGTTAGAGCTTCAACATCTGAGTTTAACACAGTTCAGTCTACAGCAGGGACCACATGGCAAGCAACTGCCTACAGTAGCTAAAAGGCATCCCGCTTATAGCCAAGCAGGACAATAACCTCTGTCCTGCAAGTTCAAGGAAATCAGTGAATTTCGAAGAGGATCCTGATCCCAACATGGAAACTACAACCACAGCTGACTCCTTGATTTTAACCCTGTCAGATCCTGAGCAGAGTATCTAGTCTCACCAGATCCAGATTTCTTACCTACAGGAATTACAGAATAAATCAATATTTTAAGCGGAGTTTGTGGCACATATGTGTTAGTAGAAAATAATATATGCAGCTTATATTTTGGCTTTTAGTGCATTTTATTCAATAGTAGTCATCCAACAGTTATAATTCTAGATCTGACCTGGTTAGAAAGCTGCAAAATTTTTCAATGATTTCCTAAACTTGAAGTTGACTGAAAATGGAGTGGCTTCTTCCCCACCACAGTCTGTCCTTAATCTTTTATTCTTTCCTACCTCCTTCTTACCTTCATCAAACATTTAATGAATGTGTGATATCTGCCACAAGTGAGATGGTGCCTGGGGACTGCAAGTTTAAAAAATGTCATTAGGGGGGCCTGGGTGTTCAATTGTTTTAGTGTCAGACTTTGTCTTGGGGCATGACCTCACAGTTTGTGGGTTCGAGCCCAGTGTTGGCCAGACACGGGAGCCTGCTTCAAATTCTGTGTCTCCCTCTCTCTCTACCCATTTCATGCTCATGCTCTGTCCCTCTCTCAAAAATAAACATTAAAATATTTTTTTGGAAAAGTCATCCTGTACTCATGGAAATCAATGTATGTAATCTACATTTGAATGGCATAAAATTAGCATTTGCTTTAAAATCCATATTTTAAAATGTTTGATTGTATTAGCTTACTTTTATTCCTAAAGTCAAAATCAGTTCAATTACAAAAATTAATTATACTTAGCCAACCACAGCATATTAAAATGGCAAAAAAGAATCAAATTAATAGAGAAATCTTAAGCAGAGCAGCCTATAATTTTTACGATAATCTAATGTTAAGAGTCAGCTGGACAATAAAAAAAACTTTCAGGGTTTCAGATGCATGAAAACTAGCCTTGAAGAAGCTATCTTTCTCCAAACTGCTTTACCAGTAAATTTCATAAAATTATTCCAAGGGCTATAGAAAATGTCTCTGAAATTATCTGCTTGTGCCAAAAGTCATGGGAAGAAAGAAATCAGCGCTAGCAGTTTTCTCCATTAACTTATCAAATGAATGCTGAGATGTCAGA
Organism: Proteles cristata cristata; assembly: GCA_017311185.1. Lineage (NCBI taxonomy): Eukaryota > Metazoa > Chordata > Mammalia > Carnivora > Hyaenidae > Proteles > Proteles cristata. The sequence continues at coordinate 721,444 of JAESUZ010003619.1, read as the reverse complement.
ATCTAGTGATAAATACCTAAGGACATATGCTTCAATTCATTCCTTCTAAGAGAGAAAGTAGCTTGGAGAAGAGAGGTGAACAGCCTGAAAGTCAGTTCACCTTTTCTGAAATAAAATGAGATGCTAAAACCAATGTGAATCTTAAGTTGTTGCTATTTATACATCCCCACTCACTATATTAGCAGTTTTATCCTCTAATTTTCATATTTTAGAAAATTTTTTTCATGAAAAGTATTTAAGAAACTCATCTTTGGGTTAAGATAGTATAAGGAGTACTTAAACCCGGGAGCATCCCCAAGCTGGTTTACGTTATGTCTCTAATACCACAAGCCTAGTGACTACATATCAAACTCTCACAAAGGTTACCTCATTCCACTCTGCCAAGATGGGAAATTATCCACTTAGTCAACTACCTTTCCAAACCCTCATCAAGGTTGTCGAAATCGAAAGGATTACAAATGAGAGAATGACCATAGTGTTTGATAATAAAGATAGGAGGAAGAGTAGGCAACACTAAAGTGAAAGATCAAATCCACAAAACCCTATCTGCAGAATATTAAAAGACAAATTGTTCAAAAATGAAAAATAAGAACAAAATTCAGCATGGTAGGATGACATGCTTGCATGAGAATGGAAATCCATAGTCGACTCATTGATAGAAATACAGAAAACAAATCAAAGATCTAAAGAAAAGGGTTGGCAAGATGTTCCTGAGAAGAGACCCCAAAGAGCAAGAATTTGCCACTGCCTACCAATATTGGGCAGAGCAGATCTCTTAAAAGCTGGGGAAGCACAGCATCATTGTTCAGCTTTAATATTGCCTGGATGTTTTTCTTGGACATTTGCCTCCATTTTCCCCTGAGACCAGGCACAAGTAGTTGTATATGTACTTTTTTTTTTTTTTAGTTATTTTGCATCTGTCCTTGATAAAAGAAATGGAGTATCACCAGGGATACAAGTAAAAAATCTGCTCTTAGGAAAAAAAATTCACCTACTAAATTAATTAGTCTAATAATTTATACTTCATTTTCTTGTAAATTTGAATATCCCATGGTAGTTTTTCTTTGAATAAGTTTTGGCAGAGACAATGCATGTGTTTAAGACCGTTCTTCTCAACATCTGCTGTTCAGCAAAGAAGTTACTGCTTTCATCCAGAGAAACTCTATCACAAGTGTCAGGTGTCACTTTGGAGAATGTCCTCTGATGCTCTGGCTCTATCACTCCCACCCCCATGTGATACAGGAAGGTCTTGTGTTGAGGAGGCACAGCCACAATATCCATGTGGGAGGGCAGCTGGCCTGGAGACTAGTTGATGCCTGCTGTGGACTTTACATGATTTTCAGAGACCATATTACTAGAAGTTTCATGAAAAAGGGAAAAAATGTGCTGGGAAACTACTCATGGTAAAATGATAAACAGAAATAATAAAACCAACAAGTTGGCAATAGCATAAATAATGGACAAAAAACCAAAACTATTATGAATAATTCAGCTAAGCTAGATTGTAATAAAAGCTATGATGAGTCTGTAGATGAATATTCATCCTTTGCATTCTTTTTCAAACCCTTTCATTATCTTAATGAGTGATATTAACTACATCACATATAAAGCATTTCCTTTAAATGATATAGCATCAATCATATACATGTTCTTTTAAAAAGTTACTTTAATCCCAGACTAGGAATGAAGCTGATTTTGTTTTTCAAATAGTTATATTTTCACTAGATACAAATAAGGTACACTAAAATGTGATGAAACTTCTAAATGATAAAGCTTCTATCAATTGCATTCAACATCTTTTAAGAACAGGATTTGGGGTGGAGGGGTACCTGGGTGGCTCAGTCAGTTAAGCATGTGACTTTGGCTCAAGTCATGATATCACAGTCTATGAGTTCAAGTCCCGCATCAGGCTCTGTGCTGACAGCTCAGAGCCTGAAGCCTGCTTTGGATTCTGTCTCCCTCTCTCTCTCTCTCTTTCTGCCCCTCCCCCACTCATGTTTTGTCACTCTCTCTCAAAAAATGAATAAATGTTGAAAAAAGAAAAAAATAAAAAAGAACAGGATTCAGGGGGCATCTGAGTAGTTCAGCTGGTTATGTGTCAGACTCTTGATTTCAGCTCAGGTCATGATCAAACTATTTGTAAGTTCAACTCCCTTGCCAGGCTTTGTGATGACAGGCCTGCTTGGGATTCTCTCTCTCCCTCCTCTCTCTCTGCCCCTTTCCTGCTTCTGCATTCACACACTGTCTCAAAATAAATAAACAAATAACTTAAAAAAAAAAAGAATAGGACTTGGGATATAAATTACTAAAGTATAGAAAACAAACATTCACCTAGTAAATTCCATTATCTTATTTTCATCAGAAACTGTTATGTACACAGCAAAAGACTTTCTCATATAAGAGTGACCCATATAAATATATCTAGCATTGAACATTAACTTGTAGTAGTTCATAAAAATTCTTTTCTTTCCCTTTATGAACATCTGCCTTCCCATACAACGGCCTAAGACTTGATATTGGTATTGTTTCTGAAAGATTTTAGCTAATTATAAAGTAATGTTAATGTCTGACCAAATGAATTATACAAACTGAACATATGGTATGTTTTTAATAACCACTTCTTACAGTGATACTATAATAATGCATTTTATAAATATTTTTAAGTCTATATTTATTAACTTTTTAAAGGCACCAGATATACTCTTATTCAGCCATCTTGATAATGTCCTCATGGAAAATAGTCTATTACCATATATTCTCCTTCATTGCATTAATTCCTTATTATTAGAAGTGGCAGGCATACATGATAGAGCTGCTGCTCAGGGGAAAGAAGAAGGTGGAATTCTCATTATCTCAACTCCAGGTCTTAATTTTATGCCCAATTACCTAAAACTTAAATGTCTATGCCACTACCAATTGTACTATATATAGACTATAAAAATCTCTTACATTAAAAGGTAGCATAAAAAGAAAAGATAACCTATAAACTTGAATACACTGCTTTAAACACATACAGGAAAATACCTAAAATATACAGAAAGCATCCACTACATACTAAGAAAATAATGCAATAATACAGTGATTAAAAGAAGACATACAGGTATGTCTAAGAAGAGGAAACACAAATCATAAATGAGTATTAAGTATATTAAAGGTTGGTTAGATTAAATTAAAATCACAGTAAGGTAGCTTTTAATATTCACAACTTTGTCAAAAATGAAAAGTCTGAAAATATCATGTGTGAATGAAGATGTTAAGCTACCATGAATTTCATTTAACTAAAATAGCAAAATTATTAAATGATTTAAAATGAATTAAGTATAAAAGTTTTTTATATTACTTAAATGACTGAAAATGATTGAAAGGAAACTATGGTCAGAGTGTTCTCAGAATTGTTATGAGAAACAATGAATGCTGAATATAGTAATCCTTCAATATTTTGAAGAAAAGGATTTAAAACTAACACAAATTTTATTGAAATGTAATGACATTAAAAAAAGCAACACAGTTTTAACAGTCCATATACTCTTTTTAGAATTATTTGAGGAATAATTTTCAAAAATTCATCAGTAAACAAAGGAAGAAGGGCAGAACTCCGTATATACTGGACCCAATTCAGGAAGCCAAGAATAATTGAATGACATATTTTGTCAAAAGAATGACAAGATATTATAGTCTAGCCATTCTGCCAAAGGTGTAGAGGCCAGCAATCCAGGTAATAACTAGAAAATGGAGGATATCAATAGGGTAGGGGTAGTACAGGAAATCAGAATAAAAATGTAGAGTTTCATATACATATTGTAACTTCAGGATATAAAGGCTTATGACTTTTTAAAGTAAAGACAAATGGAAATTCAGGGAGGAAGGGGAATTTACAAGAGAATTATACGACAAAGAAAAGACGAATTAAAATGTGCCCTCTCTTAGCAACTGATAGAATGCCAAGAAGTGAATCTATTTAAAATTAATTCTACATTAATTCCACTTAGAGCAGTCTTTGGTTAGAGAAACTGACCACATAAAAGAATGTGTATTACCAGTTTAATTTTGGCATGACCATAAAGATGTAAATGTTATGTGTTGCTTTAAAAAGTTAAATTAGCTTAAAGACAGAATATATAGATCTTGGTGTGTGATGTTCAGATTAGAAGGTAAATGACATCAATCTTTAAAATGTAAAAGTCTTACTTTAGATAGTAATCAAGAGAATATGAAAGAAAAAACAAAGGAGTATTAGTACACTTCTAAAGGCTTAGAATTAAAAATTAAGAATCCTACTAAGCCATAAGCATTATTCATTGCTAGGAATTGAAAGTAGAAATAGAAAATATTCAAAAGAATTACTCCTATTTTAGAGAATTAACAGATATTATATGAAGTTAGAAGTAAAAATTAGAGATCTTCAAAAACAAAACAAAACCAACAAAAACATTAGATTCTAAATTAGGTAATTAGGAACCAAGCAGGGACCCTTTTGATAGCCAGTCTTCAAAATGGCTGCCGGGAATTCTCACTTCCTGGTGTTCATGTTGTTGCGTAGTTCCCTTCCAGCTGACCCTAGTCATATTCATATTCATAGAAAATATTGTGGAAACAACAAACTGGGACTTTCAAATCTACATCATAAAATATATCACAGCCCATACCTTGCTCTCTTGGGTCACTCACAGAATGTTGACAGCTGCCACATCATGAGGACACTCAAAAAGCCCTGAGGAAATATTCACGAGATGAGGATCTGAGGCCTCCTGCCAACAGCCATCATCAACATGCCATTTATGTCATTAGTTAGGAAAGCAGAATTATTACAAGTGATCCAAATTATTTAGTTACAGCCCCAGCTAAAATTTTTTTTCCCCCACTCTTTGATCCACATCAAGTTTATGTCCTCTCTTTGTCCCCAGAAAAGAGGTAGGGAAGACTGAGACAAATAAGCATCCAGGTATACATGAATCCTTAAAAAAATTATCCAACTCACTGTCATTTTCAGTTTCCATAAGTTTCAGTATTGAAATAGCAGTTGTAGCTCTTAATTGTCTATAAATACAATGAATTAAACATCTGTCAATACCTCCAATTATTCATAATTTAGTGACATTATTTTATGTGACATGTTAAATATATTTATATAAAAATAAGTGTAAGCAATTATTTTCATAATGAAAGTTCCAAAGTAATTATTTTCAGACAAGTTCAGAATAAGATTGATTTTTTTGTCTTTTATTACACATGAAAGTGAACAGTTTAAATTCTGAGATAGTTTTTATTTATCCTATTTTACATATATACATCACTATTATTAAAAGATGTAAGAACTGTTATAACTGTTATATAAATGGAAATGAAATAAATCTAGATGAATTTCTTCAGGGCCTCTAAATAATGATATCAAAACTCCCTACTTTGCAGCACTAAACAAAACCACATAAAATATCTATATTGGCATCTGTGGTAGATGAATGGTTGAACAAATCATGTATTTTGATGTACAGACAAAAATTTATTTCTCTTCCAAAAATATCATCTAGGGTCCTTATGCTGAAAACTGAACAGTACCACTAACATAAAAGTTTGATGAAATAAAGCTTTTAGTGTAACCTGAGAAGTAGAAAAAAGATTCTAGAACTTTTATTTCACTATTTTATTAGTTCTATTTAACTACTATAAATAATAATTCTATGAAGTTTTCAATGTTATGTTATTAATTTGAAGCTAATTTGGGAAAACTATTGTAAAATTTTTTTCACAAAGAAAATTAAGCCTAGTAAATATGGACTCTATGAAAGTATGTATTATTGAGACTAAATGTGAAACTTGAACTTCTATAAAGCCAAGTCTAGATACTTCCACCTGGAAGTGTAACAGAGATCTGATCAATATTTCCTAAACTATAATTTGTTACTATAATGCTATCTCTAAGCTCTTTTACCTTTTGTATTATCTGACATTGTATAATGAGAGTTAGGAATCACAAATTGTCTCTGCTGGGTATCTGGCGCATATAATGTCCGTCATTTACCACATCCAATTAACTTTAAAAACAATCCAATTTTATCCATTGGAAGTGTCATTCAGTTCAGATTCAGTGTCACTTCTCTCTGGATTTAGTTCCCACAAGATCTTTCTACCTCTAGAAATACCCACTGCAGAATACAGTCCCATTTATCCCTTGAAAGCATGAATATGATGCCATTCTCTGATTAAAACCCTGTAATGATTGTTGATTTTCCTATGCCTACTTCTCTTTGGCCAAATCCTTAATATTCCTAACAAGCTCCCTATCTTTGTTCCACACTCTTTCACAACTTAAAATGGACTTGCAGTTACTCAAATGTGCAATGCTGCAACTCATCTCAGAGATTATGGATTTCTCCCTACAATACCCTTCAATCAATCCACTCCCTCAGTCCTAGCTAACTCCTCCCTTTCTGTAAGAGAGGGAGGGAGGGAGGGAAGAGGTAGAAGGGTGGTTGGGGGGTAGAAGAGAGAGAGAGAGAGAGAGAGAGAGAAGAATGGGGGTGGGAAAGGGTGGGACAGACAGACAGAAACAGTTTCTAATTCTTATAATTCTATAATGTTTAATAATTGTTCCTATTTGCAGAGTATGAGTTCAGTAGATTGAGTCAGGCTCCTTGTCCTGTTTAGTTTCCAAAATTAACTTTTTATTCTGCATCGCTTCATATTTGTGACTTTCCCTCCTGTTGTTTGTTCTATCTCTGCACATGCCACTACAGCCAGGCGCATTTCTAGTTAGTTACATTTCAAGGCAATTGTTTTGAGAGTACTAAACCAATAGCCGAATTCATTTAAATAAAATATATTCTCCAGATGTTGAGAAACTGCCCCCAGGAGCTCTGGGCTTTTTACAGCATTTTGCAAGTGTACAAGTAGTAGGTAATGGTCCCCAAATATATAAGGACCATGAGATCAAAAATAATGTCTTATTCAGAGATCTTATTGACTTAAAATTTTTAGAAGTTTGATAAAATGCAATGATCACACATTAACTTTGTGATATATGGCCTTCTATAGCAAAGACAAACTCTATATGATACTCTGTTGCATGGAAGCAATTATCTTTAAGATCCAAGAATAACTGTTTGCAACCTTTTCTCAATCTAAGAAAAGATTTATACAAAATATCACTTTATCTAATTACTTCATTGTCATTATCAATTATCTTACAAACTTTTCCTGTAGGTGTCCTGTCATGTCCTCTATGTAGTATCTTACAGTCATAAATTTAACAACTTTTATTACTATTTGAAATTAGTTCCAACATTTGTCATAATCAAATTAGATTTAAACCTAAATGAATTCACAAATATATGGTCTCTTGTCCTATATGCAGTCTTAAATGCAGACCTTTGAAATCTCTAGCCTGAGAATTGAAATAATCATCTAAGGAATTTATGGTTTCTGTCCAGGCTTAATACTCCAGCAAGTTAGCATTCCTAAATGCTATAATAATCTCCCCATGTGTCCCTTAGGAATTATTTTTGTTTTAATTTATTTTTGAGACAGAGAGAGAGAGACAGCATGAGCAGGGGAGGGTCAGAGAGAGAGGGAGACACAGAATCCAAAACAGGCTCCAGGCTCTGAGCTGGCGGTCAGTATAGAGTCAGACACGGAGCTTGAAACCACAAACCATGAGATCATGACCTGAGCCAAAGTCAGACGCTTAACCGACTGAGCCACTCAGGTGCCCCTATTTTTAAAAACAGTAAAGAATTGTTAAAGTCTAAACTTTTAATCAAGGTATACAAAACTCCCTTCACTCTGTGTCCCTAGGCAACTTACCCAGAATCAACCTCCCCTTCTTGCACCTCCTTACACTTAATCCTCACATACAACTGATGTTTATCAAAAACTTTTCTACTTCTACTTTCCTCTCCTCTACCAGAAAATTCTAGCATTAAACATCTTCAACCTTTATCATGATGCTTCTCCACCCACGACACCAGATTCCTTCCTTCCTCTGTTCTGTTACATCTTGTGCAAGTGTCTGCCTAAGAGCTATTCTTACTGTGATTTCCCCACATTGGACTTTAAAGATAAAAATCATACCTTCAATTCATTCAACCAATAACCAGCTTGTCCCAAAGAAAAAGGTAACAAAAAAAGATAGACAATTATAGTAAAATATTAATTTGTAAAATAGTGACATACAGAGGTTTATAAAAGCATAACAGCAAAAAACACCTTCTCTAGAGTGCCTGGGTGGCTCAGTGAGTTAAGCATTTGACTCTTGATTTCAGATCAGGGATCTAGCCCTGCATTGGGCTCCACACTAAGCACGGAGACTCCTTAAGATTCTCTCTCCCTCCCTCTCTGCCCCTCCCCTAGCTTGCACTCATGTTCTTTCTCAAAACAAAACAAAAACAAACAAAAAACTCATTTTCTTCAGATGACACAAGCTGAAATTTAGCAATTCTCTCTTTATCACCAAGGACAAAGTCTCAATTAGTATTTAATTTCTTAAAATATGAAATGAATAAACCAAGTTCATAGGACATTTTACCATTAAACAGAATGTCTCTGAAAAGGAACATTCTTTTAATCTGTGCTATGTCTGAACGGTGGCTCTGACCTGGCAGTGCTCGAACCCCTATTCTTTAAAATAAAGGGAAAAGGTAGTTGCTCTTTCAGAGGTGGACATTTCTCAGTTTTGAGTTATTTTAATTTGTTACATCACTAGGTACTTACTTTTTTCCCATAGATGCCTTCACTTTACACTGTTAGCCTCGGAACACTTAATAAAATAAAAAAACCTTATTTTTCCAGTACTAATTTTAGATTGTGTCCATATTGATTTTCCCTTTTTTGACTTTTTAAGACACTGAGTTATTCCACACACTCTCCCCTAATTCCTCAGTTCTTCACAAGGGAGCAATACATCATGCCTTCAAGCCACTAATTAATACTTCTACACCATTGATTGATGAGCTACCGTAGCTTCTCTGAAAGAATGCTAAGTCTCAGGATCTGAATTGTTAGTCATCAAAATACTGGCATGATGATGACATTTGATTGGGTTATTAGATCCCAATTTAAGTTTCTGGCAAAATGCCAAACTTAAATTTCATTCAGCTACAATCATAAATACAAGAACTAGATTCAATTTTTTTTATGGTATTAAAATTGTTTCTAACACTCAGCTGGTAAGTCCATCAACTCATGACAAATGATTACAATACTTCTGTGTTTGTCAAATAATACACCTCAGGTTACTTCCTAGTAAACCAAGCTTATACTCTAACTCTATGTATGAACATTAAAAAGGAGACAAGGAGAAGTGGATGTATCAGTGGAAAATGAAACTGTAAACAATCACTAAACTTCTGACCAGATGACAAAAGAAATGAGTCACAACAGTATAACTGCTATGTTTTCCTAGACGTAAGATCTTTATCTAGAAAGTTTCATAAAGGTATTGTGGCTTCCACTAAACACTTTGCTGTGGTTGTTTTGCAACCTACTCAGCATGTGACTTTTCAGGACTCTGTTGGGTACTTGGTGATAATGACAACTTAAAGTGAAGGTCATAAGCTTCCTTTCACCCTTGTGAGTGTTTAGACAGGAGCTGCATCCTTAGCTTCTGAGGGGGAAACTCTTTTAACCCTCTGATCCTTTGGGGGAGAGTGGGTGAGTAGGCGTGCTAAGTTATGGAACTCCGCAGTGGCCAGGCCCTACTGAAGTAACTTTTGGTTCTTCAGGTAGAATGGTTTTCATTTTTTTTAAAGAAACAAATTGTTTAAACATGGAAAAGTTACAGCTATGTTTCAAGTACTGTGTTATAATCGGTGCATACTATTACATTTAAAAGCCTAAGCAAATCCAAGATGGAAGCCAGCATAGAAATCAGAACTAGGGTGGGGGATGAACAAGGAAAGGACAGCTGGCTGTGATGGACTCAGCACAGTAAACTGATCATTTGGGGCATGTTTTATTGAAGCAATAACAGGGGCCATTACCTCCAGGATTTCTTAATACCACACTATAGATTCTAAAGCAAAGTGAGGGCCAGTACAGAACAGATTGGTGCTGTATCTATGCTTCTTTCCTGCTCAGCATAGTACCTGGCACATCAAAGAATAAGCTATTAAAAACGTTTCTAGAAACGTCTTCCATAATAAAATATGAAACAAATTTCTTCGTATCAGTAATATGCTAAATTTTATCTTTTATCCATCTGTTTCACTGTTTTTCTTCAAAGCCATTAGAGAGTATGTATAACATTTAGTTTTTTCTTAACTGTCCCAGGCTCATACTTCATATCAAAGATTTAGATTTTTAGCTCTTCAATAATTCTTTTTAACAATTTCAAAGGATTTGAAATTAGGGAGACAGTGTGGTAAAATGTGTTAATCATCAGTTCTAAAAATTAGTTTTATGTGTTGACTTAATGACAAACCAGTTGTATGGCAATTATAGCTACTCTTGAGAACAGATGTGCATGAATCTTTTATTGTTGTCTTATTTAATGCAGACATATAAATGTGGCAGCCCGTTGCACTCTTGGATTTTTTCTGATTATGCAATATTTCAATGCCTGGGTCTGTTTCATTCTGTACATCACTGAGATTATTTTTTATAATGATTCAATATGGTCATATTTAAAATTAAGCTAACTTTTAATTTCAGTATTATTTTTGTGCTGATGAATCTTCCTTTAGGGATATTTATAAATTTATGACTGGGGCGCCTGGGTGGCTCAGTCAGTTAAGCGTCTGACTTCAGCTCAGGTCATGATCCCACGGTTCGTGGGTTCGAGCCCCACATCGGGCTCTGTGCTGACAGCTAGCTCAGAGCCTGGAGCCTGCTTCAGATTCTGCATCTCCCTCTCTCTCTGACCCTCCCCTGCTCATGCTCTTTCTCTAGAAATAAATAAAAAACATTAAAAAAATTTATAAATTTATGACTGAAAATAGAGAGGAGAAGTATTCCTTTAAAAATGTATTACAAAAGAACCCAGTCATTTTGGAAGTATATTATATCAACTACAGTGGATAAAATAGTAGGGAAACTTTGAGCAAGTATTATGATTATTCCTTAAGTTTAAGAATCTGTAATGTTAAACAATACTGTTACTATTTCACAAAAAACCCAAATTATCAAATGTAAGACTCACTTTTCTTCAGAAATTAATAATTTGTAGATAGATAGATATAACTATTTACAAATGTACATTTTTCTTCTTCATTCCCTGGCTTTTAATGGCTATTACCCTAATGTCTGTCCTGTGTTAACTTTCACTTTAAAACATTGTTTTCAATGTTTGACAGAGAGACAGAGCATTAGCAGGGGAGGGGCAGTAAGAGAGAGACAGAGAAAGAGATACAGAAACCAAAGCAGGCTTTAGGCTCTGAATTATCAGCAGAGAATCTGACACGGGGCTTGAACTCACAAATTGTGAGACCATGACCTGAGCTGAAATCAGATGCTTAAACTATTGAGCCACCCAGGCACCTCAACTTTCACTTTTTAAATATCCTTATATGCTATTAGAAAAGCAATACACACACAAATATATACAAAAAAGCACTTATTACCAGCTTCATTATGAGTCACATATAAAGCTTATACTTGTATAAATTGTATAATTGTTATGTATAAGTTTAGAAATATACTTTGTAATATGCAAAATAGATTTTATATTTTACGTATATTCTAAAATTGTATAATTGTATAATTGTTATGTATAAGTTTAGAAATATCCTTTGTAGTATGCAGAATAGATTTTATATTTTACGTATATTCTCAAAGCATGAAATGTACAATCAAAAACTGCTGAGTGATTATTTAGGCCTACATGTGATTAAATTGGTTTTAATTTAGATAGCAACTCATTAAACTGTGTAGCATATTAACAAATAGGAACACTTCCTGATTATTTACAGAGATGTTATAACAATATTTTTAATGCCCAATAATGACACATTTTAGTGGCTCCCAATAAAGCAGTCCAATTAAATTTGGCTTCAAGGAACTAAAGTAAGAATTCATTCACTTTGCTGACTTCCAAGAAAGATGGTGGAATAAAGAATCCTGAACTCACCTCTCCCACAGATACAACTGGATAACACCCACATCAGTATAAATAAACCACAAAACAACCGAGGACTGACAGAACGGACACTCCACAGCCGAAACTAAAGAAGGGGCCACATCAAAAACAGTAGGAAGAACAAAAACACAGAAAATAAGCTGAACTGTGAGACTGCCCAAGGGAAGGAGAGTGACCCAGGCGTGGAGAACAGAGAGGAGCAGACACAAGGGACCCAAATGGGGAAGATGAATCCCCATAATATTTGGCTTTGAAAACCAGAGGGGCTTCCATTCTTGTTCTTACAACCCCTGGGGCTTAACATCTGCAACTTCAAAAAATCAGTGGGTTTTGCTGAGAGCAGAGGGAGAGGGGAAACTGAGTCCCTGCCCTAAAAGAGACAGCACAACAAATAGCTTTCTGAGATACAGCATAGAAGCTGCTGTTTGAAAAACACCTGGGGATATGGAAGGGAGAGTTGCTTAATAATCTTAAGCTTTTGTTGGAGGGGCAGGGATCTCTCTGAGAATCTTTCAAGAGCAAAGGAGCTGTTTCCCTCTCCAGCTCCCCAGCCTAGACCAAGGATACCCAGACACCTGTGGGAACCAGCATAGTGTGATCACTCTCCACTTAGCCTTCTAACAGTGCACACTGCTCTCCTGTTTTTCTGCAGGCTCATCCTCTCCAACCTCATCTCAGTAGCTCTCTAAATGAGTCTGAGGTCTCCTCTTGTGGGAGATCCGCAAACCTTGCTAAACTGCATGCCCCACCCCTATGCTCCTCCATGGACTCAACGCCTCCAATCCAGCTGTAATAGGAATACATCCAAAGTGGCTACAGGTCCCTTCCCACAGCAGACCAGTGCAAATCTTGCTAATGCTGCGTGCCCCACTCCTGTGTCCTCCCAGAGAACTGACCTCTCCAACCTACCCTCCTCCAAAGTGGCACCATAAATGCTGTCTGAGAAGTGAGAGGATTCGTTTCCAGAAATGCCAAATTAAAGATGTGTTGTCTAGTTAACAATAGGTTTACCATCTATTGGAAACATGTATGAACCCCCACTGCCCCCCAACAATGGAGTCCCAAACCCTTAGACACTTCACTTCTTGATTCTTCTTCCTTTCTCCATTTCATTGGCTTATTTTTCATGGGCTTTGCATTGAGCATGTGTCAAAGCACAGAGATCTCTGCCAAAGAACTGAAGTCTCTCTGTCACCTTATTTTTTGCCTTACATGGGCATAAGCAACTTCCAGGTTAGGTAGTAACCTCTGTAGTGCTCAGCCAATGAGGAACCAGGGGAGGGACTTGCACACTAGGAGATGAATTGCCTGCTGTAACTACCCTGGGGGTGGGTGGGTTGGGGGGTTGTTCATCAGATACCTGCTCTTGCAAGAACATGGATTAAAATCTCACTTCACAGCACTCTGAGTCTCTGAGTCCCTCCTTTGATTGGGTCAGTGGGCCTATTTCTCACATGCGGCATTATGCTAGCAGCCCCAAGAAGGTCCCAAACCACTTCAAAGTGACTCCTGCCACAGGGAGAAGGGAAGAGAACCACACACACCAGTTCAACTGCAGCCCCAGCAGTGGGCTGGCAGAAGACATCTGGTCTCACTTCAGGTCCCACGCACTAATGAAAAGTTTTCAGGAACAGCACAGGGAAACTACCCTGCAGCTTGATGCTGCCACAGGTCTGGCAAACATCTGGTTTGACTCAACTTAAGCCCAGTGCAACCCAAAACTGGCCCAATAATAACATAGGGACAGAGCCCCTCCTGCAACAGGCAAAGAGAACCATTGCGGGTAACTGGACTGGAGGCAAACACAAGTCAGGCACAGCAGCAGGGTACGCACCACAGAAGCGCCAGGTTCTAGTGAACAGGGGACATTGCACTACACAGCACTAGAGGGCCTCTTCTTCATAAGGCCACTACTTTCAACAAACAGACACAAAGTTAGGAAAAAAAAAAAAAGAGGAGATAGGGGATTATGCCTCAAATGAAAGAATCAGACAAAATCAGAGAGAGAGGGCAAGATGGCGGAGAAGTAAGGAGCTCCGTACTTGCACTCGCGCCCATACATCACACAGAAAAGATCTGAAGCCATTGGAAACCTTACAAAACATGAGAGACTGGGAGAAAAAGGACGCAGAATCCACTGAGAAAGCCTTCTAATGTGAGTGCGAACCGGGGAAGGTAAAATCGGGCCGGGATCAGAGACTCCAGGGTGGGAGGCGATCCCCCTCTACCCTCTACGGGGAGTGAGAGGAGAAAAGGAGAGAGTCCGAAACAGAAAAACCTCCACTCGTGGGGGAAAAACCTCCGCTCGGTGCATAGAAAGACCGTACTTGCCAAATACCTGCACACCAGGTCCCCTCGCGCCAACTGGTCCTGGGGGGGCTGAGCACACAAACTGCTTCTTTGTGCCGCTCCTGGAGGTTGGATTTCAAAGCAACGGCGCGCCTGCCACCATTGTAGCTCCAGGGCAGCTGGGACCCCTGAAAGAGCCACGCGGACACCGGGCGTCCGCGCCCCTGGCTGGCTGGAACTCGAGAGGGAAGGCAAAGAGCTAAAAACTGGGAAATTTGCCTGTGAGTTCATGTTTCGGGTGATGAGCCATAGAGGGACCCGGTTTTCCCCGCTCCAGCGGGCTCGGGCAACGCACACACGGCAGGCAAGCCCCCGCGCATGCGCGCCAGCCCGACCCAGAGAAGGAAGCAGCAATCCTGACTCCGCCCCCACAGCTCGGCAGGGGGCCTGGAATTGTCTGAGGGGTTTGCCTGGGAAGCTGTGTCTAAGGCAACTTCAGCGGGGCGCGCGGACTGGGATTTGGAGATTGGAACTGGCCTGGGTTGAAGAGTGCAACCAACTTCGGCTGCGTCCCCGGAACGGGGAGTTGACACGCCCAAAACAGCGAGTTGCAGCGTGGTTCAAGAAAGGACTGGAGCACCATCACTCTCCTCCCCACAACCACCAAGGCAGAGCTCCCGCCTGAGGCATTGGATCACGCCACGCCCATCCCTGCCTGAGAGCTGCCCTCCTCCCTTTTTTTTTCTTTTTTTTTCTTTATTTTTTCCTTATTTTTTTCCTTTTTTTGTTTTATTCCTTTTTTTCTTTCTCTTTTTTCCCTTTTCTTTTCTCTTTTGTTCTTCTTCGTTCTCAGTTCTCGCTTTTTTCCCCAAAACAATGACCTGATTAACTCTGGTCGCCAGCTTGCTTAAACAATCACAACAAGTCCATTCTGTAAATGTAAATTCTACACCTTCCGACATTTTCAGCTATTTCTCTCAGGAGTAATTAGACTATATAGTTTCTCTGGATAATTCCAGCATCCTTCTGTCACCTATTCAACCATATTCTACCCTTTACCTCTTTGAAAAAAAGCTTCTTATCCCTTCTGCCTGTTCATTCTATTTCCAATTCTGCCTCGTCTCACCCTGCCTTCTCTCTTTTTCTCTATGCTCTTCAACCAGCACTGCATACACATGGCTATTTAACTGTGGCTGGGAAATCCAGGTATATGCTTTAAACCGTTCTTTGTCCATCGGTTTTCTCCTTTTTTCCTTTTCTTTTCCCCTTTTTGACCCTTTTATGTATTTTATACTCCCTATTATTCGCCCTCCCTCCTCCGTCTTTTCTCTTAACTTTTTCGTTTTCCCTCTCGCTTTGCATGTTAGTTGAATCAGCCTGTGCGTTTGTGTGCTCCTGCTCCCTGTGTGTTTGTGTGTCTGTTTACTTCTCCAGGGCTACCTCAAGAAACAAGCTAGAGTACACAAGGTGGAGAGTACCAAATATCACTACGAATAGGAAAATAAAATAACCAAGGTCCCAACAAGAGAGACCGAGGGATACCATTCAAAAAACAATCTCTGAAAGGATAGGCCCTGGAAAGTCAAAGAGTCTTCTTGGATATAGCAGCACTCATAGAAACAGAGAGCAAAACAGGTCTTTAAAACCAACAAGAGCCGGTCTAACTAAAATGACAAAACGAAAGAGCTCTCCTCCAAAGAAACTCCAAGAAGAAATGACAGCTAATGAACTGCTCAAAACAGATATCAGCAGCATAACTGAACAAGATTTTAGAATAATAATGGTAAAATTAATAGCAGAGCTTGAAAAAAACATAGGGGACATCAAAGAAACTATGGCTACAGACAGAATGGAAAATAAAAATAGGCATGAAGAATGAAAAAATGCGATAAATGAGATACGTAATAAATTAGAGGCCTCCAATGCACGGATTGAAGAGACAGAAAGGAGAATAAGTGATTTAGAAGACACCATTATAGAAAAACAAGAATCAGACAAAAAAAGAGACAAACTGATCCAGGAACAGGAAAGAAGAATTCGAGTGCTCAGTGATACAGTCAAATGCAACAATATCCATATCATAGGAATCCCAGAAGAGGAAGAGAGAGGGAAAGGTGCTGAAGGTGTCCTGGAACAAATTATAGCAGAGAACTTCCCCGACCTGGGGAAGGAAGTCAATGTGGAAATACAAGAGGCTCAGAGGACTCCCCTCAGATGTAACTTGAATCGATCTTCTGCACGACATATCATCGTAAAAATGGCAAAATACAAGGACAAAGAGAGAATTTTGAAAGCAGCTAGGGAGAAAAGGGCCCTCACATACAAAGGGAAACCTATCAGAGTGGTGACAGACCTATCTACTGAAACGTGGCAGGCTAGAAAGGAATGGCAGGAGATCTTCAATGTGATGAACAGTAAAAATATGCAGCAAAGGATCCTCTATCCAGCAGGCCTAT
Organism: Proteles cristata cristata; assembly: GCA_017311185.1. NCBI lineage: Eukaryota > Metazoa > Chordata > Mammalia > Carnivora > Hyaenidae > Proteles > Proteles cristata. Next base: position 704,632 of record JAESUZ010003619.1, on the reverse strand, counting down.
CATTCAAAATAGGAGAGATAAAAACCTTTCCAAATAAACAGAAATTGAAAGAATTTGTCACCACGAAGACAGCCCTACAAGAAATCCTAAGGGGGATGCTCTGAAGGAAAGGTTGCAAGGAACAAAGATTCCAGAGACACCACCACAAACATGAACCCTACAAAAGATACAAAGGCTCTAAACCCACATACTTCAATAATAACACTGAATGTAAGTGGGCTGAATGCTCCAATCAAAAGACATAGGGTAGCAGAATGGATTAAAAAACAAAATCCATCTATATGCTGTCTACAAGAAACTCATTTTAGACGGGAAAACCTTCAGGTTAAAAGTAAGGGGATGGAGAAATATATATCATGCTACAGGAAATCAAAAGAAAGCCGGAGTAGCGATACTTATATCAGACAAACTGGACTTTAAATTAAAGACAATCACAAGAGATGAAGAAGGGAACTACATAATAATTACAGGGTCCATCAATCAGGAAGAACTAACAATCATAAATGTCTATGCACCGAATATGGGAGCACCTAAATATCTAAAACAATTAATCACAAACAGAAACAAGCTTATAAATAAGAATGTGTTAATAGCAGGGGACTTTAATACTCCACTTACAGCAATGGATAGGTCAACCAGACAGAAAATCACTAAAGAAATAATGAACTTGAAAGATACATTGGACCAGATGGACCTGACGGATATATTTAGAACTTTACATCCTGAGGCCAGGGAATTTACTTTCTTCTCAAGTGCGCATGGCACATTCTCCAAGATAGATCACATACTGGGACATAAAGCAGCCCTCAATAAATATAAAAGAAAAGAGATCATACCATGCACACTGTCAGATCATAATGCTTTGAAACTTGAAATCAATTACAGGAAGAAGTCTGGAAAACTTCCAAAAACATGGAGGTTAAAGAACACCCTTCTAAAGAATGAATGGGCCAATCAGGCAATTAGAGATGAAATTAAAAAATATATGGAAACAAATGAAAATGAAAACACAGCAATTCAAAATCTATGGGATGCGGCAAAGGCAGTCCTAAGTGGAAAGTACATTGCTCTCCAGGCCTATTTCAAGAGATTAGAAAAAGCGCAAGTCCAAAATCTAACAGCTCACCTAAAGGAACTAGAGGCAGAGCAAGAAGAATGCCCTAAACCCAGTAGAAGAAGAGAAATAGTAAAAATTAGAGCAGAAATAAACAACATAGAGACCAAAGAAACAATTGAACAGATCAATGAAACCAAGAGTTGGTTTTTTGAAAAAGGAAACAAAATTGACAAACCTCTAGCAAGACTTATCCAAAAGAAAAGAGAGAGCACTCAAATAGACAAAATTATGAAGGAAAATGGACTTATTACAACCAACCCCTCAGAAATACAAGCAATTATCAGGGAATACTATGAAAAATTATATGCCAACAAATTGGACAACTTAGAAGAAATGGACAAATTCCTAAACACACACTCACTACCAAAATTCACACGGGAAGAAATAGAAAACCTGAACAGACCCATAACGAGTGAAGAAATTGAATCAGTGATCAAAAATCTCCCAACAAATAAGAGCACTGGACCTGATGGCTTCCCTGGGGAATTCTACCAGACATTTAAAACAGAATTAATCCCAATTCTTCTCAAGCTCTTCCAAAAAATAGAAAGCGAAGGAAAACTCCCGGACTCATTTTATGAAGCCAGCATCACTCTGATTCTCAAGCCAGACAGAGATCCAGCAAAAAAAGAGAACTACAGGCCAATATCCTTGATGAATACGGATGCAAAAATTCTCAACAAGATCCTTGCAAATCGAATCCAGCAGCATATCAAAAGAATCATCCACCAAGATCAAGTGGGATTCATTCCTGGGTTACAGGGCTGGTTCAACATTCACAAATCAATCAATGTGATACATCATATCAATAAAAGAAAAGATAAAAACTATATGATCCTGTCAATACATGCAGAAAAAGCATTTGACAAAATACAGCATCCCTTCTTAATAAAGACTCTTGAGAAAGTTGGGATAGAAGGAACCTACTTAAACATCATCAAAGCCATCTATGAGAAGCCTTCAGCTAACATCATCCTTAACGGGGAAAAACTGAGAGCTTTTTTCCTGAGATCAGGAACACGACTGGGATGCCCACTCTCACCACTGTTGTTTAACATAGTGCTGGAAGTCCTAGCATCAGCCATCAGACACCAAAAGGAAATCAAAGGCATCAGAACTGGCAAAGAGGAAGTCAAACTTTCACTCTTTGCAGATGACATGATACTCTACATAGAAAACCCGACAGACTCCACCAGAAGCCTACTAGAACTGATCCAAGAATTCAGCCAAGTTGCAGGGTACAAAATCAACGTACAGAAATTGGTTGCATTTTTATTCACCAATGATGAAGCAACAGAAAGAGAAACCAAGAAACTGATCCCATTCACAATTGCACAAAAAACCATAAAATACCTCGGAATAAACCTAACCAAGGATACAAGAGATCTGTATGATGAAAACTATAGAAAACTTATGAAGGAAATTGAAGAAGACACAAAGAAATGGAAAAACATTCCATGCTCATGGATAGGAAGAATAAATATAGTTAAGATGACGTTACTACCTAAGGCACTCTACACATTCAATGCAATTCCAATCAAAATTGCACCAGCATACTTCTCAAAACTAGAACAAACTATCCAAAAATTTGTATGGAACCACAAAAGACCCTGAATACCCAAAGTAATACTGAAGAATAAAACCAAAACAGGAGGGATCACCATCCCAGACTTTAGCCTCTATTACAAAGCTGTCATCATGAAGACAGTATGGTATTGGCACAAAAACAGACACATAGACCAATGGAACAGAATTGAGAACTCAGAAGTGGACCCAAAAGTATACAGCCAACTAATCTTTGACAAAGCAGGAAAGAATATCCAATGGAAAAAAGACAGCCTTTTTAACAGATGGTGTTGGGAGAACTGGACAGCAACATGCAGAAGAATGAAACTAGATCATTTTCTCACACCATGCACAAAAATAAACTCAAAATGGATAAAGGACCTGAACGTGAGACAGGAAACTATCAACACCCTAGAGGAGAAAGCAGGAAACAACCTCCTTGACCTCCACCGCAGCAACTTCTTACTTGACACATCCCCAAAAGCAAGGGAGTCAAGAGCAAAAATAAATGATTGGGACCTCATCAAGATTAAAAGCTTCTGCACAGCCAAGGAAACAACCCAGAAAATTAATAGGCAACCAACGGAATGGGAAAAGATAGTTGCAAATGACATATCAGGTAAAGGGTTAATGTCAAGAATCTATAAGGAACTCACCAAACTCCTCACCCGAAAAACAAAAAACCCAGTGAAGAAATGGGCAGAAGATATGAACAGACACTTCTCCAAAGAGGACATCCAGATGGCCAACAGACACATGAAACGATGCTCAGCATCCCTCCTTCTCAGGGAAACACAAATCAAAACCACACTGAGATACCACCTCACGCCAGTCAGAGTGGCTAAAATGAGCCAATCAGAGAACTCTAGATGCTGGCGAGGATGTGGAGAATCCTACACTGTTGGTGGGAATGTAAACTGGTACAGCCCCTCTGGAAAACAGTGTGGAGGTTCCTAAGGAAACTAACAATAGAACTCCCCTATGACCCAGCAATAGCACTGCTAGGAATTTACCCAAGGGATACAGAAATGCTGATGCATAGGAGCACATGTACCCCAATGTTCATAGCAGCACTCTCCACAATAGCTAAAACCTGGAAAGAGCCTAAGTGTCCATCAACAAATGAATGGATCAAGAAGATGTGGTTTATCTATACCATGGAATACTACATGGCAATGAGAAACAATGAAATCTGGCCATGTGTAGCAAGATGGATGGACCTTGAGGGCGTTATGCTGAGCGAAATAAGTCAGGCAGAGAAGGACAAATATCATATGTGTGCACGTATAGGAGGATTAGGAGGAACTTAACAGAGGACCAAGAGGGAGAAGAAGGGCGGAAATGGTGGGGGAAAGGGAGAGAGGCAAACCATGAGAGACTCTTGAATGCTGACAAAAACTGAGGACTGATGGATGTGGGGGGGAGGGGGGATGGGCATGGAGGAGGACACTTGTGAGGATGAGCACTGAGTGTTATGTGGAAATTAATTTGACAATAAACTATTTGTAAAAAAAATAAATAAAATAAAATTAATGAGTAAAAAAAAAGAATCAGACAAAATCACAGCAAGACAGCTAAATGAACTAGAGATAAGTAATATGCTGATAGACAATTTAAAGTAATGGTCATAAAGATACTCACTGGGCTTACGAGCAGAGGACCTTAGTGAGACCCTCAAAAACACAAAGCATGAAAAAGAACCAGTTGGAGATAAAGAACTCAGTAAGTGAAACTAAAAATACATTAGGTGGAATAAATAGTAAATGAGAGGAAGCAGAAGAATGGATGAATGACCTGGAGAACAGATTAATGAGAAGCTGAACAGGAAAGAGAAAAAGATTAATGAAAAAAATATATATTAAAGCAAATCAGTGACACCATTAAGTGTAACAATATTTGCATTATAGGAATCCCAGGAGGGGAAAAGAGAGAAAAGAGATCAAAAATTATATTTGAAGATAAAATAGCTGTGAACTTCCCTCATCTGGGAAAGGAAACAGAAATCCAGATCCAGGAGGCAGAGTGCCCCCAACAAAATCAACCCAAGGAGGTTGACATTAAGACACACTAATTTTGGCAAAAAGCAATGATAAAGCAAAAATTTTAAAAGCAGTAAAAGGAAACAGTTGCACTCAAGGGAAGTCCCAGAAGGCAATTAGCTGGTTTCTCAGCAGAAACTTTGCAGGTCACAAGGGAATGACATTATATACTCAAAGTACTGAAAGAATAAATCTGTAGCTAAGAATATTCTTTATATCCAGCAGGCTATCATTTAGAACAGGAGAGATAAAGAGCTTCCCAAACAAAAGTTACAGGAATTCATGACCACTAAACCAGCCCTATAAGAAATGATCAAAGTTATTCTGAGTGGCAAGGAAAGACCAGAAGCTGGAGTAGGAAATGTAGGAAGTTGTGTTTCCCTGATGATAAAAGCAGTAAAGTTAAGTATATTCACAAAAATCAGTAAAGAGATTCACACACACAAAAAATAGATAATTTTTAAAGGGTGTATGATACCATATACCTAAAACATAGGGGGTGGGGAAGAGGAATAAAAATTAAACGCTTTTAGAATGGGTTCAAACTTAAGTGACTGTCAACATAATATAGACTGCTCTATGTATAAGATATTATATATAAAACTAATGGTACCCACAAATCAAAAACTGGTGATAGGCAGAGAGAGAGAGAGAGAGAGAGAGAGAGAGAAGAATCCAAGTATATCACTAAAGAAAGCCAAAAACTGAAAGAAGAGAGCAAGAAAGAAACAGAGAAGAGCTACAAAAACAATCATAAAACAAGTAACAGAATGACAAGAAGTACACACCTATCAATTACTTTGAATGTAAATGGACTAAATGCTCCAATCAAAAGACACAGGGTGACAGAACAGATGAAAAAAGCATGACCCATCTATATATTACCTATAAGTGACTCATTTTAGACCTACAGACATGTGCAAATTGAAGGTGAAGGAATAAATTTATCATGAAAATGGAAGGGAAAGAATGCCAGGGTAGCAATACTTATATCACACAGAACAGATTTTAAAACAGACTGTAACAAGACACAAATAAGGACACAATAGATCACCAGATAGAGCTAACAGGTATATGAACATTCCATCCAGAAACAAAAGAATACACATTCTTCTCAAGTGCACACGGAATGTTTTCCAGAATAGATTACATCATAAGCCACAAAACAAGGCTCAACAAATTCAAAAAGATCAGAGTCATACCATGTATCTTTTCCAAACACAATCATATGAAAATAGAAATCAATCACAAGAAAAAGCCTGGAAATAACACAGATACATAAAGGTTAATAACACTCTACTAAACAATGAATGGGTCATTCAAGAAATCCAAGAGGAAATAAAAATATGCAGGGAGATGGTCAATAGACACACAAAAAGATGCTCAATATCAATCATCAGCAGGGAAATGCAAATCAATGCCACAATGAGACATCCCTGTAAACCTGTCAGAACAATAACACAAGAAACAACTGTTGACGATGTTATGGAGAAAAAGGAACCTCCTTGCACTGTTGGTAGGAATGCAAACTGATGTGGCCATTGTAAAAAATATTATGGAGGTTCCTCAAAAAATTAAAATAGAATCACCCTATGATTCAGTCATTCCACTATTGGGTATTTACCCAAAGAATATGAAAACACAACTTCCAAAAGATACATCCATCCCTATATTTATTGCAGTATTATTTACAATACACTAAATATGGAAGCAACCCATGTATCCATACATAGACGAATGGATAAAAACTGATGTATACAGGCAATGGAATATTACTCATCCATAAAAAAGAATGAAGTCTTGCCATTTGCAACAACGTTAATGGATCTAGAGGATATAATGCCAAGTGAAATGTCATTCAGGTAAGAACAAATACCATATGCTTTTAGTCACATGTGGAACTTAAGAAACCAAACAATCAAAGAAAAAAGAGACAAACCAAAAAGCAGACTCTTAACTATAAAGAACAAACTGGTGGTTACCAGAGCGGGGGTGAGTGGAGGGATGGGCAATTATGTGAAGGAGATTAAGAGAAAATTTATCATGGCAAGCACAGAGTAATATATAGAATTGTTGAATCACTACATTGTATTTGAAATAAGTATAATGTTGTATTTTAATTATACTGGAATTTATAAAAAAATAACCATTCATTTTGTTTACTTGACATGAAAATCAAATACTATAAAGAAATGTTTAGTAAATAAAATTAAAAGTTTTGTGTAGAATATAGAATCACATAACCATTTCAATACTAACCTTCTAGAATTATATTTATCCTCTGAACTTAAATTTTCAGTGTATTTTCTTCATCATCATATGAAGAAACCACCTATATTTTAATAGAAAGTAATCAGAATAAATAGAGAAAGTTGTATCAAGATTACAGTAGCTTCTAGTGGTGTTTGAATTTAAAATGATCAAAATATTTTCATCTTAATTGTTGCCTGATGTAATTAGTTTGGTCCAAGACAAACCACGAGCCCAACAGAAAACTTAAAGATTTCATTTCACTTATCTTTATTAGTACATAATTTTATTTTTTATTTAAAATTTTTTTAATGTTTATTTACTTTTGGGAGACACAGACAGAGTGGGAGCAGGGGAGGGGCAGAGAGAGAGAGAGGGAGACACAGAATCTGAAGCAGGCTCCGAGCTGTCAGCACAGAGCCTGACACGGGGCTCAAACTCATGAACTGCAAGATCATGGCCTGACCTCAAGTCAGATGCTTAACTGATTGAGCCACCCAGGTGTATTATTACATACTCTAAAATCTTTTTTTTTTTTTTCCTGGTGATGCATTACAAAAGTTGATATACTTTCTAATCACCTATTCAACCCTCAGGAAAGGATTCCACACCCTAAAAAATAAGAGATAGCCAAACACAGGACACCCAATACCATGTCCTTTTAAATCTATTTAAATATTATTTTGGTAATGGTTTGGAATAAAAATACAATTACCTAATTGTTATCATTATTTGTTGAATAATCCTTTCAACATAAGGGGACATTCATTCCTTCCAGATTTTTTAAAATTTTGTTATATTTATCACTCTATGTTTCAGGGTAACCCCATTATTTTGATTACTCTAGATTTGCAATAAAGCATTGTTGCTTTTCTATCTTCTGGTTTTTCCCTGGTGATGCATTACAAAAGTTGATGTACATTCTATCTTCATTACTCTATAATAAAAAATGATTTTTTGTTTATGTATTTCCAGATGAATTCAGCATAATTTTTATAAAATTTCCCCTAAAAATTATCAAAATTTCACTAAACTGGATTGTTTCCAAAAAGTTAACATGGTAACTATATGCAGTATCCACACCAGGAAATGCGCTGTCCTTCTCCATTGTTAACATCTTTGGTGGTTTGTAGGGTGTTTTGTTTTGTTTTGTTTTTAGCAGTTTTAAGTTTCCTCATAATAATCTTTAACATGATCAATAAGAAGTTCTACCATCTGACACGATCCTATTTTAAACTTGTTGAGACTCTATTGAACTATAAAACATATTTTAAAATATTATCATATTAATTCCTCAGTGGTTACATAGCTCTTCAATCATAGAATTTCTTGACATCACAAAGCCTATGGCTCACCTGAGCAGGGACATGTGCTTATACAAAATAGATGAGATTTATCATACCATTTACAGACAGATCATGTACTACAGCCCTCCAGGTATGTATATTTATTCTTACCAATTTTTTTCAAGCTTATGAATGTGCTTTGGTTTATTTTATACCTAAATGAATTTTTAAATTAATTCTAATCAAATTTATGGATTCAAATGGTATCAAGTACAAGTACAAGCTACTATAATCTTGATACAACTTTTTCTATTTCTTCTGATTACTTTCTATTAAAACATAGGTGGTTTCTTCATATGATGAAGAAAATACACTGAATATTCAAGTTCAGAGGATAAATATAATTCTAGAAGGTTAGTATTGAAATGGTTATGTGATTTTATATTCTACACAAAATTTTTAATTTAATTTTAGTTACTAAACATTTCTTTATCCATGTCAAGTAAACAAAATAAATGGTTATTTTTTATAAATTCCAGTATAATTAAAATATAATGTTATACTCATTTCAAGTACAATGTACAGGGCACTGGGGTGGCTCAGTCGGTTAAGCCTCCAACTTCAGCTCAGGTCATGATCTCACAGTTCACGGATTTGAGTCCCGTGTCGGGCTCTGTGCTGACAGCTATCTCAGAGCCTGGAGCCTGTTTCAGATTCTGTGTCTCCCTCTCTCTCTGACCCTCCCCTGCTCACGCTGCGTCTCTCTCTCAGAAATAAATAAAACACAAAAAATTTAAAGAAAAAAGTACAATGTACAAATTAAAAATTTTGGAAGTCAGAACTTCCAAAATGTTTTATTGTGAAATCAGGAAAATAGAAACTTGTGCATGACATTTTATTAGTCCACAGACCTCTTTCAGGTGATGAATTACCAATAAAGTGACTAGAACCAAACAACTATATTTGTGCTTTAAACATAGGATGGGTAGTCACATGCCAAAAGTACTTTAAATAACATTTACTCTAGGGCAGATGAATTTGATTGAGGATAGGCTGAATGAACACATAGCTACCTAAAACTGCACTTATGATTTACATGGAAAATATAGACAGGACCTTACCAAAAATTGAATAATATAACTTTAAACTTCAAAAAATGAGGTATTAGCAGGTCTTGGAATGCATGGAGACCTTGACTGTTTCAACAGTAACCAAGATCATGCACACTAAGGATTGAAGTACATATGATTATCAAATTGTCAAAAATAAAATAAAAACATACCACCCAGTGCTGATGAATACACAGAGAAATATATAATAATATTCACTGAAATTGGGAATGTGAATTTTTGATAGGGATGGATGTTAATTTATGTTATATTAAAAACCTATGCTTATCCTGGTTCCGTCATTTCAGTATTACTCTTATAAAACACTTACTGCTTCACTCACACAACTAGCAAATCCAAACCCTACAGGAGTCCCAACACGTCTCCACACCTGCTCCGGGGCATGCATGGCTAGACAATTCAATACAATAGTGCACCGGTTCCATGATCAGCAACTTCACATTACCCCACAATAGCCTACTGTTCTCGTTGTTACGGTTGCCATCTTACATTACACAGGCATTATCGTCCTCAATTTCAACATTATAATTTCTTCATCTCATTTTTAAGCAGTTGATATTACTTCTATTCACACAAGAAAAGGAAATTTCACTATCTATTTAACTTACTCACAAGCCTACCTATATTCATATAGCTCCTGTGTCTCACTTCAAATTTCCTTAGCTTTTCCTGATGCACTTTTTCAGTTCCCAGATTCCCAACCATGATACATTACATTTAGTCATCATGTCTCCTTAGGCTCCTTTTGATTGTGACAGTTTCTCAGATTGATCTTTTTGGTGACCTTGACCGTTTAGAGGACTACAGGTCAGATGCATTGCAAATGCCCCTCAACTGAGATTTGGTTCATGTTTTTTTTCTCTCATGGTAAGAGTGAGGTGATGGGTTTGAAGGGAGGAAGATCACAAAGTCAGAATGTCATTTTCATTGCATCATATCAAGGAGGTCTACTACCAACATGACTTATAATGCAGATGCTACTTTGGAACCCCAGGCCAACATAGTGTGGATCAGTTTCTTCACTGTGAATTTACTCCATTGGTTTTACTCCTATCCCATGCTGTACTACGTGGAGGAAAGTCACTCTACACAGCTCATTCTTAACAAGTACAAGTTATTCTCAATTGCTTTTCCTAATATCAAGCAGATCAGTTAAGTACATTTGAACATATTTAAGTCTCTCCCAATTGCATATTGTGTGTTTACACATGTATATGTACACACAAACACACCGAATCACCCTTCAGCCATTTGTTTCTTTTTCTACTCAAACTTTTTGAAGTTTTGCTGATGCTTCTTCTTTGAACATGTAGAGGCAGTTATCCTCAATGAAAGGATATGCAAAACAAAATTTTAAATATTACTATTAGCTGTAATAAACAAGACATACCCCAAGTAGAGAGTTTTTGAAGATGCTGGTCATCTCTTATCAGCAAACCGGCAAAACCTCATCAAAAATACTGACCTCAAATAATTTCTCCCAGGCCAAAGAAGCTTCTGTAAATAAACGATCAGCTCGTAACACATGGTATAGACATAAGGAAAGACAATTGTATCAGAAACTTCCTGAAGGAATGCCAGCATATACTACTCAAGTATTTTTTAATGCTCATATATACACTTGAATAATTACCATCCTGTAAAGACTAATTGTGAAATAAATTACAAAATGTGGGTACACTCCTAGTTATGGAAGGGGAGGAGAGAATTTGCACAACAGAGTGAAGGCGAATGGACTTGAAGAAAGCTATGGAATTAGTCATTCTTCTTATCTCTTTTACTCTTGAAAATACTGTCCTAGATTTATCTTGTTCTCCCTCTGGCATTACAATTATGTACAATTCTTTCAGCCTAATGTGCTGACTGTTTTTAGTTTACCTATGTGCATAGTTCAGGTATCAGCTAGTTCAGTTAAGGACACTTCATTACTTTTGTTTACCAAGAGGTTAAATTTAGAAACTTAGATTTCTTTTCCTCCCCTCACCTCCTTTTCTTACTTCCCTTCTCCTACTTTTCCTCTTATATTCTCCTTTTCCTCTTCATTCTTTGCTTCACAAACATTGTCCTTAATTTAAATTTACAGTTAAACATTTTTTGTCATTTATTTAGGATGTACATGTATTTGTAGCAGGATACTCTTCTTAATGTGTAATTTGCTGTAATACATAAAAAGTGAAATCCTTGTGTCCAGTAAAAAAAAAAAAGCCATGACTTCTAGAAAGTACTTGTTCTAAACATGCTTTATAACAAAGTCTCCATCCATAGAAAATATTCAATAATTCATAATGAATTTGTTCTTTCTTAACTCATAGTGAATCTTACTTAACTTGAACTAATCATTTTTAAAATCTCTTTGAATTGGATTTTTCTCAGCATTTGATTTCACAAGGCTTTTTAATGTTTATTCTATGTCACTTGTAATGTCTAGCTCACTTATACTTCTGGTCTTTTATTTCTCTGATAAAGAACAATCTTTAAATATTTTTTCAACCATTACATGCAGAACTTGCTTTATAGTTCAACCTGATTTGTAATGTTATACATTTGTTGAAATCATTTAACATTGTTTTCAAAGTCTCACTTTGTGTATTTTTGACAATACATTTGGACATTTTCCTTCCTGTAGCCGACCACGATCATTGGAGACCTGACTGCTACAGAATATCATTTTTGATAGTACCAAGATATTATACAGGAAATGTGGGTTAAAGCAATATTTCTGACAGTGAACTGTGATTATCTGTGGATTGTCTGTTTGAGAGCATGAAATAGATTTTCTAAGCATTTTCTATTACAGTACATAAGACCCTGACTTTCATCTTAGATAACTGAAGTAAAGAATTGCTACAGATCACATTACTCAAAAGAAAAAAAAATATTTTCCTCTTTGAGGTCAAAATATTATTAAAGTCACCTAGACAAGTACCTATGATTGCTTTACTGCTTGTTCCCACGAGACTAAGCAACATAAATACAATGTTTCAATATTATTTTGGGGAGAGGAGAGCCCATGCATGTATGCCAGAGGGGAACAGAAAGAAGGAGAGCAAGAGAGAGAGAATGTCAAGCAGGCTCCATGCCCAGCCCAGCATGGAGCCCAGTAGATAGCGGGTGGGGGTGGGGGCTCCATCATACCACCGTGAGCTCATGACCTGATGCTTAACCTACTGGGCCACTCGGGTGCCCCTAATACATTCTTAATTCTAATGCGTCATACATCTAAATCTCAGGGGGGTTTTTTGTCTATAACATAAGATAGGCTCATAAATTACCCATGTGAAGAATACTTCTATGAAAGTCACAGCTCAAGTATTTTATTGTAAAATAAAAATATAGCTCTGTGAATAGGATTTTCTCAGATACAGTAAAAATGTTGACAAAATGGCAAATTTTTTATTTCTAAAACCAGTGCAAATTTTTAGTTTACCATTATAGGATAAAGGTTTTAATTTGGAAATACAATTTAAAAGATGTAGTGATACATTTCATTTGTCAGATAACATGACTAAATGCTTACTTAGAAATATAATCCTCTAGGGGCGCCTGGGTGGCTTAGTCGGTTAAGCGTCCGACTTTCGCTTAGGTCATGATCTCGCGGTTCGTGGGTTCGAGCCCCGCGTCGGGCTCTGTGCTGACTGCCAGCTCAGAGCCTGGAGCCTGTTTCAGCCTGCGACTCCCTCTCTCTCTGACCCTCCCCTGCTCACGCTGTCTCTCTCTCTCTCCTAAGAAATAAAAAAAACATTAAAAAAAAAAAAGAAATATAATCCTCTAGAAAATGTCTCTAATCAAATTACCCTGGTCAGAACTGAAATCATATAATTTTCTAACACACTCAAAATATATGTGTGCATATATATGCAAATATATATGCTAATTATATATTACTATATGCTGATTATGCCTATAATATGGAGAAAATTAGTAGAATAATTTGAAAATGTCCTTACTTGTAAATCTTTGTATATATCTTAAAATTTTAACTTCACATTTTAACAATCTACACATGTTCAGTTTTAAACAATGAGATCTTTTTAATATATACTATATTTCCCCTTACATATATTTAAATTAATCATTCCTCATTTATTTTATTATGTTTATAAAACCTGCCACTAGTTATGGATAAAATAGGTCCTACTCCCAAATTTGGGATCTTTTGGGTGAGACTAAGCACACAACTTTATAAGCTAACACCTATTTAAGGAACAGCACATAAACAAGGTATAAAATTTTCTTTCAAATTAAATACCTTAATGGTGAGTCAATTCCATGATAATGAGTTTCCTTATCAGGGTAAATTTAGTTAATAAAGGTAAATTTAGTTCTAAAATTTGTAATTCAAAGCTGCTTAGGAGACACCATTCATTTTGTACTTAAAACAGACTGTTTAAAAATTTTTAGCATTTATTCATTTTGAGAGAGAGAGAGACAGGGCATGAGTGGGGGAGGGGCAGAGACTGAGAGAGACAGAATCTGAAGCAGGTTCCAGGCTCTGAGCTCTCAGCAGAGAGCTCAGTATGGGTCTCGAACCCACAAACTATGAGATCAAGACCTGAACTGAAGTTGGACGGTTATTGACTGAGGCCCCCAGGAGTCCCTAAAACAGGCCGTTTTTAAGGGCATGTCTTAGTCACCAATGGTCCCAGTTATCATATGCACCAAACCACTCCAAAACTCAGTAACTTAAAACAGCAAACAGGTGCGTTCCAAAATCACATGTAATCTGAGTGGCTCTGATTTAAGCTGCATTTCTTCTTGGATGCAGACTTCTAGTTTGGGTTCACATATTTCCACAGTCTCCTGGGAGCGGCAGCTAATTAAGGTTTTTCTCTTTATAGGTCACACTAGTACATGCTGATAAGCAGAAGCATGCAAAAACTCTTAGTGCCTCGGCCAAATTGACAAAGCGTCACACTGTCAATATCTCATTGACAAATTGGAAACATGACAAAGTGGAGAAGTGCTGTGTCCAGCAGAGTGGGGAGGCAACTCACACGGATGTATGTATCCTGACAGTGGTTTTGTTTCGATTAACCATTGTCAGTAGGAAATGGATTATTCAAGTGGTAAGCAGACTAAGAGAAAATAGTTTCTGGAGTGTTTCCCTATACAAAATCAGATCTTTTGAAGTGCCACCCAGTATACTTGGTTGTTTACTATTTGGTTTGTTTCTCTTGAAAGTGACTATTTGTTTGATATTAACATATGAATCATCTAAAGGTAAATACAAGGATGGAAGAAATGAAAAAATAAAAACCAAATAGCAAAATTGTTACATAGGCTCTCCAGAAAACAATCAAAAAATAGTTCGCAGTAGTTAGAATTCTCCACAACCTTTTTCTGATTTTGTGCATATTCTTCTTCAGAAGAAATTTCTTTGGACGCCTGGGTGGCACAGTCAGTTAAGCGTCCAATTCTTGGCTTTGCTCAGGTCTTGATCTCACAGTTCATGATTTCGAACACTGCATGGGGCTCTGAAGTGGCAGTGCAGAGCCTGCGTGGGATTGCTCTCTCCCTTCCTCTCTCTCTCTCCCAAAATATAAACAAACATTTAAAAAAATATAAGAAGTAGTTTCTTTGCACTCAGGTAGAATTGTCTGATGATGACAAACTCATTGCAACTTCATAAAGACAATCTGCTTGAAAATATCTGACTAAAATATACAGGACACCAAAAGGGCCATTTAAGTAGCAATTACCCAACATTTAGGATTTGAGAGGGCCTTTCTTCTGGAAAGTTGTACAGCCAAGAAATTTAGGCATAGTACCATCCAATAGGTTGGTAAAGTTTCTTGGTGTGTAGAAAACTTTCTTACTTAACTGATACTGGTATACATATTGATCACCTACATTAATGTTATACTGCTGATGACCTATATGCAATCTGAACTATGTTAGGAAGATCATCTTTCTGCTGCCTTAATTTTAAGAGGGAAAGAAGAAGCCTAAAGTATATTATTTGGTTTATCGTCAATTACAGGTTTCATATATGTGGAAATGTTTTCTTTTTTTAAGTGAAAACTGCTCCTTTGTACCCAATTTTTAATTCCCCCCTCCCCCCGTATCATTAGTCAATATACTGGCACAGGTAAATTCTGGCATTTGAAAGCCCATTATCAGAACTTCACTTCTGTGAAAATCACTGTAGATCACAATCTGCTCATGCAAGTGAGACTGCACGGAAAGTTATCCATGAAGGTGCAGTTTACACATTGAAAAGAACACAGACTTCAGCTGATGTCATAATTGTATATGTTTTCAGAAGCAAAATTAGAAAGGCAGCCCAGTGACAAATGTGTCATTTTGACCACTGGCTGGGAATGTCAAATTTTCTCATAAAGGGAAAAGAATCGTTCCTCTACAAAATTAAAATATAAATGTTCTAAGATGATGAGCAATGTAAGAAGACAGGTATAATAACTTGAACTATTTCATCCAACCCTATGTTTAAAGTCTACTGCATTCCTTACACTTCATTTAGTACAAAAGACAGAGCATGATAAGCCATAATAACTTGTGCATAAATGTAAAGAATATCAAGTTTGAAATTGCATTTTTAGTGAATTTAAGGTTGTTTCTAGTATCTGGCTCTCCTGCTTCAAATATTTATAATTTAATTAATTAGTGATACAATAAATTCTACAGTTCACTATTGTCTCTGGTTTCCTTATTTTTTTCTTATTAACTATTTGCTTAATTTTTAAAGCTCTTTAAAGTATTTTACTTTACCAGTTAATAAGTACATTTAGGAGTAAAACAATACTAGCTATGCTCATTTAAAACATAGTTTGAAGGAAAGGAGAAAATTATTTGGTGAAACCAACATAAGGAAATTTTTTAAAAATATTTTTAATTTCTAGGAGAGAGAGAGAGAAAGACACCGTGAGCAGGGGAGGGTCAGAGAGAGAGGGTGATACAGACTCTGAAACAGGCTCCAGGCTCTGAGCTGGCAGTCAGCACAGAGCCCGACGCGGGGCTCGAACCCACGAACCGCGAGATCATGACCTAAGCGAAAGTCTGACGCTTAACCGACTAAGCCACCCAGGTGCCCCAATAAGGAAATTTTTATTAGGAAAATCTTATCAAGCCACTTTTAATATTTCAATTGGATTATTTTACCTAATTTAAAAAGAAAATTCTCAATACTAAAATACTAGATTTTTACTTACTTATTTGTAAATAGTGCATTTCCTGATGTTTCACTGTTAGCAATTGATGTGCATTATGTTTTAAAATGCACTGTCATGGTATAAAAGTGCATCACTTTGATAACTCAATAACTAAAAAGAGAAAAATATCTTTCCTCACTCCTCCAAGAATATTTTCCTTTTTATAATACCAAATCAGGATTTCACAAACCTGGTCATGTTGACATTTGGGTTTGGGTAATTGTCATTTTATATATACAATTATATCCAAAATATCTAATAATATAATTATACACACACACACAAACACAATAAGTGTTTAATAACATGCCTGGATTTCATTGTTAGGTTCCAGTAGAACCCAAATAAACCCTGTAGCCATGATAATCAAAAAAGGTCTCCAGACAAAAGCAATTACCTCCAATTACCTACCTCCACAGGGAGATGCAATTACCCCAAGTTGAGACCTTGCTCAATGACATTTAAGAGGCATTCAAAAAGGGTAAGAATTTTCCTAAGTAAATTAAACTGTGTATTACATGGCTATTATATTTTTATAATTTCATTTTATATTTTATATTTAGTAACTGAGAAACATTTATTGAATCTACACATGAAATATTTATATCCTGCATGTGACCTATGAATTCTGAGAAAAATATCCAGTCATCAGAATTAGCTTAATATTAACTGTTAAGTATTTTTAAAGAGTTAACATGTCATATGTATAGGCAGGTAAATATTTTAGATCTGTGTTATATATATTTCACCTACCTTCTATTTTAGTAATATTATTTTTTCATAAGAAAAAAAATAGTATTCTCGTATTTGAAAAATATTAACATTTATATGCAATTTATAAATATAAATGACAACATCTCATGTTAATATTTAGACATATGTCATTTGCAGATAAAATAATTCCAAATGCATTTACCGTATGGTGGTAAGAACTAATAATAAATATATAATGGACTGATGTTTATACATTTCAAAATAAAAGAAACTTTAGTTTTATATCCTTTATCAAAATCCTACCTGCAAGATAAGTTGGATGGCCAATTTGATTTGATGAATGATGTTCATCTGTTTGTTTAAGCAATAGATAGCTTTTGATTGACCTCACTGTGTGCATCACTAATCCTACAGCGCCCAGTCACTTGCTGAGTAAACTTTTGGCAAAGTCTTCTTCAAAGATGAATGTGTGCAAAATTTGAGTATCCAATCATAAGGCAAAGGCCCTAAACAATATAGCATCAAGTACATGTCTTTGAGTTCAACACGATAATCAGAGGAAAGTAGAAGAGGAGGATTGTGAGAGCAGAATCATGCTTTTTTGTTTATTTTCCTGGAAGCATCTCCTTATAAGTTGGATTTTGATTCTGATATTAGCTTTTCCATATATTCTTCTAAATTTTGCCATATTGCCATTATCATTAAGTTAGCCTGGGATTAACAAGTACTGGAAAAGAGATTCCTAGATGTCATTAAATACAAGGCCTTGGAAAGGAATGTCATCATTGGGAGAGAACTCCAAAATTTGTCTGTGTGTGTGTTTACATATTTATCAATTATTTTAAGAAATGGGGAGCTCATTACTAAGCAAAACATAAAATAGTGAGAAATTATTTTTTATCTCTATAGGTAGCATCTAGCTATAGCTAGAAAGTAAAACAGGAAATTATATGATAATTAAACTTCCTTCCCTTTTACTTATGAAAAAGATAAGCTATCTGGCTGGTTTTCCACTTTGGGTTCATTACTAAGATGATTACTTAACTAGTCATTTCACTGTCACTAAATATAATAGATCAAAAATATTTAGCTGAGAGTTATTCAAAAGTATCCAGTCTGGCAAAAATAATTATCTAGTTTGACCCCTCACTTAATGTTTTTGGGAGAAACCCTTACCTAGGGAAGTTACTTGACTTAAAACCTATGGTTACCTAATGTCTGGGATAGAAACTAGAGTAGAGATGGGTCAGTTTGGGCGAAACGAGTAATGAGGATTAAGGAGCACACTTGTGATAAGCACCATCACAAGTGCTTGGATCACTATATTGTACACCTGAAAGTAAAATTACACAGTATGTTAACTGGAATTTAAATAAAAACTTAAATCCATACCAAAGAGGGATGAATTTGTAGGAAATAGCCTTATAAATTATTTTGCTTACTGTATAGCTATAGATTCATGGAAAACTATTTTCAGGCATATGCATATACATTGAACCATTTGGGGAATTTTTTAAAATTTATTTTGAGAGAGCAAGAGTGTGTGTGTGGCGGGGGAGGGGAAGCAGAGAGAGAGAATCCCAAGCAGGGCTTTGAATGTGTGAGATCATGACCTGAGCAGAAATCAAGAGTCAGACACAACCAAATGAGCCACCCGGTGCTCCTGTACTAGAGGTATATTTGTGAGACCTGGATTTTGTGTTTTATCCCCAAATGAGATGAGGTTCATATAAATTATTTTTTAATAATTGAAAAGAGGATGTGTCTCTTCATTTTAACAGGGTGATAGAATACTTTTGAGCTTTTAGAAACTGCATATTCATTTCAATTAATATTTACATTTATCTAGATTCAGCTCAACATTTAAAAAGTAAACATACTCTTAAGTGAGCTTGTGTGCTCTAGCTTTCCGTCTTTTCGTTGCCTCTCTGCCCCCCTCTCATTTCTCTCTTCTAGCCTCCGTTTTCTTCCTTTCTTACAAACTAACACAATTACAACTGCCGAGCTCCAAGATCAAAGTGGCACAGGGGTATATTGTGAGCATGCAGTATATTCTGTATTCACAAAGTATTCGGAATAGTCAACATCTCTGATTAACACTGATTTGCAAAGAAAGTAGATACTTGAGTGGTTCACTGAGAAAATTGTCTAAAAAGTTAAAAACTATATATGATTTATATATATGTATACATTACATATGTAGCCTAAATATATATGCTGAAATACACATATACAGAAAAATTGCTGTATGATCCAAAAGAACTTAATTTTAACTGAATTTATGTTTCAATTTTTTCACAACTTATTCCCAGAAGCTGTATATGTATTGCTTTGTGATACTATCCAAAATAAGAAACAGATCATTTGACTTGAGTTCCTTATGACATTGGATAAATAGTGAAAAACTTATTTGATTGCCTAGCTACACAATCTATCTCAATCTTTTATCACTATGATTTGAGCCAATTGCTTAAGATCCACATACTTGAGTTTTCCTACATAAAATAGAAAAGTTAAAAGTAACTACCTCAGAGTTTTGTTGGTGAGGAGTCAATAGAACTCATATATTTGAATTGTGTCTGGCTCATCTGTAATTGTTCGATAAGTAAGTGGTGAGCATGATTATGAGCTATGTTTAAATTCCAGGCAGTTTTAACTTCTGGTTCTTCACCAGTGTATACCATTTGTTCTTATTCATATTAATGTTCTAGCATATTCATTTGAGTTATGTATTAGTTTCTTAGGGCTAGTATAACAAAACACCATGGACAAAATGGCTTAAATAACTATTTTCTCACATTTCTGAGGCTGGAAGTTGAGGATCAAGGTGTTAGCAGTTTGGTTTCTTCTGACACCTCTCAGCTTGGCCTGCAGATAGCCATCTTCTTGTGCCTTCACACATATTGCCTCTGTATTTATCTATATCTTAATCCCCGATTATTATAAGGTCACCAGTCACAGGAGACCAGGTCCTACACTAAAGATCTCATTTTAACTCATTACCACTTTAAAGACCCTATCTCCAAATATCATCATTGTAGGAGCTACTGGGAGGTTAGAACTTCAGCATATGAATCCTTTGAGTGGGAGTAAGTGGACATAATTCAGCTAAGTTCTCTTTGAAATCATTTTATATTTTTGAAAAGTACTAAACTCTTCCACCTTAAATTATGTTGCTTACTTTCCTCTATTTGTTTAGCCTTATTTTTAAGTAATCAGTAAAAATCATGTTTTATTATTTCTCTAATGAATGTATTTGATTTTACCTCAAATGTAACAAAAAGAGGAAAGAATCAATATGTATTCAAAGCTGACATACATGAAAGAGAAGGCTTATCTAACAGTTTTATACTTCCACCTCCTGCAAAAAATATGCCTGCTACTGGCTTGGTCACAAACTAATAAAGTGTCTCCTATGTGAATAGTTCCATCTAGCCATTTGCAGATCTCTTTTAGGTGTTTATTAAGAAACAAAAAAAAATTGTAGTAAGAAAACACAAGTCTTTGAAAACTCAAAAAGTTACTACTAATTGATTATAAAGTATTTAATTTTTAAGACTGTTTTCATTATCCTGTAAATATTAATAATTTCAGAAAAGCTACTGTTCTTTCGTTAATAAATCACGTTATTCTAACAGCCAATACCTCCTTAAAATCCTTTTCTAAAGTAAAAATCACTATTATGTTATGGAGAATGGTCTTCATTTTCAGAATAATTTAAATTAGACAATCACCACTTTTCAGTAATATAGGATCCTTTAGAAAGTCTATTCCTTTCAAGAATCTTATGGAACTTGAAGATAGACAAAAGCAAATATTCTTATCTATACTTTACAGATAGGCAAACGAAGCTATTCAGAGTGGCAGGGGTAGCCTAAAGTAACAGAAGGAATTTTTTAAATCCTCTATTCCTTTAGAATTGAAATCTTTTTTTTTTCTTCTTCTTCTTCTTTTTTTTTTTTTTGGCCCCTACTCCTCCCTCATACCAGCAAAACTAACTTTTTTCTTTGCCAGATTGCTTCCAGGCGTACAACACTATGGAGCAATATCAAAGTAGCTCAATGCAACAGCTCTACCATGAGGAATTAAAAAATCACTATGGGTTGTGTTTGAACACTATCACCTGAGGGCTTATGAAAGGATTTTGCCATCTCTGCACACCCCATTGCCCACCAGAACTTGCTGAATCAATTTCCATTCATAATAAACTATGTTTTTCAGAGGCCTTTGGTGTTTGAAGTGGTACAGCATCAAATATTAGTAAAAATGGCATTACAATCAGTTTAAGGAGATTAAGAAGGTATCAAATACACTGCTGTATTGAAGTTAACTTTCTACTTTTTGTTCCAAAATTCCCCCAAATAGTTTGGGGCTCCTAGGTGGCTCAGTCAGTTAAACATCCAACTATGGTTTTATCTCAGGTCATGATTTCATGGTTTGGATTTGCATTCAAAGCCCTGCTTGGGATTCTCTCTCTCTGCTTCCCCTCCCCTGCCACACACACACTCTTGCTCTCTCAAAATAAATTTAAAAAATTCCCCAAATGGTTCAATGTATATGCATATGCCTGAAAATAGTTTTCCATGAATCTACAGCTATACAGTAAGCAAAATAATTTATAAGGCTATTTCCTACAAATTCATCCCTCTTTGGTATGGATTTAAGTTTTTATTTAAATTCCAGTTAACATACTATGTAATTTTACTTTCAGGTGTACAATATAGTGATCCAAGCACTTGTGATGGTGCTTATCACAAGTGTGCTCCTTAATCCTCATTACTTGTTTCACCCAAACCGACCCATCTCTACTCTTATTTTTTTTGTTGTCTGTAGTTAAGAGTCTGTTTCTTGGTTTGCCTCCCTCTCTCTTTGGTATGAATATTAATGATGCACTAGCTGTCAGTTTCACCACAGTGAGTAATGGCTTTGTGAAGTAATGTGATTGAGAAACAATTAAAATAATTGAAGTACTGGGCAATGAAGCAATAGGTGGACATTACTAATTATTAAAATTGACCCAGTATGATCTTTGTGATAGGTATATGCCAAAATGTCTTTGTTAATTTCTGTCAAAATCTTTTATATCCCATTCAGCAATTAAAATAGCAACCTTCCTTGAGGAATAGGATTAACCCTAATTTCTTTCAGTAATAAAGCTCAAAGATACTGGAGCTAACAGAAGGAATGGAGGTATATTTCCACAGTAATACATTCTATCCATTCTTGTCTCCAACCCCTTTTGGTTCACATTGTCCTATAAAGTTTTCCTTTTACTTTCAAGGTAGCTACTTATTCATATGCAATCATCTTTTGATACAGATTTATTCTTTTGCACCGACCTTTTACTAAATTAAGTCTGGGCAAAATAGAATCTGCAAAACCAAAGTTACAAATATAGTCAGGGTGAAAAAAAATAGAACACACATGTAAAGTATACACGTAATGGAACAGGAGAAAAGGTTTCTTTATATCTAGGAAATAAGGATTAGAAAGCTAAAACTTGTTAATTACTAGAATTTAGTAAAATTTATTTAAGTGTTTCTGCTTCACTGCTTCTGTTAAAAAATATTTAAAGTTTTACATTTTAACTTTTAGGTTTGAAGGAATCATAAATATCAAACTAATTCCTACTCCCTCCCACTGTCTTGTATTATTGACTTGAACCAAATTGCCTTATTTGGTTATGATGACTGATAAATGTAGATCTACAATAGATTTGCTTCATAATGCATAAATTCCAAATAATGTTTTTTATTTTAATCAAAACCCTCTTATAGATGCTAAGTTTCTGCTTCAGCTACAGAAACCTGGAAAAAATGTCATAAACTACAGAGCAAAGTCAACTAATCTACACTATCATAACTTTTCTTGAACACATCTGAGAGCTGAGGTCATACAGAAACTAAGAGGTGGCTGAACTCTAAGAGGTGATACCACCACCAAGGTGAGATGGGACAAAGGTACCGACTTGTCTGGGGCAGAGCACATGAGACGACACAACCAACTTACAAGTGAATAACATGAAGCCAACTACAATTTTTTAAAGAGGTTGCAAAAAGCTGAGCACAGACTAACATGAAAATGTGGAACCATTGGAACAGGAAGACCCAACTAGTATTGGTATGGTCACATCTCTTCCACTAGGAGAGGCTGATCAATGCTAACAAAATTCAAGAGCTTTCTGCATGGAATCCCCTATCTCAATTCTCCTGGCCAAAGAAAAATGGCTGTTTCTTAGATCCCTTATCACTAAAAAAAGAAACGTAGAACCTATTAGACTCTGCGTATTGCAGACAGTACAGACTCTGTGATTGATGATTTGCCAATTATAGCCTCCAGTGGAAGATAGCCTCTACATGGAGGCACCCTTTGGAAATTTAGACTTGTGGCTTCCGTGACATAGCTACCAATTACCCTTATTTTGAAAAGCAGCTATTGAGGTGCCTACGTAGCTTAGTTAGGCATCTGACTCTTGATTTTGGCTCAGGTCGTGTTCTTAGGAACCATGCTAAGTGTGAAGCAGCCTGCTTGGAATTCTCTCTCCCCCTCTCTCAAAATAAATAAATAAATAAATAACTTTTTAAAAAAGAAGAGCAGCTATCAGTTTAATACTGAACATTTATCAAAACTGCACACTTGATCCATGAAAGATTTGGAAAACTCTTGCCTCATATTTCCATTATTGGGCCAGCCAGTTCAGATTCAATGACCAACAAACTGGGAAGGGCCTCCAGAGTCTTCTGTTATCACAGAGAAATGGTATACTCAAGAATACAGTCACTCTGGTCTTACAGAGGAAGCTTTATCTTTCAGTGTGACACTTAGACAAAGCCACTGGCTTAGTGGGGCACTCAGTTCACCAAAGCTCCACTAAATAAGCTTCTGCAAAGTTTTTCTTAAAAGCCAGATAGTAAATGTTTTAGGTGGGCACACTGTGAATTCTCTGAAGCAACTACTTAATTTTGATACTGCACAAGAGTAACCAAAGACAATACACAGATGAATAAGTGGCTCTATGTTCCAATAAAACTTCATTTACAAAAAGAGGTAGGCAGCCCACGATTCATAGTTCAACTCCTGTACTAAACACCTGTTCTTCATTCACTGGTGTTTCAGTCAAGCAAAAACAACTATGCAGAGCCAAAAGCAGATATGGGTAGAACTCATATTCTTAGGCTATTGATAATGGCTTAGCTTGGGATGCCAATTGGAAAACTACAAGATGGAAATTATGGAATTATTTGGCAGTAATTCAGATGGTACGGAAGAGAAGATTAGTAAATGGAATAAGCCAACAGAATACTTACATTAATGCAGGAAAAGATAGAATTGCTTAAGAGACCTATGAGGTTTGCTGAAAATGTCTCACATACATGCAACTGGGGTCCCAAATTATAGGAAAGAGAAAGTTGGCATAACCAGTATTTGAAAACATACTGGCTGAGAATTTGAAAAAAAAAAAAAAAATTAAACAATTGAGTTCTTTAAGAAGCTCTATGGATTCCAAACAGGATAATTAAACGTTAATACCCACCTAGGCACATCATGAAAAATCTGCCAAAAACTAAAGACAAATGTGAAATTCTGAAAGAAAATGACATATCAGGTACAAAGTAAAAAATACAAAAGCTGACTTTTTAATAGAAACAATAAAAGAAAACAATTAAATGTCCTCTGTAAAGTACTCTTTAACCCAGTGTTTTCTGTGAATCATGGCTCTTCCTTATGGAAGACTATAGGCAGCCAATGAAACAACAGAAAAAAAAATTAAAAAGGATATGGAAAACATTCTTTTATGAGAGATTGGCAGCAGGATTTTATGGGTGTTTTTTTTTTTTTGTTTGTTTTGTTTTTGTCCATACATTGTTGAAGGGTCAGGATCAATTCAAGTCTCCTAAACCAGCCTATTTTAATCCAAGATGTTGACACATTGCAGTGAATTTCTCTCAAAAAATAGCTGGTTCTATATCTATTTGATTACAGTTAGCTCCATGAGCAGATAGTCTTGCACATAACTGAGAAATGCCTCTCCCTCTTAAATATTTGCAGGTGACTTGAGTTTGTCTAAGCTTCCTTGGGAAATACAGCCCTTACATTCTTTTCCTTGAGTAAATTTGCCCTACAGGAAAAAAACTTTAATCTGCTTAATTATTTTGATCAGGATTTTGAAATCCAGTAGACCATAGGTTATTTTTGCCATCAAATCTCACTTTTAGTCATGTTTTCTTATAAAAATATTTTATCAGTTTTATTTTTGAATGATAGAATATGGAAGTAGTTATAGCTCACAACTCTGAAAGTCAATGGCTATCTGGTTTCTCTGTATTCCCTTTAATTATCATTTGCAAACTCCCTAATTGGCTAGTTCTTACTGTTTCTCTGAATCAAGACACTCCATTATAATCTGTTTTCTAACCCATTTGTTAAAATTACAACCTCAAAGTTACACAATATCATCCAAGTATTTGCAGGAAAAAAATTTACCAAATGTGTTACCAAAAATTAATATGAACCGACATTTTGTCATTTTTTTTCATAGCCACCATTAACAGATTTCTTCTCATTAGCCTTCTATTTCCAAAGTCAGGGCTATTTAAGTTTTTAGCTTTTTATAAAGGTAAGTCTACTATTTAGGTCAACCAGCTCTTGCTAGGTTATAGTGTAGTAACAAGTCAAAATGTTACAATATAGAAGTCTTATGAAGTTTATCACTCGCTCACAACGTATATTTTTTGTTCATCAGCTTGTGGTTTGTTCCTATAGCCTGTATGCCCACTAGGGTCTCTGCTTCATATTCATACCATTTTGGATTATTGGCTAAAGCATATTCCAGACCTGGGACATGATATCATCATGACAGAGGAAAAGGAGCACAATGTGATAGTTGTTAATACCCCTCCTCAGAACTAGCATTAGCCTTAGTCATGATGAATTGGTCAAGACAAGTGAAAGGGCCATGCTTAATATCAAATCAATTAGAGGAGGCTAAAGGTCTTTGGCCTCAGTTCTGTGAGTAAAATTAGTGTTTTACTCTCATGCTGTGCTCTACTTAAACATATATGTTAAAGGCTATCAATATTTTAAGAAGTAAATATAAGAGCATAATGTAAAACAATCCTTGGCTATAAGGTGACAAATAATAGATGGCTTCTAACCTTTATCTTCAAAGACAAACCACAAGATACACAGGAAGCTTTAGAACCAGTTTATAATATCCCTAAAGAGGATGTTCAAAGAAGACATTTTAAAGAAGACACATCACACATTAAAGAGGCTGCTTAAATAAAAGAAACCCTTAACATCTTACAGATTATGATATAACATGTATCAAGACTTGATAACAATCAATTAGCTTGCTTTCTGGAACTTGATAAAAAACTAAACTGACATTTCCGGCAACTGCATGTATTTCTCCATGATGGCTGGTATAAAGAAATATAATGAAATTGGTGTATGAGCATTGAAAGTTAAGATACAGATGAAAATTCAAAGGTGATTTTCTTTATCTTGAAAGACAATTATATTCCTCCATTGCCACTTTTCTACCTTTTAGGTTTAAGGATAAATCTTTCGTTTTCTTACTTTACTATGGAAAGCAGAAAATATATGCAAAATTATTGGAAATACATGTATGTATGAGAAAATTCATCTCAAATCTACTTCTGAAAATATCTAGAAAGTATCTAGAATATCAAAGCTTGGGTTTATAGGATGACTTCAGTGAAGTTATTTTCACTATGACCTTCAAATCTAATAAATCTTTACGTAGGGACTAGAGAGAACGGGATCAACCTCACCAACATTAAAAACACATTCTGATACATGTAGCCCAGTCTTCCTCTTCCGGGTGACTGAAAAGTAAATGTACACCTCGTTGTACAAAGGAGCAGAGTGACCACATCAACAATGTAAAAACAGTGTTGATAAATAACTCTGCCTGTAGTATAATACTAAACTTTCATAGTTAGCCTATGATAACATAATTGTAAAACCAAGTTAAATATTGATAAAATTCTAGGTTATTTTGTTATATTCACTCTGTAATGGGTGGTATTTATTTTCCAGTAAACACTAATCTTAATACTTGTAATTCAGCACTGGGCTAAACAGCTTATTTGTTGAACTTTTACAAAATTCCAACATGATTCATTGCATATTTATAATTGATATACATGCATAACTAGTTTTTCTCTCAATACCCCTAAGTTTGTATTTGACAAAGGTGTTCATGGGCAAGTTGACAATATGCTCCATCTGCCACTTCCTCAAGTCATTTTGGTTTTATTTCAGTCCTTATTAGTTTTCTCCTTGTTAGTTAGTCTGCCCTTCCTTCCAGATCATCACACTGACCTTCTTGCATTTGGCTTAATAGGCTGTGCTTCTAGAACTTTGTTCTAAATATTTTCTGGCTAGAATATAACTAAC
Source organism: Proteles cristata cristata (assembly GCA_017311185.1). Lineage (NCBI taxonomy): Eukaryota > Metazoa > Chordata > Mammalia > Carnivora > Hyaenidae > Proteles > Proteles cristata. The sequence continues at coordinate 676,936 of JAESUZ010003619.1, read as the reverse complement.
TTCCCCAAATATTTGCTTGGCTTTGTACCTTACTTTCCTTGATCAAATCTCATTTTTTAAATGAGATTGACCCTGGCACCTAAAGAAGACCTTTGCCCCCAGAAATTTTTTTTCTGCCCCCAGCACTTATCCCCCCAACCCTTACCTATAGTTTCTAACTTTTTGCTGCACTTATCACCTGGGTTACATATATATATATATATATATATATATATATATATATATATATATATATATATATATCACATTTTTGTTATGTTTATTGTATACTGCCTGCTTCCTCCCCCATTCCAAAATAAGTTCTTCAAGGGCAGGGATCTTAAACTGTTTTGTGCCTAGTGCATAGCAGTTTTTCAATAAATATTTCACAGAGGAGTGAATGAACCATGAATTAGGGCTTTGAGTTCTAGCACATCTGAAATTGGGACTATTACTGCCCATAATTCATCCACTCTAAAGAGCTTAATTCCCTATAAACACTTTAAAGCTGTAAGCAGAGCTCCTATGTAGATGCCAATAACATAGATTTTATACAAATATTTATGATTAAATGCACTCTTCAGCAAAAAAAAGGTAAAAGATCCTAACTAGCTAACTAGAGTGAATACTCCCCTTAGATATGTACTAAAATGTAACAATTTCAACAAATTCATGATGTGATGACAATGATTATTTTTTAATTTTCCGTTTCCTAAACCTTTTTGGCAGCAATAAGGTTGTTATATGAATTCAACTCTTTTTTCACATTGGGGTAGCAAAAACCAAAATGAAAAATTTTTTTCCACATTGGAGTTAAATGATATGAAGAGTTCCTCTATAGATAACAAGCATGGTACATTGATTTATGCTAATGATAGTAATAAAGCAAAGCATGTTTTTATGATATTATAAAATGACTGATAGGACTACTTATCTCCTCCATGCAGATTTATCATAACTTTTGAAATGAGAATTTTAGTTCATGGAAAAATGTGGGTCCATTCACAATCCATTCACTTTCAATAAATTTTGATGCTGCCTAATGTCAATAAATGGTTTCTTTGGTGGCAGAGCCAGTGAGAAATACAAAGTCTATATTTCTTATCACACACAACTTCTGTGTTTTCTACAGCACTGAAAATTCCATATGGGCAAGCACCATGTCTGGAGTGTTCCTTTCTAAAACAAAGGGTCAACTGGCAAGGGCTCTCGTAGCTATTACAAGATAAATCCAATCTGAAACAGTATTTTATAAATTTTTGCATAGCTTGTGTTATATAACATAGAAGGTTCAAATTAATATTGTTATTTGAAATGAACCAGCAAAGTTTTATTTAGGAAGTGACACAATGTTCACCAGTATATTCTGCTTTTTTAACTCTTGAGCTGTGTCACTTACGTGTATTATTTAACTCTCACTCTCCATTATGACTGTCATGGGATTTAAATGGGGTTAGCCCAAGGCACCATGCATTACATATGTAAAAAATATTGGTTGGTACTTATATTTAGGCAACTCTATATAAAGTTTGAAGCAATCCTTTGAAGCTCCATTGTACAGATCAGAGCAGAAAATCCTACACAGGACAAACTAACACATCAGTAGAAATTGACATTAAGTCAGCCCAGTACATTTTTCATTTTTTTTTTTTTTAATGTTTGTTAACTTCTGAGAGACAGAAAGAGACAGAGCATAAGTGGGGGAAGGGCAGAGAGAAGGGGAACACAGAATCTGAAACAGGCTCCAGGCTCTGAACTGTCAGCACAGAGCCCTACATGGGGCTTAAACTCATGAGCTGTGAGCTCATGAGCTGAGCCAAAGTTGGACACTAAACAGACTGAGCCACCCAGGTGTCCCAAATTGTTCTATAGGTAAAAAAAAAAACGATCTGAGCAGACTTGGACCATTACATAGAATACCAGTGCCTCCAAGGACTATTTCATGACACCACTTTAAAGATAACATCCTACACCTTAGTTTTATCTATTTTTGAAACTGAACTATAGTGTATGCACTTTTTGGTATCTGAATTCTTTTAATCAACATTGTTCACCATATAAGGTTTGTTTTTGGTTTTTAGGGTTTTGTTTTTAACTTTGGTTGTAGTTCTTTTATGCTGTAATGTATTCCACTATATGGTTAAGTCATAATTTTTCCATTATAGTTTAATTGAATTTTGCATTAATTTTCAGTTTGGGCCTAATCTGTCATACTACTAAGAATAATTCTTACGCAAACATATTAATGCAATTTTATAGGGATGTTTGAATATTCAGCTTTAAGAGAGAACTGTTATTCAAAGATATTTGACCAAGAAAACAGAACAAAACAAAACAAACTCTGAAAGTAGATGATGAGTTCCATATCCTCACCAATCCTGGACATTCTATCTTTTTTATTTAAGTGATTCTGTAGGTAAAGTCATCTTACATCATATCATGACTAATGACTAATGAAGTTGAGCATTTTGATATATTTATGTGACTGGATCGTTTTAACGCTTTTTATTCCAGAACCATTTTAGACTTACAGAATTATTGCTAGGATAGTACAAAGAATTCTCATATCTCCAGTTAATAAACCAACATCGATAAATCATCAAATAGAGTCCACACTTTATTCAAATTTCTTCATTTTTTTCTAATGTTCTTTTTGTGTTCCAGCATCCCACCAAAGATATGACATTACATTTAGTTGATATGTTTCCTTAGCCTTTTCTTGGCTGTGTCAGTCCTAAGATATGTCTTGGTTTAATGACCTTATAGTTTTAAAGATTACATAAGATGTTCTGAAGAATTCCCTTCAAATGGAACTTAATATTTTTCTTATAATTATACTAGTGTAGTGTATTTTGGGAAGACCACAGAGGTAAAATACATTCTCATCACATCATATTAAGGTTACGTGTTATTGATATGAGTTGTTATCCTTGATGTTAATATTAATCATTTGTCTTGAAGTAGCATTTGCCAGTTTTCTCCACTATAAAGTTTCTCTTTCATTTTTCTCCCTTACCATACCATACTATTTTGAAGAAAGTCACTATACGTAATACACAGAAAGAATAGGACTTATGATTCTATCCTTGAGGATAGAACATCTACTTAAATTATTTGTAATTCTTCAGCATAGGAAATTTGTCTCTTCTCTCACATTTATTTCTTCAATTATTTATTTATATTACATGGACTCATGAATAGTTATTTTAAACTCTGGGTTATAATCCAATACTACTTTGCTCAAATCATTCCAGCTACAACTGAGAACTCTTTTGGTTGGTGCCAATATCTCTCTGTTATGGCACCATTGTTTTGTGTGTGTGTGTGTGTGTGTGTGTGTGTGTGTGTGTGTGTTGAGTACTTTCTCACATTGTGGAGCTAAAAGATGTGTCAGGCCTATCTTGTATATTTTCTGTCCCAGTGATTTATCCAAGGAGCCTTTTTATTTTATTTTTTTTAATTTTTTTTAATGTTTTTTATTTATTTCTAGGAGAGAGAGAGAGAGACAGTGTGAGCAGGGGAGGGTCAGAGAGAGAGAGAGTCACAGACTGAAACAGGCTCCAGGCTCTGAGCTGGCAGTCAGGACAGAGCCTGACGCGGGGCTCGAACCCACAAACCGCGAGATCATGACCTAAGTGAAAGTCGGACGCTTAACCGACTAAGCCACCCAGGCGCCCCAAGGAGCCTTTTTAAAATTGAAGAATGGTGTTAAAAAGTCAAGATATGGGTGCTAAGTGTGTTGTATTGCCACTAACCCACTAGCTTCTGTTATCAGTTGACTGTAGACTCATTATCAAGGTAGCAAGATCAGCCTTGGCTCAGACCAAAAGGGCTGCCCAGACTACACACAGTATTTTAGGTTAAATTATTGTTGTTTTAAGTCATTAGATTTGGGGGTGAGTGATTTTGCAGCAATACATAACTCATGTACCCCTAATAAAATGAGTTGGCTATTCTTCATTGTCTTTCCAAAATAGTCCACATGTACTTCCATCCTGGCATCAAGAACAACTTAATAAAATGCTAATTTATGGAAACCATCAAAAAATGGGAAGGCCACCTACTGAGCGGGAAAATATATTTGCAAAGATGATATACCTGATAAGGGATTAATATCTAAATTCTATAAAGAACTTATATAAATCAATACCAAAAATTTAGCAAAGGACGTAGCTAGACATTTGGAAATACAACATACAGATAATCAATAGACAATATGAAAAGATACACAAGATCACTAATCAGGGAAATGCAAATCAAAATCACAAAGAAATATCACCTTATACCTGTCAGAATGCCTTCCATCAAAAAGACAAGAAATAGCAAGTGTTGGCAAGGACATGGAGAAAAAAGAATCTTTTAGCACTGTTGGTAGGAATGCAAACTGGTGCAGCCACTGTGGAAAACAGTATGGAGATTTCTCAAAAGCTAAAAATAGAAATACCTTATGATGCAATAATTCTACTACTGGGTATTTACCCCCCAAAGCCCCAAAACTCTAATTTGAAAAGATATATGCACCATATTTATTGCAGCATTATTTACAATAGTCAAGATATGGAAGCAACCCAAGTGTCCATTGATAGATGAAGATGTGACATATACATATGTTATATATATATATATATATACGTATATATATATACATATATATATATACATATATATACGTATATATATATATACGTATATATATATATATACATATATATATATACGTATATATATATATATATATGTATACACACACACATACACTCACACAATGGAATATTAAGCAGCCATAAAAGGATAAGATCTTGCCATTTGCCACAACATGGATGGACCTAGAGTATTATGCTAAGTGAAATAAGCCAGAAAAAGAAAAATCATATCAGATTTTGCTTATATGTGGAATCAAAACAAAAAACAAAACATATCCACAAATACAGAGAACTAATGATTGCCATAGGGGAGGGCATAGGGCATGGGTAAAACGGATGAAAGGGAGTAGAAGGTACAGGTTTCCAGTTATGTAATAGGTTATAGGGATGAAAGGTACAACATAGGGAATATAGTCAATGATATTGTAACAGTGTTGTATGGTGGCACTAGCTACACTTTTAGTAAGCATAGCCTAATGTACAGAGTTGTTGAATCACTATGTACAATTGTAATGAATATAACATTATGTGTCAACTATACTTTAATAAATACAAAGTTACATATGCTAGCATATTTTGTAGTCTGTAGGGACTGAAACTAACCTTTACCTTTGTGTTTTAATGAGTTTTACTATTTAGGTATGATAAGGCCAACATATCAGGAGAGAATGCCACTGGAAAGATAGTTTATTACACTCAGAGATCTCAAGACAGAGAGTATATTATAATGGCATGGCCAGCCACACAAGTAATCACTGGGGGTGGAAATGACCTATGGGCAAGAGCCTTCATTGTGGTTTTCTCAGAAAGCAACTGGCACGGCAGGGTAAATAGGTTTAAGATTACCTACTTTGAATAATTTTCAGCAGGATCTGAAGCATACGTAGGGCCTGTTTTTGGTGGTCTGTTATCCAGCCTCAGGATGCTTAGGGCAGGTGTAGAGTGACCCTAAGTGTAAGAGCCTGAAGGAAGTGACTGGGGATATGAACTTAATTGGTTGCTTAAGAAAAGGCTTCTCTTCTTGCTCCACCCATTAAAGTGTATTTAAAGCAATCTTAAATTGATTTAACATGATTCATTTCTCTAATAGGCCTTTACATTGTATTCTTTTCCTCAAATTATGAAATAAAAGGCATTTATTTTCCACAGCTAAATTAATTCGAAGTAGATTCCAAAACCTTTTCTTGGGCTTGAAGGCTCTGTTTGTATGGTCCTCTCATAATGTTTTTGTTTGAAATAATTAAGTCAGTAACTGAAAAACATCCACAAGTGGTGTGGAGAAAAACATAACATACACAAGGTTTTTCAAATTTGTCTTCCATTGTCCTTCCATATGAGGTCTCATAAATACCAGGTTGGCCCAACTAATAAAGAAGGAAACTAACTTTATAGCCAATAGCCATCATTTTATTATTTCCTCTTCGGTGGTTGGGTCCATTTTCTAAGCAAACTCTTTTAAATCAAGTATATAAGGATTAGTTATCTACTTTCTATAGATCTGAAATTGCGAGAAGCTGTAGAGACAGGAGAAAGAAGTTGAAGATACTTTCTTAAATGAGTTAGTTGAATTAGTACTTCTGATTTGTTGTAAGAACATTGTCTCTAAGTGAAATAATATAGGGTGAACATAAAGCAGGACATTATCAAGGGTTAGGCTGCTTGGTAGATGACCATTGTGTTGAAAGGTGACTGAGGGAAGGCAGCTAAAGAAGCTAGCATGTAAGAAGTACCAAGAAAGAATCTTAAGAAATGGAATATGAGAGGAAAAAGCCTTAACAAAAGATAATGCATACTCACTATAAATAACAGAATGGAAAGCTCTTCCTTATGATAAACTAAAACTACTACACATAAATTTAATGATGGAAGTACAAAAGTCATCATTTGGTGACTATCACAAAAATAATTAAGGCAATAACAAATGATAGAATCTAAAACCAGTGAATTTTGGAGAAACAAGTTATTTACACAGTCTCAAAATACCTCCCCATGAGACACCACTTACCAAAGGCATAAATATACTAACTTCACATTGTAGACAACTGGCAGATACCATCTAAACCAAGTGGTCAAAGTAAGCCATTTTTTTTCATTGACCAGTTACTACTATTCATAAAGAGCATGTCAAATTAAGAGATGTAAATATTACTAGAGAATCTAACATGGTAGAAAACTAATATTATAATTTTCAAAATTAGCTGTGTAAAAATGTGGTTTCCCTGAATAACTTGGCTAATAACTATTAATCTGGACTCATTTTTCTTATGTGCCATTTTAACCCAATTGATAAAAAAAAAATACAGACGTCATTGTCTATCTTTCAGGAAAACTGTTAGAATAATCCCTCAGTTTTCAGTGTTAGTTTTCAAAGTGAAGTTTTCATTGATTTCTCTTCTCTTTCAGATTTTAAGAAGGTTAAAATACACCAGAGGAAAACTACTACTAAGTCTAATTATGTACAATTGAGCTAACTCTGCTTAGGAGCAAATTGATTTAACTGTAGCTAAATCACAGCATTGTACTACTTTCACAGAACAATACAAAACAGGAAAAACATTCAATGAAAATTTACAATGTTCCTCAAATAAAGAAAAATACACATTTTAATTGGGATGACAGGAAGCAAGATTTTGTTATATCAGTCACTGCTTTAAGGAAAAGGATTAGCATATCCACAAAGAGGAATACATTAGAGTTAACAAAAGGAGTCAGATATAATAAGAATTGCTTTAAGACATATTTCAGTGGAGAAAGACAGACCTAGGAAAGTCATGATGCAATTAATCAAGAAAAGCAATGAAATATATGTTGATTCCAAAATGGCTGAGCATTTTAGCTCATTTTAACTTTGTATTAAATAAGAAAAATGGAAAGTGAAGGACTAAAATACACATAGAAAATTCAAAAACAATGGAAACCTTACCAAACTAAAATAAACTTATTTATTGAAATCCCAGTACTATTTCCAATTATTTAGATAGAGTACAGTAATGTCAAGTAGAGAAGCTTAATAGAAAACATTGAGATGTGTGAAGAAGTAGCACAAATAACTGAAACATATTCCCTTAAAGGTTCTAGCTCAATGGAAGTAACTTGATGACTAAAAAGCAGAGTAGTTTTCAACAAGTGGTCATTCTGATCCCTTGACTTTATTAGTGGGGTATGAGGGTAAAACTTTGTCCTGTGAAGTTTCTCTTACGAGTCAGTCACAAGAATAATGTGAGAATGTAGCCATTGAAACAATCTAAAGAATTAAGAAGAAAAGGAGAATCTCCTCAACAAAACTCCTTAATTAGCCTTTTCTCTACACTGTAACTGAAATTTGTCATGCCACTTTATACACTTAAAATTCTTGAAAATTCCACTTTTGGAATACTCTTTTTTTAATTTTTAATTTAAATTCAAGTTAGTTAACACACAGTATTGTCATGGCTTCAGGAGTACAGCCCAGTGATTCATCTCTTACATATGACACTTAGTGTTCATCCCAAAAAGTGCTCTCCTTAATGCCCATCACCCAATTAACCTGGTTCCCTACCCACATCCATTCCAGAAGCTTTCAGTTTGTTCTCTGTATTTTAGAGACTCTTATGGTTTGCCTCCATCTCTGTTTTTATCTTATTTTTCCTTCCTTCCCCTATGTTCATCTGTTGTGTTTCTCAAATTCCACATATGAGTGAAATCATATATCTTTCTCTGACTTGATTTGCTTAGGAGAATACCCTCTAGGTCCATATATATTGTTGCAAATTTCTGTTTTACTCCCCCATGTGAATTGACATCTTCTAGGAATACTTTCCTGAATATTATGTAGATTTCAGAAGTTTCCTATAATTGATTATATATTTATTATATTGTCTTAGTTCAAACTACTTGAACAGAAACAACATAGGCTGGGTCACTTAAATAAACATTTCTTTCTCTGAGTTGTACAAGAGGCTGACATATCAAGATCAAAGCTCCAGAAAATACTGTGTCTGGTGAAAGTCCACTTGCTAATAAACAATGGTGGCCCACCACTGTATCTCACATGGCCAAAAGAAAGCATGCTGTCTAATTTTAAGGACACTAATTCATCATGGGGTGTCTACCCTCATGACTTCATCTAAACCAAATTACCCCATAGAAGCCCCAATTCCTAAGACCATTCTATCAGGTGTTAGGGTTTCAACAACATATAAATTGCAGGGAATGGTGGGGATTGGGGTACATACAGAAGTCCATAATCGCAATGAAAAATCCTACCAATGAACCATTTATAAAACTAGTTACACTTTATCCCCAGGTTTAGGATTTATTTATTACTCAAACATACTTAGATCAGGAATTGCATCTAATTGTAAATTCTTTAGTATAGATAGCAGGCTGTTTAAAAATAAATGTTTATTTCCTTGAAGCAATATGTGATTAATGTTTAAGCCAATAAAACAACAAATAAATAGGATTGTTTTGGGGGCTGGTGGAACAGAAGATACTAGATGTTGGGAGAAGGTTTATGATTTTTTTTCTGGAAAAAAATAGCTTCAGTTCTCCACTGTGAAGAATTTTAGTAAGAGAAGTTATTAGACAAATGGGATATATTCTAGACCAAGTATGTCATGAAAATGGTAATTTATGAATAAAGTTATTGCTTGATTCTGTGCAATTAAGTGGGAGAATTTTTACAATTTCCAAAATAAAACTGTAAAAAGAAAGACTAATTATTAAGCCAGTTGCCAAATACTATAATTTTAGTTTGTGGAATTACCTGCATGTCAGTTTGTCTTTGCATAAAGCACTGAATTTAAATCACCATTATTGTTCATGAGACTTCTTCAGAATGCCTCTCGACTCTCAAATTCAAACGCTAAAACATGACTATAGATGCAGGTAGTACTTATTTCTTGGCATTCATGTTCTTTTCTGAAGGTGACAAATTAAATTTTACAATTCTCATTGCCTTTAGAGAAGATAACATAGAGTGGAGGGAAAAGAAATAAAATGATGCCTCCCACTAATTGGCTTTGGACACCAACTGCTCCTCTTTGTCCCGTTCCTAGTACAAAATAAATTCAAAATATTCAGAAGTCATTATTTTAAGAAAAGCTGAATCTCAGGTAAAATAGAATCAACTTACTTTAATAGTGCTCTACAGAAATATAATGATCGATACTATCAAATCTTTAAAAATCATAATTCTTGATAAATTTCTATAGTCAGGAAATCTTGACTGTCATCAGATTACCTAGGTCTCTGATAGAGCTACTCTAACTCAAACTCTTTGTTTTTAAAATTGCAAAATGGGGGCGCCTGGGTGGCTTAGTCGGTTAAGCATCCGACTTTCCAACTTTTGCTTAGATCATGATCTCGCGGTTCGTGGGTTCGAGCCCCGTGTCGGGCTCTGTGCTGACTGCCAGCTCAGAGCCTGGAGCCTATTCCCGAGTCTGTGTCTCCCTCTCTCTCTGATCCTCCCCTGCTCACGCTGTCTCTCTCTCCTAGAAATAAATAAAAACATTAAAAAATATAAAAAAATAAATAAAATTGCAAAATGATCACTGCTCTTAATTTAACATAAACAATATGGCAACAATGGAAAAAATAGCAACTTCAAACACTTCCTTACTTTCTGACACTACAGAATCTCATGTGTATCACTTGCTCCACTTCAGCCATTTCTTCACTTGGAAGCCCTGGTTCCTCTTGTCAGAGAAGGGTGATGCTACATGCTAGCTGGGCACACTGCTACTATGGGAGAATTATTTTTAGCAGAGTAAGTATGTCTAGAAACAGAGATCTCTGAGACAGAGAAAGATTAATCTCATCCTTCAGAAGTATTTATTGAGAGTCCACAATCTCTCAGATACTGTTCTGTATATGGGAGAGTCATCAGTAAATTAAACAAAAGAAATCTGCCTTCACGAGGCTGATATTCTAGCAGCAGATAAAAGCAATAAATAAATGCAGGATGGTAAATAAATAAAACTTTAAGAAAAATAAGGATGAAGGGTGGCCACATTATAGAATGTGACATTTTGACAAAATCCTTTAAGGGAGGACTGAGCCCTGCACACTGGCTGGAACAGCTCTCCTTGTCAGTTGATTATGAGCATCATAATCAACAGGGCAATTGAAGGACAGGAGTGCTGAAGACAGACCCCAAATCAGTAGATCTGATTATCTGCAGTAAGAGCCCAAGAAAGATTTGAGTAATCTCACTCGTAGAGAGAAAACAGGGAACACAGCAAGCCTGAAGACACTAAGATAGAAATGAGCTCTGTGTGATACAAGGAAAAAGACAAGTGTAAACCCAGTTTTATCAACTAGTGGCACGGTAAACCATACGGTCCATAGGAAGGGGAGGGGTAAAAGATGTTAAGTCTTTGAAGCCAAACTAGTAACTTGGATTGTACTTTATTACTGATAGGAACCCATTCTGGAAATAAAGGAATTAAATGATCTAACTTATCCTTTTTAAAAATATCATCCCTCTTTTGGCTTTTGGCTTGGAAGAGGTAAGGCACAATTGTCTTCAGGTGTCCCAAATCCAGTTTATCCAGCACCAGCCTCCTCTGCCATGCAACCTACATTTGACCTCAATGAGACCAAAGTCATATACCTGAGGTGAACCAGTGGAGAAGTCAGTGCCATGTCTTCCCTGGCCCTGAAGATCAGCCTTCTGGATGGGTCTCCAAAAAAGGTTGGTAACGACATTTCCAAGGCAACCAGTGATTGGAAGGGTCTGAGGATTATAGTGAAATTGACCATTCAGAACAGACAGGCCAGATTGAATTGGTACCTTGTACCTCTGTTCTGATTATCAAGCCCTCAAGGAATCACCAAGATGCATAAAGAGGCAGAAAAACATGAAGCATGGTGGCAATATCACTTTTGATGAGATTGTCCATGTTGTTTAATAGATGTGGCACTGATCATTAGCCAGAGAACTGTTTGGAACCATTAAAGAGATCCTGGGGACTGCTCAATCCGTGCGCTGCAGTGTTGATCACCCTCCAGGTATGATTTTAACTATTTTAACGATAGGAGAGGAAAACCCCTATTCTGCTTACATCCCTAATACTACAAAAGCCAACCCTGACCTCTCTTATGAGCTATCACTAGATCCCCTAGATCCCGCTGCTTCCTTGTCTGCTGTCCTTTGAACTCTAACAGACACCCCAAACTTATCTATAACCAAGTTCCTGATAGGTCTTCGGGCCATTTCCTTATGCAATATCTTTAATTCATTCACTCTATATCACCAGGTACTAATAGAGTTGCTCTGGCCCTTCAAGGCGTCTTATTGGAGTCCCTGAGAAGTTATGACTACAAGCTGAGCCTCCAAAAGTTTATGGCCAAAAATGAAATCAGAGTGAATTTAGACTGAGGGCCCTAAACACCTGACAAACTTTCTGTGGGACTCTCATCTTAAGCCATAAAGAACCTCTATGTAGAATTTCCCATAGAAAGCCAGCATCTTACAAGGGAACAAGTATCCTTGTAAACAAAAAAATAGAACAAGAATAAGCAGAAATAACAAACAAAACACTAGGACTTTAAGCAGGGGGGTTATCAAAAAATATGACAAAACATATAAATGAGATGTGAGAATGTATGAAAACTGTTCAGGATGTTTTTCCATTAAAAAAATTTGTTTGAATAAACAAAAATGCTAAGAAGTTATTTGTTAATTTTTTAAAATATTTATGCTTGAGAGAGAGACAGAGCATGAGTGAGGGAAGGGTAGAGAGAGAGAGGGAGACACAGAATCTGAAGCAGGCTCCAGGCTCTGAGCTGTCAGCACAGAGCTGAATGAAGGGCTCAAACCCGTGAAACATGAGATCATGACTTGAGCCGAAGTCAGACACTTCACTGCTTAACTGAGACATCCAGGAGCTTCAAGAAGTTATCTTGTTCTTAACAAAAGGTATTTTCATCTCGATCAACAACAACAAATAACTCATTGAAAGAAAACATTGAAATACTTAACAAAATAACAATTTAAAAGAATTGAACAATCATAAACCCCCAAAATATAAATGTATTAAAAAACACAGGACAGGAGGGGCACCTGTGTGGCTCAGTTGGTTAAGTGTCAGACTTTGGCTAAGGTCATGATCTCGCATGTTGTGGGTTCGAGCCCCATGTCAGGCTTTGTGCTGACAGTTAGCTCAGAGCCTAGAGCCTGTTTCAGATTCTGTGTCTCCCTCTCTCTCTCTTAGAAATAAATAAAACATTTAAAAAATTTAAAAAAACCCACAGAACAGGAATAACAGATGACATTACTTCTATATAACTAAATGCTCCAGAGATTATGAGAATATAAACTACCCCATTAATTGGCATTTTTACAGAAAGACCTCATAAATATAATATCAAAAGCTGAAGGCAGAGGTAGGCCCATGTTTTGTGGGACCTGAAATATACACAATGTAGGGAACTCTAAGAAAAATAAAAATTATCAAGCTAACATTTGTAGCAAAAATTCATAATTGAGTGAGAAATTAAAGATTTTAAACATGTGTAAATATCACAAACATAAATCAAGGGAAATATCTTTAATATTACTGTATGTTATAATTTATTTTCATTATATTACAAATAATAGCTAATTTCATTTTACTCTAGCATGGCTGTTAGAATTATTAATAGTTTCAAAAAATATTTCGGCTTCACAATTTTTAAAAATTATTGCTGATCTATCATTTTTACTGCCATTTCTGGCACACTGTACGTGTTTCTAGGAGATAAACCCTTAACCCTTGGTTCTGTCTTGATCCTCTTCCTCTCCCATGAGACCACCTAACTGTCCTTATGGAGGAAAGATATCTCATTTTAATATTAACCAAAGAAAGCTGTTGTTCCTCTATTAACTTCAGACAAAAATGAACCAAAGGCAAAAAGGATTTCTAAAGGAAAAGATGTTTACTTTGTAAGAATCAGAAGTTCAATTTATCAGCAAGCTATAACAATTTAAAATTTGTATTCACCTAATGATATCATCTTAAAATGTGTACAATATGAGAAACCTATAACAAATAAATAAAGCTACCACCATAGCAGGAGACTTTAAATGCTAGATCAAATATGAAAAATATCAGAAAAGTTGAGCAACATGATTATCGAAGTCAACCTTAACTCCCATTTCATACATAATAGTCAAAACATGGTTGATATACAAGATCATAAAGAAAAATTCCACATGGTCCATGAATGTACTTTATAACAACATTTTGAAGGTAATATCTGCCCTTTTTACTTCCAACTTCTCCATCACACACTCACGTGCGCATGTACACACACACACACACAGTTTCTCATCTGACCCCAAAAAGGTGGTTTTAAGAGAAAATTACAAGCTTTGAAAAAAGTGGCATCTTTAAAAATGACCTGAAAAAGTCAATTATCTATTCCTTTATTGTAATCATTATTTGTTGACGGATCTAATATATCTTAGAATAATTTCTATAACAAAAAATCATGTATACTCTAATGCTAAGACTTAAGATAGGGAATGGTAACAGACATCAAAGGGCCCTAAAAGTCCATTATCATTCACTTCAGCTGTTCAGAATCCCAGCTGTGATCTAGTTAATCTGTGAGACCATTGCCCCAGGCATTTATAGTATTTCCTGGAAAAACTCCCTAGAACCCCACTTCAAATCTACTGCTGCCTTAAACAGCCAACTGTTTCATTTTAAAGATTCTAGTGATTTTTAAATTGCCTCTATTAAAGAGGGAGTAATTGGTAAAAAATCCCTAAGGGTAGTGACTAGGAAAAAAACTAACTGGTAATAGCAGGGAATTACACAAAAATGCCAATGAATTTTCTGATTGATGGAACTGAGGTACAACTAAAGTTAAATATATAAGGATGCTATCACTGGATGAAAAGAGACCAAGGCACAAGCATTCACACACGTACATACACACACACCAAGGGGCGGTGGGGGAAATTTTAAAAGCAATTTCTCTGCTTTTTAAGTTATGTCACATGTTATATCAAATGAGTTTTGGCCATCAAGATCCCAACATCTACTTGGAAAAAATTATTTTCAGTGTCTTTTCACCTATAACAATTACTTCTTCACAAATTAAAATATGCTTACTTTATTTTTTTTTATTTCTAGGAGAGAGAGAGAGAGACAGCGTGAGCAGGGAGGGTCAGAGAGAGAGGGAGACACAGACTGAAACAGGCTCCAGGCTCTGAACTGGCAGTCAGCACAGAGCCCGACGCAGGGCTCGAACCCACGAACCGCGAGATCATGACCTAAGCGAAAGTCGGACGCTTAACCGACTAAGCCACCCAGGCGCCTTTCTTTTTTTTTTTTTTTTATTTCTAGGAGAGAGAGAGAGACAGCGTGAGCAGGGGAGGGTCAGAGAGAGAGGGAGTAAAATATGCTTACTTTCAACACTAAAGAAATCAGGACAAGAATATGGACATTATCAAAAGCAAAGAATAAAAACTCTGAGATGACTAGGATATGTCAACAAAAACAGTATACATCCTAACATTGTAACAACCTCCATTTCTCCAATAGTACATGCATACACACACTTACATAAGAAGTTTGAGCACAGCACTACATTTTAACATACCTTTAGTGTTCTGCTTCAAGTAACTAATAACATAATGATAGAACCATGTAGGATCCATGATATATTTTACTTTTGTTGACTGCTTCTGCTTGTTTTGTATCTTGTAGTTTTAAAAGCAATTATACCATAATATTAGGGCAGTACATTGACATTTAACTTCTTGACTACAAACAGAACCTAAAAGAGGAAGTTAGTTTCTGCCAAGATTCCATAATACTGACATTAACAAAGTAAATACATCTTTGTTCCTAGCATATAGCACACTTGCAAATAATACCTTTAAATTGAATTTTGTTTTTCTAAGGTCTAAGTAAAATACATCTGGCAGATTAGCAGTGTTAGGCATATTCAACTCATTTAGACCCATCTAAAATCACTTCATTGGCTGCCCCTTCTATGTGAGGTTCATTGTCAATAACTCCAATAGCACTGAAGTCTAACACTACTACTAAGGAGCAAATCATGAAATGACAAATATCATTCACCAACTTGATAGCTCCTACTTAACTAGATTTTCTGAAGAAAGGTAATTCTGAAAAATTTCTATAAATGGACTTTTCTTAGGTAAAAACAATAGAGCAGAACCGTTAGAGTTTTAAGACTACATTTTTAGGTAAGGTCATATCACATTTTATTATTCTTTATTTTTACCTTCTTTTTAAATTCTTTTTGGTGAAAGTTTATGAGGACAAATATACCCACAGGCATCACTTTCTATCAGCCTTCCACTACTCAGTGAGCTAACTTGTCACTTCTCAGATGCCTGGGTACCAGGCGGAGAGCCAAAAACCCTGAGTGACTGGCAAGCTCCATGATTGTGTTGATGTTCTGTGATACCTCTCTAGCTGTTGTCACCTTGAATCCATCTATTTGTAGTAAATAGAAGAACTGCTCGGGTAAATTTTCTCCCCTCAAAGTCTTTCCTCTAAGCACAATACTGGAAGTATTCTAGATCTCTACAAAATATATATGGACTAATATATACAAAGAGAATGAAGAGCAACCACATTAAAATAGATGTCACCAAAATGTTTGAAAAACATTTTAAAAATGCTGTATATCTGTGTTAAAAAAAAAAAAACTAAACTGATCTCTAGTGCTAAAAATGAGAAATTACCCACGGGTGGTAGGTTAGGACTATAAGAAAGCAACAGGTAGCCTTCTGAGGGGTAGATAACACTTTTTTCTTGATCTGGGCACTGATTCAAGTAAATACCATTAGAAAGTAAGTTAATTTTTGCAATTAATTTCAAAGTAGAGAGTAGCTAGAGAAATATTCATCACACAATTAGGTACTTTGGGTACTGAATTTTTCTTGTCACTGGGATGCCCTTTATAAAATATGTAATTCAACACTTATTTTTAGCAAGAAGTATTTTGCAAAAGTTTTCAAAATCTTAAGGACCAAATAACTAACTTAGATATAGTTGTAACTAGTTTCGGCATCTTAATTTTGTACAAAGTTTATATGTTTGGAGACTAATGGAAAGGATTTAGTACGTGATAAAGTACACAAGTCAGGAAATGTCAAACAAAGAAAAGTAATCATGTTTCCTTTGTAGTTATTTGTATTTGAGGGTCCACTACTTGCCAAAACCTTCTCTCAGCTTTCATTTCTTCAGTTGTCCTCATGATTTCTATTCAGTAGTTGAATAGTCGGGATCTTAATAGGAAAATTATAAGCAGAGGATTTTATGTTTGAAAAGAAACAAGAGTAAATTACTAAGTTATATCAATTACAATTAATTCCAGATTTATAATAGAAAAACTAGAAATAGAGGCCATGGTTTTTATAAATAATGGATAAGAATAATTTGTGTATTTAGCTACATTTTTCCTATTATGAAAAATGTCAAGGAAAGTGTTTTTCATGCTCTCTATTTAACACACTGTAATAGGGATGCATTTAACATCAATTTTCTGTTCTTTATCATAGATGTCATTTCAAAAGTATATGACAGATTATTTCTCATACATAAAAAAGTAAGTGATGATTTACTCTTAGTGGAGAACCAGTAGAAGATTTTTTTAAAGAGACATTACTGCAGAAATGATGGGGCCTTATCAAAGACAACACATACTTGGTCTTTCTCTCCTAGGAAATACAACTTTTCAATGTTATTTGCTCAATCCAGTGCTACTGAGCATAGCTCTTTATCTCCCTACTCCTTTCTTAAGAAAATGAAATCCCTGAATATGAAAGTACACTGCTGGAATCTTCCTCAGAATCTGTCTTGGGCTCTATTTTAGAAGATCACTCATCTTTTGACTCTTTACTGCAGAGTTTTCCCCCAGAAACTGTGATATCTTTCTGCTCCACCAACTGGGTCTCCTCTCTATGTTTGCCACAGAATATGAAATATCCTCCTGCTTCCAGAACTTGGCTTTATAACAGACAACATGTAGTCAGCAACATTCACTATCTGTTCAAGAAACTCCACCTCGGGCATCTCCTCTCTGGAATATGGTGTGAGGATTTTCATGGACCCTCTCCCCAATGAAACAACTGCACTTAGTGAAAATTATAAAAATACCTAACAATTTGAAGCCTCTAAAAATTGTCAGGGCATACAGTGAATGGAAACACATTTAAGAAAATCTACCACATCTTAGTAAGAACAGCAAAGGGATATGGCATTTCAGCTATGACCCCCCCACCTCCACCCAGGTCTACAATGATGTAACCTGTCCTCCAAACTGATTCATGTTCCTTGAGCAACTGTGGGTTTCAACTTCCATAATTCATTTTTGAATCTTATTAGGCAAATGTAAAAGGATATTTTATAATCTGGGGTTATAGACAATGATTGTATTTTAAAATTGATTCAAGTTGCCGGATTGCTCACTCATCAGAAATCTTGCTTGGAGGAACGTTCCATTTGATTGGTGCCTACTATGAGCTAGAGAAGAAGAATAGTAATATCACAAGAAATCTCATCTCCAAGAGATCTGGAGATTGAAACAAAGAATTAAGAAGTACACAATTACACAACCATATACATCCATTATATCTGAGCAAATAAATTATTGGAACGTAAATCAGAAGTTTCATTTATTCATCAATGAGTATAGAATGAGAAGATCCATGAGTCTCAAAGATCTAAAAGAACATTTGCCAATGTATATCTAACAGTAAGTAGAATGTCTATCTAAGACTGTCCACAATTAGCATTTATGGTTTTGTCTGAAAACTACATTATCTAACCAAATTGTATACTTCTAAGAAGTAGACCTCACTGTGACAATAAGAAATTTATCAAAGACAAAGTGATTTCTCTTATACATGCAGTTTTAAATTTATAATATTCCATGTTTTTAATCTCTGCTTCCACTCCTAAGTATATACTGTGTGTAAAATGAGGAATCCCCATGTCAGGGACAATTTTCTACTACAGAAGGAATCATTAGCTGTTCTTGTTATTGGTCTTGAAAAAATTCAATTTGGGTTCTGGATACCTCTGTATTGTATGTCAAGACCTCTTGTCAAAACAATCAGGTGTCAAAACAGATCACAGATAAATTAATACAACCTATAACTATGAAGATAAAACAAGATAAAATTTGTGTATTGAATCAATAAAACAGAATAAAGCAGTGCAAATATTTTTCTGTGAAACCTCATTACAGCTATGACAATTGACTTTTTTTTTTTTTTGGAGTTTCTTTATTATATTCCATCACACAGTATTGGGTCCACAGATATACTGTTGTCTCTGAAATGTTAACACTAATGATTAAAGTCATTTAAAAATCAAGTTATTTTCTCAGTGCCCTGGAAAAGTGTGAAATTGAGGTATCTTCACATACACACACACACACACACATACACACACACACACACACTAAAGCAGGACAAATATTGATCCCCTAAATTATTAACTGAATAATTCCTAAGTTTGGAATGAAATCAAGAGCCACAGTGTGGGATCAGAAGAACTGTAACATAATAGATTCTAAAAACACATTATGTGGGAGACAACTTAAGTGCAAAGTTAGGTAAGCTACTGGATGAAAATGCTAGGATGAGCTATTAACATGCGTTGAGTGTGATTTACCAGTAGCCAGGATTTCCCCATTATTCTTCTAAATCACCATTCCTTTGTGCTAATGAACAAATTAATTTCTCATTTTGTAGCCTTCTTATCTACAACATTAAAGTCTATCAATTCTTACTTATCCCTACAACACCCACATATAAAGGGACCAAAGTCACTTTCTATTTAATCTAGCCTGCTGTAAATATAAACCCTTGCTTAACAAGCAGCCTAGACATTACTATCTCTTGCAGACACTATAAACCCCCCCTTCTCAGCAGCTTGCAGGAATCAGAAATATCATATGACACATTGCATGTTTGCAGGGAGATGATGTTCAATTATAATAAATGTAAAATACACTGCTGAATAGATTGGGTACAGGCAGGAAACTATGACTTGAGGGAACACTGTCTAGGAATCAAAGTTTAACAAGTTATAAAAATAGGAAGTTAGGACAAGAACAAAAAGACATTTTAAATTAAGGTTTTAAAATGCTGTCAAATATTCAGTTCTTACTTTATTTCTATAGTAAAAGATCACTTGCCCTGATTTCTATAAATACTTTAATGAATTTTAACATCAGTTACTTACAAACAATCCCACTTTTTATATAATTAAATGATGAGTAATCCTTCTGGTAGAGGTAATTTGCACATAAAAAATGCAAACTGATTGAACTTCGAAGTGGCATATATTTTCTTTTATGTTTATGATTTAGTAACAAAGACTACCTCATGTTTGGTGAATTGCTTCCCCTTCAACATGTGTTTTACTTCTAATAGTTCCTAAGGAAATGCGTAGAGGAGAGAGAGGATGGCAAATAGAAATCTTAATTTAAGAACAAGATTTCAATCCAGGCATAAAGTACTAAGACACTGGCTACAATACACATACAAAATAATCATTGTTCTCAGTAACTCCAAAGCACAGCATAATTCTAGATAAAAATTCATCATTGTATCATAGGATCTTAAGGTAAAATATTTATGTACTATTTGTTTCCTAAGTGAATTTGTTTTTCACTTTTCATATTGAATTATTGTATTCATTATTAACATATCTAAAAACATAACAGTTGATAACCTTGAACTCGGCTAGTTTATAGTAAAAGGACTATTGAAGGAAATTATACTGAGAATGCCTCTGTATAGCTTTACATAGGCTCTATAATTAATGTTAACTATAGAAGTATAGTATAAATTGACACTTTGAATTTGCTGGTATAATCCTTTTGATTGCCATAGGAGAAAAAATTGGGGATCCTGTGATGGCCAACTATTGTGTGGAATATGGCATATTCTTTTAGACTATTCCAACAATTTAATGAGCGTAGATTTTCCCTAATATAATCCCTGAGGCTTATGATTTCTCTTAAAAATAAATCTTATTTACAAAAACAGTTTCATCCTTGTTTAAAGAACTATAAAAATTCTTTATATCCTTCACACACACGTGTACTTGCTGTAAAGAGGAGAAACACAGTATCACTTATTACGTTGTTTTCAATTAACTTAAAAAGAATTCTTCCTTGTATAACTGGTGAAAAATAAGTGATGTATTGTGTCTACCATAATTTCACACCCAGATATATAACATGCATATGATACATAAAAGCTCACTCAGTTAACCCTGTACTACTGACCACTGGACTCCATGGTATTTTTTTTGTAATATTTATTTTTGAGACAATGAGAGATAGAACATGAGTAGGGGAAGGACAGAGAGAGAGGGAGACACAGAATCTGAATAGCGCACCAGGCTCTGAGCTGTCAGCACAGAGCCTGACACGGGGCTTGAATTCATCAACCACAAGATCATGACCTGAGCTGAAGTCAAACATTCAACTGACTGAGGCACTCGGGTGCCCCTCCATGTTATTTCATAAATGCAGCAGATATGCTTCCTCAGAGCTCTTGAACTTGCCTGCCCACTGCTGGAATGTTCTTCCCAATGTACCTTGCTTTTTTTACTTTTATTTTTGATGATTATCTCTGGATGAAATATCACCTAATCAGTGTTACTTTCCTGACTACTATATAAAACATTTCAGCACAACTTGGCCATCCCTTCATTTGATTCCCCTTGCTCTGTTTTATCATTCTCCATAGCACTTCCATTACGAGGTTAATTTCAGGTTTATTTTTTATCTACTGTCTGTCTTCCTATTACTGGGACACTAGTATGTAAGCTTCATGAAGGCAAAGTTAGTTTTGTTTTGTCTTCAGATATAATACAGATCTTCATCAACTTACAATGGAGTTACATCTGGATAAGCCCATCATAAGTTAAAAATATTGTAGGGGCTCCTAGCTGTGTCAGTCAGTTGTCTCTGACTTTTGCTCAGGCCATGATCTCTCAGTCTGTGAGTTTGAGCCCCACGTCAGGCTCTGTGAAGACAGCTCAGAGCCTGGAGCCTGCTTCAGATTCTGTGTCTCCATCTCTCTCTGCCCCTCCCCTGCTCGCACTCGGTCTCCTTCTCTCTCTCTCTCAAAAAAAACCCAAACAAACAAACATTAAAAAATGTAAATTGATAATGCATTTAATATACCTAACTTACCAGACATCATAGCTTTGCCTAGCCTTGCTTAAACATGCTCAAGAGAGTTATAATAGCCTACAGTTGCTCAAGATTATCTAACACAAAACCTATTTTATAATAAAGTACTGGATATCTCACATAATTTATTGAATACTGTATTGAAAGTGAAAAACAGAATGTCATAAGTGTATCTATTTTTTACCCTTGTGATTGCAGGGCTGACTAGGTGCTACAGCTCACTGCCACTGCCTGCCATCATGAGTATGGAACCACATATTGCTAACCTGGGAAAAGGTCAAAATTCAAAGCATAGTTTCTACTGAATGTGTATTACTTTCACACGATCATCAAGTCAAAATGTTGTAAGTCAAATAATCATTAACCAAGGACCATCTGTATCTCTGGAGCTAATACTACACTTTGGCACATTCTTTAACTAGGTTTGAAAGAATTATAGTCAGTTTATGCAATTGATATTTTTTTCATTTTTTATAGTTTTTATTTATTTTTGAGACAGAGAGAGACAGAGTATGAGTGGGGGAGGGGAAGAGAAAGAGGGAGACACAGAATCTGAAACAGCCTCCAGGCTCTGAGCTACCAGCACAGAACCCGATGTGGGCCGAACCCATGAACCACAAGATCATGACCCTGAGACAAAGTCAGACACTTAACCAACTGAGCCACCCAGGTGCCCCAACAATCAATATTATTTTTATAAACTCAGTTAATACGTGAAGAACTACTAGAACTCCCCCAATACTCCCTTACATTTGATACAAATCTTTCTTTACGCTTTAGCACTTTTAAGTCATTTACTCCTTTTTTTTTTTAATGTTTTTTATTTATTTCTAGGAGAGAGAGAGACAGCATGAGCAGGGGAGGGTCAGAGAGAGAGGGAGTCACAGACTGAAACAGGCTCCAGGCTCCGAGCTGGCAGTCAGCACAGAGCCCGACGCGAGGCTCGAACCCACGAACCGCGAGATCATGACCTAAGTGAAAGTCGGACGCTTAACCGACTAAGCCACCCAGGCACCCCTTAAGTCACTTACTCCTTATCTCAATTTCAGCTCTTTTCCTCATCACTGTATTTCAACAGGGACATTTTCCATTGACTTCTTTTTCATATGTTGTATAATGCTTCACCTGTAATACTTTGCAATCATTTCTATCATATTTTTCTTCAATGCTGTCCTTTTCAACATCAAAAAGCTCATACTCCATTGTGGCCACAGGGAATTTGCTTCTTTATCCCTGACATTTTGCTATGTATCGACTTTTTTGCTTCTTTTCATTTGCACCTCCTTTTGTGACCATACATGGTTTAAGTGTAGGAAGATAAAGTGAAAACTACACAGTTCAAGCGAAATCCTCTGGAAGAAGCAATTTGAATTTACATTCCCATTTGACCATATGTCTATCACCCTAGAGAACATTGTATCATTGAATCAAAATTTGAGAAACCAATCAATTTGGTTTGTAAGAAGCCAGTCTAGAAAGCTCCAAGTGTATTTATTTCTTAATGTTTAAATGTACTGTGTGCAAGATCAATCTGAGCAAAATGCAATGAATGCATTGATCCTTTCCAATGTCTTTCTCTCCCATTACATTCTGATCAATAAACCCTTTTCCCACTTTAACTCTGAAATCCCCTCAAAAGAGCAGCCCAAAATTTTTGGAGTAGTTTCAATCAGGTCTTATAGACCTTTGCAATTCTTCAATTTTATTTTCCTTGGCTTCTGGAGTTTGGGCGTAAGTTTAAATGACATTGAGAAAGACTGACAAGATGGACCACTTTACATTAGATTATCTACACTGCTTTAGAAAGACAGTTATTCTTGGGGCACCTGGGTGGCTCAGTCGGTTAAGTGTCTGACTTCGGCTCAGGTCATGATCTCACGGTTCATGGGTTCAAGCTCTGCGTCAGGCTCTGTGCTGAAGAGTAGATCAGAGCCTGGAGGCTGTTTCAGATTCTGTGTCTCCCTCTCTCTCTGACCCTCCCCTGCTCACGCTGTCTCTATCTCAATATCAAAAATAAATAAAACATTTTTAAAAAATAGAAAGTTATTCTGGTGCCAGAGGCTTTTTTACTCTTTTTCTCTCCACATCTACTTACATTAATTTAATTAGATCTATGTAATTATTTGTCAAAACGTATTAAGTGAGCACCATGAGTCTTCAGATTTGCTGAAAGAGCAATATACCAGTAGCTTTCTCTCCTATGCTATCCAACAATGGCATTTGTGGATGCTAAGTCCAATGCTACCAGATATCTCAGATGTTTCTAGGCAAATTATTCTCTTACATACAAAAAGTAGTATTGCACTTTGTACCATTTTTGCTAAAATCACTTTTCATGATATTTTAATCTTCCAACAATTTTTTTTTATTTTTTTAATGTTTTATTTATTTCTAGGAGAGAGAGAGAGAGAGAGACAGCATGAGCAGGGGAGGGTCAGAGAGAGAGGGAGTCACAGACTGAAACAGGCTCCAGGCTCTGAGCTGGCAGTCAGCACAGAGCCCGACGCGGGGCTCGAACCCATGAAACGCGAGATCATGACCTAAGCGAAAGTCGGACGCTTAACCGACTAACCTACCCAGGCGCCCCTAATCTTCCAACAATTTTTGAATGAGAATCACTCTGACTCTTAGGGATTTCTACTATGACTAAAGGAATTAAGACTGTGGTTATTTGTTCACCTCCCTTTTAACTATTTCAAGGACCTCATGAATGTAAAGTAATATGCTTTATGCTGTGGGAATATAAATAATTATTATATAGGATCTGTGTTTACAAATAACTTCTGAAATAGCCAGGAGGGTAATTTAAAATGGAAAAAGGCAACAATAAAAGGTGGGGCATGCAGATGTCCGATATCTGATACTATTAAGTGCTTTAGGAGTTTATCAAGTGGTACCACTAAATAATTTGGTAATTTAAAATATTTTTTAGGGGTGCCTTGGTGGCTCAGTCAGTTAAGCGTCCAACTTAAGCTCAGGTCATGATCTGAGCTCACAATCCTTGGGTTAGAGCTCCAGATTGGGCTCCGGATTGGAGCCTGTTTCAGATTCTGTATCTCCCTCTCTCTGCCCCTCCCCAGCTCGTGCTCTGTCTCTGTCTCAAAAACAAATAAATGTTTAAAAAAAATAAGATATTTTTAAAAAAGATGTTTGAGTTATATAAGAGGCCAAGCAAAGTAAGAAGAACATCTACACAAGAAGGGTTGGCCCAGCATTAGTTTAAGAGCCACAGAAGAGTGGTTCTTGAAGAATTACACTGGAATAGGCAGAAAGGAATGACATGAGCATTACGGGAGGAAGGGAGAAAGCCCAGCAAGAATGTTATTCATACATAGTACACAGCATAAGAGAGAGGCTACTCTAGCCAGAATTTCTATTGAGATACCTTGGGAGATAAAATTGGAAAGATATACTAAACTGTTTCTAGATTCCCAATTGATTCAGCTCTTTTACACATCTCCAGTCTGCCTAAAATGCAAATTAAGCATGTGTGACAATTGCTTCTAAGTCCATGCTTAGAGTACTTTACTCAAAATGGTATTCATGGCCTTCTATGAACCACTCAAGGAGGGCCACCTGATCAAAAGTGATCAAGGAAGACATCAGTGTGAAGGAGCAGCCAGGCAATATCAAACCCCATTAGGGTGAGTAAGGCATCCACATCAAGGACTGAACACTGGGTCTAAGCCCTTGGGTAAGGTGAGGAGGGTGTCCAGACAGGAGAGGCAGCTCAGCAGAGGATGTTAGAAGAGCAATTGTATGTGAAGTAGGGTTGGTAGCAGTGCTAGAAGATTGTTTATATGGATAAGAATTCAAACAAATATATTGACAAATAGAAGATTCTCATTGTGACAAAAGGGATCTACAATTATTAAAATGCAGAAACAAATGAAATATTTGCTAATAGTATCAGTGGGAATTCATGGTTTTCTGTCAATATAGATATAATTACAGATGTAAAGGATAGACATATGTGCGTAATATATGAACATATTCTCTAGCTCTGTCTGATAACAAGGCCTTGTAGCTATTTACCAAATATGTAGATACAGGTTTATATATATTATTTTCTACTTCTTTCCATTTCTGATGAAATGGCTGATTCCATGACTGTGTAACATAAGGTATAGAAGAGGAGCTTGTATCTTTAGTCAGAAAGCAAAGAAATACTTAAAACCTGATGGATGTGCCAGATGTTCTTGGGAGATAGCCTTCCCCTGGCCAAATATGGGACAATTTCATAATCAATATAAATAATGGTGGGTTATTATTATCTACTGAATAAAATAGGAAACTAAATATCTTCAATATAGTTAAAATATTGGTGAGGAATATTTATAAAGCTTCAAACACCAAATGATAACAAAGGGAAATAACGTTCAGGGGAGAAGCCTGATCCATAACCTCTTAAATGATGAAAGTGGACATAACCAGTAATGGAACAGCTCAACATTATGTTCCACTTGATCAGAAGCAAGAAAAATCACATGGAATCTTCTTCTCTGATATTCCTGCTAAGGATACAGAAATTGAATCTAATTTTGAGGAATATCAGTAAGCCCAAATTGAAGGATATTTCATAAAATATCATGCCTATAACCTTCAGAAGTATCAAAATCATGAGAGTCAAGAACACACAGAATAATTGTTCAAGAAAGAAGGAATCTAAAGACACATAGCAAGTAAAGGCAACACAGGATTCTGAACTAACTCCTTCCTTTATAAAGGATGCTTTTGGAGAATCTGGGAAAACTACAAATGGGATGTGATCATCATTCTGCAGATGGTAATTATGTATCATTGTTAATTTCCTTACTTTCATGCTCTGTACTGTGATTATGTAGGAGAATGTGCTTTTGTGTATGGAGTGCATACTAATGTACTTGGAGGTGACAGGTTATGACATAGGAAAATGATTCTAATAAGATAGCTCAGGTAAAACAAGTCTTTGAACTGTATCTGAAAATTTTCTACAAATTTGATGCTGTTTCAAAAAACGTATTTTGGAGAACATTACATTATAAAAGAAAAAGAAAGGAATACAGAAACCTTTCAATTTGAAGGTTACACATATGAGAAGCAGGACTTAAAAAGCCAAATACCTCAGGATTTTTTGTGCAAATTAAAGATTTCTTTGTGCAATAATAAAGCCTCTCCATTTCTGTGACTAAAGATTTTAACAGTTGGCACATGAATTGGGCAGGATGGGGGAAAAAAAGCAATAGCTGCGAAGAAGTGGGACACAAGAATGCAGGAAACTGAAGATTTTTCTCCTTCAGGATGCAGCCAATGGTTAACCTTGAAAGTTGTTGAGTCCCAGAACAGGCATTATCATATCTAGTGCTATATCTGAAGAGAATCATTTAACCATAGGCTTGAATGAGTGTTTGGGTTTTTTAATTTGCACATTTACTTCAAAAAATATGTGGTGCATTTTTGTTCCTACACCTTTATAATTTGGTTGCTACATACACAGAATTTTTATTGTTAAATTAAAGTGAGTTACAATGGTTTCTTAGGCTAGTTGTGAATTGCTTTCATTGGATAAATTAATGAATAATCAAGTTAACCTTTCCTGATTGTTTTACAGAAATCTAATAGGGTTAGGTGTACACGACAGTTTACATCTTATTTATTTTGATTTATTATAGAAGGGAAGGGGGAGTTTGATTAGGAAACGATGTGCAAGTCATTAACATTAGTACTTTTCTCTGATAAAATTGAATGAATTATGTTTCACAAAATATATGAAGAAGTCAAATGATTGATGTTATTTTCTTATTGGTTGTCACAAATGTAAAGTCCACCAACTTATTGACTTAAATCAAGTTCCAGTGAGTCTTATCATTGTATTTACCAAGCTGTCATGGCTGTGTGTGAAGGAAATCTGAAAAATACCATGCAAACCAATACGTGGAAAAACTAAAGTTCAAGAAGTTTAATGACCTTTTTTTGTCTCAGTAGCCACACTGCCAGTACAGTTCAGTTGTCTGAATTTAAGTAATTGATTCTCTATTGCATATAATGTGACATTTCTCTCTATCCCCCAGAAGCTTTTCCATTGACATACAAAAATCCATTTTATTTATCGAGTAGTTACAGAAAGCAAAATACTCTGTGATGGACTACAATAATATAAAATCCATAAGACATAGATCATACTCTAAATACCTTAAGAGAAAAACAAAGCAGTTTATGAATTTACACTGAGATTTTCAGATAACAGAATTACAATAGCCACATGGCATAGAAGTTGGATCTTAAAGACTACCTAGGCTGTTAACATGTAGAGTTATCCTAAGAGTGGAAATGATAAGATTAAGGAAATTAAATTGGGGGGGGGGGATGGTCAGCCACATGAGGAAACAGTTTTGTTCTTCACTTGGTTGGTAGGGACATGAGAGATCAGTAGAAACTTATGTCCGTAACATATATTCTGGTCAGAAACTGGAGGGCATTACAACTAAATTAATAATAGACCAAATAGATCACTGCAACCATATCCCAACTGTGTGAGACAGTAGGCTAAATTAAGTTGTAAACATTTTTGATAAACAGGATGAGCCAACTAAAACCTATCACAAAGATAGGATAGACAGGATTTTGCGAGCAAAATGACACAAAGACAAGACACACAAAAGACAGACAAAGACACAACTCTAGCCAGAGGGAGAAAACTCTCCGCAAGCCCCCTTGAGGTTTATTTTTATACCCCGGTAGCTGGATACATACTGAAATCTACGAAATGTATTCTTTTACCAAATAAGGACAAAAAGCCAAGCACATTCCAAGGATGGGGGAGACCAAAGGGAGGAAGTGACCACAGCATGTTTACTAAGAGGCCTGCCCAAAATTCCAGCCTCTTCCTTATTTTTAAGGAGGGCATGTTCCCTCCTATGCGAGCGGATCATTAACCTTGGATATTGTATGCAGGCCTCTTGGTAGAACATTCTGTGCAGAGAGTCCTGTTTGCAGGCACATCTCTGCTTCCTTAACCATTCTTTCTCGTGGTCACTGTCAGGCTCCTACACAGGATGTGGCAACTGCTTGGATGTGGAGCACAAATGTGAGAGACAGCTCAAGAATTCATAAAGCCTTTGCACTTGAGTAACTAGGAGAATGGGGATATCACTAAAGGAAATGGGTTTATTTAAAGTTCATTTTCTTATTTTGAGTGAGCAAGCGAGGGAGAGAGAGCAAGAGCATGAATGTGTGCATAAGTCAGGGAGGGGGCAGAGAGAGAGGAGAGAATATCTCAGACAGACTCTGTGCTGTCAGTGCCCAAACTAGGGGCGGGGGGAGGTTGAGGGGCTAAATCTCACAAATGATGAGATCATGACCTGCGCAGAAATCAAGAGTCAGATGCTTAATTGACTGAGCCACACAGGTGCCCCAGGAAATTGGGCTTAAAGCAGAGGGTATTGGGAGAGAAGACAATTTTGAATATTACTAACCTACTAGTCCCTAGAATATGTTGCTCTGTCATTACACAGCAATGACTTAGTAGAGCAACCTTCCCCACTCCAAATGGGGAAAAGGAAAGGGAAGTTTCATGTAGATTTCCGATAGGAAATAGCTTGCCGTAAACCAACCAGAACTTCTCATTAAGTCAAACTCATGACCAAAACTGATAAAATGACTAGCTGCAACTCAGACATTCCCATTTGAGGACCAGGGAAGCAACTGAAAAAAAAATTTTTTTTAAATTTATAAGTTACTGTAATGTTTTAGATATTATACAAAAATCCTTTAGAAAAAAACTATAACTTATTTGGGTTTAAACATTTTCTACCACCAGTAGTAATTTTTGCACTGGATTTTCATAATCCAGAGGTTTAGAACAAAATGTTTTATATTGCCCATGTTTTTAATATAAAGGTCAGTGTAGGTTTTGCCTTTGGATTATACTTATATGTGGATTCTTAACTGGAAAACACATAGATATGTATTAGTATTTTAGCATCCAATTAAAGATTACTCTATCAATGCACCAACTGAAAAATTAAATCATTTTATTCCCTTCATTCCCAAGGCTGTTTTCTCAGACACTGCTGTTCAGTATTACTTTTAACTACTAATTTTTTTTCTAAAAACAGGATTTTCCCCCCTGACCAATTATTATAGAGATCACACTTTCAAGCAATACTCAGAAAATATTTAACTTTTTCTAAAGTCCAAATATTTTCTTGCTAGCCATTTAAAAATATATGAACATATCAGAACATAATAGAACAACAAACTTGTGTTCACTGTCTTCTTCTAATAGTAGGGTTTACAAAAAAGGATGCATGTGTTTCTTTTTCTATCCTACTATGTACTACACAAATATCACTGAAAATTTAATCCTATAGGAAACTAAGCATTCAAGTATAGTTTATTCAAATGCTGGGTCTGCCAATTGTGAGCTCTGTGGCCTTGGAAAAGTTACCCCAATCTTTTTGCATTTGATTTTTCTAATTCAAAAAATTAAGATAAAAATAGTAACTCCTTCACAGAATTGTAAGAACTAGATTAGATGACTTAGATGACGGTTGCCTTGGTGGGTCAGTCTATTGAGCATCTGACTTTGGCTCAGGTCATAATTTCACTGCTTCCCTGAGAAGTTCCAGCCCAGAGTCAGGCCCTGTGCTGACAGCTCAGAGCCTGGAGCCTGCTGCAGATTCAGTGTCTCAGGCTCTCTCTGCCCCTCCCCCACTCACATTCTCTCTCAAAAATACAACATTAAAGAAAGAATTAAATTACACATGATTTTTATGGTGTTGCGAGATTCATGGCAAGTATACAGTTAATATCAATGACCAAATCTTGTTTTGTTTGTATTGTTATTATCACATGCTGTGTGAGTGTCTCATGTCTGGGCATCTCTTTAAATTAAGTATTTCCAGCAACATCCACAGGATATTATGACCTAAACCTTAAATAATTCTCAAATGTGTTTTTCCCTCCCTCATTAATGTTGCTGGTGAAGGCTATCTCCCACAGGTGCTATGGAAATAAACTCCATCTTGCAATTTTCTAAACCTAAAATTAGGTCTCCATACCTGTGCTCTAGAAGCATAGAGGCACCATCATTTCAATGCCACTGAATAGCTGTATGTTGATTCTGCCCAATTAATAGAAATGCAAAAGTGGAAAGATGTAATTTAATGATCTTATACATAAAATGTTAGAATTTCAGAGAAAACTCCAGCAATTCTTCTTGAAATAAAAGGTATATTTGTGAAATCTGATATTAGTGTTTTCATTTGAAAACAATTCCAAATAGTTTCAGAATCAAGATGTTGGAATAAAATGTTTCCACAGAATCAAGATGTTGGAATAAAATGCTTCCACTGACTGAAATCACAATATCAAAACCACCTAAGCAAATCACCACATCCCTTTTTTAATGCAGTAGAAACTTCTCCACTGGGCAAACTTCTGTTTATTCATCAACAGTCAATTTTAATAGCGCTTTCTCTACAGTTCTTTTCTACTAACCTTAAATTTGACTATGTCCTTTTGTCCCAGCCTCCACTTACTATAATGTATCAATTATTAAGTTTTACACGTGTGAAGTAGAGATAACTCATTGTTTTCTTATGTTGAATAATACTTGACACAGTATAGACATTTGAGAAAATTAAAACCGAATCAATAAATTTACTAATTGTAGAAAAGATCTTTTCCCACAGAAGGATCAGAGAAGGGAGATTTTGAATCTTGACAGTTTATATGTATTAGGAAACTTCAGAAACTCTAAATCATAAACCGTAGAAGTTAGGGGGAAAAAATCTACTCATTCTGTTTTCAGGAGAAATTCTGTTGATACTCACTTCTGGATTCTGCTTTTGTGAATTAGCCTTCTCACTAAAACTTATTTGTAACCTCAAAATCAATACTCCCAACACTTTGTCATTTATGGACATGCAAATGATCAGAACAGTGAAAACTTTGGGGAACTGGTGTGCAAATTCTCAGCTGGGTAGAACAAGACAGTGCTCCGCCCTCTCGTTTCAAGTCTCTTAATGTAAACAAGCTTCCTTTCGCAGTCTATTTAGTACCACAGTTTCACATTTTTGTAAGGATTTTTTTTTATGGGTTCACTGTTTAAAAAAGTCCTTTTGCATAGTGCTATAAGTGCTGTCTAGCATTCCTAAGGACAAGAAGGTTGTGACATTTTTCACAGGAAAAAAATGTGTTAGCTGTGTTCAGACTTGAGTGCTATTGACATCCATGTGGAGAATCAACAATATGTGTGTGTATACATATATGCATAATACATATATAATATATAATATAAAGATACCTATATATAATTACATATATATTAAATAAGGTGTCAAAACACATGAAACCAATTATATACTAATCATTCAATGAAAATAATGTAACCAGAGGTTCACAGAAAATGAACTCTCTCCTAGGAATAATAGCTCAGTATTCTTCACTAATTAAATGTTCATGGTGACTTTGTAGCACTGAAAACACTGATAATTGACTAGAATTTGGTATGGAAGCCCAAGGTTTAAAGAAAAGGAAAGGAAAAAAAGCATTACATAACTAAAGAAATTTTCACCTATAGCTTGGTGTTTCTAGTTTTCATGGATAAGGAATGGTAAACCTCCTCAGGGATGAACAAATATAAAAACATAGGTTTAACTCAGGAGGAAACAAAACAATAAAGTCCTTTTATTGGGAAGGGTGTAAATTTTGGAGCCAATTTACATGTTTTTCAGTCCCAAAATGATGTGAAGTCTGGTCCTTCCTATCGAGACAAATACAGTCATTTATAAAAGATGCTTTCAGATTGGGTTCACCTTCTCATGTCTACTCCTTATGGAAAGAAGAATAAATGTTACAAATGACTTTATAATAGCTTTGCTGGATGGAAATGGCAGGGCTTGGCTGTGAGAAGACTTGATGATGGCTGGAAGAGTTCAAATGTTTTTGCTCACTGTTATGGACAAAGATGACTGTATAGGAGATATGCAGAGGAGCAGAGGAAAGTATATGGAGAATGAAATGTATGAGGTTGATATGAAGCAAAAAAGGAAAATAAATGATATATGATATTAATGATATGTACAGATTCAAGATTATAGACATTTCCATCAGATACAGATGTCATTTCTGAATATATCAGGATGTAGATCTTATTTAAGGGAAATGATACCTTTTGTTTGTGCATATAAAAACATGTTTATATATGTATATACATTTATATACATATGTATTTGAGGCATTATTAAATACAAAAAATGGACAGATCTTAAGTATTTATTTGGATAAGCTTTGACAATTGCCTATATTCATGTAACCACTAAAACACCCACCCACCCACCCCCACACACGTCTGGACTTCTGGTTTCCAGGCCCACATGTACAGAGCTTGGAAGCTGCCACCCTGTCTTAACAAGTAAAAAGCTGAACAGACTAAAATCATCTTTTTACTTTCATCAGAAAAGGGAAGACATGGGGCAAACCACTACTCCTAAAATTAGAAGGGCAGAATCCTATAACTTACCAGAGCCGAGACTCATTAACAGAAACCACCACAGGAATCAGTGCTGGGAAATGAACACTTGAACTGTAATTGATAAACTGTTAGAGGCCCAGTGTGGACAATTTTGAGAGTTGAAAACTTCAGAAGGACATAGTCTGAGGGAGAGCCACAAAACTACTGTAAGATTTATCTCCAAGAGCTTGATGAAGTTTCCACAGTAAATATCAGGTAAAAATCCTCTCACATTTATGGCAAGGAGGAAAGGGAGCCATTTTGAAATGCACTATTTGATTCTTTTGAACAAGCCTGATCTCAGGCAGAACTAGTTAACCAGATCCTAACCTGCTGGGCTATTATCAGAATCTAACTGACCTGGGGAAGGGAAATACCCAACTCCAGCTGGCTTTAGCCTTCCACGTGGGGTAAAGAGAAATACTCAATCCCCCTCCCCTCAACCTAGCCATCCTCTCCAACCTGGAGTGGGGTTACCTGAGAAACACCTGTGAAGTTCACAGTCTAGAGGCAAGGGTCACTAAAAGACAGAGACCTAACCATAGTCCTGTAGCTTCCTTAACCCACCACCCCCACCCTACCACCAAATTACTAAAGGCCTATTTGCAGCAAGTCCTTTGAGCCTGTATATTTCTGCCTATCAAGAAAATATTACAAAGCATAGCAAAAAGGCAAAAACAACAAAACACAATTTGAAAAGACAGAGCAAGCCTCAGAACCAGACATGGAAGGGTTGTTGGAACTATCAAACTGGGAATTTAAAACAACTATGATTAATATAATAAGAGCTTTAATGGGTAAATTAGCACACAAAAATAGACAGACAATGTAAACAGACAGCTGGAAATCCTAAGAAAGAACTAAAAAGAAATGCTAGATATCAAAAACACTGTAACAAAATGAAGAATGCCTTTAATGGGCAAATTAGTAAATTGGAAAAAACTGAGGAAAGCATCTCTGACCTAGAGGACTTCAACAGAAAACTGAAAAGCCAAAAGGCAATGAAAACCTACTGAAAAACAGGACTTAATATCCAAGGACTGTAGGGCAACTACAAAAGGTGTAACATATGTGTAATGGGAATATTAGAAGGAGGAAAGAGAAAGGAGAATATAGAAATAAATCAATAATGATTATGAATTTCCACACATTAATGTTAGACACCAAGCCACTGATCTAGGAATCTCTGACAACCTTAAGCAGCATAAAGGGCAAAAAGCTACATGTAGGCATATCACAATCAAACAGTAGAAAAGGATAGAAAAGGAAATAATCCTGCAAGAATTCAGAGGAAAACAACACCTGATCTATAGAGAAATAAAGAAATCTATCTGACTTCTCAGAAACCATGCAAGCAAGACAGTAGAGTCAAATATTTAAAGTATTAAGAGAAAAACCACCAACCTAGAATTCTGTACCCTGAAAAATTATCCTTCAGCAGTGAAGGAGAAATAAAGATTTTCTCAAACAAAAGTTGAGGGAATTTGTTGCTGGTAGACCTGCCTAGCAAGAAATGTTAAAATAAGTTCTTTAGAGAGAAGAATAATATCAGTCAGAGACTCAGATCTATATAAAGTAGAGAACTGCATTAAAGGATAAGTGAAGGCAGAATAAAAATGTATTTTTCTTACTCTAACAGGAAGAATTTCTTACTCTAACAGAGAAGTTTGTTCAGTTGGATATCCATCAATTTGAATGTTTTACAATTTCCATGTGTTTGCTAAAATTCCCCCCTTCCTTCTATAGATTTTCTACCTTTTCCATTTTTATCTTAGTGCTTCTAATTGATGGTTTTATCTCTTGAGAACAGATCACATTTCCTACTTTTTCATGTCCTTTATAATCTTTAATGATATGCCTGAAATTTTAATGAAAAGAACAGTAGATACTGAGGTCAGTCACATTTACC
The DNA here is from genome assembly GCA_017311185.1 of Proteles cristata cristata. NCBI lineage: Eukaryota > Metazoa > Chordata > Mammalia > Carnivora > Hyaenidae > Proteles > Proteles cristata. Next base: position 641,739 of record JAESUZ010003619.1, on the reverse strand, counting down.
TCTGGAAAGTGGAACTCCCTTTTTCTGCCATCTGCAGATTAACCTCTTACTACATCTTCACAGGGTCTCTGGGCAGCTATAATGTGACTAGCTTTACCACTAGCTTTATATTTTTTGTGGGCTGGATCATTATTTTCCATTCAGGGGAGCCTAAAATCTGAGCCCTGGTGAGATTCTAGAAAGGTTCCTTTGTTTCACAGCTGAGTAACATGGTTTTGTATGTGTGATAAATCTTTCTAGGTTTAAGTCATGGAGAGTACTCTGCTCTCCAGCTGTGCAACTTGGGAAAATTCTTTCAGTTGTTCGCCCTCCCACACCTTCCACTGCCTGGAAGCCAGCACCCAGTGGGATATTTGAATGGCTAGGAATTGCTTATCTTACCTTTCCCGCCATGCCTTCATTAAGTCTTTGGTATCTGAAATTCCAAAGTGCTTGCAGGAAAGGTTTTTTCTTTTGTCCTTGCCCACCCTTCACCAGGAGAGACCCTGGAATGAAAAGAACCTGGAGTCTTTCTTATGGGTGGTTTCTCAGCTCTTCTTTTATCCTGTCCCTTGTCTTGGAGGAAAAAGAACTTGTCAGAAATCAACACAGTAAAAAAAAAACTTAAAAAAAAAAAAAAGAGATTGCAGACTCGTTCTCTTGGAGGAGTTCCTCTGATACCCAGTCTGGGACATCAACTCATAGGAGACTATTTAAAAAACATTTTTTTTAATGTTAGCTTTGCTCCTCTTCTACTGGGACTAATGGATTCCTCTTCCTTTCACAGTTCTAGTAGGGGATAACAACCTTGTCTTTATGACAGGTTTACCACTTTAAAAATTTTTTTTAATGTTTTATTTATTTCTGAGAAAGAGCGCGCACAAGCGTGAGCAAGGGAGGATAGGAGAGAGAGGGAGACACAGAATCGGAAACAGACTCCAGGCTCTGAGCTGTCAGCACAGAGCCAGATGCGGGGCTCCAAACCAGAAACCATGAGATCATGACCTGAGCCAAAGTCGGATGCCACTTTTCTAAAGCTTAATTCATATAGGAATCTTTGTGTTTTCATATCTCTGATATGGTTTTTTAAATTGTGTGTTGTGGTTTATTAACCTTTTGCTGTGTGATTGTTAGGATGGGATAGAGGGTCACATAGAAGTTTCCATTTTCAAATTTAAAGTGAAATGGATTTTGGGGCACCTGGGTCGCTTGGTCAGTTGAACGTCCGACTTCAGCTCACATCATGATCTTATGGTTTGTGAGTTCAAGCCCCGCATCGGGCTCTGTGCTGACAGCTCAGAGGCTGGAGCCTGCTATTGATTCTGTGTCTCCTCTCTCTCTGCCTCTCCCCTGCTCACACTGTCTCTCTCTAAAAAATAAACATTTAAAAAAATTTTAATAAAATGAAACGGAGTTAAAATTTTAAGCATCAAAATATTTACTCTTTTAGAGTGCATTATGAAATAGCCTTTAAACACTTTGAAATGAGGTCTGGCAAGTACCATACCTTTTCTTCATATCATTTCCTAATGCCTCTCTCATAGTTGTCATTATCTGGTATTTATTTTCCCATTGCTGTGGATCTGAGTTCTGCTTCTTGGTCCCAGCTCCCTCAGCTGCATACTTTGGACTGCTAACTTGAAACTGGAATCATAACAGATGTAACCCCTAGGGTTTCCCTCAGCTTGCTAATATGTAGTGTGTTTGTCACATGAAAGACTAATGTCTGCCCCTTGAACATTAACTCAGGTTCAGAATCTTGTTGTGAAAGCTTACAATTGACTCTGCATTTTGTATCAGACAAGAATAGTGTCCACAGGGCACTGCAGGGCCAAGACTGGAGATTACAGTGACAATTTCTTCCTGTCCCATGTAAGAGTGACCTCTAGCTGCAAGCAGTGGGGTATAGGTAATGGAGAAATAATTGAATCTCAGAACCTAGTATTCTCATTTACCAACAGCCAACAGATGTTTCATTATTTGGGAGCATTCACTAGAGACTCTGAGGTGGCATTCTGCTTTCTCCTACACATTTGGTTGTACCAAGAGGCTCTCATTTCCAGGTTTCTACATGAGTGGGAAGAAGGAAACGCAAGCCTCTCCCATTCATACATCTTCTACTGCTGGATGACAACTTAGAATTTCCAGCAGTGTTATGCAATGTAATTTAATATCTACTCATAATATTCAGAGTCTGATAGATAACAGAGACAGTGACCCACTATAGCACACATTGACTCATTTCTACAGAGTTATTCTGGCATTCTTGAAGCTATACCTTCACCCTGAAGACACCATCCTGTGAAGAACTATAAGGAACCTACATAATGTCCTGATCAAATGTTCTGAATATTCCAGCATTCTGCATCGGTTGATCTTACATTTACGATACAGCTATGACTAGTGTTTTATCCTTAACTGCTTGAGGCTATGGCTACTTGGTTTCCTAACATGCTCAGGATTATGCATGTCCTTGGAGCTGTTGGTATATATTAATCACCCACTGATACCTAAAAGGAGCAATTTCCTCTTCAATTTAATAATATAGAATTCCACCCTACAATGATAATACTCTATATAGATTCTCACTCTAAAATGCTCAATCCACTGGAGACTTCATTTGTCCTTACCTTATGCTGAATTATAACCAGAGTCAGGAATGTACTATATATACATTAACTTTATAGTACTCCCCCAAACTTAAGGCAGTGATCAACTTGGACACAATATTTTGTCCCAGTTCTTGATCTCACTTTACTGTACTTTGATTCAAAAAGATCTTACAGATGGAGGCGGTGATCAATGAGACAAACTGTGTTAATCTGCAGAGAAAGAAACATTAACTCAGTGATGCCTGATACCATCTGTATGTAACTTTACTTTACACTTGGATTTTTCTCGTTGTCAGCCCATAGCCAATAATCTCCTAAAGACGTATAATAACCAGTATACTTCACATTTCTATAATCCTAATTTCTAAGGTTTCCTGATGGCTTCCATATCATTGGCCATTCTTATTCCAAGAATTTTGGGAAAAAATGTGATATGCATGGGAAATAATTTAAGACATGGAAGAGGATTGTGCCAACTTTTCACATTTATTCAGTGGTCTTACTTCTTGTCAAATAGTCTCTTCTCCCCTAAACAAAAAGATAAGGCAAACTGCAGACAAACAATGGATTATCTCTTCTCCATCTTACCATGTTATCTGCATTATTAACCAAGGTCCCAAATCAGCTTTTTGAAGCATACTTCTTTATAAAGTTAGGTCTCGATGGTAGCCTGAAACCTATTATACAGGGATGTGCTTGACAAATACCTGGTAGTATATAGTATCACTATGGTCTTCCAACTCAGTTATATGCCACCTCGATGTCACCAAGTCTGCTTTCATTGCACTTGGGAGTTATTTTTCAGAGGCTTCTTTGTCCCTCAAGTAGATATTTCTTTTATAAGCCCAAACATATACTGATTCCAGCTTAAGCTTAAACTGGGTCTATTACATGTATGCTGTAAACTCCTTCATCTAATAATTATTTATGCAACTATTTTATTTGCTCACTTGAAAGTAAGAGCCTTAAGGGATATCTTCATTCATTGTTGCATATCAAGTTTAAAGGCAGTCTGTTGTACATAGTAAATAGTAATAAAGAAAAAAGGAGCAGGAAGTGGGGCGCCTGGTGGCTCAGTGGCTGAGCGGCCAACTTCGGCTCAGGTCATGATCTCACGGCTCAAAGGCTCATTAGTTCAAGCCCTGTGTCAGGTTCTGTGCTGACAGATTAGAACCTGGAGCCTGCTTCAGATTCTATGTCTCCCTCTTTTGGCCCCTCTCCTGCTCATGCTCTGTTTCTGCCTCTCTGTCTCTCTGTCTGTCTGTCTCTCTCTCTCTCTCAGAAGTACACATTAAAAAAGATTTTTTAATCAGCAGGAAAGAAAAAGAAAAACAGAAAATAAAGAAAACAGGGTGGGATAGGAGAGAGAAGCAAAAGTTGAGAAGTTTCCAAAACTTCCATCATGAGAATTAGGACTTAATAAAACAACCTAACTAATAAAGCTTACAACATAACCAAGCAAATAATGTAACATTTATAACAAAGTAAAAACTTTCCACTTGTAAAACTAAATGTCATTGCAAGAAGAAAGCAATAGAGCTTAGGAATTAAGGCAACTGAGAAATCTTTAAAGAGAGAATCAAGGAGACCAAAAAATGCCATGGTCTGTCAGATTCATATCATCTACTAAGAGATAAGTGAACAAAATCCTGACTCCCAATTCTTTATGTCATCAGTCTGTTAACATTTAATAATTTAAACCATAAAGTAAAATACAGTTTTATCTAACAGTTATTAAAGCTAAAAGTAAGACAAATAGGAGCATTTATATGGGCATCATATGCATCAACTTTAACATTTCTTAACTCTTTGTATCATTTATAAAACAGATTCCTTTAGTATATAGATATGCAGCAAAATCAACTAGTAAAACACCACATCCAAAATTCTGTTTTCCTTGGACACATTTTACCACTTTGGCAACATAAATGGTTAAGGAGTATCCTGTCCATCAGAGTCCTATTCTTTTATATGGAGGACATGCTTAGCAAATATGTTTCCCAGCTCTTTAGACCAGTTGTTACATTTTTATTAAAATGCAGATTCTCTCTCCCTATTCTATATATAATGAATAAAAATCTCTGGTAGTGAGGACAGGGAATCTTTATTAAAATGATTTCCAAATGATTTGAAGGCAGATACCCTGGCTCTTTTCTTCAGACTGACATTTAGAATCACTTTTCAGAGCTCCATATTGCCCATGTCAGGCACTATCCAAAAAGCTGATTGCTTGGATCTCACTCCTAATGTATTTAGGCATCATAACTGTCTACCCTGTTTCCAGTGTGTTCACATTTTGGCTGGGCCCACGGATGCTCAAACTCCATACTTCCCCATCTCCATTTTTAATGTGGTAACCAGAAAGTTCTTTTGAACCATCGAAAATATGTAAGGACCTAAGTTCTTCATTCCAAGTATTCCAAATGCATAAAATAACAAATCTGAGGTCTACTTAAGGATGTCTTTGAGAGACTAATAGTGAACTGATTTATCACAACTAATGCTCAAAATGTACTTTCTCCCATAGTTAAGCCTTAGTAGATGAAGTTTAGCACCAACATACTGCCAGCCCAGAAGCTGGTGCTCAGACTACTGAACTCCTATACAGTGGAATCACAGTATGGCCAGGAGAGAGAAAACCCAAAACTACTTGCAGTACTGTGTGAGATGCTGTTTTTTCCTCTCTTAGCAGCTATTTCTAGAATATGTGCATCCACAGTCCAAACAGGTTGGCATAATTAGAAAAGGAGGGAAGTAGATGCCTTTGTACAGTTTTATAATTATTACATGCCAAGACAATGAGAATTATCACAATGTACCATTGCCTGGTTTGGTCTTCTGGCCAAAATTTTAAGTTTAGCACATTTTGAGGAGGACTAAAATTCATAGGCTTCTGTCAATAAGTACAAAACTCAAAGCTTAGTGTCATCTGTTTCGAAGAGGAAAGTAATTTAAATCCATAAGAAATTATTAGGGAAAACCAGCATTGCTATTGCATTAGAAGGAAATGTCATTAATGCTTTCAAATCTTTATCACTTAGGAAGGCCAGATAGAAGACAAATCAAAATATGAGATAAACATAGAAAACAAGTTTATTTTTCTTTTTAAACTGGAAGTCTCAAGATACTTAAAGAACTACCACAATGTCATTTAGAAGTAGGATTCATATGTACAAGACTTGAGTATATCAAGCATGGGGTATTATAAGATTAGAGAATGCAAGGTGCTGTAAAACACGAGACTAAACAGAAAGACACACATCCTGTTTTTCAGGTAAAATCTTCTAACTGATCTAGAAATACAATCGTTTGGTCAAGCAAATGTTTTAAAGAAATTGCACTTAGTGTGGCAAGAATGGGAGTTAGTATTCTGTCATTTGAATAAGTAGATGAAAAAGAAGATAGCCTGTATATAGAAGATTGTCTAAACTGCTCCCTTTTTTCTACTGAACATTAAGATGTCACATAACCACATGGAATACTGTTGTAAGGATTCAACATGACTTTTATATTAGAAGTATATTTGTATGCAGCACAATTAGAGGATAGAATATGAAACTATATCAACATATTGTATAGAACCTAATTATTTGGAACTTTGAAAATATATTAGGAAGAAGTAACAATTTCTAAAGCATACACTCCAAAATCACAGCAGTGAATGCAATAAAGTTTATGTCACACTCATCAGCAACATAATTCATGTGATAGCAGATGCCCTCACACACCATGATTCAGAGACACAAGATCCCTATCTTACATCATCACCCTCTATTAGGACCATGAAGTCTATTGCTCAAGGAACAAATTGAAAAAGATAATTTTAGAGGTGTTTTTTGTGGGCTAGTCCTATAAGAGTAGTACATTACTTTTACCAAATTCCATGGACATGCCTAATTAATGGAAACAATGATTTTCTAGATTTGTGATCAAGAAGAAAAAACAGTTTGGTACAATTATGTCTGATCTTTGAAATAGAGTTATAGAAATAATTTTTTATTGTTTATTATCAAGCATTTTTATGGGATAATGAATTTTATGAGTATAACGAGTTATATATTGGAAATCACATGAACCAAATATATACATATATGATTTAGTTCCAAATGTAGTTTGCACACAAGGTCTAGATCAACGGTTTCCGAAGATTTTTTTTTCCTTGAAATATTCCACTGCCAGTAATTCTTACTCTTCCAATGCATGGAAGCTTAACAAATCTAATTCTGAGAAGTCAATAAAATATAGTGTCTTCATGTCATGCAAGACTTCTGCAATGGGTTTGGGTTAGGAAAAGGGATTTGCCTTATTGTAATTAACATAATTCCTTTTAAATATAGATATGTTTTAAGAGATATGATGTAACTAGAGACGTTATAATAAGTCTATAATGGTTAGATTTCATAAAAGTCTGTTTTCTGCAATTGATTAGAATAGGATATTTAGCATATTAATAGTAGCTAACAGTTGGTTTCTGTGATAAAATTTAGAAGAGATCCTTTTGAATAATCTTTTAAAAATTCTTACCATTGGTTTTTCTTTATTCTAATCCAAACACATAAAAAAGAGCAGAGTACTGTTATACGTCTTACTTAAAGATGGATAGTTGGGTTACTTTTTTTTGGAAATCTTAAAGTTTGAAAAGTCAGCGGTATACAAGAAAGCCATAAAAATATCAGGAATTTGGAGAAAATATAAAATGAATAATTACCTTATGGATAATATTGCTTTTAGTACCCATGTTTCATGGGTTTATTCTGGTTACCAGAAGAAAGGCATTTTTCCTACTCTTAGTATTTTGTGTGACCTTGAATAAAAGAATCCATGAGGGGTCCAGACCCATGTATGAGTTCCCAGGCTTAGTAACTGGGAAAATGACCTTCCTTCTCTGAGCCTCATTTTCTTCACATATAAGATGTTGCATACAGCATTAAGTTCATAGGTTGAACATAAGAGAAGGCTGGATAGAAGAACATGTAAATGGATGAATAAGTACCTGAAATCAAGTTAGAATCATGGGGTAAAGCAAGCTGTCTTACCACCTTGGAATAGGTCTGTGACTCACTTTGCATTTTTTTCAAATGAACAAAATAAACTCTACCCTACTTATTTTACAAGCATAAAATTACATTATGAATATGAAGGGATTCTACGAAGGTAGGAATGCTAACAACTCTAGATACTATTAGTAGCAAAACTATTTCCTCAGATGAAATGTAAGGTGACTGCATGTGGGGTTCCTGCAAAAACCCCTGTATGTAACACAGTGAGGCGCTCGTTGGTATTCTTTATGAAATCCTCTGTCCCTGAACAGAATTCCTGCACCACATTAAATGCTACTTGCAACTAGCCACCTTAGTGCAGCAAAGAGTTAACCAAGTTTCAATTCCTGTTTATTTCACAACATAAAGAAAGGTTGTTTTAGAGATCAGATGACTTTTAGCTAGAGTAAGTACAGCAGCAAAGCAATGAATGTTGTTGTCTGGGAAATAAAGAAATGCAAGAAGTAATCAATTTCTTCCAATCTTCATTTTGCTCACCCACTTGATTTGAAACCACATATTGCTTCTCCCAAAATTAACAGTTAAGGCATCTCTTACAACTCGACAAACATTACAGTGTACACTCAATTTGAGTATATTGAAAACCCTATCATAAAAGATCTTCTGAGGCATCTATATTTAAAATAACAGCATTTTATAGTTAAGCCAGCAAATTTAAAAAAACAGAAATAAAGAAATTTCTGGAGAATTAGCTCTGTGGTAAAAGCTGTGGTTAACTATGTGCATATTTATTCATTTATTTTACACAATATGCTCATTTGTTTCAAAAGTAGACAGTCCAGTTTCGGTGTTCATTGTAAGCTCAATTTGGTTTTACTTCCTTACTGTGCTTTCTTGGCATCTGTTTTTATGGAAATATAGCTGTTCATTAACACAGCTTTCCATGCCTTACAACTGTGTTGTTTTTCATGCAAAATAGACATTTGTGAAATAATTACAGATGGGAAAGTATGCCCCATGGAGTTTTTTCTTCATTATAAAATTATCCTGTTCTGATCATTTTTACATTGACTTCATTATAAGGACAGAACACAGGGAAATAAAATATTTCCATTACAATAGCAATCTTCAGAGTATTTGCTCTTACCAAGTGAGAAGTGATGGATTATATACAAAATGAAGGATAGAGTATTGTTTTTAGAGTATTTGCCATAGAGTATTGTTTAGTCATCACTGTATCCAGCTTTCCCTTCCATTTTTCAGTAGGATAATCCGGAGATGGATTTCCTTATATATTATTCAGGTCCTTTCTCTACCCTCTCACCCCTGTCATGTGCCCCAGAAAATTTCTGTGTCAACTGGGATTCCTTGCCTTCTAACTCCCTGTCTGGGTTAGCCAGTGGGAAGCACTAATATGTGATTTCAGAGAAGAGAGAGGGCAAGGATGTATGCCCTAACTCTACTACTGCTAGGCTTCAGTTGTCAATATCTGTGCCCTTCTACTGAAGTCCATACCTCCTGTTGGGCAGTCCTCTCCTAAAGCTTTTATTCCTGTTTTTGGTAATTCTTTCTCTTTACTCAAGCAACATGGTGCAAGATCTTCAAATTGGAATTACCTCCGGGATGCCAACATCCTTTCTTGCTTTCCTTTGCTAATACATTATATATAGTCCCTTCACTAAGTTTTCAAATCATCTTTGTTGAGCACACCATCTATTTCCTGAATATAAGCCCCTACTCATATTGTGTTTCTGTGGAAATAGAAGCACGCGATTGAGATTGAAGTTACAGAATGATAGCCTATTAACAATGGAAAGGAGTTTCACACACATATTCATGATGAAAAGGAGATTCAGATATGAAGTATTCTGTCCAAGTCACACAGCAAATTAGCTGAAGGGAGGAGACATAGCCAAAGTCTTCCAAGTCAAAGTTTTTTTTAACCTTAATATCTATATTTGATCATCCAGAAACCAAACAGAAGATGAATAAACAGATATGAATTTCTTACGTCTTATGTTTTTAAATGTATTTTTGAGGAAGATTCATATAAACAATGGAAATGAAAGATAAACAAGATAGAAGGAAGACTAACAGTTGAAGAATATATTTTAAGAATACTGATACTTGAATTTTTAAATTTCAATCATTAGAAATATTCGTGTTCAAATCCTCAGTTTATCTCCAATTTATGCTGAGAACAGATCCTGAGTACAGAGTAAGTTCTGTTTCTGAATCATTTAATTCACAGCTGCCAAGATCACATTAAAAAGACCCATTATTTCATGAATGGGCTCAAGAGGGGTTTCAAGTCTATTTCAGTGATGAAAAAAAACTTCTATTTGATGATTGGCCTTCTCAGAATAGGCATGAGTCTCCCTGAAATTAATAAAAATTTTACTTTTCTCACCTGTAACCCATTTTTATGTCTTATAGAAGGCTACATATATTCCAAGCACTCAGAAATAGCTTCTAACCCTTAGCACCTTTTATTACCCCAAATTTTTAATAATTAATAATTTACTTTGTGCCCACCCATGGGCAAGGCAGTATGAGGAAAATGAAAATAAATCATTTTGTAATCTGATTTAATAAAGCTATCCTTTAATTTGCAGCCATATTTGTACATGTAGAACTCAGTAATTCAACAAACCCAGGAAAGAACTTACAGTGCACACACACAAAGCAATTCATTGAGCGGTCCTCAATTATGTTTTACTTTTCAAAGCTTTACCTAAATGGACAAAAATTGAAATATAAAACACTGATATTATCATTCTAATGGAATAATTCAATTGCTAAATGTCATTTGTTCCAAATTCCACAAGCATCTGTTATAAATAGACAAATACCTAGAATTTCACTAGGAGTATCAGAAAATATCTCTGCCCTAGAATATAAATCAAGGGATGATTTGAAAAAAAGGGTCAGTTTTATATTCAAAGGGGGTGCATGGTAAAATAACCAACATCTATGGCACTAATGAGTAACACCAGGCCATCAGCCTCATAAAAGCTCCATTGCTGGGATGCCTGGGTGGCTTAGTCAGTTAAGCGTCCGACTTTCGCTTAGGTCATGATCTCGCAGTTCGTGGGTTCGAGCCCCGCATCGGGCTCTGTGCTGACTGCCAGCTCAGAGCCTGAAGTCTATTTCAGAGTCTGTATCTCCCTCTCTCTCTGACCCTCCCCTCCTCATGTGGTCTCTCTCTCTCCTAGAAATAAATGAAAATATTTAAAAAAAAAAAAAAAAAAGCTCCATTGCTTTGAATCTGGCTTTTGTTATAATTTTAAACATCACCTACATGCACATATACATTAAAAATATTAATGGGAAAAATACAAAACAGTCAGTCCATCAGTATGAAACTGCTACCAGAGATAATAATGAGATGTGGAGGAAAGAATAACCTGGTACATTTCTTCTAACAAAATGAGGACCACTTTAATGGTCATTGTTAGGAGTTGGCTGAATGCAGTGCAGCCCTCAAATGGATTAGGCTGGCCTTCAGAATCCAGGATGCCCTTGAGTATCAGGTACTGGTCAAGAAACTAGGGAGAGTGATGGCAATAGACCCAACTGATGTCTTCCCCACATCACATGGTTTGACCAGTATTTCTTAGCACAGAAAAACAGAAAAATATGAAAAATAGCTAAGATTACAGGAGATTTAGGTTCATCTTATTTATCTTGGTATTTCCATACCTATCGGGGTGCCATTAAATGCTGATACTGTTATTAAATGTTAGATTGCTTTGAATTAATTAACTAGACCCCTTCACTGCCAGGAGTCTGCTGTGCAAACTTCATCAAGCTGTTTCAACCTGAGCTTCAGTTTCAACATCTGAAGATTGGCAATTATAAACAGTACTACCTTCTGGGTTTTTTTTTTTTTTCCATCCAAGAATAGAAGGAGATAATGCACATGAATATACTTTTTGAATTTCAACAGATTAGAGACTGAATGCTTGTGTTTGTGACTATTTTAATATTTTATGAGTTAAAAAGGAGTACTAATTTTGTCACTGGCATTCTTCTGCTTCATCTATGATTAGATTTATGTGACAACTGTTAGTTTTTATTTTCCTCAAGAGATTCAATAATTTCAATAAAAAATAAGTTGCAAACAATTTTTAACACACGTGGCCTGATTAACAGAAGATTGTTCATTTTTCCAACACAGACGAGAGATAGTTCCATACTAAGGACACAAAAATAGGTGTGAAATCTGGCATTTCAGGACTTGTCTAAACAGAAGATGTTGCCCACGAGGGAAGTCCTACTGGCATGAGAAACAATTGAACCTAACCAGTGAGAAAATGGCTAAACCCATTTGTTCCTAAAGCCAGCTCTGGGTGTCTGTAACAGCCAGTCTGAGACAGGGACAAGAAGGAAGGGGTTTATATGGCACAAAGCAGTGCAGCCCTAGTAGCTCAAGAGACTGCTAAGATAAAGTTGGTAATAAATGACAAATTTGTAGAGGTGCTATAAGCAAATTTATCCCTGTGAGAGAATGAGGTCCTTTCTCTTCACCCCTGGAAAATGTTATAATGTCTTTCTAAACAAGATCAGTGTTAGTGCTGATAGAAATAGCTCTGTCAATTGGCAAAAAGAAAAGTAGCTACAGATGAGAAGTGAAGGCAGAGGGGACAGAAAAATCAACAGCTGAGGACTGCTCAGTACTGCTGAGGAAAGAAAATGGTAGGGGTTACTTGAAATACATGTACTTTTACAGAGATCAGTCTTTGGGGTTTGGGAACAAGAAATGAGAATTCCCTAAATTGTAGGTTATTCATAAACAACTTCTAGCATTCTTCATATTCTTTACTCTTTATGATAATAAAATGCTTACTTCTTTAAAAATATTTTATTAGCATTTATAAAAATTTTAGCCTTATAGCAAATATTGAAAAACTGGGAAACACTAACATTATTGGCTAGTTTTCAAAAACAGCATTTAGATCTCCTATCAAGGCTAAAAGTACAATCTCTAAACTGTGTTGCTTCTTGAAACATTGTTATAAGATTTGGATGAAGGATACCATGTATGTAAACTTATTAAAATACATTAGCAGAATTGACTCACCATGAACAAAAGACAGAACCACTATGAACACATGACACAGAAGCAGCTATGATCAAAACTATTTGATGGAGTCAGCACTGATTCTCTCCGAAGTGTCTCTGCTTGTTTTCAGAAATGTCAGTTTTAACCTTTGACTCTGAGCATCAGCATTTCCTATTCTTGCATTCAACAGGACATCACTGGTTTCCTTCAAATAGGTATATCTCTACATTGATTGTCAGGGTTTAATTCTTTCAAGAGAATTAAAACCCTTTTCTCATGTTCTCAATTTCTAAACTTATTTTTAAAATTTTGGATGCAGGGGTGCCCAAGTGTCTTAGTCAGTTAAGTGTCCAACTCTTAGTTTGAGCTCAGGTATTGATCTCACAGTTTCTAAGGACTGAGCCCTGCATCCAGCTCCATGAGGACAGTGAGGAGCCTGCTTGAGATTCTCTCTCTTCCTCTCTATGCCTCTCTCCCCACCCCCATGTGCTCACTCTCTCTCAGAATAAAACTTTAAAAAATAAAATAAAATTTTGGATGCAGAAACTCTAACTTCTGGAGAATCACTGAGAAGAGGTATATCTGCATGGAAATCCTATGCAAGACAAATGGTCTTCTCCATGTCAACAAATGGCATGACAAACAGGCAGTATCTAAAATTGTCATCTAAGCATAAGCTCTTGATTTCTCTATTTCTCTTACTCACACCCAGTCTTCCCAATCTAATTTTAAATATATTCTTAATACCTCATCTCTCCAGCTACAGCCCACTGCTACCACCTCTCTTTACCCTGACCCAATAGTCTGAGGTGACCTTCTTGCTTCCTTTTCTGACTCAGTAAAATCAATTCACCAGAGTAGGTGGGTCAAAACTTTAAAGTTGAATGCTTAACCAACTGAGCCACTCAGGTACCCCTAGGTCATTATATTTAAAATGAGCTATAGGGGTACCTTGGTGGTGGAATTGGTTAAGTGTACGACTTTGGCTCATGTCATGATCTTGCAGTTTGTGAGTTGGAGCTCTGAGTCAGGCTGTTCACAAAGCCTGGAGCATGCTTCAGATTCTGTATCTCCCTCTCTCTCTGCCCTTCACCCACTCATACTCTCTTTCTTGCTCTAAGAAATAAACATTAAAATAATAAAATAAATATTAAAATAAACTGAGCTTTAGTTTGCTCATTTCTAATATGACAATACTGCTCTTCCTCAGAGTGGTTGTAAAATTACATAAGATTAGTTCATGAAAATACTTATACAAACAAGTATGAAAATGGAGGATATTAAAGCCATAGAGAGTTTTTAAAAACTATGAACATAGTACAACTACTTTTAAAATATATGCTGAAATCTAGAAAAACTAATCATATATGTATTTTTTAATCCTTACTATTTTTTTAAGGGGTAAAATACGAGTTATCAAAGTTATTGACTCTAAATTAGAGTTCGAGTCTTCAGGAAACAGAAGAAAAAACAACAAAATTACTGTGGATTGAGTACTTAAAGGAGATCCAAAATCATGTTAAGATTTTCACATATTATATACCACTAAGGTGGTATTTTTACTTCAAGTTATAAAGAATTTAGCCCTAGGAACAGTAGGTCTGTATATCACCAAACCAGCTGCTTTTCCTACCACATCACTCTGCCTCTATCAGTGGCTGGGAAAATGGTCTAACACGGAAGCTAGCAATTTCATTGGAGATTATATTTTCAGATGCTAGTTCTGTCTACAACTTTTTCAGAAGACTCCACCCCTAACATGTGCTAAGAGGATATCAGATCACAAGACTCCATATCACTTCAGCACCCCTCCTCAGGTGTGTACACCTGACCTAAAAAAATCTTCTGTGACTTGGCTTAAAAAAATAGGATGAGTCAATTAGATGGCTTTATTGGGAACCTCAATTAAAAACCAGAAGCATTAGATGTCTAGGGATTTCAAAACAAATAGCTTATGAGGCCAAGTCAGGGGAAAAAATAGAATATTTATGAAGTGGAGCCAGGAGTGAGGTTGGGGCCCTAACAAGCCAAAGCTACCCACAAGCTGAGAATCTTAAACAATAGAAATAATAAATTAGGGAAAGAGACAAAAGAGCAAGGGGGATAAAGTAATGAGATTAGGGAGATCATGTAGCTCCTAGGAAATGAAAAGCAAACCTTTGATTTCCTACTACTTAGTTTCAGTCCCTGTAAGACTAGGTCTCCTATCTTTGGATACAATTACCTGCTATCTTTGTAAGAAAATAGATTTTCTTTTTTTTTTTTTTTTTGTGAGCTAGCTGCAGATTCTGATACTAAAATGACCATAACTAGAACAGATTATGTTGCCTGAAAAACCCTGTATGTGTGGCGGTGGGTGGGGGGTGGGTGTGTGTGTGTGTTTATAGAAAGTCTGTTTCACCTCAAGGTAGGACTTTGTTTTATTTTTAGATAAATTTTATCTGCTACCTCAGCTAGAGAAAGGAGAATAAATCTTGCTTTTAGGAGCTCTTGCTTTTAGGAAAGGAAGCAGTTCAAAAATAGAATGGAAAATGATAGAAATCATCATTTATTTGTTACCTCCCCCCAGTCTCAGTCCTGTAACCTGAAAACTCAGCTTTACATGATGAGAGCCACATCCATCACATAGGTACAATTTCTGAAGAAATTTAGTGTTGCAGAAACAAGCAATTATTACAAATAATAGTAAATGAAGATCCCTTAAATGGCCTAGATGGCATTTTACACCAACACAGCATTCAATTAATGTAAATTTTTATTGCAACTATTCGTGTTTCATTGACTTAAGCTAAGCATTGTTACTCAAGATGAAAGCTGCATATACCAATGTGCATTTGTAACTTATAGTCCAGATAGCTGAAGTTTGAGCAGAAAGTATATCATGTAATAGAAACATACAGACAAGACAAACATGAGCTATGGTTCTATGGTTGATGTTAAACAGAAGGATACTACAGCAGATGAACCCAGAAAATGCCTGCTAATTATATGCCAGGACTCTAAAGAAATAAGATTAATGTCCCTATATGATTTAATAAACCATTTAATTATGTTATAGTCACACTACTCTAACCTCAGATCGAGTTGTAAAGTGCTGACATTCTGGTTTTAATAAAAAGCAAAGAGATTTTCTGAGTGTCTGAATGTTTTTAGGTGTGGATCTATAGATGGTAGTTAGGTTTCTCCATAGGGTCAGAAGGAATAAAGTATGCAACATAGATCTAAGTGTTCAAGTAGGAGCAGTAGCAGTTGTGAAGCATTAGCTCAGCCCTCACACTGGGAAGGGTAAAGTCATCTCAACAGACTGTTCTTCAGGATAATTAAGAGTCACCCATTTGCCGAGAGTAAAATTCAAGTTTTCTTGTTAAGACTTTCTGTAAATACAAAAAGGGTTGTGTTCCCACCAACCATTTACTCTGGCAGTTCTGTGGCTCTTCCACTCTGCTGTCACTTATTGTTCCACTAATTCCTTCTTAAACCTTGATGATCTCCTGCAGGTCACCATCCAGAGGCCACTGTCAAGGCTAATGCTAATCCCTCCTACAGTCCATACCCTTTGGCTGATGGTTGCCTGAAGCAAATGCGGAAGCACTGGACTCTGTCCTCTGTTTGCCACCACCTTTCCTGTACTGGTTTCTATCTCTTGCCAGAGGGAAGCATTTTCATTATTTGGTGATGTGGAAATGAAGAGGAATGGGTCAGCCTCTGGGAGCTTCTTCTGAGAATAATCTACCCAACTAGCTTTTTTGCCCCTCATCTCATGTGGCAATATCCTCTCAGGAGATCCATTGCCTCAGTTTTCACTTTGACTTTTTCATGGAACCCTGAATCCATTAAATTTATATGCACGTGATGATATTCTTTCTCATGGGGAAGTTCCAGGTTCTTGCCCATGGGGCTGTCAGATTCCATACAAATAATGGCCCATATGATAAGAGATTCCAAAGAATACCATGACTGTTAAAGATGCTGCCTGTCTATAGCAAGTGAAAGACATGTGGAGGGGTATCAGCATGGCTCAGTCCAACTTCAGCTCAGGTCATGTTCTCACAATTTGTGAGTTCAAGCCCTGCATCAGACTCTGTGCTGACAGCTCAGAAGGCTGGAGCCTTCTTTGGATTCTGTGTCTCCCACTCTCTCAGCTCCTCCTCTGCTTGTGCTCGTTCTTTCTCTGTCTCTCAAAAATGAATAAATGTTAAAAAAAAAAGTCAAAAAAGGAAAAGAAACACATGTGAAGTGGAGATGAATGTTGCTTAATTTCACATAATGCCCTGAGTATCAACTTTTCATGCCAGCAGTAGACTAGAATCTAGGTAGAAATTTCTGGGTAGAAATTCTGGTTATAAAACACATTGGTAACTTCATATCTCTATATAAAATATTGCTGGTTCTGGGGTACCTGGGTGGCTCAGTCGGTTGAGCATCCAACTTTGGCTTGGTTATAATATCATAGTTCAGGAGTTCAAGACCCGCATCGGGCTTGCTGTCAGCACAGAGCCCATTTCAGATCCTCTGTCTGCCCCTCCCCAACTTGTGCTCTCAAAAAAAAAAAAAAAAGGGATAAAAAATTTTAAAATTGTCATTGCTGGCTTTTTTTCCCACTGGAGTTGATAAAATCCACAGTGGAGTATTTAAGGCTTGAAGGTCTAGAAAGAACTATTTTGGAGAGCACTTGGTTATTGAGAAGTGAACACAGGAGTTAGAAGAAATCAAGGATGGAAAAACTAAGAAGAAATCTATCTACATCTTTCTTAGAATATGTATTTATGCTGATGAGACTTTTTGGCTCTAGTTGTGAACCTGAGTATACAGCAGCTTAGCAAGTATACTTAGTCATTTATGCAATAAAATGTCCTTTTATTATTTGGATGTTGGCATTAACCAGTTGTTTCTGTTTAAGAACCTATCAAGGAATAGTAACTAAGTTTAGAAGTAAAATAATCTCTTCTGGTGTACAAAATATAGAGAGACATACATTAAACATTTAACACTGGAATCTTGAATCAGTAATTTAAGATGTCCTTTATTTTCCTAAAATACTGCCTTCAACAGACTTTATAAAAATGTATTTTCTCTCCTACAATCTTTCCCTCAAGTTCCTTTTCATCATTGATATCATTTCACCAATATCCATGTTATATTTCACTGTTGTTTCTTCAGTATCATACCAAGTCATAATTAGAAGTTAATTCAAAAATTGTCTTACATTTTTCTTTATCCTTGTCTTCATTTTGATTTTAACTCATTATTTCAAATTTAGTGTGTCTATACCATATGCTGACTCCTGGTATACTGTATCACAGGCTGGTATTGCCTACAGCATAGAATATGATCCTCCAAAAATCAGATTCTCCAAAAAACCTTAATTGTCCTTAACACCTCCATTCCTTTCTTCTTTCTCTTTTCCTGTTAATGTAGATTCTGTAGGTTATTGCCAGACTGACTATTGTGTTATCATAGCATTCCTTACCACACAATTTTCAGTAGCTTCCTCTTGCCTATAGAGATCAGTCTAAATTTCTCTGCTTAATCTTTCAGACTTGCCCAAGTCAGTCAGATCCTACCATACAAACTGAAATTCATTTTCCACAGCTTCCCAACAAAAACTGTGCTTTAGCCAAGCCAGTCCTAACAATCCTTTTAAAATGGCAGGCTTATGCCAGACTCTGTTCTATTTTGCCAAGAAGAGCTTTCTCTTCAAGTTTATCACTTAAACCAGTTTTCCAAGTATAACAATTCCAATTTTGCTCTTTTAGGCATCACACTTAATCATGTGCTACTCTTTAGGATAGTTTTTTTTTATCATTTGCTTCCCCAGTAAGAAAGTTTCTCGCAGGCAGGGGTTAGGCCATGTACTCTAAGTGTTACAGAACCTTATGGCTGGAAACAATCCTGACAGACCAATTATGGTCAATCCTTCCATTTTGAAACTAGTAAATCTCAGTTACACTTACGAGCATGACATATAGAATTTGTTGAATCACAATGCTATACACCTAGATTTAATGTACCATTGTGTCAACTATATGTCAATAAAAAAAATAAAACTGATAAACCAGAGGTTCAATGTAGTTAACTGACTTGAAAAGGTTATGGAGCCTTTAGCAACAGAGTTGGAAATAATATCCACTTTAGTTTCTGAACATATGTATAGCATGTGTTCTTCATGCCATGTATATATAAATGTATAAGAATACATGTCCTATAGGTGAGCTAATGTCATACCTCCCAACCAACTACTCACAAAATGACAAGGAGTGAACGTAAGCATTCATGCCCTTGGATTTTATTTCTCACAAATACTAACAAAATAAGTCTAATTACACACCACCTTTCCTAACACCATCAGTTTAAGTTCACTAGATGCATGCCCAATGTTTTACATGTTTTGTTTCATTTTAGTTTCATCTCTTATACAGACAAAAAGTCTGAAACTCAAAAAAATCTTTATTTGCATTTAATGGATTCTCTGTAGATAAATATATTTTCCTAATGAAACAGCCTTAAAGGGGACCAATTTCAAATTTTCCTTCTGTGACAGAAAATAAAAACAAATTAAGGTCAAACTATAGCTTATTTATAAATATCAACTGTTTTCTAAGGAGAATGGGAACTCAGGTATCTTTCTGGAATAAGAGGATATACATATAGAATCAGATTTTAAAAGGGGAGAGAAAGCTATGAAGCAAAGGAATTAAGAAAGAAGAGATGGTTGAAAAGAATGTAAAACAAAAATGAAGAGTTTTGGAATGAAATATTAGACTGTGTGTTGTAATGGCCTTTCCTTCCTGAATCAAAATATCTAGGAAGTCTTCTGAAACATTAAATTTTGAAAATGCAACAAAAGTGCCAATACATTGGTTTAAGGTGAGTAAAGAGGGAAAGATCTAGGGTCTCAGACACCTGTGTGTTACTCTGAAATAGCACAATCCTGAGCCACCTTTTATAATTAAGTATTTAATGCTTTTAAGACTGACAAAAATTCTAATCTAATTAAAATAATTTACAAAGTTTAAATATCTTCAAGATATTTTATGGAATACCCTAGTATATACCAAGGATGCTTCCATGATTAAAGAAAATGTTTTCATTTGGCTAAAAATAAGAATAAAATTGACATTTTATGAATAAAACTAAACTGTTCTAAAACAAAAACTGAGTTTAGCAGTGTTTTCATAGACTTTGACAAGTCATCAGTTGGTACATTAGTTGATGAGCACCATTTAGATGTAGCAGAAACACTTAAAAATGTTAATTATAGATGGAAATCTTTGGCTCAGTTAATTGCAATATATTCCTTACCCAATATGTTCAAAATATAAAAGCACCTATTGATTCCAAGTTTTCACAGGTTTGATGATTAATAGTTCTGTGTGGTTTCTGTATAATTGGAATGAAATGGATATCCTTGGCATAATCCTTGCCTCTTCCCAAATACCAGAAGTGTTTACCATAATGTTTTCTTTAGAAAATATCATACATGCTTACTATTTAAACTTATCAGTGTTTTGCAACCTCAGAAAAACCAACGCCATAAAATGTCCTGTTCTGTAAAATATTCTTGACCTAAATTTAGTCAAATATTTGGAAAATTAAATAAAATCCAATTTTTCAAGAACTTAAAGTTATAAACCCAATGTATTAGGTTTTAATTGCCATTTTAACCAATTGCCACAAATTTAAGATTTGAAATAACTCAAATTTGTTATCTTCAAAGTTGAGGAGTTTAGAAATCCCAAATGGGTCTTGCTAGACTAAGATCAAGCTGTTGAAGGACTGTGATCCTTTGAAGGCTCTATGGAGCAGAGACTCTGTTCCCGGAGTTTCCCAACTTCTAGAGTCAGCCTGCATTCTTTGATTTGCAACCCTTTCTACCATCTTTAAATCTTTCCCAATCTTCTGCCTCCTTCATCCACTTATAAAGAAATTGTGTTCACATCAGGCCCAATAAAATAATATGGGATAATTTCAGCATAAATTGATCAGCAGCCTTAATTCTACCTGCAACCTTAATTCCCCTTTGCTCTGTAGGCTAACATATTAGTGGATTCCAGGGATTAAGACATGGATATCTTTGGGGACTATTCCTAGCTACCAAGAAAACGAAGTTGATTTTGTAATCTCAATGATTTTCAATCATTTGAAGCTCATCTTTTGATTAATATCTTGCCATAAATCCCACCCCTAGGGCCCTATATGACAAGTTTTATGTTCGAACAGAATTAATCTATGTTTGTGTTAAAATTCTCTAGTATTGGGATGGCTGGGTGGCTCAGTCAGTTGACCATCCAATATTGATTTAGGTCATGATCTCAGTCGGTGTGTTCCATCCTTGCATTGGGTTTGCTGCTATCAGTGCAGAGCCTGCTTTGGATGCTCGGTCTCTCCCTCCCACCCACCCCCACACTCACTCTCAAAAACAAACATAAAAAACTCTCCAGTATTATTAAAAATTAGAGAGATACCAGATGATGTACCAAATCATAAATGCATTGTTTGCACTGCCCACTTTGTGAAGATTGGCTAGGATTTAAGTATAGATTTCCATGACAAATGCATGCCCAGAAATAGAGATATTTTTTTCCTATCTCCCCACCATCACTCTTGGCTATACAAATTATGCTGTAAATGTCAGAATCTGCTTTCTACAATTCAGTTTTAAAAGTTTCTCCTCCATCGTACTGAAATTTAACAACCACTGAGCCAAACAATAAATCTAAGCCTTATAGGCAAAAGTAGCTTTCAAAATAATGGAATTTTCGGATTGACTGAATAAAAAACCACTATATTGTAGAAAGTTTTTATGATATTTGTTGTAATACTGTATTTCATACTTGGCATTTATAACTTACAACTAGAAGAACAAATTTATTTTAAGTTTCAGTCCACATTGAATTTATATAGTTCAATTATGCTTAAAATCGGACATTACTCTCTAAGCATGTATCTTTATAAGATTTAGAAGTAATGTAATTTTGAGTGAATTACTGTTATAGAATAACTTTGTAATAAATGTCTTATAGTCTAATATTCTGAATGTTCTATAAATGGCCATTGGGGAATGACTGGTTAAAAGTATTTTTGTGAACACTGATTTACCTGAGGATTTTGTACAAGGTTCTGAGGGGATCACAAACCTTTCCCTGTGGTTTTCGAGACAGGTCAAATAATATCTTACTATAGGACCAAACTAAAATTTAGGAGGTTCCTCTAGTAGATGAAGATGCCTAAATTAGAGGATGCTAATAATAGTTGATAATTTTTAGTACTTTATAGACCTGGAAATATATGGACTTACACTCAGATCTGGATTCACACTCTGAACTGCCATTAATTACACATGGAGCATTTTCTCATCTATAATTACCTTTGACTCTTAACATGGAGTTGTACTGTGCAGGTTGATTTTCATGCAAATTTGATACAGCAAACGTATTTTTATTTAAGATTTTCTATTTGTAAGAATATGGTATAGAACACATGTAAATGCAAAATAGATGTTCATCAACTGTTATCAGCAGGGTTTCCTGTCAACAACAGGAATTTAAAATATTTTTTGACACTATAGGGGATAGGCACCCCAAGTCAACTTCTCTGTATCCTTTCTTCTGGGTTCCTAATTACTCACTTGCTTAATATTAGGCCAAAAGCATTGAGAATAAGAGTTTATTTCAATCTTTATTCTAAGGATTCATTTTAAAAATCATGACTCACTTTGATATTAAGGAATTTTAGCATAGCATTTCAATTGAGGGTATACATCTGATTTCTTTTTTCTGTGACTTTAGCTTGTATAATCCCTACAGACTTGTGTCTGATCTGACAAAGCTCATGGAGTGAATTATTTCAAATATTGCACATTTCTCAGTTCTCACTGTATTCTTTGAGATTTTACATCTATAATCTATTGCATCATTACCTATAGAAACATTTTACAGCCTTTGTCCAGAATTCCAACGTCTGAGTCATTTGTCTTCCCAGTTTTTATCCCTCTCATCTATGGATTTTCCTGCTTATGTGCAAATTGTTATATTCTGGACATCCCAAGACTCTTGTGCAGATTCTGAATTATTTTCTCTGAATATTCAATGTTGTCTAGTAGACAGTTAAGCTATTAGTGTTTCACTTGATCAAGTGGAGACTTCATGTTTTGCTAGGGCATATTTATTTTGGTTTTACATTTAGTCCTGGGGAAAAAATTTTCTAGGGTATGGTTATTATTCCTAAAATGGAATCCTTCTAGGATTTTGCTAGAAGCCTGAAATGTTGAAATAGTCCCTCTAAATTTGATAACTTTAACTTGAATATCTGTGTCCCCGGAACTTGGAAGGTTTTGAATGGTCTACTCAGTTCCTTAGTCTTCTAGATGTTTTTGTTTTTTTTTTTTTTTTCTGTTTCCCTTGGAGCCATGCTCCCACTTTATTCAAGTCTTGTATCACTGCCAGGATCTACAAAAAAGCCTACAGCAGCCTTATTTACCGCCACCAAAAAACTGGAGCTAAGATAGTTACCAATAAATGAATGAACACACTGTGGTACATCCACATGACATAATTATTCAGTAAATAAATGAGCAACCAAGCTATGAAAATAGAGGGAAGAATCTTAAGTGACTATTGCTATGTGGAAGAAATTGTAAAGGCTGAATATTGTATGATTCTAATTATACAGAATTCTAGAAAAGGCAAAACCCATTATGGCTAAAAGATCAGTGGTGTATAAGAGTTTTTTACGGTGAGGTGGAGAGGATTTAGTAGGTAAAATACTGTGTAGGGTGGTGAAGCTATTCTGTATGAGAGTTAATGATGCATATAGCACAATGCATAGGTCACAATCTATAGCACTTCACTGCACAGAAAATGAATCTTAAGAGAAAGAAACTTAATCATTTAGTAGGTCAGAGGATCCCAAGACAGAGGAAGAATGTAATAAAAATCCTCAAACTGTTACAAATTAATGATAGTACTTCATTAAAGAGGGTAGGGGAAAATGGGCTGGCCTATGTAGTGTTGGAAAGGAAGTATATAGACAAAAGCAATTATAATGACAGACAAAAGCAATTATATATAAGTATCATACTCTAGTTGATAAAATTGTTTCCTACCAGGGTAGAGATAAGCAATTGATACTATTATACATGTATAATAATGTATACATTATTCGTATATACTCATTCAGTATATAATAAGTAAAGTTCAGTAGATGGCAGGTGCCAGATTTCTCACTGTTGAAGATTAAAGATAAGCAAGGAAGAGTCTACAATGAACCATATAGTAATAGATCACAGTTTGAGACCTCATATGAACTCATATTTGGTCTAATAGAAGTAAAAATGTTACATATTGAAAAGTCATAAATACGTTAAATGTGTGTTAGTTCATGTACATATCTACTTGCTCAGTCATCCAAGGGACCTATAAAACAACCACATTCTGGTAACAATGTAACAACTATCAGAACACAGGTGTCAAAGGATCTATGAGTACTAAATGGAACGTGTGATACCCTAGATGGGATCCTAGAACTAAAAAATTAAAGGGAAAAGTAAAAAAATTCTGAATATTAACTAAAGCCTATATAATATCAGCTTAATTATAATAAATATACCATGCTAATATAAGATGTTTAACAGGGAAACTAAGTATGGGTGTAGATGAGAGTTCTGTATTATAAGTTTTCTATAAATTTAGAAGTGTTCCAAAATAAAAATTCTTTATATTTATAAAGACATGTTTTTAAAAATGTATTTTTATTATTAAATATCCATCTAGTTGCCCAAATATAGAACAGCCTTAATGCTTTACTCTTCTTATATAATACTTATATGTAGATTTAAGAGGAACTTTTTATTAGATGCTCCTTACCTGCACTATGCCAACAAAAAGACCTCTTTGGGAACCATGGTGAACAAAAGAAAAGCAAGGAAATTGAGGTTTGGCATTACTGAAAAAAAATGCTTTATTATACATGAATCTATTATAGTCATGCTAATATAAAAAATGTTTGCAAGGCAATTTCCCCTTATGCAAATAATTGTTCTGCTCACATATTCCAAATGACTGTCTTTGATATTAGCAGCAGGATAAGGCACAAAACTGTGGTGTTTAGGTGCATTCACCTCCTTCCTGGGACTTGAGTCTATAGGTGAGAAGCACTGGTTTCCCTTGGGCTTAAATGGTATTCAACATAAAAGTGGATATTTATAGTTATGAGTTGTATGGTGCTCCCACTGAATGCCAGAACTTATTGCAAAAGTGTGGATTTTTTAAACATATTTTGAAAAGTTTTCTTTACTTGTGATATGGATTATTCTCTTAAGCAGTGCTATCCAAAATCTGTTCTATGCCTTAATTCCAGTGCATAAACTTCTGTCAACTAGATGTTAAGTATGGAAACTGAAACTTCCATATCTTATAAAAATATATATTCACAAAAGATTAGAAATAAGACTTTAATCCTTGATCACCAATGGTGAGGAACTGCTCTCAAGCATAGGGCCTTGGGTAGGGGGACCTCCTTTCCCCAAGTCTAAATGGGATGCACAAGGCGGGTGGGGACAGGGGAGAGAAGTACCACAGATGAAGAAAAATCATCTTTGACTTTTCCATGATCTTTAAGATGGGGTCAACTTCTACTCTCAAAGAGCTTAAGATTTTAGACCTTTCTTTACTTTCCCATGAGCCTTTAATTAACTAACCTTATAATCACATTCACAAAACTCTTAATTAACTGTGGGAAATATACAGGGAACTAGACACACTTCATCTTGTGAACTTTAAGAAGGAAAATACAAGGATGAACTGTGTAATTGCAGATTAGTCATAGTTATTTTTCATGGATTGATTTTTGGATTACTGCACAAGGATAAGGATGATGCCTGAAGAAATGTACTGATGTCTTTTCATACATCATGAATTGGAACTATAAGAAAAATATTGACTTTTTTAAAGGCAAGTGATGAATTAGGAATTTGATTTTCTTACTCTGGAGAAATTATGTTTTTTGAATCCACAGGTAAACTTCTAATGTCCCACTACAACCATCAGTTTTAGTTTTGAAATGTCTACAATGACATATTAACTCAATTTGTCTTTTCAGTTATGTATTATATTTATACATAAAAATCCCAGATTGTGATGCCTCGTTATTGCCTTGCAAGTGTGAAGGTAACTACTTACCACCTCTGCCTGTGAATTACTACCTTTGTGATATGGAGAAATTCAAACCTCCTAGGCTGTCATATTTACTTTTCTCATGTCTAATTATGTCCAGGATAAGGTGTGTGGTCTGTGTCTTAGTCTGGGTTGCCTCAAAAAATATTCCATAGACTGAGTGGCTTGGGCAACAAACATTTATTTCCCTTACATGTCTGTAGACTAGCAAATTTAAGATCAAAGTGCTGACAGATTTAGAGTCTCATGAAAGCCTGCCTTCTAGTTTGTAGATGGCCATCATGCTATGTTCTCACAGGGAGAGGAGGGGGGTAAAGGGAGTGAAAGCAAGTACTCTTGTGTTTCTTCTTACAGGGGCACTAATAGCATTGTGGGGGCTCCATCCTCATGATCTAGTTACCTCCAAAAGACCCCCACTTCCAGATATTATACACGTTGTCAATTAGGCTTTGATATATGAATTTTGGAGGGACACGTGCAGTTCACAGCATCCTTCCCTGGCCAAACAAAATTCATGTCCTTCTCACAAGGAGAATATTCTTTCCATCCCCATAGCTTCCCAAAGTCTTAACTTTTGCAGCACCAACTCCTAAAGTCTTAAGTTCAACAACTCATCTAAATATCATCTGAATCAAATAAGGGTGAAACTCAAGATAGGATTCATCACAAGGCAAAAAAAAAAAAAAAAAAAAAAACACACACACACACAAAACCAAAAAAAAAAAAAAAAGAGCAAAACACCTTCTCCAGCTGTGAACTTTTGAAACCAGAAAAGTTACGTGCTTTCAAAATACGATGAGGAGATAGGTAGAAAATAGACTTTCTTATTCCAAAAGGGGAAAAAAAGTGAAGAATGAGGTGACAGGTCCGGAGAAGGCAAACTCCAGGAGAACTTAAGGCTTTAGAACAATCTTCTTTGGCTCATTTCTCTGCCTTTTGGATCTACTGAGGTGACCATGTCACTCCATAGGTCAGCAGGGCACTGTGCAATCCCTGCTTCTCTGCATGTACGCTGCTTATGTTGAAACAGGGTTTGTGCCCTCGAGGCTCCAGTGGATTGCCTGCCCCTACTTCTTCCACTGGAAGTCTAGATAGTCATCCCCACAATCTCTGAATCACCATTGGGGTTCTTCTTTTTTTTTTTTTTTTTTTAAAGGAAAACACACATTCACAGCCTGACTTCACTCCATCTTGTTTTTAGTTTCATTTAGCGACAGCTGACTGCATTTCTGCTGGTATAATTCCATCCGTATTTCTGGATTCAATTTGGATTGCTGATTAAGTCAATGGTAGGCACCCACAGTGGTCTCCTTATCAAAAGGTCACTCTAGTACATATTTCAGGTTTTCTTCCAAATATGCTTCCTCATTTTTTGTAATGTGGATTGAGAATTTTCCACATCTTTATGATATGGTTTCTTTTTACCTAATTCCATATTCACTAACTAATCTCCTTGCATTTTACTACAAGTAGTCAGGAATACTCAAGCTTCAGATCTTTGCTTAGAAACCATGTCAGCTCAATATGTAGTTTCGGTGTTCACAAGTTCAATTTTCTATAAAACACAGAAACATGAATACCATTCAGCCAAGTTCTTTGCCACTTTATAACAAGGATTGCCTTTTCTCCATTGTCCAGTAACCTGCTCCTTGATTCTGAGATCTCATCAGAATGGCCTTTAATCTATTTCTCCAATGTTCTGTATGTGATAATTTAGGTGTTCTGTAAGATGGAAGCTTTTTCTACAGCTATCCTCTTTCTGATCCCTTACCAAAATCATCTTTAAAATTCCTTTAGTGTCTTTATCTAGCTTGTAGCTCAAAAGTCTTCTAGCTTCTAATTATGGCCCAGTTCCAAAGCTACTTCCACAATTTTAGATGTTTGTTACAGCAGCATCCCACTTCTTGGTACCAATTCTGGTCTTCCTGTACAGGCTACTGTAACAAATGTCATAAACTAGGTGGCTTAAGTATTTCTTATAGCTCTAGAGACTACAAAGTCTAAGGTAAAGATGCAGGCCGATTTAGTACCTGGTGAGAGCCCACTTCCAGTTTTCAGTGCCTATCTTCCTACTATATACTCACATGAGGAGGAGAAGAGAGAAGAAGCAAGCACTCTTTTGTCTCTTGTTCTAAGGACATTAACCCCACCAGGAGGGGTCCACCACCTTCATAACCTAATTACCTTCCATATCCTTACTTCCCAATACCAACATGCTGAAAATTAGGTTCTAATGTAAGCATTTTGTGGAAACACAAACATTCAATTTCTAGTAGTCAGTATTCAAAATCAGGGCTAAATATTATTTTAGGCTAACTGTGTTCAAAGCAGCTGAACTAATTGACTACATCTGGTGATGAAGTAATAAAATACACAATTCAAATCCCTCAACAAAGGGAAAGTTCTTATACTCATGCATATTTTAAGATAATTTTGTTCATTTTTTTGGTGCATTTTTTAGTCAGCTTTATTAGTGGCAAAGATTTGGTGTTAGACTGTTACCAGAGATGATTGTAAATTGAAGTCTAAATACTGATAGCATCACTTAGTGTGATGCTATTCCTTAGAATGATGCCATTCCTTAGAATGGACAGAAATCAAAATTCAAAGGAAAACTGGTTAATAGTATGGTATTTCATTAGAATTATTGGCCATCTGATAAAGGAATTAGGAATAATGTCAATCAAGAAATTGCTCTACAAAAGACTGGATACAGGTTTCATATCACTTCTTTCCTTGCCCTTTTTATTCCTCATGGTCAGACCAGCCCCAGAGCCCTTTCACTGGTTCTAGGGGCTTGATGATGGATAAACAAAAGATTTTTTTTTTTAATTTGGGCAATACTTTTGCTGTAATAGGTTTATGGTTTAACCTGCTGTCTTTTTTACATTTAGGAATAAAGAAGGAGAATTAAAGTTGTCAAGAGTTAACTTTTACTATAACCATAAGATGAATATCTCCCTAAAACAGTTAAATAGCCATTTCTTCCTAGGCTATCGGACCTATTCAGTCATTCAGAATAGTGTTTTAGAAGGATGAACCAGTCACCCTTTATTAATGTTGCCAATAGTGACCACTGAGATAAACCCTGTAGCGGTGAACTTATTAAAGCATTTTTTTTTTTTAAATTTCTAGGAGTGAGAGCGAGAGCAAGCAGGGGAGGGTCAGAGAGGGAGGTACAGACTCTGAAATAGTCACCAGGCTCTGAGCTGGCAGTCAGCACAGAGCCCGACACAGGGCACGAAACCACGAACCGCGAGATCATGACCTAAGTGAAAGTCAGACGCTTAACTGACTAAGCCACCCAGGCATTTTTAAGGGAAGTGTGAGGTGGTTTGCCTGACTAGAAAATACCAGGGGAAGAATGGAAGGAATGGAATTCGAGACAGGGCTACAGAAACTCTTTCAAGCTGTTTTGTGGTCAAATGGGGCAACTCTACTAAAGGAATTTGGAATTATTTGAGGTTTGTTAGATTGTTCTAAAAAAAGACTTGAACATATATTTAGCCTCATACACTGTAGCTGCAATATTTTCTGGTCAGATTTATAAACTTGTTGATAGATTACCAATTTAAAAATTCAGCCTAAATCCTTCTGGACACAATATCACATGTAAATTGTTTAGTTTATTCATCCATTTCT
This sequence comes from Proteles cristata cristata, assembly GCA_017311185.1. Taxonomy (NCBI): domain Eukaryota; kingdom Metazoa; phylum Chordata; class Mammalia; order Carnivora; family Hyaenidae; genus Proteles; species Proteles cristata. The sequence continues at coordinate 612,269 of JAESUZ010003619.1, read as the reverse complement.
TTATTTTTTCATTTGAAAGGCAAGGATGAAGGTAGCTTTTGCTCTATACCCTTTTGTTCTCGTCCCCAGTATCAGTGGCCGTTCCCAAATAGAGTATCAAAGTCATCTTTTGGTCTTGTTAACAAAGAGACCAAAAATGTTGAGAGAAAATAATTGAAATATCCAACATTATTTTTTCTGTCACCAATGAGGTTGGAACCTAGTTTCTCTGAACTTCAGGCTAAAGAGAAGCCAGAGCTAAGAAACCTATTGAAAGATTCTTGAAGGATGAAGTGGAAGAGTTTATAAAAACAGAGGAAGGGACAGAGCTTGATAGCCAAGTTAAGCTTTCAAAGTGTGCTATTGGAGGAATATCATGGAGAATGGAAGGAGACCTATAAATAGGGGACTTTTCTTTCCCTGTTTTTCCATCCTATGCATTTAAACAGAGGAATAGAAGGAGTCAGTAGCATTTGTATTTTAGGAGAGGTTTGGTCAAAGCAATGAGTGTTTTCCAGATTTTTTCCACTCATTCAGAAGCCTGATTCTCATCTAATTTTCACTGAAGCATCTCATGAAGCTCAGAAGACATGGTCTCTGCTTTCCCAGAGGATCTATAATTCAGTCAGTACTAACAACAAACAATGAAGAAATATTTCTATCATTTGTTGTTGTAGTTATAAAAGTAAAAGGCCAACCTCAGCTGTTCAAAAATACCCAAGTGCTGAAGGGAATTGTTAGAGGGATGGCAGCAGCTGAGTTGGGCTTAGTCTGGGAAGGCTCCGTGTTGTTAATTCCCTGAATGATTCATCCTTTCCTTGCAACAACCTTGAGTTTCCTGCCTCCTGTTTGAAATTTAGCCCTTAGTGTCTTTATTCCTTTTTTAAAAACACATTAAATGTGGGGAGAAAATGTATAAAAAGTTGTTACAGACCTTTAGAACAATTTCTATAGACTGAAGAAAAAGTTATCTAAATTTGTTAGAGGTTTCCATTATATGGTCTTATTTTCCTATTCACTGGGATTTACTGATGATCCTTTTCACACTATTTCTCTGGATAGGGCCTATTTGACTGTCAGTGATACAAGATGGGAAGGAAGTACATTGGGAAGGGGGAGAAATAAGTAGGGTAGATAAAGTACCAAATCTACAGATTTGGTACAACAATCCATTTTGGGCCCTGAGTGTGCTTGTGAGAGAAGACCTGAGGGCATCAGGAAGAGTGAAAAATTAGAACTGTAAAAGAGAAAGGAGGAATGGAAAATACAGTGTAAGGATTTGCCACAGAGTGGTAACAAGGAGGTCACTCCTAGTTTTATCAAAGTCTGACCCTAAAAGGAGTAAGATGTACCATCCATCAGTATAGTAATTCAACCAGAATACTAACTCAATTCTGTGTGCTAGACACCATGCTAAGATATATAACTTTAACATGTCTTTCTTTCAAAATACTAATAACTCAGTCAAAGTACTTTTTCTTTCAAAGTAGTATAATTTAGTCAAGAAATACATTTATGTAACAATATCAAATTATCAATTTGTTATCACTGCTAATATTAGGTCTTACTGGAAAGTTAAATTGCTTTACTGTGTATGTTCAACTAATTGTTTTCCCTACTAGTATTAGTTTTCCCAACCTACTTTGTTAGTACATTCAGTCATGTGCAAATTCATTTCCATTTGTTGATGTAATCTATGTACCAGCTAGTAGAGATTCAAGAGTGAACAATATAGTCTATGTTATTTTACATAGTTACTACCTAATCTTATCATTCATTTATAATAAGATAGACAAGACATTTAAGTAGTCACACAAATGACAAATACCACCTACAATGCTGCTGTAAATGTTCTTTATGTAACTATCAATATTTATCCCAATATAATGGTAGCAGTGGGGTGTGTGTGTGTGTGTTTAGGTTAGGTGGGACTTGAATAGAGTATTTACAAGAGAGAGACTCCTCTCAAAAACACAATGGTGGGAAATTGGCAAGTATTGAATGCCAACCCAGTACCTCCTGAGTGTCTTGAAATCTGTCTTAGGCATCTTTTTTCTTACTATCCCCCAAGGAGATTATTGATAGGACTTCATCTCCAAGTCAAATTTACTGGTTATTCACTTCTATAATCACACTTTCAGTCAATATGAATTGAGTGTCTGCTCTGGAGAGAGAAGAAGGGCAGACTGAGTTTTCTCACTCTAGAACTTACATTATTTTGGGGGCACCTGGGTGGCTCAGTTGGTTAAGCTTCCAACTTCAACTCAGGTCATGGTCTCACGGTTAATGCGTTCGAGCCCTGTATCGGGCTCTGTGCTGACAGCTAGCTCAGAGCCTGGAGCCTGCTTCAGATTCTGTGTCTCCCTCACTCTCTGACTCTCCCCTGCTCATGCTGTCTCTGTCTCTCTCTCTCTCAAATAAAAACATAAAAAAATTTTTAAAAAAAGAACTTACATTGTTTTTGTAAGGGGAAGGTGAGGCAGGCATGGAGTTACTATTATGTACATAAACTGTGGTAAGGGTCAATAGATTATAATAGGGAAACCTGACCTGGCTTAGAAAAAGGGCTAACAAAAGTATTTGAGAAAGGGATACAAGTAGAGATCATAATGTAGCTAAGTGAAGAGCTAAGAACCAGAGAGAAAAAGACCCAAGCTTTAAGGTAGAAAGGAACAAGTGACATGAATAGACACCTTCTACTGTAAATTCAGATGAGAACAAAAGTCACTTTTTTTTCTCTTTAAAGCAAACTAAAAGGGACTCCAATTATGCAAGATGATGTGAGAATTTCTGTCCCTATTCTGGCTTCCACCTACATTTGTCACAGCCATGTGATAGCCCAGATCTTCACCTAAGCTGACTTCTCAGGAAAACCTTTCTGGTGATCAGTTCATAATCATCAGAAGGTCACAATAGTCCAGTTTTGGAACTTGTAAGCCCAGCTTGTTCCACTATTGCTGGGCAATCTTGGGCATGAGAAACACTTCACAGAGAGGATCCCTTGCTCCAAGGTTGCAGTTTCCCTAGATGGAGCACAGGTCTTCCCTGGGATCTTATTGGGAAGCCAAGCAAGGAATACTTCTGTTACTACAGCTTCCTAACAGCTATCAATTTTTCACCCTGAAGGGGCATTGCTCTCCTTACCCTGCATAAGCCACTCAAAGAACTCCAGCTACTGATTTAAAAAAAAAAAAAAAAAAGGCAAGTAGGGCTCTGTGCTGACAGCTAGCTCAGAGCCTGGAGCCTGCTTCAGATTCTGTGCCTCCCTCTCTGACCTTCCCCTGCACACCCTTTCTCCCTCTCTTTCGGAAATAAAAAATATATGTATATATATGTGTGTACAGACACACGCGTGCGCGCGCACATCAGAAATATGCCACGGTGACCAAACAGGAAAGAATTTCTTTAAAGAATAGAATCAGGTATTCTTTTAAAAAATTTTTAATGTTTATTTTTGAGAGAGACAGAATATGAGTGGGGGAGGGGCAGAGAAAGACACACAGAATCCAAGCAGGCTCCAGGCTCTAAACTGTCAGCACAGAGCCCAACATGGGGCTAGAACTCATGAGCCTCGAGATCATGACCTAAGCTGAAGTCAGATGTTTAACTGACTGAGCCACCCAGGTGCCCCAAACTATACATGCTCTTGAGATAAACTAAACAAACCAAAAACAAACAAACAAACAAACAAAAAAAACAAACAAAAAAACCCCCACAATGTCTATAGTCTTAGGAAGTCATGTTAATATTACCTACCACCTGTCAATGTTCATGTATATTACAATTACATTTGTAATGTAAGGACAAAATTTCTGACAAATACATACATAGATGTGTTTAATTTGATTTTTTGAAGTTAGGGTAATAGGTGTATAAATTATGGTAATTCTATATTAAATTGTCTTATAAGAATTGAAAAAATTCTGGTTAGCAGGCCATCCAACTTTAGAACTGTAGAATAGCTATGCAAAAACATCTAAGATTAAATCTGTTGTGGGAGATGCTCCATTCTCTTCACTTTCCATAGTGTACTTCTAGATCAGCTACTCATGGAGTAAAAAGGAAGGGGGAAAAGATCTAAATTAGTCACAGTTGTTTTTATCAATATGAAATTCAAAATTCTGAGTATTGTGTAGGCCATTGAGAAATAAGGACTTTTGTTCTTTTCTTACTTTAAGGACTTTTCAAAAAAAAAGAGATCTATTTGATTATGACCAAGGGACATGGGAGGAAAGTGACATAGAGAACATGGTAAATCAAACCCAGGACTTGATGCAAAAGACCTGAGCTAGATAGGATCAGTCTTGTTTGGAAATATTTTAATTTCACACAGACATACATCAGGGCTTATCTGACACAGAAGCAAGAGGACGTTCTAAGAAAGGGGAGAAAGATTTGAGACACTAGAGAAGTACATAGTTTAAATTTGAAACTATGTGGCTTGGCTCTGATGCCTGTGAATCAGAGATGGAGTCACTGAGCAATGAACGCATTATGAGATGCTAGATAGGAGAAGAATTGAGTTAATGTTCATGAGAGGGAGAGCCAGCCAGGGAGACAGAATCTTGATATTCATGAGATTTAGCCACCTGGGCAAAATCTGCTGGACTACTTGTAAGTGTTGGTACAAACTGAGGTCCATTTGTATACACTCTCACACACACACACACACACACACACACACACACACACACACACACACATATATATGATCAGGTATTTTTTTTAGTTCTGTTTTATTGTAGGTGTGAAGCCCTGAGGTTAGGACAGGGAACCATGAACAGATTAGTTGTCAACACTCAAAATGTTACTAAATGTAGAGGGACCTGGGTGGCTCAGTCAGTTGAACATCTGACTTCAGCTCAGGTCATGACCTCGCCATGTGCAAGTTCAAGCCCTGCATCGGGCTCCATGCTGACAGCTCAGATTCAGATTCTGTTAAGTTATTAAAAGATAATTCTGGGTGTCTCTCTTCCCCTTCCCCTCCACCCCTATCTCTCTCAAAAATAAATGAACACTAAAAAAATGTTACTACCTATAAATGTGATGGTTTTGCTCCAAATGCTATCTTTATCATAAAGATAGCCCTGAATTATTTGTTATGTGAATTAAATTTAATAAAATTTCAATCATGTTTTGACTAATCTTTTCAGGGTTTTAGAAATGTTTTTCAGGGTTAAGGAATTCAAGAATAGTTCTACTCTCCAAATTTTCTTTAACAGAAATTTTAATGTATATTTATAATATCTGATGCCAAAAAGGAAAGGTTTCTTCACAAATTAGATTCCATTGTCTGATAAAAGTTAGTGCAAAGATATCTTCGAAAGGAACACTTAAAATAAGGAGGAACACTAGACTGAAAGAGGGGCTTGAAAGAGAAAAGAGGAAAAAATATACAGAGATGAGAGGCAAGAGAAACTTCTTTTATACCACTGCCTTGTAAACGGTCCTTTAACACAGTACAAGAGAAGGACTTGGCAAAGACAGGACCTCTCAGTTCATATTCCCCCCTTGAGATCTAGGTCACTATAATGGACACTCTCCTAAATCTCTGATCTATTCTGCCACAGTTTTGACTGACAAAGAAGTAACCCAGGAAATTATAATCACCTTCCTGTATCATCTTATAGATGCTAGGGAAGAATAGAATCATGCTAGAGAAGCATTTGACCACTGATTGCTTTGCAGGATTAAGACTAGATGTCCACAATGCTGGAAAGTTCCATGAACCTGTAACAACTGAAGCAGCCACAGGAGTACAGAAAATATCCCTACCCATCCCTGTTGCAAGATTCAATTCCCTGGTTAGCCAACAGAGAAAAATAACAGAAATAAGCATTGAGTGCCAATTCAGTTTTCTAGAAATATCCTATCACATTAGCCTCTTCCCCCATTTTTTTTAAGTAATTTTCCTCTGCCTTCTGCAATAAAAAAAATAAAATCCTTAAATATTTCCAAGTGAATGTTTTGGTGAAAAGCCAAACACTTAAGAAGTTTATTGAACAAACAGGTTCCATGATACAAACTATGTAAAGACCTCAATTATCCAGATTTGACAAGAGACCAAGTGATGTTTGATGGTATTAAAGGTTTTTAATTTTATTTTTTGTATTTTGAAAGAGCATTAGTAGAGGAGGGGCCAAGAGACAAGGAGAGAGAGAATCAGGAACAGAGATTTTAAAAAATAAATAAATAAATCAAGGATCAGACACTTAACTCCTTGGGTCACCCAGGCACCCCAGACGAGCATGGTCTAAGCCAAATATCATACTATGAAAGTTTTGTATTTAATAAAGAGGGTGTGATTTAGCCTATGAATAAACAGGCCCTAGTTCTGAGTAAAAGATATTAAAAAAAAAAATCAACATTCAAGTATCAAAGGCTTAGTATGGACAATTTATCACAGACTACTATATAAAATGGTTACCTTCCTTCTATGTAACTAAGTCAACCTACAATATAACTGATCGTATACATATGCTGCATATGTTACAACATCATTTCAGGATGTTACCACTTCCATAATGTACTTCAATAGTATATTTATATATTCCTTTTGTTATCATCACAACTGTAATTACAGTGGAAAATGGCTATAACAAAATAACCAATGCCTCAAACCTGTCCTATAAGATAATTGTATTTTATGAGCTAAATGAAATGGAGGAATATGCAGTTGGCTAAGCATGAATTCCAGGGGTCCTACTTTAAGATTTACTACTGTAAATATTAATGCAGGGATCAATTCTAGATCTTATGGATGACTAGGACTTCTTGGATAGCAGTGTAGACTTTATAAATCCTCTGCCTAATCAGTACCCGTTGTATTGATCAGATAGCATGTAGGAACTGGACTAGAGAATGAGAAATCAAGATATCTAGTATCAGCCTCTTCTTTTTAAGTTGGGGCTGCTATTATTTCCCTCCATAGCCTTATCTTCCCACAAAATCTTTTCATCTATGGTCTTGGAAAGATCACTATTGATTTTTATGTGTGTGAGCATACACTGACCACTTAATACTCCTTTCTGCCTTCTTATTAAGAATCTTAAATATGAAGATACATGAGTAATTATGATATGCTACATACTTCATTTACTTTGGGATGCAAACTGTAATGCATTTTTTGGTCTATGGTAGCTCCAATGGGGAGGATTGACTGCTAAAAGAAAAGGTGATAAAACATAAAGGAACATGAATGGTATCCCTAGGACTCAGGTTAGAAGAGGTAACAAGGGAGCTGGCTTGCAGTAGAAGGAAAATGCTCTGAAGAAGCTTTAAAAAAAATTGTCCACTTTGTAATAGAGAACACAAGCAGGGGAAAGAAAGAAATTTAACCAGGCTCTACACTCAGTTTGGAGCCCTACATGGGGTTCAATCCCATGACCCTGGGATTGTGAACTGAGCTGAAATCAAAAGTCCAATGCCCAACCAACTGAACCACCAGGCCCACCCCCCACCCCGCACCTAGAGTGAACAATTTTTGATGGCTCCTTACTTCTCCAAAGTTTCCATCTATCATGTCCCTACTCTATTTCCTGTTCCAGGCCCTGATGTCACTACACGTGGCTTAGGGGTAGTGAGGGGTTTCCGCTCACATTTGAAGCAGATGCAGAGGATGACAGAGGGAAACACACCTGAAGGTGTGTCAACATGTACACATGTAACTAGATTTGGGGAAACCTAACCATACTTCAGAGAATTGTCTAGAATCCAATTCCTCTAAATTCTGAAATTTTCACATCAGAAACTAGAACCATAGGGAAGATCTGGGATAAGAAACATGATCATTAGGAAGTAAAGAATCAGTCCAGAGCTGTGTAAGAACTTCGGGAGGGAGGTTAAGGGACCAAAGTTATCCATGTTTTCGTCTGCCGTTTCTCCTGCCTCTACTGTTTACTCTGGTCTCTGTGTATACCAGAATCCCCTCTATTCAGACCAGAGCTTGAGCATAGGAGACCAAAAAGGACTGAACAAACAGCAGCAACCACCCAAGAAAAAGGAGATCAACAGTGATCCCCAAGGTCCAAACAGCATCAGTGGGAACCCTGGGAACTTTTGGGTGAGCGCTGGTTTTTAAACTTATCCACAATATTCTTTGGGGAATGGAGTGGGGAAAATTGTATGATGGTTCATTTTGTTCTAAGAAATTTGTAGGGCAATTCATCATAAATATATGTTCTGCTTCTATGAAGTAAATGTTTCAAGTATCATAAAACTCTGTATAATAGGAATTCCAACTGTTTTCACATTAATTAAAACTAAGGTATTAACAGTATTCTCCTCCCACAACTCATGTTGCTATTTTTAGTTTTTTCCCCTTCTTTGACTTGTGAGATTTCTGAGAATGTGTGAAGGAGGTGGAAACGAAGTATAAAATGTTATTACTTTTGGGGTGGCTGAGTGGCTCAGTCAATTGAGTGACTGACTCTTGATTTTAGGCTCAGATCATGATCCCAGGATTGTGGGATCTAGCTCCAGGAGATTCTCTCTCCTTTTCTCTGTCCCTCCCTGCTCAAGTGCTCTTTCCAAATAAATAAACCTTAGAAAGAAAATGTTACTACCTTTGAGAAGTGGAAAGAAATCAGCAAATGGTAACTCAATTCTCAATATCCATGAATGATGATAGAAAAGTAGGATCATTAGCCTTGGTTTACAGAGGAAACTAAAATACACTCATTAGCTTTCCTAAGGTCAACAACCACAAATGAGCTTATCATAATGGAAATTCAGGGAGCAGGCAATTTCCCCTCAATGCAGTTCCAATCACAAGCTATTCTTACAATCTATGTCTGAGGGAAAAATGTGATTCTCCTATGCTCAAGGTAAAATTTTTAAATAATTCAGTGAAGAAATGGGCAGAAGACATGAATAGACACTTTTCCAAAGACGACACCCACCCAGATGGCCAACAGAGACACATGAAAAGATACTCAACATGACTCATCATCAGGGAAATACAAATCAAAACCACATTGAAATACCACCTCACACTGATCAGAATGTCTAAAATTAACAACTCCAGAAACAATAGATGCTGGCATGGATGTGGAGAAATGGGAACCCTCTTGCACTGTTGGTAGGAATGCAAACTGGTACAGCTGCTCTGGAAAACTGTGGAGATTCCTCAAAGAATTAAGAATAGAATTACCCTATGACCCAACAATAGCACCACTAGAAATTTATCCAAAGGATACGGGAGTGCTGATTCATAGGGGCACATGTACCCCAATGTTTATACCAATGCTTTTAATAACAGCCAAATTATGGAAAGAGTCCAAATATCCATCAACTGACGAATGGATAAAGATGTGGTTTATATATACAATGGAATACTACCTGGCAATGAGAAAGAATGAAATCTTGTCATTTGCAACAACGTGAATGGGACTGGAATGGATATGCTAAGTGAAAAAGTCAGAGAAAGACAGATATATGTTTTCATTCATTGTGGAATTTGAGAAACTTAAGACGATGGGGAAGGGGAGGGGAAAAATAGTTTCAAACAGAGAGGGAGGCAAACCATAATAGACTCTTAAAGACACAGAACAAATGGAGGGTTGATTGGGTGGGGGAGGGGGAAAATGGGTGATGAGCATTGAGGAGGGCACTTGTTGGGATGAGCACTGGGTATTGTATGTAACTGATGAATCATGGGAATCTACCCGTGAAACCATGAGTACATTGTATACACTGTATGTTGGCTAACTTGACAATAAATTTTTAAAGAGAGAGAAAACATTAAAAAAAAAAAAACAAAAAACCAGAATCGTTATTTCTACCTCTGAACCAGTTGTGGTAAAATATTCAAGTGGTTATCAGATTGGATTATTGACCATCATCACATGTTAGAAAAAATACAATTAAAATGGAAGTAGAAAACTGAGTATAAAAATAAAGTGATAAAAGGATTATATGTGCAAGACATGTGCAGTTGATGGCTGTATTCTATTGGAGAAATCATACACATGACAACACTTGTGATATTATGCAGGCTGCTGTTCTAAGACATTTAGCTTAATAAAGTCATTAATTTTTCATTCTCTCACTAGACAATTAATAAGACACAAGTAGAACATGGTGACTCCCTAAAGAGAAATGAAGGAATAACAGATCTTTTAAAATTTTGCTGGACAGTCTAATGAGTCATCAACTCTAGATATTAAGATATACATACAAAATTTAAAAAAGGTACGAATATACAGTTTGTTCTAGGACTCTGCAAACTGGTCTCAACATAATGGACTCTGCAAACTGGTCTCAACATAATGGAGACCAGTGGAATAGATCACAGCCCACTAACAAGGACGTTTCAAGGAAAAGAATAATCATGCATTTTAGGTCACTGATGAAAACCATAATCATAAGCAAGGAATATAGTTTTATTCCACTAAATTCTACTTCTGGTAAGGGCAGGAAAGTTGTATAATAGATTATACTCCTGAAGATCTTATGAACTCTGGCCAAATATACATATGATTTTATGTTTAAATATAACAATAGGTGTTCATGTTTTAGGGAGTGACCAAAGCACTGGCAGAAGGCATTCTACACTTGAAGGCATGAATGACCACATTCACAGGTCTTTTTGCCCAAAGGTCTTTCCTAAGAAGACTTCAATGATTTCCACTTCTGGATATTCAGGTCCTTGTATAATCCCCTCCTGCTTGAATGTGGCTGGACCTTATGACAACTCTCCTAAGAAACAATATGGGAAAAGTAACTCCAACTCCATTCTGAGAGATTACAAGAAGACTGGTTTCCATTTTGCACCTTGAGGGTTCTCTTGCAGCCCTCACCCCAAAGGAAGAAAGTGGCTGTGTTGGGAGTAATCTTAAAGGGGGTCTATGTGGCAAGGCACAGAGATCTCTAGCTAAATAGAACTTAAGGTTGTCAACATCTGTATATATGAACTTGGAAGTGATCTTGTGAGACCTGCCAACACCCACATGAGGGAGCTCAGGAGATTTATCGCAGTTGAACCCTGAGAGAACCAGTCTGTGAGAGGAGCATGAACCAGAGGCCATAGCTAAGATGCACCTGGATTCCTACCTCTCAGAATGTAAGATAGGAAGTCATTTTAAGCCACCAAGTTTAGAGGTATTTATTACATATAATGAAAAATAGAATTATATTCAATAAAGACTCCTCAAAAGAGATCTAACTTTTAGATATTGCAGTAGAGGTTTTATTGACTATCCCATAGATATTATAAATCCTGGTGAAATTTTAATTAAAAAATTATATTTTGGAAAATGAAGTAGGCAGAGACTGACAGATATTTGATCCTTCGTGGATACCCTTGAATAAGAGTAAGACAAGGCTCTTTCTGAGACCCCTTTACAGGCCACATGGGGCAAGGCTAGAACTCAATCAGAAGTATTGGTGCTATTAGAATTAAGAGACAGAGGAAGAAGATAAAGGTGGTCAGAGTGGTTGTAAACTGAGGAAGGAAACTCTAGATAGGAGAAAGTCAAAGAGAAGTCCCCAATATACATAAATGTTCCTCAAATTCTTGGCTGATTCATGAACATATGAATGGGACTAAAAAAAAAAAATAAAAACAGCATAGATTTCAGATGCTGCATACAGAAAGGAACATAGAGTTTAATTTTTACTGAGAGGATATTGGTTTAGAATTTGTACTTTACGTTGAAAGTATAGTAGGTTCATACTTTTTAAGTAAATACGATGTGCTAGGAATAAGGGTTTACTTTAAGAGCAAGGGAAAGTTAGACTTATCTATAGTAACCATATTGTACACCAACACTCTACTAGCCCAGGTGATTTATTGAACATAATCACGTACCAGATAGAAAAGAAACAAACTAAAAATACTGTTTAGGGAGTTTGAGAGAGATAGATACTAGATTTTATATAAGTTAATATGGAATAACAAAGAAAAAAGTTTCGGTGATTACTAAAAATACAAACATACCGAAAAACGTGACCCAAATAATGACTAGTATCATTCAGGAGGACCTCAGTTTGATTCAGCATTTAGAATTAACCAGTAAAGAACATTTAAAGGGACAATTAGAAATGTCCATGACAAGAAGTAAAGATGGCTGCAATAAGTGGACAAAGGAAGAGACTATTTTGAAAATGGAGTTTCTAGATTATAGTAAATATGTGAAGTTAGAAAATAAACTGGGGTTATTTAACTGTAGATTACATATGGAGGAGAAAGTTAACACTGAAGACTGATAAACAGAGACCACCCATTATAAAATTGTAGAAAAAAAAACTTGAAAAATTAAGATAGCCCCAGAGAGGTATGGGAACATATTAAACAATCTAACGTACTACATGAAACTTGACCAACAGGAGGAGAGCTATAAGGAACAGAATATAAAACAGTAATGACCAAAACAGGACAATAAAAAATTTTTAACTTCTTAAACCTCAAGGTTGATACAGAGAAAACTACATATAGATACAAACTGATTAAAAAATGAGAACTTAATAGCCAAAAGGGGGTTGGGGAGAAACCCAATCAACCCAGAACTCTATGTCCTGAAATATTCTGAAAAGATAAATACTCTTCAGATAAATTAAGACTAATAAAGTTACAGTATTTGAGGCACTTTAGTACAGGCAGAAGATCAAATATATAAAATATAACAAATCCAGGAATAAACCAACATATATGGTCATTTAACCTTCCATAACATTGCCAACTTATTGAAGCAATAGTCTTTAAACAATATTTCTGGAGTATTTGAGTATATACACATTAAAGTGTGTGAACTCCTCTTATGCAGCACCATACAAAAAATTACATTGAAATTGATCAGAAACCTGAATGTGTTAAAACCACAGATGTCAAGAAAGCAGAATTGTCAATTGTGTTTTAGGCAAAAATGTATTAGATACACAAGCACTAACCTTAAATAAAAATCTGACTTCAAAACTTAACCCTTCTGGTCTTCAACAGACAATATTACCAAAAAATGAAAAGACAGGCCAGGAAACAGAATACTTATAATATACATAGCTGTTTAGGGAATTGTATCCAGAGTGTCTTTTTATAACTCCATTCAATTTTTTTTAAACACAAATCATTTGGAAAGTCACCAAGTTATACAGATGGTCAATAAGAACTAAAAAACAAGCATTCCTACACAATATTAGTCATCAGTGAAATGCAAGTTATGACACAGTGAAGATACTGCTGGAATAGCTAAAATTTAAAAGATAGTCAATTAAAAGATAAACAGTATGGGCAGGAAATTGTATGTGTTTTGATGGAAATGCAAAATGGTATTACTACTTTGGAAACAATTTGTTTTGTTTAAAAATTAAACATTGCCAGAAGGTTTAGCTATCCCTTCAGGTCTTTACCCAAGGGAAATGAAAACCTAGGTCTACACAAAGACCTGTATATGAATGTTTATTACAACCTTATACTATCCCAGAACAAGAAACAACCCAACATGTTTGAAACATAGATAGTTAAATAGTGAGAGGAGGTTATCTGGTCACTGACAGAGGGCGGATAGGATTTACAGCATAAAAGCAAGATGAAATTCTTTGCCAATTGAAATGCTCTTGGTCTTCTTGATTGGTGTGATGGTTACATGACAGAAATAGTCAGAATTCATTGAACTAGATTTTTTAATGAGTAAATTTTACTCTGTAAATTACACCTCAGTATACCTAACTTAAAAAGGAGTCCATCAGCTCATCAAGTGAGCATTTGATTATAGGAACTTAAGATACTTCAGATCAGTGGATTTACTTTTCTTTAAATAATTGGATGATAACTTGCAAAAATGTAACACTACTAAGCTCCATGAATAAATTAAGATCAATAAGCAGGAGATGCAAGAAAACAGATTCTATCTGTATATATGGAAAAAGTTTCACCAAAACCAGAATAGGTTATTCTAGGAACTGGTGAACACTCTACCACTCAGCTAGGAAGCTGGAGCTTCACTCATCTAAGAGGATGGACAGGGTTTGATCACATTTTTTGGCTGGTTTTTGTTAAAGATTCTAAGGGTCATTCATTTTATGCTACAAATCTGAAGGATAAACATGAAAGACATGGCATTTTTACTTTCACGAGAAAAAAATATCAATTTTAGTTCCATTTTATATTTTGTAGAATCTAGAAGTTGATATCAAATCACATGAAAACTAGGTTATTTTTCTGGATCCTATATAAAAATAAATTCTAATATCCCACTTTCCTTGAGAGTGACCAAACATCTGCATTTTCATACAATATACTGGATTATTTGCAACTGTTGTGTAGATTGTTGATTATACCCTGTAGAAATATTATTTGTATATCTGGACTGTGGTTAGTTCCCTTCTCTGATGGATTAACATATTTAAGTACTAAATACTTAGTTGTATATGTTCTTTTGCCTCTTAAATTTTGACAAAAGAGTTTTCTAGACACTGCATTTTTGCCAGGATTAGAATAAAAGCTTATTTTCTCTGACCAGAGATAATACAAACTGTTTGCCTAGAAAATCAGAGGAGGTTTTTTTATTAGTAAACATCTGCCACATGACACTGATTAGAATAGAAATACAAAATTGATTAGAAATCTGCCGTAAAATGTTTTCCATAAAAAGATTCACAAGGTCTAAAAGGAAATAAGTTGATAACTGCAGGAATAGTATTTTTAAACTGAAAATACATGAATATATTCATGAGAAAAATAGGCTATTTAAGTTTCTATCAACACTTCAAAGTTTCAAATTAGGAGTATGCTAATTTTTTAAAAAATTTTAAAAATATTTCTGAGAGAGAGACAGCATGAGCAGAGGAGGGTCAGAGAGAGAGGGAGACACAGAATCTGAAACAGGCTCCACGTCTTGAGCTAGCTGTCAGCACAGAGCCTGACACGGGGCTTGAACCCACGAACCAGGAGATCATGATCTGAGCCAAAGTCATGTTTAACCGACTGAGCTACCCAGGCGCCCCTTAAAATATGAGTCATGTAGCTGTAAAAAAACAAAAACAAAAAACAGAAACAATAAAACAAACCAGAACCAACCAACCAAATGAGCAAACCGGAACCAACCAACCAAATGAGCAAACCGAAACCAGCCAACCAAATGAGCAAACCGAAACCAGCCAGCCAACCACCCCGGAACCAGCCAGCCACCCACCCCGGAACCAGCCAGCCACCCACCCCGGAACCAGCCAGCCACCCACCCCGGAACCAGCCAGCCACCCACCCCGGAACCAGCCAGCCACCCCGGAACAACTCTCATGTTTAGATAACTCGAGCAATATGGTGTCTGGGAAACAGCAATCAAAAAGCTCAGTTTGACAGCAAGAAATGAAAAGATAGATGGGATCTATAAAATGAAGGGACAGGAAACAAAGTTCATACGACAGAAAATCAAAATGCAGCACACTTTGAAGACTCAGAAAGTTAAAGAGGCAAATGGTCATGTCTGGAAAAGAAACGAAGTAACAAAGACCAATAGATTGAACTTATAGCAAGGGCTGCTTGTTCTGAAGATAAATAGGTCTGGAGGGGAGGAAAGAGGAAACAGGGTGAAGTACACAGATGAAGGATAGTGCCTGAAGAGGGAACATGTCTGTTACTGAAGTAGTTCACACAGTACTATAGAAACCAAAAGTGCATTAAATCATTTAATAGCTTGACATGAATTATGGAATAAGACCCATTACTGCAGTATGTTGTTATACAAAACTGCATGTTCCACCATAAAAGGTATCCAGTCATCTCCAAACTTCCTCAGGGATTTTTTCAATTTACAATTCTCTCATGTGAACTAAATATTAAATGTCTGAGGAATGACAAATCTTCTATTCTTCAAAATAGTGGAATAAAACATAGCCACTCAGATGTATTGATTAATCACTAGATGTATTAGATGTAAAAGCAAAACAAGAAAAAACTTGTGATAGATCAAAATTTAGATGACAAATGCTGCCCACCACCATCAAAAAAAGGAATAGGTTTGAAGAATTAAAGTAATTGCTGGATTATAGGAAAGTATTTGAAACCAACTTTATTTTGAGAGAAAGAAAGAGCACAAGCAGGAGAGTGGAAAGGGGGTGGCAGAGGGGGGAGAGAGAGAAAGAGAGAAAGAAAAAGAGTAAAAGAAAGAGTAGGTCAATCCCGAGTAGGAAGTAGGATCTGTCTGGTCCGCTCAGTACCCCTTGTGGGCTAGATCTCAGAACCCATCAGGAGATCATGACTGGAGCCGAAATCAAGAGTCCGACATTTAACTGACTGGGCCACCCAGATGCCCCAAACTAATTTTCTGTATTTAACATTTAAGGCATATGTAACAGGAATATTTTTTAAATAAGCATAGATATAGGAATATGTTGACTAGTAGCAATTTATAAAATAAAAAATAGAAACTGATTATGTATTGATTATATTATTAGTATCATTAGAAATGAGGATTTGGATGAAATAACACCATACCCTAGATTCAGGGTTTTTAGTTTAGATTTTGGGCTTAAAAAAAAAAAAAAAAAAAAGACAAACTCCTGTGCTTTACACACTTGAGACCAGGAATAGCAGGTCAAATTTTGATAAACATTGTTTATATACTAGAAACTAATTAGAGTTTTTAAAATGTGAAATAGTTCTGTGTTGATACACATGGAAAGGGTTAATTACTAAGATCAAACAGGAATCATTTGTCACTTTTTAAAATAACTCAGACACATGAAACGATGCTCAGCATCCCTCCTCATCAGGGAAATACACATCAAAACCACACTGAGATACCACCTCACGCCAGTCAGAGTGGCTAAAATGAGCAAATCAGAGAACTCTAGATGCTGGAGAGGATGTGGAGAAACGGGCACCCTCCTACACTGTTGGTGGGAATGTAAACTGGTACAGCCCCTCTGGAAAACAGTGTGGACGTTCCTAAGGAAACTAACAATAGAACTCCCCTATGACCCAGCAATAGCACTGCTAGGAATTTACCCAAGGGATACAGAAATGCTGAGGCATAGGAGCACATGTACCCCAATGTTCATAGCAGCACTCTCCACAATAGCTAAAACATGGAAAGAGCCTAAGTGTCCATCCACAGATGAATGGATCAAGAAGATGTGGTTTATCTATACCATGGAATACTACATGGCAATGAGAAACAATGAAATCTGGCCATGTGTAGCAACGTGGATGGACCTTGAGGGTGTTATGCTGAGCGAAATAAGTCAGGCAGAGAAGGACAAATATCATATGTGTGCACATATAGGAGGATTAGGAGGAACTTGATGGAGGAACAAGGGGGAGAAGAAGGGCGGAAATAGTGGGGGAAAGGGGGAGAGGCAAACCATGAGAGACTCTTGAAAGCTGACAAAAACTGAGGACTGATGGATGTGGGCGGGGAGGGGGGGGATGGGCATAGAGGAGGGCACTTGTGGGGATGAGCACTGAGTGTTATGTGGAAACTAATTTGACATGACAATAAACTATTTGTAAAAAAAAATTAAAAAAAAAACATATGGAGAAGGAGGTACCATATTAAATATAAAGTGATACCAAAAAAAAATGCAGAATCTTGGGCCTTTTCCATGACCAACTAATGGTATATACCACTAATTTCAATACTTCGAGCATCTGTAGCCATAGGTCATCTGGTTCATGTATACATGTTACATCTCAACAAGATGCATTTTGGAGTAAAGGTCACAATTTGCATTTCTTGTATAAGTCTCACAGTACCTATAATAGAAGTAGACACCTATAGTTATTGAATAAATTACTTGACAACTTAAAATGTATTCTTTATGAAGAATGTATTCTTTATAAAGTCAAGTGGTTCTACCATTTTCCATAACAATTCTTACATATATTAAATTTTGGTCTGTGTTCATGATATTTTACAAGATGATGACTTAAACCTACAAATAAAAATAAATGGAAAATGGAAAAAAATAACTCAGTAAATCAATGATTAAGCAGTAATAAGTTTCTAATAGTTACTAGACAATGAAACAAATACCAGGAAAAATGCTAATCACATAATCAAAACCTCAGGTGGTAAGTGACCACCAGGACTTATTCAGGATTTTTAGATTTTATAACAGGGAAGAATTTGAAGTATACTGCAATCAGCTTAGCTCTAACTTTTCTTCTAAAATCAAAATAGCTAGTTATATTTACATATAACTTACTTAATGAGTGTGACTTATTACCAACATTTGCTGAGATTTGCACTTAAACATACTTGCTCTACTAGTTGACATTTTGTTGGAAAAAAGCTCATTTGGTAGATGGGGTTTTTCCACTGAATTGGCTAGCTTTTGCATAAAGTCATTCACAAAGGTTTCCATGTACGACCATGTACAAGTCTGGCATTTGGTTTATTATGCTTTAGAACATGTTAAACAAAGCTAGTAAGCCTAAGAAATGGGACCCTGATATATTTCTCACAGTTCTTAGAAATATGCATAGCCTGTTGTGAAAAGGAGCAAATATAACTGATGAATTCTGCTTTCTGTATGTATGCTATTTGATGCACACACTTTTTTCCTTCACATATACACATACCCACATTTTGTGTGTTTTAAGGAAACCCACAAATGTAATGTTTGACACTCCAACTATTTTGAGATTATTTGGAGATGGTTTTAGACTAGAGCTAATAGATGTACTTACTCAGGTTAGAGGTTAATCTCCAAAAATAGGTTTAATAACTGGCATGGCTCCTTACAAGTTTTAATATGTCACATTAGATGCAGATTGATTAGTGATCCTTTCTTTAAAACCATTTAAAGTTCTTTATTAAACTCTCCCCAACAGGATTTTTCTCCCTTTTCCTCCATCTCATCTGAGTTAAACACTAGGATTGCTTTTAAATATATCCTTCAATAACATTCTTCTCTAGATACAGATTTACCAGCTATAAATAACTTTAAAATTTCTAGAGTACATTTCATGTATTTACAATTTTAAATTCCAGGTTTCTTGGAACTAAGATTGTCAGTTTTTCGTAAACATTTCCAAAGGGTCAAAGTAATTTTACAGATGCATATGGAAATTTAGAAGTTTATCTCTAAGATTTTCAGGCCTCAGGACCAGATTCCTAAACCTATTTTGAGGTAAAAAACAACTTTTTTCAAAACACCATTCATTTCAATGGTAGTATCCCATCATTCCATCATAACATTCAAAAGCAGAACTTTATGAATTATGAAAAATTCATAAGCCATTATTTCAATCTGATCTTTTGCATTTTCTTTTTTCCCTGAGATAGTTTCCTCCTTGTGGTTTCATGCATGGGATTTCCCTGCATAGAGTAGAGATGCCCACACATAATACTAAACAAAACTCCATATATATATTCTATATATTCTATATTATATATAAAGAAAACTCCAGGCCCATATGATTTTAATGGTAAATTCTACATTCCAAGAAGTAATATTAATTCTATACAAACACTTCCAGATAATTGAAGAGGAAAAGTTTTCTCATCCATTTAATAATTACTTTAGGGAATTTTAATAAACTGTAATTTCTTCATTAACATAGGTGAAAGTTTTTACTGTAATTGACAATGTTACTCATTTCAGGTGTATGACATAGTGATTCCACAAGTCTATACATTATGTTGTGTTCACCACAGATGTAGCAGCTACTGTCTCTGCCACCATATAAGGTCATTGACATACCATGAACTGGGGCACCTGGCTGGCTCAGTCAGTTAAGCATCTGGCTTTGGCTCAGGTCATGATCTCACAGATCATGAGTCCAAGCCCTGAGTCCGGCTCTGTGCTCATAGCACAGAGCTTGGAGCCTGCTTCGAATTCTTTTGTCTCCTCCCTTCTCAGCCTCGTCCTTACTCATGCTTGCAATCACTCTCTCTCAAAAATAAGTATAAAAAAATAAACATAGTATATCTCCTATACTGTACTTTAAAAAAATTTTTTTTTAAAATGTTTTATTTATTTTTAGGAGAGAGAGAGAGACAGCGTGAGCAGGGGAGGGTTAGAGAGAGAGGGAGTCACAGACTGAAACAGGCTCCAGGCTCTGAACTGGCAGTGGGCACACAGCCCGACGCGGGGCTCGAACCCACAATCCGTGAGATCATGACCCAAGCGAAAGTCGTACGCTTAACCGATTAAGCCACCCAGGCGCCCCTAAAAAAAATTTTTTTTAAATGTTTTATTTCTAGGAGAGAGAGAGAGAGAGAGAGAGACAGCGTGAGCAGGGGAGGGTCAGAGAGAGAGGGAGTCACAGACTGAAACAGGCTCCAGGCTCTGAGCTGGCAGTCAGCACAGAACCCGACGCGGGGCTCGAACCCACGAACCGCGAGATCATGACCCAAACGAACCGCGAGATCATGACCCAAGCGAAAGTCGGACGCTTAACCGACTAAGCCACCCAGGTGCCCCTCCTATACTGTACTTTTACTCCCATGACTGAGTCAGCTGTAACTGGGAGCTTGGATCTCACTCTCCTTCACTTGTTTTCCTCATTCCCCATGCCCTTCCCTTTGGCAACCAATTTGTTTTATCTATGGGTCTGTTTCTGCTTTTCATATTTATTTATTCATTTTTTTAGACTTCATATATAAATGAAATCATATGCTATTTGTCTTTCTCAGTCTGATTTCACTTAGCATAACACCCTCTAGGTCCATCCATGTTGTCACCACTTGCAAGTTTTCTAAGGTATAACTGAAGTACAACATCATTATCTTCAAGTGTACAACACAGTGTTTTGATGGTACACGCAGGAATGTTCAAATGTTGGCATATCAAATACCTCATGACCCTATTGGATTTATCCCAGGAATGCAAGTCCGGCTTAATATTTGAAAAAAATTTAAATTCACCACATAAGAGAAAAATCACATGATATGCTCAATATATGTAGAAAAACATTTATTCCTCATAACACAAAAACAAGTCTGTCATCAAGAAACACAAGGATATTTCCCAAAACTGATAAAGGGCACTTAAATAAATAAAGCACAGCTAATTTCACAATTGTGAAAGTTGAATATTTTCCCCCGACATTAGGAGCAAGACAAGGAAATCGACTGTTATATTTATACTCGGCATTGTATTGCATTTCACCAGTCACTTCAGAATTAAAACAAAAAAATGACTGAAAAAGTAAAATTCTCTTTATTCACAAAGAATATGATAACCTTACCTATGTGAAAAAGCTGATAGAATCTACCAAAAAAAGATACCAGAGACGATGTGAGTTTATGCAGCTTGCAATATTTCAGACTCATAGGTAAATGTATTCCTACACGCAGACAAAAAGACCACAAGAAAAGCCTGCTCACCCTAGCCAAAGGATCATGGAAAGAAAGGCCTGGAATCAGACCTTTCTGATGATACATACCTATCTCCAGCCAAAGACTAAAGGAAAAAATGACTCCTTCCTCAGCCAAGAGTTCAGCATAAATCTTCCACCACCAGCTAGAGAGCAGCTTAGGGGGTAGTGGGATTAGGCTGCCAGCTTGCTGCTTTGCAAACTCGGGAGTTCTTAGGTAATTTCAAACTGGACAGCAAACACCATGAGCTAACAGTGGGGACCTCTCCCAATTAGGTGGTGGGTTTAATAAATAGAACTTACCATGCTTGTCTTCGGCAACCAGCAACCAGGATATTAAAAGATTTCCATCCACAACCTGTCCTCATCCTAGTACCCTATGAGTTTATGTAAAGGTACTAATTGGGCTCAGTCATGTATCTGTCCAGATGATCTCAATAATATGTTAATCTTTCAAAGCTGTGTCATTGAAGTAGCTTCCAATAGGGGAAGAGTGGGCAAAGCATATATTCAGGACAGGTGATGGGGATAAGCCTTTGATTGCTAGGGTCCAGCTTGCAGGTCAACAGGAGGTCATGTCCTCTAGATGACCTCCTTCAACAGGAGGAGTCTATAATCACTTTAAAATTTTTTAAAATAAATCCACAGTGATTGTCTAAGGCACAGGGTGAGAGGGACAATAGGTTGCAAAAGCAAATTGGAAAATTTTCCAGGTGTGCGTGATCAATGTTATTTCTCTTGATTATGGTAGTGATTACACAGTTGTATACGGTTATCAAAATTCATCAATAAGTATATTTAAAATAAGTACATTTTCAACTCCAATAAAGTTGGCTTACAGTAAATTCATTTAATGTGGGACATTTCATAGTAAATAGTGGAGAAATGTTGAATTTTTTCTTTAAAAAATCTGGGGCGCCTGGGTGGCTCAGTCAGTTAAGCGTCCAACTTCAGCTCAGCTCATGATCTCTCGGTCCGTGGGTTCAAGCCCCATGTCGGGCTCTGTGCTGACAGCCAGCTCAGAGCCTGGAGCCTGCTTTGGATTGTGTGTCTCCCTCTCTCTCTGACCACCCCCTGCTCATGCTGTCTCTCTCTCTCTCTCTCTCTCAGAAATAAATAAAACATTAAAACATTTTTAAAAAACATACTACATTAAGTAGGGAGTTTTAGTTTGTATTTAACAAACTACAATAATTCCTAGTTAAAATTTCATACTGATTTTGCATATTTTTGACAAAATTATATGATCTCATGGCATAGTATTCTTTACCCCATGTTTGATTTGAATATTAAAAAAACACTTCTGCCAAAACGTAAAGTTTTTCATTTATTTTTCTGCAAAGCTCTCAAAATAACTGGAAATTCTTTTTAACATATTCTTTTATAATCCTTATAGATTTTTCTCTTCTATAGGTGTTAAATGATATAACATGTTGGATCTTGACAATGGCTTTGTTTTAAAAATATGATACCCAAACATGGTCTTCAACCTGACCAAATCTTTCATTTTTCCTCCCAAATTTGAAGTAATGAAAAAATCTATTTCCACTGCACTGTAAGCTGATTAAGAGGTGGACAATGGGGTTGATATGATCAGCAGGAATAAAAGCTAGTTTTAAGCAGCATTTTTAGTGGTCAGTTCATTATCAAATGCATTCACATTTGATGAATTTCTCTTTCCTAGCTACAGGGATATGAATTCTGAGGAAACAAAAATTCTATACATGAGAACTCAGTGTTGAGGAACCACTTTCTGTTAGGAGTCAGAACACAGGTTCTACCACTAATGATGTTTACTGCGTGACCTCAAATAAATATTACAAACCTGGTCTAACTGTTCTCACAGATAAATAGATATACTTGAAATTTCCTTCCTGTGTTGAAAAACAGGAACAACAACAACAAAAACAACAACAAACTATATGATAAGAAGGTACCATGAATACGAACTCTTCTTCATTTAAATTAAATAGTATGTATCCCCAGAAATAACTATTTTTTCCATCTTCTTTAAACAATGAGAAAGTCTGCCTTGGATTCACCTGCATTGGCCTCCTTTATACTCTAGACTTTCTTCAGTACTTACAAATATTTAAATTGTCAACCAATTGATAAAATAATATTTGCAACAACTGAGACATAGGCCTGCACCAATGCAATACTAGATGTGGTAATCTGCACATATTAGCAAAATTGACTGTAAACCTGAATTAAGGAAACCCACTGCAGAGACACTTGCCAATGACTCATGTAGTACGTATTTTAAAGCTCAAGTCATAGGCACAAATCTACTTTTCAAAAAAAAAAAAAACCCTTCAGTTCTATTTGAATTGTGATGAATATAAACAAAGAAAACTCATAAAAATAGGTATTTATCAAGAATAACTGCTCAACAGATAATAATATGCAACTTTACCAAGAATTTAGTCAGCGCATTATTACATATAGACTCTGGATACAAACTCACAAAAATGAGAAAGGAGCCTTGTTAGAATTATATTCCCATAAAAAGCTTGAATTTGGAAAGGTTTTGTCAGCTATATAACTTCAAATGAGAAAAAGATATATACCTGGGAATTGAGATAAAGAAATGAGGTTGATATTCAGGTTGATTTCAGTTCCTAATATAAATATTTTCAAAACACTTTTCTCATATATTACAAAAGAAAACAAAAAAGTAGGTAGAGAGGAGGGAGTTAATAAACATGTTTAATTCAGAAGACCAGATAAAAATTCCTCTTTCACTCAGGAAGCATTCAGCATTCCCCATCCTGGTGAATGCTCTATTTCCTATTGAGGAAAGAAGCTCAGTTAAAAAAATGAAATACAATTTAGTTTAACATATACCATGAGCATCTTGGTCAGGAAGGAGGTTACATATTTTACTTCAAATAAGAAGGGCTTCCAGGTTGCTAACTAGAGGCAGAATACAGAAGCAGAATTGTGGTCATACAGCCTTATGACAAATTTCATTAGTATGCAAAGAGTTATTCTGTCAGCCTTTTTAGGTAGACATTTAATTGGATTTGTCTTAAAAAACCTTAAGTGACAGGAAGACAGCTGCATACTTACCTTGAAAATGACATTCTATGTTTTCCCTGTAAGCTGAACTGCTGCAGCTGTCTGATAATTTTCACTCTTTTAAGGAAATTATTTGTAAGAACTAGACAAGTGATCAGCTTTGGGCCCATAATGACTTTTACAGGATTTTGGAAGATCTGGGCAAAAGAATAAAAGGAAATTTATATCAGTGCTGAAAAGTGGTCATGCACTTGTGATTTTTGTTGGTCTGCTTGGAGTTCATTGTAACATTAATATCTTTTCCTAAAAAAAGAAAAAAAATGAGTTAAATTTTGAAGCGTAAATATTTTAGAGAAAGGGATAGATTTAGTCCTGCCATGTGGTAATTTAAAATTAGCACGCTATATTTATGATATTTTATCCCTTTCCGCTAACAGTTACTTTTCATTCAAGTCTATGAATTACTTGGGAGGCTCTGGAATATTCACTTGTCCTTGGTTATTTCTGCACAGTCTATAATTTTAGAGGAAATGCATTGATATCTGGAAATCTATTGCCGGAGCGATAGATAGTAACAGTGAAATGAAGAAATATATTTTTTAAATTACATTGGTGAATGAAAAATTTATTATTTGTTAAGTCTTTTTGGTCCTGAAATGTTAAGCCCAAGAGTTTTATTCAAAACATTTAAAGTATGGGTATGATATTTAAATAAGTCCTGAGCTCTGGTAGACTTGGAGAGGGTTTAGGGAACTGGTGGTATTGGGTGCCTAGGAAGCTTGTAACATGTGGGAACAATTATTCAGAAGACACCTATGATAGGTTGAAACAGAAAAGACATAGTAGTGCTGAAGGTCAAAGGTTACTAAAAAGATAGATCAAGGGGCGCCTGGGTGGCTTAGTCGGTTATGCGTCTGACTTTCGCTTAGGTCATGATCTCATGGTTCGTGGGTTTGAGCCCTGCGTCGGGCTCTGTGCTGACTGCCAGCTCAGAGCCTGGAGCCTATTTCAGTCTGTGACTCCCTCTCTCTCTGACCCTTCCCTGCTCACACTGTCTCTCTCTCTCTCTCCTAGAAATAAATAAAACATTTAAAAAAAAATAAAAAGGTAGATCAAACGCAGGAGGGGAAAAATACATGTAGATATAACAATTAAAAAAAAAAACAACAACAAGAGAAACCCGTCTTTAAAGCTCCTTAGATCCAAGAGATTGGAATGGGGTAAGGAGGTACCTAACACTGCCTACCAAACTATTTACGGGAGTAGCTTGTTAGTGACTGCTCTGTGACTGCTCTATTTGTCTCATCAGTCTTGAGTCAGGACAATCCTTTTGTTGCAGGACTGTCTGGCTATATTCAGTGTATTCCAAGACTAGCAACACAACATCCCTGGGAATAGCTTTGCAACAGTATCCTTTGCAAGGATGTTTTAAACAGATCCTTATTAACAATCAATTATGTTTCTGTACCTTCCTATCTGAATCCAAAGCAGCTTAAACAAGATGAAGGGAAGCTGCCTCAATAAGTTTACCATGCGATGAGAAGGGACTTGGGCAATGCAGAAAAGCAGCCTCATGGGATAAAGCCAAAGCTGAGTTGGGCATTCTCACTCAATCTCCTGTAAGTCTTCTCAGCTCAATCAGCCATTCTTACATTAGGAATTACTCTTCTTTAGGGAGGAATCAAGGCTGGAGGGTGGGGTTTGAGGGGTGAACACAGATGTATTCCTCCCATATTTTCCCTCACAGGAGATGCATTTAGGTGCTCCTTGCCCTAACTCTCCCCAGCATGTTGGTGGTGTTTTTTTTTTTTTTAACCCACCAGGATTAACAACTGATCCTGTAGTCAGCCAAAAGGAGGCTGGTCAGCATTACATAAGGAAAGTAAGATTTTTGCTTTCATGAAGCTGTGCTCTCCTATCTCCAATTATATACCTCCATTGTGAATGCTCCCAGTATCACTGACAGGCAGCTCAGCTTTTATCCCTAAGCCTCAAAGTTCTGAAAAACATTCCAGGCAAAAATATTCACACCCTAGTCTAATTCTTATATCAAATATATCCAGCCATGTGTTCTGAGATGGCTCATGGGTATTATGCAACGAATCGAAATGCCAATAGAAAATTACTCCAATAGTTAAATGTCAGCATTATTAAAATAAGCTAAATTTGAACAATATTTATTCCCTCATGTTATCAGATTTCAGTTAAATTAAAGGCCATAACTCTGATAACTTCCTTCTTTAAATTATAAAGAAATCAAAGGCTAAAATTCTTAAGTCTACAGATATTAAAATCCAAAAAATCATATTGCTAATATTTTTATGATGCTTAGTCTTAGCCAGATGAATCTCATTCTGATGCCTGAATATTATTGGGATTCCTTCACCAACTGCAGTCTAGGCTATGATCCAGTGGAACTAGGGTAGCCAACCACAGAAACGGAATTACTTTAATAAAAATCCTCTTAATCTAAGGGTATGGACTTGACTTAGCCAAATGCCTCAAATTATCACCTAGTATTTCAGTGCTAAAATTAGTATTTGTGAATTTTTCTCAAAATTTCTATATAACAAAATATATGTTGGGATTTTAAGAGTTCATTCCAAATACAGAAATAGGACTCCGGCATCAGACAAGTGATCATATATGCACACTAATATTACTGAAAGTTACATATGAGGATATAGTTTAATATGAAGTCCAATGGGGTTCTATTATTTCCCCCTTATATTGAATTTAAGAAACACCGAACCAAGGAACCCACCTGAGTACATGAGAAATAGATAATCTAAGCTTGCAAGTCTAGGTACCTATAAAAAATAGAGGGCAGAGCCATGCAAAGCATGCTTACTATTTTTCCACCAACCCTACCACTTGGATCAATGAATCCTATCTTGAGGAGGTTTCCTTTCATGCTTTTTACTTTCTGGTGAGAGAAGTGGAGCTTCACTTCCCTCTATGGAAATTCGGGGATGGAAATTGTTATTTCCTCCTTACAACTGATATACTAGAAAATTGCTAGCTAAAAGAAAAGATAGGTGCATGACATTATTACTAGGCATGATTTAAGGGCATACTTTTTAAGGGCAAAGTACTTTGTCTTGATGGAGTGTACCATTTAAAAGTCTCTGCCTTCTTGGGATACCTGGGTGGCTCAGTCAGTTAGCTACTGACTTGGGCTCAGGTCACTATCTTGTAGTTCCTGAATTCCAGCCCTGCATCTTGCTCTGTACAGACAGGTCTGAGGCTGAAACCTGCTTTGGATTCTGTTATCTCCCTCTCTCTGCCTGTCTCTCTCTCACTCTTTCTCTTTCTCTCTCTGTCTCTCCAAAATAAATAAACACTTAAGAAGTTTTAAAGTCTCTGCCTTCTTGGGGTGCCTGGGTGGCTCATTCAGTTAGGCATCCAACTCTTGATTTCCACTCAGGTCATGATCTTGTGGTCTTTGTGGGATTGAGCCCATGTCAGGTTCCATGCTGGGCACAGAGCCTGCTTAAGAATTTTCTCTCCCTCTCCCTCTATCCCTACCCAAGTGCATGCATACTCTCTTTCTCAAAAATAAATATAAAATAAAATAAAATAAAATATAAAAATAAATAAAAATAAAAGTATAACTGCTGAGTTACACATATGTAGAGTTCTCTTCTTAGCATCATTTTCCTTTTTGGGGAAGCAGAACTTCTCTCTTTTGTCTCAAATGGGCCTAATCCCACCTGTCAGTCCTATATGGGCTCAGGGCATGATGGAGACCTATTCACAGGACCTTGGACATCAGAGGCAGTTCATCAATGAGACAGAAAACTACATAAGGATAATCAAAATCCTGTTTCTGATTTTCTTGCTTGGATGTTTAGAAATAATATGTTTCCAATAAGAAATATCTAGTTAGATGAGCTAGAAAGTGATAGTCAATATCATGTTCTCAACATGGAGACAACTTGTCCCAGAAATAGATAGGACTGACTTGATAGAGTTATAGCTAAATTCAGAAATAGTCAGAATTTTCAGTCACATTATTCAGTAAATTCATCTTGCATTTAAATCAATTTTTACTGGAATTCAATTTTTAAAAATTTTTTTATATCTTTTATTTTTTATTTTTTTAATTTTTATTTATTTATTTTGAGAGAGAGAGAGAGTGAGTAAGAGAGTGGGGGAGGGACAGAGAAAAGGAGAGAGAGAGAATCCCAAGCAGGTTCTGCACTGTCAGCACTGTCAGCACAAGTCCAACACAGGACTTGATCCAAGAACCATGATATCATGAGTTGAACTGAAATTAAGAATTGGATGCTTAGTGGCGCCTGGGTGGCTTAGTCGGTTAAGCGTCCGACTTTCGCTTAGGTCATGATCTCGCGGTTCGTGGGTTCGAGCCCCGCGTCGGGCTCTGTGCTGACTGCCAGCTCAGAGCCTGGAGCCTGTTTCAGAGTCCGTGACTCCCTCTCTCTCTGACCCTCCCCTGCTCACGCTGTCTGTCTCTCTCTCTCTCTCTCTCTCTCCTAGAAATAAATAAAAACATTAAAAAAAAAAAAAAGAATTGGATGCTTAACTAACTGAGCCCCTGAGTTTCAATCTTGTATAATAACAAATTAGAGCTGAGGCAACAATTCTTTTTTACTGGAAGAATACCTAGTTATCACTAGCCAAAATACACATTCAAAGTCATTTATCACAGCAATTATGGAAAATAAACTGCTGAATTCTATTTTCATAAAGAAAAATAATGGGTTTACATAGAACAATCATCAAATTATATTGGTAAGTGGAAAAAAGATAGTACAAACACACACATACATACAAATAGTTTTGTGTAAAAAACTGTATCTCAAAATATAAATATATACATATATGTTAGCATATATGTAAAATTCTGGAATTACAAGTATTTTTAGTAATAGTTACACTTGAGCAGAGGGAATAGAGATTGAGAAAGGACAGGGAAATTTGTTAATAATTGTATAACTTTTTTTTACCTTGGATTGTTTTCATCAGGCACATATATTAATCTTAAAAAATGTAAATAGAAATTACCTTTCTTTGGCATTGTGAGCCATCTTTCTATTTTTATAATTCTAATTTGAAATTACTAATGAATGTTAAATACTTTTTAAATGTTTATGAAGCTGAAGGTAGCATCGAGCTTGAAGGATAATATATCTAATCTTCTCAGTAACATAATAGCTTCTTGAAGAGAAGGATCATAGTTTCTTTCTCTTTTTTTCTTCATGGTAGCATATAAGTTCTGCCTGAGCCTGAGTTGATTTGATACAGAATGAGCCATATAGTTTGGTGACATGTATTAGATGACAAGTTCTTCCATCTTCTCTCTTAGAACAATTGCTAGCTTTTTTTGAAAACATGATCGTTCCACACAATTATCTGAAAAAAGTACAAAACTGAAAATGATATAATCATTTGATCTATTGTTTGGTCAACTTCACATAGAAAAATGAATTTAAAAGCAGCAGGAATGATGTTATTTTGCAAATGTCAGAGACTTTTCCTCTTATAGTTGTCTTCCAGTCAATGAGTTTCTTAGGCTTTAGGACAAATTTCAGGGTTCATCCAACCTTGAACATTCAGGACATTTTCATTTTCTTTCAAAGTAAGCACTGGTATGTTGCTTAAATAGCTGGTACCCACACATGAATGTAGGGGTCATATCTTCAGTGGAAAATCTTAAATTCTGCTATATTGCTACATCTGTAGTTAATGAATAATGCAAATAAAAATTCAAAATTTTCTACTTATCACATGTATTTTTACATCTATTTTTATTTATGAATACTTATTCCAGCTTATGATTTTTATTACTGTAAGTGAAAATAAAAGGTAATTGTAGTATTGTTATAAAATATAGGATACTAACATTTTAGATGATCCTCCAATATTTAGAGTTCAAACAATGTTCTTTATATCCCCAAAGCTTTGTGTTAAAGTTCAGTTTTTCCTTAAGAGTATTAATTGATTTCTAATTTAATAGCAAAGTTGGCTCAATGATTTATTTTTACAATGTATTTTAAGTATAATGATGCATTAAATGATATGTGTAAAGTACACACAAATTAAAATATGATCAAGTTTGTCCTATAGCATCCAGGTATGCGAATATTAAAAAAATACAGGAGTTAGAATTATCTCAAGATTAATATCTAGTCTCTCTTTTAGTAGTTTGATCTCAGAATTGTATCAACTTAGTGGTGACTCTTATGTACAACAAAAGTTATATTTGGATTCATCCTCCCAAAACATGAAGAAAAATAGTCTCAAAAAAACCCACCTGTGTTATATTGTAAGGCAGTATCTTTTATCTGTCTTCTTTTTAAATTAATCCCTATTAATTTGGACTCTCTCATTGAACCTATTGTGCTGAAATGCACCTACATACCACAATCATCCCTTACTGGTTTTAAAGAACACCATCAATATTAAGTGACTATTTTTATGCAAAATTATGCAAATAGATACTTCAGTGCATTTAAAGGTCATTTCCCTTTAATTTTAAAATATGAGATTTTAGGAGTGAATCTTCTAAGGCAGGTTTGCAATGCTGGTGTAATTGGATGGATGGATGACTTTCAGGTATCTAAGACTGGGCTATGTTTTTCCCAGGAGTACATTCTCACAAATGTCCAAGTGATTTCAGGCAAAGCTACTATTTTGTAAAGGAGCTTTGAAACAAAGAAAATGTCATGGGACTATGGAACAGCAAATTGTTTGGACAAATAGTCAAATGGGTTTTCCTTGTCCCACTTTTTATAACCAAAGACTGCAATTAGTATTGAATTTTTTAACAATTAGTTTATCTAGATAATGATGATCTCTGAATAATTATAGCATTAAGAACTTGAATTCATGTTGTAAATTTTAATGTTTATATATATTTGCACAGGTTTTATCTTATTGTATCTTACTGTAAACAAAATATTGAAATTCTATTTAATTTTAACAAGTCTTAATGACAGAATGAGTACATTGTACTCTACTAATCATGTTAATTTCTATGTGGATTTAAACTGTCTATATTTTACATTTTTCAATAATCTCTTAGCTCAAGGATTGACTATTTATGGCTACCGGAGCAAAACTGGAAACCCAGATTAACCAACACCTAGAATAAGATCTGTCCCCTTAAACCACACTGCTTAAATTAAGAGGATTGCCATTCAGTACTATTCATTCTCTAGAATACGGTAATGCTTAGAGAGAAAGATACAAGTACCCAAGACCGTATTTCAAACACCTTTATATAAACTAACATGTATTTAGGAAAGGGGACTCCTAAACAATTTAAGAAAGATAATGACAAAAGAAACTAAATCAGATTTTGATGTTCTTTTAAAATAATAACAAGATACAACTCAAAACAGCATTTGATTTTGGTAAATTGATAAGTTGAAATCTCATTGTCAAAAACCATTTCATTTCATTTCATCATGATTAAGTGTACTCTTTGATCCCCATCCCCTATTTACCCTACCCCCCACCCGCCTTCCGTCTGGTAACCATCAGTTTGTTCTCTATAGTTAAGGCCTGTTTCTTGGTTTCTCTCTCTCTGTCTTCTGTTTTGTTTACCTTTGCTTCTCAGCTTTGTTTCTTAAATTCCATATGAGTGAGACCACACGGTGTTTGTCTTTCTCTGACTAAGTTATCTTGCTTGCATTATACTCTCTAGCTCTATACATGTTGTTGCAAATGGCAAGATTTCATTCTTTTTATGGCTGAATAACATTCCATTACATATATATATATATATATATATATATATATATATATATATATATATTCTGTATCCATATATATATTATATATATGAATAATATATATATATTCTGTATCCATTAATCTATCAATAGATGCTTTGGCTGCTTCCATAATTTGGCTATTGTAAATAATGATGCTATAAACATAGGGGTGCATGTATTCCTTTGAATTAGCGTTTTTGTATTTTTTTTTTTTTTTTTTTGGCAAATATCCAGTAGTGCAATTCCTGGATCATGGAGTTGTTCTATATTTAATTTTTTGAGGAATGTCCATACTGTTTTCCAGAGAGGCTGCACCAATTTGCATTCCCATCAACAGTGCAAGAGGGTTCCTTTTTCTCCTCATCCTCACCAACACTTGCTGTTTCTTGTGTTGTTGATTTGAGCCATTCTGACAAGTGTGAGGTGATATCTAATTGTAGTTTTGGTTTGCATTTCCCTGATGATGACTGATGTTGAGCATCATTTCATGTCTGTTGGACATCTGTATGTGTTCTTTGGGAAAATCTCTGTTCATGTCTTTTGCTTATTTTTTAATTGGACTATTTGTTTTTTGACTATTAAGTTGCATCAGTTCTTTACATATTTTGGATATGTCATTTGCAAATATATTGAATATGTCATTTGCAAATATATTGAATATGTCATTTGCAAATATATTCTCCCATTCCGTAGGCTGCCTTTTAGTTTTGTTGATTGTTTCCTTAGCTGTGCAAAAATTTTTTATTTTGATGTAGTCCCTGTAGTTTATTTTTGGTTTAATTTCACTTGTATCAGGAGACACATCTAGAAAAATGTTGTTATTGCTGATGTCAGAGAGGTTACTTCCTGTTCTCTTTTTTAGGTTTTTATGGTTTCAGGTCTCACATTTAGGTCTTTAATCCATTTTGAGTTTATTACAAGATGGTCCATTTTCATTCTTATGCATGTGGCTATTCAATTTCCCAATTACCATTTGTTGAAGAAACTGTCTTTTTCCCACTGTATGCTCATTCTGCCTTTGTTGAAGCTTAATTGACCATGTAATTGTGACGTTGTTTCTGGGTTTTCTTTTCTATTCTATGTATCTATTTTTGTGCCAGTACCATACTGTTTTAATTACTAGTGATTTGTAATATATCTTGAAATCCGGTATTGTGATACCTCCTTCTTTTTCTTTTTTCAAGATTGCTTTGGGTATTTGGAGTCTTTTGTGATTCCATACAAATTTTAGAATAATTGCTCTAGTTTTGTGAGAAATTCTGTTGCTATTTAGATAAGAACTGCATAAATGTGTAGATTGGTTTGGGTAGTATAGACATTTTAACAATATCTGTTCTTCTGAACCATGAGCATGTAATTTCTTTTCATTTCTTTGTATCATCTTGAATTTCTTTCATCAGTGCTTTATAGTTTTCAGAGTACAGGTCTTTCACCTCTTTGGTTAAGTTTATTTATAGATATTTTATTGTTTTTGATGCAATTGTAAAGGGGATTGTTTTCTTAATTTTGCTTTTTGCTGTTTCATTATTAGTGTATAGGAATGCAACAGATTTCTGTACATTGATTTTTGTCTCTTGCAACTTTATTGAATTCATTTATCAGTTCTGGTAGATTTTTGGTGGAGCCTTTAGGGTTTTCTGTATATAGTATCATGTCATCTGTGTATAGTGAGAGCTTTATTTATTCCTCAGCAATTTGGATGCCTTTTATTTATTCATGTTTTCTAATTGCTATGGCTAGGCCTTCTAGTACTCTGTTGAATAAAAGTGGTGAGAGTGGACATCCTTGTCTTTGTCCTGATCTGAGGGTAAAAGCTTTGGTTTTCACCATTGAGTATGAGGTTGACTGTGAGTTTTTCATATAAGGTTTTATTATGTTGAGATATGCTCCCTTTAGACCTAGTTTGTTGAGGGTTTTTTAAAAATCATAAATCAATGTACTTAGTCAAATGGTTTTTCTGCATCTATTGAAATGACCAGAGTTCTTATCCTATCTTTTATTGATTTTATGTGTCATGTTGATTGTTTTGTAAATATTCAACCACTTGCATCCCGGGAATAAATCTTATTTGATCATGGTTTATGATTTTTAAAAATAAATTGTTGGATTCAGTTTGCTAATATTTTGTTGTCTTTTGTCAACTTTTGTTTCTCAACATTCATAAGAGATATTGGCCTTTGGTTTTCTTTTCTGTGGTGTTTTTATCTGGTTTTTGGTATTATGGTGATACTGGCCTCATATTGAATTTGGAGGTTTTCTTTCCTATTGTATTTTTTTGGAATAGTTAGAGAAAAATGAGCATCAACTATTTTTTAAGTGTTTGGTAGAATTTGCCTCTGAAGCTGTCTGGTCCACGACTTTTGTTTTCTGGAATTTTTTGATTACTGATTCAATTTCATCACTGGTAACTGGTCTGTTCAAATCTTCTATTTCTTCCTGCTTTAGGTTTGTTACTTTACATGTTTCTAGGACTTTATTCATTTTTTTCTAGTTGTCCAATTTGTTGGCATATAGATTTTCAGAATATTCTGTTATTATTGTTTGTATTTCTGTAGTGTCAGTTGTTATTTCTTCTTTTTCATTAGTAATTTTATTTGGGTCCTCTTTTTGTTTTTAAATGAGTCTTGTTAAAGGTTTATCAATTTTGTTGATTTTTTCAAAGAATAAGCTCCTAGTTTCATTAATCTGTTCTATTGTTTGTTTGTTTGTTTTAGTTTCTTTATTATTTATTTCTGCTAGAATCTTTATTATTTGCTTCTTTTTACTGGGCTTGGGTTCTCTCTGTTCTTTTTCTACTGTTTTAGGTGTAAAGTTAGATCTTATATTTGATATTTTTCTTGAGACAGGCCAGTATTGCTTTAAAGTTCCCTCTTAAAAAAAACTTTTATTGTATCCCAAAGATTTTGCAGTCGTGTTTTCATTTTCATTTGTTGCATGTAAGTTTTTATTTCTTCTTTGATTTCTAGATAGACCCATTCATTGTTTAATAGCAGGTTGTTTAACCTCCATGTATTTGTGCTCATTCCAGAGTTTTTCTTATGGTTTATTTCTAGTTTGATAGCATTGGGGTCAGAAAAGATGTATGTCATGACATCAAATCTCTTGTTATCGATTGATCAAATTTTAATGTTCTTTTAATACAGTAACAAGAAACAAGTCAAAACAACATTTGATTTTTGCAAATTGGTAAGTTGGGACCTCATTGTCAAACCATTTTAAAAGACATCCCTAAGTTAACATGTATAATACTGAAAGCAAATTTAAAATTTTCAGAGATTGAAAAATATGGTATTTATAAATGTATTTATATCTTTACATATGTATTTATATGTATGTATATACACTTCTATGTATATATACACATATAGATAAATGTATAAATTTATATACTGTGCATATTTTCATATAAATAATTAAAGAAGGTCATATATATATGCATGCATTACAAACATATAAAATAAAGTACTCAGGTATATATGTATATTATAGGCACAATTATTTGGATGTTAGTGCATAGAGCAAAAAATCTAGGAGAAGAAATGCCAAAGGGACATTGGGCTTGAGGAACGATAAAGTGGCACTATCAATTTTTGCATTATATACATTGAATTTTAAGGAAACTGCAAAAACCATGTCTTTGTGGATCACTTATTATATAAAAATCTTAAGAAGAGTGAAAATCATGCCACATCTTTGTAGTAGCTCATTCTGTGTTGGTATTCTGGAATTTTGAATCATGTTAGATATAATTTTCCAGTTACAACATTTATTCTTTAAATATCTTTTGGAATACCTCTGTCACACAATTTTGTTATGAATTTAAATTCTTTATAAAAGATAGATTGACTAATAATTTTGCAAGATATTTCCAATGCTAATGGGTATGCACGGGTTTTCTTTTTTGCTCAAAAAGTGTACACTGGTTCAATTATTCATATTCAGTGCTGTGCACACCCTCTTCTATTATTCCGAGAGCTACTAAGCTAAGAGAATATAAACAAACATTTGCCTGAAGCAAATACATGCAGATTTTCTCTACAGATGAGATTTCCTGAAAATAGAGAACAAAAAGCAAAAAGAAGAGAGATTCTAAATGTAAAATACTATTGGTGTCACTTCTTAATTTCCAATAAGCCTGTCCTAATTTCCTTCTATTATGGGCCAGTATTGGTCAGTATTTCCTTCGTTAGCTAATGTAGCAATTTTAAATATTTCCACATTGTCAATGTATTTCCTTGTTTTTTTTTTTTAACTCAATGGATAAAGGGAAAATGTTGTTTGTAATTCTTATTCCAATGTGTATTATCTGAGTTACCTAACAGGGAAATGTACAATGGTAATAATATTCTTTCAAGGTTCTGGCTTAATATTTTCCTGGGTTTTACAACTAATTTACTTTTTCCTCTGTTTTCATCATATTTTCTACTGACAAAAGTTATAAACTTCAAATAGGGTTTTAAAATCTATTATTAGATTTATTCAATTATAAACCACTTTCTTAAGGACATAAAAGGAATTCCACATGCTCTGATTACAGAGAACATGGGAATAAATCAAATCCTGAACAACAATAAAAATAATCATCAAGTTTAATGCTATATGTTCTACTATTTAAAAGTGTTATTTTTCTGATAATATATATTCTGAACAACTAGCTAATAGCCAAAATTCCAGAAAACGTATTGCCTGCAATTTTTTCACAAAAAGGAATCAAGTTTAAATATAAAAAGGTTTATGACTTTCAGCATGCATAGATTAGACCTAGATCACATTTTGCTACTATTTAATGGGATTATATACCAAGAATAAAATGACACAAATGCAGAATCAAAAGCAATGCAATAATAAGGTTAAAAAATAAAGATACCTGACAAATCAGAAATGAAGTGAACAAAAAAATGGTGACAGAAGTCACATAGTGGCATACATTTACACTACATGATGGAACATGAACTGATCTGTGTTTTTCAAATCAGAAGGTGTTCAATAATTATTTCTGAGATTTAAAATAAATCTCTAATCTGATACATTTTGTCAGATGCAAGAGACAGAATCCTAGCATAGCCAATAGGCTACATAATATTGTATAACCAAGCAATTTAACTCAGTGTTTAACCATTTTTTAAGTTTATAAGACAGTATTTAAATGGCAAGGGTCATGATATAGTTCACTTTGGAGATGATATTTATAAAACTATGAAGAATGGTTTAGTAAAAAGTCATAAATGAATTAGCTCAGTCCACCTAAAATAGTATACATCAGTGATACCCAACGAATGATAAATTCTTAGATCTATTCAACTGAAAACACTGCTAAATAGACTGATTCTTAAGCTTGTCTTTCATCTAGATATGTTTTTTCATTTAGTTCCCTATTGATTCTCTCTCACTAATACCAAGGGTCACTTTACCTGTACAAGGAAAAGTTAACAACCATGTCAAAAAGAATGTGGTGACAAGGTAATATATTTATTTAACCTTTATGGAAATGGTAAATAATATATAAGTGCATATGTACATGTGTTTATATACACACTTTTTTTGGAAAATGATATTTTATAATAATATATACTATTTCATAGCCATAATATTGAATTTAGCTTATGTGTAATGTGAAAGAGGAAGAAATATGACTTTTAAGGTTTAAAATTTTGTAAATTACCAACCTGATGATAGAAAATTTTTCCCCTAAATTAAAACAAAATAAAGAGGATATGAATGAATTGGCCACAACAAATGGTAAGGATATTTAAACGACTAGTTCTTGGGGTGCCTGGGTGGCTCAGTTGGATAAGTGTCCAACTCTTGATTTAGGCTCAGGCCATGATCTTGTGGTTGTGGGATTGAACCCTGAATTGGGTTCTATGCTGACAACGTGGAGGTTACTTAGGATTCTCTCTCTGCTCCTCCTTCCTTTCTCTCAAAATAAATAAACCTTTAAAAAATGATTATTCCTTTATACATTAAAATAATTTTTCCGAAGATTATATTTTGGAAAAAATTACCATAGCCTATTATATTAAAACCAAGGATTATTACAAATAAAAAGGTGTCCAATTTTTTGTCATTGGGGAAATTCAAGTTACAACAGAATACCACTAAATGCCCACTATAGAGTCAGAGGAGAAGAAAAAAAATGGATGTGTAGCAGAAGGAATTTTTGAACTTTGCTGTTGAAAGTACAAATTTGCACAACCACTTTGGAAAAATCTTTGGCCTCACCTAACTATAGCTTAATGTTCTTATATTTAGGAATCAGTTCTTATATTTATGAATCTTATAATTATGAACCTCTTGTCAAATAACCAACAGAAATGCTGCCTATATTCAATAAAGACATGCACTCTGTTTATAGAGTAATAGTCAAATATCCCTAAACTGGAAAATAACTTAAATGCTTGTGAATCAAGAATGAATAAGTAGTAATAAAGTAATACAATAAGGTAAAATAACTAGAGTTAAATAACAACTACAAACAAAATTTTTACAAATCTTACAAATACACTATGGAGTAAAGATTCCAGACATAAAATAGCAATACTGTATAATCTTATTTCAATGAAGTTCAAAAAGAAATGAAACTTTACTGGGTCAGGATTCTTGTTATTCCTGCAGTAGAGAGACAATGACTGGAAATGGGTACAAAGGTGATTTCTTACTATGATTATTAATCTTCATTCTGGGCTATATTTAAGATATAAGGACATATATATGTTACACTTCTATCGTAAAAAGCTTAATTGAAAAATATACAGTGAAACTTCAAATAATTAGAAGTAAAAATAAAGTATTGCCCTTATTTCCTAGTCATTTAAGTAGTTATGATTTGAAACCGACATGACCAACCTGTCAGTAATGCCAAAAGCCAGAGATTCAAGGTCTTCTATCAACTACTGTGAGTATTTTTGCAATGTATTTACAAGGTGTCCAGCCCAAAGGACCTCCAATCTTGTGGTTCTTCAGGACTTACCAGTATTAGTCCCAGTTGGAGAACTGAAGTTTGCTTTCATATATTATGTCTGGGCTTCCCCAAGCAAGACCATCCTCAGGGAAAATTTCCTGAGCTAGACTGAAATAATTTTCTCATTCTACTCCTGATCACAACTGCCTCCTTTTCGACTAACACTATAAACTATTATTAGTTAAAATGATAAGGGGCTTGGAAATTTGAAAGTGTAAGGTTGGAAATCACAGAAAATACTAACCCTACTAAACATATGTAAGGTCATGTCAGTTTCAAAATTTATATTTCAATGCTGGACCACATATTGAGTATATAGTAACTGAATGTGTATTAATTCTACATAGGTTTGCATCTAAGTTTTCTCCTTAACAATTCCTTTCTTTCTTTCTTTAACATAGCAACGTTTCTTTTCACTAAGTTTAAAAAATTTTTGCAATGTTTTAGCATTGTGATTAATATGCACACTAGCATATAATGGAATCTGGTAATTTATACCTACAGGCTTATTTGTTTATTGTGATTTGCCATCTGAATCTGAGTTTCCATCTGTGTTATACAATTTCTCAGTTGAGTCCTCAAAGGGCTCAAGAACTGAAGAACTATGGAATAATTTCAATTTACAAACAAGTCAACAATTACTTATATAAGATTCTAGTAAGACAAAAGAGAATTACACGGGGACCTGAGTCTCCACATAATTTCAACAAATATTCTGACTTATTAATACTCAGTTCACAATGAAGAAATTACTATAAATCTTTTAGCTCCCATTGAGTCCAGATTTTAGAAAACATTTTGAATATTAAACTTTTCACAAAATATTTTCATGTTTTCTCCTCATAAACACTATAGTTACATTGATTTGATTCCTAGATATTTCTAATAGTTTACTATCTTACCACTTTATTTTTTAAAGTTTCTTTGTTTAGAGAGAGAAAGAAAGAGCAAGCAGGGGAGGGGCAGAGAGCGAAGGAGAGAGAGAATCACAAGCAGACTCACAGTGTTGGGCCAGAACCCCAGTACAGGGCTCGATCTTACAAACCTTGAAATCATGACCTGAGCCGAAATCAAGAGTCAATCTCTTAGGGGACTGAGCCACCCAGGAACCCCTATCTTATAACTTTAAGCATTTGTTGTGTTGTCATGTAGTAAGAAAATACAGGGAAGCTCAAAAACAAGAAAAGAAATTGTGTCCTCTGAGTTATACAAACTAAAGAGGAAGTAAGTTTATGAGACTGAGTGAGAGTGGGGAATAGGGAAGAGATCAGGGTTTACAAGTTTCTAAATAGCAAGAGGTCTCTCAGGTCCTGGGCTGGCCACCCTACCATTAAGAGCTTAAAATGTATGTATACCAATTCAAAAACTTTCCAGGAAGGAAAAGTATTTGCCAATCAATATGGAATAGAACAAAATATTCACTCATATCCCTGAGCCAGTAATCTGTGTAAAACAAAAAGAATATTATTATGGTTTTAAATTTCTTTTATTTTGTCTTTCAAGAGATAGTGGTCCTTATGCATCTTAATGAACAGAACCATGAGCTAGAGAAGTGGGACAGAAAACAAATGTTATAGGTTCTCTGATTAGAGAAAGATTTCTGAGGAATGTAGCAATCGGAGAATATTTCAGACTGAGTCTGTGAGCAAGAAGAGTAGTACACAGAAGAATAAACACCTGCCCTTCAGTATAGAATTATAAGTTTCAACTGCTCCTTCTATTTTGGAGTTTGATAGTTGTTAGAGCTGGTGTGCAAGTAAGTTACTCAATTTTTCTGAAATGCAGTTCTGTATGAGAAGTACTCCGCTTTTTCCCTTAACTAAAGGAATAAAGGCATTGTGTTTTTATTTTGTTTTGTTTTTTAATCAGAGAATTAGATTATAATGTTACATTATAATTTCTGCAACACTGTATTTTACACATATTTGGGCATATTTTGCTGCATAATTAGAATATGAGAGTGTAAGGTTAGAGACACTCTTAAGATTACATTATATCTTTGGGGCGCCTGGGGGGCTCAGTCAGTTAAATGTCCAACTTCAGCTCAGGTCACGATCTCATGGTTTATGAGTTCGAGCCCCTTGCTGGACTCTCATGCTGACAGTCTGGAGCCTGGGGCCTGCTTCAGATTCTGTGTCTCCCTCTCACTCTGCCCCTTTCCCGTTTGTACTTTGTCTCTCTCTCTTAAAAATAAATTAACATTTAAAAAAAATTTTAAAGAATACTTTATATCTTTGAATTCAGGGCCCAACAGAGCCAAATAACTTGCCTCAACACCATTCAAGGTCACTACAGTAAGGAAGAGCCAAGGGACAGTGTTAATTTCCTACTTTTAGGACAATATTTTGATATGCTTGCCAGAAACCAAAAAGATCTGCAATAAATCAACTCTGTTTTCCTTGTACAAATACCATACAAAATTTGCAACTTGTTTTATCTGTCACACCTGACCTTGATCTTCTCTTTCTTCTCTTATTTTCTAAGTTCAACTTTGACACAAATACAATTACCTAATATAATTTTCACATACAGTTTTCTGAATAGTTTCTCTGATCTTTTTACCTAAGACTTCTTGTCTTTTTTTTTGTTTTAGATGAAACAGTGCATAGGATTATAGTCGAACTTATAAAGATAAAAAAATAGACACAAATCTATATTTTTATTGTTCTCATTTTGAATGAAACATAGACAGCCTAAGGATATAAATAAGGCAAAGTCATGGCAAATGAGAAGAAAATGTCTAACACTGAATGCAAACAAAATTTAATTTGCATTAATTGTACATCTTTGGTTCAGGGAATCTGAAATGTCATAGCTTTGGCCTCATTTAAAGGGAACATTAAGCTTTAAAAAACACATAGGGCGATTGACACTGGAGGACACTTGTTTTTATCTTTAAGTCTAATTATACTTTTATAGGATTTAAACTATATTTAGTTATCTTCTTTATGCAATGTCTCATAAGAACTAATTGAGGTCAAGCATAGTAGAACTGACATTTATTTTCATTTTATCACTATTATTATTGCTATCACTATCTTTCTGTGGTAAGACACTGGCTCTTTGCATCCTTTAGAGAACACAGATTTAAATAGCCAGCTGAATGGGAAGACATCAAGTCTCCTTTTAAGCCCGTGCTGGTGAATTATATATGACTGACTATGGCAATGATTAGATTCAGGTTATCAAAGTTTGGAATTCCAGATAAATTAATTATAACTTTAATGCTTACAACATACGTTTTAGGAAACACCTGTTTCAAAAATTTAACTTACAATGGTGAGCTCCCACATTGGTATGTTTACCATTGTGTCAATTTTGCTCACTATAAGAAAAAATGGAATCTGGATTTGCTCAACTAAACTGATTCTTGCAGAGTAATAATAACAACCACAGTGGGACTCCAGGATGGCTCAGTAGGTTAATCACCAGACTCTTGGTTTCGCTCTGGTCATGATATTATGATCTGTGAGTTCAAGCCCCACATAAGGCTGTATACTGACAGGGTGGAGCCTGCTTGGGATTCTCTCTCTCCCTCTCTCTCTGCCCCTCCTGCTCTCTCTCTCTCAAAATAGATAAATAAACTTTAAAAATCTTTTAAAAATCATAATAGCAACCACAGCAACAAATTACTATAACAGACACTGTATCATGGACTAATCTAATACTTAAAATATTATTTCATTTTTACCACTATTAAGGTTTTCAGCATACAAAAAAGGAATACATGCTT
This sequence comes from Proteles cristata cristata, assembly GCA_017311185.1. NCBI lineage: Eukaryota > Metazoa > Chordata > Mammalia > Carnivora > Hyaenidae > Proteles > Proteles cristata. The sequence goes on along the minus strand of JAESUZ010003619.1, from coordinate 569,574 downwards.
CAAAGAATTTAAAAAGTTTATTAGTACACATTCAGTTAATAAGTGTATTGTTCCCATTCAAAACTAGTTATTTATTTATTTATTTATTCCCCCCAAATTTGTGAACCAGTGTGATTGTTACAAGTGTGATATTTTCCAGATGTGGATAGCCATGTTTAAAGAGTGAAGTGATTTTCTCAAAATTAACATGGATATCAAACAGCAGAACTAATGGATGAACTCAAAATAATATATCAAAATAGAAATCAGGGGCACCTGGGTGGCTCTTTTGGTTAACGACCGATTCAATTTCAGCTTGGGTCATGATCTCAGTTAGTGAGTTCAAGCCCCATATCAGGCTCTGCACTGATGGCACAAAGCCTGCTTGGGATTCTGTCTCTCCTTCTCTCTGCCCCTTACCGGCTATGCTATCTCTCTCTCTCTCTCTCAAAATAAATAAATAAACATTTAAAAAATAGAGAATCAAAGAAATAAATATCATTGAGCCAAGAGTCATGGAATAAAAGTAAAAATTTCTGTGTGCAACATCAACATGATTGGCTATAAGCATTAACTATATTAACAAGTTCACTGGCTTATATTTTAATAGTTAAGTAACTAAAAACTTATTAATTGAGTTTTTAAAAGTTATTCATTGCTCCGTTGGTTAGTGGTAGCCCTACAATTTCCTGGTGATCATGCCAAATATCTTTTTTTTGCTTGCAATTCTTTGAGTTAGTGATCAACTAAAGTAACTGGATTATGATATTGAATGTCCTGTATTGAAATGTCTTGTGTTAAAGGAATTTTCCCTCTGGAAACCCTCTAAATCTGCAGAGTTTAAAATTCTGACTTTATTTTAAAAAATTTTTAATGTTTTATTTATTTCTGAGAGAGAGACAGACAGACAGACAGCGTGAGCAGGGGAGGGTCAGGGAGAGAGGGAGAATCTGAAACAGAATCTGAAGCAGGCTCCAGGGCTCTGAGCTGCCAGCACAGAGCCCGACGTGGGGCTCGAACCCACAAACTGTGAGATCATGACCTGAGCCAATGTCAGACACTTAACCAACTGAGCCACCCAGGCACCCCTAGAATTCTGACTTTAAATGGCAAGATAGTAAAAAGCGCCATTCCTACTTATTCTCCCAAGTTCTCATATCTAAGTAGCCCACGGGTTACGTGGAATAAAGAAACAAACAAAAAAACCTAATATTTGTTTACTTAGAGTATAAACTGATCATGGAGGATGACATCATATCTTCAAAGAGTTCTTTCAACAAGCTGGCATCTCATGGGGCCATTTGGTTATTCTAACCAACTGGCAGTTTCTAAGTGATGGAGCATGGAACAGGTCCAGTTGATTTCATGGGCATGTTCCCACAACTGTGTCTCCCTCTCCTTTTATGTAAAGTGTCTTTATCCCTTGGTCCAGTTTAATGCAGCAAAGGCAAAGCCATGAGGACAGAGAACATTTCAGTGGTTGACAGAATTTAAGGGAGGTGGGAAGAGAGGAGAGGTTTTGCTACAAGGTGACAATAAGAGGGGGTTTCTTTGGAATGATGGCCCTCTTCTATATCTTGATTATGGTGGAGGTAGCATGATTCTAGGTATTTGTCAAAACATAACACACACACACAGAGAGTTAATTTTATGATATGTATGTAAATTAGATATTCAATTTTGTAAATGAATGAGTAATAAAAATTTTAGGATTTTTAATCATTCTTCTCTGTAAAGAGATAACTTGCTCCTACCCTCCAAATCATGAGACAGCTCACTTCCTTAGTGCTGATTACTGCATCTGTTTAAATAAATAGAATTTTGAGCTATTAATAATATCAGCTTAGAGAATGTCAACACTTAAATCTCTTTTCTATTCAGCATTTTTTAAATTGGTGGATCATCAGTGAATAAAGCAAACTATTCATTCTGCTCTATAATGATCCTCTTTTAATTACTTTGACTGTTTTCTACATGGCACTATTTCCTAAAATCTAAAAGATCACCAATATTTTTTGAACTTGAGACATTAAAAAAGAGAATTATCTTTATAGCTCAGCTTTCATTCCTTTATGTTCATGCTTCCTTCTCAGAAATCTCTTAATACCTAGTCAATCTTCTACTTTTAATTAACCAATTATCACTACTTGTTTTTAAGGTAACTTTATGTTCTACTAAAACTGCTAAATGTCTTTATTGACTGTCTCTGTTCCTATTTTTAAACTTTTGGGTTTTTTTTTTTTAACTCTTTATAAAGTTTGAAGCATGAAAGAGGGACTATGTACCTTCCTCTCAAATCACTGTCATGGATCACAGCTCTTGAATCCTGACCTGCCCAATATCTCCTATCAGCTTCTGGAGTTAGATGATATGAAAATTGAAAGATGCTCAAGAAAAAAGGCAAAGGAAAAGAAAAGATACAGAGGAAATAACATACAATACTTATTCAACAGAATTCATTCGTGTCAAGTGAAATCATTTAAGAAAGAATCAGGGATTGATTTCACTTTGACATCTGTTGCCTGAATTACAGATCTCTTTAAGGAATTTCATTTAAAATTTATTTTATTCCTATTCTTCTGTAAAAAATGCCTAGAAAGAAGATATTTTTTCAGTATTGGTTCCAACAAAACAAACTGCTTATTTGTGAAATAAATAAACTACATATGATACCCTGTGCAGGTGAACATCAAATACCAAGATTCATACACACAAGTGAGAAGCAGAGAATTTAGAGGATTTGGTTTGTTTTCTGACCTTCTCTGGTTTGAGGAGCACAGCCATAAGTAATTTCTCAGTCATTTTTTCTCATTGAATTTTAGCAGAAAGTTACTGAAGTAGTAACTTTAGCTGTGGTCTTCAGATCCATTCTACCAATGCCCCAACCTAAACAGGCACATTGACCACTTGATGATGTTGGGAGAAAAGAGAAAGGGAGGGAAAAAAAAGTCACAGGAGCAAAAATGAGGAAAAAAAAAAGCCTGAGAAACACTGCATGTAGTCTACACTGATAAAGAAATGAGCATGGACTGAAATGATTATGAGTGATACTTATTTTCCTAAAACTTCATATTAAAATTATATTCACATTATTTTACTTGATGCTTAGTGATTCTTCTAAAGCAAACAGACCCAGTAGAATTTCTGGCTTTTGTTTGTGATAAAACTAAGTCTCAGAGGAATCTATGCATTTGGTTGGGCATCACTACTGGAATCTGTATCCAGTCTTCCAAGCTCAGATCTCTCTTCACAATACTCAGCAGCCTATAAGCAAACACAAACCAGAAGTGCTTATCATTTTCTATCCATTTTCAGTTGCTTCTCATTTCCGTCTTTATTCCTAAAAAGAACACCAATGTTCTTATTAATAGCAACAAGTCTGGTGAGAGGGAATCCCTTAAAAATCCATTTGCTACACTGCTAGTCTCAAAGGCCAAGGTATACCTACCATTACATGATCTCTCCCTCCTTCATTTTTATTATTATCCTTCTCAAATATTTATTGTTAAAATGCCTCATATTTATTTTTATATCTTATATTCAGCAATTTTATTTAGAAGAAGGTATGATTATTCTTGATATTTTTCCTGAGTCTTATTGCTAAAGTAAGTATTGACTCTTCTCTGATGATGTAATGAGAGCTTTGTGGATCAAGACAATAACGATAAATTGCCTGAACTCCCCACTGTGTCAGAAGCAGTCAGTCCCAATTTTAAGATTAGTCATTACGGCTCATCATGAGTGGATTTCTATGCAGTTAGTAATCTATTTGTTTAGTTTTATGAGACCCTTTGTTGAGGACTGTGTAATCTTGATTTCTGGATGTCATGTTGGATCTTTATGTGAGATAATGAAAAAGAACTTCTGCTACCTGGATCAATAAAAATGTAAAAAGCTTCCATCACATCATTCTTCTGAGGAAATATCATTATTGATTACTGTGTAATCTATCTTCAGAGACCATTAAAAATGATTAATTGTTTTGCTTTGCTTATTCCCCAGAAGTCTTGACATACCAGTTCTAACTTGCAGAGTTTACTACTTAGTAATGTCATTTGTGTCAACAATTTTGAGCAAAATACACACACATAAAAATATAAAAATAGATCCTTCTCATGAAATAGCTGGATTTAATTAGTCTTACTGAAGATACTGCAAAATATAGCATGCATATAACTTTTCTGTAACAAATACTATTACCATACCAAACCAGGACATGTTTGTATGCAAAGTGACCTTTCCATAATTCAAAGAGCAGTTCAAGTACTGAATGGTTTAAAACTTTCTCTGAATGCCTAGCTTCAGTTAGTGGCTCTCTGGTCCTTTTCTCATACCTCTTTGAATATATTTTTACTTGGATATGTGTGTGTGTGTGTGTGTGTGTGTGTGTGTGTGCAAGTGTGTGTATAATTTTATACATATGTACGATCAGCAATACATATATAATTATCCAATTATATACATAGTCACCCAAGGACTCTGAGCATGCTTTGTTATTATTTTAGTACTAGTACCAGATAATAAAGTGCCTACTATGTCTAGACCCTGAATAAATTACTTTGAAAGAGCAAATGAATGAATATGAATTATAAATAATTTGATTGTAAAAAATTCAACAAATTTAAATTAGGACCAACAGGATCTTGTGAAAATTTTCTTTCCATAGATTACAGTATAAACATTAGAAGTAATTTTAAGAAGCCAGAAATTTTTAGTGCCAGAGCCTAGGACTCAAAGTAAACTACCTTTCTGCCTGTCTATCTATCAATGAAGCTAACTGTCTGCAGATATGCATATAAATATATTATACATTTGAAAAAATCAGATAATATTCTGACTTTCATTTTTTAGCTAATAATAAATATGCATGTTGATTAATCTTTGTGATCCTTTCAAAATCCTGCCTGCCATCAGATGCCTAGAGACATCAATGACACTCCTTTTTAATAGGAGAAGAATAGCATCTTATGGAATAATTTAATTTCTTACTATCATGAAGCCCAAATGCACTTTGTAAATATATCATTTCTTAAGTTTTTTTAAAAAAAATTCTTCTTCCTAGATAATAATTGCCTTTCTTAACAGATACGATCTATATTGTAAGATACCAAAATAAAAACCTCTAAAATAATGATAATGTCTACATATACACTGTATAGTATTTAATGTGACGATTTAGTTAACCACTATGATTCTGTAAATCATGTTTCTAATGTGTGACTTTTAATACTAAAAGTTGAAACAAAGTTATAGTAGTATGATGAGATGCAGCAAAATTACATTAGGGGGATCAAAATCACTTTCTAACTATGATTTTGCTAACAAATGAACAAAACATCTCCCAAATCTCTCCATGGTAAAGTTATATGTCATGCCAAAACAAGTTGATTATCTCATAACAGATTCATAAGCAAGCCAGGATATGTTTGTTTTAAAACTATAAAAAAATTTTATTCCCTGAAGAATGTTATTTTTAAATAATTATTTCTTAAGTGATTATTAAAATATGTTAATGCCCAAATCCATAAAATGCAACATACTCTGAATTTAATAAACTATTTAATTAACAATTTAATCTAACAGGATAGTTTGGCTATTCAAGAGCCTTGTACTTTAGCAGGAGTTACTTGCCCTCTATCAGGTGCCCTTCTCCCCCTAATACAGCCACGTGGTTTGAGAATTGGAGGGTTACATGGTTGGATATCTTCTTTCCCATGTAGGGGACTAATGTGGAACAAAATAAATTGATATCCAACACTTACTTAAGCTTGTCTGATACAGTCTCAGTTTGATATAAAAGGGAATGAAGGATACTTGTATTTCCCAAGGGGAAATTTACCATATGGAAAATGGGTCTCCTCAAGTAATCAAATTCAACTTCAAAGTCTAGGATATAGAAATCAAGTGTTGATTTTCTGCACAGCATGCAGCTAATGTGGAAAGAGCCTTCCTCACTAACAAATGAGAATACAAATCCCCATCTGAGTATTAGTGCCACAATCAGGACTGAAGGAAGGTTAAATATAAAAAGCTAAATCACAAGGGACATCTCTGCTACCCTCACTGAGTATTATACCAAAAAAAGTATCATTCCTCATTGCAAAAGGAGCCATTTTGATCTGCATAAATAAGCACACAGAAGTGACCACAATGAGGGAACCACAGTCTTGCAGGGGTAATGGTTTGTCTTCATCTATTCTGAGTTAGGCCAGAAAGATTAAGGAAAAACAGCCAGTCACTGTTTTCAGAGTCTTGTCTAATCAGGACCTCTGATTTCCTGGTAGGCTATCTCAAGGAACACCGGAAGGACTGGTTCAATGATAGGTATAAGTAACCCTAGAGAACCACAGAATTATTTTTGGAATAAACCTTTGGAAAATGACCAAATTCCACGCTAATTCAATAGGTAGAGTCTTGTAGATATTTCTTTGATAATAATTAGTATAAGTAATCCCAGCAGTTAGGGCTAATTATGTGCCAGCCATTCTTTTGAATCCTTTACATTTAATGTGCCTTTCAACCTTCAAAATCAGTCCATTTAATAGATGGGATAATTGGGGTCCTGAGATATTAAGTAAGGTGCCTAAGCATATAGTACATTTAGTAACATATAGAATCACTGTCAGGAACTCAAGAAATTGGATTCTAAAACTTTACTTTTAAAACCAGTACCTTAATACTGGATATTAAAGGAAATGGACATTTACAGGGAGATAAGGTTAATTATCTGGGATATCTGGGTTTCAACTGAACCCCTCGTAAATACTTGAGCTTGTTTGAAGATTATTTAGCTTATAACACATAATTTCTTGTATATTCCCAACTAGAAGTTTAGTCATTTTTACCAATGGAGCTTGAAAAACAAATCTCTTTTTTGATAAACAATCATCTTGCTTTCAGCATCTAAAACTTATTACCAGAAATACCTTCTGCCAGACAGACAAATAGTATTATTTCTTATCCCAATGCCGTAGGGTATGATAGGCATTTTGATTGTTATTATTTTTTATTGTGTTTATTTCTGGAATTTTCTGCTTCTTTGAGGTTACTATCCTTGTCATTAGCTGGAAGCTACAATATGAATTTTGCATTCAAATTTCTGTGTTTTTCCTTTGCATGCAAATATAATACTGCTTTCAAATGATAATATAATCTATCCCATTCTTACTGGAAGAACTCAAATATTAACACTTTGTTCTCTTTGAAGATGGTGATCTGAGTTTTACACAGAAAACATTTCAATTGAATTGTTGGTTTGAGAGGAAATATTTTACATTTTGATGAAAGATACTTGACAATGCTTTTGTCAAATTAATGAGGCATAGCTTTATTTGTTTTTCATAGCTTTATTTTGATACATGAACACATAGCTTTATTTTGATTAATGGATAAATTATTTTTAAGAATAAAAGAATTCCTAAATTTCAGGTTTATATTTAAGATGGGTACAAACATGATTATGTTATTCCAACACATCCAATATCACTAGCTTTAAAAAAGATTTGGGGGGCTCCTAGGTGGCTCAGTTGGTTAAGCGTCAGGTTTTGGCTTAGGTTATGATCTCACGAACCGTGGGTTCGAGACCCGGGTCAGGCTCTGTGCTTACAGCTACCGAGGGTCTGGAGCCTGCTTCGGATTCTTTGTTTCCCTCTCTCTCTGACCCTCCTCTGCTCATGCTGCCCCCCTCTCTCTCTCTCTCAGAAATAAATAAAACATTAAAAAATATTTTTTAAGATTTGGATTTTTTTTTAAGTTTCTTTGTATTTTATTTATTTTGAGAGAGATTGAGAGAGAAAGGGAGAGAGATAAAGAGAGAGAAAATCCAATCAGGCTCCACTTGGTCAATGAAGTCTGATGTGGGGCTTGATCTCACAAACCATAAATAAGATCATGATCTGAGCTGAAATCAACAGTCAGATGCTTAACTGACTGAGCCATGGAGGTGCAACAAGGAAAATCTGGATTTAAAGTTGTCCTATTTCTTTTAATGCTCCTACAATTTAAGAGTATGAGTGATTATATTAAAAAACATCTACAAAAAGCTAAAAAAATAGCATTGCATATAAAACACAAACTTATGTTCATAGGATATTAATGAAAGTAAATTTAGCAATTTGTAAAAGATTTCAAACAACTTTTTCTAGAGTAGATGCAATCAACTATTACTGTAACAAAGAAAATTCACTCAACCAGGTTTAAGAGTATTAAACACAATCCTTATAAACACACTGCCTCTGCATTAACAAACCAGCTGAAAGACTAACATATTCACTGCCTATGTGGAGATATTTAAAATATCCTAAATTAACAGTTTAGGAATTATGAAGGGATTTTAAAAAACAAAATCTTTTGAAAACTTTAATTATGTGCACTTCTGAAGTCTGAAACCTACATATGAATAAGATTTGTTTGATATTTTCCACTGCCCTTCAAGATTGGATAAGAGGGGAACATGGAGCATTGAATCACACACCATCTCTTATGTGATGCATTTTAGAATAGTCAAGAAAGGAATATCACTTTTGTTTACATTCCCCTTTGTATTTCCTACAATTTTACCTCTCATCCTTAAGAAGTATTTATTAATGACAGTCTGACTTTGTTTCAGTAAAGGAAGACTGATACACACTAAATCTCCTGGTGGGAACAATTAGAAAATCTAGACACAAACACATACTTGGAGGCATAAAAGAAATAATAAGATTGTGAAGAATCATCAGCCAAGATCCATGGGAAGAGGAAAGCCTAGAGAGGTGAATTTAGGGCTTCTTGTAAGTATTTTCTGACTCCAGAGCAAGCAGCAGAAAAGCTGAAAGGCTAAAAAACACTTTTAACAGTCCTTCTGCACCAGAGGACAGAAACTGGTGTTCAGAGATGGTAACCTGGGGGTTAATTTGAGATAAGTATGATCAGTACATAGACAAATTCACAAGCACTGAGACTCAGATTTAAATCTACTCAATCCTTGAAATTTGATTAAGTTGATCCTGGATTGCTAGCACCTCTAAAGTGCTTTCCAGGAACAAATAGGTATTATTTTGAGAGAGAATGACTTCATATGAGACCTGACTATTTCTACAAACAAGTTTGCTGATATAGGTATGGCACACAATCTTAACAAAGAAAAAAAAAAAGGCAATATACCTAAAAAGAGAAAATAATACAACACAGTATAAACTGCAAGAATCAATACACAAATAAAAACTCATGAGTGAGGTTATAATATACAGAAAATATAATAGAAGATACCTTCTTAAATTTAGGTTTTAGATACACATTAAATATCCCATACCATTTTTGGGTCATAGTTATACTAAAATAGTGTTCGTTGTTTACCAGTTGATGTGTATCTGAAATTCAAATTCCACTAGGCACTCTGTATTTTATCTGGCTACACTACTCATAGAGAACTCAAATATTAGACTTCACTAAATAATTAAATAATTAAAATAGTTAAGCTAATAACTGTTTAAGGAGTTAAATACAGGCAACAGAGAGGACACCATAAAGTCAACAGCTGCAGGTTTTAGCAGCATTTGTCAGTAGGACAAGCAATAGTCAGGCCAGTAGGACAAGCATTTGCCAGTAGGACAGCAAGACAGCTTGTTCCTGTAGATGCCTCTGAACAGCACAGCGACATCGCTTGGTTCAAGGCAATCCTTCCCTTCTCCACAAGGACCCAAGAAGACTCACTCTTCATATACTTTGATCTCATCTCTTAAGTATGCTGAACTTTTACTTAAAATAAAGAAGTCATACAGGAGCTCATGTAAAACAACTCTGTGATTCATTTTAGAGTACACTGAATATGGAAAGTAAAATGAAACCACTTAAGACAGAAGAGAGAGACATGTGGACAAGTGGAAGTTTCCTTCCTCCTCAGCAAGGTGGGAGCCTTGGAGGCAGATCAATCAGACATAGAGGTAATTTCATTTCCTGGGCACATTTTTAAAAATTAGTGTTAATTTTACTCTTATTTCTCATAATTTTTTCTCTTTATCCATTTTTTTTTGTAATTCATCTCTGTAAAGATATCTTTTCTTTGCTCTACATTTTGTAATGTACAAGAAGGAAAAAGATATGTGAAACTGATCTGTGTGTGAAGCTGTCAATGCTACCTGTCTATACCTAAATACTTGCGTGATTAGCTGAGTCTACTCCTTTTCCATTTTTATTCTTTTTTCCTTTTATCAGAATTGATATATAAGGTTAAGACTTAGATTAAAGTCAGCTTCAAAATATTTCAAATAATTTCCTTCAAATTAATATATTAAGATACTCCTCTGACTGAGATCCCTGACATATCCTATGAAAAAAGCAGATATCCAAATCAGATGCACTACTTAGAAAGAAAATTTCCTTTATCTTGGATTACCTGAATATTTTCTATTCCTCTGTCCTATAGAATGTAGAGGGAATGTTAATTAAAAATTGAATCAAGGAAGTGACACTGTTTTAAGCACCACATTCACAGATAGTAGAAGACATTAACTACGAAACTTTTACAAGAAACTACAAACAGGATTATACGTAGATAAGAAGACCACTATTTATCCTGCATATTTTCCCTTTAAAATAGCTTTGTGCATCTTCCATTGACAACAACAGAAACCTTAAACATTTGAAGAGATAGTCAGAAAATCAATGAAATCTCAGTAGAAATCAAATTATAAAACACCGCATAAATATAATACATAAATATAATGTATAAGAAAGAGGAAATTTTCTAATAGCATCCTTTAGTAATTTTTACTCAACTGTATATCTTAATCAGTTATTATTTATTAATCTAACAGTTTACTATTACTACTTTCAGAAGAGATAAGGAAAATATTTCTATTTAATAATAAATTATAATAATGATATTGCGTTTGCTCAATTATGAATATATTAATGAATACATCTTTACAACTTACAAGTCCCCTTTACCCTGACAATTTCTTAGGAACTGGAAAAATGTGTATGGTAACTGACATTTTACATATGAGAAGACTAAAGCCAGAAGATTCAAGTTATCAGCTCAAGATCAGTCTCTAATTCAGAAGTGGAGGCAAATGTGTAGCAACATGGATGGACCTTGAGGGTGTTATGCTGAGCGAAATAAGTCAGGCAGAGAAGGACAAATATCATATGTTTGCACGTATAGGAGGATTAGGAGGAACTTGACGGAGGAACAAGGGGGAGAAGAAGGGCGGAAATGGTGGGGGAAAGGGAGAGAGGCAAACCATGAGAGACTCTTGAATGCTGACAAAAACTGAGGACTGATGGATGTGGGGGGAGGGGGATGGGCATGGAGGAGGACACTTGTGGGGATGAGCACTGAGTGTTATGTGGAAACTAATTTGACAATAAACTATTTAAAATAAATAAATAAATAAATAAATAAATAAATAAATAAATAAAACATTAAAATAAATTTAAAAAAATAACACCAAAAAAAAAAAAAAAGAAGAAGTGGAGGCAAGATTAACACCCAAGTCTTGGAAGTTAGCACAGTGTTCTTTTGGGTACAGTATTCTTCTAATTTTTCTGAAAAGTTTATATTTTATGAGGTTGTAACTCTCTGCTGGAATCTGATCAGAGCATTTGATATATTTTATATTGGTCTTATTTTTTAACATGGAAAGAAAAGAAAATTAGAACACACTTTATTTATTGACAGCTTTCAATATTCCAGCATTGTTTTAAGTGCTATATCTACTCTAACTCCTTTACTCATTCCAAAATGCTATGAAGAGGATGCTACCCTGGGACTTAGGCAGTTTCAGGGCCAGTAAGCAGAGTGCTGACCAGACACCAAGTGCAGACTTAATTCAGTTGCAACATCGAAATGTCAGTGATGCTGCTTAAAATAGTATACCTTTTACTTCATTCAGATTTTACTTAACTCTCCCTCTTAGTTCTACAGGAGAAAGGAATAGAAACTATTTAGGTAGTTCTAGAATAAAGGAAATTTTCTTTCTAAGCAGGGCCTGTGAATTTGAGCTGGTTTGCTCTCTGCTTCGAGTTCCACAGACAAGAGTCCATTTCTGTGACAAATACCTGTGGATCAAGGAAAATGTTTGGTTCATCTCTAACCAATGCCCATTTTTTTCCAGGCCTCAGACACATTCTGTAAAGTTCAAATGGCCACTATTTTCCAAAAAAAATACTAGAGAAGAAATACCCCAACCTGATCAACATGTCCATTTTCTTTGGTCATTGCCTAAACAGGCAAGACCCTGTAATATGCTGTCATTATCACGAGGCCCTGAGTTTCCTTGTCATTAACCCGGAGCTCAATACTTCAGCTGTCTACAAAAATCTGAACACCATGGCCTCTCAAATACTTACATCCTTATAAAGGGACTCCCATATCCCACACATGGTCATGTCCTCAGCATTTGCGATTTCACACTACTCCTGAACCTGGATTTTCCTTAACATACCTTTTCCTGTATACCCATTTACATGAAGACCATTTACATTCTTCATATAGCTATATATATATACACACACATACTCCAGAGTCAATTATTTAATAAACATTTCCACTACTTTAAAATTAAGTGCTTAAGGGGCTCCTGTGTGGCTCAGTTAGTTGAGTGTCCGACTTCAGCTCAAGTCATGATCTCATGGTTCGTGAGTTTGAACCTCACATCAGGCTCTGTACTGACAGCTCAGAACCTGGAGCCTGCTTCAGATTCCGTGTCTCCCTCTCTCTCTCTCTGCCCTTCCCCTGCTCATGTTCTGCCTGTCTCTCAAAAATAGATAAACATTAAAAATTTTTTAATAAATAAAATTAAGTACTTAAGACATTTAAAGAAATACAATAGGTAACATTTTTTACTAAGCACTTACCACATGCCAAACTCTAAGCATTTTGCATGTATTTGTACAGTACAATATCTATGAGAAAATATCTATGAGAAAGGATTATTTGACTTAAGATTAACAGATATTCTATGTCTTAAGTCACATAGCCAGGAAGGGATCTTTTTTTTTTTTCTTAATGTTTTATTTCTAGGAGAGAGAGAGAGAGACAGCGTGAGCAGGGGAGGGTCAGAGAGAGAGGGAGTCACAGACTGAAACAGGCTCCAGGCTCTGAGCTGGCAGGCAGCAGAGAGCCCGAAGCAGGGCTCGAACCCACGAACCGCGAGATCATGACCTAAGCGAAAGTCGGATGCTTAACCCACTAAGCCACCCAGGCGCCCCAAAGAAGGGATCTTTTAATCCTGATTACTAACACCTGTGCTATACTGCTTCACTGCATTTGCTGTCTTAAAAATACTTTTTAAAATCAACAATCTTTTTGTCATTCAATAATTACGTTTTCTTATTCCTATCAAGTATTATTTGATTCTTTTCTCTTCCTTCAGTTATGTTCTATCATGCATTACTTGAGTTTTTAATGAGGAAGAATCTTCCTCATTTTTTGTCATTCATGCCTACAAGGGTCCAGATCCTAATTCCAATTCATGGTGCGGTTTCCCTCTCCCCCCTACACTAACAACAAGCAATTCTTTGAGACACCAGCTGGGTGTCTTACAGTTTGACTTAATCCTGACACTATCTACCTAAAGAGAGCATCAGATGCCATAGGTTACAGGTTCAGTCCTACAACCTCAAAAGCTTCAGATACCAGTCAACAAGACCAAGTTACTACCTGCTTCTGACCAACTGGCTACAAATTGGAAGTCCCGAAGACTCCCCCTAACACAGGCTGCCCACTGAGACCCAGGCTTTTACCTGTACTTCTAAATTACTGGCTATACATCAGATGTTCCTATGACTTCCTCCTTAGGTTCAATCAATTTGCTAGAGTGGCCTACAGAAATCAGAAGAACATTTTACTTACTAGATTACCAGTTTATATTAAATATATACTTTAGGAACAGTCAAACAAAAGAGACACATAGGACAAGCTATGGGGAAAGGAGAAGGAGCTTTCTTTTCCCTCTGGAGGTACGCCATTCTCTTTGGCAGTTTCACCAAGCTGGAAGCTATCCTTTTGTGCTTTTATGGAGGCTTCATTACATAGTTTAGATTGCTTAAGGTACTGGTCATTGGTGACTGATTCAACTTCCAACCTTCCTCCCCTTCCCAGAGGTAGTGGTGGTGGGACCGAAATTTCCAACACTCCAATCAAAGGGTTGGGTGTCCTGGCAACCAGCTGTCATCCTTAGGTGAAGTCCATAAGTCACTTAAGATAACAAAGACAGCTATGTCTCTCCTCAGGAAATTCCAAGGATTTTAGGAGCTTTCTGCCAGAAACAGGACAAAAACCAAACCACATATATATTTCTTATTATAAATTATAATTTCACAATTCCTTTACTGAGACATTCAAGCCAAATTTGAGTAAGAACAATGTTGTTATAATTTTTAGTTTCTCTTTGCTGGATCTGTTATACTTTTCCTAGGAGGGAAATGAGCTGTAGATGAGAAGTCTGATGGATCATAAAGTATACTTTTAAAAACTTATTAAATAAGATCCTTAAAGAAGGAAAAGATTTTCAGTCCTTTTGTAACAAATCTCCATTTTCTGACTGTTGTAAATGTGATATGGCTGCTCACTAAGTCATGTGCATTAACTGATTTTTAAATCAAATCCAGAGGGCATGTCATGATTCAATATAGCTGTAATAATTGCTGCACTTGAGCTATTGAACCTACTTTTAATGCCAAAGATAATTTTTAATACATACATGTTTAAGTTTTGTCCTTCTCTCTATAAAGCTAAATAATTTTGGGGAAGTTGCTGGTACTGTCTACATAAGCAATGACTTTGTAGCTAGGCTACAGAAATGTATATCGTTATGTGAACACCCTGCAAAATTATTTATGAAGAAATAACTATTGGAAATATGCACATAAACATGGGGAAAGCATCTAGCAGGAAAGAACACTTGTAATTTTTCTATGAGAATTTCAATATAAAATATTAAGCATTTGCCACCAAATCCATGTGCCAACAATGTTTGACAGCAGGAAGTATGAGTATTTTTTAAAGGCATAAGACATGAAGCAAGTGCCACGGGACCTCACATAGTTTCCATGATGACTCCTTCATATGTACTCTTTTTGTTAGGTGCTCTTGTCTTATGACTTTCTTCCTAAAGACCTGTAATTCCTACTAGCAACAAGCCTTAGCTGAAAATCAAAGAAAGCCTTGAACAAGCATTCATATATCATACAAATTATTGAAAGAAACTTTGAAACTTATGTTGTAGGCCTCAGGTTTTTGGATGTATTTGACATCTGATTTAGTAAAAAAATTAGACTGACTACCATGTAATACTACTTATAAGATACCTTTTTGATTAACTAATGTGCTACAGGGTTGATATTTGTTCCTTTTGTTTTTTCTTTTTCTTTTTTTTTGGTTATAATTTTTGAAAAATTAAACTTTTTCCAATTTTAAAGATGGTTTCAAGTATCAGTAGTATGAAATTATGACAGTTATGTAATATTTAAAGTCTGTTCACCCAGATTTATCTAGTCACTCCCATCCACATGATAATTACTCATTGAGAAACAATTATGTACTAGGCATGATTCTAGACTCGAGAAATATAACCATAAACAAAATAGATAATCCACAGCTTATATTTTAATGAAGGGAGATGAAAAATAAATAAAATAAGAAACAGAAATATAAAAAAACATACCAGATGATTATAAATCCTATGCAACAAATTAAAATGGGTGATGTGCTAACAAGTAAATGAGTGGCAGCTATAAAAACAACTTTCAGAGATGATCTCTCTGAGAAAATGTGGCAAACACCCTTTGTTGCAAATCTAATGGTCATTCCCCTGGCACTTCTTTTTTGAAAGAGTATTGATTGTAGTCATCTATTCACTCTTGTATATAGTGCTCAGAAAGCAATGAAACTTTGAAAAGAAAGTAAAGAGAATGAACAGAAAAACTGCATGAGTGCTTTGATATCCCTGGACTTCGTTAGCTAGCACTGTAATAAGTCCTCCTTCCAGAATTTTAAAAAAATGTTTATTTATTTATCTTGAAAGAAAGAGAGGAAGCAAGCAAACTTGAGCAGGGTGGCATGGAGAGAGAGGAAGAGAGCGAGAATCCCAAGCTCAGCATGGAACCTGACATGAGGCTCATGACTGTGTAAGATCATGATCTGAGTCAAAATCAAGAGTTGAATGCTTAACTGACTGAGCCACTCAGGCACCCCATTCTTCCAGAATAGTTGTAGATGAAATAATTAAACCCATTATAAAATTACTGTTAAGAGCATCTCATTTGTTGTAATATATACATACTAACAGAAACAAAAGTAACATTTAAGTTGAGGCAAGAATGAATGACAGAGTTCAGTTACCCCTAAGTTTGAAAGAAGTATATTTCAGACAGAGAAAAGAACTAGTCCAAAGAGTATGTGGCTGTTAAAGAACAAAATGTGTATGGGGCTAGATAGGAAGGATGAGAGGAAACAAAGAGGAGGTTAGAGATGTATCAGGATCAAATTGTGCGGGGCTTTGCTAATCAGATAAGGTGTGTGGCTTCATCCTAAAAGTATGGGAGCCATTAAAGTGTTCTAAGCTAGGGATGACATTACCTATATTAATATTTTAAAGAAATCACTCTGGTTTCTATAGGTGAAAAGTGGGAAGGCAAAAGTAAAACATGGTGATCCATTAAGGGAGATTTGCAGAAATCTAGACAATAGTAGTGATATAGATAACAACAGTGGTGATTAGCACAAGTGAATCGATTTGATATATATTTTGCTAGATCTATAACACCTAATAATGGGTCAGATATATGACTAAAAGAAAGAAAGGAATAAGGGATGACTCTTTAGTTCTTTGGTTGGCTTTTCAACTGAAATGGGCTCAAACGTTTAGATAAGAGAGGAGTATACAAATATTGCATAAAAATATATATCTAGTATGAAAGAAATTAAACTTCTGATAGAATTAAAACATTTTGCACATAAAAAAACTCTATAATTACCTACTATAAATTAAATTTTGTATCATGATTAGGGATTAAAAATATGTATTCATGAACTTGAGAGATAATTATGTAAATAACTACCTTGAAGTGTAATAAGTGTTCTAAAAGAAGCATATAAAAAACCCAATAGAAACTAACATTGAAAATGTATAATTCTAAGTATCTTTGACTCAACAACCAATTTGGAAACTTCTTTAGAGTAGGATATGTTTCTTTTATTTCTTTGTTGTTCCTATACTACCAAGAAAAGTACAAGGCATACAATGATAGTCTATAATACTCAAGGAAGTTTAGAAGTTCAAATCTGTACAGTTAATCAATATGCAATTTCCAGTAGAGACATAAAGGAAAATTCTGAGTAATAATTTCTTTGTAGAAGATTCATCAGTCTTTTGCAAAGACCAAAATAAACATCTAGAGAAGAATGGCCCCTTTTTCAAGGGATAACCATCACAACACGGGAGGTACAGTCAGACACAAGTTCTCCATCTATAAATTAAGGTAAATATCTAATTATCAAAGACTTAGTAAAAAGGTATGTGTTTTAGGTAGAAGGTTAAATTAAGGTCTATTTAGGCTTTACACATCAGAGTTACCATTTTCCTTAAAGAGTTCTATAATCTAGTTTAACTATTTAAATGGGTTAAAGTAAAGCTCTTTAAGACAGTGCCTTCATATCCCACTGAGATCAGAATCACCAGCACAGCTGTCCTTCAAAACAAGATTGCAGCCAAGTATGCAAATCCTCTCTGTGTGCTGAGGGAGGACATGCAAGTGACCTCATCCTCTGGCCAGCTGGCAATTGCCATGTTGGTGAATTCACTGACTTTTTTTTTCCTTTTGCTGAAAGGGAAGATAAGAATATTCTTGTTTGTTTAACAAGATTCTGTGTGTGTGTGTGTGTGTGTATCTGTAAATGATTTTAGTGGGAAAAGGCCTAAAGTTAATCAGTTCTGTCCTCATTACTGCAATCAGTGGAAATCATTACAGCTGGCTGTAGGGGACACAAGGATAATTTGCCCCCCCCCAAAAAAAAAGAAACTAAACATTGCAAAAACAAAAATCATCACATTGTAGTATGATGATATGAAGCAACTAACCTTAAATTATATACAAACCTTTTAGGTCTAAGCAAGAAATGAACAAAGTAACATATTCCTAAATTAAATTATAACCTTTCTTGATCTTCCAAAACTCAGGTTTGTTGCTTTGTTAAGAACGATGTTATTTGTTGTGACCTTAAATTTGTGGCTGTATTATTCTCCATATGCCATTCTTTCTTTTGTCTTAACATTTAAACTCATCCCTTCAAACTCCACTTTATGTGAAAGACATCTACAAAATAGATGCTCTTTGCAGGACTTTTAGACAAGCTCAGAATGCCTGAAGCACTGCACTCCATTTGGTAGATATACAATAGGATGTTTTAATTTCTAACCTGAAGCTGCTCACCCAAAGATTTAAAATCCCATGGGGATCAATCTATTGTTGAAATTTGCTTTTCAGGCAGACCCATTTAAGAAAGCCCTGATAAATAAATACAAAGATTTTTGTTGGGTCAATCATGATAAAGCAAAGTGCTATCTTTGCATTTGACCCAACTCTGGTTAAGAATCAACATTAAGCAAACCCCAGTTTTCTTCTACTTAAAAAATGTTCTTCTACTTAAATATAACATTATCTGATAATTATAACATTTCTTTCAAATTCGTAACTCCTCTCATAAGATAATGTGAATGTAACCAAATAAATATCTTCTGAGATGCTATCATGATAAATAAATTAGGTAGCAACCCTAAGGATGAATATCTAAATCATATCTAAATTGTCATACATGAATTTGGGTTAGTCATATTTTACTGGGTTTGGCGCTAAGTCTTCATTCTGTGCCAATCTGGTTTGACAATTTCAGCAAGTGAAGTCTCCTCTCATTTTTGGTTTTCTCATTTTTATTGTCTTTCTTCTTCTTTCTCCTTCTTTCCCTCCCTCACTCCTGCACTTCCTCCATCCCTCCCTTTACATTTTAGTGCAGATAGGTGGACAGTGAGATAGCATATTCAATATCATGCTGTGAAGAAAAAATATAGCAGGGAAATATTGTTGGGAAGAAAACCTTTCTATTTTTATACAGGGGGATCAAGGAAGTCTTGAGACCTAGTAAAAGGTGATAATTGAGACAACTTGAAGGAGAAAAGGAATCAACCTTATCAGGTTATCCGGCAAAATATAATTCCAGGAAGAGGGAGGAGTATGAAAATCCTCAAAGGTAGAGGTAGGTTGATGCTGTTCAACAAAGAGAAGGTCAGTGCTGCTAGATCTGAGTGAGGCAGGTAAAAGTATGAGCTGAAGATGTCAAAAGGTTAAAAGGATATAGAATCAGGTGGTGTGAAATCATATACCTAGCCATGTAGGTTGCTGTGATGACTTTAGGCTATTCAACTGAGTTAAAACCCATAGAAAGATTTTGCAATGAGAAGAGACATGCTTTAAGTAGATCACGCTGGCCTCCACAGTGAGAACACTCTGTATAGGAGCAGGACAAAAACTGATAGTGACCTCGATAAAGACAGCAGCAGTGGAGGTGATAAGAACTGAATGGATTATACTTTTGTTTTGAAAGTATTTCTTTTTAATTCATAGACTTTACTTTTGGAGCAATTTTATATTTTAAGAAATTGAACAGAAAATATAGTCAGAAATACCACAGCTACTACCACCTAGACCTAAACTTCTACAGCCATATGAACTAAATATCAAGAAACTCCAACAAGTTGCCATATAAAACTCAGACGCACCTGCCTTCATATGTGACCAAAGGTCCAGAGTTTGTCCATCCAAATCTGACTCAAGATTGCAGCCCACATGAGAAATACTAGCTTCAAGTGATTCTGGGATATAAATATTTCAGTTATCGCACTCCAGAGAAGTGGATTGAATGGATGATGGGTAAGTCAATTCTTGCTTGCCACCTTAAGTCAGAAGAATGGTATGGCTTCAGATACTATCCATATCTTTTAAATTTTTTATTTATTTTTGAGACAGAGAGAGTGAGAAAGTACAAGAAGAGGAGGGGCAGGGAAAGAGGGAGACAGAGAATCTGAAGCATGCTCCAGGCCCTGAGCTGTCAGCACAGAGCTGAGAGAGGAGCTTGAACTCACAAACCATGAGATCATGACCTGAGTCAAAGTCAGAGGCTTACCCGACTGAGCCACCCAGGCACTCCTGATTCTACTCATATTTTTAAAGTAGGTGCCATGAGATCATGAGATTAATGATTAATATAAGGTAGGCTATGAAATATCAAAATTATTATTTAAAATGTATTTTCTTATTTATGTGTTATGAAGTTTCTTAGGTTGTGATTATAAACTACACTGATGTATATACTAAATTTGAACTTTTTTATTTCTATGCACTTATCAGCTCACACAAAAGCCATTCCTTCTGCAACACTTTCCTCAATATTTCTGGAAGGTTTTTCAGAGTAAATAGAAAGCTTCTGTCACTCATTGATCCCATTTTCCAAAAGCTGCCATTCTGCCACTGCCATCCCCCTCCTGCAAAATACAGATTCCTGCACCCCTACCCAAGGGAACATTTAATATTCCTGTGCTCCAAGGGCATAGCAGACTTTTTCGAAGTGGGAAGACTAGCTCTATCCCAAATGTTTTACATTCCAATTCTGATCAGTTTTAACATGATTTCCGTGAACATTAAAGGAAGGAATTTTTAGTTTAGTGTGTTTCTTCTCAGGAAACACAGATATCTGTGTCCTGATGGACTCAGTTTTGAGGAGTGTGATGTTTGGGCTTAGTTGGTGAATTCAGATTATTTTGTTTGAAATTTCTACCTTATAAAGAATTCTCTCCAGATATACCTGAAACTCCTGCTCCAAGCTAGCATGTGTCACCTTCCACCTGCAGTCCCCACTACTCTACCAGTCATAGAAACATATGCCTACACCACAAAGATAGACACAGATAAGATCTTACCAGCTGACTCCTTAGATCCCATGTATGTAGGTCCTTTGGAAGGAGAGAGTTACCCGATGTGTTCTAATCTAGATGCTGACTCAGAAGTTTTCCAATTATCTAAACAGGTTTGAGCCACATTATTCCAATTGTTTCTGCCCTACACAGAGGCATTACAGACCAAGAACACAATTTATCCATTAACACATTTAATAATGTTAATTTAAATAATTAGCTAGTATTTACTGAGCATCTAGCACACATTCCCCATTTCCATTCACAGCTCTCTCCCTAGGGGCACCTGGGTGGCCCAATCCACTAAGCATCCAATGTGACCTGAAGAGAACAGGTCACGATCTACTGGTTCGTGACTTTGAGCCCTACATCAGGGATTCTCTTGGGATTAGGATTCTCTCTCTCCTTCTATTTTGCCTCTACCCACCACTCCCCCACCTCAGAATAAATAAACTTAAAGGAAAAAAAAAAGATCTCTCTTCTCCCTAAGTGTTCTGGAGTGCATCATTTTTCTTACCATATCCCTTTTCCTGGCTCACTTTCTGTTTGAGACTCATCTAGATACACACTAAAACAAATGATAGTTATTGGTCAGGTT
Source organism: Proteles cristata cristata (assembly GCA_017311185.1). Classification (NCBI taxonomy): domain Eukaryota; kingdom Metazoa; phylum Chordata; class Mammalia; order Carnivora; family Hyaenidae; genus Proteles; species Proteles cristata. The sequence continues at coordinate 548,046 of JAESUZ010003619.1, read as the reverse complement.
TTATTAATAAAAGACAGTAAGTTTATAATGCATGTGGAGAAGAAAAGAGATTGTTAGAATCTTGTTCAGCTAAAGGGAAAAAATATTAAGGAATAAATTGTTTCCCTATTTAATGATAGAATATTTGAAAGTTATACTCAAAGACTTGCATTATATTTGTTTTTAAAGTAAATGACTGTTTGGCCTCTGCTTACAAATACACAAAAGTGACTTAATTTATTTCCTCAAAGTTCTCCGAAATCATTTATTGTTGTTTATTCCCTTTTTGTATTATTTTCTAGTGACTGACAAATTTGAAATTAGCCTTGTTGAAGGTCTATCAAGTTGTTGGTAACAAGTTATTTATGAGAGAAAAAGCTGAAGACATTTTCAGCTATTTGTTTTAAATATCTTCTGGCAATTATGATTCAGTAGGTCTGGGGTAGGGTCCAAGTATTGATGTGTTTCTTAAATTTCCTTGGGGAATGATGATGCATATACCCTCTTCCAAGTGATCTACTGGTGTCCAGCAAATTAAAGGTGGGGAAAATAAAAGCATCCAGGATTTTCTCAATTTATGTAGTTAATGTACATTCTCTTAATATATTAAAAAAACAAAACAAAATAGAAATACCCCATGACTTTTACTGAGCTGAGAAGAGGAAGTCCTCCACAAACTTTCTTAATTTGAACATTCAATTCCTACTTAATTAATGTCTTTCAATAATAGATACTGACATCTCTATTTTTTGCTGGTTTTTTTTAACTTTGAAATAGTTGAGTGTTTTTTTAATGTCTTTCATTCTAGCTGTCTTAAGACCACAGGAAAAGCAAAATGAAGCAATCTATGTTAGGATGGGCACAGTCTTCAAAGACAAGGTGTATCTCTGGAACAGGAAAAAAGTTCAAATATTTCCTGATATCATTGTCCTTAGCTATTTTAAATATTAATTATAGTTGAAATGTTCTCCTTGAATATTTGACAATGGAATTTATTCAGTATTAAAAGTAAATGAGCTATCAAGCCATGAAAAGATACAAAGGAAACTTAAATGCATGTTTCTAAGTAAAATAAAACTATAGAAAGTTTACAAAGGAAATTGAAGAAGACACAAAGAAATAGAAAAGCATTCCATGCTCATGGATAGGAGGAATAAATATTGTTAAAATGTCATTATGACCCAAAGCAATCTACACACTGAATGCAATACCAATCAAAATTGCACCAGCATTCTTCTCAAAACTAGAACAAACTATCCTAAAATTTGTATGGAACCACAAAAGATCCCAAATAGCCAAAGTAATATTGAAGAAGAAAGCCAAAATGGGAGGCATCACCATCCCAGACTTTAGCCTCTACTACAAAGCTGTCATCATCAATACAGTATGGTATTGGCACAAAAACAGACACATAGACCAATGGAATAGAATAGAGAACTCAAAATTGGACCCAAAAGTGTACAGCCAACTAATCTTTGACAAAACAAGAAAGAGTATCCAATGGAAAAAAGACAGCCTCTTTAACAGATGGCGCTGGGAAAACTGGACAGCAACATGCAGAAGAATGAAACTAGACCATTTTCTCACACCATACACAAAAATAAACTCAAAATGAATAAAGGACCTGAACGTGAGACAGGAAACAATCAAAACCCTAGAGAAGAAAGCAGGAAACAACCAAACAACCTCCTTGACCTCCACTGCAGCAATTTCTTACTTGACACATCCCCAAAAGCAAGGGAATCAAGAGCAAAAATAAACTCCTGGGACCTCATCAAGATTAAAAGCTTCTGCACGGCAAAGGAAACAATCCAAAAACTAATAGGCAATTGATGGAATGGGAAAAGATCGTTGCAAATGACATATCAGATAAAGGGCTAGTATCCAAAATCTATAAGGAATTCACCAAACTCCACACTCAAAAAACAAATAATCCAGTGAAGAAATGGGCAGAAGACATGAACAGACACTTCTCCAAAGAGGACATCCAGATGGCCAACAGACACATGAAATGATGCTCAGCATCCCTCATCATCAGCAAAATACAAATCAAAGCCACACTGAGGTACCACCTCACACCGGTCAGAGTGGCTAAAATGAACAAATCAGGAGACTATAGATGCTGGCAAGGATGTGGAGAAATGGGCACCTTCCTACACTGTTGGTGGGAATGTAAACTGGTACAGCCCCTCTGGAAAATGGTGTGAAAATTCCTCAAAAAATTAACACCCTAGGACCCAGCAATAGCACTGCTAGGAATTTACCCAAGGGATACAGAAATGCTGAGGAGCACATGTACCCCAATGTTCATAGCAGCACTCTCCACAATAGCCAAAACATGGAAAGAACCTAAGTGTCCATCAGCGGATTAATGGATCAAGAAGATGTGGTTTATCTATACCATGGAATACTACATGACAATGAGAAACAATGAAATCTGGCCATGTGTAGCAACATGGATGGACCTTGAGGGTGTTATGCTGAGCGAAACAAGTCAGGCAGAGAAGGACAAATATCATATGTTTGCATGTATAGGAGGATTAGGAGGAACTTAACTGAGGAACAAGGGGGAGAAGAAGGGGGGAAATGGTGGAGGAAAGGGAGAAAGGCAAACCATGAGAGACTCTTGAATGCTGACAAAAACTGAGAACTGATGGATGTGGAGGGGGAGGGGGGGATAGGCATGGAGGAGGGCACTCATGGGGATGAGCACTGGGTGTTATGTGGAAACTAATTTGACAAACTATTTGTAAAAAAATAGATAAATCAATAAATTAAAAAAAAAATTTACAATAGAACTCCCCTATGACCCCGCAATAGCACTACTAGGAATTTACCCAAGGGATACAGGAGCGCTGATGCATAGAGGCACATGTACCCCAATGTTCATAGCAGCACTCTCAACAATAGCCAAAACATGGAAAGAACATAAGTATCTATCAACTAATGAATGGATCAAGAAGATATTGTATATTTATATGATGGAATACTGCATGGCAATAAGAAAGAATGAAATCTGGCCATTTGTGGCAACGTGGATGGAACTAGAGGGTGTTATACTAAGCAAAATAAGTCAGGCAGAAAAGGACAGATACCATATGCTTGCACATATAGGTGAATTAGGAGGAACTTAATGGACGACCATGAAGGAGAAGAAGGGGAAAAATAGTTGGGGAGAGGGAGGGAGGCAAACCATGAGAGACTCTTGAATGCTGAGAACAAAGTGAGGGCTGATGGCGGTCGGGGAGAGGGGAAGGGGGGTGATGGGCATTGAGGAGGGCACTTGTGGGGATGAGCACTGGGTGTTATATGGCAACCAACTTGACATAAACTATTTAAGAAAAAAAACAAAGGAAAGGGCAGAATACAAATGGTTAAACTGATAAGCCTCCATCAATTTACAAATATTTCATTAATAGCCTTATCTCCAGGAACTCCCTAATATCTTAATGATGATGCTTTACCAGCTGAGGGAGGGGCAGAAACAAAGTTAGCTTGAAACAAAGTTAGCGAGGCCTCCAGTAATCTGTAAAATCCCCTTTAGCATATGGAAATCCCTTTAAGAAACTTCCTCTTGACTTTACCTCCCTCAACTCCACATCACATAAGCAGTCACTCTGCACAATCCCAGTACAGCATTCCCTGCCCACAGGTCCTGTCCCTAAGCTTTAAAAAAAAAAAAAAAAAAAATCACCTTTTTGCACTAAAGATGTCTCAAGAAATCTTTCTTGGCTGTTGGCTATGAATCCCACTGTCACAACAAAACCCCACCAATACTATAATGATAGATATATGTCATTATCAATTTGTCAAAACCCATAAAGTTACAATACCAACAATGAGCCATAACATAAACTATGAACCTTGGGTGATTGTGATGTGCCAGTGTAGGTTTATCAGTTATAACAAATGTGACACTCTGGTGGGGGATGTTGATAATAAGGGGGTTATGCATGTGGGGGGCAGAGGGTATGTGGGAAATCTCTGTACCTTTTTCTAAATTTTGCCTTGAATATGAAACCTCTCTAAATGAAATAAAGCCTTTAAAAAGGGGATGGAGGCAAGATCCAAGATGAGAATCACAGTGTAATAGAAGATTCCGGCACACAGTTCAATAACTGTGTCATCAAAAGAGTTATATCCAGCGAATAAGTTTAATGAGCTATAACTGTACCAACCAGAAAGTGACAATAAAGATATTTGGAAGTCTGAAACTAAGTTGAGGAAGAAACAGGAAAATGAATTACCTCACATACTTTGCTATTCTGAGACAGATGTCTTTCTTATTTCTTGGATGAATATGCTAATATAGCAGAAGTGTGTGTGTATTCTTTTCCAACAATGATCATTCAGGTTATACAATGATGATCCATTTGCCTAATTTAATGGATACTTCTCTGTCTTCATCTTCAATTAGCATTTTAAATGTTTTCCATTCCATCTGTCCTGAAACTTGTTTTTTCTTCTTTGGCTTCTCTAACATTTCTCTCTTGTGGATGTCCTCTATTTGCCTGACTACTTCTGAGTTTCTGTAACAAAATCCTTCTTTATCATCTGGTCTTTAGATATTGTTGCTCCTTTGAGTTTTACCCTCAGCAGTCTTTACCTCCACTCCACTTTAGGTAAACTCATTACTTCAAATGGTAATAGAACCCAAATCCCTATGTCCAACCAAGACCTTTTTTTCAAGTTTTCTTTTAAAACAACAAACCAAAGTTTCAGAGTTACTTTGAATTCAAACATTTCTAAAACAACATCAATTCTTCCATCTCAAGGTGACTCAAACATGACTGTCTCATATTTGTTACTCAACATTGAATTAAATGGGAAAAACTAGAAAATTAGAAGTCATTATTTTTTCTTCACCTCTTCTAAAATTAATTTACTGAAAATCTTAATATTTCTTTGTTAAAGTATTTCTTATATATGAACCAACATTTCCTTTGTTACATTTTCTTGTGACATCATCACTTATATGCAAACTATTGCAGTTACTTAACTGCTTTTTCTGCCTCCAGTTTCAGACTCTCACATCCATAATCCACAACACTGCTGAATTAGTTTCCTGGAGATGCCAAAAGAAAGTCCACAAGATAGGTGGCATAACCAACAGAAGGTTATACTGTCTAATAATTTTAAAGGCTGGAAGTACAAAATCAAGGTGTCAGAGGGCTGTGAGGGATAATCTGTTCCATGCCTGTTTCTAGTAGCCTCAGGCATTTCTTGGCTTCTAGATGTTCTCTCAGTACCTTCACATCATCTTTCCCATTATAAACGTCTGTTTCTGTCTAAATTCCCCCTTTTTATAAGGATACCAGTTCTAATGGATTAGTATGTATTCTAATAATTTCATTTTAACTTCATCATCTGCAAAGACCCTATTTCCAAATAAATTCACATTTATAGATACTCAGTGCTTTTGGAGGAACAGAATTCATTCCACAACCGCTGCCAAAAGGTATCATTATAAAAGAAGTTACAACATATCCATCCCTTTCTTAGTTTTTCATGACTATTTCATAAAGTCTACTTTTTGGGGATAGAATGAGGGCTTTTTCCATTTTATTCCCAGTCCATCTTTCTCATCTCATCTTCTGTGAATGCCTCACAATGACTCCTTGCTCCAGCCAGTATATGCCTTATGCTTTGACTCTTCTGGGTTTTGATAACACTCTACCTGAAATATTTTTCTCTGAAATTTTACTTAATTTTTACAACCCAAATTCAAATGAAGTATTCTCTAAAGAGCCTCATTTGATCCTCTGAGTCCCAATAAATCATCTGCTATTCTGCCTTCCCATGGCATTTATTTAATTATTTAAACTTCTTAAAATGTAAGATTTTCTAAGCCTAACTTCTTGAATAATCTTATGAGTCTTTTTTTTTCTCATTTTTAAAAGTATTCTATTGTATTCCTTTTAACAGATAAAAATGGCATGTGAATAGTAGTTAAGAATATTTAAATTTCTAAATGGATCTATGTTTAAAAGTAGATAGATTTGGGCTTTGTCAAAACTTTCAAACCTGGGGGCGCCTGGGTGGCTTAGTCGGTTAAGTGTCCGACTTTCGTTTAGGTCATGATCTTGTGGTTTGTGGGTTCGGGCCCTGCGTCGGGCTCTGTGCTGACTGTCGGCTCAGGGCCTGGAGCCTGTTTCAGAGTCTGTCACTCCCTCTCTCTCTGACCCTCCCCTGCTCACGCTGTCTCTCTCTCTCCTAGAAATAAATAAAAATATATATAAAAAAAACCTTTCAAACCTGATACAATTGCAGTGCTGTTGATGAAAATTTAAAAAAAGCTAAATAGAGTGATCTCATTGTTGAAATTATGCATTTGACTGATGTTGGATACCTATTGAATATGTCATGGTAGAATTCATATCATTCCTCTAAATGTGAGAATTGAATGTATCATATAAAATCTCCAAGGGGAGAACATAAAAGAGAATAAACAAATACTACTCAGCTTTGAGAAATTCTATGATATGTGCTTGAAAGAGACTTAGAGAAAATAAAGAAATGATAAGTCAAAAGAAAGGATGTAACTGGCATAGGATGTAAATTTGATAATTGTTGATTCACATCTTAGTTCTAGATTGTAGAATGTACACACCACAAAGCTGGAAATATAGGCTAATATTTTTATAGAGATAGCTAAATAACTTGTTTGCATACCAAATGTTCTGATAGGTTTCAGTAAAAAAATACACATACAGGATTGGTTTTGTTTGGTTTTCCTAAGGAAAGTTGTTTTTTTCAACTATCTGCCTTAGAAACTGAAGCAGCATCAAGCAGACCATTCTCAGAATCCTGACCTATTTTTTCACTTTACCTACTTTAGTTCTCATGTTAAATCATAACATTTAGATGAACTTTTATGTTCACACTTAAGATAAGAACCTAAAATGCACATTTAATGGGAATGAAATTCTTAAATCATACTACTTTATTATGCATGATTTAAGAGTTTCATTCCAATTAAGTATATGTATAAAGCTATAATTATTGTCAGTCTGCCATTCTATTTATACTTTACCCCTCCTCAAAAGGCTTAATGAGCTTATTGGATAATTTTGGGAGATAAAACCGAAATCTTGCAGCTTCTTTATTTCGCTTGAAATTCTAAATGCAATGTTTCATCTTCAGTATTTGGTTAGATAATGGATAACACACTTAATCCATCTTCCCCTGATGATAATTCTGGCCTTTACTTAAAAGATATCATAATTTAAGTGCTATAAATCTAACTAGTAGATGATAAATTCTTTTTCCCTAGGATTATGTCAAGGCAGCATGAGAGTAACTGATGAGTTTCTCTTGCCATCTGCGAAGAGCAGAAGAGCATCCCTCTACAGTTCTCTTCTTAATGGGAAAATGAGCACATTTATGTACATATCTGGCTAATTTGGGGCCAAATACATCTCTTAAGAATCTTTGCTTCCTTTTACAGTGTTAATTCTGAGGCAATTACCATATGACAGGTGGAAAGTGCAAGTGAAGCCACAGCTGCAATCCCTTAAATGATGCCTATAAACAATTGGAAATAACCTAGGATATTTCCATGATCTTACAAGAAGGGATTGTCAGCAAGCCATTGCTGGTCTGTCCCAAAGGGAATGCTGTGAAGGCAGCCGCAAGTGATGTTTTACATGATGCCAAACTACAAAATACAATGTGGTCTTGTTTGCTGTTCCCAGTGACCTGTCCCTGTGGAAACCTCATTTGCTTCTTTTGGGATTGTGTTCAGCATTTTTATTTCTAAAATATGTCACCTTCTCCACTATGCATAGACTCTCATGATTCAGTATGTTTTAAAAAGGAAAATGTTGAAAAGTCTAGAGAGGTATACAATTTAAAAATAAAAATACATATTACATTTAAAAGATCTTTATGATCTCATGAAAATAGATGCCACTAAAATTTTTAAATAATACTAAAATCATATGTGGGTATCTAAACTATTAAACATGTTTAATAGAATTGTAAGTATCTTGTTTATGACAAAGAAAAATATTTTATAAATTTGAAGATTGGAGAATCCTAAGATATTTGTTTATGCATATGTGTGATACCAGAGAAAAACATCTTTTTATTAAAATCGGAAAATCTGTTTTATAAAGTCTTTCATATCTTGTTAAGACAAAAAAAATATCTTAAGTCATTCAAGAATCCCTGAACTTTTTAAATGTATCACAATCATTGTCACTATGAATAGTAGTTGTAATTCTCTGCAAGGATCTAAAAATTAGTGTAGCAATATGCCCATTTATTATCTTATGCTTGATGCTACTTGTTAACCGTCGACAATCCTCATTAAATTTGTTAATAAGATGCTAAACTTCTGTCCTGATTGTTTGTCATGATTGCAGCTATAGACAAGATGATTTGGGAAACTGGGAGTTGGGGATTGGCCTTGAAAGTTGATCCAGAAAACCTGCTCATTTCAGGTCATTTTATGAAACAAAGCACAGACTCATGATTCAACAGTCTTGCCCTGAGGAATCAGTAATGGAAGGAACAGTTTTTCCTTTCTTGTTTGAAAAGATTCTGGCTTCCTTTTCCAAAATGTTCTTAATTTGCTTACCCAAGGGAATTACTTTGCAATGATAGAAGAGAAGAATTAACAGTGGCTCTGTTAGTTTTCCTCTAGCCTCTAGGTTTGACTCGGTAACTCGAATAATTCTGAATAGCTTACATATACTAAAAACAAGATGAAGGCTATGTATCAGCCCATTTATCTGTTATCATGTAATCAGCAACGAAAGTTAATAGCATGTAGTTACAAAGGGCTAGTCACATGTGTAAGTGGACTACAGGACTAGTCACACTAGTCATAGTACACGAGTGGACAGTTTGTGACCAGCTGTATAAAAGTTAAGGCATTCCAAAGATGGTGGTTTTCTTAAAGTAGTTTACAGACTCTCAGAGAAGCCTATTGTGAATCATGCATTCGATTTTCAGCTCATATTCCAAACCAGTGCTGCTAGGGGATGCTGCTAGTGGTGAACAATACTTTTAGAATATGATTTTTTATTTCAAAAAGAATTCATCCACTTTACAAAAATGGTTCTCTGTTATATACATATTAGTAATTAAAGATACAAAGATGAAAAACATAATCCTTGCCCTCAAAATTATTTCTAGTGAACAGATAAGAAATTCAGCGCAGTGTAATAAATGTAATATTAGAAACAAGGGCAGGATATTTGGTGGTTATGTGTCCAGGAGTTTACATATATCAGAATGGGGATGTGGTCGGATATTGCTCCCCCAAAGAAATACACAGGTTCACAGTGTTCAATAAACATCTAAGAGCAGCATGAAAATAGCCTACTGGTGTGAGGATTAGATTGTTCAAAACACACAGACACATGTGCTTAGTTCAAAGAACTGCAAATAAGGATTAAGGAATTTTTAAAAAGAAGAATTAGGGGATCTAGCCAGCAGCTATATATTTCACGTTAAAGAAATTGGGCATTACCACGTAACCAAATGACAGATATTAAATCATTTTAATTAGGTAATAACAATACCACATTTGGAGAAGCTAGGGAAGGAGAAAGCCACTTACTTATGAGAAAAACATAATCAGGAACCCCACTGCAAAACTGCATAAAATAATCAATTATTTAAAAATAAATAACTTTTTATCAAACTTAAACTAGAAAAAGATATTTTACTAGTTTAATATTTAATTCTATATGTTTGTGCAAGAAAATAATGATGGAATTTTTAGAGCATATAGGGATAAAATTGCATATTTTTATTTCTCAGAAATAATACTTTACAACTCCTACCTATAAATATACAGCTTTTACTTCTTTTTGTACTCATACTTTGCAGGATATTCATAACTTGAGAAGCACAGAAAAAAAAAGGTTGGTGAGGCTCTGTTGTTTTGGAGACTTTATTTTCACTTCTTTGACAAGAGATACACCTCAGGTGTAAACACAAACTTGAGAACTAAAAGTTGAAAAAATATATGACATGTGAACAGTAATCAAAGTTTGCTTGTCTCTACTAGTATCAGACACAACTGACTTTAATAATAAGCATTGTTACAAAAATAAACTCAAAATGGATAAAGGACCTGAACGTGAGACAGGAAACCATCAAAACCCTAGAAGAGAAAGCAGGAAACAACCTCCTTGACCTCCACCGCAGCAACTTCTTACTTGACACATCCCCAAAAGCAAGGGAATTAAGAGCAAAAATAAACTGTTGGGACCTCCTCAAGATTAAAAGCTTCTGCACAGCCAAGGAAACAACCCAGAAAATTAATAGGCAACCAACGGAATGGGAAAAGATAGTTGCAAATGACATATCAGATAAAGGGTTAATATCCAGAATCTATAAGAACTCACCAAACTCCAACCCCGAAAAACAAACAACCCAGTGAAGAAATGGGCAGAAGATATGAACAGACACTTCTCCAAAGAGGACATCCAGATGGCCAACAGACACATGAAACGATGCTCAGCATCGCTCCTCATCAGGGAAATACAAATCAAAACCACACTGAGATACCACCTCACGCCAGTCAGAGTGGCTAAAATGAGCAAATCAGAGAACTCTAGATGCTGGCGAGATGTGGAGAAACGGGCACCCTCCTACACTGTTGGTGGGATGTAAACTGGTACAGCCCCTCTGGAAAACAGTGTGGAGGTTCCTCAGGAAACTAACAATAGAACTCCCCTATGACCCAGCAATAGCACTGCTAGGAATTTACCCAAGGGATACAGAAATGTTGATGCATAGGAGCACATGTACCCCAATGTTCATAGCAGCACTCTCCACAATAGCTAAAACCTGGAAAGAGCCTAAGTGTCCATCAACAGATGAATGGATCAAGAAGATGTGGTTTATCTATACCATGGAATACTACATGGCAATGAGAAACAATGAAATCTGGCCATGTGTAGCAACATGGATGGACCTTGAGGGTGTTATGCTGAGCGAAATAAGTCAGGCAGAGAAAGACAAATATCATATGTGTGCACGTATAGGAGGATTAGGAGGAGCTTAACAGAGGACCAACGGGGAGAAGAAGGGCGGAAATGGTGGGGGAAAGGGGGAGAGGCAAACCATGAGAGACTCTTGAATGCTGACAAAAACTGAGGACTAGTGGATGTGGGGGGGAGGAGGGGTGGGCATGGAGGAGGGCACTTGTGGGGATGGGCACTGGGTGTTATGTGGAAACTAATTTGACAATAAACTATTTGAAAAAAAAAAAGAAAGAGATAGGATAAGAAAGCTGCCAATAAAATTTTTGTAATTACAAACAGAAAAAAAAAAAAAAAAATTTAAATGAATGTGTTTAGTTTTACATTAATGATTAAGAACCTTTCATGATTAAGAATCTTCATTCATGGAAACCAACTTGACAATAAACTATAAAAGAAAAAAAAAAAAAAAAAAATAATAAGCATTGTTAGAGATAAAATGGGGCATTTAAAAATAATGAGAGTATTCACTCACCAGGAATATATAACAATTCTAAATTTGTAGGTGTAATGTCAATTTCCAGAGCTAAAACGAGAAGTACAACTCTCGCTGTGTCAAGGTACCTTATAAAATAAAAAGATTAAATATCTGTAAGCTATAGAAAAATTGGAAAAAATGATTATGAAACATGATCTACTTAGTAAATATAGAACAACTTAATAACTTAAGAATATAAACTTAAGGTCAGCTGGGTGGCTCAGTTGGTTAAGCCTCCGACCTCAACTCAGGTCATGATTTCATGGCTCATGAGTTTGAGTTCCATGTTGGGCTCTGTGCTGACAGCTAGGAGCCTCGAGCCTGCTTCAGATTCTGTGTGTGTGTGTCTCTCTCTCTGCCCCTCCCTGCTCATATTTTGTCTATCTCTTAAAAATAAGCATTAAAAATTTTTAAAAAGAGTATATATTATTTTCAAATTCATATGGGATATTACCAAAACTAACCACATACCATGTCATAATTCTGATATCAACAAATTTCAAAGGATTGAAATTAAGCCAAGCTAATAAAAATGTATCTAAACAACTCATCAAATATTTAGGAATTAATCAATGAACTTCTAAATAACTCATGGGTCAAAAAAGAAACCACAAATAAAATTAGAAAACATTTTAACTGAATAATAATTGAAGTATGTAGAATAGAAATGTAAATATCACAAATTATTGACAAAATCCAAGATTGCTGGGACACCTGGGTGTCTCAGTCATTTAAGCATCTGACTTGGGCTCAGGTCATGATATCATGCTCTGTCTCCTCTGTTTCTCAATAATAAATAAATGTTAAAAATTTTAAAAAAGAACCCATAGCTATCTAAATTTATTTAAGGTTTTATTTTATTATTTTATTTTGTTAACGTTTATTTATTTTTGAGACAGAGACAGAGAGAGCATGAGCTGGGGTGGGGCAGAGAGAGAGGGAGACACATAATCTGAAGCAGGCTTCAGGCTCTGAGCTGTCAGCACAGCTTGAACCCATGAAGTGTGAGATCATGACCTGAGCCAAAGTCAGATGCTTAACTGACTGAGCCACCCAGGTGCCCCAGAATCTAATCTAAATGTGTAGATTCTAGATTCTGACTGCTCAAATTGAAACCCTGGCTTTATCACTTACTTAAATTACTTAAAATCCTTATATCTTAACGGTAAAAGCTCATTAAGACTAATATCTACATCATAGATTTGGGATGGGGGTTATTTGAGTTGGGGGGTTGGTTAATGGAAATAGCACATATAATATACTGACTTTATTGCCAGATACCAGTAAAATGTTGGTGAGCCAATATAAACCATTGTTATCTTTGCAATTTAGATAGAACATCAAATATCTTTATTCTCATTACCAAAATATTAAATTACACAGTATATTGTTTTTGAAACTGGAAATGTACTCAGAGATTTGAATGGCACCCAAAAGCAGTCTCCCAACTCAGATATTGCTCTTTCAACCACACATGTCTACTTTCTAAATTTAATGAACGAATTGGAAATTTTATGACATAAAGCCTAAGTCCCATACAAGGAGAGTTTTCTCTTGGAATGCTAACATAACTAATTTTCTCTCAATCATAAAAGTTTCCTTCTTTTTACTGTCCTTTCCTTCTGTTCCACTCACATCTACCGGATATTGTTTAAGGCAATTGGAATAGAGACATAAAGTCTCATCCCTATTGTCAAGGAAGGCACAAATTAAAGGGAGGCAAGAGTTAAAACAATTTACAGTGGAATGTTGATTGTGTGATGATAAGGAGATGTAGAGGAATGTATGAAGTGATAGCAGTGATGTTTTCTGCAATGATCACTCTATGTTCAGTTTTTGTTTTTCCAGCTTGACCTTATTAATATAACTTTTTTTAACTAGACAGGAGAAGAAACAAGCTACGCTTGAGTAGAACAATATTGAAATGCCCATTGCTTGTCTGCAAAAGGAAATGATTAAGACATAGCATCTTTTTTTTTTTTAATTTTCTGGTCTTTTGCTTTAATGGAGTGGTTTTCAAACTTTTTTTTAATAACTATTAACCTTTTATTTTTATTTTATTTTTATTTACAAATAGTTTATTGTCAAATTAGTTTCCACATAACACCCAGTGCTCATCCCCACAAGTGTCCTCCTCCATGCCCATCCGCCCTCCCCCCTACATCCATCAGTCCTCAGTTTTTGTCAGCATTCAAGAGTCTCTCATGGTTTGCCTCTCTCCCTTTCCCCCACCATTTCCCCCCTTCTTCTCACCCTTGTTCCTCAGTTAAGTTCCTCCTAATCCTCCTATACGTGCAAACATATATTTGTCCTTCTCTGCCTGACTTATTTCGCTCAGCATAACACCCTCAAGGTCCATCCATGTTGCTACACATGGCCAGATTTCATTGTTTCTCATTGTCATGTAGTATTCCATGGTATAGATAAACCACATCTTCTTGATCCATTTGTCCGTTGATGGACACTTAGGCTCTTTCCATGTTTTGGCTATTGTTGAGAGTGCTAAGACATAGCATCTTTTTAAAGTAAGGAGAATAATGCACCCTGACAGAGAAAATCTGCATTCTAAAATAACTGAAAATAATGCACCTTTTAAATTATGTTTATTTAAGCAGTTTTTAGGAGCTCCTTCCAAAATACTACTAGTGATTTAAAAAGAGTAAACGTACTTGCCAGTAACCATTATTTGAAACAGTATTAAAGTCTGACTCGTAACTAAAGTGATTTAATGGATATGCTTAGAACTAATCTTGCTCTTTTGGAGTACATGTGTGTGAATATTTCTGTGGTATAATTTGCCACAATATTGTCCTGAACAATGAATATGTGACAAAAAAAAAAAAAACTGAAAATGTGTGGCCTGAGTAGCACTATCACCCACTCCTTGACTTTTCCACAAGGCCTCAGTTCCGAAATTCCCAGAAGTCCTGAACATGTCCAGTATTTAGTTTTAAAGGACAAAGGAAAATTGGAAGTAAGAATAATATAAGTAAAACATACTTAGAATGAATCTTGAGTAAATCAGAAAGAACGGTTGGAAACTTAAAATACTTCATGAGATACACTTTAACATCTTATTTCACTACATTTTCAGTCTCTCTACTTTACTGATGGTGACAATCTTGCACCAATCATAACATCTCTGAATGGGATAGAGACCCAAAAGACTGCCCAGTGGGCCTGTTATAACCTGAGGCTCGCTCTGATTATCTGTACACTATAATATGGGAAAAGTTCTGTATCTCTAAGGCACCCCACAGAAAGGGTACTACTCATTTAAAGTAGTTCTAGAAAGGCCACTGTGAATCACTAAATGACATCAAGACCCTTTTTCATACCTATGAGAGATACTACCCTACTAGATATTGAATAAAGAAAGTTCATTCTATTCTGAAGTTTGGAGTAACCTCCATCTTCTGTAGACACTCTGAAGCTCAGGATGTAAAGCACCAGGTATCCCCAAAGCCCAAAGCCTTATCTATTATTGAAGACCAGATAACTTAACAGCATGGAGTTTTGCATACCTCTCTCCTTATATGAAGTTAATAAAAGGTGTATCTTCTAAATGAGGTAGAAATATACCACATAAGAATTCCCACATTGACCAGGGCATTTGGGTGGCTCAGTTGGTTAAGTGACTTCAGCTCAGATTATGATCTCACGGTTTGTGGGTTCAAGTCCTGAGTCAAGCTTTGTGCTGACATTAGGCTTTCTGCTGACAGCTTGGAGTCTGGAGCTTGCTTCAGATTCTATATCTCCCTCTCTCTCTCTGCTCCTCCCTCATGCATATTCTGTCTCTCTCTCAGAAATAAAATAAACATTAAAAATTTTTTATTTTTTATTTAAATTCTTTTAATCTTTATTTTATTTTCCAGAGACAGAGACAGAGAGAGAGGCAGAGAGAGACAGAGTGCAAGTTGAGGAGGAACAAAGAGAGAGGGAGACACAGAATCTCAGGCAGGCTCCAGGCTCTGAGCTGTCAGCACAGAGCCAGATGAATGTGGGTCTTGAACTCACAAACTGCAAGTTCATGACCTGAGATGAAGTCTGACACTTAACTGACTAAGCCACCCAGGTGCCCCAAAACAATAAAAAAAAATTCCTGTATTAGCCAACAGACACATGAAAAGATACTCAAAATCACTTATCATCAGGGAAATACAAAAGCTACAATAAGGTATCACCTCACACCCGTCAGAATGGCTAAAATCAACAACACAAAAAACAGCAGATGTTGGCAAAGATGTGGTAAAAGGGGAATCCTCTTGCAGTGTTGTTGGGAATGCAAACTGGTACAGCCACTGTGGAAAACAGTATGGAGGTTCCTAAAAAAACAAATACAATTACCATATGATCCAGTCATTGTACTGCTGGGTATCTATTCAAGGAATACAGAAACACTAATTCAAAAAGATATATGCACCCCTATGTTTATTGCAGCATTATTTGCAATAGCCAAATTATGGAAGTACTCCAAGTGTCCATTGATAAATGAATGGATAAAGAAAGTAGGCTACGTGTGTGTGTGTGTGTGTGTGTGAGTGTGTGTGTGTGTGTGCACGTATAATTCTGCCATAAAAAATAAGAATGAAATCTTGCCATTTGCAACAACGTAGATATCTAGAGGCTATATTGCTAAGTAAAATAAGTCAGTCAGAGAAAGACAAATATCATGATTTCATTCATATGTGAAATTTAAGAAACGAAACAAATAAAGAAAAAAAGAGACAAAGAAACAAGAAAACACAGACTATTAACTTTAGAAAACTGGTGGTTGCCAGAAGGGAGATGGGTAGGGGATGGGTGAAATTGGTGAGGGAGATTAAAAGTCCACTTGTCATGATGAGCACTGAGTAATAGAAGTGCTGAGACACAATTGTGTATCTGAAACTAATAAAACATTGTATATTAATTATATTGGAATTTAAAAATTTAAAAATAACAAAAGCATTCCTTATTTCTGATTATTTCTGAATGATACAGTTGAAAACTGTTAAACATGGTTTAATATGGTACTCATTATTCAGAATTGCCCATTTGTTCATATATGCCATATAACATGAGAAAAAATCTCCATGATATCAAGTGTAGTTATAAGCTTTATATATCACAGGACACTCAGCACCTTGTTAATGCTGCCATCATGCAGTTTTAAAAGTATAATTCTAGAAAAATATCTTCTAAAAACAACAAATGCCTGATATTATGCAATTTGAATAACAATAAGTGTAAATCAAATGATAAGACAATAAATACCCTGATACTGAAGGGAAATATCTGTAGAGACCATTTTCACACAATACGATGCAAAATCTGGGCAACTTATGCTTTGTTCTTTATCACCTGCTGTTTTGTATCCTATAGGGAAGCATCTTGCAGCACATAATCTTATAACTCTTTTATCTACTATAAATGAGATCCCAGCACAAAACTTAACACTGAGAACATGATTTGGATTTGTGATAGTTTCTAAAGGATTAAGGGAACTATAAACAAAAAGAAATTTTACTTCTTGATTACTCATTTTGTGAATCCCAGACATTGGTGAGATGGTTTATATATTATTGTTTAACTGGAAGCCAGTTATTATCAAGTTTAGAAAGCCACAGTATGAGCCAGCTAGAAGTTTACAACTGAGAAAAGCGAAAAGAGTATTCCTGCCAAAGAAAACCACATTTGGTTTGTTTACAGCAAATCTGAAGCAAAAGGAGATAAAAATTTCTGTTTCTAGGATAATATTATTTAACAGGAAGACCACATATCTATCACCTTATATGCCTTACATGCATATATAAACTGCCAACTTATACTTTAATAGTCTACTGTCAGAAAATTTTCAGGGTGAAATGAATAGTAAAGCATAAGATTTGATTAAATATTTGAAATGTAATACCTGTGGCCAAAATGCATTTGGAAAAAAAATCATAAACTAATGTTATTTTCTTTTTCTTTTTTTCTTTCTTGATTTCTTTGCTCTAATTCAAATCACTTCACTCAGATATCTGGATATCTGAAGCACAGAGTTGGAAGAGTAACTTAGAGACCAAAAAAAAAAAAAAAAAAAAAGTGCAGAGTATTGTAGACTCAACATGGGAAAGACATCCAGATGCTAGGTTGTTAACATTTCTATACGGTTGACTGGAAAAGGCTGAGGGAAGAATGTTAGCACTTTAAAATGGCATAATATTCTTTACATACTCTGCCTCCTGTTTAGTTATATACAACACCAACTTGTTTTCATATTATATGCTAGTCAAAGCAGAATAGTCCTTATCCTCCAGACGTACTACACATATTTTATCCTTAAATTTTGTTTTGACTCAGTACAGAATGTTGCTCTGCTTGTGTTGTTCCTTCCTTTGTTCATGGTTCAGTGTTGCATACTCATTAAAATTAGCTCAGCCTTTGTTTGGAGGCATTGGGTAGTTACTAATGCAGCTGGTAAATGACAGGTCAGATCTTAGAATTTAGGGAAGCATATGGAGGTAACCTCAGCTTTCAGCTTGCCACTTGCCCTTGGGATGCTTACCAAGTTTTTGGATGAGGCAAAACACTGAGAAGTATTTCAAAGAACCTCTGCTAACAAATGAACTATCCAGTATATTTGAAGATATCTCTGAGAAACTCAGAGGTAAATATTGAGTTTGGGATGGCCAAGGTATCCAAGAGTTGATGAATTAGATCCCTAAGAAAGGGTAACACAGATAAATAAAACAGATATTCTACAGGGGCTTTTCCCTTAAGACATTTGTCAAAGGTAAGGAATGAAGGAGTCGAGTAGAAATATCTGAAATGCAGAAGAGAGATTTGGGGGGCACCTGGGTGGCTTAGTCGGTTAAGCGTCTGACTTTCGCTTAGGTCATGATCTCGCGGTTCGTGGGTTCGAGACCCGCATCGGGCTCTGTGCTGACTGCCAGCTCAGAGCCTGGAGCCTGTTTCGGTCTGTGACTTCCTCTCTCTCTGACCCTCCCCTGCTCACGCTGTCTCTCTCTCTCTCCTAGAAATAAATAAAACATTAAAAAAATTTCCTTAAAAAAAAAAAGAAGAGAGATTTGGGCTAATAGTTCCTTGTATTGGGAACACAATAATTAAGATCCAAAAATCAGTAAACAGGAAAGATTCTATACAAATTCCAGAATGCACATTTGCAACTAATGGAAAGCTATAAGGTGGGAGTGAAGGTAAGGGGAGGGTCAGAGAAGGAGAGACAGTGAAAGACAGATAGAAAGGAAGGAGGGAGAAAAGATGAGGAGAAGGAGGGAGGAGAGGGAGTAGGAAAGAAAAGAAAAAAGGGACTCAAAAATCTAAAATCAGTAGCTCTGTCTTAAACTGGATTGGGATGTTCTGCTCCTCCTAGCCTGGCAAATGATGGTATAAACTGTCTTTGGAGAGAAACGTAAGAGACACATTGAAGTGTCTGACATAATTTAACTAGTGTTCCAGATTGGAGAAGAGAAAAGGAAAGTAGAAACATTTTAAAAATTAATGGTCAAGAACTTTCCAAAACTGACAAAAAACATCAAGCTAGAGAACAAAGAAATTCTACGAAACCCAATAAATAAATAAGAAGACAACACCTAAATGCATCATAGTGAAATTGCTGAAAACCAAAGACAAAGAGAAAAATGTCTTAAAAACAGTCAAAGGCAGGAATATGCATTCTTCAAAGGTATGCAATTAAACTAGCAGCTGAAAAGAACATCTTCAAAATGTTAAAAGTCAACTATTGCCAACCTAGAGTTCTAGACCTAATAAAAATTTCCTTCAATGTAAAGAAAAAAACCCTATTTTTTCAAATAAAAAAGTTAACAAAATAATTTATTGCCAATAGATCAATATTAACAAAATATCAGGTGTACAATACAGTATCATTACCTATGTAACACACAATATTGTACAGCAGGTCTTTAGAAATTACTTATCTTGCTTAACTAAAACTTTACGTCTATTTACTATCAATTCCCCATTTTCCCTCCTTCCACCCAGCTCCTATCAACCACCCACTATTAAAAGAAACACTAAAATGAGTTCTTCAGGCAAAAGGAAAATGAGTGGTTCTCAGGAAAAAATATGTAAATTCAGAAAAGAATAAAAACCATCACAAAAGGTAAGTATTAGGGTAATTATACATATGAACACTTATACAAAATAATTTTTCAAATGGTTACATATATCCACATTTTTTCACACTATAATTTTACACAAAATAAAGCTGAAAAGAGCCTACATGATTAAAAAGAAGAGCAATTACTTTTATTTTCTTTGTAGAATCACTGTGGCTATAAAAGCAATGGGTTATGTTCCTCTGTTAGAGCTATGCTGATGAACACTTGTATGGCTTACAAAATGCAGCATATGGATCTTTGTATGAAGATATAATGATATTTGAAAATCAAAATGAGGTTATACAGATTTTGGAGCCACATTATGTTCTAATAGAAAAAAATATATTTTCAAGGTTACTAATAATAACGGTAACTGATAGTTATGGAAAACCCTTCCTCCAAGGACTGGGACAAATTCTGACAGGGATCACAATACTCATCACTATAATATATATATATTATTTCAGATGATATCTCTACAATAACCTTCCATTAAAATGTCAAAAAAATAAAATATACTTTTATTTTCAAAGGCAATAATAGAGTAACTAAATATATACAATTTCTCAAGGTCATAATCAGTTGGTGGCAGAACTGGAATTATGACCAGATCTCCAGGTATTTTACATAAAACACATACTGTTATCACTGAAAGTTATTGGCTGCTCTGAACATTTCATATGTTAGAAGACAATAAATATATTTCAATACAGGCAGAGTCTTTCCTACTTGAATATCATTATTAAAACTTACATATAGACCCCTCTTTTCCTTATTAACCACAAAAAAAGGAAATCCACTGAAAGTTAAAATCCTATACAACACAAGACTTATCTGTCAATTTCAGAGTTGGAGTTTTCACTAAAAACAGTGCTTTGTTGGCTTATGATGATATGATACAACATTTTTGGATTTTTGGTAAATAAAAGGGCAAATATAAACTGAACTCTAGATTTGACTTCTTTGACTTCTCATAAAAATACCATTACCTTTCAATCTTACTCCTCACTTCAAAATTCTAAAATCTGTCAACTCATTTTAAAAAAATAAATAAATTCACAAATAGCCCAGTAAAATAAAATGATCCCTCTAATAGTTCTGGAGCTTAGAAGATGAAGGTTATGTCTGGGCACTGTTTTTCTTCTTGAGATCAAAGCAATTTTCACTTTAATTCATTACAAAGAAGCTAGTCTGAGCCACATTTTATCATCAGGTGCTATAGCTATGAATGTGATTTCTGACAATGTGTTCATTACAGGTATAATGAATTTTGACTATAATTAAATAGTGCAGTGTTGTTAAAATTGGATTTTACTTTTCTCATTTCACAAGAATATCCTATCAATGCCTTTTTAAAAGACATATAGCAATTATTTTAAAATTCAAAAATGGTTTCTTTATTCTCTATCTAATAACATCTTGTTCTTATATCATGGATACACTATCTTTTCAAATTCTCCGAGAAGCTACTTTTGTTTTTCTTTTTGTTTTCTGTCCCTCCTTTTTCTACTACTCCTCCTCTTCTAGATTTTTTCTTTTCTATTTCCTTTGTGTCTTCATGGTCAATTTCATCTTATTTATTTATTTTTCTAACTTTCACCATTATCACTATTATCACCTTACATCATATATAAGGTAAGCCTCAGTTTTCTTTCCACATAAAAGAAATAAATAATTTCTTAAAAATATCTTTGTAAGTCTTTGAACATCATTCTAACTTTCCATTCAATGACAAAAGCAATTCAGTAGAGGAAAGGTGGTGCTGAGAATCTGGAAATGTATAGGCAAAAAATGAATCTTGGCCTAAGTCTCACACCATATGCAAAAGTTATATCAAAATCGATCATGGTTATAAAAATAAAATGTAAAACTATAAAATTTATAGAAAAAGAAAAACAGGAAAAAATGTTCAGGGTGTAGGTCCAGGCAAAGAGTTCTTAAACTTAACATCAAAAGTTTGATCCATAAAGGGAAAATCTGATAAATTAGATGTCAAAATTAAATGAGCGAAATAAGTCAGGCAGAGAAGGACGGATACCATATGTTTGCAGGTATAGAAGGATTAGGAGGAACTTAACGGAGGACCATAGGGGAGAAGAAGGGGGAAAATAGTGGGGGAGAGAGAGGGAGGCAAACCATGAGAGACTCTTGAATGCCCAGAACAAAGTGAGGGCTGATGTGGTGGAGGGGCGGAGAAAGGGGATGATGGGCATGGAGGAGGGCACTTGTGGGGATGAGAATTGGGTGTTATATGGAAACCAACTTGACAATCAACCATTAAAAAAAAGAGCTCTCTGAATTAAAAAAAAAATTATGGAATTAAAAATCAGCTACAGAGTGGGAGAAAATATTGGCAAACTATATATTCAACAAAGAATTAGTACCCAGAACAAAGAAAGTACTCTCAAAACACAAAAAATAAAAATACAAGCATGTTCAAAAGACTTAAAGACATTTCATCAAAGAAGATACACAGACGGCAAGTTAGCACATGAAAATGTATTCAACATTATCAGGCATTGGGGAAATTTAAATTAAAGCCACAATGAACCATCATTACATACCTCACAGAATGGCTAAAATTTTAAAATATCTGTCAATACCAAATGCTGGTGAGGGTGTGATTTTTACTGATCAAGTTTCTACTGAATCACTCAAACACTGCTGGTAGGAATATATAACAGCAGAGCATTTCTTAAAAACAATCCATCAGTTTCTTAAAACAACTAAACTTGAAACTAACATGACCTAGCAATTGGATTTCTTGGCATATATCCCAGAGAAATAAAAATTTTTGTCCACACCAAAGGCTACATATAATATGTACACAGTAGCTTTATTTGTAATAGTCAAAAAGAGGAAAAATAAAAATTTCCTTTAGCAAGAGAATAGTTTTAAAAACCTTTGTCCATTCATACCCTGGAATACAATTCAGTAAGAAAAAAGAATGAACTGTTGATATGAGCAACAACCTCGATGAATCTCCAGAGAATTATACCGAGTGAAAAAAGCCAAACAAAAAATATTACATGTTGTATAATTCCATTTATATAACATTCTTTAAATCAAAAATTTTAGAAATGGTGAGTTTATTATTGATTCTCAGAGTTTAAATATGAAAAGGGGCGAAGGGACAGGGAAGAAAGTGAGTGTGTAGCCTGAGGGATCTTTGTGGTGATGAACATGTTCTGTATCTGATCATATCAATAGCATTATCCTGCTGTAAGATAATGTAATATAGTTTTGGCAAACGTCATCACTGAAGCCACTGGACAAGACTGGACAAAGGACACATAAGCTCTCTTTGTATTATGTCTTCCAATTGCTTATGAATCTATGATTATCTCAAAATTAAAAGTTTAATTTAAAAAAGAATAGGCATGCAGATGAAGAAAACTCCCTGAAGTCTGGAAAGATAGATGAAACAATAATTGGAGATCACACACAGGGCCAGAATAATTCCTGTTCTCATCAGCCAGAGTGTGAAAATTTGGGAATTAGATACAGTACTGAGTGTTGTATGTCAGTAGGGAGACAAACTTATCCCTAAACTAAATGTTTAAAAAGCTTAAAAGCAAGACACAAAATTACCAAACTGTTCCCAAATGACTGCCTCCCAGAATAAAGCTCAAGAATATTACTAGGAATGCAAAGTATCGCAACATGGATGGACCTTGAGGGTGTTATGCTGAGCGAAATAAGTCAGGCAGAGAAAGACAAATATCATATGTGTGCACGTATAGGAGGATTAGGAGGAACTTAACAGAGGACCAAGGGGGAGAAGAAGGGCGGAAATGGTGGGGGAAAGGGAGAGAGGCAAACCATGAGAGACTCTTGAATGCTGACAAAAACTGAGGACTGGTGGATGTGGGGGAGGAGGGGTGGGCATGGAGGAGGGCACTTGTGGGGATGAGCACTGGGTGTTATGTGGAAACTAATTTGACAATAAACTATTTGTAAAAAAAAAAAAAAAAGGAATGCAAAGTATCTAGCACTCAACAAGGTAAGTTTTATAGCTACGAACCAAAAATTGCCAGGCATTAAATTTCTATTTAATTTCTATTCTAAATTTCTGTTCCTTCAGGTTTCTTTTTTCCTGGAATTTTTTGGTATCTTTAAATCTGATAACTGGTGACTCCCACTATTTTTTTCCAGTTTACTCTTCTTTTAATGAGACCTTTCTTTTTTTTTTTTAATGTTTTTATTTATTTCTAGGAGAGAGAGAGAGACAGCGTGAGCAGGGGAGGGTCAGAGAGAGAGGGAGTCACAGACTGAAACAGGCTCCAGGCTCTGAGCTGGCAGTCAGCACAGAGCCCGACGCGGGCTCGAACCCACGAACCGCGAGATCATGACCTAAGCGAAAGTCGGACGCTTAACCGACTAAGCCACCCAGGCGCCCCTTAATGAGACCTTTCTATTAAGACTTCCCTATTGAGCTGGATAGCCCCAAGGTAATACCTTCCCTGCATCATGCTGGTATAATTTTTGTCATCTAAGTAATATATGCTCCATCTACCTCAACTTGTATAAATCACGCATATGATCAGTATAATAGATAAGAAATTTAATTAATAATATATTAAATGGAGAATTAATACAAATACAAGTGGCAATTAATGTCAACTAAATATTGCTCATAATTATTAATTTCACATTAAGTTTTAATCCATAGTTTATAAGATTTACATTGTTTTTGCTCTAAGCCTAATCTCTATAGTTGTTACACGTTTCAAAGTTGAAAGAGATATTTGTACTTTTGAAAAGTTGAACATCCTTTATATTGCTCATGGGTAGTACCCAAGGGTGAAAAATTTTAGAAAGGAATATAGATTTAAAGACAAGTACAGCCTGCCTAATAATGAACTTCCTAAAAAACAATATTTTTAGTTTATCCAAAAATCAATAAGTAGATAGTAGAAAGAGGTGATCAGATTTGGATTTTCAAATTACTCTGAGGAGTATACAGGATACATGTTAGCTAATTGAAAATTTCAAGCAAAAATATTAGTGAAGCAACTATTTGCAACTGTTAAATGGTATTACCACAAGATACCATAGTGGCAGTGAGTACAAATAGAAGAAAAGAGAGTAAAGGGGTTTGTAGGATGTAGAATCGTAGTTTATAAGAAAAGTACCTCCAACATTTCCAGCTGAGACTATGGGGTGGTTTTACAACATAGATTTAAGAGAGGATCTCACTTAGTGGATTTTGAGATAGGTTTTATAGCTATTTTTTTGAGATGCCTGTGAGACATGCAGACAAGTGGTTTCTGCATATGAATGTCTATAGCATGGATAAGCCAAAGGAAACCCTGCAGTGGTAGACAGTCATATACTCATAGATGCATCATTTCTTCCTGACTTTCTGTCTTTGATTTGATTTATATTACCTGAAACTAATATTACATTAGATGTTACCTGACTGGAATTTAAATAAAAACTTAAAAAGTTATTATTGAAAAAATAAGTTTGAATAACACCTTTCAGATTTATTTGTATTTCATTAAAATAGTAAACAGTTAAATAGTTAATGAAATTCATCACAGAGTTCAGGATAATTAAACACATTTTTTCCTAACTATGCTATTAGTTAAAGAGCCACTAAATTATACTAACTTTCAACACATATGTCTCAATTGTGCTTATAAGAATAGAATGAAATGTTTGTTAAATGCTTTGTTAATATCCAAAAAGGATACTATAGCTTCCATTGTCACATGCTGAGTAACATCATTGACAAGAAACATTATTGACAAGAAAAAGAGCAATGTGAAGTGAGTTGGTCTTAGAGTATTTGTTTACATATAACTTTAATAGTTGTCGCACATTGGCCAGGCAGGATCCTTTGAAGGTCTTTATCATGTATTACTACACCAACTCCACATTTTTATTTCAGAAGCATAGGTTTCTACTTTTTATTTTAAACTGGTAACTGAAGGCTTATTCTGGCTGGTTTTGAAATTGTTACAGCAAAATCTAATTTCCAAATTTCAATGTTGGAGTTATGGTGCTTTATGGAAAACACCAAAGTGCAAGAAAATAATTTCCTACAATATATATATAAATGTTAGAATAGTGTAACTGAATGAAGATACTATATAAAGCAGGAGACTTAATATTCTTCATGCAGGAGAGGCAAACTCTCTTGGAATTTAAGTTTTCATGAAGGCTTCATACTATTCATGGAATCAACTGATGGTGGTGAGGACTGTCAGATTCTACAGAAAGTTTCCTTTACCAATTTCACAAAGGTGTGTTTTTAGCCTAACAATACCTTCCCACTGTTCTGGAGATCCAGAAATGTGCCTTGCGTCTTTCTGCCCAACCAAGTCAAGGAACAGGTAACAACCACCGGTACATGATTACTATGATGAAAAGCCGAAGGTCAATTTCTTGGGGCCCTTTTTCCAGGTACAGTAAACTTCTTCAACTTAACCAGTAAGCCTGCTCGAAGCCATACCTAACCTACATTGTCCTATTTTACTGGCCAAACCATCTTAGTTTGCTCTCTTGTATCTTCTATTATTCTACCTCCAAATATTTATATTATTTCAGAATTAAGTCAAAAGTCTCCTGTCTTCTCTCTCTATGCTCTCTGCATTTGATAGCTCCAAAATGAATGTCTGCAGCCAAGCCCAGAGCTGCAAACTCTGTATGTCAAACTTGCCATTTAAAATTTCCTCTTGGGAGTCCACTGACATATATATTGCAAGTGTCCCAGAAAATATTTTTTGCATCTCTCTAAACACCAATCTTTCACGTTATCAGTAGAAACAATACCATATTCACCAAACTGCTTAAGTTTTTAATTCAAGTAGAAGGCTCTTTATAATCACCTTTTCCCCTAACTGTACATGTGTGATGAATTTCCGTTCACTTACTTCTAGTGCATTCCACCAGTATCATGTTTCTAGAATATGATAGCAGCAATTCATCTCTCCTCTTCTATTCACATCTCCCTCAGAAGTATCATCTACATGACAGCAAGAATATTTTTCTTAAAATTGTTTTACATCAATCTACTCCTCATCACCCTTTGAAAAAATTTCTAGGGGGTACTTGGGTGGCTCAGTTGATTAAGCATCTGACTCTTCATTTTGTGTCAGGTCATGATCTCACGGTCTGTGAGATCAAGTCTCTTGTTGTTCTCTGTGCTGGTGACACAGAGCCTGCTTGGGATTCTCTCTTTCCCTCTTTCTCTCTGCCCCTCCTCAGTTCTCTCTTTCTCTCTCCCTCCCTTTCTCTCTCTCAAAATGAATAAATAAATAAACTTAAAAAGAAGTTTTTCAATAGTTCTTAAAAAAAATCTAACTCTTTATCATGGCTAAAGTTCTCTGGGATCTGTTTCTTCCTACCTTGTGTGGTATATTTCAATAGCCAGAATGATACACTTCAAATCTAAGAAAGATCATTCCAATCTTTTATTTAAAATCCTTGTTTTTATCTTTAATTTCCTCCTCAGCACAATACTTGTATTTTGTTAGGTGAAAGGATAAATCTATCTTAATTGCTGAGGAGCTTGAACAAAATGAAATAAACCTATTGCTTGGTATGATGCTTGGCATACAGTAATGATCAACACTTGCTACCAATTCTGTATATCATGTCATTATAACCTCCATGACTCTCTTTTTTCTGTAAATACAAATATATAAGTTGTTATACTTGTCCTCATTAAGATGGAAGTCAGTCGTATTTGAGATACAGCAATCAAAGGGAGAAAACGAAAGTATTCTGAGAGACTTTATTATAGTTGAAGGTGCTTCAAAGTCATTTTTCATAATTATTAAATACTTTAAGATGACTGATACCTTTTCTCTCTGTTCTCATCCTGCTATGAATGACCAACTGGAATAAAGGTAAATAAGAAACAGAAAAATATATATGTTTATTAAAGCAGCACATATGTATAACTCTATACACACTGTGTGCAAAGAGCAACCTATCAATTAGACCAAACAGGTGTCTAAAATAGGAGCAAAACCAAAGATTTCATGCTTGAAATTCCAAGGTTGTGCTGCATGAACTTGCTGTGATAGCTGGCATCCTTGAAACTTATTCAGTACTACTGAGGGTCAGGGGCTGTGCTGCGGATATCTTCATAAGCAAATGCTCCAACTACCTCTGCAAAAAGCAGGTAGCAGGGGTCGCAAGGTAAAGAAGAAACAGAGTAGCAAAATACCCTTGACCTGTTTATTGTTGTCATTTGACCACCATTAAGGGCTAAATCATACTAGAAAAAAACTCTACACACAAACATGCAGATGCACTCACACATATACATATGAACTGCCATAATTGTCATAGTTGCATTGTGAACTAGAGAGATTTCCTACTTGCAATGAGTGGCAGAGTCAGATCAAAGAATGGAGACTAATGAGGATGCATTTTAATTAAAGTTCTAAAAATTACCCACTCACTGTGGTTTTCAACATTAACTACACATTAGCATCACCAGGAATTTTATAAATGATAACAGAGTCTCCAATTCAGACAATCAGAACCTTTGGGGGTGAAATCTAGACATCACTGTATTTTAAAAGGCCCTTCCCTCCAGACCCCATCCTTGAAAATTCTAATGTGAAGCCAGACTTAAATATTATTAAATAAAGAAATCCAAAAGTGATAGGGCCAATCAAAACTAGAGTTAGGAGGCAAAGGAGGAGAAAATAGAAATTATTAATTATTTATGGTGTCTTTAACATTCACAGTAAATAACCAACATACAGCATTATAGAAAAGCTGATAGAGCATATAAAACAATAAGTATAATCACAAGAAGAACTAAGTCCTAAGTATAAGTCCCCACTCCCGACTAAATTGTCAGAAGGAAATCACACATACAGAAAACAAGACAAAGACAATGTATATCAAAGACTTTAAAGGAGGATTAAAAGGAAGAATTAAATAGTGCAAACATAATATAAAACAAAGTGATATAATTAAAGCCAAACATATCAAGCCAAGTTTATACATACATATATAGCTCCCCCCCACACACTCATGCACACACACACATTTGTCCAAAGGAAAAAAATAAATATTTGTTAAATATGAGATATAGTTATAATTGATCCAGGAAGTCTGAAAAGGATGGTTGAAGATATATCTGAAAAAACAACTAAAAAGAAAACAAGAAGTATAGTCTATATCAACAGTTTGAACCTAAGAGGTAAAAATCTTTCCTCAAGACAAAGAGTAAACTGAAACATGAAAATCTATCAGAAGTCTTTTTCTTCCAAATGGCCTCGTGTAATATTAATAAAAAATAATTTAAAACAATAAAAATCCCTAAAAGTTCAGATAGAATCACAACAGTTATAATGAGGAGGAGACTTTATGATTTTAAAATCAAACAGTAGAATTTATATATTCATAAATAAAAACTACAGGAAATGCAAGGAGAAATATACAGATTAATTAGAAGATAATTTATTTCCATCAGCAAATAAGAATCAAATAGAAAAAATAAACATAAGAGAAATCATACTGATTTTTAGAGTCTATACTATAAAAATAGAAAGCACACTTTCTTTTCTGAGGTACAAAAGAACATCTAAATTACTTGAATACAAAGAAAAAGCAAAATATTTTCCAAAACAATAAAATGATCTATTCTGATCACAGTGAAGTAAAACTAGAAATTTATAATAAAAATGGAAACAAAACATGGAAAAATTTCAAATAGCTTTAAAAACACTTAAGTAAAACAATAAACCAAAACTAATAATTCAGAACATTTAGAAAGTATTGATACCAAGATGTTATGTACTGGAATTGATGGATTACACTGGGGAGAGAAAATACATAGTTTTAAATATTACAATACAAATTAAGAACAGATGCAAACTTATTGACTATTAAACCTGAAAATATTTTTTAAAAGTACAAAAAAAAAAAAAAAAGGAAACTTGGAGGAAGATACTGAATAATATAACAGGTGAAATCAATGAATGAGAAAGCAGAAAATCAGAACTAACAAATAAATCAATGATGTGGTTCTTGGAAAATGCAAATGGGAAAAAATAAAATAGACAAACAACTAGCTAAGCTAATTCAGCGGAAATAAAGGAGAAAACAAAGGATAATAGACAAAGAAAAATACATCTACAGGGTATGTTAGGAAAAAATAACAAAACAATTATTTTGCTAAATATAAATAAAATTTAAACCCTGGCAAGGGTGAAACTGTTAGGTAGAAGCTAGCCATGAGCAGTGGAAGGAACACAAAGGCAGAGTTCCAAGTCCTTGAAGGGGAATGAGAGAGAGAGGAGCTGGAAGCAAGGAGAGTGATAAATAGGTTACACATTAAAAGCCTGGAGGCATAACATTCTGACCTTGTGGCTTCCAAGACCTTGGGACTGACAGATCTACAGCTATCAGTATGGAGCATTAGCTCACCTCCTCTACCTCTGCCCCAGGGCAACCCCTAGACTCTATAATTCATTTGCATTGTGGATACAGTCCCCCCATGGGGGAAGGGTGCCACCACGGCTCCAGGATCTGGTATAAACCTTGCAGGGTCAAAAACTTCCCTCCCAACCTGTGGGAGGAGTCTCCCAAAAGACTGAAAGCAGCCTTCTTAGAGACCACCCCACTATAGGTCACAGCTCCTCCCAGCCCAGAGAGACCCAATAATATCCAATCTCAAAACAACCTAGGAACCAGGTTCCAAGGTGGAACCAGCCAGCTCTCAGACCTTGATAGTGTACTTTCACTTTAATAAACTGCTTTGTGCTTGTTACTTTCCTCTTTATTCTAGGGTGGATCTCCATGTGAACCTATCCTCACATAAATCTTCTGGTGGAGAATTCAGGGACCCAAGACCTCCATTCACACAATGGAAACACTCACCATAACCAAACTACCAACATAAAAGGAATAGATGAACTTCAGTGCAATTTAATTTGTTCCAAAGAATAGAGTAGAAATAAGGCAAAATCTTTTTGGAAAAGCAGCATAATGATAACAAAATTTAATAAAAATAGAAACTAGATTATAAATTAATTTTTGCACTATATAAATATACCAAATATATTTACAATATGAAAAACAATAGGCTAATTTTTATAGTCAAGAGGGCTATTATGAACCTCTAAGTAAAGACTAATATGAGATGTCTGAATGATTCCAAGGAGAGAAATCACCTATTCACAAGTTTTGCAAATTGCTGTATTAATTCGATATTGGCAAATATATATCTTAAGTGCTCATAATAATTTACCTGGAGTGTATGCAATTTAACACATTGCTCTCTATATAAATTAACACTGGTATTGTCAGACTCTTAACAATTTCTGGTGTATCAGTTATGAAATGACATCTCACTGTGGTTTTAGTTTTTAACTCACTGATTATTACAAAATCATATACATTTGGTTATTTTGAGTTCCATTTTAATGAATTACCAGTTTACAACTTTCACTCATGATTTATTTTGCATTGTATAGAACATTGAAAATCTCTTCTAAAAGTTTTTGCATAAAAAATAAAGTTTTTGCATAAACTCAAGTTTATACATCTTTGTGTATATATATTTATACAATTTTATCCACCGTTTAGATTCATATAATGACCATCAGTGTCCTCATACAGAACCATTCTGTCAGGACAGGACTCCCTCAAAGTACCCTTTAAAGTCACACTTTCCCCCTTGCCTAATCTGTTAGGGAAGAAAAGTTGATCTGTTCTCCATTTTTTTTCTGTCATTTTAAGAAACATAAATAAAGTATATGGTATGTAACTTTTTAAATTTGGCTCCTTTTTTTCTCAGCATAATGCACTAAGATCCATGAGATCCATTATATATATATATATAAAAATCAGTTTTTTTCTTTTTTTTCCAAAGAAAGAGAGAGAGCATGTGAGAGAGCTTGTGCTGGGGGTGGGGGGTGGGGGAGCAGAAGGAGAAAGAGAATCTCAAGCAGGTTCCACGTTTACCACAAGCTCCAGGGCTCCTGAACCTGGGATCATGACTTGAACTGAAATTAAGAGTCACAGGCTTAACCAACTGAGCTACTCAGGTGCCCTGTTCCTTCCTCCCTTCTTTCCTTCCTTCCTTCCTTCCTTCCTTCCTTCCTTCCTTCCAGCTGAGGAGTATTCTATTACAAGGTGGTACCACATTTTGTTTAACAATTTACCATTGATCATTTACCAAATCTGAGTGACTTCCAAACTTAGGCTATTACAAATAAAGCTGCTATCATCATTGTGTAAAGGCATTTTATAAAGCTTTATTGAAGTATGTCGGGGACCATTTTCTGAACCCACTAAGTTGAGAAAAGTCCTTGTGAGGTTAAGGCAAGTTTGCACAGTCTCTTGCTGTCAGATGGTGACCGATATTCACCCCCACTCAATTATTTCTGCTTGAGCATCCACCTCCAAGGTACCTTGTTGATTGGTATTGGAAGTAACTTGTCCCCTTATTCTGGCCCTGGTATGATGATTGCACCTTGTGAAGGAAATTATTGTAGGAACCTCTCCCTTTGTGATTATGGGAACAGACATCTATCTCTGGCAGGTCCGGTTTTCCTTGATATTTCCCTTGAGCTATATACAGGCTAATGACCCTTACTCATAAAAGATTGACCTTTACATGTACAATTCTGCTTCTACTGTTGCGTTAGTCCAAGAGGTTCATACAGTTCAACAGGTATATCAACTAACCAAAAATGTTTCCCATGCCCTAGCTATTCAAGAAATCATAGACAAAAAAATCAGACACAAAGGTAAATGCACTACTCTCTGTATTCTGAATCTTATACCTGAATTCAATGAGCAATTAAAACACTCAAGTTGGCACTAGGATCTGAAATGAGGTTGAAAATTCTAAGGACACTCATGAAGGGGTAACACTTTCTCCAACTTTCCAAGGAAGGCAAAATGGATCCTGAGTCCCCAAGGAGATTTAGAAAATTCTTTCCTAACTCTGATGGTACTGGGAGTCACTCTCTGGATCTTTAATTCTACCACAGGAGTTGTCTGGACCCTGGAAGGGGCCTGTAATTTTACTAGAAGCTCAGCCAGCTCACTGGCCTCCTTGTTTTCAGGAATGCCAATTTTGGGATTCTGAAATGAGGTAGAAAATTCTGAGATCATTTGGATGGAGCTGACTTTTCCCCCAAGTGTTTCCAGAAAGGCAAGAGCAGTTCCTGGGCTTTTGTGTGCCTCTGGCAACTCAGAGACTCCTCTCTGGGTCTTCCAAACCAGCACAAGAATGTTCTGGGTCTTCTGAGAGAAGTTTGTAAATTTTTCTATAGGCTTAAGCTGGCTTAGAGCTTTCGCCCTGTGGTTACCTTGCTAGCACATGCAATTCCATGCCTCTGGAGGGGGACATGAAATATTTCAGGATTCTCAACCCACAAAGGGGACTGAGCTGTACAGGGAGGGAGAGGCCAGGAGCCTCAATGTCTACAAAGCAGTTTTGGGGAAAACTGCTTGTAATAGTGTTCTATAGATTGGACACTTATGAATAGAGAACCTCTATTCAATGATGTATAATACCTACAACAAAGGAAATTCATAAGAAATTTAATAATTAATAAAAATTATTACACAATAATAATATATCAGATATTAATTATAATTAATCATAAAAATGATTTTAAAAGGTAAAATAAAGATGTTTTTTCAGACAACTGAAAGCTAAGAGAATTCATCCCTATAAGATAAACACTACAAAAAAAGTTAAAGGTAGAAGAATAATTACAAATTAAAGTTTGGATCTAAACAAAGGGGTAAAAAGTCCTAGAAATAGCAAATTTTTGTGCAAACTAAAAGATATTTTTCTCACTTGTTACTATCTTTAAAATAAAAGTGACTTTACGGGGCGCCTGGGTGGCTTAGTCGGTTAAAAGATATTTTTCTCACTTGTTACTATCTTTAAAATAAAAGTGACTTTTAAAAGCAATAAGAATAAAGTATTGTGGGTTTTAGGACATATGCAGGGTGAAAATATGTGGTGGCAACAGAATGAAGGATGAGTGGAAAGTAAATGAAGTATACTGTTGTAAGGCTCTCATACTTTAATGAGGTGGTATAATATTATTTGAAAGTAGTCTAAGTTCAAAATATATATTATAAACACAGGGCAGATGTTCTAAGGATTTAGAGTTTATCAAAATAACATAGAAAGCTTATTAAATCAGAATAGTTTTGGCCCAAACTCAGAGTTTCTTTTTCTCCTAGGTCTGGAGTGGGGGCTGATAATTTGATGACACTGACAAATTGCCAAGCGATACTGATTTTAGTGGATTCGAAGACCATACATTGGGAACTTCTGCTTTAGAGAAATCTCTTTGTTTAAAAAAGTATAACTGACAAGGCATTCATTAGAAGAAAGAAATCTAAAAAGTTAAAAAAATCTTTAAAAAGGTAAGAGTATTTTTTAAAGATGTGACAGAAAACAACTAGTATAATGGGAGATTTAAACCCAGTTTTATTGATATTCAAAACAGATATAAATGATCTAAATATTCCAGTGAAAAGGCTCATATTGCTGAATTTAATAATAATGGAACACCAGATTCTATATTATTTATGTGGAAAAAATAAACATAAAGACACAAACAGGTTAAAAGAATAGAAAATTAAAGTAAGCTAACGTAGCTATATCAAATGAAGCAAATTCAGAACAAAACAATATACAAGTCACAAAGAATATAAACACAAGCATTGAATTATGAGAAGAAAGTCAATTTACTAAACGGGATAGAGAAGGAAGTGACTAGTATAACCATTTTCAAAAACAGTGTTTTAATTGAATACCCTAAGATTAAAAAACCAAAGGGTTGTACATAAAACCCAAAACTGTATTCTAGTTGGTTTATTTTTTTCTTGTAGGGGCAGACTAGCAATTCTGCAAGTAATTTACATGTATTCTAGGCTTGAACACATAAATAAATGAATTATAAATCATGGGAACAGATTCCTTGCCACCAGAAAAGTTACAGATTAGCAAGGGTGAAAGTTCAGATGTACTCAATGGCAATATATTAAAACTGGAAACAGTAGTATGGCCCCATCTTTATTATATAGACATAGTGATTGAAATAGGGATGGTAGAGAGAGACAGAGAGATAGATGATTACTAGATAAAAGAAGTCATATACATATACATGTGCAGTTTCCTAAATCTGTTTACTGAGAAAGCTAGAAGCAGTGACATTCGAGTAGCAATGAACACCCAGCCTCCATATCTTAGATTCTAAATATCATTTTTCAATAACAGAACTCAGGATCCCCTGAAGAAACGATTGATGCTGTGATGAAAGAGAGAAAATACTATATCAGTCTGGAACATTCTATAGACTATAGAAAGGAAGAAAATGCTGAAAGTCAATACTTTGCTATTGTTGTAATGTACTCAATACTTTATTATTGCTTCTCAAAAGTAAAGAATAGGAAAAAGAAGAGAAAGAAGAAGAAGAAGAAGAAGAAGAAGAAGGATAGGATTAGGTAAAAAGATGCTATATCTACCTGAAAGAGCTTCCAATGACCAAATCTGGAACAATTAAAAAATTTTTTTTAATGTTTATCTATTTATTTTGAAAGAGAGAGAGAGAGAGAGAGAGAGAGAGAGAGAAAATGAGCAGGGTAGAGGCAGAGAGAGAGAGAGAAGAGAGAAAATCCCAACCAGGCTTTGCACTGTCAGCACAGAGATGGATGCAGGGCTTGAACCCGTAAACTGAGATCATGACCTGTGCTAAAATCCAGAGCTGGATGCTTAACTGACTGAGCCACCCCAGTGTCCCAGAAATCTGGAACAATTTAAATAATAATAATAATAATAATAATAATAATAATAACATCAATAATAATGATAGAATTGAATTATAAATCAAGGAATGAAATAAATGTCTATGAGCTCATACTTACTGATATAAATGAACAAGTGGCTAATAAGTAGGGGAGAAGGGACAACTATGGTATTCTTTACAGAATAATCCCAAGTCATAACAATAGAAGAAACTGCTAGATAATCATCATTGGGACACCACAGTAATAATTGCTGCAGATAAGATTCATAGATAAGTTCTGCAATTAGTGATTAAAACTTTAAGGAGAAACATGATCTTTGCATAGCCTCAATGTATCTTCCCCTAAATAGCCATTAATCACTTTGGAGGTTTTAACATATGTCCACAAATTCTCTGATTATCTTCTCACTAGGAAGTGGAGTTCAATACTTTACCTCCTGAGTTGGACTTGTCTTAGTGAATCACTTCTGATTAATATAGAAAGGAAAGGATAATAACTTTGTGGTAAAGAAACCTAGTAAACATCACCTTAATCAACTGATGAAGATTAACATGACCAGTAATAAATCTCGTTGATACCGTGTACTCCTGATCTGAGGAGAGCACATCACTTTGGTGGTATTATTTGCAATAATGCATAACCTCAATCTACTCAGAAGAAAACAATCAGACAAACCCAAAACAAGGGACATTGTACAAAACACCTGAACAATACTCTGCAAAACTGTTCAAGTGATAAAAAAAAAAAGAATGAAAAGAAAAGAAAAAAAGAAAAAGAAAAAAGGAAACACTGAATTACCATCACCGACTGAAAGACACCAAGCAGCCATGATGACTAAATGCCAAGTGGTATCTCGAGATCTTGGAAAAAGATCAGCAGAAAAACTGTGAAATTGGACTAAAGTTTGTAGTTTAGTTAATACTGTTACAGCAATGTTAATCTCCTAATTGTTTGTTTGTCTTGGAAGCTGTGCTATTATTTTGGAATTAGATAAAAGGAGCAACATATTTTTGAAACATTCTGTTGTCTAGTTTTTGATGTTCACCTAGAATACAGCTCAGATACCATAAAGTACTCTGGTGGCACACACACACACCCCTCCTCAATCTGAGTTCTTCCTGGGAAGGTTCATATCTGTACACCCTAGTTCCCTGTATGGCTAAGTAGAGTTGACTGCCCAACTACTAATAAGTATGCTTTTAGGAAGAAGTCAAAAATCTTTTGACTGAAGGAAGTCTATAAATGAGAATGGTTAACTGTAGAAGTTGTTCTCTTTTCTTTCAGAATATTATACTAATCATTTTGAAAGGCTCCAGAGTTGTTACTGTTTCTATCCCTGAATTCCCTATTTCTATCAGGTGTTCTCAGTTACTCCATACTAAGCCCCAGGCTTTCCAGCTTTGGGTTGGTTTTTGACACCACAGGATACCTGAGACTCTGTCCTGAAGCTAAAAAGATAATTTCATAGTCTTAAAGATTTTATGAAGTCATTATGGTTCCTATGTATTAAAGACATTTGGTATATTTTAGCTTTTTTCATGTAATCATCTATTGTAGAAGCCTTCTAAGCAGTCTATCTTTTTCCATTCTCTTTTTGGTTAGTATCAGCTTTTACTCATCTTTGTTCATCTTTGCTTATCAAACTGATGCCCACTGTAATACCATTCTTTTGTCAGTAACACCTATTGGATCCTCTACATTTACTGAGAGGCTTCTACCTTTTTTTTCACTGTAACAGAAAAAAACCTGATAACTTATATTAGCATATTAATGTTCCTAGAAACCTCCTCAAGTGATTGACATTCATTATTTCTGCCTCTTTTCTGGATCAGGGTCAGTGGATACAGTGTTCAGTAGTTTCTTAACTACTTCAAGACCATTGTTCACCAAGCCTTAGTTAAGAGCCCTTGTTATTCTCCTAATTTTACTTTTTAAAAAATATTTATTTGAGGGGGGAGGGGAGAGAGAGAGAGAGACAGAGAGAGAGAGAGAGGGAGAATGAATGAGCTGGGGAGGGACAGAGAGAGAGGGAGACACTACTTATCTGAAGCAGTCTCTAGGCTCTGAGCTGTCAGCACGAGCCCAGTGTGGGGCTATAACTCATGAACTGCACAATTCTGACCTGAGCTGAAGTCAGAAGTTTAACCAACTGAACCACCCAGGTGCCCCTATTCTCCTAATTTTAATACATGTACCATGGTTATGTAAAATGCTAAAACTAGAGGAACCTGAATATAAATTATAGATAGCCACAGTGTATGTATGTGTGTATATATATTATATTATATATTATTATATATAATTAATATTAAAATTACTTAAAAATAAGATTTTAAAATGTCAAGTACCAAAAAAGACACTATTAAGAAAGCTAAAAGGCAAGTCATTGACCAAGAAAAGTATTTGGAAAATATATTTAGGATAAAATTTAGGATGTAAAAATATTTTACAACTCAGTAAGTTTTAATAAGACATACATTCCAATAAAAATTGAGCAAAACATTTGGACAAACACTTTACCAAAGAAGATATACATATGGAAAGTAGCACATAAAAATAATCATTAGGAAAATGCAAATTAATGCCATGAGATTACAGTGCACATACATTACAAAGGTTAAAATAAATGTGGCTTATTATACTAAGTGTTGCTGACTATAACAACTGAAGCTTTCATATACTGCTTCTAAAAATGCAAAATTTTATAGCCACTTTTGAAAACAGTTTGGCATTTTCATGTAAAGGTAAATGTGCACATACTATATGACCCATCAGTTGAGTCTTAGATTAGTTGAAAAATAAAAACACATGCCCATATAAAGATCTGTATTGAGATTTCCATGTTTCTTCATCAGAAACAAATACGGGAGACAACCCAAATGTCCACTGACTGGTGAATGCTAAATGAATCAACAAACTGGAGTATTTCTATTTTTTTTATTTTATTTAAACCCAAGTTAGTTGATATATAGTTTAATAATGGTTTCGGGAAAATTTAGTGATTCATCACTTACATTTAACACTCAGTGCTCATCTCAACAAGTGCCCTCCTTTATACCTATCACCCACTTAGCCCATCCCCCAACCCAAAAACCCTCCAGCAACCCTGCTTGTTCTCTGTATTTAAGAGTCTGTATAAAATAATACTAGTTAAGCAACCTACCAGTACATATACAATACAGATGAATCTCAAAGGCATTATGCTAAATGAAAAGCTGATGCAAAAGACTATGTAGTGAAATGCTTCCATTCATTTAAAATTCCATTCATTTAGAAGAGGCAAACCAGACAGAGAGCAAGTGGTGGGTGCTTGCCCAAAGACAGTAGTTGGCAGGACTGCCAAAAGGCACAAGGGGCAGATCTTTTGAGGGTGATGGAAATAGTCATGATTGTGGTGGTGATTACATGATTACACACATTTGTCAACACTCAGAAAATGGTACAATTAGGTTAGTAAGTTTTATTGTGTATAAATTTACCTCAATAAAAATGATCTTTAAAAAACTGTCTACTGGCTTCTCTGCTTTTTCGCAAGAAAAGGTAAATTTTTGTCTCTTCTTTCTTTTTTTTTTTTTTTTAATGTTTTATTTATTTCTAGGAGAGAGAGAGAGACAGCGTGACCAGGGGAGGGTCAGAGAGAGAGGGAGTCACAGACTGAAACAGCCTCCAGGCTCTGAGCTGGCAGTCAGCACAGAGCCTGACGCGGGGCTGGAACCCACGAACCGCAAGATCATGACCTAAGCGAAAGTCGGACGCTTAACCGACTAAGCCACCCAGGAGCCCCTTGTCTCTTCTTTCTGAGTTAATTCATGCCACATAAATAAGCCAGAAACTCCCTGACTTGAGAGGATGTTTCTGACTTCTTCAAATCTATGTAAAAGGTCCCATTAAGTATAAATGATATGGAAGTTGTTGACCCATGATCTGTCTGTGGCTTCTAGTGACAAGCTTACTTTTGCATTGAGACACATCTTAAGTCTTGACTGGAATAATACACATATGACTCCATCTTTTGTGTTTTTGGAGAGAAGCCATTCAAGGATGCCCTTCTGATATGAATTATATCTGTTCGCAATGAGGATACTTCAAACCAAGAAGGGCTGCTTGAGAAAACAAATATTCACTTACATCAGTTTATCCAGTATACATCAGTATATCCAGTGTTATAAACACTGCTGTGCTTTTTTCAAAATAGAGGATCTGAATTAGTAGTACATACTGCCTATTACTTTGGGACAGAATACAACAAACTGTAAAAATCAAGAACTCTGCTTTATTAACTTCTCCAATCATAGAAAAGATTCCCTCTTTCCTGCTCCTTTGCTTACCATTTGATCTTATAAACTCAGGATTAAACCTCCTTAGAGTATGTCCCTTTTCAGTTCTGGGCACCTAATATCCACAGCAATGGAGGAAGAGGTCAAGTTCTAAAAATATACAAGAGAGGTATCACAGTTGGTATCATACCCTAGAAAAAAAGTCTGCTAATTTTATGTTCATTCCAAAATTGAAAACACAATTCTGATTTTCCAGGGCCATAATCCTACTGGATTCAAAAGCTAACTAGTGTAGAAATCTGTTACACAACAATGTGAATATACTTATCACTACTAACTGTACACTGAAAAATGATCAAAATGGTAAATTTAATGTTTTTTTTACTAAAATTAAAAAGTTAAATATAGTGGAATACACAGGGTTTTAAGGAAATATCACAGTGTCTCTGCTTGTAGAATTCTTTGTACATCTTACTCAATTTTCATTTTTATTCTATTTTATATGGATATTACATTCATTCTGAAATAAACTTTTTATTTTAGTGACTAGTGGTCTCCCCACAAAAATTATATTGTTTTATAATTCATAATGGTCTATTTACTTATATAAAATATTTAAATGTGAGATAATCTGGCTGCAAGAACTGTCACACTATTAATTATCAGCATTGATTCTGTTGCCTTAGATAAACAGGCAGGTGAAGTCACTTAACAATTCTGTATACATGTCCCAAGATGTATACACCATGATGGAAATGATCTTCTCAGGCACATAGGAGTCAACCCACATTGAAGTATATATGAATATTTAACATTCCTGTGCTAGGACTTTCCCTACATTTCCAGAAGTCCATTGAAGGAATTAGGTACTCTAAAATATTTAAGTATTCTTTTATTACAGGTGATCTCTAACATCTATCTTGTAAAAACCAACAAATACAAGGGGTGCCAGGGTGGCTCAGTTGATTAAGCATCAGACCTCAGCCCAGGTCCTGATTGTACTTCATGGGTTTGAGCCCTGTGTTGGGCTCCGTGCTGACAGCTCAGAGCCTGGAGCTTGCTTCGGATTCTGTGTCTCCCTCTCTCTCTCTGCTCCTCCCCTGATTGTACTGTATGTTTTTGTCTCCCAAAAATAAGTAAACATTTAAAACATTTTTAAAAACCACCACAAAAAGAAACAAAAATACTTCTTTACAGAATCAGTAAGACATAGAATTCTCTCCCCCCGCCAACTCTTTCCATACACACTTTTTCTTTATTCTTTTTTTTTGGTTACTCCATGTTATGTGGAATTATATAAAATCTAATAGGTTAGCTTTCCTTCTGTTCAATGATAATGGTTTCTAGCTAATAATCTCTGATGAACGAATTTGCTTAATTGTTGACCCACGAATAGCATAACACCCTCCTATCTGGGGGTGGGGGGTTGTTCCTCTCTTGACACCGACAATGCTGTTGTAGAGGCCATTACAGTCATTGCATCTGAGAACTCTAATGGTATTTGGGGACATGTGCAAAATCAGATTAATGAGTATATTCCCTACTATGACATTTGAAACCCGAGAACTGAAATATGATGTGCAATGACCCTGGCATAGGAAAAATGAATGTATAGTAGCCTGAGAGCTGCCAATGCCAAGGAGACTAAATTAGCTAGTCAGTTGTAAGAAGTCTGAATGGGGAGAAAAAACTTCAAGATGAAGATGCACAGAATGAGCAACACCTTTCAAATCCCTGTTCTCAGTCATTTCTGAGAATAGCTAATGCATTGTGATTCCTTAAGTCTGGTTAGGTAAGCCATAAATTCCACTCTCTGAGTAAGTGTGTTCCAGTTGGATTTCTGCCATTTACAGTCAAAATGAGTTCTGAGTGGATATTTTGATGAATGCCCTATTTTTTTTCTAGACTGATTTTTCTCTCACCCATCTACCAAATTTAGTTGCTTCATAGTCTGAGACTGTATTAATACTAGAGAATCAGGCTTCAAAAGTAGAAGCATTTGTCATCCTTCATATTCCAAATTTTAACACCTTCTCTTAGATTATTGAAAGACTCAAATATATTTTTACCCTCTAATGTTGAGTCAACATTTTGGCAGCAAAAATCACTTAAGTATACAGGTATGATTTATAAATTCTAAATAAAAATGAAATCATTTTCTTGTCCAAGGAAAAGAATGGTCTTTCCTTTTAACCAGCCCTTTTTCTTATATCCTTATGGCTATTTCTTCATTAATTCAGAATATAT
This sequence comes from Proteles cristata cristata, assembly GCA_017311185.1. NCBI lineage: Eukaryota > Metazoa > Chordata > Mammalia > Carnivora > Hyaenidae > Proteles > Proteles cristata. The sequence continues at coordinate 506,201 of JAESUZ010003619.1, read as the reverse complement.
TTGCTATAAACCCAGTATGCCTCAAGTACACATTATTCTACAAACTTTACAATATGATAAAGATCACTGTTCACTATTGTGTTTTAAAGTTTAACTTGCTAGCCATTGTTTACCTTACTTGGAAAACAAAACATTATAAAACACTAAAAGTCCTTAGGTAAAGATTAATTTTATACATCAGCTTGACAGAGATAAGCAATACCCAGATCACTTGTAAAAAATTATTTCTAGGGTTTCATGGAACTCCTCAGCTTCCATCATTGTGTGAGCCAATATCTCATAATAAATCTCTTTCTATATATCTCCATATAACCTATTGGTTCTTTTTCTCTGGAGAACTCTAATACATCTTTAGGATAGTTGAGTTAATCAGAACCAGAAGAATGATGTCAGAATCAACAGGTTATCTTTATTGGAGGGGTGAGACAATCAACCTGTTGCCAAAGGTCATCATTTCGAATGAACAGCTTTCTGTAATCCTAAAAGTTCTTTTCTAAAACAAACACTAAAAATCTCAAGGTTACAAGTTAATTGACTTTAGAAGTATTCAATTTTTAAAACAATATAGAAAAGATCTTTGTCTCCTTCTAGAAAAAGAAATTCTTAAGAATAAAGATACAGAATAGGTATAGATTTTACTTAATTTTCATGGTAACTACCATGTAAATATTTGATAGATTTCATTATCTTTCTTTGTAAATGAAAGTAATGGATAATCCATTGATTTGCATGATCAAAAGCACTTGTGTGAACAGCTTCTTAAACAGCATAATTAAAGTTTTATCACTAAATATTAACTTGACATTTGTGGCCTCAGATATTGACTCTAGTATTAATCAAAGTTGGATGAAAAATTTCTGGATCTTACAATACTATCTAACTCACAAAAGAATTGGGAGTTCAGAATAGAGAACAACACACATATGTTTAAAAATATTAGAAAGTATTTAGTTTGGTCCAAGAGTGTTTAAAAAGACAGTGAAAGTACAGAGGTTAGAGAAACTCAGTATCCATGCACTGGTGGACTCAAAAAAGTTTCCACTGAAGAAATGAAATTTTATCTGGATCCAGGATAAATAAGATTTTTCAAGAGAAAAAGAATAGAGGGTCTATTAGGTTCCCAACACTGTCATAACAAGATACCACAGAGTGGGTGGTTTAAAACAGTAGAAACACATTCTCTTACAGTTCTTAAGGCTAACAGTATTCAATTATGGTGTTGGTAGGGCCATGCTCCCCTCAAATCTTCTAGGGAAAGATCCTTTCTAGACTTCCAGGTTCTGCTAGTTTCAGAAATTCCCTGGTTTGTGAAGCCAATTCCAATCTCTGCCTTCCTATTCCCTTTGTTCTTTAGGAAAGGACAATTTTTTAGAATTATGGAAGGAATATCTGCCACTGATCAGGATTAGTTGAAAAGAGAAAACTCTAAATGAGAGGTTTGTGATATAAGGGATAGCAATATGAGTCATGACATCTTATATGTGGAATTTAAAAAACACAACAGATGAACATAAGAGAAGGGAAGGAAAAACAGGATAAAGACACAGAGAGAGGCAAACCATAAGAGACTCTTAAATGCAGAGAACACACTGAGGGTTGCTGGAGGGGTGTTGAGTGGAGGGATGGGCTACATGGGTGATAGGCATTAAGGAGGGTACTTGTTGAGATGAGCACTAGGTGTTATATGTAAGTGATAAATCACTAATTCTACTCCTGAAACCAATACTACACTATATGTTAGCTAACTAGAATTTAAATAAATATATTTTTAAAAAAGAAGGGAAATACACCTCCTGAGTTGAAGAAATTAATAAACTGTATGTGAACACATTAGAGAATACCATTTTGTGTAATGGCCAGATTCCTTGTATTTGCCACACTCTTTTATCCCCTTCCAAGATTATTCTTGAGCAAGTATGTGCCCCTTATTGAGTTACCTCAAATCAAGACATGTAATGATCAGAAAAGAACCATCAACAGAAAATTAATAGACAGATGAAGAATACATATTAGAATAATTATGGTAAAATTTCAGATCTATAGCCCTCAAACTCTATTTCTGAGCATAATGCTCTCATATGGAGAAATCAACAAGAAAATTTTGGAATGCCAGTGTGAGATCAGTAAATTAAAGAGATTTAAGCCATTAGCTGTGTTAACTGAAGGGGAAGGAGTGAGTACTAAGAGAACAAAATCATAATAAGCCAGGAAGAAGAGATGAGGGCTATTTGAAGTACAATAATATTAAATTTTTTCTTTCATTTTCTAGTCACTTTCCATAATGAAAACATGATGTCATTTACCAAATCAACTTGTGCTGCTAGCTATTTACTGTGCTTTGAGCACTTTAAAATTTACTTGCATGGCCTTTAATCTGGTTGCAATCCACTCTTCTTTTGCCTCTACCATTTTATACTATTTGTTGATGTTCATAAATGTGACATGAAGTTCTGTGATTTTTATATTTACTTCATTTTGATCTTTCTACCACTCTATTTAAAAGATCCTCCCTCAAATTTTTCGTATTGTTATTGTCAATGTCCTTTAAGAACCAAGTCAAATGTCACCTTCTCTGTGAATGTTCCCCTGGAAGGCAAAAATAATAATTTTTCATTATTTTGTTTGTGCTTCTATCAAAAGATGGGACATGCTTTGGAACAACATTAATTAGTGGCATTTGAATAATCAATAGTTTTTTTCAACTGAAATTAGAATTTCAGGTAGAATAGTAACAGTTTTGAGTCAACTGTTATAGGAGGAAAGGGTGGGCTTGGCAGTTGTCAGAAGAGGTTACATAAATTTAATCTGAAGGACCCAGATTATTTGTGGAGATTCTTGGGAGAATGAGCCATTTCTACAAAGCATAACCTAAAGGGCATGGCAAACAAGAATAACTAGAAAAAGAAGGAATAGGTTAATGACAGGGAAACTCAAAGACAGAAGTTACTCAGAACCAATGCCAGCAGCCTCTGTCAGAGTTTATCTGCAGGCAAAAATGGCCCTGCTGCCATATTGGCACCTAGAAATTGGAAAGTTTATGAGGAGAAAATATAAAAGACAAAAACAAAACAAGGATCTACAATGGACTAAACATCAAATGGGTTGCTAAGACTAGAATTCAAACCAAAGGAAAAATGAGTGAAGATTTGTCAGAATTAAAATCACCAGGGGCGCCTGGGTGGCTCAGTTGGTTAAGCATCTGACTTCGGCTCAGGTCATGATTTCTTGGTTTGTGGGTTCGAGCCCCACCTCGGGCTCTGTGCTGACTGCCAGCTCAGAGCCTGGAGCCTGTTTGAGTCTGTGACTCCTTCTCTCTCTGACCCTCCCCTGATCACGCTGTCTCTCTCTCTCTCTCAGAAATAAATAAAACATTTTAAAAAAAAATCACCAGGAGAATGTCAGACTTCCAAAAAGAGAGGCTTGGTACCAAACTCCACTTTTTTGTGATAGGATTTTAACTCTTTCCTACCTTAGTTCAGTGATTCTTTTTTTTTTTTAAATGTTTCATTTATTTTTTAAAATAGTTTCTTGTCAAGTTGGTTTCCATATAACACCCAGTGCTCATCCCCACAAGTGCCCTCCTCCATGCCCATCATCCTCTTTCCTCTCCCTCCACCCCCATAAGCCCTCAGTTTGTTCTAGGCATTCAAGAGTCTCTCATGGTTTGCCTCCCTCCCTCTCCCCCACTATTTTTCCCCTTCTCCTCCATGGATCTCCGTTAAGTTCTTCCTAATCCTTCTATACATGCAAACATATGCTATCCGTCCTTCTCTGCCTGACTTATTTCTCTCAGCATAACACCCTCAAGTTCCATCCATGATGCTACACATGGCCAGGTTTCATTCTTTCTCATTGCCATGTAGTATTCCATTGTATAGCTAAACCACATCTTCTTGATCCATTCGTCTGTTGTTGGATACTTAGGCTCTTTCCATGTTTTGGCTATTGTTGACAGTGCTGCTATGAACATTGGGGTACATGTGCTACTATGCATCAGCACTCCTATATCCCTTGGGTAAATTCCTAGCAGTGCTATTGCTGGGTCATAGCAGAGTTCTATTGTTACTTTTTTGAGGAATTTCCACACTGTTTTCCAGAGGGGCTGTACCAGTTTACATTCCCACCAACAGTGTAGCAGGGTACCCACTTATTTCAGTGATTCTTAAACCTGTATGATTATCACCATGACTGTTGTCTCTTAAACTACAAATCCAAATCTCACTTCCAAAGTCTTAGAATCAATAAGTCTGTATTAAAAACAAACACATTGAAAGACAGATAAGGAAGGAAAGTCACTCTAATATTTTCAGCCTGTTTGTTCTAGGCTGGAAACATGGCACAATTAGGGTTAACTCATGTTTGCCCCTATTTTCCTCTCCATTTATCTCATGCTTTTAATTTCGCCAGTTTTTCTATTGAAAACTGTTCTCACTTATAGTATCCCACCTGAATTCTTGCTATTTTGTGGCTTGGATATCTTGCTCTATGTGATGGGTTGTTTTATTTCTGTTTCAAACAATGGTCCCAGGTGTCTGAAGATGTGCTTTCTTCCACTTTCCCTACAGTTCTCAGCCTCAAATTCCTGTTTGTAAGCAAGCTAGTATCTTGGGTTTTATTTCACAAGCACCAACAAGGCTCTTCTTGACTCCACAGCTTCTACCCTCACATTTTTATCAACAGATTCATCAAGAATATTTGCAATTAATACGCTTATGCTAGTTTTAATGGTACAGTTTCAAAACTATAATTAACACTTCAGTATGTAATTAATACTAACATTTCAACCATATATTAGAGCTGACAAATTTCTGATTGAATGAACTGAATAAGTATTCAGCAAACATTTACCTACAACATTACAGCTGACAAATTTCTGATTAAATGAACGAACTGAATAAGTATGCAACAAACATTTATCTGCAACTACTGTCTGAACCATAGTAATTAGATGAAGACCGTGGGACAATGACAAATCAATTCCAGAAGCAAATTTACAATCTCTTGAAAACGAAAAAAAAGCCATAATGGAACCCTATTTTGATTTTAACAATTGTGAAATACTAGCACATATGTTATATGCAGACCATGTAAAAAGGGATGTTTTATTATACCCAATTATATTTTAATGCAGAATAGGATTTTTTTCAGTAAAGAGTTAGATAATAAATATTTTCAGATTTCTGGGTCATATTTTGTTGAAGCTGTTCAAATCTTCCATTATAATGTGAAAGCAGCCATAAACAAAATATAAAAGAATGGATGTGGTTGTGTTTCAAAAAACTTTATTTACAAAAACCAAGCAGGTGACTCAATTTGATCGCCTATTTTATACTTTACTAGTGCCTGTTTTAGTGGACATGATTTACCCATGATGGTATCACATATTGGTACAATCAAATACTAAAAGATTTTCTTTTTTAAAAATCCTCTTATATAATATGTACTGAAGATACAATAAACTTTGTATAGAATGTAGCAAGTTATTTCACAATACAAAAGTTTTAGAATTCATATCACCAAATATTTATCACATCCTCTATGCTGCATGACACAAGGAGAAAATAAAAGGGTTTATTAGTATAAAAATTTCCAAACAAGTTGTTAGGACCTAGTTAAATTAGTATTTGTTGAGTGAACCACAGGGTGCTGGATGGTTAGGTCGTAGGCTAACAACAGACCACAAAAGAAATTGAAATAGAGAAGTTTATTACAAGTCCAGGAGGAAGCACATAGCACACCTCGAGAAGCTACCAGGTAATTATTAGAAACTAGAAGAGGGAAGGAAGAATCCTTCTCTAGTGCTTTCAAAGGAGCATAGCCTTGGCAACACTTTGATTTTAGATTTCTAGTCTCCATAACTACGGAGGAATATATTTCTGTTGTTTCAAACCACCACATTTGTTTGTTATGGCAGCTCTAGATGAATGATACTCATAATATATCTCTCAAAGCTGTGGTGAAGGGATTGTTCTCTGGATCCTCACAGGTGATCTAGTAATGGGTAAGAAAAAGGTGACATACAAAATCCACTCCAGCATTCCTACCTCCCTAAGCCTTGGACCCCAAAGACCTTCTGTTGTCTCAAATATTTTTTATAAATGTTGACCTTCATTGACCACATTGGTAATAGGATCATTAATCTCTTTAAATCTAATTGATCAGAGAATCAATTCCAGAGTCCCAACCTTAAGTCTGTCCCCACAAAAACATTTCTGGGATTTAAAATTTTATTAATTTTGATATACTCAAGGGGGAAAAAAGCCACTACAGTTTTTCAGGGAAGAGTTTAATAGAGGGATGTGAAGGACATGTTGGAGAAAAGGTCTGGAGTGGTCTTCAAACTGGAGGAGGTGAAGGAGGTGAAGCTTGTGGAGAAGGCTAAAAAGTTGCTACTATCACAAAGAGGGAGATTTCTGGAGTGTGCATTGGCTATTAGTGTTTTGGTTCTCAGTAGTAACGGCTTCTAAATTTCATCTAAACTCTTCTCATTGACAAACCCTAACCCAACGCCACACATTGAAAAGGAATCTGAGAAAACTAGTTCCCAGTTCTGGCAGCAACTGATGAGTAGAAGTCAAAGATGGCTATGACGCAGGAACCTTTGATTCCAGGCTAATAACAACTCTTAAATATGCTTTCCACTCATATCTTTTTCCTTAGAAACTGAGATAAGACATTCCTTTGAAATGTTCCCTTAAATTGTAGTTCTATTTTGGATGTTTATGGACTCAAGTTAGTTTCAGTCTTACATGCCTGTAAGTAGGCAGGAAATTATTATAAGTTTCCCTAGAGTTGAATTTAGTATAAAGAAGAAATATAAGATTTTAGCAGCCATCTTGATAAGGTTTCAGTGAAACTGGCATTGAGACATCTAACTTGAACATTTTGACAAAAACAGAATATGTTCCAATAGAGATCTCTCATACTTCAAGAAAGTTGATTAGTCTATATTCAATTGATACCATCACATGAGAGAATGTTTCATTTTTTTTAAGTTTATGTATTTATTTTGAGAGAGACAGAAACAGTGCAAGTGGGGAGGGGCAGAGAGAGAGAGGGAGACAGAATTCCAAGCAGGCTCCACACTGTCAGCATGGAGCCTGATGTGGGCTGGCACCCACAAAACCATGAGATCATGACCTGAGCTGAAACCAAGAGCTGGACATTTAACTGACTGAGCCACCCACGCCCTCCTAGAATGTTTCATGTTTAAGCAGAGATTCAATTGCTCATTGTAATTATTATTTTTCTAATAACAGACTGGACCACAAGATAAGGCAATGAGGTAGTGTTATATTTTTAGTTATACCCTTAAAAGGCAATACACTTCTTAGTGATTCTCCTATTTTCAAGAAAATAATATGATGGCATAAGCAATTGATTAATGATTGCAAAATACTCCTAAAATCTTCCACTAATAATTATTTATCCACTTTGAATTATTTTTCCAATTTTACTGAGATATAATTGATGTATAACATCATGTGGCTAAGGTGTATAATGTGTTAATTTGATACATTTATATATTACAAAATGATTGCCACCATAATAGCATTAACTAACACTTCTACCCTCATATTTTCTTTGTGTGTATGTGTGTGGTGAGAACAATTAAGATATATTCTCTTAGCAACTTTCAAGTATATAGGACAGTATTATTAGCTATAATCACTATGCTGCACATTAGAATCCCAGGACTTGTTAATCTTAAAACTGGAACTTGGTACCCTTCGACCAGTATCTCCCACTTTTCCCCATCACCATGCTCCTCATAACCACTTTTCTACTTTGTTGCTCTAAGTTCAGCTTTTTCGATTGCACATAGTAATGAAATCATACAGTATTTGTCTTTCTCTGTCTAACTAACCTCAGTTATCATAATACCCTCAAAGTTCATCCAAGTTACTGTAAAATGCAGGATTTCTCATAACCAGATAATATTCCACATTATGTATGCATCTTCTTTATCCATTCATCATTGATAGACACTTAGGTTGTTTCTCTGTCTTGGCTGTTGTGAAAGATGCTGCAATGAACATAGTGACACAGGCATCTCTTTAAGATCCTGTTTTCATTCCCTTCGGACATGTATCCAGAAGTGGGATTGCTAGACTGTATGGCAATAGCAGTTCTACTTTTAATTTTTTGGGGGAATCTCCATGCTATTTTCCATGATAACATGGTTTTGATTTGCTTCTTAATGATTAGTGATGTCAAACATCTTTTCATGTAGCTGTTTGGGAAAATGTCCATTCAGTTCCTCTGCCCATTTTTAAATTGGGGTTTTGTTCATTTTGTTTTGCTTTATGAAGAGCTATATGAGTTCTATATATATTTTGGATATTGACCTTTCATCAGATATAATTTTCAAATATCTCATTCCATTCCATAGGTTGTCTTTTCATTTGTTGGTTTCTTTTACTCGGCAGAGGTTTTCAGTTTCATGTAGTCCCAATTGTTTATTTTTCATTTGTTGCTTGTGCTTTTGCTATCATATCCAGGAAATTGTCAAGGGGATTTTTCTTTATGTTATTTTCTAGGAGTTTTATAGTTTTAGGTATTATGTTTTAAGATTTTAATCCAGGTCTCTGTTAACTGCAATAGCTCCTGCTGTGTGTCTTCTAGTAACAGTCTCTACTGTTCTTCCTTGTTCCTAGTTCTATACATCTTAGTTTTGCTGGTCTGGGTGGGGTCAAACCAAAGCGAATCTTCATGCAGTGCCCTAAGAGGGTGGTGAAGGTGCTTGCTCACTGTGCTTTTCTTTTCCTAGCAAGAACTCATTCTACCTGGCAAATTCCTTCTTGGCTTCCAACATTCCTGACTTGAGGAATGAGATGCTACAGGCAAACTGAAGTTGTCTTCCGTCTCTTCTTTGTGATTATTTCAGTTTTTCTCACTGTATGGCTAAACTTCCTGAGTGGACTCTACAGGTCTCCCAGAGATTTTTTTTGTTCAGGGATAGTTGATCTTTGTTGGAGTAAAGGAAAACTGGGTTCTCCCACATTGCCATTTTTTTTGCAACTCTTCCACTAATTTTTATATGAATGAGATTATTTCATAAAGCAATGGTGTTTAATATGTTTAAGTTAACAACTAATCAACTTTTTTCTTCTTCACTATTATAAAAAATATAATTCTCTGTTCCTGGTTAAGCAACAGAATATCAAAGAGTGAAATTCAACTCGCTCATGTATTCATAAATGGACTGTTCATCTTCTTACTATTCCCTAAAAGAAGATAAACAGAAACCAAACAAGCCTGAGATTTTGACTATAAAGAGTCTTGAAGTCTCAAGAGAAGAGAAGTTAATATTTTTAAAAAGAAATGGAACACCCAGGTTAGAATGAAGGGACCTATATACTACATTTGAAGGAACATTTATGTTTTGTAGTTACAGATCTCATCTCTTCTGATGACCCTTAGAGTCACTGCCACCTCTTCCATAATATGCCCCTGGTCTCCATTGTTAGAGACAAACTACAGAATGAAAGAATCATGAGAATATATTCTCTTAGGTTCATAGATTATTAGTGTATTTTGAGGTTAGCTAACACTGTGTATGAAACCAGAAGTCAGCTTTCACAGGTGGAAAATTCTCAAATCCAGTCATTCAGCAATTATTCTTTTTGATTATCTCCTATTCAGGATACTCTATTAGAAAAAATAGATAATAATCAAATTTAAATGCTATCATGATTCTTCTAAAACATTATATTCACATATATTTGGAGAACTTTGGTCTGTCACATTATTTTCAACACATTAGGTTTTAGAGTAAGTATCATTTAGGAAAAAAGTCTAAGTAATTACACTTGAATTACATCAAATTTTAAGTTGTCAGGTCACTGAGGAGTAGAGATGTAACATTTTTATGTTTTTGTGCCTGCTGTAATGATATATTTCAGTTAAAGCTGTGAAAGGAGGTCAGTGAAGCTAAAAGGAACATAATTTGCAGAACAATATCATAGCAGTAAAGGGCACGAGGTCTAGCATTAGATGGCCCGATTTGAGACCAGCCTCTAACAGTCCTCAAAAATTCTTCTCATTGAGATCTTTGGGAATTTATATAATTTTGCAGTGCTTGATTTTCTTTTTATAAAAATAATAGTAATGATAATTCCATCCTTATACATAAAATATATAAACATTTAAAGTTACAGTATGATATGCTCGCTTCGGCAGCACATATACTAAAGTCACACTATGCCAATGGTAGACATGCAACAGGGTAATTAGTATTGCTTGTTAAAATTTCAAATATACTTAGTCCAACTAAATAGAAACATGGAATATATATTTTGACCTTTAGATATGAAGGCTTCCTCAAGCGCAGGGTCAATTGATATATGATTAAGCTGTAGATGTTCTTGCAATTGTAACCTAGATGTGTCATATTTTTTCAGAGTTTAAAGTAAAGCTTCCTACTTATGACTCTTAACACAGAAGTAAAGTTTTTGGTTATTTATGTGTTTTTTTTCCCCTCTCTTTCCTTTCTTTCTTCCTTCCTTTTGTCCTTCCTTCCTCTCTTTTCCTTCCCTCCTTTTATTTTTGTTTTCACTGCATTTATTACTAGTAATAATGGTGTTTTTCTTTTATTCTTGTCATTCTCAAAAACCATGTTCATTGCTTGATGGCTGACTTATTCCAGAATTTATCAATCTTGAAACTTCACAATCAATTTAGCACTAACAATATAAAAATACAGTAGTAAAAGTAGACATGCTTTTTTTTTTAAAGGCACATGTTATGTTTAACTTTTGGAACTAAATATCATAAATAGCATCAAATGTTTAAAACATTTTATTGAAAGTTTTTGGTAGCTGAAAGCTGATTTTAAATTAAGTAACATATTTTTAAAAATTTATAGAAACCAATAAAATAAACACATTGAGTAGGCAAAAATGCCCATATTTCAATTTGATGGCATGCATGCATCATTGCTCTATTTTTAGGGGGAGGCTTAGTCTATCAGATGCCTATGTCATGATGGTCAAGGTTTGAACACATGGTGAGGGTGGTCTGACCCTTACATGTTGGTATTGTCAGTCTTGCCTGTTTGTTTCAGTGTTATCTTTATCTACCTAAAGGTATATCTTTACTTATTTATTTGAATTTCAGATCTATGAATTTAAATTTTATACCATAGTTTATGACATATCATTTTCATTATAAGATTTTACTTAATTTATTTGATTATGTTTCCCCTAATCTTTCACTATCACTGCCATCCCTTTCCTCCCATAAGCACATAATCTTCAGATTTTGTTATATTTTTGTTTACATAGTATCATCTCACTGAGAGGAAATCTAGAACAAAATGCCAAGATCAAACTGACCATGCAGTGAAGGATCGTGACTGTCACTGTACTTCACAAAGCCCCTTATTTACAGTGTTCTTCCCATAACTAAAAACAATAATAAAATTGTCAAACTACAAATATTACTACTTTCAAATGTTTTACTTTTACTACTTTAAGGCAATAGAAAAAAATTAAAGTGTAAATTCCATTTTCCAGAAATAACTATTCAAAATGGATTTTTCCCATAAGGTTTACATTACCAGTTGAAATTTCTTCCCAACCTTACATTACAGTCCATAAATTTTTACTTGTTTAAATGACAATATAGATATGAAGGACTTTAGTATGAGCTGTAGAAGATCTGAGTCGTAATTATATGAGTTTAGGAAGCACAGAAAAACATGACTGCTATAGATTTACTATAGCTGCCTCTATAAGTCTCAGATTTGAATACAATAGAGACTACACAGAAGATGGAGAGGGACACAGTGTGAGAGATAAAAATACTGTTCCATATTAATTATAAATTGATGGTGCAAAAGCAATGGAGAACCTCTTCTCAGTTTTTGACAGGATGCAAGAGTGATGGTTTTCTTGAGATGGAAGATGATGAGTGGTAAAAGGGGTGCTGGGATCCCTACATACAAGAGCATTCACTACAAATCAATGTCTTATAATCAAATGACAACTGGGATCTCTGCTACACAGGATCAGTTCTGTTTATATAATAAGCACAACATACTGCCTAAAAAATATATCCTGCTTTTGTTTTTAACTGCTTTTTCCACATTGGTTTTCTACTTTTTTTTCTAATATTCTAGTATTTTTGCTGTTGGTGATGGCAATAGTGAATAACACTGTAACTCTGATAAAATAATTGAATTAGTTATTCCAAATTCTTCAAAGCAAGCATCATGCCTTGAACTTGTTTTATATTAATGATGGCCCTTTGCAAGATAGCACACAAATTGGAGAACTATGAGTCTCTATTATGAAATGTTTGATAACAAAATAAATTTGTTTGCTTTAGATTAGTAACAACACTCTCTTTTGTATTCATAAACTCATGAGTATAATTCATAGTTATAAGATGACTTGATGAGAATTAAGGATGGACTTAGGAAAAGTCAATTTTTACCAGGGAGCAATAAAGAGACCATGCATTAAAACTGTACTGTACTGTACTGAAATAGAGGACACTAAAATGAGAAATAAAAGTAAGAATGCGTAGACGGTAAAGGTACAGTGTAGATTTACAAGTATCTGCAGCCAGAGTTGTCCAAGTCCTAATGAGAAAGGCAGTAACTGGACATTCATCTAATATCATAGGCAGTCCACAAGTCAGCAAAATATTTGTGGTAATGAAGCAGAGAAAGTACAAAATAGGTAGAACAGCTGAAGAAGAAAAAAATCAGCAAATATTTTATAAGCCTATTAAAAACATGACATTTGAAATGGGAAGAATGGTATATTGATGTCAACTGGACAAGATAATTTATTACAGATTTGTTATTACATATCTATAATATGAATCACCACCAACATCATCATCATAACTAAAAATCATTGAGTACCTATCATGAGTCAAAAACTGTACTCATGTCTATCACCTCCTCCAAGTAGCTATTCTCTATAATTTGCAGATTAGTAAATTAGAGTTCCCATAGCCTTACTATGAGATCAAATAATTTGCCTTGAGTTACATAGGATTAGTTTCAAATTTCAGTTTTTCTACTTCATTCATCAGTAGAATGACCTTGGGCAATTATTTTAACCTTTTATCTCCTTGCTTAACCATGACCTATTATGTTACATCAGTTTTGTTGTCTAAAAAATTGTACTTTATTTACAGTAGATCATTTGTGTCATTGATGCAATATTTTACTCTCAAATAAAAGAACATTGTTGTTTGCTTATAAATGTTTAAATATAATGTCCTTTTATTGAGTTACTTCTTCTTTGACATTTCATTTAGGGTTTACATGCAACAATTGTTTTTTATTCTTTCCTAAAAACTAAATATTTTACCTCAAATTCACACTAGCATATGAGTTCTACAAAAAGATGCCTAAAAACCTGATCTACTGGTGTAGGTGTAGGAGATAGTAGCTGGGTGTTTTATAGGATTATGTCTAAAAATATTTTGGCAGTATATCACTAATTTGGTAAGCTATCAAGTTGTAAAACCCTGGTAAAAGCAAAATACTATCTGGTTTTATTGCCCATGTTAAAGACTGAAGTCTACCATATCTACATCAATAATTAAAAAAACAGGAAATATACATTAACCATCTATATAGCTTATTTATCATTCATAAGATTATGTTGGAGTATATAAAATACCCCCCAACTTTATACATTTTTCTAACAAACTGGATACTCATATAGCAAATTTAAATCACAATTTCAATCTTTTATTTCAGCTTTAGAATAAATGATTTAATTTTAAAGCTGATTATCTTCCAAAATAGGCTAAAATTTTTGAAATATAATCAATTGATTAATCAGGTTATTGCATGATTTAAAAGTGCATAAAAACAGAAAAATAAGCCTACTTCACCATTCCATGAGGTAGAATTGGAACTAAAGTCCTTAAAATTGGATATAATTGTCAGATATAAAAAAATGGAAAATCTATAGGATAGAATATAGAAAACTTCAGAGTATAGCATCTGGATTCAGTTATTCATTCTAACAGCCATTATCTAGTTCAGGGAACTTGTATTAATATTGATATTCCTTCCACTCATTTCATCCTCTTGGTTATCAAAGTCATGAGAAATAGATGCAAACAGGTTCCCCTACTCCATTTATTCTGAACAGTTTGTTTTTCTCCTTGGCAGCATTTACAATGAGGAAAAAAAGGAGATGACAAATTAGATCTCTCATTCAGTGAAATTTCTGTTTAGTCTACTACTAAAAATTCTACTTTTTTAGTAAATTTCTCCTTCCATCCAGCTTTAAGATACATGTTTATCTCCAGTTTTGAATTTGTTTGTTAGTCTGATTAATAGAAGGGTGTATATTTTAAAGCTGTCATCTGGAAATGAGTCTATCTATCTATACTCTTTATTTCACTGGCAGGCAGGCCAAAGACTTTTTCTACCAAATTATATTCCCAGCAGGAGTAGATGTAGACACTCTAACAAACTCTGGGCACAGTGTCATCTGTATCTGTGAAAGGGACCGATCTGCATGCCATCTGGCACCAGAGACTTGAACTACTTGAAGTCATATTGGAGACATTTTGGCTCTGGCAATCAGGGTTACAGCTATGTGGTAAGTTAAATGCTTCCCATAGAGCTTCTGACAGGAGTATTATAACCCTAAAAAAGACAAACTGGGTGGTATCATTGGGTTGTCTAGAATTATGGTAAAAGAATGAAGACAACTAAGTTGGGAATTTGTCTTTTTGTGAAAAATCCAGAAGGGTCGATGTGTCATTATTCATAATTTTTAAATTCATCCTTCAAAAATAAGTTAGTTTTAAAAATAAAGGTATTAGTCTTCAGACTAAATAAAAAAAGGATAAGAATGTTCTTTCCAAGGTGCAGCATACTGTGTCTGTAAGTAACAGCTTGAGAGAAAATTACAGTCATTAGGGTGCAGTGGTAAAGAGTTTTTATTTCTATTTAATTCAAATTAAATCTGATTCAAAATACATGGGGAACAGGGGTGGTTACTGCCAGGGATGCTATTAAAGCTTCTGTTCAGCACTTCTGCAGTCTCTTTTTTAAAATGAGACTGACAGTATCATCCCCACCGTTGCCCTTCTGTTTATTCTCCTTTCACTACTGCCCTAAACACAACTGCTTTTGGGTGGAAGCAGAATCAGGGAGAGAAGGTGAAAGGCAAGAGAAAGGAAGAATGAGTGGAAACAATTAAATATCACCACTGAGAGAATAAGTTTAAATGAGTTTACTCACCATTTCTAAGACTGGCTTTATTTTTAAAAGAATTTTTATTTATTTATTTTTGAGAGAGAGTGAGAATATGACCAAGAGAAGGATAGAGACAGGGAGAGAGAGAATCCCAGGTAGGCTCTGCTGCTGCTGGGCTGAGCCTGATGTTGGGCTTGATCTCACGAACCATGAGATCATAACCTGAGCCAAAATCAAGAGTCAGCTGCTTAATCCAACTGAGCCATCCAGGAGCCCCTGCCCCCCACTATAGACTAGTTTTTTTTTTAATTTTTTGAAAATTTGTTTTTAATGTTTACTTATTTTTGAGAGAGACAGACAGACAGAGTGCAAGTGGGCGAGGGGCCGGGAGAGAAGGAGATACAGAATCCAAAGCAGGCTCCAGGCTCTGAGCTGTCAGCACAGCAGGGCTCGAACTCGCAAGCTGTGAGATCATGACCTGAGCCAAAGCCGGATGCTTAACTGACTGAGCCATCCACGTGCCCCCCAGACTGCGTTTTTAAAATAAATTCTGCACTTGGTTTGTGATGCCATTGTTTTTAAATGAATTTATATATTGATATAATGTCGTTTTTTCTTACAATAACTTGTTCATGATAAAGTAATTTTCATATAAATGTCTACCAACTTTCAATAAACTGAATAATGTATTTGTCTGAAATTTTGTTCCCAACATTTTAGCTTAGTTTCTGTCCAGGACAATTTGCCTAATTCTATTTAGTTATTGGCCCTTTTATTCATATCAGCCACAGAAATGTTATCTCAAGTAAAGCACTCCTCCTCCTTCCTTCATTTGTTCCTTCTTCCCTATATTATTATCTTTTTTTTTTCATTATCTTTCAATCCTGGAAGTAGATTTTATTAGTTTCCTGTGGCTGCTATAACCACAAACTTAGTGAGTTAAAATAATATAAACTTAATATAACAAAATTTGACTGACAGTTCTGGAAGTAAGAGGTCTTAAAAATGACCTGGCAGCAGGGCTATATTCTTTTGGAGGCTCTAAAGGAGAATCCATTCCTTTCCTGTTCTAGCTTCTAAAAACTATCCTCATCTCCTAGCTCATGCCCCCATCCCTAACAATGGCACCACTATGACCTCTGCTTCCATCATCTCCTTCTTATAAGAATCCTTCTGATTATACTGGACTCACCTAGAAAATCCAGAATAGTTTCTCCATCTCAAAATCCTTAGTTTAGTCACAACTTCAGCATTCTCTTTGCCCAGTCAGGTAACATATCCATAGATTCTGGGGATCAGGAAATGGACAACTTTGTAGGGACATTGTTTTAACTACCACATACCTAAAAGGCACCAAATGATCATATCAGAAGGTAACAATTTCTACCAATGTTAACTGCCATTTCAGTGTGACAAATGGTGTAATGGTGTTATAATCATCAGTGCGAAAATAAAAGAAATTTCATTGAAAATGAATTTGAGAAGGGGTGCCTTCTGACTGGGTGGCTCAGTCAGTTAAACATCCAACTCATGATTTTGGGTCAGGTCATGATCTCATGGTTAGTGAGATCATGCCCTGTGTCAGGTTCTATGCTGACAGTGCAAAGCCTGCTTGTGATCTCTCTCTCTCTCTCTCTCTCTCTCTCTCCCTCCCTCTCTCTCTCTCTCCCTCCCTCTCTCTCTCCTTCCCTCCCTCTCTCAAAATAAATAAATAAATATTTAAAAAAATAAAATGGATTTAAGAACTGCTGAAGGGGGAGCTCTCATGTAGGTACCATTGCTGCAGCCTGTATAACCAGCAGGAAGAAAGATAATTATCTTGACAAGGAAGGACATTTTTTACATAGAAATTTCATCTACTGGCTTTGGAAAAAGTAGAAGGATCCCTCTCTGTTACAGCAACACCTCACAAACTACTTCTCACAGCCAACAAGAGATTGTAATACCTCAAACTCTTGTTCTTCTCCAGTGAACTTGTGTTCAAAACAATCTTCTCCAATTTTCTCCTAAAACCTAATAAAAGCTGACCTCCTTTTTGTCTATTTGTGCTTGCCTATGGTTCACCACTGTTTGCATGTCCCTAATTGCAATTGCTCTACTATTCCCAAATAAACTCATTTTGCTAGTAAAATCACTGGCTATTTTATTTTTCAGGTTGACATCAGCAATATTCTCTCAGATGGAAGGAAATGGAAGGCAATCACTTGCCTGGCTCTAGAGAGTCATTGATTCACTTACATAGGAGTCTTATTGAACAATCCTGAGGCAATACAAGAAATAATCTCTCTTCTCAAGAAGCTTAAAACCTACTATCAGTAAAAAGGTATGCAAATAGATAATTATAAGAGAAGGCAAAGTGGTTAGTGCCTTAAGAGTTGAATCAAATGCATCAGCAAGCATAGGATAGAGAGAATACTTCCAATTAGGATTATTGGTAAACACATTATTTTCATTTATTTATTTAGTAAATACCTATATGGCTCTTACTTTGTTCTAGACATTATTCTACATATTTTTCAAAATTTACCCATTTCAGTCTTATAACAATATCCTTCATCTCCCTCTCTCTCTGCCCTTTCCCCACTTATGCACTCTCTCTCTGAAAAGTAAATAGACATTTAAAAAAAGAGGATTTAAAAAAAAAAAGTTTGTGCATGGAGAAACAAGGAGTATTCTGGATGATAAAAGCAGGAAAGCAAAGGACATGACAATTCAGGTGAATATCATAGCTAAATTATCTAGAGTAGTATGAAATATGTAGCTATATATAATTCTGTACCGATATATTTACAGATGAGCTAAATTCCAAACTATTGGATTATGCTAGCTATCTAGAAGCATCGTAAAACTTTGAAATTTCCTTAGTCTGAATTTTGAGTTGGGTACAAACATGAAGCCCATAGAATACTGGTTTGAAGAATTTTGGTTTACTAGCAAATACCTGTCATGTTACTTATATTATTTCAAACCTGAAAATTATTCTCAATTCTTACAATATGTTTTTCTCATCATAAGAATTATTGAATTATATGTAAATTCATATAAACACTATACTGGCAAATAGCTTTAGAATCAGACATACCTGAATTTGGATCACATCTCTACTATTTGCCAGTTGCGTATAACATATTTGTCTCATGAGGGCTTTGTTTTTTCATCTGTAATGTGGAAACAAAAACAATTACTTACTTCTTCGAATGGAAGTTGTAAACATTAAACAGTGCATATTGAAACACATAGCACAGAACCTGGCATCTATTAATTGCTCAGTAACTTTTAGCTGATATTATTACTATAGCCAATTTTTTATAATTTTTATAATGACATAATATGGCAAGGATTGAATTTTAATGTACTAACAACAGAGCTAACTGAAAATTTTCAATATTTAAGAAAGTATATTTTTGAACAATGCTAAGGGAAGAGGCAAAGTACAGCAGTTAGTAAAATAAATTTTTTTCAATTCTTTTTTTTTAATGTTTTATTTATTTCTGAGAGAGAGAGATATAGCATGAGCAGGGGAGGGTCAGAGAGAGAGAGAGAGATACAGAATCTGAAGCAGGCTTCAGGCTCTGAGCTAGCTATCAGCACAGAGCCCGATGCGGGGCTCTAACCCATGAACTGTGAGATCATGACCTGAGCTGAAGTCAGATGCCCAATGGACTGAGCCACCCAGGCGCCCCTAAAATAAATTTTTGAATAAGATACACTTGGTCAGAATTCTGTCTTCATGACATACTATACTTACACCTCTGTGACCCTGAGTATGCCAGTTAGCCTTCTCAGTCTAATCTTGGCATTCAAACAAAATATTAACAATATCATACATTTAATAAATTATACCCATGAAAAATTAATACACTGACATAAATATAGTACATATTCAATAAATACAAACTTTGTGTTTAATAATTCTAATTGGGCTATTATTTTTTCCTTCTAAATGTTATTTGTGATAAAATCTTCAAATGTGACAACACAAAGACTGAAGGATAGCAAATTATTGGCACATCAGTACTTGATCAAGAATTTGCTAATGATTTTAAGATAACATATTATTTAGTTATTTTACATTGGACCATAATAGTTTTTGACAAAGATAAATTGTGTCTTATGGGTTTTTTTCCCACTACATAGGTTTATCCCTAATTAACCCATTTGTTTTTTATAAAAGCAAATTTATCATTGTTTTAAGACAACTGCGTTTCCAAAAAATACAATCTGAAAATAGTATGGTATCCAATTTTGTTGAAATTAGATTTTTAGAATTTATTTAGACAGTCTAATTAATAGTTGCTGATTGAATCAAAGATATCAGTTTGGAAAATTTAGCATATTCCCCGGCATCTGTTCTTGGGTAATTATTTACTGAATCTGCACTTTTATAGCAGGAGGGGCAAGTATCATAAAGTTAATTGATAAATTAAGCATTTCCACCAGCAAGAAAGAGCTGATTTTACAACTGCAATGGGTCTGAAAATTTTAAAGAAAATACTCAGGCAGTCTCAGATTTATGATTTATGATGGGGTTACATCCTGGTAAGTCCATCATAAGTTGGAAATATCATAAATCAAAAATGCTTTTAAGACACCTAACCTAGTCAACATCATGGCTTAGCCTAGCCTACCTTAAGCATGCTCAGAACACTTATATTAGTCTACTAGTTGGGCAAAATTACCTAACACCAACCTATTTTTTAATAAAGTGTTGAATATTTCATGTAATTTACTGAACACTGTGCTGAAAGTGAAAAACAGAATAGCGGAGCAGGCATGAATGGTTTAAGTGTAATTGTTATTTATCCTTGTGATCACGTGGCTAACTGGGAGCTGTGGCTGCCACTGTCTAGCATCACAAGAGAGGAAGGTCCTACATATCACTAGCACAGGAAAGGGTCAAAATTCAAGGATAGTTCCTACTGAATGCTTATTGCTTTTGTACCATCCTGAAGACAAATAAATCATAGGTTAAACTATTATAAGTTGGGGCTCATCTGTATACAGCCTCCCTAATACCAATAATTTTGGCTAGCACTTCCTGAGACCTTCTAGTGCCAAACACTTTACAAGTACCACATTTAACTGACACATTAAAGCTTATGTGTAGATTGTTTATTCCCCACTTCTATTTTTCAGATGAGTATACTAAAGTTTATCTGAGTTAAAATTTTTGCTCAAGTCATATCATTGATAATTGGAAGATCTAAAACTTGAATTCAGGTATAGCCACCTCTCAATCTCATATTTCTAACCATTCTATTTTTAATATCTTTACAGATAATCACAGAAAATAATAACTCTAAAGGTAATAACAAGAAATATCTGCTTTGGTGTGCTGTTAATAAATGTTACTTTTATCTTACAAAGCATATCATACAATGTTCTTGTTGGGCTGGCTGAGAGGCGGGGCAGAGACGCCACAGAATGGCAGACCTTAAGATGGCTGACCTTCCCATCACTACATCAGTGATGGTTACTACATTGGTGGGAAACAGAAATTTAAACCTTCCAATCCTCGACTTTCCAGTCAAGAGACTGACCCTGTTCTCTGAACCCCCACTAACAGTCTATAAACCCCACCACCACCCAGCCAGGCCGCGACTTCCCTGGCTCCCTTTCTTGAGTCACAGAACCTCGCCCGAGGGTGCATACAATAAAACTCCTTCTGCGGAGCCTTTTGCCTTGGAATCTTTTTTCACTCAAAAACCTTACAGTTCTTTTACTTTTACCCTTGCCACCTTCTTCATCATTAGGATTCCCTCCTCATTGTTGTAGGCTGGGCTCCTGTATTCCTCTCAACTCCTCAGCCTCTGAGCCATGGCAGACCCATCTCATTTATCGTCTTGCCTGACCCCCTTTACTCTTTGACTGCTTCTCTACTGTCCTAAATGTCTGGAGTAAGATGTTCTGGGAGAGAAGACCAGAATAAGTAATTCCCACTTTCTTCATTGCAAGATCCAAAGCACTAATTTTGGATGCTACATAGCAACTTTGATAAAATGATTAATATGTCTTGTCTGGGATTTTTCTGTGAAAAGTAGATTAAGAATAAATTTATTTCCTATATTTACATACACATAACATCTCTGCTTTTTAAGAAATTATTTTTAATGTTTATTTGTTTTTGAAAGAGAAAGAGAGAGAGAGAGAGAGAGAGAGAGAGAGCACGTGAGCAGGGGAGGGGCAGAGAGAGAGGGAGACAGAGAATCCCAAACAGGCTCTGTGCTGTCAGCACAGAGCTCCACATGGGGCTTGAACTGCAAACTGTGAGATCATAACCTTAGCCAAAACCAAGAGTTGGACCCTAAACCGACTAAGCCACCCAGGCCCCTTCAATAAATTCTTACCACTTTCAACATATGTTTATATGTTGAAAACATATGGAATTAATATGTTTTAGTTCCAACATATAATTAAAGTAGAATCAAAGGAGGGAGATTTTAAAATTCTATCCAGAGTCTCAATATTGAATGCAATGTGTTTGTAACATATGGATGGAGAGGTTTTAGTGTCAGGATAGCCTCAAGTTAGCTATGAATCCTGAAAAAAAAATTGATTAATCCTTTTGGATTTCTAAATCCTTATCAGCAGAATGAGGTATTTTTGCAACAGAAGAATTCAGTAGTCTTCTGTTACCTATATTTGGTATATCTAGAATAACTGAATTTTTAAGATTAGGCAGGAAACAACTCCTAGATAAAAAATCAAAACTATACCATAACAAAGAAAAGATTTGCAAATAAAAATCAGGACAAAATAAAAATGTTAAGATTCATACCATAGTTGTGCCACAAAAAATCTCCAAACTTTGTCAAAAGAAAACTTACCAGATTGGATATATTTATTCAAAACTCATTGAATATAGCTACTGGGAATCAGGTAGGCATACAGAACAAAAGATTAGACTAGCGTTCTCGAACTGGGGGCTACTTAAACCTCCAGGGACATTTGGGAATTTCTTGAGACACTTTTGGGGTGTCATCACTGAGAGAGTGCTAATAGAATCTAGTGGATAGAGGCCAGGGTGCTGCTCAGCATCTGACAATGCCCAGGACAGTCCCTTCCCACCTAAAAGGAATTACACAGCTTCAAATATTAATAGTGCCAATGTTGAGAAATCTTGAACTACATCAAGATAAAATATCCTAATGAGTAAACAGTTTACAAAACATAGAACTTCTACCAGCCAATGCAATGCAACAAAACCAAGAACTCCAACAAGGTAAAAGAGCTACTATTAGCTCTTATTTTTTTTTTTTACTATTCTTTTTTACTTATTCTTACTTTTTAAATTATCTTTTTTTTTTAAATTTTTTGAGAGAGAGAGCAAGCAGGGGAGGGGAAGAGGGAAAGGGAGAGAGAGAATATTAAGCAGGCTCCATGCCCAGCACAAGGCTCAGTCTCACAACTGTGGTATCATGATCTGAGCCAAAATCAAGAGTCAGATTCTCAATCAACTGAGCCTCTCCCCTGCCAGTTTCCCCTATTTTTAAATACTTTCCTCTTAGATTGCTTTAAATTATTTAGGTTACTTGTTTATTTTTAAATAAAACTGGATTTATCAAACACTTCTATCCCTCCATCCTCCTCAACTATTTGTAAGTATGATTTCATTACATATTTTTCAAGAGAAATCAATGACTAAATGGTGGTGGTGCAATGTGATGGTGGTGGTGCAATGGGATGAGAGAAAATAAACTGAATTGTGTGAGGAGGGATCTGTGTGGAGAAGTAAAAAGGAAAAAGAAACAAATTAAAGACTAATCAACTGAGGTAAGCAATAGAGAGGCATTGGCATTTCAAACAAAAAGAGTAGGGAATCTCCTAGTTTTGATTTGTCTGTGTGTTTACTATTATTAAATTGCTACTACTTATCCAAATATATACATAGATCTTTTGACCAAGAGTAATATTTTTATTATAACTATGAACACTAAAGAGTAATAGCATGAGCCTCAAGTAGAACTAGTCTCAATATTATAAGTGCTATTCACTATTATTAGCTATCATGTTTTTATGTCAAATTCTTAATTTACTCAACAGTAACATGGTGCAAATAATATTATGTACTTCATAGGGTTTTGAGGATTAAATTATATAATACAAAAGACATTTGTTTTAATACTTATCTTATTCTTTATGCTCATTAAATATTAGATGTTATAAATTTAGACAATGGTGTTTATTTTATGATAATGATCTATGAGGTTGTGGTATATGATGTGACACTAAGGGTGAATAGAAATGGCCAGTAGGAAGAATGAGTTCAATCTGGCCAGGAAAGCATGTTATATGAAATAGAAAGTGGACTAGTCTAGAGAAATAAATGGTTGTGACAAGATCGATATGATATCAAAATTGCAGCAAGTCCAGGAGTCTTCTAAGAAAGATTATTAGTTGCTTACCAAAGGACTAATTACCTAAGAGATTATGTAACTATAGATTTCATGAGCTAAAAACTCCATGTCAAGTCTAAAGAAAAAAAAAATGCAAGTTTTCTTTATCTTCCCATTGCAACCTCTGCAAACCTATGTATTAAGGAGATCAAAACACAACTGGCTCACCTTGTTACTGATTAAAGAACCATTAGGGGAGCCGGTGCAATGATCTTTAGGGACAGAGGAAACATTAGATCCTACCTGTAGGCTAAGAATACTCATCTCATTCTAGAATTACTAGTGGAAAAGAAATATTGAGACATAGAGTGCTAGAGAAAGAACAGGAGCCTAGATCATAAAGAAACCAAAATAAATTGTTCTACAGTTATTAAAATACTTTTCTATTATGTGATTTAAAAAGGAATTCGTTTGCGTGTTGGCAGGAGTTATATGGGAATTCTCTGTACTTTCTGTTCAATTTTACTATGAACCTAAAACTGCTATAAAAATAAAATCTAGGGGCACCAAGGCAGCTCAGTTGGTTAAGCATCTATGGTTCAGGTCATGATCTCACAGATCATGGGTTTGAGCCCTGCATCAGGCTCTGTACGTGGAGACTGCTTCAGATTCTGCATCTACCTCACTCTCTGCCTCTCCCCTGCTCCCTCTCTGTCTCTCAAAAACGCATAAAATTTAAAAAAATAAAATACATTTAAGAAAATGAATTCATATGATTATCTACCTATCTATCTGAGAAACTATTTAGGAAGTTGGATTTAAAAAAATTTTTATGTTACTAATTTTTTAAAGTTTTTTTAAAGTAATCTCTACTCCCAATGTGGGGCTCAAACCCACAACCTGGAGATTGAGTTGCATACTACACTGACTGAGCCAGTTAGGCACCCCAGAAATTGGTTTTTTAATATAGAAGAAAACATTCATTAATTACTAAAAATTATCATTATGTTGTATGTCTACTATGTGACATTAATTCTACATACCTTATTCTTAACTTTCACAAAAACCTTGAAATATTGCTAATATTTCCTTTAAAAGATGAAATAAATAGATTATGTTGTCAAAGTTCACATTACTAATACATGTCAGAGCTATAATTAGAACCCAGGTCTCCAAATGCCTTTCTTTAATACTTTCCACTAGACTATGTTACCTTAATTGGGTCCAATTAATACATAATTTTCTTCAGAAGATGGCAGCAACAGATGCATATAGAAAAGGAAGGCTATTTTCATCTTTTTTCAATACCCAAAGAACAAACAATAGAAAAAGCTGGCTAAGTTTAATAAAGTTGAAAGCACACTAGTATTTTTAATGGAATTTTATGTTTTTTATTTTCTTTCAAACGTTTAAAAATGTAAAAGCCTTTCTTAGCTCAAAGGCTGTGCAAAAACAGGTGGTGAGCTTGATTTGGCACAAGCACTGTAGTTTTCCCACTCCTGAATTAAAATAATATGCCAGTACTGACAGTTCTTTAATCCCTCATATAGTTTTTTTTTCCACATAATTTACTGAGTTGACTTAGATAAAATAAAATTAATCATTTTGAAGAGGACAAATCAATGGCAGTTAGTATATTCATGATGTTGCACAATACCACCTCTATCTAGTTCAAAAACATTTCCATTACTCCAAAGTAAAACACTTTACCTATCAAGTAATTTTTTTTCAATTCCCCCTTCTACCTAGTCCATGCCAACCATCAATCTGTGTTCTATCTTTACATATTTATCTATTCTGGATAGTGCCTATAAGTAGAATAATACAATATGTGACATTTTATGTCTGGTTCTTTCACTCTGCAAAATGTTTTCAAGGTTCATCTATGTTGTAGAATGTATCTGAATTTCTGTTTTTCTTTATGGCTATATAATACTCAATTGTATGTATATATCTTATATTATTTATCCATTCACCTGTTGATTAATCTGGCTGTTTCCACCTTTTGGCTATTGTGAATATTACTGTTATGAACATGCATTACATTTACTTGTCTGAGTACCTGTTTTCAATTATTTTGGTATATACCGAGGAACAGAATTGCAGAGTGAAGTGATAGTTCTAAATTTAACTTTTGAGGAAACCATTAAACTTTTTCAAAGCAGCTGAATCATTTTCAATTCCAACAAGCAACATACAAAGGCTTTAATTTCTCCATATGTTCATAATTGTTGCTATTTTCTATTTTTACAATTATTGTATACTAGTGAATGTGAAGTGATGCCTCATTGTGCTTTTGGTTTGCATTTTAATAATGACTAATGATATTGAGCATTTTTTCACATACTTGTTGGTCATTTATATATTTTCTTTTGAAAAATGGCTATCGAAGTCTGCCCATTTTTTAATTGGGTAGTTTATCTTTTTGTTGTTCTAAGTGTTCTTTACATATTTTGAATACTTGTCCTTTAACAGGTATGTGAGTTGATATTTTCTCTTATTCTGCATACTGTCTTTTCTCTTGCTTGGTAATGTCATTTGATACACAAAGGTTTTAATTTTGATGAAGTCTAAGGTATTTACTTTGTCTTTTATTGCTCATGCTTTTGGTGTTCTAGCTAAGAATCCATTGTTAAGTGCCAGATCATGAAGATTTACCCCTGTATTTTCTTTAAAGAGTTTTATGGATTTAGCTTTTTATATTTAGGTCTTTGATGAAGTTCAAATTAATTTTTGTATATAGGATGAAGTAGGAATTTAACTTCATTTTTATGTAAATTAATATCCACTTGTCCCAGAATCATTGTTGAAAAGACTATTCAAGATTAATTGATTGACCACAGATGTATAGGTTTTTAGCTGTAATCTAAATTCTATTCCATTGGTCTACATGTCTATATTTATGCCAGTATCACATTGTTTTGATTACTGTAAATTTATAGTGAGGTTTGAAATTGGAAAGGATGACATTTGTTATTCTTTGTGAAGTTTGTTTTGGCTATTAAGGGTCCCCAGAAATACAAAAGAATTTGAAGAGTTTTTCAATTTCTGCAAAAAAAAAGGAGGGGGCTATTGTAATTTTGATAGAGACTGCATTGAACCTGCAGATCATTTTGGGTAGTACTGACATCCTAACAATATTAAGTCATACAATTAATGAATAGAGAATGGATTTTTATTTATTTAAGTATTTCATTTCTTTCAGTAATATTTTTTTGGTTTTCATTGAATGAGTCTTTCAACCACTTAGTAAACCTTTCCTAAATATTTCATTATTTGGATGTATTATATATTAAATTGTTTTCTTAATTTCCTTTTGGATTAGTCATTGCTGATGTAGAAAAACAATTGATTTTTGTGTGTTTATCTTGTACCCTACAATTTTGCTGTGTTTATTAGCTCTAGTTGCTTTATTACTTGGGATTTCTACAAATAGGATCATGTCGTCTATAGACAGAGGTAGTTTTATTGATTCTTTTCAAGTATAGATGCCTTATATTTCCTTTATTATCTAATGATTCTAGATAGAACTTCCAGTATAATACTGAATGGCAGCGGTGAAAAGTGGGCATCTTTCTCCTGTTTCCAGTATTAGGGGAAGAGCTACTCTGTTCCTACATAGTTGTGTAACCTCTATATGCTGTCACAAATTATACCTGCATAGATTGTATGGTCAACAACATAGATTTATCATTATTTTTATGCATTTTTTTCTTAAATCATGTAGAAAATGTAAAGTGGGGGGCGCCTGGGTGGCTTAGTCGGTTAAGCGTCCGACTTTCGCTTAGGTCATGATCTCGCGGTTCGTGGGTTCGAGCCCCGCGTCGGGCTCTGTGCTGACTGCCAGCTCAGAGCCTGGAGCCTGTTTCAGTCTGTGACTCCCTCTCTCTCTGACCCTCCCCTGCTCACGCTGTCTCTCTCTCTCCTAGAAATAAATAAAACATTAAAAAAAAAAAAAGAAAATGTAAAGTGGATTTAACAACCAAAAACAGTGTCACTAATAATGGGTTTTATGTATGCTCATGTAGTTACCTTTACTAGAGAGTTTTATATTTTCATTCAGCTTCCAGGGTCTCTCTCAGGTCCTTTTATATCAACCAAAAGTACTCCCTTTAACATTTCATATAGGGCTTCACTGCTGGTAATGAACTCTGCCAGATTTTGTTTATCTGGAAATATCTTAATATATCCTTGATTTTAAAAAATATCCTTAATTTTTGACAGACATAGAATTCTTGTTTGACAGTTATTTTTTCTTTCAGCACTTTAAATATGTCATCTCATTGCTTTTTTTTCCTTATGGTTTCTAATAAGAAATCAGCTGTTAACCTTACTGAGGATCCCTTCTACATAATGAATTTTCACTTGCTTTCAAAATTATTTTCCTTACCTTTCACAAGTTTGATTATTATGTGTTGGTACGAGTCTTTGAATTTATCCTATTCAGAGTTTACTGAGCTTCTTGGATGATGTGTATATTCATGTATTTCATCAAATATGGAAAGTTTTTAACCATTATTTCTTCAAATATACTTTCTGTCACTTTCCCTCTTCTCCTTTTGGACTCCACAATGCATGTGTTCATGATTTAATAGTGTTCAACAGGTCCCCTTAGACTTTGTTCATTTGTTTTATTCTTTTTTTCTCTTCAGAACTCAATGATTTCAATTTCCTATTTTTATAACAACTGATTCCGTTTTCTCTCTGTTCAAATATGAAGTTAAATACTACTAGATGAAAGATAATTATGTTTTCATCTTTAGAATTTCTATTTAGTTCTTTTATAGGTTTTATTTCTTTATAATATTCTCATATTCTCTTTATATTTTCACGTCACTTTTTCTTAGTTACCTTGTATTCTTTATGGATGGTATCCTTTAGATTTTGAGTATATTTAACCCAATTGGTTTAAAATCTTTGTCCATAATTCCAATATTGGGCTTCCTCAGATGTGGTTTGTGTTAATTTGCTTTTTCCTGTGAATGGGCCACACTTTCCTGTTCATTTGCATGCCATACGATTCATTGTTATTGAAAACTGGGTATTTAAATATCATATGACAGTAATTCTGAAAATAAGATTTTGCCCCTTTCCAGGATTTGCTTTTATTGTTGTTGTTTAAAGCTGAAGTAATTTGTATATTTAGTAACGATTCCAAATTGTTTTTGCAAAGAATTTATTCTTTTCCATGTGTGGTCACTGAAGTTTCTGTTGTTTAGCTTGTGTCAGCTACTGTTTTTACAGGTATTTCCTTGAATGATGGGAGATATAAACAAACACACACACAATAACAAAATAACCTCTACCAGTCTTTACAGAATGCCTTTGTTTTGGGCCAGGCCTTTAAGACATAGGCAGACTATTTATAACTCTGCTTAGCCTTCACTTCTTCCTTGCACTGGAACTACAAATCATCCAGAGGTGAAAGCTTAGGGTCTTTTCAGGTCTTTTTGTAAGCATGTGTCGTTCCCTGGGCATGCACAGATCTTTCTAAATTTCTCAGATACATGGGAGATATTTGAATGCCCTAATTTTCCAAAGAAACTGTTATTTTTCGTCCTAGACTTGAGATAGTCTACTGGATGTCTCAGCCATATCTTTTGTTCCAGGAGGCTGTGGATTTTTCATTTACCTTAAATTTTTTTTCATGCAACGTCTGCCACTTTTATACCTGACTAAATTCCATATTAGGTGGAACAAAGATAAGTGCCTACATCAGTCCTTCAGGTATCCCTGCCAGTAGGTTAGAATGGACAAACACAATAATCTGTAAATAAGTCTTGTGTGATGAGCATTGGGTTTACACGTAAATGATGAATCACTAAATTCTACACCTGAAAACAATTTCACCATATATGTTAACTAACCAGAATTTAAATAAAAACTTGAAAAAAAAAGTCTTTTCTGCTGTTTCTAGAACCAGAGACCAGGGTACCATACTGGGAATGCAGGCCATAGTCTTCAAGACCACTGTTGAGTGATGCACGAGGTAGCATAAAGGCAATTAAAAATACCACTAACTTTCCTGCCATTTTCTAAGTTTTTTTTTTTTTTAATCTAGTATTAGCGTGGGTAATATAAATCTTTGACTGCTTCCCAGAGTTCTGAAAAACTTATTTGACCTTTTTTGCATACTTTTCTATGTTTCTGTGGGAGATGCTGGTTTGAAGGAGCTGTTTACTCTGCCATTTTGTTGGCATCATTCTTCTAGACTTGGTGTTCTGAAAATAAATTGTCATATACTGTAAGCAGGGTAAGATGATGTCATTTCTTTTTTTTATTGTTTTCAAATTCTCTTAAGTAATCTAGGAACATTGTGGGTAACAGTATATACTTATTTAGCCTTTATCATATTGACCAATACAGATGAGCATGGGCATAATTATGTTTACATCAATAGTAATTAAATAGTATTACACATGTCTTGACTTTCAGTATAATTCTGTTTATGAAATAACTTTTGTGGTCTTAGGTTTTGAATAAACTCAGCATTTTAGTGCTCAGCATGGTTTTTCAACGTTCTTCAATTATAGTGCAAAGAACATACCAGAAAATAATTTTCTTATTTAATTAATCATTTTCCAAAGCATGATCATTTCTGAACTTCAATCTGTTTTTATAAAAATTACCAAGAAGTCTTTATTACCTATTTCTCCTAAGAATAAGAGCTACTTTAAGGTGCTCAGTTGGTTGAACATCCAACTTTGGCTCAGGTCATGCATGATCTTGAAGATTATGGGTTCGAGCCCCACATCGGGCTCTGTGCTGATAGCTCAGAGCCTGGAGCCTGCTTCAGATTCCCTCTCTCGCTCTCTCTGCTTCTCCCCCCACTAGTACTCTGTCTCAAAAATAAATGAACATTTAAAAAAAGAGCTGTTTTATTTATTTAATTTTTTTTTATTATTTTTTTTTAATTTATGTTTTATTTATTTCTAGGAGAGAGAGAGACAGCATGAGCAGGAGAGGGTCAGAGAGAGAGGGAGTCACAGACCAAAAGAGGCTCCAGGCGCTGAGCCGGCAGTCAGCACAGAGCCCGACGCGGGGCTCGAACCCACGAACCGCAAGATCATGACCCAAGCGAAAGTCAGATGCTTAACCGACTAAGCCACCCAGGCGCCCCAAAAAAGAGCTGTTTAAAATGAAGTAAGCAAGAAGGTATATTGAAAAATATATGACATTTAAGTATTAATCCAGATATGATTTAATCCATTTAAACATTTATAAATGGCATAGTCTTTCCCACCACATCTGCAGGCCCCTATAGCAAAGTTCTAATCAGTCATTTGAATGATCTGCCACAGTTCTAAATCAATTCTAAAAAGTACTAGTGGAAAGTGGCATAAAGAACTTAGAGAATAGCAATGCCAATGGCCATGTCATATCAGCACATCTGGGGACAAGGGGTTGAGAGAAAGACTAATAAACCTCTTTCCAGAGGTAAATATATCAGCATGAACAAAGAATAGCAGAATCATTTTTTTTCTAAGAAATTATAAGACTAAAGTTTTGTGAGACTTTAAGTTTACTAAGTTAGAGTATTCAATATTCAGTATGGTAGATAGAATTGTAGCTTCAAAATGTTATTTTTAGTTTCGGTTCAAAATTAGAATAAAGCTCCAAGAGCTCCTTTGTATGCAGATGAATGTCCCAGAAAAATTGTATCACATTTATAAATATCATTATCCTTATATTTTTATATTACACTTTTGATTTTACCATTTCAAGAAATTTTCTGAGAAATTTTACAATATGGAAAAGCCACTGGTTGCTATGGGAATATAACCACTTTCTTCTGCCTTGTGTTGCTCAAAAATGTTTTTGACTTTCCTAATCATTTAAACAATAAATTATATTTTAAAGATTTCTAAATTTTTCTATATTTATATGTAAATATATATATTTATGTATAAAATATATTTAAGGATTTCTGCATATACATATGTTTATACATTGGAGCTTTAACCTATACTTAATAGTTTGAATAAAAAATTAATTTTTATGAACTTTGATTGAGAAGACAGTAAGGCTATTTACAATATATAATTACTATTATTATTTCAGTTCTCATTCCTAGGAGTGTTATTTTCTTTACTTAAGACCTTACAAAAGAGTTGTAGATTATACATACTTCCCGATTCTATGTGTCTGTGAATACACAGTGACCAATACAAAGCATGAGGTAAGTGATGGAATATCTGTCAAAAGCAGCTGTTGTGCTTCATGATGGAAAATATCATGTTCTGTAATATTGGAGGAAACTTTTTAACGACTGATACTTAAACTATTTTGAGAGGACCAGAGTAGTCTAAATGCCTGGATGTTCATCCTTACATAGATGAGGCTCTCAGGGCTGGGTGCAGACACGTTATTTGACCATGATCGGTAGTTAGACATCCAGTGCAGAAAGTAAACTGTCCTTAGGAGTTGAAGCTTCAAAAGTGTGATTCAAAGATAACTGAATCTCATAAATCCTTGTTCCTACAGCAGTTTTTCTGTGTTTTGAAAGAAATAACTCTTACTGGGGCACCTGGGTGTCTCAGTCGGTTAAGCATCTAGATGAATCTTAGTTTCAGCTTAGATCATGATCTCATGGTTTGGCTTATGAGATCAAGCCCTGCATTAGGCTCTGTGCTTTCAGCTTTTCTCTCTCTGCCCTTCCCTGTATGCTCTCTTATTCTCTCTAAAAATACATAAACTTAAAAATTTTTTTTTTTTTTTACTTATTTCTAGGAGAGAGAGAGACAGCGTGAGCAGGGGAGGGTCAGAGAGAGAGGGAGTCACAGACCGAAACAGGCTCCAGGCTCTGACCTGGCAGTCAGCACAGAGCCCGAAGTGGGGCTCAAACCCACGAACCACGAGATCATGACGTAAGCGAAAGTCGGACGCTTAACCGACTAAGCCACCCAGGCGACCCTAAAAACTTTTTTTAAATAAAAGAGGTAACCATCAGATTGTACAAAAGTTTTGAGTTATCCTGAAATAAAATATGAATTATATTTACATTTAATATAAACATATAAGAACTTACACATGAAGTATTTATGATATCTATGTATACGTGCAGCTTAATTTATATAAAATACAAAAACTACCTCAAAGAAGTGCAACCCAAAATCTAGATAAGTTTAGTAAATTGCTGTGGGAAAAAGCTAGAAAACACATGGTAGTATATATACATAGGGATGCATGTGTCCCTATGAATCAGCACTTTTGTATCCTTCAGATAAATACCTAGTAGTGCAATTGTGATGGACCACTGGACTCTATTCCTGAAGCCAAGACTACACAGTATGTTAACCAACTTGAATTTAAATTAAAATAAAAAATAGAAAAAAAAAGATAGCATATAAGGCTCCTTTTTCTAGGATGACAAGTTTACCTCAAATACTATTTTTAAAAAGTAGAACTTAGAAACAAGAAAACTAGTAGAGCAAAGTAGGAGGATGAAGACAGAACATACTGCAGAATAAACAACTGTAGCACCAAGACAAAACATAAGAAAACTTAAAAAATTTTCAAATTCGGTGCACCTGCGTGGCTCTGTTGGTTAAATATATGACTTTGGCTCAGGTCATGATTTCGCAGGTCCTATGTTCAAGCCCCGTGTTGCGCTTTATGCTGACAGCCTGGAGCCTGGAATCTGCTTAGAATTCTGTGTCTTCCTCTCTCTCTGCCTCCTACTCACACTTCATCTCTGTTTCAAGAATAAATAAATATTAAAAGTTTTTTTTAATTTTAAATTCACAAAATGGATGAAATACCTAAACATTAGACAGGAAGTCATCAAAATTCTAGAGGAGAAAGCAGACAAAAACCTATTTGACCTCGGCTGCAGCAACTTCTTACTCAACAATTCTCTGAAGGCAAGGGAAACAAAAGCAAAAATGAACTATTGGGATCTCATCAAAATAAAAAAGCTTCTGCATAGTGAAGGAAGCAATCAGCAAAACTGAATGGCAACATATGGAATGGGAAAAGATATTTGTAAATGACATATCAGATAAAGGGCTAGTATCCAAAATCTATAAAGAACTTATCAAACTCAACACCCGAAAAACAAATAATCCAATGAAGAAATGGGCAAAAGACCTGAATAGAAACTTCTCCAAAGAAGATATCCAGATGGCCAAGCGACGTATGAAAAAATGCTCAACATCATTCATCATCGGGGAAATACAAATCAAAATCACGAGATACCACCTCACACATGTCAGAATGGCTAACATTAGTAACTCAGGCAACAATAGATGTTGGCAAGGATGTGGAGAAAGAGTATCTCTTTTGCACTGATGGTGGGAAATGTAAACCGATGTGGCCACTCTGGAAAACAGTATGGAGGTTCCTCAAGAAATTAAAAATAGAACTACCCTGTAACCCAGCAATTACACTATTAGGTATTTGTACAAAGAATACAGGTGTGGTGTTTCAAAGGGGCACATGCACCCCAATGTTTATAGCAGTGCTATCAATAATAGCAGAGTATGGAATGAGCCCACATGTCTATCAGTGGGTGAATGGAAAAAGAAGATATAGTGGATATATATATACAATGTAGTATTACTCAGCAATCAAAAAAGATGAAATCATGCCATTTGCAACCAAGTGAATGGAACTAGAGGGTATTATGCTAAGCAAAATTAGAAAGACAAATTTCATATAACTTCACTCATATGAGGACTTTAAGACACCAAATATATGAACATAAGGAAAAGGAAGTGAAAATAATATAAAAACAGGGAGGGGGAGAAAACATAAAAGGCTTTTAAATATAGAGAACAAACAGAGGGTTGCTGGAGGGATTGTGGGAGGGGGGATGGGCTAATTGGCTAAGGGGCATCAAGGAATCTACTCCCGAAATCATTGTTGGAGTATATGCTAACTTGAGTGTAAATTTAAAAATAAATAAATAATATTAATTTATAAATATAATTATTAATAAATAATTATATAATTTAATTTAATTTAAAAAATTCTAGTTCAAAATCTACGTAAAAACATTCTTCCCTCCCCCAGTTCTCTGAATTTTCCTTCATCCATTAATTGCTCCTCTAATTGCTGGGTATTAAAAAAATATTGAATTTTGAATTCACTTTTAAATTCCAACACAGTTTATGATTAAAACACAAGGAAAACACAAACAAGCCCTTTGTTTGCAGTACATTTTAATTTGTGTCGGCAGCCCATTGCTATTTTAAGCAGCAGGGATGGACTATAGAGGCAATGAAGTAGAATTGATGTATTTGTAAGTGTGAGTTAAATTGTTCCCTAAACAAAGTTCAACAATATAAATCTTCAACTATAGTTTAATGATTGGTAGTTTCATGAGTGTCAAGTGGATTCATATAAAATATCAATTTAGTCTTACTCTCCCATCTCTCTTGCCAATCATAGACTAATATATTGTAGTTATAGTCCTCTTGGAGTATATAGTAAGTTTTAGATGTGATGATAATACTTCATGTCCATTGCAAGAATCAAAAGCTATAAATTTATTAAAAAGAATACTGGGCTGTAGAAACAATGAGATTCTAATCCTGACTTTTTAACTAACTCTGATTGATGCTTTTATATAATTAATTTAGCCCCTTAGCCCCAAATATTTCTTCTGTAGTCCCTGTTTTTCTGAAGATTTCATGGGTCCACAGTGAACTGAATAACATGAGGGCAATATGGTAATATTTTCATAAACTGCAACAAAATACTAACATTTATCTTTTTAATATCTGTTCTGAGTCAGCCTCTGTGTTACAAAATATTAATAATGGTAATAGTTGGTAGGATATTTTTTGATATTAATATGATTTCTTGATACAATTTATTTTTTTTAATTTGAGAGAGAGAGAGAGAGAGAGAATCTCAGCATGGAGCTCAATGTGAGGCTCAATCCTCCAACCCTGGGATCATGACGCGAGCCAAAATCAAGAGTTGGATGCTCAGCCAAGCCTCTGAAATTCCCCTCTTGATACAATTTTTTAAAAATGTGAATATTATGTTAGTTTCTCTCTCTTTTACATTCACACATGTAAACATTTGTTCACCTTTATATATACATAAGCATTTCATATAAAACATATGCACACATATGTGTGCATGTATATATTTTGTTACATATATTTTTGTTTTATATATATGTATTTATTTTGTTGTCATCAAATTCTTGCCATAAATATCTTAGGAAATCTTTTCACTTTCTTTTTGTAAATAAGGAAACTTTTGGTTGGTTTATTAACTCATTTTGGATTTCACTATTTCTATTTTAAGATGTTCCTTACTTCATATTACATCTGCCCCTAAGACAAAAAAACTTTAATGTTACTATAATGATTATTATTTTTTAAGCAGTAAGATTTAGAAAATTCTACAAAAATATTTACTAGATTAACAGATTTTATTCTCAATCACCAATTACCCATTTTCTGGGTAAATTGATGGTTCTAGAATAATTTGATGATTGACCCATTCCAGCATATCAATTCCCCTTCTAACAACATGAATTTTAAAAGGTCAACACCATTCTTGTGAAATAACAAGTGCCAGGTGAAGCATACAAATAGAAGGATTGTAACAAAAAGTTTTCAGTCTCAAGTTCCCAAGATTTTCCATTGTTTAGTTTAATTCGGATCACATATCTGCATCCCCTTAAAGTTTTAGTTGGTTGAATCAATTCTGTAAACTAACAGGAAAAGGATCGGGTCAATTACATCCAGAGACGCCTGACCCTCATTTCTTCTCTGTGTCCAAAATCAAGCAATGCATAATCATAATATAAGTTGGAGGGCCAGGTTTTGAAAACTGCAACCCTACTATGGTGTCAGTATATTCAACAATGTCTGCAGTTACTTCAGGAACACCACTCACCATGAAATGTAAATATCTGAAGAAACCCAAATGACCAGAAAATATCTATTGCATATATTCCATTGTGTTAAGTCACCAAGGAAGAGATGAATAAAAAATACAGTTCATAGAAAATTCAGGTATTTCTTTGAAGGGTAAGCAGTGACTAACAGGGATATAATTATTTTGAAGATTCTTGATATTTTATGTGGTTCTCTTCTCATATATTTCAAAACACAGCTATTTATAATGCTTCTAATCTTATAGGTGCAGTACATTGTGACCCTGAAATATTGTCAGTTTCAACAAATGTGTAAACAAATAAGTTAATGTTTATTGACATTGAAAACATCAGTAACTCACTGTGGGTGTGCTTTTATTTCCACAAATTATAAAAGGCATCAAAAGGTTACATATGTAATAAAAAAACATTTCATACATATTACCCAGGTCATATTATTGTTGAACATGTCTACTTCCTATTTCTTTGCTACATTTTTTTTTGTTTTAACTGTTTTGCATGACAGTCTTGAGAATTGAAATTCTTTCTAATCAGGACTTCCAGATCCCAAGAAGTAAAGTTACTGAATAATAATAACAGAGTTAGAAAAATAAATGGCATTGTTGGCCTTTCATCTTGTTGGTAGGTTAACTATGACCATAAATTCTTTGTTACTCTTCCTTATGAGAAGTACAGTTTAATTCTGAACTGGCCTTAAGGACTTGCTTGGCCAATATAGTCAGACAATGTGATAATGTGACAATGTGATATTCTGAGACTCCTAAACCTACATTATAGAAAGTCTTATATCTGAGTTTCTTGAAGCATGTGTTCTAGAGAAAGCTAACAACCATGTAACAAGTCTGAAAACTTTATGTTTGAGAAGCCAGGCATGTGAAAAGGGACCTTATATAGTGTGATGTCAGAAGAAGAGAAAAAGACGGGAAGGGAGCAGATCTTTAAATTGCCAGATAAGTGAGTGAAGACTTCCCAAATTTTGAATCCAGAAATTTGTTAGCAAAATAACATGATTATTTTAAGCCACTAGTAGTTTGTTTTGCAGCAACAGGTAACCAGAACAGGCTTCATAATCCTAAACCCTTACTTGGGTTTCATCCTGGTCTTGCAAACTAGTCAACACTATGGGAATCATATAAAGTTAGAGAAAAGGGTGTTTACTGTTCAAGTTGTTCAACGCTTAATAGATAAGAATGAGATCAAGATAAGTGAAGTGACTTAAACATGTCCACACATTTGGTGACTACCAGATCTGGAGCTAAAACCACAGATTCCTGAGTCTGGCAGACCTATTTCCATTCACTTTAGAGAATATCAGATTACTTCTTTAAAAAGTTCCAGAATTTTAATATCTTTTCCCTTCTGAGGACTTCCTGAGAAAACATGTGCAGATCTGAAAAATTACTTTTTTTTAAATGATGGGAACTGAATTGATAAAGTTATATCAACCACGAAGAAAGTATGAAGTTTTTCTAGTAGTTCATTTTAGAGTCACTATATTTATTGAAATATTTAGTTATTGTGAAGCAAATCATATGTGCAGGATCATTTTGATAATTAGTGATTAATAATGTAATAGGTAATATTGAAGATGTGGCTGTAGAATAAAGAAGGAAGAAGTAAATTATCTGTATGGAGGCACAAATGACTTTTTAGAGTAAGGAATATAACTAAGTTTAGTGAAAGATCACCAAAAGATAGATGAGAGTGGGCTTAGGGCATCCCTGCCTGACAGAATGGCATATATGAAAGCAGTCACAAGTCATCTAGTTTGGTGTATTCAGAAAATTACAAGAGATTTAATATTACTATTTCATATAGTTTAAATGAGGAGAATGGCAAGGTGGGAAGAGGATGGACAGTAGTTGAGTAGCCTGAAAAGTTTTTAAGCAAAGGAAATACACCATTGGGCTACACTGAGACTACCTTGCTGGTTAGGTGGAAGAACAGGTAGGAAAAAGGCAAGACTAGAGAAGGGTACTCAACTAGGTAGGTATCAACAGACTATACTAAAGAGATAATGAAGACCTGAAATGAGGTATGATAATGGGTTACAGAAAGAGAAAACATTTGAAAAATAAGAGGTAGAAATTAAAAGGTGATGGTGACCAGCTAAATGGATAACCAGGATCAGGGAAAGGAATAAGTTTAGGATGATGTCCAGGCTTTTGGTTTAGAAGCTTTGCTGGATGACTGGTTCCATGAATACCCCTAGGGAATGTGGGAAGGAAGGAAGAAAGGAAGGAAAGAGGGAATGAATAAATATTTAGAAGTAAAAGGAGTTCAGTTTCAGATATGAATTTTATTTATCTGTGGAATAATCTTATGGCTATGTTAACTATCACTCCACTATAAAGCCTTTTCTCAACTCTCATCTCCTAAATGGAGCCAAATACTTCCTCGCTTATACCATCTCTACTTCCCTGCAAATTTCTATTTATATCCATTAACAATTTTCATTATATATTTTAATTATATTTACATATCAATATTGCCTTGTATATTACCAGTTATTGAATATTACAGATTATGTCTCACAGTAGGTAATTTAATGAATTTCTCAGCCTTGGGCTAAAGTAATGCTACACAATAATAGCAAAGTAATTTTTTTTTGGTTTGTCCTCCTCCCACTAATGTGGCTCCAACTAGAGGCCTCTAGCTACAAAAATGGGTTTCTGAAATATCTCACAAAAGGCAACTTTTTTCCATTTCCATATGGCCCAGTATGCTCCCAGCATATTTCCATATGCTCCAGTATTTTGCCAGTCACTCTGTTTTCTGCCAAATATCCCATTCATCTTTATAGCTGCTACATAGCTATATTTTCTGGGTTACTGGGAAAGATCCCCAAGAGTAATTCATCTGATTCTCCCTCCACATACATCTCTTGCATTTCCCCCTTGCTATCTCAGAATTAAGGCTTCTCCTGGGATTGAAATTACTTGAATGTGGAGAGCATTATTAGGCTACAGCATATCACAGTTTTGGAATATCCTGGTATAGGAGTTTGATCCTATTTGTTTGTTCACCACAGTATAAATAAAGTCCTAACACAGACAAGCTGTAGAATGTGTAAAAGTTGTATCATACATTTTACTTCTGACATTCGAGTTATGGGAGACTTTTCATACATTTTTTTCTCACGAGTAACTGCTTTTCAATTGTTATCTAATTAGGTCTATACCTTTAACAGCTACTTCCCATTTCCTGCACCTGTGTAGACATGAGCAAAACTAGCAGAAGCTGCTCATTTCAGAGTAGCAAGGCTATAAGGAAACTTTGCTCATGTGATATTTACAAGCACAGAGAATTTCTCCAGGGTCTGTTACTCCACATGTGCGTTAAACTCTTTTCATTGGTATCAGGCACCTAGGTTATATCCCACTTGGATTCTCTCTCTCTCTGTGTCTCTCTCTGTCTCTTCCTTCATTCCATTCACAAT
This sequence comes from Proteles cristata cristata, assembly GCA_017311185.1. Lineage (NCBI taxonomy): Eukaryota > Metazoa > Chordata > Mammalia > Carnivora > Hyaenidae > Proteles > Proteles cristata. Next base: position 466,386 of record JAESUZ010003619.1, on the reverse strand, counting down.
TATGACTTGGGCTGCCAACAATTAGTTCCTATTTCATTAAAAGATGCTGTCTCTCATACAAATACACACAGTTTCACATTTGATAACAACTCATGGACTAGCGCCATCACAACAATTATTTCCAATTCACTTTAAAAAGTATCATTTTACTAACCATTTACAATCACTGGTCATTCCTTCTTTATCTCCTCACCACACTCTGATTTTCCATCTTCAGAAGGTTGCAGGCATCCTTTCTGACTTTCTTCATCCATCAATTCCTAAAGAGAATATGGAGGTGTATTTTAAGATTTTTCTATTATTCATTGTTGAACCCTTAAATCTAATGTGTGCTTAACATTAAACTAAATGCTTAACAAAATCTAAGTAAATGGTTCATCATCAAGTCAGCCTAACTGGTGGCCCAGTCTGGACTAGCTTCTAAAACTAGGCCATTTTCCTTACCACGTGGTAAGGGCTCCACGTTATACCTTTGTTTTAGATGCTTTCTCTACTTTTTCTATACCTCTGGATACATATGGTTTTCCAGTACTAAATCCTCTTCCACGGAGCAGATCTGTTGCTGAATATACCTATCTTATCTGGATTTCTTCTGTCTGCCCCATACTGAATATCTGCTTATATTCCTCCAACTGTAAACAATCAGAAGTCATAATTCAGCATACTGGCAGAACCATCTTTTTGTTGTCAGGTACTTGAATGCTTTCTATTTGGCTGTTCCACCACAGCAAAGTTGTCACTGTTTTGAACTTCAGTTATTTCCTCCCCATGCCATGTTCTGCCTCAATTTTTACCAAATCTTCTAACAACATGGACTCTTACCCTTTGATTTCGAAAATCAGATTTTCATATAAAAGTCTTAGGTTTAAGAAACAATAATCTTAGAAGAAAGTTATGGACAGTATTTTAGGAGACCGTAATTTCTTTTGCATCCAATGGGTCAGTGTTCAATCTTCTTTCAACTTTTCTATCTCCCAGCTTCCATAAGGCTAGTTAGTTCATGGACACACACAAACATCATGCATACACATTTTACTTCAAAGTGGAAACAAGACTCAGTTTGATTAAGTCAATGGGTCCTGACTTTGAAAAACACTGTCAATTTTCAGGGTCAAGGGGTGGTCTGGCTTCCTTGGGCAGTGCTGGCCCATAGAAGATAGATACTAACTTATATGACCTCTGAAATTTGAACAAAACACAAATGTTTTCTTCTATATTGTTTTTTTCTTCTTATTTTTGTTGGGTTTGTAACTTCAAAAAATGATGGAGGTGTGGTAGGCACCCAGAGGACTAGCTCATGAAAATCATTTCCTGTGTGCTTTTTACGTACACCACAAAAACCAGATGGAGTCATGCTGCTGCCAGAAAGGCAAGAGAGGTGGACGAGCAGCACGAGCTCTCTTGGATCCCAAGGCTGGTGAGAGCAGCTGCACAGTAAGCGAACACGGAGCCACATCCCCCTGCATGGAGCCCCACAAAAAAGCAAACCATCGCCTGAAACCCACACCCTGTTAAGAAAAGTGCTAAGATGGAAAGGAAGGATCTGACTAGAAAACGGGAAGAAGCTGGAATGCAGCCAAGAAAAGACTACACTGAAGGAAATCCAAACTCCAGGTAAAGCAAAAAGCATGACACCTGAGTCGGAAAGCCTACCTTCCCTCAAGAAGCCGGAGAGACTAACGCGCGGGGCCCCGCCCAGCGCCTGTCACGTGACTGCCACGTGAGGGCCGCTTCCGGAAAAGCGGAAGCTGCAGCCGCGGCTCCTCACAGCGCGCGCCTTCAGTGTGCTGCCTTCTGTCTGCGACCGCGCTCCTGTTGCACCCACACGTGAGGTTGGTTCTGAGCGACGGCAGCAGGCGCCAGGCGACCATGACTGAGTCCCCGCAGCTGGAGCCGAATAGGAGGAAAGTAGGTGCCCAGCTAAGGTCAGACCATGAGCACAGCCCTGCGTCAGCCGACTCCTGGCACCTCTCCTGTGGCCGTTTGATTTAGCCCCTATCCCCGGTCTCTCTGGCCCTGCGTTTAGGCTGTTAAGAAAATGATTTGTTTTCTCGTGAGCATGCCTTTTTCCAAATTTTGGCATCCAGACTTTTGATCATCCTCCTCATATATGCCCCACATCCCCCATCCTGCCAGTGCTGTTTCACGCTTCAAGGTGTTTTGAAAGTTACAGGGGATTAAAATTAAGTTTGTTAAATTGAAACCCACCCTAGGGTTAAAAGGAGATATCTGAGACTTTCTTGAACTGGGATTATGAGCTTTTGTTCCATTTTGGTGGAATGCTACTTTAGAGAACCGGTGAGGTTTGGAGGCCCACAAGCCTGAGATCCAGTTTAGCATTTATTGAATGACTGCTCTGTGCCTGACACTGTTGTGACTTGAATGTTTATTACAATTTTTTTTTTTTCAGTTGAGGGGAACTCAAGGGACCTAGGGGGAGAAAAGGTCTAGAGGTCTTCTCTTTACATATAAAGAACATCTAAAATTATTTGGGGTATTTGGGTGGCTTAGTCAGTTAAGCCTCAGATTTCAGCTCAGGTCATGATCTCTGGTTTGTGGGTTCCAGCCCCGCATTGGGTTCTGTGCTGATGGCTCAGAGCCTGGAGCCTATTTCGGATTCTGTGTGTCCCTCTCTGTCCCTTCTCACCCCGTGCCTTGACTCCCTCTGTCTCTCTCTCAAAAGTAAATGAACATTAAAATAAATAAACATTATTTTTTTAAAAATAAAATTATTTTAATTTGATAGCATCACATAGTGACTGACTAATGTATCCTTGTGGAGAAAAAAAATGTTTCGAATTTAAGTACAAGTTATTTTTGTGCATAGTTCACAACAAAGTATACTTCTTTTGGATTATTACGTATTTTTATTTATTTATTTATTTTTATTTATTTATTTTTTTAATGTTTTATTTATTTCTAGGAGAGAGAGAGAGAGAGAGAGAGAGAGACAGCATGAGCAGGGAGGGTCAGAGAGAGAGGGAGTCACAGACTGAAACAGGCTCCAGGCTCTGAGCTGGCAGTCAGCACAGAGCCTGACGCGGGGCACGAACCCACGAACCGCGAGATCATGACCTGAGCGAAAGTCGGACGCTTAACCAACTAAGCCACCTAGGCGCCCCAAGATTATTACGTATTTTTAAATGAACATGGCTTTGTTGAAAATGGAGGCCATTGTTACATGTTAATATGTCAAACTTTCTTCTGGATATATTTATCACAGTGAAAGAAACTTAATTTGACTTGGAATATAGTTCTAGATTGAATTTTAACTAAATGTAAAATTTCCAGAAGTATTACCAAGACACAATTATCTAACATCCAATACTAAACAAGCTACAACATATGCAACTTCAGCCAAATAAATAAAAAAATTATCTGTTATGTTAATTTAATCTGTTTTTGTTTTGGCTATAATATTAGTTAACAATAGTCATTTAAGTATGACAAACCATACAGCATTAGGCAGTCTAATCAATAGCTTGGTTACTAGTCCCAATTAATCTGAGAAGAAATATGTTTTATGTCACAGGGATGCCTCACATATGCCAATCAAGCTATGAGCTAGTAGATAAATGTTTTTCTAGCTGCAGTTCCTTGATGGATAACATTATCAACTCAAGAACCATTCTAGAAAAACAGAAAAAAATATATAATAAATTAATTTTTTTCACTTCTCAATATATGATCTGGTTACTATGGAAACTGACAACCTGGCATGGAAGCAATTAATTAATTTTTCAGAAGCACATTACCCAGTCTGGTGGTACGTTATCTTCAATGATCATAGAACTAAGTGCCCTAATATTTAGTCTCTAATTTAAAATGATTTTTTAAAATTACTATTTCATAGTATACTTTTTCTAAGCTAGTATTGTTATACTTGGTATAGAATATAATTCAGAACCGAGATGAACTAGATAGTTCAGTGGGAAAACAAACCCTTCCTTACTGTAATTAGGGCTAAATATAACTTAGGTAAATCAAGGAAAAATTAAGCTTTATGGCCACAGAGAGATGCCCTTCAGTGTTATGATTACCTTAAAATTAAACTTGGAATAGGGGTGCCTGGGTTGCTCAGTCGGTTAAGTGTCCAACTTCAGCTCAGGTCATGATCTCATGGTTCATGGGTTCGAGCCCACATTTATGTTTTGTGCTGAAAGCTCAGAGCCTAGAGCCTGCTTTGGATTCTGTGTCTCCTCTCTCTGCCCCTCCTTTGCTCTGCTCTCCCTCTCTCTGTCTCTCAAGAATGAATAGATGTTAAAAAAATTTTTTTAATTAAACTTGGAATTGGACACAGGAACACTGGCCATTCTTTTCTAGTAAATTATTTGTAAATATTATTAATCAATAACAGCAACATGAGTAATGCACATATTATGTGGTTCATATGAGCTACATAACAACCTTGTCATATAATTCCAAGATATGATGATGACTGCATTTTAAAAGTAATAAAATATGGGGCACCTGGGTGGCTCAGTGGGTTGAGCATCCAACTTTGGCTCAGGTCATGAATTCGTGGTTCATGGGTTCTAGCTGTGTGGACAGCTCAGAGCCTGGAACTTGCTTGGGATTCAGTATCTCCCTCTCTCTCTGCCCCTCCCATGCTTATGTTCTGTCTCTCTCTCTCTCAACAATAAATAAACATTAAAAATTATTTTTAAGTAATAAAATACATTAAAATAATGTAAGGTATTTTACCACAAAGTACAACAATGTTCAACAACCTATAAGTATTAAAGTAAGTATGTGCACCATTGCTAAGGCTATGCTTTGTCTGCTATGAACTCAGTGGTAGAAATGTATATAAAGGGGGATCATCTATCTGAGGAAAAGACCCCGAGCTATGTTATATGATACATAGTTACACCCAGGGTATGGGAAGAAGCTTAAATACAGCAGTGTCACAGAGATAAATTCAATCTGTTTCCTCCATTCCCATCCCCACTTCAGTGTATTTATTCAAGAGTGAAGGAAACACATTTAGTAAACACATTTCTATGTGCTTGGTGTAGTTTCTGACATTTTTATCTATCTTATTTAATCAGGGGGTAAAAAAGCCTTTAAAGTAATTAAATTCAAAATATAAAGTATGTGCAGGTAGTTTTTACTATATTTAGATAACTGGTACTAGAAAGGGGCAAAAAAAAAAAAAAGCAATGAAAAGCCATAATAATTAACAATAATAAGCTTGGATTGGGACTTTATATTACATATTGAAAAATTAAGAGTAACAACCTTATATACAACAAAGTATAGGTTATAAATAACTTTTACTTTGTATTTATTAAACTATATGTATAACAAAAACATAATAAAATAGGTTTTATTTATGTATTTAATTTGGGGCATTTGTTGTCATAAAGAAATATTTCATGCTAAGATATATTTAATGTCATGATTGATTTGCAAAATAAGACCACAAAGAGAACCTATTTGCAAAAATATACTTAGGAAGGTTTTCAGTTTTCTCAAAGTCCTTCCTTAATCCTATGATTTTAAGATAATCTTGTTCTGAAGCACTTATACTATTCTTATTTTTGAGCTGTTTTCTTTTTCGAACTTTATTATATCTAATGCTGAGGCATCCTTCTTTGTTTAATACCTTTAATTTGAGTACTTCTCATCTTAATTTTATTCAGATTTATCTTATCCTATAATTTTTGGGTCCTTAGAAGATTTTCTTTGCAAATTATTTGAGTTTTTTTTATTGCAAGTTATTGAGTTCTTACTGCAAACTATGTCTGGCACTGTCGTAGGTTCAGGAATGAAAAGCATAGTGCCTTTTAACTAGATGAAGTATATATTTTATTTGGGAAAAGCAAATAAGAATTACATGAATTAACTAATCAGTTTATAAGACAAACAAATAATGATGATTGCTATGCAAATGGATTATGGTAATATGATAGAAATTGACTATGAGGTCACTGCCTTAGCTGGGGTGTTTAGGAAAGATTTATTGAGTTTACACTAAGATGATGTGAAGGGTCATAGAAGCTATTAAGAAGAGTATTCTGAATGTAGAAACTAACAGATGGAAAAGCATTAGATGGAAGCAGTCATCGTATTTGACGAGCAAGATAAAGATGTATAGGCAGAGTGAGAAGGGAGGTTGGAGAGGTTAGGTTGGAGAGAGTAGGCACCTGGTTAGGTAAAATATGATTGGCTATAATAATGAGTTTGGTTGTCGGGGCGCCTGGGTGGCTTAGTCGGTTAAGCGTCCGACTTTCGCTTGGGTCATGATCTCGCGGTTCGTGGGTTCGAGCCCCGCGTCGGGCTCTGTGCTGACTGCCAGCTCGGAGCCTGGAGCCTGTTTCAGTCTGTGACTCCCTCTCTCTCTGACCCTCCCCTGCTCACGCTGTCTCTCTCTCTCTCTCCTAGAAATAAAGCATTAAAAATTTAAAAAAAAAAATAATAATGAGTTTGGTTGTATGTGGATTGAAATTAACAAAAAAGGTCTGGGGGGATTTTTATAGGGAAAGGATGCAGTCTATTTTTAAAAGGATTACTTTGGCTGATATGTAGAAGAAAATAATGGTAGCCGGAATGGTAATTAGAAGACAGTTGTATTAGATTAGAAGTGAGATAATAGCAAAATGGGTCAGTGTTGAAGCAGGATACACCACATGATTTGTTATAATCGGGACATAGTTGAAAAGTAGAGAAGATAGGGTATAATAGCTTATACAGCATGAGAGAAATAGAAGAATCAAAGAATATTTCTAGGTTTATGGGAAGAGTAATTCACTGATATATGCATTTGCTGAGGTGAGAAGACTTGGTTATAAGTTAAATCCGGGGCTTAATATTTCTATTTGACAAAGTTATCTTAGACATATATATTGTACCTTCAAGAAGAGATGGTTTGCAGATAATTGGATATAAATGAAGAAGCGTAGAGCTATAAATATGAAATCAGTTACCAGCATGTAGATAACATCTAGAAACATGTAGATAATGGGAATAAATAATGAGAAATGATCTTCAATGACTACTAAAATCACTGAGTGATAAGGTTGATTGATAGAGAAACCTTATAATGAATGAATAAGAGCTGAAGTTGATCAATTTTAACTGCCTAAAAAGATAGACATGATGTATCTCTTTATTTGAAATGAATAGCAACTAAAAATAAATGGTACCATCTATGAGATATTCCTGCTTAAAAAATTAACATATCATATCATTTCATCATATCTTTGGATCTAATTAAGTTTACAGAAAGATATGAAGTTGAGTACATGTTGGTACCATGGGGGTAAAATTAGCCAAATAGTAGGTGTTGGAAATTTGACAGGACCAAGGACTAGTATCCTTAAAAAGTGAATTTGAGGAGAAAAAAGAGAGATCTGTTCTAGATTAAAATGAATTTAAAAACCATGTAAACAAATATCAATTCATAGGATTTATTAGGATCCTTATTTTAAAAAAGCAAATGTAAAAAAACAATTATTAAAATGGGACGATTAGAAAGATTTTAACACTAACTAGATATAAGAAAAATAAATAATTATTTTATGATTATACTATACTTAAAACACAAACTTCTGGATGATTGGAAAGAGAAATGATATATGCCTAGTTTACAATGGTCCGTCTTTGGGTGGGTGGATAATAGGCATTATAAATCAACCAAGATTCATCATATATTGGTCATTATGCAGCCGGATTATAAAAAGATTTATGCATCTTTTATCTATGTTTGAAAATTTCCATGATAAACATATTTATACATAAACAATTGAAAGAGTAAATACATAAAATATTAAAATATAAAGCTGTGGAAAATCTTAAGGAGAGCATAGAGGAGAGAGTTAAGAAGCAAACCTTGGAGGAGCTCCAGTATTTAAGGATTGAAGAGGAATGCAAAATGCTGCTGAGATTTTTATTAAGATGAGAACTGAAAATTCACCATTAGATCAAACAAGATATTGGTAATGTGTTTTAAGACCAGTTTCAGTGTGTTGTAGAAATAAGAACATGAATGTAGTGGTTTGGGAGAGAATGGGAGATGAAAAAGGGGAGGCAATATTACGAACTGAGAAATAAGGAGGCAACTGAATTGTGACATGTGATCAAGATTTTTAAAAATTTTTCAAAATGTTTTATTTATTTGAGAGAGAGAGAGATAGCGTGAGAAGGGGAGGGGCAGAGAGAGAGGGAGACACAGAATCTGAAGCAGGCTCCAGGCTCTGAGCTAGCTGTCAGCACAGAGCCCAAAGTGGGGCTCGAACCCACGAACTATAATATCATGACCTGAACTGAAATCAGACAACCAACTGAGCCACCCATGCACCCCAGTTTTTAAAAATTTAGATATTGGAGCAAGTTTCCATACCCACAAAATACTGCTGTTGAATAAGATGAAACTGCTGAAACATTAAAGATAGGGAGAATTACAGGAAAGAGTTTCTTTAGAGGGAAAGGATGGGATCCTGCTTATAAATAGTAATAGGAGCAGAAATACTTTTTAAGGTCACAGAACAAAAAGGAAGTCAGCATAAGTAGATGTAGATTTGATGGTAGAAATATAAAATTACTTGCATCTAATAGCAACTTTTTGTCTATGAAGTATGATTCAGCTGTAAACTAGACTTTTCAGGAGAAAATTTGGGAAATTACTATATCAAGAAATGAAAATAGCAATTTATAGGTAGCATGTGCTTGTCAGTATTTATTGCATATTTGAGATTGTTGACTACAAATTTGAAGCACACCAGTATGGTCAGTATGGTTTTATTTTCTCCAGAAATACTCAATTGCTTGGTTATAAACATGGGGTAAGCCTGCAGATTGGATCAAAGAAGTTTGACATTTTTGCCAACTAACACAATAGTAGAAGAAGGAAGCAAGAAATTTAAGGATATTTGCAAGGATGTAGTTACCATGTGATAATGGACTGATGGTATGAGAGGTTGGACAGTGGCTAGTTGGTATGAGCGTACTGGAGTAAGTAAACAGGAAGGATAACAGAGGGTGAATAGAAAATAGGGTGTCAGAAAGTGCAAGTTGAGGGATATTGCTATTGATATTACTTACATTGATGAATATGTAATATTAAATATGATCTCTAATATATTAATAATAATATGTTGATTATGTATATGTAGAAGATAGACTCAACCTAATAAAGAGGTGAGTGGGAGATTGAAATTAGATTGAGGAAAATTTGCTTGAGGAATAGTAAACCAAGAAATGAAAGAAACCAAAGAAACTGAAAAACCAGTGTTTTGAATTTATCATTTACATGACTATTGATGTGACCAGAAAAGATGAAAAAAGTGATGGTCAAAGAGAAGACATTTTAGCTGAAGACAGCGACGTGTTTTCAAAGACCTGAGCTTTTTGAAGGAGGAAGATGGTAAGAAAAGAAAAAAAGTCTCAGAGTAGGAAAATATAGGGAAATAAGAATGTCGTATAACATATAAAACTTCTCTAGATCCTGAGGTAGTTGGAGAGAAAAGGGTGGCACTTTAACCTACATTTGAGTGGACTGCAAGGGTACATTATATCCTTATATATATATTGAACAACACGAGGATGGCCATCCTGGAAATTGGAGTCACCCAAGATGATCATTCTTCTGATGGTTAATGAACTGAAATTGAAAGAAAGATATGATGAGATTGGGTCAAGAGCTTCCCCCCCTGCAAGTGTTTATCCATTTATTTTTGAGAGGGAGAGGGAGATAGCTAGCGAGAAGACAAGCAGAGTAGCGGCAGAGAGGGGGGAGGGGAAGGAGGGGAGAGAGAGGGAGACACAGAATCTGAAGCAGGCTTGAGTCTCCAAGCTATCAGTGCAGAGCCCAATGCAGAACTCAGACTCGTGAAATACAAGATCGTGACCTGAGCCAAAGTCGGATTGCCAACCGACTAAACTGAGGCACCCCATAGGTCAAGAAGTTTATAAGAAGAAAGAGAAATAGCCACATATAGTTGACATGGCTTTTGGTTGAAAAAAAATTTTTAAGGTGAAAATAGAAGTTCTCAGGCAGCTGTTCAGTTTTGCAAGGTTTTTTTTTTCTTTTCAGATCGAAAATGAAAATAATTTATTTTCCTTTCAAGTATATATTTAAATTCATGTTTGTTAACATATAGTGTAATATTGGTTTCAGGGGTAGAATTTAGTGATTCATCACTTATATATAACACCAAGTGCTCATCCCAATAACTGTCCTCCTTTGTGCCCATTGCCCACCTTCCCCCTGGCAACCCTCAGTTTGTTCTCTGTAGGTAAGACTCTGTTACTGTTTACCTCCCTTTCTCTATTTATCTTATTTTATTTTTCCTTCCCTGCTCCTGTATTCATCTCTTTTGTTTCTTAAATTCTACGTAGGAGTGAAATCATTTGGTATTTGTCTGTCTCTGACTTATTATTTTTTGCATAATACTCTGTACTTCCATCCACTTCATTACAAATGGCAAGATTTCATTGTTTTTGATGGCTGAGTTATGTTCCATTGTTTATATATATGCCACATCTTTATCCATTCATTAGTCGATAGACATTTGGGCTCTTTCCATAATCTAGCTATAGTAGATAATGCTGCTATAAATATTGGGGTGCATGTGCTCCTTTGAATCAGTATTTTTGTATTCTTTAGATAAATACCTAGTAGTGCAGTTGCTGGGTTGTGAGGTAGTTCTATTTTTACATTTTTGAGGAACCTCCATAGTGTTTTCCAGAGTGGCTGCACCAGTTTGCATTGCCACCAACAATGTAAGAGGGTCCCCCTTTCACTGCATCCTTGCCAACATCTGTTGTTTCCTGTGTTGTTAATTTTAGTCATTCTGACAGGTGTGAGGTGATGTCTTATCATGGTTTTGATTTGTATTTCCCTGATAAGGAGTGATGTTGAGCATTTCTTCATGTGCCTATTGGCCATCTGTATGTGTTCTGAAATTAAAGTAAGTTTGATTTCTACATTTTTCATAGCGTTACACCACTAATCTCAGTGGAGCAGTTTGTTTATTTGAAACATGTAATTTCTCATGTCTGTTATTTAATGTCTTCCTTTTTAAAATTCACTTCTGTTTTTTGTGTTTCACAGCACTGAACCTTGTTTACCTATTGGTTTTCCTTATTTGTCCTGTTGCCAGCAAGGTTTTATCACAGCAGACACTGTAATAAACACTATGTGTTGTTAAAAAATAGGATCAAATATAGCATCACTCCTGTGTTGTTACCCCAGGAGAACTGTGTGATATTCAGTATAAAGAAGGACAAAAGTGTCAAGTGGTAGACCAGGGAGTGTGGTAGGTAGATGTTTTCTAACTTTTGATTTGGTACTAATTCTGGAAGGGGTCCAGATAAATTTGTGCTTTTGATATAAATATAAATATATATATCTGCATATTTACCTATCACGTAATTAAAAATATTTGTGTGACTACCAATAACATTTATTATATAATAAGATAAAAATGAAATTTGAATCCAATAGTAAATAGTTGTTAAATACGGATAAATATTTAGCTCTGTACTTTAAACATAGAAAATAAAGAGTCCAATGCACTTATTCATATTTATTCATATTATCTTCGTATAAATACTGTAATGAATTTTCACCTGAACCGCTCTTTCTTCTACAAAGAACATAAAGTCACATCATAATTAAATGAAAGCAAAATAATGAAGTTCAAGTGTACATGCTTTTGATGGCCTCATATATTAATCAATAAATTCTAGATTGTCTATATAAGCATTAAAACTTGGTTTATATAGTATTTATATAACTTATATAAAGTTTATATATTTAAAGTAGGTCTTATATATTCATTTGTAATGTATCTATTTTAACTTTTGATAAAAATTAAATTTGTCAAGGTGATTTAATGACTAAAAGACAAATAAAACTATAATTTTTGTTATTGGTTCTTTATGTCAAAATAACCCTTTATAGTAAGTAAAACAATTACTTTACCATGTATGAGATTGAATACATTAAAACACACTATTATCAACATATTTTTTGAGTTATTTTTATCCATTTTCTTATATCCATTTTACCATGTGATAAATAATTTATATTATAAAATGCATAGTTTTAGAGGTTTATTTTACAGTTATAAAAAGGAATTATGTCTTCTATTCAAAGATAAACAGTTTATATTTGGTTAAAACTGTGATCCAGATGTCTTACTTCATTTTCTACCCATTGCAGCTATCATAATCAGACAAGTTCAGTGTCACATCAGTAAGGAAGGTTGCCTAATATATTATAAATTAGGTAAATAAAATATTCATACATAAATCTACTATGTTAAGAATTCAAATAAAATATATTTTATTGTATTATAGATGAAAATAATTGCATCAGTCCAAACTAAAAAGTTGATACATTTTTTAGTCTCTATAAATTGAGAGAAATATACTTTCTGTGTGCTATAAATATCTCATCATATAATAGTAATAAAAATGATTTCTTCTTTCGAATTTTAGGAGGGTTTTGCTACAGTACAGAAACAATGTAATATACCAAAATTTATTTAGATGTTATCACAATATTTCAATTGCTTTTTAAATATTCTTTATAGGAGAACTAATGCCTTTAACATTTTATTTTACAGAAATTCTTTAGTGAAGCTAACTCATTTTTAAATGTCATGCTTTGATAGACATTTTTAAAAAATTCCAAATGTCTCTTACACCACATATTGAAATTCTATTACAAGTAATTTTAAATATTTTAAAATGTAGTAAGAATATTTTAGAAGTTTATATTTTCTTACATATAGCAATATAGACATATATCGATTTCAGAATAAAATCAACAGCTTTAAGATTTTGCTTTTTAAAAGCAGGATTTTGTTTTAAGAGTATAAGCATCCTGTTTAAATATAAAATGCCCTGAGTTTAATTTCCCCAGAATCTTATGAGAATTATAAATAATTAAATTATTTAAAGATTATCTGTTTCTTTCTAATATTTTTATGTGTAACCTTTTTTCTGAATGTGTGTTTCTCCTCTGTAGACCAAAAGTATTTATGTAATTTCAGTTCAGATTTAAAAATATGTCATATAGTTCACATATTACTCAAAAAATACCTTCAAACTCTTGATAGCAGAAAATATGGCTAAGTACATGAAGTCACAGACTACCTAATTTTTTTTCTATTAGGTTATTTAAATGAATTATTTGGGTTATTCCTTATTTCTTAACAGTTCCTGTAGCAAATTTTATTCAGAAAGTTTGCACAAAGATTTTTCTGGTCGAGTTATTTAATTTAGTAAACCAGTTTTGCTAGATTACTTTAAGGAACATGTTTCCAGCTTTAGAATATACCTAGAGAAGTCATGTAGAAGTCAGATGGTCTCTTAACACACTAACTGGAGCTACCTACAAGTGAAACAAAAAAAAAAGTAGATCACTTAAAATGTCTAAACACTGCTTGCTCCAACCACTGAATTAATATGGATTTAAAAGCATTCCACTATTTGAAATAGACTTTCTGGGCAAGGTCTGACCAGTATTCAAATCCACATATTCTGGATAGCCTGGAATTTTGACCGTAGGGCCCCAGCAAAATTAAAATGTCTGAGTTATGCAAACTAGTTAGATTTGCTAACCATTCTTGTTATAACAGCTAATTGATTCTGAAAGCATGCCTTGAAACCAGCAAAGCTGTGGCTTGTTTTGTTCCTTACTACCTTATATGAATTTGACTCTTGACATACAACAGTTCTGAGCTTATTTTGCTAACGCTACATACATGTTTTTCTTTACTTGTCATTACAAAGGAATTGCACATTAATAATTTAGTACGTATCCTAAATCTTGTCAATCAAAACGGCATCAATTTATCAGCTTCTAATATCGAGTCTCTTTCTGTCTCTCTCTTTTCCTCTCTCTGTTTCCTAAAATTCTTTTTTAATGTTTATTTATTTTTGAGAGACAGAGAGAGACAGAGCATGAGCAGGTGAAGGCCAGAGGGACAGGGAGATACAGAATCTGAAGCAGGCCCCAGGCCCTGAGCTGTCGGTACAGAGTCTGATGTAGGGCTCAAACTCACAAACCAGGAAATCATGACATAAGCTGAAGCTGGACCCTTAACCAACTGAGCCACCCAAGTGCCCCTCTCTCTGTGTTATTTTTATTTTATTTTATTTTTTTAAATTTTTAATGTTTATTTATCCTTGAGAGAGTGAGAGAGACAGAGAATGAGCAGGGAAGGAGCAGAGCGAGAGAGGGACACAGAATCTGAAACAGGCTCCAGGCTCTACACAGAGCCCGACGCGGGGCTCGAACCCACGAACCGTGAGATCATGACTTGAGCCAAAGTTGGACGCTCAAACGACTGAGCCACCCAGGCGCCCCTCTCTCAGTTTTAATAGAAGAAGTGGATTCAGTTTATCCCATAATAGAGCTCTTCACTCTTAAAAACTGGTCTCAAATACATTTTTCTCATTGAATCTTTCCCTAATATTTTATTAATGCTAACTAATTTGTATTTATGTTTTTTAAATAGATTGATTATATCCGTCTAAGTACTCTGTTTCTTTGTACTCTGTTAATGAAAGTTAAATTCTGATGCTAGTGTTCACATTGTAGTCCTATTTTATTGTGTGCATATTAGGAATTAAAATATTTTCATTAGTATTCTTACTCTCAATCATATTAGACAACATACTCCTAAAAGGAGTTATAACATCTCCATTTAAGCAGTAATTCTTTTTTTTTTTTGAAAAAAACAATTTTAATGTTTAATTTTGAGAAAGAGAGAGACAGAACTTGAGTCAGGGAAGGGCAGAGAGTGAGGGAGACACAGAATCTGAAGCAGGCTCCAGGCTCTGAGCAGTCAACGCAGAGCCTGATACAGGGCTTGAACTTGTGAAATGAGATCATGACCTGAATCAATTCAGACACTTAACTGACTGAGCCATGCAAGCACCCCTAAGCAGTAATTCTTGAAAGAAAAACTATTTGAGAATCAGTGATGAAATTTAGAAACCCAGGCAAAGAGTGAGGGAGTTATTTTAGAATGATGATTAGGGAGACATTTCCATGCAATAATTTTACATTAAGTGGCCTCCTTTAGTTACATACTCATAAATACAGTCCAGGTACTATCAGTGTATCTTATTAATCTCTGTTTCAGGGTGTTCTTTAAGTTAGCTTTCTTATCAACTTCCTTTGGGCTTTCCTAGAATGTTCTTATCCCAACATCCCTAGCCCTCATTTCACTGTTGCCTGCTATTAATATTTTCATAACATGACATTTAGGCATGAAGATCGTTTTGACTTTTAGCATCTCAATTGCAAAAAGAAAGAAGGGGAATAGGAGCATTATAGCAAATGAAAAAAGGATTATTAATAGCTTATAATAAATGTGAAATCAGAATGCCCAGTACATGACCATCTTGCTAAAAGCCTTCTTCTAAGCATAGTATAACTGATATTGAGTGATAAAAGAAACTACATGATGAGCATGAGACTATATGAACTGAAAGAAGACTCAAGTTTCAAGAAATCTGATGGACCATCAATAAAATTAGAATGAAGGGAGTCAAGGAATCAGTGATAAAATAACCAGTAGTAAGAAAGAATTAGCATGACTGTTACTACATTCTAATGTCCTGAAAACTTTTATACACTCTTTCTCAATGACTATGTAGATCTTAATGAAGTTAAGGCTCTTGGCTTTTCTAAGTATTAGTTAAAAAGAGCAAAGTCAAAATCAAAATATCCCTTTATGTTATCACTTTACCCTTCCTTGGTAAGACTCCTCTGATTACCTAACTCCAAACTATATATATATATAAGTAAACATAACCATACATTTGGAATACCTCAGCAGCTTCATTAATTTAAGGTCATGGCTTATATTCTGCTATAAATTAATATTTTTGGGGAGATATAGGTGCAATATTTTGATAAAACACACTATCTAATTAGAGAAATAGCAGTTTGTCAGGAGTAAACATTTCAGAATTTTACTCAGGCTTTTCAGAAGCTTCCAAGTATATATATGTGGGGGTTTGTATGTGTGTGGTAGTGGTTAACAAAATATTTCTTAGAATCAATGATTTGTATTTTATCCCTCTCATAATTCCTTGCAGAAAAGACTACTTGAAACAACCCTCATCCCAAATCTAGTTTAAAAGTCTTCCTGGGGTACCTGGGTGGCTCAATCATTTAAGCTTCCCACTTCAGTTTAGGTGATAATCTCACACAATAGGCTCTGAGCTAACAGCTAGGAACCTGTACTATATATCATCTTTCTTTTCTGTTTTGAAAAATGCTTTCACATACCCCAGTTATCATTAGTTTGGAATTTTTTTATCAAGCCACCAGCTTGATTGGATTAATAAAATGCCCAGCAGTCAAAGGGTTTGATTTCTGTTTGAAGGCGGGCATAGGAAGAGGGTATGCCATGAAATAATTATTCTTTATCTCTTTCTTTTACACACATCAATTTATAAGTGTAAATTGCTATTCTGTGCTCAGAGTTCTAAATCATTTTAATTATTAAAATTATTAAATCATGTTGTACCAAGAAATCTTGAAGGTATAAGCTAAATAAACTTTGGTTTAACAGCATTAACTGTGACTTCAAAATTACTGATTAAAAAATATCTTAATGTCAACTATCAAAATAATTTGTGGATTACATTTTTTTCTCTGTAGATGTTAACCAATTTTTGTGTTTTTTAAATTACTTTCATAAAATACCTGAAAAATGTGGGTTTGATTATAAAGTTGGAATTTTTCTTTACATTTTTAATATACATGAAACAAACTATGAACTCCCTCTGGCACCTCAACATATCCCAAGCTCATATTGTATTTGCCCTGCCAGAGCTTTGTAAGTAACCACTTCTCCAGTGAACTCTGGCTCCTTTTGCTAGTAAATAGAATATAAAAACCAAGATCTGGGTACTAGATGAGCCATAGGAGGGTTTATAGGTCCTCTTAGTGGAGAGAACTAGGAAATATATGTATATTCACCTATGCATATACACATATTTATATTTATTTCAGTGTCTGTATATGTGTCAGTACTCTCCAGTAACACATAATGTGAGTTAATGTTTATGACTATAACTGAAATTCAGAACCAGAAGAGTGACTTTAAAGTATGTTAATTTATTGCATATATTATAATAGACATAGATACAGACATGCATTTTTAAGAGTAATCACTGAAAGAACACAAATAAAAGCTATAGTTTATAAGCGAATAGGAGGAAAAGTGTGGCGAGAGATCAATGCTGCTTCTGATTACTATCATACTCTTTCTACCTTAGGAATGCTGTAATGTCCTGGTGTTCCATGTACGCCCCCTCTCCCATTTTATGATTTTATCCAGACCCGTGGTTTTGAAAACCCTCTACAAACAGGTGACACAAATATTTATTCCTTTTATACCTTGCCAGTATTCAGTTGCCCGACATATGCATTTTTCTCTGGATATCTAATATGCACGTCAGATTTCACATATCCCAGTCCAAACTTGTGATTCCCATGTCCTCTCTATGAATCTTTTTCATTGCCCTATCTTTTCCAAGTGTATGGGACTACCAGTCCATGAGTTGCTCAGATGGTAGATACTGTAATCAGTATTGACTCTTCTCTCAAATACTGTTTCTAATACATAAAGAAATTCTTTATAGTTTATCTTTGAATTATTCATCAAACTGACCATAATTATTTCAACTGTAATCATTGATATTTTAAGCTGAACCATTTTTTATCTCTTGTTTGAACTAATCCAGAACTCTATCAGCTAGCCTCTATGGTTCCTTTCTTTGTACTTTTTCTCCACAGGCAGACTATTCCTTTAAAAAATAACTATCATTCTGCTCAGAATCTCTGCATGTCTCTTCAGAATCTCTGTATTTAGAACAGCATCCATAGTACTTATTGAGGTCCTATAAGGCCCTGGTTGACTCTGGTCCCCAGATAACTCAGACCTCATGTCTGACTTTGCATATTCGGACATTTTTGTCCGAAAATATGCCTATTACATTTTCTTCTGAAGTTTCACACCTGAGTTCCCCTCAGGTTAGAAAGCTCATGCACAGATATTCATATGGCTTAACTTTCACTTCACTTAATTCTCTGCTCAAATATTATCTTCATACTGGCCTGCCCTAACAACCTTATCCAGAAAAGGTATCTCTACTTTTCTAAAAGGTATCCCTACTTATCTCTCCTTCCATTGTCAGTTTTCCTCTGCAGCATGTTTTACTGCCAAAAATCATAGTACAATTAGCTTTTTGGTTTTTTTTTTTTTTTTTTTGTCTCTTTCACTTGAATAAAAAGTCCTATAAACTCAGGTGATTTTTCTTTTCATTCACTACTCAATATTGGGTCCCCTAACATTTAGAACAATGCCTGGACATAAGGCACTAAAAATAAAACGAACAAAACAAAAAAATCCCAACTTTAACAAAATAAGGAAAGGAAAGTTTCCTTGGTTTAATATGGGATGCAAAATAGTAACTTGGGACAATCTTAATTGAAGAGCTACCTTAAGCATCTAGATCATAATTAAATAATGAAATCCTTTTCTACATTCATTCTGCTTTACTTGGAAGTGCTATATTTTTTAAGTTCCTCCAAGTTGAAAGTTTTACAGATTTAGAAACCATTTTAGTTCATGAGGAGATTAAGGTTATTTGTGGTGACAGCCAGCCTCTCTAATTCCATTCCCTCTATTACTAGACCATGAGTTGAGCATACATTGTCTTTCACCAGAATCGATATCTTATCTATTCAGCTCCCTGAAATGAGCTTTCATTATCCAGGTAGTTTTAGATAGATGACTTGCAACTTTTATTACCTTTAGTATTGCCTGGTAGGATATATTGGGAACTTTGTATAATGGGTATAGGCATACATCAGACTGGGTCACCTTGAGATTAAAAAATCGATAGGGAAGAAAATAACAGTTGAGTACTTCTTAGTTTAGCACTCGTTATCAAAGCAACATAGTATATAACTGGTGACAAAAACAAACACGTGTAAAAACAAACATGTGTTGAATTCTCTAAAACACAGTACTGAGGTGTTGAGCTATGAACTACACTGTTAGAACCCTTACTGGGTTTAATTCATTTATGAGACCCTGTATAGTATTTCTGCATCTTTGAAGCTTCAATGGAGTCTTGGTGCTCAGTTATTCACTTGGACAGAATTACAGGGACTTATTTGGATGTTCAAAATTTTGAGTCTAAATTTAGAAAATTTTTACTAAAATAAGAAATTCTTAGTATATAATCACGTGAATAATTCTATTAGTTACCCAGAAAAGGGAAATTAGAGAAAAAGTAGATGGGGCGCCTGGGTGGCTTAGTCGGTTGGGTGTCCGACTTTCACCTAGGTCATGATCTCGCGGTTCGTGGGTTCGAGCCCCGCGTCAGGCTCTGTGCTGACTGCCGGCTCAGAGCCTGGAGCCTGTTTCAGTCTGTGACTCCCTCTCTCTCTGACCCTCCCCTGTTCACGCTGTCTCTCTCTCTCTCTCTCCTAGAAACAAACAAAAACATTAAAATAAATAAATAAATAAAAAGAAAATGTAGATTATGATTTGGATAGGGCTGGAAATAAGAACACTGATTATATGGAAATCACTGTAAATTTATAAAAAATAGTCATTAAAGTGAGTAAACTTTATTGCATGTAAATTGTATGTCAGTACAATTAAAAATTACATAAATAAATAAGGAATTTTTTCATAAAGGATCATGTGTAAAGTAAAAGAAATAATAAAATATATTTTATCAAGATTATAAAATATTCTTCCAAAAATGGAACACTAGACTGGATATATTTAGACTCTTGTTAGCTTCTGATCTGTTGAGGGAAAGTTGTTATAGAAGGAAAGACCAAAGGAATGTCCCAGCATCCTTCTGGTCACCCTCTAGTTCAAGACAGTAATTCAGAAAGAATACCTTTTCCCAGGAAGAATTGCACAAGTTAGTGATACCGTTAAAGTCAGAGGTGATGCTCAGCATCCCTCCTCATCAGGGAAATACAAATCAGAACCACACTAAGATACCACCTCACGCCAGTCAGAGTGGCTAAAATGAGCAAATCAGAGAACTCTAGATGCTGGCGAGGATGTGGAGAAACGGGCACCCTCCTACACTGTTGGTGGGAATGTAAACTGGTGCAGCCCCTCTGGAAAACAGTGTGGAGGTTCCTCAGGAAACTAACAATAGAACTCCCCTATGACCCAGCAATAGCACTGCTAGGAATTTACCCAAGGGGTACAGAAATGCTGACACATAGGAGCACATGTACCCCAATGTTCATAGCAGCACTCTCCACAATAGCTAAAACGTGGAAAGAGCCTAAGTGTCCATCAACAGATGAATGGATCAAGAAGATGTGGTTTATCTATACCATGGAATACTACATGGCAATGAGAAAGAATGAACTCTGGCCATGTGTAGCAACATGGATGGACCTTGAGGGTGTTATGCTGAGCGAAATAAGTCAGGCAGAGAAGGACAAATATCATATGTTTACACGTATAGGAGGATTAGGAGGAACTTAACTGAGGAACAAGGGGGAGAAGAAAGGGGGAAGTGGTGGGGGAAAGGGAGAAAGGCAAACCATGAGAGACTCTTGAATGCTGACAAAAACTGAGGACTGATGGATATGGGGGGGAGGGGGGATGGGCATGGAGGAAGGCACTTGTGGGGATGAGCACTGGGTGTTACGTGGAAACTAATTTGACAATAAACTATTTGTAAAAAAAAAAAAAAAAAGTGATTGTTCCTGTGACAGCTTCATTCAGTCTATCTGTATGACCTTTCAAAACACAGGTAAACTATGGTGGATAATAGTAGATTACTATAAACCTAAATAGTGATACCAAATTTGGAACAGTTTTGCGGTTTCTAGAAAGGAAGACCATAAATTCTGGTACTTGGATGTCACTGTTAGTAAGATGCATTCTTTTCAGTATCTATCAATAAAGAGTATCAAAGTAACACCTTTTATTAAGGGGAGAGAACCATTATTCATTCAGCTTTGTATCAGGGCTACTGTATCTCTCTTGTTTCTATGGCATTATGCTCTTTTGATGCCTTGGGCATCTTTTATAATTTTATGGGACATTGCAGTAGTTTGTCATATTGATTTTATTATGCTATGTACTAATGTTCAACAAATTTTTTTGTTGAATAAGTTTTATGCATCCCAGAAATGGTAAATGAACTCTTGGAAAGTGATATGGACTTACCACTTCAATGAGGATTTACTTTCTGAAATAAAAGACAAGTTATTATTCCTTATATATCCACCACTAAGATAGAGTCACAGGACTGAGTGGGTTTTTCACACTTGGAACTGTTGTATTGTAGCACCAACTGATCTACTTGCTGGGGCCGCATGAGTCTTGAATTCAGTGGTGTCAGAAGTATCTAGGTTAGCTAAACTTGCTGCATGTATCTCAGGGTCAGGTCATCTGTAGCAGATCTGTAGATCTGTAGCAACATGTTCTCTGAAAACCAGATCCTTATTTGCTACAGAGCCCAGTAGAAACTGAATGCCTCCATGAAAAATATCTGTTGACTGTGCAACTAGAGCAGGTCTCTGTATGGTTAAGCATTTGAAATATAATTTAGTGTATATTTGAAGTGGTGTATTTAGATTTGGACCTCAGCCCAAATGTCCAGAAGAAAAAGTACTTTACATGAAGAAGTATAATTGTTTCACTTACTCCCTGGAAGAATTGCTTACCCTTGTCTATTACCCTTATCTATGGCTTCATGGGAGTTTCTCTAAGTTGAGGAAACTAACTTCATGTGTTGCTGCAAATCAAACTGAACCTCTGCTTTATTGTACCATAACTCAAAGATCGCTCTAATGATATTGATTAGAAGAAATTCCTCCAGTGTAAATAACTGAAAAACATGCAGGTAAATATTATATGCTTTTCTAAACATAGAACTTGAGTGGCCACAAATGGCTGGGCTAGTTGGTCAGGGGTCTGGAAAGAGCAAGACTGGAATGCGATGAAGAAATAATTAGACCTTTACAGAAGAGGCATCTAGAGAGTTCATGGGTGTAGGCAAAAAGCATGTGTATCTGGGTCTTACATTATTAACTACCTAAGCCGTCAAACCTAGAGGAAGCACTTAACAACAAGGGATTATAAGAGGACTTTTCTTTTTCCTTTTTTTTAGGGAGAGAGGAAGCACTTGAGTGGGGGAGAGGGGCAAAGGAAGAGAGAGAGACAGAATTTTAAGCAGGCTTCACGCTCAGTATGGAGCTTGATGTGGGGGTCAATCCCACAACCCTGGAACCATGACCTGAGCCAAAGTCAGGAGTTGGATGCTTAACTGAATGAGCCACCCAGACACCCCAAAAAGGGTTTTCTTAAGGCTAGTAGCCGGAATTTATTCTTACTACCACCACCACCCCTGTACCTAAGCCCTGGGCACATTTGGATAGTTAACTACCTAAGCACACTGAACTGAGAGGAAGCCCTTACCAACAGGAGATATAAGAGGACTTTCCTTAAGGATATTGGCCAGAATTTGTTCTTACTCCCTCCATTCCCCACTGCTTGAGCACTGGGCCCATGAAGAGGATAGTCTTAATAGCAGGTTTCCCTTTCTCTATGTCAGGTCTGGGTACTGCCACTGCTGCATGCTCACAGATGTCTGGGCTGGTTGGTCAGGGGTCTGGAAAGAGCAAGATTGATATGCAGTGAAGACAATAAGACCTTTACAGAAGAAGAATCTGGAGAGATCATCAGTGTAGGCAAAAAGCATGAGAATCTGGGTCTTACATTATTAACTACCTACTGACCTTTGCCAGTATTACCAGGGCTTGTATAATATTAGATTTACACCATGGCATGCTGTATAACATTTCCTTAAACCAAAGTATCCATATTACAATTCCAAATACATGAATCTTATTCTTCATGTATAAGAATATTCTTATTATTTAAACTGTACGTATACATATCGTATGCTCATTTGTATGTATAATACATATTGAACAAATATATGAATGAACAGGATATTTCAGTATAAAAATAATCAAGATGGATAAAATTGTATATCTTAGTATGAGTATGTATACATTCATTAATTTTATTCATTCATTTCACAAACATGTATTAACTCCTTGTTAACTATTCTGTGTTAAGCCCTTGGGAGCACAAAGATGAATAAACAATCTGTGCATTTGAGGAATCTCCAGCACAGTAGAGAGATGAGTATTCTAGAATGAAAATACAACATAACAGTGTTATTGCACAAATATTTAGTAGGTATTTGTGGCTATACAGTGTTGAATAATAACATCAGGGGAGGTATAAAAGAAAATTTGAGAGGAAAATGTAGTTCTGTTAGTATTGATTCTTCAACTGGAAACGACATTCCAGGAAAATGGAATGAAGTATGAAGAGATAAGAGGTATTAGAAGCCATGGTGGGCTCAAACAATGACATGTTTGTTGTTGTTAGCACTAAAGAAGGTTTTTTTTTTTTTTCTTTTTTAGGAGATAAAGCATGTAAGTTAATTTAGATTCAGATTTTAATAGGCCATGAAGCTAATGTCACCAACTTTGGATTTTATCCCATAGGTGACATGATGCCACTGAGAGCTCTTAAGCTGGGAAGTTATAGAACCCAATCTATATTCTGCCAGCAGTGTTGATAATGCATTAAAGAGATATGAGATTAAGTTTTGGTGGTTACTTGAGAGGATATTGACCCAGACTTGTTGAGGAAAAGGTTGTATTAAGAGATTTAGAAGTTAGGTTTTATAAAAATTGGTACAAAAAGCACTAGCAATAAAAGTACTATGTATCCTTATATATACACTATATAGATATTTTAACATTTTCCTCAAATGAATACAAGATCCTTGATATTATGAATTGTATCTTATTAGTCTTTGTATTCTATATGTATTGAGAATTCAAAAGACATTTATAACAGTTTGATTAAAAGTTTTTACAAGATGCTGCAGGAATATTTATTCCAGTCAAGAGTTGATATCATGGAACATCTTTTCCCCTCTATTCAAGAAGCCAACCAAATGAAAAGGGAATAAGATGATTCCAGGTAGAGGACTGTTATGGAGATGTTCAAGAGTATGATGAATTCAGGAAACTTTAATAAATTTAGCATGTATGAAACATGAGGCACATTTGATGTTGAAAGAAATAAAGGGCAAATTTTGAGCATGTTTTGTATGCCATGATAAGGAGTTTGCATTTTATCCCAAGAGCAGCAAAGAATTATTAAAATGAATGAAATCATCCATTTGATATTTTTTAAAAGCTTATTCTAGCAGAAGTGTGATACATTTATTGATGGGACTGCAATGGAGAGAGAGAGAGAGAGAGAAGTAGCGACTAAGGGAGAGGGAGCTCAGTTGCAGTATTGCAAGATCTAATGAGAATCTGAGAGTCAGTGCAAAAGGAGAAAAAGATGTTTATTGAGAAGAAAGAGCTAATGTTTCTCAATGAAAATTGGACATCGACAGGGGGAAGGGAAGACTTTAAGAGAATCTCTAGGCTTCTGACCTGGGCAAAGGGGTATTTGTTCCATGATTACAAAACAACAAAAAAGAAAACAATACAAAACAACAAAACACAATATGTTTTCCATTTATGTGTGTGTGTGTGTGTGTGTGTGTATACTTTGAAAGGAAAGTCAGATGTTAAAGATACTGTTTTCAACTTAATAAATATTGAATGTGAAGTACCTGTGAATAATACATTGGGAAGTTCAGACACTTCCAGTAACTGTTCTGTAGTCTTCTCACTGTTTCCCAAACTTTCTGTGTTTGGGAAATACCCTCTTCTCAGTATAGCAGATAACACCACTTATTAATTGTGTACATCAATGTTTTATCTAATTTATCTGTATGTATATATTTTCAAAATTGGTATATAAACTGTAAATCCAAGATCCCAAGCAATTTTTAAACCTCTTTATAATATTTCTCAAAAATGATACATTGCAAAATAGTTTCCTTGGTGTTTTAATAGCAATACAGATAATGAGGGGCGCCTGGGTGGCTTAGTCGGTTAAGTGTCCAACTTTCACTTAGGTCATGATCTCGCGGTTCGTGGGTTCGAGCCCCGCGTCGGACTCTGTGCTAACTGCCAGCTCAGAGCCTGGAGCCTGTTCCAGATTCTGTGTCTCCCTCTCTCTCTGACCCTCCCCTGCTCATGCTGTGTCTCTCTCGATATCAAAAATAAATAAAACATTTAAAAAAAAAAGAAATACAGATAATGAAGGATTTTGTCCATAAATGCCCAATGTGTAGAAGTGGAGTATGATAGCAACCTGAATCTAGAACATGGGTAGGGATTGCTTTGGTTCAGTGGACTGCATTGTTGGTTTCTTAACTACAAATTGATGCAATACCAGATTAGAGGACTTTGGTCTGTTTTGTGGACAGAATCTTCTAGCTCCTCTTCCAACATTTCTGCAATTGTACATATATCAACTGTAGTGAATGGTTATCAAACTTTCGTTGTTCACTTCCCAGTAATCTTTATACTGCTGAAACCCAGGTCTATTAATAGCTTAATGAAATAACAATTATATGCATCTACATCTTCGCATGGATACCTGACTTCATGGTTGAATTTGGAGGGTTTTTTGAAATTTGATCTGGAGCAACAAGTTTATTATCATTACAGAGAAATATATGGAAGGTATTTTCTTATGGGTCCAATTACATCTTGGAATACTCAGCTGGCATCATAAGCATACATTCTGTTTATATTTCAGAACGTAATGACTATTATTGGAATAATAGCATTCAGATATTGAGTGTTATTGGATGCTTCAGTAAGAGTAATATTTTAGAGACATATCATTAATAACATTCAAATATTATTATCAAAATATTATTTTAAATAATTTACATTGTGTGTGCCAACTAAGTACCTCCTGGAGGGAGGCAGGCAGCAGATAGACAGACAGACAGGAAGGAAGGAAGCAAGGAAAATGGCTTTCATCTTCTTGCTCTTTCTTCCCTCTGTCCTTCTCTCTCTCTCTCTCCAATTCTCTCCCTCCCTCCCTCTCTCTCCTTCCCCTTTCCTTCCTTTCTCCCTTCCTGGACAAGGAATCTTGCTGAGATCATAGCTGCACTGGTTTATAACAGATTAGTGTTTAGGGCACATGGAGATTCCTCCACTTTGAGGAAGGTTAACATAATGGTATCAGCTTTGAATCTGAAGCCTGCCTAATATGCTACATATTAAGGCTGGAAACTAATTAACTGTTAAAACTTAAAACCAGAGTATTTAAGGACACCAGCAGATACATCTACAGTGAAGAACAATAAGAAATGAAATTTAAATACCACAGTTGTTCAGACAGTCTGTGAGCAAACATTCCTTCACTGTTCATCCCCATGGGCAGAGCAGGCAACAGTGGAGAAGGAGCAGTGGGATAAGCTGACTAGACTTCAGGTTGCCTAGCTGTCCACCACAAGTGACTCCTGGTTGTAGCAAGCAAGTCTAGGCTTGAGACTTGTTCCTTTGTTTTCCTTTCCATTAGCAGGCAGTCAACCTGTGTAGGGTGACACCACAATAAGTAACTCAGTTCCACATGTGTGGTCTCAGAGACGAGCCCATGACTTCATACACAAATTTAGGAGCTCTCTTTTCCCATCTCCCTTCTCTCCTTAGGATCCCTCTTATCCTGTGGTTCCTAGGACTCCTTTTTATGGTCTGGCTAAAAGTATGGTGTTTTCACCTCCCTGTGTTGCCACACGTTCCTTTAAATGGGTATGCTTTGGGGGCCAAGCAAAGAGAGAAGGATAACAGGAATTCCCCCACACAAACTTTACATCATAGGGACATCCATTTTCTAGTTCCTCTGGCCAAATAGAAATATTTTCTCTAAAATTTTAGGCACCTATTTGGCCTTTGCTATAACTTGGCAGAGGCAAAGAGGGCAAAAAAGCAAATAGAATTACTCCCCCCAACACACACAAATAAAATTACTTCTTGGATCTGTCAAGAAAGAGGTAGGATTTCTCTTGAAGACTTTTCGTCTGAGCTCGCTGCTATTTTGGGATAGCAGCCATCATAGAGTCTAAACCTGAATGAATGAAATAGCAACAACAAAAAAGCTAGTATTATTATATCAGCTATTACCTGGGTTTAGATTCCCCTTCCATTCCACCTGCTGTTGTATTTATTTTAGAGTCTGAACAGATAGATCCTTATTTTTTTTCCAGGGTTTTCCATTGTCATCAGTGGAAGCCAGATGCTTAATCCATTTTAGCCAGACCTCAAAACTATCTTGGAATTTTAAAAAATTATCTTGCGAATTATAGAATTTTAAGTTGACAGTTGTATTTGTGTATGTACATGAGTGTGTGTGTGTGTACATGTGCATGTGTTTCAATATAAGTCATTGTCCTATGGCTTTAGACTCCAGTGATTTCTGATGAAAAATCTGTAGTTCATTTCTGTGTTCCTGGCATGTAATGTGTCATTTTCTCTGCCTGCTTTCAACATTGTCTCTTTACATTTTGTTTTCAACAGTTTATATATGATACACCAGTTGTTAGTGTTTGTTGGTTTAAAAGAAACCTTTGTTAAAGACCCCTGGGTGGTCCAGTCAGTCAAGTGTCCAACTCTTGATTTCAGATCGGATGTGATCTCACGTTTCATGGGACCAAGCCCTATGTCAGGCTCTGAGACTCTCAAAATGAATAAACTTAAAAAAAAAGAAACCTTTTTTATCTTAGAAATGTTTAGGTTTACAGAAATATTGTAGGGATTATATAGTTTCCATATATCCCACTCCCACTTTTCCCTATTATCAATTAATAAAATAGGATGGTACATAAATTGCAATTAATAAACAAATGTTAATACATCCATTTTAACTAAAGTCCATCCTTAATCAGATTTCCTTACTTTGTACACAATATCCCTTAGCAGTATCCCATCCATCAGACATTATATTTACTAGTTTCATTAGCCTCCTTTTGGATAGAATTGGAGACCTGAATTGCTATATTATTTTTCTTCTGCCTGAAGGACATCTTTGATCATTTCTTGCAGGTCAGATCTGCTGGTCATGGAATTGCTGTTTTTATTTATCTGAGAAAATTTTTATATCACCTTCACTTTTATTTATTTTCTTTTAATTGTTTAACATTTATTTACTTTTGAGAGAGAGAGAGAGAGAGAGAGAGAGAGTGAGCAAGCACACGAGTGGTGGAAGGGGCAGAGAGAGAAGGAGACACCAAATGGAAGCAGTCTTCAGGCTCTGAGGGTCAGCACAGAGCCTGATGCAGGGCTCGAACTCACAAACTGTGAGGTTATGACCTGAGCTGAAGTCAGACACTTAATGACAGCCATCCAAGTGCCTTTCACCTTCATTTTTAAAGGATGATTTCACTAGACATGGAAGTCTAAGTAACTGATTATGTTTTTTCAACATTTTAAATCTTTTACTTTATTTCCTTTTTGGTTGTATGGATTCTGATGAGTTCTGCTGTAAATCTTATCCTTTATTTCTGTATAGGTGAGATTAAATAAGAGTTTCCCCCCTCTTCTGGCTTCTTTCATGATGTTCTGTTTGTCTTTGACTTCCTATGGTTTGAATATGATATGCCTGATTGTAGGATTTTATTTTCTTTTTCTTTGTTTTGTTTCGTTTTTTTCCTTATCCTGCTTGGTATTCTCTGGAGTTTCTAAATCTGTGGTTGAGATCTCTGTGATTTCAGAAGGTTCTTGGCCAGTGTTATTTTATGTATTTCTTCTATTCTCTTACTCTTTTTCTAGTATTTCAGTCTCACTTATGTTATAATGTTTGAAATTGTCCCATATTTCATGGATATTCTGTTCTGGTGTGCATGTATGCGGCTGGGTTTTTAATGGTTTTTTGTTTTTTGTTTTGTTTTTTTTTTGGTTTTTTTGCATTTCAGTTTGAGAAGTTTCAGATTCATAGATTTTTTTACATAGCCATGTCCAGTCTGCTGATGAACTCTTCAAGGCTCTCTTCATCTCTGTCACAAGGTGTTTTATGTCTAACATTTTAATTCTTAGAGTTTCTAGCTGTCTGCTTACATTACCCATTTATTCTTGTATCACATTTAATTTTCTTCCCATGGTAGCCCACAACATAATAACCACATTTACTTTGAATTCCTAGCATCTGTGTTGTATCTGAATCTGATTTTAATGCTTGCTTTGTATTTTTAGACTGTATTTTTACTTGCCTTTGGCAAGCCTTGTAACCTTTAATTGAAAGCCAGAAAAGGGGTATTAGGTAATGTTTATTTGACTCAAAGTTGGATGTGTTTACTGTTTGCTCTCGGTATAGGTATCAGAGGCTTCAAATTCATCTAATGTCTTTGTTTTTTGTCCCTTCTCTTAAGTTTGGGTCTCCCTAACTTAGGTGTGGGGGAAGGGAAACATTCTATAATATATTATTGAATTTCAGTCTTTTAGGCAGCAAAAGACTTGAGGCCTTGGCCTTCACACATATTTCCCAGTGGTGTAGCTTCCTCCTCACACACACTTTAGGTGAGACAAGAATGCTAGAGGGCACTGGAGTACAGTAAATGTCCTCCTTGGATAAGGCTCTGCTACAGTCTGCCCCCCAGCCTCCAGCAGGCCTCTGTTTTGAGATGTATTTCATGGTGATCACTGTTCTTTTCCCACTGGCAGAACCATGTGGGACCTTTGTTTCCCACCTCCCTCAACCCCTGAGAACCTAACAGGAGTCCAGGAGAAGGTAAAACCCATGACAGTTTTATGCAAGCTTACCTCTAAGACCATGGCCCACAGAAGTTTCTTATTCTCACACTAGTACACACTGAGCCTCCCACAGTGTATCAGAATTACCTTTGAAATACCTTTACCAGTTTGTGGCTGCAGCAGCTTCTTTATCAGGTAAGTAAATCTCAACTGTGACTCTCTGGATTTGTTTGTCTGTCCAGGAATCAGGGTGCCAGTTTGGCCCACAACCTTAGTTCTCTGATGTATCTAAGAAAAGTTACTGATTTTTAGTTCTCTGAGCATTTTCCTGCTCTAAGAATTGGAGTGGCAACTTCTAAACTCTCTAGATGTCAAAGCTGAAAATGCAAGTCCCAAATGTTATTTTATTGGTATTTATTCTTCCTTAGGTTCTCTGAGATTTTTAGATATGTGTTTGCTGTCTGTTATTAATTTAAAAGATTCTAAGTTGCTGTTTCTTAAAATATTTCTTCCACCACTTTCTTTAATTCTTCTGGGATTTCAACTACGCTTATAGTAGACCATTGGATATTGTACCACAGCACTTGGATACTGTGTTCTCTTTTATTAACTCTTTTGTCTCTTTATGTTTCAGTCTGGGTAATTTGCATTAACCTATGTGAAATTTGCTGATTCTACTCATAGATGTATTTAAACTTGCTGGCGAGTGTTTCAAAGGCCTTCTTCATTGTGCTTTTTATTCCTAGCATTTGATTATATTTGATAGTTTTTATATTTCTGCTAAAATTATTCATCTGATATTGCATGTTTTCTACCTTTTCCTTTAGAGTCTTTTGCATACTAATCATAGTTACTTTCAGTCCCCTGTGTGGTAGATCCAGCTTTCCTGTTACATCCCATTCTGGCTCTGTTAATTTTTTGTTTCTTGGCAGTGTGTTCTTTCTTTCTTGCTTCTTAGATACCTCATACGTTCTTTTGTTGAAAACCATGCATGTGATATAAAACAATGGAGAATGGAGGCCTGGAAATGGGCCTACCTTTTCTTCTGCTAGGCCTTTAATGAGGGATTTACATTAATGTTCTCAGAAGTTGGGTTTGACTTAGATTTTTAGTTTGCTTTGATTGCCCTAAGTACACCATAGATTTCAAATTCCTTTATAATACCTTGTTTTGGTGGTCTGATAGGGGGGTTTGCATTTGGGCCTGCCCACCTCTTAGCATAGGCCTTCCCTTTGTGCTTTGCCTCAGTTAGGATCTGTCTCTACACTCTTCCCGTTCTCCTGGCATTTTTTCGCTGTTAACTTGTCACAAGACACTTAGCCTGGTGGTGGCCAAGCAGAGGAGCATTCTCTCCATTGTGCCTGTTAACCCTCAGTCTTAGCCACTGGTGTAGGTTACAGAGGTGTAACCTTTTTGCTGACCCTGCACCCTTGCATCTCTGGTTCTGCACCCAAAATGTATTTCTACCTCTCCTGAAGGAATTTTTCTTTTTATTATCCCATCTGCAGTGGGTTTCCTCCAGTCCTAAAGGTGGCAGTGTTCATTCCCCTTCTTTTCACAGAATGAGGCTTTTTTTTTTTTTTTAATTTTTTTAATGTTTTATTTATTTCTGAGAGAGAGAGACAGTGTGAGCAGGGGAGGGTCAGAGAGAGGGAGTCACAGACTGAAACAGGCTCCAGGCTCTGAACTGGCAGTCAGCACAGAGCCCGACGCGGGGCTCGAACCCACGAACCGCGAGATCATGACCTAAGTGAAAGTCGGACGCTTAACCGACTAAGCCACCCAGGCGCCCCTGTGAGACTTTAATTCTGTAATGGAGATAAGGAAGTTTCAGGTGGACTTACCTATTCCTCCTAAGCAGATTCTGCTTCTCCCCCAGTCGCGCATCATGAAGACTTTCTCAGGCCTCTCCCCAGTGTCTTCATCTTCATCTTTGTCTTCTTCTTTTCCTCTTCTCCCTTTCCCTCCCTTTCTCCTTCCCCTCCACCTCCTTTTCCTTCCTCATTTTCTTCTTTTTGGTTGTATAGTGTGGATAGTGGAGAATAGCCTACAAAAGGATATAAAATCTCCTTATTTCTGAGAAACCCCCAGGGGCTCCACACCCTTGCCAGTCCTCACTTGGCATCCACTAACTTATTAGCTCTTATAGCTAATTTAGTTTGCCTAGCAAGTGCTTGTGCTCCATCTTTCCCTACAGGTGTATGTCTCATTAGATCTGTAGGTAGTTGGTTGCCCTATGCCCTCAGCTCTCTGAGAGTTAAAGAGGATTTGTAAACTTGCATTTTGTCCAAGTTGTGGTGTTATTATAAGTCTAGGAGGAATGCTTTTTTCCAGTTATCTACATCCTGGGTAGAATCCAAAAGTTGATTTCTTTATTTTTGATTAATTTATCTATCTAATTTACTGAATTTGAATTGTCTTAAGTAAGAGCTAACTACCTATTTACCTTAATGGCATTTTTTATATTTAAAAATCCCCAAAGTTTATGGAATTAAGTATTGTTGTTGTTGTTGTGAAGCTGAACTAAAACATTTTTAAAAGCAAAGTGAGAGCAAAGAAGAATGAAAAGACAGAACAGAGTTTTGTGTTCACATGAGATTTACAAACTGTTGGAAACTAGATGAGACTGAGAGATAGAGAAAGAATTACCTTTAATCAAAGGGTTTCCCCTTTGGTTGTATTCTAAGTCCCATGATGAATGTTATGGCAGTTTCTCTATTACCAAAATCTAGTTTACAGGTTCACATATCACAGTTTGCCTTGTTTTCACTAGACACTACGTAAATAACTCTCATATTTGTTCTTAGGCTTCCACATAGATCATTTTCCTTTGTCTTTCAAGATGTGTTAGGTACTGAAATTACATTCTGTGTGAGTTAAAAACCCAATTCATAACCTCCTTTACTTTCAATAGTGATTAAACTGAATGTACTATCTTCCCTTTTCAATTATTGGAACATTTTTTGCCCCATGGCACTTTCCTTTAGAAAATCTAGTTTCCTTTGCTTCATCACAGCAAATTACTTTAATTCAAGCTGATCCAATGTCTTTCTTCTGTATTCAATTTAACCTATAGTATGTTTGCATTACAACCAGCTTTTCCACGTGCATTTTTATTAAATAAAAATCCAGATAATTTATTGAATGCTTAGTATGTATTGATTGATGTAGTAACCTGGGCTTGGTCCTCAAGTTTTATCAATTCCCATGAATACTTTACCCCTTGTTTTATAGCTGTCTTTACTTTGGGTTGACTGATAAATCTAAGTATACAGTATAACTGTGTATCTTGACAGAAAAAAATCAACTAGTGTGGTGATTTGCTCACAACTCAATTTATCTATAATTGATTTTGTTTTTACACATATGACCAGAAACTCCCTGTTCCGTTATTTTGGGAGAGGAAAGTTGACTCGTCATGAAAGAGCTAATAATATATTGCTCCTTGGATGCCAGAACATACATGGCTTTGTGTTTTTAATTTCAATGGCTTCATTAGTGCTAGTGAAGGAAGATAAACCATAATATGGATGGTACTTTCCTGATGGGTCAAACATTACTATTTTACATAAGCAAACAAAATGAACTTTATTTTATTAATTAAAGGAATAGAGCAGAAGGTTGTAACTCAGAGAAGAGAAATTATGAGAAGAAAAAAAGTTACTTGGAGTTAGGAATTCAAATGCTGTAGATCACATCTGACAGCACGAGTCCACTTGGTTTTGCATTCTGTTGTGGCCCGAGAAACACTGAAGTTAGTATTTAAGGGAAGGACTATTTTACATAGACTTGAAGGCTTATCCTGTATTGAAGGTCAACAGTGACCTTCCAGGAAAGGCCAACCTGTTATTCTACTGCTCAGCAACTCCCAAATAACTCCTAAGTTCAAGGACTTTGGGATATCTAATAGATGGAAGACCTCAGGTGCGTCTTTTCTAGGGAACAGATAAGGTGTCTCTGTACACATTGAGCCTAATTCAAAGGAAATACTCTCCCTATTACAAAGTATCTTATGAGGACTCTATAAAATGGACTAGTTAACAGTATGAGATATCTTTCTGAGGTAGATAGGAAAGAGTAAAATGGAATTCTATATATGATTAGAATCATATATTCTAATATGATTTTTTCAATTAAAAAGTCTCACTTTTTAAAATATCTCAAGGGATGCCTGGGTGGCTCAGTCGGTTAAGCGTCCAACTTCGGCTCAGGTCATGATCACAAGGTTTGTGGGTTCGAGCCCCGCATCAGGCTCTGTGCTGACAGCTAGCTCAGAGCCTGGAGCCTGCTTCAGATTCTGTATCTCCCTCTCTCTGACCTTCCCTTCCTCACACTGCCTCTCTTTCTCTCAGAAATAAATAAAAATATTTTTAAAAATTAAAAAAAAATTTAAATCTCTCAAAAAA
The DNA here is from genome assembly GCA_017311185.1 of Proteles cristata cristata. NCBI lineage: Eukaryota > Metazoa > Chordata > Mammalia > Carnivora > Hyaenidae > Proteles > Proteles cristata. The sequence goes on along the minus strand of JAESUZ010003619.1, from coordinate 432,321 downwards.
ATCAGGCGATCAAAAAAAAATATTACTCAGGACCAAATACAGCTTTGATTATTTAAATTCCATCATTTTAATTGCAAAATGTACTAAATTCTGCTACAGATTTTTTATATAAAATTATAAACTGTACAGCTTTTAAAAAGAATTTTTGAATTTAAAGCATTAATTTTTTACCTAATTAATTATAACTACATTCTCATAAACTCTCCAGTTTGACACATTCCATGAAAATTCCATACGTTTGAATTTTTTCTCTAGTACATTTTACTCAGTCTTTCAGTTTTCTAATACTTCTACCAGATTTTATATAACATATATGATATATTTACTCATGTAGGTACCTGATTTTCTTTATGTAATATTGTGTTTATTTTAGTAAAGTTTCAATTCATTTATTTTTTACTTCATACATTCTCATTATTACAGAGCAAACACAACTCTTATAATTTCAGTGAGGCCACTCTGTATTGTATTGCCTTTGATTTTATTTTCTATTCATAAGTAAGGAGACATTTAAGGCATTTTAAAAATAGTAATTTGTATTCTTCAGTGATAAACTAAAATACACATTGTATTTAATATTTATTTGCATTAGCTTTTGAAAGATAAATTGTATGCAAAATCACCATTTTAGTTGATTTCACTATATTAAATTTTCTTTGAACAAATACTTAATGCCTACCTTGTGTTAAGCATAGTGGGATTCAAAAGTATATATTCCACAGGCAATGATCTCAAATAGTTTAACAATATGTATTTATGTTACAAAAGTCAATCTAGTTAAGCATGTTTTAGATATATGATAAAATTATGTGTTATATAAATTGGTATTTGTGTATATACATTACATAGCATATGCAGTCTCACAAAAAATCAACTAATTTAAAACAAATATGTAAATTTTTTCAAAATGTTGAAAAGGTTTTAAAGTGCTTTTAAAATGTGAGTTAAACTACCCTAAAATTTTGTATACACTCCAGTTCTGAAACAGAGGTACTTATGAATAAATAAAAATATTTCAAAACTTGCATTATTGGTCTCTAATATTAGAACTTCATGGAATTCTGTCCTAAATTTTATTTTTTATGATTGAAGAACAGTTGGATTACAATGACCTATGGCTTGCAAAGTAGTTTAGATTTATTTTATCACACACTCCCTTACAAATTCTCTTATTACTACATATTACTCAGCTAAATTCTTTTTGTTACTTGTTTTCCTGTGATTACTTAATAATTAATTGCCTTATTTTAGAAAAAAGTGTGTTGATTAGGATTTGAATTTATGGTACAAAACAATTGTCCATTTATCTAGGAAGTCATGAGGTCCAGAATCTACCATATTCTTTCATTTTGCACATGTATTAAAAATATCTGAACAGTATCCTCTCATTAATTAGGTAAAGTGAATCAAGTGGAGTAGATTACATTCTGAGGTAAAGGATGTATAAGTTTGGTCTTTGAATCAATAAATAATTACTTGGCCATCTGAATGGACATTAAGTAGTATATGCCACAGATTTATTTTCTATATAAAACCTGTGATAGGATAGCTTTTTTCTTTTCCCTTGGTATCTTTCCTATGGCCTGTATCTCCAGAATATTTATAAAATCCTCCAATTCTTGATCAGGATGTGACCTTCACTAAGAGAGATTTGCTCATGTTTTGGAGGAGTATCATGTGAATATAAATCTTTGTAAATATGTCTTTAATAAATCTTAAAACTAGAGGCCAGAATAAAGAAAACAAGCATAGTGTCTTCAAAGAGAAAACAAAAAAGTAGATCAGTCCTTGCCAAGGTATTGTAGTAATTATCTGTCAACAAGAGGTCTTACTGTACCTTTTCTAGGAAAAAAGTAAGTATAATTTAGACTAAACAATGACAACAATTAATTGATTTTTAAAAGGAAGAGAATTCCTAAGGTAAGTAATAAAACTGCCAATCCCATTTTATGCAGCTGAACAACAGGGCACATTGCCCTTTTTAAGAGATCAATCATTCTAACTTTATTAACCCTGAAGTTTTGCATTGTAAGCCTAGCACTTACACATCAGCACCCATTTAAAAAGCATCCAAATGTATAGCTAACTAATCTTCCACAAGGCAGAAAAGAATATCTAATAGAAAAAAGACTGTCTCTTAACAAATGGTGTTGGGAAAACAGGATAGTGACATGCCAAAGAATGAACCTGGACCACTTTCTTACACCATACACCAAAATAAACTCTAAGTGGATGAAAGACTTAAATGGAAGCTGGAAATCATCAAAGTCCTAGAGAAAAAAAAAAACAAAACAACAGACAGCAACCTCTTTGACCTTGGCTGCAGCACCTTACTACTAGATATATCTCAGGAGGCAAGAAACAAAACCAAAAATGAACTATTGGGACCTCATCAAGATAAAAAGATTCTGGACAGTGAAGGAAATAATCAATAAAACTAAAAGGCAACTGACAGAATGGGAGAAGATATTTGAAAATGACCTATCAGATAAGGGAGTAGTATCCAAAACCTATAAAGAACTTAAAAACTCAACACCCAAAAAACAAATAATCATTGAAGAAATAGGTAAAAGACCTGGACAGACATTTTTCCAAAGAAGACATCCAGGTGGCTAACAGACACATGAAAAGATGTTCAGCATCACTCATCATCAGGGAAATACAAATCAAAACCACAATGAGATACCATCTCACGCTTGTCAGAATGGCTAACATTAACAACTCAGACAACAGATGTTACTGAGGATTGGAGAAAAAAGAACCCTTTGGCACTGCTGATGGGAATGCAAACTGGTACAGCCACTCTGGAGAACAGTATGGAGTTTCCACAAAAATTTAAAAATAGAACTAACCTATTACCCAGCAACTACACTACGAGGTATTTATCCAAAAGATATAAAATGCTGATTTGAAGGGCCCATGCACCCCAATGTTTTTAGGAGTGCTATCAAAAATATCCAGATTATGGAAAGAGCCCAAATGTCTACCAACTGAGGAATGGATAAAGAATATGTGCAATGGAATATTACTCTGTGATTAAAAAAAAAATGAAATCTTGCCATTTACAAGAATGTGGATGGAACTAGAAATAAGCAAAATAAATCAGTCAGAGAAATAAACATATCATGTGATTTCACTAATATGTGGAATTTAAGAAACAAAATAGATAAACATACGAGAGGGGAAGGAAAAGTAAGATAAAATCAAAGAGGGAGACAAACCATAAGAGGCTCTTAATACAGAGAACAAACAGGGTTGGTTGAGGAGTGTTTGTGGGGGGGATGGGCTAAATGGATGATGGGCATTAAGGAGGGCACTTGTTGGGAAGCACTGGGTGTTACATGTAGGTGATGAATCACTAAATTCTACTCTTGAAGCCATTATTACCCTGTATATTAACTAACTTAGATTTAAGTAAATAAAAATAAATTGTGCCACTAAAAATATTATCCAAATTATCATATTACATGTCATATTTGGAGTACATAATCAGAGGGAAAAATAGCATTTTTATTCTAGTGGGATAGATGGAAAGATGATCATGGTATTGATTTTATATCTGTGAATTCAAAGGAATCCTTCCGTAAGCCTTTATGGAAAGGTAATAAGACAGGCCATGCTTAGTATGAGACTTGCACACATCTTGCACCCCACAGTTTAACTCAAATTAGTCTGTTCATGTTATTTCATTATCCCATTCTAATTTCAGTACCACATATGTTTCCTTATAGTACAATGCATGAATCTTTTTTTTTTTTTTTTGAAAGTACCTTTCATATAATGTTGTGAGCCTTTGTTTGTGTGCTGTGTGTTTTCTCTACTCTCACAATGAAGTAAAGGAATCTTGATTTCTCTGTGGCAGAATTATAGGTTCCTGAAACTGCTGCCAACAGAATATATTTCACTGTCAGTTTAAGTGATAAAGTGAGACTGAAGTATGAACTCTTTATACATTTGCCACCATCTGATTTAATGTCTATTATTTTTGTTGGTTTTGCTGTATACCCATGCTGTGGTCTAAATGTATCTCTTCCAAATTTATGTGCTAAAATCCTAACTCTAAAAAGTGATCATATTAGGATGTAGAACTTTTTGGAGGTGTTAAGTTAGGAGTGTGGAACCTCATGAATAGGATTAGTGTTTTACTAAAAGAGGCTAGAGAAATCTGTAATTCCTCCTGCCATGTGAGGATACAATGAGAAGGCTAAGACCCAGAAGAGAGCTTGCTCCCAAATGTGCTGGCACCTGATCTCAGATTTCCATCTTTCAGAACTCTGTGCAGAGAGTTTCTTTTTTTCTTTTCTTTTCTTTTCTTTTCTTTTCTTTTCTTTTCTTTTCTTTTCTTTTCTTTTCTTTCTCTTCTTTTCTTCTCTTCTCTTTTTTCTTTGAGAGAGAGAACAGAACATGTGTACACATGAAAGAGGGTCAGAGAAAGGGAGAGAGAGAATCCCAAGCAGCTGTCAGTGCAGAGCCTGATGTGGGGCTCTATTCCATGAAGCATGAGATAATGACATGAGCCAAAATCAAGAGTTGGATGCTTAACCAGTTGAGCTACCCAGGTGCCCCAAGTTTCTGTTCTTTATAAGCTACCCAGTCTGTGGTATTTAATTATTAGCAGCCCAGATGGATTAGGACAACCCATTTATGAAAATGCAGGTAGTCAATCCACCACCTTAGGAAATTCAAGAGATGTGTCAACTAGAATATGGTAGGGCACGTGGAACATGCTGAATTTTGTGTCTAATAAAAAAATGAATTCCATATAACAAAATCTAATAAAATTGAATTCCATTAAGTCTGTCTCTATAAAAAATCCTAAATAACAGGTTCTCTGCCAGACCTCTCTTACCCTTATGGAGAAGGAATTACTTTTCATCAGCCAGTAAATTGTTTTATGCTTTGGAGCAAAAAACAAAACAAAACAAAAGGAAACAAAAATCTAGATTTAAGAGCAGACTTTAAGAGGTTTCAGAGGGTGATTGTAACCCTGTTCCTGTTCAACTTCTATATCAGTACATACATTTGGATAACCAACCTCAAAGGAGAGACTGAAAACAGATGGTTATACTTAATTGTTCTTTACAATTACATGGCTTTTCCTGTTTATTTGACATAGTTTTTAATTCTTGATAACAAACATTCTGTGACTCTCAGAGAGAATGGCTGTTTGGCTACATATCAATTAATTCAGAGACTAGATAGGACCACGAGTAGGGAAAAGCAGTGCACTTCCACAGAAAGTGTTCTTCTGCTACATTGTCCTGTTTTCCGTTGTATACAGGAGTGGATATAATCCCATAAGATTTTACTGAAATAAATCAGACCTATTTCTAATAATTAGGTACTAACCAGATTTCCTATGCTAGACTTAAAACTGTTTCTAGTGCACAGCATATTTTCAGAATATTTGAATATCTAAAATACTAAATTTACGTAAATTTACACACCAATTGTGCCATTTCCATGTGTCTATACATTCATCAATTTTTTTGGGGTTTTAACATAATCATCATATAAGAACATATGATCAGAAAAAAAACAAACCAAAGGGACTTGAATGATTTTAATAGAGTCCATAGTCCAATTTGGCTCCTTTAATTGACATAAGGAAAATACCTCTCAACCTAGCCATGTAAAATAATAGACAGTCTAGATAGAAGTTTTAAGTTTTTAAAATATTTTGATGAATATATTCTTATATAAAGTGATCCATGGAGGTTGGTCTTTCTTGAATGGATTGAAAGTAATGATTCATGTTATTTTTTTCAATTGTTTCAGTAATACTACATATGAAGGTTGAGATAAAATGAATCTATTGTTATTTAATTATGTTGGTTTATATTTGTCTCTAGTAAACAAAAGATTTATAGCTTTCTCACTTCCAGAGAAGACTCTGAGGTTAAGAAAAAAAAGCTCTGCCCCAAAACAATTTTATTAGTGTTACCTATGTTGTAACAGCTCCTTGCAACAGACAAGGTATTGCCTCTTCAGATATTGAATCTCTTTGCCTTTCTTTCCATGGACTGAAAAGTGTTGGTCCAGGTTACTGTTACAATGTCCAAAGAGAAAAAGGAAAAGGAAAGAAAGCCAGACTATCAGTAACAAATTCTGCAGGTTTACAGAATAATCTTAAACAAGAAAGGACAGTGTAGAGAAAATTGGCTCTACTTCAAAAGGCCCCCTTCGTTAGAAGCATAATAGAATCATTAGCATTAGAAAACAAAGAAGCAGACTCCATACAGTGTTACTTAAAAATATGAACATTACCATATTCTCAAATAATTTTAAGAATAGTTTTACAAGCCTAATTCATATTTGGGAGAGGGTAATAAATTCTACTTTTCATATTCCAATAGTCTCCTGTGAAAGTTAATTAATTCACTCTACAATATATTTTTTAAAATTTGCTTTATTTAAAAGTATTTTAATCTTACAGGAAATTACAGATTTAAAAATGTTATGTGAACAAATATTAGAGACTTGTGCACATAGCTCAGTTTCAAGTGGCAAATGTTATGGAATAATTATATACACAGTGCCATAGGAAAATGAAAATATGTAATACTGTGAGAAGAAGGAGAAGAAGACTTTCGGTCCAAATCTTTTGAGATGACTGTATAACACTATTAAGTAGAAGAAGGTTGAGTAGAGGTTTCTTGAGAGGGGGTGACTCTGTGCATTTCACAGTTGTGCCCTCACACATCTCAGTTGTCATCTGTTAGGGGGAAAAGACGAGGAAATAGGAGTGCTAGCAAACACAAATAAAAGGGATGAGAGACATTTTAGTAGTAAAGAAGGTGCTATTTTTATAGGGTAGTCAGATAAAACCTGTCTGATAAAATTACATATGAGGGGAAAGCTAATGGAAGAAAAAGAGTGAGCTCTGTGAGTAGCTCTCTGGCCATAGGGGTGGGTTTTGAATCTTCCTAACAGATGTTAATCTCAGAGTCTGGAGAGTAACTGCTGAATTACAGGAATGGGTGAGTGGTTAGAGCAGAGGGAGTAAAGGTATGGAGTGTGGATAGTAAGACAAGTGAGCTAAGAGGTAGCAGATGGGTTGTACTGAAATTTCAGGAATGTTCCACAGACTTCTAAAGTACCCAGAAGAAGTCAACACTGGCAAATGGTTTTGATTAATTTGCCTGATAATCTTTTAAATGATGAAAATTAGAAAGATGGCTATTTTTACCACACACTTTATCTCATGATTAATTATTTCCCTTTTCCTTCCCTAAACTGACTTCCCCATAACGACATGTGGAACGTGGATCATTTGATAAATAATAGAAGACTTCAGTTCTTAAAATTAATTCTAAGACTTGAAAATTATTTTCCCAGATGGACTAGAGTTTGTATCTTACCATAATCTTTTTTTCCTTAATGTTTATTTATTTTGAGAGAGAGGTAGACAGACAGAAAGACAGAGAGAGAACACATGCACATGCACAGGAGCAGGAGAGGGTCAGAGAAAGAGTGGGAGAGAGAGAATCCCAAGGAGGTTCCTCACTGGCAGCAGCTCAGAGCTAGATGTTGGGCTCAATCTCATGAGTTGCGAGGTCATGACCTGAGCCTAAGTCAAGAATCAGATACTTAACTGATTGAGCCACCCAGGCGCCCCTGTATCTTACCATATTCTCTCTTAGGTGGTATTACCAATTAACTGCTGAGTGGAAGTAACAATTGGAAATTCCATTGAGAAAAAGATGGCAGTTTTCTTTCCTTTTCCTTTTTGTAACTTTGGACATTGTATCAGTACCCTAGTTCAATACTTTTCTCTCATGGAAAGAAAGAGATCAGAAAAGATTCAACATCTGAAGAGGTAGTATCTTTTTTTTCAATCCCAAGGCAGTGTTACAATATAGATAATATTAATAAAATTTCTCTTGGGGCAGAACTATTTTTATTAACCCTGAAGTTTCTTCCTGAGAGAAGACAAATCTATATATCACTTGTTTATTTCAGGGGTAAAAAGTAGCCAAAAGTGTAAAATATGTAACAAAAGATTTGTATTATCTTAAACTTCAAAGAAAGTGGATCTTTAATTTCAGTGGACTTGCTAGGTATTTAGATGTCTGCAGCTTGCCTGAGAAAGGTAAAAATAACAATGAAGATAATTTGAAAACTGTGATGTTGCTATATTATAGTAAGCCAGGGAGGAGATTGTAACACCAAATATGCATCAAAAGTAAGAAGCTTAATTCTCCCTGTTGAAAATAAGAGAAAATATCTTTTCACGTTTCTTAGAGCATTTACTTTAGAAAATTTGTAATTTTAAGTTCTTTCTATCTCTTTGAAACATATCTAAATTTGTTAAAAAACAAAATAGCCTCTTGCCAGCTTTAAGATCCAGGAATGTCTGTTTCAAGGGAATAATGTCTGATATATAATCAAGGAAGATAGCCACCCTGTCTCTGTAAAACAAAGGGTAGAAGCCTAAGTTGGGCAAGCACCTCTCTTGAAGTTGCAACACTACCTCTTGTTATAAAGATATGAGTTTATTTTTTCTTTGGATAAAGCCAATTAGCAAACTCAGATGACCACTCCAGTTACTGAAAATGAACCATGTGTGACAGATGGTGCTATCTAGTCCTCTTACTTGAGACTCACTTATTGTTTATCTTGAGAGCATGTGTATAATGGGTTGTATTTGCTTGTCTTTTTAAAGGGTGAGAATTTCTTTCTATGCAGTGTTTTAACAGATTACCTGTGATGCACAATACATTTTGGTTCAATGTTTATTCAGTTACAAAATTCATTTTTTTAATCTTTGTGAGAAGTTTTCTGAATTAGGAGATTAAAAAAATCTATTTCTCCAATGCATATAATATATTTAGTATGCCTAGTTTTGCTAGACCTAGTTTTGCTAGATAAAGCCATGAGTGTAGGGGTTTATCTGGTGTTTTTCTGTATTTCTAGTATGTAGAAGAAATAAATACATCAATCAATAAATGAACTAGAATTTATCATGTCATTTGGTCATTTGTCACCAAATATTTCTTCGATAAAATGTCATTTCTACTTTATGGTGGCTCCAAAGCCATAGTTCCATCAGTTGTAAACTGATATCTAAAGCATAAAAACCCAAACTTTAAAAATATGAACATACTCAGTAATGGAACCCTTAATTACTCAGACATCTTTAAATTTTATTCAGGACAGTAGGAATGTAGGGATAAAACAGAAATTGCCTTAGTCTCCATTATTGTCTGGTACCTTTTTCATTGTATAAGGAAGGGAACAAGTCATTAAACCCCATTATCAGAACTTCTTATGTTTTGATATGGTATCAAAATTGCAATACATATGGCGATTTAGCTATAATGTCCTTTTGCAAGTCATGAAATATTTTTTCTCTGGCTTACATAACATCATTAGGAACCTCAGATAGGAGCGTTCTCTTTTTAGAATACTAACATAAATATTATTCCCTTGCATGAAAAGACACTTGAAGACTTTTGTAAAAGATGTATATATACTTATGTTCAGAAAAACCTTGAGACTTTATTAATATCCTATTTTTTCTGAAGGAAAAAAGATATGTAACAGCTGCTATCCACAGGTCTCTGCACCCAGTGATACTGATATAATAGAGAGGAAGGTTGCAGAATTTAAAGTAGGCATAATAGATACATTTTAGAGGATATTATATGGAGCAATCCAGCATTAATTAGAAATAGTAAGATAATATATATGAATCCTTAATAGTTTACCCTACAGAATGATTTTTGTATATTTCATGCTGAGGAGCACAATGCTTAGATACTCAAAAATAAGTTCCTACAAGATTTCCCTAAAAACTCCATGGCTCTAAGAATTACTTATTACTGCTTCTCTGTTGCAGATTGAGAATATGGGGAAGAAAAATAGGAGAGTATGATCATTTTAATATAGTGATGATAGCTTTAGTTTCAGCATATTCTGAAAATGAAAATATGTCAAACCTTCAGTGAGCCTTCAGGCAATTCAGCAACTCTTTTCTCCTGCTACTTCAAAAACCATTTATACCACAAACCCTATTGGACTTCCTGACATCCTCCTTCCAGAAGTCTACATTCAAATCTGATTATACCTTAGAGGTGATGGATGCCTCAGGTCTAAATTCCACTTGGGCAAACATTTAAAAGACCCACTGAAGCCATGCCACATCCTTTACATAGTTATGTCTGCGTAGCCAAAGCTTCTACCAGTTCCAGAAATAAAAGGAAGAATTATAGTAGAGGAAGGACTCCAAGTAATACAAGAAGTTTTCTCTGCTTTATTTGTTCTCATGATTATTATGCCCACATATCAAACATATAACTTCTTGTTGTAATCAAGTGGACATCTTTAAAAGGTTAAGGAAAATGAGATGCCTGGGTGGCTCAGTCAGTTAAGCATCCTACTTCAGCTCAGGTCATGATCTCATAGTTGGTGAGTTCTGTGCTGACAGCGCAGAGCCTGGAGCCTGCTTCAAATTCTGTGTTCTGCAGTCTCTCTCTGCCCCTCCCCCACATTCACTCTCTATCCCTCTCTCTCAAAAATAAACTTAAAAAAGAAGAAGTTAAGGAAAAGAATTACTGGCTTAAGTATAAGAAAGAAAAGTTATTCCATTAGAATTAATTTACGTCTGAAATTATGCTTAGATTTCTCAGGTCATTTTGGCACTTATTGCCACTGGAGTATATAATTTCATTGGGTGTGGAAGTGGTTTTTGTTTTGTTTTGTTTTGTTTTGTTTTGTTTTGTTTTTTTGCTTAGTGTTTCTCCCAGAGGCAGTTTTGCTTAACAATACACAGACTTACAGGAGGACTTTAGAAGAAATGGATTCATTTGCTGGGGAAAAAAATCTGTTGCTAATGCTGACTTCCAGAAAGAGACCAACTATGTTCTTAATGTACAGAGCTTTATTATCACAATTAAATAGACATATGGCATTAACATAAACAATTCAGTGTATTTTATGCCATTTATGTAGTTATGGACCGAAATGTGACCCCCCCCCCAACCAATTAATATGTTAAAGTCCTAGTCCCCAACTATATGGAGACAAGGGAATTTAAGGAAACAGTTAAGCTTCAATGAAGCATAGGATGAGGCCATAAGTCAACAGGCCTGGTGGCCACAGGCAAACAAGAAGGGACACCAGGAGTGCTTGTGCTCAGAGGAAGGCTATGTGAGGACAGAACAAAAAAAGTACTGTCTGCAAGCCAAAAAGAGAGTTCTAACCAGAAACCAACCCAGTTGGCAGCTTGATCTGGGATATGCAGCATCCAGAACTGTAAGAAAAATTAATTTCTGTTGTTTAAGCCTCCCAGTTTGTGGTATTTTGTTATGACAGCCCTCACAGACTAATACATATGCTAAAGCCAATTTCTTTTTTTTCAATGTTTATTTTCTTTTGAGAGTGAAACACGCATGTGAGTTGGGGAGGAGCAGAGAGAGAGGGTGGGAGAGAATCTTAGGCAGGTTCTGCACTGTTAGTGCACAAAGCCTGACATGGGGCTCGAACCCATGAGTCATGAAATCATGACCTGAGCCAAAATCAAGAGTCAGATGCTTAACCAACTAAGCCACCCAGGAGCCCTGCCAATTTCTTTTAAATATGGAATTCCAGAAATGGCAAAGGTGACTCAACCAGGGCTGCTATGGTGCCTTACTGTTCTAAATATGGTGAAATAATATGAGTTTTGGACATATCAAAATTAGGCTCTGACTATAATATAAATAGATATGGTTGGGCTGAGTAAAATGATTGAATGTTACCAGTAAGTCTTATTGTTGGGCATTTTGTTCAATAATTGTCAGCTGCAATAATGGACTGAGTGCAAAAATACTTTATTTTCATTTTAATATAAAACTATGCTTGTAGATTAATGTGTCCTTGTGGGCTTTGATCCAATAACAAATCTCTGTCAGAGAAACTTTCAGAAACAGACTTAACAATTTTTTCAAACTCTAAGTTTATAACTGGTCGATTTTGACAGGACAAGTCACAGAAATGGCCAATTTGGTCATATGAATTTCCTTAGGGGCTTCTGCTCAAAACACTTTATATTGATTCCTAGGTAAATAATATAGTGATTTGAAGGGTCTTTTCTCATCTGATTCTTTCAGCTCACTTATTTTGTATTTTTCTCATGCAAGTTTCCAGTAGTTTCTTATTGTTCCTCCCAAGCCAATTCACTCCCCCAAATTTAGCAAATACTTTCTCTGGTCACCTTCTACCTGTATGCTGAATTTACTCTTTTACTCTTAGATAACTACGTCTTTTCTGTCTAGCATTTATGGTGCATTTCTCTCAATTGGTTCTCCTCTTACATAATCTCATCTCCCCAAACATCACTTTTCCAATAGTTTGACAGGAACTTACTGTGAATTTTATTTTCTGTCCAGTTTCTCTTCTGCTTTTGTGTTTAAATTTATGGATTACATAGATTTGTTTATCTGTTGTACATATATATTTTCCACCCTTTCTACTTAATTAATGCATTCAAAATACCTTGTCAAAGAAAGTTATAAGTTCTATTAAGTATTCTCAAGAATATTATCTCTATTAGTTTGAAATCAGGTTTTTTTTTTGATAATGCCTTACATTGTGATTAAGATATCTTCCAAATAGTGGCCATCATTTACTAATTTACTGTTCATAAAAATAGGTAGATAATAGCAAATGTCAGTTTCAATATCATAGTTACTTTGTAGACATACTGGCAACACAAAAAGTATGTTAGACAAAGATGGGATAAAATAAATACATATTGTATTTTATGGCATGGTCATTTTGATGGTTAATTTTATGTGTTGATTTGGCTATGCTATAAATAGTACCCAGTTATTTAATTAAAAACTAATCTAGGCATTTCTGTGAAGGTGTTTTGTAGATGTAATTATCATGTACAGTCTATTAGCTTTATAGATGTGGCTTTGGAATTGTGTAATGAGTAGAACCGTGAAGATATTTGATGCACATGAGGAAAAAAAAACCTATATTGTCTTGAAGAGAAATATGAATGTTAAAGGTGATTCTGTTGAAGACTCTGAAGGAAGTGAAATGATGGTAGAGAAAACTTCTGTTGTCCTAGGGAGCATATATATTGTCAGGAACAGAATGTTGGTGGAAATAAGAAATTAAAGGAAATAAGAAGGAATTGTATATCATGTTATTGGACAATAGAGGGAAGGTGATTCTTGCTTTAATATGGCAAAAATCTTGCCTGAATTGTGTTCTGTTGTGTGTAAAGCAGAATTTTCAAGCATTGAACTTGGACATTTAACTGAGAAGATTTCAAGCAGAGTGTGGAAAGTGTAGCCTGGTGTCTCCTTGATGCTCAGTAAAAGGTTAAAGGAAACAGGTGAATGGAGGAAGGAACTGTTAAGCATACAGGAACCAGCAGTTGATGATTTGGGAAATTCTCAGGCCTTTCCAGATAGTGTACTCTAGAACCAGTGCCTAGGGTGTGGCTGGACAGTTATATGTTAGAGATTAGTCCTTTATTTCATGGACTCAATCAACCAATTCTGGAGAAGCCAAGAATAGAGAAGGGGAAAGGATCTGTGGAGAACTCTATTGTGTAATGGCATCTACATACTTGACATCCACAGAAGGAGGAGACGCAGAGAGAGGGAAAAAGGAAGGAAAACTGTCAGACTTCTGGAATTATACTATAGGCAGGAAATGGACTGGTGATAGAATTACTCAGCTACAAATAAGTACTATGCTAGGAAAAAGGGCGTCTGTGTGGCTCAGTCGTTAAACATCTGACTTTAGCTCAGGTCAAGATCTCACAGCTTGTTGAGTTCAAGCCTGGCATTGGATGAACTCAAGCCCTGCCTTTGGGTGAGCCTGAGCCCTGCCTTGAGTGAGCCCTCTCTCTCTCTCTCTCTCTCTCTCTCTCTCAAAACAAAACAAAACAAAACAAAACAAAACGAATGATTTCTGGGTCAAAGCACAGGTGCAGACTCAGGCTAACACAGGCCAGAGGTTGGGCCTGCAGGACTACCACAGGCCAATAGCAAATCGAGCCACAAAGAATTATCCTCTGGTCTTGGAACCTATTGGAAATTGCCCTGCTTCAGAGTCTTCAAAGGGACCTTGGCCTTGCCAGCACTTCCATTGCAGACTTCTGGCCTCCAGAATCAGGCGAGAATTTTTCTGTTGTTTTAAGTCACCTCATTTGTGGTAACTTGTTATGATATCCATATAAGACCAGTAGAGCTTATGGAAAAGTTGACAACTAGATACTTATTTGTGTTACTTGTAACTTATACTTCTTGCAATGCTAAACAAATAGGACTTATATAAGTCAAGGTATACTTGAACTTCAAACACTGACTTGCTCAGTATACCAGGTTCTGAATGAAGTGAAGTATGCCTAAAAGTTGTAACCTGTTTCAAAGCAAAAGTAATAAATGCATCAATATATTGAGAAAATAATCATAACTTTTTATTATATCATTAAAAGCAGTAGTGCTTGCTATTATGAATTTAGCATGTCTTTTTGGCAATTTCTTTTTTCCTCACCTCACTACTCCCCATCCTCTTCCTCCTCTCTTTTCTTCTTTAATTCCTCCCAATTTGATACTTCCTTATCAGTAAGTTTTCAAACATTTTCTTGAAAGTAATTGAAATGTATTTAAAGTCTCTTTAATGTATGAAATGAAAGAAAAAGTCTAGTTGTGGACCAAAGAGAGTTGGATTTTACTTGGCTAATTTACTTATAACTCCATATTATTCTTTATATATATGAGCTTTTATAATTTATAATATGAACATATAGAATAGGAAAGTTCTAATCTCATTAGGATTTTTAGTAGCCCGTTGGTAAAAATAATTATAGTTGTTTGAAATAAATTCACAGGATTTACTCAGGAGATCCTAATAGTTCTAATGATATTTCAAAATGTATTATAATTTTAGTCATCCAGAACAATTGTCTTAATCTATAAGTTACAAACATATTAACTGTTTAAATGAAAAAAAAATCATCAATTAATTACTTAACATGCACTTTTTATCCTTATGAAAAATTCATAGGATAAAAGCCCCATTGCAGGTAATTAGAGCACATTATGTATAATCACTTGCCAAATTCCATGTTTTAAATCAGTCATTTTTTGTGTTCATAGGTTTGAAGTAATTTCAGAAGTAAATAATCACAGAGCCCAACAAATGTGATAAAATGGTAAAACAAATATAGCAAAGTATATTAAGAAAGCAGTGGAATGAAGCAGAATCTCTTTCTGTGAGCAAGCAACCAGGCATCTTTATACTAGCTGGACGTATTGGGAAAACATCATTTTAACAACCACATATAGTAGAGGGTCCAGTAAAATAATATTTTTTTAAACAGCTTATATTCATTGCCTTTTTTAAGAATGAACCTGACCTTTTGTTTCAGCAGATAGTTGTCCCTAATTAATTGCATTGTACTTTGATTATACCTTCACTTTTTCCTGCTGTATTTGCATATTTATTTCAATATCATTCATGTATGACTGTAATATTTCTTCAGACATGAATAGTGCATTGCACTAAGTAGATTATAAACTATAGATCAGTTTCTCCACTAGTTTATTCTACACATAGTCAGAATTCAGTAAACATACATTTTTTAATGTAGATGCCAGAGGAACAAGAATCACAAGTCAGTCAGAGAACACAGAGATATTCTTTTTAAAGCTTAATTGAAGTGTAGGGTTGTAGGGTATAGCAATAAAAACTATTCAATGCAAATGCTAAGTCACCCTTACGTGAACAATAACCACTGGGAGTTTGAATATCAAGCTTTACACTTCAGCACATTTGGCCTGTAAAGAAACACTTCCCTAAAAAAGGTACACCCAAGGGTACTGCACCCTCACTGAGAGAGTATGTGTAGGAAAATCTGCCTTTCTGCAAAGGTCTCAATGAGAAAATATGTTTCTTCATTGTTCACAGAAAAGAATAATAGAATCCTTTGAGAATGTGCTATGAATGGACTGTTCTTGCAGATTTTACTCGTTCATTTTCTTTAAAGAAAAAACTCAGGCCAAACCCTTAATGTGATTCAGGGTTGATATTGCCCTTTGGTGCTTGGAAGATGCAAATAAAAATTCTCTCTGGATTTATCATTCTAAATTCATTTTACTCAGAATTCCCAGAGTTTTAATTTTGCCAAATATGAGCCAGTACTCAGATGATCAAAAACATACAGAAAGAAGTCAAGTGTTCTGTAATGACTTTAATAAAGTTTTAAACTTTCCTCAGTAGTAATGTTGCACATCTTTTATTAGAATTCCTTTATTTCCTTCAAGTGCTACTATGGGTTTATCACAATTTTGACCCTAATTCTTCAGTCTCTCTGATAGTCATGATATTTTTAAAACTTTTTTTTTAGTTTAGTTATTTATTTTGAGAGAGAGAGAGAGAAAGGGAGAGAGCACGCAAGCTGGGAGAGGGGCAAAGAAAGAGAGAGAGACTCAAAGCAGGCTGTACACTGTCAGCACAGAGCCCAGTGTGGCACTTGAATTTATGAAACCATGACCTGAGCTGAAATCAAGAGTCAGATGGTTAACTGACTGAGCCAACCAGGCTCTCCTATAGTCATGATATTTGTGTAATATCAGAAGTCAGGAGAAAGAAATTAAATCATCAAGTACTTTAATTATTGGAATCTGTTCTTTTATAATTAAGAACATGATAAATATGCCATTAATATTACTTCTGATCAATATAAGGTTCATAAAACATATTTTATATGCTGTCATATAAAATAAGACAAAAATAAGAGTTAAAAGGACTAGAAGAGTTAAAGTACAATCATTTTCACAGGTGAAATACTCAGATATATAGAAAAGCACAATAATTTTTAGGTATTTTAGCAGTTTGGCTAAATATAGAATATTTGGTATATGAGAGCCAATTTCATTTGTAGGACATTAGTTTTAAAAAGTTATTTAATATCCTGTACCATTTATAATAAAGTCTAGGTCAAAAGCTAAGTCTAGGTAAAAAGCCTGGCCAATAAATGTGTGGGAAGCTTTGATAAAAAGCTTTCTATAATCACAGATTCCTATGATTAAATATGTCTAGAGTGAGGCATAGGAATGTGTATTTTATAAAACTTTTAGGCAGATGTAAGAACACATGTTCCCAAAGATAATGGTAAATTATTCAACTTGACAATTAAGTCCTTTCCTGCTCTGCACCTTACCCATGTTTCTATCATTTCCTGTCAATCATAACCATGCTTGCTAGATATTAGACTAGATTTTTTACCATTCTCTGAGCACAGTACTTTCTTAATGACTTTTAGTCCTTTTTGCCATGAAAATAGGATTATGTGAAATTACAGGATTATTTGAAAAAGTAAATAAACCTAAAGGAACTTTTAAGAAGAATTCTAAAAGCTGCATTTCAGTAGTAATCACCAGGAAGTTGTTCCCTCTTAAAATTAGGAAGTTATCTTTTGCACTAGAAAGCTTTGATAAATTCCACACTGCTATTGTTGCAATAATTGAGAAGTCACCACATTGAAGAAATTGCCACATCAGAACTTTACTTGTACTGCTGCAAGTTCTAAAACCTTGCCATGTCAGCTGTGATCACATAAATGATCACAAAAATTCAGTGGAATGTCTCGACCAGATAGATGCTCTTAGTAGTCTAAATGGTCAAGATCAAGTATTGCTTCATTCAATAAATGTCCACAGTTTCCAGAAAAACCAGTCTCATTCAGTATCTCTGTTGAATTCTATATATAATACCATATTAGCATGCATTACAATGCCCTGTGGTTGTTTTTTATATGGCTGTTTTCATTGCTAGTTTCTGATTTCCTTTAGAACAGTTGTTCTAAACTTTTTGCTCTAAAGTTGCCTTTCCAGTCTTAAAATGATCAAATCCTTCAAGAGGTTTTATTTATCTAGTAGTATCCATTGGTATTATCACATTAAAAATTAAAACTGAAACAAATTAAGGCATGAGAATTCACAAGCACTTATTACATTAGCCATCAAAGCAATAATGTCATCAAATGTTATGCAGCCTCTGTAGACACTCATAGGAGAATGAGAGTAAAAAGGGCACAAATATCTTAATAGTTTGAAAATAGCTTTAACTACATTGATTCCAGAGAAGGTCCCCAGACCTCCCAGGGTCCAGAAATCATTCTGAGAAGCTATTTTAAGGAAGTAGTAGTTTAGAGGAATTTGAAAACTCCTTACAGTGTCATAGACTCAGACCATGAAATGTCATGTGAATAAGAAACAGGGTAGTTAGTGTATGTGGAACCAAGTTGGGTATTAATGTGGAAGTTTCTGAATTTAACACTTTATTTTCAGGAGAAAATAAACTGTTTACATGATTATATTTATTTCTATATATAAGGTAGAAATATAATAAAGTTATTATTTTCAGATCTGAAACACTAAACTCTAGAAATATGGTCCTAACTAAATAGGATGCTCTTTATTAAGTGAAAAAGTGAAAATGTAATATAGATATACTTTTACTTAAAGTACACTTCACTTTTACCTAAATTGAATATGTCATGGATAACATATTGCATTCAAATCTATTTCTACCAGGATGGAAATCTGTGTATCTGTTTATTTTTGAGTAGAGATTTGTCTTATTTCCACACCAATGTTACAAATAAATTTATGTCTGTTTTTGGAGTTTTCAAAGCTAACAAATACCTCTAATCAAATATGGGAGAAGTTTTGCCAACATTCAGTCTTGGAACTCATGGACAGTGAGTTCTAATCCCGATTTTGTCAGTGACTCATTCTGTGGCATTGAACATGTCATTTTACTTTTCTGTCTCAGTTCTGTCATCTGTGAAGTAGAGATAATATTGTTCAGTTGAGCACATTGTTCTAGCCTATATCCTCTGGATGACTTCACAAAAGAAATTCTGCATATGAATTTGAATATATGCCAAGAAAATTAGAACAAGTTATCTACCTCAAAAACATGCAAGAAAGGCCAGTGGAAATAATTTAGAAAATACACCATATGCATTTTAGAATTGGAATAGATATCATCCTAGGAAATCCATCACCACAGTTGTAAAAATTTAAGAGATAATTGTTTTTTCTCTTATTATAGAAGAAATTCAGACGTCACAGTACAACTTGTCTTTTTTGGAATAGTTGTAATCTCATCACGATCATTTAACGGTATCTATTAATCACAGTCAGTGCTAGCTGATTTACTGGAAAAACTGTTCAAACAATGATGGAAAATGGAGAAAAATAAATATTTTTGCTCATTGTACAGTTATTAAGTAATCAGCCCTTTTAGCCTCATTAAACTTCTGTATTGTTAGTTTTAAAAATGAGGTTCCTGAGGTATAATGTCCATTTTTCTTGAAACTAGTAGCCATGACAGAAAAAGGAATGCTGAAAAAAATTGTTTTTAAACTTATATACATGTCTTATTTAGGTAATAATGAATTACTTTCAGCTTACTTTTGGGCATCCCTGACACTTTACATTGTTGGTAATATTAATTGCTTGCTGCTTTTCCAAGAATCATGCATAGTATCTTTCATGTACACTTTAATTAATAATTACAATCACAGTATCTAGAATCAAAGAGATTTGTGTTTGAATTCATTTTTCCCATTTTTAAGTTCTAGAGCTTTTTAAATTTATAATTTCAAAAGTTACTTATTGCAGTGAGTGTATAATTGTACTGTACATTAAACTATATGCTTTGTTGTAAATGAATAAACATCTGCCTTAGAAAATTAAAAGAAAATCTATGTGAGAAACATTTTTTGAATAGCATGGACTCTGATTTATATTATAAATGTTAAGAGTTGCATTATCTTGGGGCACCTGGGTAACTCAGTCAGTTAATTGTTCCTCTTTGGCTCAGGTCATGATCTCATAGCTTGTGTGTTCCAACTCCACTCTGGGCTCTGTGCTGACAACTGGGAGCCTGGAGCCTGCTTCAGATTCTGTGTCTCCCTCTCATTTTTCCCCTCCCCTGCTCACACTCTGTCTCTCTCTCCTTCAAAAATGAATAAACATTAAATTTTTTTTAAAAAAAGAGTTGCATTATCTTGCAGATACACAAATTCAGTATCACTATGTTTTAAAGAAATTTGGAGGAAAACAGGCAAATACTAATAGTGGTCATATTTACTCCTGGAACATTGAACTGATGTGTTAGATATTTTTTTAGCTCATTATGGATTTTCTAAATGTCCTGTGATTATTGTATCTAACTTGTACAGTGCTTTCTGTTTACCTTGTTGGAAAGTTTTGTTCCATTCTTGCATTGTGGTTTTGTTATCATTAAAACAAAAATAATAGTACTACCTTTTGAGAGTCATAAAATATAAACACAGAATTGATGAAAAAATACTATACCACTTTTCAGATCCATTGAGACCACTGTATCTCCTCCAAACCTTCTCCAATATAACTTTTTCCATTTTTTTCAGATTTATACCTTTAATTCATAACTATGAGAACATAATCCAGCAACTTTGAAACAAATCTAGATACTTTAATGATACTGGCCTGGGGCTGATTAAATTACTTGGGTGGAGTGAATACAGTATAAAGGATAAAGGCTGTGGGTTCAATTCCCACTGTTGTCAGTTCCCATTATTTCAGATGAGAAGTCATTATTCTTGTCTTTATTACCCTGTTTGTAATGAAATTTTCTTATCTGGCTGCTTTTAAGATTTTTTCTTTATTATGAGTTTCAGCAATTTGATTGTAATGTGTTTGTATTTTCTCTTTGGGGTTCATTGAGCTTCTTGAATATTTTACTATGTAGTGATTTTCTGATGCATCTCTCAGGAATATAGATATAAAACTCAGAATCCTCTCCTTCAAAAATCTTGTATTTTATTAACTTTTTTTTTTTTTTTCAGCATGGAGAGAGTAACTAGGTACCAAGAGTACTACAAGGATGTGGTCATTAAGCTGATACAAATGACCACTTGAAAGAACAATCACTCAGACTTAGTTACTACTTTTCACCCCCCAAATCAGGTTTTCACAGTATGATTAAATTTATTCTTAGTAAAAATGGATTTTAAATGGCAAACCATTGGCTTTTTCAAAGCCATTGAAAGATTTAAAATGAATTAGTGGGATTTATTCTATGTAATACATTTGTTTCTAAAAATTTTTGATTAGGAGAGTAAAGTTGAAGATAGGGGCTTCTTCCATGTGAGGAACAAACAGGATAACAGTTTGGGGTAGGAGAAATGGGCTGAGTGCTCTCCTGAGATGAATGATGGCAGCAGGAAGGTTGAGACTGTACCTTTGTCTTCATCTCCCAAGCTGTGTAGCTTTGGGCAAGTTATTTAACTCGTTGGAATCTCAGGTACTTAACATATAAAATGGGAACAGTGATACCCCAGAGTATTGCTAGAAGAATTAAATAAGAACACAGGAGTTGGTTAAGCGTCCTACTTCAGCTGAGGTCATAATCTCATGTTTGTCAGTTCAAGTCCCAGAATCAGGCCCAGTGCTTACAGCTCAGAGCCTGGAGCCTGCCAGGGATTCTGTGTCTCCCTGTCTCTCTGTCCCTCCTCTGCTCATGCTCTTGTCCCTCTCTCAAAAACATTAATTTTTTTTAAACAACAGATATTTGATGTGTAACGTGGGACATGCTGCATGTATAAAGTACAAGAAATTATAGTTACTATAATTTACTTACTCCTAGGATCAGACTTCATAGGCTTCCTAAAATAATATGACAAACTAGTAAGATAACTTTTTTAGATAGTAACTTTGATTTTCAAAAATATATGCTTGCATTCTAACTTTCATAGTATAGCAGATTATAATAAGAAACACCAGAAAACTTTTAACTATGGATTAGCTGTCTAGTAGGTCTAATTAAGAAACCTAATCTTTGGAGTTCTTTGTTATTTGTGCACTGCTGTTTAGACTATAAAGAAAAAAAAATATATAAAGACATTTTGTATGGAAAATTATGAATTTCTCTTTTCTTTGGGTGATTGTATAAATGCCTTCACATATGCAAGTTAATTACTTTTGTTTAGGATCAGAAACCAAGTAAAAAGAACAATTGAATAAAATAGAGTGGAGAAAGCTTTACAAATGTTAAGTTTCATGGCATGTAAAGATTTTTTTGGACATATGGAACAAACTTATTTTGATGGAAGAAATTCAGATCTCAATATATTTAAAGTAAATGAGATAATTAAAACAATAATTATAACTTTAACACATAATTTAAGACTTTTTTCTATTTGATAGTCTTGTTCTCTCTGGAGTTTTATGAAGATCAAATCCAGCTGGGTTTGATATTCAAAATCTTGTTTAAAGAAGGGCGGGCAACTCCTTTAACATTTTACTCCAATGTGCTACCTTTGGCATGACTTAGATCATTAGTGCAAAATGCGTCTCTCTATTCTGCATCCAGACTTGATTTAGTGCTTCTCTTTGTTACTTCCCCCCATCAGAAATTCTTTCCTCATGATTTGGTCAAAAATATCCCAAACATATTCTAGTGCAGTGCTTTTATCCTTTATACTTTTTTAACAAACTACATCCATATTCTTTTCACACATATTCCAAAAGGCATTCAGATTAACAAGTTAAAGAAGTAAAACCACACATAATTCATGCTAAGAAATTTAATATGTCACACATATGCACACACATACATACTTCAATATACCTGTAAGTAGAGAAAGATCTACCACTTAAAAAGCTAACTTGTGAAAGAGAATGGTGGGTGAAAAATCTTTTTGGGACAGAGATAAGTACACCCTCAGAGTAATCCTATCTGTTGAAAACAAGTCTAAGTCTTGAAATCATAAAAGAACCTTGGATGGGATGGTGGTTTGGAATATCATCACTTATGCAGCAAAAAGGAGAAAGAGTTTTGAGGTGTTCCTCAGATAGTTGGTTATGAATGTAAAGGAGGGAAGCAAGAGGAAAATAAGTCTTCTATAGAAAAATAAAAGGGAGAGGGAAAAGGAGAAGAAAAAGAACCATGAAAGTAAAAGACAATGTTACCCCCCAAAGTAAAGCTGTCATTATGGAAACTACACTTCTCTGTAACAACAGAAGAGGGCGATCTTGAACTAAACAATTTAATAAACAGCTCAAACCTCTCATCCCTATTTGGTATTGCTGATTTTGTAAAATAGGAGACATTTCCTAGTGGACAGAAAACTGCTTGCAAAACACATAAACCACAAGAAGAAGAAAACACAAAATGATAATGACAAGATTTTAGTTAATGACTTACTCTTAAAAGAAAAGGAACACCAAAAAACTTGGGGAATATAACATCCCTAAACAATCATGTGGATGAATATATTAAAAGAAACTGCTTCAAGTAAGACATCCAAAAACTCAGATTAGAAATGGATAATAAAGTAAAATAGGAAATAGGAGTTGCCAAACTCATGAAACACATTGGAGAAAAATACAAAATCATATCATGAATGAAGAATAAATTACAGAATATACACACAAATAGCCTAGACTCAACTGAAAATGTAGGAAAAGTCATTTAGTAAAGGCAGGAACAGAAACAAGAAATAAAAAATAAAGAAGCTAATACTATTACAGAGGGAGCAATAGAGAAGATAGGCACAGAATGGCCAACATATACGTACATTGAGTTCCTAAAAAGGAAAAGGAAATAATGAAATAAAAAATAATATTGAGAAGTATATTCCAAGAGATCATTTCAGAACTAAAAGACCAACTACATTTTCATTTCAAGAAGACCTGCCATAAAATTTAGAAAATTGACCTACAGTGGTCATGTTGGAGATTTATCCTGATGAAAATTAGTAGATTTTAAAGATGAAAAAAATACTGTGAATCTCCATGGAAAAAAATATTACCAAGGAATAAAAAAAAATAATCGAATATTTTCTACTTTTTGCTGTCCTTAAGGCACCAACTCCTTCAGCCTCACACAATTTCTTTTATAATACAAGCTCTTTAAATATAAGAACACAAGAAGATTGAAAGCAATACATACCTGCAAAGAGTAAATACAAAGAAAGCAATGATAGCTATTTTAATATCTAGGTAAATTGAAGGTAAAAAGTGAAGGAAAGATAAACATATATTTCATAATAACAAAATGGCAAGTTTATAAAGAAGACATAACATGAATAAATTTGTAAGGCCCCTAAATATTATATGATTTAACATGATATGGTTTGCAAAATGGACAAACTCTTTGAAAAATACACCAAAAGCTGTAAAAGGAGTAAAGTAGTGAATATCCTATAAGTTAATCTGTAAGAGAATGCTTTCCAAAAAGAATACTCCAATTCTGCATAGCTTCATTGTTTAAATTTTTCATATATTTAAGAAAAATATACAAATCTTAGCAAAATAATCTAGGGAATAGTAAAAAAAGTGGGAAAGCTTAGAAACTAGTTTTATGAGTGCAGCATAATTTTAATATCAAATCTTGAATAAGAGCATTATAGAAAAAACAGAAACAAAAGCAAGACTAGGTCTCACAAATATACATGCAAAAGTAAATTTAAGATATCTAAATAAAAACAAATGTATATTATGACAAAATGAAGTTTATTTTAGGAGTGCCTGATTTGTTTAACATTAGAAAGTCAATAAATTTTATTCACAACATCAAGATGACACAAAGAAAAACACATCTCTGTAGACAAAGAAATTTTTTTGACAAAATTCAACACAGACTCATTTTTTTCGTTATTTATTTATTTTTTAAATAGTTTATTGTCAAGTTGGTTTCCACATAACACCCAGTGCTCATCCCCACAAGTGCCCTCCTCCATGCCCATCAACCCCCTTCTGCTCCTCCCCCCCAACCCCCATCAGTCAGCATTCAAAAGTCTTTCATGGTTTGCCTCCCTCCTTCTTCTCCCCCATGGTCCTACTTTAATTTCTTCCTAATCCTCCTATATGTGCAAACATATGGTATCTGTCCTTCTCTGCCTGACTTATTTTGCTCAGCATAACACCCTCAAGTTTCATTCATGTTGCTACACATGGCCAGATTTCATTCTTTCTCATTGCCATGTAGTATTCCATTGTATAAATAAACCATATCTTCTTGATCCATTCGTCCGTTGATGGACACTTAGGCTCTTCCCATGTTTTGGCTATTGTTGAGAGTGCTGCTATGAACATTGGGGTCCATGTGCCCCTGTGCATCAGCACTCCTGTATCCCTTGGGTAAATTCCTAGCAGTGCTATTGCTTCATCCCAGGGGAGTTCTATTGTTAATTTTTTGAGGACCTCTACACTGTTTTCCAGAGGGGCTGTACCAGTTTATATTCCCACCAACAGTGTAGGAGGGTGCCCTTTTCTCCATATTCTTGCCAGCATCTAGAGTCCTCTGATTTCCTCATTTTAGCCACTCTTAACCGGTATGAGGTGGTATCTCAGTGTGGTTTTGATTTGTATTTCCCTGATGAGGAGGGATGCCAAGCATCGTTTCATGTGTCTGTAGGCCATCTGGATGTCCTCTTTGGAGAAGTGTCTGTTCATATCTTCTGCCCATTTGTTCACGGAATTGTTTGTTTTTCGGGTGTGGAGTTTGTTGAGTTCCTTATAGATTTTGGATACTAGCCCTTTATCTGATATGTCATTGGCAACTATCTTTTCCCATTCTGTCAGTTGCCTATTAGTTTTATGGATTGTTTCCTTCGCTGTGCAAAAGCTTTTAATCTTGATGAGGTCCCAATAGTTCATTTTTGCTCTTGATTCCCTTGCCTTTGGGGATGTGCCAAGTAAGAAATTGCTGCAGTGAAGGTCAAGGAGGTTGTTTCCTGCTTTCTCCTCTAGGGTTTTGATAGTTTCCTGTCTCACGTTCAGGTCCTTTATCCATTTTGAGTTTATTTTTGTGTATGGTGTGAGAAATTGATCTAGTTTCATTCTTATGCGTATTGCTGTCCAGTTCTCCCAACATCATCTGTTAAAGAGGCTGTCTTTTTTCCATTGGATACTCTTTCCTCCTTTGTCAAAGATGAGTTGGTTGTACACTTTTGGGTCCAATTCTGAGTTAACCATTCTATTCCATTAGTCTATGTGTCTCTTTTTGTTCCAATACCATACTGTCTTGATGATGAGAGCTTTGTAGTAGAGGCTAAAGTCTGGGATGGTGATTCCTCCCATTTTGGTTTTCTTCAATATTACTTTGGCTATTCGGGGTCTTTTGTGGTTCCATACAAATTTTAGGATAGTTTGTTCTAGTTTTGAGAAGAATGTTGGTGCAATTTTGATTGGTTTTGCATTGAATGTGTAGATTGCTTTGGGTACTAATGACAGTTTAACAATATTTATTTTTCCAGTCCATGAGCATGGAATGTTTTTCCATTTCTTTGTGTCTTCCTCAATTTCCTTAATAAGTTTTTACAGTTTTCATCATACAGATCTCTTATATCTTTGGTTAGGTTTATTCCTAGATATTTTATGGTTTTTTGTGCAATTGTGAATGGGATCAGCTTCTTGATTTCTCTTTCTGTTGCTTCATTATTGGTGTATAGAAATGCAACCGATTTCTGTACGTTAATTATGTACCCTGAAACTTTGCTGAATTCATGGATCAGATTTAGTAGGCTTCTGGTGGAATCTGTCGGGATTTCTCTGTAGACTATCATGTCATCTGTGAAAAGTGAAAATTTGACTTCTTCTTTGCCAATTCTGATGCCTTTTATTTCCTTTTGTTTTCTGATGGCTGATGCTAGGACTCCCAGCACTATGTTAAACAACAGTGGTGAGAGTGGACATCCCTGCCGTGTTCCTGATCTCAGGGGGAAAGCTCTCAATTTTTCCCCATTAAGGATGATGTTAGCTGAAGGCTGCTCATAGATGGCTTTTATGATGTTTAAGTAAGTTCCTCTATCCCGACTTTCTCAAGAGTCTTTATTAAGAAGCATGCTGTGTCTTGTCAAATGCTTTTTCTGCATCTGTCGACAGGATCATATGATTTTTATCTTTTCTTTTGTTGATGTGATGGATCACATTGATTGATTTGCGAATATTGAACCAGCCCTGTAACCCTGGAATGAATCCCACTTGATCTTGGTGGATAATTCTTTTTATGTACTGTTGCATTTTTTTTGCAAGTATCTTGTTGAGGATTTTTGCATCTGTATTAATTAAGGATATTGGCCTGTAGTTCTCTTTTTTTGCTGGGTCTCTGTCTGGCTTGGGAACCAAAGTGATGCTGGCTTTATAAAGAGTCTGGAAGTTTTCTTCAATTTCTATTTTTTGGAATAGTTTGAAAAGAATGGTATTAATTCTGTTTTAAATGTCTGGTAGAATTCCCCAGGGAAGCCATCTGGCCCAGGGGTCTTATTGTTGGGAGATTTTAGATAACTGATTAGATTTCCTCACTAGGTATGGTCTGTTCAGGTTTTCTATCTCTTCCCATGTGAATTTTGGTAGTAACACAGACTCATTTTTAAAAGCCATTTAAGCTAAAAAATTTTAAGCAAAATATTTTTTTTAATATTCTTATTTATTTCTAGGAGAGAGAGACAGAGAGACAGTGTGAGCAAGGGAGGGTCAGAGAGAGCGGGAGACACAGACTCTGAAATAGGCTCCAGGCTCTGAGCTGGCAGTCAGCACAGAGCCCGACGCGGGGCCCGAACCCACAAACCATGAGATCATGACCCAAGCGAAAGTCGGACGCTTAACCGACTAAGCCACCCAGGCGCCCCCAAGCAAAATATTTTTAATGTTCATTTATTTTTGAGAGAGAGAGAGAGTGAGCTGGGGAGGGCCTGAGAGAGAGGGAGACACAGAATCTAAAGCAGACTCCTGGCTCTGAGCTGTCAGCACAGAGCCTGACGTGGGGCTTGGATTCACTCACAAACTGTGAGATCATGACCTGAGATGAAATCAGACACTTAACTGACTGAGGCACCCAGGAACCCCTAAAAATTTTTTTAAAGTATAAACTAGGAACAGTACAAAATTTAAATTTCAGATGATGAAGTGCATCTGGGAAAAACCTAGAACCTATTATATAGAGATGAAATATTAAGGCATCCCCACTGAATTAAGGAAAAAGTCAAAATTTTCTCTTCTGCTCAATATTGTATTGGAAATCCTAGCCAGTGGTTTAAGGCAAGTTAAAACGGACACCTATTATAGGGGTGCCTGGGTGTTCAGTCAGTTAAGCATCCAACTTCAGTTCAGACCACGATCCCATCGTTTGTGAGTTCCAGTCCTGTGTGGTTCCCTGTACTGACAGCTCATAATCTGGAGCCTGCTTCAGGGTCTGTGTCTCCCTCTCTCGGCCCCTCCCCTGCTCATACTCTGTCTTTCTCTCTCTCTCAATATTTCAAAATAAATAAACACAAAAAAAAACTTTTTAAAAAGGACAACTATTATAAACATTGCAGAAAAAATGGAAACTACCATTATACACAAAAATTGCAGAATACTTGGCAGATATACTATTAACAATCATCAAGCATAGTTGCTGTATAAGTAGTCAGCTTAAAAATAAAGTATGTTTTATATCTAAGCAAAAACCAAATTTAAAACATCTCATTTATAATCTCAAAATGCATACAATACCCAGATCGAAATGTAGGCAAAATCTTTATTTTGTACACCTTTATTGCAGTATTATTGACAAAAAAAAAAAAAATTTACATTTGTATCCAAATTGATTAGTTTTGACATACCAATATACCATGAAACCCTCACAAAAATAAAATATCTTTCCTCATTAAAAATGCATTTAAGGGGCACCTGGGTGGCTCAGTCAGTTAAGTGTCTGACTTTGGCTCAGGTCATGATCTCACGGTTTGTGGGTTCAAGCCCCATGTCGGGCTCTGTGCTCACAGCAAGCTCAGAGCCTGAAGCCTGTTTTCAGATTCTGTAACTCCCTCTCTCTCCCTGCCCCTCCCCTGTTCACGCTGTCTCTATCTGTCTCTCAAAAATAAAAATAAAACGTTTAAAAATTTTTTAAAAATGCATTTAAGACATTTATAGGTAAAATAATAAGTCTGAAAAATTGCTTTGAAATACTTAAAATAGCATGGCATGGTGCTATAACTAAAAGAATGATGGAATGTTGATAATTGCTGATATTCTTGATTGATAGGTGAAATTTTTTTATATCATTTTCTCTATTCCTGTGTGTCATTGTACATTTTTTTAAGGAAGGAAAGGCAGAGGAATGAGATTGACAATGATCAAACCAAATAATCAACTAGGCATTCAAACACCAAGTGTATGTCATAAGTAAGATTTTAAGAATAAATGCCTAGATAGAAGTGGAGAGTTTTCAAAATCTGTATTTCCTCAAGCTTTTAGAACTCTCACAAATTTCAACTCACAAATTTGAAGATATTAAAATTCATCATTAAACCTCAAGCTCAGTTACAGATTTCCTTCTCCAGCATATCTAGAGTCTGAAACTTCAGGCACCTTTCTGATCAAAAGACCCTCAAAAGATCTGACTAGTCAGTAATAATCTTCTAATTTCTTTGGGCTTACTTTTCTCAGCCTGACTTTTCTTTGTATTATATGTGTGTTATCATGCTGGCTATCTTCTGAATGTCATACAGAAAAAGTGCCAAGATGAAGCTAAAGATATATATTTTTCAATTTCCTAGCCATATCTTCTCCCTCTTCCTACGTTGTCTTACACGAATTTCTTTGTGTAAGAAGTACAAAGCTATGCAATTGTTTTCCAATCAAAACAATTTTTTTCTTTAAAAAACTGAGCATATTTCCTGTAAATATGTATTTCTAGATGCTGGCTCTCCACTGTTAATTGAACTGCAAATACAGTGATACTATAGTAGTCTAAAATACCATCTATTTCTGGTACAAAATATTAAAATTTTAATATATTAAAGCAATATTGAACGTTTTAACTATCCTAGCACTTGGCAACCATTTTAATATATGTTTATTAGGAAAAGAACAGACTTGAGTTTACCTGGTTGAATGCTTAAAATACAAAGGATTTGTTAATGAATAAGTAAATAAAATTGATATTTATGTAGATATCAATATGATAATATAAGTGATAAAATCATATAAAATGCTAATGAAATGTATTTTAGTAGATATATTTACTTGACAATTTTTAAATTACATAAAATTAATAAGAAGAAAATTAACAGAGGAAAACAGAAAAAATGGCAGATGACAGAGAAAATGAAAATTAAAACAGAGCCAACGAATGCATGCAGCTACTGGAAGCTAGGAGCAAGCCCTAGAAACAGATCCTTCTAAAGATCTTAATGTCTTGGGGCACCTGGGTGGCTTAGTTGGTTAACCATCTGACTTTAGCTCAGGACATGATCTCACAGTTCATGGGTTTCAGCCCTCTGTCAGGCTCTATACTGACAGCTCAGAACTTGGAGCCTGCTTCAGATTCTCTGTCTCCCTCTCTCTCTGCTCCTTGCCCATTCGCACTCTGTTCCTCTCTCTCAAAAATAAATAAACATTAAAAAAAATTTTTTTTTATAAAGATCCTAGTGTCTTTAGAGGGAGTATGTCTCTGCCAACATTTAAGGATTTTGTTGTCCAGAAATGTGAGATAACAAATATGTATTGTTTTAAGCTGTGTACTTTATGGTATTTCATTATTTCAGGTCTACCTAGGAAACTAATAGAGATGGGGAAAATTGCATATTTCTTTTGAGTAATTTCTAGCTCAGACTTAAAATTTTCTTCCATTAAGAATACAGGTAACACTCAGTAATATTATTTGAAATGCTGAGACTTGCCAATAGAAAACATTCATGTGTTTATATTATTAGTGTTGTTGGGTTGTTGGAGATACCTTTAGGTAATATTGATTCTCATCATTACTTTACTTACAGTAGTATTAGAACCAAAGCTATATTTTATTAGATTAAATAATAAAGAACACTATTAATACAGAACAGTGGTATATTAGATTTATTAATAGGTACATTAATGATATGATATATTAATTGATATATTAGTATATCATAATTTTGTTAATATGTTGATAACTATTTCAGTATAATTGATACTCTATATAAATATGTAAGTTGTAATGTACATTTTATTTATTTTTTAATTTTTTAAATGTTTTATTTATTTTTGAGAGAGAAAGAGAGACAGCATGAGCAGGGGAGGGTCAGAGAGAGAGGGGGACACAGAATCTAAAGCAGGCTCCAGGCTCTGAGCTGCCAGCACAGAGCCCAACACAGGGCTCGAGCCCATGAACAGTGAGATCATGACCTGAGCCAAAGCCAGACACTTAACCGACTGAGCCATCCAGGCGCCCCTGTAATGTACATTTTAAAAGCTTAATCTGAGAAGAGGTTTCGAGATTCATAAGACTGTCAAGGGTGTCCCTGTGACAAAAAGTATTAAGAATCTTGTTTCAAAGGAAATTCAAAATAATAGCTGAGATTTTCTGAATGAATAAATGACATCAAACCACAGATTTAAAAATCACAAGAACCCAAGGAATCTGATATGCTAAAGCACACTTAGACACCTCTTGATTAAACTTCGAATTAAGAGCAAGATAAAGAGGTATCTTAAAAGCAGAAAGAACAAACGTAGATCATCTTCAAAAGAACAACCAGCTTCTTAATAGTATCACTGTAAGTCTGAAACCAAGGATCCAGGGACTCCTCTGTGGCTCAGTCAGTTAAGCAATTCTTTTGATATCAGCTCAGGTCATGATCTCAGGGTTGGGAGATTGAGCCCCACATTGGGGTTTGCACTGGGCATGAAGTCTGCTTAGAATTCTCTCTCTCCCTCTCTCTTTGCCCCTTCCCCACTTGCATATATGGTCTCATGCTGTCAAAATAAATAAAATAAAATAAAATAAAATAAACCAAAGATCCCCTGGAAAGTATAGGAAAAATACATGGTGTTCTTAGAGGGATAAGTATAGTTCATTTTCCATCAGCCAAGATGGAAATTATATTCATAAGCATTAGGTAGAGTACTCACAAAAAGTTTGTCTAAGTAGGCCTGGATTCAATGATATGCTGCTCCATAAAGTAAAGCCTAAAAGAAGCAAACCTGAAAAAAACAAGACCAAAAAAACCCTGGAGAAATAAAATTGCTCATGACTAACAAAACTATTTCCAAGAATAAATCTCAAAAATATTTATAAGAGTACAAAAATAACCAGCACCAAACTAAGTAAAATCTTAATGTGTAGCATTCATTCAATAATTGTCATGCATGGAAAGAAGCAAGATAATTTGACCCATAACAAAAATAATTAACCAAAACCACACCAGAAATGACACAGAAAGTAGAATTGATAGAAGAGGATGTTGCAACATTTGTTATAACAGTATTACATATGTCAGGAATCTAAAGCTGGGATCAGGGAAAGTTTTATGTCAGGAGCCAAGTTGAAACCTTTATGGGCCAAAGAGTTTCTTTCACAACATTCATATTTGCTGTTATATCATGGAAGACACTATAGACAATCGATAAATAAATAATGCTGTGTCCCAACAAAACTTTCCTTGAAAAAGAGGCTGCAGACTCTATTCATTCTATAAATTATAGTGCCTGGAACTTTGATTTAGAAAAAAGTTTGAGTATTTAAAGATTAATGGAAGATATGAAAAAGACACACACTCTAGAGATAGGAATTAGAATGCTTAAGTACAAAAGACACTGTATGAAATTGATATCAGCTTAGACATTGCAGAAGAAAATATTAGTGAACTTGAAAACACATCTAGAGTGATTATATAAACTAAATCACATAAAGGAAAATATACTGGAAATGACCCCACAGTAAAATTTGTTACAATTTTATAATTTAATATATATGAAATTGGAATGCCCAAAATATTTTGAGGGGGAAACAAACATTATTTGAAGTGCTAATCATTATAATTTATCTAAATTTGATAAAAACTATGAACATACAGATTCCAAGAAACTCTAAGAACGTTAAGCAAAAGGAACATAAGCTAAATAAAAGATGAAACTAAAAGTTCTTGGGAGAAAATATAGGAGAGTGTCTTTGCGACTGAAGAGTAGGGCAAAGATTTGTAGACTGAAAGAAAATAGAGTACTTAAAACAAAAGGGAAAATAAATGATTACCTGGAGTTAAATATATGTTTCTGTTCCTCAAAAGATACTGTTAAAACTGAGAAGTCAGGTCATAGGCTGGGAGATAATGTTCACAGTGTATTTGAACAAAAACATAAATTTAGAGTATAAACATATTCCTATAAATAATAATCAAAATAAAAATGGTTCAGTTAAAATGGGAAAAAGACTTGAACATACAGTATTTGTAACGAGCTGTGGATGTACAACAAAGTAAGATGATATTCAATATTATTAGCTATCAGAAAAATGCAACTTAAAACTGAAATAAAACACCACAGTGTTTCCCCTTAGACTGGCTAAAATTGAAACTCTGAATATTAGGATGCAAAGTAAATATATCTGTCATATGTTACAGTTGATAGTATAAAATGGTACTATCATGTTGCACAGATTCACAGGTTTTATTTCTGTTTTTAATAATAGTAGACCTATAACTTCCTTAAGATAAAACATTCCACTGACAGATGCTGACCCACTGCCCAAAATTGATTTTCACAAGACTAACATAGTAATATCCACTAATATTTTATTTTTAATTCAATAGATGAACAGATAGATAGATAAGCAAGCAATCCTACAGGAGCATGAATAAACATATTTTGTTGCATTCATACCAATGCAATGCTATTTAGCAATAAAATAGAACAATTTATGTGTACAGCAGTGCAGCGACATGTGACACTATTTAAAAAATGCTAGGCTTAAGAAGGCAGATATAAGAATATATATATTATTATTTTATTTATATATTGATAAAGAACAGAAAAAATGGATCTATCGAATAAAAAAGTAGAGAATACTTCTGGGTGGTGTAGGAAACATTATCATAAAAAATTCATAAAACAACTTTCTGTATCTTGGTTGATGTTTTGATTACAATGCTACATACATACATTTGTCAGTACTCATAAGGTTATACAGTAAGAGCTCTTCCCTTTACTGAATATATATTTATCTCAATAAAATTAAGTTAATATAAATGCCAAATAAAAAGCCAATCTCATTTTTAAATTTAGATTTAAAAAATGATGTTTTGGTAAATTGTACCTACCTATCTATATGTAAGATGAATAATTACTATGAAGTTGATTTTTATTCCAGGAATAGAAGGTTTATTTAATATTTGTAAATAAATCAATTTAATTCACCTTATTAAATGGTAAAAGGGATGGCCATTTTTGTAAAACAAGAAAACTATTGTATCAAATTAAGGACTGTTTGGGATAAAAGTCTTTAGCAAACTTGGAGTAGTGGAAATTTGTTATTCTGATGAAAATTGCAATTATAAGAAATCATAGTTAATTTTCAAATTAAAATGTTGAAGGTTGAGATAAGGAACAGGATACAAAGTATCTACTGTCAGTACCTACATTTAACACTGTACGGTTCATAGCCAGTGCAATAAAGCAAGAAAAATATGCAATGAGAGTTAGTAAATAGAAAAGAAGAATAGACCTGACATGGTTCCTTGGTGATATGGCTATGGATTTGGAAAAGTTCAAAAGAGTCTTCAGATAAACTACTAAGTTAATTATACAGGTTGCCACATTAAGGTTTATTTCCATATACAAAAACAATCTATTTTAATTATAAAAGATTGTTATTAAAATAACTAAGGATAAATGTAACAAAATATATACAATAAAACCTTGTGTTTGAGAGGAGTTCAGATGGTGGAGCAGTCTTGAGAACCTGAGCCTGTCTCATCCCTGAAATGCAGACAGATCAGTACCAAACTTTTTGAACACCTAGGAAAATGATCTGAGGATTAACACAACAATCTGTATAACTTGAGCCACAGAACTCAACAGGTACATGGTGCAGAGAGGTGACCTGAGGGAGATAAAACCTGTGGAGGGTAGGGAGCTGGTTTGAGGAGAGAGGACAGAAGAAGGGAAAGGGGGAGAGTGTGGTGCACCGAGATTGTGCAAGAAACGCACTTCCCCTAGAAGTGAAAGCTAGAGAGAAGGACAGAAACTGAGTGAAAACACTCACAGAGAACTAAATAAGAAATCTGTTCCTCAAAACTATTGACAGGAAGAAAGGTGAGGGTTTCAATACCAGTAGCATTCTATAAATAATGGAGCACAGAGTCTGAAGTTTTGGAGCTCATAGCCTGGCAGTGCTCTGGTGACAAAGTAGGGCAAATCCCCAGAAGCAGGCAAGCAGGGCCTAAGTGGTATGTGTGCCACATGGGGAGAAGCAGTTCCCCTGCTTAGAGCGCATTTAGTAGAGGTGATGGGGCGTTCCCACAAGAAAAAGTCTCAGCAGACCTGGAGAGCAGCCATGTTTGCTGGTATTGGGACAGTGACGCCAGAGTGCAATGAAACCTGGTGTTGGCTGTGTGTTGTGGTTCACCATATTGTCTGAACTTTTGCCACTGCACGTTCCCATGAAGGTTTTCTGGGGCAGGCCGGCACCCGGCCATTGCTCACCGATACCCTTCTCCAATGAGCTGGCACAGGTCCAAGCAGCAGGAGTCTCTGAAGTGTGGGGTTTTGAAACACAAACCTATCTGAGATGAAACTCTAGAGGATGGTGCTATCTGGCAGGCAGATAGTTTGGACACAGACAGGGTAGAGGTGGGGAGTGGATGGAAGCCCGAGACAGAGGAGGGGTGCTTGATGGAGGGTCAGTGAGTGTGAAGTTCCTGTGCCAGAGACGGGGTGAAGCAATTTATACCTATCCTAAACACCTGGATCCACATCACACTGATTCACCTCAGTAAGCTAAGTAGCACCTATTGGAGAATGGGGCCATTACACCAAACCTTGTGCAATTGTGCCCTCCAAGCACATTCCCTACCAGGCAAGCACAAGTCACTCCACCTGCTTGGTATAAAGATTATAGAAGGCTTTGTAGTTTCAGTTCTAGGAGAAACTAGGTATAACTTCATTCAGGTTTCATTCTGTTTTCTGGTTCATTTGTTCATTTTCTTTGCTTCTGTTTTTGCTTAAATTGTTTTTTTTTCTTTTTTTCCTCATTCTTAGATACAGAAAGAGAAAATTTTATTTTATTTTAATTTTTTACTTTTTTTATTTAAAAATTTTTATTATATTTCACAATATTTCATTTTATTCTATTTTATAATATAAAATATTTATTAAATTTAAAAAATCTTTCCTTCCTTTTCTTTCCTGTTTTTCTCTGTTTTATCAAGATTCTTTCAACAAGCAGACCAAAACACACCTAGGATCTAGCTTCCTTTATTTGAGTTTTTGTTTTGTTTTAATTGACTTATTAAAAAGGAGTGGCATCCTAATCCTAGGATCCCCAGAATATGAAGAGAGAGAAAAAGGGGCAGAACATTTATGTGAGCAAATTATAGCAGAAAACTTTCCTAATCTGGAGAAGGACACAGACATCAAAATCCAAGAAACACAAAGAACCCCCATTACAGTCAACAAAATCTGACTATCACCAAGGTGTATCATAGTCAAATTCACAAAATACAGACAAGGAAAGTATTATGAAAGCAGCAAGGAGACAAAAAAAAATAGACCTTACCTTGTAAGGGAAGACAGATCATGTTCACAGCAGACCTATTCACAGAAACTTGGCAGGCCTGAAATGAGTGGTAGGATATATTCAACTTGCTGAATCTGAAAAAATTGCAGCCAAGAATTATCAAGCAAGGGTGTCATTTAATATAGAAGGAGAAATAAAGAGCTTCTCAGACAAACAAAAACTAAAGGAGTTAGTGACCACTAATCCAGCCCTGCAAGAACTTTTAAGGGGGACTCTTTGAGTGGAGAAAAGACAAAACAAAAGACCCAAAGCAAGAAAGACTACAAAGGACCAGAGAACATCACCAGAAACACCAACTCAACAGGCAACCTAAAGGCACTAAATTCTTATCTTTCAGTACTCAACCTACATGTCAATGGACTAAATGCTCCAATCAGAGAAGATAAGGTATCAAAATGGATAAGAAAACAAGACCTATTCATATGCTGCTTACAAGAGCCTCATTTTAGACCTAAAGGCAAGTGCAGATTAAAAGTAAGGAGATAGAGAACCATCTGTCATGCTAATGGTTGTCAAAAGAAAGCTAGTGTAGTTATACTTATATCAGACAAATTAGATTTTAAGATAAAGATTGTAACCAAAGATGAAGAAGGATATTATATCATAATTAAGGGGTCTGTCCACCAAGATCTAACAATTATAAATATTTATGCTCCCATTGTGGAAAACCCAATATATAAGTCAATTAATCACAAACATAAAGAAACTCACTGATAATGATACCATAATGGTAGGGGACTTTAACACCCCAGTTATAGCAATGGACAAATCATCTACATAGAAAATCAACAAGGAATGAATGGCTAAGAATGACAGACTGGGCCAGATGAGCTTAACATATATATGCAGAATATTTCATCCTAAAGCAGCAGAATACAGATTCTTCTCCAGTGCACATGAAACATTCTCCAGAATAGATTAGTTACTGGGTCACAAATCAGTCCTCAACAAGTACAAAAAGATAGAGATCATACCTTGAATATTTTCAGACCACAATGCTGTGAAACTTGAAACCAACCACAAGAAAATATTTGGGAAGACCATGAATACTTGGAGATTAAAGGACATCCTACTAAAGAATGAATGAGTTAACTAAGAAATTAAAGAAAAATTTAAAAGTACATGGAAGACAATGAAAATGAAAACACGACAACTCCAAACCTCTCTGATGCAGCAAAGGCAGTCATAAGAGGCAAGTATATAGCAAATCCAGGCCTTCGTAAAGAAGAAAGAAAGGTCTTGAATGTGCCATGCAACCTTATACCTAAAAGGGCTGGAAAAAGAATAGCAAATAAAGTCCCAAACCAGCAGAAGAGTGGAAATAATAAAGATTAGAGCATAAATAAATGATATTGAAATTGACAACAACAACAACATCAACAACAACAACACCCAGTAGAACAGATAAATGAAACCAGGAGCTGGTTCTTTGAAATAATTAACATAATTCTTGTTGATAAACCTCTAACCAATTTGATCAAAAAGAAAAAGGAAAGAACCCAAATAAATAACAAATGAAAGAAGAGAAATCACAACCAACACCACAAAAATACAAACAATAATAAGATATTATGAGAAATTATAAGCTAACAAATTGGGCAATCTGGAAGAAATGGGCCAATTCCCAGAAACTACCAAAACTGAAACAGGAGAAAATAGAAAATTCGACCCAAACCGGTAAAGAAACCAGTAGTTAAAAATCTACCAACAGGCAAAAGTCTAGGGCCAGATGGCTTTCTAGGGGAATTCTACCAAACGTTTAAAGAGAGGTTAACAATCATTCTGTTGAAGCTGTTACAAAAATATAGAAATGGAAGAAAAACATCGAAACTCATACTTTGAGACCAGCATTACTTTGAATCCAAAACCAAAAATCCCACTAAAAAGGAGAACTACAGACCAAATTTCCTGATGAACATGGATGCAAAAATTCTCAACAAGATACTAGTAAATTGGATCCAGTAACACATTAAAAGAATTATTCATCACAACCAAGTGGGATTTACTCCTGGGATGCAGGGCTGGTTCAATATCCACAAATCAATGTGATATATCACATTAATCAAAGAAAGAAGAACCACATCAACGTCTCAATAGAGCTTAAAAAGCATTTGACAAAATACAGCATCTTTTCTTGATAGAAATTCTCAAGAAAGTAGGTATAGAACGATCATATCTGAAGGTCATAAAGGCCATATGTGAAAAACCCATCAATAATATAATTCTCAGTGGGGAAAAACAGAGCTTTCCCCCTAAGGTCAGGAACACGACAGGGATGTCTACTTTTACCACTGTTAATTCAACATAGTGTTGGAAGTCATAGCCTCAACAATCAAACAACAACACAGAGAAATAAAAGGTATCCAAATTGTCAAGGAAGAATTCAAACTCTTACCCTTCACAGACAACATGATACTCTATGTGGAAAACCCAAAAGACTCCACTAAAAGACTATTAGAAGTGATACATGAATTCAGCAAAATCACAGGATATAAAATCAATGCACAGAAATCTGTTGCATTTCTCTTCACCAGTAATGAAGCAACAGAGAAATCAAGGAATCGATCCCATTTACAATTGTACCCAAACCCATTAAATAACTAGGAATAAACCTAACCAAAGAGGTGAGAAAGCTATACACTAAGAACGATGGTAAGCTTATTAAAGATATTGAAGAAGACAACCCAGAGTTTTACTGTATCTACATAAAAATTAAATAATTAGAGTGAAATCAAAAATAAAAGTCTATAATGTTCATTAGTTAGAAAATTTAAGTTTCAGGGCTCCTGGGTGGCTCAGTCAATTGAGGGTCTGTCTCTTAATTTTGGCTCAGGTCATGATCTCACAGATCACAAGATTAAGCCTCACATCCAGCTCTGCGCTGACAGCATGGAGCCTTAAACTTAGGATTCTCCCTTCTCCCTTTTTTCTGCCCCTCCCCTACTGTCTCTGGCATGCATACATAGGGTCTTTCTCAAAATAAATGAATAAATATTTTTTAAAAAACAGGAGATTCAAGTTTGTAAACTTGTCCATAATCTCCAAATTTGTCAGTATTTTTAAAGTGTTAATATTCAGAAGTTTGATAAAATACAAGCATTAGCAATCAGATTTTAAAAGCCATTTGAAAATCCGAAAGTTTAGATACATCCAAAACAACCTTGAATAAGAAGTTTGGAGGAATTACTCTCCTAGCTATAAAGTTTGTGTTAATTTTCAGTTTATTGTCTCTCATCTCCAAATCCACCATCTTTTACCTAATTTGTGATATTGGAACTAGAGCCTGTAAATGTTTCTCCTTTGCCAGCTGGCTCATGCATTAGACTTTGATCGTATTGGGACACTACAGGCCAGTATAGGAGAAGGTGCTTCAATGCCTGGTGGTGGTGGTGGGCTCTTTTGTTTTGTTCTTTTTCCCTGCAGGGCAGCTGATAAACCAGATTGCAGCAAGCTCATGGGCATACACTGCAGAGGCCTGGAGGACCAGCAGTGGTCAACTCACACCCTACCATTTTTTCCCACTGCCTTCTTCTTTTCAACTTCTTTATCTACAAGCTGCTTTCTGCATTTGATACTTCTGGACCTATTGGAATCCTGTTCACCCCCTTTATTTGTTAATAATTCTTCATAATAAATTTGTTCTGTTGCCTGAATGCATCTATGCAAAAACGAATTCAATCCTAAATGTACAGTAATTAAGAGTTTTGCTGGTTCAAATATAAGCAGATAAATTCATTGAAATGCATTGAGAATTAGATACCTATATATAGGGACATGAGTTTAAAGCAGAAGTGATATTTCTGAGCAGTAGAAAATATAGTAGTCTTTTAAACAATTTCTGTTGAAGCTGTTGGGAAAGAAACATTAAGTTTGACCCCTACTTAAAACTGTTCTTAAAAATCAACTTCAAGAGTATTATTGTGGTGCCTGGATGGCTTAGTTGGTTAAGTGTCTGACTTGATTTTGGCTCAGGTCATGATCACAGGGTTTGTTAGTTCAAGCCCTGATTCAGGCTCTGTGCTGACAGTGTGGAGTCTGCTAGGTATTTCCTCTCTCCCTCTCTTTGCTTCTGCCCTGCTTACGGTCCCTCTCTTTCTATCAAAATAAATAAACATAAAAAAAAAAGGATTGTTGATCAAAATGTGAAAGCAAATCATATACCTTCTAGAAGATAATATAGGACAGTATCCCTGTGAGGTCAGAAAAATTCTTTCTTTTCTTTCTTTCTTTCTTTCTTTCTTTCTTTCTTTCTTTCTTTCTTTCTTTCTTTCTTTCTTTCTTTCTTTCTTTCTTCCTTCCTTCCTTCCTTCCTTCCTTCCTTCCTTCCTTCCTTCCTTCCTTCCTTCCTTCCTTCCTTCCTTCCTTCCTTCCTTCCTTCCTTCCTTCCTTCCTATCTCTTTTAGAGAGTGAGAGAGACAATGTGACTGAGGGAAAAGCAGAAAGAGAGGGAGACAGAG
Source organism: Proteles cristata cristata (assembly GCA_017311185.1). Lineage (NCBI taxonomy): Eukaryota > Metazoa > Chordata > Mammalia > Carnivora > Hyaenidae > Proteles > Proteles cristata. The sequence goes on along the minus strand of JAESUZ010003619.1, from coordinate 391,318 downwards.
GATCAGAAGTGGACTCTGCACTGACAGCAGGGAACTCCATGCGAGACTCCATCCCATGAACCATGAGATCATGACCTGAGCCAAAGTAGAACACTCAACTACCTGAGCAACCAAGAGCTCCAGGAAAAGATTTCTTTCTTTCTTTTTTTTTTTAATTTTTTTTAATGTTTTTATTTATTTCTAGGAGAGAGAGAGAGACAACGTGAGCAGGGGAGGGCCAGAGATAGGAGAGAGAGAGAGACAACGTGAGCAGGGGCCAGAGAGAGGGAGTCACAGACTGAAACAGGCTCCAGGCTCTGAGCTGGCAGTCAGCACAGAGCCCGGCGGGGCTCGAACCCACGAACTGCGAGATCATGACCTAAGCGAAAGTCAGACGCTTAACCAGCTAAGCCACCCAGGCGCCCCCAGGAAAAGATTTCTTAACCAGGACCCAAAATGCGCATTCTAAAATCAAATACAAAAAGGAACTAATGAAATTAACTATAAATTAAATTTGTAACATAACTAAACAGTAGCAAGATAAAAATAATTTCCTCAAAGAAACTTTGAATGTTGTATCCCTAACTATATATATCATAGGATTTTTTGAAAATTTGAGATATGAATATAAATTGTCTTTAATAATTTAAATAGAACACATGAAAGTCAATAGTTTTAATATTGTTTTAATGTTGCTGCTAAATCATAATGATAAATTTTCTTTTAGGGGCTTCTGGGTGGCTCAGTCAGTTAAGTGTCAGGCTCTTGATTTCAGCTCAGGTCATGATCTTAAGGTTTGTGGGTTTGAGCCCCACATCCACATGGAGCCTGGTTGGGATTCTCTCTCTTTTTCCCTCTCTCTTCCCTTCCCCCACCTCTCTCTCAAAATAAATAAATAAACTTATAAAATATAAAAAATGAATTTTCTTTTAGAAGAACACATGCACAAGTACTAATAGTCTGGAATTTTCATGTAATATTTTAGTTCATTCATGTTTTTAACAAATACCTAAAAATGCAAACTAGATAGTAAGATTATAGCTACTCAAGTAATAAACAGAAATCATGGGAAGGTGGAGTATTGATTTTATATTGCCACAATAAAATTCCACTGTGAACTACAAAATCTCAGTCACATTAATTAATTTGGTTTATGAGTTTGTGGATTAGCATTGGTCAGCTGGACATGGCTAGATGTCTGTTGTTCAAGGGTTGGATCTGGGTGGGTTTTCTCTAGAGGAAGTTTGGCCACGTGTGTTCTCTGCATGTGCTGTATGTGTGTTCATTCTTTGGTTCTAGCTGACAAGCAGAAACTATCCAGACGTCTTATTATAAACATATTAGAATTGCAAGGGTCACAGCCCAATTGCACACACATTTTTATCACCTGATAACATTCCATTGGCCACCACAAATTACATGGAGGAACTCAAAGACAAGGTATGGGGAAACATATACCACCCACTTAGTGGGAGAGACATCAAAATCACATAAAATATAGATAATGGGTTGATTAAAGAATTGAGACATTCTAGGCGATCTTCCTTAGACAATTTTACCACATAATATTACATACATAACTGTAACACCAACCACTGTATGGCAGCATGACTCTAGTAACTGTGTGGGCAAACATACATTTAAGTGTTTTTAGGAGTAAGGACTTATTAGCCAATGAATTAGGGCACTAGTTGTACTTAAAAAAAAAAAAAAACAGATTGTAATGTAGTTTGACAAAAATTTATCCTGTGAGAACCCATGGAAAATTGTGTAGTATTTTTTTATAGTTTTTAATTTTTTTTAAGTTTATTTATTTCTTTTGAGAGACAGACAGTGCAAGAGGGGGAGGGACAGAGAGAGAAGGAAGGAGAGAGAGAATGCCAAACAGGTTCTGCAATGTCAGTGTAGTGCTCAATGAAGGGCTCAAACTCACGAACCCTGAGATCATGACCTGAGTTGAAATCCAGAGTTGGATGCCTAACCCACTGAGCCACCTGGGCTCTCCTCACAATTATTTTTAAAACTAACTGTTTAATGTTTGGCAGTGACCATTTCATTTTATCCATTTCCTTTCCAGCTATCTTTGATGATTCACAGTCTCTCTCTTAAGCTATCACATGATTTTACTTCAAAACCAGATAATCTAATTGTCTTCACAATTGTATTCTTTTTTTTTAGGTGTAATTTATTTTTTTATCCCACTATTTCTATCACCACTGACTAAAACCAACACAAATATTAAATATATGCCAAGATCATAAAATAATAAAAACAAATTGGCATATGGCCATTAAAGGGATGCCAAACATCTCAGTAGTCTTTCCTTAGGACTTTTGAAACAGATTAAATACCCAATAGATCTGGGGCTCCTCTTTCCTTCCTTCCTTCCGTCCTTCCATCCTCTCTTTCTCTCTCTCTTTCTCTCTCTCTTTCTTTCTTTCTTTCTTTCTTTCTTTCTTTCTTTCTTTCTTTCTTTCTTTCTTTTCTTTCTTTTTTTCTTTTTCTTTTTTTCTTTTTCTTAATATAATCCTGCCTGAAGACTAGAGAATGGATTAGATGAGGTCCATGGCTACAGTGATGGATGAGAAATGATAGTTTACAACATTTTTTTTCAGTTGTCATAAAAAAAAAAAAAGATAACTCTAAGTCAGTATCTAGCATGACTGCCAAACCAGTAAAAGCAGCAGGCAAAACATTAACAAAACCAGATGACAAATTCCCTGTGGAAATGCACTTGCTTGGCAGCTACTATAGGTAATGTTGATGAAAAGGCAAAGTGGGAATAGGAGTCTGCAGGAGGGATGCACGTGAGTGGATTCCCTTACTTACTGTATTGATAGGTGTCTCTTCAATCATAATATAGTTTAAACATAAATTATATCATGAATCAATCACAAAATAATGGCAAACTACTGTGATTTACAGAAAATTTGTCTAAAAATAAAACAGTTAGTTGTTTGTTTTACTTATTTAGAAGCAGATTTAAAGAATTCGTTTGCCTCTCCTTTCCTCTAGGTTATGTCATTTTCATCTTTATCACATTCTGTTAAATGTCATTGACTGACAGTAAAAGAGCATGATATGTTAAATTGAAAACAAGTTTGTCATTAGGAATGAAGATAGTTAAAATAGACAATTACTGCATAGACAAATTAAATACTTCTTACCCCATTACTTTAAAAAATAAGAATTTTAAATTAACACAATTTGGTTTTGGTTAATATTATATTAATAGTCTTTCAGAAATAAAGTATGCATCCTCCAGAAATATTGTGACAGTTGTCATTTATATACTAAGGACATTGAAAATTTAAGTGAATTTAACTTTAGGAAAGTTATTATGCTGCAGTTTCTTCTTTCATAAAAGTCACTAATAGTATGTATCTCAGATATTTGTGGTGAGAAGTAAAGGCGATAATATATGATAGCCACTGGTATGAAGTATGTACTCAGTATTTATTTTTAAATGCTATTATTAGTACAATTATTTTATATATTATTACATACCATAATAAGTATCACATCCCCTTTCTAGATTCAGAATTTTACAATTCTGGTGATCAGATTTCACAGTGGATTAATCAATAGTGGGTAATAGCTACTTCTATGGAACACATCTAAATCAGAAAATAAGATTAATGATTATGCCTTTTAAGGAAATGTTGTTACATGTGCTGCCTGAATTGACAAATTTCTGTTAAAGCTATGGAACATACAGACACACTTTTGCTATTTTGTGTATTTTTACAATTTATTTTCATCTTTATCTTGTTAGTAATCTTTAGTATTCTTTTGGTATTTCTTATCTCTCTACCATTTGTAAGTACATAAAGGAAATCACAGAGTTGGAGGAGCTTTATACCTCCTGAAAAAATATGATTTTTTGAGATGTCAGAGATTGGGGAGATAGCGAAGGGGGAAGATATTAAATGTGTAGAAAATATGCATGTAAATACAATAAGGAAAAAATGAGAGTTTAGAAATTAATCAGCAAGAATGTGTTCAGTGCCCGTATATGTCTGTACTAGTGACTTGTTGCTGCTATAACACTTTACCACAAGCTTGTGTCATAAAACATGTGTATTTATTATCTTACAGTTATATAGATCAGAAGTCTAAGATGGATCATCAAGACTTTATTCTTTGTGGAAGCTCTAGGGAAGAATCTATTTCCTGATCTTTCCCAGCTTCGAGAGGTCCTCTATATTTCTTGGCTCATGATCCCTTTGTCCATTTTCAAAGCTGACACCATAGCATCTTCTCTCATGTCTGATGTTTTCTTTCATCCTTACATTTTCTTTCTCTGACTCTGATTCTCCTGCTTTCCTCTTATAATTACATTATAATTATAATCCAATGTGATTACATTGGATCTATGCAGATCATCCAGGATTATCTTCCTATCTCAAGATTCTTAATTTGACTATATCTGCAAAATCCCTTTAACATGTAAGGTGAGTTATTCACAGGTTCTGGGATTTAAGATATGGACATCTTTGGGAGTATTATTCGTGTTATAACAGTGTTACATGCTTTATAGGCCACCATGGAAAGCAAAAAGTTAAAAACATTGAAAATGTTTTCTTTATTCAAGCTCAAACTTAGTGAGGACAGTCTGTAAAATAAACTCTGAGTAAAGCCCAGTTTCTACTAAGAGAGAAAGAAAGGGAAGGGATGAAGGGAAAGAAAGAAATATTAAAAATCTCTGTTGTGCAGAAATAGTAGCAAAACAGATTGAGAAAAAACTGTAATGTATGGGGAATGTTTGAGAATTTGAGCAATTTTCTGAGAACTTGCTGTATATATTTCGAGAATGTGGGCAATATTAGAGAACTTGCTATGGTATATCTACTTGTACTGTTAACTGTGTTATTTTTCCTTGCATAAAATATGCTTACAAATATGACAATATAAAGGCTAGTACCTTTATTTTTATAGACATCTTGCCATTCCCAAAACGAGCAATTGAAAATTAGTTAATGCTTTAACTCTCTTGTGTCATACCATCATCCCAATGCAGCACATCAAGGTAGAATGTGAAAATGATGCACTAGGAACACACAGACACACACACACACACACACGCACATGCACATGCACACGCACATGCACACACAAAACTAGCCATGAATCTTCATGTCCAAAAAGAAATATATAGCTAAAATGAAGTTTTATGAAGGAGCCGTTATTGAACATAATGGCTTATATAGCCAGTCTAAAAGTAAATGTCCAGTGTAAATATGGCAATATAATTCTGTTTTCTGAAACTGATGTTTTCAAGTGAATGGTATTCACTAAGAGGTTTTAAATGGTGAAGTCAATCCAGTGTCACATGGAGATAAAGAAGGGAGCCAAATACTGTTCTCTGATAGAATGTTATGACAAAAGAAATGACTTTGTTAATGAGAATAAATTGTTTTATTTTCTAGAAAAATAACTGAAAATTAGCATCAGTTCTATGCCAAACTATATTAGAACAAAATTACACACAACTCAGGAAATTCTAATCATGTAAAATCAAACTATTGTACCCCCTGATGAGTAGATGCATCACATCTTTGAGAAAAAAAAGAGAAAGTAGCAGTGTTTGTACACTTTGTGTTCTTTTTACATTCTAGGCATTTCTTAAGGGTTTCAGATATATTAACTCATGCAATCCCCATGATAAACCTATAAGGTAAGTATAACACTATCCCAATTTTGCATTTGAGCAAAATAAAGTCAATAGAGGATACTTGCTCAAAGTCATGTAAGTAGTTGAACTTAGTCTGCTTCCAGGATCCATGCATTTAGCTATCATTCTACATAGCTATCCAGTATTAGTACACATCTGCATGGATGAAAAACAGTAAGAAAGTTCTTATTGTTTACTTATTAATATTGTTATTATAGTCAAACCAGTTACTTTGGAATCAAAATTAAGAATATATGAAGATATAAAAATTACCTAATGTCAATGCTGCCTTTACCAATGTTATCTGAATAGGGAGGCTATAGTGAATTTTCTAGTCAGGCATTCAGCATATTGCTTTATGTATCATGCATTTCTCTTTTCTATTCCTGCTTTTCCAATCTTGGATTCTGTCAGGTCAGTTGTGGAATTTAAGCAATTTCAAGGTGTAGTGAACCATGAACTAAATTTCCATAAATATTCTAGATGGAAGACAAGTAAAATAAAGATGTCTATAAAAGTGAATGCATGTGAACATACCTATTTTAAAACCTTTCTCTGTAACTATGCTTCCTTTTGGGTATAAACCGAATCTTAGTTATCAGGCTATCAGAGCATAGTATTTTCATCAGTTGTTGCTAACAGTATACCACATAATAATAAGCACTGTAGTGGGAATAAAAATGATAGTTCTGAGTTGTACCTAAATATGGGCTTCTAATTTGTTTCTTTGTTTGTTTGTTTTGGTTTTGGTTTTTTACCATGAACCATATTCTCTTTTCCTCTCTTCTCTTCAATGGTGAAAGGAAATACAATTTTTATTCTAATACTCTTAGCAGAAACCTCCCTCTCTACACACATCTGAGATATATGTACTGAAATGATTTAACCATCTTGGATTACCGTGATGAAAAAGAAAAACACTTTCTATGAAAAAAAATCATTCTTAATATGAGTTTATTCACACTGTGGATTGGAAAAGGTTATTCCAAGATGTGACACATATGCTTTGCAATCAGTTTATAATTTGGAAAAAATTGCAGTATTTATAACATATTTGCAGGTACAATTAAAAGGGAACCATCAATTTTAAAGATCGAAATGACTTCTCTAAATATCTAGCATACATTGTGATGTCTTGTGAATGATGCCTCATATAATATGTAAGATTTTGTGTAACCATTAGAGTAGATTTAAAATACTTCTCACTTTCCTCTAAAACCTTGAATTTATTTACAAAGCTCTATCACATCCTGTTGACTTGAGGAAGTGAATTAAAGTGTTTACTAATGCCATTAATGAAAATGGGGTCATGATAAATGGAGATGCTTGTGACATGGATCATTGTGCTAATGATCAATATCCGTAGGTTTGTAGAAGTTACAGCTCTTACAAAAGAAAATTAGCTAATGCCGATTACAATTTATCAAGGTGCCATTGTTAGCTAGTGTGCTGTAAATGCATTAATAATAGCTTACAGCAGGTTTGAATGTATAAAGGTCCAAGTAGCCAATTTTGCAAATGATATGCTAAGTTGGAATTTAAAGTAGTATGCAAATAACTGAGATGTGAAATAGGAGTTTGAGATGAATAGTTATATGTTTCTTCTTTCCGTTAGTCAGCTGACACCAGTTTTTTCAGAATGATTTTGTCACATAAAGTCAATTGTGTAAATTTGGGGGTTATCCAGAGGTAAATATATGCTGATAATTAGGATTAGATATTTGTAAGGAAGAAACCTGATGTTAAATACGTTTTCCTTTGGAATTCCTTAGAAATCAAGATTTTGAGTCATTGCTTTATGACATAAGGCATAAAAATCTATAAGATCTTAAAATGTTATCAGGAAGTCCACTTAAAAATGTTCTAATAAATAAGCCTGTATAATATTCTTGAAAATGGATTTTAAAAAATCTAAGTTCAATGATAGTTCAGACAATTGGATTTGTTGATGGATATATTCCTATATCCCTTGCTTGGTTCTCAATGTTTCCATAATATATACAACCACTTCCCTAGGTCTGTTTTAATTCTCAAGTAATTTCCGTTTTCCAGTTATAACCTGAAGTCCTATCAAGTTCTGCTTTCAGAAATAGTCCCAGAGAACAGTATTCATGCTGTGATTCCTTTAACATTTTTGAAGTATTTTTTATTTTATCTATTTATTCATCATGATAACTGTACTGTTTAATCTCCATCTACTATTTCACTCATCCCTCCACCGACCTCTCCTCTGGTAACCATCAGTTTGTTTCCTATAGTTAAGAGTCTGTTTCTTGGTTTATTTGTCTCTTTTTTCCTCCTTTGCTTTTTTTTGTTTTCTTTAATTCCACATATGAGTGAAATCATATGGTATTTCTCTTTCTCTGACTAACTTATTTCACTCAGTATTATATTCTCTAATTCTATCCATGTTGTTGCAAATGACAAGATTTCATTCTTTTTTTTATGGCTGAATAATATCCATTGTTTATATACATCACATTTTCTTTATCGATGTTTGTATCAGTGGACACTTGGGCTGCTTCCATAATTTGGCTATTGTAAATAACACTGCAATAAACTTAGTGGTGCATGTATCCCTTCAAATTAGTATTTTTGAATTTTGGGGGGTAAATACCCAGTAGTGTGATTCCTGGATCATAAGTGAGTTCTGTTTCTAATTTTTAAAAGAACATCCACATGGTTTTCCACAATGACTACATAGGTTTGCAGTTGTACCAACAGTGCAAGAGGTTTTCTTTTTTCCCACAACCTCACCAATACTTGTTGTTTCTTGTGTTGATTTTAGCCATTTGTTACAGGTGTGAGGTAATAGGTCATTGTATTTTTGATTTGCTGATGATGACTGATGTTGAGCATCTTTTAATATGCCTGTTGGCCATCTATATGTCTTTGGAAAATGTCTGTTTATGTCTTCTGCCCATTTTAAGTTGGGTTATTTGATTTTTGGGTGTTGAGTTGTATTAATTGTTTATATATTTTGGATACTAGCCCTTTGTTAGTTATGTTGCTTGCAAAAATCTTCTCCCATTCCATAGGTTGCCTTCTAGTTTTGTTGGTTGTTTCCTTCACTATGCAGAAATTTTTTATTTTGTTGTAGTCCCAAGAGCTTATTTTTGTATTTATTTTCCTTGCTCAGTAGACATATCTAGAAAAATGTTGCTATGGCTGATGTCAGATAAATTACTGTCTGTGTTCTCTTCTAGGATTTTTGTGGTTTCAAATCTCAAATTTAAGTCTCAAATCCATTTTGAGCTTATTTTTGTGTATGGTGTAAGAAAGTGGTCCAGTTTCATTCTTTTGAATGTAAGTTTCCAGTTTTCCCAACACCATCTGTTGAAGAGACATCTTTTTCCAATTGCATATTCATTTCTTCTTTGTTGAATATTAATTATCCATGTAGCTGTGGGGTTATTTCTGGATTTTGTATTCTATTTCATTGATATGCATCTATTTTTATGCAGGTACCATGCTATTTTTATACTACCAATTTGTAATATAACTTGAAATCTAAAATTTTGATACTTGTAATTTTGTTTTTCTTTTCCAAGATTGCTTTGTCTATTCAAGGTCCCATGCTGGGATTCTTGTTGGGTTGCTCACAATGTGTAAAAAACACAATGATGACCTCCTTATAAGTAAAAAAAAAAAAAAAAGACATGAATGTCTGTCATGATCTTCCATAGTACTTACTTCTGCTGTGTTTTTCACCATTCTTCCATCTATACATGTTATCGTGAGGTGTACTGTGACAGGTTGTCAGAGAAGGATAGGAAGCCTGGTTTACAACAAGTATGCATGATATGTTAGCATCAGGCAGAAGAGAAATACTGCTGCAGTTCAGATCCATTCAGAATGTGGTTCTGAAGGAAGGAAAATCTTTTAATGGGGAAGACTTCAGGCAGTATACCTGACTGTGGAAACTAAATATATAAATAGACATATACTGCTTAGTTGGAAGAGGTTTGACATGTGCATCAGAACTTGAGAAAAACAAGACTGGTAGAAAACCAGTGAGAGGGTCTTGCTTCAATATCACTTAAAATATGCCCTGATAGCTTTTCTTCATAATCTAGGGCTGGTAGTTATAGAGGCTGTGATATACCTAGGCTCAGTGAAAGTAATGAGAATAATAGAACTTGTAATCTTTAAAGGCCACGAGACAGTGCTTAATTAACTGAAGCTTTGTGGACACATTATGTAGAAAAAGAAAGGATCAGAGTACCAGCCAAGGGGGCAGACTCACAGAAAGTTATGAAGATGATTGATAGAACACAGTAGTAAAGATAAAAAAAGATGACCATTCAACAAGAGTACACCTAAACTTATTTTTTTAATGTTTTATTTATTTCTGAGAGAGAGAGAGAGAGAGCATGAACAGGGGAGGGTCAGAGAGAGGGAGGTACACAATTTGAAGCAGGTTCCCGGCTCTGAGCTAGCTGTCAGCACAGAGCCCAATGAGGGGCTCGAACCCACAAACCGTGAGATTGTGACTTGAGCCGAAGCCAGACGCTTAACCGACTGAGCCACTCAGGCACCCCATACCTAATCTTATACTATAGGAAGATATCAGTGATGGGATTTCAGGAGCCTAAGAGGAGTTACTCCAATAAAGTTATCACTATCTCTTTCCCAGTTTCCTTTCCTGAGATAATTTTCACATTTGGAACTCACTGAATGAAGAGGAAGTCTTATCTCCAGGAAAGAAGGAACCTGTAATACCTCAGTAATTATAAATGGTAATGATTTCCTCAACTTTCCCCCAAAGATATCTGTGGCCATTAACTTGAGTTATCTGTACAGTTATCTGTACACTGGGGAAAGAGAAACACCCAAACATTTCAGGGACCTTTATATACAGAGTCCAGGTTGAAATCCAAAGAACCAGAGTGTCATCATGGCTACCTATTACAATGGAAACGTGTGAGTTTCAGCTAATAGATGGAATCCTGGCCTATTATAAGCTTATAAAGCATACAAAAGATATGTACCCCCATGTGGTAGTATTTACGCAGTCCCAGAATGTATGTTTGTGATTGATACACTTGGTACCTAAATTGTGGAGATGAACTATTATGACTGGGGTGGCCAACGGAGGACCTCTAAAAGTATCCCTCTTCCCCAGCCAAAGTAAAAAAACAAAAACAAAAACAAAAATAAAACCTCATATATATTGTAGGGAGGATCATGGAGGAGATTAGATCTCTCTTTCCTAAAAGATCTAAAAGATGCAGGGATGATAGTCTCCATCATACTTCCAATTGTATCTCCATTTAATACATCATTATGGCCCCTGCAGAAATCATGTAGATCTTGGAGGATGAAAGTAGACTATTACATACTCTATCAGGAGGATACTCTATCATTAAGGAATAGCCTTAATTGCAACTGCCATTCCAGATGTGATACATTTGTTAGAGCGGTTTGACATGGGATTTGGCAAATGGATTGAGGAATGCATTCTTTTCTACTCTGATCAGAAAAGACAGTCAGAAACAGTTCATATTCTGGACAATATAGGTTTAATATTCCAGGTATTGACTTCCTTACCCTCTGTGATAGTATATTTCAAAGAGATCTAGTTCAGAGGTTAGCAAACTATGACCTGCCACTTCTTTTTATAGCATATGTGTGTGAAGAATAGTCTTTACATTTTCAGATGTAATGTACATGTTTAAAAATGCTGTCAGCTTTTGAGTGAGAACAGTTGCTCATTTTCCCTTTTGTCCACAAAGTCTAAAATATTTACTCTCTGGCTCTTTACAGAAAGTGCTGGCCAAACCTTGATCTAAACTGTCTTATCTGCAGAGTAGTAGTACATCAGTGACATCAAAAATATGCTAACTGAATCAGATGAATAAGATGTTATACTTTACACAAAAGTAACATTAAAACATATACAAAAAGTAACCATTGTAAAACTCTAGGGCAAGGTTATCTAAGATAATGTTTTTTCATCTTGGTTTCAAAGTTTTATTTACTGAAGAGGTAGATGCTAACTTTTCTAGTAACACTAGGTCTGGTTACTCAAAAAGGTTGCAAAAGCGTGTATCTTTGGAAGGTTCTGAAAGTAATCATGGCCAAACATTCTGGAAAAATGATGTATTCCCCTGTTTAGAAGTTTTAATAAAGTGTTTTTATTTTATTCTTATCCTAATTTTAAGATTTTTAACCCATTTTTGACTGTTTCACTTTTCCCCATTTACATTTTAGTTTCCATTTCTTTTGTGAAAACTTGATTCTCCAGTTGCGTTATTTTTCTTAGTTGAGGGTCACTATAGTTGATGCAACCAACTTTTTACTTTTCATTTTAGCCTAAGCATATGCAAGCCATCTTATTTTCTTCTTCTTTTTCTAAATATTTATTTATTTATTTGTTTGTTTGTTTATTTATTTATTTATTTATTTATTTATTTATTTATTTATTTATTTATTTTGAGAGAGAGCAAGAGACAGTGAGAGAGAATACCAAGCAGGGTCCATGCTGTCAGTGCAGAACCTGATGTGGGGCTTGATCTCAGGAACAGTGAAATCATGACTGGAGCTAAAATCTAGAGTTGGATTCTTAACTGACTGAGCCACCCAGGCAACCCCCTTTCTTAAGTACCTTTCATTATTATCTTCCCGTTTTCTTAAAATTTTCCTGACCTTATTATTATTTTTGTAAGTTGTAATATAGAGGAGGTTTTGGCAATTATTTTCCAAAATTTTCTGCAATTTTCAATTGCAAATTAATTGCTAATTAATACATCCATGCATATGTATACACACATGCATGTATAACATTTATTAGTTATTTAGTTGAGCCTTTAATTTTTTTTCTTTGGTAAACCTTGCTAATACATACATATGTACACACATATATAAATATAGATGTTTATACACACGCATAATATGTTTATTAGATTTTTTAGTTCACTTTACATCATGAAGAACATCCCCTGTTTTAATTAGTGTGCCTCAGGCTATTTCAAATTATATTCCCCTTGCCAGATTGCTTTGCTTCCCGATTACATCTCTCTAACTCTTAGTTTCAGATGATTTTTTTAAAAAATATTTAAATACAAGTTATTTAACATATAGTATAATAATGTTTCCAGGAGTAGAAACCAGTGATTTATTACTTATGTATAACACCCAGTGCTCATCCCAAAAAGTGCCCTCTTTAATGCCCATCACCCAATGAACTTATCTTACCCAATACCCCTCCAGCAACCCTTAGTTTGTTCTCTGTAATTAAGAGTCTCTTATGGCTTGCCTCCCTCTCTGTTTTTATCTTACTTTTGCTTCCCTTCCCATATGGTCATCTGTTTTCTTTCTTAAATTCCACATATGAGTGAAATCATATGATGTTTGTTTTTCTCTGACTTATTTCACTTAGTATAACACAGTCTAGTTCCATCCACGTTGTTTCAAATGGCAAGATTTCATTCTTTTTCATCATCGAGTAATAGTCCATTGTATGTATCTGTGTGTGTGTGTGTGTGTGTGTGTGTGTGTGTGTACCACATCTTCTTTATCCATTCATCAGTCAATGGACATTTGGGCTCTTCCCATAATTTGGCTATTGTTGATACCGTTGCTATAAACATTGAGGTACATGTGCCCCTTCAGATAAGCATTTTTGTATTCTTTGGATAAATATCTAGTAGTGCAATTGTGGGTCAGAAGGTAGCTCTATTTTTAATTTTTTGAGGAACCTCATACTGTTTTCCAGACTGGCTGCACCAGTTTGCATCCTACCCACCATGCAAAAGTGTTCCTCTTTCTCCGCATTCTTGCCAACATATGTTGTTGCCTGAGTTGTTAATTTTAGCCTCAGATAATTCTGAATTGCCCTAAATAATACTGCAAATATACTGGTGATTTTTTGATTTGCATAAATTTTGTCATTGGAGTCAATTTAATAAATTTAAAAGAAATAATAAATTTGCAGCTGGAAAGCAAATTAATTAAAGACAGCACAAAGTAAAATATTGGAGTCAGTAAACACCTATGGCTTTAAATGAGGGATTAGTATAATGAAAATCATATTTTATTTTCAAAAAAAATAAAAATCTTTCAGAGAAAACCTAACAGCAAATAATCAGTATAAGACAGGTTTCACAATTATCCACAAAAGGAAACTTCAGATAGAAACACATAATTAAGGAATACAAAGTATGGATGACTTTATCAGAAAATAAACAAATATGGAAATAAATATTTGCTATGAATTTGGTTTTTTATGTCTTAGTTGTTTTTATTCTACCAATAAATAGAAATTTAAAAAAATTGTTACTGCAACAGGTGTCCTTGCTGCATAACTGTAGAGAACATTTTTATTGAGACTGTCGGTACAGCTATAAAGATATCAACAATTTCTTCCAATGGTTCTCATTTTTTATATTGACCACTTTTTAAAAAGCATCATTTGTAAAGCACAGCAAGGATTTTGAAAAATGAAGAATTTATGTGACTTGCTTTAGTGGGAAATCTGGAAAAAATGTGCTTTACCCTATTCACCATAACTTTCTCAGTAGTAGTATAAAGAAACTAGGGAAGAAAAGGGGGAGACTTCAACCTATAGTAATAGTAATTATTAAAAGTTGGCAAATTCTTTCCTGGAAATTTTAAAGTATAAAATTGGGCAGAAGAGTTGAAAACAGCCTTATTGTGTTTTCTGGAAATGATCAAATGAATAAATTGAGAGGCGTGCATTTTTATAGAAACTGCCAGCAGTTTTGGGAAGAGAACCGAAGTCTATTCTATTTTTTTCTGGTACTGCTTTAGTCAGCCCCACCCAACTGAGGCACTAAGAATGTTACCAGGGTGGACTGGCCATGAAAATCAGCAATCATGTTGTTAAAGGGAGTAGATTCTATTTGGAGCAATAAGTGGAAGCTTACATTAGTGACATTATCAGTAAAATTTTCCAGCTTTTAGGAAACAGAGATGAAACTCACATATCTGCTAGCCATTAGTTGTAGTCACAGTTGGGGCAAGTGGCAAACCTGCCAGAAGTTTAATGAGGAATGCTTAAAATTGAGAGGTACATTCATAAGCCATCCAAATCTGCCTGATATAGAAAACTACACACATATGCAAGGAGAGCTGTGAAATCCCGGTATATAGTTAAAGCCAAGACAGATTGGAAAACTGGCTGATGTTTAAATGAACTCTCCAGTAGACATATAGGGCTTGAAGGTTTTGAACACATTATCTGCCCAAATCATGAGCTGGCCACTAAAATATAAAATAGAATAATGTAAAATAAATGGCTGATACTAAGGGAAAAAAGGCAATAGAGATTGACCTTGAGTAAACTGAATTGGATTAAACAGAGAATGATATCAAAGCAATTGTAAATATGTTTAAAGTGCTGAATGATACTATGCTTGAAGAATTAAAGAAAAATATGTTTATTACAGCTTAGCAAATAGGGAAACTCAAAGGAGAATTAGAAATAAAAAATGGAAATTCTAGAATTTAGAAGTACACTTTTGGAGTTATAATGAAAATCTGCTAAATCGATTTAGTGTTAGACTTGAGATAACACACACACACAAAAATAGTGAATGACTAGGAAGATATAGATCAGTAGAAGTTCTTCAGTTTAAAGAACAAAAACTATTGAAGAAAAGTAGTCAGAGGTAGGTAGAAACACCAGCTCTTTCGTTTTTAGAATAAAGCTGAGGGCCTTTCTACACATTCTCAGAGTTCCCAAGAAGGATTGAGATTCCTGATAATTATTTATTGGCTTCCTTTTCTTCCCCACCTCACTTCTCCAGTCACTTATTGGTGTTCTTAAGCTCATTCCCCAGATAAACTAATTACCCTCAAATATTTGTATTTATACTTTTTTAAAGGATTTTGTATACTATTATGTATACTACATAGTATACATAGTATACAAAATGATCTATAATTATACATAAGTTGTTTGCCCACTTATTGCCTTGCTTTTCCACCATAATATTAACTCCACGAGAGATCTATTTCTCTAAATTCATTGCTTTCTTCCAAGCAATTAGAAAAATCCTAGCCATTGTACAGTATATGTTTCACTAAATTCTTATTGAATCAGTGAATGAACACATAGATTATTATATTCTTATTGTGCTTTCTCTTATTATTCTATTTTTTCTTTTATTTTTTCCATTTTCTTCCTTAAAATGAGGAAAAGGAATTCATAGGAAGCTGATACATGGCCTATATTAAAGCATGAACAGCTCCCTGGCCTTTGTTTCCTTTAGCTTTAAATGACTTCTTTCAGGTACCCACCCCCTCCAAATCTTCTATTGAAGAGTTAGAGGATTCTTTTATTTCAAAGAATAATTAAGCCCCAATAAAGGTTTTAAAAATCACAGCTTGGTGGAGCTACAAAGGAAAATTTTTCCTCCAAAGGCAACTCAGCACTTGTGAAAAATATTGTTTTATCTCATTAAATACTGATTATATTTGATAAAAGCTATGTGATTAAAATTCATGGTCTCTTCTGTAAGGGGTAAAACTATAGGGATGGCAAATAGAACAATATTTCCTGGGCTGAGAGTAGACGGGAGAGTGTACACAAAGGAACAACACGAGGGAATCTTTTGTATATTGATGGTAGCAATAGATAACAAGACTGTGCACTTTCAAAATTCATACAACTGACCATCAAAATAAGTGAATTTAACTCAATTTGCATTAAAAAATCATCATCTGTAATATTTTTGACACTCTCACTGTTGGCAAAGCCTCCTAGTTTGTGTGTGAAATAAATGGTGGAAATTAACTTAAGGTTAACTCAGTGAAAATTTCTCAGGTTCACACAAAAGCCAAAAAGCCTTGTTAACATAGTAAAAGGCATTTTGAATATCTTCTGTATATAGTGCCATCATTGATATGGATATTTTAAATTGGGCTGAATGCATTCTCCCATAACTTATTTTGATGTTCTGCCTTTCGCCATACCTGTCATTGAGAACCATAGTTAGAACAGCTAAAAAGGAGCAGATAACTCCCTCATTTCTAACAACTATACTCTGCTTTATCTCAGCTTCATTTCTCTCTTTTTTTTTTTTAAATAAATCTCATCTTTTTTTTTTTTTTTTAATGTTTTATTTATTTCTAGAGAGAGAGAGAGACAGCGTGAGCAGGGGAGGGTCAGAGAGAGAGGGAGTCACAGACTGAAACAGGCTCCAGGCTCTAAGCTGGCAGTCAGCACAGAGCTCGGCGCGGGGCTCGAACCCACGAACCGCGAGATCATGACCTAAGCGAAAGTCGGACGCTTAACCGACTAAGCCACCCAGGCGCCCCGCTTCATTTCTCTTTTTAAGATGAACTGTTTTTCCTAATTATAATTCCAGGAGATTAGATTATTAGAGACATTTTGAAGCCGGCCTTGAGTGATTTATGTCTGTCTCTGTCTGTATTGCTTGTCTGTCTCTGTCTCTATCTGTATCGCTTTCAGTGTCTCTCTCTCTCTCTCTCTCTCTCTCTCTCTCTCTCTCTCTCGGATTTATAAAGATCAAACACCAACAAAATTCATAAAGTGTCACTTCAAGCAAAACTCAGAGAAAGTCACTTTAAAAAAAAGAAAAAAAATTGTTAAACTAAGATCTGCTTATAAGCACCTTACAGTTTTTAAGTGGAATTATAATAGATCCCAAAGGGACACACTAGTATATAGCTGTCAAGGCCAATAAGGACTGCAGTTTTGGTGAGGCTGTCACACATGCTATGACTTCTAATAAGACACATTATAAAGGCATAGTAAAGGTATAAATCTTTAGATATGAAGTTTTTTTCCCCCTTTTTAGTCCTATGATAATCTTTTTTATTTCATAGTTATAACGTTTCCATAAGCTAGAGTTCTCTAACCATGGATGTAAAATACTTGGGACAACTACTGCTGAACAGTGTTTCAGGAAAAGATTCTGCACATTCAATTTACTTAGACCCTTTCCTGAGAACACTTTCTCAACTATTTTTTAATTGTGATTTCAGTTATTTATTGCTGTATAAAAAGTGCCTCACAATTTAGCAGTTGACAATGTCTCTCAATTTAGTCTTTTTGATTAAAACAACAAATGCACTTTAGGCATTACTACTTTTTAATATATTATTTAAGTGTATTCTCTCTGTGCTGAGATTATTATTTTTGCTAATCTAACTTAAATGCTATTTTGTGTCATATATTTGGTGTGGAAAGCCCGCTAATGGAGTGATAGATAAATACTATCATTCCTATTTCACAGTTGAAGAAACTGAGGATTAGAGATGTTAACATCTCCAGATGGGCATACATAGAGGTGTTGCTGTTTTCCAAATCCATGCTTTACAAAATATTGTAACAATATATTGCCACATCATAAGTGAGAATATTGTTTTTACAAGTTGACCTATCATCAGTCTTCAACTTCATAGTCCAGATCACTGTAAATACAAACCTTGATGTTAATGTTGATGCCTTCCTTTAATTATGCATGCTACTTTATAATACTCAAAAATAAGTACCCATTACATAAAATAGGTGCTGGTACCAGAGAAGTTAATTCCATATGAGCATAAATTTTTCCAGTATGGTGGCTAAGAGGAACCCTTCTTGTGAGGGATCCCTAAAAAACAGACAAAACATTGGGAGAGACAGAGTCAAAAGATCCTTAAATCAGAAGCCACAGAGAAGGTAGAAGAAATAGGATTGAAATGAAAAGAACCAAAAAGAAAGCCAAATCAAGAGCCAGCGGCCTAGGAAGATTGGAACAAAGGGATTTTTGAAGGAGATCTAGATATTAAGATGGTTTGTGGAATTCCTAAAAATGCAAGTATTTAAGCCAGAGATTGAGTAACAGCAAGGAAGCAAGATGGCCTAGTGACTTCTATGAAAATTGAAATTTCTTTGGAGATGAAGTCCCTATTTTTATTACCATTCTTAGGATACTCCCTTCCATAGAAGAAGACAGGGACATACCACTAAATGCTTATTCATACTATCTTTTATTTGTATGTTTTATATTAAGAATCATCCACTGCTTCAAGAATGGATACTGACAGAGAAATATTAAAGAATTCTAAAAGGACTGAACAACTGTATGGTTGACACAACCCTAAAAGGCTCTGAGGAGACGCTTGGTTAGTCTTAAAACCTATGGTACTTTTCAGGAAAGGACAGCAATGATTCCTCATTGTAGTTCTTTAGAAGCTGATTTTGGCAGTAAATACTGTTTTTTATGGACCATGAGTCTAACCCAGTAATGGTGTTCCTTTATCTTGCATGGGATCTGCTAGCCAACTAGTTTATAAGCTCTCAGTAGAAAATAAATGACCCAGAAAAGATATTCCTACTATTGAAAATCAGTGACTTATGTTTATAATAGATGGCTACATAGACCACAAATGAGTAATGTACTCAATGGATATTGGCTACTATGATATGGTCATAGAAATCTTATGCAGATGGTCCAGGATGTGTGTTATAACTTTACTAACAAGGCAGTTAGGACTGACCTAAGACTTTACCTTCCTACATTTTATGTTTTGGGAAATAAAGGGAAGTGAGTCAGGGTTATTTATATTCCTTATTTCAGAGGGATGATATTGTTTCAATTTTTTTAGATTGTTTAAGTTTTATTAAACCATCCTTTAACATATATGTAAAAAACATGTTAGAAAATTGATTGTCATTGTATTTGAAATCCCCAAACTTGACTGAAAGGGCAATAGAGAGGGTGCATATATTTTGGTGGCCACTTCATTGGAAAGTGAAGGAAGTACAAAACTATTTTCTCATCTTTAGTCAGATGTTTGTGATTTTAGAAGCATAGTACTGAAGCATTTGTAATCTGAGATTGTGACCTTCACATATGTGTTGGATATATCAATATATATTGCATGTAACTATAATGGATATATATAGCTATATAATGGATATGTATGTATGTATGTATGTATGTATGTATGTATACATTTCCTATATTAATCAAGGATCGAAACCAAAGCCCTAAGGTGACTTCAGGAAAAAATGTTGAGAAATGTGGGAAAACTAATTTCTGCTGGTTTTCTGATGATTGCATCCTCAGCAGTGCTGCTATGGAATAGGAGATTGAAATCCAGGAAAGGTCTTTGGCAGCATCAAGTAGGAATCAATTGCACCCTGTGTCTCAGGAAAGCAGTCAGGGCTCCCACTTCACGAGCAAAGGTTAACCCATTTCTATTTCCTCTCGGTGGTGTCTGAATAAGACTTCGGGTCACAAGACATTCGTGGGTGTCCTTCTGAATTTACGTCCTACCACCTGGACTGATAATTCTTCTTTCTCAGAAGACAGAGTCCCCTTGGCTAGCTAAGAACAAACAGCATTGTGTGCCAGATCACAAAGTGACAATGTTCTTCCCGCCACTCTGCCCTCTTCCTCCTTCATAAAATCAGGCCAGCACTTTTATGTTAGAATAAAAATGTCTTTTTAACCCATGGGAGTATTTAAACTCTAGGCAGGTGCATAAATGAATATATAAAACTGCCAGGTGTAAAATCTTAGGAGTAATAAGTACTGTTGCAGACTGGAGTGTGGGTAAATCTTGTGTTTTTTAGCTTATATGCTACTTTTGTTGTTGTTTTTGTTCTTAAGTTGTTATTTGTTAGGAAAGTAAAAAAAAAATTAACTTACAACAGGCTGTTATTGCACATGGGTCAAGAATTAGATACCCATCTCTGATTGCAAAAGAGTTTTCATAATGTATCAAGAATAAAATGTATATAGATGAGTAATTAGCTCATGAAAGTATCAACAAGTGATATTTTCTGGAAGACTAGAATATCTATGATTCTAAACTAAATTTTCAGAATAAATCTTGAAATAATTTCTCATCCATAAATATATTATTTCATCTGATAACCTATGCTTCTCCATGAGAGGAGGCTGTAGTACAATAATGATTTTTTGCATTTATCTTTCACTGTGAAATCATTCTTTTATTTTCCATTCAGGTTCATTTTAGGAGGAATTTTTAAGTACCTTACTTCAGTTCCTATTCTATTTTTTCATGTCTCTAGTGGCATCCTTGCCTTGTTCACATTGTTTATACAATGCTTTAAGCTTCAAGACTTCTCAGTGGAACAAGAAGAATCATTCCACTCTTTCATTTTAGAGGGCATTGCACCTCCACTTCCTACTGTAGAAAAGGAGTAATCATAGCATTTACCTTGCAGGATTAATTTATATTATTAAAAGAGAGCCTATATGGCATCTTTACAGAAGTGTCTGATGCATACATAGTTTGAGTCCAAAATTATTGGTTATCATCATTATCATTATCTCAGAGTCTATTCATGCACAAAACCCATCTAGACAGTTTGGGAGGGGTTTTGTTACTCCATTTGAAATACTGACATCCTGGTTGTTAATTCTGTAAGAACTTTGCTAACTTTTGCCAATCCTAGCTTACATTTATCAATCCTGAGTTAGAAATTCTGAGAAAGGGCTATTAGTTATACTTCTGTCAGTGGTGTGTGATGCCTTCCATTTCTCTAGTACCTTCAAGTGGATCTAAAACGCAGTACCATTCCTAATGAAATCAAAACTAAGAAAACATATCCATACAGTCAACCTTACAAAAGATAAAAGAAATATAAACTCTTTTCTTTATTGAAAGAAAGCCAATAAAAGTGCCTCATCATTTTAGAATTAGGCAAATATTTCAAAATTTAAAGAGCCATTTGATATTAACCCTATGAAGGGAGTGTGTGTGTGTGTGTGTGTGTGTGTGAGTGTGTATACGTATCAAGGGGTAAAGATGGGGAAGGCTAGAATTCAGAGGTAAGCCCAAGCACGTGGGGCTTTTACTGATGTGTTCAGACCATCCTGGAGGAGACAGACCATCTTGCCATGCCTCCTGCCATGCTTCCTTTTATGCTTAAAGCATAGTATAATGGGTAGCTAGTGATTTTCTTGATACATTCTGTTCCTAGGAACCATTCAATCTCTGGGGATAAATTCACTCATATGCTTTCTATTTTTGTTAAATCTGTTAAGATTTTTTTTCTTGGGAAAAAAAACCCTGCCTGCAGCAGAGCTGTATTTCACAGCTGGCATATTGATTTTAGTGTGAAGTTCCTAAGGATACCTACTCTATAAATGGTTATTGTGTTCTATTATCAAATAATGCCACTGGCTACAGACATCTCTCTCTCTTTCTACCTCTCTCATTCTTCCTTGAGGAATTCTCTTTTTCGAACTCATACTCAATTCTCTTAGCTTAGTCAATAGGAGAAAGGTTGGACGATGCCATCCCCTAAGCCCCAATGTCAGATGTGCAAAGGTACAATAGCAAGGGTGGGACAGATCAAGCAGAAGTGCAGGACTCTGTTGCTTCTAGATGCTTCTAGGTGGTCTGGGAAGGAAAATAAAACACATTATCAGTATAGACATAAAAAGAATTTTAAATTTACGTTCATTAAGTTTTCCTTTCATCATTTCTCTAGCTACAGCTACAATGTCATTCAACCTTCAGCAATGGAAATAAAAGCCAATTTATTTGCCTACCACATCCAGGATTACAAATGGTCCTTAAACCAATGTCATTGCAACCCAATTAAGTAGGATAATTCTGTATTATTTTTTCTGTTATCCTCAGGTCATTTATACTTCTTCAAGACAAGTCTTTCTTTTGCTTAGTTTATTATATGTCATGTTTTATATCTTGAGGTCTGGTCATAAAATTAATTATGTAGGTGTTGTCAAAAGATAAGTAACTTTATTTTAACTAATGGATACTGCCTTCTCCTGGAAATGTGGAGTATATCAAACTGTTTGTAAAACATGGCTAAGCAATTGTGTTTATCATCAGTAAGGGCAATGTTATATATGTATATATATGACCTTTTGATAGTTTAACAGTATTTATTTACTGTTTCAATAAGAAGGTGAGACTGTTGAACAGATAAATAGAAAAGGATGTTTTTGACTTACCTAGATATTGTAGGAGATTAGAGAGAGAGATGGATATAAAAGGAACATGTCACCTAAGCATCCTTCATGTGGTAGTGACCATGTTAGACATCTTGCATTCAGTGTTTATATTTCATCATTTATGATCTTGTCTTCAATATATCATTCTCTTTGTATTATAGATACATTAACTGTGACATGGAAAGATTAAAAGCAGGCCACAAAATTCAGTGCTGATCAGATATGCAATAAGATGGCATTGGTGGGCAGATCAAGCAACACTACAGGCTCCAGGACTAATTGAAGGCCATATAAACTAAATAATGGATCTACAGGTAGATCTCAGGCCTTCTGTCCCATGGTCCAATTATTTCTTTATGCTTACATATTGTATCCTAATCTGTACTACTTTTTAGTCTGTCAACAAGAGATTTACAATAAACTTAGTATTGAGATATAGATGTATGAGATAATTTGAGTAAAATATACAGTATAATAAAGTGCTATCAATTTAGCAGAGATAAAGCATTAGACTGTTGAAAGCTTCACTACCAGCTACAAATGCATTTGGTTTAGTTTTATTAGTGGGAAGAATAGTTTATTCGTTTATATAAGAGCAATTTATCTAATGGCTGTTCATAATTGGGCATTTGTTATAACATATATATGTTGGATATTAAGTGGTGGAGTTCACACACATATACCTTGCATAAATGTTGTGCAGTGATGTGTCATGTCTATATTGAAGCACACTGAGTTGTGGATGGAGTGTGGTATAATATAACAGTGGCCTAGAACCTGCAGAATTGCCTCACAAGATTGTATAAGGGATTAAATGACATATTAACTGAGAGAATACACATAAGACATTTTATAAACTATGATATGTGACGCAAACCACAGGTGCTGTTTCATTTCTTCTAGAGAATTTATATGTTAAGTGAGCTTTACAATTCTGGGCTTCAAGCTGTATTACAAAGTTGAAATCATCAAATAGTATGGTACTGGCACAAAACAGTCACATAGATCAATGGAACAGAATAGAGAACCCAGAAATGGACCCACAACTATGTGGCCAGCTAATCTTAAACAAAGCAGGAAAGAATATCCAATGGACAAAATACATTCTCTATAATTTTATTTTGTTATATTGAGAGGTACATGTTCAATTCACTATTTTATTATTATTATAAATACGTTTTTGTGGATGAGGAAACTAAGGGTCAGAGAGGTAAAATAAGTATTCAGGAATCAAACAATATAAGGCCAGAACACAGATACATAGAC
This sequence comes from Proteles cristata cristata, assembly GCA_017311185.1. Lineage (NCBI taxonomy): Eukaryota > Metazoa > Chordata > Mammalia > Carnivora > Hyaenidae > Proteles > Proteles cristata. The sequence continues at coordinate 367,468 of JAESUZ010003619.1, read as the reverse complement.
ATAGATCTCTGTCTGATTCCAAGCTGTGCTCAGTTTAAGTGAAATAACCTGGTTTTACCAAATAACCTGTTTAAAACCCTTCTCTCAATATTCTAATGATCAACAGATTCTATTCTAATAGAATAGGTAGTTGGACTAAGTAATTTCTAGACTAACCTTAATCCGCTATATTACAGAACTTAAAGTTTACTTTTGGAGAAAATATAAGCCACTGTTATTTGCCTAGTATACTTATTCTCTTGCTTTTTTTTTCATTGAGGTGTAATTCACATATGACTTTATATATATGCTTTTAACAGAAATTAGACACTGAATTCCCATCATTAATATTGTAAACAAATTTAAAAAATTGATTCTATAAAGATATTCAGTTTCCATGAACATTAACTGAACATTTACTATGTACTTATCTAATCAATATAGGTTTTTCCCATTGTGTTTAGGACTTTACTATTGTTTTTACCTTGAAGTCTAAGGCTCAAAATTAAGTGTGAAGAAAGCTCAGACTTTCTAAGAGACAAAAGAATCATGATAGCAAAATCTATAATAATCTATTTCAGTTTTCTCCCTAAGTCTGTGTTAGCAAAAGACTAGAGTAGAAGTGGGAAGGGATTTATGGCATCTGCAGCTGTGGGGAGTTGCATTCCTCATGGTGAGACATTGTACTTTTTTTCCCTTCCTTTATAAAATAAAGGGGTTCTTCTCTACTTTTTTAACCCTTGGCCTAGTGAGCAGAGGAATTAAAAATATTTAAAAAATTGTAAGTATCTGGGGCGCCTAAGTGGCTTAGTCGGTTAAGCATCCGACTTTGGTTCAGGTCACGATCTCACGGTTCGTAGGTTTGAGCCCTGCATCAGGCTCTGTGCTGATAGCTCAGAGCCTGGAGCCTGCTTCGGAATCTGTGTCTCCCTCTCTCTCTGCCCCTCCCCTGCTGATGCTCTGTCTCTGTCTCAAAAAGAAATAAACATTTAAAAAAATTTTTTTAAACATTGTAAGTATCTTCAAGAAAGCGAGTCTGAGATTCCAAGTGAAAGATTCCCAGTGAGCTGGTTAAGTAAAAATTTGAGAGAAATAAACAGAGAAAGAGGTTGTGTTGTTGTTTAGCTTGCACCCCACTGTTTGCAGTGGCAAGGGGATGTACATATCCCAGGAATCGAGTGGATAAAGGGAAGAACAAGTGAATTTGAAGTTCTTGCTGTTTTTCCCACTTTAGAAGGCTGAGTGAGAAGAACTCAGCAGTCGAACCTTAGAATGTGTACTTCCAGGATAAGCAGCCAAACAAGGTGTGCAAAAGGAAGAATTGAAGCAGGTTTCCCAGATCAAGAAACAAAAACGTGAGAAGGCCTCACTGAGGCTTCATAAGACATACACATGCCCTAGGTCACTGGTAGTTCACAGGAGGACTTTGTAAAAATTAGAAAAGATACCCCTCTGAGAAGTTACAGCTCAGTGGCAGCACACACAACTTGTTGACCAGAGCACAGACTGAATATCAATATTCCTTCACCCCAGGGAAATACTGTGTGTATCTTATGCAGATCACAGCCTGCATGGCTTCCTGTAGCCTTCTGGTGGATAAACTCCTAAAAAATATTGGCATCAACATTGTTGGCCCTATCACAGAGACATCCAGCAGAGAAAGGTCGACATTTATAATCACTTAAAAAGTCACATGGCCCTGTTCTTCTCTCCTTTCCTTGTTCATTGCACTGGAGAACTTATTCCTGGGTGGGCATAGAGGATATCTTAAGGGTAGTTCAAGTCTTGATATCCTAAATAATTCTGTATTTCAAACAGTTGAGGTCCTAGCACATGTGGACCAATTAAGAAGAGGAGGAGAAGTGGAGGAGGAGATGGAAATGGAAGGTCTCCAAAACTGGAATCTACCTGAGATATTAAAAGAGAGACTGAGAAAAAGCACATATACCACACTCTACTTATTTACTTTCCTTTTGAGAATTTTCAATAAACTTATTTCTCCATCCTCCTCCTCCTCCTCCTCTTCATATTCTTCGAATAAACTGTTAAATTAGGTATTAATATCCCCACCTTGCTTATGAGGAGACAGAGCTCAGAGAGTTACACATTCAGATGTAATGGCTAGATACTAAATATAGGTCTGACCTGATGTCCATTTATGAAGACAGTCCTTCAAATGATCCTTCCATCTTCTCCCAGAGTTTGACAATGAAAACTAAGCCTTGTCAGAAAGTCTTGACAAGTCCCATATCTTTTTACTGTTTTTTAGATATTAACCTGAAGGTTTTATGGAAATATGTTCTTGAAATTTCTAATTTTTGCATTTGACTAAGCATACTAAGGTTTTTACATTGTAATGGACATCCATCTGCCACACTAGTAAGATGTAGATCCTCACAATTTTAAGTATTGTAGTCCCACGTTATGAAGTGCTGACTCATAATTAAAGCATGTCAAGTGGGTTAGAACCCATGAGCATTAATTAATGCTTATGTATTACACCAGAAACCGTTTGAACAAACAGAAGTAATTGTTAGTGCACAGAGAAAATATATTATAGTCTTTCTTCTAGAAAGTCATTACTAATGTCTGGAGGAATTTTCCTTTTTCATTTGGCACACACCAACATCTAAAACACCTTCCTGTATTAGAGGAATCCTCCATCTTTTGTTGACAGTCTCCTTTCTCACTGTAGAAGCTGAAATCTCCACAGCCTTCCCCAGTTTCCTGAGACGCTACAGCCTGAGGATCAGATATATGCTCCGTTGCTCAGACAGATATGCTCTGGAAGGTGAAACTGGATCTAAAGACATAAGGAAGGCAGGATCAGGCAAAACTTGTTTTGCTCTTTTGTTATAATAGCTCTAGCAGTTTTCCAGAACCAGTGGGCAGCATCTCTCATAGAGAAGGTGGCAGTGTCTGGTTTCTATGGCTCAGTGAATGCTCTGGTGTTTTTACTCAGTTTTTTGCATATTGGTTATTGCCTCCTAAGCTTGATTTTCTGGCCATTGTGAAAAAGGATCACCTTCCAAAACAAATCTGATCACATCGATTCCTCATTTTCCATTTTCTGATTAAAGTAAAATTTTGTCTTTAAATAACTTATGCTAAAAACCAGATTTCTTAATATGTCTTATAAAGTTTGATATAGAAAAGTCCCTACTACTGGGGCGTCTGGGTGGCTTAGTCGGTTAAGCGTCCAACTTTCGCTTAGGTCATGATCTCGCGGTTCGTGGGTTCGAGCCCCGCGCCGGGCTCTGTGTTGACTGCCAGCTCAGAGTCTGGAGCCTATTTCAGAGTCTGTATCTCCCTCTCTCTCTGACCCTCCCCTGCTCATGCTGTCTCTCTCTCTCCTAGAAATAAATAAAAATACTAAAACAAAAAAAAAAAGAAAGAAAGAAAAGTCCCTACTAAATTTATTCAGACTCATTTTGAAATTTTTCAGTCTAACTTTTCTTACTGGTATATGAGCCAGAACACTGCCTTCTGTTAGTCTCTCAAATCTAACACATCCCTCTGACCACTAAACCTTTTGTATATATTCTACCCTTTCTGGAAATACTCCAAACCCCCTTCATCTGCTGATGCCCTATTTTCCCTTAAGTTTTGAGAACAATACACCACTTACTAAGTGAAGGTTTTTTGTTTTTGTTTTTGTTTTAATGCACTAAGAACACTAAGGACCTCTCCTTCATATACTTGTGGCATAACTGCAGTTGTTTTTTGAGATTACATGATTAGTGTCTGTCTGTCTCTCAAACTAGTCCATAAGATCCACTGATGTCAGAGTTTATGCAGATTTAGCTTATCCTTCCATCTCATCGTATATCAAAGTCCAGCATGTGTCAGGTACTTAAGAATTATCTGCATGAGTAAATACAATAGATTTAATAGGATTAGATGAATATGTGAACTTGAGAAGGTGATCTTGAGGACTGTTTCAAGTTTTTTGGTTTAAGATAATGAGGAAGAATAAGAAATCACCAATGGAGACAAGTAATAGAGGAGAAATAATAGGTTTAGAGAATTAGAAAATGAGTACTAGTCCCTTGTCTCACGTCTTAAATGGCACAACATTCTTTGAAATAGTATTTTCCGTAAAATAATGAAGTGCATACCTTATATGAAGAAATTCCCTTATATACCAAAGGTTTGGAGTTTGCTTCCCAGAAGCAGCTTAAAACTGCTTTTACATAATTTTTCATCACTCTCTTCTTTCTCTACTACTATTTTCATGATATTAGAAAATGTGCATCAAGCACATGGAACTTCTCAGAAGGTCGCCATTAAATAAAGAAATAATTAATGCATGATATAAATAATTGACAAGCAAGGCACCAGAGATAAGTGAAACATCAAAGATAAGACAATATTTAAAGACCTTTGAGAAGTCAGTAAACAGTATCAATCATATCACTGTCACCTTAGGTGAAAAATAAGAAGGGGTTGATCAGCAGAGAACAATTTTGCAGAAATACAGGAGACCTAATGTTGAAGTCTAAGTGTCCTATGTATGCTTTGAAACATTTAAGGCAATAGTTCCCAGTGGAGGTTTCCTTGCTCAGGTGCAGTATAGTTTGAAGAGTCTGTGTTGCTTGTTGAAGCATCTCAAATGGCATGCTTTGACAGCTGGGGTACCTGTTGAATAATTTCTCTGTCAAACATTCAAAGCAAAATGGCACAGATGTTAAGGTGCATGCATATGCAGTGAAAATATCCTACTGAAGGGCAACAAAAAGCTTTTCACCATTGGAAAGTTTAAAGGATTAGAATGCTTTCTTCTGAAATGTAACAATTGTTATATTTAAAAATCTTGCTTATCTATAGTCCTGTTAACCCTTTGATAGCAAATATCTATTAAAATGGAAAGACCTGAATGCATTATAATTGTAAATAACGAAATAAAGAGCGGAAGCTTTGCTCTGGCTATATTTTTAACTAAAATTTAACAAAAATATATCAAATAATTTAAATATCCTACTTTAAAAGTGGGTAGGATGGTGAATCAGACATAATACCTTCCTTTAAGCATCTTTCAAAGGGTTGTCTATTAGAAAGAGAAAGAGATGAACAGGAAATTTCAATTCAGGATTACAATAACTATGCTAGGGATAGACTTCTCACTTGGTGGGTACACAGGAGGAATAGTCAACACAACCTTGATGATTAAGGAAGGGATAATTCACAAATAATATTTAAACTAAACAGAAAGAGAATAAGGAATTAAAAAATAGTTTTGGAGAAAGAAGAGAAATAGTTTTGGCTTAGAGAACATCATTTAAAGACCCAAATGTTGAAAAACACAAAACACTCTAAGGCTTTAAGTGACGAAGCATTGTTGTATTTAAAAATCAAGGGAGAATTGCCTCCTAAAAGGATGCCAGAGAACAAATCAGTTTCCAGATTAAAAAGGGTTCTCTGTACCACATTAGACATTTGGATTCTAATCTTATGGTAATTGAAGCCTTTTAGAGATTCTAATACGAAGAGTGTCATGATGAGATTATTCTAGTCTATCATATGGCAAATAGAAGTAAGTGGATATAGTGATTAGTATTTAGTATAGCTTTATGTAACAGGGACCAGACCAGAATGTCCAAAACTTTGTCACATGATTTCTCAAGCTGAGTTAGAGAACAAATTACCACATGGAGAAAAACTGAAGCAAAAAACAGGAAGTGCAGGAAGTGGGAAATAGATTTTTGGATAGACACTTCTTACAGGGGATAATCCTGGAAAATAGAAGACTAGTTAAATTACCTTCCCCCCTCCCCCGGTAATGTGGAGTAGTTTAGAGTCAAACAATTAGAAGGAAATTGAAAGATATTATAGGGTATGATTATGATGGTTAAGTGATTTTGTTTTTTGAACATGGGGAGCCAAATAGAAAAGGAGATGCCAGGATAATGTGAGTTTCAATTTTGAATACTTGAGTTAAGGAGTAGCTGGAGGAACTAGTTTGGCTAAAAATAATTAATTTAGTTTAAACAAGATTGTGGCTGAGGTACCTTGGAACTAATTGTACATTTAGCAAGTAATTACAAATAGAGATCTGGAGAGGTAATATGAATATTGATGTCATTTTGGAGACAGTTGACTGCTACTGGCAAGGAAAATATAGAAAATATCTGATAGAAACAAATTGAAGTAATTTCCTTATTCTTATTTATGAAATATTGAGGAAGGGGTAATTGAAGATTTTTAACAGATGAGAAGACATAATAGAATGAATAACCAGAAGAATCAGTCTTGAGAAAAGAAAAGGTATAGTTATTTGGACTGTATGAGGGAAACCTCTCTCATTTTAATGGAAAGTGAGAGGAAAGCCAGCAAATAATAATAATAATAATAATAATAATAATAACAATAATTCGTTGTTGTCGGCTTCTGTCAAGTGACATAGAATATGTGATCACTTTGTGTAATGATATATAGGTCAGGGAGAGTTTTAGCATAACAGATTTTTAAAAAATCATCCTAAATGGTATGAAATTCAATGTTCTACCCTTGATATCAGAAACAAGGCAAAAAAAACCATCTTTATCACTTCTATTCACATTGTATTGGAGGTTCTAGCCATTGCAATAAGGCAAGAAAAATAAATAAAGACCATAAAAATCAGAAAGGAAGAAATAAAAGCATTTTTATTATAGAAAACATAATTGTATGCTAGAAAACATAAGTGCTGTGGACTGTATCTTGTCCCCCTAAAATTCCTAACTCCTCAGTGTAATCGTATTTGATTATGAAGCCTTTGGGAGGTAATAAGATTTAGATGAAGTTATGAGGGTGGGATTAATGCCCTTATAAGGAGAGACATCAGAGAATTTGCTTCCTTTGTCTCTCTTCACCATGTGAGGAACCAGAAAGCAAGTGACTTCAAGTCTGGAAGAGGGCCTTCATCCCTGGAGAACCAAACTGGCCAGACCTTAATCTTGACTTTACAGTCTCAAAAACTGTGAGAAATAAATTGCTGTTGTCTAAACCACCCAGTCTATGGTATCTTGTTATGGCATCCCATGAAAACTAATATACTACACTACCTGAAAATCAATATCTGGGACTAATCAGGTAAAAAAAATACTGTATTTAAAAAATTTAGCAGCAGGTAGTTAAAATAAGATTTAAATAAATATAAATAAGATTTAATAAAAATAGTATAGCATCAAAAACCTAATTTAGGAATAGATTTTTAAAAAGTCATACCAGAACTCTTTACCATAATCTATAACACTTTGCTCAGAAAATTCATAAATCTATAATTTAGAGCTTTATAATCTTTATGAATTGGGAAATTTGATATTTCTAAGATTTCACTTGCCCCCAGATTTTTCTATGGATTAAACATAATGTGAATTATAATCACAGAAGTCTTCATTTTTCATAGAAATTGACAAAATAATTCTGAATTTATATGGATGTGCAGAGGACCAAAAAGTATCTAAATAATTTTGAAGACCAAAATAATAATAATAATAATAATAAATAATAAAAAGAAGAAGAAGAAATAATAAGAATAATAAGACCAAAAGTTGAAGGAGTTACATTACTTAATTTCGAAATCTATTATAAGTAAACAATAATAAAGCCATCTCCATTCCAACTTTTAGGATCCTCTTCTTTCCCAGTTAATTCCCTGTGAGTCTGGGAATTCAGTTTCTGTTGCACTTCGGACACTCACAGGATGATATTCTGAGTTTGGGTTTCATCCATCTCCACTCTGGCTGTAGAGGAGAAAGGGTCTTTTTCTAGGCAGATATAGGAGCTTTCAGGCCATTTATTCAGTGCTTGCGCTGGGAGTTTGAATTTATGAGCATTTTTGTTTGTTTTTCTGTTCTATTTTGTTTTATTTTTTTGTTCCCTACCTTGTCCAATGACGTTAGGAATAACTAGCCAACTTTATCATATTCATTAGTTTGGCAAATATATTCTTATGTGTCAGAAAGCTTGTCATTCAGATCCTTGCCTCTTATCAGTATTGGATTAAGAGTACCCAGTAGATATATTTTGTGTATTTTTATTGCTAGATCATGTCATAGACTTTCATTGCTCTGCTAAAAATAGAGTCATTTGTTGTCTTTACATGTAGTCAGATTAAACAGGGAGCCAATTAAACATATGCCTACTTTTTGACAGGGCCATTCCACTTGTACATATTTATTCCAGAAAAATGAATACATATGTCCACCAAAAGACTTGTACAAGAATGCTCATAGAAGCTTTATTTGTAAAAGCTCCATACTGAAAGCAACTTAAATGCCATAAACTAAAGAATGTATAAACAAATTGTAGTATATTTATTGAATTAAAGGGAATGAACATGTAGACAACAATATGGATGAATCTAACAGTTATAATGCTGATTGAAAGAAACTAGTTTTTCAGTAGAAAGCTAGTGAACTTAATCTGATCTAACCTATATAAAAATTAAAGTATGGAAAAAAATCCCAGAACACTGGTTACCTCTGTAGTGAGGGGATTGAGTAGGAAGGGACGTGAAAGAACTTTCTGTTGTGAAAGAAATTTTTTATATCTTGATATTGGTGTGAATTACATAGATACTCATTTATCAAGATTGAACTGTTAAGATTTATGTTTTTTAATAAGGAAATTTCATTTAAAGAACTAAGAACTGTGCACCACTGAGTGCAGAGTTTAAAAAAAAACAAACAATGCCAGCTGGTTGATATTTGTTAATGGGCATGGTAGGTGTTCATTACGGTATTTGGTTTACTTTGTATATATTTGGAATTCCCCATGATATGAATTTAAAACAATTTTTAGAGGTGTGGGAAACTGAAATGCCAATGGGCCCTTGCAGGCACCATTGGGGTTCAAATGAGTTGGCTTCCAGAGTTGTAGAAAATCTCTGCAGTTTAAATGGAATTCAACCAACACCCAAATTTTTGTCTAGTAATTGACTATATAATAGCAGATCATGGAATACAAGCTGGAAGAGGAAGAATATTAACTTCCATGGGGCCAATACGTTGAGAAAAAACATGGAGGTGTTTTGTGAGACCCAAAAAACCATTTATCAGAAGAAGCTGAGTGAGAGAGCTGGAATTAAATGACACTGTGGTTAGAAATAAGGTAACTGATTTTATTATTTCAGATAATGAGGGATGATAAATTAAGGTACATATCTAACTGTAAATACAAAATTGTGTTCCAAATTCAGATTTGCAAATTAAAAAAATATCCAATGTGTTTCAACCACTCCTTCCTTAAAATATAAAGAGGGAGTCATTAAATAAATAGGTTGATGAAGAAAATGTAGAAGGAAGTTCTTGTCTGACAACTACTATTAGAAATTCCTAGGATATATAGTTGTAAAGAAACAGCTTTATGGATGATGGAGTATTGGCAGATCATAAATCATGTAAAATGCTGTCAGTTCGTGGAAAGTTTAACTTATTCTGCTTTTCAGAGCTAAGCTCCAGTGCATATCAGATGACAGAATTTGGCCTCTAGTACTACTCAGTCTTTTTCTGTGTGGTCAGTAATTCAGATTGTCACACAGAAAGTGCCCTTGGCAGAGATGGTAAATCACATGGGTATGGAAAAAAGAAATGAGGCATAAGAATTCTATTTGGTTTTCGTTTTTCTATGTACCATATGAGATGGATGGCAACAGTTTAACCAGTACTAATTAATTCCAATATGCAGAAGAAAATGACAAACCCTCATGAAGTGGCTATGTATAGAAATGCCATATATATTATCTCATTTAACCCTTAAAATAGTCTCGTGAAATTATCTTTATCATCCTTCATCATCCATGAGTACTTAATAATTCAGGAACCTTAAGTGATTTTATGAAGGTCAAAATATTAGTGACAGAGCTGTGATATAAATCTAGGTTTTTCAGGTTCCAAAATCCTTGCACATTCCATTATGTGAGGGTTAAAATAGATGTCCCAAACATAATTGGTAAAAGCAAATCTAAGTACTAAGTGGAGTATTGCACTTTAAGATGAGAAGAGTCCTTATGGGAATTTAAAGATTGGTTTAATTTCGGGGCGCCTGGGTGGCTTAGTTGGTTAAGCGTCCGACTTTCGCTTAGGTCATGATCTCGCAGTTCGTGGGTTCAAGCCCCGCGTCGGGCTCTGTGCTGACTGCCAGCTCAGAGCCTGGAGCCTATTTCCAAGTCTGTGTCTCCCTCTCTCTCTGACCCTCCCCTGCTCACGCTGTCTCTCTCTCTCTCTCCTAGAAATTAAAAAAAACAAAAAATTAAAAAAAAAAATGATTGGTTTAATTTCATACATTTTACCTTTGTTCTCCTGGACATACTTACAGTTTTAGCCCTATGTATTTCTTCCATTTTGTCTGGAAATTTTCAGTAGTTCTCTTGAATTAGATAGTTTTTACAAGCTTCTTTTGGGGTGAAGCTATAATTAGAGATTTAATTTTTTTAATATTTATTTATTTTTGAGAGACACAGAGAGACAGAGTGTGAGTGGTGGAGGGGCCAAGAGAGAGGGAGACACAGAATCTGAAGCAGGCTCCAAGTTTTGAGCTGTCAGCCCAGAGCCTGACACAGGCTGGAACCCACAAACCCTGAGATCATGACCTGAGCCAAAGTTGGACACTTAACCTACTAAGCCATCCTGGCACCCCAATGAATTTAAAACTGGGAATGATTACCTTTACCCAATTTGTTTCACAGGATGTCATGCAAACGGTAGACCATGATTTGGGGCATTCTGTATTACAATTGATTTAGTAAATAAAATACAAGAATTACAGAGCATAGGCTAGAACTGTGAAGAAGAAGTTCTGCAGCTTCAAGAAAGGTGTGGTCACTCGTTCTTTCAACATCTTCTAGTGATGTGTACTTGGCGTGGAGTGGAGCTAAGACATTATGGTTTGGGCTTCACAAGAGGGATCTCACTCTCTATCATCATTTACATATATATATATATGGATTTTCCATAAACATAGTCTTGCAAAGTAGTGGGAAAGTCTGAGTAGGAATGTTGCTTAGGAAAGTTGGATTCCATTTCTTGTATGTCAGCTGCAATTATATAGACAGATAGAAAGCTAGGACCATAGCAGCCCTTCCACATATGGTGAGAAGTATTTGATTCTGACTTGTTCGTTGGCAATCAACCAGAGAGCTACTGCTGGAGTAATTCACTGGACAATTCTATTTGTCTCTCCAAAAATGCATTTATATAATTTTGACACTTGACTTGTGTATAGTACTTGGATGTGAGTCTTGGGAAGAATACCTATGAATATAAGCAGTATATCATCTGTGTCAAAAATTGGAGAGGAAATTTTCAAAATTAATGTGTGAATGCCAAGTGTCTACCAGAAGAATAAAAGAGCAACAGGTGGTACAAAAAAAGAAACATCAAAATACTTTTTTATTATCTTATTATTAAAAAAAGCTATATTGCTTATAACACGATGTAACTGAAAAGTGGATAAACTACAACTGGATAGGGAAATATGTTTCCATGTAGAGAGCGGTTTTGCTTATTAGCTTAACATTTTATAAATGATTACTTCTTTAAGCTGGATTTGTTTTTGTTTTTGTTTTTTTTTTTTTGTTTTTTTTGTATTACGTTTATCATGAGGTTAAATTTCTTGTAATAGTTACCAGCAAGTATGGCAATAATTTTATTTGGGAGATAAGATGAAATATCTGTGAAGTCCAGCTGGAAGTAAGGGCCATTCTTATCAAGCAGACTGTAACTGTATTTTTGCTAATTGATTATATAATTGATTGTATAATTTATTCTTACAGTGTGAAATCTAAGTGCTAACCTGGCATTTGACCACAGAGGTCAAAATTACATAGCATATACAAAGGATTACTAGTGATAATGATGATAATTTGGGACACTTTGAAATAAGTGAGGGTGAGACAGGAGCATTACCCTAAAAAGAAGTGAACCAGAGAACAAGAAGGAGAAATGGAGTTTATTTATGATTTATTTTAATTTAATGACTTAGCTTTCATTACCTGTGTTGTCTTAGTCACAACTGACAAATCATTTTGTAAGACAAAAGGTACGGGGGAAGAAAAGCCACAGTTCTATTAGTCACCAGAGTAAGCATTTGATCAATAGGCTGCTGATGTTCTCTCTTTGGGCTAATTTGACACATTCTGTGGTTCTGAATGACTGTTCATTTTCCATACCAGTGGAATTAGAATAAGAAGCTGTTGTCTCTTTGTAGTTAAGCTGTCTGACACAACAGTAAATTGAGAACATAGAAACTATAGTTTTAATTGTATCATTAATTTATAAAGGGATAGATTTTGATTGTTCACTGAAAAACAAGGAAGACTTTGTTGTCCTAAGCAATGCAGAAATCAGTTTTATATTATTAAATTTTCCATCCTAATACTGGTTAATAGGATTAATGAGAGATGGATAATGGCTCCAAAAACAGTGATGGCTAAAGATATAGTAGTTACTTTCAGTATATACATTTAACAGACACACACACACACATCCTATCTCAAAATATATTGTCTAGTGTATTGCACTATGATAAAGATTATACCTTTCAATAAAAAAGAAAAAATAAAATAAGAAAATGAGTTTAAAATCATTGAATATTGATTTTAAATTCAAATTAAATTCAAATTGCTTTAGAGTCTTTGATGTTCATTGTTCTTCAAATATAAAACTGTACCTAAGAATAACATGATACCTATATCGTGTTACAGTGGTAGGAATATAACAAGGGAGTAGGTGTGACTGATAAACATATAAACATTTGGGATTTTAGACTTAAAAGCAATTTAAGATATACCCCTAAGCCAGTCAGCCAGAATAAGTGTAGTCAAAGACACTTTTCACCAGCATAAGACAAACTGTCTTGAGTTTATTATATATCTTTTAAAGTCCACTATCTGTATACTTTTACCTACATTATTTCTGTGTTTAAAATTTCATAATTCTTCACGTATCTTGGCAAATGTTTTACCCAATGTTATATTTTTATATTCTGTTTAAATAGATATGCATGTTTCTAACACATTAATTTTAACCATCCTCATTTTGTAATTGGCCATTCTAATTTGTGTGCCTCTTATTTATTTCCAAAAAGAACTATAAAAAGAATTTTTATAAATTGTCTCCTTTTTCACATGTAGAAGATAGACCAGCATGCACATCCATTACAGAATTGCTTAGTCTGCTGTTGGGGTATGGATATGAACTTTACTAACTGCTAAAGGACAGTTGCTCTGGGGCGCCTGGGTGGCTTAGTCGCTTAAGCGTCCGAATTTCGCTTAGATCATGATCTCACAGTTTGTGGGTTCAAGCCCCGTGTCGGGCTCTGTGCTGACTGCCAGCTCAGGGCCTGGAGGCTGTTTCAAAGTCTGTGTCTCCCTCTCTCTCTGACCCTTCCCTGCTCACGCTGTCTCTCTCTCTCACCTAGAAATAAATAAACCATTTAAAAAAAATTTTTTTTGAAATAAAGTACACTTGCTCTAACAACTTATACTACAAACAATAATAAAGTTAATATTTCATGTTGGTAATACTTATGAAAAATTGGAATTCGTTGTGGTGCATTTTAAAACTTTTTAAATGTTTATTTATTTTTAAATGTTTTTATTTATTTTTGAAAGAGAGAGAACGTGAATGGGGAAGGGCAGAGAGAGAGGAAGACACAGAATCTGAAGCAGGCTCCAGATTCTGAGCTGTCAGCACAAAGCCCAGTGCAGGGCTCAAACACACTGCCCACTAGATCATGACTGAGCAGAAGTCAGATGCTTGACTGACTGAGCTACCCAGGCACCCCCAGTGTGGTGCATTGTTAAAGCAATTTTATTCTTTCCTTTCCCATAAAAACACCCAAATATTGGTTCCTTCTCCCAAATCTATGGATAAAAATCTAGGGCAAGCCCTGTGTTCTTTTAGGTCATCCTCAGGTAAATATATATATATAATGTATCTGTCTCTTCTAGTTTCAAACACTCTCATATCAGTAATTATGCTTCATAGTAGAGGAAGGACAATAAGGAACATGATTTGTTTGAATAAAACTTTATTGATTTGGTGGTGGTTTAAATCCACCTCATGAGGTTCCTCCCAGTTTCCTGAAAGGTGTGTGGCTGCCACTGAGCATCTCTCATCCACAGTTATCATTGATGATGTTTCTTCCAGTTGGCAGCTTATGACTTGACTCAGCTCTTGATTATGGGTGACACATTTAGTCTAATCTCTTTGTTGGGGTACAGTGCTCCTCTCAGTGACCATCTCAGTTCTAACTCTCATGCTCATTTTTACCCTGACAAAATTTAGAATTCCATGCTTTCCCTGAAGTAATACCCTTTTCTGACAGCAACTGCTGTCAAAGCAGCTAGCCAGCCATAGTCTTTCATTTTACTAGGCATTGGTGCTCCTTAGCTATGAAAGTGCTCTGTAGGATTGAATCCCAAGGCACCATTTTCAGGAAGTCATTGCTCTCTAATTTCCACTTTCCTGCTTTTTATCAGCATCAAGGCTCTTATAACCTTGTGAGTGATAGCCTAAAGGTCACAAGTAAAGATTTTTCTTCACACTTTTTAAAACCTACTTTAGTGGTTTTTTAAAATATTTTTTACAGTATAGTTTCTTTTTTTTAAGTTCTTATTTAAATTCAAGTTAGTTAACATACAGTGTAATATTAGTTACAGGTGTACAATTTAATGATTCAACACTTTAATCCAAAACTTGGTGCTCTTCACAAGTGTACTCCTTAATCCGCCTCAGCTGTTTAACCTGCTTTAGAAAGTTAATTTGGCATCTATTTCCTGGGAACCTTGTTTAAAACTATGGGTGGGTGAAAGAGTTAATTAAAAAAATTGTGTCAGAAGATTCAGTTTCTCCTATGAACTGTCTGTTCATTGGGTTGTTCATATTTTTCTGTTGGATTTGAAAGAATCATCATTTATTCTGGAAACAATTTTTACATCTATTGCAAATAGATTCTCATTGTTTGGTGCTTAAATGCTGTCTTTTGTATTACAAAGGTGTCTCATTTAGATATAGTCAAATATATCAATTTTTTCATTTATGAGTTTTCCCAAGATGGCAGATCCTTTTTTATTTTGTTATAGGAAACACTAATTTTGGAGGTAATCAAAACATTTCAGTTTATTTTTTCAGGAGTAATTATAACCACATCACTGTGAGGAAAATATTTGTATCTACATATTATCTGAGTTTCTTCAAAATGATTTATTTTAAAGACTGATATATTCCCATCAGGAAATAAGGACTGATTACAAATAATTAAGGATTCACTAAATCAGAGATTGATCAGATTGAGATATTTTACAGTTGGAAACTATATTAACAAATTTGCTGTAGTTTTTATAATCAAATCATAAACATTGTGAGACATATTCTCAGTGATGCAAAAGGTTTAAAATACATATAGAGTGGTGCATTATTGAACTGCTCTTATAAAGTTTATGGAGAATTTCCAACCATAAACCTTAAAAAGTTAAATCACTGTTTAAATATTGACTTTACTAAAATGAAGGTTGATACAGAAGAGAAACCCATAAGTATGTCTTTATTATTTATATCAAGAAGACTATTAGGATATAATATCTTCAAGATTGTCTTGACTAATTATTAAGCTTTTCATTCAATTATTTTTATCCAGCTTTTTATTCTGTATAAAAAAGATAGTTCATCACTATCCTTTCAACTCTTCAATTTGTCTATGTGGCATCTCAAAGTGAAGGCTGTGCTCCAGGGGAGGGACAAACTGAATAAAGAAGCAATTCATGTATTTTTAAGAGATTTTTGGCTTCATTTGCAACTCAATAACAGTCTTCTCAGTATTTTTTATATTACCTTACTTGAACTGATGATAATCTACAAGATTTTTTCCCCCAAAGGTCAATCTCTGCTCAGTTACCAGGACTTTTTATTTGTTAATTGTATAAAAAATTTTAACTTGTGTGATTATGTGACAGGGGCAGGTTGGATGGAATATTTGTGTAATATCCATTTGGAGTCAGAGAGGCAGTTTTCAGAATTATAGTGAATTTCGTTACAATAATGACTCAGATTGGCATCCTTGTCAAGTATTAGAACATTTAGTTGTCACAGCTTTTATTATTTTTCCTGACAATACCATTTCTATGTTTCTGTGAGGTCATGGGTTCCATACAGCAGTGTAGGCATAATCAGCCATTCTCACTCAAAACTGCACAGCTACATAGTAAGGTACCTAGGACTGCTGGAACAAATAAGTCTCCTTTAAAAAGATAAAATGATTGGGGCACTTGGGTGGCTCAGTGAGTTAAGCGTCTGACTTCAGGTCAGGTCATGTTCTCACAGCTCATGAGTTTGAACTCCACATCTTGCTTTCTGCTGTCACCACAGAGCCAGCTTCAGAACCTCTGTCCTCCTCATTCTCCCCCTCCTTTGCTCACTCTCTCTCACAGAAATAAACAGCATAAAAAATTTAAAAGAGATAAAATGATAGCAACCTGTAACAGAGATGGCTGTGGTCTTAAATACAAAAGATTTGTATGGGACATTGAAATGGGAGTGAGGAGTGAGAATAAAAAGGTAGATGAACTACAACGTTTTAAATATAGAATTTTGATGGGTGACTTAGTCGGTTAAGCGTCCGACTTTCGCTTAGGTCATGATCTCGCGGTTCGTGGGTTCGAGCCCCGCGTCGGGCTCTGTGCTGACTGCCAGCTCAGAGCCTGGAGCCTGTTTCAGTCTGTGACTCCCTCTCTCTCTGACCCTCCCCTGCTCACACTGTCTCTCTCTCTCTCTCCTAGAAATAAATAAAACATTAAAAAAAATAAATAAATGTAGAATTTTGGTACCAAGGACGATTATGGAAGGCCATTTGTCAGAGTCACCTAGGTCTGCTGTTTTAAAACAGGGCTTATTTTGAATAAAACAAAATACACGAATTGTAAAAATAAAATAACTCTCTAAGCATACCTTACATTCATGGTAAAGTATAAAAATAGAAGTAAGGATGAGTGAAGAGTACTGTTGGTGTGAAAAGACAAGATTGAAACAGAGGTATGGGGGAGCTCTTTCTGATACCTGTTCTATCTGTAATATCATCTCTTCAGATGACCATTATTTAAACTTTCAGAGTCTGCTTCTTTTTAAAAATGAAAATGTATAATATACTCTGTTACATATATATTAATGAATGAATAAATGATTGTATAATCATCAAATATTTTTTCTGGTGTGGAAGTTGAAGAAAAGATCTAAAGAAAATAAGAGAACAGAATTTTAGGTAATTAAGAGCAAAGGTGTACATAAGAGGAATAAGTTGTTACGTAAGGTGGAAAAGATTAGAAAAAAGGCAAACATTTTGCCTGAAAAAGATATGTCCAAGGTAGTGACATCAATACTGGATAATTGTTCTTTTCTCTCTCTCTTCTTTACTCCCTCCTTTTCTCTTGCCCATTTACTTGAAATTTAAGTTTCAAGTATTATTGAAGTGAATATTATTATTCAAGTGAATAGTATTATTGAAGTGAAAATTGACTATGATCCTAGATAAAGTACTGAATCAGGGAAATCCCAAGGAGTTTTATATAAAGCATGAGAGAGACAGTGAAACACATTTTTATTGTTTTTTAAATTTTTTATACTTATTTATTTATTAATTATTTTTTAACTGGTGATCAATAATGAAGAAGACCCTGAAATCATGGTAATGTCCTGGTGTCATATGGTTCCTTGGGGAGAACAAGGCTATAGGCAGGGTAACACCAGGTTTTGAATAGTAATATATATTGCATAAAAGAAGCCTGGGTGGCTTGGTCATTTGAGTGGCCAACTCTTGATTTCTTCTCAGATCATGATCCTAGGGTCTTGAGGTCTGTGCTGAGCATGGAGATGCTTGAGAGTCTCTCTCTCTCTGTCTGTCTCTCTCTCTCTCTCTCCCTCTCTCCTTCCCTCCCTCCCTCCCCACTTCTACTTCTCTCTCTCTCATTAAAATAAAAAAATATGCCTGGCATTTTGATTGGACTTATTTATTTTTTGGTAAATCAGGCATATTTATTAATTTGGCTAATTCCATGTTTTTTCCATTGTCATTAGAAAGAATATACAAATAAATGATGTATATTGTATTCAAATGTTCATGCTTGTGTTCATAATTGATTCATGGCATTTATGTAGATTTTAAACTCAGATAGCTGAATGCTCTGAGATGTAATTCCCAGAATTCTGCTAGTGTTAATTAAAACAACACAGCTTGGGGCACCTGGGTGGCTCAGTCAGTCAAGCATCAGATGTTTGGTTTCATCTCAGGTCATGATCTTAAGGTCATGGGATCACGCCTCACATTGGGCTCTCTGCTGACAGCATGGAACCTGCTTAGGATTCTCTCTCTCCTTCTCTTTCTCTGCCCCTCCCCCACTTGCACTTGCTGTCTCTCTTAAAATAAATAACTTTAAATAATAATTTATTAAAACACTTATAGCTAATGTATCATACATCAAAGTTAGATTAGACTTCATGGTATATAATTATGACAAAGAATAAACATAGGTATTTGTTAAAGATTTGAGATTATATTTGTTGGTGATTATGCTTGAGGGGAAAATGATAGATACGTAGATAGATAGGCAGGCAGATAGTAAATAATAAACTTATTTACTTAATAATAAATTGAAATTTTAAACTCTTAATGTCAGGGAAATAGCCTCTGGGGAATTTAGGTTTACAAGCCATTAGAAAAGCACATGAAAAAAATATCCAATTCAAGACTGCATATAATCAGTAATTAGTTTTCACATGCAAACACAGCACTTTGAAATCACGAAACTGATTAGCCACTTTATGATCCAGTAATATTTTGTGTGTTTATTAAGCCCATAGGATTCTTTTTTATTAGAAATGAATAGCTATTAAAATAGTACCTATTCAATAGCTCCCATTTTTCAGAATATAGTTTATGTGCAGATTCTGTTTTATTGCATGTATTAAATCCTGAAATGAAGTTAATATATTCAAAATAATTTTTGCATAAAAATCCAAGTACTGTTTATCACCTCATTATCTAAAATTTCTAGAATTTACAGTATAAAAACAATTCTTAAATATCTAGTGGGCTGATTAACTTAACATTGTGTTGAGTCAATTGTGCACTTAGTTTTGGTCTTCCTATTGTCCAGGCAAATGCAAAATTGGGTAAAGACTGTATGTGTGCATGTGTGCATGTGTGGGGGTGTATGTGAAAAGGAGGGAGAAAGAGAAGACAACCGTGGAGGAGGGTAGGAGGGAAAGACAAGAAGAAGAAAAGGCGATAGAGAGAGAGAAGGTGAGAGAGAGAAGACCTGGGTGGTTTGTAACAAGTTAGTTAAGATTTTTAGCTTTGTTTACATAGGTTAGGCTAGTTAATCTCTAAGCTTCCTAAATAAATTAGGATACTCTCATCTACAACTAACAGAAGGGCCAACTAAAAATGGTTAAATCAATAAGTAATTTATTCTTATGACTAGAAGCACAGAGAAGGGATGATTCTGTGGCTAATTAATTTGATGACTCAGTGATATTACCAAAGATCTAAGTTCTTCCATCTCTTTTATCTGCATCTTGAAGTGTTTTTGTTTGTTTGTATGTTTGTTTTTCTTTTAAGGTAGATTTCTTCCTAATTCAGTATAATACCACATTTCCAGGCACCATGTCCTTGTTTACTCCTCTTCAGAGTTAAAAAAGTGATTTTTCTCATGTTTCTGCCTGAAAAGCTAAGATACTCTTTCCTAGAAGCTCTTTGGTAATCTTCCCTTTTTTAACTAAAAGTACATCACATGTGTACACAAAATAGTAACAGGTAAGGAGAACAGAATTCAGTAGTCACCCACGTATTAATAAGTGAACAGGTGACCAAATGGTCAGAGAGCATCTGAAAAAATTAAGGGAAACTCTCCCAGCCACCAAGAAGGGAGTGGGTTTTTGAGTTCACAGACAAGTTTTTGATGTCAGTCCCTTCTAAGTTTTAAGACTCCATATTTCTAAATTTATATTAAAATAGTTAATACCTACTTTCTTTAGGCAAACACCATGTCTGTGTCATGTTTTTGTTTTTCTTCTCATTCTTTTTTAGAATTATTTATTTCAGTGAATCAATTATGAGAAAAGATTAAGTGAAGGCTTAATGTGTGTGTGTGGGGGGGGAAGGGTTTATGTGTGGGTTAGAGAGGGAGGGAGGGAGAAAGGGAGGAAGAGGAAGAAGCATATTCCTTGTTATATGATCAGAGAGAGAAAGAGGGGAAGTTATTGACTATTAGTAGTTTGCGAGTTTCTTGTTTGTAATTCGCTAATGGCTTTATGTGACAATGATCCAATGCACTATGCAGACTTTGAACCTACAGTTTTTGTGCATTGATCTATAAGGGAAAACCTCAGCAAGAATGACTGTAACCAATAGTTAAGCAATACTTAAACAGTAGTATAGTATGTGTACAAGTAGCAACAAAGAGAAAAAGTTATAGTTTTGACGATTTGGATGGGTAGTGATAGAATATACTGATAGGGCACTTGTTTGGGATGTGGAGTCCAATGTTCTCTAGGTTTGTTCAGCTTAACATGCTTTTTTAATACAGGCTGAGATTTTAAATAGGCAGTTGGATACATGAATCTAGATTTCAGGAGAAGTCTCATGTCTAGAGTCATTTACTTGAGATTAATTGGTATTTACCAAGTCTTTCAGGCTATGGACCTGAATGTGATCGCTCTGTTATACAGAAGAAAAGGGAGCCCAGGGCCAAACCATGGATAATTTGACATTTAAAGTAAAGGTGGAAAAGTCAGAGACAGAAAGAAAAAAAAAAGACCAAACAAGGCTGTGAGTAGCAGAAAATCCTGCAAAATATGTTGTCATGAAAGATAAGAGAGACGCTTATTTGTGTTTTTTAGCAATAGGCATAATAGAATGACAATAGATTAAATAACCTTTCCATAAGATAATAAGATACAATTTGTTATATTTGCTTACCTCTGTACAATTTATAGTTATGTGGTAAAAGAAAAAATTCTTTAGCACTTCTCTAACTAAGTGGTGTGCCTTTGTCCCCTGTCCTTTGTATCTGGGACACTTGTGTGCTTAATTTGTAACCAAAACAATTCAGGAGAAGCTATATTTCGTGGTTTCCCAAACTAGGATATAAAAGTTAATGCAGCTTTATTTTTCTGCCTAGCTTGTTTGTGCCTGGAGCCCTGAGCCATCATCTATGAAATTGAACTTCTCTGAGGCTGCCATGCTGTGAGGAGACTCGGGCCACATGGAATGGTCACTTGTAAGTGTTTTAGTGAACAGCCCCAACAGAATTCCAGCTGAGATCCAGAATCAACTGCAGGCCATATGAAAAAGCCAAAATGGCAATTATATGGGAATTAGCTCGAGCAAACTAGAGCACCTTTATGTAGCCTAGCTTCCACAAAGCATGGTGGTCTCAGGATAGAAGAATTTTGTACATGGAGTGTTGGAACTTCAAAGGACTATTCCAGCAAACAAGGTAGAGCATTTAGATAATTAGAGTCCCAGCCACCAGCAGATTATAGCCACAGAGAGACCCCAATCAAGAGCTCCATCTGAGCCTTTTCATAATTAATTCCTAGCCCACAGAACCTATGGCCTAATAAAACGGATGTTTATGCTGATAAGTGGTTTGTTATTCAGTAATAGCAACTGTAATAATCTCACACTAATTCTAAAAATAAATGTGATAAACACCTAGATATTTTCAATTGCATTTTGTAGATGATAAGATGAGGGTCACACAGTTTAGCAGCTTTTCATAGGTCACACATCAAGGATGTACACATTGATTAGGAGCCAGATCATTTGATGTATTTATATGTTCATATTACATTGTATCTTATTGTTTCTCCATGAAACAGATACACAAGCATTTTTAAACAGCATTCTTTTATTCAGTAAATATGCCAAGCACTGTGATAGGTATTGATAATATAGAAATGATAGGAATTGATTTTTCTCCATAAAGTATTTGTAGTCTAGAAGGAAGAAAGAAATTTAATCGTATGAATGCAATACAGTCTAATAGATTTTATAATGTTGGTTTGCATGAAAGATGAAATAATTATGGGAGTAGCATAGAGATTAGATAAAAAGCCAAGTGTATGTGTCAGAATGTGAGGGGAGGTGGTAACTGGAAGCACAGAAAACAGTAAACAAATAATAGCCATAAGAACTTAATTAAAACACCTGAATTAGTCTATTGGAAGGATGTGGCGAGAAGTTAGAATATATAGGTGGAATTGTATGTAAATCAATAACTGGATTGTGGTGCTTAGTATAAGTTTCCATATTAGGAAAAGAGTAACAACAACAAAAGTAAGGAATAATTGCTTAAAGCTAGAAATATTCAATTAAGTTTATAAAAAGAAATAGAAAAAAAAGAAAAAGAAGGAATGGGTTGTACATTTATTAAGCACCCATCATATGACAGATAGAAAAAAAAAAAACAATACTCCAAAAGAAGTGAAAAAAACCCTCCATCAGTCATTTTTTCTCATTTCTTCATGCCTGTTTACTTCACTCTTAAATATATGTAGAGAGGGGCACCTGGGTGACTCAGTTGGTTAAGCGTCCGACTTCAGCTCAGGTCATGATCTCGGTTTGTGGGTTCGAGCCCCGCATCGGGCTCTGTCCTGACAGCTAGCTCAGAGCCTGGAGCCTGCTTCAGATTCTGTATCTCTCTCTCTCTGACCCTCCCCTGCTCACGCTGTCTGTCTATCTGTCTGTCTCTCTCTCTCTCAGAAATAAATAAAAAATTTTAAAAAAAGGTTATATGTAGAGAGAAAGGGGCAGAAATCATCTTCGCACTATTTGAAGATTATCTGGGAGGGCCCTAAATCTAATGACAAATGTCCTTGTAAGAAAGAAATCAGTCAGAAGACAGATATCACATATTTTCACTCGTATGTGTATCTTGAGAAACTGAACAGAAGACCATGGGAAAAGGGAAGGGGAAAAATAGCTGCAGAGAGGGAGGGAAGCAAACCACAAGAGACTATTAAATACAGAGAATAAACTGAGGGAGGATGGGGGTGGGGGAGAAGGAAAATGAGTGATAGACATTGAAGATGGCACTTATTGGGATGAGCACTGGGTGTTATATATAAACCAATTTGACTATAAATTATATTCATTAAAGTATTAAAGACTGAAGCAGAAAGAGACTACAGAGAGAAGACTCCTCTGCTTCTCCACTTCTCTAAGGTACCCTCTCTTCCCTTTCTGTCACATCTAGCATGATAACATGAACGATCAAAGCTTTAGGAAGAAAAGGGCCAGAGATTTGAGTTGTAGGCACTTTTCTTCTTTAGGCTCCTTAACAAAATATTCCATGAAGGCAAGGCATATAACAGCTCTGGCACATTTCTGAAGTTAAAGAGGAAAAACTACATGGACAAAAATTTAGTATCTCAAGTAGGATGATTGTGGAAATTTCTTTTGATATCAAGAATTACTTTGAATTCAATATATAAGCCATTTACTTCTTGAAATTCTATATTTTCCATTGAAAATAAAGATATTTCAGAACACTATGTGCTTGAATGTATTTCGTAGGTAACAGGGTAGATTCTCCTTACACTGGTCCAGCAATGCTTTCTATCAGCATCCTCTAGGTATACACATTTGGGGAAAAGAGTTCGATATTATTCCACCTACACTGAGCACTCAGTACCTCTTTCTGTGCAAGCCTTGTACTCCTGATTTCATAGGTATACTTCTCAGCTGTGTGACTTCCCTTGGCCAATGGGTATGACAGATAAGACATCCCACTTTTCATAGAGGTTTGTGATTCCATTTCCATAAGAGTCAATTTGTGATTCCATTTCTCTTCTACTATAGCCCACTATTGTCCCAGATATGGGTTGCTTCTTGGGACTCTGTTGGGAGCCATTCTGAGCCCACTAGTCGAGAAAACTCCTGGTGAGGTTAAAGCAAGTTTGCACGGTCTCTTGCCAATCAGATGATGGCTGATATCCACCCCCACTCAATTACTTCTTCTTGAGCACTGACCCCTAGGGTACCTTGTTGATCAAATCGGGGGTGACTTATCCCCTTATTCTGGCCCTGGTATGATGATTGCACCTTGTGAAGGAACTTATTGTGGGAACTTCTTCTTTTGATTATGGGAACAGACATCGTGTCTCCAGAAGGTCCTGTTTCCCTCCATACTTTCCCTTGAGCTATAAACAGGCTAATGACCCTTATTCATAAAAGATTGACCTTTACATGTACAATTCTGTTTACCATTGCGTTAGTCCAAGATGTTCATACAGCTCAACATGTAAATCAACTAACCAAAAATGTCTTTCATGCCCTAGCTATTCAAGAAATCATAAAAGTAGACACAAAGGTAAATGCACTCAAAGAGGCTATTCTATGTATTGGAAATGAGCTAAACTCTTTAAAGGTATGGTTGGCTCTCCAGTGCCATAAAGAATATAACTGGAAAATCAAGTCTTGCCTGGAGACAAAGAGCCTAACTTACAGAGAAGGAATAGATAAGAGCAGAAGATAAGTTAGTACATACACCTTTGCTAACTGATGGTGTATAGCAGCTCCTTCCCTAAGGCCTACATTGCACAAACACCTTCCCTTACCCTGACAGCTGTGATGAGGATGGATAAGAGTATCTACAAACCTATGACTTAATTTTAGCGTTATTAAAATGTGAACACCTTGTTATTTTCTTAGTTACTCAACTTCACTATAATTGGGGCAGTTCTGCAAGAAGACTTCTGTAAAACCTGTTTCTGTACATTTTCCAAAAACATCTTATCACAAAGAGCTATCCATTGTAAAAATTCCATTTCCTGATGCCATGTTAACATTTGACCTATAAATAAAGACACCAAAACCGACAGGACGGAGATGCCTGCCTGGTGATCAGAAAGGACCTCGGGGCTCTCTCACTCTCTCGCTGACACCGTCCATCCTTCAGAGACCCCTGGACCTGCCGGAGCCAGCCTTAGACAGGACTGCATTCTAGAGTGAAGAGAAACAGAGTTCCTGACTGAACTCTAACTGAACAAGGTTGCAGCCAAACCATAGTTGGCATTTAACATGACCAAGGGATAAAGCATGTTTCGTCTGTCATTGCTATTCTGTGCATATTTTGTTATAAAACATAATTCAGCTTACTTGGTTGGTACAGAATTCCTATAGTTAAGAAATCAAAGGAATCTAATGGAGACTTATTCCTGTGTTTAGTATTAACAATATACAGCAAACATGCAGACAGTAGAAAATCTGACCCATAAATATAACATTAAACATTTTTTTTTATGTTTTATTTATTTCTAGGAGAGAGAAACAGCGTGAGCAGGGGAGGGTCAGAGAGAGAGGGAGGCACAGAATCTGAAACAGGCTCCAGGCTCTGAGCTGGTAGTCAGCACACAGCCCGACGCGGGGCTCGAACCCACGAACCGCGAGATCATGACCTAAGCGAAAGTCGGAAAGTCGGACGCTTAACCGACTAAGCCACCCAGGCGCCCCGATTTTAATAGTAAACAAACTTATCGTTCATAAAAGATCTCTGAACAGATCTTTACTGGTGTTTGGGATGATATAATAGAAGCCTCAATATCTCCTTCGCGTTTTTACTCACTCTGAGTGAGACTTGATGCAATGGAAGGATGATGACTGAATATCCTGATTATGAGACTTTCAAACATATTGTGCTGGGGTCATTTTATCAGAAATATCTCAGACAACTAGAGAATTGAGGGAAGATTTATTTTTGAGTCGTATCTTTACTTTGATATAGCAAGCTTTGCCAAAGAGACAGCTCTTCATTGGGGTGAGACAGTAGGAGATAGAGCCTGGAAGGAATGGATAGTCAGGAGTCATGGGGAGCATAGAGTGGCTTGTATTCAAGATCATGTTCTTCTTTTCCTGATGAAAAACAGTCAGTCAAGACACCATAAAAATTATCTGGAAGATAAAAAATCACTAGATCAGACATTCTCTAAGTGGTCTGCTTGGATGGAACAGCACTTAGTCACTTATCCTTTCTCCTTCATTTTTTATTTTTCTTTTATATTTAGGATTGATGAAATTGGGAAAGGAGCTAACAGTTACTGACTTTCTGTATGTAAGCACAGGATAGAAGTTAAGGTTATGGGCTATGGAGATGTGCTGTTTACATTTAGGTATAAACTCTACTACTAAATAATTAATCAACACTTGGATATTTGTTTGCCGCTGTCTTCATATGTCAAATAGGGATAACACTGTATTTTGGAGGATTTTAATAAAGACTAATATTAAATGAGTCAGTAAGTGCTTGGAATAGTCCCTGATACACAGTAAGCTTATATATGTGTTATATATTCATTTTTTATTGAAATCTCTTAAAAAAACCAATGAATTAGATGGTGGTATACAGTTTTATAACTGAAAAAAACTGAAGCACAGAATGTTTAACCAATTTTCTGAAGGTCATTCTGTTAGCAAATTGTTAATTCCACAGCATAAATTTGCCTATCTTACAACATAAATGTCCATGTTCAATGAGATGGGTGGTGGATGGCTTACTTAAATAAAAGGGGGAGTGGAGCACTGATTAGAGGTGTGATGAATTGTTCTAAAATGAATTGTGGGAAAACAAGTGTTTAAAATGTGACTCAAATAAAAAATAAAGAAATTGGGGAAAAGATCAGTGACCCAGGCAAAAAAAAAAAAAAAACACAATCTTTTTCTGTTTAGTCCCCCAATCATTTGTTTGTTTGTTTTAACCAAAAATGAGGAGTGCATAAGGAATTACCCAAAAGTTCATTATGTTGTGCTCTCAATCTGGAACCTTCTACTAACTTTATTTGAGCTACCACCCTTTAGAGGCCATCGATTTTCAAGTCAGGTCTAGCATTCCTGGGCTCTTTTTGCACTGGTCCATGACACTCATGAGAACTCTCTTAATTTTAATTTCTTGCATATTCATTGTAAGGAGATTTAGAGAGTGCAGTGACTTAGGTTCTGCACGTGCCCAGGTATCCTCAGGAACGATCCAGACTGAACCTGTGAAATCTGCCCAACTTGCACATCTGGGCAATAAAGAAAAATATCAGAATACTTCTAAATGCTTTGAAAATAAGATTATTATCATCCCAGGGAATACTGACTCCTAACTGGTTAGGGTATGAAGCTGAAATTAAGGGATAAGTTAGGTAAACATCTCATGTTTTACATTAATCCAGTGTCTTATATTTGTAGGGGAACCATGTTTGGAGGTGGGGATGTTATACCCAGATTGCAGTATCCTCAATGACCAGAGACCACCGGGGAGACCGAGTCACGCATGCAAAGGCAAATGGCTTTATTACGGGCTCGAGCTCGGGCTCACAGACTCTACCAACACAGTGGATCCGTGCTGTGAGCCCCGAGCAAAGGCAGAGTAGGGTTTTTATGGGGTTTGTGATGGGAAAGTTACATAAGTTGTGGCATGGAAACAGTGATCCAATCATAATTATTCAACATTATTGACAGCGGGTTCAACCATACACATTGTCTAGAGTATTCGTTACTTTTGGCGGGATCCAATTACGTTTAGAGTACCTTTAAATTCAACCAATTACAGAGTGAGCCTGGGGTCTTGTTTGGCGACTAACGGGTTAACTTTAACATTAGGTAACAGGGTCCTATCAGTAGTTTCTATCTATAGTCCTCTCCCTCAGTAAGGTGGAGGGTGGTTGCAGGTCTTTCCTGACTGAGTATTGCAAGGGTGGTTTCTCCTGCCTTGGGTAATGTGTAACTGCCTGATAGTTTCGGGGAAGCTGGAATTTAGGCCTTCTAGTTTAGAGGGGAAACATAAAGCCTGTCATGGAGTCACTTTGGTTTAGACTTGTGTCCTTACAGGGGGTTCATTGAAAAACTCACAGCTGGTACTTCTCTGTCAGCTAGCAATTTGTTTACCAAGATGCAAAAAGGACTTGAGACTTTTGTTCTTTTTCTTGTTCACATTCATTATTTTAGATGTTGGATTTGTGTTAAACTTCCAATGTTGCAAATGGATTATTTCTAGTAGTCTTCTATACAATTAAGTACTCAGTAGGTGAAATTTTATTAATGGGAGTAGCTTCAAGGAAAGATTTTGTTTGTTGCATCTCAATGTCCTCTCACTCTGGAACTGCACCCAGCATTTATTCTGACAGCTATCTTACAATTTTCACACTTGGGTTCTTGACAGTGTTAAGGATTTTATTCGTGTTCATACTGAGGGATGGCTTACATCTCAGCATTTTATAATTATTTTACTTTACCTCCTGTGTCCTGGGGTCATTTTTGTTGTGTTCTTGCAGTCTGCTCAGGAATATTGCAAATCCAGTGTACTTCATGCTATTGACCCTCAGAATCTAAGGAGTTGAGTGATAACTAAACTCCCAGATGCCATTAGGAAAGGGCAAATAAGAGACTGGGCACATTAGAATAGAACAGTCTGAGAGCAGAGGAGGCTTTTTCTCCTGGTCTATGGAATGACAGGGGTCATTCAGCAAAATTGCACTACGCTGCAGTTTCTTACTCTTCAACAAAGGTTAATAACTGTGCCTTCTCTGTCTCTGAAAGAAAAGGTGGTTGTGGTTAATTAGATAACAATAATGAAAGTCTTTAGTGACTTGGAGAAATTCTCGATGCATGTGAATGGCATATCAGGAGGGTTTTTTGTTTGTTTGTTTGTTTTTGTCTCCAACTTTGAAGAGTAGTTAGAACCATTGAGACATGTTTTCTGTATCTTGTCATAAATGTAACCTTTAAACTGTGGGCCTAATGATAGGTATTGTGGAATATTGAATGAAATAGTAGTTCTGTGTGCCTGACATAAAGGAAAATCTTTCCATTTAGGATATCTAATGTTTATGGTGGGGAATTCCTTCCTGAGGCAGTAAAATGCATACTATATGAAATATAAAACTTCTGTGTGACTAAAAAGGAGCCAATTAAAATAAAGACAAGTAAAAAACTGGGAGGAGGTATCATCTAAAATGACAAAGGATTAATACCCTTATTTTTAAAAATTCTCTTTACAAGTCAGTAAGAAAGCCCCCAAAATGTTCTAGGTAAAATATCTTAGAATGTAAATCTACAAAATTTGAAAAAGAAATAGAAGCCAATAGTGATATGAAAAATATACTCACAAGTACTAGTAATCAAAAAAATGCCAAGAAAAACAATAATCAATTACAGTTTTTCCTATCTTTACACCTGACAAAGTTTAAATTAGCTAGTAACAAATATCTTTGTGCTTGTTTGTGATAACACTGCAAAGTTTTGTCATTAGATACCAAAAACTTAAAAAAATTGTTCTTGATCTAAAATTCTGTTTGAAATTTATTCTAAGAGAAATAAGATAAATTGACTAAAATATATGAAAGAGCATGTATATTATAACATTTTTTATTTTATTAGTAGCCCTTAATACAGGTTTAAATAAATTATTCTGTACCACAAAACAGTAGCAGGCACCCACTAAATAGAGATAGATAGTAAATAAGCAAGTAGACAGAGAGATGGAGTAAATTCATGTTAAACTGCACAATATACATGCAACACACCTGTATACAAATACACATATACTAATTTGTCTGTAAACAAATTTGTCTGTAAACAAGATATATGTCATGTGAAATCAGAAGAGAAAAAAGGCTGTCAGTCAACAAATAAAATTTAAGTAAATATTAATATCCAAATCCAATATCAGGAGCAATACAAAGTACACCCTTTTGGTTATGATTTTAAGAGTTGGAACCAAGATTCAGAAAATCTCTTTCTTACCATCCCTTGAATCAAATATATCATCAAATTCCATAACTTCTAAAATGACCAGAACCTGTGAGAAGGTGGCCTATAATGTAATCTTACATCTGGTAGCTAATCTTACCAAATGGATGAAAGAAGCTCTTGATGAATATTTACTACATGCATTTTTAAATATGAGGACTGTGCTGACCTATGCTAAATTGCTGAGTAGTTATCTCTAGCTTTCCATTTATAAGCCTTTATTCTTACTTCAGTCAGATTTTATACCTTTGAAAAACTACTCTCAAGAAAAGCTCTGAAACCCATTAGCAGGAAAATATAAATTGTAACCTGATTCAAGAGTATTTGTATTTCATCTTTAGAATTATCTACAGCAACATTTTCAGATTTAGGGAGCCTGAGGAGAGGTATTAAGAAATCTCCCTGCCTGCCAAAACACACTGGGTTAGTGGTTTTCTCCTCTATCTCTGTTCCCTGCGGGGCTCTGGCATGTAGTGATATCTAGGGAAGTGGCCAGACTGCTTAGAGGCCTTGAGCAGAGTCAGTTTCAAATTATCCTATCAGTCTGGGGACAATAAGAAAGAATTCACCTTGCCTTCTAAGTCCAGAATGAGGAAACAGGAGAGAGGATTCTTTGGTAAAACTGAATTCACTTCTTTCTGACTTTCAGATTTGCTGGTGTCTGCTCAGACTTCAGATGTGACTCAAATGCTCTGTAGTCTGTTCACTCGGTTTGAGTGAGACAGTAATGCCAACTCAGATCTATGAAGATCTTCTGTTTCTCTGCTCTTCTAAATTATTTGCATATGTTAATTCATAAATCCTTACGGCAGCCTTATGAGGCTGGAATTATTACTTTCATCTTCATTTTACAAATAAAAAAAAACTGAGGAAGAGAGAGGAAAATGTTCCTATGGCTTTGTGGCTTTTGGGTGGGGGGGAGGGCAAAGAGAGAGGGAGAGAGAGAGAATCCCAAGCAGGCTCTGGACTGTCAGCACAGAGCCTGATGCAGGGCTCAAACTCACGAACCATGAGATCATGACCTGAACCAAAGTCAAGAGTCAGAGGGCCGAGAGTCAGAGGAGTAACTGACTGAGCCACCCAGGTGCCCCAGCTTTGTGGCTTTTTATGTAAAAACTAGAGTTTCAATCCAAGAAGTTTAAAGCCAAGAATCTGCATTCTTAAATGAATTTTATGGTGTCACATAGTAATACTAATTAAATATTATGCTACTTGTCTTTTAGACTCACAGCTGCTAATATCCCATAGCTTTATTTGCTTTTTATATGTGGTGTATATTTCTTTTGAATTAATTGTCATGAGAAAGTTTGATAATGAATAAAATAAAATAAGTAAAATATTTAGAAGGCAGAGAGAGAGAGGGGAACCTGGGTGTCTCAGTCGGTTAAGCATCTGACTTTGGCTCAGGTCATGATCTTGTGGTTCGTGGATCTGAACCCCAAGTCAGGCTCTGTGCTGACACCTCAGAGCCTGGAGCCTGTTACACATTTTGGATCTCTCTCTCTCTCTCTTTCTCTGCCCCTTCCCTGTGCTCGCTCACTCTCTCTCAAAAATAAACATTTTTTAAAAATTTAAAAAGGAAGGCAGAGAGAGAAATAAAAATTGCTACTCTTGCACCTCATTACATTCATCTGATGTAAACATTAATAAGCATCTGCTGTTATGCTTATGTATTATCTCTCAGTTCATACATGCATTGATTCATTTAAAAATTGTTTGAATTGTCTTGGGGCACCTGGGTGACTTAGTTGGTTAAGCGTCCGACTTTCGCTTAGGTCGTGATCTCACGGTTGGTGGGTTCGAGCCCCGCGTCGGGCTCTGTGCTGACTGCCAGCTCAGAGCCTGGAGCCTGTTTCAACCTGTGACTCCCTCTCTCTCTGACCCTCCCCTGCTCACACTGTCTCTCTCTCTGTCTCCTAGAAATAAATAAAATATTTAAAAAAAATTGTTTGAATTTTTTCAAACATAACTGTGTTTTTGTTTTTAAAGAATGGAATCACAATGTACATATTACTCTGCCACTTCAAGTTTTTCACTAAGATACACATGTATATGTATCTGCATATATATGTATATATCTGCATATATATAACACACACATACATATATATAGTGGACATCTCCACTGTCAGGGAATTTGTCTTACCATTTCTGTATTTATTATATCATAAGCTAATGATTTTCTCCTTCTAGATCACCCTGTCTTCACATTTCAACTCTTTAATTATGTTTTCTCTTTTTCATTCTTAATTTCTAACTCATTCATTATGTGTTTATTATGTCTTCATTAATAAACATTTCCTAAGCCCTTTCCATGTGCTGGGTACTGTTTTAGGTACTTAAAGTAGAGAGGTATTTAGATTTGTGCATGCCATCTTGGAACTTAATGTTCTTATTGTCAGATAATATATCCACTTGATCTTTCAGAGCATTAATTTAGATTTTAGGAGTTCTGTTCTATTTTTATTTAATATTTTCATGTAAAATATCATGTTTTTCTTTATTTTAAACAGTGGAAAACTTTTTGCACTGCAATTTTATTAACTGGGAGTTTCTATTATTAATTAATAATTACTTATTTAATAGTAAGTAATTAAGGTTGCTGTTTTTCCCATTGTTACAATTCCATAAGAGGCATTTTTTTAATGTTTTCAGATGGATCTTCCTCTTTCAGGTTGGTGGTCCTCCTTCAATGAGCTGATATGTATTATTATTATTTTTCTAGATTACGCTTCACTTTGTGTTTTTTCATTAGCTATACAATAGGATCACTTGGTTTATGACAGACCAGTACTAGTGGATGCTGTGGTGATATCTGCCTGAGTTAAAACTAGCTGGTAAAGTGTTACCCAGTAGTTGAGATGCAGAGAGAACCTCACTTTCTTAGGATTTTAGGGTGGAATATATGGCCTTTTCCTCTCATATCATTTTCCCAGCTCTTGCCTAATACCTGGAGGATAGATCTCTTCACTTACCCTCTCCTCTAGAGATTCTGAAATCATGACCTTGAGGGTTGCTTACTCCAGGCTTTGTGAATGTGTATAATTATCCTTTTAACATAGAGAGACAGGGTGCCACAATATTTCAGGGGCATAAGTTCACTCTCATAATTCTATTTGCTGCATCTTTCTTTATCCTGCCACCCCCGCCCCCACATCTTGCTCTTTCTTGTCTGTAGAAAAGAAACATTAAAGCAAATGATCAGAGTAAGTGAAATATTCCAAAATCACAAAAATATATGATTTTATTGGTATTACTAATTTTCATCCCATATGCCCACTGATTATGGTTTAGTATTTTTCCCTGTTGTATATATATTTAAGTCTTTGCTTTAAAAATTTATAAAAAATCATCAGAGAACAAAGTCAGGCTTACTAGCTGATACCCAGGGGCCACATCTTTAATAACATAATTCGTGAAAGCGCATCTCTGCATATCTGTGAGAGCAGCCTTGCATGTGTACTGCTTAGGGAGGGAAATGCCAACTGATACTTCATTGTATTCTTTTCACATTAGCTCATATCACAGCTGGCAGAAAGGTATTGGCCTTTTAGATATATTTTTGAGGTCCTTACACCAGTTAGATAATAAAATGAGCAAATATTAAAGTATCAGGTTGGGTTATAGGAACTGAAAACAAAATGTCATTTCATGATGAATGAGAAAATTCGTCTGAAACTTTCTTCCTTTAGGGGCTTGTTCTAGTAAGAACAAAGCACAACTAAATAGTATTTGTTGCTCAAAGGAATATTTTCCTATATGGTAGACAGCATCATTCTACTTGCTTATGTTGCTTGTATTTTCAAAAACCATGTATTTTACATTGCCTAAATATAAGGAAAAAAAAACCATACTACAATTTGATCTAAACTTTGAGACCAATGTTCCCTGTTTTCTGTTTTTATTTATATCTTTTGTTTTAGTGAGCTGAAATATTTATGTCCTTTACTTAAAGAGAGAGTATACACGGAAGAAGAGTTTTATAGTTGTGTAATTCATGACACCAAGTTTGAATAAACATGATAATTTTTTATATGCATACGAAATATATTCTACATCCCTATATGAGTTTCCTCTGTCTCTAAATACTAGTATATATATTAATTTATGGTTTTAATGACTAGAAAGAAACAATAGGACTTTTAAAAATTAAATATGTAGAGGGGCGCCTGGGTGGCTTAGTCGGTTAAGCGTCCGACTTTCGCTTAGGTCATGATCTCGCGGTTCGTGGGTTCGAGCCCCGCGTCGGGCTCTGTGCTGACTGCCAGCTCAGAGCCTGGAGCCTGTTTCAGTCTGTGACTCCCTCTCTCTCTGACCCTCCCCTGCTCACGCTGTCTCTCTCTCTGTCTCTCTCCTAGAAATAAATAAAACATTTAAATAAATAAATAAATACTGAAAACCAAAAAACAATAGAAAGCAATGGTCTTATCAGGTGTGGTTGGATACTTTAATTTAATAAAACCAAGGATGCCCTTGGAGCGCCTGGGTGGCTTAGTCGGTTAAGCGTCCGGCTTTCGCTTAGATCATGATCTCGCGGTTCGTGGGTTCGAGCCCCGCGTCGGGCTCTGTGCTGACTGCAAGCTCAGAGCCTGGAGCCTGTTTCAGTCTGTTGACTCCCTCTCTCTCTGACCCTCCCCTGCTCATGCTCGCTCGCTCTCTCTCTCTCTCTCTCCTAGAAATAAATAAAACATTTATAAAAAAAAATTAAATATGTAGAGGTGTCTGGGTGGCTCATTCAGTTAAGCATCCAACTCTTGATTTCAGTTTAGTTATTGAACTCAAGTTTGTGGTATCGATCCTCATACTGGGTTTTCAGCTGACAGCACAGAGCCTGCTTGGGACTATATCTCTCTCTGTCTCTGTCTCTGTCTCTCTCTCTCCCTCTCTCTCTACCCCTCCCCTGCTCATGCTCCCTCTCTCTGTCTCTCTGTCTCTCTCTCAAAATAAATAAACATTTAAAAATAACAATTAACTATGTAAATTAATCAAGACAAGTTAGATAATGAAACCTCATGCCAAAGATTGTTAATACTTTATTCCAAACCTGAATGCCTATGCAAATCAGGAGACGGACGATAGGAAATGAATGAAATATTTGATTCATTCACCTTGTATGCATGTGGAGGAACTTGTTTTATGTCTGGACATTTACCTTTACCATTTGCAATCGATGGTAATTATAGGCTTGCTGTGTAGTTCTTTTCCTATATGGTATGTTGCAATCAGTCATAACTGCTGGGTTTTTTAATTTCCTATGAAATATTTATATAAAATTAATACATTATTACAAATTACAAATTAATTTTCTATATGTATGTATATGTTTTGTATTCTTTGTATCGTAGTATGTACAAATATTATTATTTGTATTATAAATATATGTAAGTATGTAAAATATATATAATATATTTTTATTTGACTGATGATGTGAATTGAATGATTATGAAAATCTGCTACTTCACCTTCAGAGAATCTGATGAGTTACACATTTACACATACAGGCACACAAACAAACAGACACACACAATCATATAAAATAAAAAAATATGAAAAATACGATCAATCTCTAAATCTCACTCTACTTCCTATTGTTTATCCATACACCTTTGAGCTTTTTGGTTCATCTACCAAATGGAAAATTATTTACTTCCTATACATGCTGTAAAAAGCAAACTATTTCACACACCATAAAATACATTTGCAACAAATGTTTTTCACGCTCTCCTGAGAAGCTACCTGTCTTTAAACATAGTAATTAATTGAGTCACACTCAACTGACCTAATTTTAGTGGGGCAGATGAGTATGATCAGACTGGCCTGAAGCTACAAATGAACCACAAATATTTCCTAATATTTTAACTTTTGATTTAAAAACTGTGTTCTATCAGTTCTATTAGTTTTCCTTCATTTTAGAAACCACACAGTCACTTGAATTTATGACTGTAACTGTTCCCAGCTGTGTTGTAGGAATGTATTAAATGAGAATGTGAAATATAAAAACAAATCTCATCTCATTCAGTGCTATCAAATAAACCAATACTAAAATGAAACCGTATCACTGTTGAGGGTATGGAAAACAAAGATTTTCAATGTGAAAAGATTCAGTGTAAATCTGGACTAACATAATTTCAATTATTTCACTTACGATGTGATAGGTTATGGTAAACAATGCATCATGTATTCTTGTTAAGGACCCCTAAGTTTTACCTAACTATGCAGTAGGTATGTACAGTGTTGAGATTTTATAGAGATATTTAGTAAAACAAGATGTGATATAACAACATAATATGATATGATATAATATGGAATAAATGACTAAATCTGACGGAGAAATAAATGAAGTTAAATATTTTGAGATAAGATATGAAAAAGGCTAATCAGTTGCCACTCAGCTATTTGGAATAAACAATTCTCTACAGAAACCCAAGTGTAAGTCTTAAATGTTTTAATGTTTGAAGAATCAATTAATAATTGTATAACTCTAATGATTGAAATGGAAAGAAAAAAACATTTTGGGGCCTAGTTAAATAGGTAAAACATTGACTTGACATAAAGGCTTACATTTAAAGTTATGTATAGTAGAAAACCTATATTTCATGTAGTACTTCAATATTCAGTTTAATTTGATGTGCCTAAATTGTGAATCCCATATTTCCATCCATTATATTACATGGATAACAAAAGTTATAGTTCTGTTAGAAATCAACTTGACAAAAGTAGTAAGAAAGCATCACTTTGCTAATATATATTTTCCATATAACTAATGCAATTTAAAACTCTAATTTTAAGTGTGTAAGTAAAAATTTTTCTCATTTACCTAATCATTGATTTTAATTTAGTCATCAATGCAAAAAATGTAACTGAGTTAATTCTTGTGTATAGTGTGTGTGTTTGGAAGAAAAGAAAGAAAGAGGGAATTAGCACTGATTGATTTCCTATGTGCCATACACTAAAATTGTAAACTAAATGTGTTCTAGAAAATGGTACCTCAAAATCTTATAACAAACACAAAATACATATTTTATTCCCTTAAATAAAATTGCTGAAAAAAACTGAAGCTCATTTATCCATTGAGTCAGTCAGTCAACATTTATTCAGCCTCTACTAAATACCAAGTAATATTCTTAGTATTTATAACACTGTTGTGAAATGGCAGGTATGGTCTCTTACTTTTGTGGAGCATCTATTTAAATAAGTGAAGGCTGACAAAAACCTACAAATTAAAACAAGTTGATCTGATCATGCTTCCATAATAGTAAGAAAGAAACTATTCACTAAGGCAAATATAAAAATTTTCTACATTTCAAAATATATTCATGTATTTGGTTTTCTGCATTAAATGTGGATACATCCAGAGGCATTAAAATTGCATAGTACTGTAATCAATTGGTATGCATTTAGTGACTTCTGATAATTTACCCTTAGTGATAGTATATATAATGTGCTGTGCATCTCAAGCTAGTCCAAACCTTTACTCCTCTTTTCTTCTTTACATATTCCTAGAAATCTGTGGTGTTTTGTGTGAAGTAAATAACTGCTGTGTTTATACCTTCAATACATTACTTTGTTTCTTGATAACATCAGTTTTATTTTATTTTTTAAAAGTTTTTGTTTAAATCCCAGCTAGGTAACATACAGGGTAATGTAGTACACCTAGTACAATATAGTTACAAATTTGCATGATGGCAATGGTATAAACATTTAAATTCTGCATTAACTCCCCAGCTTGTTTAATGTTTATATTTATGTAACTTTGACATTCTGGGTTTTTTTTTTCTTGTTGGCAAATCTATCTTACTTTTATTGAGCTTCCCTGTACATGTTTTGGCCTTAAAGCTGACTGGCACTGTTACAGAGCATGCTGAACTTTGACTTAGAAACTCAGATTCTAGAACCAATGAAAACATTGGTACTGATGGCATATGTCTTTATTCTAACAAATCTATAATAAAAGCATATGTTACACAAATTAACAACTATTATGTGTTCTGATAATATTAACAGATCTAGCTAAATAAGGCACCTAATTAAACATCTATTACCCTTTTTTATATTAATGATGCATAAAATACTAATTAGTCCTTAGTGATCTAACCAAGGGACTCTTATATTGGCTTCCTTAGGAATGAAACCAGCTCCTACACTGTTCTTTACCGAAGCTGAATTTTCAACACAGCCGCCCCCAGGGATTCTACTTGATATACTTCACTATCAGTTCAATCAATACATGTTAAAAACCACTTTCATGATGTAACCCAATTCTTTTTCCTTCTTAACATCTTTGAATATATTTTATATCACCGATCTCCCTTATTCTCAAGCTTGGAAATGTAGAATCACAGAAATGATCTTGAATAGTACATCCGTTACACAGAAGTGTACACTGTGACTCCAAGAGTGATTTGCCCAAATCCAATCAGGTACCTAAAGTAAAAAATCCTCATGGCCCAACTCTTTAGTTCAGGATTCTTTCTGCTTGACTCATTTACCTCCTTCACTCACCACATGCATTTGTTAAATCCTAAAGGTTTTTCCTTGCAGTTTTTGCTTTGTTCATCCTGCATAATACCACTTTTCCGATGGAGACCTGAGTGTTAAATGTTAAATGTGTCACTTTGTCTCACACTTCTTCTAGTTATTTTAAAATATACACCTTAATAGACATTTGCCATGCTTTGGCTCCCCTGTGTCTAAATAACACTTCCTAGTTTGGAGTAGTTTTCAACCATAAGAGTGATGGTGGGTGATGAAATCCACATCCCCATCCAGAATTTAACTTGCTAACCTAAACTTTACTAATGTCTTCAAAAATTAGGACAGAGAGGTAAGTGACCTAGGTTCAGCCAAAGACTGTGAAGTTAAGGGCAGTGGTCAGACTTTTTCCCTAGCAATACAGTGGGTTAACTATCCTGAGATCATCCCACCTGACTCCACAATAGGTGTTTTTTGACAGACTGCATCACCTCTCTCTAGTTGTAGTTGAAAACTTTATGCCCAAGCACCCACAATATTTATCATGTTCAAGTTGAAAACTCACAATGTATATATAAAATATTTGGCCAGTGGTGTATATCACAGAACAAAGTAAGTATGATAAACACAGATGAGATAAAAGCCAAACTACTTTATTGGAAACTGAGCTAACAAAACAGTAGCAATGCTTAATGTTTATAATAAATCCTTGATTCTGAGCATGGCCTGAGGCTTTACACACTCTAACTCCTGAGCGTCTTCTCATATCTCCCTCTACTTTCAGACCAGTGTCCTTTTCCCACGTATAGTTCTGCAGCCTCACATTTTTACTAGAATATGGGAAGTTTATTCCAATTTCATGTTTGTTATTCCATGAATATATGTATGTACTTTCCATGGGCAATCTACCAGCTGTACTAGATGGGTATAATGTAATTTGAATCTGTGCATATTGAAATGATACTCTTTTTCCCATACCCATAACTAATATTTTGGCAGGGTAAAATATAAATGTTGCGATGACAAGTCTGATGCAATTATAATTTATTATTTTTATTTATAAATGAC
Source organism: Proteles cristata cristata (assembly GCA_017311185.1). NCBI lineage: Eukaryota > Metazoa > Chordata > Mammalia > Carnivora > Hyaenidae > Proteles > Proteles cristata. Next base: position 328,180 of record JAESUZ010003619.1, on the reverse strand, counting down.
CTCTTCTTTCTGTGTGAATATTTGTATAATGTTCTTTTTACTCTATGGGTTAAAATATTTAAGGAGGAAATGTTTTGGGGGTGCCTGGGTGTCTCAGTCAGTCAAGTATTGACTCTTGATATTGGCTCAGGTCATGCATGAAATCAAGCCCCTTTCGGCTCTGTACTGACAGCAAAGAGCTTGCTTGGAATTCTTTCTCTCCCTCTCTCTGCCCTCCCCCTGCTCTCTCTCTCTCTCTCTCTCTCTCTCAAAATAAATTTAAAAAATAACTCTAAAAATAGGTGGGAATATTTGGGGGATACAACTTTATTTTAAAAAATTGCTTAGCATACAGGGAAATTTGGGGGAAAGAATACAGAGTACAATTGTGTCTTTCCTTCTTTCCATTTTCTAGACACTTCGTCATTTGAAGAATTGATCTCCTGGATCTATCTCAAGTATATTTTACTTCCCTTTAATCATTTTTACTTTTTTATTTCAAGTTTTAATTATAGTTTTTATAGTATTTATCTTGTGAATCGTGATATATACTTTTAAATTTTATATTTAATTTATAGCTTTCTAGTTTTTATATTACCCCTTTCAAAACTGCTTAGCTTTCAATTCTCACTTAAAATTAACTTTTAAAAGTCTTCTTTTATTTATTAAATCTGTTTAAATTGGAGCTGTTAGGGGTAGTATGATCTATCACTACTTTAAATTAATTCTATCAAAAATGCTCGGTGTAAATTCTTTTTTTTTCCCCCAAATGTACAGGAGCAGACCAATGATTATTGTTGACATTGGTGTATTTTTTAGGTACCCAGCCAGAGGTTACTGGCAGGCAAAGTAGCAAAAGGAGAGGCTCTTTCATAGTAAGTTGGTATCTGAAAGGTGGAAGTATTTTAATAGCGAAAGAGGGAATTCTATTTTTTTTTAATTCTTTAATATTTATTGATGTTTGACAGAGAGTGAGCATCAGTGGGAGAACGACAGAGAGAGAGGGAGACACAGAGCCCAAAGCAAGCTCCAGGCTCTGAGATGGCAGCACAGAGCCAGACATGGGGCTCGAATGCACAAACTGTGAGATTGTGACCTGAGCCAAAGTCGGATGCTTAATTGACTGAGCCATTCAGGCACCCCTGAAAGTGGGAATTCTGAGCTCAGAGTTGTTGCACTTTAAGAGTACATAGCCTATTTCCTCCCATTTGAGGAGAACAATTGATATCGGGAGGCTAGTTTGAGGACAGTCTGTATTACAAGATAATGTGATAGGAAAACATCCAAGAAGAATTAAAATCCCCCTAGACATACTGAAGAAATTTTCTAAATTCTGTGTAATTTACTGGCCCACTCAGAGAACACTAGACATATCTCATTTCATGCATGGAGTAGACACCTTTCTGTTGGATTCTTGAGTTTATCAGTACTGTGTCAATCCCCATCATACAGTGATACATGACAGCTGCCTTCCCTTGCAGTCTTAATTTGCACTTACCAGGAGGTAGGCTTTCTTTACTGTGTGAAACATGGCCTTCAAATATGGTCTTTGTTGAATAGTTGAATTGTCATTAGAAGGAACTGGGGAACAGTGATAATCTTCAGTATGTTATTAAGCTTTCATCTTTCAAAAAAGAACTGTAAGAGGGGTGCCTGGGTGGCTTAGTCGGTTAAGCGTCCGACTTTCCCTTAGGTCATGATCTCGCGGTTTGTGGGTTGGAGTCTCGCGTAGGGCTCTGTGCTGACTGCCAGCTCAGAGCCTGGAGCCTATTTCAGAATCTGTATCTCCCTCTCTCTCTGACCTTCCCTTGCTCACGCTGTCTCTCTCTCTCTCTCTCTCTTTCCTAGAAATAAGTAAAAATATTTTTTAAAAACCTGTAAGAAATATTTTACATAGCACATCCATATTTTTGGAACTAAACCTACCAAGAACTTGTATATTTTACTCCTTTACAACATCAGAGATAGACAAATAAATAATCTCACTTTTTCCATTAGAGTATATTGTTTAACACACTCCAACCTAGACTTTCTAAATCTGGAACTCTGGTGTTTGGGGGGATAATTTGTATTTTTCAAAGCTATATAGGTAATTACTGATAGGCTTATGAACCACTGATGACAGTTAACAGTTTCCCAAGTTGATTTCCTGCCTGGTGATTGGAAATATATCTACTCAAAATAGCTCAAAGTCTAAGAGTTCAGAGTTCCTCCTTCTTCTGTCAATAATGATGCCTCAACAAACCATGAGAGACTCTTGAATGCTGAGAAACAAACTGAGGACTGATGGATGTGGGGCGGGGGGGGAGATGGGCATGGAGGAGGGCACTTGTGGGGATGAGCACTGGGTGTTATATGGAAACCAATTTGACAATAAACTATTTGTAAAATAAAAAAAATAATGAAAAATAATGATGCCTCAAGTGTCAACTAGAAGAGTCATCTGATATTTATACTTAAAGTTTTAAGAAATATTAAAAATCTCTCTGAAGTATCAAGTGTATCATTTGTATTGTTCCTGATTCCACTATAATTGAAATATAAGACCAAGTTAAATATGATATAAAAATCAATTTGTAGGGAGAGTGGGATTGAAAGAAATACATATGGATAACTTAAATCGAGAGAAAGACAGAGATACATAGATATAGATGTATAGAGAGACTGTGTTCATAATTAGGAAAGACTTATAGTCACTAATGAAAAAGTTGTTTTCAGTAGACAGATTGCTTGACCTACAAGAAAACATGGTAATTAAACCCACAGCAAACAATGCACTATCAGTTTATTAAATACCCTTAAAAGTCATGATATTAAAGCTATTTTGAAAAGTAGAGGGGTGCCTGGGTGACTTAGTAGGTTAAGTGTCCGACTTTCTCTCAGGTCATGATCTCGTGGTTCGTGGGTTCGAGCCCCACGTCGGTCTCTGCACTGACTGCCAGCTCAGAGCCTGGAGCCTGTTTCAGTCTGTGACTCCCTCTCTCTCTGACCCTCCCCTGCTCACGCTGTCTCTCTCTCTCTCTCTCCTAGAAATAAATAAAACATTAAAAAAAAAGAAAAGTAGAAATTATAATGATTTTTTAATTTACCAAACCAAAAATTCACTTAATAAATTTCTTAATGAAATTTAAGAAATTCTTGATAAATTTCTGCTTTTTTTCTTAAAAGCTAAAATAAAATTGTAAAGTATGTTTAAATGGTATGACAGAAATGGAAAGTCCTCAATACCATATCCTTAAAACAGATGGTGTGTTAAAGCAATATAATATAATGCTGTTTCAGTTGTTTGTACCTTGATATTTAGAGAGATGAGCACATTTAAAAGATTTGATATAATGGAAATAATAAATTCACTTTTTATTTTAATATGCTTTGGCAAATAAATAAGCATTTACCAACTTTCCCAAAAGAGAAAAAAAAAGCAAAAAAAAAAAAGGAACCTGAAAATCTTGGAAAACACACAGAGCTGCCTTGAGTCGGCCTTAGCTAGTCTTAGCTTCCTGTAGAGGCACCTTGGAGTGAATAAAAGCCAGCACATTTCCTTCAGATTGTTCCATATCTTCTTTCCTCTTACCTGTTCTCCTTTTCGTTGGCTCACATGTGTTTTGTTTTGTGGTCACTCTTTAAATTGCATAATTTGACTCCTCTGCTCTTTTCTATTGGCTCTTTCCCCCAGATTTAGAGTTACCCTTTTCAACTCTCAGCCCATATATGACTACTAATTTTTTGCACCTTAATAATATTGAGAGAAACGCTGTGCAGTTTAGGACTTGGCCCTTGTCCCAGTAGACAGGAGATGGAGCTCAAACTACCAGAACCCAGTAGTTCAAGCTATATAGTTTCCATGAATCCCCTCCACCTGTTAGAGAGTACAACCTGACTCAAATTCCTGGCAGACGTGAATCAATTAAAGACAAAGCATCAAATTTCCCAGAGTTCAAATGGGAGATGCTAAACTATTTTCATTAGAGGTCTCAAAACCAAATCAATGACACGTCTTCAATCAATACTTAGCCTATGTCTTTGAAAAGACAGGGGGTTGATCAGAGAGAGTCAGTGAGAATTCCTTTGAAGAGAATTGTCAGAATGATTTATGCATCATTATACCTCTGTGGGAAAGGCAGGTGAGTTGCTTCAAGGGAATATTTACCGGAAGTGCAGAATAACATCTTAACCCTCGAGCAGTAATTGCTGATCTTTAAAATAGCTTAATCACACTTGCATTGCTACAAAAGTGAAATGAATAAGAACATTCTTGAAATAAATTGTTCTAGGTCTCCTAGGCTTAAAAGAAATAAAGACCCCATTTTTCAGTCTTACCTGGAAAAACCAAAAAAGTGAGTCTGGCTAAAGGTGTTTGTGATAGCAGAGAAAGGTTAGAGACATAATAGGAGCACTCTGGCCTTCTAAAAGTGGGGCAAGAGGTGAGTGAAAGTAGTAAAGCTAGAGTCACTTTCAAAACAGTGACTCAGAACCGTTCAAAACAGTGAACAGAAACTGTCACTGTTTCTGAGGGAAGCACCCATTGAGATAGAGAGACCCCAGCAGTAGAACACATTGTATCATGAACTACAAGAACTGGAAGAGCCAGGGGCACCTGGGTAGCTCAGTTGGTTAAGTGTCTGACTTCAGCCCAGGTCATGATCTTATGGTTTATGAGTTCGAGCCCTGTGTCAGACTCTGCTGACAGCTTGGAGCCTGGAACCTGCTTCAAATTCTCTGTCTCTGTCTCTCTGCCCTCCCCTCACTCACACTCTGTCTCTCTCTCTCTCAAAGAAATAAACATTTAAAAACTTTAAAAAAGAACTGGAAAAGCCAGCTGACATCTGTTTCCTCACTTCATCTTCCTTCATCAGTCTGAGAGTGGAGGAATTTGTAACAGCATGATTAGCAGAGGAGTAAAGTACAAAACAAGGTGAAAATAGGAAAAGGGGGGACTGTATTCAGTTTCTCTATTTCAGATGTCCTTGATGTCTGAGCTGAATAGAGGGGAGAGGGAGAAACTTTAAATTGGAAAATGAGCTTGAAATTTGGATTCAGGTCACTGGAATTAAAATACATAATGAAAGAAGTGTTCTAATGCCCAGTTCTGCCTGGAAAACTATAGTATTTGCCTTCAATATCATCCAGTGTGGAAAGGAATATTTTACAATGTACTCTTAAAGGTAGTAATGAGAAAGAATGAAGTTTATAGAGCATATATCTGAAGGAGGCCCATGCATTTGATAGTCTATTTACACTTGATTTTTTTTTAACTCAGGGATTTTTAGTAACCTCAAGAAATCTCACAGGTAGATCAAAATTCTAGTATCAACACATGGTTTGTGGGTTCAAGCCCCTTGTTGGGCTATGTGCTGACAGCTCAGAGCCTGGAGCCTGTTTCAGATTCGGTGTCTCCCTCTCTCTCTGCCCCTCCCCCACCCGTGCTCTGTCTCTGTCTCAAAAATAAAACCAAAAACATTTTTTTAAAAAAATTATAGTATCAAAAAGTAAAATCTGCTGGAAAAAGTTTACATATTGATAGAAAATGTTCAAAATTTAAGAGAATATAGGACCTTAAAAAATACTGTGCAACTCCTAGTAACAAAAAAAAGTAATGTTCCTTAAAGTATTATAGTGATATACCTAGATAGAATCATAGTTGTAGAGGGGGAATTAAAATTAAGGTGTAAATATCTGTGTCACATTTCAGATTTATTCAGTCAGGATCTCTGTGTGCTGAGCCAAGGTTTTTCACAATGTCTGTATTTGGTACTTATCCTATAAAAGTTTGAGACTCTTCTAGACAAAAGAATAAAGGGAAAAGAGAGCATAAAGAGTATAAAATCAATTTGAGACTCATAAAAGACAGATACTGTTTTGCTGAATTATCTTTAATCAGATACTTCTTTTCAAGATCTTTGATTTATACACTTTGTGGAAAACATTGTCATAATAATTTCACACTAAAAGAGTGCAGAATGGAAAATGTTCAGGATATCTGGAATGTCCCCCTTTGCTCTGCTTTCAACTTGAAGTTTTAGTTCTATCTAATCAGTAAAACAGTAGTTTGCTTATTAATCTCCTATCCTTAATCACAGGGAATGTTAATAATTTAATTATCAACTAAAAGGGTTAAAATTGGCTTGGCTATTTGAAAGATTATAAGATGTTGAAATTCCACTGTTTGGTAACTTTGGCTTTACATAATTGAGTGTATTTTCTGCCTATTTTGAAATTACTATTCTAAAATATTTTACAGCTTTTCCTTGTGCTGTATATATATATATATTTATTTATTTATTTAAATGTGTCCTAGCCCTAACGACCTCATAATGTGACCTTATTTGGAATAGGGTTAATTAGTTGTAATTAATTGAGATGAATTTATCTTAATAATGGGCCCTATATGACTCATGTACTTATAAGAAAAGACATAGACACAAAGACACAAAGAGAAAAATATGGCCATATGAGAATGGAGTCAGAGATTAGAATGATTCATCCACAAACCAAAGAATGCCAAGGATTACGAGTAAAAACCAGAAGCTAGCTGAAAAAGGATAAGCTTTTTTCCTATAGGATTTAGAGAGAGCTTGGCCCTGCTGACAATTTGATTCTGAACTTCTAGCCTCTAGGACTGTGAGACAATACATTTCTGTTGTTTTAAGCCCCCTGCTTTGTGCTACTTTGTTATAGCAGCTCTAGGAAATGAATATAGCTTGTACAGTACAAATAGTAATAAACAAATAAAGTAAGTGCAATATTTCCAAAAACAGAAAATTTACAAACTAATTTTCATAAAAAGAATATGTATTTTCAGTATTTTAACTCATAAGTGTTTGACTGTTACAGACATGTTAAGACAATGAGTAACAGATCTTTTTGTATTTTGACAATTTGTGTTAGCTTATTAAATATAACTTTGAACTTCTCTGCAAGTAAGCTCAATATGTCAATATTAGGGAAATAATACAAGATTTTTGTAACATTTGAAAGAATATTTACAGGTATATTGGTGAAGGTAATAGAAGGTATCTCAGAGATTGGAATGGCTTACCTGATAGAAATGTGTGTGTTATATGAACATGTGAACATGTGTTTCTCTAAGTTACTCAGACATTGGGTATTTTTATTTCATTTGTTCACATTTTCAAATTATTTTCTTGAGAAAGGACTTACCTCATATCTTTACAATTCCATTAATATAATTGTAAAAAAAATGCACAAAGCAGTATGGATCCACAACAATCCTAAGTAGGAGCATATTTGGAGTTCATGAGGGCACCATGGTTTTAGTAAAATAACTAAATGAATGATTTCATATTGAACAAAGCTGAAGACAGACAAATTTTTAGGATTTTAAAATGTGTCTTAGTATATGTTCCATATGAACTATGAAACAAAACAATCTTTACTATGTATAACCACACACATTATGGTAAAATTAAGAATCAGGGAAAGAGAAAGCTATAACATCTAAGAAGAAAAGAGGGATCTAGATTCATGACGACAGATATCAGAAACTATAATATTTTAACTTCTGAGATGAAAATGATGCTAAACACATAGATCAATGAAACAGAGTAGAAAGCACAGAAATAAACCCATTATTATATGGTCACCTAATCTTCAACAAAGGAAGCAAGAATGTACAAGAAGAAAAAGACATTATCTTCAACAAATGGTGTCAGGAAAACTGGACAGCTACATGTGAAAGAATGAAACTGGACCACTTTCTTTCACCATCCACAAAAATAAACTCAAATGAATTAAAGATGTAAATGTGAGACCTGAAACCATAAAAAATCCTGAAGAAAGCACAGGTAGTAATCCCTCTGACATCGTCTATGACATCTTTCTAGATGTGTCTCTTGAGGCAAGGAACACAGAAGCAAAAATAAACTATTGGGACTACATCACAATAAAAAGCTTCTGCCCAGCAAATAAAACAACTACAAAAGTTAAAAGACAACCTTTTGAATGGGAAAAGATATTTGTAAATGCATATCTGGAAAAGAGTTAGTATGCAAAATATATAAGGAACTGATGCAACTCAATACCCAAAAAACAATAGTCCAGTTAGAATTGAGCAGTACACAAGAACAGACATTTCTCCAAAGAAGACATACAGATGGCCGACAAAAAATGAAAAGATGCCTAACAACTCTCATCATCAGGAAAATGCAAATCAAAACCACAGTGAGAAATCACTTCACCCTTTCAAAATGACTAAAATCAACAACACAAGAAACAACAAGCGTTGGCAAGGACGTGGAGTACAAGGAACCCTCTTGGGAATGCAGACTGGTACCGCCACTGTAGACAACAGTATGGAGGTTTCTTAAAAGTTAAACATAGAATATCCTATGATCCAGTAATGACAACTGGGTATTTGACCAAAGAATACAAAGTCATTAATTTAAAGGGATATATGGTCCCCTGTATTTATTGTAGCATTATTTACAATGCTAAATTATAGCAGCCTAATTGACAATCAGTAGATGAGTGGACAAAGGAGATGTGATATATATCTCTCTATATCTCTATATATATGATATACATGCATGCACACATGTGCATGTGCACACATGCACAGTGGAATATTATCCAGCTATAAAAAGGACTGAAGTCTTGCCATTTGCAACTATATGGCAGGATTTAGGTAGTGCTAAGTGAAACAAGACAGTCAGAGAAGGACAAATACCATATGATTTCACTCATGTGGAATTTAAGGAACAAAACAAATGAACAGAGAGGATTAAAAAAAAAAAAAAAGGAACATACCAAAAACTTTATAGTTCTTTAACTATAAAGAACAAACAGATATTTACCTGAGGGGAGGTGGATAGAATGATGAGAGAAATAGGTGAAGGAGATTAAGAGTTACACTTATCTTGATGAGTACTGGTTAATTTATGAAATTGTTGGATTACTGTATTGTACACCTGAAACTAATGTAACACTGTATGTTAAATACACTGGAATTAAAATTTTTTAAAATGGTTTTGAAACTGGAATCCTCTATCCTAATAAGTTACCAATTATATGTTATGACAGTTAGAGATAATTTTAGGCAGAGGAGATCTTTATTTATTTTCTCCTTATGTCTTGGGGCATGACTACTCTTTACATTTATAAAAATACTACAACAAAAGAAACGAAAAAAATCACAAGAAAGAGAAAGATACAAATTTTAAGAAAGAGTAGAACTAACATAAAGGTTAATAAGAAACCATAGAGAGAAGCCATACGTTTGACACAAAAAGCAACTCATCAGAATTAGAACAGCAATCAGTAGACTTCTAAAGCAAGCAAATCTGTATACACACAATAGGGAATTCCAGTCAATAAATAAGTGGTGAAGGATTAAGAAAACTTTGACAGTAAGGTTTAAAAATACTTAAAAATAGTTACTACAAATTTCAGAAAGTTATCAATAAAAACTAAAATCACAACCATAAATATTGGTACAATTTTGAAAATCATATAGCTTATAAGAATGAAGTTAACTTGATTTTAATGTTTGAGCCATTCATTCTTAAACATCACACATTTAGAATCGTTGTTATTGATAAAATCCAATACACTATTTTATATTTTATAATGAATAGTTTTGAACTCATAATAATTTATCAATATTTAAGTCATTGAAAAATTATAAGGTAATGAGAAAGGATATTATGGGCCAAGATCCTATTAAGAAAAGACAGTCTCTGATAAGCCCAACATTTTAAGCTGATTTTCCTATAAAACTACTTGCCAGTTCACAAAGAACATGTGGCACATTACTGAGAAGCTGAGAAGACAGAGCAGCAGTTGAGAAATCTTTTGGTAATCTCCTAAGACTGAAGAGAGAATTTGGAGTTCTGAGGTGGCAAGGTAGCCATACCTTGAGGGATCAGGATCCTTAAGAGAAATGAAGCATAGAGAAGTAAGCCTCATACACTGGACTACTCCTCTCCTTGAGTCACCTGCATGTACATAAATGCTGCAGGGTGAAAGGATAAAAAAGATGCAGACAGCTTAAGGTAAGCACAGCTCTGGCAGTCTCATGTTTCTAGAGATAAAAACATTTTTCAGGACCTCCCCAGGATGGAGAGCTTCTGTCAACATCCCAGACCCTCAGCTGGAACAAGTGAAGGGATATCGCCTAGGATTAAGAGCAAATCAGAAAAAGGCCTGAAAACACAAGCTTGGATTCAGTTTCTGATTTAATTTAATGTACTCTACATCAAAACTTACTGACAGTCATAAACTAAAATAAACTATTTCTAGATGTACATAAGATTATCTAGAGATTTTTAAATTTGTGAACAAAATATTTGGTGTTTAATGAAAAATTACCATACATACAAAGAAACAGAATCAACAGAAACTAAAAATAGACAGAGATCTGCATTGTTATTCACATATAGCTTATAAAAATATAAACTGCAAACAAAACCCTGTGGCTGTTATTTTTAGCAAAAATAAATGATTCTGGAGAACTAGAATTTCAGAAAATTGGGATCCATAAAAAATACAGTGGCAATTCTAGAGCTGAACAATATAATACCTGTAGTTAAGAGCTCAGTAGATGAGTTTAACATTTAGATGAACTCTGTATTGGAAACATGAGTCAATAAAAAATACCTAATCTGGAACATAGAAAGTCATACAAATGGAAAATACAGAAAATAACACAGACAGGTGATAATTGAACGAATTTTAACCCAAGTATAATCAGAGCTCTCAAAGTTATTGTGAGAATGGGACATTCAAACAAATTCAGGATAAACTAAGAACTCCAATAACGTAAAGAAAATGTACCTGAGTTCTTTATAGTTATGGTGACTGTATGTGATAATTTGCCTAAATAATACTGAGTTATGTATATTTGTTTGTTTATTTGTTTGTTTCTGGTGTCGTATTTAAAACTACTCTTTTTCCCTCCTAGAAGTTTCCAAGTTGGAAAAATACATTTACAGCTAAATGAATAATAGTCATAGTAGTCAATCTAATGAAAACATTTTCTAATTAGGGACAATAAAGCTTACTGTGGACTTCTCAAAAGAAACAAAGGGAGCCAAAAGAAAATGGGATGACATCTTTGAAGGTCTGAAAGTAACTGTTAGCCCTGAAATTTAAACCTAGCAAAAAGATATTTCAAAATTGAGGACAAAGTAAAGATCGTTTCAGATAGTCAAAAACTGAGAGAATATGCCACCAACTTGACTTTATGTTCAGGAATAAATTAATGAGAAAGAATAGAAAACCCAGAAAGAGAATTATGACCATATGGTTGTAGTTTATGACACAGGTGAAAATTCACGGACACTGTAAGTGCAGTGAAGAAAAAAAAAATAAATGGTGCTGGATGAATTGAATATTTATTAGAAAAGAAAGAAATTTTGAATTGTAAAATTAAAAATTAAAAATGCTAATTTCTTGCTTTAAAGATCTAAAAACAAAACTGAGTGTGGTTTCTGAGGGCTAATGATGTTCTACTTCTTGACCTAAGAGTGGTTACCCAGGTCTACTCCTTTTGAGAAAATTCAGGAGGATATACAATTCTTTCTTGCATTTCTGGCATTTTTTCTGGCATTAAGTCATACTTCTAAAACGTTTACTTACAAAAACCAAATGACAAACTAGACAATATATTTTCAATATATATTTTTAACACCTGTATTAGTATTTTCAGGCTGTTGTAAAAAAGCAACAACTGGGTGGCTTAGACAACAAAATGTATCTTCTCACAGTTCTGGAGGCTGGAGGTCCAAAACCAAGGTATTTTCAGAGTTGGTTTCTTCAGAGGCCTCTCCCTTTGGCTTGTAGGTGTTCTTTTTCTGCCTGTATCTTCACATGGTTTTATCTCTGTTCATGTCTGTGTCCTTTTATAACACCAGTCGTGTTGGATTAAGGCCCATCTCAATGACCTCATTTTAATCACCTCTTTCAAAGATGGTATCTCAGGGCACCTGGGTGGCTCAGTTGGTTAAGCGGCTGACTTCGGCTCAGGTCATAATCTCATGATTCGTGGGTTCGAGACCCGCATCAGGCTCTCTGTTGACAGCTAGCTGAGAGCCTGGAGCCTACTTCAGATTCTGTATCTCCCTCTCTCTCTGACCCTCCCCTGCTCACGCTGTCTCTCTCTCTCTCTCTCTCTCTCTCTCTCAGAAATAAATTAAAAATGTTAAAAAAAATAAAAAATAAATAAATAAAGACTGTATCTCCAGATACAGTAACACTCTGATGGACTGGGGATTAAGACTTCAACATATAAGTTTGGAGTGGACAGAACACAATTCAGTCCATAAAAAACATAGTTTACATATTTCTGTATGTTCAGGTAAAAATAACTATTAAAAATGTATTTGTATACAATGTCTCTCTATATAAAATAGATACATATATTTACCTATCTGCTGTTCATCTCCTTTTCCTTGGAAACAATTATTCTATTAATTCTATTCATTACTTTCTACCAAGAAATGATTACAGATATATTATTTTTCACATCTTCCATGGTCCTCTGGTGAGACTGATTTATGATTCCTTTATTGTCCCAAAGGTCCAACTGTAACATCTGAGAGTTTTATTCCTTGGGGCTTTTCTTCTTAACTTCCCAGGCAGTCTGCTTCTCATTTGCTCCACAGCTGTGTGGTGGCACTTCTATTAAGAATATAGACCCATAGCTATCAAAACCAGCAATACACTCAATAAAATTTTGAAGCTCTCATAGACTCACTTAATGTTTTCCCCTCAAGAAATCCATGATATTTCACTTCAATCAGCATGTAAATTCATTCACTAAATCCCTGTCATGATTGAAAATCATTTGTTATGTTTCAGTAATCTCAAAAGAAGAGGAAAAACGTTTTAGAAGATTGTTTTTGTTTCTTATTATAACATATAATTATTACTGAAAATTCAGGGGTAAAAACACACAAAGACAGAAATAAAAAACATTCAGAATGCCATTAAAATATAAATTGTACAGCAAAGAGCATTTATGTATCTTAAGATTTTTATATAATTGTGTGAATTATCCTATACTATATACACATATGTATGTATATAAACACATTTACAAATATCTATTTGTACATATATATCTTATCTGTTTGTATTTTCAGTTTTAAATTTATGTGTATATATTTATACATATAAACACTACAGAAGTGTGAAGATACACATAAACACTAATATTGTAAATTTACACTCTAAAATAAATGTACCATTTAAAATGTTCAAAGAACTATCAAAATGGCCATATTATTTCACTCTCATGAATTACTCTCTCACTCTTTTCTCTTCCCTTCTCCTCCTCCTTTTTTGCTCCTCCTCTTCTTTCTCTTTCTCTCTGTCTCTTTCTCCCTTTAACCAAAAAGAGGGGAATAGCATAATCACACTAAAGTATACTTTCTTTTAAAAAATTATCATTACAGTTGACAAACCTCTAGCCAGGCTTCTCAAAAAGAAAAGAGAGAGCACCAAAATAGACAAAATCATGAATGAAAATGGACTTATTACAACCAACCCCTCAGAAATACAAGCAATTATCAGGGAATACTATGAAAAATTATATGCCATCAAATTGACAACTTAGAAGAAATGGACAAATTCCTAAACACACACTCACTACCAAAATTCACACGGAAAGAGATAGATAATCTGAACAGACCCATAACGAGTGAAGAAATCAAATCAGTTATCAAAAATCTCCCAACAAATAAGAGCCCTGGACCTGATGGCTTCCCTGGGGAATTCCCCAGGGAAATTCTACCAGACATTTAAAACAGAATTAATACCAATTCTTCTCAAGCTATTCCAAAAAAATAGAAATGAAAGGAAAACTTCCAGACTCATTTTATGAAACCAGCATCACTCTGATTCCCAAGCCAGACAGAGATCCAGCAACAAAAGACAACTACAGGCCAATATCCTTGATGAATACGGATGCAAAAATCCTCAACAAGATACTTGCAAATCGAATCCAACGCACATAAAAAGAATTATCCACCAAGATCAAGTGGGATTCATTCCAGGGTTACAGGGCTAGTTCAATATTTGCAAATCAATCAATGAGATCCATCACACCCACAAAAGAGAGGATAAAAACCATATGATCCTGTCAATAGATGCAAAAAAAGCATTTGACAAAATACAACATCACTTCTTAATAAAGATCCTCGAGAAAGTCGGGATAGAAGGAACCTACTTAAACATCATAAAAGCCATCTATGAGAAGCCCTCAGCTAACATCATCCTCTAAGAGGAAAAACTGAGAGCTTTCCCCCTGAGATCAGGAACACGACAGGGATGTCCACTCTCACCACTGTTGTTTAGCATCGTGCTGGAAGTCCTAGCATCAGCCATCAGACAACAAAAGGAAATCAAAGGTATCAGAATTGGCAAAGAAGCAGTCAAACTCTCACTTTTCGTAGATGAAATGATACTCTAGATAGAAAACCCAACAGACTCTACCAGAAGCCTACTAGATCTGATCCGAGAATTCAGCCAAGTTGCAGGGTACAAAATCAATGTGCAGAAATCAGTTGCATTCTTATACACCAGCAATGAAGCAACAGAAAGAGAAATCAAGAAACTGATCCCATTCACAATTGCACAAAAAACCATGAAGTAAGCCTAGAAATAAACCTAACCAAAGATATAAGAGATCTGTATGATGAAAACTACAGAAAACTTATGAAGGAAATTGAAGAAGACACAAAGAAATGGAAAACCTCAATATGTCAATTATCATGAGAAAACTGAAAAGCTACAAAAACTGAGTTATCAGAGTATACCTGTTAAAAATGGAATTCACAGTATATCAATTCTCTACTCAAAAACTTTCTATCATTTCCCACTCATGGTAAAGACCCAATTCATACTATAAGTCCTCAGGACCCATTACCTAGCCTTACATCATCCCCTATTATGTTCCATATCATTCCTTCCATCACAAACAACTGACCATTTTGCAAGTCCTAATGACAGTAATATTCCACCTCAGAGTATATACACTTGCTATTCCCACTGCCTGGAATGATCTTTCCCATCATAAAATCTTGCTTCATTTCTTCAATTCTTAAAGGTCTTCATTAAAATTTCACTTTCTTAATGAACTCTTCTATGAATATCCTATTTTTATGTGTACCCTAACCCTAATCCTTTACCATTTGTGTCTTTATATTTCCCATTTGTCTTGCTTACTAATCAAATTCCCACCAATTCATGAATTCCATGAAGGCAGATAATTCGCTGTTATAAAAACTGTGCCCGGAACATAGTACTGTTCAACAATATTTACTGAATAAGTAAATTAACTAATCACCTCTCCTAATGGTTAAGAATGAGTGATCTGGTGCCAGATGTTTGGGATCAAACAACTTTTCAGCCAATTTGTAGCTGTATGATATACAGAAACTTATTTAGCTTCTCTGCAGCTTAATTCATTCATCTATAAAAGTAAGAAAACAGTAGTATTTATCACAGGAGTTGTTAGGAACATATCAAGAAATGTTTTTCACAGGGCTTGGCATACAGGAAGTCCAAGAATGTTAATTATTATGATTTTTATTATATATTTATATTATATATATTTATATTATATATATTTATTTTACCATATAAACATAAAGACTAGAAATATTATTAGAAATGTATTTGCTAAATTATGTATATTGGTTAATGTGGGGGCCTAGTAGTAAAATTTTGAATTCTAAACTGTATTTCATGTTTTTGAATATAAAAATGGAAGTCCTTTGTAGAAATTTTAATTGTCAGTGTAATTTTATTTTAGTTGCTTAATTGTGTTCAGTATTTCATATTGTCTTGAGCTGGAGATTTTTTTTCACGCTAGTAGCTCCAGACTTCAGCAAATCTTGTGTACTAGAGCAATTCCTCATTAGAGATAGCTTTTGACCATTCATCTTCTCTTATACTATAACTTTTAACAAGTCTTAGATATGGTATCATTTTTTTCATTTAGATTTTAAGTGTTTTTGTATATTTCTAAACAATCACAAACTTATAAAAATAAGATACAGAGTATAGAAAAAATTATTCCTGAATTTCTTGACAGTACGTTATTAACTTCATGCTCATCATCCCTGAATACTTCAGGGTGTATTTTCTACAAATAAAAGGACATTCCCCTACGTGACTGCAGTGGGACCAATATAATAAAGAAATTTACATTGATAGAATATTACCATTGGATCTTTACAGCCTGTTTCATTTTACCAGTTGCCTCTTCATTATCTGTTAATACAGAAGGTGTCTACTTCAGCATATGAACTTAGATGTCATACTTCTTTAATCTCCTTCATTCTGGAGCCATTTCTCAGCCTTTCCTCGACTTTCAGAAAGTTAATACTTTTGAAAATTGCAGCTTAATTATTGTAAAGAATGTCTCCAAATGTGAATTTGCTTGATATTCCTTTATGATTATATACAAGCTGCACTTTTTGATGAGAATGTCACAGATATGCGTTGCATTGTCTTCATTACATCCTATCAAGTAGCATAAGATTTTCATTTGTACCATGATTGATGATGTTCACTTTGATCATTTGACTAATGTGGTATCTGCCAGATTTCTACACTGAAAACTTATTTTTGCTCCTTTGTAAGTGTGATTTAGAAAAAGGCACTTTAAAAATATGTAAGTATCTTTACTCATCAAACTTTCAACTTATTTAATTTATTTATTTACTCTTAAATCTGTATGATGGGTGACCAAAAAAAATCCCAGTTTGCCCAGGATTGAAGTGTTTCTCAGCACACAGGTCTTTCAATACTAAAAGTCAAACTGTATTGGGCATATATGCTTGTCTTTATGTTGAAAAATGTTCCTATTTATATTAAGTAAATACACAGAAAAAAATCCTGGGAATTATTACAATTATATGCTTAATATTTTATGAGACTTCCAAATATTTTTCGGAAGTGATTGTCCCAAGTTCCTACCAGCAGTGTATTATATTTTAGCAGTATCACATCTACTACAAAACTTTGTATAGACAGTTCTTTAAAAAATATGTTTGAGAGAGAGAGACAGAGACAGAGAATGAGCATGAGAGAGGCAGAAGGAGAGGGAGAGAAAGCATCCCAAGTAGGCTTCACCCTCAGCACACAGAGCCAGATGTGGGGCTCTCTCCCACGACCACAAGATCATGACTTGAGCCAATATTAAGTCAGATGCTCAAATGATGGAGCCACTCAGGCTCCCCTGTATACACAGTTCTTAACTTTTTAACCATTTTAATAAATGTGTAATAGTATGAAGTTATGATTTTGATTTGCATTCTCCTGATGACAAATGATGTTAAACACTTTTTCATGTGTTTATTGGCCAGCTTATCTGTCCAAATATTTGTACTTGTTTAATAGTCTGTTTGCCTTCTTATAAGTGATTACTAAGATTTCTTGAAATATTCTGGCTACAGATATGTCACATATATGTACTGAAACTATTCCCATTTGGTGTTTTGAAATTTTGTTTCCTTAATGGCATCTTTTGAAGATAAAATGTTCCTATTTTGAGACTCTAGCTTCTCAATTTTTCAATTATGACTTGCATTTCTTGTGTCTTAAGAAATCTTTGTGTACTCAAGGCAAAAAAAAATATGTTTTCTTCATTGAATTTTTATAATATTAGCTTTTAATTTTAGGCTCTGATCTGTTTCAAGTTAATTTTTGTGTATGTTCATTTTTCTCCTCAATGTAAAACCAAATGGTTCTAGCATGAGTTTTTGCAAAAAAACTTTTCTTTTGCCATTGAATTGCCTTGACATCTTTGTTGAAAATTAATTGAAAACTTATGGTTGGGTATATTTCTGAATTCTGTTCTGTTCAATTACTCTGTGTCTATTCTTTCATGTATATCATACTGTTTGATGATTGTATGTTTATATTATGCCTTAAAATTGAGTAGTGTAATCAGACCATTGGATGCTTGTTTTCCCAACCACTTTGGCTCTAGTGGATCATTTATATTTCTATAAAATTTTAGAATCATCATTAATTTTTCCAAAAGTATCCATAGTAATTTTGATACTTATTGTCTTGAATCTGTAAAATGATTGATTTTCCTAAAATATGAGATACATTCAATTTTAGTATCCTTTAATTTGAGTTGGCAGTGTTCTATAGATTTTGGTGTGGAGATATTGCATGGCTTTTGGGAATTTATTCCTGAATGAATATATTTCATTTTTCTATAGTGAATGAAAATTTTAAGTTTTATTTTTCATTTCTCTGCTATTTTAAAAACATTACACTTCTTATAAGCAAAATATAATTATTCTAACATTTAATATCCCTTTCTATTAATTATATAATGTATATCATACTTGGGTCAGATTTTATTATTTGTATTATTATAATTAGGAGTCCTATTTTCTGCTTTTTTCCTACCATAGTTTTTAGTAGGAGGCCTGAGATTGTAGATTTTCCTTATGGGTGCTGGATATTTCTGCATGCTATATATATTCTTGAGTTTGTTTGGATGCTGTTAATTGTCCTCAGAGGCAATTTAAAAATTTAAGTTTTGCTTTTAAGCTTCTCAGTGGGACCAGTGCATACTTTATCTGAGATTGTTACCCTCCCATCTGAGACAAAACCTGTCTGAGTATTCGGGCCAATGTCCCATGCCCAGTGAGCTTTTCTAATCTGGCTTTTGTGAACAAACATTATTCTTGATAGTTTGTAAACTGGGATCGTTTTTCCCTTTAATCCTTTCCAATAACTCTTATTGTTCCATTATCTGAAAATGTCTTTACTTCATATTCATTCTTGAAAAATAATGTCATTGAATATAGAATTCTGAATTGACATATTTATTTCCTTTTTATTTCAGCACTGCAAAGATATTATTTCACCATCTTTCGACCTCCATGAAATCTATTAAGAGGTAAGTGATCATTCTCATTATGTCTCATGTTTATATAATTTTTATCTAAATGCTTTATTATTGCTCCCCCTTCCCTAAAATCTTTCTGCTTTTGTTCACTCTTCATAGCTCTCACTTGTGGTTCTCTCCAAGGTTTTATAACTATTATTTGCTGCTGAATCAGCTTATTGAGAATTTACATCCCATTGGAGATACCTCCTTGTGTACTTAGGCAGGGAGATAACAGAAGGCAAGGAGATTATATATTCAAAATATTTTTTAAAAATGAAATTATAAAAATAAATAAGTAAACAAATAAGACTATCAACCAAGAACTCTATTCCACAAAAACTATCATTCAAAAATCAAAGCATAATTAAGACATTACTAAACAAAACCTAAGAGAATCCTGTGTTTGCAGATCTGCCCTATTAGAAATACTAATGGAAGTTTTTTGGGTTGAACTGAAAGTACAATAAATAATGACTCACAATTGCATGGAGAAATAAAGAGAGTGGTGAAGATGATGACACATTTAAGTATTAATGTTAAAAATGTATATAATGTTATTTGAAACTTTTCTCTATTTTCATTTAAAAGACAATTGCATAAAGCACTAACTATAAGACTATATAGATGGGCTGTGATGTATAAAGATGTAACTGGTGTGACAATAGTATTGCAAAGGAGGGTGGAAGGAAGGGAGCTCTACTGGAAGAAAGATTTTTGTGTACTAATAAAATTAAGTTGATATTAATTAAATGATCTTGTTTTAAATGATGGAAGTTAATGGAATCCCAAGAGTAACTACTAAAAAAAGAACTCCAAAAAAAGAAATAGAGGAGAAACAACACAGGAACTAGAATGATATATGAGAAAACATCTACTTAAATTAAACATCTGTGTAAAATCAGAGGTTGCTGGAATTGGTTTTTAAAAACCTGACTCACTGTATCTTATTCAGATTCAAAAAGAGGTGGAGTGGTAATCGTAACATCAGATGAAATATACATTAAGAAAATATTACTAGAGAAAGAAGGGACATTTTATAATGGAAAATGGTTCAATAAATTAAGAAGATGTAACAATTTAAAAAAAGAAGATGAAACAATAATAGCTATATATGAACTTAGCGACAGACCACAATGAAGCAAAACAGATCACTGAAAAATGTATAATTAAACAACATCCTTGTATTATAAAAGAGGAAAAGATTTTAAATCAATGATCTGAACTTCCACATTAAGAAAATAGAAAAAAAAAAAGCCAAGTTATACACAAAGTAAACATAGGAAAGGAAATCATAAAGACTAGAATGGAAGTAAATAAAACAAGGAAGAAAATAAAGGTAGAGAAAATAATCAAAACCAAAGATCTTCAAAAACAATAACAAATTTGACAATTATTTAGTTAGGCTGGCCAAGGAAAGGAGAGAAAACCCAAATTACTAAAATATAAAATGAAGGACAGAACATTACTCGTGACATTACAGAAATAGAAAGGTCATAAGAGAGTAGTGTCAACAACAGTTTATCAATAAGATAATTTAGATGTGCCAGGTTTTTTCTGTGATGTTTGCCAGGAGCAGAATAGCTTTCACTGAAAACTTTTTTCATGTTGTTAAGCATCCCCTTCTCTTGTCCTTTGGCTAAGAAATAACAAGTTTTTGTTGTTGTTAGGGTCTTTAGTCAGTTCATATTTCCAGATTGCTGCCTTCTTCTGCTCCAGTGCTGAGATGTATGAGATAAAAAGAAACCCCAGGGAACTCTGTGCCATTTCTTGTATTCTGATGTCCCTAGTGGGCCTGTCTTTTCTTTACAGTTTAGATTTTTTTTTACTTTGTTTGTAATCCTCAAGATTCTTAGTTAATAATAAATTAAGTGATATGGATTAAGGAATGCACTTATTGTGATGAGCACCTACTGTTGTATGCAACTATTGAATCATTGAAACCAATATTACACTGTATGGTGACTAATTTGAGTTTAGATAAAAACTTCAAAAAAGTATTAAAAATAGAACAAAATAGGTCTCTTCCATCTTCCTGGAAGCACAAGCTTCCCTCAGTTTTAAACACAATGTTAAAACCACCTATTTGTTTTTAATATTTCTTATTTATTATTATTAGAAAACTTGACCAGTGTCATATTACTACTTGGAAATTCTAAAGACTTTCTGACCTTAAACATGCTTATTTTTGTAAAAGATTCCTGTGTGATTGACAGAATTGATTACTGTCATGTTAGGGTATCTCTCTAAATGTATATGAGATAAAGTTTGTTAACTGGTTTGTTGGAATCCTATATATTTTCATAACTTAAAAATTTTTTAATTTATATTTTGATCTAATGATTAACGGGTTATACAGTAAAACTTTGGCTTGTGAGTAACTTGTTTTGTGAGTGTTTCGCAAGACAAGCAAACTTTTTTTTTTTAATATTTTATTTATTTCTAGGAGAGAGAGAGAGAGAGAGAGAGACAGCATGGGCAGGGGAGGGTCAGAGAGAGAGGGAGTCACAGACTGAAACAGGCTCCAGGCTCTGAACTGGCAGTCAGCACAGAGCCCAACGCGGGGCCCGAACCCACGAACCAGGAGATCATGACCTAAGCGAAAGTCGGACGCCCAACCGACTAAGCCACCCAGGTGCCCCAAGACAAGCAAACATTTCTAATAAATTTTAACTTGATAAATGAGGAATGTCTTGCAATATGAGTACTACATGACTCCAAACATCATATGATCACAACTGAGCCAGTGGTTCTTCTGTCTCTCTCTCTCTCTCTCTCTCTCTCTCTCTCTCTGAGATTGTGAGTGATTGTCTCCCATGCTCAGATGCTTGGTCTCAGGACACGGTGTTTGGCAGAAATCAGTGACTTTTCAGAACATTGAAAGGTGTCCACACCTGGCACTAGTGTATTTTTTGTCACTTTAAAGCACCTATGAATGGTCCTTCACTTTTCCGTACAACAGTAAGCTTAGGAATGCTTTGCTTCATTCTAGATCAGGCTGCCTGCAGACAGAGACCCTTTCCTCTGCTGCCTTATTGCCAGTGACATTAAATACAGTATATGGCAAGAATTTATTAATACTGTACTGTAGTCAACATCCATGTGAGCTTACGCAATGGCCCCTAGAGAGAAAAAGATTCCATTGAACAATAGATAGCAGTGATTCAGTTAGTGATAGTGAAAATCATCCTACGTAATGACCCTCCTCTCTCTTGTCTCCCTCACACAGCCACGAGGGTTTTCAAAGGTAAGTGCAGGTTAACTTGTTTATTTTTCTTTGTATTTAGTATTTTCTTTATTATTTTATATTATAGTATTGTAATCACTTTTATATGAATATTTCTGGATTGTGGAATGAAGCAGCTGAGTTTCCTTTATTTCTTATGTGGAAATTCACTTTGATATACAAGTGCTTTGGATTACAAGCATGTTTCTGGAAGAGATCATGCTCACAATCCAAGGTTTTACTGTATTACAATGCCACTATCAGATTCTAGGTGAGTTTACTTCTCCTTAGTATTCTGTTCTTAATTTTTCTTCATAGATTTCAAGTTGTGTTGTTAGGCTAATGCAACATCTTAGCTTTTATCTCTAGTTTTGAAAAACTGTTCCTTTTATCATTATGTAGTATACCATGGCATTACCCTCATTAGTACTTGTACATGAGTATCTCTTTTCTTCTGATAGCAATATTTCTTTTACAAATTTCTTTAATATTTATCTGTTATATATTTACCAATATTTTTATTCTTGGAATTTTGAGTAAGTTAATATTAGTGTTTCCTTGCTTTTTTTCCATTTTATTTGATTTTGTATATTTTAGGTGAATTGAATCCATGTTAAATTGATGCATTTTAACTAATTTGCACCATGCTTGTTGTGTTTTCTATTTGCCACAAATTGTCTTATACTTTCTCATTTCTGACCATCCTTTCATGTCACAGTGTGTTTTTCATTTGGTAGATTAACTTTCTTTCTAATGGTTAACTTAACATTCTCACACTGTATATGACTCATAAAGTAATTAAAGTTATTAAGCATATATATCTTCCTCACAAACAAGACCTTGGTATGCTTAAACTACTCACTGAAATAATATTTCCCATATTCCTTGTTACTGCCTGTAGTTTTCTCTGTTTGCTATTATGTTTGCTCTGTTTGCTATGTTTGCTATTAGTTAAACATAAAATAATTTTAGATAGTCTCTAATTTTTACAGGAAATTCTGATTTATATACATTAACATGCATGTTTTTTTTTACAAATTTATTTTTTAGACTACATTTTGACAACCCAAGGACCATTTTATTCTGAAGCCTAGCTAAGGTGTTTTGTTGCATGTGAAGTGACACAAGGTTTTTCCAACTAAACAGTGAACATCTAGACTCTACTGGGTTTAGACTGTGACTTTAAATCTGTAAATGGTGTAAAACACCACCACCCATCCCACCTCTCCAAACGTGTGTTCTGATCTACTTCTGATTTTGTCTCCTCATTTGTGTCTCTTGTTTTTCAGTTTGACTTTATGTTTTTATCATGTTTACAGTATTGTTTTTCTGTCCCTCGTCTGTCATTGATGAAGTTTCTTTTGAAATCCTACCACCATCAAAGGGAATTTAAGAATTTTAAGGTTACTCTACCATTTTCTTTTTAACTAGTGCTTCATCAGTTACCTAGGGATATTGTTAAAATTTAGTGGTTCTGGGTGGAGCCTAGGATTCTGCACTTCTAACAAGCTCCCAGGCTTTGCCCCTGCTGCTGGTCTATGGACCACACTTTGAGTAATAAAGCTTTAAGCGTCTCCACTGTTTTCTCACACTGATGAGATTGACAATTACAATATTCTGCTTACTTTGATCAGGTTTGACCAAGAGCTCAATATAAGCTCTTTGTTCTTTGGTATTAGTCAAGTTTGCCCTTGCCTTAGAATTAGAGTCTTTAGGAAAGAGAGGAGGATTTCAATTTTAAAAATTAATTTTGAGACATTTGATGATGGGTGCATTTCCATCTCTATTCTCTTATGTTTAAACCAAATTTACTTATCTAAATGACAAAATGTGTCAGTTTACTGCTTGTAACCTATCTATACAAATTATTTTGGAAAATCAACTGGAAATTGGGATTTGTGGATAAAATATGTGTAGTAGTTCATGACCAGCACATGCTCTATAAGAAAGCATTTCTTTATTTTTCTGTTATTGACAGATATCTTTAATGTCAGTAAAGCCCTACTTTAGGGGAATAGCATCATTCTATTTTTATAGATTTACAACAAACTTTCTATATAAAAGCATAACTAATTCTAAGGTTTGTGACACTTTGAATAATACATTTTCACTAGGTCTCTGTAGTAATGTAGTGATGTAATAATGAAACCAATGCCTGACATTCATATAAAACCCTTAAAAAGACATCTATGTTTCAAAGCAAAAGTCACCCTTGTCTTCCTTAGCATTCAGATTTTCTCAATTTGCAGACATTTGCTGATATTTTACCCATTCCTCAAATAATCGAAGGCTGTTCTGTCTTTTTATTTGTTTTATTTATGTGGTGGTGTCATAACAATGAAGTTTTTACTAAAGCTACTGTATTTTAATTGCCAAATGAATACTGAACAGAATGGAATCAATAAAGTTGCAACTGCTTACATTTCATGCACATGGTACTCTGAAAAAAATTGCTGCCAGGTGGCTAGTACATGGTGAGTTTACATCATAAGTTTCTGATAGAAACAAAAATATATTAATTCATGAGTAAGAGTAACAATTTTTAGGAAATTTTCTTTTCTTATTAAGAAAAGTCCAGTTTTTCCTAAGGAGTAATATTTTACATAATCAAATGGCCTTGAGGAATTCCACCAATGTCATTTATAGACACAAACAAGCCTTCCTCTAGCATTAGTCATACAGTGACATTGAAAACTCTTTGACTTATATAAACATATTCATTGTATTCATTAAGGTAAAATTCTGTTCCCTTTTGCTTTCAGTTCCATATGTCTCTAGTCCACTACCAAGTCAGTGATGCAGCACAAGAATCTTGCCCCAACCACACATTTGCTTATTTTGGATCCTTTCTTGCACTGTGTCATAGAACAGCTGGTCAAGGATAGCTACCTTCTGTGGCTGTAATTCTAGTGCTTAGGGATAGGTCTTTCTATTTTCATATAAAAAGGAAATACTATTTTCTTTTAGACTCATAGAGTAATCTTATATCATTAAATTGTTACTATAAAATAATTAGGGAGATTATGAGAATTAGAAAAACATCACTAGAACAGACTGTTGAATAGATAATATCATGACAACATTGAAAATGGGCTTGCTTTCTCTGCTCAGAATTAATATTTGTCAGCTATCATTTAAAAATGCCAAGTTGAAAATTCCACTTACTATTTTTTCAAATAATTAGGATTATTCAATTATAAGTAATATATATGCTCTTGATTCGGAAATAATGCATTAGAATTTCAATATTTGTGCATAAGAAAAAATATTGACAGATTGAAGGTGAAGAGTAAAAGACAGAAATGTTATTTATGTATAGCTAGGCCTATTTAAATATTTAATAGAGTCTGTTGTAGACTTTTTGTATTTCTTAGCTAAATATAATTAACTAAATATAATTCCTAGTTGCATAATTTGCTGTAGGTAATTTTGAGTTTGTTGGGCAGGGACCAAAGTAAATATTTCTAGTACTATCTTGGAACCTAATTTCTTTGAATCCTACACCCTTCTTGCCTAAATACAGGGTATTTTATTTACACTAAAATTGTGGTTTTCTAAAAGCCACGTGTAAAGTGCAAATTTTACAGGAGCAAAAACCAGAATGCAATCAGGTAACATTAATCTAAAATCAATAACATTTAGATTATATGCCAAACAGAATTTGTATTTTTTCAAAGTTTTGATATTTCAAAATATATACCATTTTAGCAGTCTATTTACTGTTTACAGGACTACAACAGATCACTGCTGCCATTTATGTAAAGTAGGCCAACTGAAATGTTGGTTACCAACCTTTTAAACTACAGGGCATTGAAAAATGCCTGGGGTTTTGTCTTTTAATAATATCTGTGAAAACTGGGCTGTTTTGAAGAGAGATACATAATCCTTCTATATGCTTGGCACAGCTTGCTAAACCTAATCTAATGAAAAGAGAAAAGAGAGAGGTAGAGATAGTCAAAGGACCACATAAGCCAAAATTCTGTAAAACTCTGTGTGATGCCTCTGGAATAAATCTAGTATGGGAAACCTATGTTCAAGCACCCTGAGGAAACAGCCCTTGTTGATTTATGACCATACAGTATACACATAAAAATAACTGAAATAGCGTTATAGGACACAGATAAATAAGAGTAGGGATTGTTGCACACCAGTATTTCTTGGGAAGAGCCATGATTAGAGCACTGAAAACAATCCAACATGTTGAACTATAAAAAAATTAAAGTTGAATCAAAATCATCAGAGTAGGCAGCATCACAAACTCATTCTTTTTGTTTGAAGGCAGAAGTTTGGGCAAGTTTTGTGAAAATTCTTGAATTAGAGAGTTCTAAAAGTGTGTTTCTGGGTACAGTGTATCAAACAATGTTTATAATATCACCCAACTTTTCATAGAAGTTTTGCAGGAAAGAGTATTTGTTTCAGTGAAGAACAATTTTTCCCCAGGCATTAGAAGTGAAAATCAATGTAATAATTAAATCAATGTACTAATTAAATCTCCAAATTCAGAGGCTCCTTATCTCTTTTCATTTAGCTATATTGGAAGAGAAAAAGAAGGAAAATGATTTGAAAAAGTGAAAAGAGAAAAGGATAACAGAGGAAGGCATAAAGGGTAGTAGCTTTCACCTATAAAAATGGAAAAGTGGAATCAAAGCCACCAGAAGAGGGCTGTAACCTCACCTGAAATCAATCTCAGAAAAATGAGTTACGATAGATTTCCAGTAATATATATCCAATTTTGGAAACATTATATAGATTTATCTACTTAAATAAATGCTTTAATGATCTTTCCATTAAAGTGAACGCAATTACTTTTTATAGCTTCCTTTTCAGTATAGAGCTCTGCTCTTCAATATAGTAGCCACTAGCTGTATATTGCTTTTGAGTACTTTAAAGTCTCGTCAGTTGGAATTGAGATGTGTAATTGTAAAAGGCCCCATATCAAGGAGCTAGTATAAAAATGCAAAAAATATTATTAGCAATTTACACTGATTACAAGGTAAAATTATAATATTTTCCATACATTGGTTTAAATAGAATACATTTAAAGTAATTTTACCTGTTTCTTTAACTCCTATAATGTGGTTAATAGCAAGTTTAAAATTAAACACATGACTAACATTTGTGGCACCAGTTATATTGGTATTGGACAGTGCTGGTGTTCTGACAGATGTCATCACATAGGAAAGTAGGATGGATCCATATCCACAATCTGATAGAATTCAGTTACTCTTTAGAGACTTATGATATATTCATGCATGTACATTCACCTCTCAGGGACAGGGACAATTCGTTTTTTCAAACCAATCAAAATTTTAGCAGATAATTATTATTTACTTTATCAGTATGAAAAAGTCAGTGTTAAGCAGTTGGGATAGAAGGTGACAAAAGAACAGCACAGGCCTTCTAATCATGAAGTGTGTATTTTAGGGGAGGACACAGAAAATAAACAGCATGAATTATAGAAGACGGCTCTCAGGTGTTATGGAGAAGCAGTGTCTGCTCTGGATATGGCAGGAGGTGGGCGCTAACCTAGTCAATATGCCTCTCCTGTTACCAGATACACCGCTCTAAATATATAAGACGCTAATTTTTTAATGGAAATAAGGAGATTGTTTTATTTTTAATATTATCAGAAAACTGTGTGTTTAACTAGTAAGTTACATTTAAAAATTATTTAATATTTATTCATTTTGAGAGAGAGAGCAAGGGAGGAGCAGAGAGGGAGAGGGAGATAAAGAATCCCAGCCAAACAGGATCCATGCTGTCCACGCAGAGCCCGACCCAGGGCTGGACCTCATGAACTGAGAGATCATGACCTGAGCTGGAATCAAGAGTTTATGCTTAACCGACTGAGCCACCCAGGTACCCCAGGGTAACTTACCCGGTAAGTTACATTTTTAAGTTAATATATCACATTTCAGGAATTTTAAAAACACTTTTAAAATACTGTATCTCAATGGCAGCTGTATGTAGTCAAGTCTTAATAGAATCTGATTTTGTCTTTGAATAATGACCATACAATCTAGAAAATAAATGTTTATTTTTGAGAGAGAAAGACAGAGCAAAAAAGGGGAGGGGCATAAAGCGAGAGGGAGACACAGAATCAGAAGCAGACTCCAGGCTCCAAGCTGTCAGCACAGAGTTTGACTCGGAGCTCGAACCTATGGATCACAAGATCGTGACCTAAGCTGGAGTCAGACGCTTAACCGATTGAGCCACCTAGGTGCCCCCCGCCCCCAAATGATATCATTATATTTCTTTATAGATTAGTTAATTTCATTATGCCTTTGAGGGTTTGCTAAAGTTGAACTTTTTTTCAGGTAAAAATTAGAGACATTTTGTCTAGGCAAGTGTATCACAGATTCATTTGCTGAGATTGATAAAACTGCTGTGTTAATGTACTACATTCATTTGAATTTTGCAAAGCACATTGAAGTATGCATTGCTAGTGAGGAAAATCACATTGGAAATGCCATGTATTGTGATTCAATATCAGTAAACCAATTCCTTTGTCTGTTACTGTGTGTTTTCAAATGTTGTCTCCTGGCTTATGTTTCCAAATGTTATAACCATCTTGCCCCTATACAACTAATATAGTCACTACTCTTCAGAAACCCTTAAGGCTTTTATCTATATTGATTTTCTTATAAGTGTGCTTTTACCATACATTATAATTTTATATTTGTTTACCTTTTCCTACTATACCCTAATATAGCAGTTTATCAGCTTAATAGATCAGTGTCTTAAAAATTTTTTAATGTTTTATTTATTTCTGAGAGAGAGAGACAACGTGAGCAGGGAAGGGTTAGAAAGAGAGAGATAGACACAGAATCTGATGCAGGCTCCAGGCTCTGAGATAGCTGTTCATCACAGAGCCTGACACAGTGCTAGAACCCATGAACCGTCAGATCATGACCTGAGCCAAAGTCGGATTCTCAACCAACTGAGCCACCCATGTGCCCCGTTAGATCAGTGTCTTAATATCTATCATTATAGCATAGAAACAATGGTTTTCAGTACATGTTTATTGCATAAATTATCCAAGATTCATTTAAAATTAATGAAAATTTACTTCTTAGCAGATATTTTTCTAGGCATTAAATATAAAAGTAAAATGAGACACAAAAATGTAAAATTTCAATTATGTAAAAAAGTTTATATAGTCAGACTATGTGAAAGCATTAATAAATATAGATATCATAGATGTATTTAATACATAATATAATATATTCATATTGAAACTTCCAGGAAAACAAGGGACTAAATGTTTCCTTGCATTTTAGGCTGATTCTTTGTCTTCTAGAGAAGAGAAAGGATTTAATAATTTTATTGATCTCAGTTATAGCAAATAACTTTTAAAACATATTGTTGGACAGCACCATTGTTAGAGGTATGTGCATAAACTAGAACTTTATTAGATGATGAAATAATGTTATTCTGGGTATGTCTGTAAGTGTTTTGTAGAATATGATAGAAATAATCCTTAAAAAAGTCAATGCAACAACCAAAAATTTATTGAAAGAATTTGCTGCTAGTAATTTATTAAGTGGGCTCTAGTTTTCAGGTACTAAAATGAAACAAATCACTCCATTTGTCTTAGAAGAGTAAGAGAACTCAGTAATTATTAAGGAATAAAAACATGAATTGATAAGTTGGAGACATTTGGATGAACTTGTAACTCATATTTTTGCTATATTTATCAATAGTAAGGAAAGCATGTGAAGAGACTGAGAGTGAAAGTTTAGAGTCAGATGAGCCAAGAAATAGAAATAAAAACGTGAAAATTAAGAAAGATAAACGTTTGCAAAAAGTATTCTTTCTTAATGGAAAGTTACCCTTTTTCCAGCTTTTTATTTTCTTAATTTTTATTAAGGCACACCTTTCTAGTTTTATTTCTGCTCTCCTCCGATGTACTTATTTAAAGAATATATGATGAGTAGCTAGTTCAGTAAGTAATATGGGCACTTGTAATACGTCAGACACATGATAAAATATTGTTATCACTTAATAGTCAAATACATATTATAAATACAGATACCCCCTGTCCCTTATATAGGTAGGGATGCTGAATTCCAGGGAGATTAAATACCTTGCATATGGTCACATGATAGTGGTAGAAATGAGACTGAGAAAGAGATCATTTTACACCAAAGCTCTCCTTCTCAGATGTTACACTCGATTATAACTTGTTTCAGGCATTGAACCAGAAGCTGGATCCATAATGTCTTTATCTGTTTATTTATTTTTTGCCTCCCTTCATCCAAAGGTAAATTCTAAATTCCCAGTGCTTAAAATAATGACTGGCAATGTAGATAGGGTGAAAAAATATTTTCTGAATAGAAAAAAAAGAGAGAGAGAGATGTGAGGGCTGGAAAGAAAGAAGGAGGAAGGGGAAAAAGGATTGGAAGTGGAGAAAAGGAAGGAAGGGAGGGAGGGAGGGAGGGAGGAAGGAAGGAAGGAAGGAAGGAAGGAAGGAAGGAAGGAAGGAAGACAGACAGGAAGGAAGGAAGGGAGGGAGGGAGGGAGGGAGGGAAGGTTCTGAATGAGGTGTGCCTGTATGTTCCCCTCCTATCTCACACTTGTTCCACTCACTATACCTCACTAAGTATCACAGGCCTGGCAAGGGACTACCTAATTATTTTCTCTTATTTTGTATGCTTGTGAGATGCACAATTTGAGCACTTTGAAATTTTTATCTGACCATTTCATTCTCCCACTTAAAAGCGAACTCTCATTACTTAGAAGATATAATCCTAGCTTTAACAGTGACTTGTAGACAAATCACTTTACAATTTGGTTCTAATTATCTCATTCCTCTTACCCACATTAGTGGTTTCAATTAAGTTTGAGATTCTGAACCCTCATAGCTGACTGTTACAAAGTGATGACACACACTTTGACATTCATATGATATTCCTTTGCTTTGAATGCCATTTTCTGTACTTTCTGCCTGAAAAGCTTCTGCTCACCCTTCAGTATCACCTTCCTTGGAAACCTCATAGCATTATGCTATGCACTCAGGTCTCTGCTCTGGAGACCCTGACATAGAAGCCCATCCTTATATTTTTATATCCTCTAACACATTGTATTGTCATAATTGTTTACATGTACAAGATGAAAAGTCTAAAATGTTGAGGATCATGTTTTCTTCATCTTTAAAAATGCCATAGCTGAGTGCTTGACACATGGGGTGGGTTCATTATATTTTTGTCAGTTATATGAATAAATTGTCTACTGGATTTCAAAATGGACATGACAGGATGAAATATAAAAGCCCTGCTAGGGTTATACTTAACAAATCATTGTTCATCATGAAATCCAAATGACAGGGAAAAGCAAGCCTATCTTTTTCTCAAAAGAGAAAAACTAACTGAAATGAGTATTAAAATCAGACTATCAGGATTATTCAACAAAGCCCTATTGCAATAAATTTTGTTTTCTAACACTGTCCAAAAGAATGTTTTTATAGTCTCTTTTATATACTTTTAATATATATGCTATGTATATCAGGGATGTTGTGCTCATTTATTTATCCATTCATCAATTTATTAAATAGTGTTATTGGGTGACAGGGTGTTAGGTGTGCAATATAAACTATGTCAGATATTGATTACTCTTCATGTGAGAAGGCCTTGAAGCTGTTGTGAGTGGAGTAAAAGTCTTGTGTGGCTGTAAAGGAGAGAGCAAAGGAGGTGTAACTAAAAAGAGTATAAAAATTGCTGAGAGTACATTTTAAACACTGTCAAAACAACAACAAAAAAGGAGCTAACCATGTGAGGTAATGGATGTGTTTATTACCTTGATCTTGGTATAGTCATTCCAGAATGTATATGTATATCCAATCTTCAAGATGTATATTTTAAGTATATGTAATTATATTTGTCATTTATTCCTCAATAAAGTTTGAGAAAAATAGACCTTCAGAAGAAAATCATGAACATTAGTAATTAAACTAATTACTAATTACAAAGCATTAACAAAGCATTAAAAAGAAAAAAGAAGTATGGAGATATCTGCAGATATTCTAAACCATGAATAATTATTTTGTGAGATATGTAAATGATTCAGGATTTTACCCTAATAATAGCAAGATTGTAAGATATTTTATGCATGTTAGCAGTAGTCCATTTTTTAAAATATGTATTTGTTTGGATAATGAATGTGAATGAATGAACACTAAAACTTTGAGACTGGTTAGGGGCTACAGTAATCTAGGCAAGCAATGATGATGGTTTTGACTACTGATATGGCAATGGAGAGGAAATAAATAAGACTTAGGGGATAAAGTTGTCAGAACTTACTGATATATTGGCTGCAAAGCATATAAGAAAAAGTCAGTGGTTTAGAAGAATAACATAATTAACATGGAATTGGAGAGAAGAGAAATAATATCAGTTGTGCTACCTTTTAAAATAAATTAACTTTATATCATGTTTATATCAATTAAATATTATAGCAGCAAGAACTTCAAAAATGTTTTTGTCAATGCATATAGTAATAAGCATCAATTTAGTGATTATTATTTAATCAGCTTTTGATAAATGTATCTATTATTATATTCTTAAATTCTTCCAAGACCAATTCCACTGTGACCTAATGAGAACTATCTACAGTTAACATATAAATTTTCCTTGCCTTGGAATTCATGTTAGCTGGCTATCTTGTTTCCCAACAATCAGTGGATTTGGAAAAATATTCTTCTGCTGCCTTAAGCTAGAAAGCTAAAATGCCTGGACATTATGAGACCTCTGGATGTTTTACTGTTACTCTTCCATGGCATAGTCTCAATATGTTGTGTTGGGAAAGTTATCTTAGGCACAATCATTAAAACTCTCTAAGGCTTAGAACGTCAGCCATACATTTAAGCTGCGTCATATTCATGTAATAATGTGCATACTTATGTATGTTGTACTTATTTTTTTTTTGTCTCAAGTTAAAGCACTGTACCCAGTTAGTAAGCAATTCTGATTCTTATCTTCACCATATGCACCTTTCAACACTGCCATTGTGTTGCCCCTATTTGGACTAGGTAACTCCCTTAACCCTCACCAGCAGCCAGTTATTGAAATATGGATGCCAGAAATCAGAGAAAAATTTAGCTTTCTTCATGGACTTGCTTATCTTATTTTTATTTTTTATTTTTTCCTATTCTCTTCATCGTGGCAAAATGCACATAACGTAAAGTTGACCATCTTAATTATTTTTAGGTGAGTAGTTAAGTGGCACTGAATACATCCATATGTGTAATCATAACCACCATTAACATCTGTAACTTTCATCTTTTAAAACTCTTGAAACTTGCAGGTTTCAACATCTTGAAACATCTTGAAACTGTACACCCATTAAACAATACCCACCCCCACCTCTCTCCCCACAAGTGACTGGCAACCACCATTCCACTTTCTGACCTCTATAATTTTAACTATACTAAGTAGCTCATATAAATAGAATCCTACAATATTTGTATTTTTTTGTTACTGTTTTACTTCACTTATTATAATTGCACTCACTTACTTTAGACTGCTGCATGATGCAGAAGAAAAGGCTGCTGCTGTAGCACCTCACTGTCACACCAAAATTCTCATTGCCCTCCGTCCCTTCAATTGCACCCTTTGAAGTAGCAGACATTGCACTCTCTACATTTTTCCCAGGAAACTTAAATAAATGAAAAGTCTCCAACTACTCTAAATTCTTCATTATATAGTGTGCTTCTTTTCCAGTATTCCTTTGGTGATCTTGTGATTTCTCAGTGGCTAATTTTATTATGTCAAAAGAGAAGATTAGAATTTAGCAGCTTTGTCATGGTTACAGTATCCCCCATAAAATTTTGGTGTTTTACTGCCTTTACACAATTAATGTTCTTGCTCCCTTTCTTTTTTTTTTAAACAAAATTTGGGAGTAGTCAACATTTTGGATTAAAACATTGTTTCAGGAAACAAAATTACATATGTCTGATGATATAATAAATGTTAATTCCAGTTTTACAGAACATACCAAAAGGTTTGACATATTTTCAACTTAACTTTATCTTTGCTATCCTTGATTGTGGGAATGTTGATATCTGTAGCAGGGCATTTAAAACTCAAGAGATCTGATTGTAGATTGAAAGGAATAACCCCGAAGTAATGCTGCCATTACTCTTACCTGGCGTTTTTATTAAGATCATCATTTTACGTTCTGAAATATTTTGAACTCCCTGCCTGACTGATTGCATTTGAGTATAGTGACTCTGAAATTATTGTGCAGTAATTAGAAACATGTTCTGTGGTTTAAATTGGCAAATCACTCTGTATTATTAACTGCTGCTCTGTTTGTTATGTAAATACTTCAGGTTGCTGCCTTGTACAATGCATGAATTTCTGAAGGGGTAAATAATTTACTTGTAAGACAGATGACTGCCACTATCCAAGTTAACTCCATATTCCTTATAAAAGTATTGATATATCTTAACTGATTCTTTGAGTTCTTTGAACTTGTCAGCACTTTCTTAAGTAAGCATTTTGGTTAATTCTTATGTTAATCTATGTGTACAAAAGTACAGAAAATTATTATTCTCCTTGAGCAAATAGAAAGTGTATATGAAATTGGGAGTTCAAGGAAGGAGATAAAAGGACTGTTTCTCTGCCTTGTGTTCATTTGATATTTATATATGTATCCTCTTATTTGCATTCATCTTTTTACTATTTTATTTCTATTATGTTATCTGTAACGTAATTTGACTTATGTGATCACACTAAGATTTTACATTATAAAGATAATTTCTTAACCATTTGATTACTGCATCTGTTCTGCCAACTTATTCTCCCTTCTACTATTGTACTGATATTTGTAATGATATAAAAATACTATAATACAGCTTCTTCAGGTTTTCTGTGAAGTGTATACATGTCAATGTTTCCATAAAGATTTATCTAATGCTTCCTCAGTTAGATGCTAGTGTACACTGGAAGAAAGATATCCTAAAGCAAAAATTGCCTAGAGTGATCTATCCAAAATGTAATGGGACTTTTTTTGGTATGAAAGGCTGAACATAATGCCCATCCGATGACATAGTGGTTCCAGCTCTAGGGATACAGCTAAAAAAAATGTGTGCATGTTTCTTAAAAGATATACTCAAATATGTTTATAGCAGCACCATCCAAATAGTTAAAAACTGGAAGCTACTCAAATGTCCATCTATAATGGAAACATATATGTGAATTATGGTAGAAATTCCATGAAGTGAAATACTAAATGGCAATGAAAGTGAACAAACTAAAACTACATACAGCAAATTCTATGAAACTCATATACATAGTGTTAAACAGACATAAATAAGTATATATGTTATTATTTTATTTATAGGAAGTTCAAAAACAGACAAAAACTCATCTTTGGTAACCAAAGTCAGATAGTGTGTACCTTTGAAGAGGTAGGAGTTCAGTGGTTTGCAATGAGCATGAGAAGTGTTTTTGGAGTTCTGGTAATGCTATTTATTGATCAGAGTACTTAGTAAATAGTTCAGTTGAGGAAAACTCATTGGGCTGTATATATATGATTTGGTCCCATTTCTTTTTAGGTTTTATGATTCAACTTAAAGATTCTTTCCCTCTCCCTGAAAAAAGAAAATATTGACATATCAAAAAGTAACAATTGTTACTGTGGGAGGCTTTAACAATTCCAGCCTATCTTGAGATGACTTAGAAATTTGTTAATGTTATAAAAATATGATGAAGCTTAATCAACATTTGACATAACTTCTCTCTCTCTCCATGTCTATCTTCATTATCATCTTTCTGTCTCTCTCTCTCTACATTATTTGAGTTTTCCAGAGGAAAAAAACTGGTAGGTTATATACACATACATATTACATATATGTATGATAATACATAGCAATACGCTAATCAATATACACACACAGCTATACACACACACATACACAAATATAGTTATTATAAGGACTTGGCTCATGCTGTTATGCAATCTGAAAGGTCCCACAGTGTACTATTGGTAAGCTTGAGAACAGAGAAAACCAGTGGTATAAGTTGCATACCAAGTCTGAAGTCCTGAGAACCTGAAAAACCAATGCTGTAAGACCCAGTCTGAGGATGGAAGAAGAGCATGAGTCAGGCAGAAAGAACAAATTATTATATATAATATAATATATGGTATATATATTTTCACTTTACTCAATAGGGAACTGCTTTAATCCTGGCGATTTTTTTTCAAACATGTTTGTATTCACTAATTAACTGTTCAGCAATGTCAAATCTGTCACTTCTTTCCCCATATTGAGTTTCTAATTTTAATTATTATATATTAAAATCTTAGACAGTTTGTCTTCAAAAATCTTCTTGTTCAATTTTTATGAATCATTATTTTTCATTATTATTTCAATACTTCCTTTTATATTTTAAAATTATTATAAGTAAGTAAACTGATAATCTGTAACTAATCATTATCATGACTATTGTCTTTTGGCATTATGGTTCATTAAGATGTTTAATGATTTTTTAAATATTATGTCCTCATATTTAAAAATTTTTCATTTGTAGGACTTCCTGGAGGTTATCATTTGAAGACTGTATTTTCAGTATATTTGTTTCTGTCAGGAACCTAACATTGCTATGAATTTGGGGCTATACTAAAATAAAATATTAACTAGTGTGCTTTGAACCACACAAATAATATGAATTCATGGACCAAACTCAGGTTCATATGGGCGTATGGTTAGGTATTCTTAAGGGATGATTATTTTATATTGTCTGTTCTGCTGTAAGTAGAATTTGAGAAAGGCACATATTCTCTCTATATACAGGGTGATTTTTCTCTGCAAAATTTTGTCCTTTGGGGTTCCAAGTTTCATGAAGGGTAGAAGTGGAGGGTCTAACATGACCCCAAAGCATTGGCAATATTCAAGCTGTGTCTCTTGTACGCTAAGCAGACACCTGTTAAACCTAGGCTTTATCCTACCAGATACCCCAAGGAAAGTGCCAGGGGCAGAACTCACCTCTCTTTTTGTAATAAAGCTTTCTTAACATTTGTGTGATTGATTTTTCTGCCATTCCAACCTTGGAATAAAAAATTATAACATATTTTATGGAAAATTATTCAGTGTTGGATTCAGTGGTTTCCTCAGAAAATTCAGTCAACATTTGCTACAAATTTAAGCAAGCAATCTTTCTCAAGTTCAGGTGTGATTATTTGGCCTAGATGAGTGAAATCTTTGAGTGGATCACTTTGATTTTAGGATAAATTATGAAGTATTGAACCTGGTGTCTAAATCTATTTCTCCTGCTTAATCTCGGTACATCCCAACTCATGTCCTAAATATCAGCAAGTTTGACTTTTACCTTTGCATTGTTCTAAGTATGCCCTGGTCTCCCACAATTGCACTTTGATAATGCTGCATAATAAAAGACCCTAAAATATTGGTAGCTTAAGAAAGTTCATATTTATTCCTTTTATGCATGGATCTGCATATTAGCTTCAGTATAGGCAGATATTTTGATTCTGGGTTCATAAACTTGGGCTGACTTCAGGCTTCAGATTTAGGCAGTAACTCTATTTTTCTTCATTTTGGGCCTCAGACTGAAGGAGAAATAGCTCCTAGAGCATTCGTTTTTCTTGCTTGTAATCAGAAACTCGAGAGAATAGAGCAGGAACACACAAAACCTCTTAAGGGCTTGGCTCAGAACTGGAATACTTTTATTTCTGCCTATAAGCAGTGACATGGTCAAGCATAACATCAGTGGTGGGGCAGAAGGGTCCTGGCTACAGTGAATTATGGCAGGGCAGAGAAGATTATACAACATAACAAATCTGTATAAAATGATATTATGGCCTTACAACATCCATTAAAAACTATAAGGGAATAAAAAGGGGAAGTTTTTTACCAGAATGTTAGAAATTATATTTATGATATTACTCATTATCTTATACACAGAGATGGTTATGTTTAATTTAATTGATTTTATTATATACTTTATAACAATTTATTTTGAAGTTTTAGAAATTAGTTGATTTATTTCATTTTTTACAGATTTTATACTCTAAATATGTTGTATATAACATAATAATAATCAGCAGTGTGTTATTTCATTATACCCTTGCTCCAAAATAATGTTTTCTGGATTTCCATGTTGTTTGTAAAATTTTCATCTCTTGTTTTCTGTTTTTCTAAACCTGAAAATCAATCTACCATAGGATTTCTCCTAATTGCTTCTCCTTCTATTTCTTAGCTGTTGGTAACATGTTTTATTAAATATAGTTATTGGGGTGAACCAAAATAAAAAAAAAATATAACACAACATATATCATGATCAAGGTCTGGATATCTATTAAAACAACTTCAGGAAACAACCTCCTTGACCTCCACCAAAGCAACTTCTTACTTGACACATCCCCAAAAGCAAGGGAATTAAGAGCAAAAATAAACTGTTGGGACCTCCTCAAGATTAAAAGCTTCTGCACAGCCAAGGAAACAACCCAGAAAATTAATAGGCAACCAACGAATGGGAAAAGATAGTTGCAAATGACATATCAGATAAAGGGTTGATATCCAGAATCTACAAGGAACTCACCAAACTACACGCCCGAAAAACAAACAACCCAGTGAAGAAATGGGCAGAAGATATGAACAGACACTTCTCCAAAGAGGACATCCAGATGGCCAACAGACACATGAAACGATGCTCAGCATCGCTCCTCATCAGGGAAATACAAATCAAAACCACACTGAGATACCACCTCACGCCAGTCAGAGTGGCTAAAATGAGCCAATCAGAGAACTCTAGATGCTGGCGAGGATGTGGAGAAACGGGCACCCTCCTACACTGTTGGTGGGAATGTAAACTGGTACAGCCCCTCTGGAAAACAGTGTGGAGGTTCCTAAGGAAACTAACAATAGAACTCCCCTATGACCCAGCAATAGCACTGCTAGGAATTTACCCAAGGGATACAGAAATGTTGATGCATAGGAGCACATGTACCCCAATGTTCATAGCAGCACTCTCCACAATAGCTAAAACCTGGAAAGAGCCTAAGTGTCCATCAACAGATGAATGGATCAAGAAGATGTGGTTTATCTATACCATGGAATACTACATGGCAATGAGAAACAATGAAATCTGGCCATGTGTAGCAACATGGATGGACCTTGAGGGTGTTATGCTGAGCGAAATAAGTCAGGCAGAGAAGGACAAATATCATATGTGTGCACGTATAGGAGGATTAGGAGGAACTTAACAGAGGACCAAGGGGGAGAAGAAGGGCGGAAATGGTGGGGGAAAGGGAGAGAGGCAAACCATGAGAGACTCTTGAATGCTGACAAAAACTGAGGACTGGTGGAGGTGGGGGGGAGGAGGGGTGGGCATGGAGGAGGGCACTTGTGGGGATGAGCACTGGGTGTTATGTGGAAACTAATTTGACAATAAACTATTTGTATAAAAAAAAATCCTATTCTTTAAAAGGTTATCTAGTTACCACCTGAAGATTTTGATGTCCTGTATCTGAATAAAATTAATGTATTCAAAAAAAAAAAACAAAACAACTTCAATGCTATGTAGAGAATACTTGATTGCACTTCATAGGTACCAGTGTATAACTGTCTTAGCAATGTTAGACTAATATTTGCCAGTTAAAAAAAGTTATTTGCTATAGAATGAACGTTTGTGTCTCCTCAAAATTCATACGTTGAAGCCCTAATCCCTAAGGTGATGGTGTTTGGAGGTGGGACATTATAGAGGTAATTAGATCATGAGGATTGAGTTTTCATGAATGGGATTAGTACCTTTAAACATCTTATGTGTCTTATACAGCAATAACATACCTGGTTTCATCAGAACCCAGCCATGGCTTGCATATTGGTCTTGGACTTCTCAGACTCCAGAATCGTGAGAAAAAAATTTTGTTGTTTAAGCTACCTGTCTGTAGTATTTCCTGAGCACAGGATGAAAGGTGATGTTATTTCATAAGAATAGAAAATTTTTTTTAAGATAAGGAAAAGAGGTGACCAGAATTAAATATGTATAAGCCAAATGAGAATTAATTGTTCTTACTTATTTTATTATTATTTTTTTAATTTAACATTTATTTATTTTTGAGAGGGAGACAGACAGACAGAACATGAGCAGGGGAGGGGCAGAGAGAGAGGGAGACACAGAATCTGTAGCAGGCTCCATGCTCCGAGCTGTCAGCCCAAAGCTCAGTGCAGGACTCGATCTCACAAACCATGAGATCATGGCCTGAGCTGAAGTTGGATGTTTAACCAGGTGCCCCTTAATTGTTCTTATTTAAATATTAATTTAATTAGTCAGTTTAGGCAACTACTGTTCTAACCAATTAGTTGTTTAATTTGAAATAATTAATTATGCAACTAAGAGTACCATTCAACTTAAATGTAATAGGTGAAACAATCTCTGCATATAGATATAATCTCAGAGGTATCTTGTCTTCTTGTGAAAAGAATTACATTACCTCCTGATTTCTTAAAGTATTATTTACTTTTTAAAATGTATAGCTACCTCGGAGGTTTCCTTCAGGTCTCTTCTTCTTATCTGAGAAAACTATTTTCATCATAAAACTACTATTGAATTATTATGTAAATAGTATAATGAAAAATGGGAGCTTTAATCTGATAAAATATTTGGACATTTTTTCAGCTAACTTCAGACTGCATAAAGCTCCAAAACAAGACAAGACAAAACAAAGCAAAACAAAACACATCCCTGTTTAATAGGTATTAATTGTGAAAGCAACTTCAATGACAGTAATATAATTTCTACATAAGATAGGGTCATTTTAGATTCAGAAGTAGTATAAATATTGTGGCTGTAGTGTAGTGGCAGTTTTTTATATATGTGTTGTAGCACTCACCCTCTCTTTTACAGCATTAAAGCTGATCTTGCCCTAAAATTGCTCTGGTGTTCTTTAAATGTAGTTAAAGGGAAATATGACTAGATACTTCTAAGAAATACTGAAAGCAATTGAAGAAAATCAGGATATTTTCCATTTATTCCCCCCCCCTTTTTTTTTTTACATAGATACCAAGATGCACTACCTAAAACATGAAATTCTCATGTCTGTTTACTGAAATCTTTAAAAACCTGTCACTCAGGATTTGGTGGTCTGATCTCAACAGATTTTGCCTTTTTAAGGCAAATAATAAAACAATATAAATAATAATTACACATGTTTTTACCATCTATCTAGAGTAATGGTTCCACCCAGCATGCTGTCTTCCAAATAAACATCACCATACTGGTTACCCCTGCTTTTAGCCCTAAGATCACTGGAAAAAAAAAAAAAAGTTATAGGCTATGTTTTTCATGAATGTCTGAATGAATATTTCCCAAAACGATTTCCAAATAACCCAGTGTTTAAGGAAATGTCTTCAATAATTACTAATTTTTCTCCTGAATTTAACAGTTTTAATCATCCTTCTCAATTGCCTGTTGATTGAATACATACTGATTTTTAGCATTGCTGAAATAATTTCTTAAATAATAATAATGTTCATAGTTATACAAAAGAATTTGTTAGCTGCCTGAATCGCTTCAAATTTAAGCTGTAATGAGAAAACAAATTAAATATTAAGAATGGGGATAATGAAGTATCAGCATTTTAGAAAGCATCTAATTTTAAATTATCTTCAAATAATATCTTACTGAGCATATCTCATAAAGAAGTTTTTAAAGCATGCATTTTCCTCAACATCTTGTGTATTTTCTTTAACATATAGTTACAAAATATACACTAGTCACCTAATGAATGCTAGTCACCCTTCTTCAGCAGTGGTATGCTTTAAAGACTTTTTAGAGATACAGTATTCCTTGTAATTGTTTTAAAAAATGGAAAAAAAATGTTTTGCTACTCTAAGATGCAGGACTTCATTTGATTTGTATTCTCCTCATTATACACTTACATGTAGGTAAACAAATTAAGTTAAAATATCTTGCCAGAGAGCAAGATTGTGCACACACACAAATTTTTCTTGTCACTCTTCATCTAAAATCAGAGTACAAAGAAGAGCTGAGATAAAGCCTGTAAAAGTTTTTAGGCTAAGGATAGAATGGGCCTGAGAGAATTATTCTCCTAGATAATCCCCACTTTCACCTAAGAAAGATAGGGGAAGGACCACAATCTGAAAACTTGAAACAGTGAAGTAAGGCTTAACAGTCTGTGTGGAGGCTCAGAAATCAGTGAGTGAAATGAAGAGCAAAGCAAATTTTACAGTCATCACAAACACATGAAGCAGGGTTAGAAATCAAGGAGACATTTCCCATGTCTGAAAGTTTATAGCTCAACCTGGAAGCATAAACAGAGAATCTCAACCAGGGGCTAGGGTTTAGATCGCAGAGTCTGCTAAAGAGAAAGTTGTTAGCCCCGGGGTCGGGGGTTGGGGGTGGGGGAGAGAAATAGTTGTGAGTCCCTCCTTAAAATATTAAAGTTGGTGTGAACTGATTCTAGCTATAGGTCAAGTAAGGTCAGAATTAAGTGAACTATCATCAGTACATTCTATATAAGAAAAAGCATGACCCTCTCTGGGATGTAAATATTATTTATTTCTTTATTCTTTTTTATTTTTGCAGAGAAAGAGAATGTGCATACAAGCAGGAAAGGAGCAGAGGGAGACAGACAGAGAGAGAGAGAGAGTCCTAAGCAGGTTACAGGCTCAGTACTGAGCCCAGCAAAGGACTCAATCCCATGATACTGGGATTGTGGCCTAAGTAGAAATCAAAAGTCAAGACACTCAACCAACTGAGCCACCCAAGCACCCAATATATCTGTATTATTCTTTTTTTAATTTTTTTAATGTTTTATTTATTTTTTGAGAGAGATCAAGACAGCATGAGCAGGGGAGGGTCAGAGAGAGAAGGAGATACAGAAACTGAAGACAGGCTCCAGGCTCTGAGCTCGCTGTCAGCACAGAGCCCGATGAGGGGCTCAGACCCACAAACCATGATATCATGACCTGAGCCGAAGTCGGACTCTTAACTGACTGAGCTACCCAGGTGTCCCAGTCTGTATAATTCTTAATGCAATAAAATCAGCATGTAATAATAAAAAAATTACAATGAACATACAAAAAATCAAGAAAATATGGATCATGGTAAAAACAACTATGATCATTTCAAACAGATACTGAGATGCCATAGATTTGGGATTATCACTTAATTTGAAATGACTATAATGGAAATAAAGTGGAAAAAGTAGAAAGAATAAAGATATAGGAATTTCAGCAGAAATATGGGAACTGCATAAAAGAAAAAATAGGAATGCTATAAATTATATGTGTGTGTGTGTGTGTGTGTGTGTGTGTGTGTGTGTGTATATATACACATGTATGTATTTTGTCCATATACACACACACATATATAAATAAAGAATTTGTGTAATGAAATTAACTTAAGATTTGATACAACAGAGGAAAGGATCATTAAAGAGTATATATATATATATATATATATATATATATATATATATATATATATAAACAAAAATATAAATATAAAAGAGGAAGAAGCAATAGAGCATCATCCAGGATATATTAGAAGATACCAAGCAATCTAATATATATGTACTTGGAGTTTCTAGAGGACAAAAGTAAGAGAATGGGAAAGAAGACATATTTACAGAGATAACAACCAAAAAAAACTCTTTGCAAACTTGATAAAAAATATTAAGCCAGAGCTCCAAGAAGTTCATTGAATGCTCCAAGGAGTAGAAACAGACTACAAAATATTGTCTCACTTACACATGCAAACACACATACAGCATAGCCAAACTGCTAAAAATTAAAGATAAAATCATATTCTTAAAAGTAGAAATTAGGGGAAGGAACCCTCTTGTATATAGGATAACAATGAGAACGAATAAAGGTTGACTTCACGCCAGAAATAATGGATAATCTTGGAATATTTTTATATATTAAAAAAGAAAATGTAACTCTTGAATTAGAGTTCTATTTTTGGTGAGATGACCTTCACAAAATCATCCTCAGACAGAAAAAGCTAAGTGATTTTGTCCTGAGTAGATCTTCACTATTAGAAATGTTGAAAGATATACTGCTGGCTGAAGTGAAGTTATGAAATAATGCATCTGTAAGAATGGGGCACCTGAGTGGCTCAGTCAGTTGAGCTTCCAACTCTTGATTTCGCTC
The DNA here is from genome assembly GCA_017311185.1 of Proteles cristata cristata. NCBI lineage: Eukaryota > Metazoa > Chordata > Mammalia > Carnivora > Hyaenidae > Proteles > Proteles cristata. The sequence goes on along the minus strand of JAESUZ010003619.1, from coordinate 283,963 downwards.
AGGTCATAATTTTGCAGCTTGTGGGTTTGAGCTCCATATCTGACTCTGCATTGACAGCACAAAGCCTGCTTGGGATTCTCTCTCTCTCTCTCTCTCTCTCTCTCTCTCCCCCCCCCACCCTCTCTTTCCGTTGCTCACCTGATTGTGTTCTCTCTCTCTCCCTTCATCCCTCTCTCTCTCTCTTTCTCAAAATAAATAAATAAACTGAAAAAAAATGAATGAGTGAAGAGCACAGGGAATGTAAAATAAAGGGTACTTTGCCAATGTACTTGTTTTTCTTAGTTTTCTAAAAGATTAATAAGTGATGGGGCACCTGGATGGCTCAGTCACTTAAGCATCTGAATCTTGGTTTTAGTTCAGTAAACAATCTCATGGTTTCTCATGGTTCCTTGAGTTCAAGCTCTGCATCAGGCTCTGTGCGAGTAGCATGGAGTTTGCTTGGGATTCTCTCTGTCTCCCTCTCTCTCTGCTCCTCTCCAATCACACTGTCTCTCTCAAATAAATATATAAACTTTTAAAAAAGATTAATAAGTGATTAAAGCAATCATGTTAGCATAATGTGACATTTATAACATACATAAAAACTAATAAAATAATATGATCATAAAAGCTTGAATAAGTTTTTCACACTATGGATGAAGTAGCATGTTATTTGAAACTACAATGTTATGACATAAAAAATGCACATAATAACAAGGGGTTAGTATACAAAATATGTAAAGAAGTTACACAACTCAACACACACAAAACCCCAAGGAATCCAACTAAAAATGGGCAGATGACATTTTTCCAAAGAAGACATACAGATGAACAACAGACACATAAAAAGATGCTCAGCATTACCACTAATTATTAGGGAAATGCAAATCAAAACCACAATAAGATATCACATCACACCTGTCCAAATGACTAAAATCAAAAACATAAGAAACAGCAAGTGTTGATAAGGATGTGTAGAAAAAGAAATCCTCATGCATTCATTGATGGGAATGAAAACTAGTGCAGCCTCTATGGAAAACATTATGGAAGCTTCTCAAAAAAATTAAAAATAGAATTACCATATGATTTAGTCATTCCACTACTGGGTATTTACCCAAAGAATATGAAAACATTTAATTCAAAAAATATATGCAACCCTGTGTTTATTGAAGCTCTACTGATAACACCCAATTATGGAAGCAACCCAAGTTTTCATTGGTAGATGAATGGATAGAGAAGAAATGGTATATATAGGTGCAATGGAATAAGATTCAGCCATAAATAAAAATGAAATCTTGCTATTATTTTCAATGACATGGATAGAGCTAGAGAGTATAATTCTAAGTGAAACAAGTCAAAGAAAGACAAATATCATGATTTCATTAATATGTGGAATATAAGAGACAAATCAGCAAAGGGAAAGAGAGAGACAAACCAAGAAACAGAGTCTTAACTATAGAGAACAAAGTGATAGTTATCAGAGGGGAGGTGGGTAAGGGTATGGGGTGAAATAAGTGATGGGAATTAAAGAGCACACTTATCGTGATGAGCACTGAGTAATATATAGAATTGTTGAGTCACTGTATTACACACCTAAAGCTAATACAAACTCATAATTATACTGGAATGAAAACAAATAAATTTTTTAAAAATGCATATGGTAATATCTATGGAAATGACTAAAAATAGCAAAAGTAGACATAGCTAAAATATCAGTATAGGAGATAAAATAAAATATTTCAATATTTACAATCTACTCAACAGAAGGGAGAAAAGAAAGGACAGGGGCGCCTGGGTGGCTCAGTCGGTTAAGCGTCCGACTTTCGCTTAGGTCATGATCTCACGGTTCGTGGGTTCGAGCCCCGCGTCGGGCTCTGTGCTGACTGCCAGCTCGGAGCCTGGAGCCTGTTTCAGTCTGTGACTCTCTCTCTGACCCTCCCTGCTCACGCTGTCTCTCTCTCTCTCTCCTAGAAATAAATAAAACATAAAAAAAAGAAAAGAAAAGAAAAGAAAGGACAAAGAACAAATTGCTAAATATCAAATGAATATAAAAATGGGAAACTCATTTTATTACTTCATTTTTTATATTTAAAAATTTTTAATGTTTATTTTTGAGAGAGACAGAGTGTGAGTGGGGAAGGGGCGGAGAGGGGGAGACACGGAATTCACAGCAGGCTCCAGGCTCCAGGCTCTGAGCTGTCAGCACAGAGCCCAACAGAGGTCTCAAACTCATGAACCATGAGACCATGGCCTGAGCTGAAATCAGAATCTTAACCCACTGAGCCACTCAGGTGCCTGGGAAATTCATTTTAACAGGCTGTTTGTGTTCCCTCAAATCCACATGTTAAAAACCTAAACCCAGGTAATAATAGTAGGAGGTGGAGGCATTCAGGGATCCCATGAGGGTAGACCCCTCACAAGTGGGGGTTAATGCTCTTAGAAAAGAGACTACACAGAGCTCTCTTGTCACTTTACCACATGAGAACACCGTGAGATTTGGGGCAATGTGGTGGCAGCCTGTAAAAGTACCTCAATTGGCCATTCTGGCACCTGATCTTGGACTTATAACCTCCAGAATTGTGAGAAAAAAAATTCTGTTGTTTATAAGTAAGCTAGTCTGAGGTGTTTTGTTATAGGAGCCTGAACAAAATAAGATGGGCCAACATAATTGTTTTATCAAAATATGAAAATAATGTGAGAAAAAATTACAAAATTTTTATTATCTTACAAAAAGTAAAATATAAAATTACTTAAAATATTAGCAAATCAAAGTCAACAATAGTGAAATACTTAATAAATAAGCTGTGTTAACCCGGAAATTTAAGTTTGGTTTAATTATAGAAAATTAATAAATATACAAAATTATCATAATAAATGAGAAATTATGTAATTATATTCATAATTACCACTGAAAGCTCGAAAAATACCCACCTGTGGTTTAAGAAATAATACAGTAATAAAACTGTCAGCAAGCCTGGAATACAAGAGAACCACCTCAATCTGATAATGAGTATTTATAAAAAACTTACAGTTAATAACACCTATTAAATTGAAATATTAAACACTTTCTTCCTAAGTTCAGAGAGATGGCAAGGATGTCTACTCTTGCCACTTCTATTAAACATTACTTACAGATTTTAACCCATGCAGTAAGGCAAGATAAACAAAACTATATATATTAGAAAACAAGAGGCAACTTTTTTCATTCACAAAGGGCATTTTTGTCAATGTTTAAAATAAAAATTTTCTTGGGAAACCTGGGTGGCTCAGTCACCTGAGCACCCCACTCTTGATTTTGGCCCAGGTAATGATTTCATGGGTTCATGGGATCAAGCCTCGCATTGGGCTCTGTGCTGACATTGTGAAGCCTGCTTGGGATTCTCTTTCTCTGTCCCTCTCCACTCATCCTCTCAAAATAAATTAAACAATAAAAATAAAAAAGATTTTCTTTACAAACTACTAAAATATATGAGAATTTATACTCACAAGTCACAAGACAGTCACTGTACAGCAGTCTATTTTGTTTCTATATAATTCTAATAAAAATTTTAAAATATAAAATATGGTAGCATAAAAATCAAATGTCTAGTAATAATTTTTTAAATGTGAAATTACCTTGGAAGCAATAAATCATTACAGAAATTAACGAAGACCTAAATTAATGGGTAGAAGTACCAAGCTTAGGAATTAGAAGAATTGATAACTGTTAAGATGACTTTTCTTCCAATATTGATATGTTGATTCTGGCTGCTTTTTTTGAAGAAAGAAAGAGAAATGATAATTCTGAAACTTATAATGGGAGTAATGAGGATATAGAATAGCTTATTCTGTCTTTTTTAAGCCAATCAGCATTTTTTAAACTTGAAAAAATGTTGAAGGATAATTACTTGATTTCAAGAATTACTGTAAAATTCTAAAATTAAGAGAATGTTGTAATGGTATATGGAATTATATAAATGTAATTAAGTAGAAGGTTAAAAACACACCCTCATATATTCCATAAACTGGTTTTGACAAAGTTGCCAAATACGATAGAGCAAGAAAAATCTTTTCAACAATTGTTAAAATATTAGATATCCGTATTAGAAATAAATGAAATTTATCTATATCCCTTCAAAACATCAAAATACCTAATATCGTAAAGCTTTTAGTGGAGAACATAGAAGTATATTGTCTTGGACAGGAAGCAAAAAACATGAAGTATAAAACAAAATAAATTAAAAGTTGGTCAACATCAAAAATTTATATATATTCAGCCAAAGAAACTATTAATAAAATGAATACACAAACCAGAATACTGATGGACATATATCACAACATGTAATTCTGACTAAAAGCATTTGTCTGAAATATATATCTTATATAAATCAATAATAAAATGATTAGTAACTGAATATAAAATGGATAAAATCCTGCATAAGTTAATACATGCAAATGACCTATAGATAGTCAATATGCACATCTAAATTAAATCCATGATGAAATACTAGTTTAATGCACCAGAATGTCTGGACCAAAAAAGAAATAATAGCAAAACAAAATATTGATAAGGATCCTTTCATCTATTCATTGCTGGTTGGAGAATACAAATTCTTTAAGCCCTTTGGAGTACTGAGCAATTTCTTATAAATTGAACACATATCTACTATTTAACACAGTAATTTAATCTCTAGGTACTTACAGAAAAGAAAAAAAGAATATATGCTCAAATAGACTAATACAAGAACAATAAGCCTTCTTTATAATGTACAAATAGAAACAATCAAAATGCCCAAAAGCAGAAAAACAAATCATGGCATGTTTTCATCTAATGAAATACTATTAAGCAACAAAGTCCAAATAAACAATAAAACTAAATGCACAAGTTCACATATAAAGATATAACAAATGTCATAGATGAATATCGGTTAACTGGTTGACACATCATAGATTAATCCCAAAAATTTTATGAGAAGAAGGGAGCCTGGGTAGCCCAGTCGGTTCTCAGGTCATGATCTCCTGACCCTGGAGTTCGAGCCCTTCATGGGCTGTGTGCTGACAGCTCGGAGCCTGGAGCCTGCTTCAGATTTTGTGTCTCCCCCTCTCTCTGCCCCTCCCCACTGCTTGCACTCTGTCTGTCTCTCAAAAAATAAATAAATAAACATAAAAAATTATGATAAGAGAAAAAATCCAGAAAATATAAGTTATAGTATATTGTATGAATTCAAGTCAAAATTAATCCATGGTGATTGAAACCAGATGTTATCATTCCATTGACTGGAAAGAGGCACAGGTGATCTTTCTGTGGGAAAAAGTGAAAATGTACAACTTGTTTTGGGTTATAGTTTCATAGGTTCTTTAAAACTCATCTGAAGGGCTGCTTAAAATCTGTGTGTTTCATTTAGCAATAATTGAGAATAAAACTTGAATTTCTAAATACATAGAAGCAGAAACAATATATAGACATATGCAGGCAATAAGAAAGTTTTATATTGCTTGGTCACTCTTATTTGCTGGGTGGGATGTCAACAAAAGTAATGAAACATCAGGTTTGAAAAATCAGTTTTCTTATCTGATATGGTACAAAAATACTTGCCACAGGATACAGAAATGATATTTTATATAAAAACAGTGATAAAGACTGAGTTTCCACTGACTTGCCCCTGAAACAGATACTTGTAAAAACGTTTCTCAACATATTTATTGTTGTTTGAATAAAACATGTTTAAAAAATAAATGTACTTTATATATTATCAAGTTAATAAGGTTAGTTAACCTCCTAAGTCAATAAGGGTTTGTTTGTTTTTTGTTTTTTTTTTTAACTGATAAGAGGGTGTGTAAGATGAAACTCCTCTGGTTATTAATTGCACCGCAATGTGGTTTTCCCAACAGGGTGTCTCTTCTAAGTAGCACTCTACTATCTGCAAGCCCTAGGCAATAAATTCTGAAGATGGATGTAATAGCAGCTTGCAAACAGGACTTTTCAAACTGAGAGATGTTATTATTCTTTCCAGTATTCTGGTATTTGTGTAGCAAGGCTATGTATCTATCATGCCTTAATTCCTAGGTAATTATACCTTAGATCTGATGCTTGAAATCATAATGAACCAAAAACCCAAGTTCCTGATAAAATTCGAGACCAAACTGTGGTGCTAACAAGTAGCACTATGGTTTTAAACTATGACTGCCTATTATAATCAGCTGAGGTTTAAAGATAAGTAAATAAAGAGCTTGAGTTCCATTCCAGAGGAATTTAATTGTGATTTAGGAAGTCATGCTAAGGCTTCAGCAATTTTTAAAACCTTACCAGTTGATTTTATTGCACAAGAAGGGTGTAGATTTTTCTGATAAATACTAAATATTGATGCCTGAACATATTAGAGGAAACAATTGGGAGCAGGCAGGTGGGTCTAAAACCCAATTATCATTAAAACACCTGGGAGCAATAATCAGCTGACAGCTATGATTGGCAGCCCAGGAAACATATATGGTTTACGGTGCCCTACTGAAGGATAAAATCTGAAGAGAGTAATGGTGGTCAGTCATTTGTTGTGGTAAACTTTTTAAAAATGATTTTGCACTTCTACACAAAGTGATATTTGTAGCATGAAGAATTTTGCAAGTAGTGGTTCTCATCTGCATAAAAATCACCTCTTACATAAGCTATAAAAGAGGTCTTATGCCTTATGCCGGGAGCCGCACCAGCCTCTCTGGATGGCAGTCACAGCAAGGATATGGTAGTGTTTACACAGCGCCTGTCATGAGAAATGAAAACTGGTATCTCCTTCTGCTACCACTGGCTCATGTTGGAAATGAGGCTGCTGGTATTGACCAGGCCTCACATTATTCCATATCAGACCAATATTCCAAACACAGATACCTCATAAGGAAAAGCATATCCCTGCCTTTACAAAAGAGATTTTAGATGAAAACTCTGTGAATGATAGTAAAAAGCCTCTTCCTATGGGCCTTGCATATCAAAGACAATTGAGTCTGGCCCTGAGACTAAGAGCCTAATTTAGAGTTAAGGGCAAATATCCACCCTCACCCATTTGTTTCTGCTTAGAACATTTTCTGGCCTTGTATATGCTGACTACTCCCTGTGAAGGAACCTATTGAGGAACTTCTTCCTTTTGTGATTATGAGAGCAAAGGTATCTCCTGAAAGACCTGTTTTTGACGCCTGCTCACAGAGAAGTAACTTTACCCCCTTATGCTAAAACCATTGTCTTGTATGCTAAAGATGCCTCCTTTCCCCATATGATAAGTATCTAAATCCCCTACCTCAATCGCTATTGATAAAGGTTATTATGAGTCTTCTACAAATTTATGTTCTGGGAAATTCTTACATATCAAAGAAGTTTGTGGTCAGAAATCATTGTCTAAGGCAAATGCCACTTCTGTGCCATCTCAAAAACACTGAAAATAAAGTTGAGCCCCAGTCAGAGCAGAGATGCCTGCTGATGCCTGGTGATCAGAAAGAATCTCCAGGGCTCTCTCACTCTCTCGCCGACACCGTCCATCCTTCAGGGACCCCTGGACCTGCCGGAGCCGGCCTCTAGCAGTCTTACACTAGGAGTTCTTTCAAGTTGTTTTTTGGTAGGACTCCTGAATATGCTTTTTAAATCCTATTTATTCTGATGCAGTTGGTCCATAGTTTGCATTTAGTTAAATACTGGGCCAAGGGATGAAGATGTCCTGGACAGAATAAATTGTGTGGTCTAAAAAGGAAATGTGACACAGAGAAGAAAGGAAATAAGAAACTCTGTCATTTGATCATGTCACGTCTTTTCATAGGGGGAAGAAAAACAATTGTCTTTATTACAGAAAAATAAGGAGGGCTCACAGGCAATGTCAGCTCTAATCAGTAAGAAAATAAACAAGATTACATCTAACATCAGCTACAACACTAACATTCTATGATTCAGTTATTGTTGGGTGATGTGTAAGATTAGCCATATATTTGGAAAAATGTTTCCTGTTTGTTTATATGTGAGTAATAAGGGAGTGTGGGGCAAGCTAAGGGCAAAATAGAGGCTGGCACCCACCCCCTCGCCCCCTTCCCCCCACCCAGTGGAATACATGTGATATTCCTTGGACACTCCTGCCTACCCAAGAACAAAGGAAAACGGTTTAAGTGCTTGCCATGGTAATGTGGGAAACTAAGGAAAATGAAAAATCATTTTCCCTTACTGCCTCCAGCCCACTTACAAGTCCTTGAAACCAGCAGAGTGACCTCCCTTTAGGAGCTCAGCTGCCTCCATGATGACATTTTGCTAGGGGCAAAAGAGAACCTTAGCTTAACATTATCCCAACCTTGAGAATCCTGTAAGTCTACTTCCTTTATCTCAACTGCTCCAAGATATATGCTGGTGATCATATTCCAAGCTTTTGTAAGGCCTCCTGATATACATATGAAGGGTCTCATGACTGAGGTTTTATTAAATGGTAATAAGTGGCATTTCCCTAGCAATAACTAGCTGCTCAAGGTCCTGGAAACCTTGCTTCCAGAATACCTTAGAGTCTTACTCTATCCCTGAACCCCTCCAACCTGAGGGTATATAATGAGTTACCCCTCGGAACCCCAGTGCACCTCTTCCTACCCATGGGTTCTGTCCCCATGCTTTAATAAAATCACCTTTTTTGCACCAAAGATGTCTTTAAGAATTCTTTAATGGCCGTCAGCTCCAGACCCCACATACCCCCCATCACCCCAAAACTTCATAAGTGAGGACCAATTGATTCTCACTCCACCTAATTTAATTCTTTATTCAAGTGAGTATTTGTTTTGTCTAGTTTCTATGTTGCTAGTGGTCGAAAGTGATTGCAATTGGAATCATTTTGGGGAATCTTTCTAACAACACCCGTATTTGGATCTCATGTCTAGGGATATACCAGGGTGGAGCTTGGGCATTGAAAAGGTTTTAAAGTTCTTCCAATGATTATTAATGTGCAGCAGGTTGAAAATGACTGTCTTAGGTTAAAGTTGGCTTATTAAGATTATCATTCAACTAACTGAGAATTACATGTTAAGCATTACTTTATAAGACCTGAACTACTAAATTAGTCTCAGCTTTATAATATTGTCCAATCACTGTAATATGAATAAACTGAATCTTTCTTAGAGGAAAAAAAAATAGAGTAATTTAAATCGTTTCAGAATTACAGTTGGAATTTTGTACATTTTACCCTACTTCCCTATTTTTTCTTCTCTGCCCAGCCTAATAAGTCTACCTGAAGCCAATACCAGAGCATATGTTTGTTTCATTTTTCAACAGAAATATTTATACTGACCTACCTAGCACTTCTTTATAGGAAGTTTATAATAAAATATTTCAAAGGCATTCACAGATCTGTAGTTATGTGTCAGTGATAAATAATAATTACCCTTTGTGTTTGACTCCCTCCTCATTGATCATAATGCAGGTCTATTTGACCTCAAAACCTATTCATTTGCCAAATATTTTAATAAAAGGCATTTCTAAGGAAGCATAACTGCACGTAATCATGCTACTTCATTTTATACCTGTGGCCATAAAAAATATTTTGCTCCTGAAAAATGACAGAAATAGTATGATTAATCCAAATAGGTAATATATTTTTTGTTTTTGTGATATTTTAAACATAAAAAACTAGAGTTTATTTTAAATTTAGTCACTTTATAAAGATCTTTGCTGTGACTCTAGACTCTAATATGAGATGGGTACCATAATATATATATATACATATATATATGTAATTAGTTTGAGGTTATGAACTATTTTCCTACAGTTTGAAGATTGGCATTGTTTCTTCAAATCATGCTATGAGCTATTACAAACATAAAAAAAAATCAAAGTAAAATGCAAGTACAATCCCAATAAAAACTCCAAAGTGTCTATCCATTAATAAGTTTATCCATTAGTAATAAAGGCTCAAAATGGACAAAATTCTAAATATAAAACTGCAGAGTAAATGGCAAGTTTTAGTTATTAAAAGGGTGAGTTTTACATTTATATCCTTTCTCAACTAAAATATTTTAAATTATATGGAACATGCATGTAAGACAGAGTAGTAAACTACATTATAAACTTGTAACACAGCTGGAAATATGTTACTTTGTATGTGTGTCATAAGAAATAGGTTGGTTATGGGGCACCTGGGTGGCTCAGTCGGTTAAGTTTCCGACTTCGGCTCACGTCATGATCTCATGATTCGTGGGTTGGAGCCCTGCATCAGTCTCTGTGCTGACAGCTAGCTCAGAGCCTGGAGCCTGTTTCGGATTCTGTGTGTGTCTCTCTCTCTGACCCTTTCCTGCTCACTCTGTCTCTCCCTCTCAGAAATAAATAAAAATAAAAAGAAATAGGTTGGATATGATAGTGTTATACCCAGATCGCAGTATCCTCACCGACCAGAGACCACCAGGGAGACCGAGTCACGCATGCAAAGGCAAAGGGCTTTATTACGGGCTTAAGCTCGGGCTCACAGACTTCACCAGCGTATGGGTCCATGCTGAGAGCCTCGAACAAAGGCAGGGTAGGGTTTTTATGGGGTTTGAGATGCGGGAAGTTACAGAAGTTGTGACATGGGAACAGTGATCCAATCATAATTATTCAACATCATTGACAGCGGGTTTGACCATACACATTGTCTAGAGTATTCGTTACTTTTGGTGGGATCCAATTACAACATTTGGAGTACCTTTAAATTCAACCAATCACAGAGCGAGCCTAGGGTCTTGTTCCGTGACTAACAGGTTAACTTTAACATTAGGTAACAGGGTCCTATCTATAGTTTCTATCTCCAGGCCTCTCCCTTAGTAATATGGAGGGTGGTCGCTGGACTTTCCTGATTGGGTGTTGCAAGGGTGGTTTCTCCTGCCTTGGGCAATGTGTAACTGCCTGACAGTTTTGGGAAAGCTGAAACTCAGGCCTTCTAGTTCAGAGGGGAAACTTAAAGCCTGTCATGGAGTCAGTTTGGTTTAGACGTTTAGACTTGTGACCTTACAATGGCATAAACCACCTAAGGTAATATAATAGCAATACCCCTGTTTACTCAGTGAAAAAAAATGTGTAACACTGTCAGAAAAAGTCTTTAAAAGTGTATATTTTAATAAGAAATACATTTAAAAAGGATGACAATATTGAGAACCAAAGAAATCAGAAATTTAAGTCATATTTTTCCCCAAAATTTTTTAGAAAAATCTTCAAAGTTTGTTTAGAGCAAACACTACTCATGAACAGCACATATTTACTTCACACAGTTACTTTCTTCCTAATCAAACATCTTTGATAAATATCTAGGTATCCTAAAGCATACAGATAAACCATAGTTTAGATGAAACTAGATAAAATATTGGTATTGTTTTAAAGACAAACTCAAGTTTTTGAGTGTCCAAACAAGCAAAATAAAAATAAAATGCCACAGTACAAATTATAATTAAATCAAAATAAATATTTGTGTAAAAGAAAGCAAGAAATAATACATTAAGCCAGAGCTCCTTAATAGCATGTCACACATATTTAGGTAATATATCATTTAAGGAAATAATTTAATTTAAAAATAAGAAAAGAGTAAAAGTATATTCTTTAAAATATTCAATTTTAATATCATTCATTTAAATAAAAACACTATTTTAATAACTTGTGAAATGTTGCAAATATTATACTTTTATTTTTATAAAGCCACACAATACAATTCAATGAAGCCAATAAATGCAGTTTTTGTTTTTTCTCTCCTTTTGATTCCAGACATATTCCCTAAAATACCAACTTTTGGTTTTTGATAGTCTCCACAATAAAAAAGCTTTAAAAGTAATGTATAATGTTGAGGCATTGAGTGCAAGAAACTGGGAAAAGGAAAGAAAGGAGAGCAAGTCTGAACTTTTTTGCTCTCTTTTACATGACTTTCTAGCTGCCTCGCACGTTGCTGACACAGATACCTCCCCACTTACATCTCTTTCATTAGCTGTGAAAAATGACTAAGTTGGAAAAAAAGAAAAGTTCTACAGGACGCAGTTGTGGTAGCTTTTCCAACGTTGGACCATCCTACCAACTGGTCTTGGCAGTGCTCACAGGAGAATCATTAGGAAAGTCCAGCTGGCTAATTGATCATGGTATTTCTAGAAGTGAAGTAGATAGCCCAATAAATTCTTACTTGATCTGTATGAGCAGAAAAGTTTTAGGTCTGGGCCAAGTAAACAAAAGTGTAACAAGAATCACAAAAACAGAAAGTCAAAATCATTCAATCAGTTCAAAGATTTGAGTCAATATATAGACCCAGAAGCTTTTGCCTGAAGGGGAAGCTGGGTCTCCTTAAGAAAGGGCACCAGTACACTACAAATAATTTATATTGTTAATCACTCTCCTAACTTTCCCTAAAGGTACTTATGACTTTCTACTGGGGTATCAGTACATTGGGAAAAAAAAAAAATAATCAGGCTTTTCAGTGACTACTGGACACTGGTTCTGAACTGACACTAATTCTAGGAGACCCAAAACATCACTGTGGTCTACCAGTTAAAGTAGGTACTTATGGAGGTCAGGTGATCAATGTAGTTATAGATCAGGTCCATCTCATACTGGGCCCAGTGCTTCCACAATTCTATTCTGTGGTTATTTACACTGTTTCAGAATGCATAATTAGAATACATGTACTCAGCAGCTGGCAGACCGAGTTCCCTGACCTGTGTAGTCAGAGCTATTATGGAAGAAAAGGCTAAGTGGAAGTCATTAGGACACTCTCTATCTAGAAATTAGTAAATGAGAGTGATACCATGTTCCTGGAGGGATTGCAGAGATTAGTGACACGAGAAAGGAGTTTGAAGTTTGCAGGGGTGGAGATTTCTACCACATCCCCATTTGACTTGTCTATTTGGTTTGTGCAGAAGACAGATGGATCTTAGAGAATTACAGTGGATTATCATAGACCAAACCAGGTGGTAATTGCAATTGCAGCAGCTATGACAGATGTGGTTTAATTGTTTGAGCAAATTAACCCACCCCTGATTACCTGGTATATAGCTTTTGAGCTGGTAATGCCTTTTTCTCCATCCCTGTCAATAAGGTCCACCAGACACAGTTTGTTTTCAGGTGGCAAGGCCAACAAAACACCTTTACTGTCCTATCTCAGGAATATATCAACTCTACTGCTATATGTCATAATTTAGTTTGCAGAGATCTTGATTACTTTTCCTTTACATAAGATATCACATTGGTCCAGGGGCGCCTGGGTGGCTTAGTCGGTTAAGCGTCCGACTTTCGCTTGGGTCATGATCTCGCAGTTTGTGGGTTCCAGCCCCGGGTCGGGGTCTGTGCTGACTGCCAGCTCAGAGCCTGGAGCCTGTTTCAGTCTGTGACTCCCTCTCTCTCTCTGACCCTCCCCTGCTCACGCTGTCTCTCTCTCTCTCCTAGAAATAAATAAAACATTAAAAAAAGAAGAAGAAAAAAAAGATATCACATTGATCCATTTCAGTGATGATATTGTACTGACTGGTCCTAGTGAGCAAGAAGTAGTAACTACTTAGACTTATCGGTAAGACATTTGAGAGCTGGAGTGTAAGAAATATATATATATATTTTTTTTTAAATCAAGGAGCCGCCTATCTCAGTGAAATTTCTAGGGATCCAGTGGTATGGGGCATACTGCAAAACCCCTTCTAATGTAAAGGGTAAGTTGTTGCATCTGGCCCCTCCCACAACTAAAAAAGAGGTGCAGAGCCTCATGAGTATCTGGATTTTACATACAATATATTCCTTCATTGAGACAACATTCTTCAATGGCCATTAAACCATGCACCACTAAGTTACTATGTGATCTAAGGTGCCCATTACAAGCTAGGTGTTATTTGATCCACCAAGCCATAATTTGGATATGCACAGCCAAACTCCATCATAAATTGAGGTGGAATGTAAGTGATTGAATCCAAACAGTACCTCAGAGCATAAATAGAATTATGTGAAGAAGTAGCTCAAATGCCCATTTTCCCACTCCTGCCACACTTCCTTTTATCTCCCAGGCTGCATCTGTGGTTTCACAAGGAGTCCTGTCTGAGGAAGGGAGGACTCAGGACTGGTTTACAGATAATTCTGTACAACATGCAGGCACCAGTCAAAAGTAGACAGCTGCAGCACCACATTCCTTTTCTGAGATAAAGTAAATCCTCCCAATAGGCAGAACTGCAGGCAGTGTACCTGGTTGTTCACTTTGCTTGGAAAGAGAAATAGCCATACATGTGATTATGTATCAATTTAAGAGCTATGGTAAATGGTTTGGCTGGATGCTCAGGGACTTAGAATGAACATGATTAGGATATTGGTTATAAGGAAACTCATGAAAGAACTATGTGGTCATGCCTCTATGTAAGGGAAAAATGAAGAATTTGTTTTATATGTGAATGCTTAGCTAAGTGTCACCTCAGTAGAGGAGGAATTTTAATTGAGTGGAAAAGATGACCTATTCTGTGGATATCAGTCAGTTCATGAATAAAGTTGTCATGGTAGCAGGGAGAGAAGTTATGCATGGGCTCAGCAGTATGAACTTCCACTCACCAAGGTCATTGTAGCTGTGACCAGTGCTGAGTGCCCACTTTGCTAGCAGTAAAGACCAACATTGAATCCCCAGTAAGGCACCATTCTCTAGGGTCATCAGCCAGCTACCTTATTGACAGACTCATTATATTGACTCCTTCCATCATGGAAGTGGCAGGGTTTTTTTCTTACTGGAATAGAGACTTACTCTGGATATGGACTTGCCTTTCCTGAATGCAATGCTTCTGCCAAAATTAACATCCGTGGACTTACAGAATGCACTGTCCATTGTCACGGTATTCCACACAGAATTGCTCCTCATTTAGGAACTCAATACACACAAAAGAGGTGTGGTAGTTGGCCTTTATCTTGGAATCCACTGGTCTTACCATGTTCACCACCATCCTGAAGCAGCTGGCTTGAACCATTGGAAAAGTCTTTTGAAGACTAGTTACAACAGCAGGTAGACAACAATACCTTGCAAGGTTGGCACAGTGTTCTCCAGAAGAGTATGTGTATTCTGAGTCAGCATCAAATACATGGTATTATTTCTTCCATAGCCAGGTTTCACAGGTTCACTAGCAAAATTTTTGCTTTCTATTTTGGTGGCCATACACTTTCTGGCCGTAAAGATTTCAAAGGAAGGAACACTTCCAACAGGAGACTTAACAGTGACTCCACTGAACTGAAAGTTAGGACTGGTGCCCAGCCACTTAAAGAGAGTTGCTGTGTTTACTGGGGTGATTTATCCTGACTACCAAAGGGAAACTGGACTTCTACTCTACAATAGACCTGAGGAATAATATGACTAGAGTACTGGAGATCCCTTAGGCTGTCTTAGTCCTACTATAGTCTGTGAATGAGGTTAATGAAAATTATAACAACCCAGTCAAGGTGGAACTACAAATGATCCAGGCTTGTCAAGAATTAAGGTTTGGGTCACCCCAATAGGGAAGAACCATGAACAGCTGACATACTTTCTAAAGGCAAAGAAGAGATGGAATGGGTACTGGCAGAATGTTGTTACAAATACTAGCTATAACCACATAATCAGTTATAGAAATGAGGACTAATTATCATGAGTCTTTCTCCCATTTTGTTCTGAGTATATGTAAATAGATATAAAATATTTTTTTCTTCCTCTTATCCCCTTATCTTATAACATAAGATGTATTGAATTTTATGTCACAGTATTTGAGTGTTATTAATACTGCATCATAGTATTTAAATTATGGGATATCAAAGAGAAGAGTAAGTAGCACCCAGACTTTTCCTTCTCTTCTAGAGAAGTTTTAGTGTATTTCAGTTGTATGCAGAACAGTTGTATTATGTGAGGTGAAACTATGACATTATTATTGCCATTATTTATAGATTATAGTTTAAGGAAATGTGCTGGATTGACAAGATGTAGACGTGTGATGGTTAATTTTATATATAAACTTGAGGGGCCATAGGATCCCCAGGTATCTGACTAAACATTATGTCTTAGTGTGCTTGTGAAAATATTTACTAAAGAGATTAAAATTTGAACTGGCAGCCGGAATAAAGTAGATTATCCTCCACAGTGTAGATTCACCTCCCCATTCCAACTCATTGAGGGCCTGAATAGAAAAAAAAAAAAAAATGGTGGAGGAAGAGAGAATTTGCTCTCTATCTTCTTCCCTACCTGCCTCCATCCTCTCCTGTCTCTGTGTCTCCTTGTCTTTCTCTGACTCTCTTCGCTAGAACATCAGTCTTATCCTGCCGTCTCTGCTTCTGCTTCTCAGACCTTCAGACTTGGACTGGAATTTATACCATTGGCTCCTGGTTCTCAGGTCTTTGAACTGTAGTACCTGCTTCCTGGACCCCCAGACTGTAGAAGGCAGGTCAAATTGTGGGACTTTGCAGCCTCCATAGTCATATGTGCACATCCCTTATAATAAATCTCATTTTAGATATAGAGCCTATTAGTCTCTTTTTCTGGAGAACTCTAATACAAATGTGTAACCATTCTTAATGCTTTGATCTTTGATCCTTTGCATTATTTTTCTTATTAGGCAGAACAATCCTAGCATCCTCTTCCCACTAGCTCTTGGCTTGAAGGAGCCCCTGCATCATGCTACTGTAATCATGCTGCTTGCCTTAGAGCTAAAAATGCTCTGACTCTCACTGACAGATGGGTGAAAGAGATATGCTCTTATTTTGTATTTTCTCCTAATGTGGTGTCAAAGTAGCTATCTGACTCTCCCTCTTGTGTTTTTTTTAAATTGTTTGTTTATTTGATTTTTATAAACAAAGGTGAAATATTTCTGGACATTTTCTTTATAGTGTGTTTTCATGAAGAGAATTCTGAAAATATATACACATATACTTATGAAATTTTCTAGGGAAATAAAATTTAAAAATCGGGTAAATTTACTGCCCCTCATTACAGAGAGTTTGCTACTGGACTGCAACTTGATGTCCCTTACAATGCTGGGATGCATACCCAATAGAACTATTATAAATGATATAACTATTTAAAATAGTGGTCTTTGAACACAGACATTGTTATGAATAGAGAAGAAGTCAGGGGACAATTTTAGATGTGTGGGAGCACAGAAGACTGAGGAAAGTGTTAGTCATGAGTGCCGTCAAGACTTACTTTTAACCAGGAGACTGATGTCATTTATTTTTCTCATTTGTGTTTCAGTCTTCTACTGAACCAAGGAGGTTTTTATGACCTTCTCAAAACTAGTTTCTTTCATAAATCCAAATCTTATTTCAAAGTTTCACTTTATTACTTCATTTCCTTTCCTTTTTCTGGTAAGTGAACCAAATCCACAGAACTGCTAATGGAACTTTCTGAGGTCTTACGTGAAGTATGATGAATTTAGTTCAACTCCTGTTACAATAAAAGAAAAATCTGAAAAAAAGTGGTTTATGGATAAAATAAAAACTAGCCCTCCCAAAAATATAGTATAGATGCAAACATAATTTAAGAATCAAAATAATTATCTTATCTCAGTAGTGTTGGATAGGTAACATTTCACCAAATTCCTATATCTGGACAGTGAAGGCAGGAGTTTAGGAAATAATGCCCGTTATTTGAAGTATATAATCAAACTCAATAAAGCATTGAGGTATAAATGGGTTTTACTGAAAACAGTATTTAAATAATTAAAGTGGTTGACAGGCTGGTAGATGTGTTCTCTCTCTCTTATTCTTATGAAGTTAGCATACAAGAAATTCTGTCACTAGGATATATGTTTTGGGCTTTATTCAATAAATCAAGGTGATTTTTCTTGATTAAAGAATGGAAGAAGAAGAGGAAGAGTCAGGGACATTGTTAATTTTTCAAACCAGAATCTGTATACAAGATCAGAATCCCTTGGAGGTCTTTCTTGTTAGACTACAGATTGTTGGGTCAACCACCAAAGTTTCTGATTTAGTAGTTTTTGGATGAGGCCAGATACTCTGAATATCAAACAATGTTCCAGGAAGTGATGATCTGGAGATAACATTTTGAGAACCAATGCAAAGAGTGTCATGGAAAATGAGTGGAAATTTTCAAGAAGATAAGATAGTCCAGATGTCAAATAAATAATTGACTATTCAAGAATAGAAACTACTGAGAACTTAGAAATTAGTTTCCTATTCTAGCATATTCTATTTGTTTAGTTATCCTACAAATGAGTTAGAATTTATAAAATTCAATTAATGACATAAAAACATTAAAATAAGTTGCAATCATATGTGTATGGCTACAAAATCAATGCAGTAAATATACATTGAACAATTGATGGCAAAGTAGGCTTTGAAAGGAAAGGTAAGGGTTTTTAGTGTCTTTTATTTTGGGTCTCCCAAGATAATGAACAAAATGATCATTTTTTTCCCATGTTAGATAATATGGAGAAAATGTTATATTCCTACTTCCTGTACTGGTAGGAATTTGATTATAAGAGAGATGAGCTTGGTAGGACTTGCCAGAAGCTGCGGGTTAGCTCCCCAGACTTTATGCAGAGAACCTGACTATAAAGAGCAAGAAGGAGGAAAAAAGAGTAAGAAACTTACAAAACTCAACACTCAAATAACAATCCAGTTAAAAAATGGACATTTTTCAAAAGAAGACATCCCAATGGCTAAGAGACACATGAAAAGATGTTTAGCATCACTCATCATCAGGGAAATACAAATCAAACCATGATAAAGTATCACCTGACACTGGTCACAGTGGCTAAAATTAACAACACAGGAAACAATAGATGTTGGTGAGGATTCAGAGAAAGGGGAACCTCTGCTTACACTGTTGGTGAAATTGTAAACTGGTGCAACCACTCTGAAAAACAGTATGGAGTTTCCTCAAAAAGTTAAAACTAGAATTATCCTAGGATCCAAAAAAAAATGTGCTACTAGGCATTTACCCAAATGATTTGAAGGGATTCATGTGCCCTGACACAGCACTATCAGCAATAGCCAAATTCTGGAAAAAGCCCAAAGGTCCATCAGCTGACAAATGGATAAAGAAGTTGTATATATATGGTGAAATATTACTCAGCCATAAAAAAAAGAATGAACTCTTGCCATTTATCATGACAGAGATTGAGCTAGAATATTTATGCTAAGTGAAATAAGTCAGTGAATGACCAATATCTTATGATTAAACTCTTAAGTGGAATTTAAGAAACAAAATAGATGAACGTAGGGGAAAAAGACGCAAAACAGGAAATAGACTCTTAATTATAGAGAACAAACTGAGAGTTACTGGAGGGGAGTTGGGGGAGGGAATAAATAGCTGATGGGTATTAAGAAGGGCACTTGTCATGAATACTGGGTATTACATATAAGTGATGAATCACTAAATTCTCTTCCTGAAAGTAGTACTCTGTATGTTAACTAACTGGAATTTAAATAGAAGAGACTGAAGAGAATTGTGAGGAGTGACCTAGGGGCCTGGGGCCAAAAAAGAGTCACATATACTGGAGAGCTACCAGTGAAATTCTATGGGGATATTATTGGACTTCTCTCTCTTACCTCATTACATAGCAGATACAACTGGGCTTCTCGTGGAAGCCAATGAAAAAGCTAACCTGTGTGTGTAGATTTTAGCACAGGTTCGAGAGCACTTGCAGCTAATTTATACTGATGTGCTAATTCAATAATTATAATAACCTCCTTGTTCTAATTTTCATGTGATAATTTAAACATAAAATTGAACACCTCACAGTGATTAAAAAGTTTAATCTTCACTATTTGAGCATTTTCTATGAAAAATAAAATTTCTAGTGTCTTCAGAAAAATCAGGATATTTTCATTGAAGAGAACCTAATGGAAAGCTCTGATTGAAAAAAAAAAAAAGATTTCTTTATGTTGTATTCAGATCCATCTCCTCCTAACTTCAAACTACTGGCTTTGATCTGTTAGTTCTTCCTTCTGAGTTAGCATACATAAATGTAAATCACTTCTCTCTGATTTTCTTATAGATATTTTAGATATTTTTGTTTGTGGTTTTGTTTCAATTTCATCTAGTGTTTTAGCACATAGTGTTCAGTAATTCTTTGTGAAGGTAGGCTCCTGCTTCATGTGATGAAGGTACTCATCTAAGATCACTGAAGTTTGTCACTGTTTCTTTTCTTACACTGTGGTAAGGGGAACTGGATGTATTTCAGACAATGCTGGATTATAGTCAACACTTTTAGGGATTTTTGCCTTACCATTCCTTCTTTTAGAAACAGAGTTTTCTTGGGGGCATCTCCCTTCCCCCAGTATCTTTATATACGGTTTAGGGGTACTTGCAACCATCTCTGATCATACAGTAGCTTATCTGACCCTGTCATAACAAACAGAGCATCACATCATCTGGTAATAGTGACTGGTCCAGGATAGGCAGTTGATCTAGGCAGATCAAATGCAACTTAATCCTGGGGCTCTTTGGAAATATTGAGAGGAGAGGTCTCTCTTCCCATGAACTTGGAGCTGTGTTGATTTAAGTCTGAGTTGCTGGGGGGAAACCATGTGGAGAAAGTCTGCCTGCAAATGAAACCAACACAAAGGAAAGCAGAGTCAAAAGAGACTAGTTAACAATGACATCCTTTGAGTTTTTGAAGCTCAAGAGGGCATGAAGGCAGCTCAGCTGTAGGAAATCATATTCTCTGTTTTTACCTAAGCCAGTTTTGGATGAATATTTTTAGTCCTAATTTAAACAAGAGTTAGTGGAATCACCATAGGGTAATGAATGCTGGAGGCATAAAGCTGGAGTCCTGTTTCTAATTCTAAAATTTTCAGAATGGTAAACTTCCAGTGGAGTTCATTAATAATTGCATTCTTATAGACTGCTTGTTACTTATTGTAGGCAGTGTAGCAATAACACAGTCCCCTTACCTTGCAGCATATTTGAAACGCAAAATCTCAGCCTGACCTTTCCCTATACCTACTGAATCGGAATCTGCATTTTTAACACTACTCCACAAATTTGTATGCCTGTTACCATTATTTGAGAATCATTGTTGTATATCTTTCCTGGCATGCTTCTGCTTTGGGGCCTTCACACTGACTATTGTTCCTACTTGTAGTATGTGTTTTGGCTTCTCTCTTTTGTGATATCCCCCAAACATCTAATACAAGTGCCTGATCCATAGTGCTTAATAAATATTTGTTGGACAAATTGATCAAATTATCATACCTATAAGAGCCACCAAGATCAATACCCACTTACCTCTTAGATATAACCTATATTACTCTCCCTCATCTTTTCATTCTGGTTTAGATATACTGTTTTCTTTTTTCTTCTTTAAACATACCAAACTAGTCCTGTTCAGGGACTTTCCACTTGATTTTTCTTTACTCCTGCACATTCTTTTAAAAATTTTTTAATGTTTATTTATTTTTTAATGTTTTATTTATTTCTAGGAGAGAGAGAGACAGCGTGAGCAGGGGAGGGTCAGAGAGAGAGGGAGTCACAGACTGAAACAGGCTCCAGGCTCTGAGCTGGCAGTCAGCACAGAGCCCCACGCGGGGCTCGAACCCACGAACCGCGGGATCATGACCTAAGCGAAAGTCGGACGCTTAACCGACTAAGCCACCCAGGCGCCCCTAATGTTTATTTGTTTTTGAGAGAGAGAGAGCATGAGTAGGAGAGGGGCAAAGAAAGAGGGAGACACAGAATCTGAAGCAGGCTCCAGGCTACTGTTTTGCTAACAGCTATATTGAGATATAATTCAGATACCATAATATTCATCCTTTTAAATTGAAAATATCAACGTTGTCTTTAGTATATTCACAGAACTGTTCAGTGATCACCAACAATTTTAAAACATTTTCATTACTCCTAAAAAACACCTGTACTCATTAGCAGTTCCTCCCTATTTTCCCCTTTCCCCAGCCCCTGGCAAACTAATTTTTTTATTTTGATTTGCCTTTTATGAATATTTATTTAAATAACAATACGATATGTGGACTTTTGTGATTGTATTCTTTTATTTAACATAACATTTTTAAGGTTCATCCATGTCGTAGTGTATATCAGTACCTCATGTTTTTATGGCTAAATTTTATTCCATTGTATGGATATTCCACATTTTGTTTATCCATTCATCAGTTGGTGGACATATGGGATGTTTTCACTTTTTCAATATTAAGACTAAAACTACTTTGAACAGTCTCGTACAAGTTTTTGTGTGAAGATACATTTTCAGTTCTTCGGGGTATATATCTAGGAGTAGAATTGCTGGGTCATGTGGTAAGTGTTCGTTTAACAGTTTGAGAAGCCACCGGACTGTTTTCCAAAGTCTTCAAGTAAGGTGTAAGGGTTACTATTTCTCCCCATCATCACTAGCACTTATTATTCTGACTTTTTAATTTTAGCCTTTTTAGTATGTGTGAGATGGTTTCTGATCATAGTTTTCATCTATATTTCCCTAATGACTAGTGTTGCAGTTATTGACCATTTGTATATCTCCATTTCCTTGGAGATGTGTCTATGTAAATATTTGACAATTTTTTAATTGGGTTATTTGTCTTTGCATTATTGAGTTTGGGTTATTTATATATTCTAATCAGATACATGATTTGAAAATATTTTATGTCATTATGTGCAGTCTTGATACACATAACATTCTTGATGATGTCCTTTGAAACAAAATTTTTTACTCATTCTTTTGCCACTAGTACTTTTAGTGTCATATATAAAAATCATTGTTTAGTCCAAGGTATGAAGTTCTACCCTTTTGGTTTCTTCTAATAATTGTATAGTTTTAGTTCTATCATTTAAGTCTATGATCCATTTTAAGTTCATATTTCTGTATCATATAAATTAGGGATCCAACTTCATTTTGTTGCATGTGAACTCAATTGTGCCAGATTAATTTGTTGAGAAGACTAATCTTTTTTATTTTATTTTTAAAATTTTCTCAATGTTTATTTTTGAGAGAGAGAGAGAGAGCACGGGCAGGGGATGAACAGGGAGAGGGAGACACAGAATCTGAAACAGGCTCCAGGCTCCAAGTTGTCAGCACAGAGCCCGATGCAGAGCTCAAACTCAGGAACAGAGCTTATGACCTGAGCCAAAGTTGGATGCTTAAGTGACTGAGCCACCCAGGCACCCTGAAACTAATCTTTTTAAAATTTATTTATTGTGAGAGAGAGTGTGCACACAAGCTGGGGAGGGGCAGAGAGAGAGAGAGAGAGAGAATCTTAAGCAGTCTCCAAGCTGTTAGTGCAGAGCCCTACACGGGGCTCAATCTCATGAACCATGAGATGATGACCCGAGATGAAATCAAGAGTTGGATGCTTTAACTGACTGAGCCACCTAGGCACCCCAGAGAAAAATAATCTTTTCTTACTGATTTATCTTATCCTATTCAAAATTCGATTGACCACAATGTAAAGACTTATTTTTGGACTCTCAATTCTATTCCATTGGTCTAAATGTTACTCCTTTTGCCATATTATCTTGATTATTTTTGCTTTGTAATATTTTTGAAATTGAAATATATGAGTGCCCCAACTTTATCCCATTTTTCAAGATTGTTTTTGCTGTTCTGGGTCCCTTGCATTTGCATATGCATCAATTTGTCAGTTTACACACACACACACACACAAATATATCTGGAATTTTGATAGAGACTGTGTTGAATCTGTAGATCAATTTTGGGATTTGGCCATTTAACGTTATTAAATATTCCAATCTATGGACATAGGATTTCTTTTCATTTACTTAGACTTTCCTTAATTCTCATAATTTTGGAAGATTTCTGTGTATAGATCTTGGGCTTCTCTTCTTAATATATTGTTATGTATATATTTTTTCTTTCTGATGGTATTATAAATTGGATTGTTTTCTTAATATCATTTCTTGATTGTTCATTGCTGATATGTAAAAATACAATTGATAGTTGTGTATGGATCTTGTCTCTTTAAACTTCGATCAACTGATTTATTAGTTATGATAGTTTAGTGGGTGTATAGTGGTTTGAGAACATACTTTGCAGTTATTTTTATTGAGGATTCTTTTTATGTGATAGATCACTTTCTTTTTCTGTTTTTAATAGTCTTTGTCTTGAGCTTCAAACAGTTTTACTCTGATGCATTCAAGAGTATTTCTCTGAGTTTTTCCTACATGGAGTTTATTGAATTTGTTGGATGTGTTGATTAATGTTATTCATTAGAATTGGAAATTTTTCAGCTATTTTTTTCTTCAAATATCCTTTCTGCCTGCCCTCCTTTTGGGGACTCCCAATGTGTACATGATGGTACACTTTATTATGTCTCATATTTCTCAAAGGCTCTGTTTATTTTTCTTGTTTTTTTTTTAGGAGGAAGAGGGTGTTGGGTATGGTTATTCAGTCTGAGTAATGGCAATTGACCTTTCTTCAGATTCACTGATTCTTTCTTCAGTCAGCTGATATCTGTTCTTGAAATTCTTTTTTAAAAAGTTTAATGTTTATTTATTTTTGAGAGAGAGAGAGAGCAAGTAAGCACAAGTTGGGGAGACAGGGAAGGAGATACAGAATCTGTGGGAGGCTCCAGGCTCTGAGCTATCAGCACTCATGAATGTGAGATCATGACCTGAGCCAAAGTTGGTCACTTAAGCAACTGAGCTACCCAGGTGCCCCTGTTCTTGATACTCTTTAGTGATTTTTTCTTTCAGTTCTTGTATTTTTCACTCTGGAGCTTTTGTTTTCTTTTTATTAATATTCCCCATATAATTCCTATATTTTCTTTTAATTCTTTAGATATGGCTTTCTTTATTTCTTTAAGCATATTTCTTTTTCTGTGTATTCTCCACACTTTCCTATTTCTTTGTAAGTATAGTAATTTTAAAATTTAAATTAATATGGGTGCCTGGGCATTGTCCAACTTCAATTCACATCATGATCTCACGATTTGTGGGTTCAAGCTGACCATGAAAAGCCTGCTTGGAATTCTCTTATTCTTCCTCTCTCTCTACTCCTCCCCATTTTCACTTTCTCTCTCTATCAAAATAAATAAATAAACTTTAAAAAATAATAAAAAATAACATTCAAAGTAATGTTGCAATCCTGGAAATCAAATTCCCCCTCTTCCCAGGGTTAATTGTTGTTACCATCTGTTGATGCTACTGCTGATGTTAGCTTAGTGACCTTCCAGTACTAACTTTTTCAAGTCTGCATTCCTTATCTTGTGCATCCACTAATATCTCTGCTTAGTTAATTTAGAGGTCTGCTAATAATCAGACAGAAATTTTTCTCAAATGCCTTTAAATCAATAGTTATTTGAGGGGTTCCTGGGTGACTCAGTTGGTTCAGCATCTGACTTGAGTTCAAGTCATGATCTCGTAGTTCGTAAGTTCAAGCCCTACATCAAGGTCTCTGCTGACAGCTCAGAGCCTGGAGCCTGCTTTGGATTCTGTGTATCCCTCTCTCTCTGCTCTCCCAACTTGCTCTCTCTCTCTCTCTCTCTCTCTCTCTCACCCTTCCTCTCTCTCTCTCTCCCTCACCCCCTTTCTCTCTCAAAAATAAACATTAAAAATTTTAAGAATGTATATAGGTATTTGAGACTAACAAGTCTTCCTCTGGCATTAAATACAGTTTTAATGTTTTATCAAACAGTTTGTAACTTCACTTTAGCTTTTACTTCATACTTACACAGGGCTCACAGTCAGCCTGAGATAAGAGATTAAGTTTTCTCAGATCTCTTTTAGGGATGGAAAATCTGTGAATATGTATATGTCTTCTAGGCTCCAAGAAAATATTGAAATTTTCAAAAGCTCCTACAGACATTTCATTCCCCAGTTTTTTATTTTAAGTTTTTTGATCAACCTACCTTAGGCCCAGTTTGTATCTTCACCTCAGTTTGATGCAATATTAAACAATTGCTGCTGATTGTTTACACCAAACATTCTAGAAATATGGCTCTTTGCTCAGTATGAACTCTTAGTTGAGTCTAAGATAGGCAAATGCTGCTTTTCCAGGGAGCTGCCAGAGAGATTAAATGGTGACAATTTTCTGGGGATGGGGCTTTGTGGGAGATCAAACATATTCTGACCTTCTTGTTGCAGCTACACATTATTTTTGTGATTTTCATGGGTTGATGTTGATGTTGTTTTTCAGGGCTACCTCAGAGCTGAGTAGAGGGCATGGTAATATTTCAAGTTAAAACACAGCAAAGTTCATTGATCTTACTGACATTCAGCTATTTTTCTTGAATAAACACTCATGGGATTGTTGAAAACTTTAGTCAATTGAAAGAGTTCTGAAAATTTTGATTTTGACTTTTTTTTCACTTATTGTTTTATGGAGGAGTGGATTTTCACAATTCTTTCCTCTGCCATTCTAGACATATATCTTTGGCTATTTAATTTATATTAAAGTTAACCATAATTAAATTTCACTTTCTGGGTTACACTAATTTGTTTTAAGTTGATTTATTTTGAGAAAGACAAAGAGAATGTGAGTGAGGGAGGGGCAGAGAGAGACAGAGAGAGAGAGAATCCCAAGCAGTTTCTCTGCACAGTCAGTGTGCAGAGTCCCATGTGGGGCTCAAACTCACAAAACCGTGAGATCATGATATGAGCTGAAATCAAGAGCTGGTCACTTAACCACTTGAGCCACCCAGGTACCCCTACACTAATTATTTTTTAAATGTTCAACGTCACTTGGGGCTGGTGGCTACCTTATTAGGCAGTGATGGGTCATTTTTATTACCAAAAAATCTTTAATTAGACAGGGCTATTCAAAAATATCACTTTGTTGCCTATCATTTAATTGTTTGGATAGTAAAACTGTTAGTTCTTTGTGGGTAGCAATTTATTCCCCTGACTTCCCAAGTCTATTAGTATCTGGGTTTCTCAGTTGTCTGGCCAGGGCAACCATCAGCTTCATTTCTAACAAGCAGAAGGCATACAATGTAAGAGACAGAATGGAAAAATCCCAGAATTACTTTGTAGTTTGGCTATCCTTGAGTACTGACATTATTGTAGTTTTGAAATAAAATTAGAAAAGTGACTTGAATCTTAAATTTAGAAAGACTTGAATGCAGTAATTAGGAGCTCAGGCATGTAATTCCCATTTGCCAATTTATGATAGGTAGCCATTAGTGGTTACCTATTACGTTGTGTTCAAAGAGAATCTCAGGCTACATTAAGGCTTTGTAGAATATTTTCTGATTCATAGATTTTTTTTATGCACAGGAAGTGTAAGTGATGCTGTATTTGCTACTTGTTAGTTGTATTCAAAGTCTGCTGTACACAGGTGGGAGAAATCACAGGGTTCTCTTAAATTTTCAAAGGCTTTTCATATTAATGATCTCATTTTAACTTCACAGCAACTTTGATAACTGGTTGTATTATCCATAATTTTACATGTGGACACTGACAGAGAGGTTAATTAGCTAGCCCATAAACATAGATACATATGGGGGGAGTTGTTTTGTAGCATATGTTGGCTAGCTTCCAACCTTTAAAATGTAAAAGATAGCACACTGTATAATTTGCTACATGCATGTCAGAATAATATGTCACTTGGTTCTAAGCTCTTGTATAATCAAATACCTGCCATTTTTTAGTAACAATATCTGTCAGTTTACTTTTAAAAACTTATAATCCTTATTCAATTCCTTGTAAGATACATACAGATTTCAGAAACAAAAAGAATGTGAAAATATTAAGTACTAGCAGTTTTCAAAGTCAAAGAAAATGATAGATGCTTTTTTTCTGATTGGGATCAAAATTGTGTATTCATGTTGTGCCTATTGAATACTCTGGGAAACACACAGGAACATTTTTTAAGGAATTCAGTCTTCTACTGGATAGTAACACCTGTGAAATAAAACAGGAGGAAGTACAATTGGGTAGGAAGAGTCATTATGTCATTACACAGACATAATGAACTCTGTGAGCTCCTTGAGGATCTCTAAGACTTACTTTGGATGGAAATGACTAGGCCTTTGTGGCACCACTTTGATTAGTCATTACCTAGGGGCCAAGTCATTACCTTGGGAACCTATAACCTTAGTTCAAAAACTGAAGCCTACTATGAGAAAGCTAACAGTTAGAGACTGTCTGGTAGCCACATTTCTAGAAACTGGACAGTGAAGGAGAATCTTGAAGGACAGTCTGAGTGATGTATTTTTATGTCTGCCACACAAATCTATCACAAAATCCTATTTTTAAGCATACATAAATCATTACACTGTGGAATTTGTATATTCTATATAGTCACAAATATTCAAGAAATTCATCACAGTATGTGTTTTTATGATTACAGATAACAAAAATGAGTATTTTCTGGCAAGGTTTTCTGAAAACTCAAAATTAAGTAGATAGGTGTTTATGCATTTACAATCTGATGTTAATTACCTAAATGTTTGAATCTTCTCAGAGGATTGGTCACAGAACTTAATTTATAATCAGTAGGCCATATTCCCTAATAAAAATTGGAGACAAAGTAGCAAAAGTTAGTATATTTTAGTGAATGTAAGCCTTTCTCAGTTGTAAGATGCAGCACTATCTACTATTGAAGGAAATTCCCAAGTAAGCAAGGATATAATTGTATCTTATGACATTTATTATAAGATGTAGTGAGATTTCAGAGATCTCAAAATGAGAAAAAATACATGTATTGCAGAATATGTGATTTTTTTTTGTTTTGTTTTGTTTTTTTTTTTTGTTACATTCCCATCGGTGTCTTTGTCTCGGAAAGAACCAGTAATCATTCATTCTTCTGCCTGGAAGAAACTCAATGATATATTGGAGGTTCTGACTTATGTACAATTCAGAACTGTACACTCTACACCTCCTTTTCCTCCTACAACACTTGCTGTGGCCCTTCTTTCACTTTCTTGCTTCCCATTTTGTAAAGTCTTGGCGACTAAATATTTCTGCTCTGTTATTAGTCAGCATAAGCTAATCATAGTTTTATAAATAAAGATTTATTTTTTACCCATGGTAAGTGTCTATGGCATGAGTAGAACTGTGTTCAATATGTCATTTAGGGACCCAGGCTGATAGAAAATCTACCATCTAGTAATGGAAAAATATTAACAGGTAACTTCCAGAGAAAGATGGGCTTCTCCTCTTGTTGACCAAAGTGGTAGGTTCTTTTCCTACTCAGTACATTCACCAAATAGCCGAATAATGAAAAGTATTTGAGGGCAAGCAAGTAATTCAATGGGAAGAGAATGGAGAAGGGGAGCTCATGCTTTAAAGGCACTTTCTCCCAGATTAGATCTCATGATAAGGGTTTTATGGGGTTAAACTAATTAAGAGGCTGCTAAAGAAGCTGACCTCAAAGTTTTTTGTGAAGGGGAAGGAAGTTTCTCAGGATCCAAGTACCACCTCTTTTCTTTCCTTAAATAGGCACTGGTAGGTGTGTCTTCTGTTACTACAATTAGAGGATAAGGATCTCAAGATCATATGGAGGGTTAGCAGGGCATCTGAACTGGATCATACTGGGTAAAAACTGGGTGTTGGGGATTTGTTTGGAGTATGTGACTTCTGGCATCTGGCCTTAGTTTCTAGTGGCAAGCAGCACCCTTGAGCAGGGTAGAAAAATGGGTTATTGTGGCTTGTTAGCAAGTCTCTGGTGACATTTCTCTCAGACAAGAAGGCAAGTATTACTTCAGCTTCCATTTGATTCTCAGAACTGTCAGATGGCCTCACCTGAATGCAAAAGACCTGAGAGTCAAATAAGGAAAGAATTGTGTGAAATAATTGGAAGAGTATACCTGCATCTCTACTACAACTAGTAACATCATTATAACTCATTTACATCTCATTATGAGTATTGAATAGTGTCTTCCAGAGATTTCAAGCCTTAGAACATAAGAGTTGGCATTATTCCTCACAGCTGGTCTCCTCTTAAAACTTATGGCTAAGCAATAAGCTAAGCATCCAACTCTTGATTTCAGCTCAGGTCGTGGTCTCACTGTGAGATTAAGCATCAGGTTCCACACTGGGCATGGAGCCTGCTTAAGATTCTCTCTCTCCTTCTGCCCCTTCCCCACACACAGTTGCATGTGTTTTCTCTCTCTCTTAGAGAGAGAGGAAAGACAGAGAGAGAGAGAAGAAATATGGCTAATTCACAATTTGAAACATAGCACTGAAATCTACTCTTACATTGTTATTTTATGGATCAATACTTTCTGTTCTTGGTACATTTCCTATCTTTTCCATCTAATTTAGTCTTTTCTAACAGTCTCCTTATTAAGACTGGATCTAGTGTACAATTATGCTTTTATTTCAAAAACACTTAAATTGAGTTATTTTATGTCTTTTTCAAATCCCTACTTGCTAATTGATATGGTTACATTTGGTGTTGACCACAGTTTGAGTGTAATGCTTAAAGAATTCAGTTGTTTAATACAAATTATACTACTTTGATCATACTGCAATATATAACAAGACACTTCCTCTGATGTATTAATTTACAAGTAATTAAAAATTGATCTTAACTTAGTGGCTGTAATGGACTTACTACCCTCATCACTAATTCTGTGACCTATAAATTATAATTGTGATGAACAGAAATATTTTCTACTGTTATTACCAGTGTTTTTTATTGTAACTATCAAGTTCTAAAGTGTAATTTTGCATCTGTAAGTCTTAATGGATAAATGAGCAGGAAAACTGACAACATGTTAATGAGGACTTTCTGCCATACTTATTGCCTTAAACAGAGAACTGTGTTCTGTCTTACTGCCTTATATTTTGCAGTCTGATTGACTGCCTTAAAAAAATATCAACAATAAGTTAAAAATAGTCAAGGAAATCTCTTTGAATTGGTAGTAAAACTCTTGTAATTCCTTCAGAAAAATATATTCAAATTTTTATTAAATTCTGGGAAGTAAATAATTTTATTTATTGTTTTAAAGTTAAGTTACAATTTTTTAAAATGTTTTTATTTACTTGTGTGTGTGAGAGAGAGAGAGACAACATGAGCACGGGAGGGTCAGAGAGAGAGGGAGATACAGAACCTGAAGCAGGCTCCAGATTCTGAGATGTCAGCACAGAGCCTGACACAGGGCTCCAAATCACAAGCCACAGGTGAGATCATGACCTGAGCTGAAGTCAGCTGCGTAACTGACTAAGCCACCCAGGTGCCCCAGAAGCAAATCATTTTAATTTGAGGATGAAGTAGAAACTGCATTTACCTCTTTTATTTGTGTTACAGAAGTTTCAACATTGTAATGTTGACAACATTGTTGGTATACAACATTGTAATTTGACATCTGTATACTACAAAGTGATCACTTCCAAAAGTCTAGTTACTCTTAACCTATAAGCACCAGTGACTGAAACTCCAACCACTAAAGAAAACAGAAATAAAACAATAGTTAGAAATATTAAATCCTTGTTCATTTACTCTAAAATATTTTAATAAGAAAAGCTCTTGGAAGCAAGGGGCCTTTTTATTTGAATACTTTGTTCACATATTGGTGAATTGAAACATAATGAATTAAAAGCCAACCATACCTGGTTTCAAATTTCAGATTCCAGAATTATGCAATTTAGGAAAGTTACTTGATTTCATTTTTTTCTCTAAGTTTTCATACATTTTAATTTGTAGTGTGTCTAAGATCTAAGTGTAAAGAGTTTCTATGAAGATTAATTTGGACATTAAAAAAAAAAAAAAGAAATAGTGGCACAAAATCAGTTTGGGATAAACTTCCCTTGATTGCCCTGCATCCTACATGGGGATTTTGAATTTATACCTAAGTTATAACTAGCACTTGCATCTGTAGAGGACTCTAGAGAAAGAAAAGACATGAGGTGGGTCTTCAGAAATATAATAAATGTGAACAAAAGTTGGCAAAGTTGTCTAATCCATAGAATCATGTAAAAAAATGCTGAGATCTCATTATTATTTGAGCTTTCCTAATTATTGCTCAGATTTATTGGTGTTTCCTAGAAATGCTGTTACATACAAATGAAATTATATACTTGAAAACCTATGAAATTTTATCAAAACATACAAGTCTTTTAACTTTTTGCGCAGAAATATCCATTCATGCAATTCACAATTCTATAAATATTCATTGAGCACTTTTGTTACAGGTAAAATTCTTAATATTTTTTTTAAGTCTATTTATTAATTTTGAAAGAGAGAGAGAAAGAGAGTGAGTGGGTGAGGGGCAGAGAGAAAGGGAGAGAGAGGATCCCAAGCAGATTCCTTGCTGTCAGCAAGAAGCCCAATGTGGGACTCTAGTTCAGGAACTCATGATATCATGACTTAGCCAAAAATAAAAGTTGTTTGCCTAAGCAGCTGAGTCACCAGGCACACCAAAACATTGTTATTGGTGTTAGAAGGTTGAGTGATGTTGTTTCAAAACTATTAGGTTCAGGCAATGATTCTATGAACACTCAAAAAAAAATCATTCATCATTCCCTTTAGCGAACCATTTTAACTAAAGGAGTGTTATTATATCATAGCCACCTACGTACATCTGATTTATGAATAGTAGGCTAATGGCAAAGGTTTTTGTTCCTGTAGTTAATGTGAACATTTATGATATATATCTTTGAGTTCTACTACCCCTGTATTTAGTATAATATTTAACAGATTGCAATGGTAACCTGACTTATTTAAAAATTAAGTTGTGGTTTGGGGTGCCTGGGTGGCTCAGTCAGTTGAGTCTCTGACTTCTGCTCAGGTCATGATCTCACAGCTTGTGAACTCGAGCCCACAATCAGACTCTGTGCTGACAGTTCAGAGCTTGGAGTCTGCTTCTGATTCTGTCTGTCTGTCTCTCTCTCTCTCCCTCTCCCATCTGCTCTGTCTCTCCCTCAAAACTAAATAAAAACATTAAAGAAAAAGAGAGAGAGAGAGAGGGAGAGAGAGAGAAAGAAAGGAAGGAAGGAAGGAAGGAAGGAAGGAAGAAAGAAAGAAAGAAAGAAAGAAAGAAAGAAAGAAAGAAAGAAAGTTGTGGTTTTACTAAACCTGGAAATTAAACAGGAGATAGAATAAGATAGTTTAATTATCTAAGAAAAGCACATATTGAAAAACCCTGATTCTTCAATGTCAAGTAACTTAGATATTTCCTTGTTTAGGAAAGATATATTCACATGGACCGTATTTTATTTGTGTTAGAAAGCATTACAGTATAGTTTTTGAGAATACAGTTTTAATTTGGTTTGGTAGATCAGAATTCAGTTCTGGAGCATATTGCTTAAATTAGCTGAGTATCAGTTTTTTCATCTTTAAAAAGCAACTATTAAAACTTTTTTTGTGGAAATCAAATTATATAATTGATTTAAGATGTATAACACATCATTTGGAACACATTTTGTAAGGATTTGATAAGCAGTAGTTTTTGATGCTTTTATCAAGTATTTCATAGTGTAAATTATTTTATATTATTAATTTAGTTTTCAACCCATTTAAAGGGCAACAGTATTGCATTGGTATTAGAAATTGTTTCTGTAAATGAGTAAAGGTGATAATAATCATTGCATTATATTCTTAAATATGGTCAATGTGCCCATTTACCTCAGAGGAGACAGAATTACTTTTTTATTTGTTCTTTTGTATTCCATTAGCAAACTTTAAGACATAGTAATTGATGTGTCCTTAGGACAGGATTTTGAAGGACTGTATTTATCTTTTTACATACAAAGTAAGAACTTCTCATCCATTTCATTTCCTATTTGTTTATAGTATTTCCTAAATTCAGTCAGCTTTCATTACATGAGAAAAAGGATTAAAAATGCAAACTCATTACAATTATATTCAGAAGCCTAAAACTTCCTCTTCTGTACTGCTAAAATTCCTCTTTATCAAAAAAAAAAAAGTTTTGTCCTTCTCCTATGGCCCTGGCATTCTCTGGAAATCATGTTTTACATCTAGAGAGGTACCTGAGATCCCCAGGCCTAGATGACTCTACTTGACAAGTCTGTTTCTTACAGCGGTTAGCAGACCTAGAGCAGCAAGATAACTCTGTCCCCCGAATCAGTTGATTTTAGACACAAGAGAAGATTGTGATTAGATAGTGAAAGTGATTGATTCATCTCATAGTCTTTAACTTCGGAATAGAATGCCAAGAACTCCAGCAGTCAAAACTTCTCTTCCCTGCCTGGCAAGTAATTTGCTGGGTTGACTCAGCAAATTACATGTTATGAGTCTGATATTCTAGATTCAAGGGAAGAGTTTCTAATTAGATGCCTTTCTGAAATATAAGGAAAGGAAGAAGGGATTCGAATAAATAAGACAAAGCTGACTGCTACTGAGTGCTAATTCTCTGAGTTATTATAATGCATTTCATGCTATCGATGATAAATAACTTCTGTAGTTATAAAATATCTTGAGTCCTGGGGCGCCTGGGTGGCTTAGTCGGTTAAGTGGCCGACTTAGCTTAGGTCATGATCTCGCGGTTCGTGGGTTCGAGCCCCGCGTCGGGCTCTGTGCTGACTGCCAGCTCAGAGCCTGGATCCTGCTTCAGATTCTGTGTCTCGCTCTCTCTCTGACCCTCCCCTGCTCACGCTGTCTCTCTCTCTCTCCTAGAAATAAATAAAACATTAAAAAAATATATATATCTTGAGTCCTAATTCCAGATATTGGTGAACTGTTTTAGTTATGTAGCTGAGTGCAATTCAGCTTTAGTGTGATGTTAATAAGTTTGGGAAGCCATGTTTTTGAATGAACAGATGAAATATTAAATATTTGGAAAGCTATTAACAAGAAAATACATGTACTTCCATATTAGAAACATGAGATGCATGAACAAAAAATGTACTGTAGACATTTTCTACACAGAATAATATTACTTGTCAAATATTACAAAGTAGCAATTTCCTACAGAGGGAGATCTCCCATTTTTAAAGTAATGATTATTATCCTTAGAATATTAACACTTGTCCATTATGTAAGAATCTAAAAGAGAAGAGATTGCATGCTTTAAAAAGTGTACAAGAATAATGAGATTTCTCAATTTCTATTTTATTCATCTAAGATGACAAATGTTGCCTATCACAGCTAAATCTACAGAAGACTAAGGAAGAATGATCTCATGTGAACTATGTTGGCTATTTTTGAGAATGAAAAAAGTACCAGATATCGCAATTATGTTTAAGAGGAGAAATATTTACTTAGAGGAATAATGTTAAAGGAGATTTTTTTAAAAAGATAAGAAATTTTGAACCCCACAGCAAAGTATCTGAAAACACTGACAGAGTTTTTGAATTATGAAATAAGCTCCAAGAACTATTTTATAGTACTGTGCAAAAGGAAAAAAATGAAGGAGCTGGATAGGTTTATTTTAAATTATTTTTGTTACACCATTTACTCATTTGCAAATATTAATGATCTTGATAATTTTGAACAAATGCAAGCTTTTATCATTCCTTCCATTTTGAATGGTGCTGCCTTTTCATGAATCAAAAGATAGAACATCAAAGTAGTCAAAAGCCAAAGCAAAAGACCATCTTGGAGAAATCCCCAAACAGTACTATCAAAAATGGTAAAACAAGTGTGAGTTAGAACTGAGTCCAAATGAAGCTAGTCTAGAATGGGTATAAAAAGCTCTGGGTTCCTTGAAAACTTGAAAACCTTTTTAGGATCTCAAATGCAGTTAATCCACACAGAGATAAATAAGACTGACTAAATTGTGGCAGGTATTAATGAGGCCATGTTGTGTTCTGGTAGCATAGAATGATGTGTATTGTGATTTCACAAACCCATATTTTGAAATAGTCTTTCACAAAAGTTTATAGAAACAAATCCACCAATTTACACTTTAATATATTTTATGCGTTAAGTGAAAATTTTCTGTTTGAACTATCTCACTAAAAGTATGTCTGAAAATGAAAATGAAATGTTAATATTATTTTTTTTTAATTTTAATGTCTATTTTTGAGAGAAAGAGGCAGCATGAGTGGCAGTGGGGCAGAGAGAGAGGGAGACACATTTTCTGAAGCAAGCTCCAGGCTTTGAGCTGTTAGCACAGAGCCTGATGCAGGGGTTGAACTCATGAACCTTGAGACCATGACCTTCGCCGAAATCATATGCTTAACTGACTAAGCCACCCAGGCACCCTGAAATTTTAATATTCTAAGGAAAAAGAGAAGTCAGATTACATAAGCTGAATGTTAATTACAGAAATCTTGGAAGTGAGAAAATGAAATAAAAGGCATTTATACCAAGATAATCAAGTAAGAAAAATATAGGCCAAGATAATGAGCCATGTGTGTATTTGCCATTTTGTCTAGGCCATTGGATAATTTACCTTAATTCTGTTTGTGAAGATATCTTCTTTAAAAATTGCTCTTTAAATGCTTCCCACAATGAAAAGTCAATAGCTTCAGCAATGACTATAGTGTAAAAAGTCTTGAACACTAAAACATTTGAAAGACAATTATTTGTTTTGGTCTCCACAGAAGAAATATGAGGACAGTCCCAGTAAGAGATTATTTAAACATATGAATGATTCCTACATTGAGATATAATTAGCTAATACCATATTTGTCACCAATAAGAAGACCTCTGGTATCTTAGACAATTGTTTTTATAAACTTATCTGACAGAATAGAGGTAGATAAATTATTGGGAATAATTTAGGCAAGTGACACTTGGCCTAACATATTTGAAAGCATCCCAAGGGGAAACTGTATAGCTGTTAATAAATTGTATAATATGTTAACACATCATGTGGCATAACTGGTGGACTGATCTCCTGTATGATTTCTAATGAAGCATATTAGATTGCAAGAACTATCAAACTATTAATCTCCCTTTCATACTTAGAAACTTTATATCACTATAATATAGCATAGATTCCCTAACTACAGAAGGTTGATTGTAGGAGTTGAGGATTGGAAGAATATTCAAGGCAATATCCTGTGACTCTAATTCTATGAGGATTGTATTAGACAGGATTAAAAGACTAACTAGTAAATATTATCTGCTTCTTGAAAAGGAATTTGTACAACAAAGTTTAATTTAAAAATTAAGGATTCATTGGGAGGCGACTGGGTGGCTTAGTCGGTTAAGCGTCCGACTTTCACTTAGGTCACGATCTCGCTGTTCATGGGTTTGAGCCCCGTGTCGGGCTCTGTGCTGACTGCCAGCTCAGAGCCTGGAGCCTGTTTCAGTCTGTGACTCCCTCTCTCTCTGACCCTCCCCTGCTCACGCTGTCTCTCTCTCTCTCTCCTAGAAATAAATAATAATAAAAAACATAAAAAAATAAAAATTAAGGATTCATTGGGGTGTCTGAGTGGCTCAGTCGATTGTCTGAATCTTGATTTTGGCTCCGGTCATGATCTAACAGTCTGTGAGTTTGATTCCCATGTTAGACTCTGCACTGACAGGGTAGAGCCAGCTTCGGATTCTCTGACTCCCTCCCCTCTTCTAAAATAAATAAGTAAACATTTTAAAAAATAAATAAATATTAAGGATTCATGAATTAGAGGAACTTCCTTTTTCCAGCTTTAGTCTTAGAATCAAGAAACCCATGGTATGAATCTCAATCAGTGTTTATTAAACATGCTACTATATCTCTTCCATTGTGGCAGACACAAAATATACAAATAGGACTTAAGTTCTTACTCTCAATAAACTCACAGTTTGTAAAAAAAATGTAAGTATGATAAAAATAGTGTATATCAGGTAGTACAATTGTTATATATACAAAGTTACTAAGGGAAAATTGAAGTGGTTGTCGCTTATAGATAGCATGTTCTGGACAAGGAACAACTTCACAGAAATGGTGGAATGGGGAGGACAGATGACATTCTCCAGTTAGGAACATTAAAGGAGAGCAGGTATTAAAGACAGAGAAAATATATATATACACAGAAGATACAAATGGTTTGGAAAAGTTTTATGTATCTAGTATTAGAATATAATTACAATAGGATGAGTATCAGGATAGACTCTGTTATACAAATTTAAAAAAAAAAGGAATCGGTTATACAAATCAGAAGTTGAAGTTCTTAAAGGCCATGCTATAATGTTGTTTTTTACTTTTAATAATTAGTGATGAGCCTTTGAAACTTTAAATATTTGAAGTAATAAGGTTAGATTGGTGTTTTAGGAGGATAAATCTTGAAAAGTATAAAGTGTAGACCTGTGGCTGAGTCAGGAATAAGAGGATAGCTGACCTGTAAAATGAAAGTGGAGAGAGTGGCAGCTGTTTGAATGTGAAGGAAAGAGACAGGGATCAAGAACACCATTTTAATGAGTAGCTGGATGATGATAATGGTCATGAGATATTACAAAATCTGGAAATAGTACAAGTGGTTCTGATAATCTCATATGTGTGTTTGCACAGTCTCACAGCAGTAAAGATGATGTGGGATTAAAAATTATAAATTTGATTTTTTAGTAAGTTGACAAGAAAGAAAATATTAAATATCCCAGTATATGCATTAGTAAATTAAAAGTACCACACATATCTGGTGATCAAGAAAAAGTTCTTGGCAGAAGGCATGAATTAAATAATTTTTATCAACTTACTGAAGTCCTATGAGTAAGTAAGTTCATTTAAAAAATGTCTGTAGAGGGGCGCCTGGGTGGCTCAGTCGGTTAAGCATCTGACCTCAGCTCAGATCATGATCTCACAGTTCGTGGGTTCAAGCTCCACGTCAGGCTCTGTGCTGACAGCCAGCTCAGAACCTGGAGACTGTTTCAGATTCTGCATCTCCCTCTCTCTCTGGCCCTCCCCTGCTTGCGTGCTCTCTCTCTCTCTTTCTCTCTCTCTCTCAGAAATAAATAAAGCATTAAATTTTTTTTAAATGTGTGTAGAGACTAAACACAAACCAATTAAATGACAAGGACATTTGTCTTGCATAAGTCAGTAAATGATGCTACAGATCTGGTATATCAGGTCTCTAAATCCATTTTGCAATGATTGTCTTGTCTCAGTTCTCCTTAAAGAGGTTGTTTTATACTCAGCTGGCTCTCTTCCTCATATACAGCCACTGGCAGCAGCTGAGGCACCATGCTTCCTTACTCAAATCTGGGATAGAAAGAGTGAATGCTAAGTAACTTGGATGTAAAAATAAATAAATAAATAAATAAATAAATAAATAAACAAACAAACAAACAAACAAATAAATAAAAGATTTAACTCAAAAAAAAAAGTGTGGGAGTGAAGGAGAGAAATGTCATCCCAAATCATGAACTGAAAATGCTTTGGCTCAATTATAATGAGCCATCTTAGTTTACATCTCACTCCTGAGCCAGTAGAGCTGGTGGCAGTTTACAGTGTGTGGAGTAACTTAATAATTAAATAACCATGGAGGTAGGGGTGAGGTTAATTTTGCCTGAGTGTTAAGTAGAAGAGAAATGTTAACCTCAACAAAACCAAATTCTTAAAGGAATAAAGGGATAAGTACTTGGTAGGCAACGAATAG
The DNA here is from genome assembly GCA_017311185.1 of Proteles cristata cristata. Classification (NCBI taxonomy): domain Eukaryota; kingdom Metazoa; phylum Chordata; class Mammalia; order Carnivora; family Hyaenidae; genus Proteles; species Proteles cristata. Next base: position 244,721 of record JAESUZ010003619.1, on the reverse strand, counting down.
TGCATACTGTAAGTAAGGAAGTTTTGCTGAGAGAAATCTCAGCAGTATCAAAATGAAAGTATATGCAAAGAAGAAGGAATTCCTTAGGCAAGAAGAAAAAGTTAGAAATGTGCATGTAGGGGAGGAGGAGAAACAAGAGGTACTCTGCAGTCTAATGGAGAAGAGATTTTTTTTTTTTAATTTTAGAGAGAGAGAACATGAGTGAGGGAGAGAGGGGCAGAGGGAGAGAGAGAGAGAGGGAGAGAGAATCTTAAGCAGGCTCCATGGTCATCATGGAGCCCAACATGGGGTACAGTCTAATGAACTGTGATCCAAAATCAGGAGTCAGATACTCAACCACCTGAGCCACCCAGGTACCCCAAGCTGAGATGATTTATGAGAATGAGATGCAAAAATTTTGGAGACTTTGGGTTTGCAGCTGGGATCACAATTATTCAATATTTCAAAATACCTACCCAATGGTAAATATTTTATCATTTAGATTTTGTTTTTCATCATAGAATTGAGAATTTTCCAACATTCATATAAACCAGGGAAACATAAATCTCTATTGACCTTCAAGATTACAGTCTTCTCTAAAATCCAGTGTTTCTAAAACATAACTAATAACTAAAACCATAGGAAGTGTTTCTTAACTTATTGATCCTCAATACTTTTAAATAAAATGGAACAATAGTCTAAAGGAAGTTAATATGTATACAAGTGTTTTTTTTAACATAAGCAAAATAATAACATGGTCACGTAGTGACAGAAGTGAAATATATATTGTGAAAAAAAATGATGAGAGAGAAAGGAGGAGAAATATTCAGAATGCCTCTGACCTGAGAGAATAAGGAAATGGAGTATAGGACAAGTAAAGGGCTTTGGTTTTAGATCAGAATGAGGGTATTTTCTCCATATTAGCTGTGTGAATTCACACTAGATCTTTCACCCTCACAGCTCCTAAACCTTTCATCTTGCAACTATAACTTCAATACTTACCCTTCTCCTGAGTTAAAGGTTTTCTTGAGCTTACTACCTGGTGTGTAATATATTGCTTCCAGTTTGAGGTCTTAGACTCTTTAATGTTTTAAGGTCCTATCTCTTAATTCTTTTATATGATCCAACCACATTTCTATTGCACTATTTCAAGACATAAAAGTCCTAAACTTTCACCCTGTCCTCACTGAGCAGTCACCTCCTTTCCATTTCTATTGTGCTTTCTTGATTTTAGTTTATCACCTCCATATGCTTTCCATATCCATTCTGTGAGCTTTGATAGATAAGACCCAAACAGCATGCCAAGTGCAGCATTATCTTGGTAATATGCAAAGTTTAAAGAAAAAACAACAATAACAACAACACTGTGCTTATTTTCAGTAAGTTTTTGATGGTTGTCCATATCAATGGTCAATCTTTTTTAAAAAATGTTTATTTTTAAATGTTTTATTTATTTTTGAGAGAGAGAGAGAGACTGCATGATCAGGGGAGGGTCAGAGATAGAGGGAGACACACAATCTGAAGCAGGCTCCAGGCTCTGAGCTAGCTGTCAGCACAGAGCCCAACGCAGGGCTCGAACCCATGAACCGTGAGATCATGACCTGAGCCAAAGTTGGATGCCCAACCAACTGAGCCACCCAGGCGCCCCTGTTTATTTGTTTTTGAGAGAGAGAGAGAGCACAAGCAGGAGAGGGGCAGAGAGAGAAGGAGACACAGAATCCAAAGCAGGGTCCAGGCTCCGAGCTGTGCTCAGAGCCTGATCTGGAGCTCGAACCTGTGAACCATGAGATCATGACAGAAGACAAAGTTGAACACTTAACCGACTGAGCCACTCAGGTGCCCCTATGGTCACCTTTTTTTTTTTCTTTATAAATACTGTAGTACATTGAATTGAATATTTTCAACCTATTTATAAAGGGTTATAAAAGATTATGTAGAGTCTACATATTATATACATAGAAATACTATTTTTATAGAAACAGTTACCTTATTATATTGGTCAATATTGTGTTTATCCTCACTCTCTTCATGTGCTCAAAAATATTTACAGGTCACTATTCAATAAGTAATAAGTTTCCATGATGTAGAGCAAAGTTTTCAAAACTTGACCAATCACCTGAAATTTGTGGGTGCATCACAACTACAGGTTCCTGAGTCGAACTCAGAACTGCTGAAACACAATCTCCAGGAAATTTTTAGAGAAAAATTAATAAGGAGTAAAGAAGGTAGAAAGAAACTTTTGGGGATGATGCATATATTAATGACCTTGACTGTGGCGGGTTCAACCTTATACTTTTCTCTCCAATCCCATCAAATTCTGTACATTAAATATGCAGCTCTTTGAATGTCAATTTTACTTCAATAAAGTGGTTTAAAAAAAGAAAAAAAAGAAAAAAAAGAATTGTCTAAATTCACTGCCATTCTTCACCTTTTTATCCTCTCAGTTTTTAAAATAAACATTTTAATTAAGGTATATGTGCAGAAAGGTATAAATGCATGGTGGGTGTTCGTCCCAATCACTGATTTTCACAAAGTAAACATGGAAGAAGTATAGTCACTACTCAGGTTAGGTAGGCAAGACAAAAAAAGTCCTACCTCAGCCTGCAAAACCCTACTCCTGCACCATCCCAGGTACGATCTACTCTCCCTTCCTTTAAGTAACTGTGTATTCCATGAATAAGCTTTCCTGTTTATAAATATCATACATACATGGGATATTAAAGCAATTAGGTTTTTTTTTTTTAATTTAGCAATTCTAGAGATGTGTAATGATACATCATTGAGGTTGCTCTTTATCTTCATGACAGAAGTCTAGAGACTTTTCATAATTGCATTGGCCATTTGAATATCTTCTTTTGTGAAGTAGTTAGCAAGGTCTTACTCATTTGTAATGACAGTTTATTTTCTGTTCATTGATCTGTAGACATTTCTATATATTCTGGATACAAGTTTTTGGTCAATCATTTGATTGCAGACATCTTCTCTAATCTATGGCTTGCCTTTTAACTCTCTTAATGGTATGTTTGAATAAATAAAACTCTTTAGTTTTATTAGGCCCATGTCCTAAATATTTGGAATCCTCTTATTTTTTTTTTAAAATATTTTCATTTATTTCTAGGAGAGAGAGAGAGAGAGAGAGTGAGCAGGGGAGGGTCAGAGAGAGGGAGTCACAGACTGAAACAGGCTCCAGGCTCTGAGCTGGCGGTCAGCACGGGGCCCGACGCGGGGCTCGAACCCATGAACCGCGAGATCATGACCTAAGCGAAAGTCGGACGCTTAACCGACTAAGCCACCCAGGCGCCCCTGGAATCCTCTTAAAAAACTTTTTACTATCCAGTGATTATAAAGACACTTGCTTATGTTAACTTCTGTAATCTTTATTGTTTTACCTGTCACATATAACTATATGTGGTATATGACGTGGTATATGAGGTATATGACATATACCTCAAATTGATATTTTTGTGGATTTTGGAAGGAGCAGCTCAAGATTATATTTTAATGGCTATTTAACTAAGCTCAATTTATTGAAATGACTGTCATTCTCTCATTGCTCTGTGGGACCAACTTTAGCAGAAATCTTGTGTGCATGTATGTGTAGGTCTATTTCTGAACTCTATACTAGTTATAACTCTGTTTGTACAGCCTTGTGACATACTAAAATGACTTAACTAAAATTTTGTAAGATATCTTGATATCTTATTGGAAAAGCTTTCTAGTTTTGTTCTTTTTTTTTCTTTTTCATTATCTTACTATGTAGTCTTGGCCTATTCCATTTCCATATAAATTTTAGATTTCTCTTGTCAGTTTCTTTAAAAAACAATACCTTCAACTTTTCAGTTTCTTTTAAAAAATTCTAAAATTGAGATTGCATTAATCTATAGATCAATTTGAGAGGAATTCTTTATTCAATTGAGTCTTCAATGTATAAACATGAACTATTTAGGTCTTCCCTTTTGCTCAATAACATGATACAGTAATCTATGTAGAGATGTACACTATTTTTACTATATTCTTTTCTACAAAATTTATGGGTTTTCTATGGTATATTTTTATTTGAAATAAATTATATTCCTTAATTGCTTGTTGCTAGTAAATGGAACTGCACATTTTTTTGTATAGTTCATTATTTATATTGACATAAGTCTCTTGGAGGCTAAGGATTTTATGAGCTGACTGTAGTATTTGTCTGTGGAAGGAAAATGTGTCTTGGCGGGGACAGATTCCATCCAGAAAGAAACCAGACAATTGTTTCATCATTTCTTCTCTGATTCTTCTTACAGTTGTCTATTTCTCCAGAAGTCATTTTAGTATTTCATTGTAAACATTAAGGACAACTCTGAGTTTGGCTCATATAGCAACCCTCTTACAGACATCAAAAGCAGAGAGCACTGTTTTATGTGTTCTTGCTGCCACTGATTAATTTTAATCCTTCTGAATTGTTAGCGCCTTTTTTCATTAACACACAATACAGACTGAATGTCTATGCAAATTGTTAAGCAGTTCAGGTTGCAGTGGAATAGTATTTACTACTGAAGAACCCTGACAAAGAAGACTCCTTGCTGTGAAATTTAAAGGTGACTGCTGGAAATGGCTCTGTTCTGTGAGATGCATACTTAAAACACAAATTGTGCTGTTGTCTTTTGGTTATGCATGGTATTATGGCATGCAAACTTAAGATTGGAAAATAAAATTTATAAAGTGATTCAAAAAATGAGAGAAAAATCTAATTTCTATGAGAAGCAAAAACAGATTATGCTATGCAGTCACTGGTGGCGGTATTGTAATAGCCAGAGAAAACCCATGCCACTCTTTCAAGAAATGAGCAGGCAGCTATTAAAAATTGAGTATGAATCCCCTCCAAGTTGAAACAGTCTAATTCAGTCTCTGGTGGCCTCTACTGAAGAAGAGCCCAACAATCACAAAGGAAGTCAGAAAGGAAAACAGAAGAACCACGGAATAATTAAAATATTTTGAAGAAACACATGGAAGAACAATGTTCTATTCCTGCTTTAACAAACAAAATAAAACAAGGGCACCTGGGTGGCTTAGTCATTTGAGCGTCAGACTTCAGCTGAGGTCATGATCTCACAACTTGTGAGTTCGAGCCTTGCATTGGGCTCTGTGCTGACAGCTCAGAGCCTAGAGCCTGCTTCAGTTTCTGTGTCTCCCTCTTTCCCTGCCCTTCCCCTGTTCATGCTTTGTCTCTCTTGCTCTCAAAAATAAACTTGGAAAAAAAAGTAAAATAAATAAAATAGTATTTTAAAAACATTTTATATTTGTGGTAGATACAGTTTTAACAAATTGTGTCAATTGCTTTAACTCTCTAATAGTTGTTTGTAGTGTGTACATATTTGCCTATGATAAATCACAAAAATATAAGAAGTTTTATGAAAAGATAGATACATTTGGAAGATTAGAGAAGAGAGATGAAAAGTTAGAGTGGAAGTAGAAACAATAGGATTTTGTTAATTTAGTACCATCATTGTATACCTAGCATGCATCTGGCTCTTGGATAGGTTCTTATTTAATCTCTACACAAATCCTTTGTGCATTTTCATCCCATCCCACATATGAGCATACTGATATTCAGGGAGGTTAAGTGATATGAGAAGGGTTGTATACATTAGGTAATGAAAGTCAGATTGAACACACATTTCTGAAATCATATTTTCATTTTCCATAATACAGAAACATGTTGTATTATTCTCCTTTCTTCAAAAAGTAAATATTAATGTATAAACACAGACCCCATACTACCAAATGCTTTTAAAAACCTAGAACAGGATTTGGAGGATGAAGAGTCTTTTTGACATGAGCAATATTATTAATAATAAAGTCCTAATCAATTTAGTCCTTCTATTCAGTGTAAATGGTCACATGTATTATAACATGCAATAAATCAGGAATGAAATGTGTCCCTGAGTCACATCTGTAATTATACTGGAAGTAAGATAAAATATTTCATAAATGAAAAGAGATGCAATTTTCAAGATATGCTTTATAGTAATAATTCTTAGGTTGACATACAAAGCATGTGTGGCATTTCCTTTTGTGCCTATTTTCCTGCAACTCTTGTGCCCTTCTGTCAAAACATTTTATTATTCACCTTTGCAAATCATGTTGCAAATAATGTAAACAAATATTGAAGACATTGTTACAAGATAATGTGGAATACTGAAACAAATTTTCCTCTACTATCATTGTTTCCATATTAAACAACAGTGGTCAACAAACTATGTAAAGTTGTCACCATTTGAAAATTTTATAGGAATAGGATTTTATTTCTTAATTTTAAAACCAGTCACTTAACTGCACTTGTATGTAGTCCTAATCTCTTATTACGAAAGGAAATAGTATAAAGTGCCTGAGTGGTTGGCACTTAATAATGAAGAATCTTACTGATTTACTGTTTTCCCCTAATATTGAAAAGAGAAGAAGGGAAATTTAAACAAGTCAATCACAAGTGATTATTTACTAAATGCTCTGATACTTTAAAAGACTATGATCCATTATAAGAAATACCATGAAAAAAAATCCAAACAAACAAGTAATTATTGGAACATCTTCAATATCCAGTATGTAATTAGTGAGTTGGCGACTGGCCTCAACAGCCAGAGCCATATTTCTTCCTTTAGGTCTTTTAATCTCTTCAGAAGCATCAGCAAAAGTTATGAGTTTTAGCTCTCATAATTTCCTGAATGTCTAGTGGGTTAATTTAAACCTGAGCCTCAATTCTATGATGTTAGTGAAACCATTTAATAATCTTAAAAATAAATACAAAAGGAAAATGTGGTTAAGTGTGACAATGATACCAATAGCGTAGATTCTTCAGGTCACTAAGTGATAAAGCAATAACAGTGTTTTTGTCCCCCAGTAGAACTAGACTGTACAAATCCCCCATCAAAAGGTTCTAATACCTGGAAGCCCAGCATCTTCAGAGCATGTCTGGGTTGATTAAATGTTATATTACATTAAAAACCATGAATTAACAAGGAAGGGCTACAGTGAAAGTGTAAGATAATATAGTAGAAGGGGACTTCACTTCTCTTAATATAAGTCCTCTTTTAAAATAGCAGAACAGCAGAGATTCTCAAACTATAGTAGCAATTTTTTTAGTGCCCCTTTTGAACATAATTAAGAACATAATTAGTTTTGCATGTGGCCAACTGTTTGGACTGAATTTATCTAATCAAATCCATTTTCCATTAAGAAAAATGACACTGAAATTCAGAGTTCCTGAATTTCTAACACTTGGGCTGGGATATTTATTTTTCAAATCTTACTTTCATGTTATTTCATCTGTTTATTTTGTATATTGGATATGATACAACGTGGAAAATACTAACATGTTATAAATTAAAGCAATATAATAATTAGCTATAATCTATAATGCATTAACACGCTTAAGGATAAAGGTGGGAATAAAGTAAGACTAATTTTATAGTAATTCATGATAAATACAATGGCAACTTAAAGTAGGGATGTAGCAATGGGGAGCAATTCGTGGGTTTAACAATGCTCAATGTATTGGACATGGACAGCAGTTATTGGGATAAAGAGACTGTATGGGTTTTCGAGTTTCCAACTCAAGCAATTGGGAAGACTCTAGCATGATTGCTACAGATTTAGAATACTGGAGGAAGTTTGGTAGGAAATGATTCATCTTGTATCTGCATTTGAGATACATATGTGGGTAACCAAGTACATTTGGAAATTTGTATCTGAAGCTCAGGGAGAGAATTGTGGGTAGGAGATTAAACTCAGATTTAATTGGTATATGGATTATAATTAAACCCAGAGATTGGGAGGATGTGATGATGAGCATCTGAGACACATCAGTTATGAAGCTGAATGAGAAGCATATATCAACAAAAAGGATCACAAGATTTAAAGGTAAAAAACAAGCAAAGAAATGCAAATGAAAAAAAAATATCTTTCAAAAGAAGATTGTACTCAACAGTTTGAAAGCAGCTTAGAGACTAAATTAAAAGAATGTATAAATTAAATTAAAAGAATGTACTGAAAAGTATACATTGGCTTAACAACAAAGTTATATTGATGAATTTCATGAGAACATTTTCTATGAAGTGGCTAAGTGGGAACCAGATTGAGGAAGGTTGAGGTACTGGCATGAGGTACAGAAGTACAGAACAGAGAGAACTTGTTCAAGGCATGTGTGCCTTAAGATGAAGAGAGAAAGAAGGTGGTCGCTGACTGGTAATGCAGAGTTGAGTGTGGCACCCATGAGAATGCAACCTCTGACTACCTGGAGCATAATTGTCAAAGGACTCCAGCTACTGTGCTTTAAAATCCATTAGAGCTTTTACACTGCGGCAACACTTCCTATAAGCTTGATCTTACCAACATAAGTGTATCAGAAATACTAAAGTAAACCATTTCTGGGAGATGGGGCCAGACAGGCTTAAGGACTCCTTGATGCTTTTGTTGAACATTTTTTAAATTGTACGACTTGCACCCTACCATCTCTCCATCTCTTCTTGACTAAAGGTCTTATTGCATCACTGTCTGATGCCTTTCAGCCTTCCCTGGCTCTTTTCCTGTTTCCTCTCATATTGTCCTTTCCCCTAATAACATCTTTACAGGGCTACTCCTTGTGTCTGCATCGTAGGACCTGAAAAATGCATCAAGTAAAAAGCTATCAGGGGAAGTGCTAAGTTTTCTAATTCATTTGAGTCACTGTTTAGGGTCAAGAATTAGAACACGAGGGATGTCTGTATTATCAACCGAGAGTTCCAGAAAACAAAGTTGCTAGTTTTGCTAGTTTTGAGTAAGTGAGGAGCTAGGAAACACAAGGAGGTTATGTTTGAAAGAAGATGCATTGCAGCCCACATGGTGAGAAACTTCTGAGGAAGAGTAAGCAGGAGGCTTACTTATTAGGCTGTAATGAAGGAGATGAAGCTCATAGGGTTTAGGTTTTCTTTAGATTTTTATTGTTGTTGTTGTTTTGTTGTTATTGTTGTTATGGTAACATTTGATGTGAGGTCTACCCTCTTAACACATTTTTAATTGCCCAGCACAATATTGTTAATTGTAGGCACAGTGTTGTAAGTGAATCTCTAGAATTTATTCTTCTTGCGTATTTGAAACTCTGTATAGATGAACAGAAACTTCCTATTTTCCCCTCCCTCTAGCCTGTAGGAACCATGATTTTACTCTCAATTTCCATAAGTTTGACTATTTTAGATACCACATATAAGGAGGACCAGGCAGTATTTATTCTTCTATGGGTGGCTTATTTTCACTTGGCATAATGTCCTCTGGGTTCGTGCATACTGATATGTATAGTGTTGTGCTTTGATAGAACTACTTCCAACCATCTCTTAGTGGGTGTGGGTTTGTAAGATTGTAAGCAGCTATAGATGCTTCCTATCTTGTCATTGTGGCAAAGATCCTGGTCATTAGTTTCCTTCATGTACAAAACAGAGGGTTTTGTGATCAAATGCCTGGTGGAGGATCTGATAACAGAATGAAAATGGCCGTGGTAGATACAATGGTCTTCCGGATACAAGGTGGAAATGCGGGCAGAGTCCCAATGGTGGAGTCTCATTAATCAGAAGTGGTACAAATGCAGACCGGTGTCTGTAGTTTTATGAAATATTTATAAAATATTTAACCCATTTTCATTAATGTCAATAAAATGTAATAAACAACTCAGAGTATGTAAAAGGATGTCTTGTCTTATTTGTGTGGATTTGGAAGAAAGCAAAATATTGTGACATGGGTTAAAATATATATTAAAATAATCTTTCAAATAAATTACACTTTTTTAAGGGAATTTTAGACTTCCTTGGTCAGAGATTGGATACTAGAGAATCAATGCTTTTGTTGAAAAGTCTGTTGCTATCAGATTGTGATGAATCAGCTGCTTTACCATTACTAGCCCTAAAAGTGATCCATGTTTAGAAAGATCAATTTATAAAAACTCCAGACTTAGCCATTTTAAAGCAAATATTTGTGTTGAATTTTGTGCTAGAGGCTGTCAGGATGCAGCATGCATTATGGAAGCATGTGAATCAGCAGTCTGCTGCCTCCAGATCTAGAATTAGGAAAATGGTGAAAAACTAAATAATAAAAATAAAGCATAATTTGTATCATAAATGAGTGTTTAAACCATCAACTCTGAAATAGCATCACTCGGTGACAGAAAGTAATGACTGTGCATTTGAGATGAGGGGAAAATTCAAATAAATAATTGTCATCCAGCTCTCAGTTTGATTTGAAGGGACTCAGTGATTTCTCTTTATTTACTTACAGTTATTTTGAAGTTCCAACATTCTCCGACTTCAGAGTTGCTGAAAGAATGGTTTTGCATAGTTGCATTTTTTAATTGTGTTTGGAAGAGCTAATTATTAAATGTGAAAGCAAGTAGCCACATTGTCTTTAATTGCATAGAACTTCCTTCTTTCCACTTTTATTTTATCGTTGATTATTTTTAGGATACAGGAAACCTTTTGATTTTTCTATGTTGAACATTTATCTAGCTACTTACTTGGTTTCCAAGTGTATAAAACTGGAGCGCCTGGATGGCTCAGTTGGTTAAGTGTCCGACTTCAGCTCAGGTCATGATCTGGCAGTTTGTGAGGTTGAGCCCTGTGTCGGGTTCTGTGCTGACAGCTCAGAGCCTGGAGCCTGCTTCGGATTCTGTGTCTCTCTCTAACTCTGCTCGTCCCCCAATCATGCTCTCTCTTTCTCTCAAAAAAAATAAATAGATGTTAAAAAAAATTTAAAAACTACTTTGTCTATTGTTCTTGTGTTTTAATTATATTGCATATGATTAGTGTGGCCAGCATGGTTTGTGCCTTTGCAGATTTACTTCTGGCTTGATACAAAGTCATATTCTTCAAATTAGAAAGAGTTGGTAGTTTCTTCAAGGGACTGTTAGGCACAGAGATTAACACCCACAAATTTATGTTAAATAAAAAATTTATTAAATGTGTATGTATAACAATTAAAGTTATAAAACTCAGTTTTTCTTAAAGATTTATCATATCATTATCTTAATCATATTTCCTAAAATTGGTACTGCAATTATATCTCATAACTGTTAAAAACTAAAGCTTCTCAATATAGAACACAAAGCATACATAATAAAAACATTCTGTAACTTATTATTCAAAGTTATGTTAAACATATCAACATAAATAAAGTAATAACATTAATATTTGTAGAATTTTAGGTGATGCTTAGGATTTTTGTCATACCCACTTTCATATATTCCCAATGTTTTAATGTCTCACTTGGCTGTCTTACAGTGTTTGCAGCTAGTTTACCAGACCTAAAAGTAAAAGACTATTTTCCTGGCCCACATAAATTCACAGTATCTTAGTTTTCCACTGATTACGTCTTGAAGTAATACAGGTTTGGCCATTTATGTGAAGATGATTCAGAACTAAACCACTGATCATCAGGCTAAACTTCCCTTTGATAGATGAACTTCAGTTGACCAATCAATTAACATTTTATTTCTAAGTTTATTTCCTTTTCTATAGGCTTTACTTGTTTGAATTTTTTGTCTCCTCCCAAAAAAGTAATATACTTTTATTATATAACCTGTCATCTTTTAATTAGGATAGATTGACCAAACCTGTTACCATTATTAAAAACATATGTATCTTATCATTGTCCCATTATAATTCATAGGTGATCTATAGTTTTCATTTCCTGGGATATGGGAAAATAGTTACTGACTTCTCTTGAGTATATCTGACCAATTCATCACCATGGAACTTATTGCTGAATCTTTTGTTGGGTCGTTAAGTGTGACACTGAGCTGATTACTCCTCCTTATTCATGATATTTTTCTTTTATTTCCTAAGATAAATTGACTCTCATATTTCTCTTTAAAAATTTTTTCCAGCTTATGCAGGTGGTAGGTATTTATGATACCTGTTTCAGAGAATTGAAAGATGGAAGTCAAGTTATGTCGTAGTAAATATTTAGTAAAAATTAATCTTGGATTGATTCCTTGGAAGGGATATTAACTTGATGGACTTGTATCAAGTTCATGAGAAAGTATGTGAACAGTACATTAGCATTGTGATTTTGTTGTGTTTTTGATGTGCTTAGCATGGTGCTACAAGAGAGATGAGCCATTTGCAAGCAGAAAATACAGTGATAGATTCCAGAAATGTGGATTATAGGGTAGAAATAAACAACTGTTTCTTAACTGAAAACAGTAAAGAAAATGAGGAAAGTGACAAATTTATGTAAAAGTGATTAAATAAATGCTGATTTAAACAGAAACCTATGATGAGGCAGTGATGATTAAAGAGTATGGAAAGAATACTGATCAGAAGATGGAGGACAAGAGTTTGTGGAGAGTTGTGGAGGTTTTGATTAAGCCAGGCCTGGAAGTAGGTCCCTTCACTGACAGAGCTCAGTTACTTTGTCATGAAAACCTCAGAAGTTGTGAAATGCAAGACAGCTCCATGACAAAGAGGAATAGAAAAGAGGTTTGGTGAACACATAGTAATCTCTATCAGAGTATCCTTTTCTTACTTTTTGCCTCATTCACAATGCTTTCTGAAGGGGACCTATTAACACCTCCAAATAACATTATAGATTTTTTAGATTCTGCTTGTATTTCATTCAGTATTTCCTGTATGTATTTCAAAACAATGATATTTGGTACATATAAATTTAACACTGTTATAGTCTTATGGTGAATTTTATTCATTTCAAATATTACAGGTTTTTCCACTTAAACTATTTTTAAATTTACATTTGTTTAAAAATCACTTTCCATGATTTCTGTTTTATATACTTATTATATCTTATTCTAACTCTCCTTTTCATCTTCCTTTGTCATTTTGCCTTGATTGAATTTATTTTATAGAACACAGAGTTGGGTTTTTAGAAATATTTTATCCCAGCCAAGTTTATCTGATTTTAGTGATGTAAAACATTAATAATGATTGTCATTTATATTTAATTTTATGTTTGACCTTATTGCTTCTACTTAATTTTATATTTTCTATGTAAGTTGAGATTGCCACTTTTCATTCTGAGCTGAAGTTCAAGATCACATAGATGTATAAAATTTTAAGTTTCTATAGGATGCATCTACGCTCACAAATCTATACAATTTAAAAATATCATTTAGAATGTACTTTTATGACTCACAATATAGACAATCAATTAGGAACAATGAATGGCCAAGATGTACATACTTCACATTTTAACAGAATGATATAAACCTCAAGCACTAGCTAGTGAGTCACAAACCCTTACATGATTTTCTAGCATAACTACGAATATAAATGAACAAATGAAGATAACTGAATCAAAATGTTGCATTATAACAGTTCTTAATTCAATAAGTAATTGTTCTTTTACCATTTTACAAGGTAAATGAATGTATTTCTTTTACTAAAAACATTTGCCTTTTAATGTGGCTAAAGAATAAATTTATAATTATTAGTTATTAGTATTAAACTAAAATTATAGTTAATAACTAACACACAGAAGCGATGTTGAAAACTGAGAGAGTCCACTGAAACTAAAGTTAAGACTGAGGCGCCTGGGTGGCTTAGTTGGTTAAGCGTCCGACTTTTGCTTAGGTCATGATCTCGCAGTTCATGGATTCGAGCCCCATGGTGCTGACTGCCAGCTCAGAGCCTGGAGCCTGTTTCGGTCTGTGACTCCCTCTCTCTTTGACCCTCCCCTGCTTACACACACTCTCTCTCTCTCTCCTAGAAATAAAAAAAAAATTAAAGAAAAAGAAACTTAAGTTAAGAGCATGAGTCATTTTAATAACATGCTATTTAAAGTAACATGGGCTTTTTAAAATTAACATTGATTTTAAAGTATTCCTTTAAATGCAAAAATCCTCAACAAGATCCTTGCAAATCAAATCCAACAGCACATAAAAAGAATTATCCACCAAGATCAAGAGGGGTTACAGGGCTGGTTCAACATTCAAAAATTTTCCAACAAATAAGAACCCTGGACCTGATGGCTTCCCTCGGGAATTCTACCAGACGTTTAAAACAAAATTAAGCCCAATTCTTCTCAAGTTATTCGAAAAAATAGAAATTGAAGGAAAACTCCCAGACTCATTTTATGAAGCCAGCATCACTCTGATTCCCAAGCCTGACAGATCCAATAAAAAAAGACAACTACAGGCCAATATCCTTGGATATTGAGGATGCAATAATCCTCAATAAGATCCTTGCAAATTGAGTCCAGCAGCACATAAAAAGAATCATCCACCAAGATCAAGTGGGATTCATTTCTGGGTTAAAGGGTTGGTTCAACATTCCCAAATCAATCAGTGTGATACATCACATCAATAAAAGAAAAGATAAAAACCATATGATCCTGTCAATAGATGCAGAAAAAGCATTTGACAAAATACAGCATCCCTTCTTAATAAAGACTCTAGAGAAAGTCAGGATAGAAGGAACCTACTTAAACATAATCAAAGCATTCTATGAGAAGCCTTCAGCTAACATCATCCTCAATGGGGAAAAACTGAGAGCTTTCTCCCTGAGATCAGGAACACGACAGGGATGTCTACTCTCACCACTATTGTTTAACATAGTGCTGGAAGTCCTAGCATCAGCCATCAGACAACAAAAGGAAATCAAAGGCATCAGAATTGGTAAAGAGGAAGTCAAACCTTGACTCTTCGCAGATGACATGACACTCTACATCGAAAACCCGACAGACTCCACCAGAAGTCTACTAGAACTGATCCAAGAATTCAGCCAAGTTGCAGGGTACAAAATCAACATACAGAAATCGGTTGCATTTTTATACACCAACAATGAAGCAACAGAAAGAGAAATCAAGAAACTGATCCCATTCACAATTGCACAAAAAACCATAAAATACCTCGGAATAAACCTAACCAAGGAAACAAGAGATCTGTATGATGAAAACTACAGAAAACTTATGAAGGAAATTGAAGAAGACACAAAGAAATGGAAAAACATTCGATGTTCATGGATAGGAAGAATAAATATAGTTAAAATGTCATTACTACCCAAAGCAATCTACACATTCAGTGCAACTCCAATCAAAATTGCACCAGCATACTTCTCAAAACTAGAACAAACTATCCTAAAATTTGTATGGAACCACAAAAGACCCCGAATAGCTAAAGTAATACTGAAAAATAAAAACAAAACGGGAGGTATCACCATCCTAGAATTTAGCCTCTACTTCAAAGCTGTCATCATCAAGACAGTACGGTATTGGCACAAAAACAGACACATAGACCAATGGAATAGAATAGAGAACTCAAAATTGGACCCAAAGGTATACAGCCAACTAATCTTTGACAAAACAGGAAAGAATATCCAATGGAAAAAGACAGCCTTTTTAACAGATGGTGTTGGGAGAACTGGACAGCCACATACAGAAGAATGAAACTAAATCATTTTCTCACACCATACACAAAAATAAACTCAAACTGGATAAAGGACCTGAACGTGAGACAGGAAACCATCAAAACCCTAGAGAAGAAAGCAGGAAACAACCAAACAACCTCCTTGACCTCCACTGCAGCAATTTCTTACTTGACACATCCACAAAAGCAAGGGAATCAAGAGCAAAAATAAACTCCTGGGACCTCATCAAGATTAAAAGCTTCTGCACAGCAAAGGAAACAATCAGTAAAACTAATAGACAGCCAACGGAATGGGAAAAGATAGTTGCAAATGACATATCAGATAAAGGGTCAATATCCAAAATCTATAAGGAACTCACCAAACTCCACACCCAAAAAATAAACAGCCCAGAGAAGAAATGGGCAGAAGATATGAACAGACACTTCTCCAAAGAGGACATCCAGGTGGCCAACAGACACATGAAACGATGCTCAGCATCCCTCCTCATCAGGGAAATACACATCAAAACCACACTGAGATATCACCTCACAGCAGTCAGAGTGGCTAAAATGAGCAAATCAGAGAACTGAAGATGCTGGCGAGGATGTGGAGAAATGGGCACCCTTCTGCACTGTTGGTGGGAATGTAAACTGGTACAGCCCCTCTGGAAAACAGTGTGGAGGTTCCTCAGAAAGTTAACAGTAGACTCCCCTATGACCCAGCAATAGCACTGCTAGGAATTTACCCAAGGGATACAGAAATGCTGATGCATAGGAGCACATGTACCCCAATGTTCATAGCAGCACTCTCCACAATAGCTAAAACATGGAAAGAGCCTAAGTGTCCATCCACGGACAAATTGATCAAGAAGATGTGGTTTATCTATACCATGGAATACTACATGGCAATGAGAAAGAATGAACTCTGGCCATGTGTAGCAACATGGATGAACATGGAGGGTGTTATTCTTAGTGAAATAAGTCAGGCAGAAAAGGACAAATACCATATGTTTGCAGGTATAGGAGGTTTAGGAGGAACTTAACGGAGGACCATGGGGGAGAAGAAGGAGGGAAATGGTGGGGGAAAGGGAGAGAGGCAAACCATGAGAAACTCTTGAATGCTGAGAACAAACTGAAGACTCATGGGTATGGGGGGGAGGGAGGAGTTGGGCATGGAGGAGGGCACTTTGGGGATGAGCACTGGGTGTTATATGGAAACCAACTTGACAATAAACTATTTGTAATAAATAAAATAAAATAAAATAAAATATAAAATAAAATAAAATAAATAAAATAAAATAAATAAAATAAAATAAAATAAATTCCAAAAAAATAAAATAAAATATTCCTTTAAAATAACTCCACCAACTTGTTTAAAAAAAAAAAACCTCTATATTATCTATTGCTGTATTTTACTGTAGTAGACATGGTGCCAGCCTGTTCAGAGCAATAATGACTTTGTGTACTAAGAATTTGAATTTAAAGTCAGAAACACAAATATGGAGACCTACCCTGAGCACCTTAAGGGTCCCCTGGTGGAGGGTTGAGGCATATTGTAAGAAGAACTGTAAATAAAATGAAAAACTATAAACTGGAAAAGAAAATGAAGATAAGGACTGAAGATGGCTTTTTGTGTAATAATAGTAATACCTAAGGTGTTGCACTAGGATCTCCAAGACCACTCTCAGGCTCATGATTTATGAGAAGCCCTCACAAGACCCAAAAGCTTTTACACTCATAGTTAGATTTTACTACAGGAAGAAGATAGAGATTAAAATCAGCAAAGGGAAAGACCTCTGAAATGAAGTCCAGCAGAAAGGAGGCACAAACTTCTAGGTGTCCTCACCCAGTGGAGACACATGGACACACTTCATCTAAGTAGCAATGATATGTAACAACCTGTGTGAAGTGTTGCCAACCACAACCACAGAAGCATAGCTGAGTCTTGTATCCAGGTTTTTTTTTTTTTTTTAAACTGGAGTCAGTCATGCAAGAATGCAGCACCTGCATGACTAACCTCAGCTATTGAGACTCCAGCCCCCTCCGAGCAAAAACAGTTGTTCATAAATTACATTGTTAACATACACTGATCAAACTGGTACAGCATGGCCCATGTCCTCAGGCATTTAAAATCAAGCACTCACCATAAATTACATTGTTAGCATAAATCATTTGGTCAACTTTGAACAACATGGACCAAAGTCTCAGGCATACAAAAATATATTTATAAGGCAGAATACTCCTAGGGCTCAAAGTTCATCATCTAAGAGCCAGCCAAGGGCTAGTCTTGAAGAAAAGCAATTTTGGGAATGTACAGGATTTGAGCAACCCAAACTTGTAGAACTACCTCTTTCATGACAGATGTCATGAAGAGTCTAAAATAATATGAGCTATCATCACATAGTATCTGCTATTAATAATAAAACAAATGCTAACAGATATTTTATTGTTACTTAATTCTGAAATTTGAAACACTGGGCATGTCCTAACCTACAAAGGAGGAAAAACATGGCATAAGGTAGTTCGTGATATAGCTGAGGAACAGAATATAGTACTATAGTACTTCAACTTGCAGAATAAATAAGTAAATAAAAAATCTAATGTCCTTATATATCATATCTAATGACTATGATATCATTAATATCTACAATGACAAAATAAAAGCAGAGCATACCATAATCAATAAAAAAGTGTAAGCCACATGCTTAGGAAAATCATTTGGTATCTTGAATCCTTGATACTTTGTTTAAAGTATCGTTGAAAGACATTATGGAACCAGTCTGAGGAAAAACTTAATTTGTAACCTGCAAGTTGTAAGAAATTAAAAATAGACTTTTGCTTTACCATAAATGTTAGTAACTTTCTTAATATTAAGATAATATTTCAGAAATTCATTACTTATTTTATCGTCTGTACTAAATGCCAAACACAATACCACGTTTTAGGGAATGCACAAACTATACACAGTTATTTGCATCAAAGAAGTCATAGTCTGGGGGAAACAAATTCATCTTTTTATTATTTGAGCTAACTGCAAAAGGATAATGATTACAGGTGTCCAAAGTGTTGTTAAATTCATTTTAAAAGTTTTGTTTTGCTTTTGTTGCTTGTTATAAAAGAAATCTGCCTGGCTCTGTACAGTGCTTTGGTGAAGAAGACCAAAAAAAAAAAGGAAATTAATCTGATAAAACGGATAACCTCATCCAAAAGCATAGTCATATCTTGCATGCAAAGTGCTCAGAAATTTATAGGTAATTTTGGACTTGTGTGAGGGTTTTTTTCATACCAATGTAACGTCTGAGATAATGTGATTCATAGAGTTGAATATGGAAAATAAAGGCTTTACATGACCCTGGAGACAAATAACAGGGTATATTGGTCTAGCTAGTTGTCAGAAGGCTCCACCACTGCATGTGAAAATAAGAGAAATAGAGTCCATTTGCCACAACACAGAGCTCCAGTAACCATTTCAAAAGTGCTTAAGATCAATGGGGCAACTGAAGGGTTAAACAAAATACAAGACAGAAACCCAGTCACAGAGAGTATAGAAAAAACATGGTAGGCAACCAAAGAAAGCTGCCATCTTAAAAGATGCCCAAACTTTACCCCAGATCAGTTTTGAATCAGTGCTAAGATGTTAATATAGTCATATGGTTTTACTCTGCTCTGCCATCCCACCCTGAAGCTATACTGACTAAGGACATGGAATTGAAGGGCCAGTGATTATAGCTTATCCGTTGTGTCCAAACGTAAAGGTTATAGTTTCAATTAGGTAGTTTGCTGACTATGTTATTGTCCTATTAACACTATCAAACACAAAAGGTATATCCTGATAAATTCAGGAAAAAAATTAAGGTTTATTTTTTTATCTATTTGAACATTGTTCCCATCAAAAACTTCTCCTAGAGCTGTATTTCAAAAATATGCCTAACTCAAGAAGAATGTTCTGAATTACTTCTACTTGGAGTAATTTGAATTTCTTTTTTTCTTTCATTGCTATCTCTGCACTAAAACATTTTAAATGGTATGCTTTAGTTATTAGTTTTAAAGCTAAATATACATATTTGTGGGTGCTATTACAGTAGCAACCATGCAGAGTAACTAACCCTTTGGCACTATTTCTTTCCATTCAATTTCCACTTCAATTCCAGAGCTTATCAGATCTGAGTTTCCTTCCAGAAAAGCAAGAACTAAGCCAAATGGATTCTTAATGGTGACAAATGCCATTTTTTTTTCAAAATTTCAGTACTAATATTTGAAAGAAAAAGACATGTGAAATGTGCAGAGACGATAGTCTTATGAATTCCTTTTAAAGGCAGGGGAATAGTGCTATTATTTGCCATTAATAAGTCAGATCAGCCTCTGTATGTCCTTTACTATCTCCACACCTAGATGATGGCCTGGATGCATAGGTATCATGAATCCTGAATGCATTTGACATTCCCAAGTACAGATTTATTTGATTATTATAAGCATCTTGAGACCTAGGTTTGTACCCAGAAATACTGCTATGTATGCTTATAACAAAACAGAATTTGCTTCTACATTGTGAGACATAATTTATTTGGGGTCAGTTGCTGTATTTAAGGGTATCTACTGATTTACAGATTAATTTTATTGTCTCTGCTGCTGCAGCTGTAACACAAAACTGATACTAAATTTTCTGAATACAAAAGTAACCAGTTAAAAAGCATTTTAATTCCACTGTTAGCCCTAAACTTTTGATTTTTATTTAGACCATCTAATTATTCATTTATTCATTCAGCAAGAATTTTTAAGTGCATACCATGTGCCAGGAATGGTTAGATGGACAAATGCTACAATGAAAAATAAATTTAACCTAATTCTTTCTCTCTAAATGTTTTGAATAATAATAAGGAAAAATGAATTAGAGTGAAAACAATAAATCCTTGCTAGCACTCTGATAGATGGAAGTTTTTATAGTACACAGTGGGTCTACAAAAGAGGACATTGTGATTTACATTTCCAGTTTATGAAAGGGTTTTTAGAGGATGTATCCCTAATTGCAGATAATTTTTTTCCAAAAACGATGGCATACATATTTTAATGTTTTAAAGTTAGTACCATGACCGTTTAGGAGCACCTGGGTGGCTCAGCTGGTTAAACATCTGGCTCTTGATTTTGGTTCAGGTCATGATCTCATGGCTTATGAGTTCAAGCCCTGTATCAGGCTCTGTGCAGACCATGCAGAGCCTGCTTGGGATTCTCTGACTCCCTCTTTCTCTGCTCCTACCCTCCACTCTCTCTCTCAAAAATAAATAAACATTTAAAACAAAACAAATATTGGGGCACCTGGGTGGCTCAGTAGGTTAAGCGTCCGACTTCGGCTCAGGTCATGATCTCACGGTTTGTGGGTTTGAGCCCCATGTTGGGCCTCTGTGCTGACAGCTAGCTCAGGGCCTAGAGCCTGTTTCAGATTCTGTATCTCCCTCTCTCTCTGACCCTCCCCTGCTCACACTGTCTCTCTCTCTCTCTCTTTCTCTCTCTCAGAAATAAATAAACATTTAAAAAAAAACAAATATCATAGCCATTCATACTTGCCAGATTTTTCATTTTCTTCTTCTTAAACTACTCTATATTTAAGAGTTTGAATAATTAACTATTATATAAACAAAAGCCTACAGTTTGTTTGACTTACTCTGTCTTTCTTTCCTCTACCCATTCCCAAGAAAAATGACACTTGCAGCCTTCATCACAAAGCCCACTTGGCTTTTGAGTCCACTATTGGGAGATACTTGCAAAAGAATCAGGGAAGATAGGTGGATGGTGGATCTGGAAGGAAAAGCTGTAAAATACTGAGAACTTTTGAATGAAAAAAAATCCCAGAAATGTATGCTCTTTATACATGGTGATGTATTTACTTATGGCTTGCTCATTTCAACTCAGTTAGTACCACTGCACTAATTTGTTAGTTGTTGTTCATTAGGAACAATAGAGAAAACACAGAATAGTCTATGGGTTTCTAGAAACCATGTTTTCTTCTCTCTCTGATGACTATGACACTTTTCTTTCCAACTTACCAGGTACTGAGCAAATTCTTACCTTATTTTTTTTTCTATTTTACCTTTATTGGTGGGGGCCTGAAAGAGGACATTTTGTGTATAAACATTTTCTAAATGTGTTAATTTCCACTGCTAGGGATTTAGATATTTGTTTCATGAAATATTTGAGCTCTGTTCTTTTGTCTTAAGGCAAATCCATCAAAGTGTACATAAGATTACAAATGAAAACTTTTTTATGATAATCTATACACCAACACAGATATTAAGATTAACCAAAAAAAAAAAAAAGTACAGAAGTTAAATGCTAAAGTTTTTCGGCAGCATTGATTAATAAATACTAATATTATATAGCTATATGGCAATTACACATCTACAGTGAAGTTTCCCTCCACCCCAAATTTAATTTAATTTCTGTAAAAGAACTGTAAGAGTTTTCTAAAGCATTTGACTAAACAAACCATCTCACTGATTCCCACTTGGTCAGAAAATTAATTGAGCTGATAGTATGTAGGAAGCTCTGTCCTAGGCTGTGCACATATGGCAATGAGTCACGTCAAGGTAGGTAAACAAAGTGTAATGGAGTTAAATTAAAGTACAGGATGCTATGGGAGCATGAAAAGGTGAGTGATATACAAACTTGAGTTATGAAGGGAGAAAAGAAATTATCTGAAGCAAAGAGAACAATTTGAGGGGAGAAATGTCTAGGTATAATCAGATGTCTAGGAGTTGGAAAGGAGTTCACTCCATGCTTTTAAGCATTGGTAGAAGAAGCTTGGTATGTCTGGAACTTGGATATAATACCCAGAGATTGGATGAGACAAGGGTAAGCTAGAGAGGGAAATGGTAACTCATGAAGAGTTTCCATTTAACGTTAAATTGGGATATATCTTTAAAGATGTTTTCTCTCAGAAACAATTTTAGATGGAAATCATAAGAATTACATTTTTGGATAGCTATTCCAGAAGCTATATGTGTTTAATGTGAAGGGATTTATATCATCTTTTGTTGTGTGGTGTCACTATGTTTTTTTCTATTTGCTTCATTCTCATCAGAATCTTTACTTACTTAGTCATAATGCATAACTTCCTCCCACCTCCTTTGTTGGTATGGAACTGTTCTTACTTGGCATATTTGTGTGTGGAAGGTGACTCCTAGGAATGGGGCAGTTACATATGTCATATCCCCTTCAACTTTGTGCCATTTTATCATTCTTTTTTGCTAAATTAAATTGAATGGCAGATTAGTATGGCTGTCTTTGTATCTGGTTTTACATGATTTTTCAGCAAAGTATTGTTTGTTCTCCTATGGACAATATTTCCATATTCGTTTTGAGATTAAATAATTTTAAGAAACTCCAGATGTGCTTCCTGTTTATCCTGTATACTGTATTAGTTGTCCACAAGAAACTGGTATCATAAGTTGCTTTAAAATGTGACAGTGTGCTAAGGTTTTAGTCAGACATTAAACAAATTCTATATGGCTTTACTCCTGGCTTGTGCCAGGAGAATATCTATAGAATGATAAGCAGACAATCCCAGGCTCTTGCTAAAGAAATACACTTCTGGATTTAAGGAAGACTTTACCAAGTCAAGGCATGAAAAAAAAAATGGTGAAAAAGTCAAAAACTCAGTTGAGCAAATGTGAAGGGTAGAGAGATTTTTTGGGTGCAACTGGAGAAGGAAAAGTGATCTATACATAACCTAGAAAGGAGTTGACCAATCTATAACCTACCCCAGACTACAAGCTATTTGGCTTATCTCCAATATCTAGAAGTAGAAGATCAAACTTTCTAAGTCAATAGGTTAGGTATTGCAATGGAAAAGTCACAGGATTCTAGCTGAAATACACACCAAGTCCCCGATGATAACAGGGAAAGCTACAGTTAAAATGTTGGAACTGGTCCAAGATATCCATCACTGTGCAATCACATATGCTGCCTTTTCCTCCAAAGTGTTCTCAAACTTGCACAATTCTTGCAATCTAAAAAACAAAACAAAACAAAAACAAAGAACAAAACTAAACAAAAACTCACCCTTGCAACAAAGGAGCAGGGAGTCTATACGGTTTGGGGTTGCTCCAACATTGTTCTCAAATTGAGCTTTCTTTTTTAGTCATCTCTTACCCGTTGGATAAATATGTATATGGACTTCTTTCTTAGAGCAAATGTATCTTTTCTCTTTTGGATTCAGGGATTACTGAGAAAAGCGAGTTACTTTTGTCTTAGATTTTTTGCCCAGTGATTCCTGCTTCACAAGCTTTGTTTCTGTTAGCAGTGTTTTGAATTTCACCTTTGTTTCAATTATAAAGCTATTTGAATAGGAATCCTGGAGCCCCTCCTTATTAACATGCCATCAGGTTCCAATATATGTGTTAGTAATATTAAGTAAGAAATTCAGCTGTGCATTCCAAAGCCTATTAACCTAAAACAAGGTAAACAATTAATAAAAGTTAAACTACTTGTGGACACAATATTCTATATGAACTGAAATCTAACAACAACAAAACCAAGGGTGCCTAGGTGGCTCAGTCAGTTGAACATCCATCTTGATTTTGGCTCATGTCTTTCTAAGGCCACAAGTCTAAATGTCTAAACCAAACTGACTCCATGACAGCCTTTAAGTTTCCGCTCTAAACTAGAATGCCTGCGTTTCAGCTTCCCCAAAACTATCAGGCAGTTACACATTGACCAAGGCAGGAGAAACCACCCTTGCAACACCCAATCAGGAAGGTCCAGCGACCACCCTCCACATTACTAAGGGAGAGGCCTGGAGATAGAAACTATAAATAGGACCCTGTTACCTAATGTTAAAGTTAACCTGTTAGTCTCCCAACAAGACCCTAGGCTCGCTCTGTGATTGGTTGAATTTAAAAGGTACTCTAAATGTTGTAATTGGTTCCCGCCAAAAGTAATGAATACTCTAGACAATGTGTATGGTCAAACCCGCTGTCAATGATGTTGAATTATTATGATTGGATCACTGTTCCCATGTCACAAGTTCTGTAACTTCCCCCATCTCAAACCCCATAAAAACCCTACCCTGCCTTTGTTCGAGGCTCTCAGCATGGACCCATGCGCTGGTGAAGTCTGTGAGTCCGAGCTTAAGCCCGTAATAAAGCCCTTTGCCTTTGCATGCGTGACTCGGTCTCCCTGGTGGTCTCTGGTCGGTGAGGATACTGCGATCTGGGTATAATATCTTAATCTCAGGGTCTTGGGATTGAACCTGAAACGCCCAGAATTCGAGAGAACCCCAAAAACAGACCACCAGAGACCAGAGTCAAAGCCAAGCGGCAAGGTTGTTTATTTGCAGGTTCGAACCCGGACCTCCGCGCACTCGTTGCCGGTGACGCTGAGAGGCCCTGAACAAAGCCTCTGCAGCCTTTTTATAGACAAAAGTAAACAAGTCATGGGGAGGGACAGGAGATTTCCATGGTTACAAGTTTGCCATTGGTTAACATTCAAATATGAACATTTACCGTATTTGATTGGTTCCCGCCATCAGGTTTTTTGCGGGATCCAATTATAACATTTGGGATACCTTTGAATTCAGTCTATCATAGAGCGAGTTTAAAGTCTTGTTTGGCGACTAACAGGTTAACATCTCTCTCTCCAGGCCCTTCCCTCAGCAAGGTGGGGGGTAGCTGCTGGCCTTTTGGGAGTGGCTGCCGCCCTGAGGCTAGTCCCTTGGGCAATCCGGCGGCGGGAAAGCAAGCCTTAAGCATTGTTACAGAAGCAGAAAGAGCTGGTTAAGTTTATTTAGGCCTCTCAAACCCAGCATAGAGCCCCATGTAGGGCTGCACACTGTGCATGGAGTCTGCTTACGATTCTGTCTCTCTCCCTACCCCTCTCCTCTGCTTGCATACACTTTCTCTCTCTAAAAATAATAATTAAAAACCCACTTAAATATTGCCAACAAAACCAATTACTGCAGTTATTATTAATTGATAATTCTATTGTTTAACTGTATGCATTATGTGTAGAAAAATTGATTTTTCTGGTTTTTGTTTAATATGACCAGGAGAATTTCACATAGACGTTGAACACACACATACATGCACACACACATACACACACACATATTTATAATGAATGGTCATAAGTTTGAGTTAAGTCTGTGAACAACTTTATTCCAATAAAATCCGTTTGGGACTTGGAAAGTGGTTCCAGGTTAGATGCTATGAAACTGAAGTTCAGAAAAACTGGCAATATTTTCCTTTTAAAGCTTGATTATCTTTTCTATGGCAAGACCCCCTTTGAATTATCTGATCATTTCTCTTTCATTTTCTTCCTATTATTTCTCCCTCCTTTAAGTAAAGGCAGATAACTACCCATACTTCCACCACCTCACCTCCAATACAAAGACTACTTCTGATTTTGTTTCATCTGATTTTGTTTGTATGTCAGATCAATATTTTGGGCTCTGACCATTTTATGTATTCTCCTGTGAGTTACTCCCACTTTCTCTTCATCTTGTATGTGTGTGGGTATGTGTGTGTGCTCAGTGAGGCTTAGAATTAAAGACTTTATTCTACACAATGCATCCACTCTATCAAGAGCCAAATTCTTATCTTGCTTTGAACCCTCAGGGATCATTGACTTCAAAAGAATATATTATGTTCCAAAGTGGCTCTATACAGCTGTAGAGGAAGGCATAAAATTGGTCCCGAGAGACTAGTTCCTCAATTCAATGTGATGCTATTCTGCTGCATACATAAGTAGCTCTGTCTTTCTCTCTGGTGCGTGAATGTCTGTGTGTTTGTGATCAAGCGTATTTGGGCAAAACAGAATTCTGGTAGTTATGGTAGCAAAACAGAAGTTAACTCTGTTAATATTCTCAGGTAATAGCAGAGGTAATATTATCAAAATAAAAACTCATTAATATTTTGAACTGAAGGTTGTTTTATGATGTGTGTTATCTTTGAAGTGCAAATAAGCAATAAGTCAGATTAAAAATCAAGAACAACAGATCCACGGCGCATAAATGGCCAATATTCTAGGTGCCTTCCTGCCGGAGGCTGGAGTCCAGGGACTGGGTCCAGGGGTCCCTGAAGGATGGACGGTGTTGGCGAGGGAGGGATGAGAGAGCCAGGAGAATCTTTCTGGTCACCAGGCAGGCATCTTTGCTCTGACTAGGGCTCAACTTTACTTTATAATTAAGTGTTTGGGGGATGACACAGAAGTGGCATTTGCCTTAGACAATTGTTTCTGATGAGAAACTTCTTTGATATGTGAGAATTTCCCAGAACATAGATTTGTATAAGGCTCATGCATAACCTTTATCAATAGTGATTGAGGTAGGTGATTTAGATGCTTATCCTATGGGGAAGGAAGGTATCTTTAGCATACAAGACAATGTGTTTAGCATAAAAAGGGTGAAGTTAGTTCTTTGTGAGCAGGGATCAATAGCTTGTTTGTTTAAGGAGAAGTATTAAGAAAAGCAGGTCTTTCAGGAAACACAATGTTTGCTCCCATAATCACAAAAGAAGAAGTTCCTCAATAGGTTTCTTGACAGGGAGCAATCAGCATATTCAAGGCCAGAATAAGTCACTCTGAATACTGATCACAAGATGCCTTGGAGGTTGGTGCTCCAAGCAGAAACAATTGGGTGGGGGTGGATATCTGTCCTTAACTCTAAATTAGGCTCTTTGTCTCAGGGCCAGGCTCCATTGTAACTCTTGTGTTCTTAACCTCCTTTATTATCTAAGTCTTGGATCTGCAAGGCCCATAGGAAGAGCCTTTTGACAATCATCCACAATGCTTTCATCTAAAATCTCTTTTGAAAAGACAGGAATAAGCTTTTCCTTATGAGCTATTCGTGTAGGGAATATCGGTCTGATCTGGAATATTGTGAGGCCTGGTCAATACCAGCAGGCTCATTTCCAACATGAGCCAGTAGTAGCAGAAGGAGATACCAGTTTTGCTTCTCATGGCAGGTGCTATGCAAATTCTGCCATTTTCTCTCTGTGACTGTCATCCTGCAAGGCCGGTGCGGCTCCCAGCACCTTCCAAACCAAAAGGTTTCAGAATATAGGTTTACTTATGTAACTGCAATAATTATGATAGGGTCTCAGATATAAAATAAAAAACACATAGAAAATGAAAGAAACGTGTATTATTACTGTGTGTGAATGCCACCTCACACACACACACACACACACACACACACACACACACACGTGCACGGATATATATCAGTTTGTTTTATGTAGTTTTATAGTTCAACCTGTTTTCAAAGAAACCTAAAGTCCTACCTACAGATGTATCTCTTTGAAACTTTCCCCTCACAGTCTAACTGTGCAAAATCATTTGGGATTTACATTTTTCTGTAGCACTTTTTTTCCCACAAAGTGTTCACTTTTATGTTTTTTTTAATTTTTTAATGTTTTATTTATTTCTGAGAGAGGGAGAGGCAGCATGATCAGGGAAGGGTCAGAGAGAGAGTGAGACACAGAATCTGAAGCAGGCTCCAGGCTCTGAGCTAGCTGTCAGCACAGAGCCCGATGCGGGGCTCGAACCCACGAATCGTGGGATCATGTCCTGACAAAGTCGGACACCCAACCAACTGAGCCACCCAGGTGCCCCATTCACTTTTATGTTTTAAAAGTGTTAAGCAAAAAGGTAAAACAAGGTTCTAAAATCAGATATTTGGGAACTTTGGAAATAAAAAAAATACTAACTAAATTTCTTTAGTACTTTGCAGAGCCTACACTGTGCCACATTGTTCTGCAAAAATAGGATGAGGAGTATTCATCATTCTCAGAAAGTATTTGGCCATGGAACCAAAGCCACTCTGTTATCCCAGCCCTGCCTCATTATTAGTTTGCCATTTTGCAGGAAGTTTTGAACTTCTAGGTATACCATTATATTTAGTAAGGAGAATTTCATTTGATTTTTTTTATAAATTTACCCTTCCATGTTTTTGACTCTTTTTGTTAATTACTTAAAAATGAGCACCACTATTTACTCTCAAGTATCCCCCACAGTTTTGCATTATTTGACAGTTTGGATTTGTGTTGGTGCATCAAGTTGAGGTTTTAGCCAATAGATAAAAAAGGAAGGCTTTCCAGCTCTAGACATTTAAACATTTTTGCAGTATTATGTATGGGCATAGCTAATGAGGCTAAATGTTGGCAGCCTCAATTGTAAATATAAGAGTGATATTTTCTGCATATATTGAAACACACTGATATTTTCTTTTATGCCCTTATAATTAGATGTTAATTAGATTTTAACTATCATTACCTATTCCTTCTTCTGTTGGCAGTATATGTGGATATCCTATTTAATATTGCTATTAGGTGGATTATAATCTTATTATCTAACCATGTTGGAATTTATAGTACACAAACCATATTTTGGCACAGATTGGATTGGCCTACAGAGGAAACACATTGCAATGAGACAAAAATAGTTGTTAGTCCCAAGTTTCTTCAGCTTTATGAATTAGACATTAGTTGTATTGTCATTGCTATTTACCAGTGTTTTTCTAAAATACTGAAGAAACAATAGTATAGCAAAACAAATTATGTTCTTTTATTGGCTCAGATATTCTTATAATTATAAGACCTCTGCATCTAATTTCCAAATGTATACTTTATAACTTCCTGGATTCAAAGTGAGCAGGAAAGCAGTTTTGTTTCTTTCCTGAAAAAAAAAAAAAAAACTGCAATATGAAACATCATATGAAAATGACTTGCATAGCATTTTTCCTACCTTCTGATTGTGATTTAAAAGAAATTGCATAATGGTGCACCTCAGTGCCTCAGTCAGTTTTCTTTGCTTAATTTATGGATCTGACTTTGGCTCATGTCATGATCCCAAGGTTCATAAGTTCGAGCCCTATGTTAGGGCTCAGTACTGACAGTTCAGATCCTGGAGCCTGCTTCAGCTTCTGTATCTTCCTCTTTCTGCCCCTCCCCCACTTATGCTCTGTCTCTCTCAAAAATAAATATTAAAAAAAAATTTAAATGTTGTTATATAAGCACTACTTTCTGGTAGCAAGAACAGAATCCTATTTATTGTAATACAATAACTAGATGGAGACATGCAAAAAGACTTAATTCTAATTATTGGAGGTTCTTTGAATGGTATGGGCAGAAATTTTATATGTGAATTATCTAATTTAAATATTTCTCCATGTTTACTAAATTATACTTCATTATTATAGTGTTTCAGGTCTGTGAATTTTGTTAAATTATATATATATTATCACACTAAAAGAGGACTCAAAATAAAACAAAAATAAATTAATTAAAAGAAGCCTACCTTTTTATCCTCTTATATAGTTCTCTATACGTACATAATTCCACAACTTTTATAATTTCAGTCAATACAATAATAAGAAGACATGTTAATGGATGCCTGGAAACCCATAAATTAAGTGAAGATAAAGACAAAAATTGGGTGCTGTGCTGACCTACAGACACAAGTTAAGAGTAAGAGAGATGGTTTCAAAATACACTTTTCCTATGGTTTTTTTCTCTCATTCCACAGTATATTTCTGAAAAAAACTGAGCATTTGCTTGAATTTTACAGTTTCTGTTTTAGATTTTCTTCAGCAAAATAATGGAAGCACATGAAGATGTACTTTTAAATTTGTTGAAAGATACTTAGAGATTACAGACAAATTACATAAATTAGAAATCGGTGAAATGAAATTTTAAAAAGCCTTTAGCAGAGCATATCAAGTAAGTGCTGCTGTGTTACTAAGAATGTCTGCATATATGATTTGAAGACTAAGTTAGATGAATATTTTATACTGAAGTCTATGGTTTGGAATTTTCTGCAAAATAATTGTTATTTTTGTTACCATCATAGTAATTCTCTACTAGTAGTATAGTAGTAACAACACTAATAGTACTAGTGATATCACCAACATTGCTATTATTTATCATAAAACTTATGTGAGAACTCTTTTGAAGATTAGCAAGTGATTTTTTAATATTAGAGCCCATAAATCCAAATTAAGAGATATTTAAATGACCATATTTGAAATCCAGATAGATTATGACTTAACTATGTGAATAATCTCACATTTTAAGATCTCCTTTAGCCATAGGTCTGCATGGCTACATAAATCTACTGTTGCAAAACAAATTAGGGAATAATTCAAAGTATAGAAGGATCTTTTTCTCATTAAATGTCCCTCCAAAGGTATTAAGAATCTACTTACAATAGAAGAATAAGTTCCTGTGTGTTGTATAATTGCATAATAGATGACTTTAATAATACCATAGTCTGTGTAATATACTCTATAGTTATATTCCCATTTTAAGGACCAGCACTTTTCCTTTAAAGACCTTCACACCCCCATGGAATATGCCAATAGCCATTTTTCACTATCTGCTGTCTTGATGTGCAAATACATGTTTAAGCTGTCATTTATTTCCACAAACTCACAGGTGAAATCAGTTAGCATTTTATCTTAGAAATATATAACTATCATGTTTTACTTAAAGGAGTTAACTGTAGGCTATAGAGCACAAAAACTGTGCTGTTTTCCCAAAGTTCTCAAGTGATAAAAATAAGAAAAAAACACTCTTGGGGCACCTGAGTGGTCCAGTTGGTTAAGCATCAGACTTTAGCTCAGGTCATGATCTCACAGTTCATGAGTTCAAGCTCCACATGAGGCTCTGTGCTGACAGGTGAGCCTGTGTGGAGCCTGCTTTGGATTCTGTGTCTCCCTTGCTCTCTGCCCCTCCCCTTCTCATGCTCTGTCTCCGTCTCTCTCAAAGTAAATAAACACTAAAAAAAAAACACAGAGATGAACTTTCATTATGGATATCAATATTTTCATAATAGCATCAAGGGGATAACTTTTAAAATTTAGAATATTTTCTTATGACTAAAAATTTCTTCAGTGGATTGCTTTTAGTAACAACCCAAATAGAGTATTTGAAATATAATTACATTAATAAAATACTAAAATTAAAAAGATTAGTATAAGAGAATATTTTATGTACTAATATACATATATATTTGTAAATTCTCATTTTACCTAATTCAAATTGTTAGTTAAAATAGAATCTCATAAATATTTAATTACTCTGTTTTTTATAAGACAAAATTAGTCAGAAAGTTTTTAAGATAACCTGACTGCATGCAGGAACCGTAAACCACTTCCTTTCCTCAGTATATGAAAACAGCCCACTAAGAAAAAATATATTTGAAGAAAAAAGAATGCAACTAGATTTAAGAAACAATTCACAGACAATTGAAACCTGCGTTATTGACATTTTATGACTTCTCATTAAGTTACCATGGAGAAAATATTTAGAAGCCCATCCCATAATCTATAATACTATCTCCTTCACTGAGCTAGAACCTCAATGCAGTCTTACAAAATAAAGTGCAAAAAAGTCCTAAGCAAATGGACTTTTAAGCTGTGATACACACACACACACACACACACACACACACACACACACACACACACAAATTCTTTTGTAAACTTTATCCAGACTATTTCAACGGTGGAAGCTGGTGAAAATCAATATCCTTTTGTTAATTAGGGATGCTTGCTGCAGCATTTAAAGGAAACTAAACTATAGCTCAGTTTCTTTATTCCTAGCTGTGCCTGAACACACTGACTGAGTTGCAAGGGATAGATGAACTCCTTAGAATGTATTTTTAAAAGGTGTATAATAAATTTTCTGGATTGGCCATAAAATTTTTAAACATGTCTTTGTAATCTCTAAATTAAGCATCACTTTTCAGGCCACATAATCTTATTGCAGTGATAACATCAGCAATATGGCTTTGTTCCCCACAGAACAATGTAGGCAGGGTGGTAACAGGGTGAAGTAAATTGAACTCTTGGCCCTGAAGAAGCAGGGAGTTCTACTTGGACTTCCTAATTTTCCTGAACCATGGATTTATTTTTCTTCATAACACTTGTCATCCCTCACATATTACATTTTAGTTTTGTTTATTGTGTCCACTGGAATCAAATCTTCAAGAGAAAGATACTTTTTTATTTTTAATTGCACTATTCAGTTTCTAGAAAAGTGCTTGATATATGGTGGGTGTGCAATAAATCATTGTTTAATGAGGGCAGGAATCTCTATTCAAGGAAATTTACTGCAGAACACAACATGGTAATTAATTCATGATCACAAATACCTTGTAACAACATGATGTTATGAGACTTCTTTAAAATCAAAGTATATTAAACCATATAGCAAAGGAAAAAGCCAGTAATAACTGCAGGCCCATTAGCTACAGAGGAAATAACATACAAGGGATATTCTGAGTGTGATATATCTGGAAACAGCTCTGTGGTAGCTTGTCTTCAGTATGGCCATCATCAGTTCCTTTTCTTCCTGTATGTACATGTGGATGTGCATTCCCCCATCCAGAGCTGGAATCTGGTCTTCCTTACCTAATTCCAGGATGTAATTTGATTGACCAGTAGAATGGGTGAGAGTAATATCCTGGGACTTCTGAGGCTATATTATTAGAAGACTTGCATCTTTTACCTAGACTTATTCCAATAAGTCTTGTTCTGGATAAAGCAAACCAATGTGTAAGAAATCCAACTACCCTGAAACCACCATGTGGTGAGAAGCACAAGCCACATGGGCAGACTCAAGATATTAAGATGCCATGTGGAGAGAAAAAGAGACCAAGAAGTATTGGGGCAACAGACATTTGAATGAAGAGGTCATTTTGGAATTGTGTCTTCTAGCCCCAGATGCCCAGCTGACCCTGTCAGGGATCAGAAACAAACTGTTCAGCCAACATCTTCCTGAATTCCTAACCCACATATCAAAAGCAAATAAAATACTTATTTTGAGTCTCAGAATCTTGGGGTAGTGTGTCTCACAGACAGCCATGCTGAGCAACCAGGTATTTGTCAGACTGCCACATGAGTCACTTTTTCAATGACAAAGCAGGTGGCTGCCCTGGAGGAGAACATAAAAGGAATCTCAGTAATCATGTCCTACTTGAGTTGCCTACATACTGCTGACTCAACTGGTTCTATTCAGAAGAAAACAAGGCAGGAGATAAAATATAAACTAAAAACAAACAAATGATAAGAAATGTAATAAAACCACCACTGAAACAGTAACCACATTTTTTCCTTTCAAAGAATGATTTCTTATAATGCATGCTTTAAATGAAAATGTATAAAATAAATTACAAATAGAAATCTTTACAGTTTACAGGACATTGGATCTGGTGTTTTATCAACAAAAGCTGCTAGGAAAATTGCAGTCACATAGTCCTCAACTCCTTTCTTATTTATTTAATGGAATAAGGCCAGAGCAGTTCTAGAAGTTTTGAATTGGATGTTGGCCCAAGATCTGTGTCAGGAGTTTCCAGGTTGCATATTTACCACATGATTTGCTGATAGCATCATTACATAAAAGGAAATGTAATTTCTGAAAATACCTGCAATTAGATACTGAATAGACACTTTTCATTCTCTTCTTTAATCCAATGGGAGACAAGAAAAGTTACTCTAGTGGCCTTTTTAACAATTACCAGTGCCTATGAACTTGTGAGCAGGCTTCTTTGACAGGGTAGTTTTGTTTCTGATAAGATGAGACACACATTCTTTAAAAAAAAAAAAAAAAAAAAAAACTGTAGTTATATGAAAAAAGTTGGAATTCCTGGAGAGGTAATAAAAGAAAATATGGAGAGATTCAGAGATCTACTCTTCCATAGATCACCTTAAAGTAAAGGAAAAAGAACCATTATGTTAGTAGAAGCCATTGATAGGATTACATCCTCATCCAAAACTAGGAAATATACCTATGTCTGTGCTGAAGACCTATTTGGGAGTGACCACCAGAATGTCTTTGACATTATGAGACAAGAAGAGTAAGGTACCAGAATGGAAGAGTGAGGGTGATTAAGGAAAGGGGGCACAAGTAAATCAGCTTGAAAGGGCACCAGGACCATGAATAAAAGGCAAAATGAGAGCTGAACGTTTCCACCACAGATAGTCTGAAAACAAATCGGCAGAATGCCTACCTACAAGATAATGAAATAATTTTAAAATTTCCATTGTATAGTTATCAATGCCTGACAAAGTAGTTTTGCAGACCTGATTATGAATCCCTAATCTTCACATTATTCTATGTTTTTATTGTATAAATGGGTATACAACTTGATACATGTATACATTGTAAGATAATAAACACCGTCAAGCTAATCAACATATATATCACCTCACGTGGTTACTTTTGGGGAAAGGGTGAGAACACTTAGGATCTATTCTTCCAGCAAATTCCAAGTATAGAGTTCAGTAATATTACCTGTATTCCCCACGCTATACATTAGATCTCCAGAATTTACTCATCTTGCATAACTGAAACTTTGTACCTCTTGACCAACATCTCCCCATTTTTCCCTCCTCCCAGCCTCTGATAACCAGCATTCTACGTCTCTGAGTTTGATAGTTTGCCATCACTTCTGAAACCAAAACAATCCTTATTGCTGAGATAAGATTCCACTTGTCGTTACCCAGCCTTCTACTATCGTTTCTACAAACCAGACATGCTGGCCACTTCAACATCAACTGATTTTCAGTCTCTTGCTGTTTCACTTCATATACTTACATTACTATTCAATACACCTAGAGCACGTGTCCAGTGTCCTATTACTGCTTCATTTTGTCAGTGCCCCACATATGCAACTTTACCTGTGTAATTTTTTTTTCCTTTTTCAGTTTTCAAAGCATCATGTAAAGTCATTCCCTCAGGGAAAATTTCATCAACCCTCTCAGAACAGGTTAGCCACATATTCAAATGTTTATATTTAAATTCTTGGCTGTGTGTTAGTTTTCTCACATGGTGAGCCAGCTCCTTCCCACAAATGGCTGGGTTCTCTCATTTTGGGGCAAATGTCTGAACATAGCCCTCTTTGTACTTGTGTGTGTATATATTTAAGCTTTGTCAACATACCATTGATTAGGGACACTTGTAGCTCTGTATTAGGGCTTATTAGAATTCAGTACAGCACATGTTTGCTCATGTAAAAATGTAGAAGTAATATCCATATACAGAACCCGAATGCCATGCTCAATTAAATGCCAAACACAATCCCAGCGCATCTGCTTGGTACATGCTCTGGTCACAGCCTGATAGTCAATTGTACAATGACAAATAAATGCATAATATATCATGTTAGGATAATTTTGTATTTTAGAAAATCTTAGTTTTAAATTTGGAGCCTTTGTGCTTGGATTTTTTTTTTTTATCATGTAGAGTAATCAGCATTCCTTCGATACTCTCAGTTATCTAACTTGAAACAAAAAAGTCTTATTCTTTTAAGCTGCTTTATCATTTTAATTGAAGAGTACAAACATAAACCATTAGAAATGCAACTTCTTAACTTGTGAAACAGAATTTCTCCATGGTCTACAAACCAAAAAGAACCAATCAATTATATTACTTTTTCTATCATCTTTAAGCCTGGATCTACATTTTTATGTATAGCTAAAGAATCTCATTTCTCTTGACAAAGTCTTTTGTATATAAATGCTATGCCTTTAAATTTATAAACCAGATTTGTAAAATATCACTTTAAATGTATAAACCATATTTATTTCATCAAAGTACCACTTTAATATTTAGTGATTACAATTTGTGTTGAATATGAAATTTTCCCTCCAACCTGGGATATAAAAAAAGGACATATCTCTTTTTTTTCATTAAAATTGTATTTTAAACAAAATTATATTTAATCTGCTTTATGTCTCCCAACCCCTGATGGGAGGTAATTAGATTTCAGTCATTATTGGGCTTCTTTCCTCTATGGAGTCAAACATCCTTACATTATTGTCACCATTGATATATTCATGGTCCATGTGTTTCTCTAAGGGAGACGGGTCCACTGCCTGCCCAGGAATCTGCTGAGATTATGACTGGCCTCCTAACGGGTGTCATGCCACCCTTCCCCTAATAGAGAAACAAGCAGTAGGAAGAAAAAAACTACTTGTGAAACCCACAAAATTCTGTCCCTTTCACAGTCTGGTGTTGAGTTTCTTAAATGCTCACTGAAATTTGTCCCCAGATTTTTTTTTAAGACTCAGGGGTTTCCAGGGGTAGTGAAGTGGAATGTTTAAAGGATCTTTTTCCCCAAAACCTACAAATAAACTGGGCAAAATAGTTGATAACAATTCAGGGCTTTTGAAGTTGACTAAATTTAAGCGACACATTGAGAAGTATTTTTTTCCAAGGAAAATGACTCACCTTTGAGTAAGAACAGTGGGAATCGGGAGCCTTCTTGCCAGGGGCTGCTCTTACCAACCCGTTTCCCCACCCAATGTCCAGATCAATAGGCACAGGGCTACTGCCAGAATGGGACAGCCCGTGAAAATCTATTGCTTCACTGAGAGGGGACAGACTTGATTTTGTACAAAGGGCAAAGAGGTCATGCCCAGTAGTGTCTGTGAGTAAAAATAGCAAAATTGGTAGGACAAGAAAACCTAACAATACTTCTAAAATGAGATAATAGTTGTCCTTAGAGTGAGCAGTAAACTGTCTGACCAAGACAGAAATTTAACAGACAAATTCTATAAATGAGAAGAAAAAGCCACAGAAGGGCTAGATATCAGCTTTCCACCCTTGGCTGACTTGGAGAAGGTACCACATATATATACATAGAGAAAATATGGACTTTAAAATACCCAAAGTCACCATTAAAAAGAAGAACTATGAATAATTTAGGCCACTATCTGACACAATCTACAAAAATCAAATAAAAAACATATCTTAGGTTAAATGTAAGGGCCAAAACTGTATTATTTCTCATAGCAAACATAGGAGAAAATGAGACTTTGGATTACACAAAGATTTCTTAGACATGACATAAAAAGGCAATCTATAAAAAAAAAACAAAATATGGGCCTCCTTAAAATTTTTGTTCTTTTAGAAACACTGTTATATAAGTAAAATATAAGCTACAGATTGGAAGAAATATTTGCAAATCATGTATCTAATAAAGGATGTATATTTGGGGCACCTGGGTGGTTAAGTTGGTTGAGCCACTGGTTCTTGATTTTGACTCGGGTCATGATCCCAGGGTCTTCGGATCAAACCTTATGTCGAGCTCTGTGCTGACTGAGCATGGAGTCTGCTTAAGATTCTCTCTCTCTCTCCCTCTCTCCCACTCCCTTGATCATGCTCTCTCTCTCTAAAATAACATGAAAAAAGATGTACATTCAAAATATGAAACAAGTTTTGCAGTTCACTAAGAAGATGACAAGCAATCCTGTTTAAAAATGGACAAAATATCTTATAACACATTTCATCTAAGGGGATATACAAATGGCTAATAAACACATGTAAAATTGTTCAGTGTAGTCAATACTCATTTTGTCATTTTGCCCAAAAAGTCATTAGTGAAATTCTAATGAAAAGCTACTAGACATCCACTGGAATAGTTATCATCAAAAAGTCTGATGATTGCAAGTGTTGGCAAAAATAGAGAAAAGTGAACTTTTACACAATCTTGGTGGGGATATAAAATGGTACAGATTCTCTGGAAAACATTTTGGCAATTTCTTTAAAAGTTTAGTTAGTAATAAGTTTAATTCTATTCTTAAGAGTATGAGCTATCAAAACATAAGTATACACAAAGTCTCCTATGCAAATGCTCATAGCAACATTATTCTGAATAGCTAGAAACTGGAAACAATTCAAAAATCTATCAATTAGTGACTAGATAAAACGTGGTATATCTATACACAATGAAATTCAATTCTGCAATAAACAGAACAAGTTTTTGACACATGTTACAACATAAACGACCCTAGAAACATTATGCTAAGTGAAAGAAGTCAGGTACAGAAGACTACATACTATGTAGTTCTATTTGCCTAAAATTTCCAGAAAAGGCAAACCCATAGAGATAAAAGTAGATTAGTGATTGCCTAGAGCTGAGGCAGGAATGGAGATTCTGCAAATGAATACAAAGGAGCTTTTTGAGTGTCTACAACCGTACAGTATTTTGGCAATATGTGCAACTATAAATTTTGCTAAAATATTGACTTGTGCATTTAAGATGGATATATTTTACAGTATTTGAACTATGGCTAAAAGAAATCTGATAAAAAAAAATAACCTTAACATTCACTTCTCGATGGTCTTTAGAAAAGTGATAGTTGAGTCTTTT
This sequence comes from Proteles cristata cristata, assembly GCA_017311185.1. Taxonomy (NCBI): domain Eukaryota; kingdom Metazoa; phylum Chordata; class Mammalia; order Carnivora; family Hyaenidae; genus Proteles; species Proteles cristata. The sequence continues at coordinate 206,242 of JAESUZ010003619.1, read as the reverse complement.
AAGAAGGCTGCTGATACTAAGATCAGTTAGAATTTTCTGACCTTCTTTCATATTATGTGTTACATTTATGTGAAATTGGCTTGTGCTATTTAAAAAGATTGGAAAGTAAATTCATTATAATTTATTTTTCAGTTTATGTTTTTAAACCTATTAACACATATCTATGGTTGAGTAATATATTTTTGAAAAGTGGAAATATTTTTGTTTTAGAAAAGAGAAGTAATACATTTGGAAAACTTTCCAAAAAGGATTATCTATGTCTGTGACTTGACTAACACTTAAAATTAGGTTTTTGTTTTTAGTAGATTAAATCAGCAAAACAAACTGCTGTTTTCTTCAAGTTATAGAAAATGACAAGTTTGTTAACATAGATTGTAGGTATGTTTATTGAGAAAACTAATACAACTAGTGTTTTCCTAGTATTCTCACGTTGAGAGTGTATGAATTGCTCTTAATTGTCCCACTGCAGAAACATCAAATCATTAAGCTCTTCATTCAGGGCTTTTAGTGATGTGAGGTAATCTCCCTGTGCTTACAGATGAGGTCCCCTAGATCCTTCCCCACCACTCCCAGCTTCCTCCCTTGCTTCTCCCTCTAACGCCACACAGGTTCTTAGCTACATACTGTGCTGTTGTTCTACACAATTATTAAAATTAGACGTGAGTTGGTATCATGATGTTGAAAATATTCTGATCTATTTTTTCATCATTGGCTATGCTGAAATAGAGAATTACCTTTGATATTCAGTAATTTAATCCTTTTTTATTAGGTTTAAAGCAAGCCTTCCTTTCTTATTTGTTGTTTTATCAGATAGTCGCTATTTGAATACTCAACCCCAGCTTTCAGATAGCAGACCATATAAATAAACTAATGTGTCATTCTCAATATTACACCTGTCCTCTGTTAGTCAAGTTTTCCTCCTGATTAACAGCGTCCTATATTGTTAGAGACTTACAAGGTTTTTCTTTTTAATGTTTATTTTTCTTGCTCATGGATCCACAGGTGAAAGAGTGACTCTGCTTTAGGCTCTTAGTTTTGTTCACGTCTGCCTCATGTGTCTTCATGATTCCGAGTCCAGTGGTTACTATGGAATAAGCTTCTCACTGATGATTATAAGAGAGCAGGAGAGAAGACCAAACCAGGAAAGCATTTTTAAAATCTCTCCCTGCATCATATAAACTGGCTGATTCATCTCAATGTCATGGGAATATGTTTCCATCCATATGGGGATACATTGCAAATTTCCATGACTGAAAAGAGTGAGTGTATTGCATGGATTAATAATTGGAACGGCAATCCAGTGTATCACACATCCTTCAGTGGGAATCTATTAGCTTAGAACCAAGTGTGTATATACGTATGTATATACATACATGCATACATGAACATATATATATACATATACAATATTTATTTATTTTGAAAGAGAGAGCAGATGGGGAGGGACAAAAAGAGAGGGTGAGAGAGATAATCCCAAGCAAGCTCCGCACTGTCAACACAGAGCCTGATAGGGGGCTCAATCTCATGAACTGAGAGATCACGGCCTTAATTTAGTTACCTAAATTAAATCACGAGCTTATGCATGTACACCAAGGATTTAGGATATCAACCTGGAATGAAATGGCCTATCTATAGAAGAAATTATGGGACCCACAAATACACATTTTAAAATGATTGTTTTCTCTTTGGAGAAGAGTTTTACTGAAGCCATTACGTCAGTTACCTAATACATGAGTCCAGTCTTTTAATAACAGTGCAAAAAATCAAACATCACTATCAGTGTACCAAAATATCTCTGAATGGGTTTATTTCTTATTCTCTTTCTATCTTGTTTAAATATAATCTTTAAATTTAAGAACTAGTATAAAAGTATCTATTATTTGGGACAAGTATACCATTAATCAACATAAAACACATTTGTTTGTATGAGCTTGAAGATATTTCCTGATGAGAAAATTTGATAATGAAATTCCTCTAAAAAAAAAGTGTATTTCTTCAGAGTTAGTATTGATAATCTTGAAAATCATACCTGGTAGTTTGGGAAACAAGAATAAACAAGGAAAATTAGGAACTTTATGAGCATTCTGTATACTTCATGCTTCATAGTGACAAATAAAAGTGATTGTAAATTTTGGTTTGTAGTGAGGGATAGGAGAAAAAAATTTCAAACTAAATATTAGAATATGTGAATTTTGGTGTTTTTTTCACTAGATGTGTGACTTGTACTAATTGGTTAATCTAAGACTTGCTTTTCTGAAATTTTAAAATAAAAGATTGAGACTATATTGTTTCTGAGGTATTTCAATTCCAAATCTATGATTATGAAATATTAAATATATTTTAAGGAGATAATTTAAGCTTAGAAAAAGATTAAAAGTAATCCAGATATTTCTGTTTTTTATTACTATCTGAAAATTAACCCCGCACTTAACTATTTAAAACAAACGGCCATTACTTATTTCTCACTATCCTGGGGGTCAGCAGAGGAGTTTTCTTTTAAGTTTATTTATTTATTTTGAAAGAGAGCCAGAGAGCAGGGGAGGGACAGAGAGAGACAGAGAGGGAGGGAGAGAAAGAGAATCCCAAGCAGGCTCTACACCAGGAGCACAGAGCTCCACATGGAGCTCAAACTGTTATGTGAGCATAACAGGGCTATGAAAATATAGGAGTCTATAAAGGGAAATAGCTTAAACTACAGGATTCTTGTTAGTTTGGACAAGTAAGGTCATTAAATGCAAAATCATTGCATTTTTATGCTCTTAAGGATAGAGTTTATGTTTGTTTATTTATATTTCTGAATGTGTGAACCTATGAAACTAGGAAAGACATTTGGAAAAACAGTAAGACCTTTCAGTTTCCTAAAATACTGTCAGTATTGTAAAGGATATTAAAAGCATGCATAAATTCTATTTATTTTGAAATCTTTACATTATACAAATATGAAAGCCTTGCAGATTACCTTCAGCCTAGGTTTTATGTTTACTTTGATTGGACAATTTTAAATGATCTTCAAAGACACTTTGATTTGTAATGTTCTACACTCCACAAAACTTAATCTTAATAAAACTTTCTTTAGTCAGGGGCGCCTGGGTGGCTTAGTCGGTTAAGCGTCCGACTTTCGCTTAGGTCATGATCTCGCGGTTCGTGGGTTCGAGCCCCGCGTCGGGCTCTGTGCTGACTGCCAGCTCAGAGCCTGGAGCCTGTTTCAGTCTGTGACTCCCTCTCTCTCTGACCCTCCCCTGCTCACGCTGTCTCTCTCTATCTCTCCTAGAAATAAATAAAAATATTAAAAAAAAAGAAAAGAAAAAAAGAAAAAAAACTTTCTTTAGTCAAACACATCATTTAGAGTACCAAATAAATATCCAAATCAAGAAGATGTGGTTTATCTATACCATGGAATACTACATGGCAATGAGAAACAATGAAATCTGGCCATGTGTAGCAACATGGATGGACCTTGAGGGTGTTATGCTGAGCGAAATGTCAGGCAGAGAAAGACAAATATCATATGTGTGCACTTATAGGAGGATTAGGAGGAACTTAACAGAGGACCAAGGGGGAGAAAAAGGGCGGAAATGGTGAGGGAAAGGGGGAGAGGCAAACCATGAGAGACTCTTGAATGCTGACAAAAACTGAGGACTGGTGGATGTGGGGGGGAGGAGGGGTGGGCATGGAGGAGGGCACTTGTGGGGATGAGCACTGGGTGTTATGTGGAAACTAATTTGATAATAAACTATTTGTAAAAATAAATAAATAAATAAATAAATAAATAAATATCCAAATATTTAATCAGATATATTATTATTAACCCAAAATTTTAAACCAGATCACTTAAATAATGTCATATTCACTCAAGAATTTTTTAAAAAGTATACTCTCCATCACATGGAATATACAAAATTTCAAAGATATTGCTCATAGAAATTAGAAAAGAATGTCAGGGAATATTTAAAATGAAATTCTAGGTGCTCACATGTTTGGACAACTTTGTATTTGTGGTTGCCTATATAACTTCTAAATATTTAAAAGTCATACAGTAGCTTTTTACCAGCTACAAGCAAGTGGTAACTCCACCATATAACAGACACTTGATTTTAGGCAAAGAACAACTTCTCTAAACTTTAGTATCCTTTTTCTTTTCTTTTCTTTTTTTTTTTTTAAGACTGAGTGCTAGTGGGAGGGGCAGAGAGAGAGGAAGATACAGAATCCAAGCAGGCTTCAGACTCTGAGCTTTCAGCACAAAGCCTGGGGTCTCAATTCAGGAGCCATGACCAGAGCCGAAGTCGGACACGTAACTGACTGAGCCACCCATGCACCCCTAAACTTTAGTATCCTTAAATTATATGAAGGCTGTAATAATACCAATATTCAGAAAGCTTTTTTCTGAATGAAATAATTTAATCATGTTAAAGTTCTTTGAAATTGTAGAAAAATACATAATTCTCACTCTATTCTGTATATCTACGTAAAAGGAACAATATATGAAGAATACCTAATTTTTAAATGCCCATTGTAGTATTCAATAATAATTATAAGTATCATTTATTATATACTTACTTTGGGCCAAACACTGAGCAAAGATTTTAAAATTATCTTTAATCCTCATCATGTCCTTATAAAGTAATCTTTACATATGTTACAGTTGAAGAAATAGAGCCACTCAGCAGTTGTGGAACGAGGGTTTCATTTCAAACTTTGCCACATTCATTTATCTGTTTTTCACCATTATGTCAGCTTTTCCAAAGTCTAGTCTTGGAATAAATGGGTAAATATAGTTTTAAAACATTCTAACCTGTATTCTTTTAAAAGTAATGCACAAATTGCCTAGTATATTAAAGTTTCTGAGGTACTAACATTTCTGAGATATGTTGTAATAAATGTTCTTTAAGTGTATTTGAACCTGAAATTCCCTGAATGAATTGAAAATTACAATTTTATTATGTTCACATCTGCATGTCATTTTCTCATGCATGGGTCCATGGGTATGTATCCAAGTGTGTAACTGCAGGGGAAGGCTTCTATGTCATACTGTATTCAAACCTGGTGATTTGAAGTTCTAATTATAAAATTTAAATATTTATATTTTATCTAGACGTTCAAGTTATTTGCTTCTAATCTAGTATCTTCCTTGGTATATACATGTGGCTTTAATCACTAATAGTACCATGTGTAAACTTTTCCCCAAAGTTGCATTTGAAGATCATTCCTATGAGACTGTAACTAAAAATGCATTTCCTTTAAGAAAGATGCTTTAGATTTGTCAAAACACCATGTTATATATATATATGTATATATGTATATATATACATATATACATATATTTTTTTTTTTTTTTTTTTTTTTTTTTTGCCCGTGAAGAACTTTTTGGTGAGCCCATTTTGATACTTGATGTTTTTGTTGAGTTGCTTCATGATTTTAGTACTGGCAGTTTTACTCTGAAATATCACTGTTTCATCTATCATTTGGGTTTCTGACCTTTGTCAGTAATGCCTTTTAAGTAACAGTCTTGATATGGTTGGATGGGAGAGGACAGAAAGTGGCATATCTGGAGTATTGCAGATGGAAAATAGTTTACAGGGTTTGATCAAAGCTGATGGGTAGAGATTGACATGCAGACTTCAAAAGATGTAATAAAGTTGTTTTGGGCAATAATAGAATATCGAATGGATTTAACACTTCCTTCACATCTTTGTTACATAAAAAAAGAAAGTAGTTTGTTTCTACTATTATGTTTTTCACTCCACCAATACCACTCTTCTTAAATTACTACACATTTATAATCTTGCTATCTGATAGGGTACATTTAAATAATTCTTTTGGAAAATTTCTTGCCTATTCTTTCATTACATTTCCCCTATATAAGTTTCAGAACCTATTTGAAAATTACATGGTAAATAAAATTACTTTGTATTAATAAATTAGTTTAGGAAGAACCATAATTTTTCTACTGTGGAATATTACCATTCTAATTTTATATTTATATACATCTCATATTTGGAATATTTTAATGTATTTTCTAATGAAATTTTTTAGGATTTAAAATTATAACTAGTATTATCACAATTATTCATGAACCTATATGTTGTAAATGAGATCTATTGCATAATGATGATTATGTTTATCCACTTTCCTGTATTTATATTGCTTCTTTTTTATTTCATTTAACTCTTTAGGATTTTTTACACAGGCAGTCGGATCTTATGAAAATGAGTACATGTTTTTGCTTTTTCTCTGCCTCCCCATTATTAATACCTTTATTTCTTTTTCATTTCTTATTACTTAACTATGTTATATTGCAACATTGAATAATAATACAATGGTATTAGGAGTTTGTTATCAGTTGTAAAGGATACCATCATGTTTCTTCTGTCAATACTAACTAGTCAGATTTTTATTTCTTCTTGATTTTAACTTAAAACAAATAATAGCAAAATCATTTATTATATGTAGTTTTTTTTAATTACTGCAAAGAATGATAAATAGAATTGCTTTAGAATTATTTATTCTATGTAGGGATAAATTATTTCTGTCTTATTATTTATTGTTCAGATTTGCCAAGGTAGTCTATTTTATTAACCTTTTACAGCAATCCCTTTTACATCTAATCTGTTGAATTTAATATAATCAGATGCTATTATTTGTTTTACATAATTTTTATTTTATTTTTATTTAAATTTTCTTCTAGTCTGCTTTTTTTTCTCTTTTCCTGAAATAGATCATGTATTCATTTACTTCTAATATTTCTTATTTGCTAATAAATTCATTTATATAAAAATTTTGGCTTTGAATTTCTCTGGGCTTTAAAGTTAATGACCTAAAACCATTATTTAGGGGTGCCTGGGTGGCTGAGTTGTTTAAAGCCTCCAACTCTTGGTTTCTGCTCAGATCATGATCTCATGATCATGAGTTCCAGCCCCTGTGTAGGGCTCTGCTGACAGCAGAGAGCCTTCTTGGGCTTTTGCCTCCATCTCTTTCTGCCACTCTCCTGCTTGCTATCTCTCTCTCAAAATAAATAAAAATAAACTTAAAATAAAATAAAATAATCACTAATTTTAGTCATGTTTTTGTTGGTCAGAAATTTACTGAGGGCTCAGCTGAAGGTCGCTTCCCTATCTATGCTCAGATGACTGGCAATTTAGTGTCTTTCTTTCCATGTGGCATCTTATCCCTCAAAACCTCTGAATGTTTTTGGGTTTTTCCCATAATGGTAGTCTTAGGTAGTGATCTTATGTGGAGCTTGGCCTCCTTAACAGGGAATATTCTACATGTTATCCAGTCAAAAATTCAAACTAGGAAGGCTTCATTTCTGCAGTATTCTTTTAGTTAAAGCAATCAGATTTGTAACCACTTCTTTCTGGGATAATGTCCAAGTGTTTGTGGCTCTCTTTATTTTACCACACCCTCTTCATCTCTGTATCTTAGCCCTTCATTTTATATTTCTAAATAATTTATTATTTCAGGTCTCTTGTTAACAAGTTGCTTTGGGACAGAGTTAGTCTTGTCTTTCCTTTCTTTTCCCTCCCTCCCTTCCTTCCTTCCTTCCTCTTTCTCTCTCTCTCTCCCTCTCCCTCTTTCTCTCCCTTTCGCTTTCTCTCACTCCCTCTCTTTCTTTAATAAGTGTTCACTTAATTAGTGAACTTAAGCTATCATTTAAAAATATTTTCTAGTCTTCATTCTGTTGGGAAAATATGGCCAATATAAATTTGATTTTTAAGTTTAATTGAGACATTCTTTGTGACCTATTATATACTTATTTTTAATACTTGCTGAAGGAACATGGTTTATTGAAGTATTCAGATTAATTTCTCTATGATTTTATTTCTTTCTCTTTATTTTAGCTATTCATTTTAAATTCTTCCATTTAATGTGAAATGTATCTGATTTATTTTATATTTGTTACAGTTCATGCCTTATAGGTACCAAAGTTATTAGGTTTATAAACATGTTTAATATCTAATTTGTACCTTTAAAACTTTTATTATAAAGCAGTATTGTTATCATGTAATACATTATTAGTCTGTTGCATCTAATAATAATACTAGCATCTATTCATCACATCATTCTTTTCTTATATGCTATATGTAAATGGAACTGTTGAATTTTCTATAAAGATTTCTTAATCATTCAAATTGAACCCCATTTAAGGGTTAACTGTATATCTTCCTAATGTGAGAGGGGAAAATCCATAGTTTGAAGTGAACAGGAGCTTTTTAACTTAAATAGCTAAACTTGCTTGCTTCCATAATTTTTTTTTAATATCCTTTGAATTTGTGGAAGTCAGTTCTCGTGCTCCTGAAGTAATCACACAAGGGAAGTCTCATCTGTTGGTAGTCAGACACATTTCAAGGAGAGACTTGTATAATCTCGTTTAGGATGGCAGAGTTTCCACATAGCAAATTTCAGAAAATGTCCCCAAAGGCAGCTTAGCAGTAGCCACCAGCCACAAGCCTATACAACAGTCAGCAAAGAAAGTACAAGCTGTCGCATAGAATTGCTTTCAAAAAGGTCTTTACTTGTTTGATAGAGAGACTTGGGATGTTTTGTTCTGTTTTATTTCTTCAGAGCAAACCCTTTTTCTTAGATTTTGGCCTCCAGTTGTCACAGTAAATGCTTCGGTAAACTCCTTTCTTGGTATTTTTTGACGTGATTTAATTTCACAGAATACTTAATCAAATTATATTTGATTATTGTGTGAATAATTATCTGGTTCAATGTGATCATATAATTCTAAAATAAGGTATCAATATATGTAGTTATGCATTTTCAGCTTATTATATATCCTTTTTAATCTAAATCCATTAAATGGGGATGCCTGGGTGGCTCAGTGGTTAAATGTTCGACTCTTGATTTCAGCTCAGATCATGATCTTATGATCATGTCAGGCTCTGTGCTGACATTGAGGAGCCTGCTTGGGATATTTCTCTTTCTCTCTCTGTCCCTTCCCCACTCATTCTCTCTCTATCTCTCAAAATAAACATTAAAATAAACATTTTTAAATAAACATTAAAAAATATGTCCATTAAATGGAAACATTAAGTGAAAGTAGTAACTCAGATAAAACAGCCCTAGAAATAATTAGGTTCCCAAATTTACTGAGTTTCTAACATTTTGGGGGGAAATTTAAATAAATCGTAATTTTATTTTAATTTTCTCACGTATAATTCTCTACATAGTATGTAATTATCCTACATATATAATATACTTAATATATTTTACTTTTATATAACACTTTTTGACAACATTTACCCTCAAGTGTATGAATTAATTAAAGTTCAGATATTCCAGTTGATAATTAATATACTTGGTGGACACATTTAGAATATGGAATGGAACTATTTTGCACCACCTGATGGTGGAAAGTCCCTAGATTTATATTAAATAATAACAATATTTCATTATTTTATTTATATCAGTATGTATCTTTTATAATGTAATTTTCTGTTTTTAGAATTTCTGCTCACTCCACGATGCATTGTGCTAATCATACATTGTATGGTAAGCTTCTAGTGTAGTTTGAATTTTAGAGCAAAATATTTTAGTCGTAATGAATAGAGAAATTCTGAAATGCTATTTGAATGTCAGTGGGTTTTATACATAGCTCTGTAATGTGGCTGTAATGTCAGAACATGCATCATTGGCTATTCTTTCATTGTCCCAAGTACTCCAAGATGTTAAGCTTTGATTAATTTCATAATTTACTGACCTCATATATGGAAATTGTCCATTAATTTCTCTACTGCATGTAGTTGAGAAAAATAGTATTTTCATTCATTGAAAATTATTTAAGTACTATGTTCTTAAGTGAAGAAATTTGTTGGAACAGCTGAGAAATACGATCCGTGTTTCTCTCTGGTGGCTCACGTGGCTTCAATGAAGGGTGGAATCAACAGTGTGGGTACTAGATGGATGGGAGGGAAGAATAAATCAACAGTACAATTAAACATGACACAAAATAAGTGTCCAAGTTAAGAATATATCAAATACAATTATTCAGTTTGGAATCCAGAAAAATAATATCCAGAAAAATAATAACATCCAGTGATGTGCCACTGAATGTATTAACAGATCTCAGAACATCTCAGGATCCTGGTGCCTTGCAGTAATGAAACAGTAGCATTGTTTTCAAGGTGCACGTATGTTCAATTGAATGCCATAGATAGATACAAGATTGCTACACTTTCAAAGAAACCTATTACATTGGCAGCTTATGTTTTTTTTAAAAACTCAATCTTGAATTTGCAATAGCATTTTAATTGTACAAAATGAGAACATTTAAAAATATGGGTTTGGGAGCATGTATGATGTGTATGTAGGGAGAAGGAGAGGCACTGTGAAATGAGCTTAAAGCAGGAAAGTACTCAGGGGATATTGCAGTGTTTTGTATGATATGACTGAGCAGTCACCAGGCAAGCTTGGAAGCTATCACCATGAATACCTTGATTTAAGTACTAATGAAATCGTGTTGTTTTAAATTCAGTCTGGGATACAAAATGTGAAAAGAAAATCCCTCTGTGCAGTTTAAAAAATTACTGAAATGGATTTTGAGAGAATCCTATCTTGTGGTTTTCAAGAAATCATAAATCATTCTCAGTTCTCACGTGATTTTGATGTAATTCGTCCTTTATAAATCACTGTAGACCATAGATCTTCATTCATGGGGTTCAAAGGTCATACACTCAACAATGACACAGTGGTTTGTTTAAGATCAGGTTTCACTCACCCAGTGCCAGAGTCTAGCACTCTTCTCTCCCCTGCTGCTCCATGAATATTCAACCAAGTGCACCAAAGCTAAACACAGGAGTTATTTCACAGTCAGGAATTGGAGAAAATCATATGCTTCAACTAGTAAAATTTTAAAATTTTAAAAGCTTAGGAGAGAAAAAAGAAATATATAAAAAGCATGTGGGGTAAAGACAAGGTTTCTAAAGCAGACTACTTTTGCTGTCACTGTTTTCAACATATGAATTATTACATTAAAGTGGATTCTCCATAAAAATCTGTGTTTGGTATATACCATTTGATGTCTTATAAATAGTATTTCCTGGTAACAAAATTGTTTTATGAATTAACAACAAACTTTTTAAAGTGTTTAAAACGTTTACTATGGGAAATGAAAATGTATATGAAAATAGTGAAAAAAGCAAAATATCTCCCATCACCAATTTAAACAATTATTGTGTGTTTTAGTTGTTGATTGCTTCTTTCGCTGTGCAGAAGCCTTTTATCTTGATGACGTCTCAATACCTCATTTTTGCTTTTGCTTCCCTTGCCTCCAGAGTCATGTCTAGTTGCTAAGTGCTAGGGAGGTGGGCTGAGCAGAGATGGGCTAAATGGGTGATGGGCATTAAGGAGGGCACTTGTGATGAGATTCCCCCAAAGTGTTAGAAACTCAGTTAATTTGGGAACCTAATTATTTCTAGGGCTGTTTTATCTGAGTTACTACATTCACTTAATGTTTCCATTTAATGGATGTATTTTTTAATCTTTATTTAAAAATGTTTAAGTATTTCACAGAATACTTAATCAAATTATATTTGATTATTGTGAGAATAACTATCTGGTTCAATATGATCATATAATTCTAAAATAAAGTATCAATGTATGTAGTTATGCATTTTCAGCTTATTATATATCCTCTTTAATCTAAATCCATTAAATGGGGATGCCTGGGTGGCTCAGTTGGTTAAATGTTCGACTCTTGATTTCAGCTCAGGTCATGATCTCATGATCATGTCAGGTTCTGTGCTGACCTTGAGGAGCCTACTTGGGATTTTTCTCTCTTTCTCCCTCTGTCCCCTCCCTACTCATTCTCTCTATCTCTCAAAATAAACTATTTGAGCTTTATATACAACCACACTATTAAAAAAGATGTTGTTAAGGTCATCAGTGATCACATACCATGCTTAAACTTTACTTCTCACTTAAAACATTTCTCTATACTTCCATAGCTATACTGATTTTATTTCCTTGCCCCTCATAGTACCTTCTTTCTCAGTGTTTCTGCCTAACCTCTGTATCTTAGCTAGAGCTATAAATTTAGAAATGTCCTTTTCTCTGTTCCTCTGAGAATTTCTTCTTCAAGTGATCACACCCACTTCTAAGGCTTAAAATACCATCTATACACTGATGACTCCACCTATAAATCCACAGCTCTAACTACCACCTCTCCTGCAGAGCCCAAGGTACATACATGCATATAAACACTTGCTATTTCAACTTTAATGTCTAACAAACTACCTCAAACTTTCCAAGGCTGAAACAGAACTATTAACTTCCTTACACACACACACACACACACACACACACACACACACACACACACACACACTCCAATTCCATCCAGGTTTCTCCATCTCAGTAAGCTGTCTACTATCCATTCATTATAAACCAGTTCTAACTCTAGTTCTCTAAATTTTTATCTCTTTCATCTCTCACATACATTCAATCTATCACTAAATCCTGATGGCTATAACTCTGAAATATATTCCAGTTGAACCACTGATTTCCATCTCTACTACTGAATCCTAGCAAAGCCACAGTTCATCTACTCTACTGCAACACCCTTTTATTTATTTATTTTTTTTAATGTTTTTATTTATTTCTAGGAGAGACAGAGAGAGACAGTGTGAGCAGGGGAGGGTCAGAGAGAGAGGGAGTCACAGACTGAAACAGGCTCCAGGCTCTGAGCTGGCAGTCAGCACAGAGCCCGATGCGGGGCTCGAACCCACGAACCGCGAGATCATGACCTAAACGAAAGTCGGACGCTTAACCGACTAAGCCACCCAGGCGCCCCTGCAACACCCTTTTAGCAGGTCTTTCTGTTTCACACTTATCTTTCCACATTCAACTATTGACAAAGCAAGAGTGGTTTTGCATACACCAGTTAATATCATTCCAGTTTAAGGCCTTCCAATAATTTCTTTTTCTTCTTGAAACCTAAACAAACTAGAATTCCATTCCATAGACTATAATTTGCTGTTTGACTTGCTTTCTGTTTCCTTTATGACCTCATTCCACCAACTTCTACCTTTTCAATTATCCAAATTTTTTCATTTGACACTAGGCGATAAATGAGTTCAATTCAGAGGGGAGAGAGTAGAAAATTCTTTATTAGTTTCAAAAACAAGACAATCTCTAGAATCCAGCTTTTCATATTGTAAGTGATAAAATTGTCATTGCATTTTAACTTCAGTGTTTAATCATGTTTAAGTGGAGGAAGGAAAGCAAATTTACTCCTCAAAATCTCCAAAAAATAAATAGCAAATATATGCATAGAGATTTGATTATGACATATTTACATTAATTTTAAAGTAACACCTTTACAATATTGACTTATATGTGGTATATATTTCCTAATATTAAAGCTTTTGTAAAGTAGGTACCCTACTTCTGATTTATAGTTTCATTATATTATAGCTCACAATTAATGAGTATTTACTATATGCTCAACATAATGTTAAATAGTTTCCTTTAATTATCTCATGCTTTTCATGTACATTCCTATACTTTTCTTGTTAAATATAACTCCTAGTTGTTTTAAGTCCTGTAATTAATAAAATAGAATTATTTTCCAGATTTTATTTTTACATTTTAATTTTAAAGTTTCTCTTGTATAGTTTATAGTTTATATGAGTTATAATTCAGCTATATTTTAAATGCTCAACTTGATTCCATTTACATTTCTTACCATAAAGTTATGATTGATCTCATATCTGTCATTTTTGTATGTTTCAACTGCAATGCTTGCTTGAGATTTTCTCAGTATTCCATAAATCTTCATTGTAGTTTGTGTTTTATTTCCTCTTTCAGGAAAATGGGAAACACATTTATAATTCCTTTACTGAAAAGCCTAATTTTTATTGGAGAAAAAAGTCTATTATAATTGCATTATAAGTATCTTTTTCAGTATTTACTGTTATTGTCTTATTACATGTAAATTTTATTGTCATTTGTAACTGCATCATTATGACAACCATTTCCATTTCTAATATTTCAGTGCTCATATGAAAGCTTTGAGTGCAATAATTTTCTTACATCTGTGTTATTTTGCTTCTTATTTTGGTGAACAATAGACCTTCTTTTATACATTCTTTCATTCTTTATGGATGTTATATAAACTTTTTCAAGTAAATTGTAAGGAATGGTTTATGTGAAATGTATATATAACCACTGTTCTTCCAAATTAATGGAATCAGTTTGGTTTGCAAGAAATCCCTCCAACTCATTCACTATTATATTACTCTCCTAGGAAGGAGAATAATGTATGAATTCTTGGTGTCCTCCACCATTTTTTTCCAATCTACATAGTGGTTAGCAGATATTCTTTCCAGTGATGGTTAACACCATTCCTACTCTTTCAGTTCAACACTAATTGAGGCCAACTCATGATCCTATCTCTAGCTCTGCTTCTTTTTGGTCACTTTACTCAACTTCTAATGGATGAGTTGGAAGCATACTTGACTCTACCTTATTTTTCAGAGATGAGCACTTCACCTTTTTGTGTGTTTGTGTGTTATTTTTTCTCTCTCAACTTTGAATTCAAACTTTTGAATTTTGGGATGTCCATTTTATGGTATTCCCATTTACCAGAATCCTACAAACAGTTAATATAAAATAGGCTATCACGTTATCTAATTGATCATTCAGTTAAAATGAACAGCTAATTTCAAAAAAAGAAATGTTGTCAAAAGTTGATTTCTTTATGCTTCTTCAAAAAAGTCATGTTTTTAGCCAAACAGGAGTTTAATCTCAGTTTACTTTAGGTGTTTAGTCTATACTATGGATGGACATGTTTTATTTTTTCTATACATCTATGTCTTTGCACTTTATGCTTTTGGCTTTTTTATAGACTTTATTGTTCTAGGTCCATTATGAGGTTGTTTTGTTTTGATTAACAATTATGGGGAAAATAACTTGTATTTAAAATTCTGTGTATTTTGATTTGGGTGATAGTTGTTTGGGACTATATATTTGTTAGAAAGTATTGGCTTGCACACTTGACATCTGTACATTTCACCTTATGAAACTAGAAATACAGATTAGAATCACCTGGTATTCTTGGAATAAAGAATGAACTGCTGATATATCAGTCTGGCTAAATCTAAAAACAAACAAACAAACAAACAAATGAGATATTGAATGAAAGAAGCCAGACACATAAGAGTATATGACTTATGGTTCTATTTATGATAGTTTCAAGAACATGAAAAGTTAATTCATGGTGATAGAAATTAGTGCACACTTATACACACAAAAAGAAATTAGAACACTAGTTTATCACTGGACTGATGAGGGCAACTGACTGGTTACCTAAGAGAACATTTTGAAAGAAAGGGTATGTTTTACAACTTGGTTGGAGTGTTGACAAAACATCAAATTGTACACTAAAATCTGTAGATTTCATTGTACCTAAATTTTACCTTAAAAGTTAATAATAAAGCTGTGTAGTTCAGAAGAAATATGTATGATGGTTAATAGTAGGAAACTGATTTTCTCTTTCTCTTTCTCTGTGGAAAGTGTGAAAGTATCATGCCCCTTACTGTGAGGAAGCCTAAAGCCCTCAGGTTTTTTGATAGCCAATCCTCATCATTGTAGAGGACTCCTTAACCATCATTTCCTATACCATCAACTCATTTCTACTTCAACGTTGGATTCATAGAAGCTGTCGTCAGTATATTACTAACTCCTCTTTTCAATAAAGCAAACCACATCTACCAAAAATACAGAATCAGAAGGAATAAAAATTGGGATTGTTTTTAGAGTAATTCATTAATTAAAAATTGAACTGGAACAATGATCTGTTGAAAATAGATCAAGGATAAAGCCCCACATTCAAACCCCAGAATTAATTAAATGAGAGCTAGTTAAATATTAGGTGTTTTTTTCTATTAAGATTGTGTACTCAAGAAAATGTTGAAAAATTATCTTTATTGATTAAGAACAGACTATAAAATTTGTATTGTCTGATCTCAGTTCCTGTAAGATTCATTTTATTATTCTCTAACTCTGTTGAGATATTAGAGAAGTATTAAGAAAGATAGCAATCCATAAGCTCAACTTAGGTTCAGTTAGTAACAGGACTGCTAGCAAACACTATCACTATTTTTCTTCTTACAATCCTCCAGAGACCAACTAGCAACAGACAAGCAACAAAAAAGAAGAAAAATAAAGAATGGAAACTTACAGATAATACCACATCTATCTCTCTTTTAAAGTACATTGTGGCTGGGAATAAAAAAACAAACAAAACACCAATTTATGATTAACAGAAATACCACAAAATACCTAACTTGAAAATTATATACACACTTCTTGAAAACAAAACACAACAAACAAGCAATCAAGGTATTCTCTTTATTACTATGAAAAGTCTGTCTAGCGTGTCATAGGCTCTGTGTCCAAAGTTCTCTCATGTCTTAGCAAGAGAACAGCACTCAGGATTAAAAAAACAGGTGAGAGATGGCTAATGTTAGGGGAAAGACAAGCACCCCAAATAAAGGGTCTTTGCTCTGTATTTATTAAGATCAGAAGGCTTACAAATGTGATGGGCATGCACAAAGAGACAAACTGTGAGTATTAACCTGGAGACTTGAGAGAAAAAAGGGAGATGTTGAGGATATACAGTGTTTGGGATTTGGGTCAATATAAAATGAAGTGCCAGGCAGATGAGCAGATGGTTGTTAACAGCAGATAGGAGGTTCCGTGTCTGTTTATCTTAGCTAGCTTGGGGAGAAAAATGATAGGGGAAATAACCTTAAAGTTGACAAGACACCTCTTCTTTTGTCAACCAACTTCACTCTGGGATGCTTCCCCTGCAGCACAGTGGTCTATAGTCCAATTTACTTGTTTTGCCTAACTTGGGCCTTTCTCCTGTGAAACCAACTTCTCTGCTATGGTACTAAATTGGGGGCGCCTTTTGCCCTGCATGCCTAATCTTGCTTACCTCATATACCTTTGTATTGGGAGCCTTTGCTCCTATTCCTGTTTGGGGGCCTTTGCCCTTCCTTATTTTGGGGGTTCTGTACATCCCTATTCTTGGGGTTCCTTTGCACCATCCTATTCTCAGGGTGCCTTTGCACCATCCTATTCTTGGGTTGCCAATCATGTTTACCCAAACTCGGGTGTGAGCATCCTATGGATTTTATTTCTCTATGCCTTATCAACCCATTGGTATAAGCCCAGGGGATTCCTAAGCCTATCCTCCACACTAACCCAATACAATTCCTGAACCCAACTATTTTTACTCCCATACTTTCTGTACTTGGACACTCTTCATTCATTGGACGGAGAGACTATTTCAGAAATAAGAAAGTCAAGGAGAAAGAGAAAAACAGACAATAGATATGCAGTATAAACAGGGACATGACACTCTAACAGAAGGAGAATCAAAAAGAACAATGTTCTGCTGTAGTCCCTGTTTGACATTGTTTGTTTTTGATAATTACTTCTTGGATCAGTGTATTTTCTATATGGATATGTGTGTAGTAAAATTTGATACACACATATGTATTAAAAACATCCTGCTCTTTTCCAAAGAGATACCAGAAGAGGAAAATATATAGTTATTTATGTTTTCTACTGTGTATTGTTTTTTTCTCTACTAAAATGTTTGAACACAGAATAGCATTCATATTTGAGAATTTCTGTTTGAACTTATGCTATGTGGTGATTTACAGCACAAATCTCTCCCTTTGAATTGCTCTAAGCTTCATATATGGAAATACAGTCTGGGATACTATGACTACTAAATACACCTGTTGGTTATTCTTAATTGTTCATTGACAAAACATAAATATTTCTGTTACTAAAAAAAGAACTTGAGCAGGACAATAGTTAATTATTTATTCTCTGAAAAAAATGACAGAGTGCTGTAGAATTTAATTTAAAAAATGATAATTTTTCCCAAAGAATGACTGGTTCAGACAGAGTAACCAGCTTTCCTGTTGTCTTTCATTATTACACAGAAATTGATTATTTTGAACATAACTTATAATCAGATCACACATATAAAATTTCATGGGCTTAAAACAGCATGTGACCTATATTTATATTTTCCATTATTATTAAATAGTATAATTCATTATATTGTTTTGTGCATAACATGACATAACAACACAGATTTCCACCACAGTGTCTGGAAGTTTCTTATCATAAGGGTTGACTTATGAGCATTTCACTATAGCCATGACATCTTAAGTATATCTCAAAAGATGCTTATTCTCCATTAATGATATGTATTTATTTAATGATTATACCTTATTCAAACATGTTCAAAAGTACAGAGATAGAATGGGAGGGAGAGAGGTGATTTGAAATGTCTGCTTGACTTATTCGACACCTGACATCACATCACATAAATCTAGCACAATTTGTCCTATCTATATTTAGCATGCCTTATAAAGCATGTTTTTTTTTAAAATCTCTTTGTTAAATCACATCTATCTTTCTGTTTCAAAACACTTAGTCAAAATAATATGTTCTCCTAAAAGACAGTTTTTGCAGTTTTACTTCTTAATGTCACTGATAGCTGTATCACAAAGTCTCAATTCTGCTTCTCCTACCTTCAACTCCTACAGACCTTGCCATTATGTACAAAACTTCCTCCAGAAATTGATACTGAGATTTTATGTCATGAAAGGGTCTTGAATTTTATCAAACACTTTTTCTGCATCTATTGAAATTATCATGAGATTTTGAACCCTTGTTTATATGATGTATCACATTGCTTGATTTTCATATGTCTAATTATCTCTGCATCCCAAGAATAAATCCTGCTTGGTCATGGTGTTTGATTAATTTAATGTGCTGTTGAATTTAGTTTGCTAGTATTTGTTGAGAATTTTTGCATCTGTGCTCATCAGGGATATTGATCTGTAATTTTCTTTTTTTGTAGCGTATTTGTCTGATTTTGTTATCAGGGTAATACTGGTCTCATAAAATGAGTTTGGAAGTGTTCCCTCCTCTTCCAATTTTTGGAAGAGTTTAAATAGGATTAGTATTAATTATTTTTCAAATGTTTGGTAGAATTTACTAGTGAAGTTGTTTGGTCTTGGGATTTTCTGTGTTGGGAGGTTTTTGGTTACTGATTCAACCTTCTCACTTGTTATTGGTCTGTTCAGTTTGTCTATTTTTTCATGATTCACTCTTGGTACCTTGTATGTTTCTAGAAATGTATCCATTTCTTACTGGTTATCCAGTTTGCTGTGTATGTATCATGCAGAGTAGTCTCCTATGATGCTTTTATTCTTGTGGCATCAGTGTAATGTCTCTTTCATTTTTGATTAAGTTTATTTGAGTCCTCTTTTTTCTTAATTATTCTAGCTAAAGATTAGTCAATTTTGTTTAACTTCTCAAAAAACACAACTGTTACTTTCATTGAGTTTTTCCTATTGTTTTTCTATTTTCTATTTAATTTGTTTCTGTATAATTTATTATTTCCTTCTTTGTTCTTTTTCTTTTTCTAAATCCTTGAGGGTAAGCTAAAGTTGAATTAAGGACATGCATATATATTTCCCCAAAGAAGACATACAGAGGCCCTATAGGTATATAAAGATGTTCAAAATCACTAATCATCAGTGATATGCAAATTAGAATCACAATGAAATATCTTCTGGCATCTGTTAGAATGACCATACAATTAATTAATTAATTAATTAATTAAAATAAACGGGTACCTGGGTGGCTCAGTTGGTTGAGTGTCCAATTTTGGTTCAGGTCATGATCTCACTGTTCATGGGTTCATGATCCCGTCAGGCTCTGTGCTGACAGTGCAGAGCCTGAAGCCTGCTTTGGATTCTGTATCTCCCTATCTCTCTGCCCCCTCCCTCACTTATGCTCTGTCTCTGCCTCTCAGAAATAAATAACTGTTAAAAATTTTAAAAACCCCGGGGCGCCTGGGTGGCTTAGTCGGTTGAGCGTCCGACTATCACTTGGGTCATGATCTCGCAGTTCGTGGGTTCGAGCCCCGCGTCAGGCTCTGTGCTGACTGCCAGCTCAGAGCCTGGAGCCTATTTCAGAGTCTGTGTCTCCCGCTCTCTCTGACCCTCCCCTGCTCATGCTGTCTCTCTCTTTCTCTCCTAGAAATAAATAAAAAACATTTTTAAAAAAATAAAAAAAAAAATTAAAAACCTGAAACAAAAAACAGTGAATATTAGCAAGGATGTAGAGAAATTGACACCCTTGTACACTATTGGTGGGAATGCAAAATGGTGCTGCCACTATGGAAAACAGTATGGAGGTTCTCCAAAAAATTGAAAATATAGCTACCTTTTGATCCAGCAATCTTAGTTTTGGATATTTATCCAAAAGAATTGAATTTATATCTTGAAGAGATATTAAAATTCCCGCATTCATTGTAGCACTACTCACAGTAGCCAAGATTTAAAAACAACCTAACCATTCATCAGTGATGAATAGATTTTTAAAAAGTGGTGTATATATTATATCCACTGGAATATTATTCAGCCTTAAAAAGCAGGAAATCCTTTGACATACAGCAACATACATGAACCTTGAGGACATTATGCTAAATAAACCAGTGACAGAAGGACAAGTGTTGTATGATTCCACCTATATAAGGTACCTAAAATAGTCAAACTGATAGAAGCAAAAAACAGAATGTAGTTGCCAAGGGCAGGAGGGGGTGGGGGACTGTAAGTTGCTAATCAACAGATATAAAATTTATGCAAGATGTATAAGTTATAGAGATCTATCATACAACATTCTCCCTATGAATAATAATACTGTATTATATTCTTAAAAATTTGTTAAAAGTGTAGAACACATGAAGAGAATAGAAAAGGAAAGAAATCTCAGTTATTCTGTGTAGCCTGATAATGGAAGTTAGAAAAACCATAGTCAATGCCCTGGGGTTAATGGAAAAAGGTACTGGTAACTTAGTTCATGTTAAAGACTCACCTTGCCTTCGAATATTTAGCCATTAAAATGAAGTTATTTTAAAGGTAACTGTGCCTTGAAACATGTGATTACTTTTGCTATGTATCTGAAAATTTTCACACACACACAAAAATTTTTAAAAGAAACTATTGTAACTATGTGGTAAAGAGAAGGAAAATTAAAAATTTTAAAGGCCATGATTATTGACAATAATTATGCAGTTAACCCAATTGCTCAATTTTTATATTTGCCTGATGTTTTTAAATTTATAAATGAAAGATAATAAATACCCAAACTAAAATCTAAGCAAACACAGAGCATACAAAAATCTTGGTTGGTTAGAACAACTTAGAGAAGGCATACAGACCTTTGTCTCAAAGAATATTGTGCTTAAAGTTCCTGGCCTAGTTGGAGTACTTGTCCTCCTAGGTCTCTTGAGGTCTGTAAGCTGTGCAGCTAGCCTTCATGAGATGTACAGTTCTGCAGTTGGTGCAGGAGGGGGTTAATTCTTGGCCAATGGCCTGGGAAAGTGGCAGGGCTTTTTATATTGGGTGGAGTTGGGGGTACAGTCGCAGGCTAGTTGTGCATGTTTGACAACATCCTGGGGAAGATAATGACTTCAGCATGGTCACTAATGCACACTGTGTATAAGTTATTAGGACACTTTGAATCTAAGAAAGACAGCAGACCTCTTAGGCACTGGTTGCCATACTCTGGCCTTTAACAGTGTTTCTGTTTTTATTATTATATTTCATAAAATGAAATCTCAAAACTTGAATGCTAGGTTTTACTTTATGTAAAATTCTGATTTTCTCATTACAGCAATAAAATTAGATAAACCTAGCGTGCCACAAAAACCTATCTATGCATTATTCAGTGGAAACTCACAAACACCATTCTTCTCCAGCTCAAAAGCCTTATCAACTTTGTTTCCTTTGAAAAGCATTTATTTAAGGCTCCCAAATTGATGGAATAGTTTGAGAGCAGTCTAAACACCACCTTGGAGATTTTAACACCATTGTCATAGCAAGAAATGAAAAGTAGAGTGTTCAGTGAGGAAGGATAGTGGCGGCTTGTCAACTCAGAAAGTGCTTCTCCTGAAATATCACTCCTCAAGGTAGCATATCCAAATGGGTTTAAGAAAAAAAGCTTCCTGAGAATATACTTTGGTGAATAAGCAAACGCTATTTTCAATCAAAATCTTCTTTGAGAGATGTTTTTTTTTCCGTATCAAAGAAAAAAAATTAATGTAACTTGCTTATTTGCACTTTTAGATTCAAGAAGAAAAATAGAAGTAAATTGACACACCTAGTTTGAAAAGAAATTGCAAACACATAGTGACATCTCAAGTTAGTTCTTTGAAAGAAAAAATGTGGTTTTAATTGTTTACTGTAGTTTTCCAAATTAAGTGATTTTATTTCAGTTTGGAAAGTTCCAAAATGAATTTACTACTCTCATATCAAATTCCGTTCCAGTGTGTAAAGATATGAAATACATTTTTCCTAGTGGCTGATTAGCTTTCTAATCATTTTTTAAAATTATAGATCAGGAAGCATAGCTTTTTGTTAATAAAATATAACTGTGTTACAAATCTCCATGTGTGTGTATGCAACAGCTTTTTCTATTCTTCCCTCAGTTCCAATATCCTCTCTGGTAATCATTATAATGCTTTTTAATTGCCTGTGGCCCAAATTTTCTAAAAGCAAATTCTGTAAATGGGTCATCAAATTTCTGGACTTGAGTTTGAAGTTAAGTAATTTAAAATTCAAATTATATTTTCAACAAATAAGGAAATAAAGAATGACTCCTAGAATTTTTGGTGTGTACCTATGTTATGTACCTAAAATTTTATTTTAATGAGCAATTGATTAGATAATAAAAATCAATAATGTCATAGACAAATTTTGAATTCCAGACACCACTAAAATTTGTTTAGGATAGAGGTTGCTCTTAGGAAAATAGCCATCAGGCCTCAATAATGAGAGATATCTAGAGCTAAATTCTGATTTTCCCTGGTAATAGAGAGTAGGCAGAGGTCATCTCTCTTACGTCACTTTTACCTACCTGTTATTTGTTGAACTTTATTTTTTCTAGAGCAAAAACTATAAGACATGGTTAGAGGATTATTGGGCATTGTTGGAGCAGTGGTCTGAGCAGGCACATAGTGATCTGGTTTATATGTTGTCTTGCCCAAGATGGATTGGGTGGGGAGACAAGGTGGCTAGCCATATGGAGGAAAGAGGAATATCACTAATGTATATTAAAACAAACTCTATACTAGGCACTTTACATATATTATCTCATTTTTTTCTACCTATAGCCTTGCAAAGTAAGTTTAATTCATGAACCTATGTCATGTTTTAGTTCCTACATGAGATGGTAGATGTCAGAACTGGAATGTAAGCTAAATGCTGAATTCTTTTCATTAAACCAGACTACCTCATGATCTCCAAAAATACACTCATATTCTCTGATTGAAGAACTCTGAGCCATCAGTATAAATATGATAAGCAAATCAGATAGACATATTAAATCACTTTATACTGAGGTGTTACAGGGTGTGTATGCCCTGGTTTAGAAAAAGTTCAAGTCTTTTTTTTTTTTTAATATAACTGATTATCAATTTGGTTTCCATATAACACCCAGTGATCATCTCATAAAAATGTTCAGGTCTTAAAGTCCAAAGACTAAGATTTATTCCCTGTTTTACCATTAACTATGTGCACTTATACAAATCAGCTTCACTGACTATCCCTTCCTTCATCTTCAACACTCTCTTCATGGCAGTTTCGTGAGGATCAAATGAGATATTGTGTTTAATGGAATTTTTAAACCATAAAGCATTATGCACATCTTTATTATGAACAAAGAATTACTGTTAGAGTGATAGTTTCATACTCAAATACCTACAGCCCAGGTATTATAATGTCACCTTAAAATTTATTATCTCAACTATGCATGTTTTAAACTTGAGTGCTGGAGTCCAGCTCCAGCCAGTCCAGGGGTCCCTGAAGGATGGATGGTGTCGGCGAGAGACAGTAAGAGAGCCACGAGATTCTTTCTGATCACCAGGCAGGCATCTCTGCCCTGTCCATTTTGGTGTCTTTATTTATAGGTCAAACGTTAACATGAAATCAGAAAATGGAATTTTTATAATGGATAGTTTTCTGTGATAAGATGTTTTGGAAAATGTACAGAAACAGGTTTTACAGAAGTATTCTTGCAGAACTACCCCAATTATAGTGAGGTTGAGTGACTTAAGAAAATAACAGGGTGTTCTTAGTGAAAAACAGGATAGCATACACATTTTAATAATGCTAAGATTAAGTCATAGGTTAAGTTGTAGATACTCTTATCCATCCTCGTCACAGCTGCCAGTGTAAGGGAAGGTGTTTGTGGAATGTAGGCCTTAGGTAAGGGACTGCAATGCATCATCAGTTAGCAAAGGTATATGTGGTAACTTATGTTCTGCTCCTATTTGTTCCTTCTCTCTCAGTTAGGCTCTTTGTCTCTGGGCAAGACTTAATTGTCCAGTTATATTCCTTATGGCATTAGAGAGCCAACCATACCTTTAAAAAGTTTAGCTCATTTCCAATACAAAGACTAGGCTCTTTGAGTGCACTTACTTTCGTGTCTAGTTTTTGTCTATGATTTCTTGAATACCTAGGGCATGAGAAACATTTTGGTTAGTTGATTTACATGTTGAGCAAATGAACCTCTTGAACTAACACAACTGTAGAAACAAAATTGTACATGTAAAGGTCAGTCTTTTATGAGTAAGGCTCATTAGCCTGTTTATAGCTCAAGGGAAGTATCGAGGGAAACAGGACCTGCCAGAGACACGATGTCCTTTCCCATAATCATGAAAGAAGTTTCCACAATAAGTTCCTTCACAAGGTGCAGTCCTCATACCAGGGCCAGAATAGGGCACAAATCACTCCTGACACCAATCAACAGGGTACCTTGGGGGCTGGTGCTCAAGGAGAAATAATTGAGTGAGGGCATATATCTGTCGTCATCTGATGGCAAGAGCCTTGCAAACTTGCCTTAACCTCACCAGGAGCTTTCTTGACTAGTGGGCTCAGAATGGCTCCCAACACTTGAGTATTAAATACATAAGGATAGGGCGCCTGGGTGTCTCAGTCGGTTAAGCGTCCGACTTTGGCTCAGGTCATGATCTCATGGTTCGTGGGTTCGAGCCCCGCATCTGGCTCTGTGCTGACAGCTAGCTCACAGCCTAGAGCCTGCTTCAGATTCTGTATCTCCCTCTCTCTCTGACCCTCCCCTGCTCATGCGGTCTCTCTCTCTCTCAGAAATAAACATTAAAAAAAATTTTAAAAAAAATACATAAGGATATTCTTCACTTACAAAGAGATATATGGTTTTCTTCAATTTTTTTAGAATCATGCTATGCTTTAGGTGTATTTTTATTTTACATTTTTTGATAGAGATGTGCAGGGAATGTTTTTTTTTTTCCTCTTTATTTTACCACAAGGGAAATGGCAGCATAAGTATAAAGAATGAAAAATGGCAACTGATACCTTTCTCAGAGTTAGGACACCATAGGTAAGGGTTGATACACTGGCAGCCTAAAAAAGCACATGTCCTGTGGCTATGTGAGAAGATAGATCCAGTGTAGACACATTTCTCAATTTTTATTTTTATTTTTTTAAGTTTTTATTTATATATTTTGAGAGAGAGAGAGAGAGTGAATGTGAGAAAGGGAGAGAGAGAGAGAGAGAGAGAGAGTCCCAAGCAGGCTCCTCATTGGCAGTGCAGAACCCAGCATGAATCCATAAATAGTGAGATCATGACCTAAGCTGAGACGAGAGTTGGATGCTCAACCAACTGACCCATCCAGGTGCTCCAACATTTCTTAACTTTCAAAAAGGAGTCTCTGATCCAGAATGTTTGCAATTAAATCTAAAAACTAAAGATTATCAACTAATTATACTTATATACACATATATGTATTTATAGTGTTATTTATTACATATATTATTAGTATAGAATATACTAACATTCATATATAATAATATATGTGTATATACGGTTCATATACATATTCATATATTTACATTTCGATTTGTGTATATATGTGTGTGTGACATATAAAATCATTGTGAAGGACAGGCCATGGTGATGGAAAGTCCAGGCCAAAGTTTCAGTGATAATCTCACAGAGATGATAGTAACCTAGGCACTGAAGTGAGAAGAGTAAAGAAAGGAAAAAGCACATGGATTTAAGATACCTTATTTCAGAAGTAGAACTAATATAATTGGCTGAAAAAATGCAGGGGTGAAGGAAAAGCAACATTAAGAAATGATTGTAAGGTTTTTAGCATAAGCATCTGGATAGATAGTGTTTCGTTTTTACCAACGTGAGGAATATTGAGGTGGAGCTGATATAGAGCAGTGCAAAACAGCTATTTGTTTGAACTGTGTTAAATTTAAATGCTATTTGCTATGCAATTGCAGATTCCAAATATATACGTGTATGTACGTGTGTGTGTGAATGTGTGTGTGTGTGTGTGTGTCTGTGTCTGTGTCTGTGTCTGTGTCTGTGTCTAGTAGGTACCAAAAGTGTCCTCTAACATCCAGCCTGAAAAAAATTTCTGCTATATTCTGATGAGGACAGAAAATGTCGTTTTATAACATTGGTTTGTAAGTACAGTTTTAAAGTCTGAGCTCTGTGGCATCACTGAGCCTTAATTTAAGATGGTTACAGAACCCTTTATGGGTTTCAGAGGCTCAGTTGTATATTTAATGATTTTAGGCACAGGCACTTTTTGGTATTCGTTTGGCCAGTGGGAGTTCTGCATGAGAACATGTTTTTCTTGCCTGCCAAAGGGTGTTTGAGTATTTGAGTGGACTATTGAGCAGTCTTTCCAGGAGTATGATCAGAAACCATGTGGCCAGCAAAAATCTCCTTGTTTCAAATAAATGAAGGCTGCAGAGAATATTTAGCCAGGAAAGAATGAAAAAGGAATGGGCTATAGGTGGATATAGGCTTTTAGTTGAGGGTCAGAGAAGATTTCTTTGGTTTGGTGGCTGCTTATAAACTGAATGTGTTCCCTCAAAATTCATTGGAAGCTAACCTCCAATGTGATGGTATTAGGAAGTGGGGCCTTTGGGAGGTGTTTAGTTCTTCTACATAGAACCTTTATGAATTAGATTAGTGCCCCCAAGAAAGAGACCACTTAGACCTCCCTTGCTCATTTCTTCCACATGAGGACACAGAGAACAGACTATATTAGTGAGCCAGGAAGCAAGTTCTCAGCAGATATCAAATCTGCAGATGTCTTGATTTGGGGCTTTTAGTCTTCAGAGCAGAAAGAAATAAATCTCTGTTATTTATAAGCCACTCAGTCTATGGCATTTTATTATAACAGCCCAAATGGACTAAAACAGTTACTTTTTCATATATGTGTTACAAATATTTTCTCCTAATCTGCTCTTTTTCTTTGAGCTTTGTTTATCATGAGCTTTTAAATAAATATAATCATTTTGATGTTGTGTAACAAATCAATTTTTATAGATTGGTTTTAAAGAATTTATATGCTTCAACATCATAAATGTGTTCTACTCTATATTTTCTATATTTTTACATTTTCTTTGGATAGTAAAGTGTAGAAATATAACATTTTTGGAATTGATAATTTTTTCCAAATTTTTTCCAAATAATTTCCAAAATATTTCTTAATTAGTTGACACTTCCCCACATACTTTAAATGCCACCTTAATCATATTATACTCACATATGCACATTCATCTTTAATACATTCATTGTCAAGCTTGTAATGAGGAATGAGAAGGCATTGAAAGATGAAGAGTAGCCTGAACCTTCCAGGACCATGTTATTATTTGAGGCCATGTAGTATTGTCAAAACTCTTTATAAATTAAGGTCTTTCTTATAAGCCATGGGGCTTATAAACACTTTGAAAAAACATATGCTTTATATTCCTTGAATACAAAGTAATTTGACCATTAGAGCAAAGTTTCTACACTTCACTTTGTAATTATCAAATAAGACATTCCCAATTTTTTCTTAGTATGTTTTTTATACTATATTTTATTAGCATGTGAGAATTAATTTATTGCTAGTAATTATTCTTCTCGGAGTTGAATATCAGTATAATGTCTTTCTTTTACACTTAAGTTTTAGAAAAACATGACATTTTTGTAACCAGTATGCTCTTTTTAAAAATATATCTCCCTTGATGTGCTTGGGTGGCTCAATCGGCTAAGCATCAACTTCAGGTCATGGCATGGCCTCACAGTTCATGAGTTCAAGCCCCTTGTCTGGCTCTGTGCTAACTATCTCAGAGCCTGGAGCTTGCTTCAGGTTCTGTGTCTCTTTCTCTCTCTGCCCCTTCCTCACTCACAGTTTGTCTCTCTCTTTCTCTCTCAAAAAATGAATAAGCATTAAAAAATTTTTAAATATCTCCCTTCATTGGCAATGTAAATTTTATAATTAATCATATGTCTTTTTTTCTTTTGTTCACGAGAAAGTACTGAACCAAATATGTAGCCCAATTTTAAAAATTTTATTTGATTCATATCTATGTATTTGCTTAATTCACACTTGTATTCCCTATAATAATGTATCCTTTGCTGTGATTTTTTCTTATTGTATTGAATGTAGTCTAAGAAAACTGCCTCAAATTTTCTGTGAAATGCATCTGAGGAAAGTTATATTTATGACATATCTAGACAGCTTGAAACACAAACTGCACAACAATATAAATAATTGTGGAAATAGCAGGGAAGTGTATTAATGGTAAAAGAAATAAAATGAAGCCAGGGATGAAGCACATGCCATAAGGTCCTTCACACTGTTAGAATTGGGCCACAAATTTGCTCTGAACTTCTAGCAATCACAGTCAAGGGAGAAAGATCTTTGGTTACATGATTCACAGTGCCCAAAGTTAAGACAAAGTTAGAGGAGTCTAACTATTCCCATTTCTAAGACCTCAGTGAATCTTGTCCTGTGAATCCTCAGAAGTACAATACATTGTGGTGTGTAGAACACTATCATCAACAATGTCCCTATAATAAACAACCCCAATATTTCTTCTCTGGCAAGTACCCACAGAGCAGAGATTTTATGTTACTAATTCAGAGAGTTCCATATGGTTTAATAGTAAGGTCATAGTGGACAGGGTTAATTCTTTGTTGTGAAAGCTGAAGAGCCAAATGAAGATTCATGCCTGAACAATGGGCTGCTCTATTTACATATAATTAAAGTGGATGACATGGACATATAAATAAATGAATGACTAAATAAGTAAACAAATAAACAATTATTAATTCCAGTGTTAGTAATAAGTATACTGTTCTCTTTAGAGATGATGTTTTAGTTAGTTTACATGGGCATTGCCTTGCACAGTGGGGACATATCCAATTACTTACTACTCTATATATAGTAGAGCAAGATGTTTTATAAGGTTTAACCATATTTGAACTGAACAAATCATAAGTTTTTTCTAAATGAATAATAGAGGTTCCTGGGTGGTTCAGTCAGTTGAGCATCTGACATTTGGCTTTGGCTCAGGTTCTCATGGTTCATGAGTTAAAGCCCTACGTCAGGCTCTGTGCAGTCAGTGCAAAGCCTGCTTAGGATTCTCCCATACCCCCTACCCCGGCCCCACTCACTCTCTCTCTCTCTCTCAAAATAAATAAATGAACTTAAAAACCTTTAAAAGTTAAAAGAAATAAGTGAATAGTAGAAATGATAGCACCCAACCGGCAGGGATATTATAAAAAGAAGTGTAATGAGTGTTTGAGAGGCACTGCAGATGTACTTTCTATAAACATTCTCTGCCGTGCATGTATTCCATGTAAAGCAACAATATTGACAAATTGTTGTGAAATTACTAGTATTCTGTTTAATTACTCAGCTTCTGTATTACAACGCATATTTATTATGCTTTTAAAATTGCATCTTGGGCTTTAATGCCTTTTAACAAAGGCCTTATAAGACATAATAAAACTACCAAAGACTCCAACAACCATAGAAATCACATACCATATAACATCATTTTAAGAAGCAAACTGTCTTACTGCTGCCTTGCTTGAGTAACACTTATATGAATGCACATTTTGCACAGCAAATATTAAAACATTTTTTCTCCAACTTAAAGCTGCCTTTATACTTAGCATAGGAAATAAATTGGTATGAAAGAATATTATTCTGTACTCAAGATGCGCGTGCATATAAGATCTTTGAACATGGTGATATCACAAGTAATCCAATGTACATGTATTTTGAGGTGTTTTTGTAAAGTCTGTTTTGCTTTGATACAACCACTTCTTTCTCACGGCTAATGGAACACACAGGCAAGCTTGTTAAGTTTGATTTTATGTGACCAATGAAATAGGAAATAAAACATACTACTACCCTAGTTTGATTAGCACTATAATCTAATCAAGCTATGTAATCAGGCAGAAGGACAAAATATAACTTAGGTAAAGCTCTGCCATAAGAAAATACTATCTCTGGATTAATTTTGGGGGAAGTATGTAATTTTCCATAATTTGTGTTATAAGAATCTTTGCTTCTTAATACCCTTAATATCCAAAGTTTAATAATCATTTTGTCTATTTGTTATAAAATTGATGATAACAGTATATTTTAAGGGGCACCTGGCTGGCTCAGGTTGAGTCTAACTCTTTATTTTGACTCAAGTCACGATCTCAGCCCATGTTACTCTGAGCTAAGAGAGTAAAGTCTTTTTGGGATTCTTTTTTTCTCTCTCTATGGTCCTCCCCACACTCAAAATAAATAAACAAACAAACAAATAAATAAATAAATAAGCAAGCAAGCTTAAAAATGTTTCCAAAGAAATTCAGTACCATTGTTCTGATATGGGAAGATTTTACTATATTTCTATTTTTCTTATATTACTTAAGTGCTGTGTCATTTCTAGTGTTATTTCAAATGAGAGTTTTTGCGAGAAGGGTTCTTTAGAATCATTTTCAATTCAGTTGAAGAATTATTATATTTATTTAATTTTATTTATTTTATTTTAGAGAGAGAGTGGAGGAAAAGGATAGAGAGAGAGAGAAAGAATCTTAAGCAGGCTCCACATTCAGCATGGATTTAGGGGTCAATCCTACAACCCTGGGATCATGACCTGAGCAGAAATCAAGAGACACTCAACTGACAAAGCCACTTAGGCATTTTGATAGGAAAGTAAAAGTCATTATTTTTTTTTAATTTGAAAAAAAAGTAGGACTTAGCTTTATATCAAAAGAATACATCTTTTGAAGTTTTTCTTTTACATTTTAATACACTGTATTTTTAAATGAATTGTATTTATCTCTTCCATAATTAACATATTTAATCTGGTTTTAGTCTTTGATAGATGTGAAGAACTCAACTAGTAAAACCAATAAATCTTACTCAATACAAAGCGGATACAGAACTCTGTTTAAAGCTTAGAAAATTTTTAATTATTCCAATGTGGTTTTGACACTTAATTTTTGTTCCCAAGAAAGATAAATAACAACTGTAATTGTGTGAAGGATTATCAACATTCTGTTGTCAAAGTCTGAAATTTTCCCAAAGAGTTTGTAAATATGGCATTGAAAAAACATAAACGGGTACAGTAAGTTTTTCATTGGTCAAACAAAGAGACTCAGGAAGAAGGATTATTTCTAAACTTGAGTTTGTTGGAATAAGTACTATTCCAAGAGCTTATACTTTTTTTTAAAGTAGGACTGGGTGGCTCAGTCGGTTAAGCGTCTGACTTCGGCTCAGGTCATGATCTCATGGTTCATGGGCTCGAGCCCTGCACGGGACTCTGTGCTGACAGCTAGCTCAGAGCCTGGAGCCTGGTTCAGATTCTGTGTCTCCCTCTCTGTCTGACCCTCCCCTGTTCATGCTGTCTCTCTCACTCTCTCTCTCTCAGGAAAAAAAAAAAATAAAATTTAAAAAAATAAAGTAGGACTTAGTTTATCTTTAAAATGAAATTATCTCAATAAAAACAATCCACTCTATAACCTACTACTACACTAAATTTTCTAATCTATCACTTCCAGTTGGCCAAGCCTTTGGATAAGAATTTGTAATATATCCCAAAACTAATCATTTTAAGAAGATGAAGCTGTTATTATGTGAGATTTCTCACTGTCCCACTAACAAATTTATATTTTATTTACATAATATATTCTGAGTGAATAGTATGTTCCAGAAAGATACAAAAGGATTGGTCTTATAAGATTATATTAACCATAGTAAAGACTATGTACACTAAGTGAATACCCTAAGATATGCACTTAAAATCTATTGACTTTTTTTGAGGGAAGCAGTAAATTTTTTATTTTAGAACGATCTTTCTGATTGAATGGTGAAAACTTACTTGAAAAAAAGCGAGTCTGGTTAAGTTGCTATTTATTACATCATTCATTATCCATCTCATCTCATCTATGTCTAGTTTTCTGTTAAATCTATTCATTGCATTCTCAATATAAAATACTTTTAGAATATCTGTACAATTTTTTGTAGATTCCCATTCTTATTATCTTCATCTTTTCATTTATTTGAGCCACCTTTTCATGTATTTTTTTTTTTACCATATTCATTATACTTGTTATAAAATCCTTGTATGCAAACTACTAGATCTGGATTATTTGTGTGTCTCCTTTACTTTTCTTTTTTAAATAGACTTCACACCCAGTTTGGAGCCCATTGTGGGGCTTAAACTCATGACCCTGAGATCAAGACCTGAGCTCAGAGCAAGAGTTGGACATTTAACTGACTGAACCAGCCAGGCACCCCTTCTTTTGTTTTTAATCTTGATTATCAGTTATATTTTTTGCCTCTTTCCAAATTTAGTTTTTTCTTGTTGTTGTTGTTGTTGTTTTCTTGTTGTTGTTGTTTCTTAGACACTTGACATTTTTAAGTAAAAGAAGATTTTGGTGTAAATCAGTGCCCTACACAATCTTAGACCCAACAAAGAAATATTCTTTGGGCAAATCAGCCATGTATTTGAACATTCTCGATTTCTAATGCTTTTCACTTCACTTCCTCTCTTTCACAAAATAAGTATTGGATTTTCTCTTTACCAAAGCATAGGCTTTTGAGTCCAAGCCAGACTATCAGTCCATTCCGATGATTAACACAGGCTCTCAGGAAGGAAGGAGATGGATAGCAATCGTCAACATTATCATTTTACTTTAGAAAGTCTTTTCTCTCTTTGAAATTTCATTTATTCTATCTATTCCTCATTGATTCCATAGCCCATGAGTGCTCTCTAAAATGCAGGACATTTTAAACTTAGTTGGCTTTTTCCTGTTGTTTTACCTAGATCATTGGCCAATAGCAAACCATTTTACCTCAAAGTAGAATACCCAAGGAGTCTTGGGTTTTAATGGTTACATGGAGCATAGAAGAAAAGATATCAGAAAGGACAAGCCTAAACACACACACACACACACACACACACACATCCTGTATTCTTTCAATGTAAAGATACATTAATGTAGGGATCAAAGGAGGATACCCATGTTTTCCCCTTTGTGCTTTAAAAGGGGGTGACAAAATTTTTGCCTTAATCTGTAATTTAACACAGATTGTTCCTGAATTAATAGTGTGTCTAGCAAAAGAAAACACAAACATAAATTATCCTTATTTGGAGGATGGGATACTAGAATCATGACATATGGGATATCATGATTACCTAAATTATCACCAGTGATGGTGTAAAATGAAGTATAGGTAGAGAACAAGATACTGGGTGATCAAGAAGCTTTTCATACTCAGTTACTTTGTGCAAATGATGATTACAAAGATGATAGCATTTTTTGGTAACCTCTGATAGCCCTGGAAATTTTACATAGGGAAAAGAAAAATCAAAGTCTTGAATTCCCAATTAATACCTTAATTAGGAAAAAGAAAGACTTGGGGCACCTGGGTGGCTTAGTCGGTTAAGCGCCCGACTTTCGCTTAGGTCATGATCTCGCGGTTCGTGGGTTCGAGCCCCGCGTCGGGCTCTGTGCTGACTGCCAGCTCGGAGCCTGGAGCCTGTTTCAGTCTGTGACTCCCTCTCTCTCTGACCCTCCCCTGCTCACGCTGTCTCTCTCTCTCTCTCCTAGAAATAAATAAAAATATTTTTTTAATAAAAAAGGATAAAGAAAGACTTTATTTCATATTTGAAGGGGTTTCTGTCTCCTTTAAGTTTAGGTTGATAAGACTGAGGATTGAGACAACAAAACAGAATTTTATGGAGCTACAAAAATTAAAATATATGTATATTTACTGAACTGCTATGGAATCATTGTGAATTTTAATTTATATATGGGGCATCTGGGTGGCTCAGTCAGTTAAATGTCCGACTGTGAGTTCCAGCCCCACATGGGGCTCTGTGCTGAGAGCCCAGAGCCTGCTTTGGCTTCTTTGTCTCCTTTGCTCTCTGCCCCTCTCCTATTTGTGTTCTGTCTCTCAAAAGTAAATAAATGTTAAAAATAAATAAATAAATTTACATCCATGTTAGTTACCATATAGTGCATTAGTGATTTCAGGAGTAGAATCCCATTCATTCATCCCTTACATATAATACCCAATGCTCATCCCAACAAGTGTCCTCCTTAATGCTCCTTGCCCATTTAGCCCATGTCCCCACTCACAACCCCTCCAGCCACCCACAGTTTGTTCTCTATTTTTAAGAGTCTCTTAAGCTTTGTGGCTCAATCAGTTGAGTGTTCAACTTCAGCTCAGGTCATGATCTCACAGTTCATGAGTTTGAATCCCAGATCAGGCTCACTGCCATCAGCATAAAGCCTGCTTTGGATCCTGATCCTCTGTCCCTTTCTCTCTCTGCCCCTCCCTCACCTGGACTCTCTCTCTCTCTCAAAAATAAATAAAACACTAAAAACAAAAAAAGAGTGACAATATATTTTTAATGGAATAAGGAAGCCATGATATAAAAGAATATATATAGTATGCCATCATTTCCTTAAGTAAAAGTAAATAATATATATACCTTTTCTTATTTTTGTAAAAATAAATAATGGACCAAAAACTAGTCAAATTTATTATGGTGGATGGAACTGATATGAAACTGATAGGACAGGAAATGAGGGTTTGTTTTTTGTTTTTTTTGACTACACCTTTTGTTTTACATATTAAAAAATAAACTTAATTCAGTGAAGATTCAAGTTTCTAGATGTCATTGTCCTAATCCAGTACAGCTGAGAAGAGAAAAGAATGATAGCCTGGGGAAATTTTGCTTAATGGGCAGGGAGTGGAAGATAATCCCATTATGGAGATAAGGAGAGCAACAAAAAGTCAGATTTTGGCCAACTTCTGTGATGGAAATCAAGGGAAGAAGGATACTTTCCATTTGATGCCACAGGGAGGGAAAATAATAAATACTAGAATAGTCCATTGGATTTGGCAATTAGGAAATAATTCACTAAAAGACAGAAAAGAAGTGGGGAATGGGCAAATGTGAAAGAGAAAACTGTAAATCAATAAAGAGCTCAAGATATTCCTCAATGCCAAGTGTTTCTTCACCATTTGCCCAAAGCTTTCTACAAAATTAATATATTTGATGAACTGGTTTAATTCTTCAATGTTAATATAAAAATAGGAGGGAAACGTAAAGTAAAATAAAACAAAACAAAAACAAAAATGAAAGAAAGTACAGGAAACCCTCACATGATAGTTTGAATTAATCTCTTAACAACAGGATTTGTTTCAAATTTTCTTTGTTTCTCTTTATTCAAACCTTAGTCTTTTGCAGGGAAGCATGTACAGGGCTACAACAATTCTCCACAGGCCCTGCACTGGAAACTCTTTCAGGATGTTTTGGTCATTTTTCCATACACAGTATGCTTTGCCTCTGAGCCCATTGTTTGAAATGTCTATTGCTCTTCAGGTCACAGAGGAGCAAAACTTACAAAATGGTCATTCTAGCTTAGCCCATGGAGAGGAAAGTCAACATATAAGAAGTTCAATTACTATGAATTTAAAACAAACAAACAAAAAAGCGTCCTTCTGAAGTCATAGTTATGTCCAACTAGAATGTGTTCATATTTCAAAAGTAGTATTTTTCTTTTTTAAATTTGCAATCATTGCTATCTTGCTACTCTCCCAGAGACTGAGCTGGTGCTACTAATCACACTATCTACTCTGTTGTGACCAGAATAGTCGAGAGGACTTCCCATGGACTTTCTATAAGTAGAGCTGCACCTGTACAAAGAAAAAGCTCTTCATATATGAACACCAAAATAAAAGCTGCTGATGAAGATATAGAGAAAATAGATGATATATTGATGTGTGCAGCATACACAGATAGATAGACAGGAAAGGAATTGATGCTATATGAAGCATCATATAAGATGGAAACTATGTGAAACACACCCAGGATTCTGGGTGTGGTTTTTTTTTTTTTCTTATAAAATGGAGGAAGCAAAAATCTACCCCTAAGAAGTAGAAGTCATATTCCTATCAGAGCTTACGCATGAGCCCCACACTTCTGACATTTCAAGAAACTGTAAAATCTCTAGTTTCTAGTCCCATCATCCCTAACAATTATATAGTTCTGTACCAAATCTTTAACATTGCCAAGAATCTTAACAGTAGCTCTGTGATATTCACAGAAAGAAGCATAAGTACAAAAGAGAAAGCATCATTTTGGTCTTACCTGAATGTCACTCATTCTATGCAAGTTTTAAGTAGTTAGAATGCCCATATAACTTATCTCACAAATGGAGGCACTTTTGAGAAATAATGAACTGGTGGAAACAAATGCTAAAATAGACAGGATTCTGGAAAGACAAAGATAAATCAGAACTGTCCCAGGTAAACCAGAATATATAGTTACCTAATCTATAGTCTGATCTATGCACACAAAGTCAACTGGGAAAAGTCTTAAAAAATTTTATATTCTAACTATGTTTTACCATATCTAAAGTATGTGTGAGGATTGGGGAGAAACCTACCTGTATCTGTGGTCCATATTTTCAGAGTCTCATTTAAGATTTTAAGTATCTTATACAACTTATTTATTTATTCTTGTGGAAGTTCAAATTACAGCATCTTGTTTGAAAATAATTTTCAAAATTTTCTGATTTCCATTTTTTCTTTGAGCCTGCAGTATTTTCTTGGTGAGCAACATCTTAAATTCTAACCCATGGTAGCTGTAGCCCTTGCCTCTTTTAGAGGAGAAATTGCTTCAACCATTAAAGTCCCTGGGATAAGGATTCTTTTTGTCCCTAAATGTGTTTCAAAAGAAATATCTCCATTAGTAGATCAGTGAAATGAAACTTGAAATGTTCCTTAAGCCTACATCCCTGCAGTTCAAGGAAGAACATCATAAACCTTTCAAAAGGATATCTTTGTCAGGAAACTTGAATATAACAGATAGAAGTATAGTATCTTTTTGGTAGGTTTTTATTTTGTTTTGCTTTGCTTTGCTTTCTGTCCCATTTCTTCTCTTCTCTTCTTCTCCTGCCCTCTCCTTGTTAGAACCTTTTAAGGTTCAGTTAATATCCACCTTTCCTATTCTGGTAATATCTGTTTTTCTTTTTACTTAATATTATATCACCTTAACATTCTCTCAGTAGTGCTTTGAATATTTCATGTTGATTTTCTCTATATTTTTCTCTCGAAACTACAAAATTTCTTCTATTTGGTTTGTCAATTCAGATCTATAAGAACTGTTGAGTGTACATGTAATTGATTCACTTTCTCCAAAATTAAAAGTTATCTCCAATAGCTTCCTGGACTGCAGCTCCTTCTTTTTTTAAAAAAAAAAGGTAATTTTTTAGTTTAATGCTTATTATTTTGAAAGGGAGAGAGATAGAGCGTGAGCAGGGGAGAGGCAGGGAGAGAGGGAGACATAGAATCTGAAGCAGGCTCCAGGCTCTGAGCTGTCAGCACAGAGCCTGATGTGGGGTAGAACTCAGGAGCTGTGAGATCATGACCTGAGCCAAAGTCAGACGCTCAACTGACTGAGCCGCCCAGGCACCCCTCTAACTCCTTCTTTAAGAGCAATCTCATGATGAGCAGGATTTTATACATTCCTATGTCACTCAGTAATTATTCTCCCTCCCTCCCTCTCTTTGTGGGGCTCACTGATGACTGAATCAGAATTGAAACCAGACGGCATGGAAGTCTTTCATATAGCCTATACAAGTCAGTTTCCCAAGACAGAGAGCAAATGGAAAAAGGTGGGAAGTGGTTCCAAGGGACAAATGGAAGATGATTGCAAATATCAATGCCTTTTACCCTTCAGTAACCACTTTTTCCTTTGTGTAGCAAAGAAAATTGTGTCTCAATCACAGACAAGTTACAAATTACCATCAGGATATAACATCATCTCATGTTGATAGCAAATGTATTATAATAAAGAAATAAGATATAAAGCATTAGCCACAGTAGGTATTTTCACTTTCTTTTAAAAAAAAGAAAAAAAAAAAAGCTGGTCTTCGGGGCACCTGGGTGGCTCAGTCAGTTGAGCGTCCATCTTCGGTTAGGTCATGATCTCACGGTTCGTGGGTTAGAGCCCGCATCGGGCTCTATGCTAACAGCTAGCTCAGAGCCTGGAGCCTGCTTCAGATTCTGCATCTCCCTCTCTCTCTGACCCTCTCCTGCTCATGGTCTCTCTCTCTCTCTCTATTTCTATCTCTCTGTCTTTCAGAAATAAATAAAAAACAAAAACAAAAAAAAGTGAGTCTTCTGGTTAAAGGCACTATTATAAGAGATGCCATGGCTGTATATAAAGCATTCATAAGTGAAATAAAAAGTACTACTAATAGAATCACTACATAATGTAGATCCATATTCCAAATATGTATATGTGTGTGTTATGTGTTTGTGTGTGTATGTATGTGTTCTGGTAAGAGTAAAGTGCCATGTTTTCATGAGAGAAGGGGTAACAGCTAAGACACCTACTACTGTCAAGCTGCTGTTTTCCAGAGAATGGTGATACATAAAGAGTCAGCATTTGCTTCTGCTATTGAATGGTTGAGTTCTCAAGCAAATTCTTTCACATTAAATGGCCAGCCATATTTATTACCAAAATTGTGCCAACTGGGAAATCTTCCCTTCAATGTTTAAGTATAAATCACTGCTACATGGAATGGTAATATGAAAGCCATCGACCTCAGCATGGACCAAAACATCAGGGAGGTTTACCTATATACCATGCCATTGCTTTTTGCTTCTGTGATAACTGGCCATGAAATTAGTAAAGTAGTAACTCTGGGAGTCTATGTTCTAATGATTTGAGGTGTTCTAGATGCTCCTACAGTATAACTCTTTGCCTTAGATCTTCTAGTATTTTTAGATCCAAATGGTAAGATAATTTGACCACAGTCTGGGACTGCTACTGAAATTTGTGCTCCAGATTTCAATCATAATTGTCCTCCATAGGGGTTACTTAAAATATAGGCAGAGAAGAATAATCAGATATAGAACTTTCTGCATCTGAAACCTGAGAGGTCCCATGGAACACTGTGCCTCTTTCTTTTGATAGATGATATAAAGTGAAGCAGGGTTTCCCTTACTTTAATAGATAACATCCCTAGACATTTCACCAATAGGGTAAGTCTTAAATTTTTGAAGGTTTCTTACCATACTCTTGGAAACATCTAATAATAAAACATGTAGGATTCCTGCTACTTATTAACTTACTGGATCCAACTAACACAAAGCAATGTAATGGATCAGCAAGTTGTTAATGAGGGTTGTTAAGAAGACCAAAAGCCTTCTATATGATATTATGAAAAAGAAAAGAAAAGAAAGACTAAGACTATAAAGATGTCCTATTATCATTGCTACTTAATGGAAACTGCTTCTGATTTTCTTTACGTATGGTAATGTAATCAATAGCATTTGGCTGGTCTGTCACTACATACCAGGTGCCAGGGCTATAGTATTCTCCCAAATAAAATATTGTATCCAGTAGGGCAGCTGCATTGGCATTACCATCTCATTAAGTTTATGAAAACCTACTCTCAACTTCTCAAACAAATTGGACTTTACACAGGCCAAGCAGGTGATGTAAATGAGGATGTGACAGGATTCACCATCCCTGCATCTTTCAGATATTTTTATCTTGATTTACTATTTTGACAGGGGTTGGTGGTACTTCCGAGCTTTGCTTGTCCCTGCTTGCCATAATGACTCTCACTTCACAAACCAGAAAAACAATACAAAGAATCTGTCAGTTAAAAGCAATTTCCTCTATTCATTTTGAAATAACCCCATGATGGGTTCAAAATGACTTTCTCCTCTTAAAGCTGATTATGACAGGAACTGTGGTACCCACAGACATAGGTGATCTCCAGTGCCCTTGTATAATTTCCTCCCCTTGGATGGTGGTGGAATCTATAACTTGAATCTCTAAGCAGTTAGATATGGCTAAGGTGATAGGATACCACTGTCATGTTTTATGCCCCCCCAAAAAAAAGGGGGATTTTACAGGTGTAGTTAAGGTTCCTAATCATTTCTTGACTTCAAGTTATACTTGAAGTAAGTCATTTATAAGAGGGCACAAGGCCTCCTTAAAGCTGGGACTCAAAGAAGAAAAGGTGTTCTCTCTCTCTCTCTCTCTGCCCTTCTCCCTCTCTCCATCTCCCCTCCCCATTCCTTCTCCCCCCCATCTTTGCCATAGATTCTATAGCCATTATGAAATGAATTCTGCCAACAACCTGAGGGAGCTTGGAAGAAGATCCTTCCCTAGTTGACCATCCATGTGAGAATGCAGTTAAACCAGCACCTTGATCCAGTATTCCTGAGCAGGAAACCAAGAATCCAGCTAATCCACATCCAGATTCTTAATCTATAGAAACTGAGGTAATAGATATTGTTTTATTGTTTTAAGCTTCTGTTACTAGTAATTCATTTCACAGAGTAGACAACTAGCATAGGAGCTCCTACTATGGTTGAGTAGGATTTCTTAACTTCAGCAGTCTCAGATTTTTGGCCCGATACTCCATTCTTGTCAGGGATTGTCCTATGCATTGTAAGATGTTTAGAAACATCTCTGGCCTCTATTCATTAGATTATAGTAGCACCTGCCTTCCCAGTTGTGACAGTGAAAACTGTCTCTAGACATTGCCAAATGTCCACCAGGGGACAAAAGTCACCCAGGGTCTGAAACA
Source organism: Proteles cristata cristata (assembly GCA_017311185.1). Taxonomy (NCBI): domain Eukaryota; kingdom Metazoa; phylum Chordata; class Mammalia; order Carnivora; family Hyaenidae; genus Proteles; species Proteles cristata. The sequence continues at coordinate 165,232 of JAESUZ010003619.1, read as the reverse complement.
CCATATAGAGGCAGCAAGAAGTGATAGGAATCAGTTCATAAGAAAATCAGGATACTGCTGTGAGGTTTTGCAACAATCATCAAAAATGTAATCATTACTGCACAGCAAAGGAAACAACCCACAAAACTAATAGGCAACCAACGGAATGGGAAAAGATAGTTGCAAATGACATAAAAGATAAAGGGTTAATATCCAGAATCTATAAGGAACTCACCAAACTCCACACTCAAAAAACAAACAACCCAGTGAAGAAATGGGCAGAAGGTATGAACAGACACTTCTCCAAAGAGGACATCCAGATGGCCAACAGACACATGAAACGATGCTCAGCATCCCTCATCAGGGAAATACACATCAAAACCACACTGAGATACCACCTCACGCCAGTCAGAGTGGCTAAAATGAGCCAATCAGAGAACTCTAGATGCTGGCGAGGATGTGGAGAAACGGGCACCCTCCTACACTGTTGGTGGGAATGTAAACTGGTACAGCCCCTCTGGAAACAGTGTGGAGGTTCCTCAGGAAACTAACAATAGAACTCCCCTATGACCCAGCAAATTCCCTCTTGGGGAATTTACCCAAGGGATACAGAAATGCTGAGGCATAGGAGCACATGTACCCCAATGTTCATAGCAGCACTCTCAACAATAGCCAAAACATGGAAAGAGCCCAAGTGTCCATCAACAGACGAATGGATCAAGAAGATGTGGTTTATCTAAACAATGGAATACTACATGGCAATGAGAAAGAATGAAATCTGGCCATGTGTAGCAACATGGATGGACCTTGAGGATGTTATGCTGAGCGAAATAAGTCAGGCAGAGAAGGACAAATATCATATGTTTGCATGTATAGGAGGATTAGGAGGAACTTAACTGAGGACCATGGGGGAAAAGATGGGGGGAAATGGTGGGGGAAAGGGAGAGAGGCAAACCATGAGAGACTCTTGAATGCTGAGAAACTAACTGAGGACTAATGGATGTGGGGGGCATGGGGGAGATGGGCATGGAGGAGGACACTTGTGGGGATGAGCGCTGGGTGTTATATGGAAACCAATTTGACAATAAACTATCTGTAAAAAATAAAATAAAAATAAAAATAAAATAATAAAAATAAAAATAAAAAATTTAAAATTTTTTTAAAAATTAAAGCACTGGGATTGAGGCAAGATGGCGGAGAAGTAAGGAGCTCTGTACTTGCACTCGCGCCCATACATCACACAGAAAAGATCTGAAGCCATTGGAAACCATACAAAACCTGAGAGACTCGGAGAAAAAGGACGCAGAATCCACTGAGAAAGCCTTCTAACGTGAGTGCGAACCGGGGAAGGTAAAATCGGGCTGGGATCGGAGCCTCCAGGGTGGGAGGCGATCCCCCTCTACCCTCTACGAGGAGTGAGAGGGGAAAAGGAGAGAGTCCGAGACAGAAAAATCTCCGCTCGGTGCATAGAAAGACCGTACTTGCCAAATACCTGCACACCAGGTCCCCTCGCGCCAACTGGTCCTGGGGGAGGCTGAGCACACAAACTGCTTCTTTGTGCCACTCCTGGAGGTTGGGTTTTAAAGCGGAGCGGGTGCGCCTGCCGCCATTGTAGCTCCAGGGCGGCTGGGACCCCTGAAAGAGACGCGCAGACACCGGGCATCCGCGCTCCTGGCTGGCTGGAACTCGAGAGGGAAGGCAAAAAGCTAAAAACTGGGAAATTTGCCTGTGAGTTCGTGTTTCGGGTGACGAGCCATAGAGAGACCCGGTTTTCCTCACTCCAGCGGCGCGGCGGTGCGCATGCCGCCATTGTAGCTCAAGCGCTGCTGGGACCCCTGAAGGAGACGCACAGACACCGGGCGTCCGCGCTCCTGGCTGGCTGGAACTCGAGAGGGAAGACAAAGAGCTAAAAACTGGGAAATTTGCCTGTGAGTTCGTGTTTCGGGTGACGAGCCATAGAGAGACCCGGTTTTCCTCACTCCAGCGGGCTCAGGCTACGCGGACCCGGCAGGCAAGCCCCCGCGCATGCGCACCAGAGCCGACCCAGAGAAGGAAGCAGCGATCCTGACTCAGCCCCCAGAGCTCAGCAGGGAGCCTGGAATTGCCCGAGGGGGTTGTCTGGGAAGCTGTGAATAAGGCAACTTCAGCGGGGCGCGGACTGGGATCTGGAGATTGGAACTGGCCTGGGTTGAAGAGTGCAACCAACTTCGGCTGCGTCCCCGGAACGGGGAGTTGACACGCCAAAAAAAAAAAGCGAGCTGCAGCGCGGGGTTCAAGAAGGGACTGGAGCATCGTCACTCTCCTCCCCACAATCGCCAAGGCAGAACCCCCGCCTGAGGCATCGGATCACGCCACGCCCATCCCTGCCTGAGAGGGCTACCTCAAGAAACAAGCTAGAGTACACAAGGTGAAGAGTCCCAAATATCACTACGAATAGGAAAATAAAATAACTAAGGTCCCAACAAGAGTGACCGAGGGATACCATTCAAAAAACAATCTCTGAAAGGATAGGCCCTGGAAAGTCAAAGAGTTTCTTGGATATAGCAGTGCTCATAGAAACAGAGAGCATAACAGGTCTTTAAAACCAACAAGAGCTGGAAAGCTAACTAAAATGACGAAACGAAAGAGCTCTCCTCCAAAGAAACTCCAAGAAGAAATGACAGCTAATGAACTGCTCAAAACAGACATCAGCAGCATAAGTGAACAAGATTTTAGAATAATAATGGTGAAATTAATAGCAGGGCTTGAAAAAAACATAGGGACATCAAAGAAACTATGGCTACAGACAGAATGGAAAATAAAAATAGGCATGAAGAATTAAAAAATGCGATAAATGAGATCCATAATAAATTAGAGGCCTCCAATGCACGGCTTGAAGAGGCAGAAAGGAGAATAAGTGATTTAGAAGACACCATTCTAGAAAAACAAGAAGCTGACAAAAAAAGAGACAAACTGATCCAGGAACAGGAAAGAAGAATTCGAGAGCTCAGCGACACAGTCAAACGCAACAATATCCGTATCATAGGAATCCCAGAGGAGGAAGAGAGAGGGAAAGGTGCTGAAGGAGTCCTGGAACAAATTATAGCAGAGAACTTCCCCGACTTGGGGAAGGAAGTCAATGTGGAAATACAAGAGGCTCAGAGGACTCCTCTCAGACGTAACTTGAATCGATCTTCTGCACGACATATCATCGTAAAAATGGCAAAATACAAGGACAAAGAGAGAATTTTGAAAGCAGCTAGGGAGAAAAGGGCCCTCACATACAAAGGGAAACCCATCAGAGTGGTGACAGACCTATCTACTGAAACGTGGCAGGCCAGAAAGGAATGGCAAGAGATCTTCAATGTGATGAACAGTAAAAATATGCAGCCAAGAATCCTCTATCCAGCAAGCCTGTCATTCAAAATAGAAGGAGAGATAAAAACCTTTCCAAACAAACAGAAATTGAAAGAATTTGTCACCACGAAGCCAGCCCTACAAGAAATCCTGAGGGGGATGCTCTGAAGGAAAGGTTGCAAGGAACAAAGATTGCAGAGACACCACCACAAACATGAACCCTACAAAAGATACAAAGACTCTAAACCCACATATTTCAATAATAACACTGAATGTAAATGGGCTGAATGCTCCAATCAAAAGACATAGGGTAGCAGAATGGATTAAAAAACAAAATCCATCTATATGCTGTCTACAAGAAACTCATTTTAGACTGGAAGATACCTTCAGATTAAAAGTAAGGGGATGGAGAAATATATATCATGCTACAGGAAATCAAAAGAAAGCCGGAGTAGCGATACTTATATCAGACAAACTGGACTTTAAATTAAAGACAATCACAAGAGATGAAGAAGGGCACTACATAATAATTACAGGGTCCATCCATCAGGAAGAACTAACAATCATAAATGTCTATGCACCGAATATGGGAGCACCTAAATATCTAAAACAATTAATCACAAACAGAAACAAGCTTATAGATAAGAATGTGCTAATAGCAGGGGACTTTAATACTCCGCTTACAGCAATGGATAGGTCAACCAGACAGAAAATCACTAAAGAAATAATGGACTTGAAAGATACATTGGACCAGATGGATCTGATGGATATATTTAGAACTTTACATCCTGAGGCCAGGGAATTTACTTTCTTCTCAAGTGCGCATGGCACATTCTCCAAGATAGATCACATACTGGGACATAAAGCAGCCCTCAATAAATATAAAAGAATAGAGATCATACCATGCACACTGTCAGATCACAATGCTTTGAAACTTGAAATCAATTACAGGAAGAAGTCTGGAAAACTTCCAAAACATGGAGGTTAAAGAACACCCTTCTAAAGAATGAATGGGCCAATCAGGCAATTAGAGATGAAATTAAAAAATATATGGAAACAAATGAAATGAAAACACAACAATTCAAAATCTATGGGATGCGGCAAAGGCAGTCCTAAGAGGAAAGTACATTGCTCTCCAGGCCTATTTCAAGAGATTAGAAAAAGTGCAAGTCCAAATCTAACAGCTCACCTAAAGAAACTAGAGGCAGAGCAACAAGAACGCCCTAAACCCAGTAGAAGAAGAGAAATAGTAAAAATTAGAGCAGAAATAAACAACATAGAGACCAAAGAAACAATTGAACAGATCAATGAAACAAAGAGTTGGTTTTTTGAAAAGGTAAACAAAATTGACAAACCTCTAGCCAGACTTATCCAAAAGAAAAGAGAGAGCACACAAATAGACAAAATTATGAATGAAAATGGACTTATTACAACCAACCCCTCAGAAATACAAGCAATTATCAGGGAATACTATGAAAATTATATGCCAACAAATTGGACAACTTAGAAGAAATGGACAAATTCCTAAACACACACTCACTACCAAAATTCACACGGGAAGAAATAGAAACCTGAACAGACCCATAACGAGTGAAGAAATTGAATCAGTGATCAAAAATCTCCCAACAAATAAGAGCCCTGGACCTGATGGCTTCCCTGGGGAATTCTACCAGACATTTAAAACAGAATTAATCCCAATTCTTCTCAAGTTATTCCAAAAATAGAAAGCGAAGGAAAACTCCCCGGATTCATTTTATGAAGCCAGCATCACTCTGATTCCCAAGCAAGACAGAGATCCAGCAAAAAAAAGAGAACTATAGGCCAATGTCCTTGATGAATACGGATGCAAAAATTCTCAACAAGATCCTTGCAAATCGAATCCAGCAGCATATAAAAAGAATCATCCACCATGATCAAGTGGGATTCATTTCTGGGTTACAGGGCTGGTTCAACATTCGCAAATCAATCAATGTGATACATCATATCAATAAAAGAAAAGATAAAAACCATATGATCCTGTCAATAGATGCAGAAAAGCATTTGACAAAATACAGCATCCCTTCTTAATAAAGACTCTCGAGAAAGTTGGGATAGAAGGAACCTACTTAAACATCATCAAAGCCATCTATGAGAAGCCTTCAGCGAACATCATCCTCAACGGGAAAAACTCAGAGCTTTCCCCCTGAGATCAGGAACACGACAGGGATGCCCACTCTCACCACTGCTGTTTAACATAGTGCTGGAAGTCCTAGCATCAGCCATCAGACACCAAAAGGAAATCAAAGGCATCAGAATTGGCAAAGAGGAAGTCAAACTTTCCCTCTTCGCAGATGACATGATACTCTACATAGAAAACCCGACAGACTCCACCAGAAGCCTATTAGAACTGATCCAAGAATTCAGCAAAGTTGCAGGGTACAAAATCAACGTACAGAAATCAGTTGCATTTTTATACACCAATAATGAAGCAACAGAAAGAGAAATCAAGAAACTGATCCCATTCACAATTGCACAAAAAACCATAAAATACCTCGGAATAAACCTAACCAAGGATACAAGAGATCTATATGATGAAAACTATAGAAAACTTATGAAGGAAATTGAAGAAGACACAAAGAAATGGAAAAGCATTCCATGATCATGGATAGGAGGAATAAATATAGTTAAGATGTCATTACTACCCAAAGCACTCTACACATTCAATGCAATTCCAATCAAAATTGCACCAGCATACTTCTCAAAACTAGAACAAACTATCCTAAAATTTGTATGGAACCACAAAAGACCCCAAATAGCCAAAGTAATACTGAAAAATAAAACCAAAACGGGAGGTATCACCATCCCAGACTTTAACCTCTACTACAAAGCTGTCATCATCAAGCCAGTATGGTCTTGGCACAACAACAGACACATAGACCAATGGAACAGAATTGAGAACTCAGAAGTGGACCCAAAAGTATACAGCCAACTGATCTTTGACAAAGCAGGAAAGACTATCCAGTGGAAAAAAGACAGCCTTTTTAACAGATGGTGTTGGGAGAACTGGACAGCAACATGCAGAAGAATGAAACTAGATCATTTTCTCACACCATGCACAAAAATAAACTCAAAGTGGATAAAGGACCTGAACGTGAGACAGGAAACTATCAACACCCTAGAGGAGAAAGCAGGAAACAACCTCCTTGACCTCTACCGCAGCAACCTCTTACTTGACACATCCCCCAAAGTAAAGGAATCAAGAGCTAAAATAAACGATTGGGACCTCATCAAGATTAAAAGCTTCTGCACGGCAAAGGAAACAACCCACAAAACTAATAGGCAACGAACGGAATGGGAAAAGATAGTTGCAAACGACATATCAGATAAAGGGTTGATATCAAGAATCCATAAGGACTCACCAAACTCCACACCCAAAAACAAACAACCCAGTGAAGAAATGGGCAGAAGATATGAACAGACACTTCTCAAAAGAGGACATCCAGATGGCCAACAGACACATGAAACGATGCTCAGCATCGCTTCTCATCAGGGAAATACAAATCAAAACCACACTGAGATACCACCTCTCGCCAGTCAGAGTGGCTAAAATGAGCCAATCAGAGAACTCTAGATGCTGGCGAGGATGTGGAGAAACGGGCACCCTCCTACACTGTTGGTGGGAATGTAAACTGGTACAGCCCCTCTGGAAAACAGTGTGGAGGTTCCCCAGGAAACTAACAATAGAACTCTCCTATGACCCAGCAATAGCACTGCTAGGAATTTACCCAAGGGATACAGAAATATTGATGCATAGGAGCACATGTACCCCAATGTTCATAGCAGCACTCTCCACAATAGCTAAAACCTGGAAAGAGCCTAAGTGTCCATCAAAAGATGAATGGATCAAGAAGATGTGGTTTATCTATACCATGGAATACTACATGGCAATAGAAACAATGAAATCTGGCCATGTGTAGCAACATGGATGGACCTTGAGGGTGTTATGCTGAGCGAAATAAGTCAGGCAGAGAAGGACAAATATCATATGTGTGCACGTATGGGAGGATTAGGAGGAACTTAACAGAGGACCAAGGGGGAGAAGAAGGGCGGATATGGTGGGGGAAAGGGAGAGAGGCAAACCATGAGAGACTCTTGAATGCTGACAAAAACTGAGGACTGGTGGATGGGGGGGGAGGAGGGGGGCATGGAGGAAGGCACTTGTGGGGATGAGCACTGGGTGTTATGTGGAAACTAATTTGACAATAAACTATTTGTAAAAAATAAAAAAATAAATAAATAAATAAAAAATTAAAAAAATAAAAAAAAAATGATGTCTAATATTAACTTCTAAGACATTTACATTTTTGCCAATCTTCTTCTCTTCAAACCTTCTGGAAAGTTTGATGTATTGTACATCTTTTTGTTTAGTAGTGTAATGAGGAGTAGTACAAGGATGAAAAAGTAAGGTACTGCCATAAATTCACCCATATACTGGAGCCCTTGCAAACATAGAAGCTTCTCATTGAAAAAGACCAGAGTTCCAAGGAGTAACCAGTGGCACTGTGAACAGTGGTCAGTAAACAGTGAATGGTGAGTACCAAAAAGTCAAAACCACCTTTAACATAGAATAACTCCCATATAGATATGAGTCAACCACCTTTTCCCATAATATGCAGGAGAAATACGGTCATAGAGAGAAAAAAGCATATAGACTAATGTGTGAATCGCAATGTTGTTGTAATTTAATTGTTAATACTACCATCAATTGATCTTAAATGCTATGAATAGCTCCAGAAACACAGAAAGAGAGTACTTTCATGACACATTAATTTTAAATCAAAGGGTTAAAAAACATAAAATGTCATTCACAATATCTCCCTAGCATTAGACATCCATACTACATGAACTCTTCCTGTTCCCTGCTCAATCCTCTCTCCTCAACAATCTAGGACAGTGCTGGCAACTATCTTTAAAGTTTCAACACTTACATAATAATTTATTCATATGTACAGGTTATATTCAATACACAAGGAAAAAGAAACAGAAACTATGGAGTGTGCTCAGTAGGAAAAATAAAAGTTACACAGAAGATCCGTAAGAGAAGCATCTTAATTGCTACAGCTGTTATTTGTCCAGCAGATTGGTGAGCTCTCTACCATCCTGCTTGGTGAGACTACATGCAAAACTCTGTCTTACTCTTCCGACCTAAAAAGCTGCAACTACTAGTTAGAAAAGATTCATTCTTAAAAGTTATAACTACTACATGGGTCAAGAACAGTGCTTAGTGCTACATACATATGTCATTGAATCCTCCCAACAGCTTTGTAAGAAAAATAATAGTAATGTTCTCATTTATAGATGAGGGCACTGAGGCTCAAAGTCACCTAGCTAATAAGTGGTAGAAGTCAGGACTAAAATTAATCCAAATGGAATTTGTGAGGGATAGAGGGAAGGGCTTGACAAAAGTACCTTAACATTTTTCTAGAATAATAAACTGGTGAGATTAGGAAGAAATTTTGAGAAAAGACTAATAATGGAAACAGGTTTGAGAGCATATGGATTTCCCAGATAATGTCAATACTTATTTCACATATATTTGAGAAAAATATTGTCACAAAGTAAACTTTAGAGAAAGGATAATGAAGAAAAGCAACACATAAACAATTTTCAAAAGTGACAAAAGAAACCTACCATGAACCAGTTTGATTAAAGGGTTGGAAACATTAATAACAATCTGTCCAGTAATACTGAAGCCAGTTATTAATAATAGAGTCAGCATGACAACAGCCTGCTAACTCCTCTGAGGCAACAGGCCACAGGGATGATTCAAAATGGGTAGAAACAGTTTCTCTTACTTTTGCTGAAGAAAGCTCATTTAACCCAAATAACTTATAAGTTTACAACCACAGCCTTTTAAACATATGAGGACATATCAAGATTTTAGAAAAGAAGCTATGTAAAACTCAATTTTTTCATTTCTATTAATAACAAATACAGAAATATCTTATTAATCAGTGTGTGTGTGTATATGTGTGTGTACATATATCAGATTACATATATACTGTGTGTATATATGTAATTCATTTCTATTCATAACAAATACAGAAATATCTTATTAATCAGTGTGTGTGTGTATATGTGTGTGTATATATATCAGATTACATATATACTGTGTGTATATATATACACACATATATATATACATACATATATATACACACACACACATATATATATCAGAATACATAATGTACCAGACATATATATATACACACACACATATATAAATGCATATACACACACATATATATCAGAATATATAAGGTACCTGACATGTTTTGCAGGTTCTTATGAAATAGAAATTTTAAAATGAGTTATATTAAGTAAAATGCTATTTTAATAATTATATCAAGTATTTACCAAAATTATCAAATTAACACAATAAATTTTATTTCATGTTGAAAATCCATAAATTTAGGCTTATATACTTCTCTGTTTCAAACTGATGACATTATACTACTTAAAATGTAATAATGAGATCTTCCACAACACAAATAGTACTCCCAACATCTTTTAAACCTATATAGAATAGGAGCATAAAAGAAGTGTCTCACCAGTTAAGGAAATAGTTTTATTAGTAATCAATAAGAGAGAAACACCACCCAAAATTAAATCTGTATTAATTATGAAAAGGGCCATGAAAGAACTGAGTCGTCATTTTGCGGAGTTCATTTTAAAAATTTAATGGTCTGGGACTCTAATACACACTTACTACTATGTCATATCTAGAAGTCTGTAATTGAAATAAACTGCAAATCACTCTAAGCTAATAATTTAATAAAATGCATGTGGTTTTTCTTAAAATAACAAAACTTCACCTAAACTCTCTCCCCCAATAAATGCATTAATTCAATGTGCCACTAAATAATTTATGCTTTAGCAGTTTAATCAAATGTTTAAAATATATTTTATAATAAAATAATAGATATTATAAAATTTAATAGTAGGCATTAAAAATGACACAAATTCTGAAGTCTTCCAGGTGCTACATTTTCACTATTACTATTATTTTAAAAGTTAAATTAATAAATATATAGAAATTAATAATAAATCAGAGCAGATTTTAGGAAGTGGTGGATGATATACAAAATATTTACAGCTGATAAGGCCTGGGGATAGACCAATAATAAATGTCACTGTAACTAATCAAAACAAATATTGGCTGTAAATAAATGATACAGTGCCAGTGTTTGCTTCCTGAATAACAACCCTAGTTTTAGATAACAAACTAGAATCAATTCAAACATAAATTAATAAAATTTGAAGATGTAGTTTTACTACTGCTATACTCTAGAGCAACAGGTTCTCCAATCTTTAAAAATTATAGATCCCATCATTAAAAAAGATTTTAAACTCTATAAAGATCACTTATCTGTTGGTTCCCAACTCCATTTCCACCCTTCATACTCTTCTGCATTGGAACCTGAAAACTACATTTCCCAGATGGCTTTGCCAGATGAGAAGCCCTGGCAAATGATCAAAGAGCATTTTTTAAAATTCTGCTGCTTTTGGTATTAGCAATCTCAGAAATGGTACTTCAGCAGCCTCTGCAGTGCTGGGCTCTTGGGATCTGGCTCTTAAGACTGACGATGGCAGCAATGGTACTGCAGTTGCAGAACAACAGCACAAGCTCTAACAGCCTTGGCAAGTAAAACAGCATTGGTGGAACTGTGGACTGCTGGGCTCCTGCCGTGTCAGTAGGAGTGCGGGTGCCTTGCTTCCTGCAAAGCATTGGCAATGATGCATTCCAACAGCCACAGCAGCAGCAGTGCTCCAGCTGCCTCTGCAGCACAGGGCTCCTAAGCTCCTGGTAACAAAACTTTCCCTTGCTCTCTGCAGATATTCATTGTTACATATCATTGCCACTGTTTTTCCCTCCCACCAGACTTCCTAACACATTTGTAACCAATTCTCTGGATAGACGTCCCTCCGTTTTGAGTCATTTCTGTTTTTCTGACTGGGCACTAATCAGTATAAGCCCACACCTCAATATATACAATGATTTGTAAGTTATACACTTATACTACCATGTTATATACATTGCAGAACGTATGAAAAAGCAATTTAAAGGATAAGAAAACAAGAAATAAATGATACTATAAAATAAATTTTAATTTTGGTGTATTTGTTAGCAATTTTAAAACATTTTTGCCCTCACTAAAACACAACATTTTAGACTGAGTAATTTGGCTAAATATTTGCCATTCTTTATATCTTGGCTTGGTTTCACACTTTGTGACACAGTCATTTGAAGATCTGTTACTACATTCTGGTAATCATGATACCTGCTGTAATGCTTATCACAGTGGGAGAAAAGCCTCACAAAATAGTAGAGCCAAGTGGAAGAAGAGCATCATTGACTGTGCTTATTAAATCACAATACTCAATTTTCAATCCCAATCACCAATTGTGTTAAAGATTTTCTAGAAATTTGTCTAATAAATTTTCATCTTTCCAGATGTCCTTGAGTTGTTCTTATAAACTAAAAGGTACTTGTAGTATTTTTTTATTTTTTTGTAAAAAGAATTTTAAAGCCTATTTAAAGATTTCAGTTAGAAGATTTTGAAACAAGTTATAAAATTCTATTCAAAGTTTTAAAAAGTACTCAAATACAGTTTTGATACAGTTGTTAATTATTCAGAAACTAGAGTTTTAGAATTACATTGGTTTTGGCAACAAAATCACATTTTAATGAAAATAATTACAAACATTCAATATGAAAATGTTCTCTACATACTCTGGATCATTATCTTCTCACCTCATTGTTCGTATCTCTAATACTCAGCCACTGAATAACGAGTGAAACTCCAGTGGTGTAATCCATCTTATTACAAAGTATCCTAAAAATTCCACTAAAATTTTAAGATTCTTCCATATTTGATTCTGTGTTTTCTATTACATTGTAAAACAATTGTGGAAAAAATGTAACCACATCAATGATATCCTACAGTACCTATGTGTACTTTTAACTTTGATTTGCTAAAACAGCTTGCTTATAAATGATGAGCAAAAGAATTTCGTGTGTAGAAGTACCTCTGTAATCTTACCTAGAGATCTTTTTTCCATTCCACCCAAGCCCTCCAACACTCCAAAACTATGTTAACACAGTTTTTCCAGTATGCATTGCTTAACTTAAAGGGTATTTGGATGCTTAGCAAGTATCTCCCCCAGAAAGCTTTCTAGTGATTCATAAAAATATAGTTCTTTGTATTAGTGAAATTGAGCCTAACAAATGCCATTTGTTGAAATATTGGAAATATCAGTACTTTCATTTAACTATATAGTAAACCTTTCACACTATATAAAATTTTTCAAAGACTTATCTTTTTAAAATCCTCAACAATGTTTTCTATGCATCTTCTAACAACAATTGCTGACAAATAAATGTGATATAGTTTGTTGCCACTTATTTTTCATGCATTATTTCAGCCACTTTGACTCAGAACATATCATACACAAAGTTTAAGGTTCATCCTTAATGAGAGTGAACATAAGTATACATTTCAAATAGACTTCTTGATCATTATTTTTCATTGATTTATTGTCACATATGATTAAATCATCGTTATCACTTTGTAATATAGCTGACATGTGCATAATATATATGAAAGATACTCTTATTTAAATATGCTTGACTAGGGGCACCTGGGTAGCTCAGATGGTTGAGCATCCGACTTCGGCTCAGGTCATGATCTCATAGTTCATGGGTTCTAGTCCCGCATCAGGCCCTGAACCTGCTTCAGATTCTCTCTCTCTCTCTCTCTCTGCCCCTCCCCACTCACACTCTATCTCGCTCGCTCTCAAAATTAAGATTAAAAATTTTTTTAATAAATAAATAAATATGCTTGACTATTACTCTAGCTTTATTCTGTTATTTTTTAAGTTAGTTGTGTATTTTGTAAGAGTTAGTTCAGTTAAAACTGAATAGTGTAAACTGTGACTCCTCACAACAAGGCCAAAAAAAATTTAGCACTCCCAAATATTAAAGCAAATCCACTGCCACTCTCCCTTTAGGATACTTTGTATAACATACAATGCATATGATTGATACTTTGACAATGTGCATACTAAAGATTAGTAAATGTTAACCTTAGTTCTGTTAAACAAAAAACATATACATAAAAGTTTTGATTATCTTCTCAAACCCTAATATGTTAACCTGCATATTCTCTAGGGCACATGCCCACTACTTTTGAGACCACTGTTCTACAAATATGAGCATTGAATTCAGATCTGAATAATATGAATAATACTTACTATGTATCCTTAAGCAAGTTACCTATCCATATCTTTGTATAGTTCATCCATAAAATGCGAATAAAAATAGCTATCTCAGAATTGTTTTGATGATTATATTACATTGATAATAATAACAGGTAATATTTGTTGAGTACCTACTAAGTGGAAGGCAATATTCAAAGCACATTGAATGCATTAATTCTTGAGTACAGTGTGTACACATAATGAACACTTGATTAAAAAGATAGCTTTCTTCTCCAGGAAAGACAGAGATTAATTGTACAAAATCAAGAATATTTATTAAGGCAAATAGAGTTGGTTGATTGCATACTTATCCCTTCTATAAAATTTCAAGTTTCCTGGAGGCAAAGTTATGTTGTAGCCATCCTTATATCTTAATAGAGTGCAAAGTACAATGCCGTGAATGTGTTAAGTGCTCAATAATTAAATAAATGTTGTTGAATGAATGTACATAGGGTACCACCATAACTTGCTGTTTATTGTTTGTAAAATGTCAGCCAATTCCATTACTGACAGGAATGATCAATTAACTGCACATGCATTAAAAAAACATGCTATTGTTTTTATACATATACCATTATACCTTTCCAGTACAAATAACATTCTCCACAACTTTTGAAAATACAATAACCCTTGATTATTTGTATAAACAGATGAAAAGTAAGGTACGGATAATCCAAAAGTATTTTCTATTTGTATTTTGACATGTGTTTCTATATTTATATTAAACTATTGATATGCCTAATACTCTATAAAATATTAGACTGCACTTGCAACAAAATAAGATACATTATGAAAAGTTGACTTAGAAGGAAGCTGAATACAATTTAGTTTCTGTGATCTTTCCCCTTTATTTAACTCTTCTGTGTAACTTACACCACTTTGATTACTCAAACTACATGGGACTTTCCATTTCTCAAGCCCTCCCCAGAGTATAAGAAATGTTTAAATGTTGGTTTTCATGGGGATATGTTCTGTATAAAGTAGGCAATTCTCATCAGTGAATTTGGAAATCATGACTGCCTAGGTATTATAAAACATCAGTTAAAAGACATTATGAAAAACACTATTAGCTTCACTTAAATTAAGAATTTTCATTTTTTTTATAAAATATTTTATTCATTTGTTAAATGCATTATAAACCATTAATGCTCTTCATGACTTTTTTTTTTTCAGATAAGTGACCTGGGTAGAGAAAAAACAGCCGGTAATATACTTAATCACATATGAAATCTCACAGTTTTCTATCAAGCTCATAGTGCTGTTATAAAGGGGAAAAAGCAAATTATTTTGAAATATTTAGAGAAAGTAAAGGAAGGAATAATAAATGTAAGGCAACATTGTATCTTAATGAGAAGCTGAAAGATTAGTTAGCTTTTCATCTTTCTCTTAATTATTTACGAATGGTACACTCCATCTCGAGGTACAGAGGGTAGAAAGAACATGGGCTTTAAAGTCAAACAACACTGAGTTTGAATCAGGCTTCCATATTCACTAGTTGTGACCTGAAATAAATTACTTATTTTCCCTGAATTTCGGTTTCCTTATTAGGGAAAATTGAGCAAAAATATTCAATGAAAACAGATACAAAGTGTTTGACATATAGTCAAAATTCATTAAATGATAATCCATTTCCTCCTTTTATTCCTAAACCAGAGGTTGTCAATTTCCTTTTTCTACTATGGATCTCTTCTAACTAGCAATGATTCACATCAAAAATTCATATTTATTTGTCTATCACATAACAGCTTAAAACATTTCTTCATATCAACTACTGAATTTGATCTTCACTGTCACCCCTGTGAAGTTATTTGACATTATCCTAATTTTTCACAGTAATAAATTGAGCTTCAAAGAGGATAAAGAATTTGTACAAGATCTTGCAAGCAGTAAGTTACAAATTAAACTTTCACCTACCATCCCATCAAGACTGGTTACCCAACTACTCACTCATACACACAAAAAAATCCTAGCCAGAGCTAACAAACAGAATGCTTTATACCAAGAAAATTAAATCTAATGTAATACATACTCTTAAACTATTAAACCTAGACCCGAAGTGAAGTAAGGACATATTCTCATTAGTATCACTAGTGGTTCAAGGACCTGAGAATTTAGTTGGTACAGCCAAATATTTTTGTATCACTTTCCTAAAGATAGCTTTTATGAAAATATAGGGAATTAACAAAGATACAGCATATAAAAACTTATAATAGCTAATCTGGTAGTTCATTGTGGAGAATGAATTTAAAGTAAGTTTTAGAGTGTAACTTTGTACTTTTCAGTGATACACTCAATGCCCTCAGTAACCAATAAATTTCTTACCAAATGACAGTGTAAGATGAATAAGTACTAGGGAGCTAATGTACAGCATAGTGATGATAGTAATAATACTGTATTATGTATTTGTAATCTGCTAAAAAGGTAAATCTTAAGTGTTCTCACCACAAAGGGATAAAAAAGGTAACTATGTGCAGTAATAGATGTGTTAATTACCTTGATTGTGGTTATCATTTCACAGTGTATACATATACTAAATCATCACATTGTATATCTTTTAAAAATTCATGTAGTACAAACTAAATATACATAATTTTTATTGTCAATCATACCTTATTGAAGCTAGGAAAAAATTAAAATAATAAAAGGTATGGATGATCTTTTTTAAAAAGCAGTTGTCTCTGAGTACTGAAATCATATACTTTTTTTCTATATACTTTTCTGTATTTTCAATACTTTCTATGTAGTACATATATTATTTTTATGGTTATAAAATATATTAATAAAATAATTACCTCTTCATCAAAAGCAAAACAAACACATAAAATATTGAAAAAATAGGTATGTCTAAAATATTAGGTGGGCTATTAAAACAAGATCACCATTTCACCCAACCAACTCTGAAAGAACATCTAGTTAATCACTTAGATGCTCAAAGACTTTCAAAAGTACACTAAAAGAATCATTTCTTTGAGCCTTCATTATCTTCCTTCCATTCATTATCTTTCCTTGTATCTGTTTCTTACTTCTTAGGAGGAAATACAGCATAAAAATTAAAGGTATGTGGGTTCTGGATTCTGACTGCTTAAAGTCAAATCTTGGCCCTACTATTTTAGACAAATCCTTCAATATCATTAACCCTTTTGTCCTCTTATTTAAAATGGGGGCAGGGTGGCTGGATGGCTCAGTAGGTTAAGCTACAGACTCTGGGTTTCCCCTCAGGTCATGATCTCAGGGTTCCTGCGATTGATCAGACTCAGCATTCACAGAGTGGAACCTGCCTGGGATTCTCTCTCTCTCCTGATCTCTCTGCCCCTTCTCTGTTTACACTCTCTCTCTCAAAATAAGTAAATAAACTTTAAATTAATTAGTTAATTTTTATTAATTTTTATTAGTTCATTCATTAATAAAATGGGAGAAATAACAGTACCTATAGAACAGGTTTTCGTGATGATTAAATGTGACAATCCGAATATTGGTAATAAGCAGCATTCATTTGTCAAGCATTTTATCAAATAGTGAACACCATATTAAACATTATATATATATAATCTCATTTAATAATCACAAAATCCTATAAGTACTATTATTATCACATTTATAGATGAAAAAAGTGAGATCCAAGTACCACAATAATAACACTGAACCAGGATTTAAATTGAGCAGGCTAATTCTAAGTACAAATGCCTAGAGGCTAAATTCAATAAGCTCAATGCCAGGCACATAGTAATCATTTAATAAATCTTATTTTGTGCTCTGTGTTTGTTTCTACTTCACCTAAGTGTCAATTTCTTATTTAACAGTTCTAAACTGAATGAAGTAGTTCTCAAAGACTGCAATTTCAGGATTCCTGGACTTACCCTATTGAACACCATCATTGAAAAAGATGTTTAGGGCAGTGAAAATATTCCTCATGATATTATGCTGAGGAATATATGACATTGTACATTTGTACATACCCATAGAACAACACCAGTGGTGAACCCAAAGTAAAAAAAAAAAACAAAAAATGGACTTTGGGTGATTATGATGTGCCAATATAGGTTCATGCTTGGTTAAAAAAAAAAAAAAGTATTGTTATTACAATTTTCAACCATACAAAAATAGCATATAATGTAGGAATTCTCTTGTACCCATTATCCAATTTCAATAATTCACAACATTTTGCCTATTGCCACCACCACCTTTTCCCCTACTCCGAAGTGACTGAACTAATTTAATATGAAGAACAGAACCATCTTGGGGTAAAGGAAAAAGAAAGGATGGAAGCAATTGCCGGGAGTCGCACTGGCCTCTCTGGATGGCGGTCACAGCAAGGAAATGGCAGTATCTGCACAGCTCCTGCCATGAGAAGTGAAAGCCACAGCTCCTGTCAAGAGAAGCGAAAGCTGGTATCTCTTCCTGCCACTGCTGGCTCATGTTAGCCTATTTATATACAAACCTATATGTTACCCTCTTTCTCAATAAGAGCATCCTGTTATCTTCTTGGTCGTGGCTTATCTGTATGCAACTTAACTTATATCCTGTTTCTCAATGAGGGCATCCTGTTAGCCTATCTATAAATAACTTAGCCTATATGTTATCCTGTTTTTCACTAAGAGTATTCTTTTTTTTTTTTAGTATTTTTTATTTATTTCTAGGAGAGAGAGAGACAGAGTGAGCAGGGGAGGGTCAGAGATAGAGGGAGATACAGACTCAGAAATAGGCTCCAGGCTCTGAGCTGGCAGTCAGCACAGAGCCCGACGCGGGGCTCGAACCCACGAACCGCGAGATCATGACCTAAGCAAAAGTCGGACACTTAACCGACTAAGCCACCCAGGCGCCCCACATCAAGAGCATTCTATTATAAGCTCACTATGACTGGAATAATTCGGCAGTTGTTATTGCAAAACATTCTGTTGTAGAGAAACTCCTTTCTTTGACCTCATATTGTGGATGCACCTTTAAATAAAGACACCAAAACCGACAGGACAGAGATGCCTGGCTGGTGATCAGAAAGAATCTCAGGGCTCTCTCACTTTCTCTCTCGCCGACACCGTCCATCCTTCAGGGAGCCCTGGACCTGCCGGAGTAGCTTCCGACAAGCAATGTTTTCAGTCTGTCATCCATTGAGACTTAAACCAGAAAGATTCCAGACTTTGAGGCAAATAAATACAAGCCAGGGATAATGAAGTGAAAATCTGTTAGCAGGATAGTCTAAATATGTTATTCGACAATCAATGGAACTGTTGTCCATGTAGAAGGAGGATACTTTAAAGCAGTATTTTCAACTTTTTAGTTTGACACAAAGTGAGGCAAGAATGATTGCAAAGCTTCATTGAGATTATAGTTTCTAAAGATGACTTTAGTTTTGAAAAACACAAAGTTTAATTTCATCATCATGTATACATTCACACAATCACTGACCTACTGTATTCCAATAAGCACCTAAACAAAGAACAGTTGTCACTTTTTACCAAATGTCTATATCACCATGACTCAGTTTACTCTGAGAGCTCAGTTTACTTTTATAGTAAACTGTTTCCCCATGAAGTCTCTTTGTGTGCTTGAGAAAATTTTCCCATTTTTAGATTTTAAATTACTTTAAAATTAGAATATATAGTGACTTTGTCAAATTCAATGGTCTTTTTATAATCTTAATGAAACTGTACGTTTATGGACCCTGGAGGATTCTTCCACACATTTAGAATTTCACTTCAGTTTCCTGTCTAAATGTTGAAGGCACGGACTATTAGAAGCTGGCTATGCAGCAAACACAAGTATATCTAAAACATTTTCATTGAAAAGAAAACATGAATGTTATATTGCACTATTTCAATTTTAATCATGAGAAAAAGGCAAAAATTAGCAGGTAGAGATGGGAGATGATGGGGAATGGGGAATTAAAATGAAATAAGTAGCAAGGCTCAACTGAAGTTTTTTTTTTAATATTTTTATTTATTTCTAGGAGAGAGAGACAGCGTGAGCAGGGGAGGGTCAGAGAGAGAGGGAGATACAGACTCCGAAATAGGCTCCAGGCTCTGAGCTGGCAGTCAGCACAGAGCCCGACGCGGGGCTCGAACCCACGAACCACAAGATCATGACCTAAGTGAAAGTCGGACGCTTAACCGACTAAGCCACCTAGGCGCCCCTCAACTGAAGTTTTAAAACATGTATCTAAATACATACAGGTGGGTACTTTGGCAGGAAATGTGGAGCAGGCTGGACAATGAGGATGTCCACTGTCTGAGCCAATAAAGCTACAGTGGTTTTGAAAAAATACATACATACATACATACATACATACATACATATCAAGATATATATTCTTCTCAAATTTTAACCTCCCATTTGGCTTTAGATTGCAAATGCAATGAACAGAATCTAGTTCTTTCCTCCATCTTCATTAGCAAAATGTTAACATGTAGCTGTTTCTTGCTCTCCTTCTTCTTTCTTAAATTATAAAATTTTCCTTAATCAAAAATATTCCTTCCTATGTTGCTGCGTGCCACACCGGCCTCACTGGATGACCCAGTCACAGCAAGGAGATGGCAGCATTTGCACAGCTCTTGCCATGAGAGGTGAAACTGGTATCTCCTTCTGCTACTACTGGATCATGTGGAAATGAGCCTGCTGTTATTGACTAGGCCTCACAATATTCCAAATTAGACTAAATAACCCACACAGATACGTCATGAGAGAAAGCATATTCCTACCCTTACAAAGGAGATTCTAGATCAAAGCACTGTAGATACTCATTAAAAGACTTCCTATAGGCCCTTGTAGGGCCGAAATATAGATAACTAGGGGGTTAAGAACCCAAGAGTTACAATGAAGTCTGGCCCAGAGACAAGGAGCCTAATTTGGAGATAAGAAACCGGTAAGGGCAGAACATAAGTTAATACATGTACCTTTGCTAATTGGTGATGTATAGTAGTCCTTTCCCCAAGGCCTACATTCTACAAATACCTTTCCTTACACTGACATCTGTTATAAGAATGGATAAGAGTAGTTAAAATAAAAACCCAGATACAAAGACTGATGCCTCTATAGGGCCCCCATGATGCTTGCGCATTCAGCATCAAAGAAAAGGCTTGCTCAAGCAACTTACTAACAAGCCTAATATACATTCTTCCTCTTGTGGTTAATGAGCCAGATAGAATGACTCCTAGCCCATTTATATATAACTTAACCTATGTCTTAATCTTAGCAGCTTAAGTAAATGTGTATGTTATGCTGTTTTTCACTAAGAACATCCTGTTATTCTCTTGGCTATAAGATTTACTCAACCTCATTGTAGGTACATGACTCGCTTGTAGACTGTTGATTGGAAACAAAGTCATAAAAACTGTCAAAAGGCCTACCCATGCAAAATAAGAGAAGTTTGTTACTATCTTAATCTGGGGGACTGAAGTTTAGAATGAATGGGGTGGTTCTGCAAGAATACTTCTGTAAAACCCGTTTCTATACACTCTCCACTGATCAAAGCATCTTATCACAAAAAATTAGCCACTGTAAAAATTCTATCTTCTGATGTCATGTTGTCGCTTGACCTATAAATAAAGACACCGAAACTGCCAGGAGAAAGATGCCTGCCTGGTGATCAGAAAGAATCTTGTGGCTCTCTCATCCTTCCCGCTAACACCATCCATTCCTCAGGGACCCCTGGACTGCTCAGAGCAGGACTCCAGCACTATGTTTCATATAAATTAAGCTATCTCTCTAACAGGCCTACATCTCTCAGGGTATCCTTAGTTCTCCATAGATTTTAATCCAATCAATAGTATCACAGCCCCACAAGACCTTTACGTGCCCTGGTTCTCCAAAAAGTGTAACCTCAGACTTCTCCAAAGAACATTTGTTTATAAAGACCCTGATCTTATTCTTCATTCTTTCTCACCACACACTCCTACAATTGCTATACATACAGACAATGTATTTCTACCCCTCATAGGTTATATCCCATTTTAAGCATTGCAGCGTTCACCCCCTACTGACAATCACCTTTCCACTCACATAGCTAGATCACTCTTTAAATACTGCTTACCCCTCTAAACTCTGCCTTCCCTACATACTAATTTCTAATACCAAACACCCACTCTTTGGGCAAAAAGGTATCAGCTAAAGGTCAGGGCCTAGTAATTTATCTCAAAACTCTAATCATTATGGAAAACATGCATTATTTTCCATAAAGTTCTAACTCTTGTTCCTTTCTAAATGATCTTTGAGTAGTTTTGTGTGCTGTGCTATCCTACGTCTCTATTGCATCCACTGCAGCTCAGTGAAGGTTCTTTCCTCTACTTTCTTAAGAGTACATCCCCCTAAGATACCTTGTCAGCACACAGGAAAAATATTACAACTCTCATATATCAACTCTTTGTCACCATCTCTTAATATTTTTGTGAGCACCTATTTTCATTCCATCCCACAAAAACTTCTTTCTCCTTAACGGTTGTCTTTCACATAATTTAACAAATAATACCTAGAATAGCAGATTAGTACTTGAATATGTTTTCATTTAGGAGTTATTAATAAAACATGATTATTTACCTATCTGGTTGTATGTTTTTATCTTATTTTTAAAAATTTTTTTACACATTTATTTATTTTTGAGAGACACAGTAAGACAAGAGTATGAGATGGGGAGGGGCAGAGAGAGAAGGAGACACAGAATCCGAAACAGACTCCAGGCTCTAAACAAGCATTCAGCACAGAGCCCGATGTGGGGCTCAAATCCATGAACCATGAGATCATGACCTGAGCCGAAGTCGGACGCTCAACTGACTGAGCCACTCAGGCACCCCTATATTTTTATTTTAAAAATAAAAATAGACACAGAGAATAGGAAACAGAAGTAAGCATTTTAGAAATGTAAAGGATTAAGAATGGAGACAGATTAAATTGTCAAAGAAGTGTGTCTTTACTAGAGACATTAAGCAGAATACTTGTCAATCCTCTGACAAATACACCACTGTACAAGCTCTGGACATATGAGAAGGGAAAAAGGCAAGTAAGTAAGAGAGAGGTTCCACCAACCAAAGTTAAAAATTACCTGAACCTGAAGCTATGTTATATATACAATCAGCCTATTACTCAAAACCAGTAATTATACATCCAACCCCCCAATTCCAAAGAAATTTTACATATTTCTTCAAGGTTATATACTTTATATTTTCTGGTCCCTCTCAAGATTGGCTTTGATATCAATTTTTAATTTGATTCTCCTGAATAAAAATATTTGGCTTTGAAGCAGAACTGAGGCTGGTATCTATCACAAAATTAGTTTTGTTGAAGGATAGCCCAGTGAAATTTTCATAGAAAAACATTTCTTAGCACCATCTGGACTTACCATCTGAACCCCTACCTAATAGTAAGCTACCAACCTACTTAATCTCTCTCAGTTTTTTTCTTTCACCTATAAAATGGGGATAATAATATCAACTACCTCATAAAGTTGAAAGGAACAAATGACTTAAAATATGTTAAGTATTTAAATATTATCTGACATTTAGTGATATTAAGAGTTAGCTGAAAATTATCATAATCCCTGAAGGGTTGTGATTCTATAGTTTGTATCATTTATCCTTAGCTTTATTAAAAAAAAAAAACCTGCTTAAAGTAATGGACAGTGTATGTTTTTATTTTGCTAAATTAAAAAAAATGATAACATAAAATCCCAAAATAAATCATTGAATTTAGAGTAGTATTTAAATTAAATTAGCTTAAATACTTTAAGATTGCCTTTAAATTTTGTTGGGGTTTTTTTGTGTTTAAATTTCACAGGCTGGGGGCGCCTGGGTGGCGTAGTTGGTTAAGCGTCCGACTTTCGCTCGGGTCATGATCTCGCGGTTCGTGGGTTCGAGCCCCGCGTCGGGTTCTGTGCTGACTGCCAGCTCAGAGCCTGAAGCCTGTTCCAGTCTGTGACTCCCTCTCTCTCTGACCCTCCCCTGCTCATGCTGTCTCTCTCTCTCTCTCCTAGAAATAAATAAAACATTAAATAAAAAAAATAAAAATAAAAATAAATAAATAAATTTCACAGGCTGGTATCATCAACAAACTGGCAGCCAAAAGTAGTTACCAGAAGAAATGCTTTGGATATACCTGAAGATATATTATACACATATAATATATATGTGTGTAATAGATATATCATATATATGTATGTATGTATATCAATAACTAGATGATATGCATGAAGAATGAGGAAAAGCATATAGTTTCCAATTAAAACTTAGCTGAGGCTGAAAAAGACTGACATCTAAGGAAATGGTAGAATTGAAAAGATGAATTCTGTCTCTACCACATATAAGAACTTAATAAAATTCTGGTAGTTAAGAAAACATACTATTGTCATAGGGATAGTCAAATCAACCAAGATCACAAAAAAGGGTCTACAAACAGACTATTGCCTATATGGATCCTTACTGTCTGAGAGGTGGCAGGGCAGATCACTGAGGAAAGATAACAACTTACATTAAATGTAGCCAGGGGCATCTGGGTGGCTTAGTCACCCAGCATCCAACTTCAGCTCAGGACTTCAGTTCAGGTCATAATCTTATGGCCCGTGAGTTTGAGCCCCACATGGAGCTTTGTGCTGACAGCTCAGAGCCTGGAGCCTCCTTCAGATTCTGTGCCCCCCACCCCCCACCCCCCTGCACCTCTCCAACTCAAGTTCTGTCTCTCTCTGTCTGTCTCTCAAAAATAAATAAATATTAAAAAAATTTTAATATAGCTGGAAAATGGTGTATCCCTTAAGAAAACAACTTTAACTTTATTTTTACATAATATATAAAAATTAATACCATTAAAAGATTGCATTAAAAGATACAAAAAGTATTAACTGTAAAAATAATCATGAGTATGGCCACATAAAAATTAAGATTTTTCTGTTCACTAGGATACCCTAAAGGAAGTGAAAAGATAAGCTATTAATCAGGAGAAGAAATTAGTATCTAGAATATATAAAGAACTCATGCAAATCAATAAAAAGGTCCATAAAAAATTAAATGAAAAAAATGGACAGAAGACATGAACAAACTATTTTACAGAAGAGAAACACATATACATGTTCACAGCTTCATGGTAAACTAGAAAATGCAAATCAAGACCACAGTGAGATTTTTTTACCTATTCAGGTAGCAAGAATTAATAAATCTGACAAAATATCATGTGTAAAAGAGAATATGGATCAACAGAGATATCATATACATCATTGATGACAGTAAAAATGGGTAATACAATTTTGGAAAAATAATCTGACAGTCTTTTGCAAAGTTGAGCAATTATATACCTTATGTTCTAGCAATTCCAAGCTCAGTATATACCCAAGAGAATGTCTTGAAAACATCACCAAAAAGCATACACAAGAATGTTTTCTTCATACTAGCAAAAAAAAAAAAAAAAAAAAAGTCCATTAACTGGAGAAAGGATAAATGGCATTGTCATAAATATTATATAAAAGTAAAAAATTATTATGTTATTTAGTCACACTTTATACAACTTTATATGTGGTATAGCTATATATATTATTTTTTGGAAAAAATGGAAAATAAACACAAAATTCAGAATGGTGGTTACTTTTATTTCAGTTTATTTATTTTGAGAGAAAAAGAGACAGAGAGAGAGCACACAAGCAGAAAAACAGCAGAGAGAGAGAGAATGCCAAGCAGTCTCCAGTGCTGTGAGTGCTGAGACTGATGTGGGGCTCAATCTCACTAACTGTTAGATCATGACTTGAGCCAAAATCAAGAGTTGGGCACTTACCTAACTGAGCTGCCCAGGCTCCCCAGAAAGGTGATTACTTCTCTTTGGGGAGTATTGATATAAATAGGGGAAGAACATACAGATAAATGTAAATTATTGTTAATGTTCTAATTCTTTGTTGGATCTTGGGTTCATAAATATTTATTTTGATTAAAAATAATGAATGAATGAATGTAATAAAAGAGGATAACAAATGGAATGATGACTCTGAACCATATTATAACTAACCAATTCTGTGCACCTTAACTCCAATTAGAAATGACAACACTTTAGCAATACTTTTCAAACTTTAATATATGAATAACATATTATTCATATTCACACAAATAACATATGAATAACTTGAGATCTCTTTTAAAATGAAGATAATGACTAATAGGACTGGGATGGAATTTGAGGTTCTGCATTCTAAGCTACCATATGTGGATACTGCTGGTTTTACAGACCATAACCTATACTATCCACTGATTTCCAAATAAGAAGTACAATGGAAGCTAAAAAGATTGATGCACTCAAGGCAACAATAAATGTAAAGCTTTGCATGTAAAGGTTTAAGCAAGTAAGCATTTTTATTTGGCTGAGTTAAAATTCACTTTTAAAAAAATAAACAGAATGGGGCACCTGTGTGGCTCAGTTGGTTAAGCACCTGACTTCAGCTCAGGTCATGATCTCATGGTTTGTGACTTCAAGTCCCACGTCGGGCTCTGTGCTGACAGCTCAGAGCCTAAAGCCCGCTTTGGATTCTGTGTCTCCCTTTCTATCTGTTCCTCCCCTGCTCACTCTCTCTCACTCTCTCTCTGTTCCTTCCCTGCTCACACTCTGTCTCTCCTTAAAAAACAAACATTCAAAAAAATTTTAATAAATAAGCAGAAAAAAATTAAATAACCTTGGTTTTAAGATTGAGCATCAGTGACTCAATAAATTCAGAAACGTGAAAGGACAAAATAAATAAACTGACCTGACCACTGAATGGGATGATAGGTGCCATATTTTGGAAAGTTGATTATGGTTTTAAGAAATAATGATTTGGTTTTACCCCATTCCAAAATGAAGCAGAAGATATTAATAAAAGATACTGAGATTAAGAGTTTACTTTGAAGTGAAACTTCTTTAAGAATTTTAAGAAACTGAAAGAATATTAAGAATTAAGGAAAGATCTCTTTGGTTTCTTCAGGATGAGAACAAACAGATCACTTAAAGATTTCCTTGCTCTTCTCTACACACTACAACTTACATTTCGGGGAATAATCACTGGTGATTAGAAATTTCCTTGGAAGGAGGCAGAAAAGCAATTAAAAGATGACTGCAATGGCATATACATCCAAGAATGCATGCGGCATATTCTAACAAGTATTTCTACTGCTTTAGCAACACCAGTATTGCTAAGCAAGAGTGGAGAGATTTTAAAATGTATCTAAAATTGCTGTTAATTTTATATTGAATAAAGCTAATCAATACACAAACAGAAAGTGGAATATGCCTGATTTTAGAATGACTTCATTAAGTGAAATACATTGTATCAAAAAGAATCAATTCAGGTAGTTTTTACTACTAGCATCAGATAAAGTCTGTTTAAAGAAATGCAAAGAAAGATTGGTATCTCTTTTAAGACATACCTTTTCAACTTTCTTATAACACTGTCTCTATTACTGGAAGAACAGTAGAGAAATTGAAGGAAATCAGACCAAGAAACTAGCATAAATATTTATAGAAAAAGTGAAAGCCAAATTATTGGGGCAAGAAAATTTTGAAATAAGGATGTATTCTTGGTAAGAGTCATAATAATATATTTGGAGTTAAGAAAGCATGTTTATACATTCCATTTTCTCCAAACCAAACTCTAGGTGGATTTAATAGTATTCTCCAGTATAGATTCTAGAGAATTAAGATTATATTTATGTTTCTATAATAAAAGAATGTAAATGTGTTTTTTGTAGTGTTGTTTCTAACTAATGAATTACAATGTAGGTATTTCCTATTAGTTGCATATCCCCCCAAAATTAGCCAATGGCAAATTTGGTGTCTGGCAACTAAAAGATAATAAAGATTTTACTATTTAAAGTATTCATGCTATAGTCACTAGTAATTGCAGCTATAAATTACAAGGAGAGAATCTGTAATGAAATATAACAACAGATTACACAGCTGTGCTTAGCTGTTCAAGGCCATTTATTAAGTCAAAACACGATGCAACATTATCATTATGTCCAGATGTGATGAAGGCCCAGACATCCCACAAAACATTAATATCTCTATATTAGAAGACGTCATCAGGAGATATACCTGAATAACCAATTTCCCATAGTCACCAGAAAAATAAAGAAATTCTGGAGACTCATCTCGGACTTTAAGCAATTAAATGTATTCACACCTTCCATGGATCCCACTGTTCTGTCTGTTTGAGACTTTGAAGCTTGATCAGTAATATGTTCTATTATTGAAATGTCAAGAAGTTTAATATCAAACATGCAACCGGAAATATATTTATGTCACATAATATATCAACATATGGCTGCCCTCAGATATTCATCATCATCATTTTTTGCACAATGCACTGTTTTTCAAAGCACGTAAATATTACTACTTCCCTTGACATAAAGATTAAGTGAAATAACTGTACCTAAAATTATGTCAAGTCAGCAGGTTTTTAATAAGCAACTTCTATGTGCAAGTCTTTCAATCATGCATAATTGTTGTTATAATTAATTTGTAACATTGACAGGGGTGATACTAAAACACTTAACAATTAACAACAGAAGATACCAACCAAATAAAATGAACACTTGAACAAACTGAAATATATCACCTACATTTTACCAAAGGATATCAGCTGCATGTCACTGCTGACATGGATAGGACTCAGAGTTTGATCTGATCTTAAACTACCAATCATTTGTAGATAAGTTTATTTGGCCTGAAATGCTAGATTATCTAAAGATTTCTTAGAATATGTAGAAAATTTTGATAGCATGTGGTACAAAATTAAAGAAATCGCAATGTAGAGGGAAAATAATATTTCCAGGGTGCAAATATTTAAAAGTAGGTAGTCATTACCACCAAAAGTAGTCACATTTATAAACATTTTAATTTAATTTCTTCATACATATATGTTTAAACTTAATTATTTTTATTAAAAAGCATAAGTGGGATTCTGAACATTTTTTTTGTGCAATTTTTTCTTTTCCTTCCATTGCTTGGTTCTCTATTCTCCCTCTGCATTTCCTCCCATTCAAAGTAATCCATTTTAACAACTTAGTGCGCACCCTTCCATGTTCTTCTCTTTTTGCAAATAACTCTGCTATAAAGCAGAGAGAGAGAGAGAGAGAGAGAGAGATATACACACATATCTTACATATAAAACACATATTCAGGGATTTTTACCATTGCCCAAAAATTTAATATTATACACTTTTCTATACCTTGCTCTTCTTGTCAATGACTCCTGGAAATTGTTCCAAATCACCTGAGATAACTGTAATTCAGTTGACTTTCAATGACTGCATTATAATCCATGTTGTAAATTTCCATTATTATTAGCATTACCTTATTAACAGAATTACTTTTTCCTCCAATTTTACCACTATAAACAAGCTGTAACAACTTTGAAGCCAAAAAAATAAGTATATCCTTAAATACTGATACCTAATTTCCATGGGATATGTTCCCAAAGAGGACATTGTTAAATCAAATATTATGAACTGCAGTTTTTAATAGGTGTTACCAGACTGCATTTCAAAACAGTTAACATACACCACATTTCTACCAGTAACAAATAAGTGTCTCCTTCCCTATATCTCCACTAGCAGTAAACGTTAAACCTCTTAGACTAACAAACGTTTTAAGTACTAAGATACATTGCCTATTACCTAAATGTGAATTTCCCTAATTTCCTATTGAAATTGAATATCTTCTCATATGTTAACCAACAGAATTTGCTTTTCTGTGAATTGTTTTTTCCTTTTATATCGTGTTGTTTCATACCTATTTTCTTAGCAATGTCAAAAAGATCTTGGTTATTAACCTTTCATGTTAACACATATTACAAACACTTTTCAAAAACTATATTTTCCTAATGATTTCCTTTATATTGTCTTTATATAAAGGGTATTTTTTTTAATGTCACTAATATTAACTCTTAAACTTTCTGTTTTCACTCTTATTAAAAAGGTTTTATAAGTAGTCTTCTACGTTTCTTTTGGCAAGATTTTTGTTTTGTTTTCATTTAAGCCATTCATCTTAAATTATTTTTGTATAGGAACACCTGGGTGGCTTGGTCAGTCAAGTATTTTCTCATGCTTCATGAGTTTGAGCCCCCCATCCGGCTCTGCACTGACAGCAAGGAGCCTGCCTGGGATTCTCTCTCTCTCTCTCTCTCTCCCCTTCTTTCTGACCCTCCCCCCTCTCTCAAAATAAATAAATAAACTAAAAAGATTATTTTTGTATGATGTGCAGAATGAAAATATATTTTCACTCTTTTCCACAAAGATAATGTTATGCTAATGCCACTAATGAGATGATCTATTATTTTCCATCTATATTGTCATCTCCTTTAGGATTCTCTAATCTGTTCAATGGATCTATTTGTCTATTCCTAAGCTATTACCATATTGTTCTGGTTAGCTGGCTTTGTAATATGTTCTAGCATGTATAATGAAAATCCTTCCTCACTGTTCTTTTTCAAGTTTCCTTGCTTTTTGTTAGCACTTAATCTTCTATGTAATTTCAAAAAATTATTTTAATTAAAAAATGTCCTCACTGAGATCTAATTAAATTACATTAAATATATTTAATGTAGAAACATAAAATATAACTGGAAAAATTAACTTGCTATTATCCCATACAAAAACATAATCTGTTCTTTCTTTAATCAGATCTTTTTGTCTTTAATTTTTTTTAATTTTTTTTAAATATTTTATTTATTTCTAGGGGAGAGAGGGAGAGAGAGAGAGAGAGAGAGAGAGAGAGAGAGAGAGAGAGAGAGAGAGAGAGAGAGAGAGAGAACGTGAGCAGGGGAGGGTCAGAGAGAGAGAGAGTCACAGACCCTGAAACAGGCTCCAGGCTCCGAGCTGGCAGTCAGCAAAGCGTCTGACACGGGGCTCAACCCACGAACCGCGAGATCATGACCTAAGAGAAAGTCGGACGCTTAACCGACTAAGCCACCCAGGCGCCCCTGTCTTTAAATTTTTTTAATGTTTATTTATTTTTTAAGGAGACAGAGTGTGAGCAGGGAAGGGGCAAAGATAGAAGGAGACACAGACTCCGAAGCAGGCTCCAAGCTCTAAGCTGTCAGCACAGAGCCCTACTTGGAGTTCAAACTTAACAACTGTGAGATCATGACCTGAGCTGAAGTCAGTCACTTAACCAACTGAGCCACCCCATATCTGGTTTTGTCTTTAAATAGATGTTACCCCTTTTTTATATATATATCCTATATCATTTTTCATAATTTTATTAATAAGCATTTTGTAAATTGTTTTTCAACAGGAAATGAAATGATTTGTTCCTACTGGGAAAAAAATGTTTCTTAGATGCCTATCACTTCCTGAGGGAATCCATTGCTTTTCATTCAATTATCTTCCATCCAACTACCTTTTAGTTTACCTTACTAATTTTTCTAGATTCTTAAGAGTTCTAGAATTTTCTAAGGTCACATATCAGCCAAAAGACACTGTAACATCTTCTCTACAAATGTTAGTGTCATCTATATCATTTGCCTACTATAGCTGCTAAGCCTTCTTCTTTAGTATTAATTATAATAAATTGTTCCTTATCTAGTTTCTGATATTAATTGAAATATTTTCAGGATTTAACAATTTTGGTTTATATTTTCTGTTGGGTGTGAATGAAAATGCCTTATTATATTCAAGCAATTCTATTGAAGATGTATGTATTTCTCTTTGGTGATACAATGAACAATGTTGGTATATTTCCTGTTGTTGAATCATGTTTGAATTCCTATTTAACAACAGCCAATAACCTCCTATATCCTGATATTTTATTCTTTCAATCCATTGCTGATATCATTTCCTAGCACTTCATACAGAAAATTTTGCATTTATTTCATAAATGAGATTGGACTCTAACTTGTTTCATAAGTGATACTGGACTCTATTTCTGTACAATCTTTATCAGTTAGATTTTAAATAAAATTAGGTGAGGTTTCAATATTTTTCAATTACTTAGAATAATTTCAGTTACATCCAATTATTTATTCTTTTAAGTGACCACATTTGGTCAACTTTCTAATCTCTTCTATGCTAACTAATAGTTATGTTTTCTACTTCTTGTAAGGTCAATTTTTTAATTTATATTTGAATAAAGTTGTTCCATTTCTCACAGGCTTCAAATTTATTGGGAGACAGTTGCATTTGGATTTCTTTTAAAATTCTTTCCATCTTCCATTTTTATCTACTTTCTCATTCCCAATTAGTCTCTATTTTTGCTCATTCTTTTTCCATAAACTTTATTAAGACAAAATTTATATAACACAAACTTTACCATGTTAACCATGTTACTATATAATTTGGTTGCTTTTATTACATTCACAAGGTTGTATAAACATCACCAACTATCTGATTCCAGAACATTTCATCACCACAAAAGGAAATCCTATACCCATTTAGCAGTCACTGCCCATCTTGCCTTCTTCCAGGCCCTAGCAACCACTAATCTGCTTTCTGTTGCTATGTATTTGCCTCTTTTGGATATTTCATATAAGTGGAATCATGTAATAGGTTGTCTTTTATTCTGGATTCTTCCACTTAGCATACTGTTTTCAAAGTTCATCCTTGTTTGTAGCATGTATCAATGCTTCAATCCTTTTTATGGCTGAATAATACTCTACTGTATGGACACATCACATTTTTACTTATCCATACATAAGCTGATGGACATTTGAGTTGCTTCTATTTTTTGGCTACTATGAATAATGCTTTTATGAACATTTGTTTTATGTGAACACAAGTTTTACGTGAACATATGCTTTCAATTATCTCCCACTTCATAGAATTGCTGAGCTGGTTTTTTTTTGCTTTTTCATCTTCATAAGGAGTTTATGTATTGTATTTGTCTTTCCAAGGAGCCAGCTTTTAGGATGATTTTTGTTTAATAGATTTTGTTTTCCATTTCATAAATCTCAACTTTAAAAATTAATTCCCAGCTCAGTTGGTTAAGCATTGGACTCTTGATTTCGGGTCAGGTCATCATCTCACAGTTTGTGGGACTGAGCCCCACATCAGGTTCTGCACTGACAACACGGAGTCTGCTTGGAATTATCTCTCTTATTCTCTTTCTGACCCTCCCCTCTCACATGCATGTACTCATTCTCTCTCTCAAAAATAAATAAACTTTTAAAAAAATTCTCTCTTCTTGTTTTTCCCTCTTCTACCTTAAATTATTCTTTATTCTGATTTCTTAAAGTTAGTAAATTACCTTTTTTCTTTCTTAATAATGAAGATACAGAAGGCTATCAACTTTCCTCTCACAATCCCATTAGCTATTTTCCATAGGTTTTTACATCAGTCTCCTTTTCATGGTTTTCAAGTGGCTTCCTCTTGATCCAAAAGTTATCTGAGTATTTTCTTTAATTTCTAAGTAGTTAATAATTTTTGTTACCTTTTAAATTAAATTCTATTTATACTAGCTTATATTCAGAAAATATGCAGATAAAATCTTTCTAAAATTTGTTGTTTTCTTTGTACTTAAACATAGAAATGTTCAAAAATATTTTAAGAATATTAGATTTTACATATATGTTAAATTATTTTTATAAATTACATTCCATTTTTCTTAGTCATTATTTGTATGGTTTAACAGAACTGCCTATACCTTACAAGTGGTTTTTCCTTTATGTACTTATTTACTACAAATAAGCCTGCTGTATATACAGATTTGTGTGGTTATTTTCTTCACAAACTGTACCTTTTCTCAGGACAGTATCCCTTTCAAAGCTGTCACTTTTTCTTTTCTATTTTCCTTTTGTTTGCATTGGTCTAATGTCTTTTATTTCCACCATTTTACAAACCTTTCTCTATAACTTTGTCATGGACGTTATTCCTGTAATATAATTTGAGTGATTTGTTTTTAAAACCAATCTGACATCTTTTAATGAGGATTTTGTCCATCTACATTAAACATAATAATTGATGTTTGTTTTTCTCTTCCAATTACTTGTATTTTCTTATTTTACATTATTGTTTTCTTGTTACCTTTTTCATATTTTTTATTTGACCAAGTAGCTCTGCATTACATTTTCTCCTTGCTAATATGGAAGTTCTATTGTATTCCTTTCTCTACCTCCCTTTTCTACTTCAATTAATGGACACTCCCCCTGCCCAAAGAGATTCTATCCCCTTTTCCTTTTCTCCTAAGTAGAGGATATCTTCAGGATACATTCACTTTCCTCTCTCTTCTCATCTTTCTTTCTTCTCATCTCCACTACTCATTTTCCTAATGTTTTACATTCCTCCTGCAAATACCCTGTATCTACTAAGTTTTCATGAGACCGTTTAGTACTTTAAAAAGTTTCTTTACAGAAATATGATCTTTTTATTCCAAAATTCTGAAATTGTCTTTATTACATATTTACAGGTCATCTATCTTAATCTCCTTTTTTAAAATACTTTTTATTTATTTTTTATTTTTCTTAAGTAATCTCTATGCCCAGTGTGAGGCCAAAACTCACAACCCTGAGATCAGGAGTCATGTGCACTACTGACTAACCTAGTCAGGTGCCCCATCTTTATCTCTTAACTGAAATTCTAACACACACAATCATATTAAAATGCTTATTATTCACCACTATATTCCTTTCCTCTTCATCTTCTTCATCTTGAAATCTTTGTTCCGATTCATTTGTTATTGCTTGTAACCTATTCTCAGCCATTTGCTCAGATCTGGTAATTATATGTTCTGAATTCTTGATTATGCCTTATTATATTTCTTTAACCTTGACTAGCAAATGGTAACTTCTGAGGTGTTGATTCTTGGACTGTAGTCATTTTCCTTTTGTAGTATATACATGTCACTTTACTATCTTCTAACTGCTACATTGCAGACAAAAAGTTCTATGATATTTTGATATTTTTCCCCTTTATAGAAACTTGTTCTTTCTATTGGAAGCTTATAAGATAGTTCGATTTATCTTTAGAGCTCAGAACTTTTATCAGGATATGCTTATGTGGGTCTTTTCTTTCAACCAAAACTGTAAGTCAGTAAACACTTTCAATCCACAGACTTTAATCTTTCTTAATATCAGATTTTCTTCTATTATTTAATTTACCTCTCTTCAATCTATTCTTATTTTTCCCTCTAAAATTCCTATTATTCACGTTTTGACTTATAATCTCACCTCAAAAACTCATCCTTTTCATTCAAGATTTTCAGCATATTTTACCTATGTTCTATGTGCTTTGATATATGTCTTGCACTTGGTCTCTCAGTTCACTGATTCATGTTTCAACAGTGATCATGTTCTCCTTCATCAGAAATTGTTCAATTGAGATATGTTTTGTATTAGTATCTGAAATTATTTTTTGTTTTGTATTTTAATTTCCTTAAATGCTCATTTTTTTCCAAATTCAGGTTGCACTTATTTTTGCCAACAGCACTCGTTGCTTAGAGTATGTACTTTGATTTTCCTACCCATTCTTCTATCTCATTCACTACTGGGTCCCCTTAAATGGATTGTTATTTTTCACAGGTAGCTCACTGGAGCTGAGGTCTGGTTGTGTAGTATCCTAAATGCAAGAAGCACCACATTGGTGAAATGCAAAGGTAAACAATCTGTCAGCTCCCTGACAAGGCGCAGGAGGAAGATCTTTGTTGTCCTATTTTTTTTAGCCTCAGGGTCAGAGGAAATTCAGCCAGTACATTTAGCAACACTGGCTTTTTAGTCAGTTGGGGAGACTTGGATATTTAAATGAGAAATACTGATACTTTCCCATAGAGGTTCACACATCTCTGAAGCCCAAGCCTTTCTCAATATCTGCAGTTTTCTGATCTTTATCTCTAAACTCTAGTTTATCCAAGTGAAAGTAGAAGTTTCAAAGAACTGTCTCTGCCTGACATGTCATGCCAATTGTATTCAAAAAGGCAATCAGGAATTGGATGTGAAGGGGAAGAGAGTCATACATAGGTCACTTTGTTTTCAGAATCCTTACTTTTTTTACATTAGTTTTACTTTTATTTTATTTTGAGACAAAGAGAGAGAGCATGGGCAGGGGAGGGACAGAGAAAGAGAGAATGAATCCCAAGCAGTATGGAGCCCAACATGGGACTTGAACTCATGAACCTGTGAGATCATGACCTGAGCAGAAGTAGGATGCTTAACCAACTGAGCCACCCAGAGTCCTTGATTTTAAAAATGTTATAGGAGGGAGGTATGTGGGTCTGAGATGTGTCTGGGACCTCATTATAATGAACCCCAAAAATCAACACTTTCCTCAGAAAGCATATTCCTAAATATATAAAAAATGATAATGTTTTCTCTTCATACTTTGGGATACAGATCCCAAAATATACTATAGCTATTAATCACTTGAAGTAAGCTTTAATGCAATTCCAGTTTTAATTATTTCAGGACATAATTATCTTTTGTTTTAGAAATAACTTCAAATCAATGTGCTGCAGTTTCTGTTAGTAGAAAGACAAATTATGACTTTGCCCAATCATGTAAGTCTCCCAAAGTCCAACCACAAGTCTTATAAATATGAAAAAGCAGGGCACCTGGGTAGCTCAATGGGTTAAGCATCCAACTTCAGCTCAGGTCAAGATCTCATAGCTTGTGAGTTTGGGCTCTGTGCTGACAGCTTAGAGACTGAAGCCTGCTTCAGATTCTGTCTCCCTCTATCTCTGCCCCTCCCCTACTTATGCTCTCTTTCTCTCTCTCCTTCTCTCGAAAATAAACATTAAAAAATATGAAAAAGCATGTTAGTGTTATACAGGAATTAAACATGCATCCTGCACAGTGGTTTACATGACATTACCCTCCATGTTATTCAAAGCCCAATAACCCATTTTGCTTTCTGGAAAAGCTAATGATATGACCTAACACTAAAATGTTTCCCTGTAATAGACTTCTAAACAACTTAGATAATAAGCTAAAACTCTTGTTTTTTAATTGTATGAACTTTTATGGGCTTTTTCTTTAAGAATTAGTAAGCTTATATAAAATGTTCAAAATCTCAACTGCAATCTAGTAAGAGCAAAAAATACTGTGGGTTATTTGTCCTACTATCCTGATAGTAATCATATAGGATATGAAATCTAGGTTTCATCCTTGAATCACTAGGTAATGTAATTCTGTGTACACTATTCAACACAATATCCTGAGTTGATTGTAGTAGATTTGCTTTACCATTGATGGGTGATATCTGATATATTTCTTTTCTGAATCACAGTAAATATAATTTTATATTGAAACTTCTGTCATGACAGAATTTCATTAAGTATCTAAAAGAATAAAAGGTCATAAGCGTGTATAAAATGTTTGGGTCTTAGAAAAGTACAGAGAAGGCCTATAATAGGTAATAACAATTGTAACAATGCTAAATTTGAACCAGTCAACAGAAAATAAAGGAATGGATCGCCTGGTAAGGAAGGATCCAAATAATCTCCTAGGACAGCTACAAAAGAGCCTGATCAACAATGAATTCCTCCAAGTGTGCCAGGTAATATCTTCAACACTAGGGCTTTAAAGATTAATAAAACATGGTACTTGCCCTTAAAGAAGTGCGGTTCAGTGTAGTATAGTTCTAAATGCTACCCTTCCTGAATGATGAATGTCAAATAACTTGAGTTATGAGTTAAACTGCATCTAAAACATGAAACTGAAATTTACTTTATGTTGGATGTACACATTTTCCCATAATAAAACTCATAATTACACAAATAATAGAAAGAGGTATTATGCATAACATTAAATTACAGAAAAGCAACAATCATTTATTTTTGGCTTTTACACACTTTGTAAATTTACTTTATAACAAATATTGAGAATATAATGTAGAATAGCTGAATCAGAAGTGCCTGGAATCCTGTTCACATTTTTCCATAATGTTTTTCAGCTCAAGTCACCCATTTCAATATAGTATTGCCTTGTTCTCAACTCTTTACTAGGATAAGAAAGATTACTGAGAGCATGAGTTTTCAAAGGTGTTTCTCTAAGGATCAGATACATATATTAAGGAAAGCTAGATGCAAACAATATAGCTGTTAAAAAGACTAGGTACCAAAGGATGCTAATCCTGAATACGATTATCTTTCTACCTTCACAGTATATTCTTCTTAGTGATATGACCATTTAAAACATACAAAATGAATACTGTACTCTATTTCCTAGTACACTAAAATTAAGAGTCTGAAGAAATGATCAGAGATATTATCCTAAGGAACGGTAAAGGCACGTAAGTAGTGGTATAGCACTTCCACTATTTTTTTACCCCATTCAAATGACCTAACTCTTATAATATAGCTCAACAATGACTATTATCTCTTAAAAACTTCTAAGTCTCTAGCACTTTATAGACAGAGGGTATGAGTATGTATGTATACATAGCATATATAGCTGTTTGTAATTGATGTGATGTCTTTAAAATTATTTGAAATAACAAAAATTTTATTGACAAGTTTCTATAATTCCCTTTTCCTTAACTCACGCTGATTATCCTAAATATAATCCAAACTCATATATGCTGACTTTGCCTGGGCTGATCATTTGAGCCCATTACTCTGACAGAAATGTATTTATCCTATCAAATAAAATTAAACCTTTCTTCAGTATAGTGACAAATTAAGGAAAAGTTACAGTTACATAAGAGAAGTCTAGACTCTATTCTACCTCAAGCCCTGGGGAGCCTGATTTAAAACTCCTGTGGAAAGGAGGATATCAAAAGCTAAGTTACATAATGAAATGAAATAAAATTAAGGTATAACTTACTTCATTCAAATCCTAAGAAAAGCTAACAGGTGTTTTCTTGTATTTGAAAACTGGACAGCAGACAGCAACTTATATTATAAATGACCCTAAAAATAGTGATTTCAGAATTGAGTGGCACATAGTAGACAATAAATGACAGCTATTCTCAAGTTTACCACATAGGTTTCTGTGCCAAACTGCATCTCTTTGTAATGCATCTAAACTTAGTGCCTAATTCTAAGTTATTATTGATGACCATGGTGTGTGTGTGTGTGTGTGTGTGTGTGTGTGTGTGTGTGTGTCAAAACCATAGCAATTTTTATATCCCAAACTCTGGGTGGTCCCTATTTAAGCCAGCTGTTCGTTTCTGACCCAAGTATAAGAGGATAAACAATAAATGTAAGGGCTTTCCAAAGTCCATAGAATCTGTCCCAGTTTCAAATATATTGTTTCTGTTGTGCTTCATCTTTTTTTTCCCCCTGTATGATCCCTAGTTCTTGGTTACTCAGTATCTGCTTACATTTAGTTCTCTTTTTTGACATCTACCTTCCCAGGATCCCCAGTATCTAATGCTTCCTTTGACCTGCTCCTACTCAAGATTTCTTTGGCCTCCTTTAACATGTTACCCAGCTCCACTGTTTTCCACTGAACCAAATCAGTCAGCAGCTACCCAGCCCATCCATTGTAAAACCTTTAGACAAATTCCCTCTCAGCATTTGTAATTCTAGACTGGAGAGTTACATTTTAAAAACAGACTCTACCATAGCAACCATTCCTCCCACTTACAGCTCTTTCACCTTGTGCCCTTCTCTGAAGCCTTCTCCAAAACCACTATGCCTTTCTTGAAATAAAATTATCAGTACTAATCTGGGCAAGCACTGAATAAAAATGGTCCCGGAATAGAGGCATGTGGCGTGGTTTTAGAATTCAGGTGCTCTAGTCGGACTGGAGTTTGAATTCCCAGCTGTGTGACTTTGAATAAGTTACTAAACTTTTATGAGCCTCAGCTTGCTTATCTTTAAAAATGCCGTAATAAAAATACATGTCTCATAGGATTATGGATTTAATGGAGAAAATGCAGATATAACCAATGACTGGTACAGAGTACGCTCTCAATAAATGTTGGCTACTGTTGTTGTTACTATTATTGTTTAGTACAAGGACAGATTTATTTTCACTATGCTTCCCACCAATAATTTTGCTAGTATTCTTGGCACAATGCCTTTAGAATAGAGTTTACATTGAGGCGCGTGGGTGGCTCAGTCAGTTAAGCGTCCAATGCTTGATTTCAGATCTTGATCTCAGGGTTGTGAGTTCAAGCCCTGCATTAGGCTCCATGCCCACTTTAAAAAAAAAAGAATAAAGTTTACATGAATTCTTCAATATGTGTGCTGGGTTTCAGTTAACTAATCATCTAAAATCAGCTTCCCTTCTAAATATCCCTTAGAGTACTTTTTTCCCTTATTTGCATGCATTGAAGCAATCAGATCACCTTTTGTGTCCTATCTAACCATTTCTTGACATTTCTCCCTACTGGTCGGCCAGAATAGCTGGGCATTACCTACTATATTGAACAGTTTACATATATTCTGCCTATGAGATATATAAAATGTTTACAATCAATACCAGAAATCTACATCTATGGGTGGGTGCAAGGAAGAGGGAGGATCCAGAAATTGGTATAGCTTTCTCCAGATCGCTGTTTCCATTTGTGAATAGGTAAAGTATGTGATATTTTTGAGCCTCTCACTAGCATTCATACCAGCAAAAGAAATGTGAGTGAAATTTTAAGTGAAAACTTTGAGGTTACCACTAAACACCAACAAATAGGCACACAAGAATTGTGTATGAATGTTTGTTTCTATATATGACAGAACATTATTTGCAAAGCCTTTTCTAACAGATTCTTTCCACTTTTCTTCACCAAATAAGAGACAATAGCTTTGTCTTCCTTGCATTCTTTCTATGTAAATCTATCACGGAATAAGTATAACATAGGATCAAAAATCAAATGCAGTATTTAAAAATTATATGGAGATGGTTCCTGATTACCCAGAGTATATTTATTTTTTGTTTAGAGAAGCACAAAAAGCAAGTTTGCTTTCTTCCTTTGAAGAAATATATCTATTTCTCTATATATTTTATAGAATTAGAAAATCACTCTGAGTTACTTCATGCTGTCATTACCCACTTTCTCTAATTAAGCAACTTTATGTAGAGCAAAATGTAATAAATTCTGTTAGCAACATATATTCATGAGTAAAAGTGAGCTGGTGAAATTTATGTAAAAATAAAAAGCTTATCACAGCTACTAACCACAAAGGATTGTAAGTACTTAATTTTTATGTGTATGTATACTTTTATAGATATGCTATATTTGAAAGCCAGTATCACTAAAATGAAACCTGTATCAAGGGCTGAAAGTAAAAACCAAAGTCAAATATCTTACATGGGCTTTTTTCCCCAGTACCCTACATATCACTTCCAGTCATATTACCTGAAGCTAAAATAAGGATCCGGTGTCAGAAGAAACATACTCATATTATCAGAGCTGATAGAAATACTGAAGATGAAAAAGCTAAGGCAGAGACTCAGATTTTGTGACATGTCCAAGATAATACAACTGGTGGGCACCACTAGACCTAGAACAATCTCTCCTTACTCTACATCTGAGATTTCTGACAATGCGCAATAAAAAAGTTAAACCTAACAGATGAGAAATTGATTAAAAAATTAGATGTCCCCTCAAGTTGAAAACCTCTGGATTTAATCACATATACTAACATGATTTTGTATTAATAGGAAAATATATTTTAAATAACATAAAGTTGTAAAAGCTGACTAGAAGTAATGAAAACTACAAACAAAATTTATGCTTTTCCTTAAATCAGAACCATGGAAACAGATATTTTCTAATGTCTCAAAAAAGCCAGAGACTTACTGGCGGTATATGCATGTGTTGTAGTAGTGGGTTTTGCTTGCCTTGTATTGTTTTATTTTGTTTTGTAAATTGTTACAGGATCTTCCAGTTTCCTGTGCAATGGTAATCTGTGTTCCAAAAACAGGGATACCTACAAAATTAATTTCTGATATTTCACAAAATACTCAACTATGAATAAGTCTCTAAAAATTTAATGACAGTAAGAAAAAGGTACCAATAATTTCAAAACAAAAAATCTCAATCTTTTTAATGTTGTGTGAAATAGAAATAAAGAACATCTTTTTAAAAGTCAAAAGGAATTGAAAAAGAGAATAAATCAGTAAACCAATTGTGTATATTTTTCCTAAAGTGCATATTCATGAGCTGACAGTAGAAACAGACTTGCTGCTTTGTTTGACTATAGTTCTATTTACCTCATACTGTCAAGAATGGATTTTGACACTCACAGTATTAATATTGCTATTTTTATTGATATAATTAGCACTGCTATAAATAATTCCTCAGCCTGCTATATCTAAGTATATCATTACAATCAGCAATATTAGGGCTTTTTTTTTCTTATATGATGCTTTGGAAATAGACTGCTAGCCCAAAGAACCACAGTGACCTCATGATGTGGAAGTTACTAAAAAAAAAAACAAAACAAAACACTGCCCTGTCAATAGAGACTACTGTTTTGTGTATGACTTCACTAAACAAACTAGTTTATATTTGTTTGAAACTAAAGTTTCTCACCAATCTGCTGTTTCAATTTCACATCACACCATATTGTACCTAAAACAGGCAATCTGGATTCCTGTTGCTACTTCCCCCCACCCCCACCCCCAAACAGCTCAGGAATGGGTTTGAAATACAAGGCTTGCATATATAAAGCAAAAGAAATTAAGACACCCAAAATTCAGAATGGGTGGGTGAAAATAAGTGTGCTTGAAGTCATTTGTATAACTGCTAGTGGGTGGCCCACTTGTGAATTTTTGATCATCACATGAAAGCAAAATCAAAACATACTTTATCATGCCTCTGGATCACATCAGCTGCGATGATAACCTTATCTAGACCTTGAAGAGTATGT
Organism: Proteles cristata cristata; assembly: GCA_017311185.1. Taxonomy (NCBI): domain Eukaryota; kingdom Metazoa; phylum Chordata; class Mammalia; order Carnivora; family Hyaenidae; genus Proteles; species Proteles cristata. The sequence continues at coordinate 122,947 of JAESUZ010003619.1, read as the reverse complement.
TCATAAAACAAAGTGGGGTGACCAACTCAGTGGATATTCAACACAGAAAATGAAGGCCAAAACAAAATGACAATACAATTCAAAACAAGTTTGTAGAAATTTTAGACTAGTATATTAAACCTTTCTTTGTCTCTATCACTTGACAGATGGTTAGCCTTCACACAGCCTAGTATCTCTGGCAAAGAAATGACTGTGTCTAGCCAATAACACCCCAAATTTTTATTTAAAATGCAGTGTACACATACTTACACTTACCTTAAAAATATTAATAGATTAGTCATTTTATTTCTTATTTTATCACTACAAAAACTTGACAGATCTCAAGATTTGCCTTTTGCCCTATGAATACCTCTTTTTTAAAATTTCAACTGTCTTATGTAGATCCAGAGTTCTAAGAACTCTTCTCTTTCGCTTTTGTTCATTTTAGGGGCTACTGGCTAATCATGCTTTAAAAAACAACTTCCAATAACTTTTAATCTGAAATTATTACAAAATTTACAAAGATTTAATTAGCTTATGTTTTCTATGTAGCTTGGAACAAAGTTTTGGTAAGTTAACAAGGAGTTAAAATCACCTGGGAACATACCAAGAACCACAAGGCAGGACTGGAATTATTTATGCAATACTGAAATATGTCTTTATTCAAAAATTGCTCATATAAAAATGTGTACTCACACACACATAAACAGACAGTAATCAACCATTAGAATTAGCAAAAGCTCTTAGTTTTTAACATCCTATCCACTATCCTTCCCCTTTCTCTTAAAAAAAAGATTTCATCTAAGACAATACAGTCCATTAGTTATATTCTCTGCTTTTCTTCCTAAATCTTCCTATTTATAGCTTTCCAATGCTGGCAGGTCTACATACAAATAGCCAGAGGCAACCTCAACTTCTCTAAAGTGCATTAATATGTACCCTTCTGGAAGAAGTGATTATGCTACAAATTAGCATAAATAGAGATCTAATGTAGGTATAGAAATTCAAGCCCTTCACAGCAGGGGATAGGAGGGCTGGCAGTGGGAGGATTGTGTGTTTAAAAAAAAAAAAAAAAAAGTTATCCTACTTACCAACTGAACACTGATTTGGCTAACAAAATAAGACTCACTGTGGCAGAGAAAAATAACGAAAATCAGAACTTGTTATCTGAGCACTATGAACTAAGTTTTGGAAAGGTGAGACACCCACTACTTAAAGCAACAAACTCAGCGTTAAATCATATATTCTGTTAACCAAGCACCAAGTTTCCTTCTGTTAGAAACCTAGGATTTTTACACCTACAGACTAAATGATTAAAGTAATGCTAAAATCTTCTGTAATGTTCCTCTTGCATTACAAATGGTCTATTAAATCAGAGAAATGCCAATCAAATGCCTTTGTAGTTTGAAAGAAAGGTTTAAATAACAAAGCATTTTTTGCAGGCCTCTTTTTCTCTTTAATGTCACCTATAAATTAATTACAACAAATTTCCATCTTCTCTTGATAAAACCACAACTGAAAAAGATTTAGGCACTTAATGTTTCAGACATAACCCTAAACCAAATTCTTAGTAAAAAATAAGATATTCTAGCTTATGTTTTACCATGATTTTCTAAGAAGACAAAAAGCTCCATCGGAATTTTACAGTAAATTCCAAGACACAGATTTTTTTTTTAATATAATGTAACATTTTATTTATTTCAAAGGCATCCTTAAAATAATGGGGAAAAAAAAAGAAAAGAAAACCCCTATCTGTTCAAAAGACCTACTAAAAAGCATGGAGAAAGTTGTGTGACAATACGAAGGGTACAAACAAAGTTAGCTCCTCCTTTCTTGCCATTGGCAATTAGTAAACACCTCCATGTCCCTCAAGCTTCTGTACATTCTTTCAAATTGTACTCTCCAAAATGAGAGAACAGCTTGGTTTTAAAATTTCATACAAAAATCTCTTCTCCTGGAAATCTTAAGTACTAAGTATATGTGACATTAGAATATAAACTCCACAAAGACAGGTTATTTTAGGTCTTGTTCACTGTTACATCCTAAGTGTCTAGAACAATTTTGTGAATTTAAACAACCATTTCAGAAAAGCATGATTATTTCAGAGAATAAAGTAGAGCCCATCAAGCTCCACTTCTATATTCCAAATGTTTTAAAGAAGTCTCTCTTTGTCACTCATTCTAAAATATTTTCAATAATTTGTAATTCAATTATAAATTTAGATCCTTTACAGTAGCTTAGTTGTATCTTTTATTGCTCTTCTAAATTGACCTAATTATTCAGCCAGACCTTTTTTCTAGGAAGTGAAATTTGGTTAGAAAGCCTTCTCTAGACTTTCACTACTGAGATAAAATTAATTCAATAAAAATAAAAATTAGCCTGGCTTTTCCTCTAGATTTTATTCTTATACCAAGTATCAAATTCATATTAATTTGAAGCAAAATTAGTTGGGTATTTATGGGTCACAAAAACTTTCTGAACTAACTACAAGGAAATTGGCATCTCATCTAGTAGCTCTAAATACACTCCCCAAAATTGTAACTCTCACATAGAAGTTTTTCTTTCCTCTAAACTCATGTTATCTTTCAGTAGCTAGTGAGTATACACATTAAATATATCTGTATTTTCCTACTGTGATAGAAATCTTAAAATACTGGCATGTTAATTGAGCTAGACAGATAAGCATAAAGACTTCTCCCCAAAAATGGATAAAATTTAGCACTTTTTAAAAAGTTTAATTTAAACTTTTTTCTTTAGTCTGTTAAAATCAGGACCTCACCATGAAAGGGCGTATTGCTTTGGAGGCTGGTAGACAGTTAACTTGTCACCTGATCTTCATATGCAAAAGGCCTGTATTCCACTGGTCTGTGAGATCTGAAATCACAAAACCAAAAATACCCAACTGCTGGACTCACTGAGCAGCTAGTATATTTCTAGAAAATTCACTTTTCTTCTTACTTTCACCTGTTTACTTGAGCACCAAGATTCTGAACCCTAAAGCCCTCCAAAATTGAGCTCAATGGAAATCACAACCACAATCTTAGGAATCAAACCTTGAGCCCGGAACAAAGAGTAACATCAGCAATTCTTCAAGGGCAATTCCAAAAGCTGTTTGGAGAGAAGATCATTCCTGGGAGGGCACAGTGATATCACCATGCACTACCTGTGCACCAACTTTGATCCATTCTGACTACAAATGAAAAGAGCTAACAAAAGCATGTAAAATCAATGTAAATTGCTTTCCCTCCCCTTTTCCTAGAAACCTAGAAGTACCTAGTTGTAAAGGTGAAATGCAGAAGCCAAATCTGGCCTGGTCAAACTTAATGAGGAGCAGAGGTGGGTATATTTTAACTATTCCCATGTGATAGCAAATGGTACTTGGGATTAGGAGCAACAGGTAAGAAAGTAAATCATTTATGAACTGAATTTGCTAATACAACTGCTTATTTAAATTTAGTGTTTACAGCTAAAGAATTAATTGACAAAATGGTCGTTACAATTTGTTTTCAAACTTCCACTAGCAACAAGTTAATGATAGTAACTTTGGAATAGAACTCGCCTCAAAACATTGGGGAAGGAGTGGCCTCTGTTAATTTTATTAGAATTTATTTACACGACCAGGCAGTGAGAAACCCTCCACGTTAGCATTATGTTACCACACTTTTTAGCGTCATTTACCATACTTTACCATTAATGGTAAGGAGTGAAGACAATTTCCACAGGTCTAGAAAGTTTGTGTGCCAATGCTGATTCTGAGGACGTTATTTAGCCCACAGACTTCCAAATTACTTCCTGTTTCTGTGAGATTTTTATGTGAGAACTGTCATCCTGCTACTGACCCCATTCAACTGAGTTCAGTGGTAAGAGATCAGCGGATTACCGCGCTAGGTAGTGTAGCTGTACGCCATATTGTGTTTTTCGCTAATGTTTATAGTTTATGTGTGTGCCTAGCATATGTTTGTGCAAGTGTGTTTATCAATAGAACTTTTAGAAAATCCCTGCCTCCTGCCTCTTCAGCATCCTTAAAAAGGATAACAGCTGCGGGGAGGGGGGAGGTGGCGGGGGGCGTGAGGTGGGTGGTGGAAAAGGACCAGAAAGCCACACAGACAGTAATGCATTTGACAATGTGGAAGAGTGCATTTCTTTTCAACTTTCAACAAGCTTCCAACCGTTCTATCTCAACTATCGAAAAGCGTAAACATTGTTTAATGTTTTCGAAGGGGCCCACAGGAGAGAAAGAAGGAAAGGAGTTATCTTCCCTTCCCAAGCCCCCTCCTCTACAGTCGTAGCAGCGAAGCAGACGGGGGCCGGTAGCTTTGGTGTCTGGAGGGGCGTCCAGCGGCTCTGGGGCCAGGGCACCTCCCGCCCCCCCCAGTTCTCTGAAGACGCTCCAGAGACCGCGAGAGCCACGGCAAGCGGGGGAGGGCGAGGAGGGAGGGGGCGGAAGACAAGCCGGCGCCTCTAGCAGCTCCTGAGCCCCGGCTAGTCCCCCTCAGCTCTTCTTCTTGGAAGCGGCAACTCCAGGCGCAGGGAGTAGAGAAAAGAAGGCAAAAGACACGTTTCCAGCTGCGGGACTGCCCGCCTGCTCCTGGGACCCGGGACCCTCCCGCGCTCCCTCCCTTCCCGCTGGGTCGCGCGAAGCCGCAGCCGCCTCCCCGCGCGAGGAGCGGCGCCCGGGAGGAGGGGGCGCAGACGGGGCGGGGCGCGGAGCCGCGCGCCCTCGGCCGGCAGACGGCCCGCGGGCTCGCCTCTCTAACTCGCTCCCCCAACCCCACCCCAGACCCCTCCTTTCCCCTCCCGTCGCCCCCCACTTCAAGTGCCTCGCAGACGCCTCGTCCCCCTTGCACGCACACACCCCTCCCTCCAGCCCGCCCCACAACAAATTAGAGTTTTGGGGGTTACCTCCTCGCGTTCTTTAATCTTCTTTCCTCAACTCCTAAACTTCCCCCCGCCCCTACTTCTTCGGCAGAAGGCCCACATTGGGTACACACGCCGCGAACCCTCTATCTTTTTCCGCTATTGGGTTGTTCTTATGCCACTCTTGGCTTCAGTGAGCCAATCAGAGAAGGGCGCCCCTCGTGAGGTTGCCGCCCATAAACAAAATGCACTCTTCCTCCTCCTCTCTCCTGTCCCCGCCCTCATATGCTTCTTCCCTCATCTCTACCACCTTCGATTGGGCTAGAAGAGGCCCAATCCGCTATCTCAAACACCCATTGGGGCACGGAAACTTCGCTCAGAGAATCCTAATAGGCGATTGGTCGACAGTCTGCCCACTCCCCCTACTTCTGCCGCACCTTCGCCCATTCTGGAGAGGTCACTCGTATCTCGTTGCTCAGTGATCCGAGAGGTGGGAAGCTATTGGTTCAGAGAGCCCGTCAGACCGGATTGGAATGAGCTCTGATTGGTCAGTACCGACACGATCAAGTTTGGTTGTCTGCTCCTCCGCTCCTCCTCCCCTTTTCCTCCACCCACCCCCCCCACTGCTTTTACTTTCTACGCATTTCTATTTCCTCCTTTATTTATTTATTTGTGATAAACTTAAATGACCCGGCGACGGAGGCGGGACTCGCGGCGCGGCGGAGGATGACGAGAGACGGCCCGGGGCCAATTGCCGAGGGGGCTGCGGGGTGAGGGGCAGCTTCGGTGGCCAGTGAGAGGCAGGTGTCTGGAGCGCGCTAGGCCTGTGGAGCCGGGATGCCCCAGCGGAGGCGGTGGTTACCCGCTGTCTGGCGCGGCGAGCTGGCGGGGGGAGCCGCGGAGGGGAGGACGGGGTGTCGCTGTCGCAGACAGCTGAGGCAGCAGGCTGGAAGCTGGAGCTAGGACCGTGGGAGGAAAGCTGGAGAGAGGGTCTGGCGAGGAGGCGGCCCCCAAGGCCACCCTGGGTCAGGCTCGAGTCCTCGGGGGTAGGCTGCAGGTTGCCAAGCCAAGAGGTCAGCTGAGGCCGCTGAAGCAATGCCAGGGCTCGAAGGGAAAATGTGTCCGTTCAGGAGGTTTAGAGAAATACTGTGTAAAACGGTTCGTAGTAAGCCGCCCTTAATAAAAATAAGGATATTATAATAACGGGAAAAGCAGATCGTGTTTCTTATTACTAAACGCCTGAAGTACCAACGACCCAACCGGAGCCCACAAAATTCAATATCCTGAGGGCTAGAAGGAACAAATAAAGCAACACGGAAAATTAAATGCGGTTCAGATGCTTCAATAAAACCTTCATCCTCATCCATTTGTCACTCAACATAGCACTCCCCAGAGCCAAATTCTTACCAAGTTTTCGTCCAGTACTCAGGCGTTGGCGAAAAAAATGAGGCTCAAGGCCAGCGAGATGTTCAGGAAGGATTCCTAAAAAGGGGTAAGATAGGGGGGGGAAAAAGCCCTCACTATACAAAGAAAATAAATCTCTGCCAAAATAAAATGTTGCACTTTTTAGGGAACTTATGTAACAATAATTTATCACAAATTAAGGGACTTTATGAAAAATACCGTGCAGATGAAGAATTTACTGTATTTGAGGTTTGAAAACAGATTTTTTATGGAACATGCATTTGATGTAGTTTCCAACAGATTGTGTTAAGTTCTCTGAATTTTATCCTCGGCTTCCTTGGGATATGCAGCATGTATGAAAGAAAAAGTTATTCCTGACTTGTTAGAGATGGTTAGGCAGACTTTATTCAGGATCATTGAGATACGTATAGATAGAACCACTGTGATAGGATTTTGCAGTGGGAGGAGATTGGGCTGGACTCCCCCAAGTATATCATGGGCAAGTGGGAATTTTAGCCAAGGAGCAAGGTGGATGTCTGTGGATGGAAAATTACTAAGAGGCAACATTAGGGGTAAGTGAGAATTTTGACTAAACCAACCTAAAAGGATTCTTGCTGAAGACAGGCCAGGGTGATCAGACTTGATAATGGGGAATAGTGGAGGGGGAAAAAAAACCTGATCATCTATGTAGAGTGATCAGATTGGGGTTGAGGGGAGATGCTTACTAAACTGGCTTAGAGGATTTCTTTGAAACTGGATTTCACAAGAAGGTGCACAGGTGCCTGGCTTTGATTAGGGGTCTTTGGCAGAATCTAAGCAAAAGAAATTGCCTGGTTAAAAAAAAAAAAAAAAAAAAAACCTAGAAACCTTGCTCTCATAAAAACAATTAGATATCTTTTGAGAAATATGTGAGGGTTTCAGAATGTATAAAATTATTATATCTGGTACTAAGTTTGAAGTCCACTAAAGTGTACAAATTGCTTTTGAATCTGGAAGCTAAAATATTTTAGAATTTATGTATAAATCTTAGAGTGATGTAGTGACTGTAACAAGTGTTCCATACAGAATAATCAGCTTTACATGAGAAATTCAGTAAAATTAACAAAGATGTTTAAACAGTTAATCCTTTAACTTTTCCAAGGGGCAGTGACCACTCTCTTTATATACTGCTTAAAACGCATCCATTCCAACAAGGTTGGGGTGTGTGTGTGTGTGTGTGTGTTTAATGTTTACTTATTTATTTTGAGAGAGAGTTCCAGCAGGAAAGGCATAGAGAGAATCCCAAGCAGGCTCCGCTCTTTCTGTGCAGAGCACTGCAGGGCTTGATCTCAAGAACCAAGAGATCATGGGGGCACCTGGGTGGCTCAGTCGTTAAGCGTCTGACTTCGGCTCAGGTCATGATCTCACAGTTTGTGGGTTCTAGCCCCGCTTCTGGCTCTGTGCTGACAGCTAGCTTAGAGCCTGGAGCCTGCTTTGGATTCTGTGTCTCCTTCTCTCTCTGACCCTCCCCTGCTCATGCTGTCTCTCAGAAATAAATAAGAAAACAATAAAAAAAAAAAAAAAAAGAACCAAGAGATCATGACCTCAGCTGAAATCTGGAGTCCCACACCTAACCAACTGAGCAACCCAGATGTCTGTATTCAACAAGTTTTTAAAGCTATGATTCAATGTTATTGGCATGAGACTTGTTAGGACTGTAATGATAAGACATTAGGAAAGCAACGTAAGGTGCTCCAGTGGCGCAGTCAGTGTGTGATACATATACAAGAAGGCAGTGTAAAATATTCTAATTTATATCCAATTTTCCTGATGTCAGATTCTGGTGTTAGGATGCTCTTTCTACAAGGAATTGGTCAGTCTTTAAAGTTACATTACACAGGCACAGACTTCAACCAACACCCCACCCCCACACAGATACAGAGGTATCCCAAAAGATCCAGCAAGAATTCCATACTTGTATCAAGGAGCAAAAGAGATGTTTTCTTAGTGTGGCAATTAGCAGAATTGGAAAAGGGATACAACAAAAAAGATGTGGTAACAAAGAATCCAAGGGTGATGAAGAAGGCATGATTGATGGAAAATGAAAAAAGTTATGATTGCCTAGGGAAGCATTTTATAAGGAATTTCTTTCAGGACCCTAACCTTTTGCATTCACAGATCTTAAATTGTATACGATCCCTAAAGTTTTAAAGGTGCATTAAAGGAGGCCAAACTAGTAGTCAGTGAATTCTTCCTATGTTACAAATGAAGATACGTAGATTTTTCAATGCTTTATCTGCATCACAAGTGGCAGAGCTTGTTTTCAAACTCCTCTGTTTTCCTTTTTTCGCTATGCCATTCATTTATTTATTCAAGAAATACTAAGTGCATTTCCTCATAACAGGTATATTTACAACCATTTAAAAATCCCCAGGAACTTAGAAGCCAAAGATATATAAGACTTGGCATTTTTCTCCAAAGAGAACTGTGTATTGGGAGAGACATAAAGGAATCAATTACTGTGCTGTGTACATATGTGATATATATAACATGGGAATACAAAAGAGAGAATGGCTAACTCTTATTTGGGAATATTTGTAATACAAATACAGTGATTTCAGAATCACTATACTGATCACAAAAGTTGATCAAATTAGATCATTCTCCCAAGTGGCTTAGATTCTAATTAGGGCACTAATTAGACACATACAATAAAACAAAAACAAAAAAACTGTATTACTAGCCAAACAAGAAGAATCCTTAAAGAAAAGCCTTAATGATAGAATAAATGAAGTGTTATGGAAGGTCAGAAAAATCCTATTTATAGCTTGAGGCATGCAAGGGTAGGAAATCAGGAAAATTTTAATGGCAGAAGTAACTTTTGAGATGGTCTTTGAAGGATGTGTTAAAGAAATTACCACCTTTCCTCACATAAAACCTTGTATGAAATACACTTGATATTTTTTTGCCATTTACTCAAAGACAGGTACCACTTTTCTGTATATGTGCTCACCATTAATCTGAGCAAATAATAGCCAATAAAAATGTTAAAAGACAAATCAATCTTTTATAGTGAAATAAAGTTCAGTTCAGCATCAAAATGTGTCAGGACAGCATGGCCATAATAAAGGTTAGACAATTCCATCTGAATCTCTCTAAAGAGAGATTTCTATATATCCAGTTAGCCGATAAGTGATACAAGGTATTCTAGCCCTAGATACTTGTTTAAAATTTGCCATGACCTCCCCCCCAATATGGTAGAAGCATGAACTCCTTTATAATATTTCACTGGATTTTCAGGTGTTTGTATTTTCCTAAGTTCCTATACCCAGATGTTCATTTCCTTTCATGTTTTCTCTTTTGCCCCAAACCATTGATTTAAATGGGAAAGTCACATCAGAGCCGTGGGTTTCCACCAAAACCTCATTCACATAATGAAAATGTAATGGACTTGGCTAAAAATTGTGATATTAGGGATAGGAATGTAGAGAGAGTGGAAAAGAAGAAGAAATCTAACTGGTGAAGGGATGGCCCAGGATAGGCAAACTAAACAAGGGAACAGAAGAGAACCCAGAAATAGACTCATGCTCATGCATAAATGATAATTTGATAGTGTTACATATCATCAAAACTGATTACTGTGAGAATAGAGACCATTCAATAAATGGTGTTAGGAAAATAGGGAATAAAGGATATAGAATCTCTAGTTTACATAAGATATAAAAAACTCTGGGGCACGTGGGTGGCTCAGCTGGTTAAGCTGTCAACTTCGACTCAAGTCATGATCTTGTGGTCCGTGGGTTTGAGCCCCGTGTCAGGCTCTGGCTGACTGCTCAGAACCTGGAGCCTGTTTCACATTTTGTGTCTCCCTCTCTCTCTGCCTCTCCCCAGCTTGTGCTCTGTCTCAAAAATAAATGGTAAAGAAAATTTTTTTTAATTTTTTTAAAATAAAAAACCAAATTCATTCTTAGTCCTAATAGTACTAGATTGTGTGTTCAACCTGCAAATGGGAGGTAGACACTATAATTGATGGTTCTGTCTGAATTACATGACTGGTTTCTGGGAAGAACAGCCCCTCAGAGAAGCATAGGATAAACAATGAATATACAGCATAGCACAAAGCTCAGGGATCCCCTTAAGTCCCTAGACTCAGTTGGGCCTGGGACCAACTATGTCCTTGTCATTCTTAATTGTCATAAGTCAATGATTTTCTTTTAATTGGTTAAGGTGATTTGAATTGGGTTTATGTCACTTGCAATTTTATATTTGTAAGTCTTAGGTAATATCCATTGGTAATTTTACAGTTTATTTACATAGATCACACAAAGTTATATCATTGCCACCAAAAATGTTTTATAGTTGTTTTCTACAATAGTAAACAGGGACACTTTTTTCATTACTTATGTGTAGGAAAACTATTTGTGTTTATATGTTGACTTTATACACAGACATCTTAGCAAAAATTTTACTTAACATTCATTAATTTATTCTCTTGATTTTTATGCCAAAATTCGTATCATCTCCTTAATAATGATACTTCTCTTTTCAGTATTTGTAACGTATGGTTTCTTTTTCTTATTTTGTTGACCAGACTGACAGCAAAATGTTGAACAATAGTTATGATACAGTGCATCTCTGTCTTCTTTCTGAATATTTGATGTTGTACCTTTAAATATGTTTCTTGCTGGGGCCCCTGGGTAACTCAGTAGGTTATGTGTTTGACTTCAGCTCAGGTCATGATCTCATAGCTTGTGAGTTCGAGCCCTGCATCGTGCTCTGTGCTAACAGCTCAGAGTCTGGAGCCTGCTTTGGATTCTCTGTCTCCCTCTCTGTCTCTACCCCTGCCCTTTTCATGCTCTGTCTCTGTCTCAAAAATTAGTAAACATTAAAAAAAATTAATAAATATGTTTCTTGTTGAAAATTCTGTTAAAGGAGTTGCTACATATTCATAGTTTGCAAAGTATTATATCTTAAAAATCATGAATGAGTAATTTTCTCAAATATCTTTTCTAAATATGTAAAATAGTCATATTTTCCCTTTATTCTGTTAAATCATTGATTTATGACGACAGATTTACTGATGTTGACCCATTCTTCCATTTCCAAATTAATTTTTTAATTTTATTACCATTTAAAGAATAATGTGTTTAATTTACTGATATTTTTATTTTGGAATTTGCAGACTTCAAAGATTGATATATATAAGTAGGATGAACCTTGTTCAGCCTTTATCTAATTTTGAGATTTTTATTGGGCTACTCTCATGGAATGAATTGGGAAAATTGTATTTACCATGCTTATGGTTTTTATTCCTCTGCGTGTGTGTGTGTGTGTGTGTGTGTGTGTGTGTGTGTGTGTGTGTGTAGATTTTTGTTTGTTTATTTTTAATTTATGTATTTTGAGAGAGGGCAAAGAGTATCCCAAGCAGGTTCGACACTGTTAGTGAAGAACCTGATACAGGGCTCAAACTCACAAACTGAGATCATGACCTGAGCCAAAATCAAGAGCCAGAGGCTTAACAGACGGAGCCCCCCAGACACCCCTAAAAAGGTAGACCTTTATCCATCTTCTCAATTCTATGGTTGTGGACACTACACCTATATACCTCCTCCTGATTCATTTTGATAATTCAAATTTCCCTAGAAAGGTATTCCTTTCTCAAATTTAGGGTTTTTTTCTCAAATTTCCATATTTACTTTTTAATTTACATAGTGTTATTTTATTTTTTAATCACTTGTCTTTTTTAAGTGGCCATTAACTGGTGTCTTTGACACCACATTTATTTCTTTGTGAGCAGATGATATTATTTATGTATTTATTTGTTTATATAATTGTGTTTGCAGTTTAATTTTTTTAGCTGCAGACATCTGAATCATCTTCCTATATGGGGGGAATTTTAGAATTTTGGACCTTATCTATCACTTTATAACGAACTGTTCCAAAACTTAGTGGCTCAAAACAACCACCATTTTATTCGCTCCCTATTATATGAGTTAGCAATTTGGGCTAGGTTCAGATGAGTAGCCCTTTTACTGGACTCCTATTGTTTGGGACTTCACTCCAGATCACACAAATGTCAAAAGCCCCACTTGTTTTCCCTTTACATTACTAGAGTCCCTCTGTGTATGGCAGGCCTTATTCTCGTACATGCACAGTCGCAACAGACACTTCCCAGGAAAGAGTAGCTGGCAAATTCAGCTTACCCAAGAGAAGCTCTTCCCCCTCTGGTATTTTAGCTTCTCAATTCTTCTTTGTATCCACAGGTCTCTGGTTTCTTAAAAATACAGTTCTGTAATTTATGTGATTTTTTTTTTTTCTAGTTCAAGTGGGAGTTATGGCCTGTTACTATCTTCTACATCCTGCCTGAAGGCAGACATTTAAGTTTTAATTTCAGATATTTTTCAGTTGTAGAATTTCCACTTGATTCCTTTTTATAGAGTTATGTCTATGCTGAAATTCTCTAGCTTTTCCTCTTATTCTAAACATATTAAACTTATTTAGTAGAACATGCTTATTTAAGTAAAACTCTCACACCTGTAGGCCGGCCTGTTTCTGTTGTCTGTCTCTTGGTTTGAGTCATTCATTCCTGTTTTCTTAGTATGTCACATAATTTTTTACTGAAAGCTGTTATTGTGATGAACAATTATGGAGATTAAGTTTTCTTCTGGGAGGCAGAAGAGTGCAGGCAGATCACGTTGATCCCGATGCAGGCTGGTGTTAGTATTTATTTAGGAATGTCCCTTTGAGACAGATTTATTTCCATAGGCAGAGCCTTTCTAGGGTCTCAAATGAAAGCCTCGGTGTTTACAGGTTCTCTTTATTTTAGCAGTCTCTGAACTCCATCCTCTGTCTCCCAAGCAAGAAATTTCTGCTCAGCTCTAGCCTTACAGCTGCTGTTTTCTGGTGGATTTTGTCAAGTTATTCTCTGCATATAGCTTAAAATTCACAAACTTCTCATGGTAAATCACCTGCGTAATTTTTGGCCTTACGTGGGTCAATCCTTCCTCTCTGAAATTTTGCCCTTCAAGTTTCAACCGCTTTGGCAGAATCAAACCCTGTCCTATCATGCCTGTAGCTCTCTACTCAGACCCTATTCCCCACTTTGTGAACTAGCGAATTCCTCAAGGAAAAGGCCAGATTGACTTTAGAGTTCACCTTGTTGTGCTTCTCTTCTCTCAGAAATCACAGCCTTTCAAGCCCTGTCTTTATCAATTGTCTTCAAATATTTTATATATTTATAATTCAGCTTTGATAGTTGTTTCTGGCACAGAATTAGTCTATTAAAAGTTATACCATCATAACTGGAACCCTTATGAATAATAATATCACTTTACCATGTTGAACACATGAAACCGGTTTACCTGTCTTTTAATATTCAAATTGAATATTTGTAATCATCATCTAATAGAGTAAAGATGTCCTTCATTCCAATTCAGGATATCCCAATGATAGGTCTAATATTTTCAGAGATGCTTTCTAAGTTGTGACAGTCATTCCTGCTTTCCATATCATGACCAAAATATCTGATTTATTTACTAAGGAAGGTTTCTATTGATTCTGTTGCTTCCTTCCAGTGTTGCTTTCTCCCTAAGACAGATCTCTCCCTAAGGTAGAGAGAATGCCTAACACATATGTTCCTAACACATATGTCACTACAGCTGGTCCCACTCTGGTTTCTTAGGGGTCAAGCATGGTGTAGGAACCCCTGTCCCTGTGTTAGTATCTTTTATGGACCCAGGAGACTAGGCTTCAAACCTTATGCTGATTTTGTGATAGAGGTCTTTCAAAATAAAATTAGAGAGAATTTACTCTTGGCATCCATCCGTGTAGTAGTGGATGGGTGATGGCATCAGAAAGATTTCTTCCCTCATCCACATGCTGGGCCAGAGTAAGCCCTTTCCCCTAAACTTTGTTTCCTAATCCTCAAATAAGGATGGAATTATTTTCTTCATTGTCCTGAGGCCTGCTGTAATTTCTGTCACTAGATAAATCACATTTTTGGCTAGGGAAAAATTTACAATAATGCCAAAGAATAATCATTTAAATGTGATTTATCCAGTAAAATTCTCCGTGTCTAAGGTTCCATTGTTCATTGAATACCTCAGTGTTGACATGCGGACCATTGTACTGTTAAAGAATTTCCATAGATTTGGTATACATAAGAAAGCTACTAGAAGTATGTTAGTTTCCTATTGCTATTGTAACAAATTATCATAAGCTTAGTGGCTTAAAAATCATAAATTTATTATCTTACACTTTTGGACATAAGTCCAAAATCAATCTCAGTGCATTAAAATCAAGAGTGCCACAGGTCTTCTTCCTTCTGGAGGTTTTAGGGGGAAAACCCATTTCCTTGTCTTTTCTAGTTTCTGGAGGCCACCTGCATCCATAGATTAATCCATGGAGCCCCATCCTCCATCTCCAAAGCCAGCAGCATAGCATTTTCCAATATTTCTCTATTCTAATATCTTCTTGTTTTAACTCTGACCTCTTGCCTTCCTCCTATAAAGATCCTGGTGACTGTATTGGGCTACCTGGGCAATACAGAATAATCTCCCCATCTCTGAGATTCTTGATCATATCTGGAAAGTCTCCTTTGTTATGTAACATAGTCAAAGGTTCTGAGGATTAGATTATGGACATCGCTGGGAGAGGGATAAATATTCATCCTCTCAGAGAAGCCCTCTTAACCACTATCATCTTTATTCTCTCAAAGAAAGCCCAAAGAATATAGGGCTCTTGTTTTAGAAGTGGAAACTTAATAATCTAAACATAGTGTCCTAAGTGTTAACAACAATCCTTGAGTATATCTTTTTAATGTGGCAATTCTATAACCCAAAGACTGACACACCCAATTTCTATAGCTTAAGGATTTCTAGACTATTTCCTAACATGTAGATAGATGTTAGAGTGGATGAGGTAGAGATGGAAAGTAGGATTTCTCCATTGCTAAATGTTTTCTGGAGAACAGTCCTAAAATCTGTTCTTTTAAGATCTTTCAGAATCATGCAACAGTCTAGAAATAGCTCAGTTTATCAAAGATTAACTACATCTCTCTCACACAGGACAATAGAAAATGCATTGGCATCTAATCCAGAATCACAGCCAGGAATCTAGAGTCACAAGAAAGGCGATGAATTTCACTAAGATCCTTTTTTATCCCCCTCCTCAAATTCAGTAAGTGCACTCTCTAATAGAAAGGTATTTTATTTTGCTTATTTATTTTTTTGTCTATAATTGGCATAAAGAAATACAAATACCTTTGGTGACTTGTTTTGTTTCTTGAAAACTATGACTTTATGACATAAGTCACTATCTTTGTTAACCCTACAGGAAATGGATCATGCCTCTAGGTAAAGAAATAATAAAGTCATCACCTAGTAGGGAAAAGCATAAAGGAAATTAGAGATTTTTTAAAAATTGTGCATCTCTAAACTCTTTGTTCAGAAAACTAATCTGCTCTGTATTAAATCTCCAGAGAAGATTGGTTTAAAACTTCATTTTAGTAACTCCAGTGTTTCTTTAACATCTTAGTTAGAATTTTCATGTTTCCAGGTTTATGAAATGCACCTAAATGAATGATATTCTAAATGCCAAGGACATTTTGAGTTTCAAAACAGGATGCCTTTCTGAGAATTAGGTTTAAACAGCTATCCTCATAAAAAATCTTTGGCAAGTACAGAGGCCACAGGGGGAAATGACAATAAACTTTCAAGTTTGAACACTGGATATTTGAAAATATGATGCCTATTTTCAGCTCCTTTTATAGATATACAGTAAATTTTGTTGTTCAAGAATATGCAAGTGTATTATGTTTAACTTGATTTTCTTGGCCTGTTTAGAGATCATAAACTCCCCCACAAGGTAAGAATTTTTTTTTCCTACTTTTTAAACAAGTCATCATGAAAAATGTTTTCCTTGCCTTCTAATTTTACCATTTCCTTCAACCCTTCATGGGCTATACACTTTGCAAATAATGTTCAAATTTGTGAGGCCATGAGACTGTCATTTTGAATGAAAAATATTCAATGGATCCATATCCATCCATCGTTATGGCTGTACTGATAAGCTCACTCTGGGAGGGAGAAGGCTTGTTTCAGAGCAGAAAGATTTAAAATTGTTGAAGGATTTCATTGAAAGACTGGTATTGTTGAAAGCACAAGGAACTAAAAATTTGCCATAAGTGGTTATATTCTCAGGAAACTGGGGTGATTTAGATTTGGGGGACAAGCAAATGAGTGGTTCCTTATAAATAAAAGGTCCAGGAGCATAGACTCACAACCCTTGCTAGCTCCTCTACTTCCTGTACTTCTCAGACATTTTGGTGCTTCTCATATCAGTAGTGTAAGAGAAGTAGTACATATGCCTGATGTAAATTTGAGTTTCTTTATAGAGGACCAGAGACCAAGGGAAATAAAGGAAAGGCATTTAGACCTATTTCCTGATTCTCATTGGGAACACTCTGATTTACTGTAATCTGTACACACTGGACCAGTGCTTGCATTCTTTGTATTCTGTACTTCAAATTGAGAGATGATATAACATTTGAATTTAGGAGGAATGAAAAGCGTAAATCTTGAAAATCAACATATTATTACATTGTTATTTGAATTTATATGTGATGCTTTAAATATGATTTAAATATGAAAGTGTTTTTTCTGTTTTCTCTTACGGCCAAAGTATAAACTCTAAAATACAATTATTTATGTACCACACATGTTTTTTGAGAACTTCATAATTTTGCTAAATATTGTATGCACAAATACAGATTACTTAGAGTCTCTACCCTCATGCATCACACAGTCTCCTGAAAGAAGCATGTTAATTCTATTGCAGTCTAATAAGGGCCATGGTAGAGATAATGTGTTAAACCTAACATTTATTGAATGTTTACTGGATGCTTAAGGACTAAATATACAGTTAATTTTTCCATCACTTTATGAGCTAAGTACAATTATTATCTCCATTAAAATACAGGAGGAATTGAGGCTTAGCATGTTTAAAAGCATAGTGAATTCTTGGGGAATGTCAAATAGTTTACAGGGATTGACATCTAGGTTTCTGTTGAGATATCCTTTACTGTAGGATAGAAATGATTCATGAGGGTTTTTTAAAAGTTTATTTACTTATTTTGAGAGAGAAAGAGAGACAGAGAAACAGAGAAGGAGGGAGAGAGAATCCCAAGCAGGCTCCATGCTCAGCACAGAACCTGAGTCGTGGCTCAGTCTCACAACCATGAGATCATGACCTGAGCTGAAATCAAGAGTCAGATACATAACCAACTGAGCCACCCAGGCATGTCTCATGAAATATTTTTCTGATAGGCTGGATGAAATAGAATCTAATACAGCTTCTCTCTCATCCAATCTGTATTTTAACTATTGAGTTTATGATCTTCTGGTCTGACTCCTCTGATGTTGGTTCTGTCCATTTGTGAGAGGCCAAAGGTTCTGGAAGTAGAAAACTCTTGGGAAGAAGGATCCAGAACTCCCAAGACAATGATAGATCCATGGGAGAATCCAGAATAGTATCCTTCCCCATAAAGGTAGCACCCAAAGAGGAAATTTCAAAAATAATAACTGCAGAAAGAATAAAGCCATAGCAATGTCAGACCTCTTGTTTTGTATTAGAAGGTTTATCCCTTAGCACTGGAACCCAGCAGAGCTCCTAGCCTTGAGCTATGCAGTCTTTCTTTATTTGTGGTGGTTTGGAGAGAGGGGAATCCTTGAGTCTCCTTTGGAGTCTGGAATATAAAGTAGATAATAATCATCCAATGAGAGCATATAGAATGACCCCCAATCAGTATTGACAGGGTGATGTAATTTATTTAAGTCACTTTTTAACTTTTTCTGTAATTCGTAGTCAGTTCTATCCCTTAAAGTAGCAAATTGGTAATTTTGCCTGAATAACAACTTAAATTAAGGTTATATGGTTATATTACATTCAACCTAGTTATAAAAGATCATAGTATTTGTTTTATCTCTGTGTTATTTTCAAATCCAGTTTTTATTATGGTTTTTACAATGGAATAATAATCCAGTCTTGGAACCTATAAATTGTACAAATCAGAAACACTGCTGAATTTGTCAAAAGTCCACATTTGCAAGTAGAAGAAACCCAGCTCAAATCAATTTAAATAAGAAGGGATATTATATTAATTTACGTATGAAGAAGGAACCTTAGTGCTGTTACCAGCACTTAGTCTCTCCAGCTCTCTTTCCTGACTCTTCTTTTCTTCACTTTGGCTTTATTCTTGGGTGGGCCATGGCCATGTAATGGCAGACACGGTAATGAAAACTTCAGGCACACATGATCTTAAGTACAAGCTGGTTTAAATAATAAATGTATTGGATCACATGACAGATAAAAGTCCAGATGGGGCGCCTGGGTGGCTTAGTCGGTTAAGCGTCCGACTTTCGCTCAGGTCTTGATCTCGCAGTTCGTGGGTTCGAGCCCCGCGTCGGACTCTGTGCTGACTGCCAGCTCAGAGCCTGGAGCCTGTTTCAGCCTGTGACTCCCTCTCTCTCTGACCCTCCCCTGCTCACGCTGTCTCTCTCTCTCTCTTCTAAAAATAAATAAAACATAAAAAAAAAAAGTCCAGATGTAGTGCAGTTTTGGATGGTTTCAATCAGAGTCTGGGATTTTTAGTCCTTAGCATTCTAGTCCTCACAGATTTATAGCACACCAGTGAGAATAAGAGAACAAATCTTTCCCCTCAATTATTGGATAGAAATCCTGAATTTCACTCTGAAGACTAAGCTTAGGTCATGGCCCATCCTGGAATCAATATCTAGGGCTAAAGGGATAGGAATTCTGATTATTTATACTACTCAGGACCCACCTCTGGAGTTGGGGGTGGTAACAGTCCCCCTCAAGACAAATGCCTGCTCTGTAACAGGTGACGAGATTGATACTGGAAAAGGTAATACCCACAACCACAGGACAGAATGAATAGTTCTTTATTGTTCCAGCAAAAGTTTTGAAGGAGTTTCCCATTGGAGAGTTCCATTGGTTCAGGCTCATCTAGGCCCCAATCAGCTGAAACAAGTGGGTCTTCATAGGCAGACAGGAATTTTGGGAGCAGGCCAAACAATAGCTGTATACTATACTTCCAAATCCCATCTCCAACTGCTCTATTTTAACTTCTAGATGGAAGTTGGTCTTGTCTACTGCCAAAGACACATAGACTAGAAAAGTAACATTTTAAACTCCTTGAGTACTAACAGCTGAATTTTTATTTAGAGTATGAAAAGATTAGGTAGTATTTTCCAGTGGGAGGGGGATATTGAGATTTATAGCATAGCATTTCTTACACAGAAAGAAACAATTTCTGTTTTTCTAGAAACAAAAGTTGGAAGAGAATAAATCATGTTTTAGGAGAAATTGGAGAAAAGGACAGTTTCTCCCAATCCTTTCATAAAATGCTAGAATTAGCACAGTTTTCAAAGGGCAGAAATGCAATGGTGACTGATAGAGGGACCTAATTCTAATGAAATGACACACAGAATAGTCTCTGCTTTTAAGAAGAACATTTGTGTGATTTTTTTTTATTAATTACAAAAACATAGTATAAGTAATTTGATCCTGAATATATTTAAAAAATACATGATTGCTTTTCTTGCATTTTTATTGAGTATTTTAAAAGTTAAGGCTCTAAAATTTTGTGAAAGTTTCAGATTCAAGTATAGACTTCCAGGGAAGGATCAAAGTTATGAGACATAATTTAAGAATATTGCTAAATAAAATCCTTCCAAGGTAACCTGCCTTTGATTTATCTTTTCTATTAAAGATTAATAGTTTGAAATGTCAAAACATCACAGACTTGAGGAAGACTAAAGCCTTGTAGAGTTACTCTGTAAACTTATATATAATGAGCCTCTAGTGTGCTGTCAGAATGCAGTGTGGAGATGAAGGCTGAGAGATAATACTCCACCTCCTGCTTCTATTCCCCAAGATGGGTGTGGCTAACCATGGGGAGTGCAAACAGCTGATAATATACTTACTTGGTACTTTTCTGGTTTCCCATCATTTCTCACTCTTCTTCATGGTACTTTTTTTTCACCTCCAGGTATGTTTTTTATTTATGCAAAGAACCGAGAGCTAAAAACTTTTGCCAGCAGAACATTTGGCGCAATGAATACATAGTAGTTGTTTAAGGAAGTTGCTGGCTGATTCTCTGTCTCTAGTGTAAGTAAATTAAATGCAGAAGAGAATAATAGATTTGATAAACTGTTCTTTCTGCTGTCTGGGAAGAAGTCTTGTAGGACATCCCACATATGAAAGAAAATTCAGCTGTCATGATTGAAAATAGCATATAACAGATACATTTAGAATAATTTTTAAATTGGTTTTAGAAAGAATGTTGGGATTGGATGTCACTCCAATTTAATATGTTCTTCCTCCAGGTCTCAGTGTGTCTGAAGACTGGGCTAGCCCCTTTGGGAAGATACATAATATCTCTGCCTTCAAAGAGCTGATAGTCTCAGTAAATAAAAAGGCAGGTATGCAATTTGCAACAAAAGACACAAGAGAGCAAATAATAAATGACTAGTGTTTTAGTTAGTTTCATTTCCAATCATAGGGACTCACTGGAAAGAGGGGGATCATTAGAATTCATGTAATAAGAGAGGTGGGATCTCATGGAGCTCCAGGATAAAGTTCCATGCCATGGAGTTAAAGAAAGATAAGTGCTGGAGGCTTGTCCTGGATTCAAGGCAGCTGATAGGACCACAGCACCAATGCTCTACCATTAATGAGATATGATTCCTGTCTGAGTCTTTTTTTCTCTGTCTTTCTCTCTGCCCTCCTCTCTTCTAGAGTTTGAGTTCAGATTCCTGGGAGAGGATCTCTTTGACTTAGCTAATTATTAGAAACTCACTTAGCCTGGGCTAATATTTTCCAGTGGGAAGGGGGAATCTTCTCACCCAGCCATTGGCAAAAAGAGAGCTGTTTGTTGGAGTTGAGGGGAGGAGTGATTTGTGAAGGATACAAGGGCTGCCTCTTCCACAAGGCATTGTGACTGTGTGACAGAGGGCACCATAAACAACATGGAAAACAGCATTTAAACATATTACTAATAAATTGAGTGTGAGACCAAAGAAGAAAGTACTTAAATGAAATTCTTTTTTTTTTTTAACATTTTATTTATTGAGAGACAGAGAGAGACAGAGCATAAGCATGGGAGGGACAGAGCAGAGAGAGGGGGAGACACAGAAACCTAAGCAGGCTCCAGGCTCCAAGCTCTCAGCACAGAGCCTGACACAGGGATTGAACTCACGATTATGACCTGAGCCGAAGTCAAACACTCAACTGACTAAGCCACCCAGACACCCCAGGAGTACTTAATATGGAATTCTTAGCCTAGTGAAACTTCATGGCAAATAGGGATTTGAACTGTGTCCTGAATGGTGAGCAAGAATCTAGTTTGTAAAGAGCAGGAAGGAAGGGATTCTAATATAAAAGTGTTGCACTGCCTGAATAATAGCTACAAAACAGCCTTTATCTTTACCCATAGTAACTGGGACACATTTTTAATATAACTTTAAAAATTTTGACTGTGAGCCCAAAAACACTTAGAGGTTTTAATTAGTCTGATTAAAGACTAATTTTCTAGTTGTTGAGGTGAAGCCAGGAGTAGTTTCACCCCCCTATTAATTGAGTGGGTCTTTAAGCAGAGATGTGATCTCCAAGTGGAGATAAGCATACACTGGCTATATTGCCATCCTCACATGAACTAGAAGGGAGGAAATGGGAGAATCCCCAACAAAAAGAAAGAATTAGGAAGTACAGTTTTTTTCCCACTCCAGGAGAAGTACAGAGAAATTCCCTTTGCTTCCCCATCCACTGGCAGAAACTATGTTTGCCAAGAGATTTGTACTTGCCTACTGTGGTTGGTCCAAGCACCTGGATGGGAAATATTCTGTTTATATCCCTGATGCAAAATTTTCAGGACAAGATCCCATTTGCCCAACTAGGACCAAATATCCCCCCCAGAACAAATCAACTGTACCCAGGAGATGGATCTCATTTTAGAAATGAAGCATCTCTTTCTTTGCAAATTTACAGTCACAGGGTTTGATGGAGGCAATACTTGGAAACAGAGTGCTGTGTAGACACCACAAAAATCATTCATTTTAGTGTCCCTTTCACACTAAGGAAAGTATCAAGCCTCTTCTCATATGGGGCTTTGTTTTGACTTTCCTCCTTCAAAGCCCAAACTGCTGATATCCTTAACTAAAATTCTCTAGGATTTACTACTGAAGAAAGTTTGTGAGAGAGCCTAGACTGTTATTTTGGTTGCTCCTCCACATTGGTCACAATTGTAGGATCCCCCAGGCACCATAAAGAATACTGTATACTTGTCCTTTCAAGAGATCTTTCAGGAGACTGGTATATATTGGAAACTGGGCAAGATTCCATACTATTCCTGGGCATTCCTTCAACAGAGCCATGAGTTCTTGTAAGAGGGAAAGGACTTGTTATCTGTATAGATTTCCATTTTTTTGTTGATCCTTGCAAGTTGCTAGAGAGAACCATCATCTTCCTTTATGGAGGAAAGCAACCAAAACCAAATAGTAAAGTCCTCTGGGAATCTTCTGTTCATCAGTTTGGGGTCTACTTCCTCATACCTGCTGTGACATAAGAGTAATTATGAAAATTGCCAAAACTTATTTAGTACTTATTATGTGCCATGCACCTTCTAAGTCACTACTCAACCAACTATTATAGATTGGCCCAGTTCAAATCTAGCCTGCTATCTGTTTTTGTAAATACGGTTTTATTGGAACACAGCCACTCCCATTTGCTTACATATTGCCTATGGCTGCTTTTGCCCTCCAACAACCAAGCTGATAAGTTGCAACAGAGATCCTATAGGTCCACAAAGCCTCAATTATTTACCATCTGACCCTTTTCAGAAAAAGTGGCTGACCTCTGATTTAAGCACATAATGTTTATCTCTTTGAATCCTCACAACAATCCCATAAAGTAGATACTATTATTTTTTCACTGCTATTTCGCAGATAGCAAAAATGAGACATAGAAAGTTTTAAAAGCTTCCTCAAGGTCATGCAACTAGTGACTGTTAGAGAACTAGACTTATTCCTCTCAGAATTTTGAAACATTGGTCAGATCTGATGTGCATTAAGATCCCAATGGTAATAGTTACCATTAATAAAGAACATATATGAGAGCTTTATAGCTGCTATCGAATCAGATGCTAATTCGTAACTCGATGGTGCAGTAATATAATCCTGGGGCTCATAGCAAGGTAATTTGTGGATAAGGAAATGCTTGTGGCAATGTGATAAATTGCATTAGTGGCTCTAGTTCTTTACCCTTCCCTGTATCTGTGCTGTTTGCCAAAAGACCCTACATTTTTCCTGCTAAAGAGGTACAATGTATTTTCTCATTCTTTGATTTTGGGTGTGGCCACATGGTTTATTTTGGCCAATGGGATGAGGCAGAAATGTTAGTATGCCAGTGCTAAACCTAGGTGAAGAGGACCTGCATTTTTCTTATCTTATCACAGAAAGAGCAGACCTGGGCCAGCCTGCTAGACCCAGGAAAAGAATGAGAGGCATGCAGAGCATAAGTGGCCTAACTGCCTCACTTTCCTTGGTCCATTCCAGATCAACAAACTTTTAGTCAGCGCCCCCCAACCCTGCCACTGATACATGAGCTAAAGAAATGTTGCTGAGATTTAGAGGCTCTTTGTCACACAAGAGCTAACTGACACAGACAGCTTTCTTCAACATAAGTCTGTGGTTGTGGTAGCTTTAACCAGATTGGTTATGGGACTGGCAGGCACTCAAATTGCCACAGACTTCCCTTATTTCTTCAAAATAAGTCTGATAACGTGGAAGCTTTAACCAGAATATGGTTGTGGGAATGGCTCCAAGTGCCCCAGGTTTCCCTCCAGAGGTGGTTCCCATAAAGCCCAAGACAAAGAGATTGCAAACAGCTCAAAAGACTTATTAAACAACAACAACAACAACAACAACAACCTCCCCACAACCAACAACAACAATAACCCTTCCAATAAGGAAAAATGTGTCCTCTTATGTGAGTACATACAATATACAGGAACCTCAACCTTGGTACTCTAGGCTTTAATTATGGCTAATAAATCTAATGTAGTGGTTTTAAAACCAGGCAGTATAACCACAAGAGAAAGAGTGCCAGGCATCTGTTGGAATGGCAAATATATTGGTAGCCAAAACTTTCTCATACCTTTCCATAATGTTAAACAATACTCATGGAGAGCTGTGGAAAATGCAGGACAACATAGATATTTGATGGGATCAGGAAGTGCATGTGGAGTTTTAGGTGTGACTTGGGCCAAAGTCCAGGACCCAAGAACAGGACTTCCTCTGGTGAAAGACCTTGGTTTTCTGAGGCTGGCCAGGAATGTCAGTGTAACTGTTAACAGTATTCTGGAGAAGGTAGAGACTACACGGAGACTTTTCCTATCTACCACTTTCTATGGCACAGGGCAAGAATGACCCCAGTTAGTACATTTGTATGCATGATAGCCACTACTACAACTTTCCTCTCACACACTATTTAATATTTCTAATTGCTTTTATTTAAATAACACTTTATTTAATAACACATTTTGGTACTCAGTGGTTGATGTGCCTTCAAGAAAAAAAGAAGAAGAGTACATGTAAAGCTTCCTGACATGTAGAATGAGATTTTTTTCAGTCACAAAGTATGGCTGGACCCTACAGAAGTATGTGATGCTTAGAGCTATAAAGAACAATGTACAAAATTTTCTCTATCTTCTATGTATTTACCCTGTTGTTGAAGAGACAAAATTATTATATAAAAACAATTATTAACTATGGTAAAAGGCTAACTAGCTGAGGAAATCCCTAGCAAAGTCTTATTCTATAAAATCTTTTTGGATAATATTTGGCATAATAGAAGTAAGGTTGTTACAACAGAACTTTTTTCTTTAAACTGGTAAATATGTTAGAAACTGTAAACTATGTTATAGTCTAGGACAAACTGTACTATTAATTCCTTAAAAGCTTTCTAATTTATGAGTAGGCTATGGCAGTCTGGCCAAATAAATGACGACTCATGTAGACATGAGTCAGACAATCAAACATTATTATTCTTAATCTGTTATGCTTTTATGACCATACACATAATTTTATTTGAAAATGTTAAGCTTACAGTGGTGGAGAAAGGATTTCGTCTTTAAGATGTTGATTCTGAAAAGCTTAGACTTTAAGAAACAATTCTGGCATTTATGAAATGGATATGTTTTCTTGGTTTTCTTTCTATTGTTAATATATGTAGTATAGTATACCACCACAGAAGTGTCTCTTCTTCAGACATATAAATAACAACAAATACTACTATAATAACCACCTTGAAGTGAATTTTTAATTGGTTTGATGATGATAGTAGCGATTCCCAAAATATGCTAGCTCTGTTTACTCTCAATTTTATTCAGCATATGGACATAGGAAAGCATTAGCATTTTCCAATTCCAAGGATGAATGTGTTTAATGTTAAAATAACTCAGAATAGTTCTATGTTTTTCATCATAAAGTTCAAGCAAAAAATATAAATAAAGAAAGTTGGTTCTGCTGCTGTTATTCTCCATAAATTTGGTCAGACTGTCAGGGATATGACCTTGTGGATCAATGATCTGGGCTTCCTTTAATCATCACCTCTGTTGAACACCATATTGTTTCCACCAGTAAGCCAGTTATGTGAACACATTCATACTGTGTAGACATGTTTTTACCTCGGTTATATCCATCGTCAGTTCTGAATATCCTTTTCATGGAGGCTAGAGCCACAGTGATTGATGCAATACCTCGTAGTAAAGTATCAGAAAAAAATAAGAATTTGGGTTTGATTCTCGGTCGACACAACTAGTTTGCAAGAAATGAAACTTCATCTCTTTTTTTCTCACCTGAACTTAATTTCAACTTTTAGACTGCATTCTGCGGATAGGCGGAAACTTAATCACTTTGGGATTACATCCCTGTTTTCCTAGTATTTAGTCCAAAGTCCATGGGATAGGAGTAGAGGAAGAATCAGACATAGTCTGTCATCTATCAGTCCTGGAATCTTCAGGGACAGCTTCTTTCTCATCTGACCTTCAATTGTCTATCGGCACAGACACTTTAGAGTCTTCTTTTCTTCCTGACAACAAGATTCTTTCAAGGTTTCTTTGTAAGCTTGTTGAAAACAAATTTCAAAGCTGAGCCAAGAAGTTTATAAAGTTTGCCTATTCTCTGTTCAGCTTTCAGGGAGAAATTTTCTTGGGCGAGGGCTGCTATAGCCATGGAAGTACATTTGCAGCTTATGGTGGAAGCAAAATCAGCCTTTCCCTCTGCTGATTTGCTTCAACTCAACAACCATGGCTTGACTTAACCTGTGCTGTGCACTGGGGGAAGAGGATGCCATGACACTGGAGAGCTCTGTCCATAGACCATTTTTTGGAGTACCACACTCTGATGTGGCTTTGCCTGTGAGTGGGGCTTTTGCCCTGCACATTTGCAGAGATGCATACCTTTCTGCCAGGTAAGGCAACACCTTAGAGAATGCAGACTTAGGCATTGTTTGGATGTGAAGCCAGGTATCTTGGAATTGTATTTGTGTATATGTGATGCTATTCGGGGTGGAGGGAATGAGATAGTGTGAAAGAACTATGAGATATGGTTGGTGGCAGAGACAGAAAGGATAAGCAGACACTTTTATAATAAATAGGGAAAATTGAGCCCATTACAGTTGCTTTCTGTTTTATATATAAGAAAACTACATGGAATGCCCAATGCTGGATAGGGTACAGCTCTATGAAAATGGCTCTCATATAATAAATGTGAAGTTATAACCAAAATAACTCTAATATCCATCAAGAGCCTTAAAGAAATCCAGAAATTATATCCAGGGGCACCTGGGTAGCTCAGTCAGTTAAATGTCTGACTTCAGCTCAGGTCACGATCTCATAATTCGTGGGTTCAAGCCCCACCTCAGGCTCTGTACTGACAGCTCAGAGCTTGGAGCCTCCTTCGGATTCTGTGTTTCCCTGTCTTTCTGCTCCTCCCCCACTCTGTCTCTATCTCTCAAAAAATAAATATATGTTAAATTTTTTAAATAAAAAATACATATCCAGAAATTCTACTTCTATTAGTTGTTTTTAAAAGAAATCTAAAACGGTAATCATTTATGCACAAAGAAATTTATTGCAGGATTATTTCTAGAGAGAAAGACTGAGAGGAACACAAGAATTATGGAGGTGGTGGGACTGGTTCTAATATATGTTTATATTCATATATAAGGAGATATTACACATCAATTAAAGATGCTTGCAAATAGTCTTTAATAGCAGGGGAAACGATTCTGATCACTGAGCTTAAAAAGCATACTACAAAATTCATATATTTTATAATATATTTTTACACAGTTAAGGTGATATTATAATATATAGCATATATAACAGAGATATATGTTAATTATATAACATGTTAACATATTAATATATTATATTAATGTGTTATATATAAATACAATATTTTATCATTATAATCTAAATAGAAATTCTATTTAAACACAATTTATATCATATTTATCTTATAAATATTACATATTTATATATTATACATATATAATTATATATTTTAAATACATTCATAGTTTTAATACAAAGTATAGTCTGTTTTATATATATATAGGTATTTATGTATAATTTTATATATACTATATATGTACTACATATACTATAATATGGCCTTAATTGTGTAAATATATTCATCAAAAATACAGAAATTATATCAAGATAAAAGTAGTATTTGCCTCTCAGTAGTGGGTGCTTCTTTTCCCACCTTCTTACACTAATTTCAGCACATTTGCAGCTTGTGACCAGCAAGATGTATTTTCTTTTTTTTTTTTTAAGTTTATTTATTTTTATTTTGAGAGAGAGAGAGAGACAGTACAAGCAGGGGAGGGGTAGAGAGGAGGAGAGACAGTCTCAAGCAGGCTCCTCACTGTCAACGAAGATCCTGCTGTGGGACTCAAAGTCACCAACCATGAGATCATGACCTGAGCCAAGATCAGGTAACAGATGCTTAACTGACTGAGCCACCCAGGCGCCCCAGGGTGTATTTTGTATAGCATCATTCTCAACTACAAAATACCTCAGCACTATAATTGATGGTGAGGACTAAACCAAAAGTCACAATATAGTCTTACTTCCTACCCACGCAACCTTTTTTTCCCTAACAAATTATGTCTTTAGGAAATCTTTAGTGTTCATGTTAAGAAAAACTCTATTTTTGAAATGTTACAAAAACAAGGCAGCAGAAATTATAAAATATTTCCCAGAGTAGGGGTTCCTGAGTAAAGCGTATTTCTGAGACCAGCAGCATCAGCATCACTGGAAAATTTACTAGAATAACAGTTCCTTGAGCCCCTCCAGAGACCTGCCTCATGAGAAACTCTGCAGATCTGTGCTTTAATGAGCCCCTTAGGTGATTCTGATGCATGCTCAAGTGTGAGAGCCACTGGCCTGAAGGGTGGGCAAACTATAGCCCAAAGACTAAATCTGCCCCCCTATTATATAAGAATGTTATTGGAACACAGCTTTGCTCATGGTTTATGACTGCCTGTGCTGAGCCACAACAGCTGATGGAGTAGTTTTGATACCTTAAGCCTCACAATGACTAAGATATTTACTTTCTTATCCTTTACGAAAAGTTTGACAAACCCTGGTCTAGAAAAAAGAAATCTCTTCAATTTTAGCTCATATGTATTTTTCTCCATTAGAAGAACAGATCTTAAGCATATTTACCCCCAAGTGTTCTATGACAAAGTGTCCGTGAACTTAAAACTTTAAGTGAATATTCTGATGTGGATTCTATTCATGTAGAGACTGTTTTTGGAATGTGGAATGACCATTCTTGCCTCCTATCATTTACGTCTCTTTTAGAAGTAAATATTAAGTGAAAGAAAACAATAATTGTTAAAAAAAGAAAGCCCAAATACAAATATTGCTTTTTAAGAGATAAAATAAATCTAAAGGGTTCCACCTGCTGGTGGAAATAAAAAATGACTAGAAATTAAAGTAAAAATTACCTGGTCAGTCAAAAATGAGTCACAGAAGTTTAGATTGAAAGGACAATCACCTAGTTTCTTTATTTTAAGAAAGGAATCAATATCAATATGAAAATAGAATTAGAATCCATTTTATACAAAGCATACAGACAACACAATTTTTTAGACTCTAAGCTTTGTGAAGGTAAGGGCCGGGTCAATTTTGTTCATTAAGATATTCCCATCCCTAAGTAAGGTCCTTTGCAAATATGTATAAATAATTTTGTCCTATGATTTAGAGTTGCATGAAATACTAACCTGTTGCAGAAAACCTTGTATTTTTAACTTAAAGAACCATAAAGTTACATTATGAAACTACAAAAAAAACACATTTTGTAACCATTTTACTCCTTAAATGAAATTTTTCATGGAAAAATTTGACATAATACGTTTTATTTCTTAGAAAATTAAGTGTGCCAGTCGCAATAGGCTCTGTTATGCCTAAATCTTTGTGGCTTACAATGACAGAAGTTGTTTTCTGAATGTTCACAACCATCATGGTTTGCCTATAGCTCTGCACCATATATGTCTTCATTTTGCAACTAAGGCTATTGAAATAACATTTATCTGGAACATAAATGGTCATCTTGATGCAGAGAAGAGAGACTTAAATCACACAGACTTTTTTTACTTTTAAAAAGAGCTTTGTTGAGGTTCAATTTCCATTCCAATTCTAAGTATACAAATTAATGATTTTTAATAAATTCACAGGCACGCAACTGATGACTGCAATCCAGTTTTAAAACATTTCATTTTTAGTACTCCCAAAGATATCTCCTGTCCCCATTTTCAGTGAACCCACATTTTTACCCCCAGCTGTAGGCAACAATTAATCTGCTTTCTGTCTGAAAATTTGCCTTTTAGGGACATTCTTTATTAATGGGGTAATACAATATGTATTTTCCATGTCTGACTTCTTTCACTTACCGTGTTTTTAAGGTTCACCTGTGCTGTAATGTGTATTGGTAGTTCATCTCCTTTTTTATAAAGGAATAATTTTCTGTTATATGGATGTATCACATTTTTATCTATTCACCAATTGATGGATATTTGTGTTGTTTCAGGGTTTTGGTTATTGCACATAAAGCTGCTGTGTACATCCATACCCAAGATTTGTGTGGACATATGTTTTTATTTGTCTCGGGTAGATACCTAGAAGTAGATTTGCTGGGTTGTAAGAAAAATTCACATGTAACATTTCAGGAAACCACCCAACGTTTAGAAAGTGACTAGCCATTATACATTCCAACAAGCAACACATGAGGGTTCAACTTTATCTATCTCTTCACCAACAGTTGTTATTTTTGTCCTTTTTCTTACAGCCATTCCAATGGATATGGAATGGTATTTAACTGCAGTTTTAATTTACATTTTCTAGTTCAAATGACTAATGTGAGTAAGCATCTTTTTATGTGTGTATCAACCATATATTTGGTGAAATATTCAAATCTTTCACCAGTTTTTTTTCCAGTTATCTTCTTATTATTGAATTTGAAGAGTTATAATATATTCTGGATAAAATCTTTGTCAAATATATGATGGGCAGATTTTCTACTCTGTAGCTTGTTTTTTCATTGTCTTAGTG
Organism: Proteles cristata cristata; assembly: GCA_017311185.1. Classification (NCBI taxonomy): domain Eukaryota; kingdom Metazoa; phylum Chordata; class Mammalia; order Carnivora; family Hyaenidae; genus Proteles; species Proteles cristata. Next base: position 92,028 of record JAESUZ010003619.1, on the reverse strand, counting down.
TCTTTTGAAGCACAAAAAAAAAGGTTAAGGTTTACAAAAACCAATTTATGAAATTTTTTTCTTCTATAAAGTATACCTTTGGTGTCACATCTAAGAACTCTGTGCCTAACCTAAGGTCATGAAGATGTTCTATTATATTTTTCTCTAGAAGTTTTATAGATTTAGTTCTTATATTTAGGTCTATGATCCATTTTGAGTTAATCCATATGTGCAGTATGAAGAAAGTTGTATACTTCTTAAATCTCCCCATTAGATTTCTGACAAGTCTGGCAATCTATTGCTTTCCCCTAATCTTAATCACAACTTAAGGCTACCTGAGATTGTCCCTCCCTATTGTCATGAAGATCACTATTATTTTTGACAGTGCCCTGGACATGGAGATTTTCTGCTCTGTTCCAAATTAAGTCAGTCCACTTTGGCAGTGAAGATGATAGTGCTCATGGCCGGCTTACCCAGAGGGTGGTGTTGGAGCATCCCTTGGCTAAAAAGTCATAAATTCCACTGTTCTTACCCAAAGTTTGGTAGTTTTGCTTGAATAGATGTTTCTTAGTTGATTATATGCCTTTGGTTAATTTTCATAGTTGGGAATATATATATTTTAGTGTCCAGATTTTTTGTTGCTTTTGAGGAAGAGGATTTGCCAAGCTACTCACTCTACCATTTAGAAGTGCCATCCTCTCTGAGGTGGTTTTCGTAACACAAGGTTTTAAATGTTTGAAACATTATAAAGTGTGTTATTTCTGCCTAGATTACGTGAGCCAAAGCAAGTCACATTGTTCAACAAGGTAGGTCTGTATAATCCTCCTGTAGCAGAACATCACAGAGATGATACAGCAGGCAACTTCTGAAATGGCTCCTAATGATCTTGCTTTCGGGTACTCACACCCTGTGTCATCCCTTCCCCTGGAGTGTGGCCTGGACTTGATGACTGGTTTCTAATAAATGGAATTCAGCAGAAGTTTTGGGATATGATTTCCATAATCAAGCTATACAAGACTGTTACTTCTGTCTTGCTAGTACTCTCTTTCTTGCTGACACTTTCTCATTCTTTCTCTTACCTTATTGTGTTGTTCACATTGACAAAGCAAGACGCTATGTTGGAGAAGCCCATGTGACTAGGAACTATGAGTGACGTCTGGCCAACAGCCAGCACAGAACTGAGAGCCTCTTACTAAGTCCAATAGCCAGGAAGGAACTAGATCCTGCCAACAATCACTGATGAGCTTGGAAGCAGATTCATCTTCAGTTGAATCTTTTTTTTTTTTTTTTTTTTTTGTAATTTTTCTAGGAGAGAGAGAGACAGCGTGAGCAGGGGAGGGTCAGAGAGAGAGGGAGTCACAGACTGAAACAGGCTCCAGGCTCTGAGCTGGCAGTCAGCACAGAGCCCGACGCGGGGCTCGAACCCACGAACCGCGAGATCATGACCTAAGCGAAAGTCGGACGCTTAACCGACTAAGCCACCCAGGCGCCCCCATCTTCAGTTGAATCTTGATATGACTTCAGCTCTAGCTGATAACTTGATTGCAGCCCAGTGCGAGACCCTGAAAAAGAAGATCCAGTTAAGCCATCACATTTCTGATCCACAGAAACTGAAACATTAAATGCTTGTTGTTTTAAGCCACTAAGTTGTTGGGGCAATTGCGTATGTGGCAATAGTTAACTAATACAGAGGGGAACTGAAATATTTGGTGAAGAGTCATATAATCTACCATAATAAGCAAATTAAGGCATGGAGCTGGATAGGTTGCTTTTTGTCATATACAGGTTTAGTGATTCTAAATGAATCAAATTTTATTCAAAATGGCTTTCCATGGGACTTATAACCTGGAATTTGCCATGAATTTTGATTCTTATTTTATAGAATCATAAAATATTAGAATCACAATTTCAGTATTTCCAGAAATTATAAAAATACTGCTTACCACAGCAAAATAAGTATGGTTTTGTAAACTAAGATTTAAAAATTATATTTTCTTGGGCATTCTCATTGATATTTTAAAATTGGTAAATGTTTTGATAACTGTTTAATCTTTATAATGTATTTTCAAATAGTCTTTAAGGGGTGCCTGGGTGGCTCAGTCGGTTAAGCATCCAACTTCAGCTTAGGTCATGATCTCATGGTTCGTGGGTTTGAGCCCCACGTCGGGCTCTGTGCTGAAAGCTAGCTCAAAGCCTCGAGACTGTTTCAGATTCTGTATCTCCCTCTCTCTCTGACCCTCTCCTGTTCATGCTGTCTCTCTCTCTCAGAAATAAATAAAAAACATTAAAAAATGTTTTTAAAGTCTTTAAATGCTAAAATCAATAATCTTCAATTATATAAAAATATTCAGTTAAAAATAAAAAGGGAGATTCTTCCAAAGAGTAGATTGTGGAGAAGGAGACCAAAAAATGTAACTTGACAGCAGAAGAAACTGACTAACATGACCTCAAGCTCGGTGACTAAGGTTAACATCAATAGTGATAAATCGTATCGGCAGTATGCGCCCTTGATATGACATGACAAGAATGCCACTTTAGTCCTGTGGATTCCTTCCCCAAAACACATTACCCTAATCTGATCATGAGAAAAACATCAGATAAATACCAACTGACGGACATTCTACAAAATACCTGACCAGTATCCTCAAAACTATCAAGGTCATCAAACCCAAGGAAAGTTTGAGAAACCATCACAATCAAGAAGAGCTGAAGGAGACATTGCTGATGACAATGAGGTATCCTGGAACAGAAAAAAGACATTAGGTAAAAGCAAAGGAAACCTGAATAAAACATGGGCTTTAATTAATGATAACATGCTAGTATCAATTCATTAATTGTGACGAAGGTACCATACTAATGTAAGATGTTCATAGCAGAGGAAACTGGGTGTGGGGTGAAGAAGAACTCTATTACTTTCACAGTAAATTATTTAAATGTAAAACTTCACTCAAATAAAATTGTTTATTATAGTACCAGAGAGATATCATTCTTAATAACAACAAACCCATAAATATCTCAAAATTAAAAATAAAATTCAGGATCTATATGAACAATTTTTCTAAATAAACAAGGAGATAAAACAAGATTTGAATAAGATTTGATTAAGTATGTTGTGCTCCTGGACCAGAGGGCCAAATGTCAAGTTTTTTCTGCCCACATGTATTGTTTCAAAGTCATTTTAAATATACTAATAATATTTCTTCTTGAACTGGGCAAAATGTCTTATCTGTTAAAATAAATGGACATGGGGCGCCTGGGTGGCTTAGTTACAACAGTTAGAACACAATTACACAGAGTTATTGGAAGAAATGGCATTTCAGTGAAGACCTCAAGGATTTTAGTTAGTTAGGTATAGGAGTGAAGAGAGTTAAAAAGACCATAGTGGACAGAGTAAACAGTCCATGTGAATGAAGGAAATATTTTAAGCCAGCTAGAGACAGAAACCAATGGGAGAATGTGAGATAGGCAATTATAGTTAGGCAAGTACCGTAGTGCATATGGTCTTGTGAAGGGTTTTGGTTTTCACCCTGAGAACAATGGGAGGTCACTGGGGATTTTTAAACTGGGGAAAGACTCAGTCAGATTAACGTCCATAAAAAGATTGCTATGATTTCCCTGAGAAAAATAAATTGGAATGGAGCTAGAAAAGTATGCTGGGAGATAGGAAACTATTGTAATCAGTGAGATTATAAAGATTTAAATATTAAGACAAGAATAGAAAGATGATGGAGATTTGAGTGTGGTTAAAGAGAAATGGACAAATAAGAATGTTATTTAGGAAAATTTAGACTGCGTTGTAGGAGAAAAAAACTTTCAAAAAATAAAAGCAACTAAAAAAAATCAAATAATTTTCCTACATTAACATTTATTTTTATTTTGTATATAAAAAATTTTCAGGGATGCCTGGGTAGCTCAGTCAGTTAAGTGTCCAACTTAGACTCAGGTCATGATCTCATGGTTTGTGGGTTCAAGCCCTATGTCGGGCTATGTACTGATGGCTAGCTCAGAGCCTGGAGCCTGCTTCAGATTCTGTATCTCCCTCTCTCTCTGACCCTCTCCTGCTCATGCTGTTTCTCTCTCTCTCTCAGAAATAAATAAAACATTTAAAAAATTTAAAAAAAAAATTTCAGTCATATGATGATACACAGTTTAGAGAAAGAAAGTAATATTTGTAATAAAATCAGGACAAGATAAATATGCTCATGAAAAATGGACAAAGAACATTAACAGGCATTTTGTAAAACAAGATCTACAAATAGTTGAGAAATATTTAAAAATATTAAAACTCAGCAATGATAATTGCTATCGTAATCAATAACCAAAGAAATGCAAATTTTAAAATAATATGGTCCTAATTTTAATTTCTGGAATAGGCAAATTAAAACTAGTGATAATTTCCAGTGTTGGCAAGGATGTGGAGAAAACAGTCACTTCACAAATGAAATGTGAGTTCTGATGAAAAGTTTGAATCAGAACTCTTTATACAGAAAACATTTCATCATCTACATGTATAAAGAGATTTTATAAACATTCATACCTTTTAACTCAAAATAATTCTAGGAATTTAACCTATGGAATTAATCTGTGATGTGAAGAAGTATTTATATAATAAAATATTTTCACTACAATATTACTTATAGTAAGTAGCAAAGCCAGTTTTAACAATATAATGCTGAACAACAGGTAAATGTTTAATGGCAAGTGAGAAATTACTTATGTCATTGAAAATGGCATATTTGAAAAGCTTTAATAACATGGGGTAATATTTATGACCTAATTTTAAAAGAATAAAGAAAGTTATTATACAGTGTTTTGCAATAATACCCCAAATAGACTAGTTTATATCATAAAAAATGCAAGAAGTTGGACAAGTGGAGATGAGAGTTTTAAACACTCTGGTATTCAAGTGAAGACCTTGAGCACAAACACAGAAGTTGAAAAGTAGAGAATGCACTTTGAGAGCAGTTCAGTTTGCTGTAGTATGAAGATGACTAATTGAAAAGATTGTAAAATGATAGATTAGCCTTTACATTAGTGAGGACCACCCTATGAGAACATACCTCTGGCTGGATTGCAAAATCCATCTTTGGAGGAATAAAAGGAAACATGGTAAGTCCTAGAAGCTGAGTTCTAACTTCTTTTCCCAGTTACCAAAAACCTGAAGGAATATAGGTCCAAAGGGCTTCAGTTTACTACAGAAATGTGTAGCCTTGCTTAGGAGGATTAATCTTATAGCAGCAAGCAAAATGAGAGATGAAAAACAGAAGAGGAAGTAATACTGGTAGGGAAGCCAATATTCAGTTGATGATTGGTGATTGAACTGGGATAATGATGGTGAGAATAAAGAGGAAATATTGTGTGTTACAGATATTGAGGAAGTAAAATCAATGGGATTTAGCAATTGGATCTATAGACACTAGGAGCTAGAGGGGTTTCTAAAAGAGGGGTTTAGAAAATATATTTGAGCTGCTATAACAAAATACATAGACTGGGTACTACTAAACAACAGAAATTTATTTCTCATGGTTCTGTAGGCTGGAAGCCTACTACTGAGGTGTTAGCGGATTTGATGTCTGGTGAGAGCCCTCTTCCTGGTTCATACACTGCTGTCTTCTCACTGTGTCTTCACATAGGAAGGAAGCAAGGGAGCTCTCTGGGGTCTCTATTGTAAGGGCACTCATCCCTTTCTTGAGGGCTTAGCCCTCCTGACCCTAATCATGTCTGAAAGTCCCTACCTCCAAATAGCATCATATGGGATATCAGGTTTCAATATGGATTTGGGGAAGATACAAACATTCAGGTTATAGTTTATTGTATCGCCATCCATGGAAATGGAGGAGATTCAGCTTATTGTGGGGGATGCTGATTAATACTTTTAAAAAAATTTTAACATTTTGAGTTAGATCTACTAATGGAGAACACCAAGTGGAGATCTCCATCATGCAGCTGGAAATGTAGGGTTTGGTCTGTGAGACAAATGGGGCCAGAAATAAACTCTTTCTCTGCCCCCAACCCACCATGAAGACCAGAAGGGGTTGGATTTAGCAAAGGAGTCAACATGGTAGAAAAAAAGTAATACCAGAACCTATGAAATTGACTACATTTAAGGAGAGGGGAAAAAAGAGAAGCAGAAAGGAGATCATAAAACTGAGGCAAAGTGAAGTGCGAGAAAGCTATCTGAATGTGAACCTCTGTATACAACATTTGGAATTTGGGCCTGGTTAGATCAAGGAATTGAGGGAGAAAAATGGAAAAATGAATACGATTTTATGTATTTTAAGACTTAATATGGGGGCGCCTGGGTGGCTCAGTTGGTTAAGCTTCCGACTTTCGCTCAGGTCATGATCTCACAGTTCGTGGGTTTGAGCCCCACATCAGGTTCTGCGCTGCCAGCTCAGAGCCTGGAGCCTGCTTCAGATTCTGTGTCTTCCTCTCTCTCTGCCCCTTCCCCACTCACAATCTGTCTGTCTGTCTCTCTCTCTCAAAAAATAAACATTAAAAAACATTTTTAAATAAAAAAATAAATATAAAAATAAAGACTTGGTATGATGGTGACTATGACATAGGATTAAAACAGAGTGGACAGCAGTCATTCTAAAAATTGCTATAAAGAAATGCACCAATAAGTAAGCTTTTATATTTTCCTACAATTCCTAGTTTCTCTCCTTTATCATATAGGTTATTTTCTCAAGAACTATTAGTGAATAGTTTATAGTATAAATCTTTTTTTGGGAGGCAAATATGGTATAAGGGATAAAGAACAGCCCTATGAAGCCAATATAATTCATCTGTAAAAAGGGGATAATAATACTTGTCATCAGCTGATCTGAGAGAACTGTTATGTAAGCTAATTGAAAAGAACTATGCAGCATTGCCCGGATGTAAAAGCTACAGTAATGTACCACAGAATTAATATTTAGGGATTTTTTGTGCTTCTGATTTTATGCTGGTAAAATTGTCATTACTTTAAATAAGCCATAATATCTATTTTTTGCTCTATGTTCAGTAAACAAATGTTCTCATATTTCTTACACTTATAAATTTACTGTGATTTTGCCTTCTGTGAGATGTTTGCATTTATCATATTTTTGCCCGCTTCTGCTCTGGCAAATACGTGCCAAATAAAATGTTAGTATCAGCAAACAAACATTTTTGTTGGGTGTGTCCTCACTGTCCAAATGTTTGTTTTTAGCCAGAGCTATTTGTTTCTGAGGCTTTCATGAAACATGCATTTGTTTTTGAACCCTCCCAACAGCTCGGATATTCCTGACTACACTTCCTTAGGTCACCTTCTACTCAGCACTTCTTTCTTATGAATTCTCCTGTTGGCTAGAATTTTTTCTGAGGCTTCAGTAGTTGCCTAGTAGGAATGCTTGTAAAAACATTTGTGGATAGCCCAAACATTTTCAATAACATTTGCTTGGAAAAATTTTACTGGCAGTCAGGACACATTATTTAAACATATTTCAAAATATTTATGAGTCCCTGCAATACTTTGGCGGTGTCTGTATAGCAAGGCTGAATTGATGGTTTTCTAGTTAAGTCTTTTTGTTTGTTTGTTTTTGGTCATTCATAACAGTTGATTGATGAGTGTTTGATAGAATTTCCACGCAGTTGATTTGATTAACTCGATAGTAGGGTAGCTATAATAACCAGTGGTGTTTGAACTTTCTTCCTTCTCAGAGAAGGGAGCTTCATAAACAAATTAGATTAACCTTACTGTAATCTCTTCAGATGCTTGATTCTTACTTGTTATTTTAGCTTTTTCTCTTCATCTCCTTTCCAGCAGTAATTCAGAAAATGGTAGATTTGTTAGGATCATTTTGGCATTAGAATTTTGGCATTAAGAAGCAGCTTTCCTGAGACCCGTGTTTCTCTATAGGATTTGCATCATTTTAAATCACTTTTTATGTTTCATGACTATGTCTAAATGAAGAAAGAAAATGAATAAATTATTTCTATATTTAGGTGGAACAGCTAAAATAAGAGTTTGTGTTATTTTGCATGTGTGTTATTGGTAGAATACTTCTTTATGTTTTTTTTTTTTTTTCAAAATAAAGATGGAAATCTAAGTCTGTGATTATATCCAGTCCTTTATTTTAGATATTCTGACCTGCAGGAGAAAAAGCAGGACCTATTAACTTTAGCTACCAGGGATGATAAGGCCACATAAATTTAATTTTTTAAAAAATGTTTTTTTATTTATTTTTAGGAGACAGAGAGAGAGACAGCGTGAGCAAGGGAGGGTCTGAGAGAGAGGGAGTCACAGACTGAAACAGGCTCCAGGCTCTGAGCTGGCAGTCAGCACAGAGCCCGACGCGGGGCTCGAACCCACGAACCGTGAGATCATGACCTAAGCGAAAGTCGGACGCTTAACCGACTAAGCCACCCAGGCGCCCCTAAATTTAAAAGGCTTACATAAAATTAGTAAGTGTATCTTTAAAAACCATATTAGAGGGTTTTAACTCATGAAAGCCTCCTCTCTGCTTTGCCTATCCCCATGTTGCTAAGTCTACTTTCTGTATATCTTTTCTTGCATCATTCTGTTCTGTACGTTTGTGTGTAGATTTTTTTCCACATGTGTTTGTATTATATTTTTTATGTGATTTCTTTTTATATACCGCTGTGTATATACATCTGACTGTCATTTTCTCTGCCTATGCATGTATGCCTTAGTCTACATTTTCTTTGGGTGTCTACATTTACTTTTAATCTCTGTCTATCCCTTCATCAGTGCACCTCCCATATGTCCACATCTGTGTGTGTGTAAATGTGTATAAGGTTTGTGTCTTCTATTTCTATGCCCATTTTGATGTATCCCTCTGCTTCTACCACTTGTTCTCTCACTTTCTTTCTCTCTGTGTTTCATTTTATGTGGCTTTCTCAACTTTTATTCGATTTCAGTTTGTTATAAGTATCTCCTTCTTTTATGATTTATATGGTATTATATTTATTAACTAGAATTTAAAATTTCCTGTTGCATCCCACTAGAAAAATGAACAGGCCATTCATAAAAGAAATAAGTGGGGTAATAAATTTCTAAAGTGCATATATTCTCATTAGTAATTAGGTATACACAAATTAAATAATGAGATTATATTTATTGACTATCAGATTGACAATGATATCCATTATGGAAGAATAGTCAATTATAAATTATAATGGCATTGAATCAACATTTTAGGAAATTTAAATATATATAAATTTTGATTCAGCAATTCTACTTCAGGAATTTGTTTCCTCATAAACTAGACAATTGTACAACTGTTTATTTCAGAATTGCCTTTAGCAATATAAAATTGAAAGTAAATGATTTTGGTTAAATGAATTATGATAATCAAGTACAATAGAATATTAGATTTCTATTGTTACAGAAAAATTCTTTGGTATATTGATAGCTGGAAAATAACTAGTTTCAAAAAAGTGTGTAAAAATATACATGTTGGATATGCCATTTATTTATTTTAAAAAATAGGGGTGCCTGGGTGGCTCTATCTGTTAAGTGACTGACTCTCAGTTTTGACTCAAGTTATGATCTCACAGTTTTGTGAGTTCGAGCCCCTCATTGGGCTCTGCACTGACAGTGCAGATCCTGCTTGGGATTCTCTCTCTCTCTCTGCCTCTCCCCTACTCATGCTCTCTCTGTCTCTCTTAAATAAATAAACTTAAAAAATTAGAAAAAGCAAATTTACTAAATATATATATAGTACATAAATATATATATATATATATATACATATATAGTATGTGTAGGGGTGTGTGTGTGTGTGTGTGTGTGTGTGTACTTTCTATGGGCTAAGCCCGGTAAAGACACTATAGACTCATTCATATTATTTTATATGAAGTGTAAAATAGTAAAAGAGCTTCCACTTTCACTTTACTGTGGATTTAACAAGCATGTATTATAAAAAATAATAAAGTTGCAGCAATTTTTAGAATATTTTTTCTTAAATTTGTAAACAAATACTTTTCTACTTTAAAAATATTAAATTAAGTTGGTGTCTTCCTTTGTGGTTTTTCTTTCTTTTTTGTTCTTCCTCCCCCACACTGTGGATTAGTGATCCTCCATATAAAGTGATCCCCAATCCTGGCCAAGGCAGTATTCATAGGTGTTCTGGAAATGCTATGTCTTAGTAGATATGTCTTAGTACAACTTTTAATGAGCTGTCAAGAAAAAATATTTATTGGGGCGCCTGGGTGGCTTAGTCGGTTAAGCGTCCGACTTTCGCTTAGGTCACGATCTCGCGGTTCGTGGGTTTCGAGCCCCGCGTCGGGCTCTGTGCTGACTGCCAGCTCAGAGCCTGGAGCCTGTTTCAGTCTGTGACTCCCTCTCTCTCTGACCCTCCCCTGCTCACGCTGTCTCTCCCTCTCTTAGAAATAAATAAAACATTAAAAAAAAAAATTAAAAAAAGAAAAAATATTTATTTAAAGCTTTTGAAAAAATAGGAAAAAAATTTAAGCCATGTACTTGTTCAAATGTCATTTCAATGTGAAGCATGGAGAGTCTGAGCAAATATAATATGAAACAATAGAGGTGAACTCTTGGCTTAGTCATTGGAAATTGATGCTAGTGTCAATGTAAAATCGAACTTGAAAATCTAATGTTTAATACAATAATTTTCAAACTTTAGTGTGATAAGACTCACCTATTTTTAAATGCAGATTCTTGGACCCCCACCCTCAGAAATTCTGATTTGCTAGGTCTGGAGTACATTGTAAGTTCTGTGGTTTAATAAGCTTACCAAGTGATTCTAAGTTTAAGGGCCACATTTCAACAAACATTGCTGATGAGCTAATCTACTTTAAAAAGTTGACAGATTCTCTATCTACTAGATATATTTCTCAAAGAATTTTTTGTACATGATTATTTAAGGGATCATGAAAGTTGTTTAAGGAGATTGTGAGTTCACAGGCAGGTTACATCCCGATTCAAGACCCATTAGCTTTCTGGAGCACAATTCTGAGCAAAAATTTTAATGAGCTGCCAATGTTTACCTCCATCAAATAAAAACCGTCATGCTTTTTATTTAAAAAATAGCATTAATATTAATAAGTTTCATCTCATTGCTATTATTTTATAATAGTGTGAATTTTCAAGAATAATGTCATATAAGTATGACAAAATGTATAAATAATAGAACACTACAAATGCAGAATTCTGATCAATAAAAGCAGCTGTGCGGTGTAAATAAAAGACTACTTTAGAGCATTTGGACACAGTCAAAATATCAAATCTATGAGTCTTAAAAGACTGAATGATACACAATAAATATGTTGATATTTAGACATATTTATGTCTTTTCAGTTTGCCTGAAAAGTAACTCTGAACTTCCTGGACAAAAGAGTCATGAGATGTACAGCAAGAAGTTTATCATGTTTCTATAAGATATAACCTACCTGTGTATGTGTAATTAAGGTGTACACTAAACATACAGTTTAACTATTTTGTGATCATTCAATACAAAACTATTTGTAGTTCTGTTTTAAATAAAATTTATATGAGTGGGAAGGGCACCTGGGTGGCATGGTTGAGTGTCCCATCCTTGATTTCAGCTCAGGTCATGATCCCAGGGTTGTAAATTTGGGCCCTGTGTCAGGCTCTGTGCTGAGCATAGAGACTGCTTAAGATTCTCATTCTCTCTCTCTCTCTCTCTCTCTCTCTCTCTCTCTCTCTCTCTCTCTCTGGAAATGCTATGCCTTAGTACATATGCTTTAGTACAACTTTTAATGAGTTGTACTAAGAGACTAAGAGACTAAGAGTCTCTCTCTTTCTTTCTCCCTCTGCCCCTCTTACCCACTCACATTCTCTCTCTCACTCTAAAAAAAAAATTATATGGGTCAGGGTCCAAAAAACCTTCCACCTGACCAATGAAATAGAGTTTTATAGCTGTGAAACCATTTAGTTCTGTGTTTCTCAAACTTTAATGTGCCTATGAATCCACTTGGGAATATTGTTTAAATGCAAATGCTGATTGATAGTCTAGAATATGTGACCTGAGATTCACATTCCAAATAATCTGTTGGTCAAAGGACCACCCTTTTAATAGCAAAGATTTACTTCAATCTTTTTGTTTAATAGATGAAAGAATTGAATGTGAGAAGGCATGGCTTTGCAAGGCATTGCTAGGACCCTGGTGGACTTCAAGTCATTGAACTGAATTGTATTAATGGTATCAAACTCTTATCACGAAGATGAGACTTTTGTTGTTGCCCTTCCTGAGTTGAGATTTCAACTTTTTCTTTAATTCTGTGAGAGAACCAAAAGATTCCTTTCAATAAGTTTCCCCTTTTTCTTTAAGTCTGGAAACAGTTTCTGATGCCTACAATCAAAAAAATGTAACTAAATTCTTCTATCCCTAGAACATGGTTACAAATATACTTACTTAAAAATTTTATACAAGTCTGCTGGTGGCTCTCAAATATCTCTCTCCAGGTTGTCTCTCCCTTCTCCATCAGAATGTCTAATAGACATCTCAAAGTTAACATATTCAAAATCCAAAATTTAACCTCTCAAACTTGATATTTTTGTAGGAAATGACACATCTTTTCATGCAATTGTTCGGGTCAAAATCTAGGAATCATTCCCCATTTCTTTTTCCCTTCCCACATTCAATTCATTAACAAATTCTATCAATTCTGCAAGAAATGAACCACTTTTCATCCCAACCACTTTTCATCACATTCTAGTCTAAACCATCACCAGCTTTACCCTGGACATCAGCAATAGTTTCCTAATCCTTCTTTTTCATTTCACTCTAGCTTTTCCACACAGTAGCCAGTGATTCTTTTAAAAGGTCGACAATAGGCACCTGGGTGCCTCACTTGGTAAGTGTCTGACTCTTGATTTCAGCTCAGGTTATGATGTCACAGTTTGTGGGATCGACCCCTGCTTAGGGATCTTTGCTGTCAGTGTGGAGCCTTCTTCGGATTCTCTCTCTGTCTCTCCTCCATGCTCGCGCTCTCTCTCTCTCTCTCTCTTTGTCTCTGTCTCTCTCTCTCTCTTTTTCTCTCTCTCAAAATAAACAAACTTTAAAAAATAATATACAATAAAATGTCAACCAGATCATGTTACATTCATGCTCAGAAATACTCAATAGCTTCCCATAGCATGGAGAATAAAATCCAAACTTCCTACCATGATTTATGCAGTCTTATGTATCTGACCCTTTACTAAACCTCTCTTACTTCATCTTGTTTCACCTTCATCCATGCACACAGTGTGTCAGCTATACTCCTCTCCCTGATAACTTTTCAATTAGAATGTTAGTCCCAAAGACAAGGATTCTTTTTACTCACTGGTGTATCCCTAGTACCTGGAATAATGCTTGGCATAGACTAGATTTCTTTTTTTTTTTAATAGTTTATTGTCAAGTTGGTTTCCATATAGCACCCAGTGCTCATCCCCACAAGTGCCCTCCTTCATTCCCATCACCTCCCTTCCCCTCTCTTGTATCCCCATCATCCCTCAGTTTGTTCTCAGCATTCAAGAGTCTCTCATGGTTTGCCTCCCTCCCTCTCCCTCACTATTTTTCTCCTTCTTCTCCCCAATGGTTCTCTGTTAAGTTCTCCTAATCCACTGATACGTGCAAACATATGGTATCTGTCCTTCTCTGCCTATTTCGCTCAGCATAACACCCTCAAGTTCCATCCATGTTGCTACAAATGGCCAGATTTCCTTCTTTCTCATTGCCGTGTAGTATTCCATTGTATAGATAAACCACGTCTTCTAGATCCATCCATCAGTTGATGGACACTTAGTCTCTTTACATGTTTTGGCTATTGTTGAGAGTGCTGCTATGAACATTAGGGTACATGTGCCCCTATGCATCAGCTCTCCTATATCCCTTGGGTAAATTCCTAGCAGTGCTATTGCTGGGTCATAGGAGAGTTCTATTGTTAATTTTTTGAGGAACCTCCTCACTGTTTTCCAGAGGGGCTGTACCAGTTTACATTCCCACCAACAGTGTAGGAAGGTGCCCATTTCTCCACATCCTCGCCAGCATCTAGAGTCTTCTGATTTGTTCATTTTAGCCACTCTGACTGTTGTGAAGTGGTATCTCAGTGTGGTTTTGACTTGTATTTCCCTGATGATGAGTGATGCTGAGGATCATTTCATGTGTCTGTTGGCCATCTGGATGTCCTCTTTGGAGAAGTGTCTGTTCATGTCTTCTGCCTATTTCTTCACTAGAATATTTGTTTTTTGGGTATGGAGTTTGGTGAGTTCCTTATAGATTTTGGATACTAGCCCTTTATCTGATATGTCATTTGCAACTATCTTTTCCCATTCCGTCAGTTGCCTATTAGTTTTATGGATTGTTTCCTTTGCTGTACAGAAGCTTTAAATCTTGATGAGGTCCCAATAGTTCATTTTTGCTCTTGATTCTCTTGCCTTTGGGGATGTGTCAAGTAAGAAATTGCTGCAGTTGAGGTCAAGGAGGTAGTTTTCTGCTATCTCCTCTGGGGTTTTAATGGTTTCCTGTCTCACATTCAGGTCCTTTATTGATTTTGAGTTTATTTTTGTGTATGGTGTGAGAAAATGATCTAGTTTCATTCATCTGCATGTTGCTGTCCAGTTCTCCAAGCACCATCTGTTAAAGAGGCTGTCTTTTTTCCATTGGATACTCTTTCCTGCTTTTTCAAAGATTAGTTGGCCATACATTTGTGGGTCTATTCTATTCCATTGGTCTATGTGTCTGTTTTTGTGCCAGTACCATACTGTCTTGATGATGACAGCTTTGTAGTAGAGGCTAAAGTCTGGGATGGTGATGCCTCCCATTTTGGTTCTTTTCTTCAATACTACTTTGGCTATTTGGGGTCTTTTGTGGTTCCATACAAATTTTAGGATAGTTTGTTCTAGTTTTGAAGAGAATGCTGGCGCAATTTTGACTGGGATTGCATTGAATGTGTAGATTGCTTTGGGTGGTAATGACATTTTAACAATATTTATTCTTCCGATCCATGAGCATGGAATGTTTTTTCATTTCTTTGTGTCTTCCTCAATTTCTTTCATAAGTTTTCTATAGTTTTCATCATACAGATCTCTTATATCCTTGGTTAGGTTTATTCCTAGGTATTTTATGCTTTTTTGTGCAATTGTGAATGGGATCAACTTCTTGATTTCTCTTTCTGTTGCTTCATTGTAGGTGTGCGAGAATGCAACTGATTTCTGCACGTTGATTTTGTACCCTGCAACTTGGCTGAATTCTTGGATCAGTTCTAGTAGGCTTCTGGTGGAGTCTGTCAGGTTTCCTATGTAGAGTATCATGTCGTCTGCAAAAAGTGAAAATTTGACTTCTTCTTTGCCAATTCTGATGCCTTTTATTTCCTTTTGTGGTCTGATGGCTGACGCTAGGACTTCCAGCACTATGTCAAACAACAGTGGTGAGAATGGACATCCCTGTCATGTTCCTGATTTCAGGGGGAAAGCTCTCAGTTTTTCCCCATTGAGTATGATGTTAGCTGAGGCCTTACCATAGATGGCTTTTATGATTTTTAAGTAAGTTCCTTCTATCCCAACTTTTTGAGGGTCTTTATTGAGAAGGGATTTCATATTTCGTCAAATGCTTTTTCTGCATCTATCGACAGGATCATATGGTTTTTATCTTTTCTTTTGTTAATGTGATGTATCATATTGATTGATTTGCGAATATTGAACCAGCCCTGTAACCCAGGAATGAATCCCACTTGATCATGGTGGACAATTCTGTTTTATATGTCTGGTAGAATTCCCCAGGGAAGCCATCTGGCCCTGAGCTCTTATTTGTTGGGAAACTTTTGATAACTGATTCGATTTCTTCACTAGTTATGGGTCTGTTCAGATTTTCTATCTCTTCCCATGTGAATTTTGGCGGTGAATGTGCTGTGTTTGGGAAATTGTCCATTTCTTTTAAGTTGTCCAATTTGTTGGCATATAATTTTTCATAGTATTCCCTGATAATTGCTTGTATTTCTGAGGGGTTGGTTGTAATAAGTCCATTTTCATTCATGATTTTGTCTATTTGAGTGGTCTCTCTTTTGTTTTTGAGAAGCCTGGCTAGAGGTTTGTCAATTTTGTTTATTTTTTCCAAAACCAACTCTTGGTTTCATTGACCTGTTCAACTGTTTTTTTGGTTTTTTGTTTTTTTTGGTTTTCATATTGTTTATTTCTGCCCTGATTTTTATTATTTCTCTTCTCCTACTGGGTTCGGGGTGCTCTTGTTGATCTCCTTCTAGTTTCTTTAGGTGTACTGTTAGATTTTGTACTTGCACTTTTTCTAATTTCTTGAAATAGGCCTGGAGTGCAATGTACTTTCCTCTTAAGACTGCCTTTGCCACATCCCATAGAGTTTGGATTGTTGTATTTTGATTTTCATTTGTTTTCATATATTTTTTAATTTCTTCTCTAATTGCCTGATTGACCCATTCATTCTTTAGTAGGATGTTCTTTAAACTCCATGTTTTTGGAGGTTTTCCAGACTTCTTCCTGTGATTGATTTCAAGTTTCATAGCATTGTGATCTGAAAGTGTGCATGGTATGATCTCAATTCTTTTATAGTTATTGAGGGCTGTTTTATGTCCGAGTATGTGATCTATCTTGGAGAATGTGCCATGCACACTTGAGAAGAAAGTGAATTCCATGACCTCAGGATGTAGAGTTCTAAATATATCCGTCAGATCCATCTGGTCCAATGTGTCGTTCAAGACCATTGTTTCTTTAGTGATTTTCTGTCTAGTTGATCTATCCATTGCTGTAAGTAGAATATTAAAGTCCCCTGCTATTAGTACATTCTTATCCAGAAGATTGTTTCTGTTTGTGATTAATTGTTTTATGTATTTGGGTGCTTCCATATTTGGTGCATAGACATTTATAATTGTTAGCTCTTCCTGATGGATAGACCCTGTAATTATTATAAACTGTCCTTCTTCATCCCTTGTTACTGCCTAAAGTCCAGTTTGTCTGATAAGTATAGCTACTGCAGCTTTCTTTTGACTTTCTTTTGACTCCAGCTTTCTTTTGAAATACATATTTCTCCATCCCCTTACTTTTAATCTGAAGGTGTCCTCAGGTCTAAATGAGTTTCTTATAGACAGCAAATAGATGGATTTTGTTTTTTTATCCATTCTGCTACCATATATCTTTTGATTGGGGGCATTTAGCCCATTTACATTCAGTGTTATTATTGAAAAATGTGGGTTTAGAGTCATTGTGTTCTTTGTAGGATTCATCCATGTGGTGGTGTCTCTGGTACCTTGCATTCCTTGCAACATTTCCCTCATAAAGTTCCCCTCAGGACTTCTTGTAGGGCTGGTTTAGTAGTGACGAATTCTTTCAATTTTTGTTTATTTGGGAAGACTTTTATCTCTCCTTCTATTCTGAATAACAGTCTTGCTGGATAGAGGATTCTTGGCTGCATATTTTTTCTGTTCATCACATTGAAGATTTCCTGCCATTCCTTTCTCGCCTGCCAAGTTTCAGTACATAGTTCTATAACCACTCTGATAGGTTTCCCTTTGTATGTTAGGGGCCTTTTCTCACTAGCTGCTTTCAGAATTCTCTTTTTGTCCTTATATTTTGCCAGTTTCACTATGATGTGTTGTGCAGAAGATTGATTCAAGTTATGTCTGAGGGGAGTTCTCTGTGCCTCTTGCATTTCAGTGTCTGTTTCCTTCCCCAGATTGGGGAAGTTCTCTGCTATAATTTGTTCAAGGACTCCTTCAGCACCTTTCCTTTGTTCTTCCTCTTCTGGAATTCCTATGATACGGATATTGTTCCACTTGATTTTATCACTGAGCTTAGACTAGATTTCTATTAATAGTTCTTGAATGAATGAATGAATGAATGAATGAAGAAATATATAATCAATGAAATCAATTAGTCGCAGTAAACAAGGTAGACCTAATTACTAGAACTCTGGTAGAAGCAAGGGGTTGGTCATGGAAGTGAGACAGCAGGATCTTAGTTATTACTTCTAACTTTTTACTACTACTTATACTACTAACCACTTATACCACTAATTATCTATACATTAAAATCAACCTTCAGGTTTGAAGTTCAAGGCCCTTTCCAAAGAAGTTAGGGCCAGACTAGCTGTAAGGTAGGTTGGCTGACACCTGAGCCTCTTGATTTCTCCCAGCTAGAGGAATACACATCTTGATGGCCATGAAGTGGCCTTAGCAGAGTGTAGAAGGGAGATGTCAAGACAGGCAGCCAGACAGATGATTATGTTGTTATTGTGGACTAAATTTTTGAGTTCTCCAAAATTTATATTTTGAAATCCTAATCCTCAATATAATGGTATGAGCATGTGAGGGCTTTGGAAATTAATTAGGTCTTGAGGATTGAGTCCTCATGCTTGAGGGTAGTAGCCCTTATAAAAGAAGCAATATAAGAGCTTGCTTTCTGTTTCTGCTTTCCAGTATGGGAAGCTACAAAGAGAAGACAACCATCTGCAAACCAGTAAGTGGCTGTCACCAGAACTAAATCTGCAAACACCCTGATCTTGGACTTTGCAGTCTCCAGACCGTGGGAAATATAAATTCTTATTTAAACTAACCAGACTATAGTGATTTGTTACAGGAGGCTGAGGTAAGATAAGTGCTGTGACTGTAGAGAGTTACTATGGTACCTGCGGTAAGGAAGTAAAGTAGATGCAATATATCAATTAACCAAATGAATTGCTTATCATTCTTTTTTAACTTTTTTAATGTTTATTTATTTTTGAGAGAGAGAGAGAGAGAATTTGAGTGGGGGAAGTTCAGAGAGAGGGAGACACAGAATCCGAAGCAGGCTCCAGGTTCTGAGCTGTCAGCACAGAGACTGATGTAGGGCTCGAACCCATGAACTGTGAGATCATGACCTGAGCTGACGTCAGATGCTTAACCTACTGAGCCACCCAGGTGCCCCATCATTTTTAAGTCTGTTCTCAGGAGATGAATAGAGGTACAAAACATTCATAAAAATTTTATATAAGGAGTGGTAGCTGAGAAATCTTATAATTAAAAGATGCAGGAGTGTTCACAAGAACAAAGGAATAAACAATGAACAGAGATTTTCTTTTTAATCACTCAACACACCTTTGCCATGGAAAGATAGCATTCTAGTTTCTGTTAAGTAGTATACATGAGTATTGCTGTTCTATAAGCATTTAAGTATCTTTTAGTCCCTTTGCCTTCATTTGCTCAGGGAGATATATTGCTTTCTCAGTATTGTCCAGATGCAAGCTCTAATGACCTTTCTCCAGTAGGCTCAATGCTGCCACTACCTGAACTAGTGGAACCCAAATTTTAATTGTTCAGATTAACAAGTGAATAAGGTCTGGAAATAATCTGTGGCCTTTACTCTGAATTTTAGTATCCTGGGCAAAGCTCATTGCCACCTGCTTTTGCAGGGAGGGGCAATCTGCCCAGTAATGTTCAACATATGTAACTAGTCCATGTGCCAGGCTTTCTGCTTCCTTTTTGGTCCAATCCAGCTTCCTGCTGGGATGGTAGCTTTGGCTTAACCTGTATGTCATTTACCTGCTACTTTGATCCTCTTTCTTTTTTCTGTTAATCTGCTTTTCCCGGGGGGCTGGCCCTTACTTTCAGGTCCTCTTTCAACCTGGATTAACCTAACTGCAACCAAAATATTTCCCCAACAATCTAGAGACTCTTCATAGAGTGGCCTGCCTTCGTAGGAATCCCCTGAGCATATCAGCATAATCCAGGACTAGGTTCAAATTTGTATTCCTCTTTGTGACCGGCCCTACTGACACATTAATTCCCTTTGCCCAATTCTCTGCTCTGGCTAACTTTTTTTTTTTTTTCCTGCTATTTACATCATAGCATGCCCGAGCACAGAGTCTACATGGGTTGAGTCACATTCCTGAAGGTCTGAGAAAGAATGAGATAATGAAGACGCTTGTCAATGCTGCTCTGTTATAGGGTTGAACCTGTTACACAATTCTGTGTTCTGGGGAAGGAGATATATCACCGAAGGAAATGAAAATTTCATGTGGCTCTGTAAGGATGTCTTAAAGTCCAAGGTTTTACCTGCTGGTTTACTACAAGTGAGATAGTCATAACAGAGATAGGATCTCTACTCTCAAACATGTAGAATAATAATGCTAATTTATGAAAGGGCTAGGAATGTCTTAGTTGGGATGAAACCATTCTTTTTCTCTCACAGTGGCACCTGAGACTTTTCTTACTTGGAGATTACAGGATTGGGATCCTGTTCTAGGGAACCCAGCCTCACTAATTTATTGTCAACATTAACAAAAATGAAATGTTAGAGAGAGAGGGAGAACAAGAGGGCAGGGATAGACATTTGTCATAGAAGGAAAGACTGCTCATTGAGTTGCTATTTAGACAATCCCAGGATGCATATGAGACCTGCGTGGATTAGGATATGAGCAAAAGGTAAACTTAATAACTTAAATAGGAATAATTGGTTGATAAAACAGTATAGTATTCCTTCATCAGCTAGATCAAAGGGCATGTGCTTTTCCAATTTTGATAGAACTGTTAAGATGTTCTCCATAGAGGAAAATAATCTTTTAATGCTGGATTTTAAGAAATTACTGTTAGGGGCACCTGGGTGACTGAGTCAGTATGTATCCGAATTTGGCTCAGGTCATGATCTCATGGCTTGTGAGTTTGAGCCCCATGTTGGGGTCTGTGCTGACAGCTCAGAGCCTAGAACCTGCTTTGGATTCTGTGGGTGTCTCTCTCTCTGCCCCTCCCCCACTTGAGTGTGCACTAGCTCTCTCTCGCTCTCTCTCTCTTTCAAATAAATAAACATTTTAAAAAATTTTAGGGGCACCTGGGTGGCTCAGTCGGTTAAGCATCCAACTTCGGCTCAGCTCATGATCTCACAATTTGTGGGTTTGAGCCCCACATCGGGCTCTGTGCTGACAGCTAGCTCAGAGCCTGGAGCCTGCTTCAGATTCTGTATCTCCTTCTCTCTTTGACCCTCCCCTGCTCACGCTACCTCTCTCTCTCACACACACAAATAAATAAAAACATTAAGAAAAAAATTTAAAAAAGAAAAAATTTTAAAGATGTCAAAAGAAGAAATTACTTTTAGGGAGTATCTATCACTGCTAATCAAATTAAGAACAGTTTGGAAGGCTATGTCTATTGTCTGGAATAATGACAAGTGAGAGATGGCTATCAGGTAACAGCCTAGAGAAGTTCTTCCAAAACAGTGCCCAAGGATTTCAGTGGGTGACAATGATCACCATTTTGATACAAGCCAGAAAAAGTGGAAACATGTGGTCTGGTTACTAACAAAATGAGCATATATCTCTGGGATTTCATACTTATATACATTGTATATATTTTATGGGATTTAGGTCAAAAGGTGTTCTGTGCTGTGACTAACATTTTCTTTCTTCGTTATCAGAAGGTAGAGTGAGCACAAAAAGAACTATACTCCATCAAGCTACACGACCCTAGTTATTCCAAAAATGTTTTAAGAAATTTGTTCATTCATTTATTTATTCACCCAACATGTATGGATAGAGTACTTACTAATAAGAACTGTATAAGTCACTATATACAAAGGGAAACAAAATAGTCACTGTTCCTGACAGCCTCACTGATTATAATCCTGTGGGACCTTTAACAAGCAATAAAATATTAATAATTATAATTGTGAGTAGTGAGTGCTAAGAGGTCAAGACAACAGAGTCTGTTAGGAAAGCAACATGGTCTAAAAACTTTGATTTTTGTTGGTGGGGAGAGGGGCAAGGAAAGCCTCTTTGAGAAAGGGACATGTAAGCTAAGAGCTAAAAGATGTAGAAGTTAATTAGAGTGGAGGCAGGAGGAATTCAGGCAGAAAGATCAGCATGAAGGAAAGCCCTGAGGCTGGGAAAAGGGTTTAGTGCATTCCAGGAAGTGAAGGCTCAGTGAGGTTAGGACAGAGTGAAGGTGATAATGGTTCCAGATATGGTTGGAGAAGCAGGCAGAGGATCCTCGGAGAACTTTGTGACTGTGATAAGTCTATATTTTAAACACAGTCGGAAGCTAATAAAAAGCAGACTGATTTGTAGATGGAAAGTCACATGGACATTATATCTCTATCACATGTGGTACCCACCCAATTCCCCAAAAGGCAGATAATTTTAGAATGGAATGAATTCATTGAATTTATAGAATTATGAACTAAAGATTAAAATAGAGCGATGCGTTATAATGTGTATCCTACTTTTTCCTGGCTTCCTTCTAGAGAATCCATTAATTTTGACATCAAACCTACATAGTACCTACACAGTAGGTACTGCCAAATAAATAAATATAAATAAAGAAATAAAAAATTTAAATTTACATATGTTTAGATATTTATAAATATAAATATATAATATATTTATGAATATAAATAAAATATAGTAAATATAAATATATAAACAATATATAATAAATATATACATATGTATGAAACAATATATATAAATATATAAGTAAATATATAAAAATTTATTTACAAATATATCCAGTGTTAGTCTGGCTCCTCTAAGACACAGAGGACATGAAGGGATTCATTAGGGATGCCAGGGTGGCTCAGTTAAGCATCCCACTTCATCTCAGGTCATGATCTCACGGTTTCTGAGTTCAAGCCCCACACAGAACCTAGAGCTTGATCGAGTTCTGTGTCTCCCTCTCTGCCTCTCCCCTGCTCACATTCTCTCTCTCTCTCAAAAATAAACAAACATTAAAAAAAAGAGGGGATTAATTAAATGTGTTTAATTAGGGAAATTGCTGGTGTGATAAAATGGTGAGGGAGCTATCACATGAGATGAAAGTCTGACTCTAAGTGAAGGACAAAAGGAAGGAAGTTTGATGAAAGCATCCTAGACTGCAGACCAGTGTAAGCAAGACGCTCTGGAGAGTTCTAGAGCCAAAGTTGGTTTTCAGATGCAGGAATGTGGTATCCCTGCCCACTCAGTCTGGCTGGAAAGAGCTATTGGGAAGCATGGCCTCAAGGCAACCACGAGGTGGATTTCAGAACACAGCAGCTGGACCCTTTGCTCCAATAATTGGAGGCCCATGAGACACATCTGAAGGCCAACACAGAGAGAAAAGTTGTTTTCTTTCAAACTACCAATTTTTTTTTTTTTTTGCTTTTGAGGCTTTTACAATTTGAGATGCTCCAATAATTTAAAGAGGGTCTGTAACTTTTAAATAGTAAAGTGCAAAGTGGGGTGGATCTCTGAAGGAGTAACATAGTGATGAATGAGGCCAAGTGCTCCTGTCTAAATTCATTTTTTTTTAATTGAGGAAGAAGAGAAGAAAAAGATTGCAAAACAAAAGAGTCCAAACACCTGCAAAGTGAAAGAAAGAAAGAAAGAAAGAAAGAAAGAAAGAAAGAAAGAAAGAAAGAGAATGAAATTTTGACCTCAAGATAATTGGGAATACTGGAGGAATAAAACCAATTCTAACAACGTGGAAAGTATGTTACAGCAATAAAATCACCAAATAACATTTTTATTGAAATAAAAGATGTTTCAGGATTTGAGTTCTAATCAGAAGATATTCTCAAAGTAAGACTTCCTACACATTCAGTTCTTATATTTTTAATGTTTAAAAGATGTATTTTAATCTGCTAAGTAGAGAGAACTGTACATATACAAAGATTACAATGATTTCAAATCTCTTTCTTAGAGTAAAGGGGGGAAAACATGCAGCTTATTTTTCTTAGGTAATTTAACAAAACATTTTTTCTGAAGGCAGAAAAAAATATTTTACTCCAGAGAGATATGAAATAATTTTTCAACAAAAGCCAAGAGCCAGAAAGATCAGAATGAAGAAAAATAGAAACTTGAGAGCAAATCAAAGTTATTTTTAAGGTGATTAGAATATTAACATTAATTTTTCAGTTGAAAGCTTTATCATGAGAACTTTAAGAAATTCTTTAAAAAGTTGGCAACTTTCACAATATAACAAGAGAGAATGTGAAAAGACATGATGAACTCTTTTTAGTTAAAGTAACTAAAAAGTTACTAAATTCATAATAGGTTTGATATATAAAGTAGTTATAGCAACTGTATTAACCTTTGATAAAAGTTGAGAAATTGATCATTTTAAAATATAGTAAATGGTTACATAGTTCTTATTATATGCCAAATCTTGTTCTGTTATTTACAAATGTTGACTAATTCAATCTACAAACAGCCTCATGAGGTAGGTTCTAATATAATCCCAGGTGTACAGGTGAAAAAAGGTGAAGTACTTTTATATCAGGCCACACGGTTAATAAGTGGCAAAGTTAGCATCTGAAACAGGCAGTCTGTTTTGGTCTTTACTCTGCTAGACTGCCTTCCCAATTTGGTGATAATGTTTCTGAAGGGTTAAGCTAAATCAGCCTCAGTATGTAACATTTTTTTAATTAAAAAAAAACACTTAATTTTTTAAAAAGGGCCACCTTTTTGAAGTGTTTACTGGGGCACCCGGATGCCTACTTGAGCTCAGGTCATGATCTCACAGTTTGTTAGTTCAGGCCCCATATGGGGCTCTCTAGTGTCAGCACATTGCCTGCTTTTTATCCTCTGTTCTCCTCTTCCCCTGCCCCAACCCTGCTAGTGCTGTCTCTGTCTCTCTCTCAAAAATAAATAAAAACATTAAAAATATTATTAAAAAATAAAGTGCTTACCATAACTGCTTTACCATGCATTTTCTCAATTACTCTTCAGAACCACTCCTATTAACAAGTTACCATTACTATCCTGTTTTGCAGATGAAAAAAGTAAGGCCCAGAAAAATGAGTAACTTGTCTGAGATAAAGAAATAACTTTGGAATTTGTACCCAAGCAGTTGGATTCTGGGACTAACTTCTTTTTTTTTTTTTTAATGTTTTATTTATTTCTGACAGAGAGAGAGAGTGAAGCAGGGGAGGGTCAGAGAGAGAGGGAGACACAGAATCTGTAACAGACTCCAGGCTCTGAGCTGGCAGCACAGAGCCCGACACGGGGCTCAAACCCACGAACCGTGAGATCATGACCTGAGCCAAAGTCAGATGCTTAACTGACTAAGCCACCCAGGTGCCCCTAGGACCAACTTCTTAAACAACGTGCTGTACTGCTTCTTTGATTATAAAATTAACAAGCTCATTGTATAAAAATAGTGTTAACTGAAGAATATAATAATTGTTCTTAGCCTCTCGGAGGATATATGACTTTATGAGAATTAAACCTGAAACAAATAGACAAACCTGTAGTATCTATGGAGAGTGTATGCCCATTGTTTTCTTAAAATAACATTTGGCTCAGTTGAGAGCTCTGTGTAAGGGTGAGCTCTGGTAAAAATCTTTTAGTCTTGTAGTTTGGGTGGACAAGCAATCCATACACTAGTTGGTTAGATTTGTTGTTTTAGATATGTTGTGTTAGAGATGTTGAATTTGAAGGCATTACTGGATATCTATATTGAATTGTTCTAGATTGTTCTGGGGCAAACACAGACACCAAATTTAAAATCAAGACTATTATTCAGGGGAACCTGGGTGGTTCAGTTGGTTAAGCATCCAACTCTTGATTTATGCTCAGGTGATGATCTCTTGGTCCTTGAGATCAAGTACTGTGTGGGCTCAGTGCTGACAGCACAAGGCCTGCTTGGGACTCTCTTTCTCCCTCTCTCTCTCTCTGCCCCTCCCCCATTTGCACATGCATGCTCTCACTCTTTCTCTCTCTCTTTCAAAATAAATAAACATTAAAAAAAAAAGAATACTGTTCATAAGCCTGGCATTACTCAAGGAAAGAGGGAGTGTTCACAGTCAAAGGCTTGGAATTATCATACCCTAGTTCCTTAAAACATCCAGATTACATGCTTTTTTTATACCAATCTGTATCCTCAGACTTCTCTGAGAATTGCTTTGTGTTGTGGGTGGAGGGAGTTCTGAAACATTCAAGTAGGAAATACGGAACCAAGTGGCTACTCTGCAGCAAAGGAGAAAAGGACTTTTTATGGGTAAGCAAACTTCTGATGTCTTTTTGAAAAGGGTACTGACAGCTGCATTCATTCAAAAGTATGTCAGGTTGTAAGAAGGAATATATAAATAAAAATATTGTTTCTATAAAGAAGTTATAGCAGTTTCCTAGGAAACTAAAAGATATTGAAGATCATTTTCAGCTTTGATTTAAACTTTTTTTAACATTTTATTTATTTTTGATATGGAGAAAGACAGAGTATGGTGGGGGAGGGCAGAGAGAGCAGGAGATAGAATCCACAAAGCAGACTCCAGGCTCTGAGCTGTCAGCACAGGGCCTGATAAGGGGCTCGAACCCATGAACCACGAGATCATGACCTGAGCTGAAGCCAGATGGTTACCCAACTAAGCCACCCAGGTGCCCCTGTGATTTACACTTTTAGGAGCACCTGCGTGGTTTACTCAGCTATGCATCCAATGCTTGATTTCAGCTCAGGTCATGATCTCGCGATTCATGGGTTCGAGCCCTGCATTGGGCTCTGCACTGACAGCACGGAGCCTGCTTGGGATTCTCTGTCTTTCCCTCTCTCTCTCTGCCCCTCCTTCACTCATTCTCTCTCTCAAAAATAAATAAACATTTTAAAGTAAATTTTTAGAATATGTGACAAGAAGTCCTGATGATTATGGAAGGGCTGATTTCCTCACTAATATAGGTGTTCTGAAGATTCGGGTCTAGAATGCAGGAGGGGTCAGAGATGAAGGTACCAATCAGTGAATGATTATCATAGGGATGATGATTAAAAGCACATCAACTGATAAAATGACCCAGGAAAAAGTGATAATCAGTGATTCATACTTTGGGCTGCAATTAGGATCATCTGGAGAGCTTTTCAAAATGGCAGTGGTAGGCCCCGCTCCCATAGATTCTACCTTAGTTGGTTTTAGAGATTGGGCATCAGGTTTCTTCTTTTTACATTTATTTATTTTTGTGAGACAAAGGATGAGTGGAGGAGAGGCAGAGAGCGGAGACCCAGAATTCGAAGCAGGCTCCAGGCTCCGAGAAAAGGTTCAGCACAGAGCCCAATGCGGGGCTCGAACACACTAACTGTGAGACCATGACCTAAGCCAAAGTCAGATGCTTAACCAACTGAGCCACCCAGGCGCCCCGGCATCAGGCTTCTATAATACTCTCCAGGTGATCATAATATGCAGTTAGAGTACCTGCAGTCAGAGTACCCCTTAGTAGAGGTAGAGATGAACTAACAATAAGTGGCAGTGATGTAGCATGTGTTAGGCAGAATTTGGGCCCCCATGATGACTTCCAGCTCCTGGAGGTACTTGTGAATTTTTTAACTTAGCTAGCAAAAAGGAATTTTGAAGAGGTAATTTGGACTCTTAATCAGCTATCTTAAAATAGAGAGCTTCTCCTGATATCCAGGTGGACCTAATCCATACATAGGTGCCCTTAAAAACAGAGAGCATGCTCTTTCTGGTAGAAGGATGAAATCGGATGCTCCAAGCCTAAGAAGGATTAGAAATGCCTGTGTGGGTATGAAGATGAAGGGCCTTATGTGTCCAGAAAATAGGGAACTGAGTTCTGTCAACAACCAGAATGAGTTTGGAAGTGTAATCTTCCCCAGGTAAGAGTTGAGCCTGACTCCCTTGATTTCTACCTTGTAAGGCTCTGAGCAGAGAATCCCTGTGAGTTCTCTGTGCCCAGACTTCTGACCCACTCCTTATGAGGTAATAAATGGGTATTGGTATAAGTGGCTAAGTTTATGACAATTTGTTGTAACAGCAATGGAAAACTAATACACAGGAAGAGAGCTGTGGAGTCTAGTATCACAAAAGCCAATGTAGAAAGAAAAGATGTTGTCGATTTAGAAGTTGTTGATTTTTGAGAAAGTACTTCCTTCCCATTAATGAATAAGCTGTGCTTATGACCAGGGCTAGTTCTGGTAACTACTATGGCTTATATATCTGGATTTTAAATATAATACCTAGTAGACAGCCTAATGCATGAATTATTTCTTATGCATAGCATTTTATTTTTTCTAATGCACTTAAATCACTTCAGTTGGGCCCTGGCTCTTTATTTTCTTTTAAGCTTATTTACTTATTTTCAGAGAGAGAGAGAAAGTGTGTGAAGGTGGGGCAGAGAGAGAGGGAGAGAGAATCCAGAGGGAAGGCCAGAACTCATGAAACTGTGGGATCATGACCTGAGCTGAAATCAAGGGTCAGATGCTTAACTGACTGAGCCACCCAGGTGCTCCTCTGGATCTTTTCACAATTAAAGTGGCCTCACCTGTAGCAACATGGCATTTTCGTATGCAGCTAGGGTCTAGAGGTTGGGGACTGAATCTGGTGATAGAGGGCAGGGAAACAAGGTAGGGATAGAAGCAAATATTCGGGAGTGAGGATGGGACACAAAAGTAGACCATCAACCTAAAATTGTCAGGAGGCAGTAAGTAAGCAAATGCACTTATTTGGATCAGAGATTGCATTTAATTGCAATTCAGTATACACAGACTTGGGCACCAACCTAAGTAATGACCCCCTAGGGAGCAAAAGTCAGGGGATTTTAAAGACAAAATGGGAATGCTTGTATATGTTGTTCACAGATAACATATGTGAATATATATGGTTGTTGGCCACAGAAAAGGAACCCTGGCTAAACCTCATTGGTTGATAGGCTGTCACTAAGCAAAAGTCTGCTGCTGTAGCAAGTTGTAGACTTTTGTCCAGACTCCTTGGAATGTTTTCAGTTTGGTCCAGTTGAAAAGTTAGTGGGTCCACCTGGTGAGGACATGCATAAGGCACACCTCTTTATTGGCTTCTGTGCTCCATTTTAAAAACCCTGAAGTAAGTGACTATTTAATTTCCTCTTTTTCAAGAGTGGGGGCAGAGTCTTGTGACAGAAAGTGGGCAAAAGTCTGCATGTGGTAGGAGGCAGTTCTACCCAGTTGAAGCAGATACCTGTGTTCTGGAGTGTGATACTGGGATTTATAATGAGAGATATATATTTGGTCTTTGTTCTCTTTCTAGCACAGGGCTCCTAAGGCCCTCTGAATTTCCTAATGACTTTACAAAGGTGTTATTATGTTAATGAGACCACATTTGGATCCACCTAAGGATAGGGGCTGGTTGCCAGAAGGAACCAACTATGTGAATGTAGAGTGGAAACTTTCAGTCCCATCCCCTGACCTTTGGGCTGGAGGTTGAATTAATCACCAGCAGCCAATGATTTAATCAAGCATGCCTCTGTTATGAAGCCTATGTTACATCCTTATAAACCCAAAAGGACAGGGTTTGGAGAGCTCCAGGTTGATGAACAGGAGGAATAGGGGGAGTGGTGTACCCTTGTCTAATACAGCTTTTCCATCTGCATGTTCATCTGTGTCCTTTATCCTTCTTTTACAACGAACTCAAACTTAAGTAAACGATTGTCCTAAGTTCTATGAGCTGCTGTAGCAAGTTAATTGAACCTGAGGAGGGGCTCATGGGGACCTGTGATCAGTAGTCACTTGGTCAGAAGCATGAGTAACAACCTGGGCTTGTGACTGACCCACACTTTAGTGGGTGTGGGGTACTGGGGGTTTGGGGGATGGGGGACATGGGCACATGTGCAAGCAGTAGTAATCTTATGGGACTGAACCCTTAACCTCTGGGATCTGATGCAATCTCTGGGTAGATCGTGTCAGAATTGAGTTAGATAGTAGGACACCCAGCTGGTGTTGGAGAATTGCTTATTGTTTTGAGAAACACCCCCTCCCCACACCCCTTGTATGTTGGAACTGGGTCCAGGAACCTAAAAGATGGTGTCTCAGAGGAGTGGTGGGGAAGCCAGCCACTGGCTGGTTGGGATGATGTAAAGTAACTGGGAGAGGGTTGGCCTCTGGGAGAGTAGCTGGGATGCCAGTGGGGAACTGCAGTTCCTGGCCTCCATGTTTTATGTAAGCAGTTTATTTTATCTTTCCCCACTTTGTCAGTCAGGTCTCTGTCTCTGTGCTGCAAGCACCATATTTGTATTTGTTACAGTGCCTCGTTATCCCGACAACTAGAATCAGCAAAAGTTCTCTTCAAATAGTGAGCTTTTAGAAGGCTGGAATTGCAGTGGATCCTTGAACAATGCAGGGCTTCGGGATGTGGACCCCGGTGCAGTCAAAACTTCATGTATACCATTTGATTCCCCAAAACCCATGTTGTTCAAGGGCCAATTGTATATCTAGTTGTCTTTGATTTACTAAAAGAAGCATTCAGTCTGTAGCTGGCATTAATGGTGATTTGGTATATGTCTCATACTTTACAAGAAATTAATGTTTATTTATCTTGTGTGTGTGTGTGAGAGAGAGAGAGAGAGCGAGCTTAAGTGGGTAAGGGACATAGAGAAAGGGAGATGCAGAATCTCAAACAGGCTCCAGGGTCTGAGCTGTCAGCACAGAGCCTGATGCTGGGCTTGAACTCACAAACTATGAAATCATGACCTGCACCAAAGTCAGATAACCAACTGAGCCACCCAGGCACCCCACTGTTTCCCCTTTAAAATGTGCATGTTTGGGCCACCTGGCTAGCTCAGTCGGTAGAGCATGCAATCCTTGATCTTGGGGTAATGAATTGGAACCCCTCGATGCAGGTAGACATTACATAAAAAAATTTAAAAAAAAGATAAAAGCATGTTTACTTTGATACTAAAGGTGACCCATAGACCATCATCCAGGTATGGGCATCACCCAGGAGCTTCTTGGAAATGCCAAATGTCAGGTGTCTGGGTAGCTCAATCAGTTAAGCGTCCAACTTTGACTCAGATCATGATCTTGTGGTTTGTGAGTTCAAGCCTCATGTCGGACTTGCTGCTGTCTGATTGTCAACTCAGAGCCACTTCAGATCCTCTGTCCCCCTGTCTCTGGCTCTCCTCTGCCTGCGCTCTGCCCAAAATAAATATTAAATGCTGAATCTCTGAGGTGCCTGGGTAGTTCAGTCAGTTAAATGTCTGATTTTGGCTCAGGTCATGATCTCGCGGTTTGTGAGTTCAAGCATGTCATGCTGTGTGCTCACAGCTCGGAACCTGGAGCCTGCTTCAGATTCTGTGTCTTCCTCTCTCTCTGCCCCTCCCCTGTTTGCATTGCTTGCACTCAGTCTCTCTCTCTCTTTCTCTCTCAAAAATAAACATTTAAAAAATATATAAAAAAGAAATGCTGAATCTCAGGCCCCAGACTTGGTGAATCAGGATCTGTATTTTAACAAGAACCCCATGTAGTTCATATTTACAGTATAATTTGAGAAGCACTGGTGTAGAATATACTTCAGCTAATAGAGTTCTTTTGCATTCAGGACATACAAAGCCCTTGCCAATGTTTTCCACATATATTCTGATGAAGTATATAGCTTTTTAGGAGTTGATAAGCTTAAGCTTATCCCACCATCCAGAAAAAGCTTGCTTCACATAACAAAGTCCATTACTGAAGAAATCATTTATTAAAGGAATTTATGCTCCTGAATCTAGGTAGTTTTCAAATGGTGTATTCTCTAAAGTAAGTTTAAAACAACTACCCTCCAACTGGGAGGTGGCCTCACTCATCACAGCCCTGACCTTTCTCATGGACAGTTCTGGCATTTGCTCTGGCCTCTCAGCCAGTGAAAATATCTGCTTCTTTGTTTGTTTGTTTGTTATCTATTTCTTTCCTACAGGAATACTTACCTTGCATTGCCTCTGTTACTCTTATTGTCTTTGAAAGCTTACTCTAATTTCCCATTTCCTTATGTTCTTTGTAATTCTATTCATCCATCACACTGTCTTTAATATAGTATAATCTTAGACTCAACTCATGTCTCAAGAATACTAATGAGATAAATATGAAAGACTGCATATCAACAATTCCATAGTCCTTTGTTTATTCTTTAGTTCTATTTAGTTATCCCAGAGTTTTGAATAGAGCACAGCATCTTTATATATCTTCTGACCCCTTTGTATCTTTTCATATCCTAGCATTATTACTAAGTATTTATATCTGGGCATCAATATATTTTTTTCTGGAGCTATGCTCATTTACCTTGAGCAGTGTTCCTCTTTGCTTTGAGAACTTGATTTGTCTCTGAAAAGCAGACTTCTACTTGAGGTCTAAGCTCCTGTTTTTCAAGCTGGCCTTTCTTATGCTTAAAATACTCGAGATTTTTCTTGAATAGAATCATCTCCAGTTTATTTTTTTATAGCAATTAGTTTGTATTGTTTCACTTTGCTTCTGCAAATTTAATAACATCCTTCCTTTTAAAATATCCTGATACCTTTCAACACAGGCCAAACCATTTTTGTTTGCTCTTCCATAATTTTATTTTCCTCCAGTGTATCAGAAGACACGTCCTGTTAGTGGAGCTAACCGGCCTTTAACAAAGGGCTTAAAGTCTCCTCAGAGTCCTTTCCTTTAAAACTTTACGGTCCAACAACACAATGTGGTTAAGCAAGGTGAAAGGAAAACGGGAGAAAACAGGAAATTATACTATAACAGGAAATTGTAGTAATAAAGTGAAAAGCCAAGAAAGCAACTGGCCAGCAAGTCATAAAACTCTAATCATGCAGCAGGGATAAATGGAACCTCTGCTCACTGGCTGGCAGAGTTTTGTATTGTTCTCTTAGCCTTTATTCACATCTAAGTGTTTACCTTTGTGACTTAAAGGTTATCAGGTCATTTTACAGTTAAAGTAATTAAGAGACTTAGTGATGTGACTTCACCACAATAGCTAGCAGAACGGGGTCTGGGATTTGGACTCTCTGACTCTGAGGGCAGGACCTTTTTCCTAATTCAGGATATTTCTTAAATTTATTAGAGTCAACAGGTTGCTAGGTCCTGTCCTTTGTGCATTTAATGCAGCAAATCCTTCCCACAAAACTATGAAGTCTACTTCCCATTTTACAGATGAGAAATCTGAGGCTGTCAGAGGCAAACTTGAGGTTCTTTATTATAAAAGTGTTCCCTTTTGCCCCTGAAGATAGGCTCACACGAATGAAATGACTTTCCCAAGTTGGCAATAGTATCTTAGGGACCTGAGGGGGACAGAAAGATGAATAAACCTTTCCCAAGGATTGGTACCCTATAGTTTCTATAACATCTGGAAGCTGATGCAAAGTCTTTTCTGTTAGAGATTTATTTATTTATTTATTTATTTTGGTATGGAAGGGATCTTCCTATCTGACCAGTAGCTGAAAGAGTTTGATTAGTTTTGTTAATTAAAGCAGAGGTATCACTAGTAGGGGGCATTACCCTAGGAAATATGTAAGTCAGTCTCTTGGAATTTGAGAAAATTGAAAATACTTTTAATGAGGTATAATATACATATAAGTACACATATCATAAGTATATAGCTTAATGAATTTTTACAAATTAAACACATTTGCCTAGCCAGCATCAAGATAAAGAAATCAAACTGTAGTAGTATCCTAGATTTCACCCCTGTTCTTTCCTCTAGTTAGTATCTGCCACCCCCCCTACCGTCCACCCCCCCACCCGCACAGGTAATCACAATACTTACTCCTAAAGCTACATCTACATGTTAGTTTTGCCTGTTTTTGAGTTTTAAATCAATGGAACCCTACAGAAATGTATTGCCCCTGGGTCTAATTTAGTTCACTCCATGTTAGACCAAGTTTTTCATCTTCATCTTTCTGTGTATATATTTGAATGTATTTAACATAACCATTCAGTAATAGATCCATATAGTGTCTAAATAAGCATAACATTTGTTGGGAACGAATGCTCAAAATTTAGAGTTTCTGGATTAAATTATGATGCTACTTATATGAATATCCCAACTTTAAGGCACACATGGAGTCCTCTTTGCTCGGAGAGAACCATTCATAACTAGACTATGATCTTGACTTCAGCTAGAAATTTCCTTTCAATAAACCTATGGTTTGAGCACCCACTATGCACAAGTCTTTGTAGGTATCCTGATACTTAGGCAAAAAATGAAATGGCCCAGGCTCCCAAGGAGCTTATGATCAATGGGAGAAACTGAGTACTAAACTCAAATAATTATTACAGGCAGAATTGAGTCTATAAAATAGGCACAACTAAAATGAGGTAGGAGGCTGCATGAAGGATGACCAATATTCCAGGAAGCTAGAAAAGCCACATGAAGAGTCTTCCTATGTGAACTTTGAGCCCTTTTGGCTTTCCAGCTTAGAAGCTGTAATCAGATTCTCATGACAGTAATAGGATCTTTATTCCCACACTCTATCCATTGCATTGTTTCAGGTTTAAGGCTGTATGGAATATATACCTCTTAACAGACAATAGGGGGCAGCATTCACCCTTTTTCTGAAAATAAGAACCATTTGGCCACATCCCTTTCTTTCTAGGAAAAGAATACTTTGATCAGATAGCATTTTAGAACATACATATATTTTAAGCCCACCCCCACCCCCACCCCCGTTTTAATTGTTCATTTGCAGAGATAGCAACTGATTTGCACCTTCATGTCATTGAAACCAATATATTACACCTCTATAAATAAAGTCCGCTATCTCGGTGCCCAGAGTTCCCCATTTCTGCCTTTGTCCCATGGCTGGGCGTGGCAGTCTTGTTCAGACTCAGATCGCTAAAGGGCGGTGGCTGGAATGAACAAAAGGAATCAGACCTCTACTTTTACCCTGAGAAAGATTGCCAGGGGAAGCCTGGGGAGAAAGGAATGCTATGTGCTTCCATTTTTGTTTGAATTACCAAATGCTTTTTTTTCCCCCTCTTCTGAATTTTTACCCTTTAAAAATCGTTTTCGTGAGCATAAAGATTGTATTAAAGGTAAATAAGATATGGGTGCTATGGGGATATATGACTGCATAAAGATTGTATTAAAGGTAAATAAGATATGGGTGCTATGGGGATATATGACTGCACTCAATCTTCAGGGCATTCTTCTCTTTATTAGTCAAATAACCTTTAGAGTTTAAGTAATGCAGTACTTTTCTTGCTGATGCAGTAGCTGAGGGTGTAGTGGTGGAAAATGAGAGGTTTAATGTTCAAGCTGTCAAACTGAGTATCTCTATGACCTCTAACCACCAGACCACCAGATGACTGATTCTGTTTTGTTAGTCAAAACACTGATTTTAATGACTGACTTCTATCGCCTCTATGTTCTCCTTGATTGGTTTTCAGAAAATCAATGTTGATGGCCAAAATACAAAATTAACTATCTCTTTCTAGATTTCCTCATAGCATATCCAGCTCTAAAGAGTACCCTGACTCTTCTTTTTTTTAAAGGCTAGGCCTTAACCAAATGTCCCTGAATGATAAAGGACACTTGCCCGCCCTATAATTAGCTTTTGTAAATATCAAGTCAGAGGTCAGAGCAAAGGTCATCTGATTTCTCTTTTGTGAAGAAAACAAGGGTTTTAGTCACTATGACTGATTTCAGAATAGTAGCTAAGGATGAGGTCATTGCTTCCTTTCTGAGCAGAGACTAGGATTGCATTTGGAAGAGTCACAGAAACATTATCAATGTTAATATTAAAGAACAACGATAATTTTTGTAGCACTTACAAATACCTGTGAATTAGATTTAGTGAAGTGCTTTGCCCTGTCAGATAAATGATGCTGGGAGAGCAGCTCTTGAGATGATTGCCGATTACATCATGTCACTGTGCTTCACCACTTCTAGAAGATGCCGTGCCACATTCAGAATCAAAACATGTAGTGTGGTGTGTCCTGGAATTTCACAAGGCAAAATAAAACCTCAACTCTTTACTTTGTTAACACTCATTTGCCTAAATTACCAAACACTGAACAATATAAAGAGACTAAAGCCCATGTGAGAAAGACAAAAATGTTTGCATTTCTGTTGAAATTAAACATCATGAAGTTGAAATTGTTGTCATTTAAACCAAACAGTACATTGAAATGTGTGTATCTGGGTGCCCGGGTGACCCAGTCGGTTAAGTGTGGGACTCTTGGTTGCAGCTTGGGTTATGATCTCATGGTTCATGAGTTTGAGTCCTGCATCAGGCTCTGTGGTGATGGTACAGAGCCTGCTTGGGATTCTCTCTCTCCCTCTCTCTCTCCGTCTTTCTGACCCTTCCCTGCTCATGCTCTCTCTCTCAACATAAATAAAAAACTTAATAAAATATTACTTTAAATGTATGTATCAAGTGAAGAGTTAAAACTTCCTCACAGACTAGCAGAGAAAGTTGGGTGACCACCTATCTTAGGCTGCCAGGGACTGAGGAAATCTCTAGGATGTAAGGCTTTTAACATTAAAATCAGGACCACTTCAGGCAAACTGAGAAAAGTTGGTTAGCCTAGCTGGAGGACCTCTTTTTAAAAAAAAATTGTTTTTATTATTTTTATTTTTATTTTAGAGACATAGCATGAGCAAGGGAGGAGCAGAGAGAGAGGGAGACACGGAATCTGAAGCAGTCTCCAGGCTCTGAGATGTCAGCACAGAGCCCAACATGGGGCTCAGACTCACAAACTGTGAGATCATGACCTGAGCCAAAGTTGGACGCCTAACCGACTGAGGCACCCAGGTGCCCCACTGGAGGACCTCTTTGAGGCCATCTAGTCACATCACCTTGTTTTACAGTTGAGAAAACTGAGGCCTATGGAAATTTTAACATCCAATGATCTCTGCAGAATCCTTTTTCTCTCTCATTCTTGTCAATGTCTTGTCTTTTCCTGGTTTTTCAGGTCACATATTTAGACCATAGGATCATGCAATAGAAATACGTGAGCCTTCTCATCATGTGGTCCTAGAATGGGGCTGAGCATGGGATTGGGTAGCTCCATCATTTGATCTGAAGGTCATTTGGCTGGCTGTGGGAATGCCTGGCAATTCTTCAGGTGAGTGGAGAACACCCTTATCGATAGCTTGAACACTATTCTGCAATTTTCTGAGGGACACGGCAAAGTACCAAAGATCTAAGTAAAGCATTCATAGTCACAGAGAGGGGGGAAATCAGGTCCTGAGTCTTGGGCTACATCAGGAGTTCACAATCTTTCCTAAGTAGGGGAAAGGTTACTGATACCTGTTCACTGGGGTCCTAAGGAAATCACAGGGTAGAGGCTTCATTCACTCCTAGGAGGATTTGCCTTTCCAAATGAGGACCATAGAGGGTAATCATTACTTAAATGAATGAAGAGGCTGAGTGGGAGGCATAATATAGCTGCGTGTATTGATGAATTAGGTGAAAGAGTGAGATAAAGACTGCTTTTAGTATTTTCTTCAAGTCCTTCTACAGAGATGAGTGCTTTTATCAGAAAGAAAAAGAGAACTAACAATATTTCATTTCTATTCATCAAGAAGAGTAATTATAGAACTGAGAAAACAAACATTGTAATAACATGGTACAAATAAAACATACTCAAAACAGAACAGATGGGGCCCTGGATAGTCAAAGCCATTCAGAACCCTGACACAATCCTGGTTACCTTCCACTGGAATAAGGACCTGTCTCTTCCATCCCTATTTCCTTTTACCTGCCAAATACACTTCCCCATCTCATTTCACTGGGCTTACCTATATGCATTCTTAGTTCTCAGCCTGAATATTACCCTTCAGGAAAGTTTCCCCTACCCCTCTAATTCTACTTTAGGTCTCCCTGTTAAATGCCATTATAGCATTATGGTAACTTTTTTTTTTTCTTACCATGATTTGACAAAAATGAAACAACATGAATTAAACTAAATTTATATTTGCAATAATGTCTGTATCCCGTTATATTTAAATTCCATATAGGCAGAGATTGTATCTTTTTTGGTCATTGTTAATTGAGGCTCCTGGCACATAAACACTCAATAGTTATTTGCTGAATTAATAAACTATCCATTTGGAATGAGTTCAGAGTTTCAGATTTTGTGTAGGCTTCCTAGTGCATAGATTTTTAATATGTGGAAAAATCAATAAAATGTATTATATACAAAAGCATTTCCTAAGTATATATATAGTATTGCTGTTCAGAACTGGCTCTAGAGGACAACTGAAACCAAATGTTGGCTCTTTCCTCTAGAAAGTGTGTCCAGAAAGGCTTCATTTCCCTCATTTGCAAGATAAGGATAATTGTGTCTACTTCACAAGTTTTCTCTGAGGATTAAATGAGATAATGCAGGGCAAACATTAAGCATAGTGTCTGGAACATAAGTTTTCCTTAATTATTAGGTTATTAATTTGAGTAAAAATATAGAAACAGGCAAATGCTCAGTTTTTCAAGATGGTGGAAAATGTAAATGACTATGTGACTATCAACAAGGATTTAGTTCTAGTTTTTCCATGGAGTAATCATATGACATTAGGCAAATTACAAATATCTCTGGGCCTAAGATTCTACAACATGAGAGATTTAAAGTGTTCTTTTAGGGTACATTGTGAGAATCAGTGTTGTGAATGTCCTAAATTGATATAAAGTTGAATGTTATTCTTAGCAGAGTTAGATCTTTTATTAGATTCTTAAAGAGCTTGTAGTTCAGGTCTGGTTCTTGGAAAGTAGATGGAGATGGAGGTTAGTGTGCAGGAAGTATATACTAAGATGTATTCTTAGCATTGACACCTGCTGGGGAAGGGAGGTAGGTAGGGTTGGGCAGAAAGAGAAGCAAGCTGTCAAAACAAAGGCCTTGGCCAAATATTCCTTGATGGACATTTTGCCAGATTATTTAGGATGAACATGACCAATATGAACAGTATCATGACTTCAGCATTTTTTATTTTGAAGTGTGTGGTGGATACTTTTGCTACTATCTTCCCAGCATCCATCCTCCCATGAACACTTTCTTGTCTCATTCCAACCATGGAATTTGTAGGATATAGGCCATATTCTTACAGCCTCTGCTCCAGGGTTGAATGTCTAACTTAAACCCTGGGCAATCTGAGTCAGTTTTGAGAGGGTCATTATTTGGCAGTGGGGGCCAAAGTGTGAAACTCAGTCTGGCATTGCTCATGACCGCTGAGTAAGGAAATCATGATGGATTTCAAAACCTACTTCTGCATATGGCATAATGATAAAGAATTCAGTCTCTAAGAAGTCCTAACAATCCTAAATACATATGTATCTAATACATTTCAATGTATATGAAGCAAAAGTTGTTATGACTGGAAGCAAATATAGATAAATCTACAATTATAGCTGGAGAATTCAACACTCAGTAATTGAGAGAAGACCAAATCAGTAAGGATATAGAAGACATGGACCCTATAAACCAACTTGAACTAGTTGGTATTTATAGAACTGTCTATCCAATAGCAGAAGAATAAACATACTGTTTAAATGCATATGAAACATTGATCAAGGTAGACTATGTTCTGGGCTATTAAACTCAAAGAAATTTAAAAGACTGAAATTATAGAGTACATTCTCTTACCATAA
The DNA here is from genome assembly GCA_017311185.1 of Proteles cristata cristata. NCBI lineage: Eukaryota > Metazoa > Chordata > Mammalia > Carnivora > Hyaenidae > Proteles > Proteles cristata. The sequence continues at coordinate 52,828 of JAESUZ010003619.1, read as the reverse complement.
TGGAACTAAGTTACAAACCCATAACAAGAAGACATCTGGAAAATCCACAAATATTTTAGAAAGTAAACACCACTTCTAAATAATCCTTATGTTAAAGGTCACAAAGGAAATTAGAAGATATTTTGGATTAAGTAAAAGTAAGAATGCAACACATTAAAATTTATGGGCCACATCTAAAGCAATATTATATATGCAATTCATAGAATTAAATGCTTATATTAGAAAAGAAGAAAGGTCTTAGATCCATGACCTAAGCCTTCAGAATCCAGAAAAAGGGGGCACCTGAGTGGCCCAGTTGGTTAAGCTTCTGACTTTGGCTCAGGTCATGACCTCACGGTTTGTAAGTTCAAGCCTCGGGTCGGGTTGTGCTGACAGCTCAGAGCCTGGAGCCTGCTTCCGATTCTGTCTCCCATTCTCTCCCCCACTCCCATGATCATACTCTGTCTCTCTCTCTCTTAAAAATAAATAAACATTAAAAATTTTTTGTAAATCTAGAAAAAGAGAAGTTAAACATGAAAGCAAACAAAATGAAGGGGAAGAATAAAGAGCAGAAGTCAAAGAGAATCGATGAAATGAAAAGCTGGTACTCTGAAAAGATCAATATAACTGATAAACCCAAACTGAGCCAAAGGGAGGGGAGAAGAGAAGAAAAAATGACTAATATCTGCAATGAAAGAGGAAACGTCACTATTTTATAGACATTAAAAGGAAAAGGGATTATTACAAACAGTTCTATGTCCATATAGTCAATAACTGAATGACCTAGTCTTTGTCTTGAAAGTCTAGCAAAACTCCTGCAAGAATAGATTACCCCAATAATGTATCTACTAAACTGTAGTACTTACTAAACTTCTAGGAAAGAAAGAATACCAAATCTACACATGCTCTTCCAGAAAATGGAGGGAATGCTTGTTAACTCATTTTACCATAATACCAAAACCAGACAAAATATTACAAATAAACTAAAAACATTCCTCATGAACAGATGCTAAAATCATCAAAATATTAGAAAATTGAATCCAGTATATTAAAAAGGATAATACATTATGACTAATTGGAGTTTATCCTGTAAATGCAAGGCTGGTTCAACATTTGAAAATGAACCCATATAATTCATCATATCAACAGACTAATGAAAAAATACATATATTTACAATTTATAAAACTGTAAAATTCAGTACCTATACATGACTCATAAAACAAGAACTCTCAGCAAACTAGGAATAGGAGACTTAATCCAGCTGTGATGGGCATGTACCAGAAAATGTACAACTAATGTCATATTTAATAGTGAATTGATGCTCTTCCCCTAAGATTGGTTGGGGGGCAGGGGGGGGAACCAATCCTGTCCACTCAACCTTCCTGTTCGACATCACACTGGAGGTCCTAGTTAATAAGGCAAGGTTAAGGGCGCCTGGGTGCTTAGTCGGCTAAGTGTCCAACTTTCGCTCAGGTCATGATCTTGCGGTTCATGGGTTCGAGCCCCGTGTCGGGCTCTGTGCTGACAGCTCAGAGCCTGGAGCCTGCTTCAGAGTCTGTGTCTCCCTCTCTCTCTGACCCTTCCCTGCTCACACTGTCTCTCTCTCGCGCCTAGAAATAAATAAAACAAAAAAATTTAAAAAAAAATAAGGCAAGGTTAAGAAACTATTGATAAATACAACATCATGGATAAATATCAAAGGCCATTATGCTCAGTGAATCAAGTCAGACCTAAAAGACTGCATACTGTATGGTTTCATAGGACATTCTAAAAAAGACAAAACTGTGGGGACAGAAAACCCAATCAGTGATTGCCTGGGGCTGAGGTTGCAGGGAGAGTTTGAATACAATGGCTTGTGGGGAGGTTTTGGAGAGTGAGAAAGCTATCTAATATTTTGTTTATAATGGTGGTCAAAGGGCTGTATGTGTTTGTCACAACTCCTAGAACTGTATAATAAAAAGGGTATATTTTGTCATATGTAAGTTTTACCTCCATATACCTCACAAAGAAAAGGAAATCCCACAGAGAAAAAGCATGATGTGGGTTGGTCTTTGGAATAAAATTCTGGTGACGTTTTTGTCTATAGTTGCAATTTTTTTTTCCAGAAGTCTAGATATATCTCTGGTCTTTTTATATATGATTATTTATGTACTCTATGAATTATATGAGTGACTCAGAATATTTCCAGTTTACTCTCCATATTTTTACTCAAGCCAGTTCCAATTAGGTTTCTGTCACCTACAACAGCCAGTCCTGAGTAACACAAGGACATACACTTGCATAGGTAATTGTTATATGAGGGCATGTGAGGAGTGCTATAATAGAGGTAAAAAGCATATGAGAGAAGAGAGGGGAACGTGATTCAGTTTGACTGAGGAATCTCAAGGATAGACAGTAAATGAGTTGGCCTTGAAGACTTTTTGCAGTTGGAGTCATGGGAAGTATATCTCATTTTGAGCATTACGATATGATTTAACAGACAGACGGATGATTACGTATGGTGTCTTCAGGAGTAAGAGGTGCGGTGGGGCTGAAATGTAGAGACCATGGAACCAGGAAAATGGTGAAAGATAAACTTGGAAAGGTAGACTCTTACAAGACTGAGAGACCTGCCTGCGTGCAAGTGTTTGAAGTTTATTATACAGAGAGTAGGCAAGTGGTATGTTCAGAAAAGCATTTTTGAAAGGTAATTTAGATGCAGTTTGAAGAATTAGCAGATATGGTTAGGATAGGTCAGTGAGGAGGCAGTTGTTCTAGATTAGAAGCCTAAAGATGACATGCTGTGAATAGGTAGAAAGGGTACGATGCTGTTGGTGTTACGATAGCAGTTACCACTTCTTCACCACTTCCTATGAGTGAGGCATTGTGCTTAAGTGCTTTAGATACACTCTTTCATTTCATCCGGATGATCATATAAGGTAGTTGGTATTATGCCAGTATAGTAACTGATGATTTTTCACTTAGGCCATATAAGTGAAGCTGACCCATTGCCTCTCCCAGCTTCCCAGAGGTGGGAACATTAGGGGTGGGTATATGTTTTAGGCCATCTAACGAAATTACTTTTTCCCCCCTCACCATAGCAAATGGTGATGGACAGGTATATAACTCACCATATTTACCTAGATAATTCCTACCAAATTTATAGGACTAATTAGTAAAAGATTAACTTCATCTGCTTTTGATAAAAAATGAAAGAATTACTTGGAATCATTTGTTGATTGATTCTTTATCCCTGTGTTTACCAATGGTTTTTCTTTAAACATTAGTTTTAAGAAATATTCTGTGAAAAAGTTTTCTATGTTGCACATTACTGGGGAAACCTTGCATAGAAATACCCCCCTCAGAACATATTAAAGGCTCTAGAAATCCAGTAGAGAAATCTATTTAATAGTGTTTAATTCACCATTTTCAAAGTTATGCAATGAACATGCCCTTTTCACACATTTATTGATTACAATCTACCACATTTTAGAAAATACAGCAGTGGGAATTTATCTTCCAAACTATAGTTAAACCATTCAAGATTTTAATAGCTGGATAAAGGCACTGCTCACCTTATCTCCCATATCTCTTGAGGCAGCATTTCTCAGCCTTTTTTCTCTAGCACTTACAAAAGTGCAGATCATGATCTGAAAACAAATTGTAAAATGTAAGTGCCAGGGGCATTTTTTGGTCAATTTGGACGTAAGCAATCCCATATAACACCATTCCACTGCCTTCATGATACTCCAGAATTCATCACTTGACAACTGTGGAGAAAACAGTGTTGAAGTTGGCTTATAATCTGCCTGAGACTCCCAGACACAACACCTAAACAAATTTCATAAGCAAATGAAGGGTTATTGAATGATGTGAGGTAGAAGTTCACATCCTCTGCAACACAGTTACCCGAGAGTCTCATTTTAAAATCTGGAATGTGAAAACAGGCTTAAGGAGCAATTGAAAAAATTCCCAGCATGCCTGGCATGGTGCTGGGTGGGGTAAATATGGCAGTAAAAAGAGCCAGTGTTGTTTTCTTGGAGCATTCTTGTTGTAACTTCAAGTGTGATATCTCTGAGATACCTCCCATCAACTTATAATTTACCTTGAATTTTCTTCCTTATAAATTTGATGAAGTGGTACAGAAAATGCAATGAAAGTGTGAAAAGAAAGCAAAGTCCTTCCTAAAAGAGAAGCATTTTACAAAACCTAAAAGCTGGTTCACAGGGAAGGCCATCAATGGGGACACCTGTGACTACCACAGGAATAACAATTATATTTACAAATATTTCTTAGGCATTTCAAATGCAAAGGAACTCTTCCCTCCTCAGGAAACTTCACAGTGTTTTGCTGATGACAAACTGGTGTAATAAAAATAAAGACACATTGAAATAGAATCTTAACAATTGTGATTCTTAAACACTTAGCACTGCTGTGGAAAAAATACAATACACTTTTACATACCCAAGCTATCTTATTTTAGCACTGTTTTGCAAACAATTGAGAAGTCTTAACAATCAGTTCATGTTAAAATTAGCTTATAACATGTGCTCTCTGAATGAATTACATTGAACATGTTCAGGGAATCCAAGATGATTTTAGTTTTTCATTTAGGAAAAACCCACTAGTGTTTCTCATTATCTTGTTTTGTAGCTTTTTTTGCTTACCAGAAGGGTTGAGAATTCTAGAAACCTCTAAAAGGTATACATGTCTTAAAGATGATGATTTTGAAGCTGAAGCAATATGGAGGACAGAAAAGACCATGGGGCAATGTTTGAAGGGCAGTATAATCTCTATTCTGAGAGAACTTCCAAATATATTTATTTGGTGGTAAATCATCATGTATACAACTGAGTACAATTAGGGGCATCATGGAGTGAGAATGGAAACTGTCCACAAAGCTTACTTCTACAATGACCTGACTCAACTCTTTGTTTTTGTCATCAATATAACATTATCTCTGCGTAAGAGAAGAAACTTTTTTCCCTTGCCCTAATAGGTTCTCCAGCTGGGGCCCTCCAAATTAGACCAATAGGAGAAAACAAAAATGTGTTTTATATGTTCATTTCACTTACAAATGGGAGCACTCAGATGAGTAACTCAAAGGGGTGGTTAGAACTTGGGCTTAGGTATCATCTTAACAACAACAAAAACAAACAAACAAAACCAATAAATTTTTAGAGAAGTGACAACACAGAGGTCCTTAAGGTTCTAGGGGAAGTAAATTATAGGAAGATAAATATATAAGGAAGCTAATGAAAGATAAGGACTAGTTAAGTTATGTAGATTCCTCTGATACCATCTCTGCACTATGAGTCTAGGGTTGTCTGATGACTGACTTCCTGTCCTTCCTGTTAGAGACTGGAGAGTAATACAAATTATATATTAATGTTAGACAAATAGGGGCAGGAGGGGCTTTTTTTTTTTTTTAATCTGCTTCTCCATTGCCTTCAGAGTTCAAAATAATCCTTATGCCAAAGTGACATGTTTTGTGGTAGCACTTTCTACTCTTCATGAAGATGTTCTTGTCACAGAAGATAGAACTGTTACATATAACTTCATTGTTCATTCCAGGAACTTCCTGAAGGGCCCATTGACTCTTTAATAGTAAATATCAAAGACCATTTACACCCCAAGACCACAGAACTCCTCACTTCAAAATACCTGTTTTTCCTGTGTCTACTAACATCCTAAACCACCATATAATGATTCTTCTCCAATTCTAACCAAGCCTCTTCATTGAAGGAACTGCTTTAAACTAGACTAAAATCTCAGTGAATATCCTAGCTTCTCTCCCCTCTGAAATGCTACTAAGGCTGCCAAGGCAGTTTTCTCCCTTACCACAGTGAGATGTGTTTTGTTAACAGGTTGTCTTGGTAATATTTAGGATATTTGGGGGAACCAGCATTCAAAAATCTTGGGGGCTCCAGGAAATCCAATTGAAATGAGGACACCCTAACCCTCAGTTTCGACCTGAACACAGCTTTTCCCTGTAGCCCTTCAAGCCTTCTCTGATCTCAACTTTAGCAGAGTCTCAAAATGGATCACACTTCAATATCTTTTCACTGAGCAACTCAAACGTTAGGTTTATTTTTAATTTTAAAAGTAAGAAACCCTTTTCCGGAATCCTTGATTATCTGATGATATTTGAAAAAAAACTGTTATGTATAGTGGAAATCTGCCTTATTACCAGTAATGCTGCTATTTGTCTCAGTCTGTGGTTAAAATTTTACTCTTTCCCTTCTCCTAAGATCAAAGCCATTATTACCAGTTCCTTTACTGCAGAGGCCCAGATTGCTAGAATTGGTGTCCACAGGGGAATATAAGGGCAGGACAGAAGCCTCATGACGCAAGGGGTTGATGAAAATACATATGGAATGATGCCCTTCATCATTCACTCCTTTGCCCGGCCGCATCCCTTGGGAGATTGTTTCTTCCCCATGATATCCTACACACGGAAAGATGAAAGCTTGAAATTCTTTCCTAAAAGCATTAATGCAAACAGTGAACAAAATCTGCTGCATGTGGTGACAGGGAATGATTATTTCTTGGTCTGCTCAGGCCATAACAAATATCATAGATTGGGTAACCAAAATTTCTTACAGTTTCAGTGTCTGGGAATTCTGAGATTAGGGTGCCAGCATGGTTGAGTTCTGGTGAGAACTCTCTTCTGGCCTTGTAGATGGCTGCCTTCTTGCTGTAACCTCAACACAGCAGGGAGTGTGGGGTAGGGTGGGAGAGGAGCAAGCACTCTGGTCTCTTCTTATAAGGACATGAATCTCACCAGGGGGACTCCACCCTCATGACTTCATCTAAACCAAATTGTCTCCCAAAAAGCCCATCTTTAAATACCATCCCTTTGGGAGTAAGGTTTTTACATATGAATTGGGGTGTGGGGGATGAAAGTTCAGCCCTATAGCAGGCTGTAGTCAAGAATATTCGTGTTCTTCTGGTTTCTCCTTCACTAATCCATCCCTGTACCCTGCTCTCTAGTAACTTTCAGCACAGCATCTCACTGATGCAGTAACGAAGTCTCACTAAGTACTGGTTAGGTGTTAGCCACATACCTTGAGGCTTTGGTGGCTAGAAGCACTGTGATCTCTGGAATAGACTTTAAGATAAGGGGTGATGATAGTAGTAACATCCCTTAGCTAAAAGGTAAATCAAGAAGGATAAGACCGAGTTTCAGATGCTTGGAAAGGGACAGATAGTTTTCAGCTCTGAGAATGGGGTAAAGCAAGTTAAAGAATAAATGCAGGATTTGTGAAAGCTTCGGGGAGTCAGAACTATTCAGAAATAAGTCCTTTTAGGTAACAGGTTTATCTGCTTAAGGTTTTATTTAAAATTTAAGGCACTTATTAAGGAAATATTTCTAAAATGGATTGTATGTTTTGCTGCCTTAATTAAAGAAGGTTGAACATTATTTAACCTTTTCTTGATGACTCAAGGTCCTCATTGTGCACATCAATGATTATTCTGCAGAGCAGTGATGCCCTCCAGGGCCATCAGGGTATACCAGGCACTCATTTCTACATTACTCTTTCTAGATTGCTGTGATATTTGAGTTTGTATCCACTTTTAATTGTCTTTCATTTTGCAGGCACTATGCACATACCTTTTCACACCACTACCAATGTACTATATGATCAAGAAGGTCTTCTCACTAATAAAAACATATTGCTTATAACATACTGTGGTCTTGTAAACGATAGACAAACTTGTTAGAATTGTACACCAAGTACAATTGAGAGTGATTAGCTTCTGATTGGAATGGTAGAATGAAAGAGTACTCTGGCTCACAGGATTTAGTGACAATGACTTTGGCCATTCCGTTTCCCCCTGTATATACCAACCCTACTCCAGGTAGGGTAAAAAAAAAAAAAAAGCTTATGTGCTCCTTATAGGTGAAGTTCCCTTGAAATAGGGTACCCACTATGATTATCAGTTCTTTAGTGACATAATGGCCATCCTGAAAGATGGATGCTTACCTGAGGCTCTGTGCAGGTTTTCTGGCACAAATGTGAGTAAGAACCCAGCATCCCTTTACTTGGAATGTTAGTCTAAGTTTCCATTTTAGTCTCTGATTTAAAAATTAAAAAAAATAGGGGCACCTGGGTGGCTCAGTTGGTTAACCATAGGACCTCTGCTCAGGTCATGATCTTTCAGCTCAGGAGGTGGAGCCCCACATTGGGCTCTCTGCTGTCAGAGCAGAGACACTTTGGATCCCATCTCCCCCACTCTTATTCTCTCTAAAAAACATTTTTTTAAAACCATTTTAAAACAATTTTTCAAAAAGAAGGTAAAAATGATAGCAAATGTATTAATTTAGCACCATTACTAGCACTTCCATGACAATTCCTTCTTTTTTTTTTTTTTAGTACCTCACAGTTCCCAGATATGTTGTATGATTTCCTTGATTTCACCACCACCTTCTGTGGCAGAACCGCTGACAACCTGGCACTCACTCAGGGCCATTTATTTCCCAAAAGACAAGCTATACAGATTCTCTCTTAAGCTCGATGTCTCTGAGATCCTTCCTGAATGTCAATGAGGAACCATTGCAAGCATTGTAGCAATTGTCTCTCTCAGAGGTAATAGATACGCTCATTAAAAAATTGCTGAGGACAAGGGCACAAACCTTGAAAGCCTCCATCAAAAATAAATACATAAAATTATTGTGCGTACTTGTTTAGAAGCCTCTGGGGAATTCTCAACAAATGAATGACTATCTCACAGCAGCCTAGCTGCATTCTTCAGTAATATTTTAAATAATTTTCAGTGTAAAGGTCATAGAAAGCAAGGGACATTTATTTGCAAGGAGGAAAGCCCCTTTATTCTTTTACTATTTCAGTTCAACCTCTCAACCTGCACTTCTGCAATGTAGCACATTTGTTGAGCTTATGATTGCCTTCTCTTCTGTGAAAGACTTTTTTCCTTCATCTTAGTTCAGTATGTGAAAATACAAGACAAACCTTGGATCTTGCACTAAGGCAGCTTGCTGTGTTCAAAATCTTACTCCTCTGAAGTAGCTTCTATCCAGTAAACACATTTCTTGAGCTTCTAATGATAATCCAGGCATTGTTCTAGGTGATAGAGCTTTAGCAGCAAACAAGAGATGAAGGCTGGAGGCTGGAAAAGACTAACAGATTCTCTTGACCTGCACTATTTGGGTTATTTTATAGACCCCTTCAGACTTGGGGGTGGTAGTAACAGGCAAGAATACCAAGCATCACAACATATCACTGCTTTTTTGTCCCCAGTTTCACATTGGTGTCGGAGACCTTGGGGTGATGGAAGAGCTTAAGATTTTACTTACTTTAGTGGGCATCAGGACTTGTTTCTTGCTCCTCCCTGGATTTGCACTAATGAAGTTTTAAATGTGGACTTTAAGATGGTTCTGGTTGTGGTGGGAAAGTCATTAGAATCAGCAGACCAGGGTGAAGCCCGAGGTTTGGAAGACTGCATGATTTAGGGCAAAGAGTACAGGCTTTGGGGTCAGACAGATTTTATTTGCATCCAGACTCTCTGACTTCCTAGCTGAGTGACCAAAAATACACTCTGAATTTTGATATCCTCTTCTACAAAATGAGCATTATAATTTTAGTAGAATTGGGAGTATTACATGAGCTTTATATAAATGGGTCTCATTCTAACTAATAGTTCTAGTAACTAACTAGCTGATGTGTGTGTGTGTATGTGTGTGCGTGTGTGTATGTACTTTAAAATTACTTTAATATCTTTGGGGATTGAGATGGTGGCTAGATATTCCTTCTAGCGTGGTCAGTCTGTGACTATGACAGTATAGTCTATTATGTACATAGACAAGTCATCTCTTGCGTAAGCCAAATGGTTTAGGCGTGCCATCTCAGAATTGATTCATACCATGGAAATCCATGTAAATTCATACTATTTAAGTTGAGTAAAAGTTGGCCAAAAATTATAGGAAGTGCGGTACGTACGATTTAGTGAATTTGTTTTAGTGATGATAGAGTGCTGTGTTAGACTACTCTGTTGGGTCTGTTTCTTCTACCAAAAATGCATGATGTTGTTCTGGGGAAAACTGGTTGAAAGAAATCTAGTCTTCTCAACTGGGATATGAAAATACACATTATGGTTTCTTGTTGTTAAAGTGAAGTCACAGGATTTAGAATATGAAAAAAACAAGTATAAGTAACAGCATGGATCAGATTACTTAAAAATTTTAATGGTTATAAATAATGAGTGGATGTGTTGTACATAAGCTTAAGCCAAGAGGGTGCTACTCCATAATTTAAGACCTCAATACTCTAACAGTATTTATTAGGAATAAAAATGTTTCCCTCATCATCCTCTTGATTTAAAATAATGAAAACTTAGACTATTACTTTATGAGAGATGGAAACACTTATTACATTCTGTAGGTATGTGAATAACTATTTTGAAATAAACACAGGATTCAAGAAGCCTGGGAACAAATCACGATGTCCTTCAAGGGGCACTCCTGAATCAAGGATTCAGAGTAGTATGAAGGAAAAATGGCAGATGGAGGGAAGTAATTTGCCTCTATCTTTCCCTTGCTGGTTATGCCTGATTGAAAAAGAACTGAGTATGTTCACTGTAATAAGTAAGAAAAAGAGGAGATGTATCAGATCAGGTTAGAGCGGTGGGTCCCAGCTTCTGTATTAGGTGGTTGAGAAAGGGGAGGCTATTGCAGAGGTGTTTTGAAGCTGGCTCATTTCAGTTCATAAGAGTAGACTGTTAAATTTTAGGAATTCTGTGAATCAACCATATTAAAAATTAAGTTATACTAATATACACCTAAATACATAAAGTTTAGGAAAACAAAGGCAATAAATAATCATCACTTCTTAATTGTTTTACTGCATTTTATTTTATGCTGTTTACATTTACTGTATCAGTATGCTGGAAATGCCATCTAAATAGTGTGCTCCTGTGCATCTTTTCCCAAGTCTGAATTCCGCGATATCACATTGGCAACTTGGAATTGGCCATGGTAGTATTTATACTATGAAAATTGGCAAATGCTGCAAACCAGGGCTTTTCTCTTTTTTTCCCCCTAAAGCTGGTTTGCAAACATTTACTAGCATACCACTGGATGTGAGAATGAAGTTTTAGATAAGATTGGACTGAATTTAGAAAAAACTACTTTAGGAAAAATTTCAAATATGCATAAAAATGTAATACTATTAAGAATACTCATATGCCTAATTTCCAACTTCAGTAATCACCAACATATTCTCTGAATGCAGTGCCTTAGATCACATGGCCATCCTGACATTTGTCTGAAGTCTTATAAATCAAATCCCAAAAACCTAGTAGGTTTTATTTAAAAACACTGCTGCATATATCGCTATTGCTTAGGAACTTAAAGATATAATCACTATTTTATTATATTAAGTATTAACAATAATTTCATGATATTCGTTAATACTAGTCTATATTCAAACTTTGACTATTTCAAAGATGTGTTTTTAGAATTGATTTGTTTGAATCAGGAACCAAACAAGTGAACTGGTCTTTTTAATAACTGGAAGAGAACAGAAAGCTATGAAGTCTGTCTGAGATGTCATTAAAGAGCAGGAAAGGAAGATTTGACAGAACATAGTTCAAAGTAAGGACTAGAGAAAAATAAAACTGTTTCATGTTTATGCCCTGCTGAGATCAGACTCTTCAATAAACTGGTTATACAAAAAAGCACACAATATATTCGGTGCCCTTAAAAAGCTCATGTCTTAGGGCAGTAGTGGAGTGGATATTTAACTTTTTTTTTCTTTTCTTTTAGGTCATAGACACCTTTTGAGAGCTGATGAAAGTTACCTGCATGTGTGGACCCACATTTGCACACAGAATTATGCATGCTATTTGAAGGCACATGGAACTCTCCAAAACTTATCCTGGAGCTAATGGATCCAGATTAAGACCTTGGATTTGGAGGATAGGAAGAAGACATGTTCATGAATAATTACAATCTATATTAATAATGTTAGAGCCTAGCATATCCCATGTGCTTTTGGAACACAGAGCAAAAGAGTGGCTAATTCCTTTTAAAGCAGAGGAAAATTGGCATTGGAAGTGGAGTTTGACATTTTGAGTAAGCGTTTCTCAATCAAAGATGGTAATTAAGGCTGGCATACTGAAGTTGGAGGTGACAAGAGATGATACTAAACAGACAGCTTAGCTAAGAGGTCAAGAACCACAAAGAGCTGTATAAAGGAATTTGAGTTTCAGATGGTTTGTCACTGCAGGATTCTTTTTTTTTTTTTTCAATATTTTTATTTATTTCTAGGAGAATGAGAGAGAAACAGCATGAGCAGGGGACAGTCAGAGAGAGAGGGAGACACAGACCCTGAAATAGGCTCCAGGCTCTGAGCTGGCTGTCAGCACAGAGCCCGATGCGGGGCTCGAACCCACAAACCGCGAGATCATGACCCAAGCGAAAGTCAGACGCTTAACCGACTAAGCCACCCAGGCACCCCATGTCATTGCAGGATTCTAAACTAAGGAGCTACATGACCAGATTTGAGTATGCGCAAGTTCGGTGCAGCAGCAGCGTAAGTGCAGGGGGTTTCAGGTGGAGACTGAACACAGGACTAGTAGCACCTGCCAACTATTATAATAGTTGAAATTAAAGATGACAGGGTCTAGACTATGGTACAATCAGTGAAGTCAGAAAAGAAGAAAGAATTTTAGGAGATAGTAGATGAAGTAGTGTGTATAAATGTGCGGAAATGTAGGAGAGCAGACTCTTAGCTTTAAGCCTCTGATAGAGAAGGCAATGCTAATTACTGAAATAAAGAATATAAGATGCATAGCTGTGATTTAAGAGAGAGAGGACACAGAAAAAGGCCATTGATATGGAGCACTTTGAATTTGAAGTAGGTATGGAACAAACAGGAAGGGATTCCCATAAGGAGCTAGAAAGAAAAGACCAGCTCTGGGAGCTGGCCCAATGCTTAGGTGCAGAATGAGATACGAGGAGGCTTAGTCTAGTTTGGAGTCATTTCTGGTTTGAAGTTGTTTATGGTCAGAGATGGACCATGATTAGTTAGGGGACCCAGTGAACCTTTAGGGCTTCTCTGTGGCAAAATTTTATTCTCAAAAATTTACTCAAGAAGCACTTGTACTGAGAAAAACAAAACAAACAAACAAACAAAAACCTGTTAATCTCACAATATTCTTTTTTTCTTCAATCCAATTTCATCTCCAAATGGCAGATCTTTACAAATATAAATCTGGTCATATCCCCTACCCACTTAAAACCTTTAAATAGTTCTCCATTGCCTAGAGCAAAGCACAAACTCTTCCTTACCTTCTCCTAATGATAATGACAATAATTATTTTTTTCATGTGGATAGTAATTTTTCAGGGAACCTTTTCTAACCCTTCACGGCCAGGTCTCAGTGATGTTGAAAGTATTGCAGATAAGTTAAAAGTTGGTTACATTTCCCACTACTAAGTAATCTTTTTCAGTGAACTGGTATCACTGATTTAGAAGAAGATGATGCTATGGAGTAGAATCAAAGTCCTACTGTGTGCTGGGAAGTTTGAAAATGGTTGGTTGAAACTACAATGATGAAGAAACTGAAATATAAGCTCCAAATTGCCTTGTCTTGATTATATATTGTGTCATGAGGAGATTAAAATGCTAAATTTAGTGTTTAGGCATAGGATAATCATGTTCCTGGTCATTTTCCCTGGGTTGATCATAGAATTTTTTATGGCTGTATAACTGGATGCTTTCTGTTGTCCAGTTTCTGCCCTCTGCTGACTCCCAGAAAGATTATTCTTTAGCCTGTCCTCAATTTGATTTTCTTATCCAAAAACAAAAAATGGGACTCAAGAGTCTAAAATGAAGGTGAGAAAGAAGGGATAGAGGCAGGGTGAGAGAGAAACAATGTACATTTTTTCCTTGGAAAGGCAGCAAGGGAAATGAGCAAAAGAATTAGGCTCCTTGAGTCATGTTAAATTCTGTGCTGTGCTATGTAAACACATCATGAGAAAAGTGTTAATCTAATGCTGGACACACTATGAAAATCAGTCAGTCCAAAACTATATTCCATTTTCAAGGGACTAGAGCCTTGCATTTCTTGGAAGCATTGATCAGTGTAAGTGCAGGTCGATCAAGGCTTTTGTGTTTGCATTTAAATGTTAATCAATCACATTTTATTAAAAATTTAAGGCAAGAGTGAGAATGGAAAGTGTATGGGTCTGTGCTTATGAAAAAGAAATCAAGTTGAGATCCATTTTGAAATGACTGGAGAATTTCATAATGTGTACAATATTAGGGACCCATCTGGACAACAGATACTGGTGGTAGTAATGATGGACAGGAGCTGGGGTGGGGACTAATGAACATTTATTGACAATCTCTACTTTGTAAGATGAGAAAATGTCTTCGGTGATGTCTGGACAAATGAACACTGCATCCGAGCATCCCATTAATCATTTCATACATAGTCATAGTAGTAATTATCATTTTAAGTGTTTTGAATATACTATTTAAAAAGCTTATTGGAAACTAATTTGACAATAAACTATTTATAAAAAAAAATAAAAAGCTTATTGTGGTAACACATATATAACATAAAATTTTACCATTTTAGCTATATGAAGTATATAGTTCTGTAACATTAAGCACATTTACATTTTTCTGCAACCACCATCACCATCCATCTCTTGAATTCTTACATCTTTCCAAACAAACTCCATACTTGTTATATAATCACTCTTTATTACCCCCTCTCCTGAACTTCTGGCAACTATCTTTTTTTCCCTATCTCTATGAATTTGACTACTCTAGGTAGATCATATAAGTGGAATTATATAATATTTGTCCTTTTGTGACTAGCTTATTTCACTTAGAATGTCCTCAAGTTTCATCCATGTTGTAGCATGTATCAGAATTTCTTTTTTAAGGCTGCATAATATTTCATCGTATGTACCATATTTTGTTTATTCATTCATCAATAGATCATTTGAGTTTCCATCTTTTGGCTCCGGTGAATAATACTATGAACATATACATATACAAACATATACATATACATATGCTCATATGAACATGAGCATATACAAACATCTGTCAGTCCTTCCAGTTCTTTGGGATTTATATTCAGAAGCGGAATTACTGGATTAGATGGCAATTCCGTGTTTAATTACTTGAGAAACCACCATACTGTTCTCCACAGTAGCTGCATCCTATATTCCAACCAGTAATGTGCAAGTGTTCAAAAAATATTTTTATTTTCCTATAATTGAAAGTTAATAGGAAAAATGCTGTAAAATATTGAGAAGGAAAGCTGGGGTACAAAAAGTCAAGTGGGAAGAAGGGTAACTTGTTTTTCCTTTCTAGCTCTCTAAACCAGAAGAGCCTCCCAACTGATGAGCTTTAAATATGCTGCTCTGATGTGGATCCCCTAAACTCTTGGGGAGGATGAGTTCCTGGGACAACAGGCAGGACTTGGGGCTAACAGCTGGGAGTCTGGAGCAAACCCCCATATTTACTATAATATGCCTAACAAACCTAATCAGTGTCTCTGTAGGCTAGTGTTTGAAAAAGGTTAGGAAACACTGTTCTAAAATATAGGGGTGAAACCAGGATTCAAATCAGGAAAAGATGTGGAAGCATAAAAAAAATAATTCTACAACCATATTTATTGAGTGCCTTCTATGTTTTAGGGCCTACATCAGACTCAGGGGAGGGGGGATGCCTAGCAGATACTATGGGGTAAATAATGTAGAATCATTATATTTTCAAAGAGTTCAGTCTTTTGAGGCTGAGGGATAGGTAAAGAAGCAATGGCAATGACTTCTAAAGTAATCTGCTGAGGGATGAGGGAACTACAAGGTGCCCAGCCCCTGTCTATTCAGAGTTGAAAAGAGAATTAGAGAGTTCTCATGGGAGGCAAAATGTAATACCTGCTTCTCATTTTGTGGGATGTGGATGTTCAAGGTAACTTGGCCATGTCAAGAAGCAAATGAACTGAACTAAATGGAGCTGCTTGTTAAAATTCTTAGAAGTAGTGTTTGGATAAGGTGTCAGGACTCAAGAAAATAATTTGCAATAGAACAGAGAATTTTGAAAACTCAAGGAAGCCATCCCTGAGGACTTTTCCTCATATCTGGGCTCTGGGCCCAATCAGTTGGGCCCTGTTCTTGGCACCTTGGGTTTATTTCTTATGAGAGCACTGATCACATAGTACTGTGGTTGTCTGGTTATTTGCTTTGTCCCTAAGTGTCATGGAGGTAGAGATCCTACCCAGAAACATTTGTTGGGTAGCAACAACAAATTGGGTTGGATGAGCAGAAAGAGAGAGCTACAAAGTAATCGGGACCATTGACATGAAATAGTCAAGACACTCACAATCACTTAGATTGCTTTTGGAAAGTAGATATTCAATCTCTGTTGTTAGATATTCTGACAGCTATAGAATGGTGGCATGGTGCTACCATAGTTCTTGCACTGTAGCTCAATACCTTCCAAAATGTCCTATTAGGTCTCTATCCTAAAGTCTTCCCCTTCCCATTCCCCAAGGAATCAGTATATGACTGAATGTCTTTATAGGTTGTAGTTGTCTGAGTTCATTGTGTTTTGCTTTGTTTTGTATTGTTTGCTAAATGTATATGATACCACATGTGAGACACAAAAATACTGCCACACTTTATGTAGAATAATTGTAAGAGACTGTTGATATAATTAGCCCAATCATTTCATTTTCCATCTGATTTGATATCACACATACCTTTGATTCGAAGTTGAAAGATGATAAAACTGTCTCATTTTTTAGCTTTCTAATTTAGAAATTTAGCTTTCTAATTTTTAACTGTAATATTATTCCTAAAAAGTCAATGAACAATATCCCAGAAGAATTGAGGAAATAATGGGATGAGGCTTATGGTAAAAAGTGCTTTGGTGACCAGCATTTTGATCTGAAGTGTTGTAAAAGTATATGCATCCTCTTGGGAAGAGGACCAGTAATATCTTTCTAAGTCACAGCAGCAGTATTCCAATCTGGCTGAAATTCTGGGAAGTGCTGGAAATCCCCAAAGCAAAGTGCCAGATGCTGTTTTTGGATCCTGGCTATGTGGGCTTGGTTGCTAAGAAGATGATGCCTTCCTTCTCCCCTTTGCCACACTCATCTGACGCCCGAGCGACAGGGAGTTGATGTAAGCAGAGCAGGGGTCTAACAATGTCAACTGTGCTGACATCATTCTAGCTGTGTGGGGCTGATGGGAATTTAGAATATCAAACATTATATCAAGGGCAGTGACCAGGTGTGAGTCATTTCCCTGGAGAAGCAGGAGAGGAAGAGAGGGCAGGATTATCTCACGCTGACACATACAGCCTTTCAGGCTAAGCTATTTGACTGGCTTATTTAAAAGCAGCAAAACCTTGTGTTCTCCCTCCCCCCGCTTTTTATCGGAAATACTTTGTATTCTGGTTCTGTGTGTGTCAGTATAGATTCGAGTGTTTCAACATTATGATATATTAAAATACACATTCTTTAGGATCATTAATTTCTATATTATGTAAGAAATATGGAAACTCAAAGACGTTTTTCTCTATTTTCCCTCCAGGTATCACCTAGTGAATTGTTCAGATATTACTGAATTGAAAAGGAGCTGAACAAAAAAGAGCATGCTCTAGGGCTGATGAAACTGTTTTGGGATTGGTAAATGAGTACAGCCCTTCAGTATTCTAGCGGAGTATACTGCTTAGTGCAGGGAAAGGGGATGTGCAGTGAATATTTCTTGGATGAGCAATATAAAAATCCTGGAAGTTTGTGAGTGTAGATGCCGGTATATAGGCTGTCATCTCCTTTATGGAGTTGATTATCTATCAGTTGTTTTTAAGGGATAATACACAGGGAACCTGGGTCAGCAGCCATTTTGGTGTTAATGAAAGTACTGGTTTTACAAAGCCTTTGTCCATTTCATTAGAAGGATTGTGCTAAGGCAATTAAGTCAGAAAGGAGTAAACATCAAAGGAGCTACAAAGTCTTCTGCTTGCAAAAATTTAGTGTTTAATAATAATTCAAGAGGTTTATTGACATATGGTTGTATGGTCTCCAAAATGATCCCAGTGTGTCTTGTCACTCTGTGGAGTACTAATTTATCTGTCTTATGTCAGCCATAATGCAAGGAACTGAAGAACAGTCGTTGTTATCCTGTACTCAATGTTAAGGAAAAAAAAGCATTTATTATTCCATTCACTATGAATGTTTAGCAAAATGGCATATGTATGACAGATTGTGAAACATATTGGAATTGATGTGTATCAGTTGTGATCAGTGTGGATTGGACAGCACAAACAGAATGGTGTGGTTCGGATCAATCTATAGGGAAGTACTTGCATAATACAGATGGTGTTGGAGGCAATGGGAGGGGAGAATGTGAAAAGGGAGGGATGGCTTCTTTAGAATGATATGTAGAATGACATAAAGAACTTCAGGTTGTTGTTATGAGATAATAAGTAAATTGATAAGAGAGATGAAAGGGTGTTAGCATGTTCCTAGAAGGCGTCTTAAATGTCTGAAGCAGATGTTAAGAAATGTAGAACAAATTTACATTTCATTTCCTTTCCTTTGAAAGTTACTTGGTAAAGGATTTCTCTGTCTCCAATCACAATTTCTAATATAGGGAGATTGAGATTCAGACAATGGTTGATAGTAACATTTGACAATGGCCTGTGCACCCTAAACAGGTGGTTCTCAAACTGGCTCTTAGGATCCTTAAAAACAAAAATCCTAGGGGAATATTTCCACATGCCCTGAAGAGTTGACATCACAGTATTTCTTGGCTCATAACTGCCATAAAGTGCCCTCTGTTTTTCTCCTTCCACTTCCAGAAGGACTTACCTAAAAGTTCCAGATCCCCTTTAGGATGACATGTTGCTATTATGGTACCCTCTAAAAAGAAAGTGGAAAGGGTAAAAAAAATATGTAAAGTAATTATTGAAACAGATTATTACTTCAGATGAAAGAATTTGGTTAACACTATTTTATAAACAATGGGAACTATAGCAAATCCCCTGTGTATCCCACAGAGAGAAAATAACAACCCTTATCACCAATGGATGGAAAAATACTGCAGCATGTCTACCTTTGAGGGGGGAGGGTCCATGTTAATACTCAGGCTGAGATGTAAAGGAACAATTTGGAAGCTATATGGGGACAATTTTTATAACAGCTCAGCAAATTCCTCTTCTTGGGTTTAGTTTGGGGGATGTGTGATTGGTGTTCATGCCTCCATTTCTTTTAAAGAGAGGCATAGTTGTTTCTCTCTTCAGATAACCACATCTAGTAAAGAAAACTATATGGTTCTGCACAATAGGACATTGAATTGGACCAATTCTAAAGAAAGAATGTGAGATGCTTGAAAACTTGGTTAGCAACATGCAGAATAGAGATCACAACAGTTATAAGCAAGGTAGTCTGTTTCTTTGTTGACCAGAGGATTGTAAAACTATTAGCCCTCTTCTAGGTCCTTTATGCTAGAATTGTATAATCAACGATTATTGTTACAGTGGGGCTTACTTATTTGTCTTGGAAAATTCTATTTATGATATTTGGAGAGTGACTATAAACATAAACGGGAGGGAAATTTGCTATTTACAGATTCAAAATTCTGTCACAATTGGAGCTCAAAATAAAGTAGTGTAAATAAGAGTTTCTCTCTCTCTCTCATGTAATCCAGAGCTGTAAAATAATGCTGCCAATATTAAGCTTAGGCTTTTATCTCTGGGTTTAGGAGAAAAGTTCCCTTTCTGTCCATCTGCTAGGCAGTCAATGGGAAGTAAAAAGGAATTATGGGAGTATAATGTCCAATTGTTTTAGAAAGGAGACCTAGAAGGGACACACCACTTCTCACATCCCAGTGGTTTGAATTAGTAACATTGGACTCCTTCACCTTCACCTACAATGAAGACTAAGAAAGGTCTTTAATTAGGTAGTCATGTACTTAGGTAAAACTTATTGCTGTGGAAGAAACAGAGCAGTTTTAGGGACAACTAACAAGGTCTTATGACTAAGCCCTTAAGAGATCTGGGTTTGGAGTGTGCTGAGATATAACAATGGACTCTACTATAGTGCCCTTCAAGGGATCTTTATAGCTTAGAAAAATCACTGTAACCTAAAGGAGAGTAGAAGGTTTATGCCTGTTGCAGGCTTAGAGAGGGAACACCTATATAAGGACATGATGTGATGCTGGGAGGAATTGTTTTACCTGGTGACAATTGAGAGAATGATTGCAAAACATCACCCCCAAACTCCTTCAGAAGGATTAGAAGATACATACATGTTCTCAAGAGAGGCTAACAAAACCTAAGCTTTAGCCATAGAATAACAGGGATAGCCAATAGACTTGGAAGCTGACTAATGAGGAGAAGGGAGATTTTGGGAATGTTAATGTGAGTGACTGATGGACAGAAATGTGTGATGTGGAAGACAAAAGGCTTGTGGACATTGATCTGTACCCTATGGAATTGGGAGGCCTCCAATAGCAAGGAAACTAGAAGCTGTTGATATCTAAAGCTCTAGGGATAGGATGAAGAACTACCAGACTGGACCCAGTAAGATTTGTACTTGAACACCAGAGATTCTTTGTACTACAGAAGTTGCCAGAAAGGGAGAAAGGACCTGTCAGCCCCCTTAGGGAAAATTATAGTTGGCTTTTATAGTAACTACTTGATGAAAGGTATGATGACTTCCCACAAGCAACCTGTTGATTAGAGTCCTAGAAATATTAGACCTTCAATAATGGAAACTTATGGAATATAATCCATACATAAGATAATTGGTTTTATAATTACATACTTCTCTAGAAAAGGCTAAGTGGAGGTGATATTAGCTAATAGGATTCATTCCTTATAGGTCCCACAGTTGCTCAGGAAATTGTCCTATGTTCTATATGACTCTAAGAGCTATAGAATTTGCCGCAATAGTTTTAGTTAAAAACCTACTGTGGTGCAAAATTACAGGGACTTCACTAGCCCTAAAAAGGTCAGAGGTCCATGGCTACAGACACGAGATTTATTCTAGAGTTAATGGTGAGGGCGCCTGGGTTGCGCAGTCAGTTAAGCATTCAACTTTGGCTCAGGTCATGATCTCACAATTCATGATCTCACAGTTCATGAGTACAATCCCTGCATCAAGCTCTGAACTGACAGTGTAGACAGAGACTGCTTGGGATTGTCTCTGTCTCTGTCTCTCTCTGCCTCTGTTCTGGTCATATTCTCTCTCTCTCTCTCTCTCTCTCAAAAACAATAAACTTTATTATTTATTTATTTATTTATTTATTTATTTATTTTTAAAGAGTTGAAGGTGGTTGTTGGCAGAGCAGGGTATAAAATGAAAGGAGGTTAAGTGTGATACACACACAGCCCACAGGTAATCCAGAAGATTATCCTGGCTCAAATTGTCACAAGACCCTCTAGGAATCACCTTAGACTGGGAGAAGTCATGGTGTGAATTCACAACTTGAGAGAAGTGAATTCTGATATTAACACTAAAGTAGATACCTTAACCCTGGCCCATTTCTAATTGAACCCTTGCATGGTGTTTGGTCTCATGGCCTTAGCCAAAACAGTTCCAGAGCAGTCTACATGGTCTGTCGAAGTTTCAGAGAAGTTGTTCCCTATCCAAGTAGAAACTACTTACTATGGGCCGACTAGCTTCATCGCTAAGATAATAGAAGACTTAACCTACAACTTCTAGGAGATTTACAAGTATTTACTTAAATGTTGACATTATGGTTTGTACTTCTTGTAGCAACATAGTCATGTCAAAATGGGATGCAAGTTACCTATACTTGTATGCTGTTTGAATGGTATAATGATGGTATTTGGCTAAAAGACTTAGAGTATGCACATCCAAATCTTTACTGGCCATTCTCACCTAAGGAGACTCTAAGAAATATTTTCACAGAGAAGACCAAAGCAAGAAAAATAATATATGACTATTAGCTGGAATTTTGGATCCCAACTCCAATGTAGAATTCTGGTGCAGAGAAGTCTTTTTCTAAGCAATGTATATTGAATGGCCTAAAACCAAAGAGGCTGAGAGGCTCTCTTGCATCTTTTTCACCTTCCAGCTAAAACCCAGGCTTGGATATTACAATTCAGGTATTACATACCCGTAAGAAGCAGAGGAAAATGCAAATTTGAGAGATCTAAATAAGGTGGATAAGAGTATGCATACTTGGATCATATCTTAAATCTCCAAATTCTTCGGACAGTAAGTGTCCAAAAAGGAACTGGAGGGGCATTCCTAATTGATTGTTGAAATTTTCAACATTTGAAAAGCCCAGTATGTGTCCTCTTGAACAATTTGGGTCAGACCATCTGGAGAAAGATGGACAATGGAGAGGATATAGGCAAGGACTATCCATTTGTATCCATCAATCAAGTTCTTTGAAGAGCCCACTAGTGACCTCATTCTCTCCAGAAATTGTGTGTGTGTGTGTTGTCTTTGTTTTGTTTTTCGGCATAATGTAATCCTGAGTAATAGGTTGTATTTGGCTATTCGCTATTGAGAACTTTGCTATTAAATGTTTATGCTTCTGGCTTTACCTGGTCTCATTATAGCATAGCTTCAGTGGTTGAATATTGAGAAGGGGGTACATGGAAAATACTTGAGACCCCACCAACAGACACAGTCTGCCTCAAACCCTCACAGTAATTTCAATGGAACAATGTGAAATAGAACCCAGAGCCTTTGTTAGGGTCATCGCCCTGACCACATCAAGCTTTTCCCCTTCCTTTTGAAAAAATGCTGCCAGTGGTGACTTT
Source organism: Proteles cristata cristata (assembly GCA_017311185.1). Classification (NCBI taxonomy): domain Eukaryota; kingdom Metazoa; phylum Chordata; class Mammalia; order Carnivora; family Hyaenidae; genus Proteles; species Proteles cristata. Next base: position 30,083 of record JAESUZ010003619.1, on the reverse strand, counting down.
TGCACATATGTTTTAAAATAGCTCATTATTTTCTCACAGGATCCCTTGCTAATGTTAAGTTATTTAGATATTATTCCCCTGATATATATTTCAATCTCTTCTTTCTTACCTTATAATATTAATTTTGTTTTAAATCCCATGTGCTAAAGCTCACCCTTTTCTTGCCTGGGGATATAGTTTTCATTTTGGCACTTCCATTTTGATTGAGGGATTGAACAATAAAAGCTCATCTTTGTACAAAGGACAATTTATTATTAATGTGAGTCAGACAAATGTGTAGCTTTTTACAGTATGTGGATAATGAAGGGAATGAATATCTAACCCATCTGATTGATATTTATATTAAAGACTGTAGTCAGTTAAATAAGTCCTTTCAGATTGATATAACAGCCTTATGTTTTCATTGAAATATTATTTCAGTAAATATTCAGTATTTATACTTTATTGCTTATCCTGCTATATTCTTTAACTACTATACACAAAAGGATCACAATAGGAATATTGTTATAAGATGTTAGTTTTTAAGTCTGATTTGAAAAATAATATTTAACAAAACTAATATTTTGAAAATTATGGGCTTCCTAAAACTAAATATTGACGTTTAAGGTCCTAGGTTATTGCATTGATCTTTCTCCAGTGACTCTGGAAAAAAATCCCTTCAGGCAATATTATTTAACATAATTGGTTTCTTGGCATACTGAGAGATAAGGAACAATACAGTCTGGTGTTCCAATTTGGAACTGGAATAATCTTACAGACAAGGCCAAGGTAGAGCCTTTCCCTACTGAAGGTACTGGTACATTTTTCTTGGTTGAATCTTTCTTATTTATTTTTTTCTTTTGAATACCAATCCATTGTTGGTTATTAGAGGATATTTTCTAAAAGAAAAGAAAACTCTCCAAACACATTGTTAAGGTAGAGGCTGATAATATTTAAAATGTCACCAGATTGTTTTTAACTTTTCATTGGGTTAGAAGTATTTTAGAAATTGAAAAGAGTCCGTGTGAGTAATATTCTGAAGTAGTATTCAACTTGTCTGAATCAGCCACAGTGTCTCAACTAACTAGATGTTAAAATTAATCCTTTTAATTCACTATCAACATTTATACCCTTTTAGAATTCCTGAGTCCTCAAACCATACTGAACTAATATTGCCTTTACAAAACTAAAACTACTTTGTAACATCCTCTTTTTCAGAAATTGAATGGACCATTGGCTGTATCTCTTATTTTTAATTTTCATATGTTTATTTTCAGATAGCACAAGTGGGAGAGGGGCAGAGAGAGAACCCAAGAAGGCTCCATGCTCCTTGCTAAGCCAGACTCAGGGCTTTATCTCATGACCATGAGATCATGACCTGAACTGAATCAAGAGTCAGATGCTTAACCAGATGAGTCACCCAGACACACCTGGGGGTATCTTTTAAAATGATTGTATGATAGGGTGGTTTTTGCCCTGTCCAGTCTTCTCCAAATACAAGTGCTTAGGACTTTATAATGCACACTGCTACCAATTAGCATTTGGGTATCTAGGTATACACCATCTATTTCAGGGGCTTACAAGTGTCCTGAAAGTTCAGTGAAATCTCATTTTATGGTTGGATGTGAGCACAATTCAAGATGTTATGCAGGACCTCACTTATAGGAGGAGTAGAATATCCCACTTGGACCTCAACATATGTATTGAGCTCAGTTGAATGTCCACAGATGGTCTGCAATTGTAGGTTTGATTGCCATGTGGATCCCCTTTAAGGGGGATCCTAGGTCTTTCCCCTTAGCTCCTTATTAACTAAGCTATTGAATTAGAAGATCTGGGGCTGGCAAGGATACAGTATAGATTGGTTTGGCACCTGACAAAGTAAAGTACTGTAGCTAGTACTAGCTATGAAAAATAATTTTAGAAATTTCTATTAAAATCTGAAAACACATATTCATTACCCAATGACCTCCTCACCTTCATAGGCTTTATCTTACGGAAATAAAAACTGGATATAAGTCATATGCACAGGAATGTTTAGTTGTGGTGCTATTTGTAATGACAAAAGTATATAGAGAAGAGCTCAATGGCCATCAACAACAACAACAACAAAATGTAGAGTAAACTAATGTATAGTTTGGGGCCTTTAGACAGCTTTTACCAGGAATGTGTAATTCTTTGATCTGTTGAACTGATGGAATATCTATAATATAAGGAACAATGTTCACTGGAAGGTTTCAGTTTTTGAGCTCTTGTTTTTATTTATTTTTTAAATATTTATTTCTTCATTTTCATGGAGGGGGGAGAGGCAGAGAGAGGTGAGAGAGAATCCCAAGCAGGGTCCACACCATGAGCACAGAGCTACATGCAGGGCTCAATCCCACAAATGGTGAGACTGTGACCTGAGCTGAAATCAGGAGTTAGACGCTTAACCGATTGAACCATGAAGGCACCCCAAAATGCCCAAATGTTTTTATAAAACAATTACAGCTACCACAAAACATTCTATGTATACTTCTGCTCAAAAATCTTTGTGTTGGTGTGGGGTAAGTTATTGGTAAGAGTCATAAATTGGTTAGCTTGAGAGTAGAAATGGAGGAAGGGTGAGAAAAGAGACTTTTTAAAATATCTTGGTCTTTTTTTCACTACTTCTAATAAGCATGTGTTTATATATACTATTTTAAAATAATACATTTTGAGAATACTTACTGTGTTTATTGGATAAGTTTGCATTGAGAATATAACAAAGGGATCTATTTTGACTCTCTACAATCCATTCTGTGGAAGACCTTGTTGGATAATTGCAATGTAAAAAAAATCTACTGGGTTCTTACAATATAATTTATTTTTTTATATTGAGAAGCTATTATAATGAAACGATAACTCTTAGAATATAAACTCCTTGAGGGTAGTGTCTTATAGATTTCCCTATCTTTCTCAGGATTTTGAACAGCATTTGTTGAAAATAGGCCAAATAAAAATATCTCCCACATTGTACTTTTTTCTTTATCATATTCCTTCCAGACTTCAACAAAAGAATAATATGAATTGAATTTTATTTGGAAAATCAACAATTGCAGGCCTGGATTTAAACATCACTGATGCACCCAACTTGAATCAAAGTATCCTTCAAATCCCACTAGGCTGGAGATAAATACACTCAAGGCTTTGAGAGGAGTCTCTTAAGGGAGTTCAGAATGAGACAGCCTCTCAGCTTTATTTCATGATTTTAACTATCAAAAGAAGTAAAGTAGAATCACCTTGTAACCAATTGAAGATTGCGGGGCCAATCTAGGAGTTAATTTTAACCACCAATTTTAGATAAACTTAATACTTTAAATGATTTCTGTAAAATGCTGTATTTATTGTCAAGTATTAAAAGAAGCATAGTGTTTTACAGGGCATAGTGAGTCAGAGTGTGGGCTGTAAATCCAAACAGTCTAGATGCAAAACCAGTTCTGTCACCTATCAGGTCTGAAACCTTGAGCAAGTTAATCTGTGTGCCTCAGTGTCCTCTTCTGTAAAATGGGGATAGTGAGAGTACCTATATTCTGGGGTTCTTGGAAAGATATTAGAACAGTTTCTGGCATATAAGCAAATGACAGTTCCCAATATTCTATGCTTGATAATTAGTATTACAGACTACCTTGAGATATGGCTCACAGATCAGAAATACGTACAGAGATCTCTGGACACTGAAAAACTTTTATTCATGGTCTCTAGCAATAGAAAAACCTTGTATGCATAACTCAGATATTCAGATATTTCCAATATTTCTCCTCAAACCCAGTAAAAGTTTTTGGTCTTTCTTATTCTTGTGTATTTCACTACCACGATGGGCCAATGTATTAGTTATATATTGCTTTGTAAGAAATTATCATGAAATTTAGGATCTTAAGACCATAGACCTGTTAACTCACAGTTTCTGTGGGTCAGAAATTCTGGAGCAGCATAGCTGGGAAATTCTGTCTCAAAGTACAGTCAACATAGTAGCTGGGGCTGTAGTCATCTGAAGACTTGAATTGGAGGACCCGCTGTCCAGATGGCTCACTCATGTACTAAACAAGTTGGTGCTGGCTCTTAGCAGAAGAGCTTGATTCCCCATCATATGATCAACCCATAGGACTGCCTGAGTGTCCTTATGATTTTGTTGTTCCCTTCCCCAAGAACAGGTATGGAAGAGAACTTAAAGTGGAAACCACAGTATCTTTTTTTAAAAAAGACAACTTTTTAGAGCAGTTTTAGTTTCATAGTAAAATTAAGGGAAAAATACAGAGATTTTCCCACCTAACCCCTGCCTTCACACACGCTAGCCTGATCCATTATCAACTTACCCCACCAAAGTAGTACCTTTGTTACAATTCGTAAACCTATCTTGATACGTCATAATCACCCAAAGTCCGTAGTTTATGTTATGGCCACTCTTGGTGTTCACAGTATCTTTTATGACTTTATACATGAAGTCCCATTCTGTTATTTCTGCAATATCTTATTGGTTATTCAGTGTGGCAGGGGGTTACACAAGGGCCGAATATCAGGAGGCAAGAATCCTTAGAGACCATCTTGGATGCTGACTACCTTAGTGTTTTACCCATTTCATGTATTTCATTTATTCAGTTAGCATATATGTACAATATCTCTTATAGCCAGGGCAGTAGGCCAGGTGCTGTATTGGTGCATAGACATGTATAAGTTTTCTTCTCTTAAAAGTGTAATACTTGGTGGAAAGAATGAAATACCCATCTGCATTGTTGTAGTACAGGAAGCAATGCTATCTAAGCTCCCTAGGTGTTCAGAGGAAGAATAATTTTTTGATGGAATTTCAGAAAAGATGGAAAGTAATCTCAGTCATTAAGGATAAAATAGAATCACTGTGGGTGGAAGCAAGAGAAAGTGTATCACATGCAGAGCAAACAATATGAACAAGATCATAGGGTTGAGAAAGCAAGCTGGATTTTATAGGCCAGCAACCATAATAAAAGTTTATGTGAGGTGAGAGGTAACAAGAGGGAGAGGTAGACAGAGGCCAGCTTATGGAAAACCTTAGAAGCTATGTTAAAACTTAAAAAAAAAAAATCATTCGGCAAACAATGGGAGAATATGAAGTTGTTTTTGTGTGTCTTTAAGAGTTTTTTTTTTTTTAACATTTATTTATATTTGAGAGAGAGAGAGCATGAGAAGTGAAGGGGCAGAAAAAGAGGGAAACACAGAATGTGAAGCAGGCTCCAGGTTTTGAGCTGTCAGCACAGAGTCCGATGCGGGGCTCAAACCCATGGACAGCAAGATCATGACCTGAGCCAAAGTCGGACACCCAACCAACTGAGTCACCCAGGTGCCCCAAAAGTTTATTTAGAGAGAGAGAAAGAGTGCACATGTGTGTGCATGCCAGGGAGGGGCAGAGAGAGCAGGAAGGAGAGAATCCAAGCAGATTCAGGGCTGTCAGCACAGAGCCCTCTGCAGGACTCAGTCTCCCAAACCATGAGATCATGATCTGAGCCGAAATCAAGAGTGAGATGCTTAACCAACTGAGCCACCCAGGCACCACCACCCATCTTTTTCCTTTTTTAAGATGGCAGGTAATGTGATAAAAAGGTGTTTTAGGCTACACTTCATTTGGAGTTGAGAAGGGAGAGATCAGAAATGGATACTGGATAGGAAGAACTTGTAATAATACTAAGGAGAGCAGGTAGTACAACAAAGGTTGTAGTAGGATTAGAAAGTAACAGGAGTAATTTTGAAGAAGAAATTTGCAGAATTTAGCACCTGGTTAAATGATTCTTCATTTGAGGAAGCTGTTCCAATAACTTGAGATTTGGTACTTGCTTTAGAGGAGGAATTGATTTAAAGAGAATAATGAGGAGTTTGTAATAGAACAGTGGGTTCTAGAAGACTAGAACAGTGTCTAGAAGACAAAAGACTAGATATGCTCTTTCCTTTATCCCACACTGAGCTGAGTATCCCTAGGTAGTTGCTCTCTGAGATTGATTAAATCTTCAAAGTTTGGGGGCATCTGAGTGGCTCAGTTGGTTGAGCGTCTGACTCTTGATTTCAGTTCAGGTCATGATTCCAGGATTGTGGGATTGAGCCCTGAGTTGGGCTCTGCACTGAGAATGAAGCCTTCTTGGTATCCTCAATCTCTCTCTCTCTTCCCACCCCCCACCTCTCTCTCCCTAAACAACAAAAACAAACAAATCCCACTTCAAAGTTTGAGAAGCTGGGGAATACTACCTAGCATTAAGGTGAGGAAATCATGCAGTGTGGGGCAGAATCTCAAGAAATTGAATTGAATTAGCTGACTCAAGATTCTGTTGGACTCCACTGGCAATCATGAGAGTGAGCAAAAGATGAGAAGGTGAGAATATTATGGACTGAGAATAATATAGTTGAGGTACTAGGTTCGGGATCATATAGACATAGTTTCAAATCCAGCTCTCCATTCCTAGCTTCCTTTGGTTAAGGTATTTAATTTTTAGGGACATCAGCTTTCACATTTTTAATAGGATTTATAATAGGGTCTTGTGACATTTCAAGAAGTGTTTGGCATGTAAAACTCTTGGCCTGGTGGCTAGAAGATTTATTACATCTCTTAATAAATTAAGCAGCTTTATATAGATGGTAAGCTTTATGCTACTGCAATATGAAAATTGATACTGTCTCAGGATCTTTTAGACCAAGTGAGCAGAATTGTCAATCTCTTGAAATTCAGTTAGTCCCATATTACACACAGCTGGGGGAGAGGAGAATCCACACGGGCTTATATTATGAGATATGGGATATAATATGTTTATATTAGGAGATATCAGGTAGAAGGTGTTGACAAAACCATCAGCAAATGTGCCCATTGATAAACATACTCTGATATTCACTCTCCCTCCCTAGGAACTTATATTCTTGTTCAGTGGTTTTAAGGTTAGTGTTACCTTTATCCAAATTAACAAATGAGAGAGATCTATACTTATGGGTTCCTTCCTGATGAGAAGGCATTTTAAAATAAGCTACATGCTTCTACAACTATATATAAAAATCACAAATATGATTTCTTAATGCTTCTCTTTTCTCTCAAGGGTACTAGAAGGAAAGTTGACATTCTTTGGGATAATTCATCGAATATATGAATAGGTTTATCAGTATTCTTTGAATTGCAACTGACAATAAATCCAATACAAGCTGGGTGTGGAAAAAGAAAAATTATCTGTTTTTTAAAAGTTTATTTATTTTTAGTAACCTTTACTCCCAATATGGGGTTTGAGCTCATGACCCCTAGATCATCAAGAGTCACACACTTTCAACTGAGCCAGCCAGGTGCCCTGAAAAATTCTCTTAAGTAACTGGGAATTCCAAGGGGGGAGGGTGGCTTCTGGAAGAGATGGTTTCTAAGGGCTGCAACAGTGGCTTTAGAGTTCCTTCTTTTAGTGCTTGTCTCTGGATTAGTTCTCTTCAGCCTCTTTTAATGGCAATATGGTTGTCAGCCACTTCAGGCCCTTAATCTGTGCTCTCAGATATTTCCCCAGAAAGAGGGTATCTCTTGGTGACTCTGGAAAATAGTCTGAGGATTAGTTCAGATTGGTCTGATACTATCATGTGCCCTCTCCTGAACCAATCACTGTAGCTAGGGGAATGTCATGTTCTGGTCATCTTAGCTCACATCACATTTCTTCCCCTGTTACTGGTGATGGAATCAACTTTAACAAATGTGATGGATTGAAAGTAGGAAGGGGATTTTCCCAAGAAAATCGTTATCCTATTACCAGGGTTGGGGAATGAATACTCTAAAGGCAAAAGCTTCCCACAAAAATTTCCTGTTATAATTGATGAGTTAAGTTGTGAGTTAAGATTCAGGTATAAAAGAGCACCAAGTACTATAGGCAAGAGAGCTTTAATCACTCCCCTCTCTGTAGGTTTTTTACTTTTTAGCTTGCTAACCCTGTGATAGCACATTGTAGGCAGTCAATCAATACTTGTTGAATTGAGTTGAACCTGATTCAGACTCTTGCATTCTCTCAGGATTGAATGATTCAGGTTTTCTCCCACAAGTCATTCTATTTACTTTTCACAACCATTTTTATGGATACATGATACAGAGCTGGAAACCAAGGGTTCTAAAAATAAAATGAATCATCACTTTTTCCCCCCCAGATTGACCCCATTCTCCCACCCCCCTGCCCTTCAAGCGCCTCAAATCTTTTTCAGAAAAGGACAAGTGGATGTTTCTGAATGACCCAATAGTTTTTAAGAGGAAGCTCTGGTGGAAAGCTGGAAAAACTATACCAGATGTAGAAAATTAATAGATGGAAAAACTTAAGCTGCTCTGGATGACAGAGAAGAAGGCATCTCTTTCCAAGTGCTCTGGAGGGGTAGCTCAAAGCACTTTAATCTTTGATGAATGTGATTGAACTCTTTCCGCTACTCAAGGAAAGACAGAAATGCTCACAAGGGCTCATTCTGTGCTGGCCCCCTGCCACTATCAACCCTGCCTTCTGCATAATTATCAGGCCTTTAACTTTTCTGTTCCTACCATTTTAAAATTCCTCTTTCAGACAAGAAAATATGAGATCGGTGCAGCAAATGGAAGCCAGGTATTACAATAAGAGAGTGTTGGAATAGGAGCCAGGAATTTAGACTGGGTGCTGCGTTAGTGGACTCTGTGTAGCTTATAAGTTGCCAGTGTCTGTTCTCTTTCGTCTACCATGGCTTCCACTCTGAGTTCCTTTTAGCAATATTGTCTAGGAATCATGGAAGAGGTACATGGGAAAGAAGCTATGGCATTACAAATCTAGTCATGTTAGGATGAAACCAAGGAGTAAAACCTATCCTGAGTCAGTATGTAAGACTTTTACCCAGTTAAGTAAAATATCTTTTCATTTGATGGTAATATACTTCTGAGTTCACAGTTCAACCACACACCAAGGCTGATAAATACCATGATGCTTCTGTCTGGGAATACTCTGTACTATCTATGCCATAGATGGAACTGAATTGAGAAAAACACACAAACACACACAAATCAACAACCAACAAAATAATGATGGATCCAGACTAGAGAAGACTGAAGAAAGATACTGGCCAATCACCAGGATCTGTGCCCACCACAAATCCAAGCTATCCTCCTGTCCCCTATGGAATGCTGCTTTTTGCATTGTCTTTATTTCGATACCACAGTTTCCTAGCAGTCCATCTATTAGCATTAGGAGACAGCATTCAGAAGTAATTGAACATCAGAATAAGCAGTATTTGTTTGTGTGTGAACTAATGTGGCAACATTCCATCTTGGAAGGCGTACTCTTTAAAGGAATGTAGGAAGGATCTGGGTAGTAGTATATGCTCAGAGGTTTCATGCCCCACAGACTTCTGGATTCAAAACAAGATATGAATGTGACAGATACTGCCACCTTAGTAGAGGGGAGTTGCCCCAGGTGACTGCACAGAATTGAGAAAGAAGACTTCTTAGCCTTGATACAAAACTGTGCATCTGAGAAAAGACTTTGTCTGTGTTTGCATTTTCTTATTTTCCAAAATTTCTAAAATCAACAGAATATAGAGAATCAACTTTTGTTGTTTTTGCACTTTGCAGTTTTAAAACATTTTATTTCATCTCCTTTTTAGTGTTTATTTTTGAAAGAGAGAGAGATGCGTGGGGGGGCAATGGAGGATTCGAAGTGGGTTCTACTTTGACAGCAGAGAGCTCCATGGGGGGACGTGAACTCAGGAACCATGAGACCAAGACCTGAGCTGAAGTTATACACTCAACCAGCTGAGCCACCTAGGCACCCCTATATTCATCGCTTTTGATTCCTGAAATAATCCTGTGAGTTGGGCATGGTAGATGTTATTCTACAAATGGTGGTGCCAAGGCCCGGGAAATTGAATGTCTTGCTTGGCTTGTGAAAAGGAAATGAATGGAAGTCATATGTTCTTACTCAAGCCTAGTTAGTTTTCTATGAAGTTTCAGACAAATGATAAACAAAGAAAAAGGGTTAAACCAAGACATATCAGAGATATTTGGAGCCCAAAACAGAGTGAAATGGTGGCAAGTGGCTGTCTTATAATTATGATCTGTATATCCAGGTAAGACAATGCTGTGGAAAGAAGGAATTTGGGGACAGAAGCAAAGGTGAAATGAAAAAGTTAGAAAAGCTAGTGTTATGGAATAGTTTTTGTTGTCATTGGTAGTGCCACTCTGTTTTTAACTTTCCAAACTGCATGTATGACAGAATACTTATTCTTGAATTTATGACACTTTCAAAACAACTGTTTGTCTCTCACTTCACCCTGTGGCTTAAATAATTATATTAAGTTTTCTTTGCTGCCAGGTCACCTCTGCAACCATAATCCAAAACTACCAAACTTCCCTGTTGGTTTTGTAGGAACACCTATAATTATCTCCTAGCAATATCTGCCTAATTTGTGTCCCCAAGAGGCAAATGCCTGGGAATTATCCATTCTGTAACCTACCTTGAACAGACTTGCAAAATACCAAGCCTTACTTTGCCCCCTTTATCCTTTCTGACTATACCCTAGCCACAGGCCATTATATAACACTGCGCAACTCACTGCGAAAGCAGGGCTACAGTCAAACAGGTAAGCATGCAGCTTTGTTTATGAAGGACATGCAGGTTTATTCTCTCTGCGTCAACTTCTTAGTGTCTGATTTCTTTATTCCTCACAGCTCTGCAAACCTGTATCTGAATGTATGCTCTCCTAAAACCAGAAGCAAATGAAACTCATTAGGTCACACCAGTGCTGTTACTAATCTTTATCCCAAACCTCAGGAAACAAAGCCAGGCATGATATCCTCAGCTTTTTTCTTCTTTCTTTCTTTCTTTCTTTTCTTTCTTCCCTTTCTTTCCTTTCTTTCTTGTCTAGGCCTTGAAAGCTGCAGATAGGATGCATCTAAAATGAGAGTTTGGGAGGAACACTTTTTCAAAGGGTTTTTATTGGGCAGGAAATGCCACATCTCAAATCATAGTTGTGCATTCCTTCCTATAGCTAATATAGACATCTGAAGTCCTTGAAAACCAGCAGGAAAGATAACCAAACATTGGCCTATAAACACATAGAATAGAAAGAGTTGTCAATTATTTGGATTGTGTATTCACTGGAAAGACCCAATTAAAACTTAGATAATTCAGGATCTTTTGGATTTTGTTTGTTGGCTACTTAGCAGCATAAATGAATCACAAAAACCATTATTTCTATTACTTTGAATGTGTAACTGAAGTGATAACTTCTGAAACGTCGAATGAAAAACTGAGGACCTAAGATTGGGTCAGTAGAGAGTGAGCCTTTGCAATTGGCACCCCCATGGTTCCGGCTGCTTTTCCTGGCACAGCACTAAAATGGCACGTAAAACGTTCATCAGCACTAGCATGTTGCTCATTTAGCATTTAGGAAACACAGTGAATAGCAATTATCAGCCAAATAGCTGGGAAGTGAAAATGACCTAGTAATCAGAGTAAATATACATTATGCTGTCATATTATAATGTGTAAATATTGGAGAGAAATTGCAGAACATGGACATGCAGAATTTTTCTTTTGAAGCCTTGTATGAATGCAAGTCCTGTCTTCACTCTCCGGCCTGTTTTCTGGGTGACTGCTACCAAACATGCCAATTGGGTGAATAGTAGGTCATCCTCATTATTTGCTTGTTTACAGGTATAATGACCAAGAAAGGCATTGCCCTGATTTTTGTCGTTTCTAAACTTGGCTCCCAATGACCAGGAGACATATGGAGAGATGATAGCAGCTTGGTGGGGGTTTAGACATCATAAACCTTCCACAGTCAGTTGCTTCAATTGCTTATTCCCATCCAGCTACATGTTAATATTACAGAACCCTCCTTCCTTTCTTTGTTAAGCTTGGAAAATATTAAAAGCTGCCACTGTCCTTATGGTTATCATCATCTTTGAAGCAAGGGTGGTGGGGATAGTAGCAATGTTGCAAAATGTTACTAAATGGAGCACCTGGATTACATGCTGTGATCCAGAGGGGCAGGAGAAGAGTAGGAAGAATATAGTACTGGGGAAATTGTGCTAGCTGATGGCTCAAGTTAATTAGTAAGGTTCTAAACAGCAGGCACACATAATTTCCCCACTTTTTCTGTTAAGGGCTAACAGACTTAGAATAGATCTAATGATACATCTATGGCAGAAGAGAAAGTGGGGTGTTGGTTGTAGTGGATGTTTGTTGTTTTGAAGGCAAACAATATCCTTTTTCCCATTGCTTAAAACTTCTTGGTATTTGGGGAGGGGAAGTAGTAGGAGTCAAATTCTCTCCTTACAATCTTAGTGGATTGGTAAATTCAGGGGCCCATCCTGTTTCTATGGAATCATGGTTTTCCCTGGACGTTCCTTCTCCTAGCTTCTCTTTCCTGAATAGCCAAGCAGTGAACATGTGCCCTAACCTTAGATAATCACACTCTTGGCCAGAACAAAACCCCAAAGCTCACTCACTGGAAGCATCTACTAAGATAATGCTGAGACCTTTGGAAGCTACCTGGTTCTTAACTGTTTTAAGTTGGGTTCTTCACACTTCTGTTTGATCATATGCATTGCCTAGTTGCTTTCCAATAGTACAGTGCTTGCTCAAAGTAACCAGAGCTGTCTCTGTTGCAACCAAAGAACCCTAAATACGTTTTTTTTTTTTTCCCAAACTGAAATGTTGAGAATGCCTACTTAGCAGAGGGTCAAAGGGACTGTCAAGTCCTGGCTGGATCTCTGGTAGTATCAGTCAATTTGAATATGATATTACAACATTGGAATGTCTAAGCCACAGAGACCATCTTAATACTTCAAAATGGTAATTCTTGCCCATGTTTCTAGATCTTTCTCTACTTCACAGCTTGATTAATTAAGGTGGAGTTGAGCCATCTGTGCCCTTGGCCTTAATAAGATCCATATACATAAGGCAATACTAGAGAGATCTTGATTCCATATATATATATATATATATATATATATATATATATATATACACCTCAAACACTATCTAATTTCGTTAGGTGAGGTTGCAAAGGAAGCTGAAACCAGTGTCCCCAGATGGAATTATTTCTTTTGTCCATATATCAGCAGAAGTCAGCAAGTATTTTAATTTTTTTTCTACAGAATCCTAAAATCAAAACCTTTATTAACTAGGGCATACAAGTTATTTGTCTTAGCTGCTGTGGGGAAAACAGACATAAGATAGAGTTTCTGCCCACAGAGAACATGTATCCTTTTTTTCAAAAGGTTGCTAGCTAAGCAGACTTGAAGGTTTTATAAGAAAGATTCTTCAAGCTGGAGAGACTAGGAAAGACTTGGTGGAGAAAAGCAGAAGTCTGTCATTGAGAATTACTGCTGACTTTCAGCAACCAGCTGATTTTACAGGACTTCCCAGTCCACGGTGGACTTGGACAGTTCACTGCTTCATCAGTCCTTTTGTGCTGTTGATTTACCTAGGATGGTCCCTACCAAAAAGGACTTGGGGTAGTGATAACTAAATGATTTCGCTTTAGGGTGTGTGTGTGTGTGTGTGTGTGTGTGTGTGTGTGTGTGTGTGTGAGAAAGATAAAACTTCTCTGCTGTCTTCCATGAGCTTTCTTGAAAGAAGTGGAAGCAGAGTATATCTCAAAGCAATTTATTTCCGAATGTTGTGAATTGCTGTGAGAAGTAAATTTGTGAAAAATCTATCTCAGTACACAGATAACAAAACAAAATGTTTGAAATGGAGCTCAGAAGATGGGTGCCCCTCTCTCTACGTACTTGCTCTTTCATTGTGGCTGAAGAGGACTGAACTTTTCTGAACCTGGAAAGCTTGTCTGCACATGACTAAATTGGACTGGATGGATTATATTCACTTGCTCTTACTTTGTAGCATAAGAAACAAACAGAACCAGTACGTTCCAGTTTCTGTTCTGAGACAGCAAGTGAAAGAATTAGGATTCATTGTAACATTTAACATTTTTACTCCCCTTCATTATAGTAAAATATAGGGGGCAGATATTATTCATTTTTTTCAAATAGGGAAAACACTAACTTTCCAAATATAACTCAGTGGCAAAGTGGGAATGAAAACTCCTGTTTTCAGACTTCAAAACAGCTTGATTCAGTAGGGCACATTGCTTCCCTTTGAGCATAAAATAAAAATAGCCCAACTTAATCAAACTATGTTTGCCAAGTTCTAGTCTATAGGGAACTTTTATTTTTATAGCCAAGAGTCACGCACACTTTATACTAGGTGATTTTAATGGCAGTATTGGGACAAACCATACTATAACTTCACAAATGGAGTACAAAAGCCCGTGGGTATTTTTACTTATTAAAAGTTGTGTTTGAGAAAGAGAGCAGTCCACAAAGATTAATGCAGGACCACTTCACTCAGCTGGGAAAAATCTCTTGTTTAGTTCCAAAACTGGAATCTCATTTGCAATGCTCTCCCTCCCATACTATTCTTTTCAACATTAGTGAATTATAACTCCTACAAGGCAAGACCTACATCTTGTCTCTGCCTCTCAGAGATAAATATTTGTTGAATAAATGAAGAATGAATATAGTTAATGAAAAAAAATTTTTTTGGAAAGCGTATGCATGTAAATGGGAGGGGTATGGGGAAGGGAGAATCTTAAACAGCCTCCATGCCCAACATGGAGCCTGATGCAGGGCTTGATCTTATGACCTTGGTAATAAGACCTGAGCAGAAATCAAAAGTAACGCTTAACTGACTGAGCCACCCAGGCACCTGAAAAATTTTAAAAGCAAAAAATCGATTTATATCTGTATGAATAGGAAGCAATGAGTATATAGACAAACTGAATCCAACTATAGTGTAAAAGTATTTGAGTGCCAGTAGTATTTACTGAGTATCGCTCAGAGGTAGTTTCATTATAAAACACAACCTTTTTTTTTTTTTCTATTCTACATGCTTTATGTATAGATTAATTCATCTAATCATTGGAACAATTCTGTGAACTAGGTATTCTTAGCTCTGTCTCAAAGATGAAGAAAACATATGGTAGGTGTGATGAAGTCACTTACTTACCATGGTCTCACAGCTAGTAAAGAAAGGAATAAGAGATTTGACTCCAAAGCTTGTGCTTATACTTATTTATTTACAGTTTAGTGTACACATAGCCATAGCAAATGCCCATCGGAGGAGGAGTCTCCCAGATGAAGTCCTGAACACTGATTACTATGTAGCCGAACCTTAATTTGACTGTTTACACCCAGTCACAAAAACCATGGCTTTCTTTTCCAGAGGGGCTTTGGCTTGGTTTCATTTAGAACATGGGAAAAAGTTATAGAAAAATTAAGTACTCTGTAGATAAATTGTAGAATTTCAGTGGAAATTGTAATGTGAATCTTCCAGTGCCACATTTTCTGGAGAAGTTTCTGTGTGTATTTTCTTGGGTAACCAGGGTCAAGAGAGTCATGTGAAAGCCTCATTCAAAGGTGGGTTCATTATAAAATGCAACATTTTTCTTCCTTCTGAATGATTGTGTACCCTGGGCTACAGGATAGCCCTCAGCTTTCAGCCTGATGTCACTCTGACCTTGGAGTCCTTCTAACTTCTTAACAGCAGACTGGAGAGTCTTTCCTCAAGGACTTTCTATCACATTGGCTTCCTGAGACACCAATTTGCCTGCCTGTTCCCCCCTCAACTTTTATTCTAAACAAATCCTAGGCAAGAAGAGTCAATAACATTATGATTCTCAGTGAAAAGAAGGGTCACCTCTGTTTCCCTTCTCCCATTACTGGTACAGTGGTGGTCTCTGCATTCAAGTTTCCTTGTTCTGGAGCCTGTCTTCATTCTCCAGGGTATGAGAGCTCTGAGGGGGAAAAAGGGCATATCAAACACAGAACTTTTGTTTCACTAAACAAGATACTTAGGGAAAAAAAGTCAAATTGGAATTTAATGTTATTTGGGTTTTGGTTTTGGAAAACTTGTGCATTTATTATTTTTTGTTTGTCTTTGGTTTTGGTTTTTTTTTTTTTTTTGGTCCATACATATGAAAACCTGTTCTGAAAGCTACTGGTCAAACTTATTTGGCCTTTGCAACTCTGAGTCAGGCTGCAAATCCACAAAAATGTCATTGTGCGACATGATATGACACAATGAGGGCCCTGGGATCAGGAGGTAGAGAGGTGTTCTGGGACATCTAGGGAAGCAAGGTGACATGAATGTAAAGATGGTCCAGGAGTTCTCAGACTGGAGCTGCAGCGTGTTGGTTTTGTTCCAGGGTCCAGCTACTTGGGGAGGCCACACTCAGGATGAAAATCTGGATACTGCGCTCTCTTGCAGTCTTACCATCTTGAGCATGAAGAAGGGACACAGAATGGCCCCACAGCTCCACCATGACCACTTCTGCTAAAGTATCACACACTCCATTATTGGTGCAATTCCAGAAATATGTGTGATCCTTTCTGCTGTTTCTAACTTGACAAGTGTGATCCACAAATCTCTAAAGAATTTTGCTCTGCTAAATATTCAAGAGGGTGTTTGTTTGACAGAGTGAAGGAAGGGAAATTAGAGACAAAAAGAGCTGGGCAAGAGAAAACAGTTATGAGAATGTAAAAAATAGGAACTTTTTCTACTGAATCCTAGTAGGAAAAGTGAATCTGCCATATTAACATATTAGCCATTTCCATTAAACTATAATATTTCAGAAAAGAGGATAATCAGCTTATGGCAACATGATTCCCTTATACTTTTATTTCATTTAAAACGTCGTTTGGATAAGTTATTTGGAGAAAGTATCCTGTTTTCTAGTGAGAGAAAAACTCCACCCCTTTTTACATGGTGTGATGATTCTAGTCCAAACGCAATGAGTTTCTCGAAATGGCAAGTGAGACACTTGTTGCCATGGTGATTGTTAATAGTTCTGACTCAGATATAGTGTTGCTATAGCAACTGCATGGAAGCCCTTGGGAGGTGGTGCAGTCTTTTTTTTTTTTTTTAAATCAGCAAAAAGGCTAGGAAGAACCATTTTAGTAGCTTCTTGCTGCAATGCAGTGACGAAGCTTTCAAGGCTATTTCATCCAGATGAAAGATCGTCCTGTTCCTACACTGATGAAGCAGATATGTTACACTGCAGGATAAATATAGTCCCATATATCATAGTAGCAAGCACATTATCTGCCTGCTAATGAATTCTAATTTTCTGACTAATGGTTTCTAATAACATAGGCAATATCTTGAAAAATCCTAATGTCACTAGCAATGAAAGAAAGCCAAAGGTTGAAGATTGAACAGATCCAAATCATTGAAGATGTAGATTAGATGCACCCATGTAAGGGTGAAACACATAGCTAACAAAGCATTTGGAAGATCTGTTTTGGATGGTTTGGTTTGGTCCTCTAGATTGTATGCTTGTATAGCATCTTACATACACCCAGTGATTGGCACGTAGAAGGTCCTCAAGAAGTGATGAGGTGAGTGAATGAATCAACTTGTCAGGCAGTGGACAGTACTGTTTACTTTTCCCTAAGACCACTCACATAATTCCGCATCATTGCAAGGCCTTTGCTACATTCTACGGTACTCAGAAATGAATGCATGAAGCAGGTCTGTTTTCTTATAAAACTGGTAAGTGGGTGCAGGTCTCTATGTCAGTACTTATTCCTGATTTTCAAGTGTTAATTATCCAGGAACAGACCTTCCTTGAGCTTTCAAGTTTTATAGAGATATGGGGGCAGCTGGAATGGAATTACAAGCAACTCATTTCTATGGCCTCTTCTCCAGTCAGTAGATCAAAGCAAGGCTCTAAGACTGTCCTCACTGCCGAACCAGGATTTGAAAGGGATGAAAGATAGCATCCCTGGCTCTACCATGAGACTGCCTTCTCCCAGTTTAATTCACTATTAACTTCCCCCTTCTGTTTCCTCCTATAGACCTTGGGCTAAGGTGAGTTTTCCCTCCTGAAGTTCCTTTGAGGGCTAGAATGGTTCTTTGTTCATCTGTGCATATTTCATAGCTCTTACATGATGGTTTCATTTGGTAGGATCTGAGTAAAACCAACTTAAATAAACAAAAGAAATCTAAATATTTCCTAATATGACTTGCCTTTTGATTGGGTTCCTTCTTCCTGCCTCTGAAGGTAGCAACTAGTTAAGAGAAAAGCATGGGTATTAACTGAGAGGTTTGGTGTTAATAGGAACATTACCTTTTGGGTGAAAAGGAAGTTTATAAAGTGGCCACTGAGCAATGAGAAGCAGTGAAATTCTCTTATCACACACCATGGAAGGTAGCTGCTTGTTGTTGTCCTTTAAGAAGTAAACCCGATTCTGTGTATGTGTGTGTCTGTGTGTCTGTGTGCGTGTGTGTGTGTGTGTGTGTGTGTGTGTGTGTATGTATATATATATAAAGTGATTATCTTTTTCTGGACTCCATAAGATTTATATACAGATTGATGATTCCGGAGAGTAGTGGACTGTCTTGGCTTATTCTCTTCTTAGTTCTCTGCACAACTGGAAACTGTAGCAGAATGTTGGCTATGTGCTAATGAACAATCTACCCCTCATTAGTCCAATACTGAAGATAGTTATTCCCTTGAGCTAGTTAAAAAAGAATTTTATTTACCAGGATGGCTCTTTGTAATGTCTTCTTCTTGTCCCATGTTATTAGACTGCACTTTAAATGTTTGAAAATGCCTGGAACCTCTCATTTCCCATCTTGATAGTTAAATAGCTTCTTCTACCTCCATTCTAATCAGTTTCTAAGTTTTTCAGGGACTTGGTATCAGGCTGCTTTCTTTTTTCCTTAGTTGAAATTTTTTAAACACGAGTGGAAAGTTGATTTAAAATTTGTTTAATGAGCATTCCCTTTTTTTAATGTTTGTTTATTTTTGAGAGAGAGAAGGAGGCATAGAATCTTAAGCAGACTCCATGCTGTCAACACAGAGCCTGTTGGGGGGCTGGAACCCAAGAAACTGTGAGATCATGATTTGCGCAGAAATCAAGAGTCCGATGCTTCACTAACTGAGTCATGCAGGTGCCCCTAATGAGCAGTCTTTTAAAATGAGCTACTCCTGTAAGACAGCAGCTTTTTTGTTTTTAATGTTTTATTTATTTCTAGGAGAGAGAGAGAGAGACAGCTTGAGCAGGGGAGGGTCAGAGAGAGAGGGAGTGACAGACTCTGAAACAGGCTCCAGGCTCTGAGCTGGCAGTCAGCATAGAGCCCGACACCGGGCTCGAACCCATGAACCGCGAGATCATGACCTAAGCAAAAGTCGGACGCTTAACCGACTAAGCCACCCAGGCACCCCGACAGTAGTTTGATAGTGGCTCCTAATAAAGTTGTCTCTTCCTTACACATGTACCTACAAAGGTGAGAAAAAATGAAAATTTGCGGTTGGCAATGACCATCAAGTTACTGCCGGAATCCAGGGGGAATTTCCACCAGGTACAATGTCTTGGTTCTGTAAGGAAAGACAATTAAGTGACTTACTTTTGTTATGCTCAACTGAAATTACTTAGGAAGACCTTCCCTACTCCTTCCTCACCCCCAGGGGTCTGCATCTCCTTTCACAAAAGATAGTTTTGTTTCAAATAAAAACCTAGGCAGCAACCCTCTGCCACTTATCTGCTGCCTTTTAAGGGTAGTCATAGGCTGGCTGTCTTCTCTCCTTTTCCTTTTTCTTAAACCCAATCAAGAGCTAGCTAGCTCTCTCTCTCTCTCTTTTTTTTGAATTATTGTAAAAAACATAACATTCCCATGTTTACTGTTTTTTTTTTTTAGTATATAGTTCAGTAAGGTTAAGTATATTCACATGGTTTTGAAGACCTCTCTTTTTATACCCAGTTAGAACCTGTAACACCAGAAAAAAAGGTGGGGTGGTGGGGAGTAACATAGAGACTGGGGAGGTGAAGCATTGCATCATGAGAAACGGAATTTCCACAGGTAAAACATACTAGTTGAGAAAAAGAGGCCAGGAGAGTGACAGCTAATATACAGGTTTCCCCCACTATCCAAAAGTAGAAATCTTTTGTAAACAGAAATAGTATAAAGCAAAGCAATTATCATTAGTTTATATAAAAAGCATTTTGGAGGCTTCCTAGATCCCGCAAATAACCTCTTGGGTTTTTCTTGTACCTCAGGACACATCTTGCTATTGGGCGTACAAAATAAGGTAAAGCGGAGATGTTCACAGACATAGTTCAAAGCTACAGCAACTGGCTGCTGAGATGCTGAGTGTAGTTCTGGGAAAGAAGTTTGGTGGTGTCGCTCTAACTACCCTTGCTGCCTTCTACCTTTATGCTGGATTGCTGCAAAGCCAATGCTGAATGCCATTTTCACTCTCCACCTATTTTCATAAAAACAAAAATCCCCTTTTTGGGGGGGAAGGGAGTGGTTAATGAAAACAAGTATTTATGTAGATCTTTTGTAAAAGTGAAGTGGTATGATGCAAATTGTCAAAAAGTGGGGGGGCGGGCCTGTTAAGAGGGTCAGCAAGCCAGGAAGTAGGCATTCGGTCCAGGAGAAGTTTATAGAAATATAAGTTGTAGACATCAACCCAGACCAGTTGTATAACTGAAAAGAGAATTCACCTAGTGGTTAACTGTGCAGGGAGGTAGTATGAGCCAATGTGATGAGTACGAAGAAATACTGCAAAAAAAGAGAAATGTAATTATGAATATGTAAAAGAAAAAACACACTTTTGAAAAGGATTTTCTAAGAACTAGAAAAAAATTTTAGGAAACTGGCTTTTCCTAGACAATACAATAAAACACATGAAGTCTAGAAAAAGAAGCAGAAATCTGAAAGCATTATGGGATAGAATGCAAAGGCAGATGGATGGCATAACATATAATGAGTAACACTGTGCCTAGCCCTATGTAAGTGACTAAGTTATAAGAGTAAGAGAAGAGAAAGGTGGTGGAAATGCACAAGTGAAGATGTTTTATTTATTTGTCTCAGGTGGAAGTAGACCTATGAATGCTTGAAAATACTAGGAAGGAAACTGACTTCCCTCCCCAATAACAGATAGCTACCCCAATTATTTATTTAGCTAGGGGATAAAGGATGTTAGAATCCAAATACTCTTTTTGAGAAATAATGTTTAGGGCACATAAGATATGGGCCTAATGAGAAGGGAGAGTCTGTTCGGACAGGTGGATCATTAACCACATTTTGGAGAAGTAGGAGTATGGAATATAAAATTCACTTGATTTAGCAAGTGAACGCAACTGAGTATGGGGTGGGGGGGGGGTTGGGAAGCAAAGTACAAAACGATCAGAGAAAGGGGAAAAGCAAAAAGGATAATGACCCAGGGAAGAGCATAATGTCCATAGGGCACATCCCAGAATAGAAATCCTCGCATAACCAGAACTGTGATGCAAGCTTGATAACAACCATTTGACAACTGACAGTGAGAAAATCATATATTCTTTTTCAAGGTAGTAGAGTGTGTCTATTATCACTGCTTTCCACAGTGCTACTGACTATGGTCTATGTAGAGGAATGGTAGTCACACCTTGTTGATAGTACACAACTGTTACAGGAAAACACGATTCTGGGATGACTGGAAGACTATTTGGTGGTATGAGGTTTTCACATGATAAATGTAATGTAGTACCTCAGTATAGTCAAACTAGTCCAGTAATCTTATGCAATATTTGCCTAATTGTTTTATGCAATTGTATGTGATTGTTGTTATACTTTCTTGATGCATATACTTTTGATGGTCGAATATGTTTTTCGTTTAAACCTAGTCTTATTCTCCTGTTTTTAATGTTTTCTAGCTTTAGAAATCATTATATTCTTTATCCTCATGTACTTTGTACACACATTAGATTTTTTGTTTAATCTATAATTTTGATAATGCCAGTAGTCACTTCTCCCTGTTTGAAAGATGTGGGAGGACTCCTATGTAGGAATATCATGGCCAGAAGTCCTGTAAGTGAGAACAAACAATGTTACTATTCAGTACCCTTGCAAACTTCTAGAGCTCAGATTATTCACATTTTCAAAGAGAATAGTTAAAAGTTAGCATGCATTTTAATTTTCTGTTTTCCCTAGAAAATTAGCATTTAAGCTGCAGGCACTCACATTCTTAGCAGTATTTTAGGCCTAGGGAGAATGAGACTGCTGGAAAGGTCTAACATATCAGGCTTATCATGTCCTCCACCTTGCTTGACCTGTTTGATGCCAGGAATGTAATTCTGCACCCTTGAAGCACTTGGTAACCCTCTCATTATTTTAATGTGTTTTGTAAACACATAATAAAATGTCTGATTTTCCTCCTTTTTCATTGAATCAACATTAACTGGCAGTCTCTTTCCAGCTGTTGGTTCCCTATTTGCCCTGTTCCTAATCCTCTCCAATTTCTAGATGTACAGCAGAGAGACTCATCTCTTCTGACAAACAGACACGGGCCCATCTTCTTGAGGACCACTACAGCTGCCTCAGAAGTGTATTAGTTTGGTAAGGCTGCCGTAATAAAGTACCACAAACTGAGTATTTTAAACAGAAGAAATTGTTTCCCTGTTCTGAAGGCTAGAAATCCAAAGTCTATGCCTTAGCAGGGTTGAGTCCTTCAAAGAGTTGTGAGGCAGAAATCTGTTTCATGCCTCTCTCCTAGTTTCTGGTGGTTTGCTGGCAGTCTTTGGTATTCCTTGGTTGGTAGAAACATTGCTCTAATTTCTGCCATTATCTTCACACAGTAGTCTACTTGTATGCCTATTTCCAATTTCCCCTTTTTATAAAATTACCAGTCTTATTGGATTAGAACCCTCCCTAAAAATTTCATTTTAACGTTATTATTTCTATAAAGACCCTATCTCCAAATAAAGTCATGTTGTGAGTACTGGGGATTAGGATTTCAACATATTAATTGGGAAGGGGTGTGTGTGGCATAGCTCACAACTCAGCCCATAACAGAAGTATAGACTTTTTTTGTTTGTTTGTTTGTTTTTAACATTTATTTATTTTTGAGAGACAGAGAGAGAGACAGAGAACAAGCAGGGGAGGGGCAGAGAGAGAGGGAGACAGAGAATCTGAAGTAGGCTCCAGGCTCTGAGCTGTCAGCATAGCCCAACGCAGGGCTTGAACTCATGAGCTGTGAGATCATGACCTGAGCCGAAGTCAGACACTTAACCCACTGAGCCACCCAGGCACCCCCAGAAGTATAGATTTTCTACATCAGAAAACAAAATAAAGACCTTGGAATCTGGTAGGGGGGTTTTGTTTTGTTTGTTTTGTTTATTGGTTTCGCTTCTTCCTGTGGTCTTTATCTTTTTCTATTTCTCTCCTTTAATCCTTTCTTGTCTAGGACCCTCCCTTAGAAATCTGTCTTCTTTCAGTTTTAATTATCTCCTTCAAAGTTTGTTTTTTCTTACATTGGGTTTCTTTTCTTGATAATTTCCACTTTCTTTTCTTTGTGGATATGTGCTTCTCCTTTTATTCAAAAGAAGGGTTAACATCTGGTGCCTGGGTGGCTCATTCCCTTAAGCATCTGACTCTTGATGTAGGCTAAGGTCATTATCTCAGTGTTCCTTGAGATGGAATCCAGCCTTGGGCTCTGTGCTGACAATGTGGAAACTGCTTGGGATTCTCTCTCTCTCTCTCTCTCTGTATTTCTCTCTCACTCAAAATAAATAAATAAACTTAAGAAGAAGGGTTAACATCTCTTTGAATCCATGGAGGTGAAGTTACCTAGGGAATCCCAGGTTGTGAAATATATTCAGATAATTCATTCCTTACAATTGGTAAAATATCCAATTCTACCAAATGATTTCCTTTTTCAAAATATATATTTCAGAACAAACCCTTAATAGTCACCCATTCATTTACATTTTGATATGTTCTCTTGATGCAGGAAGAAAACGAAGTTATAGCCAGTGTGTGGGAATTTGTATGTAACGGATAGACCACCGTAATTGTTCCCATGGAGTTTGTCACCCATGTGACTTATCCATCATGTGTTTTGAGGTAGAAAACAAAAGGATGAGAGTCCCTCCTTTAGACCCAAAGAATTCTTGTGGACCAAGGGGCTCCTTTGGGAAGTTAAAGAATAATTTTTCCATCCAGATATGTCCTTTTAAAGTTTAAATCAAATTTTGTATACATATTCTCAGATAAGACAAAGCTGATTTTGTTTATATGTGATGAATTTAAATGACTTTACCTTTATACTTTAATATTCAAAAGCATTTGTGTGTTAATAAGTTTAAATTTTCTCACAAAATTTAAAATATCAATGATCAGTATCTCACAGCACTGTTGACAGTGGGCAGGGAGTTGTGAAATTTAAGTTTGTCATAGGACAGACACTGACAATTTATTGTCACATCAGTAAGCCACTTAGATTCAGTAGGCTACAACTTCCTTGTGAATTAGGATGTTTATATTAGTAGCTGCCAATTGTTTATAAGTTTTAAAAGATAATTAAAAAAAACTTATGAATCTCCTATTAACATAAAATGAGCACGTGTCAAAGACTTTGATTTAACTCATTAATTAATGAGGGAGCCGGTGAAATGTGACACCTAGTTCTCCAAATAATTCAAAGACATACATACTATATAGGTAATAATTAGGTTTACAAGTAGATGCAAAGCCAATACCCACAAGGTGATATTTCACCCCCAAAAAAATAATTTGCCTTCCTATGGACAAGAATCATTTGCATTACTGTACTTTATAACTTAGAGTTGTAAAACACCTCAAAGACAACAGAAGGTCCATGCTTCTCCAAGTGAAATAACCATAAAGGACTTAACAGAATTCCCAGCATTCTATTTTTGTCCATTTAGAAATCCTTTACAATTTTTGAGATAAACATTGGAGTACTTGGTTTCAAATGTTCTATGAAATCAATCTCCATAACATACATGAAAAGCAGAATCATTTTGGTTGAAATGAGTATAGGGGCTTCTAGTTAAACTTCCTTTTTATTCTTAGATCATTCACTGAGATCCCAAGTCAGAGTTTTCAAGATCACAGTTTGAAAACCATCAGATGATTTAAGTACTAAAATCATATTCAGTGCCTTAAATTCAGTCCCTCAGTTGTTTTTTTTTTAGTAGTTCTCATCCCATACATTGTACCCATTCCTCTACCTGTCTCCTACTGAACACACAGACAGAAACATACACCCCTACTGCCATATCAGGCAATAAAGGTATCCCTTTCAAGGTCCTTACATATCCTTACAAATCTGAAATTCCAAAACTGTCCATGACTAGAATTTTTCATTTCTGTATTTCATAGAATAATTGCAAGTTACTTGAAAGAATACTTCCCACTTGACTAAATAACCTGTACCCTAAGAGCCTTAGAGTATTTTTGAAAATGATTTATAAATAGATCAGTTGGGTGTTTACTGTAATGCCATCTTTATCATTAATGTATTCACTTTGTTAATTTTGAAAAACAAGACCATATTTTTTAAATGCCTCTGGGCACAAGTACTAAATTATATCTATAAATTCTGCAATCAATCTTTCCTGTTCTTTGTTTCTATCTTCAGGTCATATGGATTGTGAAAGTCTGCTGTCATGGGAAAAATAGTGAAGGACTTCTTCACAAACAGGATGTAGTTTACTCGCTAACCATTCTGGTCTAAACACTTTCCCCCTCTTTCCTGTCTGTAGATTTGACTGTAGTCTTACCTCAGTCTTAGTCTTGGGCGTGACATATGTGAAAGTCTTGCCTTTGTGGCAATGGTGGACCCAGACTCACTATTAGGAATTTCCATCTTATGACCCAATGTCTATTGAACCAGATCTTCATGGTGAGACTCAGATGGTCATTTTTCTGATTCTTGCTGCTTGTTCTTAGTATCCTCCATTCCCTTGACCTATACCAACTATCTGTTTAGTTGATCTCTTTTTTATTTTATTTTTTTTTACAAATAGTTTATTGTTAAATTAGTTTCCACATAACACCCAGTGCTCATCCCCACAAGTGCCCTCCTCCATGCCCACCCCTCCTCCCCCCCACATCCACCAGTCCTCAGTTTTTGTCAGCATTCAAGAGTCTCTCATGGTTTGCCTCTCTCCCTTTCCCCCACCATTTCCGCCCTTCTTCTCCCCCTTGGTCCTCTGTTAAGTTCCTCCTAATCCTCCTATACGTGCACACATATGATATTTGTCCTTCTCTGCCTGACTTATTTCGCTCAGCATAACACCCTCAAGGTCCATCCATGTTGCTACACATGGCCAGATTTCATTGTTTCTCATTGCCATGTAGTATTCCATGGTATAGATAAACCACATCTTCTTGATCCATTCATCTGTTGATGGACACTTAGGCTCTTTCCATGTTTTAGCTATTGTGGAGAGTGCTGCTATGAACATTGGGGTACATGTGCTCCTATGCATCAACATTTCTGTATCCCTTGGGTAAATTCCTAGCAGTGCTATTGCTGGGTCATAGGGGAGTTCTATTGTTAGTTTCCTTAGGAACCTCCACACTGTTTTCCAGAGGGGCTGTACCAGTTTACATTCCCACCAACAGTGTAGGAGGGTGCCCGTTTCTCCACATCCTCGCCAGCATCTAGAGTTCTCTGATTGGCTCATTTTAGCCACTCTGACTGGCGTGAGGTGGTATCTCAGTGTGGTTTTGATTTGTATTTCCCTGATGAGGAGGGATGCTGAGCATCGTTTCATGTGTCTGTTGGCCATCTGGATGTCCTCTTTGGAGAAGTGTCTGTTCATATCTTCTGCCCATTTCTTCACTGGGTTGTTTGTTTTTCGGGCGTGTAGTTTGGTGAGTTCCTTGTAGATTCTGGATATCAACCCTTTATCTGATATGTCATTTGCAACTATCTTTTCCCATTCCGTTGGTTGCCTATTAATTTTCTGGGTTGTTTCCTTGGCTGTGCAGAAGCTTTTAATCTTGAGGAGGTCCCAACAGTTTATTTTTGCTCTTGATTCCCTTGCTTTTGGGGATGTGTCAAGTAAGAAGTTGCTGCGGTGGAGGTCAAGGAGGTTGTTTCCTGCTTTCTCCTCTAGGCTGTTGATAGTTTCCTGTCTCACGTTCAGGTCCTTAATCCATTTTGAGTTTATTTTTGTGCATGGTGTGAGAAAATGATCTAGTTTCATTCTTCTGCATGTTGCTGTTCTCCCAACACCATCTGTTAAAAAAGCTGTCTTTTTTCCATCAGATATTCTTTCCTGCTTTGTCAAAGATAGTTGGCTGTATACTTTTGGGTCCACTTCTGAGTTCTCAATTCTGTTCCATTGGTCTATGTGTCTGTTTTTGTGCCAATACCATACTGTCTTGATGATGACAGCTTTGTAGTAGAGGCTAAAGTCTGGGATGGTGATCCCTCCCGTTTTGGTTTTATTTTTCAGGATTACTTTGGCTATTCGGGGTCTTTTGTGGTTCCATACAAATTTTTGGATAGCTTGTTCTAGTTTTGAGAAGTATGCTGGTGCAATTTTGATTGGAATTGCATTGAATGTGTAGAGTGCCTTAGGTAGTAATGACATCTTAACTATATTTATTCTTCCTATCCATGAGCATGGAATGTTTTCCCATTTCTTTGTGTCTTCTTCAATTTCCTTCATAAGTTTTCTATAGTTTTCATCATACAGATCTCTTGTATCCTTGGTTAGGTTTATTCCAAGGTATTTTATGGTTTTTTGTGCAATTGTGAATGGGATCAGTTTCTTGATTTCTCTTTCTGTTGCTTCATGTTGGTGTATAAAAATGCAACCGATTTCTGTACGTTGATTTTGTACCCTGCCACTTGGCTGAATTCTTGGATCAGTTCTAGTAGGCTTCTGGTGGAGTCTGTCGGGTTTTCTATGTAGAGTATCATGTCATCTGCGAAGAGTGAAAGTTTGACTTCCTCTTGCCAATTCTGATGCCTTTGATTTCCTTTTGGTGTCTGATGGCTGATGCTAGGACTTCCAGCACTATGTTAAACAGCAGTGGTGAGAGTGGGCATCCCTGTCGTGTTCTTGATCTCAGGGGGAAAGCTCTGAGTTTTTCCCCATTGAGGATGATGTTAGCTGAAGGCTTCTCATAGATGGCTTTGATGATGTTTAAGTAGGTTCCTTCTATCCCAACTTTCTCGAGAGTCTTTATTAAGAAGGGATGCTGCATTTTGTCAAATGCTTTTTCTGCATCTATTGACAGGATCATATGGTTTTTATCTTTTCTTTTATTGATATGATGTATCACATTGATTGATTTGCGAATGTTGAACCAGCCCTGTAACCCAGGAATGAATCCCACTTGATCTGTGTGGATGATTCTTTTTATATGCCGCTGGATTCGATTTGCAAGGATCTTGTTGAGAATTTTTACATCCGTATTCATCAAGGATATTGGCCTGTAGTTCTCTTTTTTTGCTGGATCTCTGTCTGGCTTGGGTATCAGTGTGATGTTGGCTTCATAAAATGAGTCCGGGAGTTTTCCTTCGCTTTCTATTTTTTGGAATAACTTGAGAAGAATTGGGATTAATTCTGTTTTAAATGTCTGGTAGAATTCCCCAGGGAAGCCATCAGGTCCAGGGCTCTATTTGTTGGGAGATTTTTGATAACTGATTCTATTTCTTCATTCGTTATGGGTCTGTTCTGGTTTTCTATTTCTTCCCGTGTGAATTTTGGTAGTGAGTGTGTGTTTAGGAATTTGTCCATTTCTTCTAAGTTGTCCAGTTTGTTGGCGTATAATTTTTCATAGTACTCCCTGATAATTGCTTGTATTTCTGAGGGGTTGGTTGTAGTAAGTCCATTTTCATTCATAATTTTGTCTATTTGGGTGCTCTCTCTTTTCTTTTGGATAAGTCTGGCTAGAGGTTTGTCAATTTTGTTTACTTTTTCAAAAAACCAACTCTTGGTTTCATTGATCTGTTCAATTGTTTCTTTAGTCTCTATGTTGTTTATTTCTGCTCTAATTTTTACTATTTCTCTTCTTCTACTGGGTTTAGGCGTTCTTGTTGCTCTGCCTCTAGTTCCTTTAGGTGAGCTGTTAGATTTTGACTTGCGCTTTTTCTAATCTTTTGAAATAGGCCTGGAGAGCAATGTACTTTCCTCTTAGGACTGCCTTTGCTGCATCCCATAGATTTTGAATTGTTGTGTTTTCATTTTCATTTGTTTCCATATATTTTTTAATTTCCTCTCTAATTGCCTGATTGGCCCATTCATTTTTTAGAAGGGTGTTCTTTAACCTCCATGTTTTTGGAAGTTTTCCAGACTTCTTCCTGTAATTGATTTCAAGTTTCAAAGCATTGTGTTCTGACAGTGTGCATGGTATGATCTCTATTCTTTTATATTTATTGAGAGCTGCTTTATGTCCCAGTATGTGATCTATCTTGGAGAATGTGCCATGCGCACTTGAGAAGAACGTAAATTCCCTGGCCTCAGAATGTAAAGTTCTAAATATATCTGTCAGGTCCATCTGGTCCAATGTGTCTTTCAAGTCCATTATTTCTTTAGTGATTTTCTGGCCTGCTGACCTATCCATTGCTGTAAGCGGAGTATTAAAGTCCCCTGCTATTAGCACACATTCTTATCTATAAGCTTGTTTCTGTTTGTGATTAATTGTTTTAGATACTTAGGTGCTCCCATATTCGGTGCATAGACATTTATGATGGTTAGTTCTTCCTGATGGATGGACCCTATAATTATTATGTAGTGCCCTTCTTCATCTCTTGTGATTGTCTTTATTTTAAAGTCCAGTTTGTCTGATATAAGTATCGCTACCCGGCTTTCTTTTGATTTCCTGTAGCATGATATATATTTCTCCATCCCCTTACTTTTAATCTGAAGGTATCTTCCCGTCTAAAATGAGTTTCTTGTAGACAGCATATGGATGGATTTTGTTTTTTAATCCATTCTGCTACCCTATGTCTTTTGATTGGAGCATTCAGCCCATTTACATTCAGTGTTATTATTGAAATATGTGGGTTTAGAGCCTTTGTATCTTTTGTAGGGTTCATGTTTGTGGTGGTGTCTCTGGAATCTTTGTTCCTTGCAACCTTTCCTTCAGAGCATCCCCCTCAGGATTTCTTGTAGGGCTGGCTTCGTGGTGACAAATTCTTTCAATTTCTGTTTGCTTGGAAAGGTTTTTATCTCTCCTTCTATTTTGAATGACAGGCTTGCTGGATAGAGGATTCTTGGTTGCATATTTTTACTGTTCATCACATTGAAGATCTCTTGCCATTCCTTTCTGGCCTGCCACGTT